>JAYWMT010000431.1:5370875-8056313 GCA_039090855.1 Macrothele yani
TGTCGAGTCCAAGCCGCGACGAATCGCCGCCGTCATCAAGGCGAAAGGTGGTGCTTCTCGTTACTAGACAGGTATATCTAATTCAATTTCTCTTCAGTGTATATGGGACATATCTAATTGATGAAAAGTGATTGTTTTTCCTAAAATTAAAAGTACTTTCGCGCAGTAGCTTTAAATGTTTTTCCTCTCATAACGAAAATTTTACGAAAGGACGGCATAAAAGTTCTGAACATGTCGACGAGGACGCGTAGCCCGGCTCCGACAAATATTTGTTACCAGTTCTGGATGATAATAAGAATTTAAAATTCTGTTAGTGAGAATTTCCACCTGCACACGATTTAGTACTTCATTATTAGTGACAATCTCCGGCTTTATAGCAAATTTCCGAGTTTTTGTTGAGTCATCTGATCTGTTATGATACCATGTTTGGTGTTTCTTTGTCCCATCCGTAATGCTTGGGCTTGCTTTGTCCTTTTTGCTCAGGTCAATTTGTAGGACAACGCTCTTATCCATCACCGTCAGCGCGCTTATGCCTGCTGCTGAACCGTCACACACACACACACACACACTTTCATAGCTAAGAAGCTTTCCACGCAGCGCTTCTAAACACCTGTGCCTGAGTTTCGTAGAAAATTCCGCGGAAACTAGAAATACATAGTAAGAACGGGAATTAGACACTTTGAATGGCAAACGAAAAGTACAAGCGGTAAGTTTCTTTAGTTGTTTTCTGTGCAGATGGCGTTTTAAAGAGGGTGTTTATCACTCTATGAAAACATTTTGAGCTCTTAATGTATGGGTAGTTGGGGGACAGGAAGGTGGCGTTTTATCGAGGGAATCTTCAATGTTCAGGTATTCAAGAAAATCCGTTTCAAGATAACAACAGGAAAAACATAAGTGTGGTTGTTTAAAAAGGTTCGACGATTTCAATTTAATTTTTTTTGGTAAATTTTCTTAAGAAAGAAGTTGTTTTGTGCTTTGTGAAATTAGCATTGGGGAACACCACTGTTCTCCTCCAAGACGTCACAGTGAGACACCTCTGATTGCGTTAGCCAATGGGATTCCTTATTGATTGTAGGGAGGAAAGTGAAGTTCTCTGTTTTGCGAAGTTATGTTTGAAGCAAGGACGCCCATAAGGGAGGGGACATTTGCCCTTTCCTGGAAATTGGACTGTGCCATTTCAGTTCTTTAGAAATACTAAAACGTTTTCAATTTGTATGTCCGTTGTCGATGGGAACAGACGAAAATCGGGTGATTGTAGGTAAACATTATATGCTTGTCTTCAAAGAAAATGCTCTCCCGGACACACTACGAAGTGTTTCTTCAGGTGATCAAGGAAGTCTCTCCATCCACGTCCTTCGAACACAAGAGGGACACAGAAATTACCTGGTTACTATAATAAAAACATAATCAACCATTCAACATATAGAATGATCTCCAAGATCCATATTTACTAATTCACTCAGCACTTTTATTTCACGAAACTTTTATTATCAATGATAATCCGTGAATTTTTTTTTAAATTTATGAAACCAACGATTACTGTATCTGAAATCTGGTTTACAAGAATAACTTGATAAAATTATAAACATGGAGTTTTTTATATAAAACGTACAAAAGTTTTATAAAAAAATCATTCAAACTCCATTATAAACAAGGAGATTTTTATAAAAAAAAAATCCATGTTTTTCATTTACTTGGTCAACTAATAGAACAAAAGGTTTTTTCAAATTTTATTCTTTCCACATTTAAATGTTTTAATGGAATTCCGTTCTTTTTCGGATCCCATTCTTTTACGTTTATTGCTTAATGTGTCTCCTACTGTTCTCCTGTTAATTGGGGTATGGAAAGTTATTTGCTAATGTCTGATGGCTAGATCAAGGATCACGGTCTTTGAGTTCAAATCAAAGAATTTCGCCATGAACATTTTACTAATTTCAAGACGATTTAAAGAAAACAAAAACCGATGAAATAAAAATACCCACCAAAAAGCAGTTCCTTGTGCTTACTGCTACATTTAGCAAACTTTAATATGTAACACACACCAATAGTTTGATTTCTGTCAGATGCAATAAATCCCTTTGCTTACATCATTCTAGCACCCATTCCTCAAATTGAGTTCAAAGGCGATCGATCTGAAATGCTTTCGGGACACATTCTCTGTAGTAAATTGTAACGAGAGTTTCAATCCTTCCTTTTGACATTTGGGAAACTACTTCTTTGCTACTGCTAGAAAAATATTTTATCAAACCTTTGCACACGAACACTGATACGTGTTCATCATTACAGCACACATACCATTTAAGATTTTCCCAAAGGATTGAATACCGGAAGATCAGAAAAAACAATTTAAAAATCGATATAAATACGTTATTTTTGTGATTAAGTAGGGAAAGAAAATGATTTGAAATACACGAGAAATCAGTGTTGCCAGATTCTTTTATCTGAAATCCGTATACCTGAGTAGAAATCAGTAGATCAAGTTTTTTGGCTTGAAATATGCAACACCTCACAAATGTAATGCTGTATTGGATGTAATCTCAATACGAAAGAACACTTAAAGCTTCTGGTATGTCAAATATCTCCTGTACCCACAAACTACTATTAAACAGCAAAAGGGATCTTTCAACTGATACAACCTTGACTCATATTTTTAAAGATATTACTCTTGATCAGCTTTATAAAATAATGCTGACCATCAAAATTAATGTTGCTGTAAATAACCATGGCATTTGCCTTTAATGTAGGCACAGCTGGAAAGCAGACCCTTTTGTCTTCCTAAAAAGAGATTTGTATATTTACACTTCCTACTAAACGACACCCAGGTGTTCCCAAAAAATCTAAAACAAGTTCTATACTCGAAAATTAATATTAATAAAAATATCGAACTACAGACATTTTCCTTATATTCTGCATTTTTACAAAAGAAGTGAAAATATTTGTACAACGGAATAATTAGTTTTCTAGAATAAAAGGAAAGATTTCATGGCATCCCGTTCGAATTTAAAAAAATAATAGGTAGCGGGGCTGGATAATTTTAGTCTTCGTCAGCATTTTCTCTTCAGACAAATTCTGAAGTGAATCTTGTCCATTGGATCAGTAGATGGTGAGTACTGAAAGAATGCTAACATTCTTAGACAGTATGTTCCAGAGTGTCTTAAAAACAGAAAAATCAGTAGATTACGAAAAACAATCAGTAGACGGAAGTCAAAATCATTTAGTTGATCTACTGATAAATCAGTAGAATGGCAACACTTCAATCATGTATAATTGATACCAAATGTTTAATTTGCGATCCTATTCTCCGATCTTCACTCAGAGACATTCTTCGTTATAGGTGACGCTCTATGTCCATACAGATGTAACTGAAAACGAATTTGATTGTCCAACGCGCGGTGTATGTGCGATTAAAGAGCTCCCAAACAGCGCCAGTAAAGTATGTTGCCGCTTCATTGTGTCTCATATACATTTGATGACGCACTATACTGTCACGTGTTCTAACAGCACGAGAACAGGTTCATCCAAAGTATTCTGCAAATCCGCTCATTCATATGTTTTCGGACTGATTGTGGTACAGAATATTCATTATGCATTTTAATATTTCGTCATTTTGGACCATATTGCTTTATATTGTACATGATGTACAAATCGTGACATTTGAAAATGTCTCATTTCAAGGTGAAATCCCTGAAAATTTTGAGAATGCCCGCTGAAAGAGTCGTTCCACAAATCAAAGCGTTTGTTATTAAATGTATATTCCCCAGAACGTTCTCCTTTTTTGTATTTTAAATCCTTTTTTGTATTTAAATAACAAATATTGTGATTCAAGTAAACATAAAACATTTTGCTTTCATGACACTTACACTTCCATTCCTTGAAGAAAATTATATATACTGTAGAACTGCACATGCATCTATGTGACAAACTGCTCGGAACTGATTTTAAAACGTGGAGTTCCGGAAAAATCCATGGATCGCCAAACTTGGTAAATTTACTGTTTTATACTTTTTTAAAACTGCTTGAATTTCGTTCCTCTGGAACCCGCTTGTTGTACTTCATGTTGGATTTTGAACTGCTTTACGTATTTGCAAGTTCTTAATAGAGTGGTAAACGTCACTCTCAAATATTAGTTAACACACACATTATCAGTTGAAATTTTCTTAGCTATAAAATTATTAGAATGTGTTATATTATGAAAGATAAAATTCTTCATTCTCATTACCGTAGAACAAGCAAAATATCTAAAATCATTAACCCGGCAAAGGATAAAATTTACAAAATAAACGGGTGCATCAGGCGCTTCTCTTCGTCAAACAGTTTTTTTCTTCTCTATTAGAACGTCGGAAGTGAAAATTAAAAAAAAAATTCGCTACTGAATTGTGTGGCCATTTATGTTTAAGCACTTTATTTTATAAAATTTAAATTTCAAATATGTGCACTACATATTCTGAATTAAAATTATATGTATAATATTTTCCAATATGAAATCCCATACCACTTATCACTTAAATAAATAAAATATTTAATTCATTAAATTTACAATTAACATCCTTGATCTGATTAAAACGAAAACAGACATAATACCAAGCTAAAATAATTATTCAATTCGCAGTATAAAATTTAGCTTTTCACCGACACAATGTATAATAATCTGATGTATAATATAATATGCAATATATAATCTGATGTATAATATAACATATATATATTATTCAGCCAAAGGCAATGTACATGCTCTAACCCTAATTTTTCGTTGCTCTTACTTTAGAATTTTCCCATGTGCACACCTGTTCAAATATCTCTTTTCAAGGCGAAAGACCTACGGCGTCACTCCTTTTCCCGTTATCCAGGCCTCGGTCGAGCTCGCATGTGACGGCTAAATTCTTTGAGGGACCCAGTAACCAAAATCGGCTTTCAAAATTATTGAAGTGTGTGCTTCAAAATTTTGAACATTCGGTAATTCATTGGTTGATTAAATACCAGCGAGATAAAAGTAATTAGAATGCTTGCATCAAGAATAGGTGAAGCAAGCGGAAACCAGTGGCAGTCATGTTAGCTAAGGTATAGAACGAACTTCCGTTCCATGGATGGGGATTTTTGCAATAAATAATCTGATGTTAAACGAGGATGTAACACAGAAATTTTGTTAAAATCACTCGTTACGTGAAGCTATATCATTAGTAAGCGGCAACCGTGTTATAAAGCGAAAATTATATTTTAATGGATGTAGCTTGTTTGTGTGTGTGTCCCGGTGAATAAAATTTCAGGCCATAATTGTTGGGCATTTCACAGAAATGTTTTGTTTTCGGTGAAATATCACAGATAATAGGGTTTGAGAAAAAAATAAAGCTATAGTGGTAGTCAAAATACAATTTCGATAAAAATCTTAGGCACCCGATGTCACAACCACTCGCATGCTACCGAAGAAAAACTGAATGAACACACATAGCGTACCATTGCATCGAAATACTCACAAATATATGTATTGTCTGTCTTAGAATTGTCCTCTCCGATATATATACTGTGAAACTTCTCTTAGCAACCACCCCTTATTAGGACCGGTTTCCTGTGGAACCGATTCCAAAGCCCATAGCGCTAATGCTAATCTTTCCCCTATTAAAAAATGAGTCACACCCTCTGAACGACCATTTTTGCGTAACGTCCAGTGGAAAAGAACTGCGTTGTCCGGAAAACCATTCCCGCTGAAAATCTTATTACCATCCTGCAACAGTAAATTTAACATGTATGCCGTTTAATGACTCTCCGCTGAAACAGCGGAGAACCATTAACAGAATAACTCTACGTATTTCTCTCTCGTTAATGAATAATAACTAATAGTTTTAAAATTCCATATTTCAATATGGAAATGATTGCCTTACACTTAGAACATATCGGCATACCTTCTCTAAGCTATTTTCTTTAGAAATATTTAAGGACGAATGAGATAATCGATTGACGTGTGCTGACAAGTAGTAATTGTATTTGGTTTATTCTTTTAGATAGCCAGATTTTGATTTATGAAGATACAAAACTTTTCCTTCGGAGCCCATATTTCTCAGTAAGGACGCAATTAACATTTATGAACGTACTTTTAAGGGTTAGCCAAAATAGTAGCATCTTTGAGATCAAAGCAGAGCTCAAATTGTCATCCCGCACATTGAACGATAGATGGCAGCACGCCAGCGCGCATGTTTTTTTTTTTTTTTTTTTTTTGATTGGAGGTTTAACGACCGCCGTGAGCAACTCAATGGGCTATAAGCAGTCGCCCGTCCCTAATTTAGGGTCACTGGTTCCAGGGAAGGGAGAGAGCCAGTGCCGTAAGACAAACACAACATCCATGCCTGAGCGGGATTCGAACCCGGACCCCTTACGGACGAATGATCAGAGGCCAACGCCTTAGACCACTGCGCCACCGGGGCGGCGCGCGCGCATTTCTGAACACCGAGTGATGTGCTCATTTTTTGCAAAACTTATTTTCACGTAAAACTAATCTTAAGATCATGCATTTCGCTTTAGAAGTGTAACACCCTGAGAGTTATTCATATTTTAACGTGGTTAGATTAGGATTACTTTTAATTTGGAATAAAATAATACCCTTCACTTGCTTTGTTGAACGTACATTATTCGCAGGAAACTACTAACCAAATGTGTTGGAAAACTGTTAGAAAGGACTGCCGGTATACATAGGCGCATTTTTATTTTAAGCACTGCATATGTATTATTTGCATATTATCTCGTTCTAGCATTAAACTTATAATTTGGTGAAAATGTGCAGGGGGAGGTATGTATGAAGCATGTTTGCCAGCCATTATTTTTTAGCGTCACAGCTACGGAGAAAAAGAAACATAGTTGGGCACTTTCCACTGCTAACATCTGTATGCACGTACAGTGCATATGAGGCGAATATTTTTATAGTTAAAGGGTTCACAGGTGAACGGCGGGGGTATACAAAACACAGTCATTCACTGCTGTAAAAATCAGAATACACAGGTTGCATACTAAATGGTAAATCCAAGCTTCAGCTCTAAAAATTTATAGGACTACTCGTCGGTTGAAAAACAAATCGTTGTTTTTCTTCCAATTGCAGAAATAAAATGAACAGCCAATAATGTTTACACTCGCTAGCATTTATTTTAAGAAATTCGGATAATGGTAACAAAATGGCCACATTGAAGAAGACATTAGAACGAATGTAAAATTTGGTTGAGACTTTGGAAGAGATAGTAGAATTATCTATAATAATTAACCATTTTGACTTCATAAGAAAATAGTTTTATCATTCTATCCTTCCAGTACTTATTTTTACATCAGAACGATATTATCGATAGGAAGGAGACCTGATGGGTGAGCACAATGAGAAGAATTGATGATATCTTGATTAAGGTAAAACCCTTAAAATGTCAGTTGGCTGGACACATTGTTAAAGGAACTGAGCACCTCTGGAAAACTGTAAGCACCGCTGGAAAACTGTAAACTTGTCTAGATTCAAAGGAAAATGAAAAGACCGAAAGAAGACCATTCTAATGGTGGGTGGATGAAATTCGAAATCAGGCAGGAGTGCCATGTTGTTAAATGTCTCAAGGCAGAAACGTATGCTAGACATTTGGGAAAATCTCAGTAAGCAGTGAATTGAAAATGTTGGATAATTATTTCGTGGATAATGATAAAGGATGATGTATGATATGCATTTAAAAGAATGCAGCCGGGACTGTACTGGAAATACTGAGGTCTTAATGAAAAATGACAAAGCGGTGTTAGCGACATGTATTTACACCCAGCAAACAAAATGTCTTAAATAATATGTGCATTACTATTCCTTCAGATAAACGCGCCAGCGTAATTTAAGAGTAACGGATGTAGGTGTTGTATCCATGGTAGCATTATTCCAAAATGTCGAAAATTATTTATTTCGTTTTAGCAATATATTTCTGTGACACAGCGATGAAGTTTTCCTGAATGAAGAGGATTTAAAAATTCCACCTCAGTAGCGCACATTATTCCCCTAAGGGATAAAGCCTTCTTTATGCAGTAAAGCGTAACACTTTTTATGCCAGTTTATGTCCCAGCCGATCAAAGGCGAAAGTAGTAGGGGCAAAGGTTCAGCCTACTGCAAAGGCCCAGTATGCAGGTTATAGCAAGAATTCGGTAGTTGGTGACATAGAATGTCACAGACAAAATGATCTTCATAAATTACGAATTACTAAATTTTGAATTAATATCTGAAAGAAATTTTCGTTTCTCTTGGAAAATCAGCATTTTAAAATCTTATTCGCTACTTGTAATACAGCAAAATATTAGAAAAATTAATTGTATTATGACCGATAACAGTTCTCGTACAGCAATTTGGTACATTTTATGAATGCGCTTCAGATGATTCCACCTAAAACCTCTCCTTTATGTTTCCAATGGTAAAACTTCATTACATATTTTCTTCGCAATTAATGTATTCCCAAGGATGAAAATTTGCACATCGATAAAACTAACTTTAAGTTGCAGCATGGGATACTTACTACTTTGTAAAACGTAACCATGATTATATTAAAAATCAATCGTTTTTCTTTGAGTAATGCTCAGACCTGTTAAAAGACGGCGCGACCCGTACATTGAAGACGTCAGTAGACAAACAAATGTTGGATTACTTAATTATGGTTATGTTTTAGCCGCTGATGATGGCACTCTTACATACCAAAGCTAGCTATGCTTGTCCTTCACGAACTTGCAGGGCTTGCTGCCACTTCACTCAAACTTCTCTATGACGTCCCGTTCTAAATCCTCATTTTTTAAAATTTTAAGGCAAAGTAACTGAAGAATGAAAAAAATCGCAGAATGGAATTCCCTTACTAATGAGGTTGGTCGTCTTTTTTTTGTTTTTTTGGCATGCCTACGCATAACTTTCACTGCACGCCACTGACTATTTTCAATACGGACAAGAAAGTGGCACTTTGCATACATAGAGACCATTTCATTTAACTTGCATCCCCCTTTAATAAGTAATATTGCATTGGCGGCCTGCATTTGGATCACATTGTATTTGCAAAGAACAGTTAAGCGATTTACAAGTTGAACAAATCACGGACACTAACACTTGACAAGACCAATTGCATTGCAGTGATCAACATTTGAATTATCCTAGTATGTCACTGTTATGATCGAGTTAACAGTGACTTACTAGAATAATTCAAATGTTAATCACTACAATGCAATTGATCTTGTATTGCATTGCAGTGATTAACATTTACTAAAACACATCTTGGTTTACTAAAACACTACTAAATAAATTTTCTCCACTTTCGTGAAAGCACTACAGCTTCCTAGCACTGCGAAAAATCTATAAACAAACTTCTTGCCCATAAATGGGATGAGACGTCCTAACGCAACTTCCAATGCCATTTCATTATGACCGGTCACAAACCTTGATAGGCATCTCATGAGGAACGACACGCTCTCTCTTCTAACCACTATAGTACGGGAGGCCATACTTCGAAAAAACATCGAGAGTTTTAACAATTATTATTGATTGCATTGGTGAGCTACCGCCATTTCTTAACCAGAGATTTTACCCGCCGATGTGCGCATTCAATGCTTCAGATGAAAAGTGTGAAATCTTCGGTTTATTAGCAAAACAGTTTCCACCGATACATCGAGCGTTTTAACACACATTATGTTTTGAATGTTGAATTGGTGTTACTGTTGCATTGAAAATAGATTTTACAAATCGATTGCCCATTCATCACTGCAGATGGAAAGGTGCGAAATCTTCCGTTTATTACAAAACCATTGAGGTTCATATGGATGCATTAAAGTAACATCGGGTTTGCACCAATATATCAAACATTTTGGCAAATGATATTATTTACTCGATGTATCGGGATTGAGCAACCGCATATCTCCAACATCGATGTTTTCCACCGATGTTTCCATCCTAAAGTGTAGTGTTTGATCTCCTTTAGGTATTTCCACAAGACGTCACAGAGAAAGCGTTGGACAGTCAAAATTTCCCAAACCCAACAAGAAGTCTAATAGATTTTGTTGTTTTCTCATAAAATCCAAGTTTGAGCTGGATAAGAGGAACGCCATAGTGTGCTTTTCTGCGACGATTTCTCCCCAGAATACGAAATGTTGTTAAGGGACACCAACCCGATTGGTCCTCCCCACCCCACATGTAAAAACGCGCGTTAAGTTCAACTGGTGCTTCACTCATACCCCGGAAGCACACACCACGGTACCACTAACACCAACACTCAAAACCCCCAAACTTCCAAGTCTCTTCGAAGAACTCTGAAAGAACCTCTTCCATTCCGACAGTGAAGCCATCTTGGCCGGCGAGACCGTCTCAGAAACGTGCTCGGAACGGACAAGTAGGAATAAAACTCTCCTAAAGAGATGACTCAATGGCCGTCACCAGGACGACGAGCTTGTCGTGAGACAAGCTCGGAAGGAAGTACTCAAAAGGAAGCGACACTAGAAGCCGGGGCGTCCAAACAGTAGGACACAGCAAAGGATATTCCTTCTAGACGCAACCACCCTACTCCATACACACAGAACCGGTACACCAAAATCAACCAAGAACCCCTTCAAACATCCACATCATACAAAATAAATAGTACTATGCACCAAAACAAGCGTTAACCCCAAATCACAATCCCCAGGTGCAGCGACGGAGCTCAATCACCGAGAGCCAGTAAATTCCGGTTTTCCAGATCTGCTGGATCATCCTGACTCCCTCCGGCAACCAGAGACCCTAAAACAAGAACAAGAAGTGCTTTGAGAAAGGGAGCTTAAAGGACAATCTCCTCACTCTCCTTTGCAGTGCACGATTACACCATAATCAAAAATTCATACTAAACGAGCGACAGGGCAACCAGAGTTTGGGTTGAACCAGTGGATTTTACTGAATGAGGTTCCTATGACAACCAATGACGTCATATGACTGAGGTAAAATTATGGTAGCCGACACTTTTCCATAATAAAATTTTGTGTTTAGATGGTTCTCCTTGTTTCGGCACCTGGGTTTATGTAGTAACTGCAATTGTAAACTTCAGTTTCAGCGCTGTTTCTTAATTATTGTTCGTTGTTTACAGATTCATGCTTTTGTTAAAAAAATGAACCCGAAATATGATTCAGTGTTTATGTTGTTGTAGACATTTAATTTGCACAAGTATGTTTTCCAAGAAGTGTACAAATTCTTTTCTCTAGTTCTTACTTTAAATCTTCAAACACTGTGCCAACAGAAGTTTTTCCTGAATGAAACAAATAAAAAGATACTCATAGAACAGTATTTCGTTGCAAAGACCATCCTCGTTATATAATATCGCGATACAAAAAGAACTTATCTCCCTAAAAACTATGTACAAGAAACCTTCACACACGTAAATCACTCGAAGAAACTCCGTAGTGATTTTTAAGAACTTTTAATAAAAGTCATATGACTTTTATAAAGTTCGAAAAACTCCGTAGTGATTTTTAAGACTTAAAAGTTTTTAAAAATCACTACGGAGTTTCTTCGAGTGAGTTACGTGTGTGAAGGTTTCTTGTACATAGTTTTTAGTTTTATCAGCACGTAAACTTCAGTTCATTTATTAACTTATCTCCCTTTTCGGACTTGTATTTAAACAGCCGTTTTAAGATGATATCATTGACCGCTATGCTTTCCCGAAAGATAGCAGAATTGACCTTCTTTATAAAGAAACAGATTCCTTTTTTTGCTGAACTTTCATTTTGTAACATTTCTCCAGCTTCTTCGGTCACGTTTCGCAACTGAAAGAAATTAGTACGGAAACTTATTTAGTTCAAAAATTAATAAAGGTCAGCTTCTTGCGGGGTACCATATCTATGATATGCAACTTTTAAATGAAACGAAACAATGACCCTAAGGTCATCTTTTCGGCCAACGTTGCGGTGGTGCTCGGGGTAAGCTCATCGTAGAGTGAATTTATATCCCTGTTGCCATTTCACATCAAATTACATACCTCAAAATATTTACAGGGTGATTCAAAAGTTGCCGAACGCCCTTGCATGTCAGAAACGGGAGGGAAAATGAAATATCTGAGTACCCCAACAAAGAATTGCTGAGGGGGCCTTTCTTTTAGGCTATGTCCGGAACATGGCCTCCATCTTGAAATACGAACATGGCCGCCATCTTGAAACGCCGGTGTTTGCTGAGAAACTTTGCGACAAACATCGCCTTGAGCAACGAATCCTGGAGGCCTGTAACCACATTTTTCCTGATATTGTCGTGCGGGTGCATAACGACTGGATCAAACGACTTCAGCTTTGGGTTCAGCAACAGGGATATCTCATTGAACACATCAAAAAGCTGCGCATCACAAGGTACTTTTAAAGTTGTTATTTTAAATTTCTGTGTTGATAACTTGTGAACCACAACTCATACGTGAAATCTGATTACGGCAATCAATTTCTTAAAAATTCCTGGTCTTGTTTGATATGCAATATGACTTACATACCATTTACCATTTGAAAAATTTGACCTTGATCCAATATGGCGGATTTCAAGATAGCGCCCATATTCCGGAAATATGCTAAACGTAGGCCCCCTCACCGATTCTTTGCTGGGGTATTCAGATATTTCATTTACCCTCCCATTTCTGAAACACAAGGGTGTTTTGCGAAATTTTAACTCATCCTGTATAAAATATTTTCTTGGAATTGTCAGCCAAATTGTTTAGGACGCTAAACTAAGCCTTTACAAACTATTGATCCAAATCTGTGTGACATGTTGTGGAAGATGCGAAGCGTATGTTTGCTCTTATTTTTGGAGTGCTTGAGCCCTACCGTGGCTGCGCCAATGGTATTATACGGTATTATACGTATAACTGTTTTATTTCCTAAACGTTGTACGCTTCGCATTTTTCACAAGACTTCACACAGGAACATAACTGTGCTACTCTGTTAGAATTTCAAAACATTGTGTCATGTCCGTTGGTGTTCCCGGAAAGGTTGACACTCATGTCCGTTTCGAAAGTAGTTACTGCATTCTATTGAACTCCTGCAGGAATTTCCACGACACTTCTCGTAGAAACCACTGACGGGTTCAACTATTAAAGACAAGTTTTGCAAACACATCATGCGGCAGCCAATTTCAAAGAATGGAATACCTGTGGAACACAACCCTCCAACAACCGAAGTGATTAGAAGATGTTTTAAATGTATACAGAGTGGATTTTCAGGTGGAATCTAAATCGTGGGATTTTAAATTTAAGTAATTATTATTTCCAATCAAATACTGTAAGCAACTTTTGTATCATCTAACTTCTAGTTTTGTTTTTAATGAATCATTACTTGTTCCGATGAACACTAGTAGATGCGAATTTCCTCGTACAGTAGAATTATACTATCAGAGATCATCGAATTTTGTGCTAATTCTACTGGATGCATGAAATATCCCAGTCTCAGACTTTATTGTATAATTTCCCAGATTCTCGGGTTCTAATAGCACATATTGAGCTAATACTGACCTCAAGGATTTGAACTTCTAAAAGGCTTATTACAAAACATCAACATTTACCCAATGCTGGGATGACTTTTCAGTAATAAAATATTACCCCAACACGGTGCTAAAACCAAGTAGTTTCGGCTGAAAAGAAACGTTGCACTCCGAAAAGGAAAACAATGCACCGGAAACCCTGTATGTTCTTCCGAAATTTGGGATATGCCAAGCACAGGAATATTTAGAATTTGATACTCACTCAGAAAAGAAGAAGTTTACTTAAAACAAAGACGTCTGATCAGATCTGAGCTTCGACGGAAGGAATACTTTGCCGCCCCCACTCAAGAAAGTAAGATAATTCTTTAATTCTTAAAAGATCCATGATTTACAACACAAAGGACATTGTGATATAAAACACAAACGACGTACATGAGTTCAAACTACAGTCATAAACGTAAGATGGAAGTCTGATATATATTAACCAGAAGTCGATACGCTAATGAATGTCAACCTGTTTAAGCACGATAATAACTGAAAAAGTAAATAAAATATTGTGTACGACATAAAATAATTTGCAACAGAAGCAGATTTTTGAAGTTAGCGTGTCTTCTCGGCGACTTTGCCTCAAAATCATAGCACTAATGAACAGGTATCAGTAATCAGTCGTACTGAGAAAAGTTGAATCTGTCAAAACCATGAAGTTTAAGGAGATATTTCTCTGAATTACGAAAGGGATTCCTATTTAACCTGTATGTGATGATTAGATTTTTACTTTTTTGAAAGTGTTTGATATCTTTAATATAAGTTTTGCACAAAAGCATAACATATTTTCAGATAATTCTAGATATTCCAGGAAATGAAGGATGCGCAGTTTTTCATTTAAACTGAGTTCGGAGTGCGTTGACCATTTATCCAATTATACACGGTCGAGTCACATTATTGCGACCACCAGCTAATATCCAGAGTAACCGCCGTGTGCAGCGCGGACAGCAGCTAAACGGGATAGGATTGACTCAGTAAGGTGTTGGAAGGTGTTTACAGATATGTGATGCCATGTTGACAGCAGTGCATCTCACAGCTGCTGGAGGGTGCGCGCTGGAGGATCCATAGAGAGAAAAAAACGTTCGAGGTGGTCCCACAGACGCTCGATTGGGTTTAAGCTTGGAGACTTAGGGGGTCAAGGATGTACTTTGAAATTTTCATCGTGCTCTTCCAACTGCTCTCGGACATTTCTAGTTGTGTGACATGTAGCATTGTCGTGTGGCAGATCCCATCCGCCCGAAAGACAATCAGCATGTATGAGTGTACGTGGTCTGCAAATATCGATTCATTACGAATTTGGTTCATAGTGCCTTCCACAGGTTTGAGCGGACCCAGGCAATGCTACGAAAACATTCCACAGACATAACGCGGCCCCCACTAGCTTGCGTTCTTCCAGCAATGGTTGAACAAAGTTCGTTCTCCGATGTTTCTCGCCTTATACGCAAACGTCTATCCGTTCGGTGAAACAGAAAACGTGACTCATAGGAGAAGACAATTCTTTGCCAATCGGTGGAGGTCCAATTCCGATACCGCGTGTAAATTTAAGATTTCTCTGCCGATGCACCTCCGTTGGCATAGGTGCATTGTCCATCTGTCTGTATCGGAGCCCCATACTCAACAGGAGTCACTGAACTGTAATTTAGGCACACTTTCGGCAGCCCCGTGGTCCAATAGGCCAGTGAGTTGCTCTACTGCAGCGTGTCGATCGGCCCTCACGTATCTTCGTAGCCGACGTTCACATCTCACATCAATGGCACGCGGTGCTCCGCAGTTTCCACATCGCTTATTCTCAGTTGTGCCATTTCTCCAATCACAATACACTTTAACCACAGCAGCACGTAAATAGTTCACAAACTGCCCTTTTTCAGAAATACTGCCGCGCAGGCACAAAAGCTGATCATAATCTCTTTTTGCAAATCTCATAAATCGCTCCTTTTATCCATGACAGCAACGAGTGATATGATTTCAAAATACCTACAGCACACCTTATATACCCTTCAAGCCAGCTCACGACACGTGCCTTCTTTCATTAGCTACGCGATGTTGATGTCAAACGTAGCAGGTGATCACAATAATGTGGCTGGACTGTGTATAATTTAAAACAACACGTTTGTGATGTTGGGATAGAATAAATTATCAAAATTTATTCACAATTAAATGTTTTATAAACATCGACTATAGTTTTTCAGGCTCGGCATCATCAGAACAACTCTGAATGTTTCGTCCTGATGATGCCGAGCGAAACGCTCTGCGAAACTAGTCGATGTTAATAAAACTTTTAGTTGTGAATAAACATTGATAATTTATTCTATCATTATTCCAATACTGCAGAAATATCCCAGTTGGACTTTTAAACATACGAACCGATTTCGTTGCTTTTGTCGCCATTTGGTGATGGACTGGATTTTTCTTATCAGTTCAAAATAAAACAGATTTTATTTGTGTTCTTTTTCAAGGATTAAATATGACGCTATATGTCGCTCTTGCAGCAAAAGGCACGTGCAACATCAGTAAAATGCCTTTCGTTGCAAAGGCGACAATTTTATTGCTCTCTTTTACTGAAAACTTTATCTTGCAACAAACAATTTCTCCATAATTATGAGGATGAAATGTAGTTTCTAGGAGATCTGCTAAATTTTAGTTCATGCAAAGAAATGAGAAATAACTCTAGTATTTTAAGTATTAATTTATTTTAGTTCAAAGAAAGTTAATTCCTTTTTCGTCGAATTTCACAATATCTCAGAAAATAACATAAAATACGATTCCCATAATCTTCTTGCATGCTTTTAACGGGTCATACCCTTCAGAATTGCTTCAAATATATATATATAGCAACAGTACTAAGGGAAGGTTTGTAAATGCACATGCATTTCAGAATCGATAATTTTGAAAAATTCTTAAATTTTTCGTAGCAAATGCTATATATTTTGAAAGTTGCTGAGGTTATCCAACTGTTGAGTGTCAGAAGAAAGGTTAAGCGCAGGCTGTCAAAAATTCCTGTGAAAGAAATATTTTAACACTTTATTTTTGAAAACTTGGTTGCAAAGACTTGATTCTCAAATTGAGAGGCGTAACTACGGATTTATGCGTTCCATTCAAACAACAATGTATATCGTTCCTACATCTTTTTCTAACTTTTTACTTCTCTGAAATGCCACAATGCAAAATGTCTTTCAATCATTGAACTGGGAAAACAAGGGATAAAGATTATCGGAGATTATTTAACTCTCCTTGGCTTTGCTGATGACGTAGTCATTTTTGCAATAGCCTCAGCAGAACTGCAAAGGTATGATCAAGGATCTTGCTGACAAGAATAAAGAAGTGGGATTAAAAATTAACTTTGAGAAGACAAAACTGTTTTACAATTCCTTTACAAGTAATGAAGATTAATAGATTATTAAGAAAAATTTGGAGATAACCGAAACATACATTTACCTTTGAAAAACAGATATCAAACGATGGCCACACTGATGAAGAAATTAATCGACGTATAGAACTTGGTTGGTGAGCTTTCGAAAAAAACAGTACAATTCTTAAGAGCAATATGCCATTAAGTCTTAAAAAACAAATGTTTAATCAATGAATCCTTCCAGTGCTTACGTGTGGAGCAGAGACGTGGACCTGAACTAAAAAAGACATACAAAGACCGCAGACAACCGAAATAACCATCGAGAGATAACAAAAGGAATTCGTGGATCAATGAAATTGGAAGAGTGGAAGACATCGTGATCAGAGTAAAATGCCTGTAATGGCAATAGTCTGGAGATATTCCAAAAGAGCAGACAAACGATGGTCAACAAAAATTTTCGATTGGATTCAAAGGGACAGGAATATTCCAAAAAGAAGACCACATGGGATGTGGGTGGATGAAATTCGAAAGCATGTGTGGGTGACGTGGAAGAGACTGGCTTAAGACATACCATTGTGGAAGAAACTCGGGGCAGACCTTCATCCAGCAATGTATTGATAATGGTTGACAATGGTGATATATCATGATCATGATCATTGTCATCAATTGTCATTCTACTGAGGGATGAAGGTCTCCCCAAGTGTCTTCCACAATGGTCTGTCTCGCGCGAGTGCCCTCCATGTCGCTCTCACATGCTTTCGAATTTGATGCACTCATTCCTCATGTAGGTGTTTTTCTGTTTATTCGAATCCAGTCTAAAATTTCGGTTGTCCATCGGCGGTCCGTTCTTCCAGCAACATATCCAGCCTATTGCTATTTCAGCGATTTTACTGTGAGCATGATGACCAGTCTTTTAATTTTCCTTATGCATGAATTATTCTTCTTTTCTCTCCTGCTTAAACCAAGCATGCATCTCTCCGTGATTCTTTCAGTTGTTTGCGGCCTTTGTATTTTTCGTTTTGTTAATTTCCACGTCTCTGCTCCGTACTTAAGCACTTCTCTTTTAAGACATAATGGCATATTGCTTTTTAAAATTGTATGATTTCTTCCAAAAGCTTACGAACCAAGTTTTATACGTCGACTAATTTCTTCATCAATGTGACCTTCGCTTCATATCTGCTATCCGAGTTAAATGTAGGCAACGGTTATGTCCAGCTATTCCCCATCATCAATCAATTATACAGGGTGTTCATAAATGAAGTGTACATATTCAGTATACTATTAAAAAAATACTATAAATAAGATCTTACTTTAATGGCATAACACAATTAAACTAAGTTCTTATTTATCGAAACACATAATACATAAACAAATATATTTTTGTATAATTAAATAATGTATTAAATACTGTATGGGTAATTGAAGCATTTTAAAAATACAGCCCTAACTCTTCAAACACTAAGAGTTACGTTTTTATGTATGACGAATTTAAAGGAATAACATTTTTCTGGGATTTTTGTGTCATTTCCGTTGGTTTCGATATGTGAATAGAAACCCTTCGTATTTATTTTGAACTTAGAGATATTATGACTGTAAAAGGAAAATAAAATAATATTGCCTCCTATATGTATTCAGTAACGTTAAATGTGTATATGGTCCAAAGACTGTCCTTATCTTCTGGCAAATTGAGTTTGAGTTCCAGGCACTACTACAGTCATTATGTGCACGTAAATTGTAAATTATTTAATCATCATTTTAATAACAGGTCGAGTTAATGCTTAGATTTATTATAGTGTCTAAATATCAACTAGTTGAACCAACAGCATATTCTCAGAGAAATGGAAACTCGTGCATTTTTAATGATATCACTCTTAACGTTTTGATGAAAGTATTTTAGAAGGTCAGAGCGAATCTATGTGTTTTTATTGACTGCACTTAGGTTGGCTTGAGGAAGCTAAAAAAAGCAGTTACTTTGCTTTATAAGATACTTATGTAAACTCTTACGTAATCTTATAAAGCAAAGTAAGTGCATGTCGCTATCTAAAGGAATATTCCAATTTCAAAAAACTGTGGCAAAAGAAATGAAACAAAAGAGCAAATACACCAGTGTTTTTGTTTTTAACCTTACTTAACAATTTTCGGCAGACTTTCCATAGATAAATTTTCTGTGTGGTGTTATATTATGAGTTCCTTTGACACACTGTAACAGAGAAAAGTGGAATAGAAATATGTCTCCAAAGCAGCTTTAACTTTTGTGCGGCAAGCAGTAAGTTTCGTGTGTTACTTTGGAATAACTGTCGAATTTGCGTTTCAATCACAAGCAGACGCAAACTGCGTCGTTTCACATCTGTGGAAATATGTAAAATTTGTTGTGTTGTGATGTTTCTAAACTAAAATCAAATTGGAGCTCCTAATAATTCTGTTGTTTGTTCATTGGAATCGCACAGATCCTTCTTCTGTCTTTGATTTTACAGCATAGCACGTCATATTTTCAAACACCAGTAGCATTGCAGGCGCTGAATGTTATAAAAACTACATGACACACAGATATAAGATTTAACCTACCTTAATTTGAATTATCTTGTTACCAGATGTTTCAACGACCGCTTCACAAAACATTTCGCTTTGCTTAAGGATGTTAGAAAAAAAAATTTTACGCTTTCCAACCGTAGGTTGAAGAAGCGTATATGCTCCAGCTTTTCCGTCCGTCCGTCCGTCCGTCTGTCCGCACGATAACTGGCGTAAAAATGGTTCGATTTCGATGAAATTTTAGTATGTGGTAGAGGACCACCAGGGGACGAACCCTATTGAAAATGGGACAAATGAGTCAAAGGTCACGACGTAGGAGCGGAATCACACCATTGCCCTTATGTGTCATAACTTGCGTAAATATGGTTCGATTTCAATGAAAGTTTACTATGTGGTAGGAGACCGCCTAGGGACGAACCCTATTCAAAATGGGTGAAGTGGGGTCAAAGGTCAGGGCATAAGATCGGGATGCATTCCATTGCCCTTATGCGTCATAACGTGCGTAAAAATGGTTCGATTTCGACGAAATTTCAGTATGTAGTAGGGGACCACCTGGGGACGAACCCTATTAAAAATGGACGAAATGTGGTCAAAGGTCAGGACATAGGATTGCGATCTATTCCATTGCCCTTATCCCATATTATTAAGGTGGACGTCAAGTAATTTTGCTTCCTATACTTCCAATGGAAAAACTTTTGTAAACATTTCCTTCACATTTAATGTGTTTCCAAGGAGGAAACTTTGAACATCAATTAAAATAACTTTTTTTTTTTTTTTTTTTTTTTGATTGGAGGTTTAACGACCACCGTGAGCAACTCAATGGGCTATAAGCAGTCGCCCGTCCCTAATTTGGGGTCACTGGTTCCAGGGAAGGGAGAGAGCCAGTGCCGTAAGACAAACACAACATCCATGCCTCACCGGGATTCGAACCCGGACCCCTTTCGGACGAATGAACAGAGGCCAACGCCTTAGACCACTGCGCCACCGGGGCGGCTTAAAATAACTTCATATTATAACTTGGAAAACTTCATATTTTCTAAAACATAACCATAATTATATTAAAAATCAATCACTTTTCCTTTGGTGGTGTTGAAACCAGAGAAAAGATGGCGCGACCTGTACTTTGATGACGTCAGTGGACAAAAAAATGTTGGTTTGCATAATTACGGTTATGGTTTAGAAAATATTAGGTATTCCAAGTTATGAAATGAAACTATTTTAATCGATGTTCAAATTTTCATCCTTGTGAACGCATTAATTGTTCAGAAAAAAGATGGCGCGACCTGTATTTTCATGACGTCAGTAGACAAACAGATGTTGAATTGCAGAAATTTGGTTATGTTTCAGAAAATATTAAGTATTGCAAGTTATAAAATGAAGATATTTTAATCGATGTTCAAATTTTCATCCTTGGGAAGGCATTAAATGTGAAGAAAATGTGTACAGAAGTTTTTCCATTGGAAGTATAGGAAGCAAAAATACTTGACGTCCACCTTAAAGTAGCAATTCTTGTATGTATGTGTGTACATTTTATTTTGAAAACGGCTCTAAGAATTTTGATGAACATCGTTAACTTACCGTTTTCTGGTACTAGGAATCGATTTAGCTTGATCTCGACTTTAGGAGAATTCGTTTAGTGGGTTAAATAACCACCCCGAATTATAACGTTTTTAGTGATGGCGTTGTTCCATTAATGTTACCAATGCTTAGAAATCTTATGACGTCATAATCTCGCCTTTGAGAATGTTGGCGCTTGTTCACGCCATCTGTCACATTGCGTCACGCATTGTTGTGGATCCTATTAAAGTTTTATGACGTCACACTTGCGGCAAGCAGATGGACGCGATTCCCATCTGCCTCATTACGTCACGCGTTGTGTGCGTATGTCGGTCCGCAGGATAACTTGCGTAACAATCGTTCGATTTCGATGAAATTTTAGTATCTGGTAGGGGATCACCTGGGAAGGAACCTTATTTAAAGCGAACGAAATGGGGTCAAAAGTCAGTACATAGGAGCGGGATTCATTTCACTGCTGTTATGCGTCATAATTAACGTAAAAAAGGTTCAATTTCGATGAACTTTTAGTATGTGGTAGGGGACCACCTGGCGACAAACCTTATTGAAAATGGGAGAAATGGGGTCAAAGGTCAGAACATAGAAGCGGAATCACTTCCATCGCCACTATGCGTCATAACTTACGTAAAAATGCTTCGATTTGGATGAAATGTTAGTATGTTGTAGGGTCTTGCCTGGGGACGAATTATATTGAAAATGAGCGAAATGGGGTCAAAGGTTAGGACACAGGAGCGGGATATATTCCATAGTCCTTATGCATCATAACTTACGTAAAAATGCTTTGATTGCGACAAAATTTTATCATGTTATTTCGGAGGTATACCAAACCGGTTCTGTTGAATATAATCGAAAACGGATCAAAGGTCAGGGCACAGGACTGAGATTTATTCCACAGCCATTATTCTCATAACTTCAGTAATAACTTGAGTAATGATTTCTGGTATGTAGAAGAGCGTATTATAATCAATGCATTGCATGATTTTACTAACTTGTTTAATAAATATAATCAGTGTTCTTGATAAAAAAGTGGAAGTAAATTATAATACTTTCAAACAAAGTTTCAATCCTGTGATTCGGAAACAGATCAATAGAATTAAAAAAGCTCTATAAGTTTCTTAACTCGAACATGCAAATTATGTTTAATTATACATCAGGTAATATTCTTCCAAAAAATTATAATTGCCATTGAACAGTACCATTTTTTAAAGAAAGGGGATATACTGTATGTCTAAAGACCAAATATTCGAACTTAGAGAATTTAATATCTCTATTACTTTTACCACATCATGTGCCTATCTCATTTAATCAATTATGTTTTAACCACTATTTACAGTTCAACACACATCCCAGGATTCCAATTTCTACGTCAATGTTAGCTGGCTATTTCATAATTAAGATTCAGAAGTTGGTGCTTCCTACTTATGTTTCTGGAACAGTATTACACTTTCTGCTTTACTAATATTGGATGTAGCACTCCTTCTTAATACTTGTATAGATTTAGTAAATTTTATCGTTTCTGCAGTTTCTCATTTAACCAATGTGGTTGGCTGGATAACACGGAAACACATAAATACGAAACGCATGGTTTCTGCTTACGCACTTATTTTAAAAAGCAAAATTCTGCATCTTTTCGGCGTAACAATAAACTGCATTAGATGCATGAATAAAAATTAAAAATGAGGCTTTTAATTTCGAAACAAATGCGTTTTTCCATATTAAGATTTTGCTGCATGTCAGGGCCCTTCCCAAATTGTTTATTACAACAATTGTTTTTATTTACATAAATCAATAAAGACGTTACTCAGTTACACAACCATGAATAGGTTAGAAAAAATTAGTTTTAAGTGCAACCGAAACAAAACTTTTACTGAAATTAACAAGCGAGGAATCAAAAGGAATTCATTTCGAGAAATCCTTCTGTTACACGGGTACTTATAATTATGTTTGCTGTTATGCAAAATTAAAGTTTCTTGTCAAGAGGCATGTCAATTTTTATCCTATGTTGCAAGTATCTCTGTCGTTATTTCGCAACTTTTAGTTGAGTGAGAGCTGTTAAAAGAAAGTAGAACATAATTCCTTATCCCGGAATTATTCCCTCTTTCATCATAAAGTTTCTCGATTAAACTTTGGCAGTCAGCCCGGTGCCTCCAATCAGCTGTGAGTTTGAACATATATTCAGCCACTATAAGGGGATTGCTGTTGTATTCTGGTATGTTCGTCTACAGTGAAACTATCTGTGATAGAAATGATTTCTTTTTATCATTTTATTACAACGAGTTTTCTAGGATAAGGAAAATTCTTTTTACTACTGCAATTTCTACTGAAACCTGTTTACAAAGCAATTTGCCGTATCACCCTTTTCCAATCAGTAGTAATTTACATTTACTTTTACAGTAACACAAGGTCGAAGGACCCATAAAATGAGAACAATGCTGAATTCCTATACGGTAGCACAACTTATGCTATAAAAAGGTTAAAACGTTCAAAATACATTATGATTAAACTATAAAACTTTCCTGTAATTTTGTTTTGAATACGAATCGCACCTGACAGCTTTGATCCCTTGGTATTGTTACCAACGGGGCCCACCATTGAGGATAAAACTGACAGAAGAGCAGAAAACTATAATAGTCGTCGCACAGAACGTAAATATATCTTTAGCAATTAAAGTTTTGGAAGGTTTTATTCTTGATAACAGAATTAATTTTTTTATTCTTGATATCGGAATTAAGGGTTAAGTGGCAATGGCCGTCCCGATGGTTCAGTAGTTTAAGCCCTCGTTGCTGATCATTCGCCCGGGATGTGTTTGGGTTCGAATCCCGGTGAAGCATGGATGTTACGTTTGTCTTAACGCACTGCCTCTCAACCTTTCCTGGAACATGTGTCTCAAAATTTTTGACGCCGATCTGTGCATTGTTATTTTTTTAGGGTTTAACGACAGCCATTAACAACCGATTACAGCCCATCGAGCTGTTAACAGCAGTAGATAAACCATTTAAAAAATGCTCAGTTAGCTTTTTATGCCAGTAGCCAGGTTTTAAAAGACTGAAACAATATTCAAAATCATTGAGCTATCTGTCGGGGCTAAAAATAAGTGCAAACCTACAGCTTTGTAGAAGGATTGAGCTGACAGAGTTTGTTCCCAAATCTATAAACCTGTTTTTTGTGGTGTATCATTTCACAGTCAAAATGCACTTCCAGTTGTTGTACTGCGAAGCTATAAACATTTTTAGGGATCTTTTAATGCCGCCAAAATTGAATATGTTCAAATAGAAATTAAATTTTTTTATTGGAAACTATCCGTTTCGACACCTTCTCAGAATTGTTATATTCTTGCTACGTTTGTGAACAAATAGTTTTTGCAGATCACAAGGCAGCTGTTTTGAATAATTTGCGCCACAAAAGTTTTTATGAAATCAATAATAAGGATCCACTACTTTCTAATAAATAAAAAGAGAAATAATTTTTAATTTTTGCAGCGCAGTTGTCATTCTAAAAAGAATCCCAACATATGACCAAGTACATATGACCAAGTACATATGACCAGTATACTTCAAAACATCCCTAGCCAAGTTAGAGCAGAATTTTTTGTTATTTTTCCCAAGCGTAGGTTCGAATCCTAAAGCCTAAGAAAAAATGACATTTAGATACAGTGATATTAAATTCCCACCGAGTGTATCAAATTTTTTAATGAAGAAATTATATTACGTACAAACACGCTTAATGATCATGCAATATTTGTGAGTATACCTAAAATCCTTTCCTTGGTCATGCTGCCAAACCCCCATTGCAGCTGGAACCCAACTACACCATTTTTTCTCTGTCGATGCTAACTACACTTATTCTTTTTTTCGTGTTGAAATTAACTAAGTCTTCTCAGAAAAGACTAAGAAACGTAAGTGAGACATGCAAAATTGCAGCAACAAACTAATGAATAACGATATGTGTTGAAACTTTACAACTGGATTACCAATAGGCGACATTTACTACTTTCTGCAATTGCCAACGAAGAAAATGTGTTCAATGAACCTTAAATAAATGTTCGCAGTAACTCTAAGAAAATGGTATTGGTAAAACCTTGTAATTTTCTTAAATAATTAATCTTCCTTACTGGTTCACTAAATGTCAATATTTACTCCTTTCTGGAGTTGGCAGCACAGAAATGTGTTCCATAGACCTTTATATCATGAATTATTAAAATTGAAAGGAGTTGGTAATGTTAATATATAACGTATATACTCGTGTATAGGTCGACACCCCGATTGTTATCTGAACATTTGCAGTTTTTGTATATACCGTCTATAAGTCGACACCCGATTTTTATGTGAATATTTGCAGTTTTTGCATACATACCTATATTGAGTATAAATAAAAAAAAAAAAAATTCCGAAGATGCGCCCGCATGCGGAAATGTGAACCTTCTATTTATTGTTGTAGCTGGCTCTCGTAATGTTGCTTGCGGCAGTTTCCCGCAAAATGTGGGTGGAATTGAGTCACAATTCTGGGAAAATGATAGGACTCACCACCCTGGTTAGAGAGTTTTCAGGGAAAGGTTACACACTTTAACAATATATGAACCCACTTTTGCACATAGCACCCCCCTTCCCCCTTTCTCCCCCTTTTTGCGAGATAGTTTTCTGCAGTTACTTCATTCATAAGGAGTAAAGCATTTGCTCCCGCAGTAAATGAATCGTGATGCATTTACCAAACGTCGTAAGGCACATCGTTATTTAAAATGAAAAAAACAAACTTCGTGAAACATATTTGGAAAGCGTAAATAGGTCTTGATGTCAACCTGCCAGTTTTTTTATCTCATAAAGAATATGCATGCCGTAAAAAATAAATGTGTAACGTTTGAAGTTTTCATTGGATTTCTTCAAAATTTAAAATTAATTTTTATTTTGATGTATTGTGGACACTGTAAAATTTGCCCGCAACTATTCAAAAAATTGAAGAACATTTGTTGTATAAAATGTTCACCCCCTACCCTGTGCAGCGTAGCTGCTGTCGGTCAACTGCTGAGCTGGACGAGTGTGTGATTAACAGAGCTGACGTTTATCTACTCCCGAGTTTCATTTCCCCTCTCCACCGTGTTTGTGACAAACAATCGGCTTTAGTGACAAAACCAAATATCGCCCCATTCAGTAAAGATGCAATTCTTTTTGCTCGCCCTTAGTCTTCAGAAAACTTTACTGTTTGTTTGATTTTTAGAGCCGGGGCACACTCAATTTAATAACAAATGTAAGTAGGCTGTTAAACTAATGCACGTTTTTACCACCAACGGCAATGTTATTCTGAGCGATCGGCCAAGTTTAAACACTTTTGTTAACGGATGCATTGATAAAGTTATCGCTGTTCTGTAGATTGTCACGTCTCTCTTCTCCACCGTCGTTAAGCAGGAGCAGCGGTCTTCTTTTGCAAAAGTTTGTTTTTTTCCTTCTTCATACCCACCATCGAGAATTGAGCACGGTCGTGACATTTGGCCCGGTGCAACTTATAAACTACTGGCTGACGCATTCACCTCTTTCCTCTGTGTGATTTACCAGCGGGGCAGTCAAGGCCATATCGACAGATCTAAAACCGACTTTGAGACGCCCTTGCGAAATGAGTTTTTCTATTAGTGAATAAAAAAAACTCGTAAATACAAAATCAAGAAAATTCTTAGCAATAATTTTCTTCTGTACCCGTAACACCCGGGAAATGACTAAATATACAACTGCAAATGAACTGATGGCGCGAAGGGCTAAGTATGCGCATTTTCATATGGCATCAAAATTTTGGTTTTCAACCTATCGAAATATTTTCCGTGTATAGTTCGATCCCCTAATTTCGACCTAAATATTTCATTAAAAAAAGTCGACCTATACACGAGTATATACGGTAATTATTTGCACAATTCGCTCAAAACTAGGAAGTCAAACATACAACTCTTATAAAGGAGTCTTTTTTTGTATTTAAAATTATTCACTAAGAAAATATTTTACATTTTAGTGCTATTGCGAAAAAAACATTTCCAAATCAAAAATGTCTTTATAAGCAGAAATTCATACGCTTTTTCTGAGTCATTGATGTTTTGTATGAAGGCTACATAAATCAGGAGACCGAAATGTATAAGGAGATCAAAAATTCAATTCCGGGTTAAAAGTTTTCAAATACAGAGAAATTTCGTGAGGTTCATAGATAATTACAAGTAAAATTTTCGGCACACATGGTACTATCAAAGTTCGGTTTGTGTGCACGTCTTTTTGAGGGCAAATTTCTAATATATTTATTATTTCGGAAACAGAAATTTGAATGGTGTGGTACCGTAAACATCGATGGATCTAAATTACATCTCGTCTAATCAAGCCTTAATTTGGATATATGTAAAAATTGGACATCATTCAACACAGCGGGAAATAAACATGTGTCTTCAGAACGTTGTACTGTTTTCAGAATGCAGAAAATGCGATTTGCAGTTCTTATTTTAGTCTTACGTTAAAATGTAGAGTACACTATTTCTTTTTTCCAATAACCTTTTTGCTTACAATTGCACATTTGCTTTCTTAAAGAATAGCATTGTTCTATTTACACGCCTATAAAACGTGTGTTATAAAATTCATGCAAACAAATGTGGTCACGGATTTTATGACAATTTCTGAAAGATAAACACAAGAAGGAAACGAATAACATGTATCACGTTTCAAATGTCAGAAAAATGGTTAACATGTTCTAGTAACTTTTGCGCATTTTTAGGAGAGAAATCGAGCTCAGTTTACGTGCAATAATGAGTATTACCTGCTAAAAGTTATTTTACTGAAAGCTCAGTTTACGTGCGATAATGAGTATTACCTGCTAAAAGTTATTTTACTGAATCATCAAGCCATCTGAGAAACCGTAAAGAGTTACTTAATATTATTAATTTTTATTTATTTATTTATTTATTTGCCATGGCACATGCAGTTAACTACAAATCCTTAGTAGTAAAACCAAATTAATATAACCCAAATAAAATTCACATTATGCAATATAAAAGAACTTATTAAAACATTCATAACAACATGGCCGGGAATCAGGGAGAAAGGCTAATGTTAGCCTCAGTAACCCCTGGCCCTTAAAGTAAGAAAAATGTCAAATCAAGTAATTGCATGGTTTTCAAATTATGTACACATATTGAAAATACTATATCACAGAATTTAATCAAATTTAACTATTAGTATAATATTCTTTTAGTGCTTTTTAAACGATACAAATTTGGGAAGTGGATTTTTATGAATCGGCAACCCATTCCAGAGCCGGGGGCAATGACCGTTAACAATGTATTACAATGCATTAGTACGATCCCTAAGAATTAAACAGTTATCACGAGACCACGGACAGGATAACATAAATTTATTAAATTGACGTATTTGTTGGCATAAACACGCTCATGCATTAGCATCAGTCGATAACTGTGTAATCTCTCAAAGATCTATATTTGTAACGACTAAACAGGATCTCCACATTTTCCAGTGGATTCAATAAAACGAAACGAATTTATTTGTAAAGAAAAAAATCGATTAATGTTGTATTTAGTTTTCCTACCACAATCAAGCATGTAATAAAAAGATAGGGAAAAATAAAAGAATCATATAGTAATAATTTAATATCTAGTGGCAATAGACCCGATACTCTAGATAAAACTTCTATTAGAGACCTCAAGGCCCGCGAAATAACTTTAGCATGGGCATCCCACTTAAAATTCTCCTGAAACAAAACACCTAAAAACTTAACTCGTTCTTGAAAAATCAAAAAACTATAGTTCAGAGTCATTCCCGGTAGAGACAGAACTCGTGCCTTTCGGCTCGAAAAAAACTTACATTTTGTTTTTGTAATATTAAAAATTAACAAATTGCAACGAAACCAAATCTGATATTCTTGTAAAGCGTGGTTAACACGGGTTTAATAATTCAGACACTGCATGACCGGAAAAAATACTCGTGTCATCAGCAAAAAGGATCGTGTACGCACAGGAACGAAAATTAAAAATGTCATTAGCGTAAATTTAAATAATAATGGCCCTAGGACAGTGCTCTGTGGAATTCCAAAAAGAACAGTTTCAATAGTAGAGCGAACATTCCGAAAGTGAACATACTGCCTCCTTTCAATAAGATAAATTTCAAAAAGCGTCCTCGCGATATCATGTTTCGTGAATGTCTTCGAACTTTGAAATGATGATGTTGTGATAAACAGTATCGAAGGCACAAGATAAGTCAAAAAAAAAAAAATTCCCACCACACATAAGACTTTATCACTATTAATTTATAAATAATTCAAAATATCAAGAATAAGTCTACGAGTCTACGTAGAACTGTCACGACGGAATCCATATTTCTTCTTATTTAGTAAATTATTAGCTCGCGTGTCGCTAAGATGAAGTATCATATATGTTTTTATTTGTGCACGGCTAAGCATTTCGTATGAGTCCCAAAATATATTCTCAATTGCTTGGAGATTCCTTGTTATGGTTGCTGTAACGGTAACAAACTTAAATGTAGATCCTTACATTCAGGTTCGATTTCCGTTCCAGAACGAAGTTTTCTGAGGCACGTCTACTTGCATTATTTTACCTCTGTTACCTCCAAATATTAGAAATACCTTTTTCTGCCACTAGCGCCAGCAGCTGTTCCAGGAGAAATTTTGAACGATGCTATCATACTGTTGAAGAATAATTGCTGCAGGTTTCTTTCGCCTCCAAGAATACGAAGTATATAACTTAAAAGTAATGCTTATTTAGTACAAGAGGGGCATAAGAATAACCGGAATTGCGACTTTTTTCTTTTTCTAGAAATCTGCTTTGAAATGCCTTATCATGTCTGATGTGATTTAAAAGACGTTACTTTTACACTCGATATTTATCTATATCGCCTGTGTCTGTTTTCAAAATTACAGCAGTGGCTGGTTTCCGGGAATTTGTGACGTTGCGATCGCGGTCTCTTTCTCTTTATATCATGTTTCGTGAAACCCAGTAAAGAATTGTTCAAGAAGGTATATCATGCTGAATTTTATTTCACGTGTGTCAACTGTACCTGAGATGTAATGTTTAACTCTGAACTATTCTTACAAATGTTAACTCATTTTATTTTAATTCCTGAATGATAACCAAGTTAATTTATTATTGAGAAGTATTTGTGACTGTGTTTGGGACGTATGCCAATTAACAAACGGACTTCCCAATGCTTAGCTGAAGAATGTGCATGCATCTTGCTAGAAAACAGGACTAAACTCTAATATTCCAACAAGCCGCGTAATACGCCATGAATAAATTTCCGAAGTTTCGAGCTTGAATGCTGTATATTCGGCTTCTCTAAAACTAGGTGAATTTTTTTTATGCGAAGAAGTACTGTTATCTTAATTGCTATGTATTTAGTATTTTGGTAAAATTTTGTGATCGGTATGTAATAATCCGAAAACTGATCGCTTCGCTAACTGATATTTCCCCAATAATGTTATCTACTAAATTTTACTGATGTCAGTTTTATCTTCGAAAAATTATTTTTATCAAATCATTTCCTGATTTTGGTTATTTTCAAGTAGCATGTAGTAGTGTTATGGGGTCACTCCATATATACACAGAGCGTATTTCTCAGGTAAAAAGTTGCTCTAGGACAAAAACCGCCGCCCCGGTGGCGCAGTGGTCTCTGATCATTCGGCCGAACGGGGTCCGGGTTCGAATCCCGGTGAGGCATGGATGTTGTGTTTGTCTTACGGCACTGGATCTCTCCCTTCCCTGGAACAAGTGACCCTAAATTATGGATGGGTGACTGCTTATAACCCATTGAGTTGCTCACGGTGGTCGTTAAACCTACAATAAAAAAAAAACCAAAAAAAAAAACCTGATATTTCTTGGAAACAAAAGCAGATGTACAAGTATTTGAACTTTTCCAGATACATCTGCTCTTGTTTCCAAGAAATTGCTTAGGATTTGAAAACTGGGATTGTATTTCTCTTCCTTGAATGTGTTTCATGGAAATATTTTGGTATTTATAACATAAATCTGTTGTGTAACTCATTCAAACAAATCAGCTTAGGGAGAATGTGGCATCCTTTCGTCAGAACACTAAACTTAGTAACTACGGAAAGCCTATTATACAAATTTTCTCTGAATTGCTCATAAATTAAATTATTCATTAGAAAACTCCACTCTTTGAAAACTACTTATAAATTTTATTCATATTTGAAATTCCATTCCTAAAGGGAAATGAAGGCTGATTTTCTGCAGCGGAGATTTTATTTCTATAAAAGTTTCTTAAAACAACCGTGGGGAAATTCTGCTTCATCATAAATCCATACATATTTATGTATTTTTTTATTTTTGAAATTCATCTTTCTTAGATAAAATGTCGCATATTCTGTCATATTTGTGATAAGGGGAACAATCAAGGTTTCAGTTTTTAAAATTGCCAATATGAATGTTTTGGGGAATGCATAAAGAGATACTTTTTCAGAATCTCAGTGTTTAATAAGCTGTAAATCGCGACGAAGTTTGTACTAAACATGACTACTTAGCATGACGAACCTCGTCAAAGTAAATGATGAAAACAATATTACTGTTGTCACCAGGTGATAACTGAAGTTATTTTGTGAACGAATGCCAGAAAATTCTGTAATGGTACATTAATTCCTGTATGTGTCTAAACACAACCTACCACAACGGGCATCACTAGTTAAGGATTTTACATTATTAACTTATGTCTATAAGAAGAGGTGAATGTTTAAAGGTGGACTGAAGTCAATCTATTGCAGAGTTTCCGGAAGAAAGATGTAAGATCTTAAAGTGAATCGGGTATACCACAAGTGGAAAATGGTCGCTTCCCCGTCCAATAAAGTGAAGTCTGATATCAGAGAATGACCTTGCTACACTCTAAGAGTAACATTATTGAGGAAAGCAAAACGGAATGCATCTTCGATGTTTTCGTCTGCTTTTAAGGAAATGCTGTTATTTCCACTTGAAAAAATAGTGGACCTTTATAAATGTTTTTCCCAGATCAATTAGACGTTCGAGCTGAATGCGTTGCGAAACCTCGAGTTGTAAGCTGTAGTTCTTTCGCTTTTCGGCATCGTTGTCTTGCATAAGCAATATAAATAGCAAGAGAAAATAGATAAAGAAAGAAATATTACCCTATTATCCAAGATTGAAATCTTGATGTTCTTTAGCAGTATTTTAATAAATTTATTGCGATTTCAAAGCTTTTTCATTTTCAATATACCTAGAAATTTTTCACTGAAATAGACATGAAGCAAAGTTGAATGTATTCGAAATATGAATTACAATGAATATTTTCTTCCGTTGGCACCACATACCAATGCAGCTTCACTATATACCCCGTCTGGAAACAGCCCTGTTTCCATGGGGAGATGTGTGAGAACTTAGGGATGTCCCCAAAGGAAAACAAAGAATAAAAATACAGATGGTCAATAACAGGCAATATTTAAACTCCGGTTAATTCTCATTATCGAGGATCGTGGACCTACCCATAACGGGATTCCAGGTACGAATGTTATGTTGGTTTTTTTGAATAATTTTCCTACGTATCTTCTCAATAAGGATATAAACTTCTAACGATATTTCTTTCAAAATGAAAATAAAAGAAAAACTTTTGGCAAAGACTATTGACACAGTTTTGAAATTTAATAACACCTATAAATCATGATGAAATAGTATTTCATTACATACGGTAGTGTGTAATACTAAAATTTGCTAATAAATTAAATACTAAATGCACCGGATGAGAAAAATAAACGGACAAATTTTGTTTTGAGCTCCTGTTGCGCATTTTACCCCACAGCTTAAATACATTTTCGAGAAAGTCTTGTATAAATACCAGCATCAGTTTTTATGTAATCTTTATTTCAGAGAAACACCAGATTTTAATCAAAGAACAAAGTAACTCTGTAAAGAAGCAAGAACAAAGTAACCCTGTAAAGAAGCAAGAACAAAGTAGCCCTGTAAAGAAGCAAGAAGAAAGTGACCCTGTAAAGAAGCAAGAGCAAAGCAGCCCTGTAAAGAAGCAAGAACAAAGAAACCCTGTAAGGCTTCGTTAGCGAAATTCATATTTCCATATGTGTTTTAAACACACGAAGCAGCGAAGTCACTCCAACTTTCAGCAGCGTAGCAGAAATTAAAAATTTTAGTAGTGATGAACAACCGGCAGCAAGCTACTCATATTTTCAAGAGGAAAATTCCTCTTTGCGAAATGCTCTTCATCAAAATTAAAATAAAAAAATAATCACTTTTATTAATTATTTTTCCCATTAAAAACTGCAAAATATAATATATATTACTTCTGTGTATTCTTAGGACAATGTTAACGATTCTAGCTCTGCAATATTATTACCGTACAGAAACGTTTTCCTTGCACTTCGTCACACGTTTTCAATCTAGAATTCTATAGCAAAACAAATGCAGGGTTATTAAAATTAAATAGACAGTTTCAACATTTTATAAAACCAAACTATGTAAGATTTAAACACTAAAGTTGCACCATTCTTTCACCAAGGTTAACGATTTTATTATATAGAGGACGTCACTAAAATATCGTACCTTTATACCGTCATGTGAGCAGTCAGCCAAGATGGCCGCAAACGCTGTAGAGAAGAAGTTCTCTTCGCTTGAATTAAGCAAAACGAAGGTCGTTACTTTGGGCAACGGCGTTTTAGAACACGTTTCAGAAATCACCATCGAATATACAATTCATCTACGACGGGCACAATGTAGAGATAAAAAAGTCCAGAAGTATCTGGTAAATACGTGCAACGTGTTGCCAAATATTTGTTTGATTTTTTTTTTTTTGGTTAAAGCCCTAAACTGCACGGACAAAGTGACAACTTCAGTTTCCAACAGCATAGATCCGCACCACACTCTCACCAGGATATCAGAAATTACGTTGATGAAAATCTTCCAAAGCGAAATATTAGGAAACCAACAGGAGAAAACAAGTATTCATATGTTGGAAACAACGATTTCGGATTTAAAACTCAGTGGGATTTTTATATAGGGCTGTGTCAAAGGCAAGGTCTTCGTCCCTTCCCTTTCTGTTACTTTAGCTGATGTGAAACAACGCATGACAACATCTGTTCCTGTAGTTCGTGAAAACATGTTCACCCGTGTTTGACAAAAATTCGATTACCGCGTTGATGTATGCCGTGAAATTAATGGTGACGTATCGAACAACTTGAATTTGCTTTAACAAAAATCAAGAGTTTCCCTATAAAACGGTGTAATGTGAGGGTCAATATCATAATAGTTCTGGTTTTATAAAATGTTCTTAATAATATTGTATAAACACTTAAAGGGTTATGGTTTTATAAAATTTTGAAACTGTCTGTTTCATTTGTACTAACCGTGTGGAATGTATTTGTTCTGGTGACGTATATAAATTTTGTATTGCATATAAGTAATCCTTCACATTAAAAAAATGAGAACCTGCTATTTCGATCACATTGAAATCATACATCAGGTAGGAATAAAGAAAGTACTGTCATTATGTTTTCATAATTACCCAATTTTGAACATGGATCATGAAATTTAACTCCAAGACAGATATGCTAGTTTCCAGATTGAAATAAACGGATTTTGTTCAATATCCGCGATTTCTTTCGAGTACTGGAGAAACGGTTTAATGGGAATTCAAAAGTTGATCGTCAGTATACACGGTTGTGCAAAAATTTAGGACGAAGAGGAGAAATTAGCATAACAGCGAAACGAGCAGGCAGAACGGACCGAAAGACCACTCAGGAGATAGACTAGGTTTCGGTACGGTAAGGCATGTGCATATTTGCAGCATGACGTACAGGGAGCGGGGAGTGTCGGAAGGGTATGAAGCACACCGGCGGTGTACGCTCAGCAATGCGGTGAAAGCTATTGCACGGTGTACATCGGTTTGAACGATGTCGAGTTGCTGCCACGTATATGGCCAACAGGCTATCCAGTAGGAGACATCTGGATGACTGTATCCAAGGTCGCGTCATTGGGAAGTTGGAAGAAGTTCGAAGTGTGACTAGTGTGACCGAGGAGTTCGGGATAGTTCACAGCATCGTTTCACTAGCTTAGAAAGCATTTCAAATGACAGGAATAGCTGTCCGAGAGTTAAGCAGTGGTCGTCCACGAGCAACCACAGCGGCGGACGACCGGTATATAATCCTACAGGCGAGAAGAGGCAGATGGCATATAGCGGGAGAAATCGCAAGGCGCATGCAACAGTCAACTGGACGTCCGTAATCGCGTTTTACCGTGGCCAGGAGGCTGTACAAAGGTGGTCTATTTGCACGACGACCACTACGGTGTGTGCCATTAACGCCTGCTCATCGGAGACGGCGGTTTCTGTGGTGCCAGGAACACAAGAACGGGACACATCAGCAATGTGGTCGAGTTCTCTTTACGGATGAGAGCCAATTTAGTCTGACGAACGATTCTGGACGTACACATATCTGGAGAGAGCAGGGAACGCGCAATCACACCTCCAACATCATCAAAAGGGACCGGTTTGGAGGTGGCGGAGTTCTCGTTTGGAGCGGTATCATGCTTGGTAGCCCTACTGACCTCCACATCTTCCAAGGAGGTTCAGTCACTAGTGTCCGCTATTGTACCGATGTTCTCCTGCCTCACGTGCGTCTGTTTAGACGTGCTGTGGGTCTCGAGTTCCTCTTCATGGATGACAACGCTACACCGCATCGTACAGGGGCTGTCGCAGAGCTGTTAGAGAGTGAAGATATGCAACAGCTCTGCTGTCGCAGAGCTGTTGGAGAGTGAAGATTGGCCTGCAAGATCCCCGGACTTAAAACTAATCGAAGACGTGTGGAACATTCTCGGGAGACGCTTGGCAGCACATCACCAGCCGCCAGCAGCGATTCCGCAGCTGCGATTGGCGCTACAAGAGGAATGGGCCGAGATGCCTCAACAGCTCCTTTATAACCTCGTCCTCAGCATGGACAGACGTTGTAAATCCTGCAACTCAGTCAGGGGTGATCATATCCCTACTAAAGACCGGATTTTTCTTGGCAGCCGCCTGTCACATGGACGTTTCTGCCTTCTGTCCAGTTCTGCTCGAAGCTACTTTTTCAATAAAGGGCCTTTGTAACCTTTGGATTTCTTGTTTGGACGGTTTTGCTCACTTGTCCCATATTCTTACATCTTGGGGATCTTATGGTATGATTTGAGTCGATGTGGAGCACTTCTGCACGACGTTACATTCAAAAAACTGTCTCGTCCTTAATTTGTGCACGCCAGTGTACATTGGAAGGTTTACATATTTTAGGGAAGGAGATAAATATTGCTAAGAAAGGACTGTTTTTTGACAAATTTCTTTACAGCAATCATATTATTTAAACACTTTGAACAAACTGAAGTAAAAAATCAACTTTTCCATTCGTCATTTAGCCTAGTATTTTAACAGTGCGTACTGTCATTCATCAGAGAACCAGACAGCAATATAAAATTTACACAAAGGTGCTTAACTGATTTCGTAATAACCAGATATCGCTTGATTTATAATAATGCCACCGAGTATGATGAGAAACTAGTAAAAACGAAATACACATTTCTTATTTTATGCCACTGTGAGGGCAACCTGAAGTTCTGTTTCAGATATCCCTACAGTTAGATATTTTTGCTCTATCACCGTTAAAGCCTGAAACTAATGGGCGTGATGTAAGTTTAGGTATGTGATTTATTTTTCTATTTGGCAAAAAGGGGCATGGCATATATCGTATAATAATGAAAATATAACGTCATAATCCATGGTATAAAATTAACTTTATGTTCTACAATTTTGCAATTCAAATTACATCAAGAAATCAATATATTGTACTTACAAGTGTATATTTTACCTCTGATAATGTGATGCGAATAAACATCTGAGATCTACATTTTGAAAAACATAAAGTATCTGTTGCGGACGCAATACGCACAGATAAAGAAGATCAAAGCAGCATTTTCCAATTCACCACACGAAATGCTCTTCCTTTATGTTGTATTTTGCCTTTTCGAAAAGTAGCAAACCAGCCCGATTAAAAAGGTATTCGGTCAGTACAATCTTTTCCCTTAGACATTGTCACGCGGTGTTGTGACAGATGCCGGAATCAGAGAGCTGCTGGAGGGTGCGTGGTGGATGATCCATAGAGCGAACAACGCGGTCGAGGTTGTCCCAGAGATGCTCAATTGGGTTTAAATCTGAGGAATTAGGGGGCCAGGGATGTACTTTGAAATCTTCATCGTGGTGCTGGAATCGTAAACTATCTATATTTGTTAAGTATCTCGATTCTAATGAAGTCTTCATCATGGCACACGGTGATCAGGAGTTTCCACGTTGCATATTCACAATCATGCCATTTCTCCAATCACGATACATTTTAACCACAGCAGTACGCGAACAACTCGCGCTGTTTCAGAAATACTGCCGCCCTTGGCACGAAAGCCGATAAGCATCCCTTTTTGCAAATGTGATAAATCTCTCCTTTTATCCATGACAGCAACAAGTGATACGTTTTTAGTACGCCTACAGCACACCTTATATACCCTCTAAGTCAGCTCACTACACGTGACTTCTTTCATTGGCTACGCGCTGCGGACGTCAAAAGTAGGACGTGGTCATAGTAATGTGACTACTGTGTGTATCTACATGCATGTGTGGGATTTTCCCCGTAAACGTTTTGACTTTTGAAACATTCTTTGAACTGTTGCCGATAGATGTCGCTGCAATACCACGCGAGGAGCAGTTCTCCTCCTTTCCCCACGAAAACTAGTAGATGTTCCCGTTCAGCCGGAGATACGATGAAGAGACAAAGTCAAAAGTTGTCTGCTCGAGTTAAAGGAAGTGTGTCAAAACACGATGTTTGTTTTTGTTTCATTCCCTTTAATTCAATGACGCCTGTATTGCTGTTTACTACATTAAACGTTATTTTAGTAGTTACACAAGATAGTAGTCCTGGTTCCTGATTCAGTATCACTCCTATCTCCAAGGAACTCACCAACGCCTATCCTACATTTATGGTGCCAGAAGTCGAGATGTGATTAGAAAATGGCGGCCCGTTGTGGCGTGAGAGAACCATCAAAGTGTGTTCGCGTTTTAGTTTTGTCGGATTGATGCACAAGGGGTGTAAAGCAAGTAAATAGAATCTTTTCACGATGCATATACAAAAACTTCAAGATGTTTGTAGCTTTAAAGCAAATGTATAAGCTTCACCTTTTAAAAGCATTGCATAAGTTGCTCTTTGAATTTGAGGGCGATCGTTTGAACAGAAAGGGGCTGCGGGAATTTTCTGGCATTGAATTTGAGACTGATAGTGAAGCTTGTAAGCGCAAGTTACGGTATATTTCTGATAATTTCTCAGCATAAGAATTGTTTAGGATGAGCAATATTTTGGGATTGGATTACGAAGGAACTCCCAAAGAAATAGCAATTAGAATCCTGAGTAGATAAATAAATAAATACACCACTCTTAACCACGTTCTAGAAACACACAGCAACCGAAAAATTGTTTTTCAGCCGCCTCTGTGAAAATGCACCTACAGAACTCTCGATATCTGGCCGAGTTCGTTACATATACGCCACGGTGGCTAACAATCCACGGTGCTATGTGTATTTTTAAGTCAGCTTCTAACATTATAAATCCGTAAGATGGGCTCAGCTACTGAGACGTCTCCATCTAGTGGGCATTAACGGCACAGGCAATATATATATATATATATATATACACTGACGGAAAAAAATCTCAACACCACGAAAAAATAGTTGTAGAGGAATGAAATGGCGGCAATACACTTGTATAGGTAACATATTTGATCGATTAAGGTTTCAAGATCCCAGCTTAATGTAAGCGCGAGAAGAGCCATTTTAAATGTAAAATGCTGGTACATTAATAACCGGTGTAACCGCCAGAATGTTAGATGCAAGCATGCAAACGTTCATACATTGTGTCGTACAGGTGCTGGAGGTCAGTTTGTGGGATGGAGTTCCATGCCTGTTGCACTTGGTCGGTCAATACAGCGACGGTTAATGCTGGTTGGGGCTGACGCTGGAGTTGTCGTCCAATGATGTCCCATGCGTGCTCGATTGGAGAAAGATCTGGTGATCTAGCAGGCCACGGAAACATGTCGACACTCTGTAGAGCATGTTGGGTTACAACAGCGGTATTCAGACGAGCGTTATCCTGTTGGAAAACACCCCCTGGAATGGTGTTCATGAATGGCAGCACAACAGGTTGAATCACCAGACATACGTACAACTGTGCCGTCAGTGTGCGTGGGATAACCACAAGGGTGCTCCTGCTGTCATAGAAAATTGCTCCCCAGACCATAACTCCAGGTGTAAGTCCAGTGTGTCTCGGCCGCAGACAGGTTGGTTGCAGGCGATTACCTGGCCATCTTCTAACCAACACACGGCCATCACTGGCACCCAGGCAGAACCGGCTTTCATAAGAACACACAACAGATCTCCACTCCGTCCTCCAATGAGCTATAGCTTTACACCACTGACGTCGCAAACGGCAGTGGTTTGGAGTAAGTAAAATGCACGCTACAGGGCGTCTGGCTCGGAGCTGTCCTTCAAGTAACCGATTTGTAACAGTTCGTTGTGTCACTGTGGTGGCAACTGCATCTCGAATTGCTGCCGCAGATGTAGTACGATGCGTCACGGCCATGCGCCGTACACGGCGGTCTTCCCTCTCAGTAGTGCCACGTGGCCGGCCGGAACCCGGTCTTCTTGAGGCAGTACCTTCCCTTGACCACCGCTGCCAACAATCATGCACAGTGGCTACATTCCTGCCAAGTCGTTGTGCAATATTACGGAAAGAAGATCCACCTTCTCGGAGCCGTATTACACGACCTCGTTCAAACTCCGTGAGCTGTTGATAATGGCTTCTTCGTCTTCTTAAAGGCATTCTTGACTAACATCAACACACTACGTCGAATCTCAACGATAACTAACGCTCACAAACGTTGGAGCGCGTATTTACAGCAAACCTGCTTTGCATGTTCCGAGGGGCGCTACTAGCGCCACACGTATGCGCCGAGCGTGAAATTTGCATAGACGTCATCTTACAGATGTACTCTCACCGCCTACCATCTGTCGTTTATCTAAACCAACCCCTTCTTGGTGTTGGGATTTATTTTCGTTAGTGTATATTATAGCAGTTAAATCCAAAGGGCGAGATCCAAGTTGAAAATACTCCAAATACGTGGCGACAGTAAATAAATAAATACAGCGCTCTTAACCACGTTCTAGAAACACACAGCAACCGAAAAATTGTTTTTCAGCCGCCGCTGTGGAGTAGTTTAGTAAGTTTAAAATTGTTGACCGAAAATCCTGAATCTGATGAGTGTGAGTGCGAATATGTTAATGACGACGTGGAATTCCAAACAGCTAATGTTAAGGAGATTGGTGGGCCTCTAATTAAGTCGGGATTTGGATCGGATGCATTTTCTAAATTCTCCATTAGCTACCGTGACGTCGAAGATTCTATTCGGAAGTAAAATGGTGACTCAACCCTTGCAATTGAGAAGTGGATAGTTTACCTTGAAGAAATTGCAAACCTATGCAAATGGAATGACTTTCAAAGTTGATATTTGCCAAAAGATCTTGGACCACCATAGCAAAATTATTTGTTCAGGGTGAATCAGGGCTAATTACGTGGGGTAAATTCAAATTTGCGTTTAAAGAAGAATTTACTCCCAGATGCAATAGCAGTCAACTTCACAAAATGTTATCGGGACGTCGCCTACACAGCCATGAGCCATTGCAAGAATATTTTCTTATAATTAAAGAGATCGCGTATAGAGGTAATATTGAACCTGAAGCCTTAATGGAATCTGTTATCGATGGAGTTTCAAATAGAGCTAAGAAGAAAGCAATTTTATTTGGAGCAACATATTTAAGGGAATTTAGAGAGAAATTATTAATTTATGAGAAAATTCGTTTGACTGCACAAGACCCCAGATCAAAATGAATACAGCCACAAAGCAAAATGAAAACCGGCCTAAGAGTAAGTATCTGCAGCAGAGTAAAACTGTAAATACACCGCTGACTTGAATCTCTAATACTCGCTGTTTTAATTGTGGTGGGAAATATCACATGTCCAGATATTGTCGTTCACAAAATAAAGGAATTAAGTAATTTTCCTGTAATACGTACGCTGACTATAAATCGTCTAGTTGCCCGTTGAGAAGAAATTCTGAGAGCATCGCGATAGGCAATAAATGCTCTCCAGAACCTGCGCGTTGCGTAATCTAAGCGGAGCATCACAATCCGACTTCACGGATCAAGGTCGAATGCTTTGGCGTCGACAAGTAGTTCTCCTCAATACCGAAAGTGAATTAAATGTTATTCGTGAAGATGTTTGTCATAAGATAAGATTTCTGCCGCTGCAAATTAGTAACGTGTCTTTTTCGAGAATCGGAGATTACGAAGTTGCTACGCTAGGTTCTTTTGTATGCTCCATGCGTATCAACAGTAATTCATTTGAATTATTCGTTCATGTGGTGTATAGAAGTGCTTTGAAAACGGAAACGGTGATTGGAAACGAAATACTTCGTCAAGCTGAAATTCGTATTAGTAGAGAGGGTGCTGATATACAAAATGCGAATGAAGGAAATTTCTTAATGCACATCGCTGATGTTGCAGACCAACCATCCGATTTAATTGAAACTGACCACATTGAAGATAAACAGACACGTGAATTGGTATCGGAACCTGTAACAGAATATAGACCGAATAAGACCAAAGAAACCGACATTAAAACGAAAATTATTTTGAGTAATGACGATAAAGATATGGATGATAAAAAGATGAGTCATGATAAAAATTACGATAGTGGTGATAAAAAAGGTGGTGGTGATAAAAATGCTGATGGTGACAAAAAAGGCAACAGAAAAAGATGAAGGAAAAGGTGGAAAAGTAGATGACGCTGGCAAAAAAGTTGAAGCAGAAGATAAAGAGCAGATTAGCTGTAAAACAATAAACATCAATGGCGTTGATACTTCTCCCAAAAATAAAAAAAAGGAAGAACCGATGATAGATAGTCTTCCAACTTCTGAATTAGGAAATTTTAAATACACGAAACTCAGTGTTCCTGAAAGTGGAAAGAAGAAAAATAACGCTAAGAAAGAAAAAGAGAAGTTCAAGTTTATTACCGACTTTTCAGAGTTTCTGAAAACTATGGACAAAGAAGATGTAGTAACCAGAGTAGCATGATGTGCTTTATTTTTTGAGGACTTTCAGTATAAGATTGCACATTGACCGGGGGAGCAAATGAAGCCTGATGATGCACTGATTAGATATCTCGTCATGATTATATCTAATGCACATATTACTCCAAGAATATCAGCCGTGCACATGGAAGATGAGCATATTACCACTGTGAAACAGTTATTACAGAATGAAGGTGTTGACGACTATTTTGTAAAGTACAATATACTTTACAAGAATAAAAATGGTCATGACTTAATGGTTGTTTCGAGGGACATGGAATTAAAAGTCATCAAAAATGCACACCAAAAGGGTCATTTTTCGGTAACGAAACCTGAGGAAATATTTAAGCGATAATTTTATATACCGAGCCTCCGTAAGCACATTTTTTTTATTAGAGGTTTAACGACCACCATGAGCAACTCAATGGGGTATAAGCAGTCGCCCGTCCCTAATTTAGTGTCACTGGTTCCAGGGAAGGGAGAGAGCCAGTGCCATAAGACAAACACAACATCCATGCCTCACCGGGATTCGAACCCGTACCCCGTTCGGACGAATGATCAGAGGCCATCGCTTAGACCACTGCGCCACTGGGGCGGCCCGTAAGCACATTGAAGCTGTGATACAGAACTGTGTCAAATACATTTTCTTAATCTAGAAATCGGAAAGCAAGAAGGGTTTTTAAATTCCATTCTGAAGGAGGAAGTAGCGTTAAGTACCTATCATGCCTACTTTATTGGCCACCTCCCATCCACCAACAAAAATTACAACCACATTTTTACAATTGTTGATGGTTTTATTCAGTTCACATGGTTGTACCCAGTAAAGTCTACTACAGCTAAAGACCCATTGGACAAGTCAAAAGGGCAGCAGAAAACCTATGAAAACCCAACAAGAATAATCACCGATAGAAGTAGTGACTTCATATTACACGAGGTTATTGCTTATTGTCTCGAAGAGGGCACAGAGCATCTTCAAATCACTACTGGTGTTTTACGTGGGAACGGCCTAGTTGGACGAATCAATAAGTCTCTCATAACTGTCTAATAAAAATCATCACTTTGTGATATTGCTAAATGGTTTTAGCACGTGGATTCAGTGCAAATGGTGCTAAATAGTACAGTTCCTCGTAGCATAAATTGGTCACCGTTTGAATTGCTAGTAGGAGCGAAAATGAGAAACAAAGAAGACCTTGAAGTGAGAGAGATTCTTGAAGAAGAGGCAGTGAGTTATGTGATAGAAAATCAAGAGGAAATTAGGAAGCACGCTAAGAAGAACATACTAAAGACTGAAGAGTAAAATGGGAGAACATTCAATAAGAAAAGATATATACCTTACAAATAAAAGAAAGGGGAACTACAGTAGTTGCCATCAAGTGACCTCAAGTGAGAGCCGGGTAAAAGTTACATCTAAACTTTCTAGGACCGTATCAAGTAACCTGTGTGAGGCTTCGAGATCGTTATGATGTTGTCAAGATTGGTCAGCACGAAGATCTCTACACAACAGCATCTTGAGCTGAAAAATGAAAAAATAGGCCGACGAGGCATGTGAATGTTAACAATAAGGACTGACAGACAAAGGGTAAGAGGCGACGTGATGAAATCCTATAGGTAAGTATGTTACAATTTTTCATTTAGGTTATTACCCAGGACTGGTTCTATGCAGTTTTCATACTGGGACGGACTGACAGTCAGTATGCTCGAGTTGTGGGATTTTCCGTATAAACGTTTTTACTTTTCCAATTTTTTTAACTGCTGCCGATAGATGTCGCAGGGATACCGCGCGAGGAGCAGCTGCCCTACGAAGACCAGCAGATGTTCCAGTTCAGCCGAAGATACGAAAATCAGACGAAGTCGAAAGTAGTTTGCGCGAGAGTTACAGGAAGTGTGCCGAAAGACGATGTTTTTCTTCGTTTCATTCCCTTAAATTCAACGACGACTGCATTACTCTTTATTTCATTGAACGTTATTTTAGTTGTTTCACAAGAGGTTAGTCATGTTTCATGATTCAGTACCACTCTTCTCTCCAGTAAAGCCACCAACGCCTATCCTACATATACAGGGTGTTTCCCAAAGTCGCGGCTCACTTCAATAAATCGAGAATGAAGTGGAACAGATAAACAGGGTCAACAGGTATTAATGGGGATGATATGATCTATTTAAGGGATATGTGAATGACCCCCAGTCCCCCCTGATCAGGGGGCTCGGTGGATGTCTCGTAAACAAATCAATTTAGGAAACAAAATCGAATTACAAAGTTATACAGCGTTTTTACTTTAGTGTAAATCAGCAGAAAAATTTCTAATAGCTCTCCAGGTTCGGGCTGTGCCCTCTTGAGCTATTGCACATCTACAAGGAAAAGTTGTTTTCCCCTGCAAATCTTGAAATGTTACTGCCTTTTCCTGAGCTTCGTAAGAAATGGCATCTGAGGGGATGATTTTTTCGTTGGCGAAAAACTAAGGGTTTGAAAGCCCCCCAGCCTTACCCCCGACTTCTCTCTCTTAATCCCTCGGAAGTCTTGATGTAACAGGGATCGAAAAAAAAATCAAGTAAATGCGCATTTCCCTCGCGAATGTTTTCGTGGAATATGTCAACCGTTAGGAAAGGACTGAAATCAACAAAAGAAACAGTATGTGTTCTCCTGCACACATGAATTCCATACTGCAGTTAGTGATATAAGCAACAGTTTTAAAATGCCTCACATTAAAATAACCAACTTATCATTATTTTTTCCTAATGTGCGGCTTACAGCGATTTGCTATCATTAATAACAGAAATAAACCATATTTTTACAAACTAGTTAAAGAAACAGAGCTCGGATTGTAATAAATAAAGAATATCGGTGAATATATATCATCATCATCATCATCATTGTCAACCATTATCAATCCACTGCTGGACGAAGGTCTCCCAAAGTTTCCTCCACAACGGTCTGTCTTGTGCCAGTCTCCTCCATGTCACTCCCGCATACTTTCGAATTTCATCTACCCATCTTCCATGTGGTCTTCTTCTGGGTCTTTTCCTGTCCCTTGGAATCCAATCTAAAATTTCGGCTGTCAATCGATGGTCTGTTCTGCTGGTAGTATGTCCAGCCCATTGCCATTTCAGGGATTTAACTCTGATCATGATGTCTTCCACTCTTGTCATTTTTCGGATCCACGTGTTCCTCTTCTTATCTCTCCTGGTTACACCAAGCATGCACCTCTCCATGCTGCTTTGAGTTGTCTGCAGCCTTTGTATGTCTCTTTTAGTTAAGGTCCACGCACCATATGTAAGCACTGGAAGGATGCATTGATCAAGCACTTTTCTTTTAAGACATAATGGCATATTGCTCTTGAAAATTATGCTGTTTCTTCCAAAAGCTCTCCAGGCAAGTTTTGTACGCCGATTAATTTCTTCACCAATGTGACCCTCACTTGATATCTGCTGTCCAAGATAAACGTACGTGTCTGTTATCTCCAGCTTTTCTCCATCAATCGATAAATCTTCATTTCTTGTAAAAGCATTGAACATCACTTTTGTCTTCTGAAAGTTCATTTTTAATCCAACTTCTTTACTCTTGTCAGCAAGTTCCTGCATTATACTCTGTAGCTCTGATGGGGTAGTTGCAAAAATGACTATGTCATCAGCAAAACGAAGGTGGGTTAGATAATCTCCATTAATCTTTATGCCTTTGTTTTCCCAGTTCAGTGATTGAAAGACATTTTCCAATGTGGCATTAAAGAGCTTCGGAGATATGGTGTCACCTTGTCTCACTCCTTTTCCAATTTTTATGTGTGTTGTATTTTCAAATAGCAGAATCTTTGCACTTGCATTTTTATAGATGTTATTAATAATATTAATGTATGCATCTTCAATACCGCAGGATTTCAGAGCCATTGCAACTGCTGATGGTTTCACCGAATCAAAGGCTTTTTCATAATCGATAAAAGCCATGCACAATGGAAGTTCATATTCCCTCGCTCTTTCAATTAGTTCTCTCAGTACGTGGATATGATCTATTGTGCTGTAGCCACTCCTGAATCCAGCTTGTTCTCTCGGTTGAGCCATGTCCAGTGTTACCTTCAAGCGGTGTGAAAGAACTTTAGTGAAGATTTTATAAACCACTGATAGGAGGCTGATAGGTCTGTAGTTCCTGAGATCCTCAATGTCACGTTTTTTATGTAGCAAGATCATTGTAGCATTGTTCCAATCCTCAGGAATTTTCCCTTCATTAAGGCATCGAGTGAAAATGAATATATATAATAAAGAATATATTAACGCAAAATTATCGTGTTTTAAACTTGATTGCAGAAACATTCGGATCTGAAAAAGGATGCTTATCAGAACAAAAGCAGATTCATACGAGCATATTTGTTCAGTTAAACCTTATAAGAACTGTAACGTACCAGGAGATGTGACGTACCTGCCAGAAGGACGCACACGACATAAAGTCAAATAGGAATCAGAATAAAATGTCCTCGTAGCTCAATTGGTAGAGCAACTTATTCCGGAATGAGTGGACCCGGGTTTGAATCCCGGGTAGACCAGAAATGACGGAGAAATTCACTTCGTTATAATGGCGCCCGAAATATCCGGATGACCCGACCGTTCAAAATCTCGCATTGGTGTGATGTTATTTCCACACCGCGAGATAGGAAAAATAAGAGAATCCCTTCTCCAGCACTTCGAAAAAAAAAAAAAAAAAAATAAGGGGGAGATGATGTAACGTACCAGGAGATGTGACGTACCTGCCAGAAGGACGCACACGACATAAAGGCAAATAGGAATCAGAATAAAATGTCCGCGTAGCTCAATTGGTAGAGCAACTTATTCCGGAATGAGTGGACCCGGGTTCGAATCCTGGCGCGGATAAAAATGACGGAGAAATTCACTTCGTTATAGAACACAGGATCCTAGGAGTGCCGTCGATTTCTCTTAGAGCTGGTGGGTGTCTTTTGTGGACAATGTGTCGCTTACTTATGCAAATACTTGTTAATTTGCGCCCATCATATATATGATCATGGCACTATGCAAAGCTACTTTTTATTCTGAAAATAGTGTGCAACGTAGAATGGCCACCCAGGTCACCGGACTTAACATCAATGGATTATAATTTTTGGGGCAATTTGAAATCCCAAGTTTATGCAACCCCACCCGATGATCGGAATGTTTTGAAACAACGAAGTATTAATGCCTGTAGGAGTATTCCTTCGCGTCAGCTGCGTAAGTTGCCAGAAACTGTACTTCGTACAATTCAAACATGCGTTGTAGCTGATGGCGGACATTTTGAATTTTGTGAATGATTTACATGTGATCTTTACCCCACTATTACTGATGATATTTATTAGAACGAGTTACTACATTAAAATGGCAAGTTTATACAGTTCAGCCTGATTTTCGACTACAAGCCACTGTGACAAGTGAGAATAACTGCTTGGTTGAATTCAGCTATCAAGTTGGTATGAAAAAAAATCATCTACTTTGTTTTGTCCTGATAGATCAATCACTACTGCAAAGGTCTCTTACTGTGAGTTGCTTTTCCCCAGAAATATCTGTTGATTTTTGTATTTGTTGAGCTGCTGAAGGAGGTTACCATAGGCAATAATTTATTTCGGGGATTCGGAGATAGATTAGAATTTCCAAGATTTCCTCCTAAAGTTCTAAATTTGCGGGGAAAACAACTTTTCCTTGTAGATGCGCAAAAGCTCAAGAGGGCACAGCCCGAACCTGAACAACTATTAGAAATTTTTCTGCGGATTTACACTGAGGTAAAAACGCTGTACAACTTTGTTATTGGAAATTGTTTCCTAACTTGCTTTGTTTACGAGATATCCCCCGAGCCACCTGATCAGGGGGTGATTGGGGGGTGATTCCCATATCCACTAAAAAGATCATATCATTCCTTATTAATACCCGGTGACCCTACTTTTCTGTTCCAATTCATTCCCGAGTTATTGAAGTGAGCCGCGACTTTGGGAAACACCCTGTATATACAGTATATAGATACAGTATATTGACAAATGTCACCGTACACCTAGAAGAGAAACACAACATAGCATTTATTGACATACTTTAGTACGGTGTCGCTGCACCTTTGGCTTTAATGCATGCACTGACCCGGCGAGACATGCTTTCGACAAGAGTTTGGAACACAGCGTTAGGTAGGTGTTTCCATTCAGTACATAATGCTGCCGCTAACCGTTGCTTAGTAGTAGGCCTTAGTTCCAAACTTCTTATGCGGCTCTCTAATTGATCCCATAAGTGCTCAATTTGATTAATATTAGGGTTCTGTGCTGGCCAGTCAACACACGATACGGAATTATTGTCAAACCACGCCGTTACAGTCCTTGATTTATGGCTCGGTACATTATCCTGCTGGTACCAACAAGACTCAGTTCCATAGTATTGCCATACAGTTGGTAGCGCATAATTGTCCAGAATATCGATGTAGACGTGATGGATAACAGGTTTGTCCATGATAACCAATGGGCCGGGACCATACCAGGAAAAACACCTCCACACGAGTACACTGCGAGCTCCCAACTTGATTGCAGGAACAGTTCACTGTGGTAAATAGCTTTCCCCTAGCTGCCGCCATACCCACACACCGCCATCAGACTTATGGATCGTGTACCTAGATTAATCAGTCTATATGAACCGTTTCCGATTGATCTACGGTCAGCGATAAATGTTCTTTACACCATGCTAAGCAACGAGCATTCCAAGTGGAGCTGAAAGTCTTATGAGCAGCCACACGACCACGGTAACCCATGAAATAAAATTATATGCGAATGGTACGTGCACATACTGAGGTTCCAGCATTTTTACTCACCTGCACGATGAAGTCTTGTGCAGTTCTCCGTCGATTAGCTGTACGGACTCTCCTGACGCTTCGACGTCATCTGTCACGGATATTCTTTAGTCTGCCGGTACGTTTTGCTGTTCAGGCACGCCATGTGTCTTCCTCTTATTCAGTACTTCTAAAACAATTTACTTGGATATGTTTAAATGCTTCTCGGTTTCTCTTATGAACATAACACCCAGCAATCTTTGCTTTCTCAAAGTCAGTTCTCTCCCTCCGCGAAATTTCACTCAACCTCACAGTGCGATATGATCGCGGTCAGCTTCAGTCTTGTTCTTATACCGTTTGCAGCTGTTCCGCACATCTTAACAGCGCAGAGGATCCGTTCATTTGCTTTTGAAAGGTTGTCCGGTGACTTTTGTCAATACAGTGTGTGTATATATACGCTCACCGTCAAAAAAATAGTTGCACCCGAATGAACCAACCGAAAGGAATGAAACTTGGTGGGAAGGTTTCACATCGTGAGACATGCAAATGACTGAAGCATCACGATCGGCCGCGCATGTGACGCCAGCAAGGACGGGTCATACGGCTGTGCCTGACCGGCTATACAATGTCGTCCCGTTGCGCGTTCATACATTCTGACATGTGCTGTTGTGTTGGTTGCATCCTTTGCAAGTGAAGTATGCCTCGGAGAAAAGTTCGGAAGCAGTTCGAACAGTTGGAGGAGTTCGAGAGGGGCCGCGTTGTCGTGCTCCTGGAAGCGGGATGGTCTAATCACCGTATTACGTGCCATACTGGTCGAGCGAATATATCACCGTAGCACGCTGTTGGCGGCAGTGGAGAGCACAAGGAACGCAGCAGAGACAGGAAGGGTCTGGGAGAATTACACGAACCACGGAGAGTAAGAACCGACATTCGTGGTGTGACCCAACAGCCAGGTCTGCGGATATTCAGCTAGCTGTGGTACCCTCCATGCATCGTCCGATTAGGGCCAGCACCTTTGGAGGACGGCTACACCATGTAAGATTACGAGCACGCAGACCGTTACGAGGACTTCCCTTAACATCATTGCATTGTTGCCAAAGGCTGTATTTGTGTCGTGCCAGACTGTCATGAAACCACTCAGAATGGCAGCGTATTATCTTCAGTAACGAGTCCCGCTTTTGTCTTGGAGAAGACGACCACCGAATTCGAGTGTGGAAGTGCCGTGGTCAGCGCCAAGATGAACGGTTTGTTGTAGAGCGCCACACGTCCAAAAGGACTGGTGTCATGGCGTGGGGTGCAATTGCCTACAATGCCAGATCACCATTTGGTTTTCATTACAGGCACTTTGACAGCCCAACGTTACGTTAATGAAGTCTTGCAACCAGTGGCCCTACATTTTCTGAACGTTCTCTCCAGTGCGTTTTTTCAACAGCACAACACTAGTCCCTATACTGCTGCTGTCTCGAGAGCGTGCCTTCAGGGCACTGACACTCTCCTATGGAAATCAGCAGCGCCAGACCTATCGCCGATTGAAAATATGTGGGATGATATTGTACGCGCTATCCAGACTCAACTCCTGCCGTAGATTCTGCAGGAACTGCGTGAGGAGATTCAAGCTGCATGGAATGGCTTATCGCAGGACACCATTAGGATCCTGTACGACTGTATGCCGAAACGTCTGGCATGTTGTATGAGAAAACATGGCGGCCGGATGCCATACTTAGAAACACTACTTATTGGCGGGTAGCTCAATAAATATTGCCCATATCAGTCTCAATGTTTAATCATTTTATGTTCCTGGTAAGTTTTACCTTCCACGCAAATAGTATAACAATTCGACACATTCTTCTGGGTGCAACTATTTTTTTGACGATGAGTGTATATATACTATATTGACAAAAGTCTCCGGACACCTAAAAGAGAAACACAACATAGCAGAAACACAACATGTCTGTTCACTTTTGCTTTAATGCATGCACTGACCCTTCGAGACGTGCTTTCGACAAGGTTTTAGAACACGTCGATAGGTATGCGCTACCATTCAGTACACAATGCTGACCCTAACTGTTGCTTAGTAGTAGGCCTTGGTTCCAAACTTCTAATGCGGCGCTTTAATTCCTCCCATAGGTGCTCTATGGGATTAAGATCAGGGCTCTGTCCTGGCCAGTCCACACACGATATGGAATTATCGTCAAACCACGCCGTAACAGTTCTTGCTTTATGGCTCGGTGCATTATTCTGCTGGTACCAACAAGGCTCAGTTCCATAGTATTGCCACAGAGTTGATAGGGTTTAATTGTCCATAATATCGAAGTACACGTGCTGGAAAACAGGTTTGTCTAGGATAACCAATGGGCCGGGATCATACCACGAAAAACACCTCCACAAGGGTGCATTGCAATCTCCAAACTTGATTGCAGGAGCAATACACTGTGGCAAAGAGCGTTTCCCCGGCTGCCGCCATACCCACACACAACCATCCCACAGATGGATCGTATATCTGGATTCATCAGTCCACAGGACCCGTTTCCATTGATCTACAATCCACTATAAATGTTCTTTACACAATGCTTAATGAGGAGTAGCATTCCAAATAGAGGCGAATGGCTTATGAGTAGCCGTATGACCACGGTAACCCATGGAATGAAGTTATCTGCGAATTGTTCATAACGAGGTTCCAGCATTTTTACTTACATGTACACTTAGGTCTTGTGCAGTACTCCGTCGATTAGCTGTAAACACTCATCTGACGCTTCGACGTCCTCTATCACTGATTTTCTTTCGTCTGCCGGTACGTTTTGCTGCTTCAAGCACGCCATATGTCTTCCTTTTATTCAGTACATCCAAAACATTTGAGTTGGGTACGTTTTGCGGCTTCAAGCACGCCATATGTCTTCCTTTTATTCAGTACATCCAAAACATTTGAGTTGGGTACGTTTTGCGGCTTCAAGCACGCCATATGTCTTCCTTTTATTCAGTACATCCAAAACATTTGAGTTGGGTACGTTTAGACGCCTCACGGGTTCTCTTATGGAAAACCTGCAAATATAACACCCAACATTCTTTGCTTTCTCAAAGTCAGTTCTGTTCCTCGGCGACATTTTCCACTCAACCTCACGGTGCGATATGATCGCGGTCAGCTGCAGGCTTGTTTTTATACCGGTTGCGGCTGTACCGCGCATTTTAACAACGCAACGGATCCGTTGATTTGTTTTTGAAGGGGTCTCTGGTGACTTTTGTAAATATAGTGTACATTGCTGTTCATAGGAATTGCAACACGAAGAAAGGAACGAGCAATCAGAGTGAAATTCATGGGAGTGATTACTTATGGTACAAGCTGCAAAGGATCACAATTACATACAGGTTCGTGACGAGGAAGGCGAAAAATTTGTAATTAGTAAATCTACCATTGGCGGTGATAACCGACCCCACTCGCTGTGGGGTCGAATGAAACATAGTTTGGATGGTCGTCTGCGGTATTCCATCCATTCTGCTGCTACACGCATCCACAATTCGTTCGTTGTGACAGGCTGCGAGGCCATGCGAGCCAGTAGTTGCGCGATGACACCCCTGATTTTTTATACAGGGGGCAAATCTAGCAAGCGAGCAGGCCAGGAAAGACCAGCGACTTGATGCGTACAGGGTACGTCTTGGATTGCAACACGTAGCAGGATTGTGTTACATAAATGGGCAAAATATTCTACATAGATCCCTTATTAAGTCGATACCAAGTCGGGTGCCAGCAGTTTTCCGGCAAGGGAAGGACCCACGAAGTATTACATTGGTTATAGCATTTCAGGGAGCTCTTATTGCAGAAGCCCTTAATTTAGTACAGAACTGCCGTCAAAGAAATGATCAGAATAATAAAAGAATAAAAGATCAAAATTTTTTATCAAATGTTAGGTTCACAATGCTCATCACTATGCTCTTGGGCAGAGGTGGGCAACCTTTTCATGTTGCAAAGCTTAAGTTAGATGAAATCTGATGAGGCCGCATTCAAGGAATTACAATACAATTAGGTATACACTTCAAAATGAATATTATTTTTCAGAAATCTTACTGTGTACTAAGTAGCTTCAAACATAAAGAAAAAAAAATTCCAAAGTAAACTAACCTTTTAATGACTTTATTGTGACCGGTTTTGTGTTGGAAGGCATTTGAATATTTGGTTGCAACGTGGAGGTCCGTATTTTTAACTGATCCTTTAGATGTGCATCCGTTGCTTGTGTCTTTGAAAGCGTCTTGATTTAGGTTAGGTTGGAGAATGTAGATTTGCAGCTATAAGTGGTTGAAAAGCAAGAAAACATTTTTCATGCACGTTGCCGAAGGAGTGGGTATTCCATTGCTTTTTTCCATATTTTAATTGGATCTTTCTTAGTGCCAAATAAGGACTTTAAAATGTCATCTTCTGCTAGCTAATGAAATTCCATTTGTAGTTCTTTAAGAGCCACAGAACGAAATCATGAGCGTAGCAGGTGTCAAAACACCTTTATGACTTACTAAGTTTCAATTGTGGCCGTCAGATGGGGAGCATTATTTCGTTGTAACTTCGTTTACACTTTGGTATTTTACATACGGTCATTTTAAGATCAAAATAAAAATAATAAAAAGCGAACCAAAATATAATAGAAGGATTTTTTCTGTGAAATTTGGATTTCTCAAAATATAGTAGTTAATGGCTTAGGAGACCGCAGGTTCCTCACCGCTGGTCTTGACAATTAATTCGTGTGACCGTTTCATTCGTAACAATTTCAAATTCTATTTACATATAATTCCCGAAAAACTAATGCGTATACATTTCAAAGTCGTACAAATTAACGAGGATAGAACCATGTTAGTGATGTATATATTTTTTATAATTCTCAATGTCTTTTACGTATTTTTATGCTTACCAGATGGCACCAGATGCGCACTACAATGCAGACGCTCTGTGTATGACGTAATAGCGTGACATTCTGTGATTTGACTCGGACAAGACAGGTCATGTAGAATTCAGAGCGAATAGCTCATTGTGTTTCATCTTCTGTTTCAATAATAAACTTATATTTTAGAATAATGTTCTGTAAATTAAAGGTAAAGTAGTATTTTAGTGATGTTACGACAAAACTACTGCGAAACCAAAAAGGAATCACAGCAGTTAGCTATGCATACATTTACTTAAATTAACTATCACTGGATGGCCTATTATGTTGACATTTTATTATAAACGTACCAAAAGGATAAAATAATAAATGTACTATAGGGATAAAAAATGCGGTACAATGGTAAAAAATTCATGCGAAACAAATAATAATGGCATCAGAAGGCTTTTCTCGAAATGCTTGGTTGTACAATTACTTCCGCACATTCGAAAACTTACAAAATGCTTTTTCACGCTTTCCAACCGTAGGTTGAAGAAGCGTATATGCTCCAGCTTTGTCCGTCCGTCTGTCCACACGATAACTGGCGTAAAAATGGTTTGATTTCGAAGAAGTTTTAGTATGTGGTATGGGGCTACCTGGGGACGAACCCTAATGAAAATGGGACAAATGGGGTCAAAGGTCACGACGTAGGAGCGGGATCCATTCCATTACACTTATGCGTCATAACTTGCTTAAATATGGTACGATTTCAATGAAATTTTACTATCTAGTAGGTGACCGCCTGGGGACGAACCCTATTCAAAATGGGTGAATTGGGGTCAAAGGTCAGGACATCAGAGTGGGATGCATTCCATTGCCCTTATGCGTCATAACGTGCATAAACATGTTTCGATTTCGATGAAATTTCAGTATGTGGTAGGGGACCACTTGGGGACGAACCCTATTGAAAATGGTTGAAGTGGGGTCAAAGGTCAGAACATAGGATTGCGATCCATTCCATCGCCCTTATTCCATATTATTAAGGTGGACGTCAAGTAATTTTGCTTCCTATACTTCCAATGGAAAAACTTTTGTACACATTTTCCTTCACAATTCATGTATTCCCAAGAATGAAAATTTGAACATCGATTAAAATAACTTCATATTATAACTTGGAATACTTAATATTTTTTAAAACAAAACCATAATTATATTAAAAATCAATAACTTTTCTTTTGGTGGTGTTGAAACCAGAAAAAGGATGGCACGACCTGTACTTTGATGACGTCAGTAGCCAAACAAATGTTGGATTGCATAATTATGGTTATGTTTTAGGAAATATTAAGTATTGCAAGTTATAAAATGAATATATTTTAATGGAAGTTGAAACTTTTATCCTTATGAACGAAATAATTGTCCAGAAAAAAGATGGCGCGACCTGTATTTTCATGAAGTCAGTAGACAAACAAATGTTGGATTCCATAATTATGGTTATGTTTTAGAAAATATTACGTATTACAAGTTATAAAATGAAGATATTTTAATCGATGTTCAACTTTTCATTCTTGGGAACGCATTAATTGGGAACAAAATGTGTGATAAAATTTTTCCATTCGAAATACAGCAAGCAAAATTACTTGACGTTCACCTTAAAGGAGCAATTCTTGTTTCTTTGTAAATTTTATTTTGAAAACGGCTATAAGGATTTTGATGAAAGTCGTTAACCTACCGTGTTCTGGTACTTGAAATCGATTTAGCTTGATCTCGACTTTAGGAAAATTCGTTTAGTGGGTTAAATAACCACCCCGAATTACCACGTTTTTAGTGTAGTGTCATGGCGTCGTACCATTTGATGTTGGCGCGCGGTCACGCCATCTATCTCATTACGTCACGCGTTGTGTGTGGATCCTATTAAAGTTTTATGACGTCACACTCTTGCAAGCAGATTGTCGCGATTCCCATCTGCCTCATTACGTCACGCATTTTGTGCGTATGTTCGCCGGCACGATAACTCGCTTAAAAATCGTTCGATTTCGATGAAAGTTTAGTATGTCATAGGGGAACACCTGGGAAGGAACCTTTTTTAAAGTGAACGAGAAGAGATCAAAGGTCAGGACAAAGGAGCGGGATCCATTCCAGTGCTCTTATGCATCATAACTAACGTAATAGAGGTTCGATTTCGATTAAATTTTAGTATGTGGTAGGGGACCACCTGGGAACAAACCTTATTGAAAATTAGCGAAATGTGGGTTAAAGGTCAGGGCATAGGTGCGGAATCACTTCCATCGCCATTATGCATCATAACTTACGTAAAAGTGTTTCGATTTGGATGACATGTTAGTATGTTGTAGGGACCTGCATAGGGACGAATCCTATTGAAAATGGGCGAAATGGGGTCAAAGGTTAGGACACGGAAGCGGGATCTATTCCTTTGCCTTTATGCATCATAACTTACGTAAAATTGCTTCGACTGCGACAAAACTTTATCATGTTATTTCGGAGGTATACTGACCCAGTTCTGTTGAATATCATCGAAATGGGATCAAAGGTCAGGGCACAGGATTGAGATTTATTCCACAGCCATTTTCCTTATAACTTGAGTAATTATTTCTAGTATGTTGAAAAGCGTATCATAATCAATGCAGTGCATGATTTTACAATCTTGTTGTTATTTAGGAACCGCTTTTGAAGTTATTTAATGTTCCTAAATTGTTAAACATAACTTAGAAAAACTGTTCCTTTCCCCCAAAAAAATACTTTTAAATATGTGTTTCCCAGATATTTTTAGAAATGAGGACAACAAAGATACGATTTCTGAAATGCGTGTTTCTAAGAAGACAATTGACTGCACCATTATGCGGTGATTTGTCTTAAAATATGTTTTATTCGAATAGTTTTAGGATGTTCAGAATTTCAACGTGTCTGCCACGTCATTACCATTCAGTTTGTTCGTGCTAAGAACATAGTTATGCATGTTACCTTACTTTGAATAGCTCAAAATGCAAATATCGTACAGGCAAGTGCAGTTTGGATAACCGATGGGAAAGGCTTTTCAATTAAAAACAGGACAAAAGCTCTAGCGGAAAAATCGGATATAGTTATTATAGATTACATTTGCTTTCAAGGGAAATTTCAAAAGAAAAAAGAACAAGGCAACTAGATAGATAAAAACAAAGTTGATTGATGAAACCAACGGCACTAATCAATGTATCATCTATGCGAGGGTGTATCTCCAATACAAAAAATGTTATTGAAAAATTATTTCTATGTATTGTACCGCACCACTATACAGAAAATTTTGCGAAAACTATAGGAATTAATAACGGCTCGAGAAATGAAACGAAAATAATACATGTATATGATAACGCTTGGAAAATGAATTCCTTTCGTTACTCAGAACGGTTTATTAGATTCCAAGCAAATTTAAATAACCAGGTTTTCTTTTTTTCAGACGCTTTTTCAGCTATCGATCTGATGTTAATACGTATTTCATTCCTGGGACTTGGTACGCTCTCACATAAGGTATTCAGCAATTATTTTCATAGCAAAGCCTTTACTTTTTACTTTAAGTTTTTGTATAGGTCCTACAATGGCACGTACGATACAATTAGTCAATGGTGAATAATTATTTGGACATGGCAGTAGTTTTACCTGAATTTCGAGGACACTGAGATGCGTCAGAAAAGATTTAGTTACAAAAGTAGCTCATATCTAACCCCTCTCGTACTGCATTTAAACTAAATATGGCGAACAAAAAAAAATATGCAAATCTGATGATACGGAAAAATGGGGCATCAGAAAGCTGCAAAATGATTCCTATCTTCAAATGACGCGTATGCATAACTAAAGAAGAATAGGAGGGGAAATGGTGATTTTCTTAACTGAAAGTTTGATCATTTCCATGTAAAAAAGCACATTGAAAAACGAAAGCAATTTGGTAACATAGTTTATCAAAAAAGTGAAACTCTCCAAATTTACCGTATCAAAATTACTAAACCTTCATTTAATATTTCTCTTTTTGTAATGCAGCGAAGAGAGCAATTGAAGCCAAAGCGCATATAATTTCTGGCTGCAGAATGATTTTGCTGAAATTGGTAGAATGGCAGGGTTTCCCCTTTGAAAGTTTTAAAGATTGATAAAACGTCACAGATTAAAATCTGTTTCAATATGGAAAATAAATATTTTTGTTTTCACATTAATTACTGTAAGGTGTACACTGATGTGCTATGGATATTTGCTTAAGTAACATACTGACTACTATTGAACAAAAACAAACAAGAAAACCTCTACTGTTATATATGACATTGTTGCTACTTACAGAATCCTAAACCAGCTCAGAGGATTAAAAATTTAGGTAATAATTTCAATGGGAGTTTAAAAGTTCAAGCACTTTGAAAAGCTATGTCATTCCTAATACTGCAAAAACCTCGAAGCCTAGAACTGAGCAGGGAGGCTATACACTTCACCTTCAAGGAAATATTTATATGTATGAGGAAACGGGATTTTTTAAATTGTAAATGGAGAGAAATCCGCCTGTTCCCCGCGTGTGTCTAAGGCATCGCCTCGAAATTTTGGTGTAAAGCGCGCTTTGGTTTACTCTTAGTTTGGTGATAATTTCAGACGAAATTTGCATTAGAGGGAGGAAAATATTTCAAATGAAACCCTGCTTTGAGCACTTTTTAGAGAGACAATTCTGTTTTGTTTCCCGTCGTAGGTCTGTTTGTTTAAGCATGTTGACAACAGTAGGAAAATGGTGATTTTCTTAACTGAAATTTTGAACATTGCCATGTAAAAAGCACATTGAAAAATGAAAGCAATTGGGTAACATAGTTTATGAAAAAGGGAAACTCACTACCGTATCAAAAATATTTCCCGTATAAAACTACAGTATAACTAAAACCTGAATTAAATATTTCTCTTTTTGTAATGCAGCGAAGAGAACAACTGACGCCAGAGCGAAAACATTTTCTGGCTGCAGAATGATTTCGCTGAAATTGGTAGAATGGCAGGGTTTCCCCTTTGAAAGTTTTAAAGATTGGGAAAACGTCATAGATTAAAATCTGTTTCAATATGGAAAATAAATATTTTTGTTTTCACATTAATTACTGTTAGGTGTACACTGATGTGCTATGGATATTTGCCTAAGCAACATACTGACTACTACGGAACAAAAACAAACAAGAAAACCTCTACTGTTATATATGACATTATTGCTACTTACAGAATCCTAATCCAGTTCGGAGGATTAAAAATTTAAGTAATAATTTCAATGGGAGTTTAAAAGCTCAAGCACTTTGAAATGCTATGTCATTCCTAATACTGCAAAATCCTCGAAGCCTAGAACTGAGCAGGGAGGCTATACACTTTACCTCCGAGGAAATATTTATATGTATGAGGAAATAGGATTTTTAAAATTTTAAATGGAGAGAAATCCGTATGTTCCCCGCGTGTGTCTAAGACATCGCCTCGAAAATTTGGTGGAAAGCGCGCTTCGGTTTACTCTCAGTTGGCATGAATTTCACACGAAAGTTGCATTAGAGGGAGGAAAATATTTCAAATGAAACCCTGCTCGGCACTGTAAAAAATTGCATGGTCAAATTACGGTAGATACACCGGCAGCTGAGTGGCCGGTCAATAAACCGTAATTTTACAGTATCATACCGTAATGTTCATTAACGGTCTAATGACTGGGAAATAAAAAACGGTCAAACTACCAGAAAATGTGGCCTAACACGGTAGATTAACCGTATTTTAATAAAAAACATGGCGAAGCCTGTTAAATAAATACGGTGCAAAGACAGTTTTTGTCATTACAGTACCGTAATTTCACAGTACCAAACCGTAATGTTCGTTAACGGTCTAATGACTGGGAAATATAAAACGGTCATACTACCAGAAAATGTGGCCTAACACGGTAGATCAACCAAAAATTTATTACGGTAGATAAACCGTATTTTTAAGAAAAACATGACAAAGCCTGTTAAATAAATACGGTGCAAAGACCATTTTTTTACAAAAATGTTAAACCACAGGTTTTCAGATTTGGTTTAATGACCGTTTTTTAATCATTGTTTAATAATTAATTTTTTGGTCTGATTAGGGCTTCACACGCCCAATTTGTCTGGGTTTAAGCCCTCTCTCAATCAAAATAAGCTAACCTGCATATTATGCATAGAGAAACAGTTCACTCTTTCAACTACTCACTCAAAGCTGTTCAGTTATATTTTTTCCCTCTTATTTTTGCAAATTTGCATGTGTTGATGTTTTCCCTTATCTATACTGTGCATTTGTTATTTGAGTTTTTGTGTTCATAATTTGTACAAACTCTGTAAAATACAGTGTAATATATACACCGATAAGCCAAAACATTAAAATTACCTACCTAACATAATGTATGTCCTCCTCTCACCTGATGAGACAAACTCAACGAGATGTTGACAGGTCTCTTTTGGTATCATGACTGCAACAGAAGATCCCAGTTCTCGTAAATTGCGGTTGAGGTGATGCTGCTCGTACTCTTTCCTCCAACTGAAACCATAACTGTTCAATAGGATTGGGGGGCCATGGCAAGTATAGCGAATGCCTCGTTGATTCACATCTGGCAAATTTGGGGGCCGTGGCTTTAAAGGGAATTCCTCGTTATGTTCTTGAAACCATTCCACGACTTTCTACGCAGTGTGGCATGGAGCAGTCTTGTTGAAAGGCACCTTCTCCGATAGGGAATACAGTTGCCATAAGGTAATTGAAATGTTGTGGCTGATCGATGTACATTTATATAAAGATTGTGAATACGGTCATCACTAGGATGCAACTCAGTCTAACGAAATGGTCAAAATACAAATACCACTGAACTTGCTTATAAATGAGTAAGAAGTATGTTAGCCCATACTGTCAATTCATTTTCACCTGAGAAACAATTATGCTTTATGTACTATGTAGCAGTGACGTAACCACGTTTTAAAATATGGGGGAGTACGATCACACATACACACATTATATATGTATACATATGAGAATCCCCGACTCTGAAAATCTGGGGTGGGGTGGGGTTCTGACCCCCAGTGGTTATGCCTATGCTATGTAGTTTTACTGACATTGGCAGCGCTGTAACACGTAAATTACCCAAAAAACAACAGAAAAAAAAGACCTATAATTACAAATTTTACGCATCTTTTGGGACCCCACATTTAATTTGTATATTTTTAACATGCCATTTGGCAAAAGTCAAATTCATGAGGATTAGGGAAAGAACGAAAACAGCCAGAAAGGCACCATTCCTCAAGATCAGTGTTGGAATTAGAACTAGATCTTTTACTGGCCCAGCGGACCACTAGAATTTGCAAACCACTGGTGCACCAAAATGGCTACTGGTCCGTAAAAAATAAAATAAAAATAAAGACATTTACAATTTATGTAAAAAATAACGTATCATTTCAATGGAATTATATCCAATATTTGTTTTTAAACCTACCATTAGTTTACAGCCTAAAAAGAAAACCACACAGCAAGGTAAAAAAAAAAATTCATTTTTTAATTTGAGAAAAAAACTTATTGGCCATCTGGGCCAGTAAAGTCAATAAAATAAGTTCAGTGGTCCAACGGAAGTTTTACTGGCCAATGGCCAGCGGACCACTGGGTAATTCGAACGTTGCTCAAGATTATGCAAGTATATAAGATTAAAAGTAAATATACAAATGTCCTGATTAATTTATTAAATCTTTCAGCTCACTTAATATTGGAATAGCTGAAATTTAAAATATGAAAAACAAACAGATTTGCATTTTGATGAGAACACTGAACGGTTATACTTTACTAAAATTTGTACGTCTAGTTCAATGATTGTTTGTTAAAAGTCAGAACTGTTCAAGAGTAGTCACCACACAGTTCCTGTGTTTTGAAAAATAAAAGTCGCTCTGGTGTTCTGAGCTGACTTAAAATGAGTCTTTGGGTAGTTGTTCCATTATGATAAAATTTAGTAATTTAGTTGAAAATGATAAGCATTCTTGTGATAGCCCAAAGTTCACCATAACTTGAAAAATATTTTACACTGAACTTGAAGTCCTTTACTAACACTTAAATCCAAACTTAGGCAGCCGCCCCGGTGGCGCAGTGGTCTAAGGCGCTGGCCTCTGATCATTCGTCCGTAAGGGGTCCGGGTTCGAATCCCGGTGCAGGCATGGATGTTGTGTTTGTCTTACGGCACTGGCTCTCTCCCTTCCCTGGAACCAGTGACCCTAAATTAGGAACGGGCGACTGCTTATAGCCCATTGAGTTGCTCACGGTGGTCGTTAAACCTCCAATCCAAAAAAAAAAAAAAAACTTAGGCAACTCAGGAAACCTATTAAACATACATGCACTTCACAAACCTATGGCATACCGCCAAATTCACACACACATCCAAACCAGGTACTAAAAGACACACAATTTTAACTAAACTTTAAAAACCTATTTACATTATGTATATCAAACCTGCTATCATTGTTATTTATGCCATTCTATCTCATTCGTACATCTCGCCTCAACTCAATGCTCACAACACGTGCTGGCTAATCCCTTTACCACACCTCTGCTTTTCCCCAACAGAGTGCCTCAAGCGCGTTCTGCCATCTCCATGGACATTCTCTGGAAGCATTAGCGATGTTGGTCCATCTGCAGCCACAGAGTGAGTGAGCATTAAGTCCTGAGCAAAATATTAAAACCATTCACGTCACTGAAAATCAAGAACAAATTATGCTTTAGCTTCCTTGGAGTTTTCCAAAGGACAACTAAAACAGTTAATTACTGCATAACAGCACAATGTGAACCACATTTTTAGTTTTTTTTGTCCTTACAAAATACACAGCTTCTGGTGTGAGAATCGCAGTTTATTTTGGGTAAGTTGCAAAACCAAAGTGCAAGTTGTTCGCAAGTATAACAAACGGATGTCAGAACTACAGAGATAATGGTGTATAGCAGTTGGTTTGAAGACAATGTTGAATCATTAGTATTTTTTAAAATAAATCATGCATATGCTCAGAACTAGAAAAAATTTACCAACACATTTTTCCATGTGCTCGGACCAAAAAATAACATATCTGCTTCTTAAGATTTAGGACTACCATTACGAAAATAGTTGATACATAATTGAAACTTAAATATGTAGGAAAAAGTACTGAATCAAATGGATTTCATTCTTTATTTTTTCAAAAAAACAAAACAATTGATTGGGTAAAGTACATTTTTCCAACTATTATATGGATCAACTTATTTCATAGCCAATGTTATTTATAAATATACACATATTAGTGACAATGTTTTTTTCTCTAATTATGTGTCACTTATTGCCTTACATCCTTCAAGCAACTGTTGTGCTCCTTCACTGTTACATAGTTTCGTAGTTTCTTGTCTTTTCTTCCTTAGATTGACACAAAGGATTTATTCCCACAAAGTACCTGCAATTAAAGTGAGACATTACCACAATAAAATACATCATAAAAATTCTGGCTTCTAAAAAAATGAAACAATATATATATATATTTATTTATATATATACACACCCAAGAATAACACGCATCTTCATGAACACTGTACGGAAGACTCAGGTGTGGTGAAGTTCATTAAGACTGAGAAACTGATATCACAGTACAAATTTTGAAGATGACAATCCGATTTTTGGCGTAAATGTGACAAGGATATATATTTGTATTATATGGCGTAATCCCGTATTTCTTTCATGATATCACAGTGCTGCAAAATAATCTGCAGGGCAGTCACGGGGCAAGGCAACCATGATGTAAGAAACTATGTAATAACCCTTGGGAAGCAGGTGAGATTTTCCCAGGCCACTGTCTTTCCGTCCTACTATGCGAACTGTAAAAATAGTCAGAAGGTAAAAAAAAAGGAAACCTAACAAATTTTAGCTCCAACCCCTTTATGGAAATGTATTGCTGTCTGTCATGGCATTCTTGTTTCGCAGCTTAGAAAGAAGCCCAATTAAAGATGACAACTAATTGAAATTCACCAGGAAATATAGATCTGCCATGGTAACAAGTATGAGTCACCACACTGCAAGTGGTGACCAGATGTGGCTTGTTCATTTTTGTAATGCAGTCACCCATGACAAGTAGAATTTTTTTCTGAATTTTTAATAGTTATTGACAGATTAGGAAGAAAAGACCATAACAAAGATTGAGAGCATAGCAAAATTTGCACTAAGCTAATTTATGCCAAAATAAGCACTTCCAATAACTTATGAAGGGAACAAGTTTGTAGGCAAAAAGAAATTATCTGAGCACCAGTGGAGTAACGCAAAATATCTGCCTCCCCCCACCCCCAAATTTTCCTAACGGGATCTACAACATGGTAAATTTGAAGGTAAATATTTAACTTTGCTGTAGTAAAAATAGATATTTTTTTCTTGATTGGAGGTTTAATGACCACAATGAGCAACTCATTGGTTCCAGGGAAGGGAGAGAGTCAGTGCCATAAGAAAAACACAACATCCACGCCTCACCGGAATTTGAACCCCTTTTGGACGAATGATTAGATACCATCGCTTAGACCACTGCGCCCCCGGGGCAGCATAGATATTGATTCCATGATCTCTTTAGTATTGCTTTTAATTATGTGATCACTTGTACCGGTAAGTATCCACGATAAGTTTAGTACTCTGGGAAAAAAGTGCAAAATCTTTAAATGGCAAATGTTCACGATATCAAATCAAGTAAAAACAAATACTGATCTTCGAGTGTATGGTTTCGAACTTCCTTAAAAGCTGTTTAATTCTTTAATACAAGAACTTTCGAGAAAGAGGAAAAACAAGTGTGTGCATTTTTCTAGTTTTAAATACTTCAGCGATATTGTTTCTTTTTATTGTCATATCTTTTAAATTCAAGAAGCAAGCCTACTTCACAAAATGAAAAAAACTAACGTTTCTAAAATCTGGATTCCCATCTAACGTTCTTCTTAGCGAATATTTCAATCAGTTTCTTTAAGTCTAGTTTACTGGCTCGGTCATTCTCAATGCTTATCATCGCAAGTCGATCAAGTCTACTTTAAGTGTGCGATGACCGAAGGTAGTTTTTGATTAACTTCAACTTCGAAAACGACCGTTCTGCTGTACCCACAGTCGCTAGGATTGTCAAAAAATATTTTCAACGCTGTTGCAAGGTCCAGAACACTGGGTAATATCGTACTGTTTTTTAAATATATGTGCTCTATAAGGTCTTTTACAGAGCCACCAGATATATTTTTTAACTGGTTGCTCATAGCATTTCTAAACGAAAGTACTTGTGACGAAAAATCACTAGATAAATCATCTCTGTACTACAACCTTAAAGACTCAGCTGACTGGAATAATTCCTTATATTTTTCATTTAACAATTCATATGACTGCAAGAAAGGAAATTTCTTTGCTACCGAACTCAGTCCTCCTTCAAAATGGAACTTTATTTGAGAAATGGGGATTTCTATAGTTGCAAAAAAGACAATTTTGAATTTCTCTTCGGGGTTGTGTAACCTTCTGTCTTGATTTATTTAATCAAATAACTTTTTTGAGTGATGCGACCGTTTTTCGTTAAATTTATCTTCAACACTCCATGTGTTGGCAAAAACAGATGAAGTGTTTTTAATATCTTTGAATTCTCCTCTTAAATTCAGAGTTTTTCACTAGCTGATTGTAGCACGTCAGCTGCTTTCAATAATTCTGCGTCCCTTGACTGCAGAAGTTTTGACACATTGCTAACTATTTCCAATATTTTGTGTTCCAGGAGAACAATCACAACAATATCAAAAAGGTCTCCAAACATTTTTAAAAACTGATAGCTGCGAAGAGAGGGCCGAAGTCCTCTCTTCGCAGCTATGAAATTTTAGTTTGATTTAGGTCAAAACTTTTATTAAAATGTAGTTATACCTGAAACTAATGGCACGTAGGGCATCGTGTTGGGAGGCCCATAGTATCAAGCGCAACTTTTTCACAGTTAGGTTACACTACGATTTTCCTAATAATTCCCATCTTTTTTCTAATTCTTTTGAACAACAGAATAGTGTCCATTCACGTTGCTGGCTCCATCCTAAGCTTGTCCTTTACAATTTTCAAGAAACAGTTCATTTTTGTTTATCATCTTTAATTTTACCTCTGTCAGTCCCACTGCACTTTTGTCTTTGACATTTCAAAAACCTAAAAATCTTTCGTTAATTTTAATTTCCACTGGAGTTCCATTTTCGTTGCATTATAACTGTGATGTATCTAAATATTTGGCTCATTTGTTCATCTTTTCTTACGTCTTGCGTTGTATCTAGAATGGTAGAGTAGAACCTTGCCTCTTTAATTTCTATTATAATTTCCTTCTTAATTTCAGTAGTATCGTTTTGTATCGTTGAACTCAAATTTTTCATATTCTTTTCCATCAACTGATTAAGAATTGGGTCATATTTGCTGAGAAGCTTAACTATAGATATAAAATTTTCAGCATTATTATCGCCTAATACTTCCCGATGGCCACGGAAAGATATATTGCAAGTAGCTAAGGTTATAGTAACGTCAATTATTCTTTTCAACAACACTTGTCCAAAAACTGACCTGTGCTGAATATTCTGAGTCCATCCGTTTATTAACGTTTTATCATTTTTATACATATCGTACGCGATACAAGTGGACAAATGTGAAGCAGAGTTTTCGTGAACTTTAATTTTTTTAGAAATTCCGTGCCAGTTTTTATACCATTAATCCAGGCTTTCTGATACGAGATGCATTTGGGATAACTGAAAAGCCAACAGTAGCTAAGGTTATAGTATATAACCTCAGCTACTCTTGGCTTTTAGGCACTGTCCCATGTAGGAGAATAGCACTAGTGTTCTCCCAAAATATTTTTTAAATGCCAGGGGGCAAGAAATTTTAGCTTTTTTCAGTCATTTAACGACTCCTTCTCCAATCACGGAGAAAAAATGTTATCATTAACATTATTATACTTATTAAACATCTTTAGCAGTGTGGTAGGCATTAATGTAACATAACATGATAAACAGTTAGAAAATTGTAAAAAAATGATTTTAAAAAAGAGTATTTACTGACAAATTATTTTCGACACAATTTTTTTCTTTATTGAAGGTTTAACGACCACCGTAAGCAACTCAATAAGCTATAAGCAGTCTCTTGTCCCTAATTTAGGGCCACTGGTTCCAGGGAAGGGAGAGAGCCAGTGCCATAAGACAAACAACATCCATGCCACACCGGGATTTGAACCTGGACCCTTCTCGGAAGAATGGCCATAAGCCAGTGCCTGGACCTTCTGCACACAGATTTCAGTCAGTTTTCATCAACACTGATGGTGTATGGGGGAATAAATTTTCCATTCTTACTATTATGTTCAATTTGAAAACATTCATTAAAGGGCCGCCTCGGTGGTGCAGTGGTCTAAGCGCTGGCTTCTGATCATTCGTCGGAGATGGGTTCGGCTTCGAATCCTGATGAGGCATGGATATTGTGTTTGTTTCACGGCACTGGATCTCTTCTTTCCCTGGAACCAGTGACCCTAAATTAGAGACGGGCGACTGCTTATAGCCCACCGAGTTATTCACGGTGGTCGTTATATCCCAAACTAAAAAAACAAAAAAAAAAAACATTAAAGGAAATACAGCCGGGTGGCAGACAAAATTTAGTGGGGGGGCCGCCCTGTAATAAGGCTCTAGGGAAAACACTAAGCACAGGTAGTTGTGAGATACCCTTTTCTCGGTATTTGTACATGCATAATTACTAGTACTCTTCCGAAAAACACCTGTTTTTCATTTCCCGAGGGAAAGGTCCTTTAGGTTTGCAAGGTCCATTACTTATAACATTTGTTCTGACATCATTAAACAAAGCCCTATCTGTTGAAAAATTGGCACAACTACCTGAATCCAATAAATTTTGCACAATGGTTAAGCAAGGCACAGACTGCTGGACGTCATCCTAAGGCACCCCACACACCAAGACAATGATGCTCCTTATCTGGTGGTCCACAGCCGGGAAAATTCATCGGAGCTTCTTGGCAAGAGGTCAAACCATCACTGCAAGATGTTATCGTGCTGCGTTACACCAGATGCACTGCACAAATTGCTGCAGTAACAACCGGCTTTGGTCAACAGACGTGTTGTTTTGCTCCAGGACGCCTGCCCTCATGTCGCACAACAAATGATGTTGGCACTAAGTGCCTTGGGCTATGAATCACTGCCGCATCCTGCCTATTACCAGGACTTGTCTCAGACAGACCATCATTTGTTTTGTCACCTGGATCACTTTTTGTCCGGGAAACAGTTCATCACAGACAACAAGGTTCAACGTGCAGTTGACTTCTTCGGGTCCCAGCCACAAGACTTTTTTCGTTCCGTGATAATCGTTTTGCCAGGCAGATGACAATTATGTGTCGATGCTGAAGGGGATTATTTTGCCTGGGTGAGGGTACGTTTGTGCTGCAGCGTCGCTGATGGCACATCGCCGAGCTATGCACATGGATGCCTGGCGATGATCAAACAAAACCATAAATCTTTATTAACAGGCTCACTTATCGTGGAGCAGCAATGCTATCTGCGCTGCTCGCAGCGATCATCACCACAGCTATGATATCATACTGGTTTGGTTTTTCAAGCCTCGATTATCACCAGGCATTTTCAAACTTATGTTGTGATTGGTTCCCTCAAGGCCACTCTTCCCATCCATTGACCCACTTTCCCCAACAGAGTGTGAAAGTACGCAGTCGTCTCTCTCGTATCTTTAAAAACCGTGTTGTGTTTTTATAGAAGCAAGCTTTATTTGTGGAGTTTTCCTGTGAATTGAACTTTTTTTTTGAACTTCTCCTAGAATTGATCAAGTTTTCCTAGCATAAGGCTTCATCACCTATGAACACACAGGGGGCTTGGATGTCAGTACTTAGTAGAAAGTTATCTTCAGGAATGTTAAGCACACCCTTTTTCATTCTGTCATACAAGGCAGACTTTCTAAAAGTGCCCTCATCACTTTGTCTTCCATAGGCTCCGACCTCAATGAAAATAAATTTACAGTGTGCATCACTGACGGCCTGCAGAACTATTGAAAAGTAGCTTTTATAATTAAAGAACACAGAGCCTGACCATTGAGGGCAAAGTATTCGGATGTGCTTTCCATCGATAGAACCTAGACAGTTGGGGAATCCCAATTTCTTGTAAAACATATCAGCGATTTCTTTGAATTCATCTTTAGTTGGTGGCTTTATATGCAGTGGTTGTAAAACTTGCCGTTACACTGGTAAAGTCTGTTTGACAATAACAGATACAGTCATGATTCCTATAATAATAAAAGCCATACGAACAGCTGCAGGGTAAATGCTCCATGGCGAACATCGCAGCTACATGCAACCAGCAAGGTGCCTGAGCGAGAATCTATGTGCCAGGAGCGAGGCTGCAGCATAAACGTACACTAAGTTGTCCTACTTTTCCGTTCTCGATATCCAAGTGTGCTGGTCCTTTGCCGGACATTTCATTCGCACCAATCCAATACAAACATTCCTGATCGCAATGCAGGGGGAGGGGGCGTTTTCTCTTGGCTGGAAGTAGCATTAAAGCAATTTATAGCACATCAGGCCAGTTAAGAATTCGCCTTAAAATATGAAAAGCATGGGAAGGGAAAATACTTTTGTCACCTCCCACTAAAACCAAAGCTAAATTATTTTAACAATTCTTTTCAAAATAAGTACATCGATAAGAAGTCGAAAATTCAGAGTAGCAGTAACAGCAAGAAAAATACATGTTACTAATATCAGAAAGCAAAATATCAATTAACAATTCAAAGTGGTGGCTTTAAGGATGGATTTGTTTGTCGGTGAAAACCATATTGAAACTGGAAATACAATTATACGCTTTCGGGGCCCCTCAAGCTCTGGAGACCCAGGCGCACGCCTAGTTGGAAACCCTCCCCTGTACATTAGTATGAAAAAGTACTGTATTATAATAATACAAAATTCAACACTGAGATGTCAAAGGAAATACAAGTTGTGATGAACTTTGCACAAAAAAGTCTAGTCGTGACTACTTTCTATTTTTAAATAAGTCTGATAGATGTATCTCCTATTTTTCTCTTTTCAAAAAAAAAATTAAAAAAAATAAGATTTTCATTTCTAGGAACTTTTGCCTTCTGCCTCATTTATTTAGCACTGATGGAGGGTGGATACATCATAATAGTTCACTGGTGATGTGACTTCACTGCTAATATTCAATAAGAATGGCAACATGGTAGAGGCCTGAATGGTACATTCACGTTAAAATTTTCACTGATTCACCCTTTCATGTTGCATGTCCTATGGGATTTATTTCAATTCATTTATAGTTACAAACTAACAACATGGGACAGTTGAGATATACCAAATATGACATCAGCCATCTTGATTTGACATTGAAGTCCAAGGTAAAATAAGGTTTTGAAATTACCCAATGCTTATTATTATGTATACATATTTGGCGCTTTTATTAACACGCTGCAAAAGTAATTGGATTTTGTCTTCTTTTTAATGCTGGAAAAAGAAGGGTTAAAAAAGCCAGGACAACTCAACAATTACACAGTTCCACCTAGTTGGCTTTACATTGATGATGTATAGGAACAATTCAATGTTATGTTAGGGCCTTATTACTCCTGATTCCAATTTTCACTAGTCTGCTGAAATGGATAAATTCATCCATCCATATCATAGCTTGCATTTCACTTACCATAACCAGTTAACCACTCACCATCTCTTAAAGGCAAAGGGTCATGGTGGCCCAATGCTAGTGTGTTTAACTTGAGACTTGGCACAAACGCTGGTTTAAGTCCGGCTGACCACTAAAGATCCGTCGTGGCTCAGAAGTCATGCTAAACAGATGGACCCGGTGTAGAAACTCCTTGTTATAAACAGAGCCGGACCCCCCCCCCCCTTTTGCTACTCATTATTTTTCTTTTATATATTGATATTTTGTTAGCAATTTTTAGATGATTCAAAAATCTAATTTTGGTATTTTATTTTGATAAAATCTTTAAAAAGTGCCTTTATTTTTATTATTGTTTATTATTTATAAAATTTTAAAACGAATGTAATCATGACAGAGGTGGCATCTTATGTTCAAACCTGAACTTGTATCTTTGCTCCCTCCCCAGGAAAGATTCCTGCCTATACTCCTGCTCTGACCCCCCCCCCCCTCCACACTCACAGTATTGGAATTTTGCTAGCAATGGAAAGGAAACAAACTACAGGTGTTCGGCTGAGGTGACAAGCTACAGCATTTCTCAAATAAACATCAGGAAATATCAAACCGCATACCACAGGACATCTCAATTTTTGGTTATAAATATAGTACTGCAAAATAATAATGTATTTTGCAATCATGTAATTGCACAGATCAGTGGAAAAATTCACCTCTGGCTGTAGCCTGGTTGCCCCCCAATCCAAATACGGCCCTGGTTACAAACATGTGTAACCCCTATTGCTATAGGCTTAAATCTGGCATATTTAGCTCTTTGTGTAGCATAAGTAGTGCCTGACAGGGATTACAAAACACCAAATCATTAAGGTAAGATGTTTGTTCTTGGCAGCAAGAGAATGTGCTATGACAAGTTACAGTGACAGCAGAATTCCTGAAACTTGCACGATTGACAATGGAACAGGAAAAAAAATATGCAGTACCGCTTCAAGCTTTGCAATGCAAAAATAGCAGTTAGCGATGAAAGGTTACATGTCATTTTTTATGTATATTTTACAATTCCCTCTTCTCATATATCAAACTCATATTTGAATTACAAAACCTTGATTTAAAGTTTAATATGGAAATTTCCATTAATATCTCTATTTAAAAAAAGTAGGGTATGGCAAAACGCTATTGTCTGTAATGCTAAACTGCAGCCTATGCATATTTCTGGGCCTATCTCCAACGCTCTTTTTTGTCATATTTTATTCAGTGCATCATTTGCTACACGCTGGTGATATTTTCATACTGATTGCTACCATTTTTATGTATATATTTTAAAATTCCATCTTCATGGGTTTGAACAGTATACCTTGTATCAAGTTTAGCATTGTGGTACTCTTTAAGTTCGGCTTTTCACAGGGATGGTCACAGTGCAGCCCCAAGTATCTATAGGCCTAAAAAGACATGTATAAAAATGTTCAACCTGTGATCTTTTCCTCCTGATTGCAAGGTACCTTTCTTTTCCTTACAGGGATTTTTTCACGTAGCATACACATGTTATTGACCCTGTTAAGAAGTTGTGGAAGGGAATCATAACCAGATCCCACAATCATTACGTGGATTTTGTCCACTAATGAGTCATTGTATACGATTTTGCTCACGCATTAAAAATAAAATAAAATGCTATTCATAACTTAATCGTGTTTCGTGTTTGCTTTCAGCTACAAAAAGCTTCCTCATGTAGCCCCACTTAGCAGTGACGATGTGGTCACATCAGACAGCAGTCTATGATTTTCCATATCTACTAAAATATTTTTAGATTTTACTTTGTGTTACTGATTACAGTATTATCGATAGATATTGAAAGATGAGCTAGTAATTTTTTACAATAAATTGTTGATTTAAATAAAAGTAAGTTGGAAAAGTGCTCCATGTAATTACTCAATTGCTCTGCAACGCTAAATCTGAAGAGAAAAATTGCTAACCCCAAAAATTAGTTATTTCTCTCCCTGCATGGGAAGGTTGAGTATTTTTATATGTATACACTGAGTGGCCACTTTATTATGACCACCAGACAGTTTTAAGCAAATGAGCTATGGCTGCACGCTGTTGCCGCCAGAGGGCGAGGCTGGTATAAAAAGGGAAAGCTCAGTGCTCGCGACAGTTGATGTGATATTTGGTTTACGAGATGGGTAAAAAATGCGATTTGACGGACTTTCAACGTGGGATGATTGTAGGAGCTCGGAGCCATGGAGTGAGTATCACCGAAACCGCCGCATTCGTGAAATGTTCATGAGCAGCTGTTGTTAAAGTGTTTAAAGATTGGACTGTCAGACAAAAAGCTTTGTCTCGTCATCGACTAGTGACTGCTCGGGCGAAACGGAGAGTGTCCAGAGTGTAACAGACAACAGGAGGGCAACAGTGCAGCAAATTACAGACCATCTTAATCAAGGATCCCCTCAAATGATCTCTGCATGCACTGTTCGCCGTACACTGCATTGGATGGGATATCGCAGCCGAGGGCTTGTTCGAACACCTTTGCTGTCTGCAGTTAACAAGAGAAACGTCTCCAGTCTACACAAGGATTGGACAGTCGATAATTAGAAACAAATTATGTGGTCCGATGAATCACGTTTTCAGTTGCACCATGCCGATGGCCGGGTGAGAATTTGGCGGACACAGCACGAAAGCATGGACTCCAAATGCATTGCTACAAACCTTCAAGTTGGTGGAGGCAACGTTATGGTTTGGGAAAAGTTTCCCTGGCATGCTTTGGGCCCTTTAATTCGTGTTGATTAACGTCTGACTGGCACATCATATCTAAACATCGTTGCGGACCAAGTGCATCCTGCCATGTGGATGGTGTATCCCAATGGCGATGGCTACTTTAAACAAGCTAATGCGTCCTACCATAGTGCTCGTATTGAACAGGATTGGTTTCAGGAACATGCCGGTGAGTTTACTTTGCTTAGGTGGCCCCCACAATCTCCAGATCTCAACCCCATTGAGAATTTGTGTAATGAATTTGAATGAGCCATCAGACAGCTGGATCCACAACCCTGCAATCTCACACTCCTGGAAAGAGCTATTCATCAAGCATGGTCTCAGATTCCACAAACCACCTATCAAGATCTCGTGGAGTCCATGCCACGATGAATTGATGCAGTATTAAAGGCAAAAGGTGTCCCAACGAAGTACTGAGGGGGTGGTCATAATAAAGTGGCCACTCAGTGTACTTGTTAAGAAAACATGGTTAAGGGGAGTCACAATTATGTTTAGCATCGGCGCTAATGCGGAGTTTGACTAAGGAATTTCTTAAATTTAAGCTTGGAACACTATAGCAACTCTGCCTGAAAAAGGGAGATTTGCCAGGCAATTATTTGATAGCTATTGGCTGGAGAACAATGACGACTCCAATCCTGAGTAACAACTGCTATATGTTTTTACAGAAATACAATTAAAATTTGACCACCTATAGAAATCAGTGTTCGAAGTTGGGCGAGGTGGCATCCCAGCAGTTAATATTATTTACCATCCCAGCATGTAATAAAATTTAAGCCCGTCACAGACTATGTAAAAAAATTAGGATGAAAACACAAAAATCATCAAATAAAATCTTTAATGGATTACATTGATAAATGATAGAAGCTGGGCCAGAAAAGATAAGAGACAGATTAAAAGAGGAGGGGCTAAAGGGCCACTGTCAGTTCAGGGGCCTGGATTTTTCGGAAGTTTTTGGTCCCCTACAAACTGAGTGTGCCGACACCCATTTTATTGAGGGCTGCAAACTTCATGTGGGTAAAAAAGTTCCAAAAAGCGTAAATGGAAGAAATAATTTCAGTTATTCATATTAAATTTGCAACTTCCGTTGTCTGGAGGCTCAAAATCTTTTTTTTTTTTCTACCTACAGACATTGCTGTTTTTTACTCTCTCAAGTTACCCTTATAAATGGGCCATATTTTCTAGCAATTTGAACCAAACTATGAATAATAAATTATTTCACTTAAAAAGCTTAGAGTAAGACTAGATGGTATGGTCATTATTAATGAGTAAGAGCACTGTTCACCTACTATGACAATACTTTGAGTGCCCCAGATAGTGTATCTGAGAATTTAATAAATAAAAACCTCTGAACCTTGGCAGAAAGCAAAACCCTTACAAAAAGTTTATGAAATTCGAATCTGTTCTCATGTGTGTTCTTTGGCATGATATTTTGGAAAGATGCGATAAAGTTAGTACTAAATTACAAAAGCCTTCACTAGATTTGTTAATTGGATGTAACCTTATTCAGTCACTATCCCATTTCATTGGCAATGAAAGAAATAATTTTGAAAAATATGAGGAAATAGCTAAAACATTAAGTGAAAATCTCCTGGAAGTTTTGTCAAATCACGATCAAATAAAAATATGCAGATGACAATAGCCGTAATGAAACAATTTGAAGTAGAAACATTTAATGTGATTATTGATGAGTTATTGATATACATAATAATTTGATTGTTTTCCTAAATTTATTCACTATATTGAAACTATATTTGGTAATACAGTTAAACCTCTGAATAGCAGACACCTCTGGACCAGATAATGTGTCTGCTATTGGGAGGTACACGCTCGTCTACTAAAGCCATCGCGCAATATGAACTTTGTGGCTGGTATTCTTTTTCTTCTTTTGCTGTTAAAAATAATGATACATCTATAAATATACCAGGGGTGATTGTGAGGTGACACAAGAAACCCTGAAACTCTCAGCTCAGTGCCAATATACATATAATGTATAATACGCACATATAAACTAGCTACACAACAAATAGGCCTTAGTGCTTGTGCAGTTAAACTTCGCATCTTTTCTTGTACCCAATTTTCTTTCACTGTGCAAAATCCTTCATGCATTGCATCTTTAAAATCAAATTTTGCACTTCATATTATATGTTAATTGAGCAGACTATGTAGACCAGTTTTACTTGAACTTGAAGCCTACAGTGGATTCCATTCAATTTCTAAAAGTAGTTAGAAAAAATAATCAAATTATTTGACTTTCAAAATAATAAAAAGAAGCCTTCCTTTCAGCAGGCTGTTATCTTGAGAGCTTGTTTGATAACAAAAGAAACGCACAAGGTGTCACAAATCGTCTACATTCACCATTCACCAGTGTTTTTAATCAAGCACTGTAATTCCCAAAGAAAATGGAACCTGAAGTTTAGTTACCATTTTGTAGCATTTTTAGAAATGAAATGTCCGAAGCATCTCACATTCTTCTAAAACTTAAAAACCCGGATTTACGGGTTTGGAATGTGACAAAAACCCGGAATTCCGGGCCACACCCGGATTACAAACAGGTCTGATATATGTACATATTTATGTAGTTATAAATTCCGAAAACGCATTAGTAATACTGGACACGAAGTTGAATATATGCAAAAATTTATAGTAACTCAAATATTTTTGAGTTTTTCAAAGATGAGGGAAAATGCAATTTGCGTACATATGCAGGGCACGAAATTTCGGTCACCAGCTCGCCATTGGCGAATGAAGAATTGTCGTTGGCGAGTAAAACTCTTATCATTGAATTACCGCAAGTTCGTTGTTAACAGCTGCAGCTATTATGATGATAAAAGTTTTTTTTTTCTTTTTTAAATGTGTGGCACGTATGTGGTGCTGCTGATATGCTGAATTTGTTTTCTGTAATTACTTTTTTTTTCTCTCTTAGTACTCGTATTGCTCTTTTGAAGTGTGTAAAGATCACTCTGCAGGCTTGTTTATAAAAAATAAAAACGTGCACTATTTTAATCGCATTTTTAAAAACTGAGAAGAGCAATGTTTTTTCTTTGCGAAAACAATTTTTGTAAGTATTTTACTGTTAAAAAAAAGTGTTAATCACCGTCAACGGTTGATCGGAGGATTTTCACCGTCATCGTTAAATTCATGAAATGTTTACCTAATAGAAAAAAATATTTGGAAGACGTGAATGAACAATAAAAAATTATAGTAGGATAAAAATGTGATTTTAAACACAGTAATTCTATTATATTAACCAAATGGTTTAACTTTAGGGATCGGCTCATAAAACGACCGTTTTCTACGCGTCCCCAGTTTAATAGGGCTACAGCTGTTACACACTCGTGCGCGGCACATATGGCAACGTTTGCTCTCAAGATGACTAAATTAACACTTCGGTAAAACCTTAAAATTTTATTGGTGGCTTGGGGCTTGGCATCGCGATAAAATTTCGCATACCTCTCCCCCTTCAGTGAACGCATTTTCAGCTTTTAAGACTGAAATCGCTGTCCGCTATTTCAGAGGTAAAAACACAGAACCGCCAATACTTTGGGGATTACAAAACTGTCCGTTAAATGGAGGTGTCTGCTATTTGGGAGCGTCTGTTAAGGAGGTTTCACTGTACCAATAACCAACTGTCAAGCAGAGCGTTTTTTTCAAAAATGGCCTTGATAAAAAATAACTTGCGATAAACAGTGCTTCAACAAAGACTTAATGGTCTGGCTATCATGTCATCAGTACATGATATTGCCAAGCAGTTATCGTTCGACGATGTTGTGCACTCCTTCGCAAACCTTAAAGCAAGGAAAAAGACATTTTAAAGATGAACTTAAACTCCTGAACTATGTGTAAACTTTTGTTTTTCTGCATTCATTTCTAATTTCTTGTTATCTATACTTGATTCAATGTTTGTGTTCCTTTAGTATAAAATTTTTGTAAAATATGCTGACGTTTGAAAAGATTTTGGGACACTTTTGGGGCATACTAGCAAAGTTTATATTCTACAGAGAGTACAGTTGAGATTTTTGAGGGGATTTTCTTAGCTCACTTAGCAGTTCTAATTTAATTACTGCCTTGCGTGACAAGTTCGTAAAACTTTCTACACAACTGGGTTTACACTGAAAGACATTGTTTTGGGTACTCATTTTATAAATAAAGCAAACATATTGCTACTGCTATTAAGAGCATTGGTAGTTTACCTGACATGTCTCCAGTGATATTTCTGTCATTTTTTTGTAATTTTACAAAAAACACTGGCAGTTAACCAAGTATTACTACACAAAGACCTGTGTGCTGATACATTATAAATTTTTAAGAAATCGAACGTTTCCGATAAATTTCCATCTTACCACAGATGGAGCATACACACAGAAATGTCTCGAGTTATGAGTTGAGTGATTTCTGTCATTTTTTTAAAATTTTACAGAAAACACTGGAAGTTATTACTACACAAATACCTGTGTACACTGTAAAAAAAAACCTGAAATTCACATTACTTTTTTTCTGTGATTTTACATAAAAAATCTGTTTTTTCAGCTGATCTGTGTTTTTCCTGGAATTTCAGTAAAACTTTCGAACATTGTGTTAAAATGTTTGTAAATTCACAGAAAAACTGAGTCAGAAAGATCTGGCAATGGTTTATAGCATAACGCGCATGCGCAGTTCGACTCCACCTACGAAAACAACGATCAACGTGAATGCAAACCCCATGTGTAGCACGAAACTTTTCTGGTAAGTACATTTTTCTGTTTCATTATGATTTAAATCAACTGCAGTTAATTGATTTCAGATATGTGCGCTGCTCTGTAGTATATTTGAAACTGTGTGTGTTATACTAACATCTTCAAAATCCATCATTTACACAGTACGGGGCTGTTTACCAAACTGTTTTGTTATGATATTTTAATTCACATATATAAGGTATTTTGGTAAACCATCCAAATTGTAAGTTACATTAGAAAAATAACTTAAAATTTCATGAACAAGACGAAATTTCAATAGGGAACGTTGCCTGACCAAACCGATCCGCCTAATTGAAACGCCACAGGCAACTCCCAATACCAAATTTTCAAATCACAAACCCTCTGGCCCTAAGGTTTTGTGTAGTACAGATACATATAGCGAAATATCGCAATCCTTCGCATTTTTTTTTATCGCATTGGTAATGTAAAGAATTACTAATCAGAAACGTGGTGAGAAGTAATTAGAATCGGCAAATTGTCAGAAATTTTTTAGTTACACAACCCTGAAAATTTAACCATCTAGCAGATACAAGTTTCCAAAGGCTCAAAGGCATACTGTTTTTGTCCCCCCCCATCCAATTTAACTTTCTTTTTGTAAAAAGTTTAGCCTATATGTTCTAGCTATTTTTTTTTTTTATCGATTTGGAGTTATGGTGAGGCAGTGGTAGGAGCCCCTTAGGTAATTTTTACTGAAAATCTAAATCCCTGCAAAATTCATTCTGTTCCTATTAGGATTGGAAGAGACTTTGGAATAACGAAGACTGAGAATTTGAAGATTTGTTTTCAGGACATTTCACATGAAAGCATTTGTAATGTGAAACAAATCCAGCACATTTGTGAAATATCTGACAAATTTTTTTTTACCGATATTCTAACTTATCGGACCATAAGCGATATTTTCTAAAACAATGATTTTCCTCGAAGTTCTGCATCAGCTATATTAAAAATCTAATTTAGGTTCGATATTTAACGGTGAAACAACTTATCTATTGATTTAAAGGCCAAGTCTTAAGTATCGCTATCACAAACTTTCCAAATCAGAAACCAATTCGATGGCACTGCGGGTCAATAAAACGAAGAGATGCGTAACTCGGAGTATGGCACTGCACCCATTAAACAAAGAGATGCGTAACTCGGAGTATGACCAGTCAGAGTTAAAAGAATCGCTAAAAAATGAATTAAAGGTACCGACCGGTCTAGAATACTATGAAACTAAAATTTGTATTTTTTGTTTCTCTACATATGTATAAAAAATGCTAAAACTCCCACTTTTTTTTTGGCAGAACTGACATTATTTCACTTGAAGTATCATACCATGAATTCAAGTGGATCTTCAAATTTCCAGTGTAAAATGTGCAAATCCTTTTTTTCGAGACTTAAGTCCTATGTAACTCATATAAAAATACCCAAAAACATTACTAGGGTGCAGTTTCCTTGTGGTTTCATAACATGCTCTAGAACATTTGCTAAATTTTCATCTTTGAAGACACATACTTCACATGACCATCTGAAACTTACACCATTGTGTACTACTCAGACTATTAAAAATAGCCTGCCCCATTCAAACATGTCAGTAACAGAATGCAGACTGAGCTTCCTTAATTTCACATGTTCAACTACACATAAAAAGACAAGATGTAGTTCCACGTCCTTACGAGCAGTGTAGTAAAACATTGGTAAATTTAGTAACAGGTCGACATTTTCATCGCACTTGTCTCAAAAACATACAACAAATTTTCTGATGGCCAATAAATTCAGGAACAACAAACTGTTACAACCTTGTACAATTTTTAATGCATGCAAAATAATGGGGAAAGGTGCAAAAATATAGTATTAGATAAAAGGAAAGAAATTTACGTGGGACTACGATGGTTTGGAAGAGTACGTGCAGTAGGCCTAGGACGATGGGGTGAAGGTGGAGTCTGGTGAATGGAAGCTTCGTTTAGAAGGGCAAGTAATGTGCGGAAGATTACAGAAGAAAGTGGTTCCGCAGTACGCAGTCATAGAAGCATCTTGTAGGAATACGCTGAAGGAAACAGGTCGGCTTTACACAGCATTGTAAACTGTGGTATTGGTAGCTTTTTCAACGGTGTGAGTAGCTCTTTCCAAAGTCTCCATACTTCATTTCAGATTTCGTCAGGGCTTAAAATTTCATTATCCGGTACAATACATAAGCTCTTGACCTCCCTGCCATACTATGATATCTAAATTGAAGAAACTCCTTTATTTTCAAAAATATCCGTTTCTGGGCGCAAAAATATTAGCTACACTATACGGAATAAGAGCTCAACTACAAATGAAGTACTTGAAGAAATCAACTACCCCTGTACATCTTTGAAACCATAACTAAAACTTGAAATTCAACCGGAACCAAAAGTTCTTACTCAACACTTCTGTCGTACATGAAAACATTTACATTCCTTCATTTGTTTCCATTCGGATACATTGTGAAACTAATAATGACATTCCGCACATTTCTTTCTCAAAAATAAAAAAAAACAGTTTTTGAACTATTTCCACTTGCGTCGGATTACAGCACGCATCACACTCTTCCGAAGAATACACTCCACTTTTATTGCATTCTTCTGGGCATTCACTACGAACTTCTGCTCCCTATCAAAACATGGAAGCTTCACGTCATTGCCGTTAACATTGCTTAAGCCTCCTCCCTCACCAACTGCTACACACCATCGTACTGCAGGTAAATACTTCGGTGAAATTCTTTCACATTCTTTTAAATTACTGTATTTTTGCGGCTTGCCCCATTATTTCGCATGCTTAAAAAAATTTGTCGCACTCTCCCCACACAGTAAACTTTTCCCGACTAAATAATTTAGGACGTTAAATTACACATTTACCACATTGGTAAATTTAGTAACAAGTCGACATTTTAATCGCACTTGTCTCGAAAGCATACAACAAGGTTTCTGACAGCCGATAAATTCAAGAACAACGAACCGTTACAACCTTGTGAAGATGTTGACAGTGAGAGTAACCTAAATAAGGAGAATGCAAATGAACTGAGTAGTAGTACAAACAGTAAAATTTCAGCCTTAGACATGAACACATCAGTTGCTTTGTTTTGTTTAAGGCTACAGACCAAATTTTATTTGCCTTCTTTTGTTGTCGATGTGATAATTACTGAAATGCTGAATATTCATGAAATAAATCAGGAGAATATTATGCAGTTCATAAGCAGTTGTTTGCAAAAAAGTAATCAAGTTAATGAATTTCAGATTACTGAAGTTCTCCAAAAAGAACAAAAGCACGATTTTCTGAATCAAGCATGCTCAAATAGAGGTTTGCTTGTTGTGACTATTTGACGAAAAAATATTTTGAGCAAAATTTCAGTTATTTTCATCCTGTTGCCATGAATTTAGGCAGAAATGGTGATAATAAAACATCTACTTTCTACTGCGTGCCAATCTTAAAAGTCTGGCAGTTTTAATACAAAATGCTTCTGTAGAAAAGCAAATCAAATCTCCACTTCTGTGTTCTGAAGGAGTTTTATCAAACTTCACAGATGGGACCATTTTCAAAGGTGCTAGGCTTTTTCATGAATCAGAAAATTTGAAAATTCTGCTGTATCAGAACAGTTTCGGAACAGTAAACCCCCTTGGGTTTGGAAAAAAAAAGCATAAAATTATGGGAGTGTATTACACATGAAATATATGTATCTTTGGTTCAGATCAAAATGGAACCAATGCAATTAGTTCTGTTATGCAGACAGGTGGGTTTTTATTTTTATGGCCATGAAGCAATATTCATGCCACATATACAGCAAAAAAATACTTTTGTTTCCCCAAAATAGTATAAATGTTCATCAAATTTTAGACCATATTTAATCTTTAAAGTGTTTACTAGATATTTACTTGTTACTGTATATTATTCGCAACTAAAGAAACTTTTGTTTCCCAAAAATAGTAAATGTTCACCAAATTTTAGACCACGTAATAATGATAAAGTGATAACCAGATATTAACTTCTCATCATTTTCTTAATTATTGGATAGTAAAAAAACTGTGTCTCCCAAAAATACTAAATGTTCACCAAATTTTAGATGATATCTAATTTAAGATCAATAACCTGATATTGACTTGTTAGTCTCTTATCATTTGTAAGCAAAATAATATTTACCAAACGTAAGACTACGTAATTTTAAAATGGGGAAAACGTAATCATAATTATGTTGTTCTTATGATATTGGAACTGAAATTAAAATTAATAATTCATGACTAAATCTAAAGTTCTTTTTCTGACCAAAAAATAACAGTAGCAGCGTTCGAATTACCCAGTGGTCGTCATTGGCCAGTAAAACTTCCATTGAAGTATTGATTTTACTGGCCCAGATGGCCAGGAAGTTTTTTTTTTCAAATTTGTCACAAGTTAAAAAATGAATTTCTGTTGTTGTTTTTTACCTTGCTGTATGGTTTTCTTTTTTAGGCTGCAAACTAATGACAGGTTTAAAAACAAATATTGGATATAATTCCATTGAAATGATACATTATTTTCTACATATATTGTAAATGTCGTTAAATTTTTTTTTATTATTTTTTTACAGACCAGTAGGCATTTTGGTGGACCAGTGGTTTGCCAATTCTAGTGGTCCACTGGGCCAGTAGATCTTATTCTAACCCTGAGTAGTAATACCCATATACCTGCCTGCAGTTACCTGTAAATACTTGTAGTTATAGGTGTTAAGCTAATACAATGAAAACTAAACTTTTAATGTGCTAAAGTTTTATTATAATAATCATGATATAGAAATTAGTCTCACTAATTATTAAAAATAAAATCACATAATAAACGTGAAATAAAAAATTATTGAAGTAGTAAGGCTTTTTTTATTTTACTGTCAGTCCTCTTTTACGTTTTTCCCTGATTGGTACATTCTTTGTTTCAGCAGGTTGTTCAACATATTTCAGGCGAATTGCTAACCCAACTAAATGTTTACAAACGTAATCACTGATATACTTTGGGCAATTATTGCATGTGCCATTCAGCCAATCAGTCTTGCCCTGTGGTAATTCTACTTCCCACTCGCTAAAATGTTGTTCCTTGTACTCATTGAACGTTTCCCAGGGATTGCCAGAAGTTTCACATTCCAATGCGTCACCACCTGAAATTTGTTTGGGGGCGGGGCATATAATTACACCGAAGAGCAATTGAATTAGAGACAGCTGGCGTTATGCAAATGTGGTGCTGTGGGTGGCCTTATAAACGGAAACGACATGACTTATACAATGATCCGACAATATAACGAGTGATGCGACGGAAATCAGTAAGAGTCGGACGCAGTATGGGTAAGACGAAGGATCAAAGCGCATTTGATCATGGGCAAGCTGTCGGGGCCCGACAAATGGGTCACTCTATCTCGGAAGTCGTGCAGCCACTGTGTCACGGGTGCACTGTGAGTACGTTGAATCCGGTAAAACCATCCCTGCAAGGGCCAACTGCCATGGACAGCAGCGTGTGGATGAGCGGGGTCATCGTCAGCTAGCTCGCATTGTAACAGCAGATGGACAGGCCACAGTGCAAGAAATCACTCGGCAATTTAACGTTGGTGCACAAAAACATGTAAGCAGCCACACCATCCAGAACCATCTCCTTGCTATGGGGTACAGAAGCCATCGACCAACAAGGGTACCGCTGCTGACTGCTCATCACAGGGTGCAAACATTAGCGTTGGCACGGGAACATCGTCACTGGACCCTAGACATGTGGGAAAATGTTGCCTGGACTGATGAGTCGAGATTCACGTTGGTACATGCGGATGGTAGAATACGAGTACGGCGCAAATCACATGAAGCGATAGATCCTTCTTGCCAGCAGGGTACTCTTCAAGCTATGGGGGTGGCATTCTCGTCTGGGCACTGTTTGTGTGGACTGAAATGGAACCCCTGGTACGTGCGACATCGTCCCTCACAGGTCAACGTTACTGGGATATCCTGGACGACCATTTGCTCCCATTTGTGAGTCTTCAACATCCCACTGGGGACCTCATCCTGCAACAAGACAATGCACCATGCTATCGGTCCCAAATTGTATCCGAATGGTTGGATGAACACTCCACCGACGTGACCTCGCTTCCTTGGCCAGCTAGGCCACCTGACATAAATCCCATCGAGCACATCTGGGATACCACCGAGAGAGATGTTTGAGGCTCTGACCCCCCCCCCATGAAATCTTCGTGAACTGTGGGAGCTTGTTCACGGGTCGTGGATCCGTATGGCTTCCCAAAGTTTCAGGTGTCTTGTCGAGTCCATGCCGAGACGAATCTCCGCCGTCATCAGGTCGAAAGGTGGTGCTACACGTTACTAGACAGGTATCTCTAATTCAATTGCTCTTCAGTGTATGCTAGCTAAATAATAATTTGATGTAATATTTTTATTTTATTTTTATTTTGACAAAGTGTTTATTGCAACAACAAAAACTTTCTTTTTTCAGCATTGTCGTGTAAATTTAGTGTTACACATTTGGTAAACATTTACTAAATTCGGTATAGCAATAGTATTTAAAATACAGGCATTACTAAAACAGTAGATACCATTATTATTTTAGTGACTCAAATTTAGTTTTTTGATCTATAATCATTTAGTATCTCAAAAGTACTTTTGATATTCATTATTTTTTTTATTTTTTGGAGTACAGTGCTAGGGGTTCAGAGTTTAATTTGGTAAACATTTAATTTGATTCCCTTATTAATGACCTGAAGAAACTAGAAAATGGAGTCGATCTGGGCACAGGTAATACAGTGAAAGGTTCAATACTTATTAATATTTAAATTTAAAATTACTTGTTTAACTTTTTATTGTATGAGATTGAATATATTTTTCAGTTGAAAAAATGCTGCAAAATGTTATGAAGTATAAGAAAGACATGTTTAAAATTATGATTTCCCCTGCACAACACTTTTAATATATTTCTAAATTTTACAACACAAAAATATGCTCAAAAGTGATGCTACTACTAATTCAAAAACACATGTTATTCCCTGAAATTATTTATTTCTCTATATATAAAAGTGAAAGTATGTTTTGTTGGAAACACAAGGAAAGATACTGCGCACTTCACAGTAGTCGAAAAGTTTAAAAAAAGTCCACACAAGAGAGGAAGAGAAAGAATTGTTTTGAAATTCTCTTTGCGTCGAGTGCGTGGTTCATCATATGAAATCTATACAGCCGCCCCGGTGGCGCAGTGGTCTAAGGCGATGGCCTCTGATCATTCGTCTGAAAAGGGTCCGGGTTCGAATCCCGGTGAGGCATGGATGTTGTGTTTGTCTTACAGCACTGGCTCTCTCCCTTCCCTGGAACCAGTGACCCCAAATTAGGGACGGGCGACTGCTTATAGCCCATTGAGTTGCTCACAGTGGTCGTTAAACCTCAAATCAGAAAAACAAAAAACAAACTCTATACGTTAAGTGGCAACCGAACGTAAGTTGTTCATCAGCAGCTGCAATAATGCAAGCTTTAAAAAGAAATGAACCCTCAATATGTTATGTGTATAGTGCTCCTATTACGTTATTTTATTAAATAATAGTTTTGTTCATCTAATGAAACCATTATTCAAGGTGAGTTTGTTCATGCATGCAATAGTTCTTCTTTTCCAAAGTTTTAAGTCTGTCATTGGGGCATTGGGCTACTTGCTTCCGAAAGACATCAACGATAAAATGTAGATAAACAATATGTTTGTTCCGCATATGTTCGTAAGCGGTTTGATGGATTTACACCAAAATTTGCATACAAACTCTTCATCACCCAGATTAAAAAACAGGTAGGACGATTTTTAGAAATTCCATCCCTAAGGGGGTCAAATGTATTTTTATGAGGCCCTCTATAGACTGGGTGAAAGTCGGCTGCTGAAGTATTGCTCCATGTCAGAGCAACAGTCTTCAGGTGACGCCTCACTGCTCGCAAGTGTCCGTGGTACAGGCATACGGGAAAGAGTCCAAATGGTTATGCATCATTCTTGATGGTTTTCTAAGCGATTTGCTAGAAAGTGCCTTATCTACACTAGAAAGCTGAATGCGATGTGCAGGAAGTGTATTGTACATGTTTGCTATTTTGAGTTTTTAGGGCTCAGAACGGCCATTATAAATCGTGATAAGGTGTTGTCTGAACGGCAGGTGCAAATAAAGTACTGCTTTGTGATTCAGCATGGTGAATAATTTTGAAGTGCTCAAAAACAAACTTTGTCTATCCTGGACAATGCTGGGTACCTCCACTAATAATTGATAAAACATAAATTTTAAAATTGTTGTGGAGGAAACATTGGTTTTAAAAATTTTTAGTGTTAGTCATGCAAAACATATTTCCACTTTGTGTTCTCAGCTATAAATGTGCCTCAGAAATGGCAGCACTTGTAAGGAAAATCTCCTGTTTGTATTCTTGTAGCCACAGGGCAAGAATTCCTAACCAAAAAGCAAATTAAGTAGAAGTTAAAAATGTCCACTTCCCTTCACAACAGTTATTTATTTTACATTGCATTAATAAAGATAAATAAACCCACTTGAATTTTTTTACAGCTTTTCCAGTACCACAGACTCCATTAAAAAATAAAATTTCAATGTTACTTTAATTTTATCATTATTAGTACTTGCAAAATGTCATTGACAAGATAAAATGTTATCAAAGTTATTGGTCTGGACTTGCAAATAAGAAATCCAGTTGTCTGCCAGGTGTGCAAATAAAAATGTGTTGGAAGGGGAAATTCATAGGTCAATTTTTTTTATTTTTTAAGCATTAATGGAAAAGAAATTAAGTAAAATAGCACAAGAAAAAGTTGCTTCGAGGTCCACCCTCTCCCCCATGAATTCAGTACTGTCTTCCTAATAGTAAATGTTTCCGTGAATTCCGGCCCATACAGCAAGCCAAGAGGGAATGCCGTAATAATCCTTTCAGCGAGCATTGTTCCTGATCATCCTGCTTCCCATTGTTCCTGATCACTCTGCTTACCGTGGAGACGACACAAAAAAACCTCCAACGCTGAAATATAAACTGATACAAAAACAGTAAAGCCATGTGAAACACTTCCCAAAAACAAACTACCAAATACAAATAACCCAATGGCATGAATTCGTCGGTCGGTTGGGGATAGGTGTGGAATATCAAACACTTTTCCAAAAGTTATAGCTGCTTAACCTTAAATACGTATCAAATGAAACAAAAAGGTTTTTTGCTCTAATAAAAGCCCACCCAGACTTGTGTGGCTTGGCCTGTGGATATTAAAAATGAAATAACTATGTTTAGATGCAAAAACCTAACTCATTATTTACAACTCCTAGTTTAAAATGTAGTTGATATATAAACCTGTTAAGAAACGAATGCATGAATTATGTTGGAAGCCTATGAATTGAAACAAAAAAACTTGCCTTTTATGAACTTTTGATTAATAATCTATAAAGATAACATAAACTGTTTGTGAACTTGCTTTTTAATAATCCTAGATGATAAACGAACAAATGTGTAAACTTTGTCAAAAACAAGGTTCACACATAAGAGCAATACTGTTTTGTTTGAAATCTTAAGAACCCTGGTATGACATCACGCGCGACAGCAGCGCCGCACATTAATGCTCGATCAAGTACGACTTCCTCCGGTCCAGACAGCATGGCATCACATCATTCGGAACTGCTATTCGTTCAGTTCGCCGCTCGCTAAGCACTTGAAATCAGGAGACATCAGAACTTGGAATCTTCGTGGATGTTTAGTAATTATAATATTTCAGCAGGCTTTTAGATTAAAAAGGAAGGTCGCCCATCCTGCTACGGCAAAAAGTGGGTCCTCTGCCCTTTCTATGATTGCACTTAGAATAATAAAGATTGTTCTCGTTGAATATTAATTGAAGAGACGAGTTAAAAGGTCAACTGTTGCCTAAGTACAGTGGGTAAGCTTTGCTATAAAAAGTGCTAGGTTCTCAAGAAGTCTTTCCTCCATTGCACTACGGAAGGATAAATTTATAAAATAGGTATGTTGCCTTAATAAGTAGGCTTCTCTGCCTTTAGAGGAGTTTAAACTCCCCAATAAAAAGTGCTTTTCTTAGCTCTTTTCAAAGCTTAGGAAAACTCGGAGCAAAATCTGGATTTTTCGCACAAACTCGTGCTGAAAAAACTATTTTTGCTAGGAATTGCGGACTAATTTATTTAGAATTCATTAAATTGGACAGCATATTCCTGGTCTTTAAACATACACAAGCACCAAAAAGATTTTCATTTTAGTGATTATTTTCGATAAATTCTGCATTTCTATGCAAAATGATGCAGATGCACTAAATAAAAATCTATGTGCTCCAGAATTAAATTAAACAGTGAATTGAGGGACTTTTCGCAGATATAAAAGGCTACAAAAATAAAAATCTCCAACACCCAAAGCAAAATAGCCTTAAAAATAAAGATAGTAAGTGAAAAGCTGTAAATGCATGAAACAGCAAGAACTGGAGGAAGTGTGCTCCACATCTCTGGAAAAATCCAGAACAAGGAGACAAATTTGGTTCTGATAGAAATAAAATTAGATTATAAGAGAAGCATGCATTTTTCTATAAAGAAAAAAAAAGTCCAAACACGCACAAAATAAAGTAGAAACCACATGCGTTCGAGTGACGTGGGAAGCTAAAAAAGTGGTTTAAATTCAAAATAGACTGTGTGGGGGGTGGGGTGGGGGTTAAGGTGGTTGTTGCAAGAAATCAATCATCAGAAAAGGTATTCCAGTAAAGAAAACCGTCAGCATTTATCCATACTAACTGGAAAAGCAGAGGGAAAGGCCTCGCTCAAAAGTGCAAGTCACCATAACACGGAGTACCAGTTAATGTGGAATCAGCGGAACGAATGATGTTACGTCACAATACCTGGACGCCATCCACTTTAGTGTCGACCGAGAACAAACGAGCACTGCTAGAAGATCAACAGCCAATGGGAACAAAGTAAACAAAAGGATCATCAGCGCTGGACTGGCCATTCTCCGAACCATTAAGCCGCACATGTGCAGGTTTGAACTTCAGCGTTCAGCATGGAAGAAAATAAGTTGGCGTACAGTTACGAAAAATTTAGTTTTCATAGTGTCGTGATGGCGGGCCAACACGACACCCGTCCTGAGACATAGGTTGTGCATCATTGTTCTGAGGTCTAATGACATCCCATTTTCCTTGACGTCTTCTTGGACGGTTTTCAACATGACTTCTCCACCCTCACCGATGAGTTGAGTGCACCAGAAAGGTAAAACCTTAAATATTTCCTTTTTTTCCTTTGGCCATCAAAATTCTTCATAAACAAATGCTGAAAGCCCATCTCCATATGCATAAAAAGAAAAGAGCAGGAAGCGGAAATTTCAAATAGAAAGTGTTTGATTGCTATTTTATAGTTCTGATGAAACATGATACTTTCTAGTTGCACATTATGGTATTAACCAAATCATGCCATTATACGTAGAACGTATATAGTATCTCAAACAATCATTTGATGTTTCTGAATATTTCTGTTTCACGCGTTATGTCCTATCAAAGTTTGACTGGCTGATACGTAATGTCCGACTGTGAAAATTATTTGTGTGTCAATTGACCATTATAATTAAAAAATACATATTAAGCGTATTAATGCTTACCACTTGCGAACTACCCCGCTTTCCTTCGCTGACAATGAAGGAAAGCGGGGTAATTCTCAAGTGGTAAGCATTAATATGTATTTTTTTAACTATAATGATAAATTGACACAAATAATTTTCACCGTCGGACGCTACGTATCAGCCAGTTGAACTTTCACAGAACATAACGTGTGAAACAGAAATATTCAGAAACATCAAATGATTGTTTCAGATATGAAACATGATACATTTTGCCTGATAGAAGAAGGGGAATTGCTAAGAATGTTCTTTTCTGTTTGATCCATCAGATGCCCGAAAAGGGTATGCTAAATTTTTAAATTGGAGTTTTAAATCAAAATGTTGAAATAGAGAAAGAGAAGGTACTTATGTTAAGAGGATTTGGGGTAGAAAATTTAGAAATTTGCAAAGCTAGAAGAAGAGGTAATGTAATGCATTACTGTCTTTCAAAAATTCTGTATCTGTTAATTTTTTCTTATTGGCCAAAGTGTAAAGATGTGTGATGTATTCATGTGGATGGAGTGGTATATTCAAGCTGGGGGAGGTGGGGGGTTAGAAATGTGACTGTCTTCAAAGCCTGTTAATAAATATGAGTGAATAATTACAAGGCAATTCTATATAATTTTGGTATATTGGTGTAAATTTGGTAGTTGTGAAAAGAGTAGTTATCCCATGCTTTTGTGATAATTTATTTCGGTGAAAAATATTTCCAAAATGAATGTAAATTAAGTGAAGGAACTAATCAATGGTGTAGCTTGTGAAATATGAGTCCCTTCAAAGTTCACTTGGGCGTAAACCTCTTTTGGCCTTCTCGGGTGTGATGTGTTAAAATTAATGCTCAAATTTGTCTGTTAAAGAAATTCTGTGAAACAAAAAAAGTTCTTTTCAGCCAGGCAAGTGGCCTCAGCTGCAAATAAATAAATACCGCTGAAGTCAGCTTTCTCACCCAATTTCTGAGTCACATTTGCTCTTGTGTTCAGTGATTCTAGGATAATATGTGCAATTTTTGTGTTTTGTTTAGTGACATCTCATACAATCCCCCTGGCAGGTCATTTTTTTTTTTTAAACAAACTAGTCTATTTTTGTTTTGGGGATATTGCGGCAGCGTAATTTATTTATTAAATTTGTTTATTCATTATCATCATGAGCCTTACTAAGTTTTCTTTGGTGCATACATATATTTTGAGATATGATATTGCAATTTCATAATCATCAAGAATATTAATGATTTTAATGTTTAACCAAATGTACACAACAGTTATACGTATCATTACCCTACTTTGCACAATATTTAATGCTATGTGTTTAATACTAATTCTTTGCATTTTCTGTTTTTCAGGGTGCTTTGCAAACATAAACCCTCGGAGGGGAACGAAAGTTCCAAAAAGAAGGTGCAATAGCACCTAGGGTGTTGCAACTTGAAGAAAATATAAAAACATTGTTGAAACAATTTTTCAAATTTGGTCCAGTTTTAGAAATGAAATTGAAGCACTTTTTTTTCTGTACATAATCGGAAATAAAGTGGGGCACATATCATTAAATGTAGTTTGCTGAATCTTTGAAATCTGACATACGTATTTGCATTTTGGTATAAGAATAATTATAGAACAAATATCATGACAACCATGAATGTTAATACTGAAGGTTTTAAAAGAGCACGAATGCTCCTCTAAAATCATCCATCTTTATGTTAATGGTCAAATTTCATTAATATTCTATGAAAACTGCAGTAATTAGCTTTGATCTTTTTTTTTTTTTTTTTTTGACTACTAGTAATGCACGGAAAATGCTTGCACTCCTATATGATACAGTAGCATTAACAGATGTAGTGTTGAAAATCACAATTACAAAATGTATCTACATTTATCTTTCCTGTTTATAAGCAATGGTAATTTCTAGTCTCAGTGTAAACACATGTAGGCATTTACAGAGCTTTCAGCTTGATACAAGCTGTTAATCATACCAGCTAGCTTTGAATAATCTGGTGGTTTTGGAGAAATTCAAATATACCTAAGAAATGTTAGCTGGCTAACAACATCTTTAAAAACAGCGAGCTATGGGTAATTACAATTTGTAATTAATGTTTCATTTGTTTATTATTGTTGTGTCCTAGCATTTTACTGTGCAGGAAAATAAAACTCTGGAACATTAAATTCCTACCAAAACACTTGAAGTTTTTTTGTTTTTTTTTATGCTTACATAGTTGCCATGACCAATTTCTACTCCTACGAAATCTTTTCATTCCATTAAAATTACAAGTTGATTTATACAACAGCCATGTTTATAACTTGGAACATAGATTCAGAAGAAAACCCAAATGCCATTCATTGAAGTGTTAAGAACAGGCAGTTTTTTGTTTTTTTTAATTCTACAATATTCTTCCAAAATTCTGCTGAAACAATGACAAAAAATTTTGTACACATAAGCTGGTGCTAAAAGATACTAAACATATGAGTGACGGCAATAAGAAAAAGTACAGATCTGCTATTGATCATACTGTCATTTCGTAAACAGAACACATTGACCATTAACATGTGGTATTTGTACTGTTTGTATAAGGTAGTTTCTAAAAATGAAAATCTGAAATATTCCTGCAAAAACTATTTGTAAACAACGGTTTTATAAAACAGATCTAACAAAAAAAAATATTTTGTGAAAAAACCTGCCAGTTCTTTTTAAATAAGAATTCCTGTAGGACGTTTTGTTGCCAGAAATGTAAATACTATTTACATAAACAGAACTGACTAAAATATTAATTACAAAGGAAAAATTTTGTGGTGAGTATAAAAAAATATGTGTGGTAAGTATAAACCAAAACATTGTACAAAACAAAAGTTGCCTGCTGAAAACAAATACTACTTACATAACCAGTTTATAGAAATAAAATATTATTGAGGTATTTTGCCTAAATAGGCAAGTACCTCAATAAACTAAATAGTTTTCACACCTTATATTTCGCCTGGTTCTGTGTAAATACATGTTCCATGCGAAATGTTTTTGGGTGTTTTCTTACATACAATATTATATGATACTCGTTTCAACCATAATTTGTGCAAAGAAATTATGTAAAAAACAATGTAATTAAAAGGAAACCTAAATATCACAAAAATGATATTTGGAAATTAAAATTTATGAAAAGAAACATTGTCTGAATACATATTTTATTGGGAAACAATATTTAAAAAAAAATTTGAAGACTAGACCTAATCTGTCAGAAAACATCATTATTTTGCGGAAAAGTGAAATAATATAAAAGTTTCGTAATTAAATTTATAATTCTATCAGAAAGAAATAATTTGTGGGAAAACGTTATTAAACATAACGTTTCTATGTAAAGAATTATGCCCAGGGAATAAATAATTGGATAAAATATAAAACATAATATTTGTAAATATACATAGTAACTGTCAGAAAACACAAATATTTTGTGAAAAAACATTACGTTATAAAACAGTTTTTGTAAATAAACATAATAATTCTATCAAAACACCGAATGTTACAAAACAAATTTTGTGAAAAAACGTAATAATTCTGTCCGAAAACAGAAATATTTTGTGAAAATGCGGAATGGTATAAAACAGGTTTTGTAAAATAACGTACTTATTTTGTAAGAAAACACAAATATTTTGTGAAAATACTGAATAGCACAAAACGGTTTTTGTAAAAAAACGTAATAATTCTGTCAGAAAACGTAAATACTTTGTGAAAAGACAGAATGTTATAAAACTGTTTTTGTAAATAAACGTAATAATTCTGTCAGAAAACGGAAATATTTTGTGGAAAAACATAATATTATAAAACGGAAGTTTTGTAAAAAAACAGAATTTTAATTAACGGAACGGAATTATTTTGGCAACTATGCTGCCATAAGATTTTACGTTAATTCACGGAAATTTTTTACAGTGTATTGATATATTTCAACCAATTTTTAAGAAATTGAAGGGTTCTGATAAATTTCCATCTTACCACAGATGAGGTATACACACTGCTCACACGAGATTTCTTCAATGTGTTGGTTTGCAGAAAAAAATGTTTCAACATCTTTAAACAGACATTTTAAAGACAAACTCCTGAACTATGTGTGAACTTCTGTTTTTGTGCATTCATTTCAAATTTTTGTTATCTATACTTGATTCAATGTTTGCATTTCTTTAGGAATAAATATTGAAAATAATACATTTCCTTATGTCTGCAAACACATAAGATGTATTTTACAAAGCCTTAACATACATATATAAAGGAAATAGGTATCCAACATATGTATAAGACATATCTATCGTATAGTCTATAGGACATTCGTATTTTACAAGTAAGTACTTGTGACCAGAAATAGGGGCCACAAAATCTTCAGTAACCCAGATTCCAAAAAAAGCTGTCTGGCACTGAAAAAAATGTAGGAAGCTCCGCGTGGTGTTAGAATTTTTAGCACCTACGATTGTGAGTGCTAAATAAAAATTTCCTGGCCCCAACGTGGTCTAGGTGAAATTGACCATTATACAATTTGTACCTAGTTCTCCAAAACTAGTTGTCACCCTAGTCACAGGACAAGCGAGGAAAATTAGTTATCAACTGCATTCGTTTACTTAACTTGTTCGGCCTAACAAATAATTTGAACGAAATACATGAAATAAAAATTAAACTTGTTTAAATTCTTATGCCAGCCAGATGTTACCAAAACCACTTAATACTAACATTCTCCTCATAATGCACTGTGACTTACACAAAACAAAAAAATACTTACCGAAAATGAATGCTGCGGTGCTTCTAAAAATCGGTAACAGAATCCTTACTTTGGGACGTCCATCGCTTCGTACCAACATGGCGTCCGCGGCCAGTATTCTTTGATTCTGTTGCCATTAGACAGCACGTAAAAAACCGGTATTATACCGTAATGGTTAAAACAGTTTAAACATCGTGAACATGTAGTTTATCTACCGAAAATTTACGGTTCATCGCCCGTTGGCGTGCTTACGGTCCGTAAACCGTTTTAATACGGTTGAAACACCGAGAATTAACGGCAATTTTTTACAGTGTGAGCACTTTTTAGAGAGACAATTCTGTTTTGTTTCCCGTCGTAGGTCTGTTTGTTTAAGCATGTTGACAACAGTAGGCAAATGGTGATTTGATTTTCTTAACTCAAAGTTTTACCATTGCCATGTAAAAAAGCACATTGAAAAACGAAAGCAATTTGGTAACATAGTTTATGAAAAAGGGAAACTTACTACCGTATCAAACATATTTGCCGTATCAAACTACAGTATAACTAAAACCTGAATTAAATAATTCTCTTTTTGTAATGCAGCGAAGAGTGCAATTGAAGCCAGAGCGCAAATAATTTCTGGCTGCAGAAAGATTTCGCTGAAATTGGTAGAATGGCAGGGCATCCCCTTTGAAAGTTTTAAAGATTGGGAAAACGCATAGATTAAAATTTGTTTCAGTATGTAAAATAAATATTCTTGTTTTCTCATTAGTTACTGTTAGGTGTACATTGAAGTGCTATGAATTTTTTGCCAAAGTAACATATTGACTACTATTGAACAAAAACAAACAAGAAAACCTCTACAGTTATATATGATATTATTGCGACTTACAGAATCCTAAAACAGCTCGGAGGATTTAAAATTTAAGTAATAATTTCAATTGGAGTTTAAAAGTTCAAGCACTTTGAAATGTTATGTCATTCCTAATACGGCAAAAACCTCGAAGCCTAGAACTGAGCAGGGAGGCTATACACTTTACCTCCAAGGAAATATTTATATGAGGAAATGGGAATTTTTAAATTTTAAATGGAGAGAAATTCCTGTGTTTCCTGCGTGTGTCTAAGTCATCGCCTCGAAAATTTGGTGATAATCGCGCTTCGGTTTACTCTCAGTTGGTATGAATTTGACAAAAGATTTGAATTACAGGCAGGGAAATATTTTAAAAGAAACCCTGCTCTGAGCACATTTGGAGAGAGATAGTTCTGTTTTGTTTCCCACCGCAGGTCTGTTTGTTAAAGCATGTTGACGATAGTAAGAAGCATTTCAAATCGTTACTTTTCGAACCATTTGTCCAAAGTTGTAGTAATGTTTTATAATCGTTAGAACTCTATCATTTTAGTGAAATATGGTTGCTTCATTTTCTGAAATGATTTGTTAAAAATGTATAATTTTTCAAACATATTTTCGAGATATGCCAGTTTCAAAAGGAAATGAGTGTTGCCTAAAACTTTTCCATTGGATGATTTTGCTTGATCTAAACGCAAAATCTCTGTACAACTACTGTCATATGCAGATGAACTGGATCTGATTGATAAATCTTACCCGCATTGGAAATGGCATTTACAGCCTTGGAACAGGCTAGTGAAAATGGGATTATTATTGAATGAATCTAAAACCAAATAAATGGCTGTTGGTAAAGCTTTTTGCTGTGGTCTGCTGGTTTTTTTTAAATTTTTTGATTGGAGGTTTAACGACCACCGTGAACAGCTCAGTGGGCTATATGCAGTCGCCCGTCCCAAATGTAGGGCCACTGGTTCCAGGGAAGGGATAGGGCCAGTCCCGTCACACAAAAACAACATCCATACCTCACCGGGATTCGAACCCAGACCCCTTTTGGAAGAATGATCAGAAGCCATTACTTAGACCACTGCGCTACTGGGGCGGTTGGTCTTCCTTCAACCTTCTTGTTGCGTGGTCCCACATTTGACAGAGTTGCGAGCTTTATATACCGAGGTTCTACGATGACTTGCACCAATGATGTCTGCATGGAAATAAAAAACCGTCTCACGGCTGCAAGTAGAGCATTTTATGCCCTTGGACAACTGTTAAAATCTCGATTCTTATCTCGAATAACAAAGTTAACCATCTATGGAACTTCAATAAGACATATGCTTACATACGCCTCAGAAACTTGGGCACTAGCTAAGAAAAATAGACGAATAATGGATACATTTGAACGAAAATTTCTCAGTAAAGTAATAGCCCCAATATGTGACGGTGGAATCTGTCGGAAACGCTGCAATAAAGAATCATATTTCATTTATAAAGCTCCTGTTGTTACTAACAGGATTGGGTCATCAAGACTGAGGTGGGATGGCCATGTAGTGGAAAAGGAGGAATATGAAGCTCCCAAGAAAATATTTTTTAATATCCGGAAGGGCACAGAAGACGAGGACGACCAAAGACCAGCGGGATAGATGGAGTAGTGGAGAACACAAAAAGTCTGGGCTGCGAGAACTGGAAAATAATGGCCCATAATAGAGAACAATAGCAAAAGCATGTTGAGGAGGCCAAAGTTGACACTGGACTGTAGAGCCAGGAAAGAACAAGGCAAAATACCACAGCTCAAACATTCTATACAACACCTTGCCTCTTTCCATCCATCGGGCTCCGGTGTGAAACTGCAAGACACTGTGCTCTGAACCCATATCTTCACACAAAAACTTGAAAACTCGAGATTTTATTGGATGAGCTTTGATGAAGTTTACAATTTTGACAACTGCCTGTAACACTTGATTCAGAGGAAAGCTTAGCTCTTTAGATGCCAGTGCCTCCCAATGAAGCATGCAGTGCGTCGATTTGGCTGCAGAAGCTATTCCTTCAGTGCTTGGTTTATGTCCAGTAAGCACTACAGACATAAGGAAAACTCAATGTGTACATATGACAACGCATCTCTCCCATGATGCAACATTTTCTTTTAAGAAAGTGTCAATCATATTGAAAATGCGCTCCGCAGTCATATTGTTAAGAAAAGGCTCAAGAAAAAGAACTCGCATTTTATCACAATTATTTAATCGGATATTTGCAATTAGATGGCCATCTCTGTGCACATCAGTTGCTTCATCAACATGAAGTGCACAGTAATTGTCCCTCAACTTGCCTATTAACAGCCCACTTAAGTACTCTGAAATATTCAGTATTTGCCGGGATACTGTGTCATCAGAAACAGGGAGTACTTTTTCATTGCTCTTCCATAGATTCACCAAACATGCTGACGGTGACATTCACCTGTTGTGTGGGGGTTTACACTCCACAATTCCATGGGAACCTGATAAGAAGACAGAATAACTTTAAATGGTACACTTGTTGTTTTAGAAATGCTTCGCTCTGTAGACTGGTAATTAAAAGGTATTCTGATAAAAAAACATATTTTTCTTTATTGACGAGCTCTCCATTCCTTGTTTCAAGATGCCTTTATAATTTATTGGGATTCATACTATCTGAAACTAAAACACTTAAACATATTACTCACTGTGGACGTTTTTCACCGTTAATAATATTTGATTTTTCTTCCCAGAGATAAGTAATGTTTATCATAACTCCTCTTTTTTGCCATCCATGAAGTCGTAGTGGTAGTGCCCGTATGTTTTTTCGCCCTGCCACCATAGCTGGTAGAACAATGTTTCCTCTTCTCTTTATGCACTGATTAAAAACCGTTTCATTTTCAAAACAAATATTATTCGTTTTGAAATAATACTTCTACATTCACTGAACAGGAACAAACTAACACAGGCAGTAACACACAATCTATAAATAAACACAAACGTGGATTTCATTGCGGGAAATATGCAGGGTAGAGAGGTGATGCCATTTGCAGCTGTCGGTCGGGAGCAACCGGCGAAGACAGGACGACTCTTTTTGAAAAGAGTCGGAGCAACATCATAAATCACGTCACAACGGGTGTCGTGTGAAGGCCGCCACAACATCAACTAATGAGTTTTATAAGAAACTGCTTTCAAAAAGTGACGGAGTACGTTCAGGCGAGCTAACAATAATATTTGTTTAATGTTTGAAATATTTCTTGCGCTCCCCTCTCCCTTAAGCAACTGTTGCGGCCCACACTTCGGGAATCACTGTTCTAAGGTTTCCCCTTGCATTTCACATACTTAAAAGGCAAAAAAAATGCACGAGTTTTGTGTTTTCTGCATCAATAAGCGTTAATTTGCCCCAATAATTTCCTAAGAAATTTTGCAAGTGGATTTGCTTTTTTCGAAATGAAAACTGACAACAATTGGTTAATTCCAGATTTAATTGTATTTATATTTGCCAAGAATTTGTAAAAAAATTATGATATTTATTTCACCCTTCTGGGCAGATTGTAAGGGTATTTGAATTTTTGCTGCTTAGTTATTCGAAAGAATACAAATTACTGCAAGTGCGCGTAAATGGGAAAAATTATAAAATAATAGTAAAACAAAATTATGTATGTTAAATGAAACAGGTTTAGGAAAAGCAAAATTTTATGAAATTCACGAGAAAAACACGTACGTTTTAAAGGAATTTCTCTAAAATTAAAAAGGAATAAAAATGTTTCTGGAAAGTAAATGAAACAGAAAAATTAGGAAGTTAAGGGGGGAAATGAATGTCCGTTATCACACACATTGTCAGAAAATTTGTTACCTTTGAATATAATGTTACCTGCGATTTGTTTGTATTTATCATCTATCAATCAGTATTGCCCAAAATTAACCTGCCACCTCGGTGGCCCAGTTGTATACGAGGTGGCTTATGACCATTCTTCTCAGATGGGCCAGTTTCGAACACCTGTGAGGCTGAGATATTGTGTCTGTATCACGGCGCTGGTTCTCTCTCTTCTATTTATTTAGTGGCCCTAAATTTGGAATGGAAGACAGATTTGCTTATTGTGGTCATTAAACTTCGACCAAAACTTTTTTCATTTATAATTAAACATAAGAAATTGATTTGGATTGTGAAATATCCTTAGATAATACAGGTACCACTTCTCATTTGGATATTTCTGGGCCTGTTATGCATTTATGTTTGTTTATTTCAAACTCTTTACATGAAAATCACTGCGATTTGTGTTTCTCTATGGAATTTTAATTTTTCTTGCATAAATTTATCTTAAAAACCGATTACGTGTAGAATATAAACAGTGAACAGGTCATAGGTTAAGAATTTAAAATGTCGGGAAACGCTTGAAAAAGCAAATTAAATTAAACGCACAAAAGTGACATGGGTTGTGAAATATCCACCACGTCTCATTTTTAATAATGTCAGAACTGCTATGTACTTACGTTTGTTTATTTTAAACCCTTTACATGAAAATCAGTGCGATTTGTATTTCTCAACGGAATTTTCATTTCACTTGCATAAATTCATCATAAAAACTGAACACATCTAGAATATAATCCATGAACAGTGTGTCAATTACGAACTTTATCTAAAAGTCTGGAAACCCTTGAAAAAGCGAATATTAATATATTATATGTACATACATGTTGAACATATTACATACCTTTGCAATCTATTTTGTAATATTTGAGCGATATTTTCAATTACGTCATAGTAAACAACATTGCATTTGAAATGAAATTCTTTGAGTATTCAGAATCTCACAACTTGCTTAGTATGGTGCGAATAATATACAAATTTGCATCATAGTCCATGACAGTTCTTACTTTTCTCTGTTAAAATGAACTCGACAAGTGATACTAAGTTTTGTTTACTTTTCTTTAAACATAGGTTTTCGCTACGGCTACAAGCAGGTTTCAAATATTTGGCAATTTTCAAAGGCAAATAACTTTCCAGGACAGTATACAAGATTTATTAGTTCCAAACAAATAAAACGCACAGAAAAACATGTGGAGTGCTGACAGGTTCTACGTATTCAAAAGAAAATTCACCAAACTATAATTTTACTAATATGAGGTACACATGTGTAGTAGGAATATTTAACACTTTATGAAAGTGCTGGTAGGCGTAAAGTAATGTTTGTTCAGTAACCTAAAAATTAAAGTTGCGCTCATTTTATTTCACATATGGTGTACGAAAATATTTCGAAATTTCACAATCAACTGCGCTGAAATATTTTCACGCATATATAGGTTAACGAAATAAAAAATAATATTGCAAACAATAATTTACGTTGGCTTTAATATTCAACTTAATGTACAGTACTTAACAATGATTATTATTTATATTAAAATTTACCTGGACTATTTTTCATTGTGAATTCCTTATGAAATGTTTGTCCGTGAAAGAGGCTGTTTCCAAATGTAAATGTAACCGACAACCATGTTAGAGGTTCTCAAAGTGGTCATTCTATGTACAGTGATAGCAGGTTATTCAAGCTTTCAATTTTCACCACCAAAAATATTCCGAAAATTCTGTGTTAAAGCTTTTACATTATAAAACTCTGATTTTTTAACCAGTGATTCACAACCCGTCAGATTTTGTGCTTTTCCAAGACCTAATCTCTTTTTACAGATACTTTTACTATTTTTAGCATTAAGGTACGTATTTTTAGTTTCCTTTATATTCTGTCACACGATAACTTTTCTCCTGTTTCTCAGTGGTTTACAAAAATTTAAATTTTGGTAGGAAAATATATCGAATTATCTATCCAAATACAAAGTTTAGTCGTATTTATTTTTACTTCGCACAGCTTTATTAAATTTAACATAGCTACAGGGAATCTTCTGTCTAAAAACCCAGTCCGTAATAAAATAATTTTGCATCAGAGCAAATTTTTTTCTTTTTTTTTTTTTTTGATTGGAGGTTTAACAACCACCGTGAGCAACTCAATGGGCTATAAGCAGTCGCCCGTCCCTAATTTAGGGTCACTGGTTCCAGGGAAGGGGGAGAGCCAGTGCCGTAAGACAAACAAAATATCCATGCGTGACGGGATTCGAACCCGGACCCCTTACGGACGAATGATCAGAGGCCAACGCCTTAGACCACTGCGCCACCGGGGCGGCTCAGAGCAAATTTCAGAAATATAATACTGCTGCGGGAAAATCATTGTACTGCCCCTGAGGTGCAGTGGTCTAAGGGCGTGTTTTGACCATTCGTCCTAGATGGGTGCGAGTTCGAATCCCTTATTTGTCTTACGGTATTTGCTCTCTCCCGTCCCTGGAGTTAGTGGTGCTAACTTAAGGAAGGGAAACTGCTTATAGTCCATGGAGTTTCTCACGGTAGTCGTCAAACACCTGAATAAAGAAAAGGAAAATATCGTAGAAGTCAGACTTATATATACCGTATATAGTTATAATATACACCGATCAGCCAAAACATATGTCCTTGTCTCGCCGCCAAAAGAGCTTTCACCTGATGAGTCATAGATTTAACGAGAGGTTGGCATGTGTCTTTTGGTATTTGGTACCATAACTGCAAAAGAAGATACCGCACATCTTGTAAATTACGTGGTTGGGGTGATGCTGCTCGTACACGTTTCTCATCAAACATCAAACCGCAAATGCTCAATAAGATTCATGACCGGCAAATTTAGCGGCCATGGCAATAAATGGAATTCCTTTTCATGTGCTTGGAACCAGTTCTGAACCTTCTTCACAGTGTGGTATGGAGCATTGTCTGTTGAAAGACGCCGTCTCCGCCAGTGAATACAGTCACCATGAAGGGTGTGCGTAGTCAGCCACGATGTTCTGGTTCGTGACAGCTGTCAGAGATCTCTCTACAAGGATAATGGGTCCAAGTGTTTCGCAATAAAATACTGCCCAGACCAACACACTTCCTCTATCCGCCTGGATCCGTTCCACAGTACATCCAATTGAGAAGGCTTCTTTGCATAAATGTCGCACACGAGTTTGTCCGTCTATATGTTGTAACAGAAAACGGGGTTCGTCTGACCATGAAATCCTCTTCCAGTCTCCTATGGTCCAGTGTTAATGATTTCTTACCCACTGCAAGCGTTGACGACGGTGAACGGCTGTGAGCATGGGTACACGAATGGGTCTGCGGCTGCGGAGACCCGTATCTAAGAGCGTACAATGAACTGTCTGTTTGCACACACTGGACTCTTCACCACAATTAAAATTATGGGTAATACTAGTCACAGTGGCCATCCTGTTGCTGCGGAAAAGACGAGATAGTCTGCTCTGACCTTTGCCATTACTGAGGCGTGGTCTGCAGACGCCTTGTCGACGGCTCGGAATGTTACCTGTTTCGGACCATCTTTGATAGGTACTAAATACTGTATAGCGAGCAGCCTACCGGCGTAGCTGTTTCTCATATGCTCTTAGAGAGGCGTCCTGCCAAAGCAATCTTGTCTTTGTCGAATCAGAGAAATCTTTTACTTTTTGACAAAACGATATGCTGACTGAGATAGCTCCAACCCAGGTATTAAACGTATATTATTCGTGACCTTGGCACGTGACCCTGATTGGCTGCATGAGCGCTTATTTGCATATCGCAGTGGAGGTTTCAACGTTTTTGCTGATCGGAGTATATATAATATTTGTCCATCTCCGAGAAATTACCATTTCAGGTACCTACAGCAAGCGTGTACTTTTAGGTAATACTGTATTTAAATGTTATGAAAGCACACCAGAATAAATTCGTGAAAAAAATCTTCAGTTTAAATTTAGATGGAACAGTTAGGCAACACGTCACTTCATCTGTTTTTTCCCTTCCGCTGCAGAACAGTTTTTGAGAAATTGATAAACATGTCAGTTCATCTGGGGAATTACATTGCTACGTGTAGAACCACTGTTAGCTTAGAATGCTCGCCTAAAATACAGCACAAAAACCACTGGAAAGGTAAATGTGGGGAGGTTGAACGGCCTTATGAAGTATTGAACAAGATATTTAAAGGAACGCTTAGGAAATTTACAGTCTTCCGTCGTCCTCGAATGCGCAGTTTTATTTTTATTCCCAGAATTGTGTTTCAAATTTTCGTGTGTTATTTAAGTGGAAGAAAGTTCTTCCATTTTGTTTTTACAATTCGTTCTAGAGCGATTGTCCCTTGTCGATGTTTCCCCAGCGTTGTTGCTCGCTTCCGTGGCATTGGCTGGCAATCTGCAGACGCTAATCTGTGCACTTTCTCAATGAGTCTCTTTATATTAGGAACGAAAACAAATGGTCTCCACGGCCAATTCAATGTATTGTACTTCTTAAACTGCTCAGCATAAATTAATTGCGGAGAATGGCATTTATGTTTTATTATTGCTATTATTTTCATTTACGGATAATGTGTAAGTTGCAGTGCTTGTATACATAGTTCTTTTATGAAATAGAATGTCTTATCCACCATCGTCCCATCTACGGAAACGTGCTTTCTGAAGCCATGTTGTCTCATCTCGGGCAGACAGTTCAATTTTCCCCTCTACTTGAATTTTGTTACGTCTGAACGAACGTAAATAATCCGTTTCCGTTTTGTAGCTGTATCCTGATTTGATATCCTGCGGAACATCTGCTACTAGCAGGAAATAATTCCGTTTTAACAAAGGTGATTACATCATGTCATTCTCCGCAAAATTCCTCACAAAAGCATCGAACTCCACGTTGTAGACAAATCTCAGACCAATTATAAAATGAACCAGTAAAAGGTCAAATTTTTAAGAGATTGATAGGTTCACGCCCGCTCTAATAAGATAGTTTGCTCTAACTCTTCTAATAAGTATGGTTTCTGACACCCTGAAAGACGGGGATGTGGCTGTGATAGATTCGAATTTTGAATCCGCATAAAGTTACGAGAAGCGATTTGATCAGTGAAGAAGAAAAAAAATCACCTAAATCTGCATCGGCGATTCCCGCCGTACCTTGCTGAAACCAGGATTTGTGGGCTATACTTCCATCTGTGACCTGTTCGGTGCGATAGGAGAGTTAAAGCTGCCATAATGCCATCTATCGGTCGATGTGGAAGGTAAAAGCATATAACTTCTGTATCGATCGCGTTTCGTTACTATGTATTATTTGGCTCGCTTTTCAAATTATCTTTAGGAATATCAACGGCCTCCCTCTTAGTGGCGCTCTTTGAGTCTCTTGCGCCATAAAACACCAACTAACCAATCAACCAGCCTTCCTGTTAGCTCCGTTTTTTTGTACGTAATTTGTGTGTTTTCTAGCAGGTGCCTGTAAATTGTTTCGACGTCGTTTTTACATGTATCAATCGCGTTTCGGTACTGTTTTGGCTTTCTCTTAAAATTATCTTTAGGAACGTTAACGCTCGTGCTTGTTAACTCCTGTTTGTTTCTGGTACATGTGTTTTGACGCCTTTTTTACTAAGTTTACAGGTGTTCGTTCCCTGTAGCATGTGGAATTGCAAGAGATTTCTTGAAAAATTTTGTAGGAACGAGGTTACGTCCATTTTGTCGTGTGAACAGCAGGGATAGCTTGCGACGTCAAGATGTTTCGAGGGTCACTCAATGACTTTCCAAGTGGATTTCTTTCAGTGATTTGGACTATTCGGGTGTCGGAAGAATCAATATTCAGAGACGGGTTATTTGTATTCCTATGAACTTGGGACTGTGTTTCCATAATCCTCATATTTTTGTTGATATCGTCACGATGAAGAGAGTTATAGGCGTCCACTCAAACGCAATCTAAGGTGATAAAAAATACATTTAATTGGCAAATTCTGGAATTTGTTTTCCGGTGGAATTGTTTTTCGTCAGAATGATTCTTCGAGGCGTTGATTCGCATAATCAGAAAATTATTTCCTGGCAGATTCTCAATGCACTTGATTTATTCTGCTAGACAGACAGGTTTCATGAGGAAATTAAAACTGTACTTCAGAATAAATAATTCAGAGTAGGGATGCAACTAACATTCCTAAACGTTTTTTAAGGGCCAGTTAAAAAAGTAATGAAAAGCGATCGATACACAGTTATGCACTTTTATCTTTCACATCGGCCGACAGATAGCAGCACATCAATGATAATTACTCCATCATGTAAAACGGGTCAGGGATGGGAGTATAAGCGATTTCTGCTCTCTCTATACTATAAGGAAAGTGTAACTCATAACCAGTTCCGGGTAATGTGTAATAGTTACAGTTCATCTGCAGAAACTGATCACTTCACATAACCATAAAGTACTTTCTTCGTGCTTTACATTTCTTAACGGGCTCCTTCATCACAGGTATTCAGATTTTCACACCTTCAAACTTTATTTGCATGACACTTTGAACCTACAGTGAACATGCAGAAATTTGGAAATGCGATTCTGAATTCCTCCGTTAGTAATGGAATCACCGTAATTTGCGATATGAAAGCCTATTCAAAGGTTTATAGCTATCAAATGTACAAACCATTTCATTTAAGAGAAATTTATAAAATTTCCAATTAATAAAAAATGTTACATAATAAAAACTGAAAACTTTCATAAATTAATTTTAAAGATGACACAATTCCCCCGTAGTATGCTGGGGAATAAATTTACGTCAAATAATATGCAATTAATAAAAATTATCTGCATCATATACTATTTAATACCCGGATTACCTTAAAATCAGGTAAATTCAAGAATATAATCGGGAACCTCACTTAGGCAGAATATCGGCATATTTTTTCTTTTGTTCCTCATTTGATTCTCAGGTTTTTTAAAGTTTTTTTCAGCGAAGAGAAGTGAAAATGTTATGTCACGGCAGCGTATGCATATCTACACTTTCGTTTAATGACTTGACTGATACCACTTTATTACTAATTTTATCATTTCATTTAAATTTGCACTCTCGTAAAGATCCAGGCATCAAAAGGATCAATTTTCTCTACAATATCCCATGTTAAAGTCAACTTTTAGCAGGCATATAAATTCCATCCAATAGATAATTTAGGACAACAGAAAATTTCAGGACTGATCCCAAAACAATCCACATCTCGCCAGATGATTTGCTCCACACTTCGTTTGAAGTGGTAGACTTCTTCTTGAAACAGGTCCGAGCACTTGTCAATTATTCCATCCACTAGATAATTGCACACGGTGACGCATTTTTCAATGGATGTGTAAGACATCAGGGGGAAGTTTCTTTTTCAAGTCTTCTTACTTAACTGTCACCTAAATAAAGCACCCAGCTCTCTGCATTACTTTATTGTCTCACTTGCTTCAGGCGTAGTTATATTCAGCTGTGTTTTGTTGGAGAAAACTACTGACCACTGCAGATTTACCATTTTAAAATCTACATATTTGAAGCAGCACAAGTATACTTGAGAAAGCTCTCTCTCCTCAGAATTTCTTAAATAAACACGAATAAATATAGGTGAATATATTTTTATATAATGGCAGAAAGTGGCAGAACACAGTTATTTTCAGTTCGGTAGCAATTACACTCTTTTTGAATGTTGAAGATTCAAAATACCATTGTGCATTAAATAATTCCGTATTAACTCAATACTGTTTGTGAAGCATAATTTAGAAATGTACTGCTCTTTAAAGAACTGGTTTGGTAATTAAATATCAAAAACCATGATTCTCTTTGTACAAAAGTAGTTCGGTTATTTTTCTGATTGTAATTGTTCGTATACTGTCAGAAAAAAAAATGGGACTGTAGCTGCAACGTACCAACGCAGCTAGTCAAGGTGACTGCTGACCTTTTCGCAACAGGCTCCAGTAGTAGAATTGTTCTTGTCCTATCGCCTCCGTCTTTTTGGTAACGGCCTTTTGTGAGGGAAAACGCTGACCCCGTAAGGATTTTTCAACGATGGAAAAATAAAAGTGTCACAAGGGGCCACGTCCGGGCTGTAGGGATGCTATGGCAGGCAGGAGATGTTGTTTTTTGGCAAAGTATTGCATTGCAACATTGGTCACATGGGGTCCGGCATTATCATGGCGAAGTGTCCACACGCTTGAATGCAGAGTAGGCATTTTTTTTTTGGTTATGCTCCCGCAAATATCGCAGAACAGTAACATAGTAAACACCTGTGAGGTTCGTATGAGGTGGCACGGTACATTGATAAGTCCTCTCGACATTATCAAAGAATGTGATGATCATTGTCTTGCCAGCGGAAAGCACAACCTTAGCTTTTTTGGGAGTGGGAGATGGTGATTTGCACACAGAACTTTGTTCCTTTGACTCCGAATCATAGTGATGAATCCGAGATTCATTTTCGGTTATTATGGTACCCAGGAAAGCATTTCCAAGCTCCTCAAACTTTATTTTCCACATCTGGCAGACACCAATGCGTACTTGCATCTGTTCAGGTGTTCGCAAACGTAGAAACCACCTTGCACACACTCGCGTCATATACAAATGATCATGCAAAATCATATGAGCACTGTCATCAGACATTTCCAGTAGTTCTAAAAATTGCCTCACTGTCACATGAAGACCTTCTCGCACTATAACAGCAGCACTATTAATCGCTTCACCAGTAACAAACGCCACCGGACCGTCTGGCCCACCTTCCTTGCTTGTTGATTGACGGCCATCTTGAAATTCTTTAAATCACCTTATGTGGCAGAACATTTTCCTCATATGCCTCCTTCACCATGTCGTATGCTTTGGTGGCTTTTTTGTTCAGGCGATAACAAAATTTCAACGCAGCATAGCGCTCTTCCCTTATCGCTGCCATTACTCACGCAGTCGAATTAGGATATGATTTCACTTCCTTCCCTCTGTCTGCCGAACGGCTAATCATCGACCAAACTCTTTTGCCACACCAACACAGCAGACAACCGTTTTTTAAAGTATCACTATCATTTTAATGTACGTAACGTCCTTATATCGCTGCGGCTGTAGTCTCATTCTTTTCCTGAGAGTCTTCGTGTGTTACTAACTGAAATTTTATAGTTACCGTAATTTTTGCGATAAGAGTAAAAAACCTGCTGTTTGTCCGCCCTGCCGTTATTATGTCGATGCGGCTCTTGCCCGTTTTCTTTTCGAAAAACTGCTCATCTAAGGTTTGACAGTAATTTTTCTCTCGATCAAATGCAAGTTTTACGTGGGTACAATGTTCACATTAATAGTAACTAACGTTACGCAAACTTCTGCTCTTCATGTTATTAAGGACTTTAATTGTTGAGAGTAGCTCAATTATGCAATTATTGTAAAATATTATCTTAAGAATTAAAACTGAATAAAAAGATATTTCAAGAGTTCAACATGTTCAAAGTTCCTACCTTGTTGGTATGTTGTTCTGGGAGATTACATTTTTGTTATCATCTCACTCAGCGATATTACGACCCGGCTTTGAGTGCACGTGCACTAGGTTTTTACTCACATGCTAATATGTTGGCCAGCACTGCTTAAATGTCAACATCTTTTTACAACAATCCTGACCGTAATTCTGACACAATCTTGAAGGTACACTGCATTGGACTTTAAATTATGGAGATTGTACATTGAAAAATAAAAATAAAAAATATCTAACTCGAAGTTAGCATTGATGAGTATATTACAATGATGATTCATTAAATTTGAAAGTAAAAGATCTAGCGGGTAATACTTGAGCTCGCCCCTCTTGTATTCCAGTCCGAGGTCTCAAACTCTGTACATGTTTCCCTCAGGAAACAGCCCGGCATCCTCAGCAGAAGAATTACAACTAAAATGACAGCGACGTGATCTCATCTCAGTCAGTGTGCTTCTGCACATTAGGGACACGTGTACATATCATCAGCTTCAGTCTGGCGGTATCTATCGAATGTAATTTCATTCTCATAGGTCAAGTGTTGCTGGATATCTTCTCGTTTTCTCCTTTTTCGCTTTTTGAGAATATTTTCAATTTTAGCCAAGTTCTTCTAAGCAAAAGGCAAAATAGCTGTGCTAATATTGCTACAGTCTAAGTTATACGTTTTTTAGATCATAATTGCTTCAGCTAGTACAATTGCCTTCCGTGTTTTTTGCTGAATTAATTTTATTGCATCTTCCCCACATTGGGGTAGCTTTGTTTTTGAGGCAAAATCCACATACAGATGTTTTGTCTTATTTTTTAAGCCAGTTTGCCTTCTGTTCTCGTAACCTAATTTTGAGGCTTCTTTTTGTGCTACCTATATATCGAGAAATGATCTCATTTTCTTGATTCTTGATGGGTATGCTATACACTCCTGCTTTGCATGGCTAGATGTACATTCTTTGCCATGAGAAATGAGTGTTCTGGTATCTTGTATCTTAATCCCAAAAGTTATGCAGTTTTTTAAGCAGACTTTTTTAGAATGTTACATATTTGTGCGCCAGGGTTATATTAGGTCAAGCAGAAGCACAACTGACACACGACGTTTCTGATACTTGGGTTATTATCTCGTTCGTCCTCTCCCTAACTGAGAACTTAAAGCCAAGGACAGTGACTACCATTCATGATGGAGTTGGGGAACATTTCTCTTATACTCTGTCAGCACTAACTTAAAAGCCAAATGTAAATAACAATAGTTCAAAGCAGTGATCCCACATTTCTATCATGTCACAATCTGCAGCACTTTTATGAATTTAGTGATGTTCCGTAACACAGGTTTAAATCTGTTATCGGAAGTAACCTCGCCTAACTACCATTTCTTTGTGCGGTTCATTTCCCGAACCTGCCAGAAAACACTTGATACTTAATCGGTTGGTACTGATATTACATATTTAATACCGACTGTCATTCCATGCTGTTAAGTTTCGTACTCAAGGTTCATTATGTGTAACTTACATTAGTAGACCCGGACATGCCAGCAGTCTAGCGACCATACCCAACACTTGTTCAATGGAGAACACATCAGACGAACGTGCTAGCCAAGAAGGATATGGCACATGTGGAGCATCTAGAAGCTGTAAGACACTGCGCGCCACAGGTGGTCGGGCATTGTCCCGTTGAAAGATGGCATGTGGGACCATCTGCAGATGTGGCAGAACTTCAGACTTCACAACTTCCGTGATATATCGCTGATCAATCTTGGTTCTTCCAATGCGTAAGAGACAGGAACCTGAATGGGACCCAACAGCGCCCCACACCAGAACGCTCGGTGTCAAACCCGTGCGACGCTGCTTAATATAGTCTGTCCCTCTCGCTGCCGAGCCTGTCATTTCTTTAATATTATTAGCACCAATGAAGATATTGCAACGAAATTTGAAGTGGACTTACCTCATTTCGTGGGAAATGTGATGACATCACAACATGTGCTGGAAGTGGCCACCATTTGCGTCCAGACAGCATTGAACCCGGCGCATCATATTGTGGAAAGTCCTTGCCAGTACGTCCACCGTCATTACCTGAATTTCTTCGGTAATGTTTGGTTTCAAGGCATCTAGGGTTGCCGGTTTCTTTTGGTAAACTCTCTCTTTAGATATCCGCATAAAAAGTAACCAGGAGACGTCAGATCGGGCAACCGCGGTAACTAAATACCTTTCGAAGTGACGCGGTAACCGAAAAAAGACTGAGTGTTGGCCATACTGGTGTGTGATGTGTGTGGTGTTGCTTCATCATGCTGGTAATATCCATTTGAGAGTTCTTCATCGTCCAATTGATTTACAAAGGTGTTGAAGATTTCCATATGTGCAGCTGTAGTGATGGTTGTATCGAAGGAGATGGGATCAAATGTACGGCGCCGAGTCATCCCACACCACACACCAATTTTCTGTGAATGAAGGGGTTCTTCATGTATCGCGTTTGGGATTTTCACTGGCCCATATACGGGAAATGTGAGAATTGACGTATCCTGACAGGTGAAACCATGTCTCGTCCGAGAACCACGTGTAGTCCAGAATGCCCAGATTTTCTTAAAGAAATGTCTGAAACCATCGACAATATCTCATCCGTTACAACTGGGTCAGGCTCTTTCAGTTTGTGGAGCACGGATATACGGTACGAATGAAGCTTCGCTTTTTCACAGCACGTTGACAAGTGCTTTTGGACAATCATGTTTCCTGTGACAGTCGGCGAAGTTACTTCCTGGGAGACGCAAGTAGTCGGCCCTTTACATTCTGGATCATTTTCTCGGAAAATTGTGGACGACATCCTGCATAGTCGTCTAATAAAGTCCCATTGGTTTCCAATTTCTTCAACAATGCCCAAATGGTGGACTTACTCGGCGGATGTCTGCCTGCAAACCTCTTCAGGAATTGCTGTTGACATGGCTTTATCGATTCTGTTTTCCAATAAGTGCGAGCAATAAACATTCACTCTTCAAGGATGTACCGATACATTTTCACATGTACGCAAACAGCCACGAGAACGAACACTCGCTCTCTGCAAAGGTATTGTGCAGATACGCTCAGCGAAAGGGCATAACAAAGCAGTAGAGGGGCGCGTCCGTCTGGTTGGCGGACTGCTCCTCAGGGGCGCCATACTTGGGAATGTGTCTGCCACTAAGGGGCACTTCTGCTGGCTGGCGCACAGCGCCGGGTTCATTGCTGTCTGGACGAAAATGGTGGCCACTTCAAGCACATGTCGGGATGTCATCACATTTTGCACGAAATGCGGTAAGTCAACTTCAAATTTCCTTTCAAAATCTTCATTGGTGTTAATATTATTAAAAACAATTCCGGGTTCGGTAGCGAGTGGGACACCCTGTACAAGCCTCTAACACCCGATTACAAGAGTGCCGCCATACAAGGATACGTCCACCATGAAACATTAGATTGAACCAGAACTCGTCGGAAAACGTTATGCGATGTCATTCATCACGCCAAAGTTTGCATTCTTGCCCCATTGCAGTCGCTGACGTCTGTGCTTTATAATCAAGTGAAGTCGAAGCCACGGATAGCGAGCGATGAGGCCTCTCTGAAAACAGCGGCGTTTAACAGAGCTTGCAGGCAACCCTAGATGTGATACAGACATCTATTGATGTGCTGAACCTCGGGACGTGGCTGTTCGGTCAGCCAACATCATGCGACGAAGGTGGTGGTCAGCGAGTGCGTTCATCCGTCTCCGGTCTTTAGACAACTCACGTCGGTGCGTCAGAACTTCCACTTCCCACTAACGCCGTATTCGCTTCGCTGTACTCGCATTTCGTCCAAAACGAGCGCCGATGTCGAGGAAAGAAAGTACGCCTACTAGCACTCCAGCACACCTGCCTTGCACAAAGACCGTTAGGTGTGCTTACGGATTTCGTCTGCTGCGGCGAGGCATACTGAGTTACTACCATTACTTTACTACCACAGTTCTCGCAAATCGTTATAGAAGCTTACCCTGCCCGCTCTGCTTATATACCTCTTGGGGAACAGTTACGAGAGAGCCGTTCGAACAAATCCTTTGCATGTAGCTGCGCTTTTGATCATTTGCATCTCCTCAAGTGACTTACACATCCTGAGAGTTCCAGTCCGATCACAAACATTAAACCTAGTGTTGCGTTTTCAGCAAACAGCCGTGTACGACAAAAAGAATTGAAATCATATGTACCCATACTTGCAGCTGAAAAATAATCAGAAACGAAAATAACTCTGTTAAGCAACAGAGTGAATCTGAAGTATTCTGAAGAATTTCTGATTGCCGTAGGTATATGTACGTTGGACATGTGTCACTCGAAGCCCTATACACTCTGTATGCGTGGCAAAGAAAATAGCAGGTATCTGCTGGGGTTTCCACACAAAATGTGTTGAAGTATGTGGCCTTTGATCATGAGTCAGACGAAACTATTAGAGATATGCAAAAGTTTCCACCGTTTTAAGGAGAAGGGAGACAGGAACAATCAGGAAACCAGTACACATTTATTCAACGAAATATTGGCCGTTAGCATCAATGACCTTTTGTCATTTTTCAGGCAACAAATGGATGCCCCTGTGATAGAAGGACTCGGGTTTTGAGCTGAAGAATGAAGTGACAACATTTTCCACCTCTGGAACTGTGGTGAACCACTGTTGGGCCGAAGCATGTTGCATAGGGTGAAACAGATGAAAGTCTAAGGGGGGGGGGGGCAATGCTTGGGGAGTAGGCCTGGTGCGGCAAAACCTCCCAGTGTAACTGTTCAAATATTGATTTCGTGGTGGCACATACATGAGGTCTGGCATTATCGTGTAACAGGATGACTGGGCTGCGTCCTTTACCTGTCCATGATCGTTTTTGCTCGATTGCGGTGTTCAGTTTCATCAGTTGATCACTATATCGTTGTGGAGTGGTTGTTTCACCCGGTTTCAATAGTTTGAAGTAAAGCACTCCATGCATACCCCAGCACAAATACAACAGCACATTTTCCCCGTGAATATCCTGTTTTACAGTGGATGTTGATGGCTGGCCTGGGTCGGCCCAGGATCGCTTGCGTACGGCGTTGTCGCAATGCACCCATTTTTCATCCCCGGTGATTACCTTCCACAAGAAAGTCTTCCATTGAAAGCTGTTCAGCAACGACATGAAGATGCCCAAACGTGGACCAATATTACGCTCAGTTAAAGTATGCGGAACCCACTTACAAATCTTCTGGATCTTCCCGAAGGTCTGTAGACGCCGTACTACTGTCGATTGAGCCACTTTCAAACGTTTCGCTAGTTGCGTGGTCAATTGTGTGGCATCCTGTTGCATCAGCGATTCCAGCTCCCCTTCTGCAAGTTCCTTTGGTCTACCTGCACGTGGCTTGTATTTCAAGTTTAGATCACATTTCTTAAACCTGGCAAACCATTCTCAACACGTCAGTTCACCCATAACCGTTTCGCCATACGACTGACATATTGAACCGTATGCTTCACACGCACTTTTCCCTAAATAAAACATGAATAACAAAGAGTGTCGCAAATGAACTTTATCGACCGCCATGCTTGGCTTCATGTACGAAATAACAGCACGGGTCGCCTGCAGGTTAGACCCCTACAGCGCCAGCTAGAGGAGGAGGCGGAAACTTTTGCATACCTCTAATATTTGGAAGCTAAATATCAAATATATCAAACTTGGCAACATAAGCTGATTACACGATCATGGTGCGAAACGAAACATCACGGCAAGTTCGATGAAAAGAGAAAAACTGGCCTTAAAGGAAAGAAATTACAAGTATATCAGGTAATCCTGCGATTATGAAGTCAGAAAACCCGCAATGCAAAATGGTTGTGTAAATGTGCACTGCTGGCCACCCAAAATGCAACACCAAGAAGGAAGCATCCGATTGGCCTGAAATTCGCAGCATGCGTCCCCCGCGATAGGACATGCAAACGATTAGGTTTGCAGGGCATATGCAAATCATGTGCGCCTGACACGCCACCGAGAAGCACTATTAGAAGGTAGCGCAGAAGGCGGGGTGTAAGTAGTGGAAGTGTGTTGTGCTGCCGGACCTATGCGTGGGAAGCTTCCTGATGTTTCGTCGCAGAATACGGCAGTCATTTCAGCAAATTTCGGAGTTCGACAAAAGACGAATAGTGGCTTATCGCGACATCGGCTTATCGTACCGAGACATCGGCGCCCGTGTGGGGCGACATCCAGCCTCAGTGAGGCGAGTATGGATTCGGTGGGTGCAAGAGGGACGGACGGACGGACTTGAGCGATTGCCGCAGCCGCGGAACGCCACCAAACGAGAGGTCCTGCATGTTGTGCGGCGGGCATTGACGGCTCGCACCGCCACATCGCGAACGTTAGCGCAGGAAATAGGGTGTGTTGCGCAACAACCTGTGTAAGCACGTAATATTCGACGTCGTCTGCAGGAAAGGGGACTTGTCGCACTGTACTCATTGCTCCGATTACCATTGACGTTACACAAACGGCGAGTGCGGCGGCAGTAGGCCGTTGAACGCCGCACCTGGACTACGCAATGGCGCGACATTGTCTTCTCCGGGGAATCCCGCTTCTGCCTGCAACACCAAGATGGTCGGATCCGGGTGTGCCGGCACCGCGGCGAGGGACTGTATGACGCCTGCATTGTGCGTCGCCATACAGGTCCGTTGCTTGGCGTTATGGTTTGGGGAGCAATTGGATATGCCACCCGCACCCCTCTGGTACGCATCGCCGCTACACTCAACAGCCACCGCTACATCTCCGACATTTTGGAGCCTGTAGGCCTCCCTTACCTGCAGGACCTACCAGCGACCACGTTTCAACAGGACAATGCGCGCCCGCACGTGGCACGCATCGTGCAACAATTCTTCATGGGCCACCAAGTGTCACTGCTGGCGTGGCCCGCCTTTTCTCCCGATATGTCGTCCATCGAATACGTCTGGTCGCTGATCGGCAACCGAGTGGCCCGGCAAGCACCACCCGCGGCTACGCCTGATGAACTGTGGCAACGTGTGGAAGCAGCCTGGACCGACATACCCCAAGCCCACATCCAAAGCCTCTTTCGTTCGATGACGCGGCGTGTAGCGGCCGTTATTGTCAGCCATAGGAGCCACACGAACTATTGATGTCTGCGTGTTCCGCAAGTCGCACGGACCTGTAAGCTCAATCGTTTCATCTTTGTATCTGTTGTTATGTGTCCAGTAAATCTGGCTTCGCTATCTCGTGTCCTTCTTGGTATTGCATTTTGGGTGTCCAGCAGTGTATATAGAAATGCAGAGAATTATTGAAAAAAATTGCAAACAAAAAAGGTGAGATAACGTTCGCTCGTGTTATTCCACGTACAGCTAAGTTAAAGTCAAATTATTTAAATATTGCGTTGGAAAGAAAGTAATTTTTCCAAATGCGAAGCAGCTGAAAAGTGCTGATTACCGTATATACAAGTACAAATCAATTCAAAATGTAGTCTCCAATGTTTGCCACAACCTGCTCTCATCGTCTGGGCAGCTGTTGGATAGCGTCCCTGTAGAATTGTGGAGGCTTGGACGCAAAGAAGTCAGTAAGTGCGGGTTCGACAGCGTCCCGGTTGGTGTACCTCTGTCCATCCAGGAACTGCTGCAACGACCGAAAACGGTGGTTTTCGATTGGGGCAATATCCAGGTAAATAATCTGGGTGCGGTAGCAGCTCCCAGCTCAGATCCCAGATCATGCGACGGGTTACCCGTGCTGTGTGAAGACTCGCTCCATCCCGCTGTAGCAGGACTCCCTTGCGTTTGCTAGTCGTTTCGATGTGAGCGATGCGTGTAGATCATCGAGCTGACGGCGGTATGCATCGGCGGTGATAATTGTGTTGTCCGGCAGCAGTTCAAAAAATACGACACCTGCATATTCCACCAAACCGACAGCAGGATCTTACGTGGGTGTAAGAAAGTTTTTGGGGTCAGCATGGGTTTTTGTTTTGGGTCCAACAGCTGTCTCTGTGCGCTGACCTTGTCATACAGGACCCATTTCTCGTCACCTGCCACAGTGCGGTCCAAGAACGGTTCAACGTGGTCGCGCGCAATTCGGGAAACGCATGCACTCACGCGATTTGCTTTTCACTCAAATGTGAGTTCATTTGGTACCCAAACTCCCTTCTTGTACACCTTTCTAAGTTGACGAAGGTGCGTGATAATGCTCCTGTCGCTAGTCCCCAGCTGTTCGGCCAGCTCAATCATTGTCACACGTGGTTAGGTTTCTATTAAGGCCTTCATCATGTCCATCTCCACAGTTGGGGTCTTCCGGCTTCGGGACGACTTGGCAGATCAAACTTTCCCTCTCCAAACCATTGGAACTGACGAAAGCGCTGACGATGGGATATGGCATTGGGGTACTCAATGATAACGTTCCTTACAGTATTGGCGGGGGTGTTACCGCTACGCGACTCATACAGCATGCAATGGCGAATGCACTCCTCGTCCACTTCCATGTTGGCTGGCGCTTACACTCTTCGCCTTCTGACGGCTAACTGTGACTGACTTAAGCCACCTACCTGCTGATGTCATGCCGGTGTGATGCGCAATCTAAGTGGCTAATATTCGCCGTGCCCGGTGCTGGGACTGAGGTGTCTCATCACAAGACATCAATTTCTTTCTAACTTCATGTAGTGGTGTTCAAAATTAAAGCAACAACCACAAAACTTAGTTAACATACAATAACTCACAAAGAAATGAATATAAGTAAAGGAACTTTATGAATATTATGTGGTATATTGTTTCACACTTGTAAATGAAAAAGAACTAAGATGTATTCACATGCGTCCAAATTATTGGCCTGTGAAAAAAAAAACAGTGAAAGAAAGCATGAAACGATATCACATAAATCAGGAAAAATTGATACTACACCCTTCAAAACGGAATGAGATCACCACGGAGAGCAATGCAAGATTCACCAAGGCGAACCATGCTTTGACTGAAGATATCGACCAGACTGTGGTTAAGTACCATTCCTCTGGGAAAACTCATGGTAAGTCCTGTAGAACTGTAAGAGCACAGGGGTGGCCAGTAAAATTTTTCGACATAAATTGCCCCAAACACGCTCAATCGGATGCCGATCTGGTGACCGTAAAGACCAATTTATACTTGCAATATCTTCGTTTTCAAGATATTCATGGAAAAGCGAAGCCATATGAGTCGGGCGTTGTTCTTCATTAACGAAAAAAATCAGACGGCAGTTAATGCTCGACGGTTTTCTTAGTTATTACGTAGAGAAGCCAACTACCGTTGATACCAAGATTCTGGCCCATACCATTATTCTACCACCTCCAAAATGGTGCCGTCACCGAACGTTCCCTGGCTGACATCTTGTCCTATGTTCTCGTCGTATGAATGTTTTCTGTTAATCTGGTTGTAAACAAAACCTACTCTTACAGGTAAAAAGTATGCGTTCCCATTCTTGGTGGGTCCAATGAGTATGTTGACTACACCATTAGGAGAGTGTTCTTCTCTGAGATATGCACAAGAGAACACTCACGACAGGTCATCTTGCATAGAGTCCACTGTTATACAAACTTCGGTACATGGTATGTCGGGATACAATCCGCCCAGTAGCCGCAGTGGAGGTCTCAGCCAGTTGAAGAGCAAGGTTGTTTGGATTACATCTACCAGTTAACACTAATAAGAGATCTTGTCGAGAAGAAGTAACCCTCCGACGTCCTTGCCCAGGTTTTCTCGAGATACTTTCCTTGTTTTGAAAACGTGAGTAAAGGCGGTAAATAACGGATCGATCTACATTTAACAATCTTGCCATCTCACCTTGATGTGGTCCTGTTTTTTATCTCCCTATAGCTTTCCAGCACAATAAATAATCTAAGCCAAATCACTGAGACAAAAAAAACTTTCCTGCCGGGCACTCTAGTCCAAATCTCCTAGCTTCCTATTTCTAAGGGTTATTTAAGACCTGGGGTAAGACACTCCCTTCCTAAAATCCACTACATATGAACTGATCTGATCTCTGAGACATAATGACGTCAAATCACTAAAGCCAACGTTGCAAACTCCAAGATTGCCCACGTATTTGTCTTCAATAGTTTATATACAGAATTCACTTGTGTGTAGCATATATAATTTTTAGCACGTCTTTTGTAAAAAAAATCGTGCTTATGTTATCGGGATGCCCGTCCGTTTGTACTACCGGTATCTCTGCAACTATTAGTCCGATTTAAAAAATTCTTTTTGCATTCGAAAGCTTGTAATATGCGAATAATGATCCTTCATTTCGTTTTTTTTTTACGATGTACAATTGCGCCGCTAGAGGGCGTAAATGCAGATGAAGTCGAATTCAAAAATACGTTCTATTCCACACATTTGCTTCTAAACATCCGATTGAAAAAAATTTTTTATCTTTCGATTTCATTTATGTCGAAGAGTATTTTGGATATAGTTTCTTTTTCAAATTAAGCACAGATTTTCCGCTAGGGGGCGTAAATGTAAATTGCATTTTTTCCGATAACTCTTCTTTTCAAACTCCGATTTGAAAAAAAAATATTTCAGCGGATACATCTCCTGATGCACAATCTTTTGCATATAATTTCGATTTTTGGTAAATAATACTTTGGCCACCAGATGGCGTAAGAGTTAATTTTCGCTTCTGATGTATTTGCCATAAAATCTAAGTTTCTGAAATATCGATTGAAAAAATTCTTTCGTGGACCGATGCCACTCACATCGATAAACATTTTTGGAATATTTTCTTCCTAAAATATTCGCCAGTTTCTTCGCCAGGGGGCGTAGATGTATATCTTATTTTTGTCAATATCTCGACTTGTAGGAGTCCGATTTGAAAAATTCCTTCTTTGTTGGATACTGTTTTCCGTGTGACATGTTTTTCATATAATTTCAAAATTTTCAAGTGATTCATAGACTTTCCGCTAGGGGGCGTAATGGTAAATTGAGTTTTCCCCTATATCTCTGCTTCTAAATCTCCGATCTGAAAAATTCTTTCTGCACCGAATACAGCTCCTAATGGGAAATCGTTTGCACATAATTTCTAATTTTTGTAAAAAAATGGTTTGGCCACCAGGGGCGTAAACCTTAATTTCCGCTATGTATTTGCAGCAAAATATGAGCTTCTAAATTCTCGATTGAAAATAACATCGTTTGTAGACCGATGCTACTCATGTCGACAAACCTTTTAAAAATATTTTCTTCTTAAAATAGGGCACTGTTTCTACGCCAGGGGGCGTAGATGTACATCTTATTTTTGTCAATATCTCGACTTTTAAGAGTCCGATTTAAAGAACTCCTCCTTTTTTGGATAGTGTTTCAAGTGTAACATGTTTTTCCTATAAATTCAAAATTTTCAAGCAGTTCATAGACTTTCCGCTAGGGGGCGTAAAGTTAAATTGCGTTTTCCGCTATATCTCTGCTTCTAAATCTCCGATCTGAAAAATTCTTTCTGCACCGGATACTGCTCTTGATGGGAAATCGTTTGCACATAATTTCAAATGTTTGAAACAAATTGTTTGGCCACCAGGTGGCGTAAGTCTTAATTTCCGCTTCTGATGTATTTCCAGCAAAATATGAGCTTCTAATATCTCGATTGAAAAAGTCTTTTGTGCACCGATACTACTCATGTTGACAAACATTTTAGGAACATTTGCTTCTTGAAATAATGCATAGTTTCTACACCAGGGGCGCAGATGTATATCTTATTTTTGTCAATATCTCTACTTTTAAAAGTCCGATTTGAATAATTCCTTCTCTGTTGGATAGTGTTTCCGATGCTAAATGTTTTTCCTATAAATTCAAAATTTTCAAGTTAATCATAGACTTTCCGCTAGGGCGCACAATGGTAAATTGCGTTTTCTGCTCCTAAAACTCCGATTCGAAAATTTCTTCCTGTATCGCATACAAGACCTGACGGGAAATATGTTTCACTTAATTTCTAATGTTTCGTAAAGAATGGTTTGGCCACCAGGGGTCATAAGTGTTAATTTTTACTTCTGATGTATTTGTAGCAAAATCTGGGCTCCTGAAAACTCGATTAAATTTTGTTTTTCTTGGACCGATACCGCTCACATGGATAAAAGTTTTGTGAATACTTTCTTACTAAAATAATGCATGGTTATCCCACCAAGAGACGTAAAGTCACATCTTATTTTTGTCGATAACTCTGTTTCTAAGAGTTCGTAAGCTCACGATTCCATTTACAGCAATATCTGAGGGATTACAGACCCGATTGAAAAACTTCTTTCTTCCGTCAGATACTATTGTTTTCCATACCGGTTCCATTGACTTTGAATAGCTTTGATAAATTTAATTTGCGTCAGAACGGATTTAAGAGACGTGCTTATTACACCGGAAAATTCGGTGTCATCCTTCTTGTTTTTTATCCCGTTGCTTCCTATAGCGTCGTTGTTCGGTTATTGGCCCGTAGCATTTTTTGCTTTGCAGAACCTGTTTTTTGTGTACCATTTACGTGTGATTCCTGGGCAAGATTGCTCTGCTAATTATATTTTTGTGGGTTTTGTTGTAATTTTGAGCACTAGCGTATATTTTGAATTTCTGCCATTATTTAAAAAGAGCCTGTTAATACACTGATATAAGAACACTTCAATATTAATATTGTGCTACAGATGGTGATGAGTGCTTAGGTAAATTTTAATGCCTTGAAAACGGTTAACAAGTCATGTGATTTAAAATCACACGTTTCACGGTACATCCATGTTGTTCCTAATCACACCATTGAATAATCATCGCCTCTTAGAATAAATTTTCAGTCAGAAAAAATTAACTACAGTGTTTGTATAAGGAACGTAGTGGTATGGGAACTTCTGGTGCGTGTTTCTTATTTAACGCATCTGACCGCATACCGCTCATTCATTTATAATTATGACAGATTCAAAAGTCATGCGCTTCTGGCAAATTCATGTAAGTGTGACAGACAAGAAAAAATTTCCTCTACACACAGGCACGTTGAACTTTGTTGCGACATTTAGCCCAGTATTTGTGATTTTGTCCTGCGCAATTGGTAAAAATAAAGTGTGAGTTACTTTTGTCATGGGTACATGCCGCTGCGTCTGCTGTCTTCAGTACATAGGGCTAGTGAGGACGGTAAAGTAGAAGGCGCCTTGCCGCTGTAGCCAATGGTGTTCTCCTCTTGAATTTTCCATGTGTCAGCGTGAAAACATTATTTCCTATATTTAACTTTCAGTACCTAGCTGATCTGTAGCGACAGCGGTATATGCGTTATTAAAGTAATCAGCATCAAAAAACTTTCAATATATGTAGTCGTGTGTTTCTTAAGAAATGTTTTCATATGGTAAGGATGTATTTTAAATCGGTTTTACCGACTCGTGACAGGCAAGCATAAGCGCAGCTACAGGGGGATTGGGTGCACTTGTTCGTCCTGCTTTTGCACCTAAAAGAAAACAAAATAGCATTTTAATCGTACAAAAACATTTCCATCCGGGACTTTTTTTTAAACGTATAATAGTAAGACTACGAGACAAACTTGAGGACTAAAACTAATCGCAGATTGAGTATGATTGGTAGAAAGTAACTGACCCTGACGGAATGACTATACACGATTGCAAGGTAAGAGGGACATTTAGCAGCTGCCCAGCAGGCGGAATGGCTATACACGATTGCAAGATAAGAGGGACATTTAGCAGCTGCCCAGCAGGCGGAATGACTATACACGATTGCAAGGTAAGAGGGACATTTAGCAGCTGACCAGCAGGCGGAATGACTATACACGATTGCAAGGTAAGAGGGACATTTAGCAGCTGCCCAGCAGGCGGAATGACTATACACGATTGCAAGGTAAGATGGACATTTAGCAGCTGCCCAGCAGGCGGAATGACTATACACGATTGCAAGGTAAGAGGGACATTTAGAAAAGAAGCCCAGCGGGCGGCTTCTTTTCTTTGTACCAAAGTCAACCGTTTCTTGCTTTAAACGGAGTAAGAGGGCAGAGTAGATAAAGTTCGCTTAGGGAGGGGAGCCGACTGGTGGGTGAAATAAACGCTGACAAATCCTTTCGGAGAAGAATAGAATGGAGCCGGGCGGGAGAGGACTAACTTCGCTCCCTGTCTGCCTGTCTCAAAACAAAATCCGAAAACATTTCAATATGTCATTCGCCGCAACCCAAATGACCGCTTCCCTTAATCCGATCGTACTCAGTTTCAGACTTCAGGTCACACGGCGAAAGAAATTGTATTCTGACGTCTGGTGTCCAACGTAAAGAGCGGTTTTCTCATGACGAAATTTCTCATTTAAACAGAAAACAGTATGTAGCTTTTGCCAAACATTTGTTAGTGTCGCCGGCTTGCCTGGGTCAGATCCTGCAAGAATTTCTAATCAGGATTTAATGGTTATTCGCTTTCGTGTTTTGTTGTAATTTACATGTCTTTAAAATGAAAAGAGGGCAAATATCTTTCGATGATTGGTTCTGGAAACTTGAAAAAAAATTAGTTGAAATTGAGAAAAGTTCAGGATACAGTTGTATGTGCTCCGTATTTATTGAAAGAAATTGAGCCGAAGATTTTGCCACCCAATATTTCTTTCGATGATCGGATAAAGGAAAATATTTCATCTACACAGCAACCATATCAGTGCGACCCGGAATTTCTTCCAGTCCAAACCTTGAAGAACAGAGTTTCGACTTTTCAAAACAATTGCTTTTTTAAAATATTCGTGGTTGCCATTAATTCAGAACCATGGCGCTATTGTGAACCATGGCTTGGTTGCTCTCAATTCAGAACACTGGCGCTATTTGTGTACTATTTCTTCGCAAAACTTTGTGAAAACGATCTTAAAGCTCCTATTCTCAACTCACAACAAACCGCTTTCAGGACATCTTGTTTCAGTAATTGGAAAAAAGCTATTGAAAAATTCCGCTCCCACGAAGGAAGTAAAGCTCATAAATGTTGTGTTTTGCAATTAAAGCCTATTGCACAATCAGAACCGATTGAATCCCAATTATCCACTCAATCGGAACAACAGAATCAAAAAGCCCGTGTTTGCCTAGAAAAAATACTATCGAGCTTAAAATACCTCTGTAGACAAGGTTTGGCGATTCGAGGTCATAGACATGATGAAGGGAATTTCATGAAACTTGTAGAATTGAGGTGTGCTGATGTCTCTGAACTGAAAGAATGGATGCGTCGAAAAAAACATTTACCAGCTGGGAAATTCAAACCGAAATTTTGGAAATGTTTCCTGGTCAAATAACACATTAAATCTGTTCAGAAATCAATGGGGAAATTTATCCTGTAGTTTCCATTATTGTAGACGGCACGCATGACACTACTGGGAAAGATCAGCAGTTGATATGTATTAGATATGTTGATAAAAATCTAAAAGCAAGAGACGAGTTTATTGGATTTTACCTGGCGGAAGAAACAACGGGAAAAAATTTAGTGAAATAATTATCGATGCACTTTCTCGGTTGCAACTGCCGATTAATCTGTTAAGGGGACAAGCTTATGACGGTGCTGCAAATTTGTCTGTAGAATATAACTGTACACAAAAATTATCACAAGACATACAGTCACTGGCGCTATTTGTTCACTGTGGAGTCCACTGCTGCAATCTTGTTACTCAGGCTGTTTGCTTGAGCTGCAGTACATTAAAATCGTCTTTAGAGTTAGTTAATAATAACAGGTGTTTTATTTGGTCAAAGGGGGGAATTTAGAGTGTTATTTGAAAGCACTACCATAAGCGATTCTGATTCATTCACTACACTGAAACCTCTCTGTCCGACACGTTGGACTGTTCGTTTGGTAGCAGCTCAGGCAATTCTTACCCAGTATGAATCAGTGTTAAATGCTTTGCAGGAAATGGCCGATCACCAGCACGTGTGAGCATCAGGCCTTTTAGAGAGACTTAGGAAGGGATGTTCAGCTGTTGGTATGTGCTTTGCAGAAAAAATACTGCAGCCGTTGCAAGTGCTGAATAGATCTTTACAAAGCCAAACGGTCTCTGGCATGATTAAATCAGCAGAAATTGTTAAAGTTCCGTTGGAACGTAAAAGAAACGAAAGTTATTTTAAAATATTGTTCGAGAGAGCAATGAATTTTATTAATTCGATGAATCTGGATCCCCGTGGATTACCAAGGCCCAGAAATCCCCCGAAGCGCTTTTTTGATATGTATTAGAGAGAAAATTGCATAGCTAAAAACACCGAGGAAAATACAGTTACAGTTTCTACAAATCTCGGACACGGCACAGCAACCGTGCAACTTACTACACGATTCTCCCAAAAGGTGTTCATTAAATATGGAGATCTGGAAGATAGTTTGCTGAAAGGTGCAGTGGCGCCCATATGAGTACTTTTAGGGCGGGGGGGGGCTAAGAAAAAATCTTTAGCTCCTTCAAGGCTGTCAAACATTTTAGTAAATGTAGAAGATACTAAAGCACAACAAAAATAATTGATACAATCAATCATTAATATCTTATTATTTTAAAAAATTCTTTAAAAAAAGGTTTCGTCTATTTTAGTGTTTTAAACTTATCAAAAATTTGGCTATACCAACGGATAGGGGGAGGCTCGAGCCCCCCCCCCTGCCCTCCCTTCTGGGCGCTCTTGGAAAGGTGTGACGCATCAGAACACAGCTTCATATCCGGAGTTTCACAAAAGTTTTCTTACAGCTCAACTTGCTGTGTTCCGTCAGCACTATAAATACAGATTATCAAGGACATACTGTCCAGATTATCAAGGACATGCTACCTGAAGTAAAAAGGTTGATCAGAGAATGCATTCAATTCGTCTTCTACTGACGGTACCAGCATCTCCATGTAAAGCAGAAAGAAGCTTTAGTGCCTTAAGAAGACTAAAGACCTACTTAAGAAGCGCAATGTCCCAACAGCGACTGAATGCCGTAGCTGTTTGCCATGTATATCAAAAAGTACTTGACAGTGTGAACATTAAGGAAATAATGAAAATATTCTCTTAAAGGCATAAAGAACGCAGACGAGCGTTTGGGAAATGGTGATAAATATAGAACTGAACGGAACCTCAAACCTGTACCATCACTAACCGCAATGCAGGAAACACTAACAGCCAATCCAAGTGAGTTAAATTGATTTTTGTTTGAAAAGCAATAGTTAAAAACCCCATAAAATAAAATTATGGGATCATACTCCTCCCATAAAACTTGTTGGATCACTCCGCTCATCTTTATTGTTATAAAGTTATCTAAAGAGGAAATTGTTAAAAGTTTCTGTTCATTGTTTAAAAAAAGGGATTCCAATGCACATACGGACTGTAAATTAATTAGTTGTTGACTTAAACTAGACATTTCTATAAAATGGAGGACATAAAATTTTGAGTGTGTTCTTAATAAAAATAAAAACATTGCAATAAAGTAAAAGCATGTTTTCCTTTTTGTGTATGTGTGTCCGAGTGTGTGTGTCCCCCTATCTTCACAATCCAATTGCGCAAATGCTGGCAAGGAATCCGCCTAATTCTTATGTAATTGTGATCATGGAAGCCCGGAGCTTGCAATTGTGTGGTCGTTTAAATACATACCTTGCCTGTTACGCGCTGCTAGTCCTCACAACACGGCTGCCGAGATACATACCAGTATTTCTGTAGGTTTAGAAGCTGTCTCACATTCAGTTGGAAAACTTCAGAAATTAAATACATAGGTTCTGGCGAGAGTACCCTGATAGCAAAGAGTTTGTAAGGAGAACAATGAGAATAATATATGTACAAATATGCTACAAAATTCTGGAATTAGCCAATTTTTTACCAGCCATTGAAACACAACCGAAAACCTGTCTCCTTCCGTATTCTGCCCCAAGCAGCTCCAAAACGGACCACTGGTGGAAGTACAAATATTCTTCGTTGGATGGGATTTGATGGTGTTATTGAACTGGAATATAGCTAAATTAAACAGCTATTATTAACCCCACGGAGGGATACACTGACAGGCAAGAAATCGTTTCAAACGACCACGCAATTGGTAAGCACCAGGCGCGAAATTATATGTTAAGTAAGTCGATCCGTTGCGTGCCACGAGAATCTAGTTAAAATATCAGCTTCTTAAACGTAACTCGAACACTATGAAATATAAGCTTTCGTCAGCGACAGCTCAAAACTCTTGTATCACGTGTGAACCTTCTACCTCACTTTTCTGCCACGAGGTGTCGCCACAGATACGTGGTATACTTTTGTAGAGCCTTACTGTGAAGTTCGATGTGAGATATTATTTATAATATATTATTATACGCATAATTTACTCAGAGCTGGTGTTATATATATATCATCATCATCGTCAACCATTATCAATCCACTGCTGGACGAAGGTCTCCCCAAGTTTCCTCCACAACGGTCTGTCTTGTGCCAGTCTCCTCCATGTCACCCCTGCATACTTTCGAATTTCATCCCCCATCTCCCATGTGGTCTTCTTCTGAGTCGTTTCCTGTCCCTTGGAATCCAATCTAAAATTTCGGCTGTCCATCGATGATCTGTCCTTCTGGCAGTATGTCCAGCCCATTGCCATTTCAGGGATTTAACTCTTTTCATGATGTCTTCCACTCTTATCATGATGTCTTCCACTATTGTCATTTTTCAGATCCACAAGTTCCTCTTCTTATCTCTCCTTGTTACACCAAGCATGCACCTCTCCATGCTGCTTTGAGTTGTCTGCAGCCTTTGTATGTCTTTTTTAGTTAAGGTCCACGTCTCTGCACCATACGTAAGTACTGGAAGGATGCATTGATCAAACACTTTTCTTTTAAGACATAATGGCATATTGCTCTTAAAAATTATGCCGTTTCTTCCAAAAGCTCTCCAGGCAAGTTTTGTACGCCGATTAATTTCTTCATCAATGTGACCCTCACTTGATATTTGCTGTCCAAGATAAACGTGCGTGCCTGTTACCTCCAGCTTTTCTCCATAAATCGATAAATCTTCATTTTTTGTAAAAGCATTGAACATCACTTTTCTCTTCTGAAAGTTCATTTTTAATCCAACTTCTTTACTCTTGTCAGCAAGTTCCTGGATCATACTCTGCAGCTCTGATGGGGTAGTTGCAAAAATGACTACGTCATTATCAAAACGAAGGTAGGTTAGATAATCTCCATTAATCTTTATCCCCTTGTTTTCCCAGCTCAGCGACTGAAAGACACCCTCCAATGTGGCATTAAGGAGCTTCGGAGATATGGTGTCACCTTGTCTCACTCCCTTTCCAATTTTTATGTGTGTTGTATTTTCAAACAGCCGAATCTTTGCACTTGCATTTGCATAGATGTTATTAATAATATTAATGTATGCATCTTCAATACCGCAGGATTTCAGAGCCATTGTAACTGCTGATGGTTTCACCGAATCAAAGGCTTTTTCATAATCGATAAAAGCCATGCACAATGGAAGTTCATATTCCCTTGCTCTTTCAATTAGTTCTCTCAGTACGTGGATATGATCTATTGTGCTGTGTAGCCACTCCTTAATCCAGCTTGTTCTCTCGGTTGAGCCATGTCAAGTGTTACCTTCAAGTGGTGTGAAAGAACTTTAGTGAAGATTTTATAAACCACTGATAGGAGGCTGATAGGTCTGTAGTTTCAGAGATCCTCAATGTCACCTTTTATATATACATATTTATATCACTCAGCAATTCTGACAGATTATTTGTTATCTTACAGATGAATTAAAAACGGGAAATAATGACATCAAGTTGAGATGCTTTCAGTTTTAAATTCAAAGACTTTTGTGAAAGGCTTTAACAGAGTAAAAGAAAATTGTGTGGAGAGCGCGCATCCCTCGTCCTCCCTCTGCCTCATTGAAATCAACACATTTTCCCTTGATTTACCTTCTATACTGAATACGTAGAGCAATATTTCAGAGAGTGTGAAAATACAATTGTTAAATAAAAGTTATTGGAAAATTATTTTTGCACTGAAGTCAGGAGTTTAACATATTTGAAAATCTGTGAGTCATCCCAAGAAATGTGATTATTTTGAAATCAACGTGTAACCTCAATCATTTTTCACATGAACACATCTAAGAAGCAGTGGTGCCGGGTCATTATGGTCATTCGGGGCTAAGCCCTGCATGTAAAGGAGGAAAACATAAGCTTTTTCTTTTAACTGAAAAAAATTCCGAAATAAGATCCGTATCAGTAGTCAGTCCCCAGATTTTCGGAATGCAAATGCGAGCCACTACAATAGTTGAGCAACTGAGTAACACATTACAGCCTTCCATATCCGTTTACTAGAGCTCTCTGAACACCACGTGGGCTTGAGAGGCGACTCTCGTCCACTCGGAGTCTTGGCGCCCTTCTCGAAACTCCGAAGAACAGTAACGAACGAATTGATGCGCGCTGAGCTGCGCATGCGGAAAACACTTTTTCCGGACTGATCGCTTTTCTGTTTAACAGTAGCAATCGCTCTCCCGTCGTCCGACAGGAAGAAAGTGGAGTTATTAATAGAACACCCCCTTTTAGTTTAATAAGTGATGAAGAAAAAAATCCGTTAAAGACCTAGGTTAAATCGACGAAATATTTGCTTGGTGCTAAAACATAAGAATCAGTCTAGAACTTTTAATGTGGAGTTATAGCAAAACATCCTCATTAACTGGAAGCGAATGCAAACATACTCTACTTTGTTTGTACTGATTACTACTGTTTTGTTTAAACTGGCTTTTTTATGTTATACATTGTGCTGCATACTATAACGAAGTAAATTTCTCCGTCATTTTGATCAACTCCGAGAATCGAACCCAAGTCCACTTATTCCGGAACAAGTCGCTCTACCAACTGAGCTACGCAGACGTTCGTTCTCGCTGCTATCTGCCTTTATGTCGTGTGCGTCCTGCGAGGCAGGCACGTCACATCTCCCCCTCCCCCGAAAGAGGGCCGGGGGCATGGCCCACGGGTCAGCCGTGACCATAAATTGTCGCAGGCAGCCATCCGCTGTAGAACGTGCACTTGAGAACTCCCAGTCCATCTGGTGTGTGGAATGCAACATCACACACATTTATCTTTCGAAGTGCTGAAGAAGGGATTTACTTTTTTTCCTATCTCGCGGTGTGGAAAGAACATCACACCATTGCGAGATTTTGAACGGCAGGGTCATCCCGGAAGTTCGGACGCCATTATAACGAAGTAAATTTCTCCGTCATTTTCATCCACACCGGGGATCAAACCCGAGTCCCCTTATTCCGGAACAAGTCGCTCTACCAACTGAGCTACGCAGACGTTCGTTCTCACTGCTATCTGCCTTTATGTCGTGCGCGTCCTGCGAGGCAGGCACGTCACAATACATATAAATAAAATTTCTACCATATTTTATGTAGTTAAGTATGATTTCAGCAGGTGGCGTTTGGAAACGTCACAATCCACTGAAATTATATTTCCCAATACGAAAGAAGGTTGAGAGCACTTTTAAAAATATTTAGCCCCGGATATATTTTATGTCGCCCTACGCCACTGCTGAGAGAATGGGCGTTACACGGAAAGAAACCAAAAACTCCTCACACCGTGAAGGGAAGCGGAATGTGAAAACCGCACTACACTGAAAGTAAGAGAGAAATGACGGTTTAAGTAAATTTCACCACGCAATTCACGAACCGCTGCTTATTTACAATGACCTTACTGTCGGTCTTCATTATTGTTGTTTTTCAGTACCTTTCTGCATTCACAGTCGACAGGAGTAACTTGTTCCATGATTAAATATGACGATATGAATGATGCTTCGTTTCAGTATTTGGACAAGTAAAACCAAAGATTCTGAATTGGTTGGCACGTTAGGAATGTGCGCAATTCCAAATTAATATGAGCAGCTAATCTTCCATTTTTTCGTGAACTTTAACAGTATTGAATGATATCAACACTTGAACAAACGAACGTTCTTCTGAAGTTTTAATACTACGGGTCGGCAGGCTCTTTTATGTTTGCAATTGTGACTCTACGTGTGGCACTATCACTGTAAAAAATTTCATGGTCAAATTACGGTAGATACACCGGCAGCTGAGTGGCCGGTCAATAAACCGGAATTGTTCAGTACCATACTGTAATGTTCATTAACGGTCTAATGACCGGGAAATAAAGAACAGTCAAACTACCAGAAAATGTGGCCTAACACAGTAGATCAACCGTAAATTTAATACGGTAGATAAACCGTATCTTAAAGAAAAACATGGCAAAGCCTGTTAAATAAATCCGGTGTAAAGACCGTTTTTTCTTTACAGTACCGTAATTTTACAGTACCATACAGTAATGTTCATTAACGGTCTAATGACCGGAAAATAAAAAACGGTCAAACTACCAGAAAATGTGGCCTAACACGGTAGAGCAACTGTAAATTTCATGCGATAGATAAACCGTATTTTAAAGAAAAAACATGGCAAGGCCTGTTAAATAAACACAGTGCAAAGTTTTTTTTTTTTTTTCAAAAATGTTTAGCCACCTTTTTTTTAGATTTGGTTTAATGACCTTTTCTTAATATGTTTTTTTTTTTGGTCTAATTAGGGCTTCAGCCAATTTTTGGGGCGGACTTGAACCGCTGTTTTAAGAAAAACACGGCGAAGCCCATTAAATAAATATGATGCAAAGACAGTTTTTTTATTCAAAAATGTTTGCAAAATTGCATGTTTTTCACGATCTATAATGTGTTTGAGCTTTTGTTTTCATAATTCATAAAACTCTCAAAAATACCGTATAATATATACACCAATCAGCCAAAACATTAAAACCACCTACCTAATACAATGTGTCTTCACCTGATGAGACAGATTCAATGAGATGTTGGTAGCCATCTCTTGGTATCATGACTGCAACAGATCCCACACTTCCTGTAAATTATGCGGGTGATGCTGCTCATACCATTTCCTCCAACTGAAACCACAAATGCTCAATAGGATTCGTGTCCAGTGAATTTGGGGCCTATGGCATTAAAGGGAATTCCAGTTATGTTCTTGGAACCATTCCTGAACTTTCTTTGCAGTGTGACATGGATTACATCCTTTATTTCAAGTCTTGTTGAAAGGTACCATCTCCACTAGGGAATACAGTCACGAAAAGGTAGTTTTAATGTTGGGGCTGATCAGTGAACATTTATGTAAAGATTTCAAATGTGGTCATCCCTAGAACGCCACTCTTAGTCTACCATAATGGTCAAAATACAAATACCACCAAACTTGCTTATAATGAGTACTGTCGAATCATTTTCATCTAAGAAACAATATGCATTATGCAGTTTTACTGACGTAGATCACTGGGGTGAATGACTTAACTTGTAAGTCCTGTGCAAAATATTCATGCCATTGAAAATCTAGATGAGCAAATTGTTAAAGCTTCCTCGGATTTTTCCAAAGGACTACTAAAAACAGTTAATTTCTACATGACAGCACAAAGTAACACATTTTTCATTTTTGTCCCTACAACTTCTGGTGTGACAATTGCAGTTCACTGTAGGTGTTTAAATTGGAAGGAGTCAGAAAGCCAAAGTGCACGTTGTTTGCAAGTATAACAAACAGATGTCAAAACTACAGAGATAATGGTGTATAGCAGTTGGCTTGAAGACACCGGCGAATCAGTAGTATTTAAAAAAAATAAATGTTGCATATGCAGAGAACTAGAAACAAATTACCAACAGATATTTTCCAATGTGCTCAGGCAAAAAGTAATTTGTTTCTTAGATTTAGGACTACCATTACTAAAATACTGATGTATAATTGAAACTTAGATACACAGAAAAAAGTACTAATCAACTGGATTGCATTTTTTTTATTTAAAAAAAAACAAACTTGATTGGTGTAACAATATATATACAGAACAACTAATATCATAGACAATGTTTTTTTTATGTGCCACTTATTGTCTGATATCTTTTAGCCAACTGTTGTGGTCTTTTACTTTGTGCCATAACTTTGCAATTTTTGGATTGACTTCAGAATAAAGCTTCTTCCCTTTCTTCCTTTGATCCACATACAGGATTTATACCCACAAAGCACCTGTGATTAAAGTGAGAAATTAACACAATGAAATACATCATAAAAATTCTGGCTTCTAAAAAAGTAACAATATATATACAAAAATAATATGTATCTTTACAGCACACTACTAGTTTGATTTTAAATTATTACAAAAACTGAATTATTTGTGTAGTGAGAAATCCTGAAGACCATCAGTAATGGAAAAGATTTGATCAATTTGAATACTGTTTTTATCCCAAAATAAGAATACTGGTTATACAATACAATGTTCATAATATTTGGCAAGTGTAGTGGTAAAAATTTGCAGTCAACTCAAGAAAATGAAGACCACCAAAAAAAATTGTTGTCACAATGGCCAGATCTGAAAATTAGCAAGACGGGTGGAATTACTAGAGGGCAACTGAAAATAAAAGACTGATGCCTTCATGGACTGAGCAGATTCCTAATACCTAGCACAGTTGTATAAAAATTAAATGTATCTTTTTTTTTTTTTGATTGGAGGTTTAACGACCACCGTGAGCAACTCAAATGGGCTATAAGCAGTCGCCGGTCCCTAATTTAGGGATACTGCTGGTTCCAGGGAAGGGAGAGAGCCAGTGCCGTAAGACAAACACAACATCCATGCCTGACCGGGATTCGAACCGGACCCCTTACGGACGAATGATCACAGGCCAACGCCTTAGACCACTGCGCCACCGGGGAGGCTAAATGTATCTGCATACACAACCATTGAAACAGAAAACTTGCTGTAAAACCCATGAATCATAAAAATAGAATAAGATAATTTAAAGAAAAATTAATATGACAATAAATAGTTATTAGAACATTACAAATTCTAGAGAGGACAAAAGTATATTAAGACTGAATGTGCAGAAATGTGAGTAAAATGGACCTTAAGGCCAAAACACTATGAACCTCATAAAAACAAGACTAATTAAAGTTTTTATATCTAGAAAAGCAGTTCTGTTAATGAACTTTCAAAAATTATAAATAGCATTTTCAACTTAATTCAAAAACAGTAGACTTATAAAATACATAAGGAAAAGACTTTAATTTCATAACTAGCAACTGCAAGAGGAACCTGGCAATATAATTTATAGTCTTTCTGTGTAAATGAAACTTTTGTTACAGTTCCTATATATTGAGAACAGGCCTTGATAAAATCAAGAGGCCAGAAAAGTCTGAAAAACCAAAAGAAGTCACTATCGGAAGATGTGAAAATTTCTCGTTGAGATAGAAGTAAATATATTAATCTGAGTAAAGCCTTAAGTGTTTTAATTGTTGTAAAAAACATTTTTCAATCTACAAGCAAAAACTATCTGCAAAAGCTGCTAATAATTTGGAAACTATCCGTGTATGGCATACGCATGCACATCTATATTCTGAGACTGATAACAACTGCAAAAATCCAGGAAAAGCAGCAGATCCTTTCTAGTAAATAGGTGGACACAATTTATTTTTACACCCAGTCCTCAAGAAAGAGAGACTACTTATTTTCCTCGGTAAAGTGGAGGCTTAGGGTTAGAACAGATGAAAATACCAAAATTACTTTAGTAATATGCTTTGTTTAAAAAAAATAGGTTTATATTCTCAATAAAGGACATGTCACTATTTTTTGTATATCATGCAATACATACACAAATATAGATGTAAAAAATATATTTTATACACTTTGTTAACATTGGAGAGAGAAAAAAACTTCAATAAAATCAAAGTTTTATCCAAAAAGTTCCTATACTAACCTTTGCAAAAATTCCAATGTCACTTTTGCCTCAAAGGGGTAGTGAATATTAAACACAAAATAGGCAGAAAACAGCATGCACACTGCTTTTATTGGATTTTGCACACTATTGACACACATTCTGTCAATTATTAATGACGTTCTCTGGGTTTAGAACAGAGGAACCTAAAAAAATAATATATATATATATATATATATATATATATATATATATATATTCTATAAAGAAGATACCTAAGCAAAAAAATACATATATAATTTTGACTCACACCTAGTACAACATAGAAAAGGTTATGTATCTACCTGTGTGAGTAAAAGGAGAAAAGATAAAAAAATAAAATAAAACAACTGAATGTAGAAGGTGTCGAGAATACTGAGCCTTGGCTTTATCAAGGACCAGCAAAAACTCTGCATTTTCTCACTTCCACAAAGACCTAGTTGGAAATGGGTTTCTGCAAGGCCATAGATGCAAGTAACATTCCCACCTAAAATAGTTTAACAAATATATATATGTCATGTCCTCCGTAGAGTTGCATGACCTAGCACTAGTTAACAATTTCGCTTGCATCCATTAACCTTCCTGGCCCGACCCATGCTCTTCATCTGTTACTATTAAACAGAGAGAAGAAGATTAAAGAGAACTCAAGCTGTGAGAGTGACATAATAATTAGAAATGATTTTCAGCCATAACGAAATTCCAAGTTCGTTTGAGAGAGAATTTAAACCTGAAAATCAATGCAAAAGAAATCCAAATTTTTACATTGCAATTAAAAAAGGAAATATTAATTTTTAACGAACAGATTTTTGAAAGAAAACTTGAGTCTAAAACCCCCTACTCTACAACTTATGACAGCACGAAAACGAGAATAAGTTAAAGATAATAATTAACTAAAGAAAACTTTGTGAAAGTTATATACCTTAAACAGTTAGTTGCAATATGTACAAAGTATTTCAGCAGTGCTTTAAGTGCATAATTAATTAGTTATTAAGAACTTAACTACTTTGAAAAAACAGCGCATAGACAGCGCATAGAAAAGGAACAAGCTTAGCCATCTTCTGTTCCTAGGTACCCCAAAAGACGCTCAAAGTTACAGAGAAAAGAAAGAGTTAAAACCCGCAAAAAAGTTAACAGACAAACCAATGCCTAAAAGCTGAAAAGCTAAAAAACGACAGAGAAAAAGTACATGAAGTACAAACATTGAACTTATAAAACCTAGAACCCAAAAACAAGGAAGAGAGCTTACCTCTTGTGTGACAAAAACTTTTATCCTCACAAGAGAAGAACATGGCTGACCTCTTCCGCCACTCCCTAGACGCTGGGGGGCAGTGAGGGTGGGGCTGATGGCCTCCTCATGCAGCAAGAAACCAACGCGCGGAGATTTTAACCAGAGAAAAAAATATATAAACTTAAGACTGTGGATCTGTATGATCAGAAAGAGCAGAATTAATTCTCCAGAACACATGAGAAATATTATAAAATACACGAGCAGTGTATTTAATAATCTTTGCATGTATTAAATCACCTTAGTGAGCTTCTATAGATTAATCAGAATCTTATTAATTTTAATGTTGGTTTTACTATTTTTAGTATAGCTATCCTAGTGATGAATAACTAGTTTTCTTTTTTATTTGTTTTTATTTTCTTTTATAAACAGATTTTTAAGCTTTTTTGTGATTTTGTTTATATTATTTAATTTTTTGTTTTAATAGGACCGTCATATCCATAGCACTAAGGTTCCTTTAGGTAGTTAACAGGCATCCTCTAGCCAACTTCCTTACGGCTTTGATTGGTCAGAATCATATTATTAACTGTGTAGAAAATTAAAGCAGATCTGCCAACCTTACTCTATTATTCAGAATAATTTTTCTTAAAGTTCTTTTGATGAAAGAAGAAGGAATTTCGTTCGCTAGAAAACTTTCTAATAGTATATTAATGTGGTAATTGAAGTCCAAATTGTTGCTGCAAATTCTTGAAATTCTTAGGACCTGAGAAATTAGTACATTCTCAATTACTTTGGTTGAAATGTTATTATTCCAGTGTAGATATTTAATTACTTTGAAAGGAAAATTAACTCTTTTATCAAAGAGGCTAATAGATGGGTTACCTCTGTTGAGCTTAATGCTTAAGTCTAGGAACTCAAGTTCCTGATTACTGTGGTTGGTTTTACATAAGTTAAGAGAGCTAGGATAGATATTATCAAAATCACTCTCTATAACTTCTGAATTATTGATACACAGCAGATCATCAATATATCTAAAAGTGTAAAGGTAGTTATCTGAGCAGGTGGGGTGATTTTTAATGAATTTATATTCCTTAAAGAACAGGAATAAATTAGCGATATTCGTGGACGTTGATGTTCCCATGGGAATACCGTTCACTTGCTTATAGAGAGTATTATTATATAAGATATGGTTATTTTTTATGCAGCAATTGAGATAAGAGTTCCAAGTTCCTACATCAACAAATTGGTTAAGTTTAAATTCTGCATACAGCTCTTTAAAGGTAGTGATTATATCTGATAGAGGCAGATTAGTATATAGGTTTTCAAAATCATAACTATTAATATCTAGGGGACAAACTTTGAGTATAGTAGAAATTACTTCTGCATTATTATTAATTATCCAAAAATCTCTGTACATCAAGTTAGAACAGTTTCTAATGTGTTTCAAAATATTAAATTCCTAAAATTTTATGTAAAATTAACAAATTTAACAATGGTAATTATGCAGTTTTAACTTTTGTACTGCATCAAACAGCAGTTATAAAATGGTGTAACCAAGATACCCCTATCCTGTTAGACATCAGGATCTTTGTATTACTGTCATCAAATTTAGTTAAGATTTTTGCTAGTAACTTTAATGATGCTAACACTCACTGCAGAAGCAGGGCTCGCTTCCAACAACTTCAGAACAAAATAAGATGGAGTTAAGTAGTGGGGTAAAAAAGGGTCAAATCATGGACATGTAAAAAAAAAAAACCTTTTCAATTTTTTAAATCTCCGAAGTGGCTGGTTAAGTCAAACCCAACCAACCATTTGCAAAATAATTAATTCACTACCCATTTATTAACTGCCGATCTTGGGAACTCCCAAATGACTTCCAAAAAAGCGGAACTCTTTCACCCCTGATAATAGCAATAACTTTGCAAAAATTACTGCCTGAGAGTGCTCAGGCATGGAAATTTAAAATCATATCAAGTTGAATTCAGTTCATATGGGGTATGCAGATGTGTCAACTCTCCGGATGAATGTCAAATTCTCCAGATTTTTACCGAGAATTAGCCATTAGGATGGTCAGCATTCCATCAACCACCATGATTTTGAATCGCCTGTGAAATAATTTTCTTTCTGCGTCAAAGCAAGGCGACAATTGCAGTCATTAGTTTTGCATTTGTCCTCTCCTCCTATCTGCAAAAAAGAAAGCTTCCCAGGTAGCGCAGCGCAGTGGTCTAAGCGCTAGCTTCCGACCAAAAAAATTTGCTTTAAAAAAATTTCCCCCAGCCCGATTGTCATATGACACCTTCAGCAAAGAGCTGACCTGCTCTGGCACTAGGAATGCCGGGGAAGGTCCATAATTAATTGACAGATGGCAGCTGCCTTGCCGTCTTGCAGTTCAGTCTTTCAACCCTTCGCCTCAAGAAATCCGGCGAATTCACTTAACGACAAAATTTGGCCTTGCCGTCTTGCAGTTCAGTCTTTTAACATTTCGCCTCAAGAAATCCGGCGAATTCACTTAACGACAAAATTTGGCCTTGCCTTGTAACGAAAGGCGATGTTAGTACGATGCTTTTTGTTGTTTTTGCCGTCGCGCACAACCTAAAGAAGACTATAGCATGCGGGTCATTTTACGTTTTTATTATCTTGCAGAATCTACGTACCCGAAAAACCTATTTCAGTAGGGAGTTGGATGATCCGTGGAAGGGAGGAGCGTAATGAAGAGTGTAATTTCCAAAACTAAAACCAAAAACAGACCACAACCCTTAGGAATACGAAGAGCTTGAATGTTTTTAAACTGCCCCCCCTCCAAATAACTATACGTAATGGACACCGATTACATGATCTTTATCTAAGTTAGGAAAAAAAATATCTGGGGTGTATACATTTACAATACAAAAACTAACAATGCAATAAAATGGGTATTGCTTTTAGTTTAATTTTTGTTTTGTTCTCCAGAACTTTTAGTGGACCAATAATACTTCTGGAAAATATCGATAAAAATAGCGCTCATGTGATTTTACGAGCTCTAATAATCTCCCGATTTTCAGATTTTGAAGGTTGGCATGTCTGGGTATGACATTTTTACTTGCATGAATGTAATAATACAATAATTAAAAAAATACAGTATTATAAAAAAAATGCAGCGGAAAATATACATACAAGTGAAATAAAGCAAATACTTAAAAAATCAAAACATTGTACTGTTAAGAGTGTGAAAACCAAATATGATACTAACAATTGGTTAGGCAGAATTTTAACAAAAGCATGGCACAAACTTTCAAAGCAGAAACACTCAGCAAATAATGATAAGTGAAGAAGTATGTCACTCTTAGAACTGCAGCTTTTTATTTCTCTAAAAGATCCGTGCATTTTCAAGCTTTGAAAATGCACGGGTCCATTTGGCCATGAACCTGATCAAAATTTGGACAATTTTGGAGGTGGTATGGGTGGCAATACTTGAAGAATATTTTCACAAGCTTTGAAAATGTTCGGCATTTTGCCGCATGAAACAGACACGAGACTGACCAATGAAAAAATAAAGGCTGAATTTTTTAGCGATGCGAGGGGAAAAAAAGCATTGAACATTATAATTACTAAGCACATCAGAATATGCAATCATCCTGTATAAGCCAATATAAAATAATTTTATTAATTACAACTACAAAAAAATTAACTTTTTCCTGACCAAGTCACACTGTGTTGTCTCACAGGCTGTTGGAACTTTGTTAGAGCAATTAAATAACCAGTGCAACATCAGATTTGGCAAGACGCACTGAAAATGCTTCTTGGGGAACTATTATATTAGTCAACCTTATAATAATAAGTCCAACAATGACACTGCCACAGGACTGTAGCAGAAAAATCAAAATCACATTTTCAGTAGGTTGAGCAGTCACACATTGTCAGAATAAAAAAAAAGTTTATTGATGTTTTATGACAGCTATCTATGGCAGCATCAGGAAGTCCAAATTACTAAAAATTTTGAAGTGATTCTTATAAGAGCCTGATTTTCACAAAAGTGCAATAAATTAATACTGTAATACAAATAGTAGGAAAGAGGATGATTCAGAAAAACTTTTTCTTTAAAGAAAACAAAAATTAGTTCTCTTTGGTTTCAAGTTGTACGTACAGTTCAATTGCTTTTATAACAGGATAACCCCCCCCCAAAAAAAAAAAAAAGCAAAAAGAACTTCAGTTTTGTAACAATATAAAAAATAACCAAAACAATGTTAAAAAAGGCTGAATTCAGCCAAAAGGTGAAAAAAAATTATGCATTATTAAGACAGGTGGCTCAGCATGTTTACTAGAAAGGTATCTATTTTAACAGTACATCTCTCTCTCACACACAGTAAGTACATACACTCAAAGGACAAAACATTAGATAGTTTGGAAGTGTGCTTCCACGTGTTTTCTCTATGCGGAAGCACACTCCGAAGCAAATATCGAGAGTTGCCCTTCCGATTTTCCCCACATGCAACAAATGGACAGAATACACTGAAATATAGACCCACAATAAGATATAAAGGTTAAAATTGTGCAGAACTTTTTCAATATGTCACTGATTGCCAAACACTCCACTTTTATGAATCAGCACAAAGGAGATCTTCATATCAATAATTTATTGTTGGCGGAAAATGAAAAAAAAAATCTTAGAAATAAAAATCACGATCTTACACAAAACATTTTCTTAATTTCTTTACATATGTAAGGAGTTCCAATGAAAAATTAGGAACATTTGCTAGTTCTTCCAGAAAAGTTTAGAGAATAACAATGTATTAGCCTATATTGATGGAAATTCATGTATTTTACAACTTTATAGTTCCTTTACTTTTTCATCATGAATACCTTTTATTTGCAATCCCTTTTCCTTAGCAGCAAACTACTGCACTAGTTAATCTTAGCCAATAGTCTGTTCCAAGTTAATCCTCCGCCCAAAAGAGGAACAAAGATTGGAAGTTGAAACTCGGATGTACCACAGTGGTAAAGTCAACACCAGCTTTCATAGCTGGTTTCCCTTGCGAAAGCAACGACTTAAAGGTTGATGCACAGGGAAAAGAAAACTCATTTAACAAGCTTTATGTCTACATAATTGTTCTCACCTCTCTACAAAGGGGAAGGTACATAGCTATTCACCACAGCAATCAAAACATTTAAAAATTGTGCAGGTAATTTACTTCAAAATTTATGAGTTAACACCATTAAAAGACAGTTTATTCTTCTAATACACAACAGTATGAAAATGTACAATAATTGCTAAACTATGATATAGAAAACGTGGGTTATTGCAGATGAGACTTTTTTTATGCTACTGTGCATTTCCCTTAACATACAAACTGGAAGTGCATGTTTGCCAATACCCTGAATATGACGTGTGGTGTCATCATATTCTAAGAAAACAAAATTTTATGGTATGATAAAACCATAAGCAGTTTGAATAAAATTCAAAATATTCAAGAGGGAAATCATAGTGTTACCTTTTACAGCTAGAAATGGAGATGTTACTGCTTCATTAGGAGGACAGTGAGGATTGAGCACCTGAAAAAAAAATCAATTACTTTTGCATCACAAAATCAAGATACTGATAAAATATTGTTGCACTTCATTTTAGTGATGCTATAAAATTCTACAAATAAGAAAAGGAACCAACATTAAAACATACAGCATGTTGAGGACTGATGTAGCTTTTTTTGGGGGGTTGGGGGGAGGGCGTGAAGCATGCTCATTTTGCGCATATTATTCCATCTAGACTGTTTATATATATAGTATAGGTGGCTGCACCCTCACCCTTGCCATGATAAACCTGCAAAACTTGGGAGAAATTAATATTTTTGCTAATTATTTGTAAATTAAAAACATTAATATGACTTATCAGCCAAATAATATTGTGTTGTACCCAGCCCTTCACTCTACAGCTTCCCATATCTTTATCCCTTTGCCAACATTAGATCAGAATACCAGCAATCAGAAAGTTAAGCTAGCTGATATTTTTTTTAACTTCCTTTTACTAGTGATAAAACTGTAACGGCCAAGAAAACGCATAATTTAACATTAAAAAATGCTGCGTGTTGTCTTCTATGTTGGCTGAATTTGCAAGCGAATCAGGTAAGGTTTTCCATGATCCTGCTCCTTGAATTACACCACCCACGCTCAAGGCCATTTGCATTGAATAAGCTAATTTATGCCAAAAACACCTCCAGTAACTCTTATGAAGAGAACACGGTTGTAGGCGAAAAATTATGATCTGTGATCACAGATAACAAAAGGTCAGATTTTAATTTTAGATCCACTTCTTACCCGCAAAGGCACCTTCTGTTACTCCTGCATCCTGCATGCAAGGGTCAGTATTTCCCAAAATAAAGGTGGGAGATATCTGTAGATGAAAGGGTGGGCAACACATTTGTTGGAAATCTCCACAACGTGCACACATGTAAATTGAAAACCACTTAAGTCTACAAGAGAGTTAAAAAACAACAACTGTGGACCAACATGTTTTATCTGTAGGTCCATAAAAAAATCCACACCAGACATCTGTAAAAGTAATATCCAAATAGATGTGGGGCACTCTTCAAAAAAATAGATGTTAGCAGAAATTCATATATTTGGTGTAAGTAGGTCAATGTTTGAAAAATAATAGATAAGTGTACTACAGACTGTTTCACCCTTTCAAAACTTTTTTGAGACGCACTCCCCCACCCCCCTCAAATGACCCATCTTACTGATATAGCACATTAAACTATTGAAAATCTGCTAGTAGATCTTCATACTTATACAACAGTATCATTTGATGTGTAGCCGATTATCAATGAAATGGTTGTTAAAACATAGTGATGGTATACCAGCTGACAATATCCAAATTATTGAAATCACAATATTCAAGTAGATATGAGGGTAATGCCAATATTCAGAGATATGCTGATCATCAATTATAAAATTTACACTACATTTCTCTACTAAAGAAAACATTCCAAATATTTGGTTTCTCTGTAAAAAAGCTAAAATTTCATGCAATTATGTTGGTTGTAATTGCAATGATCATTGTGTTTTATAAAGTTTAAAGAAATCAATGGAATAAATTCAAAATTACCTCAGAAACTGCCAGAAGAAATTTTACATCTTCATCAAAATATGCAGCAACTGCTGCAATTAGCAAAATGACTTGATTGCCATTTCGCACATCGGCTTCTGCAAATAGCTGCAGTAAATTTGTCTTTTTCTGAGCACGAAAATAAGTCAAAAGTTCGGTATTTCGATCTTCAACCGACTTGCAGAATTGGCTGTATATATCAATGCCTGTTAGTAATCGAAAGTGTTGCAAAAGGCCAACACCCGAAAACAACTGTGGTCAGTCTTCAACTAATTTCACCAGGCTTGTTCCACTATTTATGTCAAGGCGCTGTAAGTAAAAGGTGTCACTGATTAGCTCAATTAGTTTTTTATCTACCTCAGTGAGCTGGGTTTTTTAAACTGAAGGGATTCTGTAGTCTCGTTTGGAGGCCAGTTAGGTGCCCAGTTGATGCATCCATAACTATCTATCTTTGGGCTAGGAAGGGAACCAGGTGTGTTTTCTTCCTCTTCATTACAAGAGACCTTCCTTTTCCTAACTGGCATTTTTTTATGTAGCCTGCACATGTTCTCAACCCTGTTCAGAAGTTGCTGAGCTAGGGAATTGTTTTGGTGAAAAAAAAATTAATTTTGAGTATATTGAATTGATTTTTATTTATTAAAAGCGTTACTATATTTAGGGAGATGGGTAGATGCATTTCGAAACAAAAATATTTTCTAAGTACTGGAAAAGGCCATGAACATCCTGAACAAAAATGCATCTAAAATTTACATTCCACAAGAAGTTATTGAAAAGTTTGCGTTGTTTGTGTTCACGCAGAGTTGAGTCATCTGAAAGTGCAAAAATAAGTGGATATTGTTGCATGTGTATGAAAATGTGTCACTATAAGTCGTAGGATAAAATGTACTCGCTCTACAACAACTTGTGGAGGCGGTTAAAGTCAATTTAAAAGGATAGGACAAAAATTGTATTTATGAAATACCTTATAATACCAGGATTCGGATCGATAGCCTTAGTCAAGCTAAGGTGGAGTACATGGGACCAAGTCATGGAAGACAACAGCACACAAAATTTTTCACACTGAACTAATTTTGAACTTTTTTTGAAAGGCTACTGCCTGTATTTATTATTTGTCTTTAAAAACTTAACAAGTTAATTTAGTGGACAAACAGATGGTATTTCCTTTTTTCTTGTTTGCTTAAACACAGCAGTATAAAAACAGAATCTCAATTTTCTTTCTATTTCTATTTGGACATTGGCCTTATGAACAGCACAGCCCGACACACTTCAACACAGTTGGTTTGAACACTAGGCATTGACTTTATGCCTCCAAAATTATACTATGATTCACATGGTTTACACAAAAAATAAAAAATACTGGATTCTTTTTTTATTTTTAATTCCACAAGGTGGACAAGTTCTGTTCTTTTGAAACGTACTCTCTTCTCTCTCACCTAGTTAGCTCAATGACAAATTTACAATTTTACACTTATTGATTTAAATTTACAGCACCTAAACAATCTTAGCAAACTCCGCAATCTCCCAGACCAGCTTCAAAAACTTCAATTAAATGTACAGTTATAATAAGAGCCCCAAATTATACATTAACCAAATCTACTATCTGAAAGTAAACAAACCAAGTAAATTATCCTCACAACAGAATTTACACTGAGCACAAGCATTAATTAACATTACATAACCTATAGAACTATCCTGAATGAACCTAATGCACTTATAAAGAAACCTAATTCAGAAATTCAAACAATCTTCTTGCACTAGCTTGCTCATAAAAATCACCTCACTCTGCACTTCAAATAATAGCTAAAGATACTTAATTCCTCTATACTGTCAACAAAAGCTCAAAATACCAATCAACCAAATTTCCAAACTAAATATCATGCTCACTAACACTAACAACCAGAATTTACAATTTACATCCCCAGCACTACAGCATATCATAAACAAATTAATTTAGATACTTTAAATCACAAAATAAAAAATTAAATTTAACACCTACAGTGAATTACTGAGGTAGCGGTGAGGCAAACACCCTCAGTTCAGACACTACCCTGGGTTTTGAGAACCAACACAGGAAGAAAATACCAGTCAGGCTGAAGGCGTGAAATTGGGTCGTGAATCCAATTTCAGCCTATGCAAAGGGAAAGGAAAAAATCCTCAAGTGCGACACATCATCATCAGGCACAGAATTTCCTCTAACATGATCTCGCCACATTTCTTGAAGCAACGCCCGACCGACCCTCGCTGGCAGTACATATCTCCGTGAGCAGAGAAACTACTGGGGGGGGGGGTTGAAGACAAGTTTTCCCCCAAAAACCACGTCCTCAAGGATCTCCCTTTTCGAACCAATGCATGATCCCACCTTGATCAACCACGCCTGCAAGAGCCTGTCGTACTTCAACCCTAAATACTCCAGGCACATCCGGCCCAGAACCAACACAACTATATCCCAGGAAAAATTCACTTATCTCTCTATATCCCAAGAAATCCTAAATCACAATATCCACATGTAGCCCAGGAAAATTCACTTATCTCTCTCCACATATATCCCAGGAAAAATCACTAGCAAGGAAATTCTTCTGCACCATGGCAATGCGCAGGTCCACTGCAGACAATAACACTGACCATTTACATAACCCACTAAATATTTTCACCTTATTGAAAATTAAAATTACATTTAGACTTTTAACCTTATAGTAAAAACAAGAAAATTTAGGCCAAAGAAAAGAACAATTAATACCGGAACTGGTGAGCAAAAGTGTGTCTTCTCAACCCATGATGTTCATTCTTTTTGTGAAATGCTAAACTTTAGAACAAAAAAATACTTTAACTTCTATTCTGCACATATCGCATCCTGGTGAAAATTCCCTACTCAGAGCCCTCTGCCCTAGGACAAGTTTCCGGCTTGCCCTAAGATCACCCCTTTCCAATGGGAGATTAACACTCATCTGGAGCATGTAAAATACTGGTCCTCAAATAACACACCTACCATCTTAATTTCGACACTCAACACTCCAAGAATGTAAACAGCACTTTAGGTTTCCAATTTCATCACACTATAATATGTTCCTAAAATCCCAATATAAATCATCCCATAATTTATCTTCACTCATAAAAAAAATAACTCAACGCTGTAAAAGGCTAGAGAAAAATGTTTACAATTATTTTATCACCCACGGCATCACAATAACACTGCTTTTCAATTATCACATGCCCAACTGAACTATTATCGATGCACCAAAATTTACTGTGCTCAAACATTAAACCAAATTTTTCCGATACATTAAAATTTACTGGCCTGGGGAGTTGCTAAAATACCAGAAATGACAACACAAAAAAAACATAAATGAAAGCATTTTCAACCCCCCTCTCTTTTTTTCTGAACTCATACCTGAGGAACTAATAAATCTTAATTTTGAAAACTTAACGACAATAATAAGGGGACATCTGTCCCACATCCAGCTAACCTCAAAAAAAAAAAGAAAATTTCTTCTTTTTTTTTTTTCCGCAGAACTATAAATTTGATTTCACACTGCTGACCCACTCGTTCAACAATTCCGCAGCGGTCACAACATAATACAAAAAAAATCGAGAAAGAATTTACCTTCTGGGCTGGGCATGAACAACTCTTGTTTCAAATAAAAAAAAATCTTCTCGTCACACCGTCCCTGTTGATTTTCTCTTCGCATCCACCAATGTCATTCTCTTTCTTTTTTTCTTCTTCCCTCTTTGAACACAATGTGCCTGAGCACTTCACCCGAACACAGAGAAAAACAAAGGCATCCTGAAGCTGATGATGACGGACCCTCTCAGAGGGAGTAATTCTCCCTTGGTTTTTTTGTTTGTTTTTTCGATGCATATTGCTCTCCCCTGGTAGGAATTTGGGCGGCTGCATTGGAATGTGGACGGCATCATCCACGGAGGTTACTCTTTCTTTATCCATTAGCTCTCACGAGAATGCTTAGCAGTGCATCGGTGATCATCTTTCGCTGCGCCCCGAGGAGGTCTCGTCCTACGGTGGTCCTGTCCTTTCTTCATAATTTCTTCCACCTCTTTTCATTTGGTGGAATCAGTGAGCAATTCATCGCAAGCCCTGAGCTCCTTTTAATTTTTTTCCATGTAACCAACCATGAACCGGACAAGTCCCCACGCTAGAAGACCGTCGCTACTAGGCTCCTTTAAGCTTTTTACCTCGATGTTAAATCATGGTGGTCAGCAAATGCTCTCCCCACCAAAAGGCGAGGAGAGACTCGGCTGTCCTCTCTTTCTCCCGGCCAGCCAGAGGACAAGAACAAAAGTGACTGAGACAAGCGTCTCAAAGTGTAAAAAAAAAAAGCTGGGGTGTTAGAAAAAATGCTAACCCCTGATTGGCTGACCTCTGCATGGCAACAGCGTTTTCCTCCCACAACGGAATTTCTCTCCCATGCCTCGAGTGACCTCTGACCTTCACACGTAAGCATTGTAACTTCCTATGTGCAGCTGCAGCCTAGTTTCTAAAAATAGGACAGCGCCAACCGCTCTAAGAGCATTTTCTGCAACATTTTCTGATCGACAACTAAGACCGAACCCTTAAAATGGCCGATCTGAAAGAAGATTCCCTTTTCTCACAACTCTCTTTTTTTTTCTTTTCAGAAATGCTTTTTTCCTCATTCCGTGATATGAAAGTAAAATTAATTTTGATTCTCTGAGCTGCACACCTACTCGCCTTTTCCTATCGCGATAAAAGAACAGATAAAATAATTATTTTCAAAACCCCAAAGTCAGTTAAATCAAATATTATTCTCTTTTTCTTTTTTTCTTTTTTTTTTTTTCACCAACATGAAATTTTGTTTTCCTTGTTGTGATTAAGACAAGCGAATTTTGCGCACGAATTTCCCTGCCTTTCAACCAGGAATTTTCTTCTAACGTATGTCATGGGAGAAAATTTTGCATTAATTAATCTCCGATAAACCAACAGAAAGATTGATCAGGTCTTTCCGAAATTCACCAGAGGTTAAAATTTTCGCCATGACAGAATCATAGCCAGATCCGAGAATGATCCCATTGATACTGTCGGCTAAAGAGGCATTGTACGTCTGTACACATGATTTTGCAAACTCCTGGACTATTTTTTTGGAGGGGTTTGTAGTGTACTGAAATAAGTCATCTGCAACGACCCTCACCAATTCTCCTCTGAGACTTGGTTTGGGGGTTCTGCCTGTATTTAAAAATTTGTCCCTCATATTTCAAAAGAAAGAAATTTCCTACCTGTATTTAAGAATTTGTCCCTCATATTTTAAAAGGAAGAACTCATCATTAGTGCATTGGAACTTCATGTTAATAATGCAATTTCAACACCTCAGATAATGAAGGATGCATCTGACACTCATGAAAATAATTTTGTTAATAATAACGCACTTACAGGAATACATCAAGAAGTGCAGCTGCTAGAGGAATGGTTCCTAATACTGTCTAGAAGCATTCACAGGTGTACAAAGGTCTTTGACACATTTTAGTGTCCAACAGGAAATAACTTAAAAAAACTTTAGGAAGGAGAACATTACAACACTGGGTAAACACTTCCATAAACAGCTTGGATCTCATGAATCTCTTGGAAGACTGATAGTGACTCAGTCTGCTAGGTGAGTGGTAAGAATTTAATTAAGGTTATCAGGCAAATAATGAAATTTCACAAGCTGCTAGAAAAAGTTCTGACCCACAAGGAGCAATTTCCGGTTTTTTTTTTCAAAGCTGATGGCCATAGACAGTGTGCTGCAAACAAGGTTTCAGTTGGACGAATTTAATAAAAAAAAAAACAAATTCAGATCAAATATGGAAATTAACAGTTTGTATAACCTAATGATGATCCGCATGAATGGACCACCACTGGATAAATTTGATTTATCAGCTTCAGTGGACTACTGGTTTATGTTTAGATTTTTATCAAAACTATAGAACCCCGAGATTTAGACTAAATTCGAATTTCATTTAGCAATAAGTAGTTTGGGTAATAGGCAGTGCTCAATACACTTATACTGTATTATTATTATTATTAGTCTTTGTTCCCTCATCATCACCATGAATTATGCTTGTGCATGAATACCCTGAAATTTGCTTTTGTTTCACCTGACTCCCAAACTTTGGAGCTGGTTCCTAAATCTGGAGCTTATTTTTCCAGCCCTGTATTATGTGTTGTTTTACAGGTTACATTTGTACAAACTTTTATATTACAATACATTCAACTGTTTTTGAGATATCACATTTTTTTTATTTGTAACTTAACCTTTGCACCATAATGTATATATAAACCTCATGAAAAGTGAAATAGGGCAAAAATAAATTCTTACCAGTTTTTTTAAATGATCTCAGTAGTTTTCTTGACTGTACTGGCTTCAAACATTCTTTTAAATCTGATTCTTCAACATATTCAATGTCCTTATACTTCGAAACTCCAGCATCTGTTAGTGCCAGAATAACTTCTTCAGTCTTGCTTTCATCCAGTTGTAGTGTTTTTGTGACAAATTCACGAACTTGCTCCATTTCTTAAAAAGCAACACAATAATCAACATCATGTATAAGCATGTTTTATTTAAAGAATATAATTAATCTAAGTTAACATATAAAAAAAAATATCAGTTCAGTTTCTGTCGTGGATTCTTCCAGTTATAACCACAATTTTTCACTTGTGAATTGAATCATTATTTTTAGATAAAGATTCTTCCACACATATCCACAGCAGCATTTCTCACTGTCTTTTAGGAATTTAAATGCCCCATGGGATAACTTTACTGACTAATTAAAAAAAATTACTGAACAAGATGAAAATAATTTACTTCTACTGACCATTTTGCACTCCAGGAACCAATATTCTGCTGTGTCAGTAGCAATAATGGCAGTGTACAAATAGCTGATAAAATATGCATTATCTAGTGCTCTATTGCTGTTGCTAAACCATTAAAAAAATTATGTTTCAAAGCAATAACTTTTTTATTACCACAACTGTAGCATGATAAGGGGTAGAAATCACCTAATTTTTTGTCATTCACACACAAAACTCTGTCTGTACTTTTACAAATGTGCAAACCACTATCTGAGCACCAAAGACCCTCCCACACATTAACAATAAAAAATATTTCCTTGTTTTTATCTTCTAATATGAACAGTATTTCTCCAAAGACACAATCATTATCTTTGTTCTTTACGTTCAAAAACTGGCCTACAGTATAGAGAGTACCAAAAATTTTCACTTTGTTTTAAATGTGCAGAGGTTGACATTCTGATTCTTTTATTGCCCTTTGTATTTGAATGGAGTACAACTCAATAATGAAAGTTTGACTGCCTTCAAACTGAACCCTTTCAGCAAAAAGTGAGCCATTTAGAGATAAGCTTGCAATAACTGATGTTTGTTTGACAGTGTATCAGTGAGGTTTTTGAAGTTCTGACATCTTCGGGAAACTCTTTTGAAATATGAATGTTTACTCTCAAAGCGCAATGTCCAAAGACGAATAAGTGGTCCAAATTTCATAGTTAACTCAATATAGTGCAGAAGGAAGTGGTGCTTTGGTCGAAGAGGCACATCTGCAAAAGCAACCTTCCTTCCCTCCAAGTACTCTTCAATTATGATTTTGAAATATGCAATATGTGAATGACTTATGCTAGGTGCACAGGCAAATTCCACAATTTCTCTGAGTGTAACAACTAGTTTCCATACAGAATCATCAGTATCTATCTTTGAGTACAGAAGGATTGGCAAAAAGCGAAGTAAGGCCCAGTTCTGACAAGCACTGCCATTTAACCTTTTGCTTTTTGGGTGAAATGCAGCAGGCCTGCAAGAAGCATCATGCTCAGAAAATGAAAAGCCACGTAATTAGATCATTTAATAAAGTATACGTAAGCCAGCCTTTCTGAACAAAGTAATTTAGGTAAAGTGACAAATCATAGTCACAAACCCCTTCAAACAAGTCATGACCAACACAAGGAGGGAGCCCAGAAAGACAAACATGAAAGTACTGCAACTCATTGAACAGAGACGGGAAAATGATTCCTTGGCTACACATGGCTAATTGCAAAGCAGATGCATCATAATTTTCAACAGTTCATGATGAAGCATTCAAATATGGATACTCTGAACTCTTCCAAGTATCTCTTTGCATTAGACAATAACGGCACATATATTCTGAAGTTGAGAAATTCTGGTTAAATCCACCAATAAAATGTGCTCCAAAATTTTCAGCAGTAATACAAGAAACCCTCCCTACATAACAAACACCATCCACATTAAATCCATTCTCAATTTCTTTAAGGTCACCAATCAATTGCCTAAATACTACTTTTTGGCCAAACAATTTTAAATCTTTTTCACAGCACAGTAAAAGAAGCTGCATTTGGTGAACTGATGACCTATACTGAGGGTAGATGTTTCCTAATGTGAAATAAAATCCGAGAATTTTATGTTTATTTTGTGAAGAACCTAACGGGTTAACAACCTCAAACGCATCCTGAAAAAGGATAAGCTGAAAGATTTTTATTGATCCATTTGCTTGGCATTGCTGAAACACGCTACCGTCAGTAAAATCACTCATTCGATCTGCTACTTCATTTTTCAGTGGATTATCTACTTGATCCTTTGCAGACTTATCGTGGAGCAGATTAACAAGAGTTTTTTTAATTGGAATGTAGTGGCAGTAACGCAAGCGATTTACCTCATCGCGACCCATGCAAATTTCAATGGGTTTGACAAATTTCATGCTTTTTTCAAAATATTGTTGTCTTAAATAGATAGATTTAAGAAGTCTCGATTCAGTATCGAATGCAGATTTTAAAAACTTTGAGTCATGGACATATTTTACAATTGTTTTTTTTTTCATCTTCAGATATGTTTACTAATTCACCTCAATTTATTAGTGAAACTCTGTGTGAAAAAGGAATCCTCCTGAATCAGTAAATAATATCTCTTCCGTTATCAACTGTACTGTTTTAGATGGGATTAGGCATTTTGATTCCAAAAGCAAGCAAAAAAGAGCAATATTTTTCAGTGTGAGTTCTTCAGAGATATGGCTGTCTGACTGATTAAGTTGTTCACTTACGTCAGAAGTGACTAGTTCCACAGTACTGTCAACTCTCATGGTCAGGGCAACTGGCTCAGAATTAAGAAACTGTGGAGATAGGAATTTTGTACTGTGATTCAGATGATATCTAGATAAATGGGATGAAAATGAAGATTTGACTTTAAATGTTTTGGCACACCCCTTAAAACAGCATCTAATAAAGCCCCCGGAGGTTAGATGTGACTTAATGTGCGATATTAAATCAGAAACTCTATTAAATGCCTTATGACACAATCTTTGGTTGCACTTTAAATCCACTTCTGAATTGCAAAGTTGTAAACCACGCAATCCACGGTGGTATCGCGAGACATGAGTATTAAAGCCATAGTAAGAGCCAAATGTCTTGGAGCAACAACGCACCCCACACTGAAATCTAAAATTATTTACATTTCTATGAATGCTCATGTGGTGAACATATTTCTTTAAAGATAAAGAAACATAGTTGCAATTGACACACTCATACATGATGTTAAGTATTAAGTATGCACTTTTATGCAAAATGTTTTATAATATGAGATATTCCTAAGAAAAACAGAAGGAATTACTGTTTTATGTATTGAATGTAAAATTTCATGTATCAAAAATAAACAATAACTGACACTAATTGCCAAAGGCTTTGATTCCTCTGAAACCAAATACTTTTACATATTTTTTAAAAATTCAACCAATTTAGCATGCAGAACAAAGATTCATTACCAAATTTTTTTACAATACAAAAAATATGTCCGCAAAAAAGATCCTCCGTAATTGTCAGCACTGTTGTCTTATGCAATATACAGGGTGTCCCAGAATTATTGGATACATTGCAAAATTATGTAAAAAAAACTGAGCATTGTCGGTTTTTCTATGTCACGTATTACAAACACGGTTTCTATATTTTTGTTTCGCAGAATTGTTATTCCCAGAATCCGATAGATGGCACTAGGTGTGGCCTGATGAGGAATGTATGAGAAATGCGCAATCGGTAGTAATGTCATCCGTACAGCACAAGGCGATGTGTGTGTTATGGCTTGCGAAATTAAAGTCTGTCATTAAAGTTAAAAGACAGTACCATTTAGAGTATGGTTGTAATCCTCCATCAATGATTTCAATTAAGCGATGGATAAAACAGTTCTGGCAATGTGGAACCTCGTGGAGGAGCCGGTTGGCCTAGCATCAGCGGTGAGACGGTTGACCAAGTTAATGGAAGTTTCCGACGAAGCTCCAGGAAATCCATTCGTAAAGCAAGCATAGAACTGTGCATTCCGAAATCGACAGTTCACGATATCTTGCACAAGAAATTAAAGTTTTATGCTTATAAAATCCAAATAGTGCAAAAGATGCATGTAAATGATCACACTCTGCGAAACGATTTCGCTGTGGTTATGCTAAATTGAGTGAAAAACAACGAAAACTTTCTCAGTACTGTCATTTTCAGAGATGAATCCACATTTCATGTATTGTGAATTGTCACAACTGTAGGATATGGGGTAGTGAACTGCCTCATGCTGCTATTGAACTGGAACGTGATTCTCCAAAAGTTAACGTGTGGTGCGCCCTATCAAAAAGAGAAGTGATTGGCCCTTCCTTCTGCGAAAAAAACAAATGATGACATTTACTTGGATATGATAGAAACTTTCGCTATACCCAGATCAAAAGATATGATGTCATTTTCCAACAAGACGGTACGACTCCGCATTGGTCAACATGTATACATAAGTGCCTAAATGAGCCTTTTCCCCAACAGATAGATTGGCCGTGGTGGTCCCATTCTGTGGCCTCCTTGCTCTCCAGATCTAACTCCATTGGATTATTTCATGTGGGATTAGGATCGTGTCTATCAGACGCCTTGTACTGATTTGCAGGAACTAAAGTAGCGTATCACAGCTGCTATTTAATTCCATAACTCCTCAGAAGCTTGCCAATACATGGCATGAAATTGATAATCAGTTTATTCTTATCTGTTTAATGTTTTGTTTTATATAATTTTGTTATGGGTCCAATAATTCTCGGACACCCTGTATATATACTGGCATTTTTGAACTTCCCTTTTTGTTGGTAAAGTTCGATTAACACTTACCGCACGTGGGGCTTGGCTTTCAATTCTTATTTCCGTTATCTGGATGCGGCATGTGGGTTTTTCATTTAGTTGCGGGTCCACTTCATTTTTTCCCCCGTTGTTATTTATCTGGCCTCGTCATTAAATGAGTTTTTTCCCTTGCTGCCTCCTCATTTACTTCGATAATTTTTCATAGCCCTAGTACTTTCGGTAATACTCCATTACCGTCATCGAGGGGACGTTTTGCTCAGACTGGCACGGACCGTGTCAGCCAGAGATGGCGCCACAACGCCCAAGAAGAAGCGATAGCCGATGACAGAAGCAGCCCGCGAGAACCACCGAAAAGCCCAGCTGACACGGTCCGTGCCAGTCTAAGCAAAACGTCCCCTCGATGACGGTAATGGAGCGTTTTGGCGCCATCTCTTGTTGGTCACATTAGTGACCAACAAGAGATGGCGCCACAACGCCCAAGAAGAATCGATAGCCGATGACAGAAGCAGCCCGCGAGAACCACCGAAAAGCCCAGCTGACACGGTCCGTGCCAGTCTGAGCAAAACGTCCCCTTGATGACGGTAATGGAGTATTACCAAAAGTACTAGGGTTATGAAAAATTATCAAAGTAAATGAGGAGGCAGCAAGGGAAAAATTCATTTAATGACGAGGCCAGATAAATAACAACGGGAAAAAATGAAGTGGACCCGCAACTAAATGAAAAACCCCCATGCCGCATCCACATAACGGAAATAAGAATTGAAAGCCAAGCCCCAAGTGCGGTAAGTGTTAATCGAACTTTACCAACAAAAAGGGAAGTTCAAAAATGCCAGTGCATTAATTCACGTTAAAAAAATAACCTCCAATATCGGAAGTAAATTGAAACTGTATATATACATTTTTGTAGCAAATAAATACAACAGAATAAAAACAAGAATTTTATTTGTTGAGAAGGAAATAAGAAACTAAGACTTTTGAATCCAAAAGATTTTGAAAACCGGTAGAAACAGTAAAGATTTTATGTGTGCAGCTCTGTGGAGCACCACATTAACAGGACCCGCAATTTTATGAGAGTTCCTAGTTCTTTTTTTTATGTGAAAAAGATTTTTTTCTTTTTCATACATTAGCATGAGAAAGTATTGTAATCGTGAAAAATTCGACTCCAAGATGTCAAAGGAAATGCAAGTTGTGATGTACTTTGCACAAAAAAGAGTAGTCATGACTACTTTCTATTTTTAAATAAATCCGGTACTTGTATGTACCTCTTATTTTTCCAGTTTTTCAAAAAAATAAGATTTTCATTTCTAGAAACTTGTCTCCTGCCTCATTTATTTAGAACTGATGGAGATAATGCTTCACTGGTGATGTGACGTCATTGCTGATATTCAATCAGAATGGCGACACAAGAGGTCTGAATGTTACATTGTGATTAAAACTTTCACCGATTCACCCTTTCATGATGTACATTCTCGGAGATTTTTTTCAATTCATTTATAGTGACAAACTGACAATGAGGGACAGAGGCCCCTTGAGATATATCAAATATGGCATCAGCCATCTTGATTGAAGTCCATGGTAAAGTAAGGTTTAGAAATTACCAGATGATTATAGTTATATTTGGTGTTTTCACTAACACGATGCAAATTTTTTTATTGAATTTTGCCTTTTTTAATGCGGGGGAGGGCAGGTTTAGTCTTTGGAAAAAAAATCTCTTATCAGGAATTCAGGGTGTTATTTTGGGTTCTGTATTAGGATTACAATTTATCTGTGTTTGACTTTATTACTATATATATACAGCTCAAAACAATTAGGGAATAGGGAATATCGTAGTTTTGTATTAAAAATGAGTGACAGAAAACTTTAGAGGTTGGAATAGGAACTACAGACACTTAGTACGCTATGCAAAAAGAAAAATATGGCCAAAACAATTAGCAAATTTAAATTTAATAATTTTTGAGGAGACAAATGTACAAAGGCATATTTATGATCATATCGTAAAAATGAAAATAAAGGTAAATTTCTCACTGAAACACATGTACGGCAATTTGCATTGTATAAGCCACGTATAAACGATTTAAAAAAAAAAAAGAAAGAAAAGTTTTTGCTGCCGTTCAATTTGAAAAATAATCTGCAGGGTAATTGTGCTGGAGAGGGGCTATATAATTGGAAAAGGAACTCTCTCGGAAAAACATTTCAGTCCAGGATTTGCACGAAGTGAAGAGGACGGAAAAGGGATGTCATAATGAAAGACCGGGAAAGCTGTAGGAAGGGGCGGAGGCAGTTATTTTGTCTTTGTATTGTTGGGAAAGACAAAAGGCTGACTGTGCTTGTGCCCTCTCCTCATCAATTGGCCAATAAAAATGTATGCACAGTGCTTGCTGCAGGAACCTAAACATGCACGCCTCATTTCAAAGTTCCAAGTTCTGAATCTCGTATACATTGTGCCTTGTATTTTAGTTTGTCCTTTGCCACTTTGACCAAAGTCTTTGTTTCATTTCTTCGGACGCCTGAACTTTTTTTTTATTAGAGGTTTTTTTTTTTGATTGGAAGTTTAACGAGCACCGTGAGCAACTCAATGGGCTATAAGCAGTCGCCCGTCGCTAATTTAGGGTCTCTGGTTCCAGAGAAGGGATAGAGCCAGTGCCGTAAGACAAACACAACATCCATGCCTCACCGGGAATCGAACCCGGACCCCTTCCGGACGAATGATCAGAGGCCATCGCTTAGACCACTGCGCCACCGGGGCCGCCTATTGGAGGTTTAACGACCACCGTGAGCAACTCTATGGGCTATAAGCGGTCGCCCGTCCCTAATTTAGGGTCACTGGTTACAGGGAAGAAAGAGAGCCAGTGCCGTAAGACAAACACAACATCCATGCCTCACCGGGATTCGAACCCAGACCCCTTTCGGACGAATGATCAGAGGTCATCGCTTAGACCACTGCACAACCGGGGCGGCAAACTTTTGTTTTTGTGCATTCATTTTTAATTTATGTTGTCTACACTTGATTCAATGTTTCAATTTTCTTTAGTATAAAATTTTTGTAAGATACGTGGACACTTGAGATTTTGGGGTATACTAGCAATGTTTATTTCTTACACAGTACACCAGAAGAGATTTTTGAGGGGTTTTTCTTAGCTCACGAAGCAGTTCTAATGTAATTACTGCCTAGCATCAGTGACCTGTTTGTAAAACTTTCTACGTGCAATTGTGTTTGCATTGAAATACACCTTTTGGGGTACTCATTTTATAAATAAAACAAACAGATATTGGTAGTGCTATTAAGTTTACGCGACGCGCCTCGAGTTGTGCGTTGGGCATCAGTTGAGTGATATTTGTTATTTTTTTATAATTTTACAGAAAACACTGGCAGTTAATACTACACAAATACCTGTGTATTGATATATTTCAACTAATTTTTAAGAAATTGAATGGTTCTGATAAATTTCCATTTTACCACAGATGAGGTATACACACTGCTCACATGAGATTTCTTCAATGTGTTAGTTTGCAGAAAAAAATGTTTCAACATCTTTAAACAGACATTTTAAAGACAAACTCCTGAACTATGTGTGAACTTCTGTTTTTGTGCATTCATTTCAAATTTTTGTTATCTATACTTGATTCAATGTTTGCATTTCTTTAGGAATAAATATTAAAAATAATACATTTCCTTATGTCTGCAAACACATAAGATGTATTTTACAAAGCCTTAACATACATATATAAAGGAAATAGGTATCCAACATATGTACAAGACATACATATCTATCTTATAGTCTATAGGACATTCGCATTTTACAAGCACTTGTGACCAGAAATAGGGGCCACAAAATCTTCAGTAACCCAGATTCCAAAACAAGCTGTCTGGCACTGAAAAAAAAATGTAGGAAGCAGGAGCATGGTGTTAGAATTTTTAGCACCTGCGATTGCGAATGCTAAATAAAAATTTCCTGGCACCAACGTGGTCTGGGTGAAATTGACCATTATACAATTTGTACCTTGTTCTCCAAAACTAGTTGTCACCCTAGTCACAGGACAAGCGAGGAAAATTAGTTAGCAACTGCATTCGTTTACTTAACTTGTTCGGCCTAACAAATAATTTGAACGAAATACATGAAACAAAAAATCAAACTTGTTTCAATTGTTACCAAAACCACTTAATACTAACATTCTCATCATAATGCACTGTGACTTACACAAAACAAAAGAATACTTACCGAAAATAAATGCTGCGGTGCTTCTATGAATCGGTAACATAGAATCCTTACTTTATGTAGACGTCCATCGCTTCGTACCAACATGGCGTCCGCGACCAGTCCGTTGCCATTCGACAGCACGTAAAAAAAGGTATTATACCGTAATGGTTAAAACAGTTTAAACACCGTGAACATGTAGTTTATCTACCGAAAATGTACGGTTCATCGCCCGTTGGCGTGCTAACGGTCCGTAAACCGTTTTAATACAGTTGAAACACCGAGAATTCGCGGCAATTTTTTACAGTGTACGCTATGTTAATAGTTCCACAATAAAATGCAAATGAACGCGTGTGTGCTGGTAAAATAATAACAGACTTTCGTAAAGCAAAAATAATGAACTTCACAAATAATTAGAAGGCGAATGAATAATTAATACACCGTTGACGTGTGTATCACTTAAATACGTGGAAAGAGCGATGTCTTCTATTTTATGTAGTTGAACTTCTTTTGTATGGAGGGTTCAATACGCCATTGGGCTATCATTCTAAACTTCCTTGAGTTTATAAGAGGACACAGCGTAGCAATAGCATTTTTTCGCTGGATTGTATGGCTTTACGTTGGATTGGATTGGATGGTTCTATTGCGTAAGCATTGATGTTGTCGGCTCCCTAGATATATTCTCAGCTGTGCAGACCCCTTCCGGCAAATAGAAGGGAGACACAGCTGAGCACATAGCTTACCTCAAAGTTAACAAACAGTAATATAAACGTAAACAAACGCGTTTGCATACGTCGCGCTGTGATACCCGTAGTACTTAGGAAGCATTTGTAAACAAAGTGTTTTTGGTCCAAAAAAGATATGCAGCGCCATCTATCGGCTTTCGAAGATAGATGGCGTTGCATATCTTTATTTCATTCTCAGTGTAGAAGCTCATCAAAAACGCATAAATATTCTCGAACTGCAGCGCCATCTATCTTCGTCAGCTGAAATAAAGGCACGTGTAAGGCAGCAAAGCAATAGTTGTTTTTTCTGCGTTTTTCGAGAGACTGATTCATTATAACTTTGTTTCCTCTCCTTACATTTCTCTTCTTTTTCTTTCCACGAAAATCTAATTAAAACTTAGCGAATCACACCGAAAAATGCAATATTTTAATTTCTAGGGAGCTGGTAAAAATGTTCTGGAAATGTTCATTTCGTTATCTAACATTCCTTCTCATTTTAATTTGCTGAAAACTTCCCACCACAAAAATAATGTTATATTATCCCCTCCATACAGCTCCCCTTGCTAAAATTACAAAATAGGGTATGCTGATTCGACAGAGCTTATATGCCTGATTTGTTACATGATAAATTTTCCATAGTGAAAGCTAATATCATATATACCGATATAATTTCCCCTTGCATCTTTATTAAAACAATGCCACAAACGATATGGTTGTTGAACGCTCCGTAAAAAGGTATTGCCTGTTGGATGGGCATTCCTTCAACTATTGACTATTAAAATTTATCTCTGTCAGAGGGAAAAATATCAAATATTCCACAAAATAGAGGGTTCAATTTTGAGTATTTAAAAGTGGGGTGGTGGAGCGTATCAGAGCTTAGGTTTAACAGTACTAAAGGAAGGCATATTCAATTTCTTTGGAACGTAACAGAAGAGACTTTGCAGACCTAATCACTTTGGCCATTAGGGGTGAGAGAATATTCCTATATATAGAGTTTCTTGGAGACTTGTTTGTTAGTTTTCGCTTTTTGGAAGAAAGATCTACTGTGTTACAGGTATGTATGAGCTAGCGTAGATTTACCCGTAGCCTCTCATTCGATACCAAGTTGTCATTACGGCTTGCGCACCCTTAATACTTTACAAGATGTTTCTGATTGCCTATCTTCCTTCTTACTGTTCCGACTTTTCCAACGCTGCTTTCTGCGGTGTTGTCCGTAAGCAAAGCAAATTATTTTTTTTTCAAATAAAGTGAGGAAATTCTCCAGAAGGTACAAGGACCATTAATATGTCCCTGTACCTGTTGAAGGCGACAGGACCAGAGAAAAGGATGCCAGTCTCAAGAATTGAACGGAATTGAATTATAAGCAGTTATAGGAAGGGAGTCTTTGACCCCAGGTCTACAACTGCCCTAAGAAAGTTAGAAAATAAAATATTTTCTTTAGACTTAGCTTCCATTTTTCCTTGCCCCTTCGAATGGATTAGCTGTGTAGCTGTAACCCTAAGAAACTGCTTCGAAATAATACTTGGGCATCCATGTATGTAATTCAAATTTTTCTGTTTAAAATAACAATATTTTTGGAGCCCGTTATCCTTTCTACTTCGTAGCGGAAACTGTTTTTTGGGTTTAGTAGTTCCAAACGAATGTACTTCGGCTTTCACCTAAGCTATAGAAACATTTAGAAAAAGGCAAACAATCCATCAGTGAATGGGATACGTGCTGTAGAGAAGGGTCCAATAACGTCAAACTTTAGTGCAGCCAGGGATATTCGTTGTAGGTTTGAATTGGATATCCTGTTCCTGTTGTCCATGGGGCGCCCTCTATTTGCACTTTGTTGCAGTCAAACTTTTATAGCGATCTCCTATGATTTAAAATAATAATACACTGGGAGTAAGAGCTTCGAAGAATAGAGCGGTGCGCTTCCGTTATGTCATCCATCATTCAGAGGTTTTTGGGAAAACAAATACTTATTCCGGCTGAAAAGAATCGGTTCCTGCTCAAATCTGTTTTGGCTCCTTGCGTACAAAAGTTTTAATTTGACTGTAGCTTGTAAGCTTCCACCTCTCGACCGATCAGAAACAACATTATTTTTCGAGCCCGTCATATATCACAGCTCGAGTGAAACGTTTTGCAGATAGAAGGTAATCAGCATGCAGTACTTAAGATATAGTTGTGGAATGTGTAAAATCGCGATGCTTAACTATTTATGTGCTATTTTGAAACTATTACAATAGTTGAACGTGTACTCTTCAGCAGTGTTTGCCGATTTTTTTGTTTATGTCTAAGATTTGCAATTTAAACAACCAATTGTTAATTTGGAGGTGAGTTGTACCCTCAGCGGAGGTCCTTCCACTGCAAGATGCATGACACCACTCAGGATATATTTAGAGAACTGACAATATTTATATATCCTATTGTTTTCAGTGAGGTTTCTTGTATTTCTACAGGCTCCCTGCTTTTCTAATCCCTTTGCTTTCTTGTGTTTTTACAGGCTCCCTCTTTTCCTAATTTTCAGGGTGAGCTTTATTTTCCAACTAGCTTATTGGACCTATTTCCCTTTATGTACTGTGTGAGTTGGCCGATTTTCTTCCGCAGTTCATCAACTCCTTCTGGCAGTTTTCTTTGCCATGCTGGTAGGATGGGTTTCATGGTCCTTTGTTCCTTCTGATGGATGGTGTTTTTCCCGTTTAACCTTGCGGCTGTAACTGCTGCAAAGTGCACAACAGTGTGGAAGGATTCTAACGTGGTGCCACATATGATATGGGTTCAGCTGGTATCACAGACTTGTTCAGATGTTCTGTTATTTGCGAAAGATCTCTGTTAGGTCTTTACCTCGGTATTCTATGTCTCATGGAGGGTCCATTCCTTTGAACTCTAGGACGGCTGTCCTGATTTCGTTGGCAACCGCTTATGGCACCCGCTAGCTTTGTTCGCTCCGGTCTTCTGACTCTGTCTCATGCTTGTCATCAGTCACTGTATTTCTTTCTGCATCGTACTGCTCGCTACTCTGTGGTTGGTGACCTAGTCCTTGCTTGATGGCTTCTAGGACGGCAGATGACATCATATTCTTCACGACAAAAGGTCCGTCTCTGATCCGCTAGTCGCTGTTTGCTGACTTGAATGTCAGGGTATTGCTGTTGCCGTCTGTCATACAGTCTCTTCCTGTACATTGTCATATCTGTCTCCATTTTAATCACTTCGTAGTATGTTCGCATGATGTACATGTTCATCTCTGGACTCCATCTCATGCGTCGGCCTGCACTTCGGTCCGGTTTGGTCCTGGGCTTAGTAGCCCCAGAAGCATCTCTGGCCGATTGCTGACTATTGCTTGTGGTAGCCATGAGAAGGGCAACGCCACTTATTTCATCGCTTCTCTCTAGAAACAGTAACTTACTTGTCGAACGGGCATCTGTACCTAAAGCTCGAACATGAGTGACTTTATCCTGCGCCACACTAGATGCGGTATGTGCTGATCTCTTTCTTAGTATCATCCTCATGGAGTTCAGATTTTTCAGTAAGCAGGTTTCTTAACTAGTGGATATTGTATCTTTTTGACTGATGTTATAAGCACTAGATGGCGCCACATTTTAGCTGCTGTTTGGACACCTTTTCAGGAAAGTAGTCTTTAGTCGAAATCCATGGCGGCTGGCGACTGTTCTAGGTAGCATCGAAACGGCGAACGCTTGGGTGGTAGCTGCTTACGCTATCCACAAAGCCTCTGTAGCATTATCATTATTATTATTATTATTTTTCTTTTTGTCCACTTCCTCGACCACAGCCGGTGAGAAAGGAGGTGAAATTCATTTTATGCCTGGAAATTCAGGAATTTTCTAGTGATTGGTAGGTTTGTAGAATGAATGCCTTTTGGATTGGGTGAAGCAGCCTCCATTCGCAAGTTCTCATATTTCGAAATTTCCTCAGATACTGTTTGTTTTATGCTTTCTCGAAGTGGAACTACTACATGTGTCAGTTGTGTCTACAATTACAGTGACAGGGCCGCCCCGGTGGCGCAGTGGTCTAAGGCGCTGGCCTCTGATCATTCGTCCGTAAGGGGTCTGGGTTCGAATCCCGTTGAGGCATGGATGTTGTGTTTGTCTTACGGCACTGGCTCTCTCCCTTCCCTGGAACCAGTGACCCTAATTTAGGGACGGGCGACTACTTATAGCCCATTGAGTTGTTCACGGTGGTCGTTAAACCTCCAATCAAAAAAAAAAAAAAAAAAACAGTGGCAGGTCGGTTGCGGTCAGTGGTCTTGTCTGTGATAATAGATTTGTCCTAGTACATGATGTAATGCTAATTTTCGAGCATAGGTTCTGGTTGGTCCTTATAATGAGGTGGAGTATAGCATTTTATTAATATTATTATTATCATTACTATTATTATTACTATTTTTCTTTTTCACAATTTCGTTTCTCAAAAGCAAATCTTGTTATTCTTTTCAGAATTCTACCTATTAGGATTCTAATTCAAACAAACATTCTCAGGATTTGTGCTGAAATTATCAGCGTATCAAGAATTTCCGTTTCCGAAATTGAGTGTAACTTCGACGCAAAATTTATTAAAGTTGCTACCAGGGTCGGGTTTACCATTGGGCCAACCTGGACCATGGCCCAGGGCGTTGCAAATAAAGGGGCGCCAAAATTTCAAGAATACATGTAGCACAAGACGTTTTATCTTATTCCCTACCCCTCTCCCGCCCCAATCAAAAGAGAATGAAATGGGATTTTTCTTTTCAACAAATTATAAACTGAGTAGTATAATACCTTTAATACTTAAGAAAATATTAAATGGTGTTAGTACATTCGATGTGTTTTTTAAATATTAAAAATATTAATGCATTTTGAATGTGGATTCAGTAAGACTCAGAGACGCATTACTTTTACATAGCTCGCAGAGAACGGGTAACAAGAGTGGGAGGTTAGGGAAGGGGCACTGCGCTGCACTGCACTGGCGCATACTTTTTACAAGGCTTTGAAAAATCTGAGCGTGAGGACAGCCCTGGGATGTAGGTTGAAAGACTGCAATCGGACTCCAAGAATTCAAGGCCCCAGGGTATTGTGGGTGCAAGAGAGGACAAAGTACTGGTTAGAATGCATTCCAATTCAGCTTATGACACCAGCTGCCTGCTTTGGGATTGTCCCGCTGCCCTCCTGTTAGTTTACATGTGTGTTTTCATTCTCGCTTAGTTCTTTTGGGTGAAATCATTACTATTAATCATCACCGTCAGCGAAAATGTCGACTACGAAGTTTTCTGAATGCGAAAATAGAAAAAAAAGCTTAAAAAGATTGAAAAAGAAGAGCATCTGTTAAAAAAAATACCGAAACTTTAAAAACTTTTTTAAACTGGCAGAAGATGACACAGTAAGTAAAAAGAAAATGCAGTGTTTGATTGCAAGATCTACTGATGAAGAAGCTAAGGAGCCAACTGAACAAGAACTAAGGGCTCAGGGTGAAGATCAAATTTGTGAGTCTTCCGAAGGTGAGGATGAGGAAGGTAATTCTAACACAAATCCTGGAGGAAATTTTGAAGCTGTTGAAAGAAATGAGCTTTTGTTACATCATATGATATTAGATCCTGCTAAATGGAAAGTAGACGATTCATTTGTTGATTATATTAAAAAGAATCCTCCGAATAAAAATAACCACTAAATAGATTTTACAGTTTCAAAAATATCTTATACTGATTGATTTAGATCTGCCTCAAAAGTATTATTTTAACCGTCTTCAAAATGGTAAAATTGAAAGAAGAGAACAACTATTGTATTTTGAGTCAACTGGACGCATTTTTTGTTTACCATGTAAACTGTTTGCAAAGCCAGAGGGTTCTTTCTCAAGTATAAGTTTCTATGATTGAAAACACGAAAACATTATACATACACACAGTGCTTCATTTGAGCATGTAGCGTCTAACACGCGCAAAGAATACTGGAAAAATTTATTCTTCTGTAATTAAGCAACTGATGAATGAGAAAAATTATTGGAAAGAAGTACTTTTACGGATTATCGAAGTCATTAAATTTCTGTCTTCCCGTGGATTAGCATTTCGTGGAAATGGAGCGAACGACAGGTTAGGGAATAAAAAAGATGGCAATTATCTAGATATCCTTGAAGTGATAGGAAAATTTGACCCTTTTCTGGAGCAACATTTGAAAAGTTTTGGAAATAAGGGAAGTGAAAATGTTTCATACCTTTCGAAGAATGTATGTGAAGAATTCATTTCATTAATGGCCTTATGAGTCACTGACGCAATAAAGAGTGGAAGTCGGGCAAATATTACCCTATTATTATAGACTCCACTCCATATTTGTCAAAAGTTGACTGTTATTTTTCGTTATGTTCTGAAAAATGGACAACCAGTGGAACCATTTATTTGTTTCTTGCCCAACTTTGGTCATAAAGCAGAAGACATGAGAAAGGCTTTATTGAAGCTGTTACAAGATTTAAAAATAGATGTTAAAGACTGCAGAGGCCAAAGTTAAGACAGTGCGAGAAATATGTCTGGTGAATGTTCAGGTCTCTAAGCTCCATTAAAAAGTTATAACAGTTTAGCCTACTATATTCCATGGGAAGCAAATTTGGTTGGGAAATATGCAGCGGGATGTTGCTTTGAAGCTACATCTTTTTTTATGTTCGTACAGGAAATACACAACTTTTGGTCATCTTCATCACATAGGTGGCAAATCTTGAAGAAAAAGGCTTCAAAATAGTTATAAGCTCCACAGCGAATCTGGATGGCAATCGCCACTTCTTGTACCCAAAACGTTATGCGAAAGCTGATGGTCAGCAAGGGTTGATGCGTGCCAGGCCTTACGCTCCAGTTATTCCTGCATTAGAGATGCACTTCAAGACTTCGCAGACAACACCCGTGAAAAATTAGAAGCAAGAGTAGAAGCAGGGAGATTATTAAGTAATATGAATTTGTTAGAAATGGGCATTCTCTTAGAGCTTTGGAGTGACATTTTACAAAGAATTGATAGTTGCAATAAAACACTGCCGAAAGTGAATATTGACCTTTCAGTTGCTGTAGAACTGTACGATTCACTTTTTAAACATTTAAGTGATCTCCGGAATAAATTTGATAAGTATGAAGAAGATAGAAAACTTTTGTCTCAATGCGACGAATATAAGAAAAATGTTACTAGAACCCGTCGGAGAAAACTACAATTTCAAGAGGTGAATGACAATAAAGAAACTGTTTTCACTGGAAAGAAACATATGCGAATATGCATTTTCCATATGATCATTGATAACTTGGTGCAGCAGTTGAAATGTCGACGAGATGCGTATTCCGATGTGGAGAGCATATTAGAGTTTCTAACGCAATTATCAGATGTTGATGAGACAACAGTATCTCAAAAGACAAAAAATCTATTGACAGTTTACTCTCAAGATTTAGGCCCAGAATTTAACAAGAATGTCTTCATTTCCAGAAATTTTGGAATAATTTAGATAGACCAGAAGTGACAGATGCAAGTGTTAGTGTTCCTGCTGAGGATATGTTGAAACTGATTAGGGAAAAAAGCATTGATTCAACTTTTCCGAACATTGATGTAATCCTAAGGATTTACCTATGCATTTCCATCACTAATGCCTCTGGAGAAAGAAGTTTTTCTCTTTTGAAAATCGTCCACAACTATTTGAGGACATCTACTTCTCAAGAAAGATGGACAAGTGCAATGGCAACTTTGTCACTTATTTCGAACATTGTAGAAACATTAACATGTGATGATACAGTACTAGAGGATTTTGTCACAAAGAAATCGAGAAAAAAATTTTAGCGGTGAGTAATTTTACTATATATAAGATATGTTCATTCATTTCTTCTATCTCTCAGTCTCTTAATCGATACACAATGAACATTGGTAGCAGCACTGTCATTATATTTTTAAAAATTCTAAAATTAATATGGCATACATTGTAAATTTAAATCCAACATTTTGCAGGCAAATGTTTCGGAAGTGTGTTAAAAAACCCGATTTCATTTGTAAACATTAAAATTTACTGTGAATTTATGTTTTAAAATTATGCGAATTAAATTGTGAGAAAACGACATTTATAAAGTTTTATTTCAATGCCCAGTTTTAAATAATACATGTGCTAAAAATTTTACAAAGTTGGGTTGTACTTGAGAACATACCGATTATTTGTGTGATAAAAACATTTCATGTAATATGTAATTTAAATAGGAAATTCTAATCGGCCTCAAATTTCTTACAATAAGTTTGCTTAGGGGCGTCTGATATTTCTTGGCCCAAGGCGCTGTAATGCTTACACCCGCCCTGGTTGCTACGCTTCCAAAACAAAACGTAAATGAAATATCGTAATATCTAAGAAGAAAAGAACTGTACTTTTCAGGAATTTTTTTAGAATTTCTAGCGGTTTTTGAGTGTTATCGTGAAAGATAAACAAATGAAGTAAAACTGAAATTAAACTTGATTATGTGCTTATAGCCCATTGAGTTGCTCACGGTGGTCGTTAAACCTCCTCCAAACTTGAATACGAATGAATATTTCTACTTGGAATTTATTTTACTATTGTCGTTAAAGACGCATAGCATCAAAAAGGCGTTTTTGCGATGGAATGGGTTTTATCATAATTTACGCTGACTGCAATGAAATATTTTTACGTTTATGTGAAACGTGATGAAATAATGTTCGGCCATAGTTTAGTAAAACATATTGTTCAATAAAAATTAAATTCACTATTGTTTCTTCACTTTCGTTACCCATTCCCATTACATCGAACTTTTTTACTTGGGATTAATTTACTGCTGTCGGAAAATTCACATAGGACGAAAAGTTGGAAATATCTGGAATTGCAAAAGTTTTAGAGCAAACATTATAAAAGGAGCACACTTGCTGTAGCCGTAGCAAGTTTTTCACAAAGACAGTACAAGGATTCATCCGGCTGTTTGCGCGATAGAGGAGTTAGCGCTAACGTGTAGCCGATGTGAAGGGTGAAAGCACTTAATTTCTTCATGGATTGCGTTTCCTTACAATTTGCCTTTAAAAGGACGCTTAGGAATGTTAATTGCATCCCTGATCCAACATATTTATTCTGAAGTAAAAGATATGTTCCCTAATGAATTGTAACCTGTCCATCTTGAAGAATAATTCAAGTACATTGATTATACCGGTCAGAAAAAAACCTGTATAATTATGATGCGAATCAACACTTCAAAGCAGCAATCTAGGGAAAGAAAATTCCTATGGAATTGAAATTGCAGAGTGTGGTCTACTAGACGTTTTTTTTTATTTCTCTGTGTTAGCTTACTTTTGAGTGGAAGCTTATTGGTTCCATTATGTAAGGATTATGGACCAATTCCCGAGTGTAGGTGAACACAGAAAATCCTTCTCTGCAACGTGCTTCTATCGACACCCGAATTATCGAAAACATTAAGACGAATCCACTCGGAGATTCAATGGGTGACTCTCAGAGCATCATGATGTTGCAAGGCATCCCTGCAGGTCACACAATGAAATATACGTATCCTCGTCCGTACCATTTCATCAAGAAACCTCCTCCGATTCCACATGTTCCAGCAAAAGAACATCTGTAAATTGTGTAAAGAACGGCGTCGAAACACCTTACGGGGAAGAATACACACGAACTATAATCACACCGAAGCTAACAGGTATTAGTGCTAACTTTCCTAAAGGGCCTTTAAGGGCCAGCGAAAACAGTAATAGACCGCGGTCGATACAGAGTTGGAATGTAAAAAATCGTCGAAACAAATTACCGGCTCCCGCTAGAAAACACACGAACCGGATTTAACAGCTGGGACCGTAAATATTATGAAACGCAATCAGTACAAAATTTACGTGCTTTTACCTTTCAAATAGGCCAATAGATAGCAGCACGTCAGCACTAATTCTTCTATCGCGCAATGAAAGGCCAGGGATGGAAACGTAACCCCTAAAATATTGCATATATATTCGTTTCGTTAAAATGAATGTGACATTGAACAATGGTAACTTACGTGGATCAGCTAAAACCAGAAATAATCATCATGAGCATTTAGGCAAGCATTCCATGTTGACACTAGTGAACGAATGGCATGATCGGAGAATGAAGACAGCTGCTGGGCGAACCAATACATGACTACCTCTTAGACCTCTCCGTCGTTTGTAAAGTGACGTCATTTCAAGTGTGTTTCTAACGGGTCAAAACTGTGGAAGTCGCAAAGCGACATATCCGTACAGGAGGGCGATTGCAGCAGGACATCTCATCATGTTTGGCAAGTTTAGCACATTTAAAGTTGGAGGTTTATGGGGTTGCTTTCTCATCCAAGAGGATCACACCTTGCGTTAACTTTCCCGGCCGTTTTGACTTGAACTCCTACCGCAGGTTTTCGAGCGTTGCGCAGTGTCTTTCCTTATTCACTGTTACACCGTGTGATAGCCAGTCCACCAGTATTGGACCACTGTGATAAAAAATATGGTTAGAATAACGTTACTAGCGCTCATTATACTGAGTGATTTGCGATGAGGGCCCGATGATGGGTAATGCTATTGGAAGCTCATGCGACGGGTCGCTAGTCGAATATGACGTCAGCACGTTTTATCACGGACCACAGTTCTGCCAAGGAACTCTACACCCTCCTTCTCGTACCGTAGTAAGTTCACCAAGGAAAGGCCCATTTGTTCAGCCCTGTGTTCTGTTGACAACAATTTGGGATTCCACACCGCACTCCCCTTGCTGTACACTAAGCGCTTATGAACTATTGTGCGCAAAGTTCCTGAGCTTAGTTCCAACACAGCATACAACTGTTGCACAGTCATTCTCCTATTCTCCTTAATATGAATATCAAACGCCGCGGTGTTTTCTGTCATTTTCCTGATCGCTTGTCTTGGCTTCGCGACATCTACCGTCGACACACGTCCCTGTCGAAACATGAAGAATGAACACGTGGATAATGTCCTGGCAAAGGCAACTTTGAAATCCACCGGTACATGTAGCGAAGCCTACCGGTGGAGATCACGGATTGTGCTGCAGCTTATTTTGTTGACGACCGGCGATGATGAACGCTTAAGGGGACCATCAGCAAATTCCATTTGTTACAGTAACATAAGAAATAAAGACAAGGGAGTCAAAGGGCTGTATTCAAAATTAAATCTAACTTACTAAATTGACGGAAAGCATTTGCGCTTTGTTTTAGTGCGATGACAGGATATGTTCATACCTTACTTAGTACATGTACTTCGCCTTTTCCTTATTAGCACGTTGTCCTCTTAATAAGATATGGTGTTTTTACTTAGAATTGGGTGGGTCACATTTACTCCTTTCCGTGCTTTTCCTCCCTGGCATTGCTTTCGGCTAGTGCCCTGCTACTGTCCCCTAGGCTGTATACAAGAGGTATGCCTTAATACACTTATAACTTTTTCGTAATCCCTGCCACTGGAGTAGGAGGTGACATGCTCCCATCATTCTTAGCCAAACTGTACCGATCAACTTATTTATGTGAATTAGGAGATTGGATCTTTTGCAAATTACTAAAATAATCCGTGGTGCTTCCAAATAGACTTGCCTGTGGGCTACATGATCTGAGCTTAATACTTAGTGCTGTTATTATATTGTAAAAACTTAAGTTCAGAAGAAGCTTTATTTTCACTAGTTGCCTCACTGTTTTACGTGCTGTCAGGCTAATAAAATTTAATAACATTTTTTGGTATTAGCCCAGTGCCCATTCAGACACTGTATTTCAGATAGTACTAGTTTTAAGCTTTAAAACGAGTATTATTAGATTTCTGTATATCCCTTAGTTCCGGAAATAGCCCTTGATGTCAGCTCATTTGCATTCATTGTCCCCTTGTTTCTATCGTCAGGGCTCAATTGTTTTCCTGCTGCACAGTTGCTTGGTACAAGAGTACGGACTAACCACTTCGTTGCACTACAACAGAGTGCAGATGTCTTCGGTCAATTTAGTAACTCAAATTTTATTTTGTATGACGTGCCTACACAATCCTGGCAGTGTTTCTTAGGTTACTTTTACAGACACAATTTGCAGACGGGCCCTTTTGGGGTCCTAGATTCGACGGTCTTCAGCAAAGAAAGTTGTCGGCTCAGACCGTGATCTACGCCGAGAGACTTCGCTACATGTACTGGTGGATTTCAAAGTTGCGTGAATCAGGACAAAGACAACACATGTTTAAACGCATTTTATCTCCAAATGTAAAACGGCGATTTAAAAAAGTAACAATACTTGTCTATCCTTCGGTGACCGGCCTCCTCCCATGCGGACTAGAGTCGTTTAGGAGGCAAGTGTGCCTCCAAAGCGTTACCTCATCTTTATTGAAATCGTTACCTCATTGTTATTCAATGCGTTATCTCATTTGGAGAGAGTTTGTCACGTGGGAACGAACTTCCACTAATTGGCGTCGTCTTTTAGAAAACGAATGCCTAATATTTTGATAGATGGAATCCACTATGATGATGAAACAGCAGGAAGTTAAGGTGTATAACAATAATGTGAATACCTTCTTCGCAAATATCTGATAAAACTGCTTCGTATGGCCTTTTAGCAGAAATTATTTTTATTTGTCGCTACCGATATGTTGTAGTATACGTTATCTTACACAAGGCTTTGTAAAAATTTTAATCTCCGTTTCACATTTCGAGTTAGAAGGTTAGACGTATTCGTTCTTACAGTATTTATTTCTAATTTCTTGATCAACAGAATTCATTGTGATGAGCTCAAATCCCCCGATGAATACGCTATAAGTATTCATGGCTCCTGCGAACTTACATGTCCCAAATGTAGGAAGACATTCGAGATAAAAAAATATAAACATCTGAGAAAATTTCATCCCGCAGCAGATAAGAACTTTATTGTGAATACTGACACCAGAACTAATTCCGTTGTGAATACTGACACCAGAACTAATTCCGTTGTGAATACTGACACCAGAACTAATTCCGTTGTGAATACTGACACCAGAACTAATTCCGTTGTGAATACTGACACCAGAACTAATTCCGTTGTGAATACTAATCGATTCTATTGATCAAAGCGTTAGCGATTCGTATTCTAGAAGACAACACCACTTGGTGGAGCTGGTTTCTACGTGAATGGCTACTTTCAATGAGGTAAAGACTCGAAGGGCACACCTTCCTCCTACGAGACCCTATTCTAATGAAGTAATCCACCGGAGAGTTCACATGCCTACTATTAGAACCTAGTGAACATTTATACCACAAGCGGTCAATAGGTATTACACTTTTTGGTTCAAAGTAAACAGCAACTGGTGTTAAATGTTTTAATACCTCTGTATTAATGTTCAAATAGAAACATACATTAGAAAGGTAAAATTAACATGCCCATTTCCTTTCAATGTGTGCTAACTGAAAATAAATAATTAACGAGTAAGATTGTTTTATGAAGTGAAACGCTTTCTCTCTCTCTCTCTCTATATATATATATATCATCATCATCATCATTGTCAACCATTATCAATCCACTGCTGGACGAAGGTCTCCCCAAGTTTCCTCCACAACGGTCTGTCTTGTGCCAGTCTCCTCCATGTCACTCCTGCATACTTTCGAATTTCATCCACCCATCTCCCATGTGGTCTTCTTCTGGGTCTTTTCCTGTCCCTTGGAATCCAATCTAAAATTTCGGCTGTCCATCGATGATCTGTCCTTCTGGCAGTATGTCCAGCCCATTGCCATTTCAGGGATTTAACTCTGATCATGATGTCTTCCACTCTCGTCATTTTTCGGATCCACGAGTTCCTCTTCTTATCTCTCCTGGTTACACCAAGTATGCACCTCTCCATGCTTCTTTGAGTTGTCTGCAGCCTTTGTATGTCTCTTTTAGTTAAGGTCCACGTCTCTGAACCATACGTAAGCACTGGAAGGATGCATTGATCAAACACTTTTCTTTTAAGACATAATGGCATATTGCTCTTGAAAATTATGCTGTTTCTTCCAAAAGCTCTCCAGGCAAGTTTTGTACGCCGATTAATTTCTTCATCAATGTGACCCTCACTTGATATCTGCTGTCCAAGATAAACGTACGTATCTGTTATCTCCAGCTTTTCTCCATCAATCGATAAATCTTCATTTCTTGTAAAAGCATTGAACATCACTTTTGTCTTCTGAAAGTTCATTTTTAATCCCACTTCTTTACTCTTGTCAGCAAGTTCCTGGATCATACTCTGCAGCTCTGATGGGCTAGTTGCAAAAATGACTACGTCATCAGCAAAACGAAGTTGGGTTAGATAATCTCCATTAATCTTTATCCCCTTGTTTTCCCAGCTCAGTGACTGAAAAACACCCTCCAATGTGGCATTAAAGGGCTTCGGAGATATGGTGTCACCTTGTCTCACTCCCTTTCCAATTTTTATGTGTGTTGTATTTTCAAACAGCCGAATCTTTGCACTTGCATTTTCATAGATGTTATTAATAATATTAATGTATGCATCTTCAATACCGCAGGTTTTCAGAGCCATTGTAACTGCTGATGGTTTCACCGAATCAAAGGCTTTTTCATAATCGATAAAAGCCATGCACAATGGAAGTTCATATTCCCTCGCTCTTTCAATTAGTTCTCTCAGCACATGGATATGATCTATTGTGCTGTAGCCACTCCTGAATCCAGCTTGTTCTCTCGGTTGAGCCATGTCCAGTGTTACCTTCAAGCGGTGTGAAAGAACTTTAGTGAAGATTTTATAAACTACTGATAGGAGGCTGATAGGTCTGTAGTTTCCGAGATCCTCAATGTCACCTTTCTTATGTAGCAGGATCATTGTTGCGGTGTTCCAATCCTCAGGAATCTTTCCTTCATTAAGGCATCGAGTGAAAATTTGGGCGAGTACTGTTTCGATTTCTCCACTTGCTTCTTGTATGATGTCTACAGTAATTCCATCTTCTCCTGGAGCTTTTCCCCGCTTCATGTTCTTGATTGCATGTGCAACTTCTGCTGGAAGGACTGGAGGAACTCTGGTACTGGTATCTTTCATGATGTCTGCAGTGCATGTATCATCCCTTTCATATAATTTGGAGTAGAAATCTTTCACTCTTGTCAAAATTTCGCCTCTATTTCTTGTTACAGAACCATCTTCTTTTCTCAGTGCCATAATCTGTTTTCTTCCCTTACTGAGATGTCCCTTTGCTATCTTTAGGCTTTGGTTGTTTTCAATTGCTTTCCTCACTAGTTCACAGTTGAATTTTCTTACGTCTTCAGTGATACTTTTTCGTACTGTCTTGCATAGCTCTATATATTCCACTTTGGAAGTCACATCTTCTTTAGTTGTCCTCATCTCTCTTCTTTTTTGCATCAACATTTTCGTTTTTCCTGATAATTTATTTACATGCAACTTGTTCTTAGACCCAGCTAATTTTGTCGCTGTTTCCATAAGAGCTTTGGTTACTTTTCTGTTAACTTCAGAGATGTCCACTTCTTCCGATGTTAGGCCTTCTAAAGCAGAGAACCTGTTCTTCAGTTCAAACTTGAAGGTATTATGGTGTTTTTTAAGGTTGGTTATGTCAATACATTTTGTTTGTCTTATGAGCTTGCCGCGTTCAAGTTTAGTGTTGAGGTGCATCTTACATCTCACCAATCTATGGTCACTACCTGTGTTGAACTTGTTTAGCACACTGCAGTCTTCTATGACGAATTTTTTGTTACACATAATAAAATCAATTTCACTTGTCGTCCCATTTGGATGTCTCCATGTCCATTTCCTGTGTGGCTTTTTCTTGAAGAAGGAGTTCAAGATGAAAAACCCTTCTGCCTCTGCAAACTCAACGAGAGTATTTCCACGCTGGTTTCTGTTGCCGTGACCGAATTTACCTACTGAAGTTTCATTCTGTTGCCATTGCCCTATTTTTGCATTGAAATCTCCCATAATTATTTTCAAGTGCTGCTTACCTTTATTATTTAGATGACAAATTTCCTCATAAAATTCTTCAATTTCTTCTTCAGGATGACTTGTGGTGGGTGCATAAGTTTGAATAATCTGAGCCTGGTATCTTCTCGATAGTTGGATAACGAGTCGTGCAGCTCTGTCAGAGGAACTTTCAACTTCTACCACTTTATCCTTCAGTTTCTTGTTTATTATAAATCCAACACCACTAGTTCTGCCAGTATCTGTCCCACGATAGTAGAAGAGATGTCCACTTTTCAGTTCGATGAGATCTTCTCCTTTTCTCCTTACCTCACTTAGCCCCACGATGTCCCACTTGATCCTTTGTAGTTCCTCTTCCAATTCAAGAAGCCTTGAATCAGAAGATAGGGAGCGTCCATTGTACGTTGCCAAGGTCAGCATCAGATGGCAGCCTAGTCCGGTCCTCCGGGGATTCTTAGCACCCTCTGCCTTCATGTCGCACTGGCCGCTGCCTTGGCCAGGTACATTCCAGCTGCCGGAGACTGAGGGCCAAGATTTAAGTTGTGGAGTCATTTTGGAGGGGTTTGGCCATACCTCACCACGCTGGCCAAGCGGGTTGGTGAGTGTGGGATAGCATTTCCTCTGATCCCGATGGTATAGTTATACCGCTATTGGCGGTCGTCAGAGCCTCTTTAGCGGGAACAGGATGTACTAGCCTCTGGAAATATGCTGTAGGCAATGCACACCATACTTCCTGCAGAGCGTTCCATAATTCGGGTGTATTCCGAGGTCTCGGATTCCTGTGTTCAATAGCGCGTTGCATGGCATCCCAAATGTGTTCTATCACGTTCAGATCTGGGGACGTGGGTGGAAATATCAACACCCCAAACTCAGATGAATGCTCCTCTCACCATAATGGGGCGTTCCGACAGTTGTGTGGAGATGCATGGTTCTTTTGGAACAGGCCCAACCTATCACCATAAATGCAGGACATGAACAGGTTTACCTCGTCGGAAAGGATGCGCACATAACATTGCCCGGTTACAGACGTTTGTAGAGGTACCAGAGATCACAGTGAAGTCCAGCTAAGCACACCTCGTACCATTACGGACCCTCCACCAGCCGGTACAGTTCCCTGTTGATAGGTAGTATCCATGGCTTCCTGAGATTTTCGCCACACACGAATCCTTCCATCTGCCATATACAGTTGCAAACGCGAATCTTTAGCCCAGGCTACTTATTTCCAGTCATCAAGTGTTCAGTGGCGGTGTTGCCGTGCCCAAGCGAGGCGCGTAGCTCCGTGTCGTGGACCCATCAAGGGGACTCGAGTTGGGCGTCGGCTCCCAAAGCCCATATCGAGCAGGGTACGTTAAACAGTCCGGACGCTGATGCTTGTTGGGGCTTCAGCACTGAATTCCGATTATACCTGCGAGAGTGTTGCATGTCTATCGCGTGAAACGATTCTTGACAGCTGACGAAGGTCACGTTCACCTAATGTCTTTTTACGGCCACACTTGTATCGTAGGTTGGAGGTTTTGCTGAAATTCTTATAGTCACGGTACAACCTTGCTATGGTTGTCTGTGTAAATTTGAACATCGTTTCTACCTCCGAAATACTATGGCCCATCTCACGAGCGGCAACTATGACACCGCGCTGAAAATAGCTTAAATCGTTATTACTTGTCATTCTCATGCCGAATACAAATCTGAAAGGTGGCCAGGATGTCTACCCCGGCAGCACAGACTTGCAATTTAACGTAGGGCAAACACTGAGCCACCGTCTTCCATTCCTACCAGATGGTGGCTCAGTGTTGGGCCTACGTTAAATTGCAAGGCTGTGCCATCTGGGTATGGCTTTATATACGCACTGGCGGACGTAACCGAGTACGGGCATAGGTGACGTTGGTATGTATTTTGCATAAGCTCGTCTGTACCAGTTTTTCTGCCACTTCAGTGTATATATATATATATATATATATATATATATATCCACGAGTTCCTCTTCTTATCTCTCCTGGTTATACCAAGCATGCACCTCTCCATGCTTCTTTGAGTTGTCGAGACCTTCGTCCAGCAGTGGATTGATAATGGTTGACAATGATGATGATGATGATATATATATATATATATATATATATATATATATATATATATATTCTGTTGCCGTTGCCTTATTTTTGCATTGAAATCTCCCATAATTATCTTCAAGTGCTGCTTACCTTTATTATTTAGATGACGAATTTCCTCAGAAATTGAAGAATTTTATGAGGGAATTCGTCATCTAAATAATAAAGGTAAGCAGCACTTGAAGATAATTATGGGAGATTTCAATGCAAAAATAGGGCAACGGCAACAGAATGAAACTTCAGTAGGTAAATTCGGTCACGGCAACAGAAACCAGCGTGGAAATACTCTCGTTGAGTTTGCAGAGGCAGAAGGATTTTTCATCTTGAATTCCTTTTTCAAGAAAAAGCCACACAGGAAATGGACATGGAGACATCCAATTGGGACGACAAGTGAAATTGATTTTATTATGTGTAACAAAGAATTCGTCATCGAAGACTGCAGTGTGCTGAACAAGTTCAACACAGGTAGTGACCATAGATTGGTGAGATTTAAGATGCACCTCAACACTAAACTGGAACGTGGCAAGCTCATAAGACAAACAAAATGTATTGACATAACCAACCTTAAAAAACACCATAATACTTTCAAGTTGGAACTGAAGAACAGATTCTCTGCTTTAGAAGGCCTAACATCGGAAGAAGTGGATATTTCGGAAGTTAACAGAAAAGTAACCAAAGCTCTTATGGAAACAGCAACAAAATTAGCTGGGTCTAAGAACAAGTTGCATGTAAACAAATTATCAGGAAAAACCAAAATGTTGATGCAAAAAAGAAGAGAGATGAGGACAACTAAAGAAGATGTGACTTCCAAAGTGGAATATATAGAGCTATGCAAGACAGCACGAAAAAGTATCACTGAAGACGTAAGGAAATTCAACTGTGAGCTAGTGAGGAAAGCAATTGAAAACAACCAAAGCCTAAAGATAGCAAAGGGACATCTCAGTAAGGGAAGAAAACAGATTATGGCTCTGAGAAAAGAAGATGGTTCTATAACAAGAAATAGAGGCGAAATTTTGACAAGAGTGAAAGATTTCTACTCCAAATTATATGAAAGGGATGATACATGTACTCCAGACATCATGAAAGGTACCAGAGTTCTTCCAGTCCTCCCAGCAGAAGTTGCTCATGCAATCAAGAACATGAAGCGGGGGAAAGCTCCAGGAGAAGATGGAATTACTATAGACATCATACAAGAAGCAAGTGGAGAAATTGAAACAGTACTCGCCCAAATTTTCACTCGATGCCTTAATGAAGGGAATATTCCTGAGGATTAGAACAATGCTACAATGATCCTGCTACATAAAAAAGGTGACATTGAGGATCTCAGGAACTACAGACCTATCAGCCTCCTATCAGTGGTTTATAAAATCTTCACTAAAGTTCTTTCACACCGCTTGAAGGTAACACTGGACATGGCTCAACCGAGAGAACAAGCTGGATTCAGGAGTGGCTACAGCACAATAGATCATATCCACGTACTGAGGGAACTAATTGAAAGAGCGAGGGAATATGAACTTCCATTGTGCATGGCTTTTATCGATTATGAAAAAGCCTTTGATTCGGTGAAACCATCAGCAGTTACCACGGCTATGAAATCCTGCGGTATTGAAGATGCATACATTAATATTATTAATAACATCTATGAAAATGCAAGTGCAAAGATTCGGCTGTTTGAAAATACAACACACATAAAAATTGGAAAGGGAGTGAGACAAGGTGACACCATATCTCCGAAGCTCTTTAATGCCACATTGGAAAATGTCTTTCAATCACTGAACTGGGAAAACAAAGGGATAAAGGTTAATGGAGATTATCTAACCCACCTTCGTTTTGCTGATGACGTAGTCATTTTTGCAACTACCCCATCAGAGCTGCAGAGTATGATCCAGGAACTTGCTGACAAGAGTAAAGAAGTGGGATTAAAAATGAACTTTCAGAAGACAAAAGTGATGTTCAATGCTTTTACAAGAAATGAAGATTTATCGATTGATGGAGAAAAACTGGAGATAACAGATACGTATGTTTATCTTGGACAGCAGATATCAAGTGAGGGTCACATTGATGAAGAAATTAATCGGCGTACAAAACTTGCCTGGAGAGCTTTTGGAAGAAACAGCATAATTTTCAAGAGCAATATGCCATTATGTCTTAAAAGAAAAGTGTTTGATCAATGCATCCTTCCAGTGCTTACGTATGGTGCAGAGACGTGGACCTTAACTAAAAGAGACATACAAAGGCTGCAGACAACTCAAAGAAGCATGGAGAGGTGCATACTTGGTGTAACCAGGAGAGATAAGAAGAGGAACTCGTGGATCCGAAAAATGACGAGAGTGGAAGACATCATGATCAGAGTTAAATCCCTGAAATGGCAATGGGCTGGACATACTGCCAGAAGGACAGACCATAGATGGACAGCCGAAATTTTAGATTGGATTCCAAGGGACAGGAAAAGACCCAGAAAAAGACCACATGGGAGATGGGTGGATGAAATTCGTAAATATGCGGGAGTGACATGGAGGAGACTGGCACAAGACAGACCGTTGTGGAGGAAACTTGGGGAGACCTTCGTCCAGCAGTGGATTGATAATGGTTGAAAATGATGATGATGATGATGATATATATATATATATATATATATATATATATATATATATATATATACATACACTGAAGAGCCATTGAATTAGAGACAGCTGGCGTTATGCAAATGTGGCGCTGTGGACGGCCCTGTAAATGGAAACGACATGACGTATGCAACGATCCGACAACATAAGGTGTGATGCGACTGGAATCAGTAAGAGCCGGACGCAGTATGGGTAAGACGAAGGATCTAAGCGCATTTGATAGTGGGCAAATCGTCGAGGCACGACGAATGTGTCACTCCATCTCGGAAGTCGTGCAGGCACTGGGATTTTCACCAGCCACTGTGTCACGGGTGCTGCATGAGTACGTCGAATCCGGCAAAACCATCCCTGCAAGGGCCAACTGCCGTAGACAACAGCGTGTGGATGAGCGGGGTCATCGTCGGCTAGCTCGCATTGTAACCGCGGATAGACGGGCCACAGTGCAAGAAATCACTCGGCAGTTTAACGCTGGTGAACAAAAACGTGTAAGCAGCCACACCATCCAGAAACATCTCCTCGCTATGGGGTACGGAAGCCATCGTCCCATGAGAATACCGCTTCTAACCGCACATCACAGGGTGCAAAGATTAGCATGGGCGCGGGAACATCGCCACTGGATCCTAGACATGAGGAAAAATGTTGCTTGGACTGATGAGTCGAGATTAACGTTGGTATATCCGGATGGCAGGATAGGATAACGGTGCAAACCACATGAAGCGATGAATCCTTCTTGCCAGCAGGGTACTCTTCAAGCTGATGATGTGGCATTCTCGTTTGCGGACTGTTCACGTGAACTGAAATGGGACCCCTGGTACGTGTGACATCGTGCCTCACAGGTCAACGTTACCGGGATATCCTGGTCGACCATGAGCTCCCGTTTGTGCGTCTTCAACATCCTGCAACAAGACAATGTACCGTGCCATCGCTCCCGAATTGTATCCGAATGGTTGGATGAACACTCCAACAACGTGACCACGTGACTTCGACAAGCGGAAAAATGTTGCTTGGGTTGATGAATAGAGATTAACGTTGGTATATGCGGATGGCACAATACGAGTACGGCACAAACCACATGAAGCGATGGATCCTTCTTGCCAGCAGGGTACTCTTCAAGCTAATGGGGGTGGCATTCTCGTCTGGGGACTGTTTACGTGGACTGAAATGGGACCCCTGGTACGTGTGATATCGTGCCTCACAGGTCAACGTTACCGCGATATCCTGGTTGACCATTTGCTCCCGTTTGTGCGTCTTCAACATCCCACTGGGGACCTCATCCTGCAACAAGACAATGCACCGTGCCATCGCTCCCGAACTGCATCCGAATGGTTGGATGGTTACTCCACCGACGTGACCTCGCTTTCTTGGCCACCTAGGTCATCTGACCTCAATCCAATCCATCGAGCACATCTGGGACGCCATCAAGAAAGATGTTCTATGCTCTGACCCCACTCCATCAAACCTTCGTGAACTGTGGGAGCGTTTTCAGGGGTCGTGGATCCGTATGGCTTCCCAACGCTTCGGTGTCTTGTCGAGTCCATTGCGAGACAAAATGCCGCCGTCATCAGGACGAAATGTGGTGCTACACGTTACTAGACAGGTATCTCTAATTCAATTGATCTTCAGTGTATATACACAGGGTGATCAGAATCGGCCGCACAATAAACCTACCGGACGATTCATCGTGGAGAAAGAAGCCAAAAACCGTTGTCTGATTAGACGTTGCATTCCGAAAACATAGGCTCCGCAAGTTTCGTGACGTCACATTCGGTAACGCACATGTTCGTTGAAGAGCGACGTGGACAGACGCACGTATCACAAGGCAATCAAGCCGCACCGGTGGCTCAGTGGTCTAAGGCGATGGCTTCTGATCATTTGTTCGAAAGGGATCCGGGTTTGAATCCTGGTGAACCATGGATGTTGTGTTTGCCTTAAGGCACTGACTCTCTCCCTTCCCTGGAACCAGTGGTCCTAAATTCATGACGTGCAGCTACTTATAGGCCACTGAGTTGCTCACGGTGGTCGTTAAACCTCTAATTAAAAAAAAAGAAAAAAAAGGCAATCAACATTTCAAAATATGGCACGGGGCGGGTATGCTAATTCGAAGGACGTTGTGGCGTGAAACCATCAGTTGCACGTCTGCGCGATACGGCAGGTAGGGATAAAAAGAGTTCGAGATGGCGACAGATAAGCTTATACTGCTTTTGTACATCTGACAGTAGTGTGGGTAGCGATATGTCGTACAGTTAGAGAGAGTATTGTGACATGTATCTCCTATTGGAGGAATGCCATGGTTCAGCACTGCGTGCAGAAAGGGCCTACAGCGATTGATACCCAGCACGACGGAACCCAGACGCCCAGGTCATACGGCGGCTTGACGCTCAAATGCGCGACTCAGGCAAAGTTTCACCACGTCCAAGTGCAGGCAGTGACGCTGGACCCTCTGTGAGAACACCATCTTTCGAGGACGCCGTACTAGAGGTCATAGACGAGGAGCCAACGACAAGCAGCAGTGAGATCGCACGACCGTTCTGTGTGCACCAAAGTACCATACTTGCCGTTATACACGACGAAGAACTGCATCCATATCACACCACACGGGTGCAAGGCCTATTACCACAGGTTTATTCTTGAAGACAATCATACTGTGAGTGGCTGCTACAGCAACATGCTGCCGATAATAGTTTCATCTGCCGGATCTTGTGAACTGATAAAGCTAGGTTTACACGACAGGTTATCTGCAACACCCATAATAGTCATAATTGGGTATTGGACAATCCACACGCATCACGTCAACACGCTCAGAAGGTTCAGTGGGGTGTTAATATCTGGTGTGGTATTGTGGGCGATATCCTAGTGGGACTATATCTTCTTCCCGAACGTGCCACAGCTTCTAACTACATGGAGTTCCTACGTAATGTTCTCCCGGATTTACTGGAAAACGTACCTTCGGCTGTTCTCAGCAATCTATGGTTCCAGCATGATGGAGAACCGGCGCATTACGCTGCAAATGTTCGCCAGTGGCTGGATACGGAATATCCCGATGACTCTGTCGTGGTGGTCCTGTCGCATGGCCCGCTAGATCACCGGATCTTAATCCATTGGACTTCTTCCTCTGGGGTCATCTAAAGGAACTGGTATATCAACGGCCTGTCTACAGCCTGCACGACCTAGTGGCCACCTTACACGCGGCCCTTACAACTGAAACCCCTGCTATGCTGCAACGCGTACAGATGTCTATTTCTTAGCGGGCTGCCGCCTGTTCCGCACTACAAGGTGGTCATTTTGAACACGTTTTGATCTGACACGAATCCACGTGTTTTATCATTTGTGTTGCAGTGGTACACATCAATAAATTACATGTTTTCTGTCAAAGTGATTGGGTAAGTTATTTCTAATGTCTGTATTCTTACCGGATGTGACGTCACGAACTGTCGTCGCGTATATTTCCGGAATGCGACGTCCGATCAAACAACGGACAATGGTTTTCGGCTTCTTTCTCCACGAGGAATCGACCGGTAGGTTTATTGTGCGGTCGATTCTGATCACCTTGTATATATATAACATCCACTTGCTGCTCAAGACTTTTTTTACTATACGGATGGATTTAGGGGATTCTTTCTTATACTTTTAATTTATTTATCATTGCCATTTTTATTTGGGGTGCCTTTGAAAGGTAATTTCAGCCTCCAAACTCAATAGCGACGCCATTAATAGTACCTGAGCATTACGAAACGCAAATAAATAAAACAAATTTTGAAAAATCGGGACAAAGAATGGTTCGAAATAAAAATAACAGCAAGGAAGTATTTTACAAGAAAATTCAAAATTTGACATTTTCTATATTGGGGGGGGGGGGGTACGGCCATTTGCAGTAAACATGGCAGGGGAAATGTATTCTGCAAATGGAATTACAAAAAAAAATATTTTACACTAGTTAAATTTATTTGAAAAATATTTCAAAAGGTGAAAGTTTTTCAAATGATATTTTATAGCTAAATATGAAAATATTGTGGTTATCCCTTGATATTTTCTACACACTGGATTTTGCATTAGTAAAGTAGCCTGTGTCAGTCCACACACGTCCACGAGAGATGCATTGAAGCGTAGCCTACATAATGGAAGGATGCCTGTCGTTTTTCGAAAAACTAGTCTGACAGCAAAGTTTCTGATTTTCTCACCACGTCACGTAAAGTGTTTGACGAAGAGAAAGATACACAACACATCCCCATTGTAACGTAGCGCAGCCTACGAACGTAGCTACTGACAGTCAAACAAATGGGGAATAATTTGAAACTCGTGAGCTTAATCCAAGTGCAACAAAACGAGATCAATGCATGGCAAACCACGTGAAGCAACGGCGTGAAGTGACTTGCGAATTGTTTCTACGAATCGCTAGCGCCGCTCGTGGCCAGAACCATAAACTTTGCTGTCAGACAAGTGTTTCGAAAGACGACAAGCATCCTTCTGTTACGTAGGCTATGGTGGAACCATATAGCTTTAGGATTTTTTCCTGGCAGCAAAGACTGTGCCAGATGTCAGAGCGTCTAGTGTGTATTAAAGTGATCAGATTCAGCTGTCGCTCTGACCACGGGACATCTAGTGTCAGTTTTGGGCGAAAAGTGACATCGGGGTCTAATTCATGACTAAAAAGAAATATAATCCATGCCATTTGACCCTTTTCCAATGCTTGATTCGCCGCTATGCAGATGATATGAAATACACAGTACAGTCGAAACTCGGTAATCCTCTCCCCTTTAAACCACCACCACCAGCCATGTGCCCACTGGTCAGGGTTTACAAATATTATCTTGTACTAGCAAATACAAATTTCCTTTTTTGAACCGCCACCTTGCCCACCGTCATCCACCATGATATTCTGGAAACATTTTCCATGTCTTTTGTTAGAGAATTCCCCAGTAATGTGTTTCTCAAAGATTTGCTTGCAACGAATATTTGGAATCGGCAACAAAATCTCTTCAAGTTTTTCCCGAAAGTGAGTTAAGTAGGTCTTCCTCAAAGATGTTTTGTGGAATGATTGAGATAACAGCTTCTGCCAAGTCAAGCTCCTATGAAAAAGAATGATGTCAATAGCTAAGTCTAGTCAACTGCCTAAACTTAAATAAATTATAGCATCTAACAGAAAAGAGACGACTGGTGTGCGTGATCTCGTGGAAGACTATAAAGAAGTCTAATGCAACTGTGACTAAATTAGGACCAATGTCATTATTTTAAAAAGGTAATCATTACATGAAAAACAATATGAACTAGGGTTGAATTAGTTTGAATTTTAATTAAAGCGTTAAAAATTAATCTGTGTAATACTGGTATTATTTGAAATTTCAGTAGTTTCGGATGTTCCATAACATAGAGAATACATCCAATACTACATTAATTTCGACACGCGGTGTATATTTCACACAACAAACATATCTAGTAATGCCTACTGTTTTTTGTAACTCGGGTCTGCTGTTTTCAAGGAAAAGTTTCTGGCAACACTGGTGTGTGCATATATACTTTCTAACAAAAGGCTATAATACATTGTAGCACTTATATCCAAATAAATAAAAGTTATTCGATGAATATGAATGTAGTAGAAGTCCTGGGAAAATTAGACATGAACTAGGCAGATATTGATAACACGAATAATGAAAAATAAAGAATTTCCCACTAAAATGCATTGAAAATGAGGTGCAATCAATTTAAAAGAATAAGAAAGAAAATAAAAGAGATAAAAAGCAAAGGGATTACCAGTAGCAAATGTAAACAAACACGCACATCAAGCAAATTCATTGATTTACAAAATATTTATAAGCCAATATACATTTTCTGCACTCTATTATAAAAAGTATTCGGATAACACGACGGTTTTGGGCAAATGGTTTTATTATCGCAATTAGTAGTTAGTCCGTCCATCTTTCACTTGTATGACAGCGGCAACACGTCGAGGCATGCTATCAATCAATATTGGGTAGCACATGACAGGAATGGCTGGCCATTGTTTTTCAAAGCTGCTGCCAAACTGAAGAGAGAAGACGAGGTCGTTGTGGTCGATTTTGTGCCCGTCGCTCCAGTTCATTCCAGAGGTGTTCCATGGAATTAACATCAAGACTTTGAGCAGGTCAGTCAAACTTTTCCACCTCATTTTCAACAAACTAGTCATGCGCACCTCGTTTAATATGGCAGGGAGCTCTATCGTGTTGGAAGAGACAACGGTTTTTTCAATAATATTGCCATTTTTTTTACTAGGCAGAATTTTTCAGAAGGTCGGATACACTTCCGAGTTTATGGTAGGTGGTATAGTAACTAATGGGTTGAATCCCATCCACAAAAACAACTCCATGCCATGATGGAGCCTCCGTCGAACTTAACATTTGGAAGAACACCATCCGACGAAAATTGCTCGCTTACTGTCGCCAAACCCAAACACGATCATCTGACTGGAAGAGTGAAAATCGTGACCCATCACTCTAAAGAACGGTTTTCGGGTCTTCCACAACCCAGGAAGACAGGAGACACGCCACTCCAAACGGCACTTTGCATTCGCCGGCTTGTGTGGCGCTGCTCTACCATGACAACCCACATACTGTGCAACTCTCTGCGGATAGATAACCGATCCATTATAAGCATTTCCTACTTTTTTAGGATCATGTTCGTAATTTCGTGCTTATCTCTTTTTACAGGGGAGTTTGAGCGAACCGACAAATGCTGATCTGTCGCTAAATTAGAAAATCTTACGTGAGGTCTTATCGTAAATAACATATGTGTTAGTTTTATCTCTGAATCTGTGTTACAATAGAATAAAACACTTTTGCTTTCAATGCAAAACTGTTTCAACGATGTTAAAGTCGAGGTGTTACGCTAAAATTTTAACGTAGCCATCGTGGTTCAGAAATCCTTGGTTAAAATGCAGCTTGTGGTTTGTCACTAAACAAACTAACAAGGGGATTGCTTGAAAATCTGCTTACACAACAATATGCCTCTTTTACTATTTGCGACGTTCTTTTTATGTAAGGAACAGTGACAAACCACAAGGAAATTCTTTATATGTCTAAGCAGTAATATAAATAACTTCTTTGCACTCTTCCACAAGTTTTCAAGTAACGCTTGCACGTCCTATACGTGCAAATCGACCACAGACGATGTTTTGTACTTTCAATACGGCAATCAACAATTATCAAAAACACAAAGTGAGAAAAGGCGCCGGCTCTTTTTTTTTTTCAATTTCTCTTTAAGTTTTAACCATTTAGAAGAAATTACGTCTAAAATAACAAATTTCAATTACTTATTCGAAAAACTTTCTGCTAGCAATGTAATATGATAATGCTGGTTAAAAACGAGGTGTTTTATTATTTTATACACAAAATGTCATCCATAAACTTAAAGATTTTGTCAAATAATAAGCTCACCATGTTGACACCTAAATAAAGGTACGTTTTCATTAGGAACAAACCCAACAATAATTCTGGGTAACGAAACAGCGGTCTGAAAATAGAAAAGAGTAGAATCAGGCTCTTAAATATTCTATTCAAATCAGGTGTGTTTACCATCCAAGAACAGGCTCCCAGTAGGTGAGTATGTTTGCAACTGGGCACAAATGGTTGTTTATAACTTGATTTTGGGGTAAAGTCCTGATATGGAAAACTTTGAAATCCACCTGGAGGTGCAACGAAGTCTCGCGGCGAAGATCGCGGTCAGGCACGGCAGCTATCTTTGGTGACGACCGTCGACTCTTGGACCTCTAGGGGGCCAGTCTGGAAATTGCGTTTTTAACAGTAACATAGGAAACATACAAGATTGGATCCATTTTCCTCTTTTAATCGTAGCACAATTGGGAATAATACACTACCAACAATGGCAGCATATAACATTAAATGCATGCATGTTGCTTATGAAAACCTTAAGGTGAAAAGTAACTTTATTTTATCCTGTTCCAAGAGCAGTTATGCAGCAGGAAAACGAGTGACAGACAAATTAGAGAACTAAGGGGTCAGTTTATGCAAATAAGTTGATATCAAGGGCCATCTCCTGAACTAATGGAAAACAGAAACGTAATGCCATTTATTTTAAAGTTTAGCACAAATGCTATGTGGAATACATTGTCGCAGCTGACTCTGGCCTAATACCAAAAACTTTTTAAATGTTATTACTCTGAGAGCAGGTAAAATTGTGAAGCAAAGAGAGAAAATAAAGCTGGTTTTCATAATCAGCATGCATGCATTCTATGGTACAGGCTGCTTTTGGTATTAGTGTATTATATCTATTTGTGTTATGATTAAAAGAGAAAAATGGGTCCGATTTTGGCTATGTTTCCATGGTTACTGTTAAAAACACAATTTGCAGACGGGCCCCTTAGAAGTACAAGAGTCGAAGGTCGTCAGAAGGATAGCTGACGTACCTGACTGCAGTCTTTGCTGCGACACTTCACTGCATCTACCGGTGGATTTCAAAGATATCTGTATCAGGACATAACCGATTTGTGTACTTTAATATCTATAATGATCTCTTATGATTAAATAAGATGGAAAATAAGACAAATTAACATCCCATGTTCCCATACAGCATGAGTTTCATCAGTTTGTTCTTCAGCTAGAGACGATTTTTTTATTGTTCCTGCAAGTTTCTGGTCCTTCAAGCGGACGAAGGGATTTCTTGGTGTGTGGTACATATACAGTTTATTTTAAACACAAATTACAAAACCATAACAGAGATAATATATCTGAAAGAGATAATGTACATTTAATTAACTTTCATAATATTTCACATTCATATGGTGTAAAAAAATAACCATGACATATTTATGTTGAATGCTTTAGGAATCCATTGCGTTGAGTATTTACAGGCTATCAGAATGGTATATTGAATTCCTTGTGATACTGGTTACAATGTAAATTTTAATCAAAAAACCAGAAAAATTGCTTTTCTCTAAAACGGAATCAGTTTCGCACCTTCTTTACTCCGCTCAAGCATTCCGTTTGTTACACAAACCAGAGCATAGGGAAGTTCCCTATAACCGAAGCTCAGCAATTGCATCCTAGGAATTTCAATCACGTCAGATTTCGCAGGTCGAAGCTGCTTATGTGTCTTCATAGGGTAAATGATACCAAAACTTGCAGTACCTGACATACACAAATTAAGGAAGGTATATTTATCATACATACATGGGGAATTTACCGAAATATCAGAGCAGTTGGAATTGTAAATTAAATTGCTTGAAGTATACTGGGCTCCAGGTAAACCCATTTGAGGAAATTTGAAAATTACATCGAGCTACAGCCACAAAAGAGCCTGCAATACCAGGTATCCCATAGAGAATGTTGCTGTTACACTTAAGGTCGAGTTATTTAATTAAAGGCTTACACACCCACTGAAAGAAGAAATTCTATATTAATTTCGACGTGGAAATTTAGCCCATATGCAATGTAGTTTTTGGCATTTACCCTGAAATAAAAATAAAAAGATAATATATATATATCATTTTTTTCGAAGTATATAGCGAAATGTTTGCGAACAAAAGAGCCAAAAATTTGAAATGAACTTAGATAAGTTGGTATGTTGTACATGTTAATTAAGACGTCCGTTATTTATTATTAGACGTTTACTAATCGGAAAATTATAATTTTCTCTCTATATTACCCGATTATTTTAAATACGAACTACAATGCTTTTTGAAGAAACTGTTAATGAACTAAACTATTGTGATATATCGAGGCCTATTTAGGCATATTTAACATGCTTTCCGAACTACCTCTCATCTTTCCAGGAAACCTAATTCACTGTACTGATTTTCTGTTAAAGAAGCTATTTCTATTGATACGGAGGACAACCTGGCGTGTTCATACCCACATATTTTCAAATCAGGTGCGAAACTGGATTTCAAAACAGTGCTGAGAAGGGTAACATATTTTTCGCAGTACTGGGAATTCCGAAAGATGTACACTGATTGCCTAAGGTAACATGAAACCGAGTTCGTAGTGATATAATGGATAGAGATACTGGTATATCGGGATTTCCTACCTTATTTAAAATTTTAGTTACCCAGCATTATAAAATAAATTTACAACGTAATTATAATCGTAGCATTTTTTCTCCATACACAACATCTTTTGTGCTTCACATGCATTGATCACTGATATATCAAATCACGTGTGTGGTTAATATTGCTCTTGTGCTCCAGGAATATACATTCTGAATTCGATTTCAAATTTGCATGCATTCCATTATAAGTCTCTACCGCTATATTTGAATTAAAATGAATTATTGAATTAAATGAATGATTGATATGAATTAAATGAGTGATTGAATGATTGAATTAAAATGAATACGCTTCTGCTATATCATGGATGATTAACTTACTTTATGTTCTGATTGTTTCCATTACATATGCCAATCTGTATGTCTGAATACCACTGTATCGCTTCTGCAATATAATCTATATCCTTGTATATTTTTTGTGATTGTTCAGCTAGTTATCTTATTTACTGTTCCAGCTAAATATCTGACTTCATAAGATTTCAACTTCAGTTTAAAGTTAGAATGAAAAGAGCATGCCAAACGACTCTCGTCGTTTGGTCGTCTGTTTACTACCTTTGATACGTACTCAAATGATCATATGTAGAGGATTTTAGGAAGGGAGTGTCTGACCCCAGCTCTTAAACAGCCCTTAGAAATACGAAGCTAGGAGATTTGGGCTAGAGTGCCCGATACGAACATGACACGGAAGCGAAGTAGAAAGGGGAGGAAGACGCCCTTATTTATTACCGGGAGCCCAATACCCGGGATCCGAAGGCTTAACGTGCCCATCCGACGCACGGCAGATATTTAGTGGATCGAGCGTTCGTACCTGCCTGGGATCGAACATGAGGTCCTTTCCGTGGCTTTCATGAACGTTGCCCACTACGCCATCAGCGGCCCTGATACGTGCTCACTACAGCGGCACGTTAACAACCCACAAGCCGCACCGTTTCTGAGAATCGTAGTTCCGAGGCGCCGTACCATCACATTTCCTCCTTTTTCAAACTCCAATAAATCGATAGCTTTTCCCATTATGATTCCGAAAACTCTACTAACCAAAAACTGGTATTCGGGTTGCATACATCCGGCTGTGTGAACTTCACCTGAGCCACCGTTCGGTCTCTAGGCGCGCTCATTTTTCTAGGCTGGGGGTGGTCATAATGGAATGGCTCATCGCTGTATATTAATTTGGATGACCCAGATGAAAAATGTGTTAACACGCAAGGAATGTACTTTACCGAGTTTTATGTTAATATACACTATTCACCAGATTTTTCTTAAACGTAAAGCCGAATTTATTTTTGTCATTTACATTTAGAAGAATTTTATATACTCTATCGATAACGAAGGTAAATATTAGTATGAGCCTTCATTTCAAAAGCACGCCCGGATCAGTTTAAGGGCCCGGGCTGGTACTTTTATAATATCCTCAAGCCCTCGGCGCCATTTATTACAAATAACGTTATTTTCTCTTAATAGCAGGGACTTGTGGTCCGCGGAGCACTTTCTAAAGAAAGAACCGCGAGAGACGTTTTTGGCAGATAAAAAAATGTAATAAAACACATTTTATGAATGGAGAAATGAATATCCACACACACACAAATAATGCTGAAAAATGCAGGTATATCTTATACCTACTTCGAAAGTCTATGTAACATAAATATGTAATCTGCACCGTTTTGCTTTTCGAAAGTTAAGTTTTGGATTCAAAACCACTCTGAAATAATGGATATTCATAATAAATACATGGATTTTTACTTTTCCATGTTATTCTGGAGTCCTATATGATTTTACCCTGTTTTCCGTAAACCAAAAAGTTTCGAAAGCTCCAGGTACAAAGAAAGAAATGTGCTGTAAAGAACAAAGCTGTATTACTTGTAAAGGCAACGTCATATGGAGATACATTCCATTTCTGGTAGGAATGTTTCTCGTGGCTGAGGTTTCGGCTTTATCACATGCTTCTGATACAAATGTAAATACATTTCTTTTTGTATTCTTAAAGAAAATCAGGGAAGTACTCGATACCCAAATATGGAAAGAAATACTTTTAACTTCTGCATATCCACTGCAGCAACGAACTGCGCCAGAAGTTTGTTTTGGTTTTGCTTTCGAGAAGCTGATAACTGCTACTAGCCTGCCACCAAAAATTGGCCCCCCTTTCGAAGTCAGTTAGTTCGCTCATTTCATCGTCACCTTATAAGACGTTTTTCAATAAGATATTTTAAATGTCTTTAAACAGGAACTTGAGGTTCTAATCAAAGCCATTACAGCCAAAGTGGTGGATACCTTTGCGTATTGCGACGTACGCAGCTGCATGAAAAGTCACGTTTCTAAGCGTGGTGTTCACATTATTCCGTCCAACCGGTGTATATCAGATGCATTTTTTGTTTCACTTAGAAACTTTTAAATGTCGTCAAACAGTGTCATCAGTTTTTAAAACTCAAACAAGAAAAAACAATCGGTTGCGGAAAAACACGAAAAATCACTAAATGCTGTTCTCGGAACATTCATAATTTATCGCTGAATTTTTTTTTTTTTGATTGGAGGTTTAACGACCACCATGAGCAACTCAATGGGCTATAAGCAGTCGCCCGTCCCTAAATTAGGGTCACTGGTTCCAGGGAAGGGAGAGAGCCAGTGCCGTAAGACAAACACAATATCCATGCCTCATCGGGATTCGAACCCGGACCCCTTACGGACGAATGATCAGAGGCCATCGCTTAGACCACTGCGCCACCGGGGCGGCATCGCTGCATTCAAAAACTATTACATATGATATGAGCTATTTGAGAGTACAATTATTTTGATACGAAATCCAGATTGCTGCTATGAACATTTGGCATTTTATGAAGACATGCATTTTCTGAACTCTTTTTGAAGAAGTTTTTCTTCTTCGGGATAATGTTGAAATCGGGAAATTAACGGCTACGTATCACGCATATACCAACGACGGAGAAAATTATGTTAATCTTTCGACAATGGCTTATGACAAATTATATTTACCTTGGCCATGAAACAGATTTAAACGTAACGTTATATAAATTATATTTAGATCCAATGCCTTAATTATGATTTTGTTCTCCAAATGGCCACGTACCCAGACAACGCACCACACGATTTCACAAGACATTCTGTACTTAATCTTTCTTTGTTTTTGTAAGCCATACTCATATTTACTTTGTGGCGTTCTTCTATTAAGTTTGTATTAAGCTGTTAGCATAGAGAAAGCCCTCCGTAGATGTGCGACTGCTTCGCATATGTCTGTTTAATTCCTGATGTTAATAAACCAATATTTATTTCACTTTTAAATACTTGCAGTATTCATTTTGAAAAATTATATTCTTATATTTATCAGAAACCATAAAAATATTTATTTAATGACTACAAATTCAAAAAAAGAGGTCAAAACATCCGTTAACAATCGCGTTGAGGCTACTACAGAATTTGTAATTCAATCATACTTTATTTTATGTTAAGGGTACCTGAAGTTCTGATTCTAAGAAACGTTACATGTTGTTTACGTATATAAGAGACCAATTCCTGAATCCCTTACAATTATGAGCGCTTACATTCATAATCATAGTTCATACATTTTTTCAATCACAGAATTGCAGGGCTTTCCAGGACGTTTCCAGGTTATTTTGATTTTTTCCAGGACATATACTTTCCAAACGCTCTTACTAAACATATAGTGAAACCATAGGTCTGTTCAACCTGTTACCAACGACAAACAACTTCCTACATGCCTGATCAAATTTAATACAGAATGCAGAACGTTAAAAATAATGTCTGCTGCTGCTAATAAGAAATTTATAATCACAAGTAAGTACTGAAATACCAAAACCGTCACTCAAAATGTAACCACGTTTAATTCCTACAAAATTTTTATATATAATATACTATATCGATTTTGAGAAAAATTTACTTTTCTACTATGGCTTTAGTTCAATTTTTTATGGAAGCAAATTATAGAATGAAAATAAACATAAAACTCGAAAATACTTAGCTACGTGCATTACGCTTGAAATGATATCATATACCACACAATCAATACCTAAAATAATATTTACGTTTAATTATTTTGAAATAATGCTTACACTGGACATTTAAACAAAAGAAAAGGCGAAATATTTAGAACGTTATCAAAGAACCAATTGGATTGTTATTTCTTAAACAAAAATTCGTATGAGAAAGGATTTGAGTGATATTTTATTTAGGGAAGGAATTTTCAACATAATATTGCTGGTGTAGCTATGTTTTAAATTTGTACTCACAAGAAAACAAAGTTAGCAGAAAAATTTCCAATGTGAAATGAAAGAGAACAACGGCAAAAACCTTAACTCGAAGGGCTGTGTACAACTGCATTCATTAGTGATCAGGGCAGTTTAACTGGGCATAATTGGAAAACTAATTATAGAAGCTGGAAGGTGATAACTTAGCTCAGAAAATGCTAAGAAACACCTAGATTTAAGTTTTTGATGTTAGAAAGCTACCTGGTTTTATGGCAAATTGTTTGTTGCCATAAATATTAGAAACCTATCTAGTTTCAGCAAATTTCAGTAAAAGTCGAAATAACCCACAAAAAAAAAAAAAAAAAAAAAAAATCAGCGACTTATTTCCACCAGTGGCTAAACTGTATGTTACGAGAATTAATAAGTGGTGCACACAAAGTTTCTCATAGAATAAGGAAGATACCAGAGACAAAGAGATTTTCAAATCGAACAGTTAAACGAAGAGATATAGAAAGAAACATGATACAACTCTATGCCTTTCAGCGAAGGATTTTTGGATAACGGAAAAATTGGATATAGGCGAAAAATACTTTTCACGATAAAAGCTATGCTAAGGAAAAATAACTTTTGAAGTACCTCTCCGGAAGCAGAAAGGGCAAGAAAAAGTTTTGACCGATACGACCCCTAGGGCGAAATTGTGCATTATTTAACAAGGATCTTCTTATTGTAGAAAAAATATTTTTCCCTCCCCATCTTTATTGTAGCGCATAGCATACAGTAAACAACAAAAGAAAATTTTCAATAGGACTTTTAGAAGAGGATATACAGTTGCAAATGGAAGTACACAAACACCACCTAGCTCCAGAAGTGTGAACTACAAACGTCCTTAAATACAAACCTAAAGTGTTCCATAAGGTAAAATGTATTCGATGTTAAAATATTTTTTTTAAATAGGACATTCAGAAAAACAGATACGGAGAAAAATAGCTTAAATATTTGCTCCCATAGCGGCGAAATTGTGTATTATTTAGGAAAGAAAATACACACAAGGAGTTTTCATAGTTTGTAGCATCTGAACGAAAAATATTTTTTTTCAATCGGGTTCTTAACCCCGCAAATATTGCTGTAAACGGAAACATTGCTTACGACATTTAATGGCACACTTGGGCGTTAAGAAAAACCTAAAACTATATGAGAAAAATTTCGGACCGAAAATGTTCTCCAAGAAAGAAAGAATTTTTCAAATTGGACTCCTGGAAACAGGTATATCCACAAAAAAATTATATACGTGTACTCCCTTGGTGAAAAAACTATGCACTATTTTTAAACAGGAGAAATTCTGAAAAGTTTTTCCGAAATGAGTGGTATTGGTTCACAGAAGTATTTTTTCAATTGAGATCCAGGAACTCAGTTTTCGTTGCAAATACACCAGAAGCAAAAATGAAACCTTATGCCCCCTGGTGGCCAAATATTCTGTACCAATAATGAGAAATTATATGCAAAATCTTTCCCATCACAAGCTGTAAATGACGCAGGAAGAATTTTTCAAATAGGTCTTTTATAGCGGAGATATTGGGAATATCACGATATAACTTTTCGCCCCCTAGCGGATATTCTATAGATGCATTACTCGAAAAAAGGACTGTAACTAAAATAGCCTTCGATATAAGGGGCATCAAAAGAATTTTTTTTAATTGGATATTTAGAAGCAAATATATCAAATTAAATGTACTTTGAATTCGATATTATCTGCATTTTACGCCCTCTATCGGCGAACTTGTTTATCGGAAAAAAAACCGGAGTGCAAGGATCATCGTTCTTACATTTTAAACTTCACAGTGCAAAAAGAATGTAACAAATCGAACTAATAGTTGCAGATATATGGTGTTCCCGGCGGGACAAAGTGATTACATAAGCACCATCTATTTTTACAAAAGACGTGCTAATAACGCAGCTTTTGTTCAGTCCTCCTAACGAATAAAAAAAGCCGCCGCCTGCATTTTGCACGGGGTGGGTGGGGAAAAATGTCAGATATAAGTTACGTCGGTAGAAAAATCCTCAACTACAAAACATCGTGCACGGACAAAAAAGCACGAATGTATGAAAAAAAAAGCAGGAGCAGGACATGTACGGACTTTAAAAGCAGGACATGTTGCAGAATTTTAGAACATTTTTAGGACTTTTCCAGGATTTTCAGGACGTGTGTGAACCCGGAAGTTCGAGGTGATAACGTAGTCATGCTGCAGCAGTAGCATGGTGGTGGGTTCTTAGAAGCCACTGCCGCACTGGAATTGCAAACTAATCAGTGGAAAAGGCAAGAAAAATTGTGTGCTGAAGCCCTGAAGTAATGGGAATGTAAACGAATTAAATAATCTGTCATTATCGTAATTTAAAACAAACAAAAATTCTTTAAGCATTTGTTTTCAGTAATACCGTATTGGACATATCGAACGGAGTCTTAGTGAAAACGCAGTTGTTACATTTCTTCAAACTTTTGAGTTCCCCTTTACTTTTCTAAAGTACTTGTATTTGAATCCTGCTTTTTAATTACTAATTTTCAGAAATTATAGAACTCCTAATACTGGTCCACCTTTTCGATCGTTGAACAAAAACTTTGCGATATCAATTTTTCCTACATTTTGGTTTAGAGATCTTTCCAAAGTGTTGATTTTTTTTACTTTAATTATACACTATCTACCAAAAGTAATTGAACACCTGTGATAGCAAAGCAAAACGAAGTTTATTCACCTTCAATAGTTGGTGACGCCTCCACGAGCGTCGATTACAGCTGCGACCCTCAGGGGCATACTCTCAACCACGCGTTGTACGACGGCTAGCGGTATTTTCTTCCACTCGGCTTGGAGAAGACAGGTCAGTTCTTTCTCCGATTTCGGACGGTGGGGACGCCCCTTAAGTCGACGCTGCAACTCGTCCCAGAGGTGCTCGATAGGGTTAAGGTCCGGGCTCTGTGCAGGCCAGTCCATTCGATTAACCCCATTGTCACCATACCAAGCCATGGTGGAACTCGCAACATGACAGTTGGCATTTTCATCCTGAAAGTAACATGTGTCAACCCCGTAAAACTGCCACAACGTAGGAAGCCTATGGTCATCCAAAATAGTGCAGTGGGTTTCGGCGTTGAGACTTCCAGGAATTGCGACCAAGGGTCCCGTGCCATACCAAGAAAAACACCCCCATAGCATAATTCCACCGCCGCCGAACTTCACAGTTGGCACAATACATTCCGGCAGGAAGCGTTCTCCAGGCAGACGCCAAACCCAGACATTGACATCCGAACGGTAGAGGGTGAACTTTGATACTTCGCTCCAGAGAACCTGTTTCCACTGTTCAACAGTCCACTGTCGACGTTCTTTGCACCAAGTTAGCCGAGCAGCGCTATTGGACTTTGTGATCAAAGGCTTGTGGGCAGCAGCACGCCCATGATAACCGAGCAGATGGGCTTCTTTATGGATGGTATTCATCGAAAGAACACTCCCGGATGCCTGTTGAAACTCCTCGCGGATGTGGACGATCGATTTGGTGTGGTTCTTCTGAATTTCTCTGGCCAGCACCCGTCGGTCTCTAACTACCAGTTTTGTGAGTCTGCTGGGTCGGGGCACATTCCGCCAGTCACCTCTCATCTTCCACTTGCCAATCACGTATGTCACTGTCGATTTTGGGTATTTCAACTCGCTGGATATGTCACGTATGGATTGGCCATTTCTGTGATACCCGACGATTACACCTTTCTCGAAATCAGAGAGCTCCGAACTGCGTGGTATCTTACATGCGACTGGTTGTGTTGTTGTTTCCCACACGATATTTAACGGCGGCGGCAGTGACGTGAATGAGGACCGCAGATACCGTCGATTGCAGGGGTTTCCAATTACTTGTTGGTAGATAGTGTAATTACAGATGTGTAAAAAATTGCAGGTACAGCATTCTGTGATCTGTACATCTCCACTGATTCCGCATTTCGAACTCCAGCGTTCATTTCGCCTTTAGTATCGAGATCAATTTTCTTCTGGCTTTACTAACTTAATTGTTCCAAAGTATTTCTAACATATTTTCCCCTTGTGTATTTGAATCATCTGCGTTATTTCTTCAGAATTTAAAGAAGGTACATTTACGCTGGACACAGCGTCAGATTTGAGAACTTTTCCAAAGGCAATCCAAGTAATCGATTTTTCATATTATCTTCATAATCACAAAGCTGAAATGATCGCTATAAATTCTGGCGCACTTAACATTAACAGAATCCAGTCTTCGACACTTGCTTTTGTATTTCTTTTACCAGCACTTGTTTATTTCGGGAAAAAGCAAGCAATACAATATTTTGTTCGATTTACGCAACTAAACTAACTGTATACATGCATACAGTAGATGCATTATTAAATATTAACAAAATTATTCTTTTTTGCATGTACCCTATGTCGCAAACGGCGAAATAATCTAGTTTGATGGAATAAAGCGCTAGCAAGAAAACTAGCAAACTCTTCTCGCAATGACAGCCAAGCAGCACAACGACGTCACAACCGGCCCCACTGCGCCTCTCATAAGGATCATGTCAGCATTCGGTTTCAGAACGTGACGGACCAGCCCTTCTCTCTCTTATAGTCCTGGTACGAACCATAGTTTTAAATTTACCATTTTTGCCAGCAGAAACGGCGTCACACCTCAGTTTTTATGTGGATTACAAAAAGCAAGAAAAAAAAGATTGCAATCTTCGTTTTGGTAGATAAACAATATGTTTATCAAAGTACAATGATAGAAAGGGCAGAGAACTCCTTTTTGCCATAGTAGCAAAAGCGACCTTCCTGGTTTTCTCCAGAAGCCTACTTAAATATTCTTTTTATACTTATAGAACGTAATCTTAAAACCAGTACTTAATCCTGGAAAGGCAGCGAACTTATTCTTTCTAAGGGAGAAGAGACCAAATTTCTATTCTGAATAAAACAATTTCTATTCGGGCAGAGAACCCAGTAAAATATCGAGCCTAGTACTTACGAAGCTGTCAGAGGAGGGTAGTAAAAAATGATTTCAATAAATTCCATTGTAAAGACATTAAAATGTTCACTTGCAGCGTTAATACGAGATGGAAGTACAAGCCATACGGTAACTTTACGGAAACGACAATACATCTGATGATTGCCATTCAGGATGGTGTTTCACACAACTCTGGAGGTTGGTGTAATATTATATATTGGTCGAGTACTTCGTAATAGTATCATCATCTAACTCTTACTTTGAATAACGTAGTTGGTACAGCAGATCTACGTAAACAAAACGGTTGAAAATTAGAATTAAAAGTTCTTGAAACTTGCCTGTCGGTTTATTATCTAAATTTTATTTTTCAAATGTGCATACCTTGAACTTTCTGTATGTTGCATCAAACCAACTCCATGGCTCGCAGGGTAAGGTACTTCCAGAACACACTAAAAGATATGGTACGCTTTTGGATGCCTTTAGTTGTGTTTAAAATTGACCGTTGTCCAATAATACCAGATGTCATAACGGAGTTATTGATATGACTTTAAATACTGAAACAAAACGGCCCTTTTGAGGGCCAAATCAATAAAAATTGTGAAAAAACATTACATCCACGTTTGAAATTTGTTCGTTTACAACTTTTTTGTTGTTTGTAAAGCTACGCCCTTTTTGAAAACCATAACAACAGATCATAGTCGTAGATTTCTGTAAATCTCAAGGCGCTGTCCAATAAAAATGAACAGTCAAAAAATAGAGTTTCTACACTAATTGACTTTAAAATAAATGTAAGAATAAGCAAAAATGTACATTGTCTTACAGAGAAAATGCCACTACACGAAGACGTAAACGCAGCGCCATGTAAATTGCAGGATGGGTGCGCACGAACAAGTTATGCAAGTGATTGCGTTTGCAGGCCAATTGCACGTACGTCGCGCGGGATATATGCTGATAACCAGCCCGTGAGGTCATCCTTCGAGACGTCGTCACGGCCGCGAAAAGTGAGTAGTTCTGCTGTGACCATGTCTGGGGAACGAGCAAGAGGTGCCAATGCCGTTAAGACGCATTTGTACGCAATTTTATCAAGCGGATGAGTTTACAAGAGGTGTCATCGGGCAGTTTGTATTTCTTTTTGGAGCTAACTTCTGATTCTCAGAGAACAGCTTAGTGATATATGTATGTATGTATGCCATCGGAGGTCTTCGTACGCCGGGTGGTCCTTGGGGCGTATTGTGAAACAAACGCAACGTGATGCCACAACCGTCAGTCGCATTTGGAGAGGTGGTCCCAGGAAGGATCTGTGCATCGTCGGAGGGGGACCGGGGCACGAAAACTGATGTACGAGCGCACCGATCATCGCATCCAACGCCATGTCATTGTGGACACACAGTGCACAACGGATGACACTTTGCGAAGTGTACGGGGAAGCTTGGATGCTCCGATATCGACGCGGACAGTGTTGCGCCGATTGGCTGCGTATGGTTTTCTGTCCAGTCGTCCATTGCGAAGACTACCCTTAATAACGTGCAATCGTCGTCACAGTTTGGTGTGGTGTCGCTCCAAAGTTGAGTGGGGAGCTGAATGAGCTGTGTGATGTTCAGCAACGAATTGCGGTTCTGTCTGACCACGGATGATCGCCGTGTGAGAGTCTGGAGGCGACATGACCAGCGGTCGGTTTCCTCCGTCACTGTGGAGCGCCATATGTCCCCGGAACGTGGAATCATGGTGTGGCATGCTATCACTGCCAATAGCCGCTCACCGCTGGTACGCATAACGGGAACACTGACAACAGGCAGCTATGTTGACGAGGTGCTGCGGCCTGTGGCACTACCGTACTTGCAGGGCATCTCAAGCGCCGTTTTTCAACAGGATAACGCCCGGCCGCATACCGCTCGGATCAGCCGGAATGCTTTACACGGTGTGCGGATGCTTCCGAGGCCAGCACGATCACCCGACCTCTCGTCCATCGAGCATCTGTGGGACACGATTGGACGTCGATTCATTACCCTTCAACCACTGCAAAATGAAAATGAACTGTGGACTCGGATCAATACCACATGGTCCCCGAAACCTTACCCAAGGACTTTATTCGGACTCTCACTGCCTGGATGCCACGTCGGATTCAACGCTGTATCGCCCAAAATTGGGGCCACATTCCTTAATAATCATCCTGTATATTCGGCCACTGGAGCGTAGTCTGTATGTGACAATTAAATCATTTGTTCACGGCCTACTTAGCTATCTGTGTGTGCAGTTTTGCATATTTTCGAGGATTCCTTCATGGTGTGGAATTTTGTCTGTCAGGCAGTGTATTATTATTAATCTAATAGTAACCTTCAGAACATTTTTGAAGTAATGCGAAGTTTTCATTCAGCCCTCCTGCTTGTGTGTAAATTTGAATATATTATGGGCAAAAGATGCTTGTTTTTAGGGTCTAATGATCACCGTGAGCAACTCATAGGGATACGTAAGGAGTTGCTTGTTTCTAATTTCAGGCTTCTGGTTCCGTAGAAGGAAGAATACCAGTGCTACAATGAAGGCATGCAGCCTATATTTCCCCCGAGATTTGGGCATGAACACATCTCAGACGAACGAATGGTAGGCAGTGCCTCGAACCACTCGCCCACTGTCACTTCCTTATGTTTTCCTTCATATTTTCCTTAATAACTATTTCGTTTACCAGTAGATTTGAAAAATATTTGTTACATACACACAAATCACTAAACTGTTCTCTGAGATTCAGAGGTTAGCTCCACAACGACATCTAAACTACCAGATAATTTTTACTTATTGTTGCAGTATCAAACTTCTCCATGTACGGCGATCTGGACAAACAACTTCGGCTTCACTGAGATCCATCACACGCTGTACACAAGATCTTCTATACTTCATACTCACAATCTTTTGCTCATGCAGACACTCTTGAATCTGATCCTTCTATGAATTACTTGGTTTTCCTGTGTCTTTCCTTCCTGCCGCTTGGGCTAACACCCTGACTATGCAGCTTTTTATACATCTTACAGAGAAAAGGAGCAAGCTTTTTGTTGTCAGATCTGCGCGTCACACTTCTTTGTTCTTCAGTATATCGTGGACCGAACGTACTGACGCTGGTTTTCTTGAAGTGAGAAGGTCAAACAAGAGTTTCGTAGTTTCGGAAATCATAATGGACTCTGCATTTACAAAGCATATTCCACACCAGAAAAAATGCTAAATATTTTCCAATTTTTTACACTTACTCACAATTTCAGTTTCCCTTAGTTGCATCACTAAGGAGAAGCTTGATACCTCTGAACGCACGGCACGTGCCGCTGGAACGAAAAATCCGGCATACGCATTTCTACTATTCCGTTTTCTTTGCCTTATTTTCATTTGTGAATATCTGGTTGCTTTCCCCAATGATAGTTTTAGAAACACGCTGAAGTCGACGTCATGGTACCAAAATTGAGAAAATTTCAAACACATTTCTAATAATTTTAACAGAGAGTAACTTTTCATCGTTACATCAGACTTTTCTTTAATTGTTGTACCTGTTGAATTTTGCGACGATTATTGGCGATCTAGCTTTTCCTCAAAATGTAGTCATTCAGAAGTTTACTGAATCTAACATTCACCCATATTTGAATTCATCTTATAAATGCGTATTAAGTCCATGGCGAAATATCTGACAGCAGAAATTCTTATCCTATTCACTTCGAAAAAGCACAGGTTATTTCACATAAAGTATCCGCTCAAGAATTACTTTTATGCAATTTTATCCATATCAGCTGAGCGTCTGAAAGCCGTTTAAGTGCATGAGTGTTTTCTAAAATTTCTTAGAATTTTTTTAAGCCAAAATAACTATATCCGTCTCCACACGATGTTCATAGACATGTTTCACATAGATGCCGTGCTTTCGATGCCGCTGGATCGCGGAAACTTTCCTTAAAGCCATTTTTGTAGCACCAGGATACTTTAAAAACCTTGTCATATACATGAGCTTGTATAATTTTTTAAAAATCCGTTGTAAAAACAAGAAAAGAAAATCGAGACACATCATTTTTTAATTTCACAGAGCATGCTCACCCGCAACCTGTTTTCACGCTACTTCCGTACATATTTTCGTTTTTCCTCAAAATGTCTTTTACTGACTGTAACGGCCTGTAACTAGTGTCCTGCGTGAATAAGAATTTTTACACACGTGTTCTAGCTCTCCTACGAAATCTACCTTTTATCTCTGCCTACTTCATGTTGAAATTTTGTAGTCCGTATCACTTAACTGCAGAAACGCTTATAATAAGGAGGAAGTGAAATAGTGACGGAAGAATTGAAACACCATTCAGTTTTTCAGAGAAATGAAAATATTTTTTGTTGTTTTTTCCTTCTTTTATTGTTTAAAATAATACATCGAATACTAAAGAATTCTTTTCTTTCCATGCAATAGTTTCCCTCGGTTATCTAGGTGTTTCTGATCAAGCTAATTTTTTAAAATCAAATTGAGGGTAATGGCCTTTGCATATTAGAAAACTAATGCCCATTTTTTTAGCAAAATGTTTAAGAAATTCTTAAACCTGCTTTCGCGTAAAATACTCAAAAATGATCGGCTGTTACAAAGATGCTGTCCGGAAGTTAAATCATGAATATCACCTAACAACTGGTGCTAATACCAAGAAAATGCGCCGGAGAGAAATTGTTTTCCTTTTTACAGTATGTGACCTAAAGTGTTTCTAAAATGCTTCTACGCAGGAGAGAATTAACTACGCTTCGTAACTTTTAAGAAATAAGTACTTAAGATTATTCTGTGAATCATCGTCATGCGAAGGTGTTGATGCTGAAAATATATTTTTGAGAGAGTAAAGATTCCGTTTTGGTTTAGTGGTGAATTCTGAGAAATTCTAGGAAACGTGTAAATGTGTAAGATTAAAATAATCCTTTGGTACCAGATATTAATGAGCATTATGCTGTATTAATGGAATGCAAAGCAACAGTTAAAAATTCGTTGTTTGTCCTAAGATCCTTCCTTGTTAGCTATAACTTTGTAGTCTGCATTAGTAAAATTATCAAATAATTATGCAATAACTGTACACCACACACAGATACTCAAAGGTATTCAATTTCTGCGATAAAGTTGGCTAGAAAGCGAATATTTTTGACCCTCAGTTATGATAGGATATTTTTAACGTTGCCATTAAGCACGCCTTATTAGGAGGGAAAAGCAATAGTATTTTGTTACAATTTAGCTTTTCCATCTTAATAAGAGGACTCTTTTCCCTTATTAAGCACGGCATGCGAAAATTTGAAATTTCCCATGAGTGATGAACACTGCCGATCAAACCTGGTTCATATCCTAATCTCGGAATGTCATATAAACTGGTGTCCAAAATTAACACGATTAGTACATATTCGGGGATACGTTCCAAAATGAGAAGGCAGATTGTAAACATCTTTTCGAGATATGTGCAAGGCGAAACGCTAAGTCGGACGTACCAACGTAACATTTAGTTAGCTTCAATGGAAATATTTAAATGACGCCCGTACGTCATCAAGTTGGCAAGCTCGAGACTTGATAAACTTTGTTCTGGGGGCGGGCTATTGGGCTATTTAAGCTTGTATTGGACTGTTAGTGAAAACATTTTACTCACCATCGCTTTGAAGATTTTACAGAGCGGAGAGCGACTGGTAGATTGCAAGCAGGGCAACCTGAAACTGAGACAGCATGTTGGCTGGATATTTCATGCCAAGTTATCTGCAATCTCTGGAGACAGTTCCAGGAAACCAGGAACAACAGCCAGAAAGGCGGAACATGGACACCCAAGAGCAACACCACGTCAAATATCTAACAGTTTGCCGCCATAAGAGTCAACGGTCAGACAAATCACGCATGAGCTCTCCTCTGCTACATGAACTGTGATATCCAAGCAAACAGCTTTCAGAAGACTCCACAAGAGGATTCTGGGTGCAAGAATTGCAATGTTCGCTATCCCATATACCACATCGCACGAATGAGTCCGTCTGAATTGGGCCAGAAACATCACCTCTAGAACCCTGATCAATGGGCTGTGTTTCTTGTAGTGTCGAATCGCCATACGGCATAAACACATATTCTCGACTTGTTTACATTTGGAGAGAGACGGGAAGCCGAAATATTTCCTCCAACATTAGGGAAATTTGCCACTACGGTGGTAGAGATCTCCTGTTTTGTTCTGGCGTATGTTGGATGGTCGCATGACGCAGCACGTGTTTCCAGGAAGCACCCTGACTTCTGCATGCTACAAGGATGACATTGAAGAGTCCTATGTACGGCTGTTCTGTGAGCTGTTGGTATGCAGTTCCTTTTCTATTGTCGATACCGCCTGTGCCCATTGGCATCGGATAGTCGACCAATATCTGGAGTGTTAGGATATTCATAGGACGGTGTAATCGTAAGATCTCTGGACCTGAACCCGATACAGCATATCTGGGAGGCTCTCGGAAGAGTAGTTGCAAAACAACAGCCTCCTCCTAAAACGTACAGGGAATCCAAAGGGTCTTGGTGCAGCATTGGCACTAATTGCCCCAGTCTTTCACTCATAGCTTTGTAAATAGCACGAGGACTCGATGTGCAAGCTGTATCTCTGTTAGGGGTAATCATGCTTCCGATTTGCTCCTGGATATTCTCTTGGACTGCTATGCTGTCATGTGCATGCTCCATTTGTGATGAGTACAGCTAGTAAAATTTATAAATTTACTGGTTTAGCGATCCAAAACCATGCCTCCTCACTTCAGAGTCAGTTGTTCTACTGACTGAACTGCGGCGACGGAATTTATCGCTGCGGATTTACTGTCTTGACATGTGCTTCACCTCGGTAGAACGTCACATGCTGTATAATCGATATATACATATACACCGATGAGCCATAACATTATGACCAACACCAGACTAGAGAAATGAGCGCGCTTGAAGACCGAACGGTGGCTCAGAGGAAGTTCACAGAGCATTACATATACAACCCGAGGACCGGCTTTCGGTTAGTCGAGTGTTCGGAGTCGGAATGCGAAAAGCTGCCGTTTTATTGGACTTTGATAATGGATAAATTGTGATGGCACGACACCTCCGAACTACGATCTAGGAAACGCCGCGGCATGTGGGTTGTTCACGTGGCGCAGTAGTGAGTGCGTATCAAAAGTGGTGCACAGATGGCCAAAAGCTCATTGATGCCAGAGGGGAGCAAAGACTGTCGCGCATTGTTCACAGCGACCGCAGGGCCACAGTGCGTCACGTCACCCGCAGCTACCACAACTCGAGGGTTATATTTTCACTATCCAAGGCACCGGCGGTGGGACCCCATAATTTAAGGTGGGGTGTACAAAGTCCGGAGATGCTAAGTTCACAAGGCCAGGATACCATGCTGATGTCACAGATGATATGCCTCTACTATCGATAAACGGATATAATATCACTATGGTCAGAGCAGATATAAGGATTGTGTTTTTTGAAGCAGTCAGAAAATTCATGTAACTGATGCAGAAATAAAGCGGATGCAAACATAAAAGACTGGTTTGTATCTTGTTCTCCGGGATCTTCATTTGACCAATGCGGAAATAAAGCAGATTCAACAAATAATTATTCGCTAGTTTGTATCTTGCTCCATTTCTTTATCCCAATTTTCAGGACTATTATTAGCATTATTCACAGAACAGTCATATGTGAGCAAACCTAAATGTACCAGACAACATTTAGATCAGATCAGACATATGTGGAGGGTTTTAGGAAGGGAGTGTCTTAAACATACCTTAGAAACAGGAAGCTAGGAGATTCGGGCTTGAGTGCCCGATAGGAAAGTTACGGGGAAGAGAGGTGGAAAGGGGGAGGAAGACGCCGTTATTTTTTATCGGGGTGCCAGTGCTCGGGGTATGACGGCTTAAGGTGCCCAACCGATGCACGACGGATATTTAGTGGTTCGAGCGTTCGTACCCGCTCGGGATCGAACCTCAGGTTACTCCATGGCAGTTACGAACGTTGACCACTGGGCTGTCCACGGCCCACCAGACAACCTTGTTTGAGCAGCGATCTTTTAAATCACTTCCTAAGAAACCCTGGTCTCTATTTCCCAGGATTTCAGTAAATTTCTGATTCTAAATATTTTTCTTTTGTTTTATAGATTCTCATTCGAGACAAAGTTGCAAGTATAGCTGCTTTTTTTGTTAATGAGTAGTGCATACCTTAGATAGCGAGATACGTTCTCTTGAATGGGGTGTGTTGAAAATTAAATAACTTACAAGATTTTTTTAGTTGCGGTACTTCTGTTAATGAAAATAGTAATCCGATGATTGACATTAGTGTATGCAGAACACTATTATCAATAAAATTAACGACATTGTAAATTACTTAGATATTGGTAATTCCACTAAAACTACAGCAAACAAGTTTTAAAATAGTATTCTATTATAAACAAAAATTGTAATAATTTTTTCTTCAAATTTTGATCAAAGTTGATGAAAACCAGAGCCAATTGAAAGGGTGTGAAACTGTATTTTGGGAACGTGATAATCCTGACAGTTTAAATAATTTTGGTTGTTCGAGATTTGACTTGTTAGAGTCAACGGTCAGACAAATCACATGTTGATGCCGCCGCATGAGATGCTCTAAACACCTTTCGCGGCTGTCAGACACGATTTAGTATGAATTAACGCCATTGTTTACATTATTATTGAGATGGTCAGTTATTACTGTGTTGTAAAAATCCGTAATAACACAGTGAAAATTAATTTCCGATGTTTAGATTCGTTTCGTTACTGCAACAGATAGAGTACGAATACCCTAGTAGATTCAAGTTTTTCAGCAGTTTTTCTTGTTCTTCCTCCGATTCTAAATAACCAGAAATGAAGCCATGTTAATCAATATCGTAATCCCTTAAAAACGTTTCTGCAAAACGTCATTTAATGAAACCTGCATAATCTTCTGAGGAACTTCAAGATCCCTAATATGAGACCCGTTCCACGTTGCACCATCTGATGAAGACCTAACCTATTGCTTGTATTTGTATATTGTTTTTCGACATCTTTTATCGCACAAGAGCAACTGAGCAAATGTGTGACGTCAACATGGTATCCTGACCTTGAGAACTCAGCATCTCCCGTCCAAGGTCCAACTTCTCCCGGAGTTAAAACAATAAAAAAAAATTAAAGAAAACAAAGAGGAGGAAACCGCCCTGCTGCTTTAAAGACTTTTAAATAATTCTTTAATAGTATTTTTTAAAGAGAAAAACACGAAGTTCAGTTAACTTTTCAAATTATTTGTGCAAAATGAAATTTCAAAATTAAACTGTACTTGCAGCGTTTTGCAGAAAACTGCGAAGTGTGGCTCCATTCTCCAGGGAATCGCAACAAAATGTTTTTATGTTTCTTTGAAAGTCCACCAGTGCGGGGGGGGGGGGCATGATTTTTCAGTGCGGTTCGGGACCTCCGTGTCTCTCGTCTTCCGTCCCCCGTGATCCTGGGTGCGCCTTCATCGGCTGCCACCTCATTTCTGCCAAGAGATTTACACTTCATCCGTACTACAACCTGATCGGCTTAATATGTAAAATTCTAAAATGAATATTTTTCAGTTTGTTGCGCTCTTAAATCGATTGCAGTTTCTTCCGTTGGCGAATTTGAGCGCATGATATCATGTTTATTAAATCTGGTTATTCCATCTCTTGTCGCCACATGATATCTTCCATTGATTTATACTTCACGTCATCTATTACCTGACTGGCCCAATATGTAAAATTCAGAAATGAAACTCTGTTAGCTTTGGATTGAGCTCTTAAATGTATGGCAGTATTTCAGTAAGTGAAGATCAGCTCCTGATATTATGGATATTAACAATAGCTGTTAAATCGGTCGACGCCACCAGATATCATCTACTGATATTTCAGACACGCCTGCAATGACCTGATCTGCTCACTAAGTAAAATCCTAAAATGAAAGGGTTATTTGTGGATTGAGCTCTTAAATCGATTGCAGTTCTTCCCGTTAGCGAAGATCAGCCCCTGATATCATATATACTAAAACTGGCAGTACCATTGCCCGACGCTACCTGATATTTGGGATTGATTTATAATGTTCTCCAGCACGCCTTCTATAAGCTGATCGGCCCAATATGTACAACCTGATTGGCCGAATATTAAACTCTGTTTGTTAGTTGTAGGTTGAGCTCCGAAATCGATTGCAATTTTATCCATTAGCGAGAATCATCGCATCTCACTAATGGGCGAAATTTCAGCAGGCTGTTGCATCATGCGTGGACAAGGTCATATCTTCGATTGATTTATAATGCAAGTCTATGTCTATTACAGCTTGGTAGGCCAATAAGTAAAACTCTAACCTGAAGCTCTGTTATTTGTGGGTTAAGCTCCAAAATCGATTGCAATGTTTTTCGTTACCATTGATCAGCGCTTTAAATCATATATATTAAAATCGGCTATTCCAACTTATGTGGGGCCCCATGAGGTAGCGACTAACGATGGATCAGCCATTCGTAAAACTCCTGTAATTATACTGCACGCTTTCTACAGCCTTTTCGACCCAATATATAAAATTAACATGAAATTCTGTAAGTTCTTTTGAGATCCTAAATCGATTGCAATTTTTTCCGTTACCGAAGACCAGCACATGATGTCATGTATTTGGAAACTGGCTGTTCCATCGCTCGTCGCCACCTGATGTTTGCCATGGAATTATACTGCATGCCAGCAGGGCTACAACTAGATCCTTAACGGCTAAATATGTGAAGCTCCAACATAAAACTCTGTTAGTTGTGGATTGAGCTCCTACATCAATCGCAATTTCTTCATTTACTGTAGATCAGCGCATGATATCATATACACTGACGGAAAAAAAATCCCAACACCAAGAAGGGGTTGTGTTAGATAAACGACAGTTGGTAGGCGGTGAGAGTACATCTGTACGATGACGTCTATGAAAATTTCGCGCTCGGCGCATACGTGCGGCGCTAGTAGCGCCCCTGGGAACTTGCAAAGCAGGTTTGCTGTAAATACATGCTGTAACGTTCGTGAGTGTTAGTTATCGTTGAGATTCGACGTAGTATGTTGATGTTAGTCAAGAATGCCTTTAAGAAGACGAAGAAGCCATTATCAACAGCTCACGCAGTTTTAACGAGGTCGTGTAATAGGGCTACCAGAAGGTGGATTTTCTTTCCGCAATATTGCACAACGACTTGGCAGGAATGTAGCCACTGTGCATGATTGTTGGCAGCGGTGGTCAATGAAGGTACTGCCTCAAGAAGACCGGGTTCCGGCCGGCCACGTGGCACTACTGAGAGGGAAGACCGCCGTGTACGGCGTATGGCCGTGGTGCATAGTACTGCGTCTGCGGCAGCAATTCGAGCTGCAGTTGCCACCACAGTGACACAACGAACTGTTACAAATCATTTACTTGAAGACAGCACCGAGCCAGACGCCCTGTAGCGTGCATTTCACTTACTCCAAACCACTGCCGTTTGCGTCGTCAGTGGTGTCAAGCTAGAGCTCATTGGAGGACGGAGTGAAAATCTGTTGTGTTTTCTGATAAAAGCCGGTTCTGCCTGGGTGCCGGCGATGGCCGTGTGTTGGTTAGAAGGAGGCCAGGTGAGCGCCTGCAACCAACCTGTCTGCGGCCGAGACACACTGGACCTACACCTGGAGTTATGGTCTGGGGAGCAATTTCCTATGACAGCAGGAGCACTCTCTTGGTTATCCCACGCACCCTGACGGCACAGTTGTACGTCGGTCTGGTGATTCAACCTCTTGTGCTGCCATTCATGAACAGCATTCCAGGTGGTGTTTTCCAACAGGATAACGCTCGCCCGAATACCGCTGTTGTAACCTAACATGCTCTACAGAGTGTCGACATGTTGCCGGGGCCTGCTAGATCACCAGATCTTTCTCCAATCGAGCACGTATGGGACATCATTGGACGACAACTCTAGCGTCACCCCCAACCAGCATTAACCGTCCCTGTATTGACCGACCAAGTGCAACAGGCATGGAACTCCATCCCACAAACTGACATCCAGCACCTGTACGACGCAATGCATGGACGTTTGCATGCTTGCATTAAACATTCTGGCCGTTACACCGGTTATTAATGTATCAGCATTTCACATTTAAAATGGCTCTTCTCGCGCTTACATTAAGCTGTGATCTTGAAACCTAAATCGATTAAATATATTACCTATACAAATGTATTGCCCCCATTTCATTCCTCTACAACTATTTTTTCGTGGTGTTGGTTTTTTTTTCCGTCAGTGTATATTAAAATTGGCTGTTCCATCGTTTGACGCCACATGATATAATATTTTCCACTGATTTATAAATGACACCTAATAAATTCTGATCAGCGAAATATGTAAAACTCTAAAATTAAGTTGTGGATGGAGCTCGTAAACCGATTACATTTTTTTCTGTTAGCGAAGACCAGCGCATAATATCGTGTATATCAAAACTGATATTTTTGACTATTTTATAATGCACGCCAGAAAACCTACAACTAACGGATCGGCCGAACATGAAACTGTTACTTGTAGGTTTAACTCGGATGAGGCTAAATCTATGCGTGAATATACCCACAGACTAGATTCACGCCTCCTCTGTGATTTTCCGGAATGATTGAAATGGTGTGGTCATTGATGCCTTTCTGTCTAGCTGCACAGAAAATTCTGCTGCGCTTTCAATTTCTTATTTTTATTCTGTATGTCGTGTTTATTGGTTTTGCTGTCCTGTAATAAATGTTTACAACTAGAATCTGGCGGCAGGTTAGTGATTTAGCAATTGTCACCAATTGGCGTAGTATTACACCATAAATCAATATCTTTCTTTTCGCTACCGAAATTCAGCCAACTTTTTTTTTACACACGCCATTGTTACTTTTTTAATCGTCGTTTCACATGTACACCTCGAAATGTCCAGCATTTTAAAAAATCTTATAGAATTTACAATTTAAATTTGGTTCGAAAGTCACAAAAACTTCCAGAATGCAACTTGTATATTTTATCTTTTATTGCAGAGAATGAACATTTTCGTTTAGAACACTGAACAGTGTTTCTTCTAAATAGATTCACTTCGGAAGATTCGCAAACGTTTCTTTAAGAAATAGTTTAATTTAGAATTTCTCAGAATCTAGACATAAATATATGCATTGGCGTAGCGTCAAGGAGGCACGGGCTCCATCAACTTCAAAATTGGGAACAATAATTAATCGTTTGCCTTTTAAATGTACGCAATAGCGAACTTTTCTATGACTGCTTTCCATACACAATAGCAGTCATTCCATACACAATAGCATGCAGTCATCTGATGATGGTTTTTATGATCAGAGGACTGTAAGGTGCTTTGAAAGGCACGCTTCTTTTCATCCTCATTAGGGTGAAACAAACAAACCTGGCACACCTCTTAGTATTGGATATATTAGGCATGTGAAAGCATAAAAACCTAAGTTATGGCAATTGAAAAGGAACATTTTCGGAGAAATTATTTCCGAGAATGCCTCCCCAACATCAGTTTATACCTATCTGTGCCCCCCCCCCCCTCGAAAAAAACATTTTTTTGGTCACATTACGCCTATGAATATATGCGAATCCTCCCCTGCACTACCAGAACTCTAAAAAAAAAATTCAAATCACATATTTCGGTAACAATGTCGAAGAACAGGTTCTTAAAAATATCCTCCAATGCAGATTTACAGACAATTATAGCCTGAAGAATGTTCCTTATTAGCGTTTAACTAGTTGACGTTTTACATTCACCGCACATTCGACACGACAACGCAGATTGGTGGGAATGGCTAGTTGTAAACATTCAGTGCAGGGGAGCAAAAACCAATAAAAACGACATATAGAACAGAACACTACGCTATCTGATAAAAAAATAAATTGAAAACGCAACAGAATTTTCTGGGCAGCTAGACAGAAAGACATCAATCATCTAATCTTTCCCGGAAGAAGACCGCTCTTCTCCAAACATTCGAACCAATCCCAGAAGGAGCATGAATGTAGCCTGTGGGCTATATTCACACAAAGCGTGAATTTATCCTCGGCCGTTGAGCTCCGAAATCGATTGCGGTTGTTTCTGTTAGCAAATGTCATCGCACTAGTAAATGCATATCAATACAGGCTGGTCCATCGTTCGTCGCCACCTCACAACTTCTAATGGTTTACAATGCACGTCTACTACTACCTTATTGACCCACTGTGGAGAAGGCTAACATCAAACTCTGTTAGCTGTGGATTAAGGTCATAGTTGATTGCAATCTTGTCCGTTAGCAGAGATCAGCACGTGACATCATGAATATTTAAACTGACTGTTCCACCTTTCGTGACCCCTATGAGGTGGTGACGAATGATCGGGCAGCCATTCCTCATCTGCCAGTGTTTATACAGCACGCCTACTACAACCTGATCGCCCAATAAGTAAATATCTAACATGAATCTAGGTTAGTTTGTGCTTGTTCTCCTAAAACCATCGTTTCCAGAGTTATTGTATGATTCCAGGTTGTATGCATGCTTTCTATTTCGTACGAGGTAATCATATGCTTGATAACGAAGCAATTTGTCACCATGTGTTTTGAAAAAGTGCGACAGAAAGGAAGAACTAGTTTATGTCAGGTAGCACTGCAAAATGGATCGCTTTCCTGGCAACAACTTTTCCCTTTCTTCTTGTACTCTTCCGGCAACCAAATGGCCTCCGGAACGACACTATCCTTTCAACGGAGCAAAGCCTGACGTCGCCGCTGTTGCCTTGTGTTAGGCCTGCCGTAGCTACTGTTCCCAGCGTCGTACATAAACGTAAATACTACGGTAAAAATCTTTAAAATGCACTGCAAAGGTAAATTTTTTCACCTTTTCTCACTTTTTCGAAATTCGACAACATTTTCGGCGAAATAATTTAGGACGCTTAACTACACATTTACCAAGATTTCTTGTACTGTGAAAGTCTGTTTTCCATAATAACGGAAAAATTGCAGTCATTTACTGTACCAAATGCGCGAAATAGTCACCAAGGTGGAACCCTTTTAAAGAATGAATTTGTGTAATATGAAATTTGAATGTAATTTTCGCATGAATTCATTTTTACATGAGAGAAAACATCGCTATCCTGAAGATATTAAAAATAATGAAAAGTATGTGATACAAAGATAAATTAATTTTTTCTTTAAGAAAAAGAGCAGTATCTCAAAAAAAATGATGGTGCCACATTCTAAAACCTTGGACTATCAAATTAAAGTAGGAGAAAAAGCATTGTAATGCCCACTTTATATTATCACATAATCAGCTTTTGTGATGTAATGCCACGGCATTTTTTTTAAATGCCGTGGCATTACATCACTGAAAAGCACTAACATTAGAGTAATGTAACACAAAGCATGAAAAAAAAATAATTCGTTAATAAGATAGCTTGAAGTTTGCCGTTTTCAGAAAGGCTCTGTAAAAAGTCCCGCTGCACATTTCATTATTTTTCGTCAGCTCCCTACATCAGAAAAACCATTTGAACACAAGTGGAAAGTGAATTTCCTGCTTTTCATTAGGAGATTATTTTTACGTCATAGCGTTGAGTACCGGCAACGCATACGTTGTGATGAACAACGGCTGTGTCGATACAGCCGCATCTTTATGTGAAAATATTAATATAGTTTCAACAGACTTTAGTTCAGCTGCTTAGGAGGATAACAGAGCGATTGTAATTCAAAAGCGAGGCTTTGTTCTCTTTGTAAACCAGTGATGTCACCGTTTCAGAATGGCTCTGTAAAATGTCCCGCTGGACATGTAACGAACTTTTTTCCCTCGAATATCATACAAACGATAAGAACGGGGCCGGATAGATCTCTTGCGGGGCCCAGAGCAAAATTTCATTGTGGGCACTAAAAAATAAATTTCATATTTTAATAATGTCGTTTCTGAAAATTATCGTTCGTGAGGAAGACACAAGAACACACCGTAAAGACAAAATGATTATCTCAAAGAAGTATTTGCTTTAAGCTTAAGAAAAAGACGTAATACGGACTGAAAGTTCAGATAGAGAGAGAAATAGAGAGAGGAGGGAAGAGAGAGATAGGAAGAGAGATAGGGAAAGAGAGAAAAAGAGAGAGAGAGAGAGAGAGAGATAGGAAGAGAGATAGGGAAAGAGAGAAAGAGAGAGAGAGAGAGAGAGAGAGAGAGAGAGAGAGAGAGAGAGAGAGAGAGAGAGAGAGAGAGAGAGAGAGAGAGAGAGAGAGGGAGTTAGATAGAGAAAGAAAGAGCGAGAAAAGAGGTAGAGAAAGAAAGAGAGAGAAAAAATGAGAGAGAGAGAGAGAGAGAGAGAGAGAGAGAGTAAAAAATGTTAAAATCTACGATTTTCTTTCCCAGGAGAAGAGGTTTAGGTTGCATTGTAACTCGTATAACAGCTTATTCACATAATGATAAAAAGATACCTACTTAGCGAATATTTTCTCATTGCGAATATTTTTGTATAGGAAATACACTATCAACCAACAAGTAATTGGACACCCCTGCAATCGACGATATATGAGGTTCTTATACACGTCACGGCCGCCACCGTTAAATATCGTGTGGGAAACAACAACGCAACCAGTCGCATGCAAGATGTCATGACTAGCGTCTCGAGGTAGAGACATCCACATGTATCGAGTTATCTCATTGGCAGCAATACAACTGGGACCAACCAATTGGCGAACGGCATCGTAACGGCTTTAACAGTTTGGCGGTAATAATGGTGGATATTGGTTACTGTTACGCTGCGAAGAGGTCGAAGAGGTAAGTTTGAGAGAGTAGGTAAGTAAGGTAAGTTTGAGTTTTCTTTTATCTGGTTAATTTTTATATTTGGATGGATACTGCGAACAGGCTAAGTTGTTGGATTTGTGGTGTTTCATTCGGGCAGAAATACAATTTGAACCAGCATGTTAAAAAATTTCATCCGGATGCTTCCGTCATACATGAACCTCGTATTGCAAAGAGATTGACATGCAACCACTGTGAAGTAACATTTGGAGTAAAAAAAGTCTGTACAGACATTTGAGAAACCTTCACCCGGAAAAATTTGCTGTGTCAGGTGAAAATTCCCATGCAGAGCAGCTGGTTCCCCCTGGAGTCAGCCAATGCTTTACAACAAACCGGGATTCGAACCCGGTCTCACTGGTCACTGGTACAGAAAGATATTCCCACCGATAACTCTTTATGTAGCACTGAAAGTTCACCACATGTTATCTGCAAAACCACTGGATGTGATGCTTCCCTTTCAAGTGCCAGTAACACTGCAAACAGTGAGGAATTAAATATGAATGCTAATTCCAACAGTTCTGAATGTGAAATGCATTCTGTTCACACCAGCAATTCCTGTAACTTCTGTAGCCATACTTTCTCAACAAGAGCAAGTTTAAATATGCACTTAGAAATGTTTCACTCAACAGAAGATCAGCAGTTTTCTAGTAAAGTTATTTGTAGCACTGAAAGTTCACCACATGTTATCTGCAACACCACTAGATGTGATGCTTCCCTTTCAAGTACCAGTAACACTGCAAACAGTGAGGAATTACATATGAATGCTAATTCCAACAGTTCTGAATGTGAAATGCGTTCTGTTCACACCAACAATTCCTGTAACTTCTGTAGCCAAACTTTCTCAACAAGAGCAACTTTAAATATACACATAGAAATGTTTCACTCAACAGGAGATCAGCAGTTTTCTGGTAAAGTTGTATGTAGCATTTGCGAGATCACTTGTAGAACAGTAGAAGAATTGCAAAATCATATTGGCAGAAGTCATCCTGATATTTTACTATCATTTGAAGATAAAGTTTTTCACAACACTGATGATTTTCTAGAGTGGAAAACTAAGGTAGATTGTGATTCTCAGTCGCATTTTGTAAAACATTGTGGTGACAGTTGCCTTGCAGATGGAAGTACTGTTTCTTATTATTATTGTCATCGAAGTGGAATGTACAAATCCATTGACAATAGGAAACGCCATATGAAATGTGCAGGTACCAATAAAATTAGCAAAACTTGTCCTGCAAACATTAAAGTTTATAAACAAATTGAGGAAGGAACCATGATAATTAAGGTTAAATACCAATCTGTCCATGTCGGTCACAAACTTGAAATTGGCAGAACTGTGTTGACTAAATCAGAAAAGGGGCAACTTGCAGCTCAGATGAATCTAGGAATTCCCAAATCAAGAATTCTGCAGAATATTACAGCATCATTCTCACCGACAAAACGCTACAGTTATACCACCCGAAAAGACTTGCATAACATCAGTCGAGATTTCCATGTTGATAAGCATATAACTTTCGACAAAGATGATGCCACATCTGTTGAAGTTCTTGTAAAAAAGATGCAAGATGAAAAAGATAACCCTGTGATTTTGTACAAACCAGTAGATGTGGTTTTACCTGAACATCCTTCAATTACTAGTGAGGAATTTTTGTTGGGAATAATGAATGATGCACAGTTAAAGCTTCTGAATTTGTATGGTAGTAAGGGTGTAATGATTGATTCAACTCATGGTTTGAACCAGTATGGTTATGAATTAACCACATTAATGGTTAATGGTTCGAATCATGAGGGGATTCCAATTACTGTATTATTTTCTTCAAGAATCGCACACGACACCTTTGTGGCATTCTTTAAAGAAATCAAAAATCGCCTGCCGCATTTGCAGACACAGGTGTTTATGTCTGATGACGCACCACAAATGTACAGTGCTTGGAAGGAAGTTTTTGGAAAAGTGAAAAATAAATATCTCTGTTCGTGGCACATTCAAAGAGCTTGGAGAGCAAACATTCAAACAAAAATTGTTGAGAAAGAACAGCGCGAGTGCGTAGCACTTGCCCTCCAAGAAATAATGAAACAGACAGACATAGCAATATTTCAGCGCATTGCTGAAAGTTATATTGAAAAGTTTTTGTCAAGTGAAGAAACTGTTGCATTTGCAAAGTATTTCCTTAATCACTACATGAACCGTGTTGAGGAGTGGGCAAGCTGTTACCGTGTTGGGTGTCCAATGAACACCAACATGAAAGTAGAAAGGTGGCATAGAGAATTGAAATATGAAGAAGCAGATGGCAAAAAAATTGGAAGGCTGGATAAAGCAATTAGATTAGTGCTAAGCACAGTCACCAAAAGATTAGTTGGACGGTTAGTTTCCCTTGAACGCCCAAAGCTAACTGCTAGGATTGCAGATATTAGAAAAAGGCATATTGCCAGTGAAAAGTTTCCAAAAGACTATATTCTTGAGATGGAAGAACAGAGATCCTGGGTTGTTCGGTCAAGCACAGCATCCGACACTCTGCTCTATACATATGATGTTTCGTTTGTTAAGAACTGCCACTGTGAAATAAAGTGCCATGACTGTAATGTCTGCATACATAATTTATCATGTAATTGTTTAGATTATGCCTTACATTACACAATATGTAAGCACATCCACTTAGTGTGCAGGTATTTCAGTTTTGGACCTGCTATTGCAGAACCAGAAGAGGCTGGTGAAAATCCCCTGGTTCTCAATATCGATGAGAATTTTGCAGCTGAACATTCAGCAATCTGCCAGGAATTATGCAAATTAGTGCCAGATGCAGATTTGGTCAAGAAAAAAGCTGCTGCCATCTCCTATGCACAAGTCTTAATGCAGCGCATTCAGGACACTGATTCAGTAGAAGAAGTTATTATACTTCATGATGCCATAAAAATGGGTATGACGAAGTGTGACACAGTGTCTCTAACCAGAAAGATTTTGCCAGTTGGTCCCCAGGAATTTACAGCTGAACCAGCAAACAAAAATATCCAACCGCAGCGCCGATTTGTGAAGGCCAAAAAATCACAGAAGCGGAAACTTCCATTTCATTAATGTAGAACATAAGCACACCGGCCAAAAAATTAGTTTTGCCTAACAAAAATTAAGTAGAAAGTTAGCAGTTCACTGCAGGCGCCATGATAACATTATTGGGAGATAAATAGCACGGCTGCGGTCTACTGTATCATTTCTGTCTCTTGCAGTTGTGAAGAGCCATGTGTGTGTTGAATTTAGTCTTCAATATGTGTCGTAAGACAGACGTTACTGAGTGACAAAAAGGAGCCATTGTGTTTATCTGTGCTTACAGACACAAAGTGAAAGAAGTTGCCCAATTTTTTGGTGTGTTGAAGTGTACTGTCCAGCGGGTCTACAAACAGTGGTGTAGTTTGCAATGAACTGAAAATTGGCGACATAATTGTGGCCGGAAAACAATTCTCACATCCGGGACCACCGCAATGTTTCAAACTAGGCAACAGTTTCCGAAAGGACATTGCGACGAGAACTGCATGTGATGAACATCTGAAGCAGACTACCAGGAAGAGGCCTCTTTTAACAGCAAATCACAAAGTCACATGTTTTCAGTGGGCTTTAAGGCACCAAAACTTTACTGTGAAGGATTGGAAATGAGTAATTTGGTCTGAGTCTCCTTTTTGTACTCCAATGATGGGAGGCGACGAGTCACAGGCCCAATGAAGCCTTTAATCCTGATTGTGTTGAATATGGTGTTCAAGCTGGAGGTGGTTCTGTGTTTTGGGGATGCTTTTCGTACCACGAAATGGGCCCTCTCGTTGAACACTGTCACCTCGGCTGGCCCACCAAATCCCGAGATTTAAATCCTTTTGAAAATGTGCGGGATCATATGGAACAGAAGGTGACACGCCGGACCACGCACCTACATACCCACCCACGTACTCTGGCAGAACTTCAAGACCAATTGATGCACGAGTGGCTGCAAATCGATGTTCAATACATTCACAACCTCGCGGAGTTTCTACCACACCAGACTTGTGCTGTTATCAAGGCAAAAGGCGCCGTCACCCATTATTAGGTAAGTTCTGACTGGGATGACTAATTTTTTGTCTGGCGTGCTTATTTCTACTTGATTGTTGAGAACAGTTCGTCCAATGAAGAACTTACAATATTCAATGTTAGTTGGGCTTGTACCGAGTTGTCAGTGCTTTTTCATCAGTCTACCCTACAAGAAACACATTTGTGGTACCTAATTTTATCACACAGATTGCTTTGACCAGTCATCCATTTCTTCGGTTTCATGACTTAGGAATCAATCATTACACCCAGGGTTTGCGCAACCCAAGAAATCCTGGAATTAGATTTCCCTGTTTTCCAGGCCTGAAAAGACATTGATTTTTCATATTTTGATAAAATGTTCAAGAAATTTTTATGTAATGAAAAAGGAAAAACTGTGCTCATTCCATGTCAAAGCAACAAATGGGGATTATACACTGCCGGACAATTGCTAAGGACGGATGACAATAGCAACGATAGCAACCATAAAATGGAAGGCAGGAAAATGTGGAAATTAGCATAAGTGCGGGATACAGTAAGACGTGTTGTGCGTATGCAAATTTTGAATTGCCGAACTTGTTCGTGACGTCATAGCGTTGATAAGAGATATAAAGGATTTGACGCGTATTGACCGTTGTTGTTCAAACGCAAAGTTGAAAGGGAAAGAATCAATTGACGAACTTGCAATTTTCAGTATGTCTTCCCAACATCACCTAGATGATTTTACGCGTGGCCGTATTATTGGCAAGATTGAAGAAGGGCGAAAAATAACAGATGTTGCCAGGGAGTTCGACGTCAGCCACAGTGTTGTTTCAAGGCTTTGGAAATCATTTCAAACAAATGGAGAGTGTAGCAAACGTCACGGGGGAGGTCGTGTTCGCAGTACAACACCTGCAGAAGATCGGTACATAGTGCTATCAACAAAAAAACAAAGGCGCAGCACAGCTAGTGAGGTAGCAAATCAGTTTATGGCTGCTACTGGCAAGCGGATCTCTCGAAAAACTGTAGCCAGACGTTTGCATGAAGGAGGACTATACGCCCGCCGTCCATCTGTGTGCATCCCATTGTCCAGACGTCACCGTACCGCCCGTTTGCAATGGTGCCATCAACATCGAAATTGGACTGATAACGACTGGTCTGCTGTCCTCTTCTCAGATGAGAGTAGATACAGTCTATCGTCTGATTGTCGACAGCAACTGATCTGGCGTGATAGTGGTACTGCATATTGTCCAGCAAACATACAGGAAAGGGACCGATATCCGACATGTAGTGTCATGGTATGGGATGGCATCATGATCAATGGCCGTACGTCCCTCTATGTGCTTCCAACTTGGACTATGACTGGCCAACGATACATTAATGATGTTCTGCTACCTCATGTTCGCATGTTCCGTAGTGCTGTCGGTGATAGATTCATTTTCATGGACGACAACGCAACATGTCATCGAACAGTCGCTGTCCAGGAGTGTCTTGAGAGCGAGGATATTCAACGCCTCGTATGGCCAGCACGTTCTCCAGATCTGAATCCCATTGAAAATGTGTGGGATGCTTAGGGGAGGAGTCTTGCTGGTCGCCAATGCCCTCCAATAAACAAGGACACCCTCATCCGTGCACTGACAGTAAAATGGGATAAATTACCCCAACAGCTGCTTGATAATGCTGTGCAAAGCATGATACGACGTGTGGAATCTTGCATCGCCCTCCATGGTGGCCCTATCCCGTAGTGACATCTTACGCCGGAACGCCTGCGGACGGTAATTGCATTTTTTTCACGTTTGCGTATTCTGCACAAAATGACCTGTTTGTCCCTTGAACACGTTCCAAAGCCTTCTGGATTTCAGAGCACAATAAATTGTCTTTCTTGTAATGTCCTGGCATTCAGACATTATTTTATATCACTTGGCATCCAACCACACTTACTTTTTTATGCGCTATATAGCCGTTCATGATCCGTCCTTAGCAATTGTCCAGCAGTGTATATTGGCATCAAATTCATGCCTCATATATAGGCATGAATTTGAAGGAAATTTTAGTCAGTGATAGTATATATATATATATATATATATATATATATATATATATACACATTGGAGGGTGTTTTTCAGTCACTGAGCTGGGAAAACAAGGGGATAAAGATTAATGGAGATTATCTAACCCACCTTCGTTTTGCTGATGACGTAGTCATTTTTGCAACTACCCCATCAGAGCTGCAGAGTATGATCCAGGAACTTGCTGACAAGAGTAAAGAAGTGGGATTAAAAATGAACTTTCAGAAGACAAAAGTGATGTTCAATGCTTTTACAAGAAATGAAGATTTATCGATTGATGAAGAAAAGCTGGAGATAACAGACACGTACGTTTATCTTGGACAGCAGATATCAAGTGAGGGTCACATTGATGAAGAAATTAATCGGCGTACAAAACTTGCCTGGAGAGCTTTTGGAAGAAACAGCATAATTTTCAAGAGCAATATGCCATTATGTCTTAAAAGAAAAGTGTTTGATCAATGCATCCTTCCAGTGCTTACGTATGGTGCGGAGACGTGGACCTTAACTAAAAGAGACATACAAAGGCTGCAGACAACTCAAAGAAGCATGGAGAGGTGCATGCTTGGTGTAACCAGGAGAGATAAGAAGAGGAACTCGTGGATCCGAAAAATGACAAGAGTGGAAGACATCATGATCAGAGTTAAATCCCTGAAATGGCAATGGGCTGGACATACTGCCAGAAGGACAGATCATCGATGGACAGCCAAAATTTTAGATTGGATTCCAAGGGACAGGAAAAAACCCAGAAGAAGACCACATGGGAGATGGGTGGATGAAATTCGAAAGTATGCAGGGGTGACATGGAGGAGACTGGCACAAGACAGACCGTTGTGGAGGAAACTTGGGGAGACCTTCGTCCAGCAGTGGATTGATAATGGTTGACAATGATGATGATGATGATGATGATATAGGGGTGCAGAAAAGTTCAGGGTCCAATATTTCCCCAGAACACATTTTTTTTTTGTCTGAAATTTCCCCCAAAACTGTAGCAGATTGTCATACAAGTTTAAGCGATTATTAGAGTATATGTCGATGATTAAGAACTTTCCTTAAAGCCTATTACTTAAAAGTTTGGAAATTAAAAAAAAAAAACTAATATTTATTCCAATGAATAACTAGCTTTTTTTTTTTTTCGGGAAATTAATTGTCCCTCCCCCCTTTTTTGTAACACTCCAAAGATTTAGTGCTCCAAGTGAATCTCTCCCCCTAGCAGGTGAGAGTTTTAGGCAAGACAGGAATAGGTGAATCAAGAATTCTTTCCTAGCCTAAAATGGTGTAACCCATTAACTTTCAATGTATGAGGAATAGTGAATCAAGAAGTTACCTGGGGCAGAGAGAGGCTGAAAAATAAACAGTTAAAAAAATTTCTGTAATTAACTATAATTTATTTCATTCTAGCATTTCAGGTGTCTAATTGTGCCAGATAATTTACTGAATGAAATTGAAATTCAACTTACATCCTTTGAAAAATGCATGGGTCATTCACTTTAAAATGTCCGGAACCCCCAATAATTTTTAAAATCTGAGCCTTTGACACATTCGCTGCCATTATTTTTTTTTTTCTATTGGAGGTTTAACGATCACCTATAGCAACTCAGTGGGCTATAAGCAGATGCCCACCCCTAATTTAGGGCCACTGGTTCCAGGGAAGGGCAAAAGCCAGTGCAATAGACAAACACATCATCCGTGCCTCACCAGGATTTGAACCCGACCCATTTCGGACGAATGATCAAAAGCCATCGCTTATACCACTGGGCCACCGGGGCAGCCCATTTGTTTTGGAAACGTTTCTAAGCGGTACTAGTGGTTGTGTCGTACTTGTTACTCACACCACACTGTCTCTGCCTTGGCATTAGTAAAGTCATTTAGGCTCGGTGAATCGTTTGTGAGCGGCAGTTTGCAGTGCCTCACAGCCCTTATAACCTCTTGTATTCATAATGACACATTTTTCAAAATGATCACCGTGAAGTAAATTACTCCTCTTTTTCACGTTATATTTGTTGTTAATAAGTCAATTTTTCGTTTTATTATTTTACCCACGGGCAAAAATTTCTCCCGAACCTTGTTCATGTGTTTGGACATATTCTGCACCACTGTATGTAGAGAGAGAATGTGGAATCGCAATTTTTTTTCAAATTGCGAGTACTGGAAGAATTTGCACCCTGAATCTTGATTCAGGGACATATTTTTGAAGAAAGTGGTGTTCATTGTTTTATTAATAAAATTCCTGGGTTTTATTTCTGAAATTAATCATTCAGGTGGCATTTTTAAAGTTAAAATTGGGATCTTTCTAAAACAACAAGTGTGTGTGTGTGTGTGTCGGGGGGGTCAACAATTTGTTCCGTATGTGTAAATGAAACCAGCCATAAGCTTTGGTCTACCTGAAAAGTTAGAAGTACTTTGCAAAATTTATTTGAAGTTCATATTCCAATGTTTATTTGGCTTTTAGGGCTGCCAAACCTCATAAGAATTAAAAATTTCCTAGCTGTACCACTAGCTAACTTGATGTGTGCACAGTGATTAAAATTTAAAAACTTTTAATAAAGGGATACAGATTCACACCTGAAACTATCGTTCTGCATCTCTGAATATTTTTATTTCTATTAAAAAAAAACAACTGCAGATCAAATTTTTGAATTAATTTTTTTAATTGTTAAGTACCTGAAAATTTTGCTTGTAAAATTAATTTTTTAACTTACTGTTTTATAAAAATTGAAATCATACTTTTAAAATGACATTTGAATGAGTAGTCTTGAATTACCAGCAATTTTATTACTAAAAAAATGTTCACAATGTTTTTTAAATGTCCTTGAATGGAAATCCAGTGGTCAAAATCTTCTCCCTACTCGTTCGAAAAAAAATTAATTTCTGGATTCAGTTTTCTCTCTATATATACATATTATGAATTATTAAAGTTTCATCAAAGCTCATGGCTGTGTGGTGACCAAAAAAATTTTTTTGTTGATTTGGCATGGAATGTTCTATTGTTAATATGTTTGCTTGGATTGCATCTCTTTTTGTAGCTCTCTGTGACATGACATTACTTCCTTCCATCAGAATGGCCAAGTGTCCTGGTTTACCCAGATTCCGTCCAAATTCGAAGATATTTTCCGGAAATCCGGTTTTGTGTTGTTGTTTTTTTCTTTTCTTCTTCTAGCTATACCCGGCCACGCGTAGCTGTGACACATTGTGTGGTTGCATGGATGAGAAATGAGGAACAAAACAAAGCATACGTTTCATAGAAGTTTAATTTTGCAATACTTGTGGGTATACAATATTTTTTGTTTTTCCATTCTCTGCGTAGATATAAAGGCTATCTGGTTTGCCGACACGGGAACACGCAACATACAGTTGTCCATGTGAGAAGTAATCCGCATCTAAATCTAAACCACACAATTCTAAAGATTGACCTTGAGCTTTATTGATTGTGATTGCAAACACCAATTGAATTGGGAATTGCAATCTTTTAAATTGAAATGGTGTATCGGTCGGGATCATAGGAATTCGAGGGATGAGGACATCTTCACCTTCGAAAGGCCCCGTTAAAATCGTTGCTTCCACTACATTTTTCATCAGTTTTTTAACTGCGAGTCGTGTGCCGTTGCAGAGTTTTGGCTGATTAATATTCCGCAACAAGATAATTGGCACACCTATTTTCAATTTTAATATGTGTGGTGGCATCCCTGGCAGATCAAGCGAGTTCAAAAATTCCATTGGATAATTAACTACTTCATCTGCTTCCACAACTGTATCTATCGACTTGTATGTAATTTCCTCACTTTGAATGCTGGATTGAATAACATTATTAATTTGATAGACATCTTTATTCTTCGCGGCAAGGATAGCTCGTTCACTGAGCCAATCGTGATTCTTATAATTAATTACGGTAATACAACATTGGTTGTATTACCGTCATTCACAACTGCATCTCGCAAATGAATGTATTCTTCGGAGCGGAGTTTGGTCTGATTCAAATGAAGAAATAGCAAACGTTCCGTTTCAGTTTTTGCATACATATCCACAATGTACTGGTGAAACAACTGACGGCATTTCAAAATATAATTGTCCTTGTTCCTCCGAATCATTAAGCGGTAGGTGTAAAAGTTCATTGCGCTGCACTTTTTATTAATTTCTGCACCATTCACTGGGTTTATCATCTTCACATTGAAATGATATCCATCGGCACCATCCCAGAAGATAAATGGATATTGCAAAGCATCGTAACAACGGTGAGTTTCTGCGACGTTTATCAATTGATCGTTTCTTCGATGGAGAACAATATCTCTAGGTTGGAACTGATCTCCGACTATGACAATTGCTACTTCGTCTATAGTTGGAGCATTATATCTTCGGACATGTTCTCCAGCGGCCGTTTTGTTGGCGTGAATGACAATCTTGTGGGTATCTGATGGCATCATATCCATTGCCGTTTTGAACAAACGCACCAAATTGTTCTTTTCGTGAAGGAGCTCCTGTAGTTGCGAAATGATGGATCTTCTTAGCGAGGTATGTATTCCACAACGTGCATCGACTTAATCTCTATCATTCACAGGATTCCGGGGTTTCTTTATTCTTCCCCTTTTTTTTTCCTTTCATTATTTAGGGCATTGTCAAGATCTATGCAAAACTGAAGATAAGCTTGGGGGGGGGGTGTCTTAAATCTATAATTTTATAAATTGTAAATACATGCACTGCTGAACATGCGTTGATGTCCCGGTTTTCGATTTTGGAAAGTTGGAAGCTGTACTTCCATGGACTATTATGTCATCTCATGATGCTGCAGTGCCAGGTGTTTCAGTGCTAATTTCTAGAAACTTTTTTGTGTGTTATACCAGGTTTGTGCTGATGTAGTCGCGATAGCATGTGGAAACTTTCCTGCTAGTCCAAGACGGCTGTTCCTTCTAGCACATGCTTTCCTCACTTAAGGAGACTGATATCTGGTTTCCCTGCTGCACTGTGTATAGGAGACTATAGATAAGAAAATCTTCTGTGCCATATCAAAATTGTTTTGCATTATTGTCATTATACTAAGTGCCAGATTGCTTCACACTTCATACAGAGCAATTTTTATTCAGATAAATTTTGCCACTTCATTGAAGCTGTAGCACACACTGAAGAGCAATATGTAACAGCGGAACTCATGGGATTTCATAAGAATTCCAAATGCATAGTAAATTTCATCTCATTTTGCAAATTATAAAACAAAACTGTTCTTAACCAAAAATGTATGCTCCTGTTATTTGTTGAATTCCTACAATTTATTGCCTGTATTTACTGTTGCACGCGTAACATTAATCACATCACAAAACTTTAAGATTAAATCGCCTTGGTGCGAGAATTGAATCCAAGTGTCCCGATTTTTGTTTGTGCATGCTATCCGTTACACCAACCCGGATGATCAAGTCCCAAGTATCTGATAGTTAAGTATCAAAATATTCTCCGACCACTTGTGAGTTGAAGCAGATTTTGCTTTCTTGTAGCGTTAAGTAAATTTCAAGTCAGTCAGATAAATTGTGTGGAAGAAATATCCTTCACATAATATGTGGAATTATGTGATGAATATTTATGCCGCACAGTTCACCTGGAATATTTTTTTCTGTAAATATGTACAAACCCTATACACCATTATAACCTTTACCTTTTGAAATCAATTCATTCATTCCTTCCATATCAAGACTGGAATCAAAGACTACGCTATAGCAATGTTACATCCAAAATCAAGAACAAGCACAGATTGCTTTGCCAACTCATTTACTCTTGTTGCATTAATAATTTGGGGTTGGTTAATGTAATATTCCAATTTGTACATCAAGATCACGCAAACTGGCTGTACTTGCAAAATTGAGTCAAAAAATTATGGAAATTGAGTGGGTAAATGCACAGAGGCATGTGTAAACAATTCAATGCCCTGGGCCAAGAAAAATAAGACTCCCCCAAGTACATATATTTTACTGTAAAAAATCACTCCCAGTTAGAATTTTGTCTTTAAACTGTGTATACCTGATAGCTTGTTTGTTTTTTGTTAAAAAAAACAGTAATTTTTAGTAGGCCTACACATATTTTTTTAAAACTGGATATTCAAATGACAAATTTTAAATATTGTTTTCTTGCAAATTAAAGTTGCATGATTTTGAAAGTTGTATTTCACCATCACTTTTTTTTTTTTTACAAGCAATGCTTACAAATTTTGCATTTAAAATTTCAAAACAAATGACAATAAATCATATTGCTAAAAGGTTTCTTTGCCTGAATGCACATTTGAGTTTTCTATATTTTTGTTGTATGAGAGCAGAATAATTTACTGCTTCTGTTATTGATTCATTGGTGTGCATCTTTATTTTTTCATAATTTTTGTCAAGATAACTTCATCGATTGTTTTGATATGTTTCTAATAATTTCAAATAATGTGGTCCCTTTGTTTTGGAAGATTATGTTAATTACTCTGTTATGAAAAGTTTTAGAAGGTGTTTGTGTCTTTCAATGCAGTTGGCCATTATAACTGCCCCATATGTAATAACTGGAACTAAATAGGCATTTTTCATAATCTCATTTTGTATTTCAACTGCATTTACTTGTCTGTCTGAGAAGTAGAATCACTGCATTTTTAACACAATTAGTTTTTCAGTATTAAAACTTTCTTGATATGTTTGTCCCAAATATTTTTTTGGTCAACAGTGAGTCCTAGGTATTTCATATAATTTCTCTATGGTAATTTTGTGTAGCAAATTTTTGACCTTGTTTTTGGAAAAATGTTTGTATAACTTTTAGTAAATATTACTTGCTTTTTTTTATACATAGACATTGATGTTCTATTTTGTGAAGAATGTGCATAAAAGCAACACCAGGAATTCTAGTTTAATACTATTACACACGTGAATTACTGCTTTTGTGATTTCTTTCGTGAAATGAGTCAAAATGACTTATATTTCATTTGTCAGTGGCCCTGTTGTTTGAAAAAGGTCACATATTTTCTGCTGCTTTTCATGTATTCCTGTGGTTTCAAAGATGTTTGTAGATTTCTGCAACTTGTATTAATTTGATTTGTGTGTGTCTGTGCATAATTACCATGTGCATAAAAGCAACACCAGGAATTCTAGTTTAATACTATTGCATACGATCGTGAAAAGAGTCAAAATGACTTATATTTCATTTGTCAGTGGCCCTGTTTGAAAAAGGTCACATATTTTCTGCTGCTTTTCATGTATTCCTGTGGTTTCAAAGATGTTTGTAGATTTCTGCAACTTGTATTAATTTGATTTGTGTGTGTCTGTGCATAATTACCGTGTGCATAAAGCAACACCAGGAATTCTAGTTTAATACTATTGCAAACGATCGTGAAAAGAGTCAAAATGACTTATATTTCATTTGTCAGTGGCCCTGTTTGAAAAAGGTCACATATTTTCTGCTGCTTTTCATGTATTCCTGTGGTTTCAAAGATGTTTGTAGATTTCTGCAAACTTGTATTAATTTGATTTGTGTGTGTCTGTGCATAATTACCGTGTGCATAAAGCAACACCAGGAATTCTAGTTTAATACTATTGCAAACGATCGTGAAAAGAGTCAAAATGACTTATATTTCATTTGTCAGTGGCCCTGTTTGAAAAAGGTCACATATTTTCTGCTGCTTTTCATGTATTCCTGTGGTTTCAAAGATGTTTGCAGATTTCTGCAACTTGTAATAATTTGATTTGTGTGTGTCTGTGCATAATTACCATGTGCATAAAAGCAACACCAGGAATTTTAGTTTAATACTATTACACACATGTATTATTGCTTTTGTGATTTCTTTCACAGATAGCTTTTACTTGTAGATTAAAAAATAAATTGTTCTCAATTTATTTTTTGCTTTAAATTTTCTGTTTACCCATTTTTGGCCACCACTTCAAGATAATACATAAATATGTAAAACTAATAAAGTCCAGGGAAAATATGGTACCCACACCTGATAACATAAATCTGATGGAAGTTTGAAACCATGTTAATTCTAATCACCTCATTTCTATTTGAAGGTAAATGAATCTAGCCATTTCACCACATTGCTGCACATTCATTCAATCCTAATGTACTTTTGTCCTCATTGGAATCTGCAATACTCTAAAAATTATTTACTGTCTTATTTTTCTTTAAATTATCTTATTCTATTGTTATCTTGGTTAGCACTTCACATTAAGTAGAATCATAAAGTGACATTTCAGATATACATGTTCCAGAGTAAAAAAAAAAAAAAAAGTATTCAGCATGCAAAGTTTTATTTTACAAAAAAAAAAAAAAAAAAAAAAAAATATGTGTTAGTGAGAAAAAATTAATTCCTTTAATTCTGCATGTTCAAGTTTATACAGAGAAATAAAGATGCTGCAACTGGTGGTTTACACAGATTTAAATTTCTCAGACTTTACAATCATAATTATACACTACAATGAGTATGTTGGTATACAAACTAAATGCATCGCTGCACCATTACATCATGGCCATGTATCCAGGGATCATAGCATACTTCTGGAAAATTTTAGGTAAGAATTTTAGGAATTTTTAGAAAAATTTTAGGAAAATTTTAGGAGTGTATTTCAATAAAAACTAGATGTATATTTGTATACATCTAGTAAAACAACTTTGTATACATTGTAAAGAGTTTGCTTCACACCCTTCAACCATATATACTGATAGACTGCGCATGACATCAAAATTTCTGGCTCCAACATAAAATCACATGACAACAGTCAAAAAGATGGGTTACACCTGCTGTGAAAACCAAGAACTATGTACAGCGTAAATTAGTAATATGGTTGCTCTGACCGATATAGTAAAGAAAGTTCTATGATTTTTCATGGGTAAGAAACGAATTAAATACCTAAGTCAATAAAGTTCAATTACTTAACCAGAAACTTGCAGCTATTGATATAAAAATATAGTAACTTAAGAAAAAAAATGGAATGCATGTTCCAAATTCTTCGCAAATGTTCATCACATTATAAATCACAAAATGTAAACAACACGATCATGCATGTATATAGCTCATAAGTAAACTTACCTGAAGAGTTTTCATTATATATGAGGTGCATTCACATAATACACCGAAAACACTGAAGTTCTGCAGCGTAAATTAGTAATCATAACAGCATTTGTACACGAAATTTGGAGTCTGATGATGACGTGCCCAGTGTTTGAGCCATGGCGGCTTTGATGCAGCTATTGCCAATGCGCAGTCCATTAGTATATATGGTCGAAGTTCACACCCAAATTTTTTGCATAACGTCTAATGTCTAAAGTTTAAGTATGATTTACTTCTAATGTTCAGTTCTTATCTTTTCACGTGTTATTATCATATTCAAGTATATTTACCACATTCAAGTTTCACTTTGAACATTAATATGCTGTTGAACCAGAAGCAATTCACGATTTTCACAGTAAAGTTTTCAGGTTTCACATTAAACTATAATATCCTAAAAAGGTAATTGAAAACCAAGAACTATGTACAATTGTTCACTGAATTACTTTTTTCATATTATTGTTTTAACCTTTTCCTGATTAGCCTATCTTTTTCTGCTTCCACCACAACTAATTTACTTTCAGTTTTCTTTATTTCAGCTGAACCTTGTATGATCAAGTTAGAGGCAACTGCTATTTCAACAGTATTTTGTTTTTCTACAGCTTTTCTCATTCTTTCTGTTCCCTCTTGAATTACTGCTAGGGAGGCTTCTTTATCTTTTTTAAGCCTATTTATTTCTGCATCATTTTCTTTTATTTTGTCATCAAACTCAGCTTTTCTTTTTTTCTCTAGCTGATTTTCCTTATTTTCCCTCTCTTTCTTCGAAAATAAAAGCATAACAAACAGCGCGAAAACTAGCTCATAAATAGAATATTTGAAACACTCTCAATTATTAGGGATGGTAGAGGGGAAGGGAATAGAACTGTCCAAAATTAGCATGTTTTCGTTGCGCTAGGGCGCTTAAGCACGGCTGAATTCCTTCAGATACCCCCAATGTTCAAATGATTGAAATGTGCTGATGTTCATGGAATGAAATGGTTGATCAGCTATGATGACCGCATAAAAGTTCGGGGTGGGGGGAGGGCTTTATTATTTTTATTTATGCAACATTTTACATCACTCCAGTATTTATCTTGTCATCATCAACAATCGCAATGCAACTACCGCTTACGATCGCGGATATCAGCAACCGAAAATCTGCCATATCTCTAAGTGATATAACACACAGTATCCTGTTACAGTGTATTGTAATTGAAAAAAAAAGGATGTGGAAAAAAGAAACTTTCAGAAATTAAGATCATCAAGTCATGCGTTTCAAAAATCCGTTTTCCTTTATAACGTTTAAAAACATGTTTTTGCTTTTTTACCTGTAGTGTAAATAAAAAAACTATGTTGATTTTTTTTATGGAATCAGACGTCCGTATGTCTGATTGTCTTCATCTGAGTTCACACTTTAGCTACTGTGTACAAGTAGACCTATTTTTTCAGCTCAAAAATATGTAGTTTTGTATATATTCACAGTATAAGTCATTCCTTATTCCCACAGAACTGAATTCAGCATATGCAAAATGAAGATCATCAAGACCTGCCCAACACTATGTTTCTGATTGTCTGCTGTTTATATTCAAGAAATGCAAACATGGATCAATGGTGAATGCAGCAACTATGATTTTTATTTATTACCAAGAAAAAAAAAAAGAGCCGTGAAAGCTGTAAAGCTGAAACGGATATTTCTCTCGACCCCCCCCCCCATGCACAAAAACATTCCAATTAAGATCAAACAGCAGGAGGACGCGTCCACACAACACAACCTTTGGAATTACCTGATGGAATGGCTTCTTTTCATTTGGCACATCGCCATAAATCACCACCTGCAGCTCACTGAACTGTCAAGTTGCACCCTTCCTCCTTCACTTTAACTATAATAGAAACTGTAAAAAAAAAATGCTCCCCAATTTTCGACAAAATTAAATTACCAAATTTACGTCATGATGTTGCAATTTACTAAAATACGTTTGTTTACCTGCTGAATATTGCTTAAATCCATTGAAAACTTTTTAATTATAGATGATTTTTTTATTAAAACAGTAACTCAGACGTCTGAATAAAAACGTGTTTGTAATTCAAATAGAGTCCATATCATCACAGAAAAAAAATTTAAGGATCACTCTGTTTAAATAAACCATGGCATCTAAAAAAAATAATTCACTTGCTTTTCCCGTAATTTATAATTACTGTTTCTTTTTTCAATCCGATTATGCAACGTTTTTTTTTTTTTTTTTTTTTTTTTTGCATCTGCTAAAGTTCCTAACGGAATTTGGCGAAATTTGCACTAGAACTTTATAGTGATGTATCTTAACTACTGTAAAAATTTTACTGTGTTATTTTCAAAATTCAGAAAAATGGATTTCTGAAAATATTCTCCTAGTCCTTTTGTGCTGTGGAAGTGATAAACAGGTGTTTGCTTTCTTCCCAACCAAGGGCTTCAGATCAGCGCTCCCAGCTGTCAATCAACCGTTGCTATGGTAACACCCTTTCTGCTGGAGGCTCACTCTGTCCAAAGAGGCACACATACTTGTCCATAATAAAAATTACTAATGCTAACTTTTTAAGTTTTAAACCGATTCAACTGGAATTTTGGAAGTGAGCTTCTGTAATCCAATTACAGTGAATGTAAAAATTTCAGCCACTTTCGTGAAAAATTCGCAAAGATAGTTTTCTTATTTTTTATCATAAGTAGTGGAAGTCTCTTGAGGGGAGGGAGGGTGGCATGCACATAAACAAGAAGAAGATGAATGTGTTGTTCAGGCATACTCCTCACTGGTGGATGCCAGCTGACTTGGTACATACGCGACCCCCTGCAAATGCCAAATGCCTGTTCTTTCCCCTTCTGTTCTCAATTGTCGGACGGACATCAAGCTCCCCTTCGACCTACTAGTAATCATCCAATTTTATTGCACTGGAAGTAGTGCCTTTTTTTCTTTTTTTCCCCCAGCCAAATTAGGATTTGGTGCACATCGGAAACCGCTGCCGGTGGTTTCTTTGAGAACAGAGAAAAGGAACTTTAAAAAATGAAGGGGTAACAGTAACACGATTTCCTAAAAGGGCATTTTTTAAGCACTAATTTCAAATTTCAAGGCTTTTCAAGACGGCATTAAAAAAACACCGTTTTTCCAGGATATTTCAGGCCTTGAAAACGTAATCATGATTTTCCAGGACTTTCCAGGTTTTCAAGCACGCGTGCGCACCCTGCGTAATGGTAAATTTATTGGCGTTAATAACGGTTGTGTTTTTAATAAATAAGCTTACGAAAATTTTAGGATGGATAGCAAATTTTAGGTATAATTTTAGGAATTTAAGGAGGGTCACAAAATATTAGGAATTTTAGGAGGAATGCGATCCCTGTACAGTATCTAATAAGCTGTAGGATCCCCGTTAGAGAATCATTAGAGAGTGATCAGAAGCCATCACTTAGACCACTGCGCCACCAGGTTGATCACTTTCGCCAATACCTGTTACTAATGATTTTGTATAACATTAGCCAAGTCTCTAAAAGTTAAAAAAAACAACTGCCAGTGCTGTCAATTTTTTTTTCTGAAAACACCCAATTCAAAAAATTATTTTTCCTTCCAATACCTTTCACCACAAACACAGGTGCCCATAGTTTAGTTTTCAGGAGGGAGCAAACAGGAATTGTAACTATGAATACCATGTGTAGTGTTCTCCCTAGAGACTTTTTACTGGGCGGCCCACCCAGCTAAATTTTCTTTAATGAATGTTTTCACAATATAAACTTATTCCCACATGCACCATAAATATTGATGAAAACTGGCTGAAATCTGTGAATATAACTGATTTTTTTTTCCATTTAGGTACAATTTTCTATTGTTTTTATCATGTGTTACATTAATGCCTACCACACCCTAAAGATGTTTAACAAGTATAATAATGTTAAGCAAAATATCCTTTTATTTTCTTGATTGAGGAAGGGGTCATTAAAAGTACCATCCAGCTAAAATCTGTTGCCACCCAGCTGTAATAAAAATCTATGGAGAACACTACATGTGCAAACACCATATACACATTTCAACTATGTTTTCTTGTTATCTAATCATTTTTATAACACAGTTTAACTTGACAGGAATTGATGCCCATACAAATGTAAAACTTTTTATGGTCACTAAACATGCCTGCAAGAAAATAAAACAAAGCTTACCTACAGTATTTGTAGCCTGAACTTCAGATCTGCTTACTGTTGCAATTCAGACCATTAAAATTAAATGTCTTGAGTGAAATTTTTTTATATCAATCCACACAAAACACTTCTTTCAAATAGTCAATCCCATCTCTAAGTGACATCCTTTATCAGCTTCAGAAAAATTCTTTCCATCACATGGAATGTCTTCTACAAATACATATGTTTATTGTTTTAAAGGCTCCACTGTTCAGATGGGAAAGCAAAATAATAATAAGGGGTGCAAGGAAATACAAGGAGAATACCAAATAGATAACACATATTAACATATAACAACTACCAAAATATTATTGCACACTTAATAGACCTACAGTGGAACTTTGGTTATACATTTTCTTGTACGTCACAACTTTGAGAGAATCGAGACAGCGTTTTATGGGAGGGGGTTGCAATGTTAACAGTTGTCTGAAACAAGCAAAGATTAGTGAATATTTCACTTGGCACTAACGCTAAATCAACTAGTAGAATATAGAACAAATAAAAAAAAACTTAGTACGTCTGTCAGGATAATACCAACCAACTATATATTCCGTCAACGTGTTTCATATGGGTGGATGAAATTCGAAAGTATGCGGGAGTGACATGGAGGAGACTGGCACAAGACAGACCGTTGTGGAGGAAACTTGGGGTGACCTTCGTCCAGCAGTGGATCGATAATGGTTGACGATGATGATGATATATATATATATAAGGACAAAAATTAATGCATGTGCCAGTGGTAGCGGAGGCACACTCAAGATCATGTGCGCGTTCACAAGTGTCTCGTTGTGACCCCTAGAAATATGACAGATTTTTTTCTTCTGATACACTCCCTTTGAAACTTCGACTTGATACCGACCACTGCAACTTGGATGACAATGAAAAACATTTTGTGGAATTTTGAAGGGTCTGCCAGAATTTTGCGATGAGTTGTTATTGCGATACTCACACACCGGCATTCTCTTTAATAAAAACGGATTGCAAACATATTCAGTCCAGTTTTAATTCTGAAGCCACCATAACAATTTAGTGTAGAAATTTTTTTTTCCAAAATTTACCAACTTCGTAAATTTTCTAAACAATGATATCTGACTAAATGTTCTTTTCAAAGTAATTAAGTACACTACTTCAATTGAAATGCTCAACTGATTTTTTGGAGGGAGGGGGATGCAGCAGAAAAATAAAATAAAATAAAATGTATCCAGTGGAGTGACTTCAATGATTTTTGGTGAATAAAAATTTACGCGAGTTTAAGAGCGAAAATTTCGCTCTGCTGGGTAAGTGAAGAAATCAATTTTGTGCAAATATTTCGTTGCAGAAATTAGTATCTCTCTCTCTCTCTCTCTTTTTGTTTCAATTTATCCAATACTAAACTTTATTTTTAATCGCAATTTGTTCACATGCCCATTTTCACCAGAAGAGAAAATATAAGTAAAACTTTTTTGCAAAAGTCCCGGCAACTGAGTATTTGTTATTAGATGGGAGCAACATTGTTATTAGAATTATTACGTTGAATAAAAGCAGGAACAAACCAAAAATTGGAAAGGAAAAAAAAAAACAGGTTGAGTAATATATTCAAACATACTTTATTTAATACTTTATTTCAACATTCGTCATTATTTTTAATTCATTCCTCTATTTTATGTCTTATTCGGAAGCACAAGAACCGTATTAATCAACAAAGCACACAGGCTCGGCGATACATTCCCACCCAACGAGAAACTGTATTCGCGAGCAACCCTGATAGCGGGAGCTGCCGTGAATGCAGTCCCCAGGGAAGTTTTATTTAAAGGAAACGAACTGATGTGGGAATAGGTAGAGTTTCCCACATGAGTTGGTTTCAATTGCAGTCAGGGCTGCAAGGAGCGCAGTCCGTGACGTCTTCCCGCTCCCAGTGGAGTTATGCAGGAAAAACTGCCAGTTGAGTTAAAAAAACTGCAGTCGTGGCATTATGCTGGGAAAACTTACAGCGGTGTTCACAAAACTTAATTCGCTTTCTTGCTACGGCATGAAAAAAACTGCTTTGGGTAGGGGGCTGCAGCCTCACAGCAGGAGCCGCCCCTGCCTTTAGCGTAAGAATTTTGCACAAAGGAAAAGTTAAAACACGCCAAAAGTATTCCTCATAGCAAAAGCTATGCTAAGGAATAAAACTTTTCAAATACATCTCACAAAAGCAGAGATAGCAAGAAAAATGTTTTGATATTTACAACCCCTAGGGAAAAAAAGTGCATATTATTTGAAGAGGATCTTATTGTAGGAAAACTCGTATTCACTCTCCATCTTTATTATGGCGAATGGCATACAGTAAAAAAAGAAATTTCTCATTAGGGTTTTTAGAGGCAGAGGTAGGCTGCAACTGGAAGTACATAAACATCACCTGGCGGCAGAATTATGAACCACAAACCTCCGCAAATGCACACTTAGTGCCCCATAAAGTAAATGGTATCTGTTGTTAAAATAATTTTTTAATCAGATATTTAGAAGTACAGATATTGAGGAAAAAAGATTAAATATTTGCACCCCCTAGTGGCAAAATTGTGCATTATTTTGGGAAGAAAATACACACAAGTTTTCAGTTAGCAATATCTGGTCGAAAGAGAATATTTGTCAATCGGGTTACTAGTCCCGTAGATATTACTGTTAACTGAAACTTACGCCCTCTAGTGGCGCACTTGTGCGTTAAGAAATATTATAAATTATATGAGGAACATTTCGCACCGAAAATGTTCTCCAACAAAGAATTTTTCAAATCTTACTCCTAGAAACAGATATACGTCCCTAGTGGAAAATTATGCACTATTTAAGCAGGAGGTATTCTCAAAAAGGTTTTGGAGGTGGCCGGTATCGGTCTACGGAGGAATTTTTTCAATCAAGTTTCGAGCTCAGATTTTATTGCAAATACATCAGAAGCAAAAATAAACACTTATGCCCCCTGGCGGCCAAACCATTTTTTCCCAAAAATAGGAAATTATATGCAAAACATTTCTCCTCAAAAGCTGCATCCAACGTAAGAAGAATTTTTCAAATCGGACTATTAGAAACGGAGATATTGGGAAAAACACGATTTACTATTACGCTCCGTAGCGGAATATTTGTGTATTATTTGGAAAAGTAACTAAAATAGTCTTCGATATAAATGCCATCGAAATGAAAAGATATTTTTTTTCAATTGGATATTTAGAAGCAAATGTACGAAATAAAATGCATTTTAAATTCGATATGATCATTTGCGCCCCCTAGCTGCGAAGTTGTGCATCAGAAAACAAAACGGAACAAATAGATCATCATTCTCACATTTTAAGCTTCACAATACAAAAAGAATTCTACAAATCGAACTAATAATTGCAGAGATATGGTCTTCACGGTCGAACAGACAAACTGATGACATAAGCATGACGCCAAAAGATGCTAATATAACGCAGTTTCAGTCCTCCTAACAGAAAAGACCCCCTCCCCCCAACACGTTTTGCACAGGGTGGGGAGGAAAATTTGTCAGACATAAGTTATGTCAGTAGAAAAATCTTCAACTACAAAACATCAAACAGGAACAAAAAGGCTGCAATGGATAAAAAACCACGGACATGTAACAGAATTTTAGGACATTTCCAGGACGCGTACAAACCATGCTTTTACGAACAAAAAAAGGGAATGATTCCAGTTAGCATGTTTTTTATTTAGTGATTTTATGACTAAACTGTGTGTTCATATGTTTTGGGTGAAATCAGGCATGTATTTACTTTAATGTATGAGAATGTCAGGTGGAGACCACTAAAATCTTTTTTATTAAATTAAGCAACTTCGAATATAAGGTCTTGGTCTTGGGCTTTATTTTGAAGGATTTCATTCAGACGTAGTCTGTGCCAAATTAAAAACAGCATAAAGTTCATTTCTTCAAGAAACGCTCAATCAATTGCATTGAAACAATTGCAATTTTTCACCTATTGCTTTGCTCTAACTCAGGGATTTAACATTCCTGGAGCAAGTGAGTGTTTTAAAGACCTTGCAAAGGAACGCCAGGTAAGAGTGGCACCACCAATATGTATAAGGTATATCTAAAAAAATTTTCCATAATGTCATCTCCCTCTTTATATGCCTCTAGAGTAAACTTCTGGATACGGCCGACACTTTTGCTATTTATTTTAACATTCTGTTAAGCTCATTTTAACCCCTATGCTAGTCTTTGCACCATTAAATCCAACTGCCCTCTCTCTCCTGCAAAAAAAATAACATTTCCCCTGCCAAATCAATTAGCTTCTGAAAAAATGTATTGAAATATGAATTCAGTAAGAAGGGATGTACTGCAATGTTAAGTGCATGACATACATTATTGGCCATTTACATGCTTACATTTCAACATGTAAATTTTATGGATACTCTGCAACTGTGTCAATATATTTTAACACCTATTATTGAAATTTATATTTTTGTTCAGGGTACCTAACATCTCCTAAAGGCATCGCATGTTATAAAAACTTCGCACGAGTTTACCAGTAAATCGGTACGGAACTTCATATAACAGCCTCGAGGCAAAACCTAATGTTCTGAAAACGATAACAAACAAACAAAAGGGGCGGGATGCGTGGTCCAAATTCATATTTTACATACTACAAAATATATGCTTGTTCACAAGAATACCAGTCAGTCCACAAATTCTTACCTTGACATTTTCGTCCACAGGGCATGTTTCACTTTGTTTCTCGGAAATCTATAAAAGGAACACTGATTTCTCACAGTCTGGTGATTGGTGATTACAGTAAGCTGCAAAACATAAAAGCACATCAAATAAATCCAATTTCACCTTAAAATATCAATTGTACAGGACTATCGACAACCGCCAACGAAGAAACTAATGTTAACTAAGATGTAAACAACCTGTGTCACGACTTCGACGACGTATATCTGGCTCAAATTGTATTTCTACCCGAATGAAACAGTACAAATCGAACAACTTAACCTGTTCGCAGTATCCATCCAAATATAATTATTAACTAGATAGAAGTTTTAAAGAAAACTACTTACTTATTCTCTCAAACTTACCTCTTCGCAGCGTAGCAGTAGCCATTATCCACCATTATTACCGCCAAACTGTTAAAGCCGTTACGATGCCGTTCGCCAATTGGTTGGTCCCAGTTGTATTGCTGCCAATGAGATAACTCGTTACATGTGGATGTCTCTACCTCGAGACGCTAGTAGATGTCATGCCGTTCGGAGCTCTCTGATTTCGAGAAAGGTGTAATCGTCGGGTATCACAAAAATGGCGGATCCATACGTGACATATCCAGCGAGATGAAGTACCCAAAATCGACAGTGGCCTACGTGATTGGCAAGTGAAAGATGATAGGTGATTGTCGGAATATGCCCCGACCCGGCAGGCCCACAAAACTGGGAGTTAGAGACTGACGGGTGCAGGCCAGAGAAATTCGGAAGAACCGCACAAAATCGATGGGCCACATCCGCGAGGAGTTTCAACAGGCATCCGGGAGTGCTCTTTCGATGAATACCATCCGTAAGGAAGCCCATCTGCTCGGTTATCATGGACGTGCTGCCGCCCACAAGCCTTTGATCACCAAGTCCAGTAGCGCTGCTCGGCTAACGTTGTGCAAAGAATGTCGACAGTGGACCGTTGAACAGTGGAAACAGGTTCTCTGGAGCGACGAATCAAGGTTCACCCTCTACCGTTCGGATGGTAGGGTCTGCGTTTGGCGTCTGCCTGGAGAACGCCTCCTGCAGGAATGTATTGTGCCAACTGTGAAGTTCGGCGGCGGTGGAATTATGCTATGGGGGTGTTTCTCCTGGTATGGCACGGGACCCTTGGTCGCAATTCCTGGTAGACTCAACGCCGAGACCTACTGCACCATTTTGGTGGCAGTTTTACGGGGTGGACCCACGTTACTTTCACAATGACAATGCCACCTGTCATCTTGCGAGGTCCACCATGGCTTGGTATGGTGACAATGGGGTTAATCGAATGGACTGACCTGCGCAGAGCGCGGACCTTAACCCTATCGAGCACCTCTGGGACGAGTTGGAGCGTCGACTTAAGGGGTGCCCCCACTGTCCGAAATCGGTGAAGGAACTGACCTGTCTTCTCCAAGCCGAGTGGAAGAAAATACCGCTAGCCGTCGTACAACGCCTGGTTAAGAGTATGCCCTTTGAGGGCCGCAGCTGTAATCGCGCTCGTGGAGGCTCCATCAACTATTGAAGGTGAATAAACTTCGTTTTCCTTTGCTATCACAGGTGTCCAATTACTTATTGGTAGATAGGGTATCATAAGGATTCCTCTAAAATAAATTGGTATAAACAGTTTTTTTATCCTGATACATGTTTAGTGATGGATTTTAATGCACATTGGAGTAACTGACAAATTAGTGACATTCTAAACTTTTGTACGCCTTCATATATGAAAGTCGCCTTTTTTTTCAATTTCTTGTAATGTTGGAAAAGTGGCATCCATATGTAGTCCGAAAGTAACTTGGATATTGTTCTTTTTATTTCCTTAAATTTAAGTATCAGGTTTTCACACAAATTGTTGGATATATAAACGTAGGGTACCACAAAATGATGAAATTTAATTTGCTATTTCATGAATGCGGAAAAGACTAAGTGGTTACAAAAATCATTTCGAATCTGCAAATCTCAGTATCCGTACGACGACGAACAGGGAGGGGGGGGGGTAACGTATTCCGAAATAGGGAGATTGGAAACAAAAAAAAACTTCAAAAATATATTTTTAAAGGCCTTGCGCCCCAGAAGTTACAAAAAAAAATGTAGTTAAATTTTTTTACCAAAAATTATTTTGTTTTCTAAACTGCGGGGCCCCTGAAGGCGCGGGGTCCAGGGCGACCGCCCCGGTTGCCCCTATGGTCCAGCCGGCCCTGGATAAGAATATAACAATAGTTAAGTATGTGACCAATTTGAAGTAGAATTATCGCTTTTATATCCTTGGATTTTCTCGTGGAACTGAATATCACACTTAGGTGACAAATAGCCACGCTCACGTTTTGTTGAACGGTTTCGACGTCAGATGCTTTAGTTAGCACCAAGGAGGGTAGAGCAGATGGAGTGAGGATAAGGTCACAAGCTTGAAGCACTTTGAGTAGACGACTTTGATTCTTAATCGTCTCACCAACATGGCTGCAGTGACTATATAGTCCAGCCGGCCCTGGATAAGAATAAACATGGCTGCAGTGACCTATGGTCCAGCCGGCCCTGGATAAGAATATAACAATAAATAAGTATGTGACCAATTTGAAGTAGAATTATCGCTTTTATATCCTTGGATTTTCTCGTGGAACTGAATATCACACTTAGGTGACAAATAGCCACGCTCACGTTTTGTTGAACGGTTTCGACGTCAGATGCTTTAGTTAGCACCAAGGAGGGTAGAGCAGATGGAGTGAGGATAAGGTCACAAGCTTGAAGCACTTTGAGTAGACGACTTTGATTCTTAATCGTCTCACCAACATGGCTGCAGTGACTATGATTGGCTGCGACTCGTCTCAGTGGTCTAACCAACATGGCAGCTGAGGATGTGATTGGCTGTGAAGTCATGATCGTGACGTTTTCGTGGCTTCACTTTGATTACACAAGGGTAACGGCTGGCCCTTACTCCATCTATTGTAACCTCCTTTGTTAGAACGAACGCACATTTTGCAACGCGCTTTCTCTGAAGTAGAGTATGCTTGACAGCAGAAAATATGTAACATAAAGTTGTTTCTTTTCATTTTTCCAGCTGTTTCCTCGTGCTGAAATTTCTCCATTGTATTTTGACCTTACCATTAGCGTGGCTGAAGTTTAAACACTTTGCGTCCCCAGAGTGTTGGTTTTCTGTAATGTGAGTTGAGTGTTTTTTGTGTGTGTGTGTGTGTGTGTGTGTGTGTGTGTTTTTGTTACATCATATTCGGAATTCTTTCTGTGTCTCAGTTCTCCATTTATTTGTATTTTTATCTCATTAAATGCAGTTTTTCTTTATCCAGTTTTTGTGTTGCATCTAACAGGATGACATCAACTGACATCTAACAGGATGTCAGTTTCGTGCTCATGTGTGTAAGTGCATTTTCGCTGTTACCCCGTCGTGGGAAAATAAACGGCATTCGTGTTCGATACATCACTTTTTCCTTTATTGTGTTGACCCGTTTTAAGATTAAATTTCTGCACAGCATTAGACAGAATCATTTTCTGACACACGACATTCATTCTTTGTGGTGTTAATATTAAGATTTGGCGTTTTCAGTTTGGGGAAGAAATTAAATGCAATGATACAAACCTTCCTTTGCACTTTATCCTTTCTATCCTTTTGGAAATAAATTTTTAAAAGTTATCCGGGGTAATGAAAGCGTCCCAGGGTCGTTTAGTTGAGTTCTATAATTAGAAGACATTTGGTGGTGAGAGAATACGGCGGATGTAACGTTTCTTAGGTCTCACTGCAACGTAGTTGTGCCTCCGACTGGTGGCCACTCACTATTATTTCACAAATTAATAGTTATTTCACAATTAGAAAATATGAATGCCTGACATCTTGCGCCAATCTTTGATGACGTTTGTCTCTTTGCTATGTTCTGTGGTCTACTTTAATAAAAAAATCAATGAGATAAAACTTTTAATCACTATTTATTTTTAATCCCTATATTTTTCCAAATTAAAAAGGAAGTCTTTCCTTTGCATCACCACACTGCGGACAAACCATATATAAGTGTTGGTGTAACTTTAACTGTGCAATGTGCTCAAATACATTTATTACGAACAACAACAACATGAAAAATTATTCCGACAAAAACTCAATTTAAAGAGAAACATTAGTTTACTTACAAAATATTTTAGAAAAAACTGTTCCTCCTTCCAACTCATATAACATATTTCAAGTTTCACTCCTGCCATACAAGTGAGGTGAAGAGTTTACTTGGTTGAAAGGTTACCCTATACATTCAATGTAAATTATTGATAAATTCCATTTTTGTTTAACGGTGCCTTCTGAATGTGACTATTGTATCCAAGTCACGTAATTTTAAGAATATCAAATTGTATGTGTGGAACCTTTTTAAAAAGACCCAGTTCTCGATTTAGTATATGCACAATCATTTTTACAATGTATTTACCTATGCCCAAACTGCTGCACTGTTTAAAATTTTTCTGGTTAAAATTGTTTTTGCCTTTATCAGAATTAAAGTTCCCTTCTACTCCTCTCACCAACGGTAATACGATATCACCGTATGATTTTGCAAATATAATTTTCTGTGAACTCCATTTGAAACAAAAAACGTTTTCTTTTACTCAGTAGATGCATTGCCGAAGAAGATGATTTCTCAAGACTTCTAGGACTTCCTGCATATAATGTTTTCGTGCTAGGTGAGAGTTAACTTATATTGTTCTGTCAAAATATTTGCAGTCTTTGTTTTAGGATTATCAAACCATTTTCTGCATTTCATAGAAGGAAAAATCAATTTTCCGCACACGTTCGTGTTTACACGAAATGCAGCGTTTTTTGGAGATGAAGCAAATGTGTGTTTCTACAAAGTTCAACCAACATATTTTTCCGTTCGGCACGATCCGCTCCTCTAATTCCGTTATGAAAATTCTGTTTCCTGAAAAGAAGGAAACGCAGGCAGATACAAGAGGGCAAACACTAAATTAAAGCCGAAATAATTCACACATTCCAAACCTTGCGCGGGATATATGTGAATCGGCAATCATTAAACTCCTAATCTGACTTTACTGTCTAGTTACTCTATTCATAGTTATTACAATCTTGTCATTTACTTAGTCATTTGCTTTTATTCAGTTTGGTTTGTTTACCTTAAGCACAAACATTTTCTGTTTCAGCTCCTTCGAATTTAATTAGAAAACAACGTTTGTATCATCAGTTTGGTGATTCGATGTTCAAGATACATTAAAAGAATCTTATTACGATATATTTTCTATAAATTATTCATAATCAGCAAGTACACCGTATGAGGCATGTGAGACGTCGTGTCGTGTCTATTTGCGAACACACTAGCTTCAGGAAAATGGTTACTTTCATTTCGTCGGATTAGTTTTGACTGTTAAGATTTCAGAGTTATATATCTTTCAGTTTATTTATAAAACATATACAGTATATATATATATTTTTTTATTATTCAAAGATTTCTTTAAACATTTTGTAGCAACATTTTTTAGGGAAAATATTTATCACACAACCAAATGGAAATTTGATATGCCACGAAGCAAAACACAATCCGTCCCTCGAGCATTTTATGAGCTGATCATTTGCGGCAATTCCGGTATTTCTATTTACTACCAGATCCAAAGCTTCGGCACGGTCATTCCGTATACTAAGCTTCGGCACGGTTATTCTACATACTAAGCTTCGGCACGGTTATTCTACATACTAAGCTTCGGCACGGTTATTCCGTATCGGAAGTGTGGCAATTCTGTTGGAGATAAGTCAGTTCGAACTGAAATGTTGAACTGCTGCTGAAAACACAGAATCATGAGTAAACATTGGAAAGATCATATCATATGTTGAGGATTTTTCGAAGGGAGTGTCTGACCCCAGGTCTTAAACAACCCTTAGAAATAGGAAGCTAGGAGATTTGGGCTAGAGTGCCCGATAGTAAAGTGACACGGAAGCGAGGTAGAAAGAGGGAGGAAGATTCCCACATTTATTACCGGGGGTGGGGAGTACCCGGGGTCCGACGGCTTAACGTGACCACCTGACCCACGGCGGGTATATTTGGCTCAAACATTCGTACCTGCCCAGGATCGAACCTGAGGCTATCTCCATGGCAGTCACGACGCTGACCACTATGCCACGTGCGGCCCCGATTTCTAAACAAAACACTGGAAAAAGGGCGGTCTAATTTTATAAGTATTTTCATTCTAATAAATTACCGTCACCAGCATTGCTACTACAGTCTAGAATTTTTTTTATCGAAAATTTAACGACCATCGTGACCAACTCGATGGGCTACAAGCAGTCTCCGTCCCTAATTTAGGACACTGGTTTCAGGAAAAGGAGAGAGCCAGTGCCGTAAGACAAACACAACATCCATGCCTTACCGGGATTGAAACCAGGACCCATCTCGGACGACTAGTCAGAAGCCATCGCTTACGCGACTGCGCCATCGGAAGGCCAGAAATGGTATTGCTCTGTAATAGAATTACTTCACTGCTAAATAACCTGATAATTCTTTCGCTAAAGTAGTTTGAGGTCCAAAAGAAGAAAAAACAATTTGTCACTGTGTTCAGCACTATTGATTTTAAATAGAAACTAGAGTATACGGCATACAAATTATAAAGAAAGAAAGGTTTTTACTCTTAAACTTTTAACGGTGCACACTGCCAAAGGTCGAGGATTCAAGTCCTTTTTCTGAAATAAAATAACTGTATCAGTCTATCACTGTCACCATGTGAGAGTTCTGACACCACAATGACAGCGTGTTTCGTCTATATATTTAAAACACAAGGCCTTTTCGTTTTACAATCCACCAGCGCCACCCACTGGGGCGATTTTCATGATTTTTTTAATGAACGGAACTGACCCAGAGATTTGTCATCGCTAATTTTCATTGTCATAAGCATTTTTTGTTTATGTTATCAAGGCATTTTCTTTGTACAATCCGCCGTAAAAGGAACGATACACGGGAAATCGGGAACTACCTGAAAGCTTTCTGATACGGTAGTACAGCCAAAAATAATAAAAAAATAACGAAATAGCCTATGTCTACCGGAAATCAGTAAGCTTCCCAAAGGTGAAAGAATTATCCAAATCTGTTCAGTAGTTTTCGAGATTAGTAAAAAGAAATTGCGTATATTATCGTGAACTACTTTCTTTCGCCTTGGGTGGGATCAGGTTGTATGTAAACAAAGCGGAAGGATACACGAGAATCGGGAACTCCATGAAATCGATCTGTTTTGGTAGTACAGCCAAAAATAATAAACAATAATTGAAAAATAAACGAAGTAGCCTATGTCCACCGGAAAGAAAGAAGCTTCCCAGCCGTGAAAAAATTATCCAGATCGGTTCAGTAGTTTTCGAGATTACCTCAAACACACAAACAAAGTTTCTCTCTTTATATATTAGATTACATTATGTAATGATACCAAAAAATGTTAAAACCAAACTGGCAAAATAAAACACATTTTTAACGTCATTGTGTAGTTATCTGGGCACGATATCATTTCGGGTCACTAAAAGAATTCCTCAATATTCCAATGCAAGCCCGTCAACGACGGGTAAGCACATCTTTATTCAACAATGAGGAACGTCATCGTTTAATTCGTTTACGAGTAGTTGGGAGAATTAAAAATTACTGGAAATATTACAAACATTTTGTTGTTGGTGACCCATCTTATGTAGACTGTCCATTAATAATTCAGCCGTTTATTATAGTTATGCATTTTATTATGATTCGTGTTATGTGACAAGAAACCAGGTCAGTCACAGCTTTTTCAATCGTGCATGGCACGGGTTACGGACCAGTTGCTTATTAAGAGGTGTAGTATATCCACAATCACTGCTATATGACATTTCTTTTCCACACATTACACACTGATTTGAACTTAATGTCTACGCATACAAAGTTGGAACATTGCTGTCAACGTATTTGTTTGCTTGTAAAGGAATTTGGGAACTTACATATGTTGTTCTTTACTTGATTTTACACTACTTATAGATAAATCTATTTAAATCAAACATTTTATGGCAATTCCTTAAAATGCCATTTCATTACATTCCTGAATGAAGTTTATCGGAACTACTTTACCATCTATCCAATGATATTTGTCGCTGCATAGGTTCTGGAACTTTTTTAAGGGATTGACTCCACTTTGTCAGTGTTCAGGTATTAATTGTCGGTATACGAGAGGGGTGCACTTCTATCTGCGGCTCCCCGTCGTCTGCTACAAGAACGTAACGTGGAATCACGAGAGATTACACGTTTTCCGATAGGGCCCTTCCGCTCCTTCCTCCCACCACTGCTTTGTCCGTTACGTCATCGTTCTTTGCTCCGCACGTGCGTGTTGTTTCTGTAATTGCTGCCTTCTGTTTTATCAGCATGCGTTTGTGCTCTCGGAACCTTGATATGTGGAATTGGAAGTGTTTTTTCGAGAAAGTGGCGAAGGATGAGGACACATGTATTACTTGGTATGAGCGGAAGGGATTGCTTCCAACCGTTCGAAGATGTTCGGCAGGTCATCTAATGACTCGGATTGTGGATATGTGTCATCGTTTTGGGCAATTCAGTTGTCGGAATATCCCATTTCAGGAAAATCTGAGCAATGTTTCCGTGGACTTAGGACGTGGTTCGAGAATGCTCACATTCCTATTGGTACGGTGATGACTTTTGTATATTGTTTCGCCAAAGGATTGTCCTACGATGATATAATTAAGGAATCTTTACAGGGTGGTGTAACCACGTCCTCTGAGACAGTCAGCGCCTATTAACAATATTGCAGAGACCTAGTCTCAGAGTTCATGCTTTCCTCCCAAGAAGACGAAGGAAAGCTTGGTGGCACAGGAATAATCGTTGAAGTGGATGAGGCCAATGCTGGAAAGCAAAGTACAACTGTGGTATTCTCATTGAGGGCACCTGAAGCCATGGTATCTTTAAATTAGATACCAATCGATTCAGGGTGAAGATCTGCCCTGACAATGACCGGTCTGAGACCGCCACTGCTATCCCTCATCCAAAAACATGTGCAACCAGGAACTACTATCATCACGAGTTTTATATCAGAGATGTATATAAACCCTTGCTGACCTGTAATCAACCTTATGAATATTTCGAAGAAGTATGAGTATCATCATATCATGAGCCAACTAATCTCATAGTGAAAACAGAAAACCTCACATCTGCTCTTCTTTTATTTTTTGCTATCAGGATTTAATAACTGCATATACTAAAAATGGTATTAAAAAGAAGCACTATGCTTGGTCTTGTACAGCTTATATTTGCCTGTGATACCAACATCCTGTTTTCTTTCCCCTAGCAAAACTTTTGGTGCGCCACTAAGAACATTCTTGTACTTCGTACACTGCCGGACAATTGTTAAGGACGGATGACAATAGCAACGATAGCAACCATGAAATGGAAGGCAGGAAAATGTGGAAATTAGCATAAGTACGGGATACAGTAAGACGTGTTGTGCGTATGCAAATTTTGAATTGCCGAACTTGTTCGTGACGTCATAGTGCTGATGAGAGATATAAAGGATTTGACGCGTATTGACCGTTGTTGTTCAAACGCAAAGTTGAAAGGGAAAGAATCAACTAACGAACTTGCAATTTTCAGTATGTTTTCCCGACATCACCTAGATGATTTTACGCGTAACCGTATTATTGGCAAGATTGAAGAAGGGCAAAAAATAACAGATGTTGCCAGGGAGTTCGACGTCAGTCACAGTGTTGTTTCAAGGCTTTGGAAATCATTTCAAACAAATGGAGAGTGTAGCAAACGTCACGGGGGAGGTCGTGTTCGCAGTACGACACCTGCAGAAGATCAGTACATAGTGCTATCAACAAAAAGACACCGGCGCAGCACAGCTAGTGAGGTGGCAAATCAGTTTATGGCTGCTACTGGCAAGCGGATCTCCCGAAAAACTGTCGCCAGACGTTTGCATGAAGGAGGACTATACGCCCGCCGTCCTGTTGTATGTATCCCATTGTCCAGACGTCACCGTACCGCACGTTTGCAATGGTACCATCAACATCGCAATTGGACTGATAGCAACTGGTCTGCTGTCCTCTTCTCAGATGAGAGTAGATACAGTCTGACGTCTGATTGTCGACGACAACTGATCTGGCGTGATAGTGGTACTACATATTGTCCAGCAAACATACAGGAAAGGGACCGATATCCGACATGTAGTGTCATGGTATGGGCTGGCATCATGATCAATCGCCGTACGTCCCTCTATATGCTTCCAACTGGGACTATGACTGGCCAACGATACATTAATGATGTTCTGCTACCTCATGTTCGCATGTTCCGTGGTGCTGTCGGTGATAGATTCATTTTCATGGACGACGATGCAACATGTCATCGAACAGTCGCTGTCCAGGAGTGTCTTGAGAGCGAGGATATTCAACCCCTCGTATGGCCAGCAAGTTCTCTAGATCTGAATCCGTTTGAAAATGTGTGGGATGCTTTGGGGAAGAGTCTTGCTGGTCGCCAATGCCCTCCAATAAACAAGGAAACCCTCATCCGTGCACTGACAGAGGAATGGGATAAATTACCCCAACAGCTGCTTGATAATGTTGTGCAAAGCATGACACGACGTGTGGAATCGTGCATCGCCCTTCATGGTGGCCATATCCCGTATTGACATCTTACGCCGGAACTCCTGCTGACGGTAATTGCATTTTTTTCACGTTTACGTATTCTGCACAAAATGGCCTGTTTGTCCCTTGAACACGTTCCAAAGCCTTCTGGATTTCAGAGAACAATAAATTGTCTTTCTTGTAATGTCCTGGCATTCTGACATTATTTTATTTCACTTGGCATCCAACCACAGTTACTTTTTTATGCGCTATATAGCCGTTTATGATCCGTCCTTAGCAATTGTCCAGCAGTGTATATCATATCATCTGCCTTTAATAATTAGATCAGATCAGATCATATGTATAGGATTTTAGGAAGGGAGTGTCTGACCCCAGGTCTTAAACAACCCTTAGAAATAGGAAGCTGGGAGATTTAGGCTAGAGTGCCCGATAGGAAAGTGACACGGAAGCGTAGTAGAAAGGGGGAGGAAGACGCCTTTGTTTATTACCGGTGGCCAGTACCCGGGGTCCGACGGCTTAACGTGCCCATCCGACGCACGGCGGGTATTTAGTGGTTCAAACGTTCGAACCTGAGGCTATCTCCATGGCAGACACAAACGCTGACAACTAGGCCACCCGCGGCCCTTGACTTTAATAATTATTTCGGTTAGAAATTAAATTCCCCAAGATCTTCACAAAATAGTGTCTAAGACTCTAGTCAGCAACAGTAATACAAGCAAATAAATTCTATGGAATGGAAATTATCTATTTTTTTTTTTTTTTTTGATATAGCAAAAAATAGTCAATCATGAAGCAGGAAGATTAAACGCTCTCACAATTGTACGTATTATGGAAAAGCAAACAATACACCTCAAGTAGTTTTCCTGACATGCACCTAAGGGAATTATTAACAAAAGATCTTGATCTGAATTGTATCATAACAAGAAAACACGAAGTTTTGCCTTTCTTCGGCTTTAGATTTAATAATGGATCTGCTATATAATTGTATCCAGTTTTCTCGTCTTCAGATACGAAGTAGTTTCGCTCTCACAATGATGGTTCTGAGCAGTAGTTTTACTTCAAGATTTAAAATAACTGTTATTTCTGCTTAAAATTGAATCCTGAGACACACCTCCCTACCAGAAAATGTTATTGCCGAATTATTTAATTGTTAGCTAAACGAACGCGCGAGTGAGAGCTATGTCTCTGTATTTCAACTTTCTAAATTTGACATTCAATTTTCTACGCTGAGCAATATATGTTCTATCCAGATGCCAATTGCTTTTTCAGGATTTCACTCATTTCGCAAAAATGGAGAAATTTGCTGTCTGTTTTGGGAAAAATGAATGGTATACATACCAATCATTTTTCACTGGTCCTTTGTTTTAAAAATGAGAAAATGACCATTGTAGCTGTCATTTTTAGAAAACATTGGCAATTTCTTTGACGTGATCGTAAAAATTCATTGAAATTTAGTGAAAGAAGAGATGTTAAAGCATATTCTTTTAAATGGAAGCCTACCGAAAAACTTATTCGAAATTTTGGGTAAAATCTGTAATATGCGATTTTTATGTAGAATTTTTTATGTGTCATTTCTTTTTCAGTTATTAAACAAACATTTACAAAAGAACATTTACAACAAACATTTACAAAACATGTCTGCTACGTAATATTATCTGAATAAATTTACCGTGGATGAGGAGTTTAAAAAAGAATATTGAAATATAATAGAAGGTATAAATATGTGAACAAATTAAACGTTAGGGCCATCACTGCATATAAAATACTGGCAAGTTTCTTCTGTTGGCTGGAGTACGGTGAAATGCACTTTATAAAGCTTAACACAGGAATACCTTTTTCAGTTTTGGCTGCAAATACTGACAGGCGGAATATTTCAGATGCCTTGTTACCGCGTTTTTATTTTTCAGTAACGTCAATTGCCTGCACAGAAGTAAAAAAAACGTACTTTGGCGTTTACGCAAAACACTTGCAGGGTTAGCCATTTCTTTGCAGCACAGCATCCCTCCCCTAAATTTGTGTTGCATGTTCGAACGAAATCTTAACTCCACTGGGAGCAAAATTTTAGGGTCATAGACTGTGTGAATTACAATTTTTCGTAATAATCCTTCTAATTTCCGAACCTGTATGATAAAACATGTGATCGAAGTTGATGCGTTGATAAATTTGTTGTCTGTTTTGGGAATATTAACTGCAGAACTGATTAATTGCGCAAATGTGATTTTCTGAGTAGATTTCCCACTTAAATTTTGTAACGCCAGATATACGTAATTACAGATGAGGGCATTTAAAAGTTGCGTACACGTTTTCTCGGATGTTTATCTGTCACCTATATAATAACGTCCTCTGTTTCTTTCAAATACACAAGTGAAAGTTAAAATGTTTGCCGAAATGAATACACGAGTAAGTGGTCTTTCTTGTTTTTATGAAATATAAGCCAGTTGCTAATATGTAAGCAGAGGGACAATGAGAACACACTCCTGTTGCATCCAAGAACTTTAAGCTATTCATTGAATTATTTCATTATTCAGCTTTACCAAACAATAATTTGATGTATCAAATCCTAAGTAATAAAATGAAAATAAATGTAGCATAATGCAAATAAATTACAACTTTTGTGTATAGAATCTGATTTTATTTTCCTATTATACCTGTTTTCCTTTTTCTTTGGGAACATAAAAATTCAGAGTGGAATATTTCTGCAGCCACACGTGCAGTAAATAAGGAAGCACAGAACTACTACTTGAAAAAAAGAAACAGAAATACTTGGACGGAAAATGTTTCTTCCTAAATATTTTGAAACTAATTACACATTTTTAATTAATATAACTGAATTAGTTACAACAACATAACGTAAACTGGCTAAAACTTTAGATGTCGGATGAAATCCTCCTTTATTAATCTGCGTAAATCCAAATGTTTTCAAACTTTTGAAAAACCTCAAACACGTTTAATATTCTCCCCTCAGATGCAGGAGCATAAAAAAAGGAAAAGTTTGATCTTTGTCCTTTTTCTTCTGTACCACCAAATAAACTGAGTATGTATCGAATAAACTGAGCGTTTGTGACGAATTCGACTAAGGCTAATGACGCTGCCCACGTGGCTCAGTGGTCTAAGCGCTCGCTTATGACCATTCGTCCGAGACGGAACCTGGTTTGAATCCCGGTGAGGCATGGATATTGTAGTTTTCTTACGACACTAATTATCTCCCTTCCCTGGAATTAGCGGCCTAAATTAAGGGCGCACGACTGCTTGTAACTCATTGAGTTGCTCATGGTAGTCGGAAAACCTCCAAGCAACAATAAAGAAGGTAAATGATCTGTTTCTATCAAAACAGATGAACTACTTTTTAATATTCTAATCATCAGATGTCACTGATGTCGTACTTCCCAGGTTCCATTGGAATAAATATTCCGCGGTGTTGTCTGTTATATACTGTGTCTGATTAAATAATAAGTGATCCGTCATATGTATTTTTTGTAAAGTGTTGGAAATTCTTCATATTCTTGTCCCTCAAAACTTCATTAAAAATGCTTTCAATCCACATCATAATCCCCGTCTACAAAAATTAAAAAAAAAAAACGTTAACAACTCACGGGTTCTCGCTACAAAATACACTGGCAATTATTTGGAGCTAACTGGTGGAGCATGAAATCTTAAGGAAAGAGCACTGACGCGCTGAGATCTCTCGGCCTGTGTGAACTACTTGTAGGTCATGTGGGAGTAATTCGGAAGATACGTCATTAGGTACATGAAGGGTACGTTATCTTAAAGTAAAAACTGAAAGGTTTACCTACAAATAAAGTACTATTTCTGTTTACCTGCTATCTCATTCCAACTGTACAAGTAGAACAATTGAAGGTAACCATTGTCGCAAGGAAAACACCTAAATATTAAATTAATTATGTGAGTACAGTAATGCTTACGTGTCCCGGTCACCTGACTCTCCTCATAGGCCTCGCTTACTAACAATTTCGAAATCTGCTCTGAACCAAACACATGTCTGAAATGCCCTTAATCGGAATTCCGTAGATAAACTTACGAATACTCATTCGCGTGTTCCACTTTTGACTTCTTTTTCAAAACAGTAGTACTAGTACTTTCTTTGAGACTCGTTGCTTACGGGGAAAGGTCATTTGGAAAAAGACCGTACTGCGCGGTTCTGATTTCATGCGAAGCAATGTGTGCCCGGTGCGCAAAATATAGTATGTCAGCCAGTCGCACTGGTACTTCACGCCATAATTTAATGAATTATTGTAATCATATTTATCAATTTTGTACACGTTTAATAATACTCCATAAGTGTTTAGAATTTCATACATCGCATTATCTTGCCAAAATGACACACCAACATAGATAAAGCATTCGTCACTTTCTGTTCAAGAACCCTTGATCGGAAGAAGGCTCTACAAGTTCCAAATATTTAGAATTTCACAGTATCTCGTGTGTGCATGAATCTCGACATATATCGGATTTGAAACAAACAGAAGGTTAAATGTGTCGCTTTTGAACTGTTCATTCACCCACTAGATGGCACTTCATCAACAGTACCGAACGCCCTTAATTGGAAGAAGCCGCTCAACACGTACGTCGCGACTGAAAATTGTGAGCTTTATCAAAGTGTAGTACCTACCATTAAGAGATACGATACATTGTCCTGAAGCATTCCTGACAATTAGCTGATTCCTGAGAAATAAGATCATTTCCACTTTTTTATTTCAATTGAAGGTTTAACGACCACCGTGAGCAACTCGCTGGATTATAAGCAGTTCCCGTCCGTAAATTAGGACCACTGGTTCCAGGAAAGGGAGAGAGACAATGCCGTAAAAGAAACACAACATTCAGCCCTCGCCGGGATTCGAACCCGGAACCTTCTCGAACGAACGGTCATAAGTGAGCCCTTAGACCACTGCGCCACCGGAGCGGCCAACATACCTTTGTCGACTGAGATCCTTTATGTTTTCCTGGTTGTCAACAATTTTCTCAGCTTTACGAAAATCTTGAACACGTTTCATTTGTTGCAATTGTTTTTTCTAGCATTTTTCGTAAACAAGTATTTTTTTTGTTTTTGTCCTTACAAAATCAGTTGAGACTCTGAATCTTGAAAGAGAATATTATTTTTTTTGCAAACAAAATTATTAAAAATTTGCCCTCCAAAATTCCTTCATTTCAGTTATGAACAGAATTCTTAAATTTCTGATTATAGTAATCTCACAGATGAAATTGTAGTGATTTGAGAAGGATGCAAGAAAGCGGGAGCGGGCTTAAACACTCTCTTCCCTGGGGGTCGGAAAACTTGATCATCCTGCGAGGGATGGCCAGGCGCAGCAGCAGAAGGATGCAGAGGAAGCGGTTTTCGTCCAGCTGGACATAAGCCCCTGTGACGAAGATAACAATATTACGCGCATACCATTGTGTTGGCGCGCTTAAGTATAGTGTCTTCGTCACTGTGTTAAATTCTGGGGGAAGAGATTTAAATTTATATTTAATTATTCAATGCAATTACTTGATGCAAAATCCTTATATATCTAATACAACATGCTGATAATGGTATAATTATAAAATATCTGTAATCGCCCAAATTGACTAAAAATAATAACATATATGAATCTAATCATAGTTGAAATTCTATGTCTCAGTTTTGAATAACGTTTCATATCAGAAAAATGTAGCCCGAAATGACATTTATTGTATCAGCGCAGTCTCATCTTGTTTCCCTTGAACGGAAACGATATGTTTGAGAAACACAGCTTCTACATCCGGCAAACGGAGACAACGGAAGACGAATGCTAACACGGTTTCAGTTTAAATACTGCTTGCTGTGAGAGAACTCATAAAAGGAGCCTTATATGTTCAATTCAAAGTGTTGATTTCTTGTGCCTTCCAAAAGATATTTAAGACATATGTTGTTATTGATAAATAAATTATGGCAGGGCACATAAAACCTCCTTTCTATGTAAAATACGAAGAATATATGCCATCAAGTATGTACACTGCTGGACAATTGCTAAGGACGGATCATAAACGGCTATATAGCGCACAAAAAGTAAGTGTGATTGGATGCCAAGTGAAATAAAATAATGTCAGAATGCCAGGACATTACAAGAAAGACAATTTATTGTGCTCTAAAATCTAGAAGGCTTTGGAACGTGTTCAAGGGGCAAACAGGCCGTTTTGTGCAGAATACGTAAACGTGAAAAAAATGCAATTACCGTCAGCAGGCGTTCCGGCGTAAGATGTCAATACGGGATATGGCCACCATGGAGGGCGATGCAAGATTCCACACGTCGTGTCATGCTTTGCACAACATTATAAAGCAGCTGTTGGGGTAATTTATCCCATCCCTCTGTCAGTGCACGGATGAGGGCGTCCTTGTTTATTGGAGGGCATTGGCGACCAGCAAGACTCCTCCCCAAAGCATCCCGCACATTTTCAATGGGATTCAGATCTGGAGAACGTGCTGGCCATACGAGGCGTTGAATATCCTCGCTCTCAAGACACTCCTGGACAGCGACTGTTCGATGACATGTTGCGTTGTCGTCCATGAAAATGAATCTATCACCGACAGCACCACGGAACATGCAAACATGAGGTAGCAGAGCATCATTAATGTATCGTTGGCCAGTCATAGTCCCAGTTGGAAGCACATAGAGGGACGTACGGCCATTGATCATGATGCCAGCCTATACCATGACACTACATGTCGGATATCGGTCCCTTTCCTGTATGTTTGCTGGACAATATGCAGTACCACTATCACGCCAGATCAGTTGTCGTCGACAATCAGAAGATGGACTGTGTCTACTCTCATCTGAGAAAAGGACAGCAGACCAGTAGTATCAGTCGAATTGCGATGTTGATGGCACCATTGCAAACGGGGGTACGGTGACGTCTGGACAATGGGATACACACAACAGGACTGCGGGCGTATAGTCCTCCTTCATGCAAACGTCTGGCGACAGTTTTTCGGGAGATCTGCTTACCAGTAGCAGCCATAAACTGATTTGCTACCTCACTAGCTGTGCTGCGCCGGTGTCTTTTTGTTGATAGCACTATGTACCGATCTTCTGCAGGTGTCGTACTGCGAACACGACCTCCCCCGTGACGTTTGCTAGACTCTCCATTTGTTTGAAATGATTTCCAAAGCCTTGAAACAACACTGTGGCTGACGTCGAACTCCCTGGCAACATCTGTTATTTTTCGCCCTTCTTCAATCTTGCCAATAATACGGTCACGCGTAAAATCATCTAGGTGACGTCGGGAAGACATACTGAAAATTGCAATTTCGTCAATTGATTCTTTCCCTTTCAACTTTGCGTTTGAACAACAACAGTCAATACGCGTCAAATCCTTTATATCTCTTATCAGCGCTATGACGTCACGAACAAGTTCGGCAATCCAAAATTTGCATACGCACAACACGTCTTACTGTATCCCGCACTTATGCTAATTTCCACATTTTCCTGCCTTCCATCTTATGGTTGCTATCGTTGCTATTGGTATCTGTCCTTAGCAATTGTCCGGCAGTGTATAATACTGCCAAAACAAAGCTTGATATTATTATATCAATAGAATAAGAATTAAAAGTAAGTTCCCTGAAATTGCGTTATGTTTCATTTCAGGGAAAGTATAACCCAAAATTATGTTTGCTCTTTAAAAGGGCATTCATGTTAGATTTCCACTGGACGGTAAATAAAATTGCGAAACACTTAATAATACAAAATGCAAACGAAACAGAGGTTACATGCTTCTATCTTTCACATCGGGCGACAGATAGCAGCACGCTATCATTGACTCCTTTATCGCGCAGGGCTCCCCAGAAATGGAAGTGTAGTGTGCTTCCATTTCTGGCCCTCTCTGCGATATAGAAGGGTTAGCACTGATGTTCTGTTATCTGTGTGCTGATGTGAAAAGTCTAAGTACATACCTTCTGTATCGATAGCGTTTCGTTATCATTTTGGTTCGTCCTTGAAAGGACGTTTAGGAATGATAATTGCATCCTCACTCCAAAATATTTATTAGAATTCATCACTCTGTGGAAATGAAATCGGTGTATGAGCCGCATAAACATTAGTGCCGAAACAGGACAAATATCCATTTTCTGGCAGCAACAAAAGCCACGATTCTTAGTCTGAAAGTTACGTTTGCAAACCTCTTAACTAATCGAGAACAGTGAATCTTTTTATAAATTGTTGATGGTGCTACCGTCGTCATAGGACGGGCTGGAACTTCTGAACGACTTTAATATGCGCTCTTCGTATCCGAGTGAAATGTCTAAGCACATTACTCAGCTATACGAACAGATACATGACAACCTGATACATTGGAGAAGATACCTTGTTATCCTAGGTAAAGCTTCAGTGATATCCTTATGACTGCCATAATCTTAAGTATATCTCTGAAGTTCCCAACCCCTACCGTCCCGGTGAAACACAAGAGAGCAAACTAAAAGATGCTTTCTGCGTGAAACACAGAAGGCGTTACAGCATCCAAAATGAGAAGTTGGAGTTATTCGATTCGTTTATTTTACGTATAGTATAAGTGATTTGATATTATACTGCAAGTTACCACACAAAGAAACGTTTCATTTCTTCGTTTCAGATAAACATACAGGTTTTGGAGCTGCATGTATTTCAAAAGACCTCAAGTGTTCACTATTACAAAAACCGTAAAACCTCCTGAGAAGAAACGATAGCTTTTCACACGTTTTCTGATGGGTTTTTTTGGTCTCGGAAAGGGTAGGTGTCAGAATCTTTTACGTGGGTATAAAATGATAAGCTGCAGGTGCAATCAATGCCGAGATGTACGCTTTCATTCATATATATGGTAAACAATTCGTCCTTTAAGAAACCCACTACTTAAGATGCATGAAACTGAAAAAATGGCACAGATAAAGAATTAATTCTTGTTTTCATCTTCCGCGAGCTGCTAAACTTCTAGGTAATGAGCAATTTCTTTATTTGAATCATATTTAGCTTTTGTATAAATAAGATCGTGCTTACGTTATCGGTTTGTCAGTCAGTCCGTCTGTAGACACTATATCTCTGCAACTCATAGTCCGATTTGAAAAATTCTTTCTTCATTGGTAAGCTTTAAATGTACGAATGCTGATCCTTCATTTTTGTTTTTTTACGATGTACAATTTCGCCGTTAGAGGGAGTAAATGCAGATGATGTTGAATTCAAAATACATTTTATTCAATATATTTTCTTCTACACAACCGATTGAAAAAAATATTTTACATTTCGATTCCATTTATGTCGAACAGTATCTTAGGCATAGTTACTTTTTCAAGTTACGCATAGATTTTCCACTAGCGGGCGTAAAATTAAATTACCTTTTCCCCGATATCTCTTCTTCTAAAACTCCGATTTGAAAAAATGTTTTTTTCAGCGGATACAGTTCCTCATGGAAAATCTTTTGCATATAATTTCTAACTTTTGGTAAAAAATACTTTGGCCACCATGGGCGTAGGTGTTAATTTTTGGTTCTGATGTATTTGCAATAAAATCTGAGATTCTAAATTCTCGATTGAAAAATTACTTTTGTATACCGATGCCATTCACGTCGATAAACCTTTTTATAATATTTTCTTCCTAAAATATTGCTAGGTTTCACCGCCAGCGGGCGTGGATTTATATCTTGTTTTTGTTGGTATCTCTACTTCTAAAGGTCCGATTTGAAAAAATATTTCTTTATTGGATGGAATTTCCGGTGTGACATACTTTTCATATCATTTCAAAATTTTCAAGTATTTCATAGACATGGTAAATATATATCAAATACGTGGAGATAATGAAAATGGACGATGTCATCGCTCTGTCCACGTTATTTTATAAACAACGCATAGCGACTGAAAAATTATTTTTCCGACACCGCTGGGAACGAACTCCAGATCTCTCGATAACTAGTAGAGTGCGTTCGCATTTACGCTACGGCGTCAACAATTCTCAGCGCCACGCGTGGTTTGTCAGTCAGCATCTGACTACACGAATCCGTATTGATGGTCTCAGCAACTGAGATGTCGTCATCTGGTTGCATTTAACGGAACAGCTATTTAATTCTAGCTGATAAATTCAAAGGGCGATAGAAATGGTAAATATATATCAAATACGTGGAGATAATGAAAATGGACGATGTCATCGCTCTGTCCACGTTATTTTATAAACAACGCATAGACTGAAAAATTGTTTTTCCGACACCGCTGGGAACGAACCCCAGATCTCTCGATAACTAGTAGAGTGCGTTCGCATTTACGCTACGGCGTCAACAATTCTCAGCGCCAAGCGTGGTTTATCAGTCAGCATCAGACTACACGAATCCGTATTGATGGTCTCAGCAACTGAGATGTCGTCATCTGGTGGCATTTAACGGAACAGCTATTTAATTCTAGCTGATAAATTCAAAGTGCGATAAAAATGGTAAATATATATCAAATACGTGGAGATAATGAAAATGGACGATGTCATCGCTCTGTCCACGTTATTTTATAAACAACGCATAGCGACTGAAAAATTGTTTTTCCGACACCGCTGGGAACGAACCCCACCCAGATCTCTCGATAACTAGTAGAGTGCGTTCGCATTTACGCTACGGCGTCAACAATTCTCAGCGCCACGCGTGGTTTATCAGTCAGCATCTGACTACACGAATCGTATTAATGATCTCAGCAACTGAGATGTCGTCATCTGGGGGCATTTAACGGAACAGCTATTTAATTCTAGCTGATAAATTCAAAGTGCGATAAAAATGGTAAATATATATCAAATACTTGGAGATAATGAAAATGGACGATGCCATCGCTCTGTCCACATTATTTTATAAACAACGCATAGCGACTGAAAAATTGTTTTTCCGACACCGCTGGGAAGGAATCCCAGATCTCTCGATAACTAGTCGAGTGCGTTCGCATTTACGCTACGGCGTCAACAATTCTCAGCGCCACGCGTGGTTTATCAGTCAGCATCTGACTACACGAATCGTATTAATGGTCACAGCAACTGAGATGTCGTCATCTGGTGGCATTTAACGGAACAGCTATTTAATTCTAGCTGATAAATTCAAAGGGCGATAGAAATGGTAAATATATATCAAATACGTGGAGATAATGAAAATGGACGATGTCATCGCTCTGTCCACGTTATTTTATAAACAACGCATAGCGACTGAAAAATTGTTTTTCCGAAACCGGTGTCGGAGCGGAAATTAAGATTTACGCTCCCTGGTAGCCAAACCATTTTCTTACAAAAAATAGAAATCATGTCCAAAGGATTTCCCATCAGGAGCTATATCCGGTGCAGGAAGAATTTTTCAAATCGGAGATTTAGAAGCAGAGATATAGGGGGAAACGCAATTTACCTCTACGCCTCCTAGCGGAAAGTCTATGAATTACTTGAAAATTTGGAAATTATATGAAAATCATGTCACACTGAAAACACTATCCAACAAAGAAGGAATTTTCAAATCTTATTCCTAGAAGTAGAGATATTGACAAAAATAAGATTTACATCTACGCCCCCTGGCGGAGAAACTGTGGAATATTTTAAGAAGAAAATATTCCGAAAAGGTTTTCGATGTGAGTGGCATCAGTCCACGAAAGAAGTTTTTTAATCGATATTTTAGAAGCTCAGATTTACAGGCAAATACATCAGAAGCAAAAATTAACAGTTACGGCCCCTGAAGGCCAAAGTATTATTTACCAAAAATTAGAAATTATATGCAAAAGATTTCCCATTAGGAAGTGTATCCGCTGAAGAATTTGTTTTTCAAATCGGAGCTTTAGAAGAAGAGTTACCGGGAAAAATGTAATTTACTTTTACGCCCTCGAGCGGAAAATCTATGCGTAATTTGAAAAAGTAACTATATCTAAAATACTCTTCGACATAAATGGAATCGAAAGATAAAAGAATTTTTTCAATCGGATATTTAGAAGCAAATATGTGGAATAAAACGTATTTTTGAATTCGACAGCATCTGCATTTACGCCCTCTAGCGACGAAATTGCACATCGTAAAAAAAAAGGAAATAAAGGATCATCATTCTCATATTTCAAGCTTCGCAAAGCAAAAATAATTTTTCAAACTGGACTAATAGTTCCAGATATATCGTGGGTACAGACGGACGGAGGGACGGACGGACAAACCGATAACATAAGCACGATCGATTTTTACAAAAGACGTAATAAAAACATTGAAGTAAATTTATGGCGTAGTAAGTACTGTGGAATGATTCGACTGCCAATTCGGGAGTATGTTAACAAAGGCTACAAACAAAGAGTACAGAAAATAATGACAACAAAGTCTAAAATATAAAATCTGTGTTTTTATAGAAATTACTTCGTATTCCAATTTTGCAGTGTTTAAGAACCAGACAAAATTTGTTTACTTATTTTTAACTGACAAAGTGAAGCTAATGGTTCATAGCTGTACTGTAATTTTTGGCTATGTAATTTTCGGTACTTATTTCAACAAGTATTTTAAATGTAACCTTATATATGCTATGAAAACAGCCCCGATAAAATTTCAGAATTTATTCTGGGGACTTTCATTTATTAAAATTATTTCATGTCAGTCATTTTCCGTGCCTGTGGCTTAAGGAATGGGCCGCAAGTGATCTGACACCCATACTTTAGTAATAAGGGGAAGCATACCAATTTCAATAATATCACGTCTTTCTTTACGTATCATTCGGCCAATTTAGGATACCAAGTTCTCATTGAGAAGCCATTGATTGGATGAGCACAAAATGTACGACAAAGAAGAAGCTAAATGCGTGTTTCTCTCTCAAATTTTGGGTGACAAATACTTTCTCCACTTTCTCTATCAGCAAAACAGAATATGGGTGATAAAATGTTTTTGAAGCCGTTATTAGTTGTGCCAGATATTTTCTGTGGACTCACCATGATTGTGCTATTTTTGTTATGATTCTCCAACCTATCGTGATTTCTAATTTTAAGGAGTTTTTTAATTGTCTTAGGTGTCTAAATGAGTAATTTTGCTTTTACATACTAGTTCATTGAATTTTATTTTCTTAACAAGGCATGTAATACTGATAAACGTGCTGCAACACCTGCGTCTTCTATGGTTTCCTAGTTCAGTTTATGAAATTGTAACCATTATTTCGTTACAAATATCTTTATAAGCAAACCTGACATGTCTATGTCGTTGGTACAGGAAGACAGCTGAAACGAACTTGTTTAAGTTTTATAATTTTCAAGTTCCATTACACTATTTTTACCTGTTTGTTCCTCTTTTCTTCTTGCGATTCGAAGTCACCTGTAAATGAATTCATTAAATGATCAAAAAATGTACAAATAAAGACAGATCTTTCCGCCTTACTTTGCGAGCATCTCTGAAGAAAATAATGATAACTCTTAATGTTTCTGAACGATTTAACGATGCGCTAGCATATTTTGAAGTTGGCAAACCGAATTAAATTCGCCATAAAATGAAAAGTATGTATGTGGCGATAGTCGAGGGCTAAGTAGTAATTTAACTTATCCTAGTTTCGCAGAACATTAGAAGGTACATAGAAAAATTCAGCAGAGAGAAATATCATGAATTTGTTTCAAAATGTATGATAATATGATATCGGAACAACAGAAATTTTGATGCGCATGGGCACAAGCTACGTCTCAACAACATTTACTGAAATACGAATATTTCAATGAAGTAGATTCAAACATCTAAAGACCCTGAATATCACTGGGTGAATATTATCAACGAATAATGTTTTCTCTAACTTATGAATTCGTTCAGGAAGAGCATCATTTGCTATTAAGCTTTCGTAATCTTTTTCCTCCCAATTCGCTCAATACCCCACGTTTTGACAAATTATGATAAATCAAGGTGTTATGCTAAATCATCCTTAGCCGTTTAAAGTAAAGCATACTAAGGTATCATAACTTATTTTTTACTCCAAGTGGCATTAAATGCGAACTTCGTCTTTCTATATGTGCATTGTTTTTCCCCAAAGTATTTAGTTTGATTTTTTCCCTGTTTAATTCACTCAAAATTACATTCACTTCTGATTTCTGAGATATTATTATGATGCCTAAGACGCTAAAAATTTATAATGTAAAAAAAATTTATAGTCTTCGATGTTAAAAATAGTTTTTTAAAATTATGTAAAAGCCAAGAATTTTTGTTGACTTCTCAACCTTGGTTTTCGATATTTCAGATTTCCTATAGCAGCTGTATTCCAAAAATATTTATGAATGACTTTTCCAGCCACTAGAGCTGGATGAGTGGAATCAATATGATGTGAATCTGAAAAGCGCAACGTCGCTGGGAAAAGCTGCTTCGGAAAAATAATTAGATTCCAGGGAAATTTTGTTCAGACGGTTTCCTCAAAATGGAATGCTCACCTACCTGTTATTTCCACAGCTGTCGGAGGTAAAATGTATAACAATCTTCCAAAATGTAGCACCACCATGATTGACAACTAGCGAGCAGCTTCCTAGAATAACAGGAAACGGCTTTCATCCTCTTGCTGTAATAGCAAACCTGTCACTCTTGTACAGAATTTATGATGTATGAAGAATATGAACAGTGGCTAAAATTGCGCTTATTTTTCTTTACTATCTTACGTTTAGAGTCGTCATCTAAAGTCCGGTTCAAGAGAAATTCCAGCAAACACACAACTGTTGGGAAACTGCTGGCCACCAGCTGGCAGTGATGGGTCACTGCTGGCTGAAATCTGCCGCTCACGGCCCGATAGCGGTCCGTTGGTGGCAGCGCCATCAGTTGGCGAGCCATTGATAGCCTTGCAGCATCGCCGTGAATGGCGGGTCACCACGCATGTGCCACTAATGGCCCATGCTGGCAACCGATGAAACCCCCAACACCAGGTGGAAGCAACGGGACTGCGCATGCGCATAGGCAACAGGTGATGTGTATCTCGTGGCACCAGTTAGTTGAAGACGACGCTATCACCATCGTGTTATTTCAGTGGATGTTAAGAAAAAAAGCCGTATGTAGTGAGGCGAATTAATTTCTTAATGAAAGGCCAATTCAACGAAGATATCAGATTATGCCATGAAATACGAGAATACATCCGTGAAATACACTCACTCCATTCCCATGAATAACAAGAAATAATTTGAAAACGCTTGAAACAACAGTCGTGGAAAACAATTAAAAAAGCGTTTGTTGAAAAAAGAGTTGTACGCGTACAAAATTTATCAGTTATTTGAAAAAAGAATAATAAAAAAAGCAACGCTATGTGGATATAATGTACTCATCCATTGGTTGAATACACAAGATTGGAGGAATTCGCTTCTAAAAATAACGAGAAGTAAAATAAAATATCGCTCCTCTTTAAAACAAATGTAGCTTCGGACAACGGAAAGGAAAGATACAACGTTAAAAATGTAACAGAATGTGACATGAATGGGTAAATATATTAATTCAACAATCGCCTTTCAAGACGACAAGGACAGCACAAATCTTTGGAAAGCGCCTTTAAGTTGTTACACTCCTTGAAAATGAGTGAAGTTCCCTTAAGGTAAAAAAACTATCCTTACGTTGCAAAACTCAATTTATGAATTATATGAAACTGACATTGATGAAAAATACCTCGCAATATTGCAAAATTAAAGACAGAAACATTCAATTTTATCAGTCATCTCACAGATGAGATAGTCGCGATTTGTGAAGGTTGCAGGGAAGCGAGGGGCGGGCAAAGGCCCACGCTTCCCTGGTGGTCGGAAAACCTGAGCCTGCTTCGTGGCAATGCCAGGTTGTGCAGACGTAGGATTCAAAGGAAACGGTTTGACCCGGTCAGGAGGGAACACCTGAAAAGGGAATATAACCAATCCGCAGGTATTTACAGACGTGCAATGATTGCATCTAAGAGAGGACTGGCGATAACGTGCGAGGCAACCCCTGTAAGGAATCCATTTGGAATCCCGTACAGGGTTGCCAAGGGGTCAATCTTCGGTCCACTGTTACTGACATCGGCCAGGACAGAGGGTAGCACCCACACCACCACCCTGGAAGAGACAGTGGAGGTTCTCCTCAACCATCACTTCCCGGCCGACGAGGAGTTAGATGACACCCCTGAACAACGTGCGATTAGAGATAGATGCAGACACCCGTCGAACACTGAGAACGACCCGCCGTTCACGGAGGCAGAGGTTGGAGCAGCACTCAGTAGCATTCCCTCGGAGAAAGCTCCGGTCAAGGACGGGCTGGATTTGGCAGTTATTCGCGAAGTCTTCTCAGCCAATCCACGGTACTTCGTTGGCTTGCTCAACAAGTGCCTAGAGCGAGGTTGTTTCCCTTCAATGTGGAAAACCGCGGTGCTCGTCCTCTTCAGCAAAGAAAATAAGGGCTGAGCAGATCCCACGGATTACAGGCCGATATGCATGCTCTCCGCTTGGAGTAAGGTACTGGAAAAGGTCCTTGTGACCCGAGCAACCCACTACCTGGTCGGCCTAGGTAAGCCCTTCAGCCGCCAGTTTGGTTTCACCAGAGAGGTGTACTAGCCAAGCACCAGCTAACCTTACTCAGCAGGTAAAGCTGAATGGAGTCATGGGTATGCACACCTGCCTCGTCTCTCTGGACGTGCGGCGGGCGTTCAATAGTATTTTGTGGCCTTTACTGCTGGACCGTCTTAAAACACTGGACTTGCCCAGGAATCTGTTTGTGGTAGTTAGCGACTTTCGTCTTAACAGGAGGGTCGAATTTACTGTGGGTGATAGAGTGTTTAGCAGAGAATACACAAAGGGGTGCACGCAAGGCTCATGCTCGGGCCCCCTATGGTGGAGTGTAGTTGCCGATACGGCGCTTTCACTCCCGATGGAAGTCGGAGTGTAAATGCAGGCATACGCGGATGAGCTGGTCCTAGTAGTGTCTGTATCAGGTAGACATGTGATTGAGCGGAAGGTACACACCGTTCTTGCTAAACTGGACACTTGGAGTAAGGAGTGTAAGCTATGCTTCGCCCCTGAAAAAACGACGCTTATGGCGATAGCGAAAAAGGGGAGATGGTCAATCCCCCAAAGTGTCGTTTCAATGGGCACACGGTGAAACCTGTGAGGGAAATGCAATATCTAAGTGTCATCCTAGATACGAGGCTTTCTGGGCTCCCTCTCCTGCGATCTCTCAAAGGTCGCTGCTTCTTTATTCTTAACAGGATCAATGGCATGAGGCTGTTAGGGGCAGCCAAAAAGGTAGTGTACAAACGTGGGGTGGAGAGAATCCTCACGTATGTGTGCTCTGCCTGGTGGACGGACACAGTTATAATAAGAAACGAAGTCAATCAGATTCAGCATATAGCGCTGCTGGGAATACCACGGTGCTTCCGCACAATATCCACGGCAGCAATGCAAGTGCTGGCGGGATGCGAACCAGCGGATTTCGTGATTTCAAGGGAAGTAGTGATGCAATCCCTTAGATTTGGCAATAGTGCTGAACTACTCGGTGATCATTATCAGTCATCCGACGTAGAATGGCCGAGAATTATGTGGGCATTAAACCCAGCCAAAGAAATCTGTCCCACATGGGATAAAGACCTCCTATCAGGAGTGGGGAGCGAGATCTTTACCGATTGCTCTAAAATCAACGGTAGCATAGGGGCAGGAATATGTGTGGTCTCAGATGGCAACGAGATTCACACGGAACAACTTAAACTCTCTCTTAACTGCTCTGTGTTTCAAGCAGAGTTGTTGGCTATCAGAGAGGCACTGCACTGGGCTAGGCTCCATGGCAGTGATGCGGAAGTTAAGGTTTTCTCAGACAGCCAAGCGGCTCTTAAAGCACTTGGACAGTTCGGGAGTAAAACTTTCCTTGTCAGTGACGTTAAGGCTTTAGTCGACCGGAGGAGTAATGCATAGGTATCGTTCTACTGGGCCCGAAGCCATGTCGGAACCAGTGGCTATGAAATGGCAGACCAGCTCGCGAAGGAAGCGGCTGGAAAAGATAGTATAGACTCTTAATTGCGAACACCAGTGCAAAGTGTTCGCACAAAGCTTAAAAAGGCCACGCTGTTGGAATGGCAGTTACTATGGGACGAGGGGGACACGGGCAGAAGTGCCACTGAATCTTCCCATGTGTCTCCATCAGACGCTTAGAATGTGAAGGGTTCCTGAATCAAATATTCACCGGTCATGGCGTTTCGCCGGAATATTTTCGCCGCTTTGCGATAAGGGACAGGGTGTGCGGCTGCGGGGCCCAAACCGCAGAAGTCGCACACATGATTCTAGAGTGCAGTTCTCTCGCAGGTCGGAGACAAGTCCTCGCCCCCGACATACGGAAAACGAAGGATCTCTCGATATTGATAGCGTATCCCAGAGCGCGTCAAGGCTTCATCGGGTTGGTCAAAGACTTCGTGGCGAGGCAGGAAGAAATACTCATTGAAGAGTAGAGAAGACAGAAGACTGAAGAGGAGAGACGACTTGCCTTTGAGTCGTATAGGCAGCACGGACGCTAGTGCTGCCATGTAAATTTGTAAATATTTCTGTGTATTTATCATTTCTTTGTATTTATCATTTCTGTATATTTTATCATTTCTCTGTGAGGGGGTACGTGAAGATAAAGGTGTCTACCCATGCTCACGGAACCGCCAGTGTATAAATGTGCGTGTTTATAAATCTTTAGCTAGGACCTAATAAACGGCTTTTGCCCCAAAACACTCGCGTTGGCGGACAAACTCTCCTTGCCAGACGCAAAGTTAAAATCCCCTGCCCATTAGCACATCTCACACACGAGCTTTGGCATAGGGGGTGGGGGAGTGTTGGTCCCTTGGGGGTGGCAAATAGCTGCTGGTGTACGGGCCGATCCTGTCCGGTTGAAGGACTGCTGAATCCTGGTAGGATTGCTCTCGCAAACCCTTCACTGTGTTCTTTGAGAGAGTTCCTTGTTTCCGTGCGAAGTCCGTAATTGGACGGTGCAGGTAGAAGTCATGAGATTACACATTCCACAGGAAAGAGACAGCTTCAAGCACAAGATCGTGTGTGGCAAGTCAGTCCCGTCGGTAGAGAGCTCGCTTCCCACACTGCCAGCCCTAGTTCGTTTCTACTCAGATCCAAACGCACGTTTTTCCGGTCTGTTGAGAAAATTAACACAGCGCAGTGCTGTAATTCAGATGTTTCGTAAGGGATGAAAAAAGTTGTAGCTTTCGGAAACTGCGGTTGTTCTTGATTTTTATTTTTTTATGGCTACTGCTGGGAAATTGGCGGACAAGATTCGGTATGCCATCAGTTACGTCACGCAATTGCCGGCTGCCACTGCCAGGAAACTAGCGGACCATATTAGGCTAGCCATCATTTATGGCACGTGCTTGCAGCGCCGCTGAAGGGCCACTTGTGGCAGCTGCTGTCTGTGATGGATAACTGATTGCCCTGTTGTGGGATTGACAACTGATGGGGGTGCCAACTGTGGGCCACATGTTGGCCTGAACTGCAGGCCCTTCTGTTGGCCTCCCGGACATTTTATTGACGGTTCGGCAGCGGCAACATAGTGCTGGGCCAGCAAGACTGTTTTTGCTGGGAAATGGCTCAGTTGTTATTACACTTCAAAAAAGCTTGAGGAAAGTTATTATTCTTTTTTGAAAAACGGCGCACATCCCACGTTTTCCCTCTATTTGCATTAAACGGCCAATACCTTAAATTTAGAATTCCACCTGTCATATATGACTTTCCTTGATATTCATTCTTACCCGGTGTATCTTCTTAAAGACATACCCTGAAGTGCCAGAAAAACTGGTACACCAGTCTAATATTTGGTAGGTCCCCCACGGGAGCGCAGGACTGCAGAAACACGACGGGGGATGAACTCCACTAGCTTCTGGAAATATGCTGTAAGCAATGCTTACCATACTTCCTGAAGAGCGTTCCACAATTCGGGTGTATTTCGAGGTCTCGGGTTCTGTGTTTGATAGCGCGTTGCATGGCATCACAAATGTGCTTTATCACGTTCAGATCTGGGGACTTGGGTGGGAATGGCAACACCCCAAACTCATATGAATGCTCCGCTAACCATAATGTGGCCTCACGACACTTGTCTGGAGCTGCATTGGCCTGTTGGAACAGGCCCAACCCATCAGCATGATGCAGGACATGAACAGGGGTACCTCGCCAGAAAGAATGCGCACATAGCGTTGGCCGGTCACAGATGTTTGTAGACGTACCAGATGTCCCAGTGAAGTCCGGCTGAACACACCCCATACCATTACGGACCTACACCAATCGGTACAGTTGCCTCTTGAGAGGCGAGATCCATGGCTTCATGGGGTTTACGCCACACACGAATTCTTCCATCTGCCCGATGCAGTTGGAAACGCGACTCGTCAGACCAGGCTACTTGCTTGCAGTCATCAAGTGTCCAGTGGCGGTGTTGATGTGCCCAAGCGATGCTCATAGCTCTGTGTCGTGCACCCATCAAGGGGACTCGAGTTGGGCGTAGGCTCCCAAAGCCCATATCGTGCAGGGTACGTTGAACAGTCCGGACGCTGATGCTTGTTGAGTCGCAAGCATTGAATTCCGGTGATAACTGCGATAGTGTTGCACGCCTATCGCGTGAAACGATTCTTGACGGCCGACGATGGTCACGTTCACCCAATGTCTTTTTACGGCCACACTAGTATCGTAGGTTGGAAGTTTAGCCGGAATTCTTATAGTCACGGTACACCCTTGGAATGGTCGTCCGTGAGAACACCACGTTGAAAATCCCTTAAAACGTTATTACTTGTCATTCTTATGCCGAAAACAGCTCTGACAGCTGGCAAGGATGTCTATTGCTTTATATACGCACTGGCGGACGCAACCGAGTACGCGCATGGTTGCCGTTGCTATGTATTTTGCATAAGCTCGTCTGTACCAGTTTTTCTGGCACTTCAGTGTATTTCGGCCTTCGTTTTTTAACGAAAATGCAATTGGGTTTTAAGCAGAAGAAACAGCAAAGGCATAGTTGGGAGACAAACTGTAGCAGGTTTTGGCAGCGAAAGTGCACCCAATGTTAAAAACAAAACGAAAGTTGCCCCTCTAAGATTGTATGCTGGCACGTCGATGAGTCGTCCGGGTATGTAGACTGGGTGATGAGATTGTGGCGACGAGACAGTGGGATTACTGCTATTCGGACATACTGAAAACAAGGGTAGGAAATGTACTGTAGCCTAGTTCACTAATTGTCTTGACACAGTTTCTTGCGATATCATCTCACCTGCTAGCACAGGTGTGATAATATCGCCAGAAACCTTGTCAAGACGCCTAAGTGCAACAGTACTATATCCCCTAAATCCCTTTAGCTGTTTAAATTTATCAAGGAATCATCATACAGCCTGGTTGCTACTAGAAGTCCAGTCCATTTTGCTTAAACTGCTTCCATTTGCATGAATACACTGCAAATAACTTGCATGTTAAATAATGCGCAGATTTTTAACTGGGAGGGCGAAGCACATTTACTTTTACAGTTCTCTTAGCTTCCTTTTCCTTTAAAACTTGATTTGAAATAGCATTTTAGTTTTAGATGTTACTTGAAATATGTGCTCATTACGTTCAAGAATCCGGAGTAACAACCTTTGTTTCAGTTTTAAACGTAAGAGCAAAGATAGGAAATAATCATAATTTTCATAAACCTGTCACAGGCATCATATTTCTAAGCGGCTGTGAAGCTAACTGAAAGCAAAACCGGTTTTCCAAATTGCTTCATACGCTACTTTTTTGGTAAATTTTTTGTATGATTTTAAGCAAAACCCATTCTTTGTCGAAACCGAGAACATTTTGGAAAAAGCAATTAGTATATGATTTGAAAAGTAGTTTATATGTTTTATGTTTTATGTCTTGCAAAGCAACCTGTAAGTACCCACAACACTGGTACCTTCGAAGTAGTGTGGAAAAAAATCTTCGAAATCCAGATTCTTTCTTTACGGATGAGTGGTAGATCATTTGCATGAAGCAAATAATACTACATTACCCCCTTGTAATGTCAACGTTGCTGGTGGAATTACTATTTCGCCGTCCTCGGTTTTCGAGGCAAAGCCTCTTGCGTTCTGTGTCGGTGACATCCCGTTGCTGGTGAATGAGGTTACGCCTCTGAAATTGTGTTCTATGTCTTGGACACTCTTGGTTAGCTGTTTCCTCCGCCATCTTGGAAATACGCAAAAAGGTGTGTGTCTTCCTTGGATAAGGTAATTATGTTTTTAGTTATAAATGCTACTTGTGTAGGGCGGCTATTTAAGGCGTAAGTGATTAAGTGAGTAGCACTTTTACTATTCAGTTTTGCACTTTTCTAAAATTCTGACTTCTTTTCTGCTTGTATAAGCAGCCTACAGAAGTAACCGACCACACCAAGCACTTCGTTTTGTATTCTGAAAGGCTGTTATTAAAGCGTACGTGACCTAAGCAATAAACTGTAATTGATGGCAATACTCTTGCTATCAATTACATCATATAGTGAGGAAGTTCTGAAAAATCATTGTGGAAGAAGATTTTACTGCAGATTGATTGAAAGATCTGAGCATTAAAAGGCAATCATAGTAAAATAGTTTTGAATCGAAGGCAGCTAAAAGCAAGAAGGTTTGAATACTGTAAAAAGTTTCTATTAGTATGCATTTATGGAACCTTAAACACATTCATTTTTTTTCCATTTCAAAATTGTCATGAACATTATCACAATACCATTACACTGGTCACAGTAAATTAACAATTAAGACGCAACACATGGAAGCAAAAATTGATCTATTTTAATTTTTATAATATTATCAAAACCGTTTTTTTTTCGTTTTTTTTTGTTGTTGTTGTTAACGTTACTCAAACTAACGGCTTTTCTCAAAATGTAGTAACTGTTCTTATCAGCTGAATACCTCATATGACTCCGACTGTTTTTCACAAATTTAAGTTAATTTTTCTTGAGATTTTGTGCGTTAATTTATTCACTGCGCCATCCAATACTGCACCACATATAAATTGTCGTACCCCACGTTGGGGACGGGGGCGTCCCTCTCTTCTGCAGGCTGTTTGCCCCTCTTCTAATAATTTATATCTCACTCTTTTTACCATTGTTTCCTTTTAGTCGCTTTAGACAAGTCACTCTGTGTTCTCTTTCCTCAGGCTTCTGCGCAAAATTATAAGGCATGGTACCACGTCATTCTAGGCGGGTGGGTGGGCTCACGCATGACTCAGCCTTAAGACGTGCATTTTAGCCTGTTGGTTGGCCGGGGTTTGATTCCCCTACCGTGTCTTGTGACTCGTCTCCTACTAATATTAGATTCCCCTTACTAACCCCTCCCGTCACCTACTTGCAGGGCCAACTCCCCCTTGGGTCTTTGTCCTTGTCTTGCGGTACCGTCTGGCAATTTCTGCTTGTGCTGCCATATAGAAATCTTTTTCCTTTGGAAATTGTGTTTGTTCCCATTTTCTCTGGTAATTTTTCGCAGGGCCCCTTCGACACCTTCTTATTTTAAGACTTTGGCCTTTTTACACCTTCTGGCCACATTTTTTTCTCATTCGGGTGATTTGGAGAGATTTTCGAGCTATTTTCTTTCCTTTGAGGTTTCTTCGCTTGGCTAACCTCAAAATAAATTTGATGCACATATCTTTGGCAATTTTACTTTTTTTGAGCTGAAATTTTCTTGAGATGTCTAAATTTTGACGCTTATTCTTGGGGATGTGGTTTCCCTCTCCCCGAAGTGTTATTTTCCCTTATTTCACCCCTAGCATTGAGTTCTTCTACGAGTTTAGGCCACGCCCCCTTTACTTTCTTCAAGACAAATTTGATGCTCATTTCTTCTGCATTTCCGCTTCTTTTGAGCTGAAATTTATGTGGGGTGTCTATTTCTTGTTGCTTATTCTTGGGATAGTGGTTTCCCTCTCCCCGAAGCATTAATTTCCCTTGTCTCACCCCTAGTATAGAGTTCATCTACGGTTTTTAGCCACGCCCCTCTTTCTTCCCTCTTTGGGTCCTGTGCTGCTCCCCTTGTCGGTTTGCCCCCTAAATTGGGGGAGGGGGCTGGCCTGACTACTCCGCCTCTTGTGTCCAAATTTCAGAACTCTATGTTGTTTTTCTTTCCTGTTGCTCAAATTTTATTGTTTGTGCCATTTCGTTTCGTCCTGAAAAGTTTCTCGGTCGAAATTGGGAACGGGTTGCGAGAAATTTTCTTTCTTCCTTGATTTCTCCGGTTTGGCCGGCCCGATATTCCTGATTTTTCGTGGGCTTGTTGTGAAAATTCTTCTCTGCCTACTATATTTTTTTTTGCCTCTTTTGGCTGACCTGTTTGAAATTTTTTGTTCTCTTCTCGGGTTTTTGCTTGTGCTTTCGCAATCTGCGTCTTTGGCGCTGCGTCAGTTATTCCTGGTTAGTACTGACGGGAGTTCGGGTTTTTCGTGTGTTTGCAGCTTTGGACTTCTATCTGTCATTCTTCCGCGGACAAACATTTTTTGGTCACTGCTTATTTTGAATGTGCTGGCCCCTGGTGGCATGATCCTTATTGGATTTTTAGCTGTTTGGATTGCTCTTTAAGAGCACTCTTGGTTGGAGTGCTTTTACCACCTTTCTTCTGCTTCCCCTGGTGGCAGAATTTCTTATCTCTTTGCCTTGTCTCTTGACAACGCTTCCCTCTCCCTTGGGTGGTTAATTTTCTGCTCAGCTTTGTTCATGAGCTCTATCCTTGGTTCTTCATGTGTTGGCCATCTCGGGACTGCTTGGCATTTCCCCCTTATCCCCTGACATGACCTTAAGTGCATTTTCGGCTATGTTAGGTCTTGAAATTCCCCGTTTTCCCTTTTTGGCCGGGTGGGCCAAATTTGGGTCGCCGTGACCCGCAGCCTGCTTCTTGTCTCCCTCATTGGCTTCTTCTCAAAATTTTTATTGTTCTGTTGCTTTTCAACCTCCATGTAGAGTATGCCATCTGGATTCCTGAGTGTTGCGCTCAGGGAGGGCTGAAGCATTGGGTTCGGTGTGAGCCACCCATGCGTTCTGTCTCGCGGGGTTGGAATACTACCTGGCCGCAATGCGGATGTCCCTCCTGGGGTTCAGATGGAAATACACACGCCCAGAATGACCTTTCCTTTATATTTTAAGGGTCATTTTGGTCTGTCACTAATCCGCTCGTCGTGTTCAGAGCTTGCACTGCCTGGTGAGGTCTCGCTGAGCCCCAAATCTTGCAGGGGACTCTGAGTGGGAATTTCCCTGGAGACATACCGAACGTGGTCTCTGTCTCCGCCACCCTTCTTTCTCTTGCAGCGTGCGCCACCTCCCAAACTGACGGCTCTCTTCCCCCGAGCCGGGCTGACTCTCTGAGGGAGCTTGTCTCTCTTGGGGTGTGTGGGGTTGTGACTCCCCCGTGCAAGCACTTTTTCTTTCGCCAATTGGAGGTTGTTCCCTCTCTTCTTCTCTTTTTCCTTGCCCCTCCCACTGCAGATTATGCCTTTTATCTTTTGCTACTGCCTGTTTTGCTCATCCATCATGACTTATCTACTTGAGGACTCTAGTTTGGAGTTTTTGTCTGTTATTGAGAATGTAACTGTGATCCCAGTGGTTTCTCATAGACCATCCTCTTCCACTCGGGTGCCTGAGTCGCAGCCTTTGTTGATTGACGCGTCCTGGCTTACTCCAGCTTGTGTGGATGGACTTGACGACGTGCTGACTTTGCTGCCTCCAAGGAGACGTCTGCTGAGCTCTTGTGACGTCAATAAAACTTTTGGCGACGTGATCCAAGGAGACGTCTGCTGAGCTCTTGTGACGTCAATAAAACTTTTGGCGACGTGATCCAAGGAGACGTCTGCTGAGCTCTTGTGACGTCAATAAAACTTTTGGCGACGTGATTTACCACAGAGTGTGTATGGTTCTTTTGACACTATAGAGCATCCTAGGGGCCGCAAACTGAAACATATCCAAGTCTCTTCTTCAGAACCATCCCGACCTCCTCCTAGTTTTCATACTCTACCCTGGATGGTTTCGAGCGAGCCCCTTCCTTCGACTGGATTTCCTTTTTGTCGGAACCTACTACTCTTCACAACGATCCTGTGGACCCAGGTCTGAGCTCAACTCCTTCAGTGGACATTCTCCTTGAACCCACTCCCTTGGCTTTGGACCAGTTGTGTTCCACCCCGGGTTCTCAGGTCATTATTAACCAATTTGCTCTACTGGATATTCCGCCTCTTCTTCCTGCTCATTGTGACTAGGACTCCTCAACAAAGAAAAAGAAGAGAAAGAAAGACATTCCGGGGAGGTCCCGCGACTCATTGAGAGTTGCCTTCCCCCTTTCTTGCAGCGCGGGACCTTTTTGTGGGAAGAAGAAGAAGGCCATTCCATCGTTGCCTCCTTCTTCCCTGCCGGTTACGACTCCTCTAGAGTCAGAAGCTGCCTCTCCAATCTTAGACCTTGGGGACTCGTTCCTGTCCTTTCTTCAGGACTCTTCTAGTCCTCCTCCTCTGGCGCTCCCATCTTTGCCTTCGGAGACTGCTCCTGTTGGGCTGTCTGATCAAGTTCCTGTTCGGCCAGCTCCTTCTCCGGTGCTGACTTTGCAGAACCCCTCTTCAACACCGGTGTTCTAGCCAGTGCTCTTTCAGGCCTTTTTGCCACCAGCTTTGACTTCAGGTGTTCAAGTTCATTCTCCTGTTCCTGCCACGTGTGAAAATTCGCCATCTCCGACAGTGGACTTGTTGCCTCCAGCTACACAGACTACTTCGAGTGGGTTGGGCTCTGCTGTTTTGACTTCTCGTCCAAATCGGGAGGATCGTAGTTTCCTCTCGTCTGGCTCCATCCTGCAATGACCTCTTGAGCACAGGACTCTCCTCTTCTTCCCTTCGCACAATACTTATTCAAACATGTGTCTTCGGCAGGCCTCCCCTAACCTGTTACGACAGCTGTTCAAGGATGAGGAGGTCTTGCGTTCCATCCTGAATAGGTGGCTTACTGAAGCTCAACAGTTTTGCTTCAAAAAGTCTGATTCTTCTGCTTCGGATATTGTTCTGGATCGTGATGAAGGCTCTCTTCGTTTGGATCTTCTGCATCACTGTGCTAACATTGCTTGACTTGAATTTCCTCTACTGGCTCAATATTTAGCTGACTGCTTATCTGCTTTCAAGACAGACAGATTGCAGGTGTTGGCTTCTAAGCGCAGTGAGCTGCTCGCGGTGTTCTCCTCACTTCTTCTACCTTTGACGCTTAGGGGTGAGAAGCTCACCCCAATGCCTCCGAGAAATCGGGCTCTTCCCAAGACCGTAGACACTTCGTCCTCGAGTTTACGGGATTTGGCTCTTCCGGTTCAGGGTTCCTCGCATAAGAACATCCTCATTCTATCTCAGGAACCGATTGAGGAGGAGATATTCTTGCCTCCCCTACCCCCTGTGGTGGGCGCTTCGGACTTCCCGGGTTTCGCACGTGACTTCTTTTAAAGAAATGTTCCGCTCTTCGATTTTGACAGTGTTTGGCCGCATCGTCCGGACTTCTCGGCCTTAGAGAGGGGGCTTTTGGAAAAATCTCCTATCATCTTGTACCAGCTGCTCCGCCAGATTTTGAAGCTTACCGATCTACCATCTTGCTACATTTAGCTTGAGGATGATTCTCTTGCACTTAAGGCCGATTTGTGGTGAGCGTTGCGCACTCAACTTATGTATTTTTCCCAAGCCTTTCTTCACCGCTAGAGGCCTCTCTGTTTCTCCTTCAATTGGAGGAACTACAGGACCTTTCTCTTTTGGATTACTGTTCTTTTGACACTCTGGTGAGAGTTACTGTGCCCTTGTCTTTTGGGGATCCGGACCCGGAGCCTAATGTTCAACCCCTACCTTTTCCTTCTCCTCTGCTGTTTTCATTTGGGGGAGTACAACTTGCGTCCAAGTAAGATCCTCTGCAGAGACCGGCTCATCTGCCCTTTGGCTTTGATTTTCAACCTGCTCTCTCCTGTCTCCCTCCTCATTGTGTCTTTGGCTGCTCACCACCTACTTGGTCTGACCTCCAGCTACATAGGTCTCACCTTGACGTCAACGGCATCTGGCATATCTTCTTTCCTATCTGTACGACGTTTGTTTGCCCTTCAGACACCTGTGGTAGATCCTTCAAATCTGCTAATTGGGCCACCACCAGAGGCTCAGTTGTTCATCACCTGGATCAACTGCAAACTATGTTATGGTGCTCCATCTGCAGGGCAAAGCTTACCGCTTCAGCCAAACATTATTGCTTCCGTAAAGAACCACTTTCCTTTGACAGTGAGGAGCCGTTGCGGTTCTGCTGTAATTCTTGTTCTTTTACCACCACTTCGCACCAGGGATTTCTTAACCACTTCTTCATTCATGGTTTAACTCGAACCGCTCGGCACTTTGACTCTGCTCGCTGTGATGTGAATGACTTGAACGCTGCCATCTTCCGTTGCGTCCATGCCCGCTAACCGAAGGCCGCGGGTAAGCTGTATGAGGAGTCTTCACTACTCCCAGTTGAACAACTTTCTCTCCTGGCTTCCAAGCCTTCCTTAATGAAGACTGAGTTGGATTGGATTGCCGGTGAACTGGGTTTTGGTGCTCCTCATTCGGGCATCCGCCCTTCTTCATCTGCCTCCCGAACGGTTGATGGAGCTGGATTTTCTCCTCAGCCTTGGACGAAGACTTCCCGCCCCCAGGGTCCGCCTTCAGCCTTCAGTCCTACGATCTTCGTCCGTCAAGCCTTAGAAATCAGTGACTTGGTGACTCTTTACCTTCCTCCTTCTCCACGAGATGTTGCTTCCTCGGGGCACTCTGCTGTTCGGCCTCCTTCACCATTGCGCCGCCATCTTTCTCCACTACCTCGGCCTCTTTCTCGCCCTGCGGAAGACCGAAATGCCCTTAGGGTCCAGTTTCGTGACATTCTTTTCGGCTGATACCCTGACCTCGTTGAACCACTGCTTCAGGGTCTTATGAGTCTTGGATTTTCTGAACTTCGGTTCTTCATTCTCAATGTGCCGGCTCTCAGGTCAAGAATTGACAGAGTGGCGGCAACCTTGCTCAAACGACTTAAGGAACTTAAGAAACCGAATAATGTCAATCTTGCTCCTACTTCGGGACTGCCGTCTCCTTCAACCAAGGAGTGCTCTCTACAACCTGGACCCCTCGTCTTCTCGTCCGGCTGCTTCTTTGGAGTCTGATCCTCCTTCTGTTCTACGTCCGGACCCTCCCATCATCACTTATTCTGTCACCGCGGAAAAAATTGTCCGTAGTCAGCAAAGGCCAGGTCCTAGACCTAACTTGAAGCAGCACGCTTGGCTGAAGATGTTGAACCTTCAGGATTCTTCTTGGGAACAGTCTCAGGATGCCATCAATTCTGTGCTTTCACAGGTCTCTCATTTTAAGTCTGTGGCGAGGGGACGCTCTTTGTCGGCCCTATATTCTACTAGATCTTCCAGACCTCCACCATCAAGAAATCGTTTCTTCCAGGGGACCAACCCACCCAATCGACCAACGAGATCATTTCATCTGCGTGTTGACGTGCCAGCTTATCTCTGGCTGAGTTTTGCCGACAGGAGTCGCCTTATGGCAAACTTCCTCTGGACCAGCTGGTCACACATTTTTCTTTATAATGTTTGTTTGTTTTACATTCGTTTGAAAGATTTCTAATGAATGAATAAGCATCAAAATGCCTCAGGAGTGTTTTATTCCAATGTTACAAATCAAAAATGTTCTTCTACTGAGCTTAAATAGTCCAGCAGATTGGCAGTTCGATAACTTTTTGTATTTAGGAAAGTTCATTTGAATGCCCGGATACAGAGGAGGGACGCAGTCAACTTTCATGCATGTTTCTATTTTGTACGAGAACCATTGCGCTAAATAAAAATATGCATCTCCAAATGCAAATAAAAACAAATTTCGAATGTTTTTCTGGTATACATGTGTTAATATTTATTCCGATACAAAGTCAGGTCTGTACAGTTACTTCTAGCCGTCTATCTCAAGAGCAGTATAAATGCCTTCAATATGTTTTTGTATTTCACTATTCTGCGCGATTTGTTTCTCTACGTGCTGGAGTTTGATAGTCATTTCACAGGCACGATGTTTCATTCCCGATAAATACGGACGACAAAAATCTATAATGTAGAGTGCATTTTTCAATTGATAATCACAAATCTCAGAACGAAATCCCATCTAGTTTTCTGTCAGGTTTCGTTCCACGAATCCCGAGTATTATTTTCAGTCAATATGTCATAACGAAGACTGTTGATAATGAAAACCTGATCTGATAACATTACTAACTTTTATTTCCATTTAGTAGTGCCTTGTAGAAGCAACTGAAGCTGTATGCCCGAACAAAGCTGATTCCCTCAAAAAGATAAACCTAGTCTCAAATGACTTACTAGGAGAATAGAACTGCGTTTGAATGTTGAGGAGGCATTAAAAAGTTGTTAGCATGCAAATTGTACTCATCGGCGTTGGATGAAAGTACGGTATTAGTTGTGTATTTCCATTCGTGGGACCAACAACGAACTCAAAGTCTTTTCAGAACTGTTGGCTTTATGTCCCTTGGATGAAACCACGAAGGGAACAGACATTGTTGAAGCTACAAAAACGAATCTTGCAAGATACCATTTCAGTTTGGATAACCTCGCACATTTGGCGACGGATGGTGACCCAGTTATATTTGCAACAAGGCGGGACTGGTAGTACTTTTAAACGAGAAAGATGACACCAAACTTTATTTCTGATAAGCACGCTCTTTAATTTTCTTCCGACGCAAATAACATTTTCCAAAAATATTCAGTCAGTGGAACCGGTTGGAAAAAGACCAACCAGATTTCTACAATCGATAAACCACCCAGAAATAGAAACAGCTACTTCTTTCGACCAGGTAATAAAAAGAATGTTAAGAAAATTTACAAATGGCGCACAAAATGTATCTCATAGCAAACGGAAGGTATCAAGGACAAAAAGATTTTCAAATGGAACCGTTAAAAGACGAAATATAGAAAGACTCTAAGCCTTCTAGCAGAATAATTTTGCCCTAACGGAAGAGTTGAAAATAAGCAAAAAGTATTCTTCATGGCAAACGATATTATAAAGAAAAATAACTTTTCCTATATGTCTGCTGGAAGCAGAGATAGAGAGAAAAATGTTTTGACATTTACGCTCCCTAGCGAGAAAGCTTTGCCTTCTTTAAAAAAGATAATGTTCCACATCGTATTGTAATGAAAGGCAGACTGCAAAAAAAGGAATTCCATAAAGTAGTTTTGGAAGCGTAGATAATCTGCAAACAGAAGTACAAAAACTCCATCTATAGAACTGCGAACTACAAAACTCCTCAAATACCAACTTAAAATGTTCCAAGACGTGAATGTTATGGGGCGTTAAAAGAATGAAATAAATCCCAAATTTAGAGGCAGAGATATTGAGAAAAATAGTTGAAATATTTTCACCCCCAGCGGCGAAATTAAGCATTATTTTGTGAAGAAAATACACACAAAAAGTGTTCATTCTAGTTTCTGACCGAAAAAGAAATTTTTCAATTTTAGTTTTAGTCCCACAGATTGTGTGCAAAAGAAAACGTGAGATTACGGCTCTAGTGGCACACTTGTGAGTTCATAAATGTTTGAAATTATATAAAATAATATTTCTCACCAGAAACGCTGAGCAACAGAAAAAGAATTTTTCAAATCGGACTCTTAGAAGCAGAGGCATCGACAAAAATAATATACATATGCACGCTTCCTGGATAAAACGCTATGCACAATTTGAAGCAGAAAATATTCTCAACAGGCTTTCCGAGGTGAGTGGTCTGTTACTTACAAAATCTATCGAATAATCATTCGTTAAAATACACTAAACGGCTGAAACAAAAGTCCTCCCCACCCCCAAAGACATAAAATATCGTAATGTTGGAAAAAGAATGTTTTATATAAATTGGGTATTTCTAAAAGAATGACTTCATTAGAAAATCATCAGGTATTTGAAAACAGATAACCAACGCTATGCGAATATAATGCACTCGTCCATCGGCTGAATACAAAATACTAGAGAAATTTGCCTTCAAAAATAACCAGAAATAAAAGAAAATACCTTTCCTATTTAGAACAAACGTAGCTTCGGGCTGTGGAAAAAAATACAGGAAGGCTCAGTTCTGATTGAGCCGTCGGTTTGGAACGTAGGACTATGACTTGCCATTCGGAGAGTAGAAATGAGCTAGCCGAGTATGGTTTCAAAGCGTTTGTTTAAATGGTTAGAGCCAACACAGGTCTATGACGTGAAAGTAGCTTACATAGATTTTACAAATAATGTTGGATACATTACGAACACAAAGCACAGTTCGAGATGGGCCGGGTACTGGTATGATAGGTGTGTTGAAGTTTTGTTTGATGGCAGTTGCTTTCAGGCGTCCGCGATACTCTCTAGTTAATTTGACTGCAGTCTTCTTGGCCTCCTTACATTACTGATCACTTGTTCTTGCCTCTTGTTCTGATTTTCACCACTTTCGCTTGCGTTCATTCTGCCAATTCCGCGAAATTGTCGAAATTGTTAACCCATTCCCACGAAAACAATTTTTAAACAATTTAGTTTAAACCACGGCGATATGTTCTTTATAAATTTGAATAGATCTTGTCGAGAGCTTTAAAACGATACCACGCACAGGCGTCCTACACTTACGGTTGCCCAGATAAATCACGATATTGTCAAAAGTGTTCAACGGTTTACAAGAAAACAATTTTATAAATGTTCAGTTCAAACTACTGCGAAATGTTCTTTGTATATTTGAATAGATCTCGTAGAGATCTTTACACCGATACCACGGACAGTTGTGTTGAGCGCACGGTTGCCGAGGTAGACTGAGTCAAACGCGGCGGCCCAGCCAGAAATATTGCATCATCTCCCCCGCGCACAGGGAGCGAGTGGAGCGTTTCGCGCACGATGTATTGCGCAGTACGCGAATCGGACTACATGCTTTTTACGAATATGCTAACATAATTCGAGTGCGGCGCATATTTTTAACGCTGTTAACAAGTTAGTAAAATCATTGAATGCAGTGATTGTTATACGCTTTCCAACACACCAGAAATCATTACTCAAGTTATCACGCAAGTTATGAGGATAATGGCTGTGGAATAAATCTCGGTCCTGTGACCTGACCTTTAATCCCATTTCGATGATATTCTACAGAACCAGTTCATTATATCTCCGAAATAACATGATAAAGTTTTGTCGCAATCGAAGCATTTTTACTTAAGTAATGACGCATAATGGCGATGGAAGAGATTCTGCTCCCATGTCCTGACCTTTGACCCTATTTCACCCATTTTCAACAGCGTTTGTCCCCAGGTGATCCCTTATCACATACTAAAACTTCATTGAAATTGAACCTTTTTTACGTTAGTTATGACGCATAAGAGAAGTGGAATAAATCCCGCTCCTATGTTCTGACCTTTGACCCCATTTCGTTCACTTTCAATAAGGTTCTTTCCCAGGTGTTCTCCTATTACATACTAAAATGTCGTCGAAATCGAACGCTTTTTACGCGAGTTATCGTGCGGACGGACATACGCACACAACGCGTTACGTAATGACGCAGATGGGGATCGCAACCATCTGCTCGCAAGTGTGTGACGTCAATAAAACTTTAATATGATCCACACACAACGCGTGACATAATGAGACAGATGGCGTGACGGCGCGCCAACATCTCAATCGTGATAGCGTGACGTCATAAGATTTCTAAGCATGGGTAGCATTAATGTGACAATGCCATGATACTAAAAATGTGGTAATTCGGGTCGGTTATTTAACCTACTAAACGAATTTTCCTAAAGTCGAGATCAAGCTAAATCGGTTTCTAGAACTAGAAAACGGTAGGTTAACGACTTTCATGAAAATCTTTAGAGTCGTTTTCAAAATAAAATTTACATACATACAAGAATTGCTCCTTTAATAGTATGGGATAAAGGCGATGGAATGGATCCCGATCCTATGTGCTGACCTTTGATCCCATTCCGTCCATTTTTATTAGGGTTCATTCCCAGGTGGTCCCCTACGACATACTAAAATTTCATCGAAATCGAACCATATTTACGCAAGTTATGACGCATAAGGGCAATGGACTGCATCCCGCTCCTATATCTTGACCTTTGATCCCACTTCACCCATTTTCAATAGGGTTCGTCCCCAGGTGGTCTTCTACCTCATACTAAAAGTTCATCGAAATTGAACTATTTTTAAGCGTGTTATCATGCGGAAAGACAGACGGACGGACAAAGCTGGAGCATATACGCTTTTTCAACCTACGCTTGGAAAACGTAAAAAATGTAACAATGCGACATGATTACTTAAATATATTAATTTAACAATCACGTTTAATGACCACGAAGAATGCACAAAACTTTGGAAAGCATCGTTAAGTTAGTACACCCATTGAAAATGAGAGAAGTTCCATCAATGTAAAGAAAAAATCGTTTTTTTTTTTTTTTTTTTGATTGGAGGTTTAACGACCACCATGAGCAACTCAATGGGCTATAAGCAGTCGCCCGTCCCTAATTTAGGGTCACTGGTTCCAGGGAAGGGAGAGAGCCAGTGCCGTAAGACAAACACAACATCCATGCCTCACGGGATTCGAACCCGGACCCCGTTCGGATGAATGATCAGAGGCCATCGCTTAGACCACTGCGCCACCGGGGCGGCGAAAAATTCGTTACGTTGAAAATATAAATCATGGTAAATATTTACAATGGCATCTCTGACGGTTTTTGGATCCAAATTTCAGTAATGCTATATGAACTCCTTTCAGATCATTAGTCAATCATTAACTTTTTAACAGCGTGCCCACTAGAATATCATTATGTTCTCTGAAGGTCGTATAAAAGTTGCAAAATTGATGGATGGAAAATACCTGTTTTTTTGTAAACAAATTTGTGGAAACGCACACAACCGAAAAGCACAAAATGTAGTAATTAACGGCGCGGGAGGTCCTGTCAGTTAAAAATCACAATTACTTTCCCCACTCCTTTTCTGCCGAAATAATAGCAATAATAAACCTGCTTGAAGCGTAACACCGAGCAGTACATACTGCTCGGTGTTACGCTTCAAGCAGGTTTTTTTTACCGTTGTATAATTTAGAACCTTTTGTTAAATACATTTCCCTTTTATTTTCAATACTAAATATAAAGTTAAGTTTTAAGTAGTCATAGGACACAAAAACATGACATTAAATATTTGAAAATTCATTCACTCTTCTCTATTTCTTGGCAAACGAGAAACTAGGAAATAACAAGGAAATGTACACCAGCTGTACTTAGAACTGTATAACTGCAGTAGTAATCCGAATTCTTGGGGGAGAACTGAAATCAAAGTTTGCAAGCTCTCGCACGCCAACCAAATGACTTTTTTAAGGAAGGTAGACAGCTGTCTAACTTACAAAATGTCTGCCTTCTTTGAAAAAGCCATCTGGTTGATGTGCGAAGTCCACACTTTGAAAAAGTCTACCTTTTTTGAAAATGTCTGCCTTCCTTGAAAAAGCGATCTGGTTGATGTTCGAAAGCATGGAAACTTTCATTCTTCTATTCTGCGCCAAAATTCGGATTACTATGGTAGTTATGCTATTTTTAAGATTAACTAGGTGTTATGTTCTTGACATACCTACAAATGCATGCTGGTCTCTTTGTAAGACTTTTATAAATGCTCTATTAACTCCTTCTTTTATTTTGAAACGAAGAAATCTAAACCATGTAACAAATGGTGCAGTAACTTGTAAAACGACTTTTAGATACCCAATGCAACGGCAAGAAAAATAATATTCGCATCAAACAATATTGTCCTTCCTTTGTTTGAAAGTAGAATTGAGAGGAGGAATAAAGTACACATTGACAGTAGTCTCTGTGAAGTAAAGGATTATATCATTCGTTTTTTACTGTAATTACACATCCAATTGCCGAAGTGCGTTATATTCAATCTGCAGCCAGCTGTCTATAGAAGAAACATCCCTTTCCCTTCAACTGCGTTGGTCACTGGGAACAGAGAATTTGTCAAAAACAGTTAGAAACAAAGTTCATCTGTTTTTCTAGATGCGAGAATCCCAGCGAAAATGTAATTAGTTCTGTATCTAAAACAAAAATATTGTTTATCTGTTAATTTAATGTACAGTATTTCATTTTTTCATAAAGTAGTGCAAAACATATTCATTTGACCAACAAAACAATAATAATAATAATAATAATAATAATAATGGGGCCATCTGTACGACAGAGCTCATGTACATTTCCAATATATTCTATCTCTGGGATCTGTCTTTAGGCAATATGCAGGCCATAACTATGATGAATAATTTATTAAAACCCTTACTGCAGAAAAATTTCACGCAATTTTTCAATAATCATGAAAAATACCATTTGTCTCTTTATTAAAATGAAAGTGATAGCTAGTTAAAATTATTTAAAATTATTTGAAAATTCTCATTAGGAAGCAAAGCGTCAAATATCGTCATCCAGTGGCGTTGAATGAGCTTTCATTTTTAATTGCTTTTTAACGTGTGTTGAAAATTCCATCCGCGATTTCCAGCACATATTCATATTCCGAAACTTCAAACAAGTATGCTTTTTTACGTAAAACCTCACCTTTAGTCTAAATTACTGAGTAATTTAAAAGAGATTCCATATTTCATAGCATATGTGCACGAATGTTTTGGGGGAAAAACGATTCTCATGCCATTTCTCATCCGGCATTTATATTTTCTTGCGCCGGGACCAAATAACTCATATATAAAGTTTCTCTGATTCATGTTGCCTTCACTAGTAATGATATTTAACGGTTTGTTAATAAACCTAATAAGGTAATATTTCTGCTCGATATTGTATTTTGCAAAGAAAATCTTCCGTTATCGAGGAATTTAAAAACTGTATCCTTTCCCTAAGTTGGGTGGGAAAATTTCGCCAGACACAGGAACCCTGCTGTGGAATATTTTACTAATGTTTTTTCGAAACACACTGCATTGAGATACCTGACGCAAACATTTTTCCGTATAGAAGTTTCTTCTGAAAATGTTAATGTAAAAGTGCTTTTGTTTGCTTTAAAAAATCATATTAAGGGAATTAGTTTAACATATGTGGCCTCATAGCTGTACCTATGAAAAGGAAATATTTTATTAGGTTTCACGAATCTGCTATAGACCTTGATATATGTGTATATCGGCGGCATACCTGGTAAAAAATGTATAAAGCAGAAACAGAGATAACAATTATAAAACGAAAGGGATACATGTACATTCCGTTTTCTCCGTATTATACGCTTCATAAATAATATGCTCCTGTCGGTGAGAGTATGTCCTGAAACTTCACGTTTTTTTTATTCGGCCACAGGATTAGAGGATATCTTTCGTGCCGACGTTTTAAGCTGGTAAACTGAGAAAATAAGATGTCAAGTTGTAATTCTAAGAATTGAAAGAAGTAATGATACTACATGGACTGAACAAATACCGACGCACTAAAAGCACTAAAATGCCACTGCACCAATAACACGGACGAACCTAACATCGGCTGAGAGAAACACCAACGGAAAAGGAGCAATTCGAACATTGAAATACATATCATTGTAAGCAGAGAGGCAATAACTTCTGAATTCGCAGAACAAACTGGAATATGCTCTCATAAATGAGGAAAAGACTTAAATATCTGAAATAGGGAAGACAGTCTGATTCTGAAATATTTCGTACAGGAATTGCTACTGAAAAATGCTTTCAAGTGAAGTAAATTTCATGGAAGTGAACTGTACATAAACGTGTTATTACCAGAAATTTGTTGACATAGGGAAAATTCTAAATGATGCATTCATTATACTTAATCCAATATTTCATATTTTTGTGGCGAAACAAAGAGGTAACAATTCAACATGTTGGAAAAATATTTTCATTTTAGCGTGAAATATTATATTTTGAGGGTGATTTCTTTGAATATTTAGCAGAACGAAATTTCTCAAAATTTGTTTAAATGGGAACACACACACACTATATTCGTGGAAATTTAGTGGAATAACTAAATTTGAGTTCTCTAAGGATGCCGTCACCTGAACTGAGTCTATCTTTTTTCTACCTCTGTGGAAGTAGTTTGGCGCATCGGGTGGAGTTGGCTCCTCCGAATCTGAAACAGATGCCAGGCTTCTCCGACAAATTACGTCGTTTTTCGTCAGAAAGATTAAGGCGGTGGAGAATCTTCTTACCGTTCCAACAGGAAAATTCGATAGAGAGGGGCCCACTAGGAAATTTGAAAAATTCCATGAGGAGTTGCCCGACGGAGCGCTGAACTCACAAAGTTCGAAGTGCTTGACTCTAGAGTCCAGATCTAGATCGACACTTTCCTCTATGGCGAGAGTTTTTGGGGCGAACGATGAGCTAGTTTTACCCCACTTTCCCCTCATTGATTGTGAAAGCTGCACGGGGAGACAGATGTTATCTTGGAGTGTTATGTGTAGCAAGTCCAATTGTTAAATTGGCATGCCAGAGTGCTGGGTGGACGAGGATCTCTGAATGGTGAAGTGCCATCAGCTTCTTCCTTTTACGTTTTTTCGCCCCTTTTTCCTTTGAGGGGACGGTCGGGCTCTTAAACAACACTTTTACAGAGGACAGACGGGCTCCTCAATAGTAGCAGGATCAATTGATGCAGTGGTCGGCGACCCAGTGCCGCTCACGGCAGTAGAGGGTTTGGAACTTCTAGGCATAGTGGTAAAAGCTTCAAGCAACGTTGGTACGTTAAAATGATTAACTTTGATATGATCAAATTGCATCAACTGCTACGCCGGGTACTCCTAATAAATTTGCAATTACGAGAATAATTTTCTGTATCTTCCATGTGCTGGGAAGGAAAATTGAGGTTCCTTGCAGTGGGAGTCTAACTCCCAACCTCTAGGGGCAAGACGGCTCGGGCCTAAAATCTCTGCCGTTGGGTAATATACAAACGCAAATCAAAGTGAGAGCCGAGACTGGGTCCACGTTTAGTGCATCTCTAGGTAGACTTTACACCGAGGCCCTCTCCCAATCTGGGGCTCAGATAAACCTCTCTCTGTTGTGCAGGCTCTGTGTAAAGTATGGAGAGTGGAGATAGACCAGGACAACCGTTAAAAGTCTAGAAGAGAGTTGGGTCCTGGGAGTGTGAACCCCATTCAGAGTCCAGGAGAAACCACTACAATGCTGAGCGGCCGGCTTCCCCAGAGCAAAACATTAGGTTGCAACGGGGCCCACACTGGGTCCAATATTTGGGCACTCTCTGAGCAACACACTCCGGGCCTTAGATGGAACACTCCACATGGAACGTACCGTTGCCAAAATATGAATAAGACAAGAACCCAGCAGAATCGAAAAAAATTTGAGAAGACGGTAATGCTACAGAAATGGAGTCAATGGGCCATAAAGTGACGGACCACTTCAGGGGAAGGTAAGCAATTCTCAGATAAGAAACAGAGTACTTATAGAATTGCAGAAGTTTTGAACTTAAACCCGGGAAAGTAGAATTATTGAAAAAAGGCAAAATTTGACCCACTAAATTGGCCCAAAAATTCCCCATGGGTCCCACAAAGTGGGATATGATGAAAGCCCCAGCCGTCGGATTTACAATGATACCACGTTTTTTATATCGGATGTTGGAAAAGGGTGAAAGGGGAACCCGAAAAAAATGCACCAAATCTGAAAATTTTTTTTGGCAGAAACGAGCCTGCAGGGAAATTTCCGTGCAGGGGGAGGTAAGAATACCCTGCATCCGCGATATGTTGTGACGGGTGAGGGTGGGAGGGGGTAGAACGCAAACAGTAAGAAAAAAATAACATTTTACTCATGTCACTACCACTCCTCACTTCGTCGCACCACAGCCAAGACTGCCCGGAAGCTCCCAAGACTGCCTGCAGGCAACTCAAGCAGATGGCAAAAATAAAGGTAGGAGCCCCGAAAAAAGGTATGAGTACCAAAAGAGGCAGGGTGGTACGAGTACTTAACCATTACTGCCTGCAAAATTTCAGCGCAATTGACAGAACCAAAAATGAGACTCCGAAGAAACCCAGATTCCCAGCCAACTATTGCCAGGACATTTAGGTGAAATCCATGTGAGTTAAATGCTGGCAAAAGAACGGGGGTCAAATCCTTATGTGGACGTAATGGGACCCGTACAAGATGGAAACAAGTTAGTAAAATCATGCAATGAATTGATTATGTTACGCTTTCCAACATACCAGAAACCATTACTCAAGTTATTACTCAAGTTATGAGGATAATGGCTGTGGAATAAATTTCGTTCCTGTGCCATGACCTTTGAACCCATTTCGATGATATTCCACAGAACCAGTTCAGTATACCTCCGGAACACCATACTAAAGTTTTGTCGCGATAGAAACATTTTCAGTCAAGTTATGAGGATAATGGCCATGGAATAAATCTCGCTCCTGTGCCCTGACCTTTGACCCCAGTTTGATGCTATTCAACAGGACTGGTTCAGGATACCTTCGGAGCAACATGATAAAGTTTTGCAGGAATCGAAACATTTTTACATAAGTTATGACGCATAAGTGCAATGGAATGGATCCCACTCCTATGTCCTTACCTTTGACCCCATTTCGCCCATTTTCAATAGGATTCGTCCCCAGATGATTCTTTACCACATACTAAAAAGCCATCGAAATCGAAGCACTTTTATATAAATTATGATGCATAAGTGCATGGAATGGATCCCGCTCCTATGTCCTTACCTTTGGTCCCATTTCGCCGATTTTAATAGGGTTCGTACCTAGGTGGTACCCAACCACATACTCAAATTTCACCGAAATCGAACCATTTTTACGTGAGTTATCATGCGAATGGTCAGACGGAGGACAAAGCTGGAGCAAATACGCTTCTTCAACCTACGGTTGGAAAGCGTATAAAACAGGTTAAAAGACCCCTATATAACAATACCGTTACAAAAACACCAGGGGTGGTAGAGAATAATTTTCCACAGCCACCTACCAAATTTCCAGCAGATTGCCCAGTTAATTTTAAATGCGGAGGTGGGGGGGGGGGGGGTCAGCAATCCCATAGCTTCTGCGCGCAAAACTGCTGGAACTGCTCAACAGCCTTGTCGAGAAGTGGATTGATAAGTCCCCTGAAAGCCGAATCATTTAACCTAGATTCTCAAACTTTTGTACACAGGAACAAATAATAAATCCACAGATTCGAGTCAAAATTCAAGGAGAAGACTAGAAAGCAACAGGACTGCTAGTCCATAAACTTCGTTTCAGGTCCCAAATGTTAAGAATCAAAAGAAAATGTCGGTACCAGAAAATAGTTCTTAACTCAGCAAGAAAATGAGATAATGCTCCAAAATGTCGTACTGAGGCGAACAAATATTCTTTACAAAGGCATTCTGTTTATCAGAGAGAAACTCACGTTAATTTTGGCGCAAGGGCCCCGAAACGAAGCAGAATAGTCCTAAGGTAATTTGCAAAAAAAAAAAAAAAAAAAAAAAAAAAGAAAGAAAAAAAAAAGAGACAAGTGTCATAACTGGATGACAAATTAAGGTATCTGCACGAAATTCGACACAGTGGCACTAACTCATAAGCAACCAAATTGTGGGAAATTTCAAATGGGTTCTCCCAAAGGAAGGGAGGTCAGATGCCCTAGCGTAAATATTAGAGCTCTATTGCACAACAGCGTAAGAAAAGGGTGGAATCCCTCAGAGAGACCCCTAAAAATATTTATTCCACATTTCGCCCAGAAGAGCGAAAAAGAAAGTCAGTTAAGTGGAACAAATTTCAGGAGGGTACTTTTAAAAGAAGCGGATATAGGGCCCCAAGTAGAAATATTGAGTCTGCACCTTCCCGGTAGCGGTAAAAATAATATTTTTTGCCCAAACGAAGGCTGGAACATGGAGAAACTGCAGAAAATTTAGCATAAAGGTGTGAAAAAAATTAAATACATCGGCAGGGAAGGTTTTAGAGTGATATTTCAGTCACAAGTCAAATTACAGCAAAAAAATTGCAGTCCCTATATAAGTGACGAAAGAACCAGTCAAGTAGAAAATTCCTTCTAAAGTCCCAAAAAGCGGAATAGCGCCTTGAAACTTTGCAGAAACATTAGAAAAAGAAAGGCATGGAAGTGTTCCCATTTTTATCACATTGCTGACATAATCTGATGCAAAACACGTTGATCATTCTTGCCAACATGACAAATGTGACGAACAGCTTCAAATACGTAAGAACAAAAAAGCGCTACTGTAAAAAAGTACGGACAAGCAGGAGATGCGTGACTCACGGGACATGCGTAGCAGCGTTCAAAGTCATCCTGTGCCAAACTACTTCCTGCTGTGTTTCGCCATTCCGAACTTGCGCAACCAGTCGTTTGATGACATCTTGTATACGCTGTAGGGCTCATTTCGTGACATGTTTCAATCATGAGTGTACAGGTTTTGGTCAAAGTCGACCGTGGTGACAGAACTTTTTCGGGCAATTTTTCTTACGAGTTCAAACTCGAAACTGCGCGTGTGTGCGTCGCGAAGCATTAATGTGGAGCTTTGGCAATGTTTTGCGTTAAAATAGACAACACGCTGATGATTCGAAAACTTTCTAGCACGAAATACGTCCTTAGCAAATGTCCTTCGTTCTCGTCCACCAGTAGTTGCAACGTATTATTAACTGAAAAATATTGTAGAAGCTGATGCACTGCAAACATTCGTGAGATCAAAGCGAAATTTAATGTGAATCATTCGACAGTTCTTCCTTTCTTCGGGCCCCGATGTAAAGTGAAAAAGTTGGATTTCTGGGTTCCATACAAAATGACAGCAGCCAAAAAGACACATAGTCTGGAGGTGTGTATATTTTCCTCCCTGCCAAGTGCAGATGGGAAAGAATCTTGCATCATATTTTAAGCTGCGTTGAAAAGTGGACCCTCTACCAAAGAAGAGTAGGCGATGAGCCCCAGCTGATGGATACCAAAGACCTACTTACACATTGTCCGAATAAGATACTAAAAATTCCGACATGTGCCAGTGGACGTATGGACTGTCCATCTGGATCATTATCTGGAGAACAAATTATTCTCAAATGACCAAGCGGTGTTTCAAGCCAATGCCACTTTCTTTCCCTCAGAAACTTCGGAGATTTATCGCTTCGGGTTCCACTGCTTCGTTACCCGTTTAAAGAAGTGTGTTCATGCAGAGGAATACTGTTTCAGACAACGCGGGTTGATATTTGTTATTTTTATGAGGATTTACTGGCGGCACTCTGATTTCGGAAACCTTACGAGCGCTATGGATTTTTTTATTCACCCTGCGAACTGGATATCTTAGAAAATGTTCTCATCAAACCGATGTATGACGCAACTCGTATCTTTAGAAATCTGAAATACGTGGGCCTCAATAGCTGACGCATTGTAAGCTTCCTAGTTTTTCCATTAAGCGTGACCGGTAGCCGGGGTGACCTGAACAGTCGTCCAAATCTCATTGCTCTCGGAAATAACAAATTTTCGCGCGTTTCACTTTTACTACAACCTTACAACTTACATTCGGAAGAGAACGTAAGCGGTGTAAATAATTCACATTTAATGTTGTGTCGGTCAAGGAAAGAATTTTAAAAGTTATTATATAAGCTCGATTTTTCGAGCTTATATATTAATAATTAATAACCACTCTTTTTATAGGCCGCACAAAAGTACCATGGCACATAGGTAGCTGCGTCTAAGTAACATCCCTATGAGCAAACGCCTTAGAATCGGGTCACTCTTGCTTGCTTGCTTTTGCGAATATCAGAGGGAGTAAAAATTGAAATAAAAATGAAAATAAAAACAAGGTGATTCAAAAAGGACTTTACAACTTTGAAAGCTTATGGATATTTATTCAGAATACTTACAGAACTTTTTGAGGCGTTAATATGTAGCAGCACACATTAAGTTTTATCCCACACAATCATTTTGGTTCGATGTTACTGTCATTCGTTATACGGCAGACCTACCACCTGAAGCCAATTTCTTCCAAAATTCAAAGCACTTATACAATTTGCAGCGGTGATTCGAGTTTTGAGTTCAGCAAGATTTTTATGTAATATTGGTACAAACACTCGAAACGTAATAAAACCCCATAGGAAAAATCGAAAGGTGTCAAATCAGGAGAAAGAAGAGTCCATGCAATCGGCCCTGCTCGACAAATCCACCGGCCTGGGAAACGTTTATTCAGTAAATCTCGGACATCTGTACAGTAATTCGGTGATGCGCCGTCTTTCTGAAAGTGAATGTGCTATTCTTGGTCATCATTGTCCCACTGTGGAATGAAATAATTTTCGAGCATATGCAGATAGACGATACCGTTGGTGGTTTCAAAAGATATAAAAAAGAAGGGGCCGCACACCTTACGTTTGCAGAGTCCACAAAACACCTTGGGCTGTCACGAACCTGTTCCAGAGATCCCCGTGGATTTTCGGCACCCTAAACCCTGCAGTTGGTGCTGCTAACCTTACCACTGGCATCAAATGTCGATTCATTACTGAAGATTACATAGTCTAGGAATGTTCTTACTTCCTCTACCCAATGCAACATATCCGCACAGAATTCCTGACGAGCCGTGCAATCTGCGCTATTAATTTCTTGAACTACGGTGAATCTGTATGGTTTTAAGTACAATCGTTTTCTTAGCAATTGCCAGACCGTTAGTTGTGAAATACACATTTCACGAGACGCACGTCGCGTTCATTTCGTGGCAATACAAACGGAACTCTCCTTCACTTGTTCCACGACAGCAGAAGAAACATACGAGTGAATACGAGACTTCTTATGGCGAACAAACAACCAGTCTCAACAAAATTATTATACCAAGAGTTAATTGTAGGTATAGTGGGAGGATCCTTACGACCCTGGGTGCAATATTTCCGTCTAGCATTTGTCGCGGATTTCGTTTCTTTAAACCAAAATATAAAGCAAGCACGATACGCACTTGTGAAAGCAGCCATTCTGAAATGCACGCTGCTGGCTGTCTCGGTTACGTACTTCGGTGCTATGGCACCACGTGAGGAAACACTTTATGCGTTTTTATAAAGATTAATGCCTTCCAAAATTTGGTAAGTATCCTGAATGAATGTCTATGCGCTTACAAAGTTGTAAAGTCGTTTTTGAATTACCCTGCATAATTGATCCAGCAGTCACTGAGGATTCAGGGAAATTAATCATAAAAAATAAATTTCACAATATTATCAATAATAATGGTTATAAGCAAACAGTTTTATGAATGGAATTCATAGACACTATTCAAATAAACTGATGTAACATATAATAAGCTTTGAAGTATAATAAATGTTATCCCTTTTTGGAAAAGCTACACTCTTGCACCCGTCGGTGCATTTTCACTACACTCTCACACCCGTTATCTTGTGTAAGAGTGTAGTGCCTAGAAGAGATAGCGTGTGATGTTCCGTAAGATGTCCCTCACGGATTTGTTACCAATCTTCATAAACTGGCAGAGGGCGCTGCCAACGGTCGTTACATTGAGATGCTTCATCACAGTAAATGGTGGGAAATTTGTTTATAGATTTTTGTCAGTGCAAGAAAGCTGTATAGCTCTCTCGAAGAAAAATGGAGAAAAAACGTTTCAGAGGTTTTGCTAATTTGTTTTAACTAGATCATAAGAATTTCACTCTAGGGTAATTCAACAGTTGATTTCTGAAACGCAATAGGTCTTCTCAAGTGTTAGTGTGCGAGTATTATTTAACTGTGGATTGCTTAAGAGAAGTCCAATTTTAAAAGTGCGATTCAAATGTAGCACGCCAATTAAATATTACCTGTTGAAAGGAAGACTGTGTAGATGAATGAAAATGACCCATGCTGAGTGTAATTTCTCTGTTTGTATGGAAAATAGTTACATCTGCGAAGAGAATACAGGAAGAAGGAAAGCAATAGAACAAATTCATTATCATTAGGTTTTTATCACAAACGTTTTCAAGCAACGCATTTCTGTTTCAGACTGTTTGAATGAAAGAAGGCCAAGCATTCTAATGAATCATCACTGTTTTGAATTTTATTTTTGAGTAATCTTAAGGTGTTTTCCTATTTTGTTTTTTCATTTTGTCCTTTAAGAGTTCTGAGAATTTATTTCTCCTGAGATGTATGCATTTGGTGTATAATAATAATTTCCATTTTGCAAGGATGAAAATTGCGGCAACATACTGCATGAAATTTTTAAATTAGGACAGACCTCTTAAGAACCACTCAATTTAAACTTTATGAAAAGCACTTTTTGTATGTTATTTTAGATTATCACCGAACTTTACACTTTTACCTTCAATTTACATCTTTTTACTGCATGTTGAGCAAATGCACGATTCATACTCTCCTCTTCCTATCATATATGTCATTTCTTTGTAGATGTTGGACAAATTTTATCTCATTAATATTACGCCATGAAGAGAAGTCATGAAAATTGCCATAGGTATTGTTTCTTTAAAATCTCCACATCCATCATGTATATTCGGTTTTTGTATACGTAGTGCGATCAAAAATTCCCGATACTAGGTACGTAGCGCGCCAACAGATGGCAGTACGCAGATGCGCGAGCAGTAGTCGAAGACAGTGACCTTCGTGAGTCATTGTGCCGAGTGGCGTCCTTCTGTTAACATCGGGAGATGTGCTACCCGTAATTGGGTGACAACGTGCAGAACACAGTTGCAATTCGGTATCGTCTGCAAACTAGAGCAGCGAGCGAACATCAAATTCTGCGTCAAACTCGGCAAATGGGGAACAAAGATGCGTGAAATTTTGCGGCAGGCTTGTGGCAATGAAGTAACAAATCGTGCGAGGTGTTTTGCGCGGCACTCGAGCTTCAAGAGAGGCAGAACGGCACTGGAAGACAACGAGAGGTCAGAGCGACCGTCACAAGCAAACCCCCGAAAATGTGGACAAAATTAAAGAACTGGTGCATGCGGATCGTCGGAGAACCAATCAAGACATTGCTACCATCGTCAATGTGTCATACGGAACAGTGCAAGAAATTCTTACTTCGGTTTTGAACATGCACAGCATTGCTGCAAAGTTTGTACCAAAGATTCTGAACCCCGAACCTAAGGCGCTCCGTGTCGAACACTGTCAAGACCTTCGTCAGCAGGTGGTGAATGAACTAATGTTCCTGTCACGGGTCATCACTGGGGACGAGACGTGGGTCTACGGTTACGAACCTGAGACCAAACAACAGTCTTCCCGGCATCTCCACGACCGAAGAAGGCCCGACACGTCCGGCCGGAGCGCAACCAAAAGCAAGCTCATCTCATCGTATTCTTCGACATTCGTGGGGTTGTGCACCGTGAATTCGTCCCCCAGGGTGAGACCGTCACCGCCCTTGTTTACTGCGATGTTCTGCGATGTCTTAGGGAGGATATTTGCCGCAAACGACCTGAAATGTGGCGGAAATGGCACCCTGCGACTTCTTTCTGTTCCCGAAGATGAAACTGAAGCTCAAGAGCCGCCGTTTTGAAACCATGGACGAGATCCAGCGCGAATCGCAGACAATGCTTGACACGATTCGCAAACAGGACTTCAAGGGAGCGTTCCAACAGTGGCGAAAACGCTGGCAGCGGTGTATCGCTGCCAGATCAGTAAATTAAGCACTTTGTTAAACGCATATTGGCCTAGTCTCGGAACTTTTTCATCGGACCTCGTATTTATTTCTGTGCAGTGTGGTTAATTTTTATTTATAATAGCACAGGCAAAGCCTTTTATTACTTATGAATGTTATAAAATATATTGTAATATATATATATATATAATATCATCATCATCATCATTGTCAACCATTATCAATCCATTGCTGGACAGAGGTCTCCCCAAGTTTCTTCCACAACAGTCTGTCATGTGCCAGTCTCCTCCATATTACTCCCACATGCTTTCGAATTTCATCCACCCATCTACCATGTGGTCTTCTTCTGGGTCTTTTCTTGTCTTTTGGAATCCAATCTAAAATTTCGGCTGTCCAACGATGATCTGTCCTTCTGGCAGTATGTCCAGCCCATTGCCATTTCAGGGATTTAACTCTGATCATGATGCCTTCCACTCTTGTCATTTTTCGGATCCACGAGTTCCTCTTCTTATCTCTCCTGGTTACAACAAGTATGCACCTTTCCATGCTCCTTTGAGTTGTCTGCAGCCTTTGTATGTCTCTTTTAGTTAAGGTCCACATCTCTGCACAACACGTAAGCGCTGGAAGTATGTATTGATCAAACACTTTTCTTTTAAGTCATAATGGCATATTGCTCTTGAAAAGCTCTCCAGGCAGTTTATGTACGCAGATTAATTTCTTCATCAATGTGACCTTCACTTGATATATGCTGTCCAAAATAAACGTATGTATCTGTTATCTCCAGTTTTTCTCCGTCAGTCGATAAATCTTCACTTCTTGTAAAAGCATTGTACATCACTTTTGTCTTCTGAAAGTTCATTTTTATTCCCACTTCTTTACTCTTGTCAGCAAGTTCCTGGATCATACTCTGCAGCTCTGATGGGGTAGTTGCAAAAATGAATACGTCACCAGCAAAACGAAGGTGAGTTAGATAATTCCCATCAATCTTTATCCCTTTGTTTTCCCAGTTCAGTGATTGAAAGATATTTTCCAATGTGGCATTAAAGAGCTTCGGAGATACGGTGTCACCTTGTCTCACTCCCTTTTCAATTTGTATGTGTGTTGTATTTTCAAACACCCGAATCTTTGCTCTTGCATTTTCATAGATGTTATTAATAATATTAATGTATGCATCTTCAATACCGCAGGATTTCAAAGCCATTGCAACTGCTGATGGTTTCACCGAATCAAAGGCCTTTTCACAATCGATAAAAACCATGCACGATGGAAGTTCATATTCCCTCGCTCTTTCAATTAGTTCTCTCAGTACGTGGATATGATCTATTGTGCTGTAGCCACCCCTGAATCCAGCTTGTTCTCTCGGTTGCGCCATGTCCAGTGTTACCTTCAAGCGGTGTGAAAGAACTTTAGTGAAGATTTTATATACCACTGATAGAAGGCTGATAGGTCTGTAGTTTCTGAGATCCTCAATGTCACCATTTTTATGTAGCAGAATCATTGTAGCGTTGTTCCTATCCTCAGGAGTCTTCCCTTTATTAAGGCATCGAGTGAAAATTTGGGCGAGTACTGTTTCAATTTCTCCACTTGCTTCTTGTATGATGTCTACAGTGATTCCATCTTCTCCTGGAGCTTTCCCCCGCCTATGTTCTTGATTGCATGTGCAACTTATGCTGGGAGGACTGGAAGAACTCTGGTACTGGTACCTTTCATGATGTCTGGAGTACATGTATCATTCCTTTCATATAATTTGGAGCAGAAATATTTCACTCTTGTCAAAATTTCGCCTCTATTTCTTGTTACAGAACCATCTTCTTTTCTCAGTGCCATAATCTGTTTTCTTCCCTTACTAAGATGACCCTTTGCTATATTTAGGCTTTGGTTGTTTTCAATTGCTTTCCAAACTAGTTCAAAGCTGAATTTCCTTACGTCTTTAGTGATACTTTTTCATACTGTCTTGCATAGCTCTATATATTCCACTTTGGAAGTCACATCTTTTTTAGTTGTCCTCATCTCTCTTCTTTTTTGCATCAACATTTTGGTTTTTCCTGATAATTTGTTCACATGCAACTTGTCCTCAGACCCAGCTAATTTTGTTGCTGTTTCCATAAGAGCTTTGGTTACTTTTCTGTTAACTTTAGAAATATCCACTTCTTCCGATGTTAGGCTTTCTAACGCAGAGAATCTGTTCTTCAGTTCCAACTTCAAGGTCTTATGGTGTTTTTTAAGGTTGGTCAATATATTTTGTTTATCTTATGAGCGTGCCACGTTCGAGTTTAGTGTTGAGGTGCATCTGACATCTCACGAATCTATGGTCACTACCTGTGTTGAACTGGTTTAGCACACTGCAGTCTTCTATGACGAATTTTTGTTGCACTTAATAAAATCAATTTCACTTGTCGTCCGATTTAGATATCTCCGTGTCCATTTCCTGTGTGGCTTTTTCTTGAAAAAGTAGTTCATGATGAAAAACCCTTCTGCCTCTGCAAACTCTACGAGAGTATTTCCACGCTGGATTCTGTTGCAGTGACCGAATTTACCTACTGAAATTTCATTCTGTTGCTGTTGCCCTATTTTTGCATTGAAATCTCCTATAATTATCTTCAAGTGCTGCTTGCTTTTATTTTTTAGATGACGAATTTCCTCGTAAAATTCTTCAATTTCTTCTTCGGGATGACTTGTGGTGGCTGCATAAGTTTGAATAATCCGATCCTGGTATCTTCTCGAGTGTTGGATAATGAGTCGCGCAGCGCTGTCAGAGGAACTTTCAACTTCTAACACTTTTTCCTTCAGTTTCTTGTTTATTATAAATCCAACACCACTAGTTCTACCAGTATCTGTCCCACGATAGTAGAAGAGATGTCCACTTTTCAGTTCAATGAGATCTCCTTTTCTATTTACCTTACTTAGCCGGACGATGACCCACTTGTTCCTTTGTAGTTCCTCTTCCAATTCAAGAAGCCTTGAATCAGAAGATAGAGAGCGTCCATTATACGTAGACAAGGTCAGCATCAGATGCCATCCTAGTCCGGTCCACCGGTGATTCTTAGCACCCTCTGCCTTCATGTCGCACTGGCCGCTGCCTTGGCCATGGAAAATTCCAGCTGCCGGAGACTGAGGGCCAAGATTTAAGTTTTGGAGTCATTTTGGGGGTGGGGGTGAGGGTGGGGGGTGTCCATTACTCACCACGCTGGCCAAGCGGGTTGGTGAGTGTAGGATAGCATTTCCTCTAATCCCGATAATATAGTTCTACCGCTATTGGAGGTCGTCAGAGCCCCTTTAGTGGGAACAGGATGATGCACCACGAGAAGGCGGGGTTGAAATTTGTCAAGGAGAGGCTGTGATGTTGCGCATTAGTGTTATAAATATACTGTTAGAAGAAAAATGAATTTAAATAAGAAATCAGAGAATAACTTTTTTTAATACAAATTTCCTTAAAAGCGGGAGTGACGATCTTAACCTGTGAAGATTAACCGAGGTTGGACCATTGCTTTTTAAAGACCTCCTTTGCTTCTCATTTTCATCATCCTTGGTGATAATTCTGGTCACTCACATTCTACACTTTTATTTCTTTTTTATATTGGAGGTTTAACGTCCACCGTGAGCAACTCAAATGGTTATAAGCAGTCGCCCTTCCCTAATTTAGGGCCACTATTTCCAGGGAAAGGAAAGAGGCAGTGCCGTAAGAAAAGCACAACATCCATGCCTCACCGGGATTCGGACCCGGACCGCTTTCGGTCGAATGATCAGAAGCCACCGCTTAGACCACTGCGCCACCTGGGAGTCGCTTCTATTTCCGAACAGAGGACATAGTGAAACTGCGAAGGGATGTGATACCCCTCACTAAATCGCAAGCGCGTGAGATAAAAAAAATGTTTTCATTGTGTACTTGCATCTTACTTCAAAGTCATATTTGTGCATCAAGCGCGACGCGTTAAGTTTTAATAAAATCAGTTGTGATAACATGTTTTCCCCAGAAACGTTTCTCCGAAGTGAGGAGTTTAACAAAGCTGCTTAACGCGATCGGGTATGAGCAGTCTGTCGTCACTAATTTAAGGCCACTTTTAATGTAGAAAGAAAATGCTAGGTGACTGCATTTCACGATGTCATTGCAATGTAAACTATAAAACCAATGTTTCAATGCAAAATATTCCCGTTTTCTTTTTCTTTCCATTTTTTTTTATTTTTTTATTTTTTATTTCTTTTTTGCGTTAGTGTTCTGGTGGGCGAAACACTTTTTCTTCTAATCTTTACTTTATACAGGAAACATTTTTTTTTTTTTTTACTTTTAGTGATTGTAAATTGCATATTGGTCTCCTGTGGTTTTTCATAATATTACTATTGTACGATTTTAAACTTTTGAAATATTAATCCTAACATTAGCAAAGTGATGTAGTTCAGAAAACTTAATCGTTATCATCTTTTTCATCGATTTTTATTAATGTTTATACGCTCGAAATTATTCGTGATATAACGAATAAGACATGTGCAACACGATGTTCTTCAAATTAAAAACAAAACAAAAACTGTAACGGCGTTAAACGTCTTACATGTTTCCGACTGTTTGCTTTACTAATAAATGATACTCACTTATTTTTGAAAACGCGCGTATTGGTATTTTTCAGAAAATGGAAATTCACAGAATTAATCTGTCCACCGTTTTGGAATTTTTTTTTTTATTACCGTAGTTGCATTTTAGTTTTAAGTGTCACGCCGTCATATTTTCTCAATACCTGTAATCATTTGCATTTTCTGTTGCAGAATTTCAATATGTATTAAATTCGTGTATTCGTTTTAATGCAACATTACTATACATAATTCATAAGAGCTTTCTGTTTACTTCGTTTTTTACATTTGTATTCAGATTAATTTTTTGGGTACGTGTCATTACATTTCTATCAACCAATCATTTACTGAAAGCGTTGCTGTAGGTGGATAGAATTGGGCATGTGAAAACTCAAAAGCATATAATTACATTATAAATTTTTAACAAGAAGGTAAACTGTGTTTAACATATCAGTCGATTGATATCTTGAATGTTTTGCTATCTTTCTTTTCTACCACGTAGCACGAAACACCGCACTGACAATGGAATGACACTAAACTATTGTCATGCAACGTTTTTGAAAAATTAGCAAGGATGGACGATGTTCTTGCACATTACATTTCGATTTGTTCCAATCTGCAGAGGATCAGAGTAGACATAATATTTCCAAAGTTGGCAAATATTGGTTCTGCTTCCAATCGATCGGATATTTGTTCTGCAATAATTGATGATGTAATAATGTTTGTCTTTCTTTTTAAAACGTGCAACCCAACGAAACTGACTTACACAACTAGTGCTGAAGTTTCACGCGTTACTGATAAACAATCAGCAGTTTGGAATTCAAATTTAAATTTTCATCACATTGTTTTAGAAGTTATTTTTCATAACGATTCTCTTCGAGCTGGTAAAACAGACTTTTAGAACATAACCGGCATCCAGCTTAGGTAAGAGCACTCTGATTCTTCGAGTAAACCCTTTCCCATATCATAAGCTGCGTATATTTCTGCTTTACCCATACAACCAAATGGTACTACGTACGTCTGTAAACCTGAATTTTTTTATAAAAGTGTAGTTGCAAGCGAGTAGAAAATAGCATATTATCTCGTTTACACATGACGGGAAATTATTTTAAATTTGACTAAGCAAAACCAGAACAACAGCCAAAATCGCATACAATCGCTGCTCCCCAGGAAACGCCGTATTAGTTTTTAGTACTAAACAAGATAGATGACACCGAATTTTCGGGTGTAATAAGCACGTCTTTTGACTCCGTTCTGACGCAAATTAAATTTAACAAAGCTATTCAAAGTCAATGGAGCCGGTATGAAAAACAATAGTATCTGACGGAAGAAAGAAGTTTTCAATTGGGATTTTTTTTCCTCAGATATTGTTGTAAACGGAATTGTGAGCTTATGCCCTATGGTTGCAGACTTGTGCGTTAAGAAAAACATGAATTTATATGAGAAAAATTTCGCACCGGAAACGTTCTCCAACATAGAAAGGATTTTTTATATATCGACAAAAAAAAAGATGTGACTTTACGTCCCCTGGTGGGAACACCATTCTTATTTTAGGAAGAAAGTATTCTCAAAATGTTTTTCCATATGAGGCCTACCGGTCCAAGAAAAAAAAATTTAGTAGAGTTTCCAGGAGCACAGATTTTGCTACAAATACATCAGAAGCAGGAATTAACTCTTATGCCCCCTCGCGGCCAAACCATTCTTTACCAAACATAAGAAATTACGTGAAAAATATTTTCCATCAGGTTTTGTATGCGATACAGAAAGAATTTTTCAAATCGGAGTTTTAGAAGCAGAAATAACGAAAAAAACGCCATTTACCTTTGTGCCCCGTAGCGGAAAGACTATGATTTACTTGAAAATTTTGAATTTATAAGAAAAACATTTCGCATCTGAAACACTATCCAACAAAATAGGAATTTTTCAAATCGGACTCCTAGAAGTAGAAGTATTGAGAAAAATAAGATATACATCTACGCCCCCTGGCGTAAAAGCCATGCATTATTTCAAAAAGAAAATGTTCCTAAAAGGTTTGTCGACATGAGTAGTATGAGTCTACAAACAATGTTTTTCTCAATCAAGAATTTAGAAGCTTATATTTTGCTACAAATACATCAGAAGCGGAAATTAAGACTTACGCCACCTGGTGGCCCAACTATTTTTTCAAAAATTAGTAATTACGTGCAAAGGATTTTTCATCAGGAGCTATATCCGGTGCAGAAAGAATCTTTAAAATCGGAGATTTAGAAGCAGATATATAGGGGGTGGGGGAAGCAATTTACCATTACGCCCCCTAGCGAAAAGTCTATGACATAATTGGAAATTTTGAAATTACATGAAAAACATATCACACTGGAAACACTATCCAACAAAGAAGGAATTTTTCAAATCGGACTCCTAGAAGTAGAGACATTGACAAAAATAGGATATACATCTACGCCCCCTGGCGTAGAAATCATGCATTATTTTAAAGAGAAAATGTTTCTAAAAGGTTTGTCGACATGAGTACTATCTCTCTACAAACCACGAATTTTTTCAATCAAGAATTCAGAAGCTCATATTTTGCTGCAAATACTTCAGAAGCGGAAATTAAGGTTTACGCCACCTGGTGGCAAAACCTTTTTTTTTTGCAAAAATTAGGAATTATGTGCAAACGTTTTCCTATCAGGAGCTGTATCCTGTGCAGAAAGAACTTTTAAAATCGGATATTTAGAAGCAGAGTTATAGGGGAAAACACAATTTACCTCTACGCCCCCTAGCGGAAAGTCTTTGACATACTTGAAAATTTTGAAACTACATGAAAAACATGTCACACCGGAAACACTATCTAACAAAGAACGAATTTTTCACATCGGACTCGTAGAAGTAGAAATATTGACAAAAATACGATATATATCTACGCCCCCTGGCGGAGTAACTGTGGAATATTTTAAGAAGAAAATATTCCGAAAATGTTTATCAATGTGAGTGGCATCAGTCCACGAAATAATTTTTTCAATCGATACTATAGGAGCTCAGATTTTATGGTAAATACATCATGAGCAAAAATGAACGCTTACGCCCCCTGGTGGCCAAAGTATGCTTTACCAAAAGTTTTAAATTATATGCAAAATATTTTCCATCAAGAGAAGCGCTGAAGAAAAAAAAATTCAAATCAGGGTTTTAGAAGAATAGTTATCGGGAAAAATTTAATTTAATTTTACGCCTCTTAGCGGAAAATCTATGCATAATTTGAAAAAGTAACTATATCTAAAATAGTATTCGACATAAATGGAATCGAAAGATAAAATAATTTTTTCAATTGGATGTTTAGAAGCAAATAAGCGGAATAAAACGTATTTTTGAATTCGACATCATCTGCATTTACGCCCCCTAGCTGCGAAATTTTCATCGTAAAAAAACCAAAGTAAAGGATCATCATTCGCATATTTCCAGCTTCCCAATGCAAAAAGAATGTTTCAAATCGGACTAATAGTTGCAGAGATATCTTTGGTACAGACGGACGGACGGACGACGGACTGACGACGGACAAACCGGTAACGTAAGCATTATCTTTTTTTACAAAAGACGTGCTAAAAAGGAAGCACATGATATCCTATCGCTTAGTCTAGGTAGGCGGGAAATTTTGAATTCAGCGGAAGGGAGAACTCTGTAAAACGAGCATTACTTCCCTGGTTTCCCACAACAGGACACTCTGTTATTGCAGACAAAATACTTTCAAAAATTAACTTTAAAAAAAAAAAAAAAAAGAAATGCGGAACATATAAACTTCATGTTAGACAAAAGTGGCGAGGGCTACTTTAAAAATGAACAGCATCAATTTTTGAACTGTGTCCGGGAATAAAATTCAAATAAATATACAGGCTTTACAGAATGTAGGGAACATTTGGAAAATGAAATATTTAAAAATTACCTTATTGTACAAAAAGTGTACAAATATTATAACTCTCACCGAAATCCACAAGGACGTGCTGCACTTGAATTTTTTTTTTTTTTTTTTTGATTGGAGGTTTAACGACCAACGTGAGCAACTCAATGGGTTATAAGCAGTCGCCCTTCCCTAATTTAGGGCCACTGGCTCCAAGGAAAGGAAAGAGGCAGTGCCGTAAGAAAAGCGCAACATCCATGCGTCACCGGGATTCGGACCCGGACCGCTTTCGGTCGAATGATCAGAAGCAACCGCTAAGACCACTGCGCCACCTGGGAGTCGCTTCTACTTCCGAACTGAGGACATAGTGAAACTGCGAAGGGATGTGGTACCATTCACTAAATCGCAAGCGCGTGAGATAAAAAAAATGTTTTCATTGTGTACTTGCGTCTTTCTTCAAAGTCACATTTGTACATCAAGCGTGAAGCGTTAAGTTTTAATAAAATCAGTTGTGGTAACATGTTTTCCCCAAAAACGTTTCTCTGGAGTGAGGAGTTTAACACACCTGCTTAACGCGATCGGGTTTGAGCAGTCTGTCGTCCCTAATTTAAGGCCACTTTTAATGTAGAAAGAAAATGCTAGGTGACTGCCTTTCACGATGTCATTGCAATGTAAACTATAAAACCAATGTTTCAATGCAAAATATTCCCGTTTTCTTTTTCTTTCCATTTTTTTTTATTTTTTTAATATTGTTTTTTTTTTTTTTTTGCGTCAGGGTTCTGGTGAGCGAAACACTTGTTTCTTCTAATCTTTACTTTACACAGGAAACATTTTTTTAAATTTTACTTTTAGTGATTGTAAATTGCATTTTGGACTCATGCGGTTTTTCATAACAATACTATTGTACGATTTTAAACTTCTGAAATATTAATGCTAACATTAGCAAAGTGTTGTAGTTCAGAAAATTTAATCGTTATCATCTTTCTCATCTATTGTTATTAATGTTTATACGCTACAAATTATTCGTGATATAACGAATAAGACATGTGCAACACGATGTTCTTCAAATTAAAAACAAAACAAAAACTGTAATGGTATTAAACGTCTTACATGTTTCTGACTGTTTGCTTTACTAATAAATGATACTCACTTATTTTTGAAAAACCCGCGTATTGGTATTTTTTCAGAAAATCGAAATTCATAAAACGAATCTGTCCACCGTTTTGGAATTATTTTTTTTATTACCGTAGTTGCATTTTAGTTTTAAGTGCCACGCCGTCATATTTTCTCAATACCGGTAATCATTTGCATTTTCTGTTGCAGAATTTCAATATGTATTAAATTCGTGTATTCGTTTTAATGCAACATTACTATACATAATTTATAGGAGCTTTCTGTTTACTTCGTTTTTCACATTTGTATTCAGATAATTTTTTTGGATATAAGTCATTACATTTCTATCAACCAATCATTTACTGAAAGCGTTGCAGTAGGTGGATAGAATTGGGCATGTGGAAACTCAAAAGCATATACTTACATTATAGATTTTTAACAAGAAGGTAAACTGCGTTTAACATATCAGTCGCTTGATATCTTGAGTGTTTTGCTATCTTTCTTTTCCACCACGTAGCACGAAACACCGCACTAACAATGGAATGACACTATACTATTGTCATGCAAGGTTTTGAAAAATTAGCAAGGATGGACGATGTTCTTACACATTATATTTCGATTTGTTCCGATCTGCAGAGGATCAGAGTAGACATAATATTACCAAAGTTGGCAATTATTGGTTCTGCTTCCAATCGATCGGATATTTGTTCTGCAATAATTGATGATGTAATAATGTTTGTCTTTCTTTTTAAAACGTGCAACCCAACGAAACTGACTTACACAACTAGTGCTGAAGTTTCTCGCGTTACTGATAAACAATCAACAGTTTGGAAATCAAATTTAAATTCTCATCAAATTGTATTAGAAGCTATTTTTCATAACGACTCTCTTCGAGCTGGTAAAACAGACTTTTAGAACATAACCGGCATCCAGCTTAGGTAAGAGCACGCTGATTCTTCGAGTAAACCCTTTCCCGCATCTTAAGCTGCGTATATTTCTGCTTTACCCATACAACCAAATAGTACTACGTACGTCTGTAAACCTGAATTTTTTTATAAAAGTGTAGTTGCAAGCGAGTAGAAAATAGCATATTATCTCGTTTATACATGAAGGAAATTATTTTAAATTTGACTAAGCAAAACCAGAGCAACAGCCAAAATCGCATACAATCGCTGCTCTCCAGGAAACGCCGTATCAGTTTTTAGTACAAAGCAAGATAGATGACACCGAATTTTCGGGTGTAATAAGCACGTCTTTTGACTCCGTTCTGACGCAAATTAAATTTAACAAACCTATTCAAAGTCAATGGAACCGGTATGAAAAACAATAGTATCTGACGGAAGAAATAAGTTTTCAATTGGGATTTTAATCCCTCAGATATTGTTGTAAACGGAATTGTGAGCTTACGCCCTATGGTTGCAGACTTGTGCGTTAAGAAAAACACGAATTTATATGAGAAAAATTTTGCACCGGAAACGATCTCCAACATAGAAGGGATTTTTCAAATCGGACTCTTAGAAAAAGAGATATCGACAAAAAAAAGATGTGACGTTATGTCCCCTGGTGGGAACACCATGCATTATTTTAGGAAGAAAGTATTCTCAAAATGTTTTTCCATATGAGGCCTACCGGTCCAAGAAAATAAAAATTTAGTTGAGTTTCCAGGAGCACAGATTTTGCTACAAATACATAAGAAGCAGGAATTAACTCTTATGCTCCCTCGCGGCCAAACCATTCTTTACCAAACATAAGAAATTACGTGAAAAATATTTTCCATCAGGTTTTGTATGCGATACAGCAAGAATTTTTCAAATCGGAGTTTTAGAAGCAGAAATAAGGAAAAAAGCGCAATTTCCCTTTATGCGCCGTAGCGGAAAGACTATAATTTACTTGAAAATTTTGAATTTATAAGAAAAACATTTCGCATCTGAAACACTAATTAACAAAGTAAAAATTTTTGAAATCGGACTCCTAGAAGTAGAGGTATTGAGAAAAATAAGATATACATCTATGCCCCTGGCGTAAAAGCCATGCATTATTTCAAAAAGAAAATGTTCCTAAAAGGTTTGTCGACATGAGTAGTGTGAGTCTACAAACAATGTTTTTCTCAATCAAGAATTTAGAAGCTTATATTTTGCTACAAATACATCAGAAGCGGAAATTAAGACTTACGCCACCTGGTGGCCCAACTATGTTTTCAAAAATTAGAAATTATTTGCAAAGGATTTTCCATCAGGAGCTATATCCGGTGCAGAAAGAATCTTTCAAATCGGAGATTTAGAAGCAGATATATAGGGGGTGGAAACAATTTACCATTACGCCCCCTAGCGAAAAGTCTATGACATACTTGAAAATTTTGAAACTACATGAAAAACATGTCACACCGGAAACACTATCTAACAAAGAAGGAATTTTTCAAATCGGACTCCCAGAAGTAGAGATATTGACAAAAATAAGTTATACATCTACGCCCCTTGGCGTAGAATTAGTGCATTATTTTAAAAAGAAAATGTTCCTAAAAGGTTTGTCGACATGAGTACTATCTCTCTACAAACCACGAGTTTTTCAATCAAGAATTTAAAAGTTCATATTTTGCTGCAAATACTTCAGAAGCGGAAATTAAGATTTACGCCACCTGGTGGCAAAACCATTTTTTACAAAAATTAGGAATTATGTGCAAACGATTTCCTATTAGGAGCTGTATCTTGTGCAGAAAGAACTTTTCAAATCGGATATTTAGAAGAAGAGTTATAGGGGAAAACACAATTTACCTCTACGCCCCTAGCGGAAAGTCCATAACATACTTGAAAATTTTGAAACTACATGAAAAACATGTCACACCGACAACACTATCCAACAAAGAAAGAATTTTTCAAATCGGACTCGTAGAAGTAGAGATATTGACAAAAATACGATTAACATCTACGCCCCCTGGCGGAGAAACTGTGAAATATTTTAAGAAGAAAATATTCCGAAAATGTTTATCGATGTGAGTGGCATCAGTCCACGAAAGAATTTTTCAATCGATACTATAGAAGCTCAGATTTTATGGTAAATACATCATGAGCAAAAATGAACGCTTACGCCCCCTGGTGGCCAAAGTATGCTTTACCAAAAATTTTAAATTATATGCAAAATATTTTCCATCAAGAGAAGCGCTGAAGAAAAAAAATTTCAAATCAGAGTTTTAGAAGAATAGTTATCGGGAAAAATTTAATTTACTTTTACGCCCCCTGGTGGCCAAAGTATGCTTTACCAAAAATTTTAAATTATATGCAAAATATTTTCCATCGAGAGAAGCGCTGAAGAAAAAAAATTTCAAATCAGGGTTTTAGAAGAATAGTTAACGGGAAAAATTTAATTTACTTTTACGCCTCCTAGCGGAAAATTTATGCATAATTTGAAAAAGTAACTATATCTAAAATAGTATTCGACATAAATGGAATCGAAAGATAAAATATTTTTTTCAATTGGATGTTTAGAAGCAAATAAGCGGAATAAAACGTATTTTGAATTCGACATCATCTGCATTTACGCCCCCTAGCGGCGAAATTGTCATTCTAAAAAAACCAAAGTAAAGGATCATCATTCGCATATTTCCAGCTTCCCAATGCAAAAAGAATGTTTCAAATCGGACTAATAGTTGCCGAGATATCTTGGGTACAGACGAACGGACGGACGACGGACAAACCGGTAACGTAAGCACGATCTTTTTTTACAAAAGACGTGCTAAAAAGGAAGCACATGATATCCTATCGTTTAGTCTAGGTAGGCGGGAAATTTGGAATTCAGCGGAAGGGAACACTCTGTAAAACCAGCATTACTTCCCTGGTTTCCCACAACATTACACTCTGTTGTTACAGTCAAAATACTTTCAAAAATTAGCTTCTTAAAAAAAAAAGAAAAAGATATGCGGTACATATAAACTTCATGTTAGATAAAAGTGGCGAGGGGGACTTTAAAAGATGTACAGCATCAATCTTTGAACTGTGTCCGGGAATGAAATTCAAATAAATATACAGGCTTTACAGAATGTAGGGAAAATTTGGAAAATGAAATATTTAAAAATTACCTTGTTATAAAAAATGTATACAAATTTTATAACTCTTACCGAAATCCAGAAGGACGTGTTGCACTTGATTTTTTCTCTTGTTTTTTTTTTTTTTTTGATTGGAGGTTTAACGACCAACGTGAGCAACTCAATGAGTTATAAGCAGTCGCCCTTCCCTAATTTAGGGCCACTGTTTCCAGGGAAAGGAAAGAGGCAGTGCCGTAAGAAAAGCACAACATCCATGCCTGACCGGGATTTGAACCCGGACCGCTTTCTGTCGAATGATCAGAAGCCACCGCTTAGACCACTGCGCCACCTGGGAGTCGCTTCTATTTCCGTAAAGAGGACATAGTGAAACTGCAAAGGGATGTGGTACCCCTCACTAAATCGCAAGCGCGTGTCATAAAAATAATGTTTTCATTGTGTACTTGCATCTTAAGTCACATTTGTGCATCAAGAGTGAAGCGTTAAGTTTTAATGAAATCTGTTGTGATAACATGTTTTCCCCAGAAACGTTTCTCCGGAGTGAGGAGTTTAACAAACCTGCTTAACGCGATCGGGTATGAGCAGTCTGTCATCCCAAATTTAAGGCCACTTTTAATGTAGGAAGAAAATGCTAGGTGACTGCATTTCACGATGTCATTGCAATGTAAACTATAAAACCAATGTTTCAATGCAAAATATTCCCGTTTTCTTCTTCTTTCCATTTGTTTTTATTTATTTATATATTTTTTTTTTTTTTTGCGTTAGTGTTCTGGTGGGCGAAACACTTTTTTCTTCTAATCTTTACTTTATACACGAAACACTTTTTTTAATTTTACTTTTAGTGATTGTAAATTGCATTTTGGTCTCATGCGGTTTTTCAAAATAATACTATTGTACGATTTTAAACTTTTGAAATATTAATGCTAATATTAGCAAAGTGTTGTGGTTCAAAAAATTTAATCGTTATCATCTTTTTCATCTATTGTTATTAATGTTTATACGCTACAAATTATTCGTGATATAACGAATAAGACATGTGCAAAACGATGTTCTTCAAATTAAAAACAAAACAAAAACTGTAATGGTATTAAACGTCTTACATGTTTCTGACTGTTTGCTTTACTAATGAATGATACTCACTTATTTTTGAAAACCCGCGTATTGGTATTTTTCAGAAAATCAAAATTCATAAAATGAATCTGTCCACCGTTTTAGAATTATTTTTTTTATTACCGTAGTTGCATTTTAGTTTTAAGTGCCACGCCGTCATATTTTCTCAATCCCGGTAATCACTTGCATTTTGTGTTGCAGGATTTCAATAAGTATTAAATTCGTGTATTCGTTTTAATGCAACATTACTATACATAATTTATAAGAGCTTTCTGTTTACTTCGTTTTTCACATTTGCTTTCAGATCACTTTTTTGGGTATGTGTCATTACATTTCTATCAACCAATCATTTACTGAAAGCGTTGCAGTAGGTGGATAGAATTGGGCATGTGGAAACCCAAAAGCATATAATTACATTATAGATTTTTAACAAGAAGGTAAACTGTGTTTAACATATCAGTCGATTGATATCTTGAATGTTTGGCTATCTTTCTTTTCCACCACGTAGCACGAAACACCGCACGAACAAGGGAATGACACTATATTATTGTCATGCAAGGTTTTGAAAAATTAGCAAGGATGGACGATGTTCTTACACATTATATTTCGATTTGTTCCGATCTGCAGAGGATCAGCGTTGACATAATATTTCCATAGTTGGCAATTATTGGTTCTGCTTCCAATCGATCGGATATTTGTTCTGCAACAAATGATGATGTAATAATGTTTGTCTTTCTTTTTAAAACGTGCAAACCAACGAAACTGACTTACACAACTAGTGCTGAAGTTTCGCGCGTTACTGATAAACAATCAGCAGTTTGGAATTCAAATTTAAATTTTCATCACATTGTTTTAGAAGTTATTTTTCATAACGATTCTCTTCGAGCTGGTAAAACAGACTTTTAGAACATAACCGGCATCCAGCTTAGGTAAGAGCACTCTGATTCTTCGAGTAAACCCTTTCCCATATCATAAGCTGCGTATATTTCTGCTTTACCCATACAACCAAATGGTACTACGTACGTCTGTAAACCTGAATTTTTTTATAAAAGTGTAGTTGCAAGCGAGTAGAAAATAGCATATTATCTCGTTTACACATGACGGGAAATTATTTTAAATTTGACTAAGCAAAACCAGAACAACAGCCAAAATCGCATACAATCGCTGCTCCCCAGGAAACGCCGTATTAGTTTTTAGTACTAAACAAGATAGATGACACCGAATTTTCGGGTGTAATAAGCACGTCTTTTGACTCCGTTCTGACGCAAATTAAATTTAACAAAGCTATTCAAAGTCAATGGAACCGGTATGAAAAACAATAGTATCTGACGGAAGAAAGAAGTTTTCAATTGGGATTTTTTTTCCTCAGATATTGTTGTAAACGGAATTGTGAGCTTATGCCCTATGGTTGCAGACTTGTGCGTTAAGAAAAACATGAATTTATATGAGAAAAATTTCGCACCGGAAACGTTCTCCAACATAGAAAGGATTTTTCAAATCGGACTCTTAGAAACAGAGATATCGACAAAAAAAAGATGTGACTTTACGTCCCCTGGTGGGAACACCATTCTTATTTTAGGAAGAAAGTATTCTCAAAATGTTTTTCCATATCAGGCCTACCGGTCCAAGAAAAAAAATTTAGTAGAGTTTCCAGGAGCACAGATTTTGCTACAAATACATCAGAAGCAGGAATTAACTCTTATGCCCCCTCGCGGCCAAACCATTCTTTACCAAACATAAGAAATTACGTGAAAAATATTTTCCATCAGGTTTTGTATGCGATACAGAAAGAATTTTTCAAATCGGAGTTTTAGAAGCAGAAATAACGAAAAAAACGCCATTTACCTTTGTGCCCCGTAGCGGAAAGACTATGATTTACTTGAAAATTTTGAATTTATAAGAAAAACATTTCGCATCTGAAACACTATCCAACAAAATAGGAATTTTTCAAATCGGACTCCTAGAAGTAGAAGTATTGAGAAAAATAAGATATACATCTACGCCCCCTGGCGTAAAAGCCATGCATTATTTCAAAAAGAAAATGTTCCTAAAAGGTTTGTCGACATGAGTAGTATGAGTCTACAAACAATGTTTTTCTCAATCAAGAATTTAGAAGCTTATATTTTGCTACAAATACATCAGAAGCGGAAATTAAGACTTACGCCACCTGGTGGCCCAACTATTTTTCAAAAATTAGTAATTACGTGCAAAGGATTTTTCATCAGGAGCTATATCCGGTGCAGAAAGAATCTTTAAAATCGGAGATTTAGAAGCAGATATATAGGTGGTGGGGGAAGCAATTTACCATTACGCCCCCTAGCGAAAAGTCTATGACATAATTGGAAATTTTGAAATTACATGAAAAACATATCACACCTGGAAACACTATCCAACAAAGAAGGAATTTTTCAAATCGGACTCCTAGAAGTAGAGACATTGACAAAAATAGGATATACATCTACGCCCCTTGGCGTAGAAATCATGCATTATTTTAAAAGTGGTCTAAGGCGCTGGCCTATGATCATTCGTCCGTAAGGGGTCCGGGTTCGAATCCCGGTGAGGCATGGATGTTATGTTTGTCTTACGGCACTGGCTCTCTCCCTTCCCTGGAACCAGTGACCCTAAATTAGGGACGGGCGACTGCTTATAGCCCATTGAGTTGCTCACGGTGGTCGTTAAACCTCCAATTAAAAAAAAAAAAAAAAAAAAAAAAAATTATTTTAAAAAGAAAATGTTTCTAAAAGGTTTGTCGACATGAGTACTATCTCTCTACAAACCACGAGTTTTTCTCAATCAAGAATTCAGAAGCTCATATTTTGCTGCAAATACTTCAGAAGCGGAAATTAAGGTTTACGCCACCTGGTGGCAAAACCATTTTTTTACAAAAATTAGGAATTATGTGCAAACGTTTTCCTATCAGGAGCTGTATCCTGTGCAGAAAGAACTTTTAAAATCGGATATTTAGAAGCAGAGTTATAGGGGAAAACACAATTTACCTCTACGCCCCCTAGCGGAAAGTCTTTGACATACTTGAAAATTTTGAAACTACATGAAAAACATGTCACACCGGAAACACTATCTAACAAAGAAAGAATTTTTCACATCGGACTCGTAGAAGTAGAAATATTGACAAAAATACGATATATATCTACGCCCCGTGGCGGAGTAACTGTGGAATATTTTAAGAAGAAAATATTCCGAAAATGTTTATCAATGTGAGTGGCATCAGTCCACGAAATAATTTTTTCAATCGATACTATAGGAGCTCAGATTTTATGGTAAATACATCATGAGCAAAAATGAACGCTTACGCCCCCTGGTGGCCAAAGTATGCTTTACCAAAAATTTTAAATTATATGCAAAATATTTTCCATCAAGAGAAGCGCTGAAGAAAAAATTTTCAAATCAGGGTTTTAGAAGAATAGTTATCGGGAAAAATTTAATTTACTTTTACGCCTCTTAGCGGAAAATCTATGCATAATTTGAAAAAAGTAACTATATCTAAAATAGTATTCGACATAAATGGAATCGAAAGATAAAATAATTTTTTCAATTGGATGTTTAGAAGCAAATAAGCGGAATAAAACGTATTTTTGAATTCGACATCATCTGCATTTACGCCCCCTAGCTGCGAAATTTTCATCGTAAAAAAACCAAAGTAAAGGATCATCATTCGCATATTTCCAGCTTCCCAATGCAAAAAGAATGTTTCAAATCGGACTAATAGTTGCAGAGATATCTTTGGTACAGACGGACGGACGGACGACGGACAAACCGGTAACGTAAGCATTATCTTTTTTTACAAAAGACGTGCTAAAAAGGAAGCACATGATATCCTATCGCTTAGTCTAGGTAGGCGGGAAATTTTGAATTCAGCGGAAGGGAGAACTCTGTAAAACGAGCATTACTTCCCTGGTTTCCCACAACAGGACACTCTGTTATTGCAGACAAAATACTTTCAAAAATTAACTTTAAAAAAAAAAAAAAAAAAGAAATGCGGAACATATAAACTTCATGTTAGACAAAAGTGGAGAGGGCTACTTTAAAAGATGAACAGCATCAATTTTTGAACTGTGTCCGGGAATAAAATTCAAATAAATATACAGGCTTTACAGAATGTAGGGAACATTTGGAAAATGAAATATTTAAAAATTACCTTATTGTACAAAAAGTGTACAAATATTATAACTCTCACCGAAATCCACAAGGACGTGCTGCACTTGAATTTTTTTTTTTTTTTTTGATTGGAGGTTTAATGACCAACGTGAGCAACTCAATGGGTTATAAGCAGTCGCCCTTCCCTAATTTAGGGCCACTGGCTCCAAGGAAAGGAAAGAGGCAGTGCCGTAAGAAAAGCGCAACATCCATGCGTCACCGGGATTCGGACCCGGACCGCTTTCGGTCGAATGATCCGAAGCAACCGCTAAGACCACTGCGCCACCTGGGAGTCGTTTCTACTTCCGAACTGAGGACATAGTGAAACTGCGAAGGGATGTGGTACCATTCACTAAATCGCAAGCGCGTGAGATAAAAAAAATGTTTTCATTGTGTACTTGCGTCTTTCTTCAAAGTCACATTTGTACATCAAGCGTGAAGCGTTAAGTTTTAATAAAATCAGTTGTGGTAACATGTTTTCCCCAAAAACGTTTCTCTGGAGTGAGGAGTTTAACACACCTGCTTAACGCGATCGGGTTTGAACAGTCTGTCGTCCCTAATTTAAGGCCACTTTTAATGTAGAAAGAAAATGCTAGGTGACTGCCTTTCACGATGTCATTGCAATGTAAACTATAAAACCAATGTTTCAATGCAAAATATTCCCGTTTTCTTTTTCTTTCCATTTTTTTTTATTTTTTAATATTGTTTTTTTTTTTTTTTTTGCGTCAGGGTTCTGGTGAGCGAAACACTAATTTCTTCTAATCTTTACTTTACACAGGAAACATTTTTTTAAATTTTACTTTTAGTGATTGTAAATTGCATTTTGGACTCATGCGGTTTTTCATAACAATACTATTGTACGATTTTAAACTTCTGAAATATTAATGCTAACATTAGCAAAGTGTTGTAGTTCAGAAAATTTAATCGTTATCATCTTTCTCATCTATTGTTATTAATGTTTATACGCTACAAATTATTCGTGATATAACGAATAAGACATGTGCAACACGATGTTCTTCAAATTAAAAACAAAACAAAAACTGTAATGGTATTAAACGTCTTACATGTTTCTGACTGTTTGCTTTACTAATAAATGATACTCACTTATTTTTGAAAAACCCGCGTATTGGTATTTTTCAGAAAATCGAAATTCATAAAACGAATCTGTCCACCGTTTTGGAATTATTTTTTTATTACCGTAGTTGCATTTTAGTTTTAAGTGCCACGCCGTCATATTTTCTCAATACCGGTAATCATTTGCATTTTCTGTTGCAGAATTTCAATATGTATTAAATTCGTGTATTCGTTTTAATGCAACATTACTATACATAATTTATAGGAGCTTTCTGTTTACTTCGTTTTTCACATTTGTATTCAGATAATTTTTTTGGATATAAGTCATTACATTTCTATCAACCAATCATTTACTGAAAGCGTTGCAGTAGGTGGATAGAATTGGGCATGTGGAAACTCAAAAGCATATACTTACATTATAGATTTTTAACAAGAAGGTAAACTGCGTTTAACATATCAGTCGCTTGATATCTTGAGTGTTTTGCTATCTTTCTTTTCCACCACGTAGCACGAAACACCGCACTAACAATGGAATGACACTATACTATTGTCATGCAACGGTTTTGAAAAATTAGCAAGGATGGACGATGTTCTTACACATTATATTTCGATTTGTTCCGATCTGCAGAGGATCAGAGTAGACATAATATTACCAAAGTTGGCAATTATTGGTTCTGCTTCCAATCGATCGGATATTTGTTCTGCAATAATTGATGATGTAATAATGTTTGTCTTTCTTTTTAAAACGTGCAACCCAACGAAACTGACTTACACAACTAGTGCTGAAGTTTCTCGCGTTACTGATAAACAATCAACAGTTTGGAAATCAAATTTAAATTCTCATCAAATTGTATTAGAAGCTATTTTTCATAACGACTCTCTTCGAGCTGGTAAAACAGACTTTTAGAACATAACCGGCATCCAGCTTAGGTAAGAGCACGCTGATTCTTCGAGTAAACCCTTTCCCGCATACTCTTAAGCTGCGTATATTTCTGCTTTACCCATACAACCAAATAGTACTACGTACGTCTGTAAACCTGAATTTTTTTATAAAAGTGTAGTTGCAAGCGAGTAGAAAATAGCATATTATCTCGTTTATACATGAAGGAAATTATTTTAAATTTGACTAAGCAAAACCAGAGCAACAGCCAAAATCGCATACAATCGCTGCTCTCCAGGAAACGCCGTATCAGTTTTTAGTACAAAGCAAGATAGATGACACCGAATTTTCGGGTGTAATAAGCACGTCTTTTGACTCCGTTCTGACGCAAATTAAATTTAACAAAGGTATTCAAAGTCAATGGAACCGGTATGAAAAACAATAGTATCTGACGGAAGAAATAAGTTTTCAATTGGGATTTTAATCCCTCAGATATTGTTGTAAACGGAATTGTGAGCTTACGCCCTATGGTTGCAGACTTGTGCGTTAAGAAAAACACGAATTTATATGAGAAAAATTTTGCACCGGAAACGATCTCCAACATAGAAAGGGATTTTTCAAATCGGACTCTTAGAAAACAGAGATATCGACAAAAAAAAGATGTGACGTTATGTCCCCTGGTGGGAACACCATGCATTATTTTAGGAAGAAAGTATTCTCAAAATGTTTTTCCATATGAGGCCTACCGGTCCAAGAAAATAAAAATTTAGTTGAGTTTCCAGGAGCACAGATTTTGCTACAAATACATAAGAAGCAGGAATTAACTCTTATGCTCCCTCGCGGCCAAACCATTCTTTACCAAACATAAGAAATTACGTGAAAAATATTTTCCATCAGGTTTTGTATGCGATACAGCAAGAATTTTTCAAATCGGAGTTTTAGAAGCAGAAATAAGGAAAAAAGCGCAATTTCCCTTGTATGCGCCGTAGCGGAAAGACTATAATTTACTTGAAAATTTTGAATTTATAAGAAAAACATTTCGCATCTGAAACACTAATTAACAAAGTAAAAATTTTTGAAATCGGACTCCTAGAAGTAGAGGTATTGAGAAAAATAAGATATACATCTACGCCCCTGGCGTAAAAGCCATGCATTATTTCAAAAAGAAAATGTTCCTAAAAGGTTTGTCGACATGAGTAGTGTGAGTCTACAAACAATGTTTTTCTCAATCAAGAATTTAGAAGCTTATATTTTGCTACAAATACATCAGAAGCGGAAATTAAGACTTACGCCACCTGGTGGCCCAACTATGTTTTCAAAAATTAGAAATTATTTGCAAAGGATTTTCCATCAGGAGCTATATCCGGTGCAGAAAGAATCTTTCAAATCGGAGATTTAGAAGCAGATATATAGGTGGTGGGGGAAACAATTTACCATTACGCCCCCTAGCGAAAAGTCTATGACATACTTGAAAATTTTGAAACTACATGAAAAACATGTCACACCGGAAACACTATCTAACAAAGAAGGAATTTTTCAAATCGGACTCCCAGAAGTAGAGATATTGACAAAAATAAGTTATACATCTACGCCCCTTGGCGTAGAATTAGTGCATTATTTTAAAAGAAAATGTTCCTAAAAGGTTTGTCGACATGAGTACTATCTCTCTACAAACCACGAGTTTTTCTCAATCAAGAATTTAAAAGTTCATATTTTGCTGCAAATACTTCAGAAGCGGAAATTAAGATTTACGCCACCTGGTGGCAAAACCATTTTTTACAAAAATTAGGAATTATGTGCAAACGATTTCCTATTAGGAGCTGTATCTTGTGCAGAAAGAACTTTTCAAATCGGATATTTAGAAGAAGAGTTATAGGGGAAAACACAATTTACCTCTACGCCCCTAGCGGAAAGTCCATAACATACTTGAAAATTTTGAAACTACATGAAAAACATGTCACACCGACAACACTATCCAACAAAGAAAGAATTTTTCAAATCGGACTCGTAGAAGTAGAGATATTGACAAAAATACGATTAACATCTACGCCCCCTGGCGGAGAAACTGTGAAATATTTTAAGAAGAAAATATTCCGACAATGTTTATCGATGTGAGTGGCATCAGTCCACGAAAGAATTTTTTCAATCGATACTATAGAAGCTCAGATTTTATGGTAAATACATCATGAGCAAAAATGAACGCTTACGCCCCCTGGTGGCCAAAGTATGCTTTACCAAAAATTTTAAATTATATGCAAAATATTTTCCATCAAGAGAAGCGCTGAAGAAAAAAATTTCAAATCAGAGTTTTAGAAGAATAGTTATCGGGAAAAATTTAATTTACTTTTACGCCCCCTGGTGGCCAAAGTATGCTTTACCAAAAATTTTAAATTATATGCAAAATATTTTCCATCGAGAGAAGCGCTGAAGAAAAAAATTTCAAATCAGGGTTTTAGAAGAATAGTTAACGGGAAAAATTTAATTTACTTTTACGCCTCCTAGCGGAAAATTTATGCATAATTTGAAAAAGTAACTATATCTAAAATAGTATTCGACATAAATGGAATCGAAAGATAAAATATTTTTTTCAATTGGATGTTTAGAAGCAAATAAGCGGAATAAAACGTATTTTGAATTCGACATCATCTGCATTTACGCCCCCTAGCGGCGAAATTGTCATTCTAAAAAAACCCAAAGTAAAGGATCATCATTCGCATATTTCCAGCTTCCCAATGCAAAAAGAATGTTTCAAATCGGACTAATAGTTGCCGAGATATCTTGGGTACAGACGAACGGACGGACGACGGACAAACCGGTAACGTAAGCACGATCTTTTTTTACAAAAGACGTGCTAAAAAGGAAGCACATGATATCCTATCGTTTAGTCTAGGTAGGCGGGAAATTTGGAATTCAGCGGAAGGGAACACTCTGTAAAACCAGCATTACTTCCCTGGTTTCCCACAACATTACACTCTGTTGTTACAGTCAAAATACTTTCAAAAATTAGCTTCTTAAAAAAAAAGAAAAAGATATGCGGTACATATAAACTTCATGTTAGATAAAAGTGGCGAGGGGGACTTTAAAAGATGTACAGCATCAATCTTTGAACTGTGTCCGGGAATGAAATTCAAATAAATATACAGGCTTTACAGAATGTAGGGAAAATTTGGAAAATGAAATATTTAAAAATTACCTTGTTATAAAAAATGTATACAAATTTTATAACTCTCACCGAAATCCAGAAGGACGTGTTGCACTTGATTTTTTCTCTTGTTTTTTTTTTTTTTTTTTTGATTGGAGGTTTAACGACCAACGTGAGCAACTCAATGAGTTATAAGCAGTCGCCCTTCCCTAATTTAGGGCCACTGTTTCCAGGGAAAGGAAAGAGGCAGTGCCGTAAGAAAAGCACAACATCCATGCCTGACCGGGATTTGAACCCGGACCGCTTTCTGTCGAATGATCAGAAGCCACCGCTTAGACCACTGCGCCACCTGGGAGTCGCTTCTATTTCCGAAAAGAGGACATAGTGAAACTGCAAAGGGATGTGGTACCCCTCACTAAATCGCAAGCGCGTGTCATAAAAATAATGTTTTCATTGTGTACTTGCATCTTAAGTCACATATGTGCATCAAGAGTGAAGCGTTAAGTTTTAATGAAATCTGTTGTGATAACATGTTTTCCCCAGAAACGTTTCTCCGGAGTGAGGAGTTTAACAAACCTGCTTAACGCGATCGGGTATGAGCAGTCTGTCATCCCAAATTTAAGGCCACTTTTAATGTAGGAAGAAAATGCTAGGTGACTGCATTTCACGATGTCATTGCAATGTAAACTATAAAACCAATGTTTCAATGCAAAATATTCCCGTTTTCTTCTTCTTTCCATTTGTTTTTATTTATTTATATATTTTTTTTTTTTGCGTTAGTGTTCTGGTGGGCGAAACACTTTTTTCTTCTAATCTTTACTTTATACACGAAACACTTTTTTTAATTTTACTTTTAGTGATTGTAAATTGCATTTTGGTCTCATGCGGTTTTTCAAAATAATACTATTGTACGATTTTAAACTTTTGAAATATTAATGCTAATATTAGCAAAGTGTTGTGGTTCAAAAAATTTAATCGTTATCATCTTTTTCATCTATTGTTATTAATGTTTATACGCTACAAATTATTCGTGATATAACGAATAAGACATGTGCAAAACGATGTTCTTCAAATTAAAAACAAAACAAAAACTGTAATGGTATTAAACGTCTTACATGTTTCTGACTGTTTGCTTTACTAATGAATGATACTCACTTATTTTTGAAAACCCGCGTATTGGTATTTTTCAGAAAATCGAAATTCATAAAATGAATCTGTCCACCGTTTTAGAATTATTTTTTATTACCGTAGTTGCATTTTAGTTTTAAGTGCCACGCCGTCATATTTTCTCAATCCCGGTAATCACTTGCATTTTGTGTTGCAGGATTTCAATAAGTATTAAATTCGTGTATTCGTTTTAATGCAACATTACTATACATAATTTATAAGAGCTTTCTGTTTACTTCGTTTTTCACATTTGCTTTCAGATCACTTTTTTGGGTATGTGTCATTACATTTCTATCAACCAATCATTTACTGAAAGCGTTGCAGTAGGTGGATAGAATTGGGCATGTGGAAACCCAAAAGCATATAATTACATTATAGATTTTTAACAAGAAGGTAAACTGCGTTTAACATATCAGTCGATTGATATCTTGAATGTTTGGCTATCTTTCTTTTCCACCACGTAGCACGAAACACCGCACGAACAAGGGAATGACACTATATTATTGTCATGCAAGGTTTTGAAAAATTAGCAAGGATGGACGATGTTCTTACACATTATATTTCGATTTGTTCCGATCTGCAGAGGATCAGCGTTGACATAATATTTCCATAGTTGGCAATTATTGGTTCTGCTTCCAATCGATCGGATATTTGTTCTGCAACAAATGATGATGTAATAATGTTTGTCTTTCTTTTTAAAACGTGCAAACCAACGAAACTGACTTACACAACTAGTGCTGAAGTTTCGCGCGTTACTGATAAACAATCAACAGTTTGGAAATCAAATTTAAATTCTCATCACATTGTATTAAAAGCTATTTTCCATAACGTCTCTCTTCGAGCTGGTAAAACAGACTTTTAGAACATAACCGGCATCTAGCTTAGGTAAGAGCACGCTGATTCTTCGAGTAAACCCTTTCCCATATCATAAGCTGCGTATATTTCTGCTTTACCCATATAACCAAATAGTACTACGTACGTCTTTAAACCTGAATTTTTTTATAAAAGTGTAGTTGCAAGCGAGTAGAAAATAGCATATTATCTCGTTTATACATGACGGGAAATTATTTTAAATTTGACTAAGCAAAACCAGAGCAACAGCCAAAATCGCATACAATCGCTGCTCTCCAGGAAACGCCGTATCAGTTTTTAGTACTAAACAATATAGATGACACCGAATTTTCGGGTGTAATAAGCACGTCTTTTGACTCCGTTCTGACGCAAATTAAATTTAACAAAGGTATTCAAAGTCAATGGAGCCGGTATGAAAAACAATAGTATCTGACGGAAGAAATAAGTTTTCAATTGGGATTTTAATCCCTCAGATATTGTTGTAAACGGAATTGTGAGCTTACGCCCTATGGTTGCAAACTTGTGCGTTAAGAAAAACATGAATTTATATGAGAAAAATTTCGCACCGGAAACGTTCTCCAACATAGAAGGGATTTTTCAAATCGGACTCTTAGAAACAGAGATATCGACAAAAAACAGATGTGACTTTACGTCCCCTGGTGGGAACACCATGCATTATTTTAGGAAGAAAGTATTCTCAAAATGTTTTTCCATTTGAGGCCTACCGGTCCAAGTAAAAAAGTTTAGTCGAGTTTCCAGGAGCACAGATTTTGCTACAAATACATAAGAAGCAGGATTTAACTCTTATGCTCCCTCGCGGCCAAACCATTATTTATCAAACATAAGAAATTACGTGAAAAATATTTTCCATCAGGTTTTGTATGCGATACAGAAAGAATTTTTCAAATCGGAGTTTTAGAAGCAGAAATAACGAAAAAAACGTAATTTACCTTTATGCCCCGTAGCGGAAAGACTATAATTTACTTGAAAATTTTGAATTTATAAGAAAAACATTTCGCATTTGAAACACTATGCAACAAAGTAGGAATTTTTCAAATCGGACTCCTAGAAGTAGAGGTATTGAGAAAAAAAGATATACATCTACGCCCCCAGGCGTAAAAGCCATGCATTATTTCAAAAAGAAAATGTTCCTAAAAGGTTTGACGACATGAGTAGTATGAGTCTACAAACAATGTTTTTCTCAATCAAGAATTTAGAAGCTTATATTTTGCTACAAATACATCAGAAGCGGAAATTAAGACTTACGCCACCTGGTGGCCCAACTATTTTTTCAAAAATTTGAAATTATTTGCAAAGGATTTTCCATCAGGAGCTATATCCGGTGCAGAAAGAATCTTTCTAATCGGAGATTTAGAAGCAGATATATAGGTGGTGGGGGAAGCAATTTACCATTACGCCCCCTAGCGAAAAGTCTATGACATACTTGAAAATTTTGAAACTACATGAAAAACATCTCACACCGGAAACACTATCTAACAAAGAAGGAATTTTTCAAATCGGACTCCCAGAAGTAGAGATATTGACAAAAATAAGATATACATCTACGCCCCTTGGCGTAGAATTCGTGCATTATTTTAAAAGTGGTCTAAGGCGCTGGCCTATGATCATTCGTCCGTAAGGGGTCCGGGTTCGAATCCCGGTGAGGCATGGATGTTATGTTTGTCTTACGGCACTGGCTCTCTCCCTTCCCTGGAACCAGTGACCCTAAATTAGGGACGGGCGACTGCTTATAGCCCATTGAGTTGCTCACGGTGGTCGTTAAACCTCCAATTAAAAAAAAAAAAAAAAAAAAAAATTATTTTAAAAGAAAATGTTCCTAAAAGATTTGTCGACATCAGTAGTATGAGTCTACAAACAATGTTTTTCTCAATCAAGAATTTAGAAGCTCATATTTTGCTGCAAATACTTCAGAAGCGGAAATTAAGATTTACGCCACCTGGTGGCAAAACCATTTTTTTACAAAATATAGGAATTATGTGCAAACGATTTCCTATCAGGAGCTGTATCCTGTGCAGAAAGAATTTTTCAAATCGGATATTTAGAAGCAGAGTTATAGGGGAAAACACAATTTACCTCTACGCCCCCTAGCGGAAAGTCCATAACATACTTGAAAATTTTGAAACTACGTGAAAAACATGTCACACCGGAAACACTATCCAACAAAGGAAGAATTTTTCAAATCGGACTCGTAGAAGTAAAGATATTGACAAAAATACGATATTCATCTACGCCCCGTGGCGGAGAAACTGTGGAATATTTTAAGAAGAAAATATTCCGAAAATGTTTGTCGATGTGAGTGGCATCAGTCCACGAAAGAATTTTTTCAATCGATATTATAGAAGCTCAGATTTTATGGAAAATACATCATAAGCAAAAATGAACGCTTACGCCCCCTGGTGGCCAAAGTATGCTTTACCAAAAATTTTAAATTATATGCAAAACATTTTCCATCAAGAGAAGCGCTGAAGAAAAAATTTTCAAAAAAGGGTTTTAGAAGAATAGTTATCGGGAAAAATATAATTAACTTTTACGCCATCTAGCGGAAAATCTATGCATAATTTGAAAAAAGTAACTATATCTAAAATACTATTCGACATAAATGGAATCGAAAGGTAAAATAATTTTTTCAATTGGATGTTTAGAAGCAAATAAGCGGAATAAAACGTATTTTTGAATTCGACATCATCTGCATTTACGCACCCTAGCGGCGAAATTGTTATCGTAAAAAAAACCAAAGTAAAGGATCATCATTCGCATATTTCCAGCTTCCCAATGCAAAAAGAATGTTTCAAATCGGGCTAATAGTTGCAGAGATATCTTGGGTACAGACGGACGGACGGACGACGGACAAACCGGTAACGTAAGCACGATCTGCCGCCACGGTGGCGCAGTGGTCTAAGGCGTTGGCCTCTGATCATTCGTCGGAAAAGGTCCGGGTTCGAATCCAAGTCAGACATGGATGTTGTGTTTGTCTTACGGCACTGGCTCTCTCCCTTCCCTGGAACCAGTGACTCTAAATTAGGGACGGGCGACTACTTATAGCCCATTGAGTTGCTCACGGTGGTCGTTAAATCTCAAAAAAAAAAAAAAAAAAAAAAAAAGAAAAGAAAAGCACGATCTTTTTTTACAAAAGACGTGCTAAAAAGGAAGCACATGATATCCTATCGTTTAGTCTAGGTAGGCGGGAATTTTGAATTCAGCGGAAGGGAAAACTCTGTAAAACCAGGATTACTTCCCTGGTTTCCCGCAACAGGACACTCTGTTGTTACAGTCAAAATACTTTCAAAAATTAGCTTCTTAAAAAAAAAAAAAAAAAAAGAAATGCGGTACATATAAACTTCATGTTAGATAAAAGTGGCGAGGGCGACTTTAAAAGATGTACAGCATCAATCTTTGAACTGTGTCCGGGAATAAAATTCAAATGAATATACAGGCTTTACAGAATGTAGTAAAAATTTGGAAAATGAAATATTTAAAAATTACCTTATTATACAAAAAGTATACAAATTTTATAACTCTCACCGAAATCCACAAGGACGTGTTGCACTTGATTTTTTCTGTTGGTTTTTTTTTATTGGAGGTTTAACGACCAACGTGAGCAACTCAATGAGTTATAAGCAGTCGCCCTTCCCTAATTTAGGGCCACTGTTTCCAGGGAAAGGAAAGAGGCAGTGCCGTAAGAAAAGCACAACATCCATGCCTCACCGGGATTCGAACCCGGACCGCTTTCGGTCGAATGATCAGAAGCCACCGCTAAGACCACTGCGCCACCTGGGAGTCGCTTCTATTTCCGAACAGAGGACATAGTGAAACTGTGATGGGATGTGCTACCCCTCACTAAATCGCAAGCGCGTGAGATAAAAAAAATGTTTTCATTGTGTACTTGCATCTTACTTCACAGTCACATTTGTGCATCAAACGTGAAGCGTTAAGTTTTAATAAAATCAGTTGTGATAACATGTTTTCCCCAGAAACGTTTCTCCGGAGTGAGGAGTTTAACAAACCTGCTTAACGCGATCGGGTATGAGCAGTCTGTCGTCCCTAATTTAAGGCCACTTTTAATGTAGAAAGAAAATGCTAGGTGACTGCATTTCACGATGTCGTTGCAATGTAAACTATAAAACCAATGTTTCAATGCAAAATATTCCCGTTTTCTTTTTCTTTCCATTTTTTTTTATTTTTTTATTTTTTATTTCTTTTTTTGCGTTAGTGTTCTGGTGGGCGAAACACTAATTTCTTCTAATATTTACTTTATACAGGAAATTTTTTTTTTTTTATTTTACTTTTTGTGATTGTAAATTGCATATTGGTCTCCTGTGGTTTTTCATAATATTACTATTGTACGATTTTAAACTTTTGAAATATTAATGCTAACATTAGCAAAGTGTTGTACTTCAGAAAATTTAATCGTTATCATCTTTCTCATCTATTTTTATTAATGTTTATACGCTCCAAATTATTCGTGATATAACGAATAAGACATGTGCAACACGATGTTCTTCAAATTAAAAACAAAACAAAAACTGTAACGGTATTAAGCGTCTTACATGTTTCTGACTGTTTGCTTTACTAATAAATGATACTCACTTATTTTTGAAAACCCGCGTATTGGTATTTTTCAGAAAAACGAAATTCATAAAATTAAGCTGTCCACCGTTTTGGAATTATTTTTTTTATTACCGTAGTTGCATTTTTTGTTTTAAGTGTCACGCCGTCATATTTTCTCAATACCGGTAATCATTTGCATTTTCTATTGCGGAATTTCAATATGTATTAAATTCGTGTATTCGTTTTAATGCAACATTACTATACATAATTTATAAGAGCTTTCTGTTTACTTCGTTTTTCACATTTGTATTCAGATAATTTTTTTGGGTATGTTTCATTACATTTCTGTCAACCAATCATTTACTGAAAGCGTTGCAGTAGGTGAATAGAATTGGGCATGTGGAAACTCAAAAGCATATAATTACATTTTAGATTTTTAACAAGAAGGTAAACTGTGTTTAACATATCAGTCGATTGATATCTTGAATGTTTGGCTATCTTTCTTTTCCACCACGTAGCACGAAACACCGCACTAACAACGGAATGACACTATACTGTTGTCATGCAACGTTTTTGAAAAATTAGCAAGGATGGACGATGTTCTTACACATTATATTTCGATTTGTTCCGATCTGCAGAGGATCAGAGTACAGATAATATTTCCAAAGTTGGCAATTATTGGTTCTGCTTCCAATCGATCGGATATTTGTTCTGCAATAATTGATGATGTAATAATGTTTGTCTTTCTTTTTAAAACGTGCAACCCAACGAAACTGACTTACACAACTAGTGCTGAAGTTTCGCGCGTTACTGATAAACATTTAACAGTTTGGAAATCAAATTTAAATTCTCATCAGATTGTATTAGAAGCTATTTTTCATAACGACTCTCTTCGAGCTGGTAAAACAGACTTTTAGAACATAACTGGCATCCAGCTTAGGTAAGAGCACTCTGATTCTTCGAGTAAACCCTTTCCCATATCATAAGCTGCGTATATTTCTGCTTTACCCATACAATCAAATGGTACTACGTACATCTGTAAACCTGAATTTTTTTGTAAAAGTGTAGTTGCAAGCGAGTAGAAAATAGCATATTATCTCGTTTATACATGACGGGAAATTATTTTAAATTTGACTAAGCAAAACCAGAGCAACAGCCAAAATCGCATACAATCGCTGCTCTCCAGGAAACGCCGTATCAGTTTTTAGTACTAAACAATATAGATGACACCGAATTTTCGGGTGTAATAAGCACGTCTTTTGACTCCGTTCTGACGCAAATTAAATTTAACAAAGGTATTCAAAGTCAATGGAACCGGTATGAAAAACAATAGTATCTGACGGAAGAAAGAAGTTTTCAATTGGGATTTTAATCCCTCAGATATTGTTGTAAACGGAATTGTGAGCTTACGTCCTATGGTTGCAGACTTGTGCGTTAAGAAAAACATGAATTTATATCAGAAAAAATTCGCACCGGAAACGTTCTCCAACATAGAAAGGATTTTTCAAATCGGACTTTTAGAAACAGAGATATCGACAAAAAAAAGATGTGACTTTACGTCCCTAGGTGGGAACACCATGCATTATTTTAGGAAGAAAGTATTCTCAAAATGTTTTTCCATATGAGGCCTACCGGTCCAAGAAAAAAAAGTTTAGTCGAGTTTTCAGGAGCACAGATTTTGCTACAAATACATCAGAAGCAGGAATTAACTCTTATGCCCCCTCGCGGCCAAACCATTCTTTACCAAACATAAGAAATTACGTGAAAAATATTTTCCGTCTGGTTTTGTATGCGATACAGAAAGAATTTTTCAAATCGGAGTTTTAGAAGCAGAAATAACGAAAAAAACGCAATTTACCTTTGTACCCCGTAGCGGAAAGACTATGATTTACTTGAAAATTTTGAATTTATAAGAAAAACATTTCGCATCTGAAACACTATCCAACAAAGTAGGAATTTCTAAAATCGGACTCATAGAAGTAGAAGTATTGAGAAAAATAAGATATACATCTACGCCCCCTGGCGTAAAAGCCATGCATTATTTCAAAAAGAAAATGTTCCTAAAAGGTTTGTCGACATGAGTAGTATGAGTCTACACAAAATGTTTTTCTCAATCAAGAATTTAGAAGCTTATATTTTGCTACAAATACATCAGAAGCGGAAATTAAGACTTACGCCACCTGGTGGCCCAACTATTTTTTCAAAAATTAGAAATTATTTGCAAAGGATTTTCCATCAGGAGCTATATCCGGTGCAGAAAGAATCTTTCAAATCGGAGATTTAGAAGCAGATATATAGGTGGTGGGGGAAGCAATTTACCATTACGCCCCCTAGCGAAAAGTCTATGACATACTTGAAAATTTTGAAACTACATGAAAAACATGTCACACCGGAAACACTATCTAACAAAGAAGGAATTTTTCAAATCGGACTCCCAGAAGTAGAGATATTGACAAAAATAAGATATACATCTACGCCCCTTGGCGTAGAATTCGTGCATTATTTTAAAAAGAAAATGATCCTAAAAGGTTTGTCGACATCAGTAGTATGAGTCTACAAACAATGTTTTTCTCAATCAAGAATTTAGAAGCTCATATTTTGCTGCAAATACTTCAGAAGCGGAAATTAAGATTTACGCCACCTGGTGGCAAAACCATTTTTTACAAAATATAGGAATTATGTGCAAACGATTTCCTATCAGGAGCTGTATCCTGTGCAGAAAGAACTTTTCAAATCGGATATTTAGAAGCAGAGTTATAGGGGAAAACACAATTTACCTCTACGCCCCCTAGCGGAAAGTCCATAACATACTTGAAAATTTTGAAACTACGTGAAAAACATGTCACACCGGAAACACTATCCAACAAAGAAAGAATTTTTCAAATCGGACTCGTAGAAGTAAAGATATTGACAAAAATACGATATTCATCTACGCCCCGTGGCGGAGAAACTGTGGAATATTTTAAGAAGAAAATATTCCGAAAATGTTTATCGATTTGAGTGGCATCAGTCCACGAAAGAATTTTTTCAATCGATATTATAGAAGCTCAGATTTTATGGTAAATACATCATAAGCAAATATGAACGCTTACGCCCCCTGGTGGCCAAAGTATGCTTTACCAAAAATTTTAAATTATATGCAATACATTTTCCATCAAGAGAAGCGCTGAAGAAAAAATTTTCAAAAAAGGGTTTTAGAAGAATAGTTATCGGGAAAAATATAATTTACTTTTACGCCATCTAGCGGAAAATCTATGCATAATTTGAAAAAAGTAACTATATCTAAAATACTATTCGACATAAATTAAATCGAAAGATAAAATAATTTTTTCAATTGGATGTTTAGAAGCAAGTAAGCGGAATAAAACGTATTTTTGAATTCGACATCATCTGCATTTACGCACCCTAGCGGCGAAATTGTCATCGTAAAAAAACCCAAAGTAAAGGATCATCATTCGCATATTTCCAGCTTCCCAATGCAAAAAGAATGTTTGAAATCGGACTAATAGTTGCAGAGATATCTTGGGTACAGACGGACGGACGGACGACGGACAAACCGGTAAGGTAAGCACGATCTGCCGCCACGGTGGCGCAGTGGTCTAAGGCGTTGGCCTCTGATCATTCGTCGGAAGGGGTCCGGGTTCGAATCCCGGTCAGGCTTGGATGTTGTGTTTGTCTTACGACACTGGCTCTCTCCCTTCCCTGGAACCAGTGACTCTAAATTAGGGACGGGCGACTGCTTATAGCCCATTGAGTTGCTCACGGTGGTCGTTAAATCTCAAAAAAAAAAAAAAAAAAAAAAAAAAAAAAGAAAAGCACGATCTTTTTTTACAAAAGACGTGCTAAAAAGGAAGCACATGATATCCTATCGTTTAGTCTAGGTAGGCGGGAAATTTTGAATTCAGCGGAAGGGAAAACTCTGTAAAACCAGGATTACTTCCCTGGTTTCCCGCAACAGGACACTCTGTTGTTACAGTCAAAATACTTTCAAAAATTAGCTTCTTAAAAAAAAAAAAAACAGAAATGCGGTACATATAAACTTCATGTTAGATAAAAGTGGCGAGGGCGACTTTAAAAGATGTACAGCATCAATCTTTGAACTGTGTCCGGGAATAAAATTCAAATGAATATACAGGCTTTACAGAATGTAGTAAAAATTTGGAAAATGAAATATTTAAAAATTACCTTATTATACAAAAAGTATACAAATTTTATAACTCTCACCGAAATCCACAAGGACGTGTTGCACTTGATTTTTTCTGTTGGTTTTTTTTTATTGGAGGTTTAACGACCAACGTGAGCAACTCAATGAGTTATAAGCAGTCGCCCTTCCCTAATTTAGGGCCACTGTTTCCAGGGAAAGGAAAGAGGCAGTGCCGTAAGAAAAGCACAACATCCATGCCTCACCGGGATTCGAACCCGGACCGCTTTCGGTCGAATGATCAGAAGCCACCGCTAAGACCACTGCGCCACCTGGGAGTCGCTTCTATTTCCGAACAGAGGACATAGTGAAACTGTGATGGGATGTGCTACCCCTCACTAAATCGCAAGCGCGTGAGATAAAAAAATGTTTTCATTGTGTACTTGCATCTTACTTCACAGTCACATTTGTGCATCAAACGTGAAGCGTTAAGTTTTAATAAAATCAGTTGTGATAACATGTTTTCCCCAGAAACGTTTCTCCGGAGTGAGGAGTTTAACAAACCTGCTTAACGCGATCGGGTATGAGCAGTCTGTCGTCCCTAATTTAAGGCCACTTTTAATGTAGAAAGAAAATGCTAGGTGACTGCATTTCACGATGTCGTTGCAATGTAAACTATAAAACCAATGTTTCAATGCAAAATATTCCCGTTTTCTTTTTCTTTCCATTTTTTTTTATTTTTTTATTTTTTATTTCTTTTTTGCGTTAGTGTTCTGGTGGGCGAAACACTAATTTCTTCTAATATTTACTTTATACAGGAAAATTTTTTTTTTTATTTTACTTTTTGTGATTGTAAATTGCATATTGGTCTCCTGTGGTTTTTCATAATATTACTATTGTACGATTTTAAACTTTTGAAATATTAATGCTAACATTAGCAAAGTGTTGTACTTCAGAAAATTTAATCGTTATCATCTTTCTCATCTATTTTTATTAATGTTTATACGCTCCAAATTATTCGTGATATAACGAATAAGACATGTGCAACACGATGTTCTTCAAATTAAAAACAAAACAAAAACTGTAACGGTATTAAGCGTCTTACATGTTTCTGACTGTTTGCTTTACTAATAAATGATACTCACTTATTTTTGAAAACCCGCGTATTGGTATTTTTCAGAAAAACGAAATTCATAAAATTAAGCTGTCCACCGTTTTGGAATTATTTTTTATTACCGTAGTTGCATTTTTTGTTTTAAGTGTCACGCCGTCATATTTTCTCAATACCGGTAATCATTTGCATTTTCTATTGCGGAATTTCAATATGTATTAAATTCGTGTATTCGTTTTAATGCAACATTACTATACATAATTTATAAGAGCTTTCTGTTTACTTCGTTTTTCACATTTGTATTCAGATAATTTTTTTGGGTATGTTTCATTACATTTCTGTCAACCAATCATTTACTGAAAGCGTTGCAGTAGGTGAATAGAATTGGGCATGTGGAAACTCAAAAGCATATAATTACATTTTAGATTTTTAACAAGAAGGTAAACTGTGTTTAACATATCAGTCGATTGATATCTTGAATGTTTGGCTATCTTTCTTTTCCACCACGTAGCACGAAACACCGCACTAACAACGGAATGACACTATACTGTTGTCATGCAACGTTTTTGAAAAATTAGCAAGGATGGACGATGTTCTTACACATTATATTTCGATTTGTTCCGATCTGCAGAGGATCAGAGTACAGATAATATTTCCAAAGTTGGCAATTATTGGTTCTGCTTCCAATCGATCGGATATTTGTTCTGCAATAATTGATGATGTAATAATGTTTGTCTTTCTTTTTAAAACGTGCAACCCAACGAAACTGACTTACACAACTAGTGCTGAAGTTTCGCGCGTTACTGATAAACATTTAACAGTTTGGAAATCAAATTTAAATTCTCATCAGATTGTATTAGAAGCTATTTTTCATAACGACTCTCTTCGAGCTGGTAAAACAGACTTTTAGAACATAACTGGCATCCAGCTTAGGTAAGAGCACTCTGATTCTTCGAGTAAACCCTTTCCCATATCATAAGCTGCGTATATTTCTGCTTTACCCATACAATCAAATGGTACTACGTACATCTGTAAACCTGAATTTTTTTGTAAAAGTGTAGTTGCAAGCGAGTAGAAAATAGCATATTATCTCGTTTATACATGACGGGAAATTATTTTAAATTTGACTAAGCAAAACCAGAGCAACAGCCAAAATCGCATACAATCGCTGCTCTCCAGGAAACGCCGTATCAGTTTTTAGTACTAAACAATATAGATGACACCGAATTTTCGGGTGTAATAAGCACGTCTTTTGACTCCGTTCTGACGCAAATTAAATTTAACAAAGGTATTCAAAGTCAATGGAACCGGTATGAAAAACAATAGTATCTGACGGAAGAAAGAAGTTTTCAATTGGGATTTTAATCCCTCAGATATTGTTGTAAACGGAATTGTGAGCTTACGTCCTATGGTTGCAGACTTGTGCGTTAAGAAAAACATGAATTTATATCAGAAAAAATTCGCACCGGAAACGTTCTCCAACATAGAAAGGATTTTTCAAATCGGACTTTTAGAAACAGAGATATCGACAAAAAAAAGATGTGACTTTACGTCCCTAGGTGGGAACACCATGCATTATTTTAGGAAGAAAGTATTCTCAAAATGTTTTTCCATATGAGGCCTACCGGTCCAAGAAAAAAAAAGTTTAGTCGAGTTTTCAGGAGCACAGATTTTGCTACAAATACATCAGAAGCAGGAATTAACTCTTATGCCCCCTCGCGGCCAAACCATTCTTTACCAAACATAAGAAATTACGTGAAAAATATTTTCCGTCTGGTTTTGTATGCGATACAGAAAGAATTTTTCAAATCGGAGTTTTAGAAGCAGAAATAACGAAAAAAACGCAATTTACCTTTGTACCCCGTAGCGGAAAGACTATGATTTACTTGAAAATTTTGAATTTATAAGAAAAACATTTCGCATCTGAAACACTATCCAACAAAGTAGGAATTTCTAAAATCGGACTCATAGAAGTAGAAGTATTGAGAAAAATAAGATATACATCTACGCCCCCTGGCGTAAAAGCCATGCATTATTTCAAAAAGAAAATGTTCCTAAAAGGTTTGTCGACATGAGTAGTATGAGTCTACACAAAATGTTTTTCTCAATCAAGAATTTAGAAGCTTATATTTTGCTACAAATACATCAGAAGCGGAAATTAAGACTTACGCCACCTGGTGGCCCAACTATTTTTTCAAAAATTAGAAATTATTTGCAAAGGATTTTCCATCAGGAGCTATATCCGGTGCAGAAAGAATCTTTCAAATCGGAGATTTAGAAGCAGATATATAGGTGGTGGGGGAAGCAATTTACCATTACGCCCCCTAGCGAAAAGTCTATGACATACTTGAAAATTTTGAAACTACATGAAAAACATGTCACACCGGAAACACTATCTAACAAAGAAGGAATTTTTCAAATCGGACTCCCAGAAGTAGAGATATTGACAAAAATAAGATATACATCTACGCCCCTTGGCGTAGAATTCGTGCATTATTTTAAAAAGAAAATGATCCTAAAAGGTTTGTCGACATCAGTAGTATGAGTCTACAAACAATGTTTTTCTCAATCAAGAATTTAGAAGCTCATATTTTGCTGCAAATACTTCAGAAGCGGAAATTAAGATTTACGCCACCTGGTGGCAAAACCATTTTTTTACAAAATATAGGAATTATGTGCAAACGATTTCCTATCAGGAGCTGTATCCTGTGCAGAAAGAACTTTTCAAATCGGATATTTAGAAGCAGAGTTATAGGGGAAAACACAATTTACCTCTACGCCCCCTAGCGGAAAGTCCATAACATACTTGAAAATTTTGAAACTACGTGAAAAACATGTCACACCGGAAACACTATCCAACAAAGAAAGAATTTTTCAAATCGGACTCGTAGAAGTAAAGATATTGACAAAAATACGATATTCATCTACGCCCCGTGGCGGAGAAACTGTGGAATATTTTAAGAAGAAAATATTCCGAAAATGTTTATCGATTTGAGTGGCATCAGTCCACGAAAGAATTTTTTCAATCGATATTATAGAAGCTCAGATTTTATGGTAAATACATCATAAGCAAATATGAACGCTTACGCCCCCTGGTGGCCAAAGTATGCTTTACCAAAAATTTTAAATTATATGCAATACATTTTCCATCAAGAGAAGCGCTGAAGAAAAAATTTTCAAAAAAGGGTTTTAGAAGAATAGTTATCGGGAAAAATATAATTTACTTTTACGCCATCTAGCGGAAAATCTATGCATAATTTGAAAAAAAGTAACTATATCTAAAATACTATTCGACATAAATTAAATCGAAAGATAAAATAATTTTTTCAATTGGATGTTTAGAAGCAAGTAAGCGGAATAAAACGTATTTTTGAATTCGACATCATCTGCATTTACGCACCCTAGCGGCGAAATTGTCATCGTAAAAAAACCCAAAGTAAAGGATCATCATTCGCATATTTCCAGCTTCCCAATGCAAAAAGAATGTTTGAAATCGGACTAATAGTTGCAGAGATATCTTGGGTACAGACGGACGGACGGACGACGGACAAACCAATAAGGTAAGCACGATCTGCCGCCACGGTGGCGCAGTGGTCTAAGGCGTTGGCCTCTGATCATTCGTCGGAAGGGGTCCGGGTTCGAATCCCGGTCAGGCTTGGATGTTGTGTTTGTCTTACGACACTGGCTCTCTCCCTTCCCTGGAACCAGTGACTCTAAATTAGGGACGGGCGACTGCTTATAGCCCATTGAGTTGCTCACGGTGGTCGTTAAATCTCAAAAAAAAAAAAAAAAAAAAAAAAAAAAAAAAAGAAAAGCACGATCTTTTTTTACAAAAGACGTGCTAAAAAGGAAGCACATGATATCCTATCGTTTAGTCTAGGTAGGCGGGAAATTTTGAATTCAGCGGAAGGGAAAACTCTGTAAAACCAGGATTACTTCCCTGGTTTCCCGCAACAGGACACTCTGTTGTTACAGTCAAAATACTTTCAAAAATTAGCTTCTTAAAAAAAAAAAAAACAGAAATGCGGTACATATAAACTTCATGTTAGATAAAAGTGGCGAGGGCGACTTTAAAAGATGTACAGCATCAATCTTTGAACTGTGTCCGGGAATAAAATTCAAATGAATATACAGGCTTTACAGAATGTAGTAAAAATTTGGAAAATGAAATATTTAAAAATTACCTTATTATACAAAAAGTATACAAATTTTATAACTCTCACCGAAATCCACAAGGACGCGTTGCACTTGATTTTTTCTGTTGGTTTTTTTTTATTGAAGGTTTAACGACCAACGTGAGCAACTAAATGAGTTATAAGCAGTCGCCCTTCCCTAATTTAGGGCCACTGTTTCCAGGGAAAGGAAAGAGGCAGTGCCGTAAGAAAAGCACAACATCCATGCCTCACCGGGATTCGAACCCGGACCGCTTTCGGTCGAATGATCAGAAGCCACCGCTTAGACCACTGCGCCACCTGGGAGTCGCTTCTATTTCCGAACAGAGGACATAGTGAAACTGTGAAGGGATGTGCTACCCCTCACTAAATCGCAAGCGCGTGAGATAAAAAAAATGTTTTCATTGTGTACTTGCATCTTACTTCACAGTCACATTTGTGCATCAAACGTGAAGCGTTAAGTTTTAATAAAATCAGTTGTGATAACATGTTTTCCCCAGAAACGTTTCTCCGGAGTAAGGAGTTTAACAAACCTGCTTAACGCGATCGGGTATGAGCAGTCTGTCGTCCCTAATTTAAGACCACTTTTAATGTAGAAAGAAAATGCTAGGTGACTGCATTTCACGATGTCGTTGCAATGTAAACTATAAAACTAATGTTTCAATGCAAAATATTCCCGTTTTCTTTTTCTTTCCATTTTTTTTATTTTTTTATTTTTTATTTCTTTTTTGCGTTAGTGTTCTGGTGGGCGAAACACTAATTTCTTCTAATCTTTACTTTATACAGGAAACATTTTTTTTTATTTTACTTTTTGTGATTGTAAATTGCATATTGGTCTCCTGTGGTTTTTCATAATATTACTATTGTACGATTTTAAACTTTTGAAATATTAATGCTAACATTAGCAAAGTGTTGTAGTTCAGAAAATTTAATCGTTATCATCTTTCTCATCTATTTTTATTAATGTTTATACGCTCCAAATTATTCGTGATATAACGAATAAGACATGTGCAACACGATGTTCTTCAAATTAAAAACAAAACAAAAACTGTAACGGTATTAAACGTCTTACATGTTTCTGACTGTTTGCTTTACTAATAAATGATACTCACTTATTTTTGAAAACCCGCGTATTGGTATTTTTCAGAAAAACGAAATTCATAAAATTAAGCTGTCCACCGTTTTGGAATTATTCTTTTTATTACCGTAGTTGCATTTTAGATTTAAGTGTCACGCCGTCATATTTTCTCAATACCGGTAATCATTTGCATTTTCTGTTGCAGAATTTCAATATGTATTAAATTCGTGTATTCGTTTTAATGCAACATTACTATACATAATTTATAAGAGCTTTCTGTTTACTTCGTTATTCACATTTGTATTCAGATAATTTTTTTGGGTATGTGTCATTACATTTCTATCAACCAATCATTTACTGAAAGCGTTGCAGTAGGTGATTAGAATTGGGCATGTGGAAACTCAAAAGCATATAATTACATTTTAGATTTTTAACAAGAAGGTAAACTGTGTTTAACATATCAGTCGATTGATATCTTGAATGTTTGGCTATCTTTCTTTTCCACCACGTAGCACGAAACACCGCACTAACAACGGAATGACACTATACTGTTGTCATGCAACGTTTTTGAAAAATTAGCAAGGATGGACGATGTTCTTACACATTATATTTCGATTTGTTCCGATCTGCAGAGGATCAGAGTACAGATAATATTTCCAAAGTTGGCAATTATTGGTTCTGCTTCCAATCGATCGGATATTTGTTCTGCAATAATTGATGATGTAATAACGTTTGTCTTTCTTTTTAAAACGTGCAACCCAACGAAACTGACTCACACAACTAGTGCTGAAGTTTCGCGCGTTACTGATAAACATTTAACAGTTTGGAAATCAAATTTAAATTCTCATCAGATTGTATTAGAAGCTATTTTTCATAACGACTCTCTTCGACCTGGTAAAACAGACTTTTAGAACATAACTGGCATCCAGCTTAGGTAAGAGCACTCTGATTCTTCGAGTAAACCCTTTCCCATATCATAAGCTGCGTATATTTCTGCTTTACCCATACAACCAAATGGTACTACGTACATCTGTAAAGCTGAATTTTTTTATAAAGGTGTAGTTGCAAGCGAGTAGAAAATAGCATATTATCTCGTTTATACATGACAGGAAATTATTTTAAATTTGACTAAGCAAAACCAGAGCAACAGCCAAAATCGCATACAATCGCTGCTCTCCAGGAAACGCCGTATCAGTTTTTAGTACTAAACAATATAGATGACACCGAATTTTCGGGTGTAATAAGCACTTCTTTTGACTCCGTTCTGACGCAAATTAAATTTAACAAAGGTATTCAAAGTCAATGGAACCGGTATGAAAAACAATAGTATCTGACGGAAGAAAGAAGTTTTCAATTGGGATTTTAATCCCTCAGATATTGTTGTAAACGGAATTGTGAGCTTACGTCCTATGGTTGCAGACTTGTGCGTTAAGAAAAACATGAATTTATATCAGAAAAATTTCGCACCGGAAACGTTCTCCAACATAGAAAGGATTTTTCAAATCGGACTTTTAGAAACAGAGATATCGACAAAAAAGATGTGACTTTACGTCCCTAGGTGGGAACACCATGCATTATTTTAGGAAGAAAGTATTCTCAAAATGTTTTTCCATATGAGGCCTACCGGTCCAAGAAAAAAGTTTAGTCGAGTTTTCAGGAGCACAGATTTTGCTACAAATACATCAGAAGCAGGAATTAACTCTTATGCCCCCTCGCGGCCAAACCATTATTTACCAAACATAAGAAATTACGTGAAAAATATTTTCCGTCTGGTTTTGTATGCGATACAGAAAGAATTTTTCAAATCGGAGTTTTAGAAGCAGAAATAACGAAAAAAACGCAATTTACCTTTGTACCTCGTAGCGGAAAGACTATGATTTACTTGAAAATTTTGAATTTATAAGAAAAACATTTCGCATCTGAAACACTATCCAACAAAGTAGGAATTTCTAAAATCGGACTCCTAGAAGTAGAAATATTGAGAAAAATAAGATATACATCTACGCCCCCTGGCGTAAAAGCCATGCATTATTTCAAAAAGAAAATGTTCCTAAAAGGTTTGTCGACATGAGTAGTATGAGTCTACACACAATGTTTTTCTCAATCAATAATTTAGAAGCTTATATTTTGCTACAAATACATCAGAAGCGGAAATTAAGACTTACGCCACCTGGTTTCCCAACTATTTTTTCAAAAATTAGAAATTATTTGCAAAGGATTTTCCATCAGGAGCTATATCCGGTGCAGAAAGAATCTTTCAAATCGGAGATTTAGAAGCAGATATATAGGGGTGGGGAAGCAATTTACCATTACGCCCTCTAGCGAAAAGTCTATGACATACTTGAAAATTTTGAAACTACATGAAAAACATGTCACACCAGAAACACTATCTAACAAAGAAGGAATTTTTCAAATCGGACTCCCAGAAGTAGAGATATTGACAACAATAAGATATACATCTACACCCCCTGGCGTAGAAATCATGCATTATTTTAAAAAGAAAATGATCCTAAAAGGTTTGTCGACATCAGTAGTATGAGTCTACAAACAATGTTTTTTTTGCTGCAAATACTTCAGAAGCGGAAATTAAGATTTACGCCACCTGGTGGCAAAACCATTTTTTTTACAAAAATAAGGAATTATGTGCAAACGATTTCCCATCAGGAGCTGTATCCTGTGCAGAAAGAACTTTTCAAATCGGATATTTAGAAGCAGAGTTATAGGGGAAAGCACAATTTACCTCTACGCCCAATAGCGGAAAGTCAGTGACATACTTGGAAATTTTGAAACTATATGAAAAACATGTCACACCGGAAACACTATCCAACAAAGAAAGAATTTTTCAAATCGGACTCGTAGAAGTAGAGATATTGACAAAAATAAGATATACATCTACGCCCCCTGGCGGAGAAATTGTGGAATATTTTAAGAAGAAAATATTCCGAAAATGTTTGTCGATGTGAGTGGCATCAGTCCACGAAAGAATTTTTTCAATCGATATTTTAGAAGCTCAGATTTTATGGTAAATACATCATAAGCAAAAATGAACGCTTACGCCCCTGTTGGCCAAAGTATGCTTTACCAAAAATTTTAAATTATATGCAAAACATTTTCCATCAAGAGAAGCGCTGAAGAAAAAAAAATTCAAATCAGGGTTTTAGAAGAAAAGTTATCGGGAAAAATATAATTTACTTTTACGCCCCCTAGCGGAAAATATATGCATAATTTGAAAAAGTAACTATATCTAAAATACTATTCGACATAAATGGAATCGAAAGATAAATTAATTTTTTCAATTGGATGTTTAGAAGCAAATAAGCGGAATAAAACACGTATTTTTGAATTCGACATCATCTGAATTTACGCCCCCTAGCGGCGAAATTGCACATCGTAAAAAAAGAAATAAAGGATCATCATTCGCATATTTCAAGCTTCCCAATGCAAAAAGAATGTTTCAAATCGGACTAATAGTTGCAGAGATATCTTGGGTACAGACGGACGGACGCACGGACGGACGACGGACAAACCGGTAACGTAAGCACGATCTTGTTTTACAAAAGACGTGCTAAAAAGGAAGCACATGATATCCTATCGTTTAGTCTAGGTAGGCGGTAAATTTTGAATTCAGCGGAAGGGAAAACTCTGTAAAACGACCATTACTTCCCTGGTTTCCCACAACAGGACACTCTGTTGTTACAGACAAAATACTTTCAAAAATTAGCTTTAAAAAAAAAAAAAAAAAGAAATGTGGTACATATAAACTTCATGTTAGATAAAAGAGGTGAGGGCGACTTTAAAAGATGTACAGCATCAATCTTTGAACTGTGTCCGGGAATAAAATTCAAATAAATATACAGGCTTTACAGATTGTAGGAAACATTTGGAAAATGAAATATTTAAAAATTACCTTATTACACAAAAATTGTACAAATTTTATGACTCTCACCGAAGTCCACAAGGACGTGTTGCACTTGATTTTTTTTTTTTTTTGATTGGAGGTTTAACGACCAACGTGAGAAACTCAATGGGTTATAAGCAGTCGCCCTTCCTTAATTTAGGGTCATTGGTCCCAGGGAAGGGAAAGAGCCAGTGCCGTAAGATAAACACGACATCCATGCCTCACGGGATTCGAACTTGGACCCCATTCAGACGAATGATCAGAGGCCATCGCTTTGACCACTGCATCTGAGCGGCAGTTGCACTTGTATGCAAGCACAGTCCTCAAAAAAAAAACGAGCCACCCCCTTAACTTTGGAACTACCCGCCGCAGATAGACAAGTAAGGTACAGTTATAAAGCACTCGAAGGGAACTAACTCGTGATGGGAACAAACATTCTAAATAAGCTAATTAACATTTTAATTAGCTAGCTATCTCCACATTTTTCCATATAAGGTGTATGTTATTTTATGCACATTCCATTTAGCGCAAGGAAATACCCTTAAATTCTAAATATCATCCAAATCCGATGATTAATAGTGAAGATAATTGTAAATAAAGTTAGATGGGGCATCCATATATATATACGTGGGAAAAAACAACTGGAATGTTTCTTTCCCTGCAATGACCGTGATAATGCTGGAAAGTTGGCGTCTTACCCGAACATCAGACAAATTGAATGCAGAGTACAGAGCAAAGGCCCTGACAGTGATGTGTACGGTAACGTGGGCCATCCAAGGACGGAGTTCATTTAGTATTGCCGTTTTCTTTATAACAGCTTGATTTATTCGTGCTAATGACTTGAATTAATATTAGAATAAACAGTATGCATTTTTCTAATAACGGAAAACTTGAATCTGTGCAAGCTGAAATTTGTTTTGAAGTTTCTGGTTTCCGATCCTTACATTTTCTCGAGGCACTGAGCATTCGCGTATCACTCAAACGTTGTCTCATAGTAGAAAATTGAGCAGAACTACGAAATCCGATTTTTTACGCTTTCCAACCGTAAGTTGAAGAAGCGTATATGCTCCAGCTTTGTCCGTCTGTCTGCCTGACCGCACGATTACTCGAGTAAAAATGATTGGATTTCAATGAAATTTAAGTATGCGGTAGGGGACAATCTGAGGACGAACTCTGTAGAAAACAGACGAAATGAGGTTAAAGGTTAGAACATAAGAGCGGGAACCATTTCATCGCCCTTATGCGTCATAACTTACGTAAAAATGCTTTGATTCCTACAAAACTTTATCATATTGTTTCGTAGATATACTGAATCTGTCCTGCTGCATATTATCGAAATGGGGTCAAAGGGCAGGACACAAGAGCGAGATTTATTCTACAGCCATTATCATCATAACTTAACTAAAAATGCTTCTATTGCAACAAAACTTTGGTATGTTGTTCCGGAAGTATACTGAACCAATTCTGTTGAATATCATCGAAATCGGGTTAAACCTCAGGACACAGGAGCGAGATTTATTCCACAGCCATTATTGTTTTTGGAAATGGCTTTAGCAAAGTGTTACGAACGCGTGCGATCTATTCCAAATGATTTGTTAATTTCCACTTCAAAAACGCGCTTTTCTTTCATAGTTATGGTGCTTAACATACGAATTAATGGGAACAGCTGTGTCTTGTAATTTAAAATTGCACCTGTCATATAATAATTCAACGTGTCAACTTAAAACAATATAATTTCTTTGTTCGAAAGTACGAACTTTTTCCCATTTTGTCGTTCACAGCCAACGCCCCCTGAAACAGGCCCAAAACACCCCTGCTCTCCGACGTCGGACGTCACTACAGGAAGACCTGTTAAATTTGACGAACTGCCGTAACCATAGTTAGCGTCTGTGATCTTGTGATATAATTGTAGCGTTCCTCCATGAGGTTTTGTTCATTGTTCTCACAGCTGACTGATTCATATCATTCCACTCTTTGTTATTTATTTCACGGTGTTAAAAAATTATTTTTTAGTTCTAATATGCCTTCACATTGTTTTGTGCTAAATTGCAGTAGCAATTACGACACAGGTCCTAAACCGTCAGTGTTTAAATTTCCCGGGAATGAAGAACTACGCTCCAAATGGTGTCGTGAAATTCCTCGAGATTTCCAGCCTACAGGAGCTTCGAGGGTATGAATGTTTTATTAGCAATTTTATAATACAGTTTCTTTGCGATTTTGTATTTAGTGTGAAATATAGTTTAGTTGAGAGGACGATCTTTAACCTTAGTAATGTATCGCAATAAAGGGTTTTATCTGAAGATGTTTGAACCGGAATCAAATCACTTAGTATATAATGATTACAAATCTGTACACTATGTTGTAATGTACTGTTAATAAAGTTAATTGTAGTTTTGTTAATTCTACGGCTGTACATTTTTCTATACACTAGAATTGCAAATTTCAAACTGATTCATTCCTTAAGATATGCTAAAAACTCTGGTTTTTATAAATTATTTTGGTGCACAATTTTTTTTATTCCTTCAAAATAAAGAAAGTGAAAACCATGAATTGTTTTTAGTATATGGAACTGATCTTAAAGTTCGCTTAATCAAATCAAAAATCCTTTTCTAACAGTAAAAAGAAACGTTTTGGCACGAAATAGTTTTCTAACTGTAAATGTTACATTTTTCGAAGGACATACATGAAAAATCTATAGCAATTATTGAAAATCCTCCAAATATCAGTATACGTGTGAAGAACGATATACGTGTAAAGAATATACGTGTAAAGAACGATGTCTTTGCTAATCAGTGAGTAAGAAAAAACGTTCTTTACACGTTTTTTTCAACTTACAGCAACCGAAAAATTGTTATTTGGCCACTGCTTGGAAAACGAATTCCAAATCTTTCGGCTGGATATCAAGAGATCTGGGATTCGTTTCCCGAGCAGAGGCCAAATAACAATTTTTCGGTTGCTGGATGTTGCTAAAACGTGGAAAGAGCGATGTCTTTGTTTATTTATAGAAATTGGATTGACACTTTTTTTCCACCAACAGGGTGTTAAAACTAAGTTTTATTACTTTTAAATTTCAATTCCCTAAGGTAATGTTACTATTTATGGCACACTGTTGGGGCAAAAATGATAACACTTTGAACTATTGAACTGACGGTGCAAAAAGGTTTTGTTAACTAAAGATAACAACTTTTTTTTTTTGATTGAAGGTTTAACGACCACCATGAGCAACTCAATATGTTATAAGCAATCGCCCGTCCCTAATTTAGGGCCACTGGTTCCAGGGAAGAGAGAGAGCCAGTGCCGTAAAACAAACACAACATCCATGTCTCACCGGGATTCGAACCCGGACCCCGTTCTGACGAATGATCAGAGGCCATCGCTTAGACCACTGCGCCACCGGGGCGGCAACAACAACTTTTTGCATCTAACATATTCGGAAAAAAAATTTGTTTAACTTAACTGCCCGAGATAGTGTGTGTTGCAACTTTAGAGCAAGGGTAACTATTAGTGATTGTAAGAAAAACGTATTTGCTAATGTGAAAGTTTAATAAAACTGAAAATTATAAATGTGTCAAACTAAAACAAATATAAATATCATGTTCGACTTCTTTTTGGTATTGTATTGGAAAAATAAAGCTATCAATATAAATTCGTTTTTGCCTATTCTTAAAAGATTGCAACATTTTACTGGCAAGTATTATAATGTAGTAAGTGAATTATTTAATCATTACGGAACATCATGAAATTAAAATAAAATATTTAACACTAATAAAAAAAATTAAATCCATTTATATTTTTGCACCTTCACCTTTTTGTGTTTCAGTACTTACCCATTTTTTTATTTTTTCATAATTTAAAAAGTTATCTGTTCATAATGTAAATTTCTGTTCATTTTTTAATTATTTAGTTTCATGTTTTCATTATTTAAAAAGTAATTTTTTTAGACTAATTCTTACTAATTTTTTTATTTGAAATACCTTTTTCATGAACCTCTTACTAAGTATATGTAGAGTGTTCTAAAAGGTGATTTCTAAATAAATTGTATACTTCTTGTTGCAAGCGGAAACTCTTGTGCAGGCTCCCACCCTCTTAGTTGGTTGTCTGATCTGTGTGGAAGGAGGTGAAAATGGAACTTTTAAAGGATCCTTTCTTGATGTTAAACAAAATTTTAAAAAGTTAAAAGAAAGTATATAATAAACATCTTAGTTTACTAAAAGAATAAAATTCTGCATGGAAAAATAAGGTAAAATATTAATAAATTACTTAACAGTCCATGCGTCGGCCTTTTGTTAGAGTCAGACACGAGGTATAAATTAAAGAAAAAGAAGAAAAAGCATTTTTTGGTGAATAAATAGAACAAGATCTGCACCGAAGTTGTCTTATTTATTAACTTTTTTGGGGGGATAGGGGTGTCCTTCCAGTGCAAGTGGAAAAATTAAAACGGAATTTCCGTTTTTTATTTAGCCACCAAAATACCTTAAAATTGAGTTGCTAAACAAACCGCCTAAGTTTCATTGCATTTGTCTTTCACTAATAGAATCAACGTATTCTATCACTTGCCCTCGAAAAACAGCTCCCCCCCCGAAAAATTTAATAAATAAAAAAACTTATAACGGTGAGATTACAGATCTTGTTCCATTTACTCAGTACAAACACCTTTTTTTGCCATCACAAATATCTGTTTCAAATATTTGGAAAGAACATAGTTTCAACTGTTAGAGTTTCGTAAGCATCTAAGTTCGGGATATCACCGTCGCGTTACATAGCACCAGTCCACTAAGTAGGGCGGTCGCGGCAAGTTCTTCCTGTGAGGACGTCAAGAACTGGTGCTGCGGCCTTTTAGAACCGATTTTCAACAGCTGCTGGTGTGACATCATTTCATCTAAATCATTCTGACATGACGTTAGAGATGCATTACGTCACACGATTAACATCACACAATCAAGTTTTTTGAAATAAGAAAGCGTTACGTTAGGTATTTTAGTTCTACTTTGTCGTTCATAAACGTCATATAGATTTTTTCATTTAGAATCCTATCGTCTGTTTGCCTGTCTGTTAACTGTTTTTACAGGCAATTCTGGCTATAGGTATCTCTCAATTTTTTATTCGGGAGGGTAATTGCCTAATTTCCCACGTTGACCAGACAGCTTGGGAAATATATTTTTCTGCTACTGTCAGCATGAGGAGAAACAAGCAAAGTGCATCCGGGATCGACTTGGCAGGGAGCCATCTACGCATTGGCGTCCCCAAGCTCAGGGAGACTGTGGAAACCCCAGAAAAATCGCAGGCTAGATGGCCGGCAGGTCCGGGATTCGAACACCAGACAAGAATTCTGTCGTATGAACTGTAATTTTAAGATTTCCCTTGCGAACCTAAAAGGTTTCTTTTCTCATTTAAGTCTAAAAATTGAGAGTTCCAATAAAGTAGATAACAGTGTATGTATGTTTCTTATTTCATGCGCATGCTGAAGAAACAAGATTTGGGAACTTTCTTTTCCCTTTTTTCTTAAACTACGAAATTCTCAGAATATAACTATTTTTTTTTATCGCGGAATATATATAACCAGTTATTATTTTATTTATATTTGTAGAAGAAATGAAAAAGAAAAGAATAATGCAATTAGATCCGTATAAAACTACACTAAGTAAGCGTAATGCTCCAAATCCTACTGGTTACGGTTATTTTCTTAACCGGTAGTCGAAAACGACGTATGGCGAAGAGGACATTTGCGTGCAGATCCAGGCTACACACGTATATTCAATCGGCTTCTGTATTGCAGCTAAATATCTTACAGACAGTTTAAGCAGTATAACTACTGTGGAATATAGCAATGAATCAAAACGATGTTCAATTACATTCGTATTATACCGTAATTCGAGACGGAATGAAGACAACATAAAATCTGCCATACGAAAAAAACCAGGCACACGGGTTCACTTGCGCAGAGAACAGTTTGGAATTTTCATTTTCATGACCACAGTTTCATAATATAACGAAGCTGTGAAGGTATTTATTTAAAAAATACACAGAAAACGCTTACGAAGCTTTCGTTTTGTGAAACGTACTGTTTTTTTTTTGCGTTTTCGAATTAAACAATATACAATAGTCAGCTATGTAAGCAATAGGAAAAATTTAAATATGTATTTGCACGAACTATGTCGTAAGTTAAGTTCATTATGTGCAAAACTAATAACTTATGATATTGATCATTAAAAGTTGCAATTCTGAATTTAAGTTATAACATCATTACTGCTTCCTTTAACCAACTTCACGTAGAAACACTTTCTCCTAAGCGTTTCTTAGTACTGCCGGGTAAACCGTTTTACAGTAAGTAGAGGAAATTATGTTTTTTTATGCACGGCCTCTTAATCGATGTATGCTTGAGTTTTCGCTTATATCTCAGGAAGGTTTTATGCTACCACGCTGAAAATTTGAATTTAAGCATTTAATAATATTTCGCATTCAATGGACTAATAACCAGATATGGTCATAATTCTTTTTTTTTCGTGATCATATTTCATAATTTATAATTCCCTTAATATACCCGTTCTGATCTTGTATAGGGGCTCATTTTATCTGGGCCACTTTGTGTTTGACTGTTGCAACACCGAATCACGGTATCTGTTCTCGATTAAATTATACAAAGCAAAAACAACTTTTGCAGTTTAACATTAGCGGCATCTTTTTTTCCGTAGCTCACTGTACACGTATTTATTGGTCGATTCGTATGAAATTTGGAATTTAAGGGTTTTATTATGTGCTAAATAGAATGTGCGTAAAACAACACCTGTTATATGGAGAACTTCGAAGATTGATAGCTAATTAGCATGTTAATTAGCTTAATTAGCATTTTTCTTTACATCACATAATAGTACACTTCAAGTGCTTTCCAACGGTACCTTACTTGTTCTCATGCGACAAACGGTTCGAAAGTTAGGTGGGGGGGTGGCTCTTTTTTTTTTTTTTTTGAGGACTGTACATGTAAAACAGTGGAACGTTTTAGAACCGTGACCCGATTTGTTGAATGATAAATTTTCGAGATCGACCAGCTTCAATGGGTATGACAGGGGAAGGATTAAAATATTTTAAAGTTAATTTAATGGTCTTTTTACTGTTTTAAAAATTTATTAATGCACATACTTTTACAATATACTGATAAAAATTTTAATTAAATATTTTAGTACTTTTGTTATTTATTATTGAATGAAATTAAAAAAAAAACAGTCCATACCTCATAATGAAAAATGTGCTAATTGTACGCTTGCTCTTAGTTTCTGCTGATGTGTGCACTGAGGGCCAGGTCGATGCAAGCTATTTTCCCGCGCAAGAAGCTCAACAATTGCAGATTATTTCGAAATTTGTGTCGAATTCCTACCTTACCGGAAATTCAAACTTGACTGATTTACGAAGATGGGAACTGGAGCAACACCTTCAACGCTTCGGAAAAAGATTCGGATACATTTGCTGAACTGACATGTAGAACGGTATCAATTTTTTCGGTCCAGGTTGATTTCAACGAGTTGTCTTTGGGCACGTCGATGAGTTCTTCACCGGTATACGTCGATATCCCTGTCGTCATGACGGTTAGGAGCTTGATCGAAGCTATACAGAAAAACCGCAACATATATGCCATGTTTTGGAGAGCACGCTGATATTGGTCCGGGGTTTTAGAACTTCCTCCCACTTACTATTGCAAATAAGTTCACTTGTTATTAGCTTTCTCTAGCTCAATCCCAATTGAAGTAAGACGTACGGACACCCTAAATCAAATCTCCTAGTATATTAGTTCTAAGGGATGTTTTTGTATTGTACGTCAGACATTCTTTTCCGAAAATCATATCGTTCATTCACGCATTGATTGACTTAATCATTGCGTTTTCAGAATCGTCAGTATTTCCGATGTTCTTCCTCCTGGTTATTTGAGCTGAAAACGCTTTTGGGGGAGCAACAAATGTTTTCTGCATTATAATACTTCATAATGCTCATAAAAACGGTAATGCATATTGCAGATATCAGAATTAATTACACCAAAACGAAATTATTGCAAATGCTTAGGGTTTAACCTTTGCCCCACCAGATGGTTCTCGCTGCGCTGTTGGAAAAGGTCTCCAATTGGAAGAAGCACCATGTGTGTATTGCCAGGGAAATATTGGTGCTTTATTTTAAGTTTTCTTTTTCGGTTCTTCGTTGCATAGGTACATCACAATCTCCATTTTAGTGAAATGGTACAGCATTAAATCACACCTCTGTCTTTCTAATTTTTCATGACGTAGAATGCCGATGAACGGCGAAACATCAACTATGTGGAGAGTAATCCGTCCTAGCCAATGATGAAGTTAACTGTTTGCAGGAAATTGTGACGTCACGGATTTCTGCAGCGCACATGTGTCATTGGCTGATAGAATGATTTGCGATTCTGTGCAATGTCTTCGGAAGACGAGGGCCATACCGCTGAAGCGTCGAAGCTTTGTAGTATAACACTATCGAATTCCACAATATCAGAACAATTTCCGCGCAAGAAGGGCTTTCACCGCACTAACTTTAGGTGGCAGTGGTTTTTAATATCTGTGCCTCAACCCGAAGATATAACTAACAGAATTCAGAAAACTATTGTGAGTTAGGTATAGCGTATGATTATACAGGGGTTGAGTTGAACGTTTATGCAAAATTTTGGGTCACTTCATGTCTTCATACGTACCTAGAAGACGAAAGCTGCCCAGCATTCAAAATACATACCATCGTGTTGCACCGTCATTAGCCATCTGTCCCACAGTTCTTCGATTCCGCGGCGGTACCATTTCTCGCTCTTCGACCCAAAGAACTCCTTCACCCCAGCTGCCACCTCCTCCTGGTGGTTGAAGTGCCGCTCGCGAAGGAAGTGGGCCATGGGCCGGAACAAGTAATAATCCGACGGGCCAATGTCCGGACTATATGTTAGATGAAGCATCGATTCGATGCCCTCAAGTTCCGGGTGTTTTTCCCGGGTCGTTCACGTGGTATGAGGTGCAGCGTTGTCCCGCAGTATGAGAGCGCACTTTCTGTTTACCAGTGCTGGGTACTTCTCCTCCAAAACAGCATACATCCTCTGCAGCTGTTCAGAGTAGAGTTTATCGTTGATGGTCCGACCGTCTGAAACAAATTCGTAATGGATTATTCCCTCGAAATTTCACCTGACGTACAGAATCGCCTTCTGACCACGGCCTCCGAATACACAGTTAGCGGCCTACCTGACATTGTCTGATCGTCGAAGTTACTGTCAGCTGAGCGAAATTTCTTGAACGATCTAGTTTCTTTGCTGTGGTCCACGGAACCTTCCCTTTTCGCATGGCAAATGTTTCGTGTTGCTTGAGCAGGGTTATGGCCGAGTACAAAACTTGTAAAACAAAAGTTCCCTAACTAGCCCGTTGTGGCTGTTCACCTTTTAGGCGTCCCAACCACAGACAGAACGACGACATGCAGTGGTGTTCACAACAATGACTACTGCTTTATATCTCTTTCGACTGACTTCACTGCGCGAGTTTAAACACGTGATATACCCGCCGCAGCACACCCGTTTATGCAAATATTGGAAAACTTTCGACTCACTCTCTGTATTAGGTGTGGACAGCACTGGCTCTGGCGCATTCGGTCACAGCTAATCTTTGGAGTGACGTCACATGCAGACAAAAACAAAATAAATTACACAGCTGATAAAACAGTAAGCTTGTATAATTGATAAAGATTGTTAAATCCCTCATTTTACCTGTCTATACGCCTCGAAGCTTTCCTTCCATTTGTTTCAATAGTTTCAAAGCAGTTTCTTGCCTGGATGTGGCGTCACCAGCGGCAAAGACGTGGATCTTATGGCGGCCCGTGCTGCGTGGATAGGAGTGGTGATTCCATCTAATATAAACTCTGTGAGCGTACGTGTAGTCTCGATATCACTTGTAAGATATCGTGTACCGATGGGTGGGGCTTAATCTAAATAGTAGCAGAAACAACTTTTTTCCTTTTTACTTACTCTTCTGTATGATAGTTCTCTTGACACTAACGATCGTAAGTGATTATGCATTTCCCCGCTCTCTTCCATTGTTTCTTTTATTTTATATTTTTTAATGCACTTTATGTGATTAGGTTGCTCTTTTCGTGTGAATATGCAGAACTGAATCTCTATTGCTCATCTTTGAATTGAATGCTATAATTATCTGTAATTATACATGTGTAAAAGGAGAAACGCTTACAGACAAAGTGAACATTTTAAAAACAAATTGAAAGCAGCATTTTTTTGCAGCATTGTTTAAAATGAATTAAATATGGTACTGCCACTGGGAAACCATTGGTTAAATTCAAAGATATGTTAAGGCATAACCTAACGCTAAAAAAATACTTGAGAATCACGGATCTGTATACCTGTATTTTAAGCGTAGGAGAAACCGCTAGATAAATAGAAAAATAATTATAATTCATAGCATCCAGATGGTGGGCTGTCTTATGAAAGTTTCATGACAATATATTATAAAATGTACTTGCCGGAATCGACGAGTGCTGCGAATAAGATTCCCTAATACAGAGCAAACTTAGTCAATTGTGTATTCTTTTTCCAGCTGTGCGAGACTGGTTGCCATGGTGAAGCACAAGTTTGAGCTCCTATAAAATTCACGGAGGGATGGAGCCGGGATTAGATCATTTCTGTGCAAGTCGGTTCGTCGCGTTAAGCTGCTTTTGTGTCAGTGTGTTTTAAATTGTGAACCACACTCATGGTTGTTCCACCTAAAATCTCTGCCTTATGTTTCCAATAGTAAAACTTCTTTACATATTTTCTTCGCAATTAATATATTCCCAAGTATGGAAATTTGCACATCGATAAAATAAACTTTAAGTTTATAGCATGGGATACTTAATACTTGCTAAAAGATAAACATAATTAAGCAATCCTACATTTGTTTGTCTACTGACGTCATCAATGTACAGGTCGCGCCATCTATTAACAGATCTGGACATTACTCAAAGAAAAATGATTGGTTTTTAATATAATTATGGTTATGTTTTAGCCAGTGTTAAGTATCCCATGCTATAAATTGAAGTTAGTTTTATCGATTTACAAATTTTCATCCTTGGGAATACATTAATTGCGAAGAAAATATGTAAAGAAGTTTCAGCATTGAAAACATAAGCCAGAGATTTTGGTAAATGTGTACTTTAGCGTTCTAAATTATTTCGTCGGAAAAATATACCTGTTTGGGAATAGTGCGTAGTACAATTTATTAAGCATACAAAATAATAGGGAAAGGTGCAAAAATATAGTATTTTTAGATAAAAGGAAATAATTTTTCCGAAGTATTAACCTGCGAGTACGATGGTCTGCATTAGTTGGTGCGGGAAGCTGAAGCGATGCTAACAGCCGCCACGTGAAGGTTCCTTGCGTAGGAACGGAGTACGAGTTGGTAGTGAATGCGCGAAAGAATACAACAGCAATGGGGTGTATTTTTCGGTAGAGTGTGATGCGTCGCGTAATTGTGCGCAAGTAGAATTAGTTCGAACCTGTTTTTTCAATTTTTGAGAAAGATATGTGCGGAATGTCGTTATTATTAGTTTCACAATGTCTCCGAATGGAAGGAAATTAAGGAATGTAAATTAATTTATGTACGACAGAAGTTTTTAGGCAGAAGTTTTCGTTCCGGTTGAACATAAAGTTTTGATTATGGTTTGGAAGGTATGCAGGTGTACGTGATTTCTTCAAGCACTTCGTTTGTAGTTCTGCTGTTATTCCGTACATCGTAGCTTACATTTTCCCCTCGTAAAACGGATATTTTTCAAAATAAACGATTTTCTTTAATTCATATATCGTACTATGGAACAGAGGCCTGCAGCTTCTTGTATTGTGGCAGATAATGAAATTTTAAGCCCTGACGAAATCCGAAATGAAGTGTGACTGACGATTTTGTACTTCCGCTTTCTCAAAATTACCCTTTAAAAAACAAAACTTACAATGCTGCGTAAAATCGAACTCTTTCTTTCCGCGTATTGCTACAAGACGCTTCGCGATGACTACGTAGTGCTCAACCTCTTCCTTTGTATTCTTCCGCCCGTTACTTGCCCTTCTCAATGAAGCTTCCATTCACCAGACTCCACCTTGACGCCGTCGCCGCTCCCTCGTCCTATGCCTACGGCACGTACTCTTCCAGAACATCGCACTCCCATGTAAGTACTTCGGAAACATTATTTCCTTTTATCTAAAAATACTATATTTTTACACCTTTCCCCATTATTTTGCATGCTTAAAAAATTGTACGTCGCACTTTTCTCACACGGTTACATTTTTCCGACGAAATAATTTAGGACGCTAAAGTACACATTTACCGATATTTTAAGTCGAACCATTTTAACAAGTACCCTCTGTGTTTCCATAGTTGTAATTGCAATTTGCAAGCGGTCTCCTTATGGCTCGTTCTGTCTACGGACGTTATAGAAGAAGTTTCTTGTCTTGTTCAGTTCCGCAAGGAGTATTGCTGCATCTCTTGGCTGATTTTTCCAGATAAGTTCCAGGCTTAAGATTATTCAGTTTAAAATGACACTAACAAAAGCGTTTACCATCAAGTTTCCACTTACTTAAAGCGCCAATAGATGTCGCGATACTTCTTTCAACTCAGGAGGAGGAGTTCCGACCCTGCAGTAATGACATTTTCAGCTTCAAAATTGGGTGGATCTACACCACTTAACACACGTAGAAGATAAGGCACCTACGTGAAAAACCCTGTACACTTCGACATATATATATATATATCTTTGTAATTCAAAAAATGCTCCAAATAATTACGCTGAGGTAAAGAGTAATTACACCCTTTGATGTCTTTCGCGGTTATGGTTTGTTTAATAACACTAATAACAATTCGGTTTGTTCAGTGTATAAGAAAATTCCCCTCTATTTCTTTTACTCAGTATTAATATTTTTAGTCAGCAGTACGTTTTTTTGCAGAGCATTCTTCTTATCTATCAAAGCGTAACATCGGCAGTATTGGGCAGGGAACAAGGAAATCTTTTGTTCTGCCTAGGACAGGTGTTTAAATTGTTCGTTCTCCACAAATATTTTGAGGGCTGTCAAAAACAAAATCTGACGCTTGAAGGCTTCGAAGAAAGTGTGATTTGCTTTAAGTTGCTTAACCCGAGTTGCGCAAGTTCTTTAGCCTACTGTTGCAAATGCCAATAATAAATTGACGTACCCTCATTTATCGCCTTCACGAACTTGTTTAAAATTTATGCTCGAAATCCGTTAAATTGGAATCTTTCACTTTCACGTTCCATATATGGCACAACTTGACACACTTTTCTCTGCGTAATCTTAAACTGTCAGTCAGTAACAGCTTTGGGCTTGTTTTGTCTCCTTACACATTTATAGATGACGAATCTTTTCTTCGCTGAATTGGTCATGAATGTTTTTTCTTCAGATGACTTTCGGGGCATAGGATTGTGTGAGCAACAAGGACTTTCTTTCTCACTTTCTCGCAAACTTCTTACAGGTGATTCGCTGACATCGTTGACACTGACAGAAAGACTGGTGTCACATCACAGCGTGTTATCTTCTACAAGAAATTATTGTCGAGACGTGTAGTGTCACATCCTACAAATTCTCATTGGGGTTGAATCCCACAATTCTCAATAGTGTTCAGCCCCCACATTCTCAATGGGGTTCAGATCTGGAACTTGTGGGGGCCACCTAAGCAAAGTAAACTCACCGGCATGTTCCTGAAACCAATCCTGTACAATACGAGCACTATGGCAGGACGCATTGTTTTGTTGAAAGTAGTCATCGCCATTGGGATAAATCATCCACATGACAGGATGCACTTGGTCCGCAACGATGTTTAGATATGATGTGCCAGTCAGACGTTGATCAACACGAATTAAAGGGCCCAAAGCATGCCAGGAAAACATTCCACATACCATAATGTTGCCTCCACCAGCTTGAAGGGTTGTAGCAATGCATTTGGGGTGCATGCTTTCGTGCTGTTTCCGCCAAATCCTCACTCGGCCATCAGTATGGTGCAGCTGAAAACGTGATTCATCGGACCACATTATTTGTTTCCAATTATCGACTGTCCAATCCGTGTTCTCCTGTGCGAGATTGAGACATTTTCTCTTGTTAACTGCATACTGCAAAGGTGTTCGAACAGGCCTTCAGCTGCCATATCCCATCCGATGCAGTGTACGGCGAACAGTGCATGCAGAGATCATTTGAGGGGATCCTTGATTAAGATGGTCTGTAATTTGCTGCACTGTTGCCCTTCTGTTGTCTGTTACCAGTCTGGAATCTCTCCGTTCCGCCCGAGCAGTCACTAGTCGATGACGACCACACGTTGAACGTAGAGACCCAGTTTTTTAGCTGACAGTCCAGCCTTTAAACACTTTAAAAACAGCTGCTCTGGAACCTTTCACAAATGCGGCGGTTTCAGTGATAATCGCTCAGTGGCTCCGAGCTCCTACAATCACCCCACGTTGAAAGTCCGTCAAGTCGCATTTTTTACCCATCTCGTCACCCAAAAATCACTTCTACTACTGTCGCAAGCACTAAGCTTTCATTTTTCATACTAGCCTCGCCCTCTGGCAGCAACAGCGTGCAGCCATAGCTCATTTGCCTAAAGCTGTCAGGTGGTCATAATAAAGTGGCCACCCAGTGTATAACAGGAACAGTAACGGTTCCATTACCGAACCTTCAGGCACTGCACTTGAAATATTAAGTAGATAGAGTTTATTTTATTTACAGTGACATACTGTTTGCGATTAGAGAGGTAGCTCATTAAGAGGAAAAGAATTTTGCCACGAAAACCGCATTTGGGTAATTTATGTAGCAGAATGTCATGATTTACCGTGTCGAAAGCTTTTTGGAATTCAATAAAAACACAAATAGTATGATAACTCTCATCTAGTACTTCGGAAATGAAGTTTGACAACTTAGCAACAGTCATTTTCAGTAGATCTGTTTCTTTGGATACCAAACTGATCCAAAGAGAGCACACCATGGGTGTGTAAAAAATCAACCATTCTGTTGTAAACAGACTTTTCAGAAATTTTACTCAAAGCGGGTAGCAAAGATATCGGTCTGTAATTACAGGTAGATTCTCTATCTCCGTTTTTAAAAAATAGGAATAACCTTAGCGACTTTCAGACTGTCAGGAAACTGACCTGAATAAAAACTCAGATTAATAATATGTGGTATAAGTGGTACTAAAGTAGAGATCGAGTCTTTTATGACTATGCTATTAATATTGTCGGAACTATCACTTCTTTTCAGGGACAATGAAGTGCAAATATTATAGGTTTTAGTATCATCCAAAGTGCGTAGAAACATTGAAAAAAGGAACTTCCTTAATTTTGGATAAAGAATCATAACCTTTAGTATTTGTGGGCAAGTTTTGCTGAGATGCTAAATCATGACCTATGTTAGTGAAGTAATTGTTGAATTCATCAGCGACTGATTTTGAATCAACATTAAAATTACCAGAATTTCCTTATAACGTCAGCGGAGTTTCAGTAGCACAGGATCGTTTGTTAATAGCTGATTTGATTATTTTCCATTTTTGATATAAGTTATTTCCTGCATCTGAAATAGCGAGGTTGTAATAAGCAACTGTCGCATGCTGAATAACATTTCTTAGGGCATAATTATACCTTTTAAACTTATCACGTAAGTGACTTTTATAACAATTCTTTCTACTTTTTTTACGAAGCGTATCCTTTTTTTGATTGATCTATGATTCCATTGGTTATCCAAGGTTGGATCTTAATGTTATATTTAGTCTTAACTACCTTGTGAACGGTTGTGATCTCAAGGAAATCATTCAAAATGCCTTGCAAAATTTAAGTAGCTGTAGTTGGACAAGTTGAATTGTACATACCCGACTTGTCCCAGTCAAAATTAGAAACTAGGTCAGCTAACGTGATGTAGTCACAATAGGAGATTGTTTTGTGGTTAACTGCGTAATCGTAATTTGAAAAAACTGGAACATGAATGAAGACAGGGTTGTGATCACTAATACGAAAATCGATCACTCCGGACTCTAAAGCAGTATTAAGTAAGTTAGTACCAATATGGTCTAGAGTATTGGCACCACGAGTAGGTAAAGGAATGCACATCTTAAAATAATTGCCTAATAGCATATTAAGATAGATTTCACTTAGAGACAAGTTGTTGATATTAATATTAATATCTCCCAGAAAAATGCAATTTTTTTCGTAATTTTTTTTTTAAGATATTTTCAAAGCATTCACAAAAGGCTTTTGAATCACTACTGGGCGATCGGTATATAACGCCAAAAATTAGGTTTTGGGACTTGGGACTTTTGATCTCAATCCAAAGCATTTCACAGGAATCAAGTACAAGGGACATATTATTCAAGTCATCACGAATAAAGTAGGTGATGTGAGACTTCAGGTATAGGCCTACCCCACCAGAACTTCTTGTATTCAGTAATGAATTATTCCGATTTCTAACTTTGCATTCAAAATTATAGTTACTGAGATTAAAAAACTCCTTTTGTTTCTCATGAATTATATGAGTTTTGCTAAGTGCAATTAAAGAAAAATCATGATTGAATTGTGATAGAAAAATTTGAAGCTTATCAAATTTAGAGTTAATGCTATCAATATTGATATCTAAGAATGACATACCAACTTTGTCGATTTCATCAGAGAGATCATATGAAAATACCTTTTCACAAGTACAGTGCGGATGGTAATTATCCAGGTAATGGTCATAGAAATAGTTTGTTCCTGTGTTTTTTGTTTATGTTTCTTTTCAGTTTAAATCTGCCATTCTTTGTTTAAATTCTCAATGTGATTAACATGGCATTTTACCCAAAACAACAAATTATAACGAAACGCTAACAGCAGGAATTATCAAATTTAAAAAAATATGGTTTCGGAAATTTTTATAGTTTCAAGCTAAACGAAACATAAATTTTAGTAACAATTGGTGAAATATTCTCACTATTTACATTTTATAAATTTATCTTAGCACTAATAGTGTGATTTTCGTACACCGCAAAGAGCCAAATCTAGACACAAACATGTAAGATTCAAGTTATTTTATCTTAAATCAGCTATTATTCCTGTGGCTAATGTTTGACCACATTTTTAGTTTTAGGTAGTACTCCCTTCTACTACGCGGAGAAATGCAGCACTTCTGCGGAAAACGTGAGTGTTTCGAAGTGCGAGAAATGCAATAGAAATTCAGATTTAAAAAAAAGTTCAAGATACGACCACGTATTGAAGAGAAATCGTGAGTGATTTTGAAATATAATAAGTACTCGATCAGTTTTAAAACAACCCGATAACGTTTAAGTTGGGAAATACATTTTATGATTCAGATAATTGAGTTGAGGAAGGTGAGATGATTACCATATGCTTATGTTCCTAAATGACAACTTTGTAGATGTTCAAACAAAATACCAAATTTATAAAGCATCACCAGGTGAATGACGTTTTGAAGAATATTTTGTCTCGCCACTATTCAGTTGTGCTGAATAGCATTCAGTAATTACGTAAAAAAATAAATTATGTATAAAATATTTATTTCAATTGGTAAGGTTATCAGCTATATCTGTTTTAAAGTACACTGCATGGGCCTAAGGCTCACCAGTTATTAATTACATCCGATTTCCTGCATGCAAACTCACAGTTTGTATTAAAATTTTCACCTGAACAAAATGTTCAACTTTTTTCTTCTTGTAGTTTCGCTTATGAAGGTATTTAGACAAGCACCGAGCAGCAAATATCTAAAGTGCTCCTGGTCCTTCAGAATATTTTCCCATTGATTTTTACCGGTAGCTACTTCTTAAGTGGGCCCAAAAGAGTATAGCGAGATACTTAATGCTCTATGTACCCCATTTTTATAATGCTTTTGGACTATATGGTAAGCACCAAACACCGTTGATCCGATTTTCAAAGCTATATTTCATCGTGTCGACATTTTTTTTTTTTTGATTGGAGGTTTAACGACCACCGTGAGCAACTCAATGGGCTATAAGCAGTCGCCCGTCCCTAATTTAGGGTCACTGGTTCCAGGGAAGGGAGATAGCCAGTGCCGTAAGACAAACACAACATCCATGCCTCACCGGGATTCGAACCCGGACCCCTTCGGACGAATGATCAGAGGCCAACGCCTTAGACCACTGCGCCACCGGGGCGGCGTCGACATTTCGGATCTGATACTCTTAGAAATAAGGCCTTGCACACAAATGTTCAAAATAAAAAAAAAACAATAACGTTGTTCTCATTTCATGTTACGAAACAGTACTTGTTTGAAGCAGGGAGGGGTGCGAAATTGACGGACGTACTCGCAATTCTTAGAGATGGACTGACTCAGAAGCGAGACAATGAATGACCGGAGGTAGATAGCTAAACTTAGCCAAAACAAATGTACATATAATTCAAGGAAGGTAAAGAACAGCAATTATGTAATAATAGATGTAATCTTCCTGTAATCTACGAAAAGGTGGCCTTCAAATCGCAAACACAGTTGCACAAAGCAGAATCAGCACACTTAGTAAAACATACCAAAAAACATCCGGAATTCCAAATGAGAACGCTTTCAAGTACTTCCCGATTTCTAGTGTATCGTTCCGTTTTGTTGCACAAACCTCACCACACTCAAAGTGAACGAAATTAGTTCACGGTTGAACTCCCTTTGAAATAATTCGAAAATCCAGATTCCGTCTAACAGTCTACCCACATGCCGCCCCGGTGGCGCAGTGGTCTAAGACGCTGGCCTCTGATCATTCGTCCGTAAGGGGTCCGGGTTCGAATCCCGGTGAGGCATGGATGTTGTGTTTGTCTTCCGGCACTGGCTCTCTCCCTTCCCTGGAACCAGTGACCCTAAATTAGGGACGGGCGACTGCTTATAGCCCATTGAGTTGCTCACGGTGGTCGTTAAACCTCCAATCAAAAAAAAAAAAAAAAACAGTCTACCCACTTCGTTATTACCAAAAAAACGAAGTGTTCTTCCCACTTCATTATTACAAAAAATCTTAGTCTCTTTGACTTCTAAAACAAACGTTGGAAATAGCTTCTCCTAAAAAGCACGCTAGCTGCTGATAAAAAATAACCTTATAATTTATTATTATTCGATACATTTCCTTCATAAAATATATATTTACAAATAAAAATAGTCATTAAGGATCCAAATATAACAAACTTTAAAAAAATATCAGAAAACTTATGATGAACTACTTTCTTTCACTTTGGGTGTGACCAGGTTCTATGTAAATACAGCGGAACGGTGCACTTGTAATCGGCAAATACTTGAAAGTATTCTGATTCGAACCCAAGGAACAAGAACGATGGTGAAAGAGAGTATGCTTGTTTTGAGAAATGTCTCAACTGCCGATGGTGTACTTCACAAACAAAATGAACACTATGACCACGAATGCTATGAAGGCCGCCCTTCTGATTATTCTTCCGAGATGTGTCCTGGTTCAAATCCCAGTGAAGCATGGATGTTTGTGTTTGCCTTACAGCACTGGCTCACTCCCTTACCTGGAACCAGTGCTCACGGTGTTCGTTAAGCCTCTAATAAAAAAAAAGAATGCTATGAAGAATTTCCGATGACGGTTGACAGAATGAGAAGAATAACGAAGCGATGATATACGGATGCTTGAAATGAGTCAACATACCTCACTGAGATAGCCATGATGAACACATTAACACATACAACATCCAGAAGACGAACGGAGAGAAGCTGTCAAAGTATAACAGCCTAAGATACGAAGTCAAAGAGATGTGGAATGTGGAGAACGTCAACACCGTCCCCATAGTAATATCAGCCACAAGGGTTGTACATAAGACCATTCACAGCTATACACAGCCACTAGACCCTCAACCTAATACCTACATGGAACTACAGAAGGCAGACATCCTGAACACTTGTAGGACAGTAAGGAAGAGAAACGCATCTTCCCAAGAAGGAGTGGAATAATCGTTTTTCATAATAATAGTAATTAAAGACAAATGGCAGGTATTTGCTTTTAACCCGTGTTCCTTAGCTGCAACATTTCCTGTGCTCATGTGGTACAGAAACATTGGCGTAGCTGTTCTTACTGATTCATTTACAAAGTATCGCTGGCCGCCCCTGTGGCGCAGTGATCTAACCGATGGTTTCCGATCATTCGTCCGAAAGGGGCCAGGGTTCGAATCCCGGTGAGGCATGGATGTTGTGTTTGTCTTACGGCACTGGCTCTCTCTCCCTTTCCTGCTTTCCAGGAACCCAAGTTAGGGACGGGCAACTGCTTATGGCCCATTGCGTTGCTCACAGTGGTCGTTAAGTCTTCAATCCAAAAAAAAAAATACATCGCTGAAAATGTTAGAGAAAACGATAAAAATATCTTTGCCATATTTAAGCTTTTTCAATATTCGTGAAATGTGTATTTAAAAATACATGTAAATGTATTTCAAAATGAGCAGCCAAAGACAAAGGACGAAGAACCAAGTGAAGATAATCATAGGGGAGTGCCCGGGATTTTGGGCCACCCCGACTGAGTGCGCCTCTGAATAAGAATGTATAAAGTCACCGCCTCTCTTATTGTTCCGATATTTTAAACTGTTCTGCTATGAGGTTATTTCAGAAAACAAAAATTGGCAGCACCCGAATACAAGGAAATATGAATTTATTATCATTCCACCGATTCCTCACACGGAATGAGATCCTGTTTGTGGCATATACTATGTATTGAAGAAGCAATATGCTGTTCCAGCGATACAAGGCGCTCCTCCGGTTTCGAATCCCGGTTGAGACACATATGGTTTCTTTGTCTTCCGGAAATGGCCTTAAATTAGTTTTCGGTTACTGCTGGTAGCACATTAAGTTGCTCATGGAGGTAGCTAAACCCAGAAATAAAAAAGGAGATGTAATATCAAACTCATATATTAACAAAGCTGCGACTGATAATTCGATATTACTTTTACACGATAATAATTTATGTACGTTAAACATCGTTTAGGAGACGAATGCAAAAACATTTATGAGGAAAACTTTTAACACACTATATTATTTTCAAAGATTCCCGGCAAATTAAAAAAACATTTCTGTAAAACCAAAACTTCTTGTAATAGTAGAAAATCTCTGAACCCTTGAAACAATTAATATAATTTGATTTTAGTATTGAAACAAATTTATTAATGAAGAAATCTCATGGTTGGATGAATATTGAAATGTACCTCTTGGCAAACTGATTTGGACTTTCTTACTCGTTGCATCTTACCCACGTTGATTATTCTAAATTTCAAGGAATCCCAATGCAAAGCTTTTTGAAATTTTAAATTCTTATTCCGATAGAGAAAACCTGCTATTGTATATGTACCCAGCATGCGAAATGAAATAAAAATTAATTTATCATACCGAAGAGGCAAACACAATCTGTTGAAGTAAAACAAGTTCCTTTGTGTCGAAATGCATGGTGTGGAACGAGTTCCGTTTCTTGCTTATAAAATCTTTGATTACAGCTGGTAGATCAGGAAGTGGTCTGTGCAGAACTTTTTCCTTGTCATGGAACTCCAAAAACAGATACTCTTAAAAATTATGTTGCTCACCTTCCGCTATTTGTAGTGACAACCTGAATTCAGTGATAGGGTCCAGAAGTTCAGTGAAATATATACCGAAACAGAACATATGGTGAAATGAAATCAATGCTAAAACTCTTGGGTTAAATCAAATTTCCTTCCCGTACTGAGAAACCAGCAAAAAACTTGAAAAGTCATCTAATGATTTTAATAATAGATTCAAATTTGCACAGTGTGAAACACACAAAAACGGAAACTGACAGTCAGCACAATGCTTACGAAACTGTATAAGAAACATTTTGCTCATTGTACTGAAGCTTTCCGCAATTACATTTTGCCGAAAGCAAAACGAGTAAACCCAATAAAATTACTTTACCTGAGCAAAACGTTATAAATTACTGCACTTTCTTTAAAGTAAAAGTAAAATCAGATTTAAACAACTGTTAAATCAAGAGATTTAGCTAAGGCTCAGTTTAAAAGTGATTATATAGTTACTGTTATTTTACTGGAAAAAGGAAAGATATTTATTAAAGATTTTAGAACACTAAAGCACTGAAGTTTTAGGTATTCCTTACATTAAACATACCTTTTGAGTAATGTGTACTCGAAGGTCCAAATAAGAAATTCTGGACTGCGAATTGTAGTAACGGTGAAAAATTGTAATAAACACATGAAAACCTTGATTATCTCATGGTTTTTCTAATAAGCCGAAAAATACGTACTTTTCCATCTGCAGCAGTCAATAGGCACATCGGTGTGAAAATTCTTTGTGCAATATAGTGGTCAACAACCAGTAGCCAGTAATATTTGTTAACAGTCTCGATGTATCAGAGCAAACCTCGATGTCTCTTCGATACATCAAAGCAACATCTAGCTTTCCACCGATACAAATCTAAAAGACCTCGGAGACGTGTCGAGGTTTTCCAGATAAGAATTCCATTTTTGTTATTGGAGGTTTAACGACCATGGTGAGCAACTCAATCGGCTATAAGCAGTACCCGCCTCCTAATTTATGGTCACTGGAGCCAGGGAAGGAAGTGAGCCAGGACCGTAAGACAAACACAACATCCATGCCTCACCGAGATTCGAACACGGGCCCATGTCGGATGAATGATAAGAATCCATTGTTTATACCAATGAGCCACTGGGACGGCAGAATTCCATTTTCGCCGAGAAACATTGAAAAAATCGCTAATTCATGACAAAAAAGGTGATATTAGTTTCTTCTTCTTAAGAGTACACCAGAAAGAAATTAATTTATTTCTAGTGGAAAACATTCTTTGAAATTTCAAAACTTCGGTCATGAAACCTCGGTGCTTTTTCGGGTAAACCTTCAGCGTTCAGCCCGAAACTAATTTTTCAAAGAGACGATAGATGGCGACACGTTATATCTGAGTCGTTAAGCGTTTCGTTACGTTGTGAAAGTGCCAAAGGTAGTCAACAATATGTATTAAGGGTGGCTTTAAAAGGACCTTTTGGAATGTTGATTTTGGCATTTTTGTGAAATATTTATTTTGACGGAACAATTGCCTTTCCTCATGAATATGAAGCTGTCTAGATAGCAAAATAAAAGCTAGAAAAGTTGTATCTGCAAAGAAAGAACTGCCTGACAGTACGAATCAAAACTTCAAAGCAGTATTCAGAGGAAAGACGGCATTCCCGTCGAAATTAATATTTCAGAATATGGTCTGCCAAGTACATTTTATGGTTGCCCTGTGTTAGTTTATGTCCCTGTCATGGGATCAAAGAAGTTGAGGGAGTGGTTCATGGGGAAACGGCCGTAGCCACAGGTTGGCGTTTTCCGATCCTGGCTCAACGTGTTTCAGGATGAGGGATAGCCGTGTATCTGCAGATCTGTTGTTATCAGGTCAGATCTCCACCCTGAATCGCTTGGTATGTCGTTCAAAGATACTAAGAATCCACGTACCCTCGATGAGACGACCGCAGTTGTATTTTCGCTTTGTCTACTTTCACGATGATTTCATCCCAGCCAAGCCTTCCTTCCTCACATTGCGAGGCTACCATAAACTCTGAGACTATTTGTCTGCAATACGAATACCAGTCGCAAACTGTCTCGGTGGATGTGGTAACATTGCCATGTGAGGTTTCTTCAATCGACTCATCGTAAGACAATCCTTTAGCGAAACAATACATCAGAATCATTACTCAATCAATAGGAATCGGAGCATAAAAAAAACGTACAAACTGCACGGGAAGAGTATTCATCATTCCCTGAAGCGTGCTTCTTCCGACACCTGAATTGTCCTAAACGATGAGACGCATCGTAAGAGCGGAGAGCAGAAGTGGTACCGTGGCGCCATCTATCATTGCTTTCGAAAAGTAGCTCAGGGCCGACCGAGCAGAACGTGGAAGCTTTGCCCTTTTTCGAGGTACTGGGTTATGTAACATCGTGGTTAAAACATGAATCACTGTGGCAGATCGCGAAAAGTGAAAGTCCATCCCTAGTAGTGATTCATTCCCGAAACTCTGATGTATATTTCGATACGTCGGTGTTTGTTAATAAACCAAGAAATTCGATTCTCTTAATCTGCAGCTGTAAATTTACGAGCACCATATTTTATTGAAAATAAAAAGTTCTTAATACCTATTTTCACAAATTGTTTAGCTCTAACAAGTTGCCCATCTTTCACATATGGGTGCACAGCAGTTGAACATACCTTCACTTTTTTTAATAATTGGCAGTTTCTTATAGTAGACAGAAAGGAAAACTTCGATTCCCAGTAAGGATGGGCACATCGGTGGGCTAAATCTTTATTCAGTGTACGTATGATTACTTCCCAATAAAACATAGATTAGCCAATAATTATAAGTTAATTACATCCATACATCGGTCGGAACCTCGATGTATCGTCTTTTTAACATCGTTAATAAAACTTCGATTATCGCGCAGAAGAAACATGGAACAAAACAGCGAAAGTATCGGTCATTCATGACATAGAAAAGTGGCACTCCCTTTCTATTTATAAGAACACAACAAAGTGGAAATTCATTTATTTCCCGTATAAAATATTCCTTACCAGTTTAAATTATCGATCGTGAAACTGCGATGTTTTAACGATGTACCAACGGATGCTGTAACACCAATTATCGGTGGCAAAACATCGTTGTTCAAAGAGATCGAGGATTTTTGCCCGGCATTGTTTGAACGACAAGGGCAGTATGCAGTCCATGAAATAAAAGTGCAAGGCTCAATAATCATTTTCAGAAAAAGAAAATTCAGCTCTCGACATTGAATTACAGAAAGAATCTGCTTGTGTAGATAAAGAATTTACAAGCCAGTTCAAAGCAATCTTAACCGTTTTACCTGCTGGAGCGAATTAAAGGTGTGTAAGCAAAATGAGCTGAAACCTGTTCGAACGAATACACTTTTCACAGACGTGCGTCGAACGCAGTTGGAAGTAGTGAACCTGTGCATGAGAAAGCGTTGCTTTTTATTCCAAACTGAACATTTATAGGGAAATGATAGGCATTAACATTTGATCATTGATTCCCAGCTAATAGGGCTATAACAATACTAACGACCCTAAAAAAGCCGCTGCCCAGTGGTGTTGGTACCTCGGAAGCAAATGCATCCCTACAAAATCTAGATAAAATGTTTAATGCCATTCCTGAGACGAAAATCAGACAGATATTTGAATAACTTTTTGCATTCCATCTAAAATTACTTCTAATAAAACTAAATATGTTTTTCTACTTTTATCATGACCATCTAGAACTCTGAATTTTATTTAATGCCATTCTGAGAGGCAGGATAAACTCGAAGAACCAACCTTACTAAACAAAACAGTTTTCTGACATTTTTTAAAGTTATTTTGTGTTTATAAGAACAGCAGGAAAGTTTCTCTTTTAAATAGGCACAATAAAATCCTCCTTTTTTTACAGAAAGAAAAAGAAACATAGGAGGCGGCAGAGGGAGCGGGAAAGAGCAATGAAATATATCTTTACACGTATCTTGTATAATGTATACTATAACAGCTGTAGATCTTGTGAAATTCATTCTAATGTGGGTTTCGAAATTAGTACGTCTTCACATCGTATATAATATGAATTAAATTATTTTTGTTGAAAAAACACCATCATATAAGTGTAAAAGTCAAGTTTTTTTTTTATCGATACAACTGTTTTATCTGTAACATTTTCAAATGGCATCATCACATCCTGTTTTAGAATAGAATAATAAATTCTGTGATCTGATTAAAACATACACACCCTAATATCACTGCTCCACATGAAAAGTGTTATGAACTCAAAACTAATGGCTAATTTCAAAAAGCTGAATAGGAAAATCACATTTAAAACTGTAGTATCGGATCAGGAACACCTTTACCTGACCCGTTTGATCCGCCAGAAATTGTGAACTCGTTGATCCATTGATCATTTTACCCGTGACCCGTTTCCATCTCTGTTCTATACACCACGTACCCAGCATATGATGTGAAAACTCCTAAATAGAACTAATTGCTCACTTATCACCTGCCCTACAAGGTAAATCTATCACAGATACCTTCAACTAATGTGACAAATATGCGATGTTATAATGTTTCCTAAGCTCTTAATACAACCGCACCTAATAAATAGTTTTAGGCTATTGTGTTCCAATTAAATTTCGTCAAGATAAATAATCTCTTCTTCCCTTCCGTGAAGAGACGAACGTGAGCCCTGAAAAACTTCTTATTTACCATGGTGTGTTTGAAACGATACATCCACATACGCCTTCTTTTTTTTTTAGGTGACTTTTCCGTTTCTTCCTTTCAACGGCCGCAGAACTAAGATCAAGCGTTCTCTCATCCACAAGATGGCGAACCTCTGCTTAATTGAATATACTATAATCTAAAGTTTGATATTCAAAAATAATCCCTGAAATTAATATGCAGAACTGAGCAGAATTCCTGAACATCAGTAAGCCGGTGGCACTTCATTGTCTAAGAAACCGGAAATCATTTTATTGTGACAAATTATTACCGAAAAAGCAGTTCGCTCAGCAGAAAAGAACACCAGGAGTTCAAAATTATGTCGGTTTAAAGTGGTTAATATTAATTGGCGAATGCTAATAAATTAGTCCCAACTAATTTCTAAAGATTACGAATACATCGGCAATCGATTAGAAGTGACAATGAAATTAAGAATAAAACAAAAAAAAAAGAAATTAAGAATATAACGAAAATGCCATGAAATTGCTTAGGATTAAAAATAATTTACTCCAACAATTAATTTAATATAATTTGTTTTCTGTAGTAATTTAGGATGAAATATTGGATAATGTCCCCATCGTTTGAATTATTTGTATGACACTTAATTCCGTTAGATGGCGCGAAATCAGCCATGAGGAATGGATTACTACTCGGAACCAATCACGGAGACCAATAGATGTACGTTGAAACTACGAGTATATTATTGACTCTTTCAGCGGGACACGTACGTTCGAGGTTGATGGAATAAGTTCTGTTACTCTAAAATGTAAACAAGATCGATGTAGGAGAAATGCAACTTATCGGCGGTTTCGCGCATTTCTAATTTCACAATTCGCAGAACAATTTCCCGTTAGAAAAGGAATAATTTACTGTTCTTATGTGACAGTTAATATTGATAGCTACCCACCCCTACGTGAATGGGATAGCTATGGGATATTTTCTTAAGCGAGACTCAAGTGACATGGATGGTTCAGGATTTCTGTGAAAATTTCTACTTGTAAGAAACTTTATTAGCTGTGGGTGGAACTGCTGATATTATTTCAGTTGTTATCATGATTAAAGACCAGGGCAAGATATCAGCTATCTCTTCCGTTGTTCGATACCACGCTACATCCTTCTTGGATTAATACTATTCTCTTATTTAACAGCGAACAAAGTTAGGACGAAGAGGCGACCTCCCCTCCCCCCCCCCCCCCAACGCAGATGTTTCCTTTTTAAAAGACCAAGTACATCAGAAATTTATGTACTTATTTAAAATTATATGTGTAATGCAAATTTTCGAGAAGGGTTTTACAGCAATTAAAATATGCTGTGAATTTGGAAAATAAAACGTTCAGTTCTAGTTTCATGAGCTACAGGAAAAAAATTAGTGGTCTAGAAACATGGAAAACTAATAACAGAAGTGAAAAGAGATATTGCCCAATCATGGAAATCAATGTATGTGCTTTTTTTATGTTCTATAGCATTGCTTAGTAGTATTAAGATATGAGAACTGGGAAGGTCATGGAAATTGGAACGTGCGTGACCAAGCCCAAGTATGTATCTCATACACATTGCTTTTTGTTCTGTTTTGATATTTTTGAGTTTTTTTATCCGTTCCCATTTTACCACGCGTAAAATTGTTTTCTGTTTTTGGTGGTCTATATTTCGTACTTTTAAAAATGAAACATCATTAAAAAGGTTGCAATTTGGTGAATGTGCTTCGTTTTATAGAAATGCAATTTTGAATAATAAATATACAACTATTCATTGCAAGTTTCTTTGGCCGCCCCGGTGGCGCAGTGGTCTAAGCGATGGCCTCTGATCATTCGTCCGAACGGGGTCCGGGTTCGAATCCCGGTGAGGCATGGATGTTGTGTTTGTCTTACGGCACTGGCTCTCTCCCTTGCCTGGAACCACTGACTCTAAATTAGGGACGGGTGACAGCTTATAGCCCATTGAGTTGCTCACGGTGGTCGTTAAACCTCCAATAAAAAAAAAAAAAGGTTTCTTTGTACCTTTAGCGGAACTATTTAATGCACTGATAATCTGAAGACTAATTGGAATAATATAGTAAAACGGAGGCCGACTATTTGTATAACTCAACCAATTCTTTGGTTTCATTTCCCAGTAACGGATCAAGAAGTTTCATGTATCAATATACCTAATATAATGTCCCTGAGCCTACCACCTTTACAAGGCAAAGAAACAAGCTTGGTACACAATTCATACCGATTACTTTTTTAAATAACAATTATTTTCTCTCTGTACTAACACAGAATAATTTTATATGAAACATTCGATGTGTCGTTGGGCTGGTTGATGTTTCTCGTCGTGACTCTCCGTGTGCCACTACGCGATATAAATAGTACCACAACAAAATGTAAAAGAAGGCGTGTGGGCGTCCGGTGTAAATGCTGATAATGTTTTAAAATGTAGACCGGGACAACTGCACTGGGGGTTAAATTTGATAAGTTTTATGAACGGAGAGAGCAGATCAAGTCGAACGAAGACACGCGAGACTTTGAAATGCTATATAATGGTATCGGTTGGGTTGAAAAATAAAACAAATGCTGTTCTTAGCACCTGCATCTTTTGTGTGCTTCAAATATACTTACATTAAAGATCTGTGCCAAATTCTGGACACCGTGACCGGTGTTCAATTCTTGATTGAAAAAAGAAAAAGTTTACCCTAAAGTGAATTTTTTAAATAAATATCTATATTTAATTTTTCAGATATTTTACTGATTCAAAATTCTGGAATGCTACATATTGATAGAAGACCACTACGTTATTTCTTTAATTGTATCTTAGACGCATGTTTTGCAAAATCTTTTTGAAAACTCGTTATACCACAATATGAGAACATAAATGAGATTCGTGTATAATATTGCATGTCAATTTCGGAAAAATATAAATGCCACAAAATACTTTCCAAGATGTGCCTTTTCTTGTGCTGTGGTTTCAATTAACAGCGTTTTAAAACACTAAAGTTACCAAGTGCTGTATAAACCATTCCTGCTTATTCCTTTGATAGATACAATGTTCTAGTATCTCGAAACTGATAGGAATTTTATTGAGACATGGCCGAAAACAGCTACAAGATCAAACTCTTATTAATCAAAAATTTTGAAACAGGAACAAAATAGAAGGAAAAAAATGGATTAAGCAAAAAAACGATGACCATTGAAATACCGAAGACCACGGTTCCAGTGCAACTTTCAAAATCCGGGATGAAAACGAGCAAAAGGATTTTGTATGGGTAATCACAAATACCTCATCATATGCCCTGAATCAGCTGTTCGCAGATTTTATGACGTGGGAGCGTCAAATTACTGTAATAGAACTTTGGCAATGGTCTGCTCGGAGAACGTGTCGGGCTGAGAGCAGAATTCAGGAGAAAGGTAAAGTACGATTGTGAGAATTTGGAGTTGGTTCAGTTTAATTTATATCCATCAAGAATAGCAGTTTCATGGGCAGAACGTCAACTGGTGGTGTGATAATGACTGGTAGTGAATGTACAACTGCATGTTACAGAAAATGGAAATTTGATTAAAGCATTAAAATGTTTTTCATCTCATAAGTTGATATATTATATCATCAAAGTATCAGGCAAGCACTTTCTAGCAGTAGTACGTTACAACGTGGATCATACACGTATAAAAACACGCACGACGACACGTAAACATCGTAGACAAGTCCTGACAGTACTGCAGAACGCTGTGATATTCAACATGGCACGGTCGTAGGATATCGTCTGAAAACCAACTAAGTTGGAAAAATTACTGCCCTCCTTCAGCTGCAGCAATCAAATGATGTTATTGTGAAATGAAAATGCCTAGAGCAAGCACAGCGCAATCGGGACCTGTTGGCCCATGTAAAACTTTAGAACAGGGGAGCGATGTGTTGAAGCTGGTGGTAAGACGAAATCGCCTGCCCTCAGTTGTAAGGGTCAGTATAGAGATTTAAAATGCATGCTGAAACAATGACAAGTATATAAGGGTTTGTTGAGAACTGAAGGGAATGGGTTTCTATGGCTGAACAGCCTCACACAAGTCTAACAACAGAAAGCCAAGCGTCGGCTGGTGAAGTACATAAAAATTAAAGAGAGTGAAATAAACGATTAGCACTAATTTTTAAATGTATATTTCTAAACAACCGGACGACCATTTCAATGATATGAAATAACTCGCCATCAGAGAAAAATGCGTGTTCCAATACCGGGAACTAGTGGAAGCAACTAGTGCAGAACCTTGGAGTTCTCATGTTTCATTTTGACTAACTTCGATGGGAAATATTTTGGTGTGCCTTTATTGCTCCGTACTAATTTTGCAAACATATTACAACATTGTAACTCCAACCTGTGATTTGGAGATTTCCCTAGTCTCCTCCTCGTATTTTTAACATGTAGAAATCGGTTTTCCATAACTGAGCACGCATTGCCGGTTTTACATTGGTACATGCCACAGGGAAATATGTTAAGTCTCAAGTGCCTATGGAACTTTCACTACTATGAAAAATGTTCAACTATGCAGTAAGTTGACCAGGGATGTCCATACAGCGGATGTTCAGACATACTTAAAACGCATTTGATAAGAAAAACCGAAAATAAAAGTTCAAAAATAGAAACTAGAAACAGGGTGTTAGATGGACACGAAAGAGACATCTGCTGCTGTTAAATATCATCGGCTAAGAAAATGTCGCACATAAACAGGCTGTTCATAGAAGGTTAGGTTTTTGCACTTTACAAAGTGAAATACAAATGTATATCCTGTAATTAAAGAACGCTGTGAAAATCATGGAATTAGCATTTCTAAATGCAAAATAAGAAATCTTATTAATAAAAGAGGGGAAAATAGCCAAGCATTGTTTTAACAGGAAAAAACAATACCAAACGAATATCCAAAGAAGGTGCGTACTTTTTTCACTATATCAAAAGTAAGGTCTCTAAAGTTAAAGAAAATCCGCGGACCCAAAGAGTAATCCTTAAGTCGTTAATACTCTGTGAATCAACTGTCAACAATATTATAAACAAAGATTTGAATCTGAGGAAAACAAGAAAACATAATGTTTAGCGCTTTTTGCTGACGCGCGTGGCTGAGCCCTGAACACGGTGTAGACTTCTTTATGAAACTCACTCAGCCAGAGATAGATGAAAATTTACTGTGACTATTGACGTAGCATGGATCTACCTAAACGATTGTAACAGGAAAATGTTGATTTACTTTTGCAAAAGAGAATAAAAGGATTCAGAAACTTGGTTTCAAGAATCCAAAGAAAGTTTCAGTAAATGATTCATGATTGTTGCTGGTTTCTCGTACAATGGGAAAGTAAAGTTCGGAAAGTTGAAAAGAATGTTAAAATCAATTCTACATTTTGCCAAAATAATGTTTTAACCGCTACATGTAAAGAGGAAATACCATTCCTTCACCAACAGAGCACTCAAAGAGGATACTTCTATCAGGATAAGGCTGCCAGTCATACATCCAAATCTACTGAACTATTTCTTGAAAAGATGAAAAACGAAGCCCTCTCATGTGTCAGCAATGGATCATTGGGCCTTCGGACTGGTAAAAACAGCGCTTTCTAAACAAGACTGTAAACAATGACTGGACTATGGAAAGCAGTTTAAGAAGAGTGGAATGAAATACCACTATTAGTTTTAAGAAATACCCTGTTATCTTTTCATGGTCCAGGGAAACGACTATGAGATACAACATTTAAGAACAAAATAATTTTATTTTAAACATTAATTATGTTGCTGGAAAATCGTTCTAAAAATGTGCAAGCATCCTATATACCTATAGCACATAATTTTATGAATCATTAAAATTATATTCATGCGTCAATAATCCGAAGGAACTTGAAGATTCGCCCTCGGATAATTGAAATAACAACATATTTTTTTACATTGTTTCACATATTTTCCGTTATTTCAGCTTTCCTTTCTATCGTAGCCGAAACATTTTAAGGAAGCTTTCATGGTATAGAAATCTGGATCTGAAAAAACTTTCGCTATAAGGAAATTGATCTGATATTGTTTATTAATGACACGAGACACGAATGAGGATGTAAGCAATTTTTATCTTCATTACACACACACATACAATTTTAACGACACATACAGTATTCTGCACTCAAGGATTTCAGAACTGATTGCACTCAGATTATCTTCTGTAAAAGGCTTCGCATGCGACCTTAAAGTTTAATAAAACAACACTGTCACTTTTTTTTAAATTTAAGTGGAGACTTACACCGAAACATGAAACAATAAATATTTTTTTACATGCGAACATAGTTTTCAGTAAGAAATTTCCTAAAACTCATTATATATTTCAAATTCATTTTCGAAAAAAATATACGAAATTACACTTCCAAATATTGGCTTGAGTTGCTTCCGAGGTGTGTTCGTAAGAAAGAATAATTTGACCTTGAATTAAAATAAATCAGCAACGTTTTTTTCTAACTGAATATTTTAAGATTTAATCAGCTTTTCTGAGTGTTTGGCGCCACATTATCCTGACAAATGGAGCACAAACTTTCACATCATTGGGATATTATTAGCGTTCTTACGGTCACGGATTTTGGTGACTTGCTTCCACGAGCTTGAGAGAAATGAAGTAGGTATCATGTCGTTGACAAGCAATGAAGAGCTGCGGTACATGTGGAAGGCTTCTAACATATTAAGCTCGATAGCCGAATCAGCTTTCCACTTATATCGCAATTTCCTCCTCAGAAAGTTTGATCAAAGCTGCGGAAGTACAGAATCAAACGACGTATTATCATTTCCAAAAAATGCACAATTATGAACTACAAAATTCTGAATTTTTTTATTTGTGATATAACTCTTTTTTCGGTTCATCCCGACATTAGTATTTAAAATACCGTGTGCAAATCTGGAAAATTTTCTAAAAGGATTAGTGTGCGCTACTTCATGATTTGCTCTCTAATGATGTAATATAACTTGTGCATTCCAGAAAGAGAAAATAAGTTCATTCTGATCCTACTAGCAGTAGTGCATTCTGATCCTACTCCCAGTAGTGCATTCTGATCCTACTAAAAATGTTTCGTCACACGTGATGACATGATCCAAAAAGTGTGTCTCACATCATTCTCGGAATTTTCATTGGAGGCAAGTTATAGCACAACTTGCCTTGTGTTCATCCGTGAGCAAGTGGTGAATCCACTTTGTAGTCTCTTTTCGGTACCCGAACCGGCTGGCCGCATTGTTATCAACGAAACCAACGGATATCTGCATCACATTAGCAACCTCCTCAATATTAATACGACGGTTTTTGCGCAGGAGTGCGCCGATAGTGTTCGCATTAACCTATGTAGTCGATATTGAAGGCCGGCAGGGGCGGGATGCTGATTCACGACAACCATTCACAAATTTCTTGTGCCACTCAAGATCTCTTGCACGAGACAAAATATCTTGCTTATACTCGGTTTTAATCATTTCATGGTCTTCGTTGGTGGTTCTTTTCAAACGCAAATACAATTTTGTGGGTTCTGTTTACTCTAGCTTTAAATCCAAAACTGAGTTACAGAAACGCATCTGAACTCTACGCCGTCTACTACAAGATTGAACTAGCGGAGCGCTGTAATAACGCGCCGTCACGTGACTGACCTTGCAGGTGTTCCGATACAGACAGCTGCATTTTTGAGAGTGGGTTTGTTTCGACGCAACGACGTCAGTATCGTTACTTTTTGAAAGACCTACGTATAGATACTCTCCTTTTCTAGGAATCATGACTAGATTAATTTGCAGATAACTAGGTGGAAGGTTCCTGAAGTAGCTTAGATTTCATTACGCAGTAATTCAATGGACGCGTAATTTATTATACATCACAACAGTCACTGCCAGTAAGAACGTATAAGTTATGCCATTCTTCAAACATTCACAGGATTTTTTTCCCACACTAGATCGCGCAATTTGTCCTCTGTAATTGAACTACAAGCCCAACTTAAAGGGACAAAGAAAGTATTCCGTTAAATGAAAATAAATGGCTAAATATTTGAAAATAATTTATGTATAAATTATTTTCCCAATACAGACGTTGAGCAATGTGTTTGTTTTAAAAATTAAATAATATTCAAACAATGGCATAAATATAGCAAAAATGATAATTAAAGTCATACATTTTCAAGAATTTGTAGTTTTTAAACGGTTGGAACATATGTTTGTAACATACACTGTGATCGCAGTATCTAAAGGGCAAGGCATGCAATGCCGCCCCGGTGCAGCAGTGGTTGAAGTAAATATAATAGAAACACGACTTAAAAAAATTATATTTCCAATTTTGACCTTTTATCTAAAACACAAACACGACCATAAGAACTAGAGGAAACAACAAACACCATGTAAATCATATCATATAGAAATTCCACTCTTTTGCAAATTTATAAAGTCAGCCATCTATGTTAGCAGAAGGAAAATACACGGTCAAGTCACATTATTGTGACCACAAGCTAATATCCAGAGTGACCGCCGTGTGCAGCGCGGACAGCGGCTAGACGGGCTGGGAGTGAATCAGTAAGGTCCTAGAAGCTGTTGATAGGTACGTGGTGTCTTGCTGACCGCTGTGAATCTGACTGTTGCTGGAGGGTGCGTGGTGTAGGATCCATAGAGAGAAAAATACAATGGTCCCACAGATGCGTAATTGGGTATACGTCTGGGGAATTAGGGCGCCAGGGGAGTACTTTGAAGTCTTCATCGTGCTCTTCCAACCTCTCTCGGTCATATCTAGCTGTGTGACATGTCGCATTGTCGTTCTCGAAGATCCCCTTCGCCCCAGAAAGACAATCGGCACGTATCGGTGTACATGGTCTGCAAGGATGGATTCATAACGAATTTGGTTGATAGTGCCTTCCACAGGTATGAGTGGACCCAGAGAATGCTACGAAATCATTCCCTAGACCATAACGCTGCCCCCACCAGCTTGTGTTATTTTAGCAATGGCTGAAGAGTGTTTGTTCTCCGATGAATCTCGTCTTATACGCCAACGTCCATCCGTTTGATGAAGCAGAGAACGTGACTCGTCGGAGAAGGTAATCCTTTGCCAATCAGTTGAGGTCCAATTCTGATACTACTATGCAAATGTAATGATTTTCTGCTGATGAACCTTCGTTAGCATAGGTGCAATGAACATCCCTCTGTATCGGATACTTTGCAGTTTGCACGTCACTTATTCTCAGTTGTGCCATTTCTCCAATCACGATACACTTTAACCACAGCAGCACGCGAACAGTTCACAAACTGCGCTGTTTCAGAAATACTGCCACCTTTTGCCCGAAAGCCGATAATCATCTCTTTTTGCCAATCTGATAAGTCGCTTCTTTTATCCATGACAGCAACGAGTGATATGTTTTCAAAATTCCTACACCACACCTTACATACTGTCCCAGCCAGCTCACAACAATTGTCTTCTTTCATTGACTAGGCGCTGTTGACGTTAAAAGTAGGAGGTTGTCACAATAATGTGACTCGACTGTGTATAATTTACTGAACGCTACAGACAATCAGTTCTTCTTATCCACTCATTTTAAGCGAAACCGGAGTCACCCAAAAGAAGCGTAAGAAATAGTTGCTTACATTTCTTCCCCTTTATTCTGTCAACACCTGATAAATATTGTTCGTGCAAAACGTTAATATCCCAGCATGCTTGAACTAGTCACAATGGTAGTATACTTCAAAACTAATTAACAAACGTTAGTAGGCAGAAAAATTTGACTCCAATCTTTAAATATATAACATTACAGCTTTGCACGCAGCCTTCAAGTAAATCAAACTTCAGAGTAGCGCAGCTTCCACAATTATTACATCACATCACCATACTATACTTTTGGCTGCTGCTTTAACATTATATCTCTAGTTCGTATGTGTCACGTGCATGCGCTACTCTCTCTGATCTAAGAAGTGTTGGCAACGTCATGCCTCAAGAACGAAGAAATAACGTTAAGGTAGGAACGCTGAAAAAAACGAACTCAAATTTACACAAGAGACAGCAACTAAAAGAGAACGAACTTTTGATTCAGAATATAGGTCACAGGGAAGCACAACGCAACTTTGCGAGTCATTTGCAGAAGCTGCGTTACAATCCTCATACTTTATTACAATTACGCAAAGGAAGTAGTGGGTCATTTCGCCCCCCCCCCCACACACAGCTACATATAACTTTAAAAGGTAAATAAAAAATACTTACAGAGGAAAGCTGTAGAAATGCGCATCACCTGAATGTAACAGAAATCAAAAATTGGCTAAACTGAATGGGACATTAGATATGAGTTATTAACAGAAAACACGAATGAGACATTAAAGGATTCATTAAAATCCATATTTTAAATAGAGGGAAGAAGGTAGCCACAGAACACAGAAACAAATGGAAGGAAACGCGAAAGGCTTTGTGCACAATGGAACAAACCAGACTGATGCAGAAATTAAACAAGAAAGATGACACCGAATTTTCGGGTGTGATAAGCACGTCTTTTGAATCCGTTCTGACGCAAATTAAATTTATCAAAGCTATTCAAAGTCAATGGAACCGGTATGGAAAACAATAGTATCTGACGGAAGAAAGAAGTTTTTCAATCGGGTCTTTAATCCCTTAGATATTGGTGTAAACGGAATCGTGAGCTTGCGAATTCTTAGAAACAGAGTTATCGACAAAAATAAGAAGTGACTTTACGTCCTCTGGTGGGAAAACCATGCATTATTTTAGGAAGAAAGTATTCGCAAAAGGTTTATCCATATGAGCGGTATCGGTCCAAGAAAAAAAAATTTAGTCAAGTTTTCAGGAGTCCAGATTTTGTTACAACTACATCACAAGCAGATATTAACACTTATGACCCCTGGTGGCCAAACCATTCTTTACAAAACTTTAGAAATTATGTGAAAAATATTTCCCATCAGATCTTATAAGCGATACAGGAAGAATTTTTCAAATCGGAGTTTTAGGAGAAGAAAACGCAATTTACCTTTATGCGCCCTAGCGGAAAGTTTATGATTTACGTGAAAATTTTGAATTTATAGGAAAAACATTTCGCATCTGAAACACTATCCAACAAAGAAGGAATTTTTCAAATCGGACTTTTAGAAGTAGAGAGATTGACAGAAATAAGATATACATCTACGCCCCCTGGCGTAGAAACCATGTATTATTTTAAGAAGAAAATGTTTCTAAAAGGTTTGACGACACGAGTAGTATCGGTCTACAAACGACGTTTTTTTCAATCCAGAATTTTGAAGTTCATATTTTGCTGCAAATACATCAGAAGCGAAAATTAAGATTTACGCCCCTGGTGGCCAAACCATTTTTTTTTTACAAAAATTGAAAATTATGCGCAAACGATTTTCCATCAGGAGCTGTATCCGGTGCAGAAAGAATTTTTGAAATCGGAGATTTAGAAGCAGAGATATAGAGAGAGACGCAATTTGCCTTAACGCCTCCTAGCTGAAAGTCTATGAATTACTTAAAAATTTTGAAATTATATGAAGCACATGTCACACTGGAAACGCTATCTAACAAAGACGGAATTTTTCAAATCGAACCTCTAGAAGTAGAAAAATTGACAAAAATAAGTTATGAATCTATGTTCCTGGCGGAGAAACCATGCACTATTTTAAAAAGAAAATGTTCCTAAAAGGTTTGTCGACATGAGTAGTATCGGTCAACAAACGACGTTTTTTTCAATCGAGAATTTAGAAGCTCATATTTTGCTGCAAATACATCAGAAGCGGAAATTAGGACTTACGCCACCTGGTGGCCAAACCATTTTTTTACAAAAATTAGAAATTATATGCAAACGATTTTCCATCAGGAGCTGTATCCGGTGCAGAAAGAATTTTTCAGATCGGAGATTAAGGAGCAGAGATATAGGGAGAAACGCAATTTACCTTTACGCTCCCTAGCAGAAAGTTTATGAATTACTTGAAAATTAAAAAAAATATATGAAAAACATGTCACACGGAAAACACTATCCAACAAAGAAGGAATTTTTCAAATCGGGCTCCTAGAAGTAGAGATATTGACAAAAATAAGATATACATCTACGCCCCCTGGCGGAGAAACCATGGAATGTTTTACGAAGAAAATATTCCGAAAAGGTTTATCGATGTAAGTGGCATCAGTCCACGAAAGAATCTTTTCAATCGGTATTTTAGAAGATCAGATTTTATGGCAAATACATCAGAAGCAAAAATTAACACTTACGCCACCTGGTGGCCAAAGTATTCTTTATCAAAAATTCGAAGTTATATGCAAAAGATTTTCCATCAGGAGATGTATCCGCTGTAAAAACAAATTTCAAATCGGAGTTGTAGGAGAAGAGTTATCGAGAACAATGTAATTTACTTTTACGCCCCCTAGCGGAAAATCTATGTGTTATTTGAAAAATAAACTATATCTAAAATACTCTTCGACATAAATGGAATCGAAAGATAAAAGATTTTTTTCAATCGGATGCTTAGAAGCAAATATGTGGAATAAAACGTATTTTTGAATTCGACATCATCTACATTTACGCCCTCTAGCGACGAAATTGTACATCGTAAAAAAATGAAATGAAGGATCATCATTCGCATATATTGAGCTTCCGAATGGAAAAAGAATTTTTCAAATCGGACTAATAGTTGCAGAGATACCGTGGGCACAGACGGACGGACGGACAGACATACCAATAACATAAGCACGATCTTTTTTTACAAAAGACGTGCTAAAAAAACATTGTTTTATCATAGAGTTCGGGATATTCCTATTATGGTTGCGAATATATATTGCTAGGTAAAACCGTGGATCTGTTATGCAAATTTCTAATCCAAAATGTTATTTGCCGATAACTGACTCAGAATAAAAGTAACAGAACTGAAGCTGTATTTTCTCCTAAGTTTACTAGGTTCTTTTCAAAAGATTTGCATATTATGGATTTCGTCTTAAATGTTTCTTCCACCATAAACTTGCGTATGGATATTTTCACAGAACCAAAGTTTCTTTTGTAAAATTCCACAGATAACATAAGAAAATTCTGCGGTCATCTAGCACTTAACGGAATAGTATTTTTATTATCCAGAAGCATTGTTTCCTCTGAAACGAAAGCCTAAAAAATTGCACAAATATTACAAAACTAACTGATCCCATTTGAAGATGAAGAGAACTCCCCTCAACCTTCAAAGCTTTCATTAAAATGACATTTTCTTGCACAATCAGACGCATTAGTATGTTTATGAAGCCAGTACTCATATAAATTTTCTGCTGATTTCCAGGGACAGGTAAAACAACTTATGTTAATCAGAATGGGTGAAGCAATGTCTAAAAAATGTGGGGAACACTTCTACGACGCAACATCCCGCATTCGTACCAAAGCCTAATGAAAGGAGAATGAAAGAAAATCAACAATGTGATACCTGAAAATTTGTGGACTGATTTTGTTAATGTTTATAATTTTATAGATGATAAACTGAAAATAATTGACCTGCCAAAATTCGTTCAACTACTATGAAACGTAACAGGTATACCTATAAGCAAAAATATTTCAAAGAGGCAATGGGATAATGTGGCCTGTGTATGCAAGAGTAAAACTTGCGCTTTTTGTATACCAGAAAAATAAATAAAGGAAATGTTTAAACTATACATAAAATGTCACACGAAATTAAAAAAAAAAAGCTTGCTTGAACGATAATGTGCCACAACAGACATATTTCAGACGATTTTGAAATTTGCTTCATTAAAACTATCACATAAGCATTATGATTTTTTATTCATAAATATTCTCACGATCTCAGAGTTTAGATATTATTTAACGCCTCCCTGTTTCACTTATTACTTCCGCCTCCACAAAGTGGTAATTTTAACAAAATCAGTTACAGTGAAATCTCTGATAGGGTTCACCCGGATTCCGCGGTCACCTGCTAAAATGGTGACGTTTGTCCGGCACGGATACTATCACCCATAAAAACAATGCATAAGAAACCTCTGTTTGGCGTCAGCCAGCAGGTCGCAGCTAAGGGCAGCTATTTTTGAAACGCACGTGAGAATACACCTGCACTTTGCTTTCGCGAACATGTGGAATTTTTAGGCAAACCTTGTTTCGAGAGTTCTAAAAACAAGGAGAACGTGAGTTTAAAAATATGAAACTCCTGTTTCTTTTTCCTTTTTTTGTATCACTATCATTCACGTGATTGTAAATGGTAGGTAGTCCTTTAAGCGGCGGTAAGGTTCGCCTCAAAATCCTTACAGGGACTGATCTGAGGAACCGGTTTTTGTACATCCTGTACATCTGCTGTCTGTTGTGAGAGCCATATTAGGGGATCGCCTCTCCAGGCGCTAAAGAGAGGTTCGTTTCAACCTCTTAACAAATAGTATTTAAAATTTATAAATTTAATGCAGATGAATTTAAGATGCATTACCTAGTTGAAGCCTTTTTTAACAAAATTTACGAATTGCAATATGAATTTCAGAATTTCATTTAATATGTTCAATTAAAGGCGTATTATATCTTACATATGCAAACATTTCTTCCTGGGCGAGACATTTCTGGTGAGGCGGCGCCTCACCTGTATCATCTGACGAGCTGGCCATGCGTCAGTGCCTTCGCGAAACTGGAACGGAGTTTTTCCGCAAAGGTATCTTTAATGCCAGAATGTTGCAAAACTCTATCCACAGAAACGGGAAATTTGTAAAAAAATAGATTAGGGTATGTAGATTAAGGGGTCGAACCTATTTCTTCAGTCATTACAACTCGCAAATTTTTAGACATTGTTGCTCATTAATTTCAGTATAAGCGTCGCACTTTCACCGCGGAAGCGTACACCCACAGCCTACCTTTGTTAGCAAAGAAGGAGTAAGGAACAGCGCCGAAACTCAAGCGGTACCTTCATGGAATAGACGGTAAATTAAGGATGGAAAGATTACTTCGATGATTTTGCGCATCGATGTTTACCCAGGAATAGTCGTTGTTTCAACCTTGGTGTTACAGAAGCCGATACACTTAAAATACATCGCAGTTTAATGACCGATGTTTGAAACTGGTAAAGAATATTTTCTACAAAAAGTAAATGAAATTTCTGTTTGTTGCATTCTCGTAAAGTGGAAGGAAATATCTTTGTATTAAATGTTGTGATCGATGATTCGTCGGCGAAGACTGACTTCTTTTCCCCAATGGCATGGGATGCGGTTCATCGAAAAAACCTCAACGTTTCCTCCAAAACATTGAGCGTTTTAAAAAATATTATTTGTTACTCGATGTTGAATTGGTATGTTATTATCGTTATAGTGAACAGAGATTTTACCAACAATTGTCCCCATTCACTGCTGCTGATGGAAAAGTGAGGGTTTTTCGCCTTATCAGCAAGAAATCGAAGCATCGAAGTTTGCACCGAAGGAACGTCGAGGTTCACACCGATGCATCGAGCTTTTTAACAAGTATTAATAATCACTCGATTTTGAATTGGTGACTAATCACCGTTACATTGAACAGAGATTTACCCATCCCCATCGCAATAGCAGTATACTCCCTGGCATCCTACTTACTTAGAATTTTGGTTTTAAGAAATCTATAATTTCTGCGACGCATCGAAACTATGGCATAGCAGATATCGATACGTCCCATGAAAAGCCCCAGAGGGGGAAAATTTAATAAATAGTCAAATTCTTGTAATTATTACAACGGAACTGAAATTAGCATCTCATGGAAGCACAAATTTATATCAGAATGTTTTACTCATTCCCGGAAAACTTTCCGTGCTCCAACGGAATCAATAACGGTAATTTGAACACCAAACGTACAGTACCTGCAGACCATGGTGTACGTGATTTCTTGCACTTCAACCAAATGTAAAGGAAAAATTCCAGGTCATACTATTATACAATATTTCTCTATTGGCCAAAGATACATTTTGAAACCTAGAACTAGTATATCAGTGCAAACTTTAAATTAATTATATAATTTTAAAAGTTATGCAAATCAAAATCAACCATGTACAATGATTTTCTTATCGTTACGCAGTTACAACAATGTGTGGTTCACGGCTAACTTCGGGTGACACTTTCCAAGTAATTAGCATCTTGAACTCTTCCAGGCCCTCTAATTCGTAATCTCATTGGTCCGCGCTTGATTGGCGGGTGCTAGCAAGTAATGTTGATTTATTCTGTTAGACGTACAGGTTCTGTTTCATGAGGACTGAAAACCTTTCTTGCGGAATACATGTTTTGGGGTAGGGATTCAAATAACATTCCTGGAGATCCCTTTAAGGCCTGGGCAAAATAGTAACGTATTTGAGATTGATACACAGCTCATGTGTTCTCATCATACATATCGTCTGACAGATGGCAGCACGTCAGCGCACATTCCTGCATGGCGGGGAGCCCTGGCTTAATTTGTGAATCTCATTTTAAGCTAAGAATAATCTTAAGGTCATGTATTTTGCTTTAAATGTTGAACACCGGGTGTTCAGCTTGTTCAAATCCTTTGTAGAATAAATGTTCAGTTAATTTCAAATCCTTTTATAGAATAAATGTATGTCCCGTGAGCTATCTAGAAGACATACTCATGTTTTTTGTGGTTCCAACACAAAAACAAAAAATGATTATAATTACTATTGAGGACCACGCCATTACCAGTTGCTATTGCAAAAACAGCTGAAAGATCAGACTTCAGACTTATTTGAGAAGGGGTGTAAAATCAAACGTGATTTTTTTAATGGTGTTGAGTTCGGGAGGTTAGATATTAAACGACTAACACTCGCAGGTAAAATACTAAGATTTTTGACAATCGGAAAATTATTCCAAAACGAAATTCATCCGGCTTTTAAAATTTTAAAGTTTCAGGTTGGTCGTGATCTAGAATGTTTCTGTTCCTTTGGATCAGAACTGCCTTTCTCAGATATTTTGGCAAAGAAAGGTATACTGATCTTTGTAAGCTATGGGGAAAAATAAAGGAAAAATCTATTCTGGAAACTATTACTCATGACGATAAATTAAGAGATATACATAAAGCTTTAAATTTAAAAAATCAGACAAAACCAGAAATCACAATGAATATTTTATTTATAAATTCCATTTGGAAACAGCAACTGCAGAATAATTTAAGGACGCACATCCGCGATCGAAATTTTAAAATTTTGAACATTATTCCTAATCGTAAATGGTTACATAAAATACATCTGTCAAATGATCCGTATTGTAAACATTGTGGTCTTTCGGAGAACACTGAACACAGTTTTGTTGAATGTGAGTTTGCAAAGAACATTTAGTTATGGTTAAAAAATTACATAAATCTATAGGAGAGTTTTGACAATAAACAAATCTTATGTCATGCACGTTTAAAGTATAGTGATTTAGAAAGAAATGCAACTCATTATCTAATAGCAATTACAAAATATAATCTGTGGAAGAATAGAAAGGTGACGTCATTTAATCAGAAATATCGAAATTCGGAGCAAATAAAGTTAGTAATAAAATGCGATTTTCGGAGAGTTCTAAAATTTGAAAACAGGAAATATGGTACAAATAAAACTTTTAAAAAGTGGATAATATTAAAACCAATGGTTTATAGAAAATGTAATTATATTCTTAATAAAATATTTAAATAGAATAATATCGAATAAGTCATAGTAGGATGCAGAGTCAACTTTTCATTTCCATTGAAAGCAGTGAAATTCACATTCATAATGGGATCCGGTGTAAATTTTTCATTTTTCATGTGTTGGAAACTGTTTCTTTTCATGTGGCTATATTGTTTTCATACTTTCACTTTCTTTCATGGTTATTTGTTTTGTCTTTTTTTCTTTTTCTGATTTTTAAAGAATCACTGCAGTATGGGTCTCTTCATAGTGCTCCCTGATGCGGTGATTCTAAATAAATTGTATTAAACCTGCTTCTGGTGGTTTTCCATGACCAGGCTTCCTTCGCAAAGATGTTTTGAAAGATCTGTATCAAAGATGTAAGAGAATACTGCTAAAACTTATAAGTACCCTGTCTCTTGGATTCACATCAAATTTAGTTCGAATAATATATCTGTGAAAAATATTTTAGCTTGGCGCATTATTTAGATTTTTAACCCAGAAACTCGTTTATAGTGCTCCTTACCTATCTGCTCTGCAAAATAGTAGCTTAAATAAATCGCATTTTTTGATAAATCCTTAGATTAAGTAAATGGTATGAAAGTTAGTAAACGATGAGTTTAAATGTGATTCAGGAAAAAAAAAATAATTCTTAACAATTCTCTATAAATCCTTCATGGTCGGTTTCATTAAAGTGGGTCATGAGACATAAAATAAAGAAACAAAAATAATGTTGAAACGCAGTTGGATTCGTACCTCTTAGAATTTATATATGCTGAACTGCAATTACTGTTTAACCATCACACCTCCACGTCACAGGTTGGACAAGCATTCCAAAAGAATATGCCAATTCGGTGTCTTATTAGTCCGCGCCTCTCTAGCGCTGCCCAATGAGATAACGAATAGATGGATCCCAAACCTGGCTACAGACACTATACTCGGAGCAAAACTAACCTGACTATGGAATTTAAGTTACGAAGTGTGTAATTCCACTGTATAATATACACTACATTGACAAAAGTCATCGGACACCCCTTCAAAAGCACATGAGCGGATCCACTGCGTTGTTAAGATACGAGGTACAGTTGCATACGGTGTAAAAACAAGCCTGAAGCTGACCGCGGTCATATCGCACTGTCAGGTTGAGTGAAAATGTCGCGGAGGGAAAAAACTGAATTTTAGAAAGGAAAGATTGTTGGGTGTTATATTAGTAAGTTGGCCATAACAGAAACCAAGAGGCCGTTAAACATACCCAAGTCAATTGTTTTGGATGTGCTGAATAAATGGAAGACATATGGAGTGCCTGAAGCAGAAAAACGTACCGGCAGACCAAAGAAAATCAGTTATAGAGGACATCGAATCCTCAGGAGAGTCACTACAGCAAATCAACGGAGTACTGCACAAAACCTTAGTGCACAGGTGAGTAAAAATGCTGGAACCTTAGTATGTACACGTGCCATTCGCAGAGAACTTCATTCCATGGGTTACCAGTCGTGCGGCTGCTCATAAGCCCTTCATCTCCACTCCGAATGCTACTCGTCGTTTAGCATGGTGTAAAGAACATTTATCGTGAACCGTGGATTAATGGAAACGTGTCCTATGGACTGACGAATCCAGATACACGATCCATCAGTCAGATGGCCGTGTGTGGGTATGGCGGCCACCGGGAGAACGCTATTAACCACAGTGTACAGTTCCTACGATCAAGTTTGGAGCTGGCAGTGTACTCGCGTGGAGGTGTTTTTCATGGTATGGTCTCGGCATATTTGTTATCGTTTACAAACCTGTTAACCAGCATGTCTACCTCGATATTCTGGACAATTATGCTCTATCAACTCTGTGGCAATACTGTGGAAGCGATCCGTGTTGGTGCCTGCAGGATAATATATCGAGCCACAAAGCGAGGACTGTTACGGCGTGATTTGACGATAATTATATATCGTGTGTGGACTGGCCAGCACAGAGCCCTGATCTTAATCCCATAGAGCACCTATGGGATGAAGTAGAGCCCTCATAAGAAGTTTGGAACCAAGGCCAACTACTAAGCAACAGTTAGGGGAAGCATTATGCACTGAATAGAGGCGCATACCTATCGCTGTGTTCCAAAACCTTGTCGAAAGCATGTTTCGAAGGGTCAGTGCACGCATTAAGACCAAAGGTGGACCGACACTGGACTAATGCATGTCAATTAATGCTGTATTGTGTTTCTGTTCTAGGTGTCCGGTGACTTTTGTCAATATAGTGTAGTTCCAGCTTGAAATCTATGTTCGAGCTTGAACTGATACCTAAGAAACACATGGATATATACACTGCCTGACAGAGAAAATGCCACACCATGAAGGAATGTTTGAAGAGAAACCAAACTGCACACATAGATAGCTAAGTGGGTCCTGATTCATCCCAAATCCCACGCCATGAAGCGTTCCTTCATGGTGTGGAATTTTCTTTGTCAGGAAGTGTATATATTCATGTGCTTCTTAGGTATTAGTTCAAGCTCGAACATGGATTAATTGTAACATACAGATTACGCTCCACTAGCCAAATATACAGGATGCTCAATAAGGAAAGTGGCCCCCATTTTTGGCGATACAGTGTTGAATCCGACGTGGCATGGGGGCAGTAAGGGTCCAAATAGAGCCCTGGAGTATCGTGGACCATGTGGTGTTGATCCAAGTCCACATTTCATCTTCATTTTGCGGGGTTGGGATGCTACTCGACCGACGTCCAGTCGTGTCCCACAGATGCACGATGGGAGAGATGTCGGGGGATCGTGCTGGCCACTGAAGCATCAGCACACTGTGTAAAGCATTCATGCTGATCCGAGCCGTATGCGGCAGGGAGTTATAGTGTTGAAACACGGCGTTTGGGATGTCCTGTAGATATGGTAGGCCCAGCACCTCGTCAACATAGCAGCATGCCGTCAATGTGCCGGCAATGCTTACTAGCGGTGAGCGTCTGTTGGCGCTGATAGCACCCTACAACACGATTCCACATTGCTGGGCCGTATGGGGCTCCACAATGGCGGATTACTCCTCCCGTTGTCCACCACTCCTTCAGACTCTCACACGGCGATCATCCGTGCTCAGACGGAACCCCAATTCATCGCTAAACACCGCATTGTACCATTCGGCCCCCATGTAGCTCTGGAGCGACACCACGCCAAGCGGTTACGGCGATGGCTCTCTGTTAAGGGTATCCTTCTCAATGGATGGCTGGACAGCAAACCAGACGCAGCCAAACGGCGCGACACTCTCTGTATCGATATCGGAGAATCCAAGCCTCCTAGTACACTCCGCAAAATGTTGCCTGTTGTGGCCTTTCAGACCGCTACAGACTGACGTCGGATGCGACGATCAGTGTGCTCCGACGTCCGTGCTCCGGTCCCTCTACGACGTTGCACAGATTATTCCTGGGACAACTATTTCCAGATGCGATCGACGGATGTGCCATCATGTTGCGTTTTTTCCGCAATACGACGTATTGTTTATCCGGCGGTACGAAGCCCTACAATGACACCTCTCGTGAACTCTTCCGTTTGACGAAATCACGTACGACGGCGTCTTAAAGGCATTGACAACCCTTGTTCATTTTCCAGACACAGTTACAGGAGAACCACTCATTTCTCGCGGCAGTGACGACGTTTCGACCGATTGCTTCACGGACTGGTTGTCCGCTTATATCTTGGGCGTCGTTCGTGCGAATGGCCTGCAAATGCAATCATGTTCATAATTTGTACGTGTGCACCCACCCTGCAATCTGCATTGCGCTGCGTTCACGTCTTCGTGGTATGTCATTTTCTTGGTCAGGCAGTGTAGATATTCTGAATGTCGTACGTACGCATGTTTAAGAAATGAAGATCCCAGTTTCGGTCGAGTTTCTAAAAATTACAAATATTCGTATTTCGGCGGCGTCATTGTCTCTTCTGTTTTGCCTCAGAGAGCCTATACAGTCAACACGAGGGCAGCTACTGTGACTGGGAGAGGAAAATTGCTAGCCGGAGGCCGGGAGATAATCTATTTTAGTGATTATAATGAGCTTACCTTCTCTTCGTGGTTGCTTTTTTAAAATTCGCATTCAGAAATCGTTTGCCTGATGGTCGACAAGGTGGCGGGCTGGAGGGGATCATCGCCTTCATTCACCCTTAGGGGGAAGGGTCCGCGACACATATTTCTATGCGCCCATTAGGGCGCATAGAAATACTGACAAAACAAGATATATTATTTTGGTGCATCGGTTTCACAACGTTAACTGTGTAATCAGGTTAGGTTTGCCCCGAGTATAGTTTCTAAGTAGGCAGCGCACTCTGGTTTTCTCTTGTACAAGAAAAAAATAATCCTCTTTTTCCTGGAAACAGAAATATATGGTATATTTTCCATTTTCCATTATTTTTCCTACACGTCATTTTCGTAATAAGTGGCTCATGGCAAATTTCCCGTAAAGCTTTCTAAGTTGGTATTGCACTCTGTACTTCTTCTCTTGAACGGAGCAAAAATATCCCTTCTTTTCCTGAAAACAGAAAGATGTGGTATATTTCGAATTTTCCCTTTTTCTTCCTACATGCGAAAAGATGTTTTTTCCTTTACTCATAGAGCAAAACTGAGATTTATTCTGTAAATTGTTAAAAAGTAAATTCTATTGCATTATCGTAGACAAAGAAGAACTGTCCTTTTGTGAAATAGGTAATTGTGAATAAATTATACTGAGCGTCTTCAAATATTTGCCATGCAATCATTGACCTGAAACGAGAAATTTCTTCAGAATTCAGGGCTACTTTTGTAAAAATTAATATCGAAAGCGTGTTCTTTTTGTTTGCTTTGTATGACACAAAACATAGAAACAAAATTATTACTTACAAGTTGCAAAATGAAATGATGAATGAATTGCATACATACTCTAATACAATAAATTCTGGTGTACAGCTCTATATAATGGACGCAGAAAATAAGTATAACAAAAAAAAGCAAGAATGTCAGCCTCCTAAAATCGAAAACCTATCTTGAAAGTTAAAGGAGCAAAGTATGATTTGTCTCATGCTGTGGCAAAGAGAGCGATGAATTAAAGTAAATTAATGTTAGGTAAGAGAGGAAAATAGAAAGATACTAGAGGAAATAGAAAAGATTGGTGCATATAATTAACAATAAAAATGGGGAGGTTTGCTTACCACTTTATTGACAATTGCTTTTCTCACATGTGTAGGTTTCCAGTGTTTTCTTGACATTTATTTCCGATTCCTAGGTTCCCGGATATTCAGTGCTTATCTATTAAACTGTACGGGGGTACAGGACTAACGCTGTACATTGCCCATTGTGTACTTGCAAATTGCTTATTGCATTTTCAAAAGTAATGAATATGAGCCCTAAATAGTGTTCCCTGCCTTTCTACTCTTTCCTTTGGCTGATCCTTGAATTCTCTCACCGTTCCAAATTGCGGATGTTGCTCACCAGTTTGTCTTTCCACTCCCAGACCGGCATCAAGCAAGAACAACACATTAGCAGAAACCATATGTATTACTTACCATATTTAAACTGCCCTTAACAACAGCGTCATCACCCTCAGGCAAAACAAAAAAAACGCGGTAAAGATATTCAACTCTGGCAAGAAAAGCATACCATTTCAGAAACCACAAGATCTTCTTGATTAAAGTCATGGTTACAGTTAGTTTGGGCGACTTTTAATTTAGTTACATTTCAAGTTCTTACATCTCTTGAACGAAAATTTCCCTTTTTCCTCCCTGAGGAGGCCTGATTTCGATTAAATTTCCCTAAAAAACGGGAGTTTCCCCTGAAAGTAGAAGCCTTGTTTCTAACGTAGAGGCTCTGCTTTTTCTTATATTAGCGCCGCAGTAGTCATACAGGATAGTACGTTGGCGTCTTTGTGCTGCAATGTTCCTTTGGGGTCACTGGGATCAAAATTTATCTATTAGTCGCTACCGGCGATTTCACTCTACAATGATTCGAGCAAAAGGTTGCTTTGGGCTGAGATCAGTTCACATGCAGAAGTGGGAGACATTTGACTTATGACCTGATATTTTAAACTGGATTCTCTCATATGTATTTGATTTATTTTTTCCAAAGTAAATTGCCAACTATAAAATATTTTTATCTAATTTTGCACCTTTTTATGATAAAGATCACTATTTGGAATGTGACGAAGATTCAACTTCTCATGCTTCATTTGTTCGAAAATTCGTCCAACTGTGTGGTATGAAGCTTATGTACTTGAACTGCCAAGGAGACATGCTGGATCAATTCCCGCTTTACGAGATGCAAAGTTTAAGGGGATGTTTGCGGTGTGGGCAGTTAAAAAAAACACAGCACTTTTTTCTCAAAAATATATATTCATGCGAAGCGCATAGTAATTTACTTAATTTCAGGAAAATCTAAGACGGTACTCTTCGCACTTCCTAGTTTTTTAACCGTCCTATTCTTGCAGACTGTGGAAATTACTTGAAATTTCTGTTCACAGAGGGGTAATATTATTCATGTGGAAGTGACGTTGTGTGCTTCCAGTCGTTATTTTAAATATGGGAATTTGTTGAGTTATGTACTCCATAACCAACTGCTCCAGCGTTAGCCAAAAACATAGAGATTGATCATTTCAGCTATGGGCCTCAAATTAATAAATAACCGTTTTTGCATGCTAAAAGAATCATTTATAAAAACCATAATTATCTATTTTTATTACCAGTAATGACAATATTATTTCCCACTTTTCTCCATAAAAATGCGTCAATGGCGAAGTAACCGTCGTTCCTTATCACCGAAACTTTCTATAATTCCCACTGTACTCAGCATAAATGCATGGAGGGTAGCGTCCTTTATACCGTATTCCATAACCGCCAAATCGTTCCTGTGCATTCACGCCGTGTAAGGTATTTTTTATTTTTATTTTTATATTTCGAAGTCGCTTGATAAAAATGCTTGCCTGGGCTGACCTTTACCTCTTACTTTGTATTACTATTATCTCTGATTTTACTTTGTATTAATTATTATTACTACCTGTAAATGTAGTGATGCTATTATGTTTTTCCAATATTTGTTGAATTCCACCGCAGAAACTGATGGAACCCATGGTCTGTGTTTGAGATTAGATGATATCACACATCATGAACATGTCAGATGTTAAGCCTGGCTGTATTACTTGTTATTATTTTTATTACTGAAAACGCCAGAAGCGCACCAAGGGCATTAAGCCCGCCAAGGACGTGGGCAAGCCCACATTTGCCGGCCCCTGTACAATAATATTTTTCAAATTTTATTCACTTTTACATGAAATACATGCCTTCAACACCATCATTTCCAATCCCACTTAAATTAAGTTTTCATACAACACAATTGTTTCATGTAAAACTGAAAGAAAAAAATCTGTAAAATTCAAGTTCAGATGGCGCTGCCAATAATCCAAGAAAGCAGCTTCCTCTCTGTCAATTTGCACAAAATTCCGCTTTACCGGCAAAAAATGTTTTCTCACGTACCATGATGAACATATTACAGTGTCCCCCGTGGGCTGAAGGGTCATTGGTGACATATATACTATAACATTACGCCTGCATCTCTCATTAGAAAAATGCAGGTAATAATGGAATATTTAAGAAAAAAGATATCCTTTGAATTCGATTATCAGCGTTGAGTATAATAATTTATTGCTGACAATCATTTTTGACTTTCAGCAAAATACATATCGCATTTTAAGATTTTAACGCTTCAGCGTAAAACTTCGGTTTATGACCGTTGTGTTTATAAAATTTAGCGTTTGACCTTGTATAGCGCATAATTGTTTTCGGTAATATTGTAAATTGCAATCGTTGTTCACATAACAAATTGCTTCCTGAGTCGTTTTCGTACACACTGAACTATAAAGAATATGTAGGGAGGACACTTCTTCCTTTGATTTTCAGCAGGAAATATTTGTGGTCTGGGAAATGAAATAAATTACCGAAACCTGAATTATTATTGGTTACCAGAATATTTGCAGATGGTCAAGGATTTAATCTGGCCAGTATATTTTATAACCGAGTGTTTTTTGATAGTATACGGTTTGCAAGTATTTATGTAGTGTCAATGAATTATACTTCAACGCTTATATTTCGTTTCAGTACAGGAAAATCACGCCTTAATACGGCTTGAGGGAAACATTTTTTTTGGAAAGCTAATTTTTGTTCAAATACATTCCTTGAGACCACCCCCTGTACCTCATGAAAAAAATCACCAAAAATAAGAGTTGGGAACATCCCTAAATTTTTAAAACATGTCCGCCAGTTTGGAAATTTTGACAAATAGCGTTTAGGCAACACATCCATTTTTGTACCTATTTTTAGTCAGCGGAGTGAAGAAATAAGTTGCAATTCGTAAGTTGGCACGATGCACGATGTAAATACGATTATTAGGAGCTGCTACGCAGCCCTTTGTTGCACAGTCGTAACTGCGCATGTGCCATTAGCAGTCTGCGATGCAGTAGCTCCAGAAGCCCTTCTTTTTCTCTCGAAATAGTAACCTGACCCTCTCCCCCTGAAAAAAACACAGTGAACTCTCCCTTTTTTACTTCCCCACGCTGTTGCTATCCCATTTACATTGTACAGAGAAACTGAGAACTCTTATGATATAATCTCTCAAATCAAAGGAGTTGTAGTCGCTTACCTGACACACGTACTATGCCTTTTCAATCATGATGTAACCTGGTTTTTGCTTTGCAGGTGCTGGTTGCAATGGGAAATAATTGCAAAAGAAATTGAGGTTAAGATGGAAGTTTTGGAGGAAAATGGTATTTTCTGCGGGAAAAAGTTAAAACTTCAATGTGTGAAAGTGAAAAGAGGTTCGCAGACTTTGAAAAACATTAGTTTAAAGCTGAACGATGGCATCGCCGGAAAGCTCCAGGGTGCGAACAGGGAAAGTGCACGTTCAGTGCAAGTAGATCTATACAAGCCACCCAGATCGAGTGCCTGCGGTTGTACCATGCCCTCCGGTGCCTGTTTTTAGAAGCAACATCCCACGGTTTGATTTTAAAATGTGTTGTCTCTACTGCGGAAACAAATTTGATAAAGACGATGCGAAGAGGCACCCAAAGCGGTATCCACAGATTTGTCAAGTTGAAACACTGGGGAAAATTGCCACTCTAAGGTCAAACTGTTAGAGGAGAAATGACGAATGGGGCAGAAAGGTTAGAAGCCAAATTGGCGCACAATGTGATCTCGCGGCTGACGAGTTGTAATATCATAAAAGCTGTGATTCTTCTTTTGCCCTCACAGCTTTACGCATGCCAAGAAAATTAGCTGATAACATAAACAGACGGTCAGGTGATGAATCGAAGATTCAGGCGTTTAACAAACTTTGCAGTTTCCTCGACAAGAATGACGAATGCTAGTATTTGGTCTTGGATCTTCTGCAGATAATGTCCACATCTAGCACAAATGGGTCCGTATATAGCAAGAAGTAATTGAAACAGCTGTTAATAGAGCCTTACATTAATATCATCGTACTGCCGCCAAGTATGAGAAGTTTTTGGACTGAAGTTTCTTTCCTTACAGTGGTATGACGTATTTTGACGGACAAATGATACACTGAACGAAAAAGCAAACCCATGAAAGAGAAGAAGAGAATTTTAGATGCTACGATCGTCACAGTTCCAGAGGAGATACGTTCGCAAATTCATGTTTGCTCCTCATATCCCACTTCTGAAGAAATATCAAATGGTGGTGTAAACAAAAGAGGAGATATGGTTCGCCATATTCTTTGCGGCCTAATTAAACCTGTCAAAAGAAAAGCTAGTGTAGGGCCAGCCCAGACATGTTACTAATTCTTAAATCTTTGATTGTACCGTGGTTTATACCTTTTGATTCCCGTCGTATAGCGGGCTACCGCCTCGCTTTTTCCATGAGATCTGGCTATCAAGGAGGCTGAAGGCGTTCTTGCTTAGAAGAAATATTAGATCGGCCAAACACAGTCCAGTACACGGAAATAAAAATTAAAACAGCAAAACGTTATAATTCCGTTAACTATTTGCTTCGCGGATTTTTGATAGCTTCCCGTCCAGGGCTGTTTTTTCCACGATGCTTTCCGCAAGACCCGGTGAACAAGGGAAACTTCCTTCCCGTCCACCACGCTGTACCTCTGAGATACCCGCAGTCCCTTACGTCAAACCGGTGTCCAAAACTTGGAGCCTCTCTTCTTGACGACCGAAGCTCAACTGTCCTCCACTAGACTAAATTGGCCTTTTAGGTACTATAATGTACATGCGCAAGAACAAAAAGTTCCCCCGGCCAGCACCTGAAATGCCTGAGCCCAGGAATGCCGTCGGGTACCCGAAGGTGATTGCAGCATTTCATGTACACAAAAGCTGTAAGACAACTTCTCTAGCAGAAAAATTCGAGCATCTGACTCTTAAGGTCAGTTGCCCCAGACGTTCACGCACCACTTCTTTATTCCTCCCATAGAATTAAAATGCTTCACGTGGTGAAGAATGTTCACAGTTCTTTGTTAAAACAAAAATGGCGGAATGAAACGTCCGTCCGCACGTGTTCATTACAACATTAAAATTAGATAAATTAATCATTGATTGCTTGATCGTGGGCGATCCTATCAGCTAGTGACACAAAAGACCTAACCGTTGCGTACTCTATCATCTCATCCGTGCGCTCGCGTTCTTTTGTATCGGCGGTGCTGGTGGTCATCGGTGTTTTCTTTCACTGGTAATTTCGTACAAGATACTTGATCATTCTCCTGCATTACTTGGGTTCTTACATCTGTGCTTCTTACAGTGAGATTTCTAAGTATGAGGCTTCCGTATCATACATCAAACGAAGTACACAGAATAAAATATTTTAAATCATTAACTTCAAAAAGTTACTAAATCTGTGGGATCGCATAAAAAATAATTTTACAACGAAAACTTGTAATACTTTTTTCTGTACGTGATTCTAGTTACATAGAAGGGGAATTTCAAAAATTTTGCAACGCCATGGTGATGATGATGATGACTCAGCAGGCGCTATCGTCCCCCACTCCCTCCGTACACCTTCGCCTCAAGTCAAGTTACAGAGCATGAGGGAGTACTGTCACCCAATGGCGTAGCTAAAAGTAGGGCATCCATTTTGGCGCATGCGAGCGAGAGTTTGTAAAAGTTTAGGTAAGAGAGAAGATACCATCTTCACGCATTCACTCTCTCACTTGATTCCTGCTGATTGTGGGGTAACCTCCCACACACCTTTCGGCTTTTGCTCGTGTGGTTCAGCTGAATCCACACTTATTCCCTGGTTCGCTTCCAGAAGAGAATTGACCCTCTAAAAAAATAAAAAAAAATTCTGCAAAACAAAAAGGCTGCACCATGCGTGACGGGGGCCGGCATAGCAGTTCCTTCAGTGTTTGAAGCCTGACCGGCTAACATGACGCCTGTGACTCTTTGCCATTCCCACCCCGCCAGGAGTAGCGAGACTGAAGAACAAAAATGGAGTCTTCGTCGAAGAACCGCTGTCCTCGCCGAATCAGGAGCTATTTTGGATTAGCATCGCCCCCGTCACCTACCGAAGGCTAGATGATGCCGAAGACACTTCTTAACCAAGACAAGGCCTGAACAGAAAAAAGAGAGGTAATTTTGTAACCATACTCCATTGCTTTTAAAATTCAAAAAAAAAAAGAAAAAGACGTTGCTGCCTTACTTCGAAAAACAGCGAGGGGGTTAACTCTCGAAATTTGCTCAACTGAATCTAATATTTTTGTTTGTTTGTTGAGAAGTGCATCATTAAGATTTAGCTACTAAGGCGCTTGAGACCCGGTCACTATAAAAGTTTTATTGTGTCCTTGTTCGTGGTTGAATTGTGCTAATGTGATATGTAAATAAATGGGGGGGGGACATGCAAGTAAATATTGAGAGGAATCAAAACGGGGGAGAGAGAAAAAAGAAAAGAAACATGATGTTTGAAGTGATACAATTAATATAAAGAAAAAAACTTCAGAGGCAAGTATAATACATTACACGCTGAGAAACCTCAGTGCTCATTTTGTTTTTGGTCAAAGTGTATTATTCTTTTGTTTTGTGCATGATGTTTTGTGAATATTTTTTAAGGAAATATCAAGTGTAGATCGCATTCTTCTCTCTAAACGAATGATCATTGAACATTATGAGTTTTTGAGTAATAAGTGAAAATTTACAAATTGAAATCTTAAAATTTTTGAATATCAGACCAAATCAGGAAATTGTGTAAACATATTGAAAATATACACCCAACAAAATTGAAAATTGGTCTCTAAAACTCGTTTTTGGCCTTTGTGGGTGGTTTGTGAAAGAAAAACAAAAATCACTGTAAAAGTTCATAAAAAAATTCTGACCAGGTGAGAAACCTGTTCAGCAATAAAAGTAACTGAAGTCAGTTTGTATACCTAAAATTCTGAGTCACCGTTATTACTTGTTTATGTGTGTTCAGTGATCAAGGTATTAATGAGGTAAATGTTGAGCAATTTTTTTCATCAAGCTCATAAATCACCTCGGCACTTAGCAGAGTTAAAGGATCTGAGCCTGGTAAAATTTAATTAATAGATACTTCGACAACGTAAATTTTGCTGTCTGTGCGTACAGTTTTTCTTTTGTTCTACCACTACTTAATTTTTTTATATATGACATGCCACATTGCTTTATACAAGTGTATTTTTACATTACAACACATGGTCATAGTGCCCAGTTCAGATAAAATATTTCAATATATCAATCCTATGTAACCGTAGATGAGCAATTTTACCGAGCGGGCGCACTTGTTCATTCGGTTTTGTAAGACTGGCTAAAATGTATTTAGCGGTACCCTAAGTGGAGGCACAAAAGTCCACGTCAGCGGAGCCTTTTACGTTATTTTTTTTTAATTTTAAGCAAAACAAAGTTTTCGAAAAACGAAGGCTGCCTTTTCCACTGATAAGGAAACACAGCTTGCATCTAGTAATCGACCCATATGTTGGTCACGCAATCAAGTGTCATTATTGGCAATTTTTCGCCACACTTTCATAATTTGACTATCATGAGCCTTGCTTTAAGGACATTCTTTCCTACGGCGCTAGATTCCTCCTTCGCCTCGAACCGCAAGAGCTTCTCTAGTTCTGCGCCTTAAACTTCAGTCACTAATTCTACACGCCATTTCAAAGCTGCATAACTGATGTTACATATCAGGCCTATACTCCGAGTCAACCTAAGAGTGTGCCACCATTTAAGGTACAGAACAATTATTTCCGCTTGTAAGCAACCAGTAACAAAAAACGCACTGCGATCAGTAGCCCTCATTGGAGAACGTTCATTAAAACCGTTTCATTATTCTACATCCTTAATGTGAATCTCAGTTAAAACTGTAGGAGCTGCACTTACAGCAACTCCCGCCACCAAAATTTATGAACCACAATTAACAGCAGTTTGCGTTTGTGGCAGACGTCAGCCAACCTAGGTACAAAGTAAGACTTCTGTCTGGAGGAACTGCGTTCTTGATAACAGATTCCTCTGTGATCTGTTCCTGATGAACAACACTAACTCATTTTATTTTTTATTTTAATTTTTCCATTTTTAAAGTGGAAACTAGTTCCATTTCACCAAATAAGGTAACATTGTGTTATTTCGAACATAAATATCTCTACTATTGGCATTTTCAAAGCCTTTTTCTTAATCTCCGACCTGAGTTACCACTTCGTCCACAATGGAGTCTTCGTCTGAAATGGAATCAATGCACACTAATTCATCAATGAGCACTTTACTACTACATGCAAAAGAACTTTATCTCGTACACCAGACCCGATGATTGAGACGAAAGCACAAAAATGTCAGTGCAATACAGTAGACTCTTCCTAATCCGGCCTACGGCTCCGCCCGTGACTTAAAAGAGGCGGTGTGATGCGTTCTTGTAAAGTTACGAGCGTGGGTTATTTTTCGACCATTTGTTGCTACACAGGCGTCGCTGTGTCAAATGTTTTAGTTTACGAAGATTTCTCACATGTTGGTGCAAAAGGTTCCGACATCTTCTGCAGTACGAAATGCAACAACCAAACGTGTGCAGTCCCGACGTAATGCTAGTAAAGCGATTTCGTGAAAAAGCGTGCAATCGACGAGCATCTTCATTAAAGCAGACAAAAATTCGTGACATGTTTCGAAATGATCGCACTGAGCAGAAAATGCAAGATTTCGTCTGTGCTGTATTACAAATGGCATGCTGAAAGTAATGCCTCGTCCCTCTTAAAAAACATTTTTGTAGCAGTAAAAATTTGAAACTTGGTGGCAAATTACTTGGACATATTGTTAATAATTTATGATGTCAGAAGCTGACTTAAATCATTTTCTATACATTTCTGCCATCTTTGAACCCATTGGTAAAATCCATTTTGGAAAAATTCCTGAGACTGTCGTTTCACAAATGAGTTCACTGCCAGTTTAACGTCTGTCACATCGTCGAAACGTTCCTCAACGGAGGGTCTTTTCTAAAGGGGCAAACAGGAAAACGTCGGAGGGAGCCAAATAAGGATTCTTAAGGCATCACCGTCCACCCCATTTTAACAATACGCAATGAAGTCTCCATTGAGGTGTGGGGGCTTGTGTTATCGTGGTGTAAAAAACCCCTATAAAGTGGAATGTCAAGTCTTTTCCTTCTGATAGCTTCCTTTAGCTTCTTCAATATCTACACATTCAGCGGTTGGCTGAAAAACAATTTTTCGGATGCTGTGTGTTTCTGGAACGTGGAAAGAGCGATGTATTTATTTATTTGTTAACTGTCGCCACGTATTTGGAGTATTATCACCTGGATCTCGCCCGTTGGATTTAACTGCTATAATATGTATAGCTAGTGCCGTTTATGCCCACCAGATGGAGACGTCTCAGCAGCTGAGCCCATCTTACGGATTTATGATGTCAGAAGCTGACTTAAATACACATAGCACCGTGGATTGTTGGCCACCGTGGCGTAAATGTAACGCACTCGGCGAGATATCGAGAGTTTTGTTGGTTCAATTCCACAGCGGTTGGCTGAAAAACAATTTGTCGGATGCTGTGTGTTTCTGGAACGTGGAAAGAGCGATGTATTTATTTATTTATTATCTGCACATAATGAGCATTGGTTATTGTTGCAACTTCTGGATGGTGACACGATGATCAGTTGTGATGAGGTCTTTCACTCGTTGCCTGCTGGTATCTGTCACTGCAGTCGCGGGTCTTCCACTCCGTTCTTTGCCCGACAATAAACTTTCTCCCTCCAGAAACCTCTTCATCCATCTCCAGACAACACTGATATCGCTTGTGGCAACTCCATACACCGCCAGGAGTCTTCTGTGGATTTCTGGAGTCTCACATCCCTCTTTTTCCAGGAACTCAACTACGGCTCGCTGCTTTTCTCTGACATTCATGATGTTTATTTCCGATTCTGAAAAACAATTATCACATTGGTAGCGTATCATAGTACATGTCAATGCAGTTTCACTAAAATCACTTCAAACTTTTAAAAACTATTAAGGATGAGGCATTACTTTCAGGATGCATATTGTACAATGTAAGTTTCTTTTACTGTGTATGCTACATACACATAGATATTGTACTTTACCGTACTGATATGAATAGATCATTTCATTGTTGTAAGTGGGACAGTATACCCACTGATCGTGTTCTTTCACCATTATCATATGCTTGTCTCCAGTGGTTTAGTGCAGAGTGAAAAAGTACAGGAACGCCCGGTGGCTTTACGTTTTTAATACCTTTCCCTCTTACCCCCATCTCCCATTCCCACTCTCCCCTTTTTACATTCTTATATTTATAGTGTAAGAAAGTATGGTGATCTGTCGAAATCAGACCTGGATTTACACATTTTGGCATTCAAAAGATTTCACCATTTGGGACTGCCAAGTGAGAATGGACTTAGAGACGAACTCTACCTTCAAACAAATATGGAACGTTAATTCCAATAATCATGCAGCTTTTTTTTGCCGCAATTTGTTTTTATTGGAAAAGGATTATGGGACTATGGTCTGTCCTTCTGGCAGTATGTCCAGCCCATTGCCATTTCAGGGATTTAACTCTGATCATGATGTCTTCCACTCTCGTCATTTTTCGAATCCACGAGTTCCTCTTCTTATCTCTCCTGGTTATACCAAGCATGCAACTCTCCATGCTGCTTTGAGTTGCCTGCAGCCTTTGTATGTCTCTTTTAGTTAAGGTCCACGTCTCTGCACCATACGTAAGCACTGGAAGGATGCATTGATCAAACACTTTTCTTTTAAGACATAATGGCATATTGCTCTTGAAAATTATGCTGTTTCTTCCAAAAGCTCTCCAGGCAAGTTTTGTACGCCGATTAATTTCTTCATCAATGTGACCCTCACTTGATATCTGCTGTCCAAGATAAACATACGTATCTGTTATCTCCAGTTTTTCTCCATCAATCGATAAATCTTCATTTCTTGTAAAAGCATTGAACATCACTTTTGTCTTCTGAAAGTTCATTTTTAATCCCACTTCTTTACTCTTGTCAGCAAGTTCCTGGATCATACTCTGCAGCTCTGATGGGGTAGTTGCAAAAATGACTACGTCATCAGCAAAACGAAGGTGGGTTAGATAATCTCCATTAATCTTTATCCCTTTGTTTTCCCAGTTCAGCGATTGAAAGACATTTTCCAATGTGCCATTAAAGAGCTTCGGAGATATGGTGTCACCTTGTCTCACTCCATTTCCAATTTTTATGTGTGTTGTATTTTCAAACAGCCGAATCTTTGCACTTGCATTTTCATAGATGTTATTAATAATATTAATGTATGCATCTTTAATACCGCAGGATTTCAGAGCCGTGGTAACTGCTGATGGTTTCACCGAATCAAAGGCTTTTTCATAATCGATAAAAGCCATGCACAATGGAAGTTCATATTCCCTCGCTCTTTCAATTAGTTCTCTCAGTACGTGGATATGATCTATTGTGCTGTAGCCACTCCTGAATCCAGCTTGTTCTCTCGGTTGAGCCATGTCCAGTGTTACCTTCAAGCGGTGTGAAAGAACTTTAGTGCAGATTTTATAAACCACTGATAGGAGGCTGATAGGTCTGTAGTTCCTGAGATCCTCAATGTCACCTTTTTTATGTAGCAGGATCATTGTAGCATTGTTCCAATCCTCAGGAATCTTCCCTTCATTAAGGCATCGAGTGAAAATTTGGGCGAGTACTGTTTCAATTTCTCCACTTTCTTCTTGTATGATGTCTACAGTAATTCCATCTTCTCCTGAAGCTTTCCCCCGCTTCATGTTCTTGATTGCATGAGCAACTTCTGCTGGGAGGACTGGAAGAACTCTGGTACCTTTCATGATGTCTGGAGTACATGTATCATCCCTTTCATATAATTTGGAGTAGAAATCTTTCACTCTTGTCAAAATTTCACCTCTATTTCTTGTTATAGAACCATCTTCTTTTCTCAGAGCCATAATCTGTTTTCTTTTCTTACTGAGATGTCCCTTTGCTATCTTTAGGCTTTGGTTGTTTTCAATTGCTTTCCTCACTAGCTCACAGTTGAATTTCCTTACGTCTTCAGTGATACTTTTTCGTGTTGTCTTGCATAGCTCTATATATTCCACTTTGGAAGTCACATCTTCTTTAGTTGTCCTCATCTCTCTTCTTTTTTGCATCAACATTTTGGTTTTTCCTGATAATTTGTTCACATGCAACTTGTTCTTAGACCCAGCTAATTTTGTTGCTGTTTCCATAAGAGCTTTGGTTACTTTTCTGTTAACTTCCGAAATATCCACTTCTTCCGATGTTAGGCCTTCTAAAGCAGAGAATCTGTTCTTCAGTTCCAACTTGAAAGTATTATGGTGTTTTTTAAGGTTGGTTATGTCAATAGATTTTGTTTTTCTTATGAGCTTGCCACGTTCCAGTTTAGTGTTGAGGTGCATCTTACATCTCACCAATCTATGGTCACTACCTGTGTTGAACTTGTTCAGCACACTGCAGTCTTCGATGACGAATTTTTTGTTACACATAATAAAATCAATTTCACTTGTCGTCCCATTTGGATGTCTCCATGTCCATTTCCTGTGTGGCTTTTTCTTGAAAAAGGAGTTCAAGATGAAAAAGCCTTCTGCCTCTGCAAACTCTACGAGAGTATTTCCACGCTGGTTTCTGTTGCCGTGACCGAATTTACCTACTGAAGTTTCATTCTGTTGCCGGTGCCCTATTTTTGCATTGAAATCTCCCATAATTATCTTCAAATGCTGCTTACCTTTATTATTTAAATGACGAATTTCCTCATAAAATTCTTCAATTTCTTCTTCAGGATGACTTGTGGTGGGTGCATAAGTTTGAATAATCTGAGCCTGGTATCTTCTCGATAGTTGGATAACGAGTCGTGCAGCTCTGTCAGAGGAACTTTCAACTTCTACCACTTTATCCTTCAGTTTCTTGTTTATTATAAATCCAACACCACTAGTTCTGCCAGTATCTGTCCCACGATAATAGAAGAGATGTCCACTTTTCAGTTCAATGAGATCTTCTCCTTTTCTCCTTACCTCACTTAGCCCGACGATGTCCCATTTGATCCTTTGTAGTTCCTCTTCCAATTCAAGAAGCCTTGAATCAGAAGATAGGGAGCGTCCATTGTAGGTAGCCAAGGTCAGCATCAAATGGCAGCCTAGTCCGGTCCTCCGGGGATTCTTAGCACCCTCTGCCTTCATGTCGCACTGGCCGCTGCCTTGGCCAGGTACATTCCAGCTGCCGGAGACTGAGGGCCAAGATTTAAGTTGTAGAGTAGTTTTGGAGGTGTTTGGCCATAACTCACCACGCTGGCCAAGCGGGTTGGTGAGTGTGGGATAGCATTTCCTCTGATCCCGATGGTATAGTTATACCGCTATTGGCGGTCGTCAGAGCCCCTTTAGTGGGAACAGGATGCACCACGAGAAGGCGGGGTTGACATTTGTCAAGGATAGGCTGTGATGTGACGCATATGTATATATATATATATATATATATATATATATATATATTATCATTAACATCATCATCATCATTGTCAACCATTATCAATCCACTGCTGGACGAACATCTCCCCAAGTTTCTTCCACAAAGGTCTGTGTTGTGCCAGTCTCCTCCATGTTACTATCGCATACTTTCGAATTTCATCCGCCCATCTCCCATGTGGCCTTCTTCTGGGTCTTTTCCTGTCCATCAGAATCCAGTCTAAAATTTCAGCTATCCGTCGATGGTCTGTCCTTCTAGCAATATGTCCAGCCCAATGCCATTTCAGGGATTTTACTCTGATCATGATGTTTTACACTCTTGTCATTTTTCTGATCAACGAGTTCCTCTTCTTATCTTTCCTAGTTACATCAAGCATGCACCTCTCCATGCATCTTTGAGTTGTCTGCAGCTTTTGTATGTCTCTTTTAGTTAAGGTCCACGTCTCTGCACTATATGTAAGCACTGGAAGGATGCATTGATCAAACACTTTTCTTTTAAGACATAATGGCATATTGCTCTTTAAAATTATTCTGTTTCTTCCAAACGCTGTCCAGGCAAGTTTTATACGCCGATTAATTTATTTATCAATATGACCCTCACTTGATATCTGCTGTCCAAGATAAATGTAGGTATTGGTTATCTCCAACTTTTCCCCATCAATCGATAAATCTTCATTTCTTGTAAAAGCATTGTACATCACTTTTGTTTTCTGAAAGTTGATTTTTACTTCTTTACTCTTGTCAGCAAGTTCCTGGATCATACTCGGCAGCTCTGATGAGGCAGTTACAAAAATGACTACGTCATCAGCAAAATGAAGGTGAGTTAGATAATCTCCATTAATCTTTATCCCTTTGTTTTCCCAGTTCAGTGATTGAAAGATATTTTCCATTGTAGCATTAAAGAGTTTGGGAAATATAGTGTCACCTTTCCAATTTTTATAAGTGCTGTATTCTCAAATAGCCGAATTTTCGCACTTGCATTTTCATAGATGTTATGAATGATAATTATGTATGCTTCTTCAATACCGCAGGATTTCAAAGCCATTGAAATTGCTGATATTTTCACCGAATTAAAGGCCTTTCCATAATCGATAAAAGCCATGCATAATGTAAGTTCATGTTCCCCCGCTCTTTCAATAAGTTCTCTGAGTACGTGGATATGATCTATAGCGCTGTAGGCACTCATGAATCCAGCTTGTTCTCTTGGTTGAGCCATGTCCGTTGTCTCCTTCAAGCGGTGTGAAACAACTTTAGTGAATATTTTATAAACCACTGATAGGAGGCTAATAAATAGGTCTGTAGTTCCTGAGATTTTCAATGTCACCTTTTTTATGTAGAAGGATCATTGTAGCACTGTTCCAATCTTCGGGAATCTTCCCTTCATTAAGGCATCGAGTGAAAACTTGGGCGAATACTGTTTTAATTCCTTCACGGGCTTCTTCATTTTCTCCTGGAGTTTTCCCCCGTTTCATATTCTTGATTTCATGTGCAACTTCTGCTGGGATGACTGGAAGAACCATTGTACCTTTTGTAATGTGTGGAGTACATGTATCATTCCTTTCATACAGTTTTGAGGTGAAATCTTTCACTCTTGTCAAACTTTCACCTGGTTTTCTTGTTACAGAACCATCTTCTTTTCTCAGAGTCATGATCTATTTCCTTCCCTTACTCAGATGTCCCTTTGCTCTCTTCAGGCTTTTGTTGCTTTCAATTGCTTTCCTCACTAGTTCACAGTTGAATTTCCGCACATCTTCAGCCATACCATTTCGTACCGTCTTGCATAGTTCTATATATTCCACTTTTGGAAGTTGTGACGTGCCTGCCCAGCAGGACACACACGACATAAAGGCAGATAGCAGTCAGAACGAACGTCTGCGTAGCTCAATTGGTAGAGTGACTTATTCCGGAATAAGTGGACTCGGGTTCGTTCCCCGGCGTAGACAAAAATGACGGAGAAATTTACTTCGTTTTAATGGCGCCCGAAGTTTCCGGATGACCCGTCCGTTCAAAATCTCGCAATGGTGTGATGTTCTTTCTACACCGCGAGAGAGGAAAAATAAGAGAATCCCTTCTCCAGCGCTTCAAAAAATAAATGTGTGTGACGTTTCATTCCTCACACCAGATTGACTGGGAGTTCTCAGGCGCACGTTCTACAGCGGATGGCTGCCTGAAATTACTCATGGTCACGGCTGACACGTGGGCCATGCTCCCTGCCCTCTTTCGGGTGGGGGGAGATGTGACGTGCCTGCCCAGCAGGACGCACACGACGTAAAGGCAGATAGCAGTCAGAACGAACGTCCGCGTAGCTCAATTGGTGGAGTGACTTATTCCGGAATAAGTGCACTCGGGCTCGTTCCCCAGCGTGGACAAAAATGACGGAGAACTTTACTTTGTTATATAGTCACATATCCTTTAGTTGTCTTCATCTCTCTTCTTTTTGGCATCAGAATTTTGGTTTTTCCTGATAATTTGTTCGTAAGCAACTTGTTCTTAGTACCAGCTATTTTATGGCTGTTTCCATAACAGCGTTGGTTAGTTTTCTGTTAGCTTCAGAGATGTGCACTTTTTCCGACGTTATACCTACTAGAGCAGAGGATCTGTTTCTCAGTTACAATTTAAAGGTATTATGATGTTTTTTAAGGTTGGTCGTGTCAATACACTTTGTTTGTTTTATGAGTTTGCCACGCTCGAGTTTGGCATTTAGGTGCATCTTATTTCTTACCATTCTGTGCTCACTACATGTGTTGAACTTGTTTAGCACACTGCAGTCTTCCAGGACAATTTTCTTGTTACACATAATAAAATCAATTTCACTTGTCATTCCATTGGGATGCCTCCATGTCCATTTCCTTTGTAGCTTTTTCTTGAAAAAGGAGTTCATGATGAAAAACCTTTCTGCCTCTGCAAATTCTACTAAAGTAATTCCACGCTGGTTTCCGTTGCCGTGACCAAATGTACCTACTGAAGTTTCATTCTGTTGCCGTTGCCCTATTTTCGCATTTAAATCTCCCATAATGATCTTCAAGTGCTGCCTGCCTTTATTACTTAGAAGACGAATTTCCTCATAAAATTCTTCAATCTCTTTTTCAGGATGACTTGTAGTGGGTGCATAAGCTTGAATAATCTGAGCCTTGTATCTTCACGAGTGTTGGATAACAAGTCGTGCAGCTCTGTCAGAGGGACTTTCAACTTCTACAACTTTATCTTTTAGTTTATTGTTTATTATAAATCGAACACCACTAGTTCTGCCTGTTTCTGTCCTACGATAATAGAAGAGATGTCGACTTTTCAGTTCAATGAGAACTTCTCCTTTTCTCCTTACTCCACTTAGTCCGACGATGTCCCACTTGATCCTTTGTAGTTCTTCTTCCAATTCAAGGAGCCCTGAATCAGAAGATAGGGAGCGTCCGTTATACGTAGCCAAGGTTAGCATCAGATGGCAGTGTAGGCCAGTCCTCCGGTGATTCTTAGCACCCTATGCCTTCATGTCGCACTGTCCGCTGCCTTGGCCAGGTACATTCCAGCTGCCGGAGACTTAGGGCCAAGATTTAAGTTGTTGAGTTCTTTTGGAGGGGATTGGCCATAACTTACCTCGCTGGCCAAGCGGGTTGGTGAGTGTGGGATAGCATTTCCTCTAATCCCGATGGTATAGTTATAATAAAGCCCCTTTAGTGGGAACATGATGCAACACGAGAAGCCGGGGTTGATATTTGTCAAGGAGAGGCTGTAGTATATTGCGCACCACCTGATCTTACACCCTCCCTATATATATATATATATATTGTTTCGTTCTTTGGGTCTTAGTTGTCAGGATGCCCAATCACTTCCGGACGGCGATTCGAATCACTGGATCCGCCAATACTTCGTTGGCCAATTAGCCTACACAGTACACCAATAAACCAATGGAGGCACAGTATAACAATTAAAACAGGGATTTAATGGAGACATGCATAAATTACACCGGATTCTTCATCTAATTACAAAGCTATAATTTACGGCCAGCTTTGGCCCTCTTCGGTGTTTCAGAAAATATGTCCTAACGAAAAGTCTGTTCGTTCACAATGAGCCGCAAAGAATACTGGTAAAATGTACTTACATAGGTCCTTGAGTACCCTCAGTATGGTGACACGAACAAGACAACACTCACTCACATTCACTAATATGTCGGCACTACGGGTAGCCCTTTTTAACTTCCATCACCGCTCCTGCTTAGCTGTGGATGAAGCGATGTCGTTCCCCGGTCACTGGAGATACGTAATCAGACACACACACAAGATTTTTCTCCTCTACTCGACACGAAGAGGCTCTGCGGGGGGGGGGGGGTCTTCCGTGGTTCCTGGTGTCAGGCGTTTCACATCTCCGCTCTCTCTCTCTCTCTCTCGGGATGAGCGAGGATATTCCGTAATTATTTTGTTTCTGTCGGCATTCCACCTGAAATCGCTCTTTAGGACAGGTATCGTAGTCCGGCGAGGATCAGAAAGTTTTTAGGTAAATCTGGTGGTTATTATTCATCAGCTTATGCTTTCAGCTGGATTCCCTTCTTATGCTCAGAATTGCAAGAGCACGCAGACGGACGGCAAGCAGTTTCTAGCACGAGGAAAAATCGAGGCCCAGTTCTCTCGGATATCAAACGGGATCTGTCCTCAACAACAATCTCCCCTCTCCAAGAAATTGGTAAGCGGTGAATTCCAACACTTGAAACCGCGACATTTTTATTATAAACCGCTCTTCAAGTCTAAGAGCTTCCATTGTTTCGCGCGCGGCACAGACAAAAGCTTCAAACGCTTTTGCCGTCCAAACACTTTTGAGTCATGGGAAATAGCTTTTAAACTCTGACCTGTCCCATTTCCGTTTATGGGCTCTTTGTTCTCGTGGCAAACACCTGCAACTCGCCACTTGAATTCAAAGTGCTAGAAGATCTTTTCTTAATATACCGCCCCTCGCAAGTGTTTAAATTATGACTCTCTGTTAATTAAAACCACCAATCAAGTTTCAATTACCGTTAATTAACCACGCCTCTCGCCAGTTAATTATGCGAGAGGGGGGTCGTCACATCGCCCCCTTCTTAAAATGCAACTCGTCCCGAGTGCATATAAGCTACCTGTGATTCGCAGCGATTCCACCTCCCGGAACTGCCTACCCTAGATAAGAACTCATCAGTACCCCTCTTCCTTGGTGCCTATCATCGTCTCTACCCTTCTCAAAACAAACGCCTTGAATTGGTCTTTGGAGTTCCCCGGGCACATCCCCTTTTCTAACGAATCTTAGGGAACGCCCACATTCCATGCATACCTGTATAATTATTTACACTGCCACGCCCCAGGGCAGTACACAAATACGACACTACATAATTAATTTGCATTACACAGTTCCACTACCACTTCACACGACATATTGCAATATTAAAATATTTCCACCAATGAGACACAACACCGAGTACACTATACAAAATATTATAACCAACAAACTCATTCCATGTTCTCAGGCTCTCCGCTTCTCACCCTTTCACATTACTAAGTCAACGAACGGGAAACTAACCAATCACCTGAGACACTCACCCTTCAAATGTTTATGATCTTGTATTTCCTGCCCTATACGGTCTAAGCCTATCGAGGTGTATAACTCTAACTGGTCTATTATTGTACTGAGCCTTGTAAAGAACATCGTTTATTCTTTTCTTTACTACATAAGGACCTTCCCACGGGCGCTGCAATTTGGGTGAGCTTCCCTTTTCGCCTACGTGGGTTATAGAGCCAGACTAAGTCTTCCTTCTCAAACACTTTCTCTGCAGCCTGCACGTCATCCTCACCTGCGGAAAAAACATCGGCAAATTCGCATATCATCCCGGTCCACTCTCCAAACTGATACGTACTCAGGCTCGCCGTGGCCTCCCTTGCGACGTCAAGCAAATGCTCCGGCGCCTCGCCACTCGCTTCCACGCTCGAGTTGGGTGGGATCCTTACTCTACAGCTACGCGCCGAAATTACAGGATTCAAGGAACAAAGTGCTAACCCTTCCTTTATCTTCACATCGACGTCACCCAGGTTAACTATTCTTACGGGGATGCAATGTGCTGTTTTTACTAGCGCTCTCGCTACAAGTACATTTTTCGGTAACGGGCAAATATCGGACATTTCGCATACTGCCATCGGAAATTCTAGTGAAAGCTCAGGCAAACATCCTGCCAGAATTGTTTCACTTTTTGCTGGTAAAACACACTTTTCTTTTGCGAGAACTGTGACCCTTTGCGACCTCAGGTGCCCATGTTGACTCCTCATGAGAACCATTTCCTCATGTTCCGTCTTCAGAGTTCCATTCTTAAGGTCCAAAACATATCCGTTCTCATTAAGAAAATCGAGACCCATGATGCATTCTTCAACGATATCAGCAATCACTACCGTGTGTCTGCAGCATTCATTTCTAATTCGTATATCGACGCCTGCGGTTCCAAGAGCAACTAAACCATCACCATTCACAGTTTGAATCTCAACCCGTTGCTCACTCTTCAAACAATCTGCAGGTTCCTTAATTTGCTTGAAAAAATCCGGACGGTGTAATGTAATATCCGCCCCAGTATCCAGCACAAATTGGCATTTAGTTTTATTTATCATCCCCTCAACTCTTAAACCACTGTAATCCTCAGAAAGATCTGTGACGTGCGCTTTCACCGTGCGGGGCTGCTTTAGCTGCGTCAGTTCTCGCCCCTCGAAACTGACTTCTGAGGGTTTCCCGAAGCCTGTTCCTTCGACTTTTTTTTCTCTCTCAACCGTTTTCTACATTCAGAACTGCGATGACCTCTTAATTTACAATACCAGCACTCCATTTTTCTAGACTGCGTATCACTTCTTCCCCGGCCAGGAGACGTAACAGAACGATGTTTAACATCTCTGCGAAGGAGATCCAAAAGCTCTTCGAGTTTAGTTTCGACTGATGCATTGATCGGACTTTCTGCTACAGTCGCCATACGAATTGTTTTTTAGAACTCCTAGTATAGCGCGAAGAGTCAAATTTCATTCCAAGCAAGACGGCTGATTTAAGTGAGTCACAATCCGCCATTCGCACTGAATGCTGAATATCTGGATCAGAAATCGCTTCCACAAAATGTTGCTGCGCCCTCGTGTCCTGTATTTCCGAAATACATTGCCCATACGCAAGCCTTGTTATGCGATCGATGTCGGTCGCGAGCTCTTGAAGTTACTCGTTGACCTCCTGCCTGCGATTTTTCAATTGAAGAACACGGAGTTGCTTTAAATGTTCCTCCCCAAATCTGAGTTCCAGGGCAGCAACGAGACAGGAATATTTTAAACAACTCTCTTCCGACAAAGTTTGTAGGATATCAGCAGCTGCATCCTCAATGATGCCGCAAGCGCGCATGCTTTCTCCCTTTCGCTCCAGCCGTTCACACTCGAAACCATTTTGAACTGGGTCCTGTATACTCCCCAGCTAATCTTTCTGTCAAACGCGCCTGGTTTAATTCGGGTCGGCCTACTCAAAGCTTCGCTCATCACTCCCGGTGACTTAAATTCCGACGAACTTATTTTTGCCTCACAATGTTGTACTCTTTTCCCAATATCCCTATAAAATTTAGTTTGTTCCAACTTAGCACCATTAAATTCCCCAGAAGGTTTTTCCTTTACATTTCTACATTGAGTCTCGCACAAGTTACGAACGCTCTCTAAATTTTAAGTACATTGTTCTATTTGGTCTACGCATTTTACCTGCCCAATTTCCTACTGATCGTTACGCAAGTTGGTATCTTCTATTCTTTTATCAAATTTTTCCTCATGCCCCCAATTCTAGCTATCAGCTGATTTATGCTGCCCGTCTGCTGCTCAAGACTTTCTTTCATGCTGTTGTAAGCTTTGCTCAAAACTTTCTTGTTGTTGTTTGAGCTGCTGCTCAAAACTTTCTTTGGCAGTTTTCAGTCCATTTCTGAGTTCATCTTTCAGTTCATCTAATATTTTTGTAATCCCTTCCATTTTTGAAACTTTCAGCTCAACTTATTATGCAAGTTGCAAAAGTTGGCATAAATACTGTGCTCCGGTTGTACTGTGTTTCTAAGGTATGCAGTACGGATCCCAATGCTGATCACCACTTTTGTTGCGTCCTTTGGGTCTTAGTTGTCAGGATGCCCAATCACTTCCGGACGGCGATTCGAATCACTGGATCCGACAATACCTCGTTGGCAAATTAGCCGACAATACACCACTAAACCAATGGAGGCACAGTATACCAATTAAAACAAGGATTTAATGGAGACATGCATAAATTACACCGGATTCTTCATCTAATTACAAAGCTATAATTTACGGCCAGCTTTGGCCCTCTTCGGTGTTTCAGAAAATATGTCCTAACGAAAAGTCTGTTCGTTCACAATGAGCCGCAAAGAATACTGGTAAAATGTACTTACATAGGTCCTTGAGTACCCTCAGTATGGTGACACGAACAAGACAACACTCACTCACATTCACTAATATGTCGGCACTACGGGTAGCTCTTTTTAACTTCCATCACCGCTCCTGCTTAGCTGTGGATGAAGCGATGTCGTTCCCCGGTCACTGGAGATACGTAATCAGACACACACACAAGATTTTTCTCCTCTACTCGACACGAAGAGGCTCTGCGGGGGGGGGGTCTTCCGTGGTTCCTGGTGTCAGGCGTTTCACATCTCCGCTCTCTCTCTCTCTCTCTCGGGATGAGCGAGGATATTCCGTAATTATTTTGTTTCTGTCGGCATTCCACCTGAAATCGCTCTTTAGGACAGGTATCGTAGTCCGGCGAGGATCAGAAAGTTTTTAGGTAAATCTGGTGGTTATTATTCATCAGCTTATGCTTTCAGCTGGATTCCCTTCTTATGCTCAGAATTGCAAGAGCACGCAGACGGACGGCAAGCAGTTTCTAGCACGAGGAAAAATCGAGGCCCAGTTCTCTCGGATATCAAACGGGATCTGTCCTCAACAACAATCTCCCCTCTCCAAGAAATTGGTAAGCGGTGAATTCCAACACTTGAAACCGCGACATTTTTATTATAAACCGCTCTTCAAGTCTAAGAGCTTCCATTGTTTCGCGCGCGGCACAGACAAAAGCTTCAAACGCTTTTGCCGTCCAAACACTTTTGAGTCATGGGAAATAGCTTTTAAACTCTGACCCGTCCCATTTCCGTTTATGGGCTCTTTGTTCTAGTGGCAAACACCTGCAACTCGCCACTTGAATTCAAAGTGCTAGAAGATCTTTTCTTAATATACCGCCCCTCGCAAGTGTTTAAATTATGACTCTCTGTTAATTAAAACCACCAATCAAGTTTCAATTACCGTTAATTAACCACGCCTCTCGCCAGTTAATTATGCGAGGGGGGGGATTCGTCACAATATATATATATATATGTTAGGGTGGTCCACTTTGCAATGGAAAAAAAGTTATTCAAATCATGGCTCCACATAGCGTAATTTTGTCCATTATGATGTAGTAATGTGTGCACCAAATTTTAGCTCGATACGTGGAAGTTTAGTGGTCGCCCAGAAGTTTACTTTTTGGTAGCTAACTCAAATTTCTCTTCTTTTCAGGTATAAACAACCATGTTGACATCTAGCTTGAGATCTGCCCCCACTAACTGGCTTCTTGAAAAGCCAATCTCTAATTTCTCTACAGCAAGACTTCCCCGTGGATTCGATATGCTCCGGATGGTCCAGTTTTACCATTTAGAAGAGGACAAGAGCTTGTCAGTGAGTTGTAAATTGACCTGTGAAGCAGTTGTGATTGTTTGGAAGCGTGCGGGGATTCCTGCACAGCGGATTGATTCGTGTGTGAGAAATCTCTCAAAACTTTATGAACGATATTTAGCTGTGAAGAAGCACCGTACTCGTCAAGGAGAAAATTACGGTGTGCGTGAGGATATGTTCAAAGTTCAAAAGTGATCTAGAAGAATTGTTTGATGTTGCCGTGAAAAATGCTATAATGCAAATGCAAAACGACGAAGACCAGGTATTCCTCCAGAAACAAAGAGAAGATGTCTTTTAATGTAGTATGAGTGGTGATGGCTTAAAAACAACAGAAAAAGAAATTAGGAAAAGACAGCGGGAGGAAAAAGATAGAAAGGCGACAGAGAAATATAAACAAAAAGAGAGCAAATGTCTTCCTGGGAAAACTGCAGAGCTTTCTTCATCATCTTCACATAGCTCCGGAAGCTAAGGCGAATATCAACCTGTAGCGTCCACATATGCCGCACCTTCTACTCCATTCCATCCAAACGACGTAAAATTATATTTACGTTACCAAAAGTCGTCGGAGCTCTGGATCGAGTCAATCTTCCGGATAGAGGAGCTGTATTCGTTGCTGGAGCCGTTGCAGGGGCGCTTGGACACGATATTTCCGAAATCACCCTTTCCCGAAGCTCCATTAGGCGGCTGTAGAAGATTAGAAAGACAGAAAGCCGCAGCAGCTGAACAAAAGAAATCGTCTTTGGAGGGCCGCTTTCTTTTACATTGGGATGGCAAACTTTTGCCTGATATTGATGGATCCAAGGTGACAGTTGATCGCATTGCTATACGTCTCACTGGAAATGGCCAAGAACAGCTTTTGGGAATTCCCAAGATAGACAGAGGAACAGGGAAAGCTCACGCACAAGCTTGCGTTGAAGCAATTGAGAAATGGAATGTTAAGTCTGAAATCAAAGGACTTGTGTTTGACACGACAGCGAGTAAAACTGGGCTTCACACAGGAGCTTGCACAGCAATTGCAACAGTTGAAAAAACCCTAGGCAGTGAACTCGTTTGGATTGCATGCCGCCATCATGTTATGGAGATTATGCTTTCAGCTGTTTTCTTATGTGTATTCGGTTCAACTGGAGGCCCAGACACTGCACTCTTCAACCGCTTTCAGAAAGGGTGGCCAACGATTGATCAAAGTGCTTATAGTGCAGCAGACATTGACCTCTTTCAGGATCCTATATTAAACAGATTACGACAAGAAATGCTGGAGTATTTACCAAGTGCATTGAGAAAACAGCAACAAAAAGGCGATTATCAAGAACTTCTGCGCTTGTCTCTCTTGTTTCTTGGTGGAGGAAGTGGCACGGAAACATTTCGATCTCCTGGCCTTACGCATCATGCTCGATGGCTGGCTAAAGGCATTTACGCTCTAAAAATATGCCTCTTTCAAAATCAGTTTCAGTTAACACCTAGAGAGACAATAAATACAGTGAATTTGGCTTTGTTTGTAAACCTGGTTTATGTGAAGTATTGGAATAAAACTTCACTTGGAATTAGAGCTCCATATAATGATATCCAGCTTCTAAGTCTCCTAAAACTTTACCCTAGTAAAAAAATTGGGGAGAAAGCCTGCAATGCTTTTGCCAGGCACCTTTGGTTTCTTTCTGAGCACTGGGCAGCCTTAGCTTTTTTGGACGATCGAGTGTCCACGAAAACTAAAGACAAAATGGTCAAGAATCTGAAACGTCCACAGCTGCCCGATTTTCCGAGACATATAGCAATATCTGAGGAAAAAGATCTCAATCTAGAAAATTTTATAACCGAAAGGACTAGCTTCTTTTTCGATACCTTTCTTGTTGGAGGAAAAATTAAATCTAAAGCGTTTCTGAAAATGCAACCCCAACAGTGGAGAAATGATCCTGTTTTCATTGAACTTCGTGAACGTTGCTGTAAGATGAGGGTTGTGAATCACACTGCCGAGAGAGGCATCAGTTTGATTAAAATATACAACCAGTCACTTACCAAGGACGAAGAACAAAAGCAGTTCATTCTTCGACTGGTGGAAAATCATAGAAAACAGTTTCCTTCACCATCGAAGGCATCTCTTATGTCATAATTATTCAATTTTCGAAATTTTTCATTTTCAGTTATGTAGTACCCAAAACTTAAATATTGGGCGACCCCTAAATATCGTTTTTTTGCAAAACCCTTTGGTGTACTTATCATTCACATACTATGGCATAAAATAAAAGTTGTGCAGAAAGAATATTTAAAACATTTTTTTCGACCACCCTAATGTACCCTATCTACCAACAAGTAATTGGACACCTGTGATAGCAAAGGAAAACTAAGTTTACTCACCTTCAATAGTTGGTGGAGACTCCACGAGCAGCGATTACAGCTGCGACACTCTGAGGCATACTCTCAACCAGGCGTTGTACGACAGCTAGCGGTATTTTCTTCCACTCGGCTTGGAGAAGACAGGTCAGTTTCTTCACCGATTTCGGACGGTGGGGCACCCCTTAAGTCGACGCTCCAACTCGTCCTATAGGTGCTTGATATTGTTAAGGTCCGGGCTCTGCGCAGGCCAGTCCATTCGATTAACCCCATTACCACCATACCAAGACATGGTGGACTTCGCAACACGACAGGTGGCATTGTCATCCTGAAAGTAACATGGGTCCACCCCGTTAAACTGCCGCAAAGTAGAGAGCGCATGGTAATCCAAAATGATGCAGTAGGTCTCGGCGTTGAGTCTACCAGGAATTGCGACCAAGGGTCCCGTGCCATACCAGGAAAAACACCCCCATAGCATAATTCAACCACCGCCGAACTTCACAGTTGGCACAATACATTCCGGCAGGAGGCGTTCTCCAGGCAGACGCCAAACCCAGTCCCTGCCACCCGAACGGTAGAGGGTGAACCTTGATTCGTCGCTCCAGAAAACCTGCTTCCACTGTTCAACGGTCCACTGTCGACGTCCTTTGCACCACGTTAGCCGAGCCGCGCTATTGGACTTGGTGATCAAAGACTTGTGGGCGGCAGCACGTCCATGATAACCAAGCAGATGGGCTTCTTTACGGATGGTATTCTTCGAAAGAACACTCCCGGGTGCCTGTTGAAACTCCTCGCGGATGTGGCCCATCGATGTGGTGCGGTTATTCCGAATTTCTCAGGTCAGCACCCATCGGTCTCTAACTCCCAGTTTTGTGAGTCTGCCGGGTCGGGGCACATTACGACAGTCACCTATCATCTTCCACTTGCAAATCACGTAGGCAATTGCCGATTTTGGGTACTTCAACTCGCTGTATATGTCACGTATGAATCGGCCATTTCTGTAATACTCGTCGATTACACTTTTCTCGAATACAGAACGCTCCGAACACCGTGGCATCTTGCATGCGACTGGTTGCGTTGTTGTTTTCCACACAATATTTAACGGCGGCGGCCGTTATGTGTATCAGGACCGAAGATATCGTCGATTGCAGGGATGTCCAATTACTTGTTGGTAGATAGTGTATATATATACACTGGCGGAAAGTGAAAAAAGAACACCCAGAAGGAGACGTCTGATACCAACGAAATTTATACTTTATACAGCATAATAACGGAATACAGAGGATAACGTGATCAAAATATTATGGCAAAATACAGCTGTATTTACTGGTAAACTGAAAAATAACATTTTCATGTAACATAGTTGGTACGAGGTTGAACCGCCATGAACTGCGTCACATTGTGCAATTCTGGCATGGAGTCTGTCATACAAATGTTGGATGAAAGTTTGGGGTATTGAGTTCCAAGCATACTCAACCTGGACGCGTAAATCGGGGATGGTCGTGGCTGGCCGTGGAGACCGGATAAGTCGTTGTCCCATAAAATCCCACACGTGCTGAATGGGGAACAAATCCGGTGATCGTGCAGGTCATGGAAGTTGTCTCACACCCTAAAGTGTATGTTGCGTTGCACGTTCCGTGTGTGGGCGTGCGTTATCTTGCTGGAAAAAACCACGATGGACCGACCTTACAAATGGCACAACAACGGGCTGAATGATGTTGTTAATGTAGGAGGTGCTGTTTAACGTACCCGGTACAAACACTAGTTGTGTACGGGAGTGATAGCTGATTGCTGCCCACACCAGGAGACCAGGTGTAGGACCTGTGTGTCGCTGGCGGATGCAAGAAGAGTGGAGACGCTCCCCTGTGAGTCTGCGAAAACGCATACGGCCATCGGAGGCTCCCAAACAGAATCTGTATTCATCGCTGAACACTACAGATCGCCATTGCGTTCTCCAGTGCAGACGTTGGCGACACCACTGCAGCCGTTCCTGGCGGTGGGCTGGAGTCAGAGGCACACGTGCACGTAGTCATGCATCCAGTAGACGGTTGCGGATTGTTCGCACAGTCACCCCAGGTGCAACGGCAGCTCGGATTAGCGTCGCAGTGGATGTTCTGCTTGACAACGTCGCTCTTCTTATGCGTCGATCGGTCCTCTCATATGTCCGTCTGTTACTCCCGGTTCCCCGTCTTCTCGAGTGGGAATGTTCCTCGGACTAACTACGCCACCATCGTACAACCACCGATACTTCCCGCCCAATTCGCTCCGCAGTACGAGGATACGACTACCAGGCCTCTCGGGGTCCGACTAGACGACCTCGCTCAAAGTCAGATAACTGCTGAAATCCTACATGTCTTCCATGTCCAGGCATTGCAGCTTCTTCAGGGTCTTCGCACGTATCCGTACGCCGACGACTGATTACATTCACTTCGCCGTACTCCTTAAATACCGCCGAGGATAATTTGCATATTATGCCGTGCTGTGGCCTAAGCGCTCACCGGTTTGTCCCGAAATTGACATCACACCTACGTAAACTTGACCCCATTAACATATGTAAATTTCATGATCGTCCGCAAAGTCCTTCTTGGTGTTCTTTTTTCACTTTCCTCCAGTGTATATACACTATCTACCAACAAGTAATTGCACACCTGTGATAGCAAAGGAAAACAAAGTTTATTCACCTTCAATAGTTGATGGAGCCTCCACGAGCGGCGATTATAGCTGCGACACTACGGGGCATACTCTCAACCAGGCGTTGTACGACGGTTAGCGGTATTTTCTTCCACTAGACTTGGAGAAGACAGGTCAGTTTCTTCACCGATTTCGGACGGTGGAAGCACTCCTTAAGTCGACGCTCCAACTCGTCCCAGAGGTGCTCGATAGGGTTAAGGTCCGGGCTCTGCGCAGGCCAGTCCATTCGATTAACCCCATTGTCACCATACCAAACTATGGTGAGCCTCGCAACGTGACAGGTGGCATTGTCATCCTGAAAGTGACCTGGGGCCACCCCGTAAAACTGCCACAACGTAGGAAGCGCATGGTCATCCAATGAATCGGCCATTTCTGTAATACTCGTCGATTACACCTTTCTCGAAATCAGAGAGCTCCGAACTGTGTGGCATTTTGTATGCGCCTGGTTGCGTTGTTGTTTCCCACACGATATTTAACGGCGGCGGCCGTGACGTGTATCAAGACCGCAGATATCGTCGATTGCAGAGACGTCCAATTACTTGTTGTTAGATAGTGTATAAACATATTTACACTGAAGTACCAGAAAAACTGGTACAAACGAGCTTATGAAAAATACATAGCATCGTCACCTATGCGCATACTCTGTTGCGTTCCGTCAGTGCGTATATAAAGCGATTGACATCCTTGCCAGCTGTCAGAGCTGTTTTCGGCATGGGAATGACAAGTAATAACGATTTGGGTGATTTTTAACGCGGTGTCATGCTTGGCGCTCGTGAGATGGGCCATAGTACTTCAGAGATAGAAACAAAGTTCAGATTTTCACGGACCACCATTGCAAGGGTGTACCGTGATTTCAAGAATTCCGGCTAAACCTCCCACGTACGATACCAGTGTGGCTGTAAAAAGACATTGGGTGAACGTGACCATCGTCGGCTGTCAAGAATCGTTTCACGCGATAGGCGTGCAACACTCTCGCAGATATCATCGGATTTTAATGCTGGAGCCTCAACAAGCATCAGCGTCCGGACTGTGTAACGTACCCTGCACAAGATGGGCTTTGGGAGCCGACGCCCAATTCGAGTCCCCTTGATGGAAGCACGACACAGAGCAATGCGCCTCGCTTGTGCACGGCAACACTTCCACTGGACACTTGATGACTGGAAACAAGTAGCCTAGTCTGACGAGTCTCGTTTCCAACTGTATCGGGCAGATGGAAGGAATCGTGTTTGGCGCCCACCCCATGAAGCCATGGATCCCGCCTGTCAACAGGGAACTGTACAGGCTGGTGGGAGGTCCGTAATGCTATGGGGGTGTTTAGCTGGACTTCACTGGCACCCATGGTTCGTCTACAAACTTCTCTGACGGGCCAACGCTATGTGCGCATCCTTTCTGATGAGGTACCCCCGTTCATGTCCTGCATTCATGCTGATGGGTTGCGCCTGTTCCAACAAGACAATGCATCTCCACACAAGTGTCGGGACGCTACATTATGGTTAGAGGAGCATTCTTCTGAGTTTGAGGTGCTGCCATTTCTACTTAAGTCCCCAGATCTGAACGTGATAGAACACATTTTGGATGCCATGTACCGCGCTATCGAACTCAGGAATCCGAGACCTAGGGATACCCCGAATTGTTGACCGCTCTGCAGGAAGTATGGTGTGCATTGCCTACACCATATTTCCAGAAGCTAGTGGAGTTCATGTCTCGTCGTATTTCTGCAGTCCTGCGCTCCTGTGGGGGACCTACCAATTATTAGACTGGTGTACCAGTATTTCTGGCACTTCATTGTATATATATTAACTAAAAGAGACACACAAAGGCTGCAGACAACTCAAAGCAGCATGGAGAGGTGCATGCTTGGTGTAACCAGGAGAGATAAGAAGAGGAACTCGTGGATCAGAAAAATTATAAGAGTGGAAGACATCATGATAAGAGTTAAATCCCAGAAATGGAAATGGGCTGGACATACTGCCAGAAGGACAGACCATCGATGGACAGCCGAAATTTTACATTGGATTCCAAGGGACAGGAAAAGACTTAGAAAAAGGCCACATGGGAGATGGGTGGATGAAATTCGAAAGTATGCGGGAGTAACATGGAGAAGACTGTCACAAGACAGACCGTTGTGGAAGAAACTTGGGGAGACCTTCGTCCAGCAGTGTATTGATAATATTTGACAATGATGATGATATATTATACGTGCAGTTTATGCAACTGGCAAATGCAAGAGAATCAATTTTAATCAGTTAAGGGCACTATCCCCTCAGTACCAAAATCCTTAATTTTCATCGGCTGATGATGTGTTTTCAGTTTCATATTACTGTCAGTATCTTCTCTTATATTTATTCTAAATATTACAATTTCATTTCCTCCTATTTCATCCATGATGCCCATTTCCAAGAGTTTGTAGAAAATACGGGACTTCAGCGAGATTGCTGAAGCAAAGAACGAAAATGTAGATATATAGATAAAAAAATTAATAAAAATAACTAAATGTACGAATGGTCGAACTCTGTGTACTTTGATAACTGTTGTAAACACTTAAGCTGACACATTTCCTAAGAACATGCGCAGCACAGCACGCCAAACCCTTAAGTAGCATGGGAAAAGTTTAATGTTTCTTAAAGGTATTTACTTCACGTTTTTGCTTAAAGTTAAGCACCGAGAACTACAAAAAATAAACAGAACAAAAAACATTCGGTGGGTGATGCCACCTAGAAATATTAGGGGAAGAGGCAAGATTCTCTTGTACCCATAGTCGGCCCTTTTTTTTTTTTTTTTTTTTTTTTTTGTATTTCATTGAGCAACGTTTTTTCCTTTTCTTTTGTTTGAATGTTTAGTTACTACCATGAGCAACTCAGTGGGTCATAAGCAGTCATGAGTCCCTAATTAGGGCCACTGCTGCCAGGGAAAGGAGAAAGCCAGTGCTGTAAGACAAACAACATTCATATCAATATATCAAAGGGATTCGAACCCAGACTGATCTCCAACAAATGGTCCTAATCTAGCACTCAATTCACGAAATCACAAAATCTTTAAAAGCTTTTTCCAGCCAAGGTCTGTCAGACGGAAAGGGCGTGACGCCGTAGGTCGAACCGCCGCTGAAGTGAGGAACGAACAGAAGCTCAGATAGAAAAGAAGAAAAGAGTAAGGCACTGGAAACTGAATTGTGGAAAATATGCATTGCCTGAGGCTAATTACTAAGAATGTGAAGCAAGCTGTCTTTTGAAGTATTTGTCTACTTCCAAACTTCTTGTATATAATGAAAAAATTAATTACATAGATCGCAAATTATCCGGACAATATGTTTGCATTAACGTTTAGTGTGTATGAGGGGAAGACCAATTAGGTAAGATATTATTAAAACATCAGGGCTTATAAAATAATGACTGTCTTGCTCTAATGTTTGAGGCACCTTGTTGAGAATTGTTGACTGTAATGCTAACGAATGTTACTAAATTGTCACCGTCGTATTTCAAATACGTTATGGAGGTTGTTGTAGAAGATATCTCACTACTGCGACGGCAGAACTATTATATCGCGTAGTTACATAATTAAAGCCGCTGTGTAAAATGTAAACATATTTTCCGTCTACTGCGGAGGAAAGATACACGTGACACTTCGGAATTGCTTCAATAAAATTAAATAATTTAAAAGATCTCTGAATATGGTACGGAAAATAGAACAGCAACAACGGAACTATTTCCTACTGCGTAAGGTTACACATTGAGAGAGATTTCTCTGCAGAAAGCAAATTTCTTTCTCTGTAGTTGAATCATAGGCTTTTGCGATGAAGTCGAGTCTTCAACCATTCAACTAATGAAAACGCACAAAATAAAACAAAAAAACAATAAATAAAACAGAAATACGAAAATCGCAATTTTTTAGAAAAACTTTTCGAAGAATACAGCAGTTCTAGTCACGAGTCTGTCGCTTTCGTATTTCAGTTACGTTCCTAAAAATTTATAGAAACAACAATGTGCGACAGTTTCTATGTAAACAATTCTTATTGACGCCAAAGGTCGATGAAAAAAAATGAAAAGAAAAATCAAGGTGCCTATATTACCAGAGACATCGTACTGTCGTTTTGTGTTGGCAGCAAAGAGATACCCGATTTGCCTGATCATTTTGCATTTCAAGTGCGGATTATGTACGTGTTGTTGAATTTCAAATAATAGTGGAATATACAGGTTAACAGAATTAACCATGCCTTAAATAAAGTAAATACCGAACACGGAAATTTTCTGCTTAATGATACAAAAAATTTAGGTCTTCAGCACTTTTCTGTTATTCTTATCTGTCACAGTACTCCGCTCTTACTTAAATGTTTATTTCATCCCGGCCTCCCAATCTCCATCGCGTTGGAGTTATAGATTTAAATTTCACTCTCTGCTGGTGAATAAATAAATCAATAAATAAGTATGTAAATAAATAAATAAACTGCTCTTTTAAAGGCTGGTTCCGGTAGTTTTTGTCTAATACGAAGTTACTTCCGATCTACAGGGTGTTCACAATGTCTCCCCCCTGTAATAAGAAATGCAAGTGAGCTATATATCTGTTGTATGATGTATATTTTGAGTTATATGTTGAGGCATCCTTAAACATCCAGTGGATCCGTTTGGGCTCCGTCATTCTCGTGACAGAGAATAATTTTACGCCATATTCTGTTTTACGCCATATTCCGAAGCTGTTGCTGGGTGATACGAGAGAAAGCACATCTCACTGCTTGTTTAAGTTCATCAGTTGTTTGGTAACGCTGCTGTGCAACAACCTCCTTTATGAAACCCCAAAGGGCATTATCACACGTTGAGAGATCTGGGCTTCGAGGTGGCCATTCAAGTGGAGCGGACCGCACTGCCGAACCTCGGCCGATCCAACGATCCCGAAAGACCTCACCAAGGTATTCCCGAACAGCGATTGCGTAATATGCGGGTGCCGCATTCTGTTGGAACCATATGTCATTCAGAATGCCAAGATTTCCAAGTTGTGGCGCAAACTAGGTTTGCAGCATGTCCAGATAAGTTGTGTGTTTCACTGGACCATCAAAGAAATGCCGTCCAAAGAGATGTCGACTTTCATTGCCGCCCATATCATGACATGCGGAGGATGATGATCCAATTCTTCAACATAATGTGGGTTTTCCTTGGATCAGAACACAACGTTCCGTGATCGACAGCTGCGGTATATCGCACATTCATCACTGAAAATGACCTTTGAACGTTTTGGGATTGTGGCAAATGTCTGAAGCATCATTGCACATGCATCCCGTCTGCGGTTTAAATCGATGTCTGATAACTCCTGTACCAACATCGGTCGATATGCGTGCAAATTCAGGTCATTCTTCATGTGCTTATGCAGTGTCGATCGTGGTATTCCAAGCTCCGCTGATCGTTTGCGGAGCGACTTCATCGGTGACCTGATAACTGATTCCTCGACCGCTTGACACTGTTTTGCTCTGGTTGATGGTCTTCCCGTTTGTGGTTTATTTTTGATGTTGCCTGCTTCAAGGAGTCTATGTCCCCACCACAGAAGAGTCTGTTTTGGAAGGGCATCTTTGTCGAATCGTTGTTGTAAATCGGCACGCAGGTCACGGATTGTCTTCCCTGTGTGTGGACGTTCGTGTACCCAGACACTGACAGCAATCCGCTGTTCCAGGGTGTATTCGTTGGTATCACACATGGTTCCGGTACTTAATCTGTAAATAAACACAATACAGACCATAACTCAACATATACATCATACAACAGATACATAGCTCACTTACATTTCTTATTACAGGGGGGGGGGGTTACAAGACATTGTGGACACCCTGTACTCTACTTCCTGCTTCTCTTCAAGTTCCATCGTTAAGGTTCCTTTTTTTCTCTTTGTTTAGAGAGCACTGATATCCAAAGTTGCAGAGAGACAACGGTGGTAATGTTATTACTCGTAAGTTAGAAAAGCTTTTAAAATCTTTGTTGACGGAGACCGTGTGCTCCTGCAATTCTGTATTTCCCATATTTTGCGTTTATTCTTTCATATCAGGGCATATTGTTTCCGCTCTTTAATTTTCCCTTTATCATTATTTTTTTTTTTTTTGCCTTCATAAAATGACCATTTTGTTGCAGGCATGCAGGGACTAATCCTAATTACAGGTTCTCATTTGAAGCCAGCATTGAGTTTGAAAAACTATAAATATCTCTATGATACAATCCGCAGACTTAAATTGAGGAGTTGGGTTTCATATAAGCAAACTTAGAACTAAAAGAACAAAATTATGAAAAAAATTCCGGCGGCGTATGTGCAAACCCTTACAAAAATGTACAATAAAGTAATAGAGCTAATATACTTCCCTGATGTTTGGAAGTCTGCTGAAGAAATATTATTTCCCAAGCCTGGCCAAAACCTTGCTAATCCGGAAAATCACAGACCTATCTCGTTACTCCCAACTATGGGAAAATATTTTGAAAACAAAATTCTTATAAGAACGCATTAATTCTGTAAAGAATACTCAATCATACCCTTTATACCACGAGGTTTTCGAGATAAGCACTACAGCGTACACCAGCTCTCTAGAGTAGCTGAAAGAAGAGCTGAAATGATAATAAGAAAATAGCACACAGCTGCTATATTTTTGGATGTAGCTAAAGCTTTGATAAGTGCCCACATGATGGAATTATTTATAATATTATAGCACATGATTTCCCCCTTGGATAATAAATATGATTAAATCATATCTTTAAAACAGAGCATTCCGTGTTAAAATTAACGGAAAAAAATTGAAGCTGGTCTTCCACAAGGCAGTGTTCTCGCTCCTAAATTATATAAAATATTTACATCAGACTTTTCCAAATGTAACAACAAAAATCTGACTACAGCACTACACTGAAGAGCAATTGAATTAGAGATAGCTGGCGTTATGCAAATGTGGCGCTGTGGGCGGCCCTGTAAAGGGAAACGACATGACGTATGCAGCGATCCGATAGTATAAGGAGTGATGCGACATGAATCAGTAAGAGTCGGACGCAGTATGGGTAAGATGAAGGATCTAAGAGCATTTTTATCGTGAGCAAATTGTCGGGTCCCGACGAATTGGTCACTCCATCTCGGAAGTCGTGCAGGAACTGGGATTTTTACGAGCCACTGTGTCACGGGTTCACGGTGAGTACTTCGAATCCTGTAAAACCATCCCTGCAAGGGCCAACTGCCGTGGACAACAGCGTGTGGATGAGCGGGGTCATCGTCAGTTAGATCGCATTGTAATAGCGGATAGACGGGCCACAGTATAAGAAATCACTCGGCAATTTACCGTTGATGCACAAAAACGTGTAAGCATCCACACCATCCAAAACCATCTCCTCGCTATGGGGTACAGAAGCCAGCGTCCCACGAGGGCACCGCTGCTGAGCGCACATCACAGGGTGCAAAGACTAGCATTGGCGCGGGAACATTGCCACTGTAACCTAGATATGTGGGAAAATGTTGCCTGGACTGATGAGTCGAGATTCCCGTTGGTACATGCGAATGGCAGGATACGAGTACGGCACAAACCACATGAAGCGGTGGATCCTTCTTGCCAGCAGGGCACTCTTCAAGCTGGTGTGGGTGGCATTCTCGTCTGGGGACTGTTTACGTGGACTGAAATGGAACCACTGGTACATGTGACATCGTCCTTCACAGGTCAACGTTATTGGAATATCCTGGACTACCATTTGCTCCCGTTTGTGCATTTTCAACATCCCTCTGGGGACCTCATCCTGCAATAAGACAATGCACCGTGCCATCACTCCCGAATTGTATCCGAATGGTTGGATGAACACTCCACTGACGTGACCTCGCTGCCTTGGCCAGCAAGGTCACCTATCCTCAACCCCATCGAGCACATCTGGGATGCCATCGAGAGAGATGTTCGAGGCTCTGACTCCCCTCCCTCAACTCTTCGTGAACTGTGGGAGCTTCTTCAGGGGTCGTGGATCCGTATGTCTTCCAACGCTTTCGGTGTCTTGTCGAGTGCATGCCGAGACGAATCGCCGCCGTCATAAGGGCGAAAGGTGATGCTACACGTTACTAGACAGGTACCTCTAATTCAATTGCTCTTCAGTGTATCAGCTGATGACACGGCACTTTCCTATTCATTAAAAAATAAAAATCAGGCTGTTTTTTGCTGCAGCACTATGTGAGAAATTTAGAAAGATACTTTCACTATTCGAAAATAAAAATCAACACCGATAAAACGCAAGCAATAATGTTCTTTCGTAAAAGGGTAAACTATAACCCGACTTTGAAATTGAGCTGTATGGTAAAAAAATAGCATGGGTAAAAGATGTTAAATATTTAGGTCTTACTATGGATCACAACCTAAACTGGAACAATCACATCAAAGAAACCCTATCGAAAGCGTTAAAACCCAGAGGATGTATCCAACCCTCAATTAAAAATAAAAAGCTTAGTAATAAAATTAAAACTTTGCTCTGGAATGCCTGTTCCATTCCTGTAAATATTTATGGCTGTCCAATATGGGGTAACTGCAATAAGCAGACAAAAAACAATGTTACCTGATTTCAAAATAAAACCCTAAGAATGATGGTAGGACTACATGGAAGACCCTCAAATATATTTTTTCATTTCATTTTATTATTTCTGCTGTTACAGGTTATTGAATAATGATAACAATTATTGACAGTTGTAAAATAACATCAAGGAAGCTCCAGGAAAAGGCCTCATTGAGTCCTGTCTAAGTCCTGAGCTCCCTAAAAATGCTATCAGAAGCATGCTAAATATTAATTCTATTCATTACACGATGTATGACTTAGCAAAGAAGTACTATGATAAAGCGAAGGATCACCCCAATCCACTTGTTAGAGAGGCCTTTAATTACACTGTCATTGATACCGACGAATATAAAAGGCCCAAGACTATTTTGAACAAGGTTCCAGAAAAGAACCTAATTCATAGTTACCCACGCGGTAAAAATGTTTACTGCGAGTAACTGCCTTTATGGTTATTTCAATTTAATTTATGAAAGCCGAAGTTAAAAGCAATATACAACTCGAAGTGAATTGCAGAAGAGATAATAACTGGAACTAACTGCCTTTTGTTGTAATTTTATCATTATGCATAAAAAATGCATTAATTTGTGCTATATTAATGCACTACTTGATAGTATTTCTTATTGTGGACAACTCAAATTTTAGCAACAATTTCAGCAAAAGTCAACATTGCAGCGGAAAAGTAAGAAATGCTCAACGAATAAGCAAAAATATTTTCTATGATTGGCCCTTAACAATAGAGACAAACAGCTGACTCCAGTTTGAAAACAGAGCAAACGGCAAGTTTGGTTTTACCAGTTGCCTGTCATTAAGCAAGGACGATTGTGAATTGTGTGAATAACTGGACGTTCCTCTACGAATCTTTTCTTCTGCGTACTATTTTTCTTACAAGTTCTTTCTTCCCTTGTCCTTTCTATTTTTGTTGCGATTGGTCGCTGGAGGATGGCACGTCGCTTGCAGTGTGATGTTGCTGCAGGTAAGTATGCAGGATAGCTTACTACTTTGTTACTTAAAGGGAAACCGTTAACTTCTTGCATTCCAATTTTTCCGCACTGTTCTTTCTCACTATTCTATTAGGTCATTCGTTCCCGCTTCTCTGTGCACTTCTATTATCTTCTACCAAAAAGCGCCACGCGCTGTGGGTTCAGGAACTAAACCTAAGGTAGGAGATGGTGGTGTGTGGCGGACTCAAATTTTCGCCTAACTTTTTCAAGCTGAAATCTTGAATTAGCTTCTTGCTCTTTGAGTGAGCAGTACGTGTATTAGTTGTAGACGTCATTTTTTACGCTTTCCAACCGTAGGTTGAAGAAGCGTATATGCTCCAGCTTTTTCCGTCCGTCTGTCCGTCTGTCGGCACGATAACTCACGTAAAAGTGGTTCCATTTCGATAAAATTTTAGTATGTGGTAGGGGACCACCAGGGGACGAACCCTTTTGAAAATGGGTGAAGTAGGGTCAAAGGTCACGCCATAAGAGCGGGATCCATTCAATTGCCCTTATGCGTATTTTTTTTTTGGTTCAATTTCAATGAAACTTTAGTATGTTACCACATACTAAAGTATGTGGTAACATACTAAAGTTTCATTACTAAAGGGGATCACCTGGGAACGAACACTATTGAAAATAAATGAAATGGGGTCAAAGGTCGAGACATAGAAGCGGGATCCATTCCATTGCCTTTATGCATCATAACTTGCGTAAAAATGGTTCGATTTCGATGAAATGTTAGTATGTGGTAGGGAGCCACCTGGGCACGAACCCTATTGAAAAAGGGCGAAATGGGGTCAAAGGTCAGGCAGGACATAAGAGCGGGATTTGTTCCATTGCCCTTATGTGTCATAACTTGCGTTAAAATGGTTCGATTTCGATGAAATTTTAGTATGTGGTAGAGAGCCACTGGGGACGAACCATATTGAAATTGGGCGAAATGGGGTCAAAGGTCAGGACACTGGAGTGGGGTCCATTCCATTGCCCTTGTGCAGCATAACTTACCTAAAAATGTTTCGATTGCGACAAAACGTTATCATGTGGTTCCGGAGGTATAGTGAACCGGTTCTGTTGAATATCAACCAAATGGGGTCAAAGGTCATTGCACAAAAGCAAGATTCATTCCACAGCCATTATTCTCATAACTTGCGTAAAACTGCTTCTGTTGCGACAAAACTTTAGCATGTTCTTCTTGATGTATACTGAACCGGTTCTGTTGAATATCATCGAAAATGGGGTCAAAGGTCATGACACAGGAGCGAGATTTATTCCATAGCCATTATCCTCATAACTTGAGTAATAATTTCTGGTATGTTGGAAAGCGTATCATAATCAATGCATTGCATGATTTTACTAACTTGTTATCCACTAAAACGTGATTGAGTGTTACTGGATAATGATAGCGGTGATGTTTCATTGCCGTGCCTAACAGGCTTAGTGGCGTTGAAAGCAGTGGCTGCGTGGAAGTTGTCTGGTTGGGCCAGTGTTGCCAACTTATTCATTTTATTGCTAGATTTATCAATTTCTAACTACGTTTAGCCATAAGAAAGCAGTGTTTAGCCATTTTTTAGCCTATGGAATCCGCAAGTTAGCCACATCTAGCCATTTTTGACTTACTTTACCCTTTCCTAACTTTTAAAGTAAAAGCAAGAGTGAATTCGGTTTTTAAAGCGGCACATTATAATTTATCAGTTGGCAACAAAAAGTGTTGTCACCAACGAAATAGAAGTAAGTTGTCACTTTGTACTTTTCAGTGTATGTTTAGACCAGAATATACTGCCGACAATATGTACAATTTATTTGTTGTGATGACCCGTAAATTGTACTCACAGAAGTTTCGGGAAGAATGGCTGAGCATGCCTGAATTCAGGCAATTGTTATTCCGAAGCAAGGAGACTGCAATAAAGCTATTTGTAGGTGGTGTAAATGTGAACTGAAAGCCACATTTTATGATTTGCAAGCTCATGCAAAATCGAAAAAACATGCCAATTTACGTGATCAGTTTTCGTCATCCAAGCAGCAAACATTGAATTTAAAGCCTAAAGAAAAGGTTAACCTTGATAAAGCTGCCGCAGAAGCACAACTTGCCTTATATATTGCTGTACATTCAGCAATGATGCTGATCGATCATTTGTCTAAAGTTTGCACAAATAATTTTGCGGACAGCAAGATAGCGCTGTCTTTGCATATGCACAGAACCAAATGTAGTGCACTAATTTTGAATGTGCGGTATGACCATTTTTTGATGAAATTGGTAGACGATATCGGTGATGGAAAGTACAGTCTTCTGCTAAATGAATTAAATGATGTAAGCGCCATAAAACTATTAGGTATTGCTATAATTTATTATAGCGCAAAACATTCCAGAGTCGTGTTCACATTCTTGGAATTTTTGCCAATGGAGTCTTCCAATGCCAATGCTATAGTTTCAGCCATAACGAATTGCTTGGCACAGAACGGATTACAATTTAAAATCTTGATGGGCATTGGAACCGACAATGCTAGTGTTATGGTGGGTGTAAACAACGGTGTATGCGTTCAATTCAGATAAGTGGTTCCTTCATTTATATTGATCCCTTGTGCATGCCAGTCCCTTTAACGTGCCGTTTCAGCAGCAATCAAAGTTTCTTTACCACGTAATTTGGAGTTCCTTATTAGCGAAACTTATAGGTGGTTTTTGAAATCTTCAACACGGCAAGAAGCATATAGAAATACCGGCTGCTGAATGATGGACGATGTAACCCTTTGAAATTGTAAATGCTTGTAAAACAAGGTGATTATCTATTTCTGTTGCAGTAGATAGAATTATCTCGCAGTGGAGTGAATCAAAATTGCATTTTGAAATGGTGCGGTCAAATGGGAAATGTTACACAGCTGAACTGTGTTTGAAAAGTTTCCAGATAAACAAAACTTCGCATATTTCTACTTTGCCGCCCCAGTGGCGCAGTGGTCTAAGCGATGGCTTCAGATCATTCGTCCGAAATGGGCCCGGGTTCAACTTCCGGTGAGGCATGGATGTTGTGTTTGTCATACGACACTGGCTCTCTCATTCCATGGAACCAGTGACCCTAAATTAGGGACGGGCGACTGCTTATAGCCCATTGAGTTACTCACGGTGGTCGTTAACCCTCCAATCAAAAACAATATATATATTTTTACTTTTAAGCCCAAGTTTATCGGATGTACATAGAGTTAACAAAGCTTTTGAATCAAATATAAGTGACCCAAAAAAAGTGCTTTGTAGTTTAAAAGTTCTTCAGAAATTGCTTGTAAAAATGATCAATTTGCCAAGTATCAAAGTGGACCTGCTTTAACAGAGTTTAAACGAACATATTAATATGCATGCATATTTGGGTTATATGTTTGAGACACATGCAAGAGAGTAAGTTTTCCAGTTGCGAAGAAAAACATATTCGATAGAGATGCAGAGACTACATTCTGTCACTAGTCGGACAGATACTTTAAGGATTACCAGAAAATGTGAGAATTTTGGAAAATATATCACTGTTTTCAGTGTTTGAAGCTTTGAAAGTTGTGCACATTCCCTAGTTCCGGTGTTAGAAAATCTTCAAATTTTGTTATGTGTCATAGACAAAATTGAGGGTCAGTGGCGAAACTTACCAATTGTTACTTGGCATAATTTTGAGAACACAGTTTCTTTCCGGGCTAAGGTAAAGAACTTTGCCCCATGTTAGTACGCAGAAAGCAAAATATATTTCTATTACAGATGAGTGTAACAGCAACATTATTTTAGGGGTTAAATTATACAAAATACTACTGATCATCCCAGCATTCCTTGAGATTTTATTAGATAAAGTATGTATATGTGTATTATATTTTAAATCATTTTGTATGATAGTATCTAAATATTTATAATGCTTAACAATTTCGACATAATTTCCATTTAAAGCAACTCCCTGAAATGTAGGTTGAATATCTATTTTTTTGGAAAAAATCATAAGTTTCGATTTGTTAGGATTAATGGCTAGTTGATTCTCGTAAGGCCAATTTGTAATTTCTGCAAAATCTCTTTAAAGTTGATCAATAATGGTGTTTATATCATTTCCATGTAATAAAATGCACTGCTGGACAATTGCTAAGGACGGATCATAAACGGCTATATAGCGCATAAAAAAGTAAGTGTGGTTGGATGCCAAGTGAAATAAAATAATGTCAGAATGCCAGGACATTACAAGAAAGACAATTTATTGTGCTCTGAAATCCAGAAGGCTTTGGAACGTGTTAAAGGGACAAACAGGCCATTTTGTGCAGAATACGTAAACGTGAAAAAATGCAATTACCGTCCGCAGGCGTTCCGGCGTAAGATATCAATACGGGATATGGCCACCATGGAGGGCGATGCAAGATTCCACACGTCGTGTTATGCTTTGCACAACATTATCAAGCAGCTGTTGGGGTAATTTATCCCATTCCTCTGTCAGTGCACGGATGAGGGTGTCCTTGTTTATTGGTGGGCATTGGCGACCAGCAAGACTCCTCCCCAAAGCATCCCACACATTTTCAACGGGATTCATATCTGGAGAACGTGCTGGCCATACGAGGCGTTGAATATCCTCGTTCTCAAGACACTCCTGGAGAGCGACTGTTCAATGACATGTTGCGTTGTCGTCCATGAAATTGAATCTATCACCGACAGCACCACGGAACATGCAAACATGAGGTAGCAGAACATCATTAATGTATCGTTGGCCAGTCAAAGTCCCAGTTCGAAGCGCATAGAGGGACGTACGGCCAGTGATCATGATGCCAGTCCATACCATGACACTACATGTCGGATATCGGTCCCTTTCCTGTATGTTTGCTGGACAATATGCAGTACCACTATCACGCCAGATCAGTTGTCGTCGACAATCAGACGATAGACTGTATCTAATCTCATCTGAGAAGAGGACAGCAGACCAGTCGTTATCAGTCCAATTGCGATGTTGATGGCACCATTGCAAACGGGCGGTACGGTGACGTCTGGACAATGGGATGCACACAACAGGACGGCGGGCGTATAGTCCTCCTTCATGCAAACGTCTGGCGACGGTTTTTCGGGAGATCCGTTTGCCGGTAGCAGCCATAAACTGATTTGCTACCTCACTAGTTGTGCTGCGCCGGTGTCTTTGTGTTGATAGCACTATGTACCGATATTCTGCAGGTGTCGTACTGCGAAGACGACCTCCCCCGTGACGTTTGCTACACTCTCCATTTGTTTGAAATGATTTCCAAAGCCTTGAAACAACACTGTGACTGACGTCGAATTTCCTGGCAACATCTGTTATTTTTTGCCCTTCTTCAATCTTGCCAATAATACGGCCACGCGTAAAATAATCTAGGTGATGTCGGGAAGACATACTGAAAATTGCAAGTTCGTCAATTGATTCTTTCCCTTTCAACTTTGCGTTTGAACAACAACGGTCAATACGCGTCAAATCCTTTATATCTCTTATCAGCACTATGACGTCACGAACAAGTTCGGTAATCCAAAATTTGCATACGCACAACACGTCTTACTCTATCCCGCACTTATGCTAATTTCCACATTTTCCTGCCTTCCATTTTATGTTTGCTATCGTTGCTATTGTCATCCGTCCTTAGCAATTGTCCGGCAGTGTAGTAGTATCATCTGCATATAGTATTAAATCTGCATTTTGTAATAAATAAAATATGTCATTAATATAGATATTAAAAAACAGTGGCCCAAAGGTCAAGCCCTGTGGGACCCCAGTATTTATCCTTTTTAAGATTGAATCAACATTAAGTTGTGTATATTGTGGCCTACCAGTAAGATAGTTTTTAAAATGATCAAATGCTGTCCCCCTTATCTCAATTTTATGTAATTTGTTAAGCAAAGTTACGTGATTTATCTTGTCAAGAGCTTTAGATATATCAAAGAGTAAAGCCAAGATATAGTTATTCGGCCTCAAATTTGTTTGAATTTTATTTGTCAAATGAAGTATGGCAATTTCCGTTGAGTAATTGGGTGTGAAACCAAATTGGTTATAATTGAAAATAGTATAAAAGATACCAATATGTCGCGGAGCAGTTTTTCAATAATTTTTTCAAATATTGAATTGTTGACAATGGGCCGGTAGTTATTAATATCATCTAGTTTCCCAGCTTTAAACTGTGGTGTAGCATTTGCAATCTTTAAAGCTTCAGGAAAGATACCGGTATTTAATATGTCGGTATAGAGATGTACTTAAGGGTCTACAATAGAGAATTTTACAGATATTAAAATTTTCTGTAAAATGTTGTCGTGTCCTAAGCCTGAATTAATATTAATGTTATTTATTTGATTTAATAATTCTTGTCTGGTGATATTTGATAAGTGAAATGTATTTTTTCTATTGGTAGTAGAATATTTGGGTAAATTAGATGCATAATGTTGTGGTAATTGATTAATAAATAACTGTGCACTGGATGTAAAATGATCATTTATTTCGTTAACTATATCCAGTTTACTTATTATTTGTTTATTTTTAACAAATAAATATGGAGTGATTTGTGTGTTAAATGTACGACCAATAGTAGATTTATACACTGACGGAAAAAAATCCCAACACCACGAAAAAATTGTTGTACAGGAATGAAATGGCGGCAATACATTTGTATAGGTAACATATTTACTCGATTAAAGTTTCAAGAACACAGCTTATTGTAAGCGCGAGAACAGCCATTTTAAATGTGAAATGCTTGTATATTAATAACCGGTGTAACCGCCAGAATGTTGAATGCAAGCACGCAAACGTTCATCATTGTGTCGTACAGGTGCTGGATGTCAGTTTGTGAGATAGAGTTCCATGCCTGTTGCACTTGGTCGGTCAATACAGCGACGGTTAATGCTGGTAGGGGGTGACGCTGGATTTGACGTCCAATGATGTCCCATACGTGCTCGATTGGTGAAAGATCTGGTGATCTAGCAGGCCACGGTAACATGTCGACACTTTGTAGAGCATGTTGGGTTACAACAGCGGTATGCGGGCGAGCGTTATCATGTTGGAAAACAACCCCTGAAATACTGTTCATGAACGGCAGCACAACAGGTTGAATCTCCAGACCAACGTACAACTGTGCCGTCAGGGTGCGTGGGATAACCACGAGAGTGCTCCTGCTGTCATAGGAAATTGCTCCCCAGACCATACCTCCAGGTGTAGGTCCAGTGTGTCTCGGCCGCAGACAGGTTGGTTGCAGGCGCTCACCTGGCTTCCTTCTAACCAACACACGGCCATCACTAGCACCCAGGCAGAACCGGCTTTCATCAGAAAACACAACAGATCTCCATTCCGTCCTCCATAGATCTCTAGCTTGACACCACTGACGTCGCAAACGGCAGTGGTTTGAAGTAAGTGGAGTGCACGCTACAGGGCGTCTAGCTTGGAGCTGTCCTTCAAGTAACCGATTTGTAACAGTTCGTTGTGTCACTGTGGTGACAACTGCAGCTCGAATTGCTGCCGCCGACGCGGTACGATGCGCCACGGCCATTCGCCGTAGACGGCGGTCTTCCCTCTCAGCAGTGCCACGTGGCCGGTTGGTACCCCGTCTTCTTTCGGCAGTACCTTCCCTTGACCACCGCTGCCAACAATCATTCACAGTGGCTACATTCCTGCCAAGTCGTTCTGCAATATTGCAGAAAGAAAATCCACCTTCTCGTAGCCCTATTACACGACTTTGTTCAAATTCCGTAAGCTGTTGATAATGGCTTCTTCGTCTTCTCAAAGGCATTCTTGACTAACATCAGCACACTACGTCGAATCTCAACGATAACTAACGCTCACGAACGTTACAGCGCGTATTTACACCAAACCTGCTTTGCATGTTCCGAGGGGCGCTAATAGCGTCCCACGTATGCGCCGAGCGCGAAATTTGCATAGACGTCATCTTACAGATGTACTCTCACCGCCTACCAACTGTGGTTTATCTAACGCAACTCCTTCTTGGTGTTGGGATTTTTTTTCAGTCAGTGTATGTCTCCGTGTTAATCTTGGATTATTTTGGGAGAATATTTTCATGTAGTAGTTTCTCCTTAGTTTCCTAATCATAGAGCTTAAGTTATTCCTAGACTGTTTACAAATCAGAAAAACTGTTTGTTTTCTAGAATTTTAAGAATTCAGAGAATAATTAATTTTTTTGTTAATTTGGTTCAAACAGTGCCTGGTAATCCATGGTTTACCAGGCACTGTCTCCTCTTAATTTTATACATATTTCCTATTAATTTTTTTTACTTTAACTGGGAATGCCCGGTTATGTAAATTTTTGAAACTTATAATAAAGTTAGCGCTTGTTGAAGTAGCAGTTTGTAAGACATTATCCCAATTTAAGTCTTGAATATGCTTTGGAAAATATGTAATATTATTAAAATTAAATATTCTAGTAGTAGCATTTGTTAATTGATTTGTTGTTGTAATAAAGTGTGTATATTTTGTAAAAATTGGGAGGTGGTCACTAAAATCATAGTCAACAATACCAGATAAAGTCGATTCGGCAACGGCATTTGTAATTGAAAGATCTAAAGTTGTACCAGTTTGTGACGTAATTATAGTGGTCCCAGTAATAGTATTATGAAATCCTGCTGCCTCTATTGTGTTTATTAATGTCTTTCAGTGCGTAGTATTTTGAGATATACCAATGTTTAAAACACCTAACAGAAATCCCTTTTTTTCCAGTTAAGTTTATATAATTCAAAAGTTCAGCCAATTTATCAGTAGAGCAATTTGGGATCAACGAAGGAGCTCTGTAACTAACTGAGATCACATAGTGTTGATTTTCTATTGTCAAGATTTCAATGTTAGCATTAAGAAATGTTAGTTCTTCTATTTTGGTGAAAATTCCATTGTTTATTTTCATATATAGTACAAACCACCTCCCCCACCCCGAGTTTAAGTTCTGCTTTGGAAAAAGGTTTGGTAGTTAGTTAAATCCAGACTAAAATCACCCTCAGAGAACCAGGTCTCCGTAACATTAAATAACCATCTGTTTACAGTTTTGTTAGTTGTGTCAGATCTAGCATTCACATGCATTAATTTTAGAGACTTATTACTACTATTGGATATAATATTATTTAATTGTTGAATTGTATAATGATTATTATTGATATTTTAGAAGTTCTGTCAAGTTATCAATCTAAACCCTCCCAATATTTGAATAGTTCTCTCAAGTAAACAGTCAAAAACCCTCTCAATCACACCCCATAAAAACCAATGGAGCTTATAGAAAACCCCTGCACCTTTTAACACTGAATTCTATCTGCTATTTTCTTCCTCTTGATCCCTAATAAATGATGGAAGTGAAATCTCCTTAAATTAGGGAGATCAAAGAAATATTGAAAATGTTATATCTGTATGAGCTCCTTTGATTTTAGTAAGTAAAGGTAACTTTTAATTAAATGGTGTACTAAATCATAATAATCTCAAAAAGCCCAATGTTGTACTGCAAACATGAAACAACCAGTAATACATCAATATGAAATTATCTATTAGTACACTAACACAACAAACGGTCTTAATAACTCAAACCATACTGACTTATTTTGTTTCAACATATAGTAGTTTCTTTCAATTGTGTAGTCTACCAAATAAGGATGGATTCGAAATTGCCTGGTGTAATAATGTACGTAGCATGTATTATAATACTAATGAATACAATGTTAAATAAGTTAGTAATTCACTAACACATATAAATCATGGTAAAGCCAACATGAACAATCTGAACTAGAACAAATCATCTAGATATACCCTATTTAGATATGGGATCAAGTTAATATCAATAATTGAAGTGATCCGTAAGAAAGTTAACATCTAAATTGACAATATCAAGTTAATATCAGCATTTAAACTGAGCTGAAGAACAGACTCCTCATGAATAGTCTCTAAATGAGTCAGCTTGCCTTTGATCTAATCCAAATTCTATTACATCTTCCAGCATGAGAACTTTTTTTACTTGAGTCTGCTCCACTTTTTTTAATACAAAATTTCCATTATATACCTAGACAAACTTGACAAGTCGCTTCTGTAATAGCCGTCTTGAGTGCCGATGTAGTTCCCTATAAGCCGGATTGAGGTTCTGATTCAAATAAACCCTAGTGTTTGTGAGTGAGATATCAAGATCACTATTTAATAGAGTGGTTCTTGTTGTGGATAGCCAACTCTCCCTTGAAGTCCTTGTTTTAAACTGAATAATGATGATTGCATTCGCCTTTTGGTATGAATCAGGTCTGAGTGGATGTATGTCATCAATATCACTTAATTGAATATTAGTTATTCCAATTTATTTGCCATCTTTTCCAGACAACCACTAGTTCTTGTTCATTATTTATTTTGGTTAAGTCTAATCCATACATTTCTAAATTCCTATTTCTTGTGTGTAGATTAAATTCATTTAGTTCTGTTTGTAGTTTAATAATCGGTGAATCTTTCAAAGAATTATGTGTTTTCTTTAGTTCTGAATTTTCTTTGGTTATTTTTCATATTTGTTCCGCAAATTTGCAAAGTTCATCAGATAGTACTTGTATTGTTCTTTTGCATTCTGCAAATTTCAGTTTAAAGCCGGTAATGGGTTCAAGGATTTTATTAATCTGAACTATACTGTAGAAGTTCCTGTTTCACGTCTAGATTCGTAATTTAGATTTTTTGAGTAATGTCCCCTAAGGTTTGCATAATCCGTTCCATGTCAACACTGCCCGATACCTCATTGGGCTTGATGCCCAGTGATGTCTCGGGCATCAACGTTATTTGTAGCATTATTTTTTTCCTATTGTACATTATGAAATGCCATAGATGTTAAGAACACCAAACTAATTCAGTAGTCTGTGCTTTCCGAAATCGTCATCAGCTGGCAGCACACCCCACAGTTGAATTTTAGCCCATTTTCATTCCTTTTTCTTCTTTTCCTGTACTGATACTTATAAGTCTTCAAATATACAATCATTTTGTACTATATATATTCAAATATCACTTTCAATATGACAACATAACTTGAGTAGGGCAAATCATTTACCTGTGTATGGAATATCCGACATGAAGATCTTGTTTTTACCTCGAATAATGTAGTCATGTCATAATAGAATTTTACAAGTCTCACTCGAAAACAAACGACATAGTACCGAAGCCCCTGAGAGGTAAGAGTGACCTCAACCGGTGTAATTTTCAATGAAAGAAAACTTGATTATCTTGCTTTTTATTTCCAAGATCAGTTTGTTTCGAATCAGAGGTCCATGGAAACGTACGGAACCCTGAAACTGCACCAAAATTCTTAATATTGCAAGATTATTTTTGCAATTTTTTTGAGAACGAATATTGTTTTTGCGATAGGACGTGCCTTTAGTTATACATTGGTCTATGTTATACACGAATGCCCATGTAAATCAGTGGTATTATATCAGTCAAATTAAACCCTACGTGCAATTCATAATAATGGATTTGCAAATCGTTGGGATATTGAACGAGGTTCAATTATATATACGAAAATACTACGGACATAGCTCTTCTACTGTTGCTCTTTCACAGATGAGCGAATTACCGATGAATACTTTTTTATTTTTAAATTAGAGCTATGTAGTATTTTTCACTATATTGCATTACACAGTTTTGATTTTATCTACATACATTCCCCACCTTCTAACTTCAAGTAACCTAAGAAATTCAGAAAAATACACCCGAGGATTGATGCAATTCTTTGCATGATCCGTAAGGTTCTTAAAATAATATGGCTAGTGGAGTATTCGAATTAGTATCGGCCAATTTTTTCATTAATAAACTGTTTTACGTCTAACCTGTCCATAAAAATATTTGGAAGGGAAGAGTGGGTCGGATAAACATTGCACTTTTGGCTGCTGCATGACTGGGCTGCGTAGACAGAGGTTAGTTATCTGACTTACAAATAGCTTCCACAATTTCATGTTTTCTTTGTGGCGATATTTAATTCAAACAGCTAATATTTATTAAAAATACATTTCTGTGACTATCAAGATCCATAGGCGGAACAAGAATACATTATTTGGGGATACACACATAATTTTTATTTGAAAGGAAACAAAAAACATACACACATACATTTTCATTGATAAATAAACTGATTAAGTTTATTGATAAATTAACTACGTATTTAAACACAAGTGACGGCTGGCTGCATCGCGCAGCGACGACAGATAGAAAATTGCCTTCGTCTATAAACTAAATTCAGTGTTTCATTACTGTCCGGCTCTCCAAAGTCCCCCAGGTTCGAACTTCAAAGGGAAGTTTAAGACATGTGGTCACACACTCCTTATCCAAAATGGGATTCATTCCTTTTTCATTATTCAAAACTACCTCTGTGAAAGTAAATACACGCAGAGGGTGTCAAATATATCACCCCATTTGCTATATTGACACGGGTCAAAGGACATGTCCTGTAAAAAGCAAATAAGTGAGAAGCAAGTAAAATGTCTCCCTTTTCCCAATACGTGCCTGCGGATTTCCGATGTTTGGCTTTTGGTAGTGATACATCGATTACGGTCTGCTGTTGTGTGGGTCTAACCAGTCCTTCGCGTTTACACTTGCACAAAACATCCATAAAGAATTAACCTAAAATGCTTTTGATATTTTATAAATTTTATTCGATATATTCCCCAGGAAAACATTTTTTCAGTGTCACACAATCAGGTCTCATCCAGAAGAAGTTAACAAAGCCGATTGGTGTTCATCCTTCAAACCGTTTAATAGAATGTAGTAAGTAATCGATGTTTTAATCTAAATTTCCTGTGCCTCTATCTTTGCCTCAAACATAGATACTCAGAATGTGATGTAATTTGGCTTAGCAATAAGTAATGAAGAATACGAGACCTAATTGATTCGTTTCATAAACAAAAACGTACAAAAAACAGATGATTTTCATCGAACTTGCTTACATATCTCCTTTATGTACACAGGTGTGCAAGGAAAATTAATCAGCTTCCGCGGTGGCACAGTGGCCTGAGCGCTGGCTTCTGACAATTTGTCTGTGTTGGGTGCGAATTCGAATCCCTTTCAGGCATGGACGTTGTGTTTGTCTGACGGCACTGGCTCAGTTCCTAATTTAGGATCACTGGGTGAAACCAGTGATCTTAAATTAGGGACCGGCGACTGGTTGTACCTAATCGAGTTGCCCATTATGGTCGTTGAACTCCCAAACAAAAATAACAGAATGAAGAACGTAGTGCAGATGCGCCGGTGGCTTATTGGTCATAGTTGTAATTTTTAAATAGTCGTGAGATCTAGGCTGGGTAGTAGTCCCAAATGAAGCATAGGTGGTGTGCTTCTTCTGTATGCCACTGGCTATTTCCGATCCGCGGAACAATGATCCAAAATTAGGGAAGGGAGACTGCTTATAGTTCTCAAAGTTCATCGTGGTGGTCCTTGATTTCCAAACCAGCAACAACTAAACAGGAAATGCAGGCATCACGGGAGTTTGAATCTACGAATTGTAAGCAAAATGACAATTAAATAATGTTCTTTGCACTTCACTTGATGTTATATTAGCCCCTTCAACTTTCGTCGGTGTGAAACTGACGTAATAAATGGGAACAGACAATTCCTAAAGAAAGAAAGAAAGAAAGGTTGCTAAAATATTTGTAACAATACCTTAACAATTTTTTTAATTTTTTTGCAACGATATTCATCAGCTTCAGAACGAAATTCTTTTCTAAAACCTAGGCACTTCACTCCACAACAGAGGAATTGGTCGACAAAAATGGATAACATTGTGAAATGTTCCTTGTACGTGGATTGAATGCGAAACTATTTTTCCTGTGAAACGAGAAAAGTGTGTTTCGTAATCCTTAGTTTCTGTGAATTGTACTAATAAAAGGTACCCAATCGTAGCAAGAGTATAATTTTCTCGCGCAGATTCCACTGCCTACATTGCTTTTTAGTGAATCTCCACAGCATCATTCATCTACCTACTCTTTTCCTGTAGCCAATCAATACTCAGAATACCGTTTTGATTGTTTATTGTGTTTGTTTGGTTAAACCAGGGAGCGCCATTTCGATGCGCAGTTGCAATCTCCGTTTTCATGGATTTGCGCTTGACGTCACACAGGATGCACGACGCCGACACTGAAACATGGCGAGCATAGCGAAGCAGCAAGCTCGTTCACATGCTTAAGAAAGTATTTCGCTTTGGAGAATAGGCTTATATGGATATTTATTTTGCAATTACTGTTTCTGTATAACTCGTTACTTTCTTTAATAATTTATTATTGTCTTATTATATCAGTGTAATTAAATATGCCTGGATGTGCAGTAGTAGCCTGTGTATCCTGCAACCGGAAGACTAAAGATTCGGATATTGTTTGCGATTATTTTCCTGCAGATCCTGATTTGGAAAAAAAGGTAATTTAAAAAAATGCAAGCGTTTGCTCTAAACATTTTACTATGGTGTTATATTCGTGACTTAGAAACATAATTACTTGAATTTGTTTGCTAGAAATGAAACAGTGAATAAAAAATATATTTTAATTATTTCATGAAACAAGAAATAAGAGATCGCTGATAAATATACTATTCTTTGAAGTTTGAAATTACAAGTATTTGAGAACATTTCCATCGCATTTGTTGCTTGCATTCCTTGTTAACCTGTAAACCGCACGAGTGATGGCTCACGCCGTCTCTGCTTTGCTTCCTGTGTGACGCCATTTCGCCAACTAATAGCAACTCCCATTCCAAAATTACTTAGTCTAAAGAGATATTAACCTTGGGTTAAACAATGCAATCAGAATCGTTAGAACTGAAAACGTTGTGAACTAGTTGTGGTGTTGAACATGAACAGATGTGGCGTTTCTCATAAGGACTATTTGATTTTTTTTATTGGACCACGATGAGCACTTCAGTGGGCTATAAGCAGTCACCCGTCCCTAATTTAGGGTCACTGGTTCCAGGGAAGAAAGAGAGCCAGTGCCGTAAGACAAACACAACATCCATGCCTCACCGGGATTCAAACCCGGACCCCTTTCGGACGAATGATGAGAGGCCATCGCTTAGACCACTGCGCCACCGGGGCGGCAAGGACTATTTGGACGTATTTTATTCTAGTTAGCTCTTCATAAGTATTTTGTGACACCCTGCTCCACGATCCAGAAAAGCATTCTGACACAAAATATTTGAATAAAGCACTGTAGCTATGGTATCATCCACATGGAATGTTATTAATTATGATTTTTATCAAACTGTGCGTTCCCTTTTAAGAAATCTGCTTTTTTCTATTGCACCAGCTTCCGAGTCAGAAGATTAACAGCCTGTTCCCGTTATTTCTACGCTGAATTAATGTCTTACACCTCAATCGTATATGCTAAGTATACCTGCACGGTATACTTAAAGATTCGCAACCCACTCTTTGGTGAAATACGGAATTCACTGCATTCTGCCTTCAGGGAGAGTAGAAAAACTAATATTGTTGCCAGTGGAACCTCATTACAACGAATGTATCTCGAACTACTAATCACTAAACGTCCGGAACTTTATCAGATCAGCTGTAGTAAAATTTTACTGGCCGCGCCGGTGTCGCAGTAGTCAAGCGATAGCTTCTGATCGTTCGCCCGAGATAGGTCCGGGTTCGAATCCCGGTGGGGCATGAATGTTGTTTTTTTATGACGGCACTGGCTTTCTCCCTTCTCTGGGTTAAGTGGCCCTAAATTGTGGACGGGCGACTGCTTGTAGCCCACTGAGTTACTCACGGTGGTCACTAAACCACAAATCAAAAGAAGAAAAAATTTACCGAGAGATAACCATCTAAACGGCCATTGAATGCAAAGTCTACTTTCACCACACTATAAAGAAGATCGGATTTTGTTATGTTTGCAAAAAAAGAAGAATATTTAATATAATTTGATGCAATCAGAAAATGCATATTAATGAATAGTTGTTATCAAAACTGCTGGAATTCGATTCACATTAATTTCTTTCGAAATTGACTTTTGTTTTCACATAAGTACGTATTTTTCTGAAGAAACTGTCTGACTGCAGTATTTTATTTAAGAACAAAGTATACATAATATTAAGCCACAGAAGTTTCAGTAGGCAGGCAGGTCTCGAATCATATCATATTTCTAAAAACGCCCTCATGGCGAACCTCAAAGAAAAGAAAAGTGCTAATCGCAGATGACACAATTTATAAAAGCTCCTCCATTTTCGTTTCAACTCCCTACCTTGCTATTCAGCAGAGAGCAATAAACATATAACATTCATGTAACAGTAAGATACCTTCATTTTCAGAAAATTAAGTTTATATGTACTTAATATTATAAATAAATTACTGAAAGATGGTTAATTAGTTTGGGATTTTCTTGGAATGTGAAGCTATTATGAATACTGAGCTCTGCCAAAATAGATTTACTCCATGTAACGGAATAACGAAAAAAAATTAAAATAAAAACACATTAGTAACAGCACCAAGGGAAATGGGAAATGTGGTATGCATTTGAATTCTGAAATTCGAAGCGTTGTAATGTAGAAAGACGTTCAGTGTCTATGACAACAATTTACATGATCAACAAGCAAATACAATATATGATTGTATGCTCGTTATTATATACTTTGCATTCTAAACATTTAAACAATTCTACGAAATGCTTCTCCGCAGTGAGAAAGAAGAAGCAGCATCGCGACTAGACAGGCAAATTCCTTTGGATCTGGTACACGGTTTTATTGTAAAATGACCTCTTTTTTCAGTAAAGTACTGAATTATGATATAAAAAAAAATTATTCGGAGTTATTTTGGATTTCTCTTCACAAGTTAGAAAAGAAAGAAAGAAGACGAATATTTTTTAAGTGCGCAGTTTACCGAATAAAATTGGTACTTATTACAGTACCTCTGATGTTTCACTTTCAGTTCACATTTTGCAGCCTCTTTAACATTAACACCTACAAAGTTCAGCATATGGAATTTTATAAAGTAATTTAATGAATGCAAAATACCATCTTGTTTCATTATCGAAGGCATAAACTAAAGCTCATATGTTTGGTATTATTTGGAAACAATTCGAATATGCATTCTCTTAGTCCACGAATCTTTTACCCAACCCCTACAAAATGACGCTGCCTGTAGAACATAGCACTCTGATGCTACTAAAGAGAATTTTACAAAATTATATTGGAAATTAGTATATAGTACATTGAGCTTCAGAGTTCTAAAGAAACCAATCATTTCAAAGGGCATCCAATACATGTTTTGCCGAATTAACCGCATTTCTCATTGGTTTCGCCGCTGGCGCAGTGTTCTAACCGATGGCTTGTGACCATTCGTCCGAGATAGGTCCAAGTTCAAATCACGGTGAAGCATGATGTTGAGATTTTCTTAAGGCACTGGCTCCCTTTCTTCCCTTGGACCAGTGACCCTAAATTAGGGACGGGTGACAGCTTATAGCCCAACGAGTTGCTCACGGTGGTCACTAAATCTTCAATAAAAAATTATTTTCTTTTCTCTCCTATGTTAACTCGGCGATTATTATGACTGAAACATCATACTATCAAGGATGCATTAAAATACGAAAACCGGATTCAATGAAATATGACCCATATTTACGGACACTTTTACAGTCAACAAGTACACATATGAAGATAGTTCTTTGGACTCTTATACAGTCAACAAGTACACATATGAAGATACCATATGAAGACGGTTATGATTACAAATTCAACTGCACATTAATAGGGTAATGAGAACTGTAAGTGTAAGTATTTCAGCATTTGTGTAACGCGTTTCATAGTATTTCGAATTTTTAGCTAAGAGTAACAGGATTCAAAACTATTTCAGAAGCGCTGTTTATGCACAATTCACATAATCATTGATTGCAGTGCATACGACGTTTGGCAGTACGTATTTCTTCTCCAGTCATTACGAAATTTCATTTACATGACTTTGTTACAGGAAGTGAGAGACGTTCGAAAAATCATTTTTCGCATCTAAAATGGAACTGCATAACTACAGGATTTTCACTTCAAACATTTCAAAAACCTGCTTTTCCTTCAGTATATTTTGCCGAAACCTGGCAAAATCACTAGCATAAAATAGAAAAATGTAGGGATCTATGTTATCGGGAAATGTATTGCGTGATAGACACCAGAAAATAAAAAAACTGTGGTTCACAGTGTGACATGAAAGTACTCTTCTAACCTAACCGCAGACAGAAACTATTCCGAGGTGGTAGTGAAACCTCCATTAAGTGATACCTCCGAATAACGGCAACCTCCGAGCAACTGCAAGTGTTGATTGATACAGAACAGCTGCCGTACAATTAACTTTTACGATAATCTCCGAACAGCGAAACCTCGTAACAGGGGCCAACGGGCAACCCAGTCAGTCCCGCAAGAGATCTAAGGATGCCTTGTCTTTCGAATTTCACGTAGTTTCTTCGGTACTTCTGCAAAAGTGATAAAATAGGGGCCAGAATACAACTGTGAATTCAGAATTTTACTATGCCTCGAGTTCTTTGAATTGGATTACGGCAGGTACAATAGTGTGCTTGGGTGAAAAGAAAGGAGTTAAAGTATAATTCTAGTAGAGGCAAACTGCAGGTCCTGTGTATGTTTCCGTCGCAACCTGGGGAAGAGGCGTTGCTGTTGTGTAGAATGTTTTCCATTTGTCGAGGTATATCTTTGATTAGTCCTTGCAGTTTCTATTCCTATTTTTCGGCGCGCGGCTAGCTACCTGTGCAGTTCCACTTTACTGTCTAGCATTTTTCTTTTCCTTTTTCTTTCCCTTAGCGTACCCAATACTTAACGTCCTAGCTTGATATTTGTAAAGAGTAGTTTAAGACAACGTGTCACACACCATTTTCCTAAAATCTTTTACACCATGATTTTATTTTAAATTGTTATATTGAACTTAATTCAGCATTAAACCTTCGGAGGAAGCTCTGATACTGTTTTCTTTGTGCGTAAGCTTTGTACACTTATTCTCCTTCTGTACAAAGCAACGTACTAGAAACGTTAACCTAGGTCTAACCTCCGAACAACGGCACATCCCCAAAATGGTCACTTTTTCTCTGTACAAGCAGCGACCGTTATTCGGATGTTTCACTCTATTTATCTGTATCTGGCAAAATAAAGGCACCGGTGAGACTACGTCTCATATTTGACACTACATGTAATGCAACACGGCCAAATGCAAAAAAATGATTGCCGTGGGGTCGAGAATATGAAATGGAATCGGAAACTCGGGATTTTAGTTCTTCGCGAACAGTCCAAGGCTAACAAAAAGAATTGGAAACAAGATAATTTAATGTAAAGATCGATGATAAAGGCGAACGTAAAATGAAGTCATCGAAAGTACACGCACTTTCTCCATATTAACAAATAAACAGAAATACTATATGTTTTAGCTATAGTTATGGTAAATGTGTAGATTGCAGATTAGCGTCCTAAATTATTCCGTCGGAAAAATGTCATTAACTGGAAAAAGCCCGACGTACGGATTTTAGAGCATGGATATTAATTGCAAATGGTGCAAAAAATTTCATATTTTAAATGTGTTTTAAAGATTTTTATAGTAATATTGACTTGTGAGTGCGATGCTGTGAACAGACGCTGTGGTAGTCCTAACGCATTGCAACGGCGACGATGTGAAGCGTTGCTTCGTTGAAAGGAAGATTCGGTGCGGCGTGTAATTTAAGCGCGGACGACTACAAGTCCAAGCGCGCACCTTCTTGCCAGGAGAGCGAACCATGTTGTACTTATACGCTACAGAAAATAGTTCGTTAATGTTTTGTCATTGTTTTTAAAGCAGATATTGAGAAATGTTTCGTTCTTTTGCATATGATTCCCTGATTTGAAATAGAAAGTACTAATATGCTTTTCTATTTTGTACAAAAAACTGGGGAACTATAACTTTCGGTTCTGGTTCGAAATGCTTCCATTCGTAGCTGATTTGCTGTGTCACTGTACTTTTGGTTCACCTGTTCATAGTTTGTTCGCAGGTTAGTTTCTATCTTACTTGTACGTATCTTTTGCAAATCAAAGAGGTTTTATCGGATTTTCCTGGCAACAACGTACAGAATACCACAAAGGGTGGATGACGTTGACCTATTTTCTGTAGCGTATCACTACAACATTTATAGCTCTCCTTCCAACAACATAGCATCTTTCTCTTGTACTCTTCCGCCCGTCATTTTGGCACAGCAAGGAACCTTCCTTTTTACGGACCAAAGCTTCACATCTTCGCCGGAGCGATGCGTTAGGCCTACCGCAGCTTCTCTTCACAGCGTCGGACTCACAGGTCAATATTTCGATAAAAATCTTTAAAACACAATTAAAATATGAAATTTCTGCACCATTTGACATTAATTTCCATACTCTAAAGTCTATACGTCGCACGTTTTCCAGGTGCTAACATTTTTCCGACAAAATAATTTAGGACACTAAATTACCATAGTTAATTCGCCCAGTCTTATAAATTCTGATATCCAATTTTGCCACAACATATTCGTGGTTTTTGTTGTTATCCCTCGACTTTTGCATCATCCTACGTGGGTGTACTGCTAAAGGGCATTCAAATATCTTATGTATTAGAAGACATGCAGTGATGTAGTGAAGAGAGTCACACACCCGACGACGAAAGCTACTCATGCGCACTCAGCAAATCTGATATGTGCGTTGAGACCAGCGTGTGATTTAGTAGCTTAGCAAAGGCTTACAGACTGAAACACAAAAATAAATATCAATACAAACGAAAGGTACTTTGGCATGTTTTCTGACTTTTGCAGGCTAACAAGTAGTACGGAGTGGTCAAAGAAAAGAAACAGGAAATGACGACATGAACTGTAAATTTTGCAGTTAAGCAGCTGCTGAGATCGATTACGCGACTATTTGGTTCCAGTCAAATGCTCTAACTGCGGCCTTGAGACTTATGGAATGTCATAGGAGAGTAAATTGTTTAGAAATGAAAAAGATCAAATGTTATTTGAAGTTATTTACATGTTAATTATCAGCCGAGTGTAAATTTGCAAGAGTTTCTCACACAGACAATGAAACAATACCCGTTAAACACTGGTGAAACTAACCATTATTTATGTGGTTAATATTAAATATAAAAATATACATCATAATTTCTATTGATCATACGAGATCAATTCCTTTCGAATAAGCGCAAAAACGAAAGCATTTTGTTATGGAGGATATATTATATACTGGAGTATTGCATTATTATTATAATCCATGAAAAAATTTAGAAGATTCCACTTCTTTACCAAATACTTTTTCTGCAATTTTCGACGCCGCATCGGTGCGCAGTGGTCTAAGCGATGGCTTCTGATAATTCGTCCGACTTGGATTCGGGTTCGAATCCCGGTGAGGTATGGATTTAGTGTTTGCGTTTCGGCGCTGGCTTTCTCCATTCCCTGGAACCAGTGGCCCTAATTTAGGGATGGGCGACTGCTTATACCTCACTGAGTTGCTCACGGTGGTCGTTAAACCACCACTCTGAAAAAAAAAACATTTCGACAGCAGAAGGGATTCTATTAGACATGTACTTTATCATTATTTTAAATGTGAAGCTTTGCAGTTTATTTTAAGTTTTTACTGAACGTTATAATGTCCAAGAAATGAACGTTTTGGTAAAACAGCGCACAATATGAGGCAGACATATGTTAGACCATTGCATTTGTAAGCTGGAAAGCACATATTTTTAACTGGTGCGGTTTCAGTTTAGGCCGACAGCAATAATTATGCTAAACATTTGGAATTTAAATATCAGAGATATTATACAGGATGATTCATAAAGAAGTATACAGTTTCAACGCACTATAAAACAAGAACAATGTAATATATTTTGTGTTACTTGTAACAGAATTGTAGAGGAATGTTTCAAGGTTTTTTAGAGACAGTCACAGATGTTCTATGTGTGCACTCATAGTCACACGACACACATCGAGCCGGTAATCTATTTCCGCCCAAACGCGAGGTAAGATATCTGAATCAAGTGCTGTGATAGTGCTGTGATACTGCACATTGTATGGAGTCATTTTCAGATTTTTTCTCAAAATTCTCCAGACAGTGGGCTGTGAAATCTGCATTTCAGGACTCACCCTCCACGTTGATTTTCCCGGGCTTCGTCGAACGGCCGTGCAAACACCATAGAAGACTTCTTCCGATACACGCGGTCGTCTAGGACTTTTAAGTTTGCACGAACAGCCCGTAGTTTAAAATTTTTTATGCCAATCGTAGATAGATTTTCTGGTTGGAGGTTCTTTTCCGAATCATGATCGAAAATGCCGTTGCACAACAGTTACAGATTCCATTTTGCTCAATTCAAGAACACAAAACGTCTTCTCCACTGCAGATGCTGCCATTTTGACTGACTATTCACGTAACACGCGCGCTCTCGCCTACGTCACTTCCCTGAGTAGTGGGACACAAACTTTATGAGTACATCTTCCTAACAGTTAGCAGTTGTGGTCCGTTCTTTCAACTGTTACTGTTTTACAGCATCTGGAAACTGTATACTTCTTTATGAATCACCCTGTACAATTCTGAACAAAACATGCATGCTAAAAACCACTAGAGATTATCTGCACTACAGTATTGTTACGTGTTTTTATGAAGAACCGATTCCCATCAGAGGAACAAGTTAATGGAGTTCTGTGAAAAAATTTGGAAAGTATTATTTTGCGAGAAAGCTCTTTCGGAACCATCCTAAACATATATAGTAGATGAGTACAGATGAATATCTGCTTTCATCGGGAGGACATGTTCGACACCCTCCGGCAGAATGGCGTCGTCCAGCAACGTCATATATAATAGGGTCGGTACATGTCTGATATACGCATTGCGTGCCTTCTGTCGTGATAAAGTTCAGCCACGACGGTACATACAGGCTTCAGTCAAACTGTACAATGGGGACAGGACAGTTGCGCGTAATTTTTAGCACTTCTTTTGTAAAAAAAGATCGTGCTTATGTTATTGGTGTGTCCATCCGTCCGTCTGTAGACACGATATCTCTGCAACTATTAGTCCGATTTGAAAACTTCTTTTTGCATTGGGAAGCTCGATATATCCGAATTGATGGTCTTTCATTTCGGTTTTTTACGATGTGTTATTTCGCCGCTACAGGGCGTAAATGCAAATGATGTCGAATTCAAAAATACGTTGTATTCCACATATTTTATTCTAAACATCCGATTGAAAAATTCTTTTGTCTTTCTTTTTCATTTATGTCGAAGAGTATTTTAGGTATAGTTACTTTTTCAAATTGCGCATAGATTTTCCGCTAGGGGGCGTAGAAATTACGTTTTGACCTATATCTCTTCTTCTAAAACTCAGATTTAAAAAATGTTTTCTTTAGCGGATACAGCTCATGATGGAAAATCTTTTGCATATAATTTCTAATATTTGGTAAAGAATACTTTTACCACCAAGAGGCGTAAGTGTTAATTTCTGCTCCTGATGTATTTGCCATAAAATCTGAGCTTCTAAAATCTCGATTGAAAAAATTATTTCGTGGACCGATGCCTCTCACGTCAATAAACCTTTCCGAATGTTTTCTTCTTAAAATATTCCATGGTTTCTCCGCCCGGGGCGTAGATGTATATCTTATTTTTGTCAATATCTACTTCTAGGAGTCCGATATGAAAAATTCATTCTTTGTTGGATAGTGTTTTCAGTGTGACACGTTTTTCATATAATTTCAAAATTTTCAAGTAATTCATATACTTTCCGCTAGGGGACGTAAAAGTAAATTGCATTTCCACCTATGTCTAAAGTTTATATAATTGCATGTGCGCAGTTTTGCCTTTCAGTAGTGTTAAAAGTTAAACCCTCATTCTGCAAAATGTCCTCAAGTTTGTTTTATTGCAGGTTTTAAAGCTCCTCGGATGTCACAAGACAATGAGAGTTTAATGTAACACTGGACACGTACTATTCTTGCATTGAAAAAGTTGGCTCATTGTTATAGGAGTGATGGCTAAATGTTGTAACAGTGGCTCCTCCATTGTGGGAAAGATGGCTTAATGATGCTAAAGGTGTTGGTACAATGTTGTGCAAATGATTGGTTAACGGTGTGTTATACGCTGGCTCAATGTTATAAAGACGTCGGCTCGTCGTTGCGACAGTGGCACAATGTTATATGAGCGAAGGCTTAATGTTGTAAATGATGTTGCCACAAGGTTATCCAAAAGGTGGTTGGTCGTTCTGTGCTGTGCTGGCTTCATGTTATTCCAACGATGGCTCAATGTTGTAAGAAGGGCTCAATGTTGAAAAATTGGTGGATGTATGTTGTATGAAACATTGGTTTAATGCTGGCACAATGTAATATAAACGTTCATCCTTACGATGGATCATTGCTGGTTAGTACACTGTTCCTACCGGAGGCTGGTAAGTGTCCAACGAGACATATGGAGGGAGGCCCATCGTAGTAACCGTGCGTTTCGGCAACGTTTTGTGTTTTACGTAGGCCCGATGTAAGTGTGCTACCTGGGAGTATTCCTATTGTATTGATTTTTTCTTTTGGAACGAACGAATAATTATTTTGGTATTTGTGAATAACAGTGATTACCCAGGTAGCACACTCATGCAATTTAACGTAGGCGCAACGCTGTGCCACCGTATTCTATTCCCAATCTGGTAGGCAAGACGTTATCGTTGAATGCTGTACACAAAGCCAGTGATTTTTAACTGATGAGCTAGTGAGGGTAAGATCGTCGCTGCATATCGAACTTGAGCCAGCTGTGCGGGGGAGAATTCCACGCCTGCCTTCATGCTTCAAGGGGAAAAGTTTCGCGCCTACTTTCACTTGTCGAGCGAGCTGGTTTCACGCGCATGCGCTTCACCCAGTTCTCACTTCCCAGAATCTCAGTACACGTGTGTCATCTGTGGTGGACGCTTCATTTCCAACAAAGGTGACTGTCAAACTGTACATCTGAAGTTGCTCGGTAAGACTTTTTTTATATTCTAGCAACATAAATGAGTTTAAAATTAATGGTATAATGGTGCGATTTTTTTTTTGTAAGTGCTGATCGATATGATATACTAGGTTTAACTTTCTTTTCACTTTCAGAGCTGAATTTCGAAAAATATATTGGATCTCTTAGTTAATAATAAATTTTGCACTCAGAAAAAGTAAATTCGTCACCATTAATTGTTAGTTTTTCCCAGTATGCGGCTGTGATACAGTGATTCCGTAAAATAAGTATTTTTTTGTAAGTGCTGATCGATATGATATACTAGGTTTAACTTTCATTTCATTTTCAGAGCTGAATTTTGAAAAAAATTATTGGATCTCTTAATTAATAATAAATATTGAACTCAGAAGAGAGTAAATTCGAGTGACCATTAATTGTTAGTTTTTCCCAGTATGCGGCTGTGATCGAGTGATCCCGTATATAGTCGCCCGTAAAATAAGTATTTCAGTTGTTTTTGCTTCTGATATTTCTGTTTATTTATTTTATTTTTTATCCCAAAACAACTAAGCATAATGTATCATTATACAAACTTTTCAAAACGACAAAAACTTAGAATTTGTCAGAAGGAAGCGAAGCAGAACCTTCAGCTTGCTAGTTATATTGCAATGGAAGAATCTCAGGTAGGTACCAGTGGTATTTTTTTGGAACAAGTAGGTGAACAGCAATCAAATCAAATTTTAAATGGCAGAATTATTAATTATGGGGCATCAGAAAATACACCACATGATCAGGTTGTTGTTCAAAATCTCGAGATCCCTCAGCCATTTAGAGTGCCGGTATCAGTTACGCATGTAGAGTCACCTGATACCGGAGTGTCATATGCCTCAAATTGTGAAGCATTTTATGACCCTAGTTGCAATGAGTTTTCATATGCAAATAATTTTTTGGATTCTTCTAGTGCAGATTCAGACTCTGAGCAGGCAGGGTCCCCAGAGGAATTTCGGAATAATCTTCGCCAGTGGGCTGTTTCAAATAATGTTGCCCTATCTGCATTAACAGCATTATTGAATATTCTGCGCCCATTTCATCCATACCTCCCAAAGGATGCTAGGACTTTGTTAGAAACCCCAAGACAGACAGTTGTTAAAAAACTTAACAATGGAGAATATTGTCATTTTGGAATTGAAAATGGAATTAAATATGTATTACACAACTGTAAATTAGATCCTCAACCATCAGTTTCTCTTAATGTAAATATTGATGGTTTACCTTTACATAAAAGCACAAATAGGCAATTCTGGCCTTTGTTAGGTCAATTAATATCTGTTTCTTCTAAGCCATTTGTTATAGGGATGTTTTGTGGTACTGAAAAGCCAGATCCTCTTTCAGATTACCAGCATGATTTTATAAGAGAGTGTGTAAATTTAATGAAAAATGGCTTGATTCTAAGTAATAGTCATGTAGAATTTAAATTAAATGCTTTCATTTGTGATGCTCCTGCTAGAGCTTTTGTAAAGTGTATTAAATCTCATAATGGGTATAGTGGTTGTGACAAGTGCTCCCAATCAGGCACATAGAAAAATAAAATGGTCTTTTTGGAGACCAGTGCACCACTGAGAAGTAATGAAACATTTACAAGTAGAAGCGATGAAGAGCACCATGTAGGGTTATCCCACCTTGAAGCGTTGCCAATTGGTATGGTAACACAATCCCCTTTAGATTACATGCATTTAGTATGTCTGGGAGTAATGCGTCGTCTTTTATTAACATGGATACAAGGGCCATTGGCTACACTTCAGCCCAATCGGCTCGTTACAGAAATATCCACTTCTTTGCTAAAACTAGCAATTTTTTCACCTAGGGAATTCAGTAGGAAGCCACGCAGCTTAAGTGAAATTCATAGGTGGAAAGCCACAGAATTTCGCACATTTTTGCTATTTACTGGCCCTGTTGTGCTAAAAAAAATTGTTCCTAAGCAAATATAATACAATTTTATGCTTTTGCATGCTGCTATAAGGATTTTAACTAGAGATTCTATGTGTAACATTCTGAATGGCTTTGCTGGAGATCTTTTGAAATTATTTATTGAACATGCAATGAAGTTATATGGTAAGGAGTTTATTGTGTACAATGTACATTCCTTAGTTCATTTGAATGAAGATGTAAAAAAGTTGGGTCCTTTGGATAATTTCAGTGCATTTCCCTTTGAAAATCATCTGGGATCAACCAAAAAGTTGTTGAAAACAGCAACTCAACCATTGCAACAGGTACATCGTAGGTTATGTGAAAGGGCATCTATGGGGCAAGAAGTTTCTGAAAAGCAAATTTTGGAACTTAAGTGCCCACATAAACATGGCCCAGCCCCTATAAATGGTAATCAGTATTCAGTGTTGAACAAAGATATGTTTCAATTTTCTGCAATGAACAATGCTGATAATTGTTGTCGGTTAAAAGATGGCAGTATTATTGTTATAAAATTTTTTATAAAATATTCATGTGATATATTTCTGGTGGGGCAAGTCTTCCAACTGAATACTGACTTCTATATTTTTCCATGTAACTCCTCCAACTTAGGAACTTTTCTGTTGTCAGATCTAAGCAGTTCTTTACAGTGCTGGAAAATAACAGAGATAAAAAATAAATGTGTGCTGTATCCTTTCACTGATAAGTTTGTTTGTTTCCAACTGTAAATTTTGCTATGAAAAAGGTTTAGGTTAGTTTTTTTTTGTTTTTTTTTTGTAGTAGTTTTACTTTATTAGTGAGTTAGAGCTCTGAAGGCATGTCAGCTTAACTTTTCCTATTCAGCACACAGAATGGTTGTGCACAAGAAATTTGTGTGATGTTCACCTCATAACTAGCTTGTGTTTTACGGCTGTTCTTGCCCACATCAGTAATCATAAGAGGGCTAACCAATAGGCTACCATATTTTTAAAAAAATAGCAAAACAGAAGAAAAGCAAATGATATGTACTTTTATAGTGTCAGTTTCCCTGACTTTCTAAGAATTCAACTTTTCACAGAGATCTCTATTTTTTCTCTGTTGAGGCAGAGAGTTAAAAAAAGCAAAAAAAAACCTGCTGTATATTGCATGCCACACCTGGTGTTGTAGATGCATGCATACAAAAAAATCCTGACACAGCTATGAAAATGATCTTTAATGTTATTTTCATATGTAGTTCACGATACAAAAAATGTATATTTTCTGCGTGTGTATGGGCCATGTACATAAAGCAGTTAATTTTTTTTTAATCATTGCTGTGATGTTTACTGTCATTTAGGTACCACTAACAGCTTATCATGGAAGTTTGATATCTCATGTTTTTTGGTGAATTATCAGTGGCGAAGCGTCAATGGAAGCAGGGGAAGCATTGCTTACCTTTGGTTCATGCGCTTTCTTTTGCGTGAATTAAAAATACACATATGTAGCACTAAAATAAAATAAAAATATAACACCAACATAACGCAGCGGGCACTTTTTTTCCAGTATCTTTTATTTTTAAGAAAGCAAATTCATATTTGTATTTCTACGAAAACAAGAAGAAAATTTCTCGTACGTAAGTCTCTCATTGGAAGCAAAGCAGATAATGCATCCAGCTGAGCCCCAGTAACACGGCATGCCCGCCCGCAGCAGAGTGGATGGCCACAGCCAGTAATGCTATGTTAAGCATAGAGCGTGAGGAAGCATTCTTCCAAACGCTTCCACGGCACCGAAGGCAGAAACACACAAGGGAGTTTCAAAGATAAAGCCACTATCTTGAGCATGCGCGTCTTTCAAACGGTCAGTCAGACTCAGCACTCAGAGGACTCCCGTAACAATAGTTTGAAGTTGCAATTTGTCAAAAGTTTTCTGTGTTAGTATAATTAAGTGATTCAGTTCCATTAGTAGTTTTATGTCGCACGTATGGTTTAACTTTCAGTAGTTTTATGTCGCACGTATGGTTTAACTTTCAGTAGTTTTATGTCGCACGTATGGTTTAACTTTCAGTAGTTTTATGTCGCACGTTCTTTAGCGGTGACATGACATTATTTCAGGAATAACACATGTATAAAAGTAAGCGTTACTTTTATTAGTGTAGCTATTTGTTTCTGTGACTCTTCTGAAAAGTGTAAGTGCCATGGAAGCAATTTGTAATTATTTTCGTTGTGTGGGAAGACAACTTTCTTTCCCTTTCAACATTTCCACTGAACATTTTTTTACAGATATTTGCATTTGAACTTCTACATAGACATTTCTTTTTGGTGGTACCGCGCATGGTCGCGGTTGGGGGAGGGGGAGCTGTCTTATGATGCTTTCTGCCTTTCTATAAACTACGGGTCACTTGCTAATTTTAATTATTAAAATTTTCATTCGTATCACTTTTGCCACCTATTTATCGCATATTAACTGCATTGCTTCCCTTAATTACAAAGTCAGGTTTCGCCACTGTGAATTGTGGCTAATACAAAGAGTCATTGACTCAGAGATTAACTCTGGGTTGAAGTATTAACTTCAGTCAATTCTTGAATTAAATTGTTCTTGCTTATATGAAACAGCAAATTACATTTCTACGACAAATATGATTTTTCTTTTAAATTTTGTTAATTTCAATCTTCATAAAATACATTTTTAATGCTTGTAGAAAACCAGATATTTTTAATCTTACACTTTCTACGACATTACTGCAATTTTGGAAAGTTAACCATTTGTTTATGAGCCGTTGATTTCTAGAAGTCAAATATATACTGTACATTTGTTGTATCAGTTTCCTTGACTTTCTAAGAATTCGACTTTTCACAGAGATATCTATTTTTTCTGTTGAGATAGAAAGTATAAAGAAGCAAAAAAAAAAAACCAAAAAAAAAAACCATTGCATTCCACATTCAGTGTTGTAGATGCATGCATACAAAAAAATCCTGACACAGCTATGAAAATGATCTTTAATGTTATTTTCATACGTAGTTCATGATACAAAAAATGCATATTTTCTGTGTGTGTATGGGCCATGTACATAAAGCAGTTATTTTTTTTTAAATTATTGTTGTGATGTTTACTGTCATTTAGGTACCACTAACAGCTTATCATGCAAGTTTGATATCATGTTTTTTGGTGAATTATAGCTGATACAATGAGTCATTGACTCAGAGATTAAGTTTATGTTGAAGTATTAACTCCAGTCAATTCTTGAATTAAATTGTTCTTGCTTATATGAAACAGCAAATTACATTTCTACGACAAATATGATTTTTTTTTAATTTTGTTAACTTTAATCTTCATAAAATACATTTTTAATGCTTGTAGAAAACCAGATATTTTTAATCTTACACTTCCCATGACATTACTGCAATTTTGGAAAGTTAACCCTACTGCCTTATTTGCCGAATGGTCTGAGGCTGATCTTCTAATCAATGGCCCAAAATGGTCATTAGTTTAAGGACAGGATGAGGAACTGATTAACCGAGCACTATATCAGGTGTTATTTACACAATTTAATGACCTTCACATCTGCCGTCGTTCACCAGCAGTGGCTTTGTTTTCTTTAGTGACGCGCTGGTAATAATATTTTAGCTCTTTGGTGAACTTGTTCATTCTAAAAACTCTGGTTTTCTACAATTTTTAGAGACACCAGTAGATCTTGTACAAATTTGTGTGCAGATTACCAGATTACTTGTATCTTTCTTCCTCTCTCATTTTTTGAGATAAACTGTACATTTTCATTCCCATAATGTTATTTTCTTTTCTGTTTTTGGAAAAAATGCAACTAAACCAAGTTTTGTGCAAAATTTTTGGAACATCGGATTTCTGGCATTTCATTCTACTGTCAACAGAACTTATATTTACATTTTTGTTATGTTTCTAACGACATAAGTCATCTAGTTTAACTGTTCTGTAGAAAACAAAATGATTTGTTTGGGCAGGTATTAAGAGGTGGGGGTGTAGGAGGAGAACCTTCAACACCAATTGCCATGTTTTGCTTTCACAGCTAAATAAACAATCTGAATGCAAGAAAAAAAGTTAAAAACACAACATTCAGTATGCCTCTTACACAAAAATCTTTTTATTAAACTAAAATTTACTGGAAGTAATTTGTGAAGATATCATTCAAGCTAAAAAGTAGTTTTGTGAAGCTACTTGCAAGCGGCATCAAAGGCTGCCTGGATTGACCCATGATGATACGCAGTCCTTAATTTATCATTCCACTCAGTTTGCCTTTACTTTATTAAAATGCTTTGAAAAATTACTTAATGTACTCTTCCAAAATTGCTACCAGCACAAAATATTCATATTTTTTAAACATCTTTACATAGCATGAAACTTGTCGAAGTTCCTTTTTAAAACCAAATAGTCATAACTTTCTTTTATATAAAAATAATTGTTGCTGTAGATAATATTTCATTAATTAGTTAAAAACAAATTTTTAAGAGGAAAAAATTACAAACCTCTTCAGTCCAATGTTCCAAAAATTGTACAGTGGAAGCTGGATGTAATGCAGGGTCCGATCTAGTCCCCCAATCATACTTGTGCATTTATCGAAAAATTTCTGCATACATCATAATGAATAGATTTGTGTAATAAAAAGTAAAAGCAATTTGTCAAAGCCCATTTGAATAATATATTGAATAGGCTCTAAATACTTTAAGAAGCTATATAAAGAAAGTTTAGGAAGCTCCTGTGACATAGGGCTCAAGGCATTCAGATTCACATTTGGATATCCGCAGGTAACTCTGTAACGCTGTTATAATCTTGACCCCAAATACCCGCATTATAACAGGCTTCCACTGTATGTTGAGAAGGTACTTGCCCGATCTCAGAAGTTGCCATTTTTTACATTTAATAACATTTATTTCAATGATGACACATCTTTTATATGCACATTTTAACTATACACCATTTTTATAGCTATGTGTCACATTGTTGAATTCACTGAATCTAGTGAGGTTGGAGTTGTGCCAACTATTTGGCTAAACACGTCCAAGGATAAAAGTTACTGGCCACCTTATGTTTCAAAAGCACGTGTTGAAAGTAGCGCACAAAAATTTGAAAACCCTTCAGAGGAATGGAAATTATACGATATAAGATGCCTACATTCATTTGGTAAGTAACCTTTGCATTATATACCATTGAATGAACAGTATTTGCCACAAAAAATACTTTTATTACATAAATATTATCTAATGCAAAATATTTAGACCTGTTGTCAATGATTTACCCAGGACGTGACTGTGACACACAGAGGCCTACAGCCAGAAAGGTGGTGAGTTCCAGATCAAACCAAAGTCTTTCACTTTGGGGTTTCACATGATACAGACAACATGAGATGTATACTTCCTTCTTAACTTTTACATCTAACGAGGAATCCTTTACATTTCATCCTAGTCAACAAAATTGCTTATGTAATGGTTGAAAAGTCATAGATTTTTTAATCTACGACTTTATAATAATTTTTAATTATCTTAGAATTTGTAATAAATTCTAAAGTAAAACTGATTGTGATCTTTTAAGTGAGGCAGAAATTTCAGGGAAAAGTAAGAAAGGGTTTTCTAAAAATTGAAACTGCTGCTTTGGAATGAAAGCTTTGAAGATTGTTTAGCAAGATGGTACAACAAAACCTCGCACAATGGTATTTACACAATAATGATAATAATAATGAAAAGTTCTGTAATGATTAGGTCATTTCTGGAATTTCTTTTTTTAAAATGCTACTTGTTAGAAACAGGGCACCTAGGCTCAGGGCTGTAGCTACTGGAGGGGCATGGAGGGAAAGCACACCCCCTGAATGGTCACTCCAAGGGTGTAAAATGTTGATCTGAGGGGTGTAAAAAATTTTAATGCACAACAGGTGAATACATTTGCTGAAAATTATAACTCAAAAAGAAAGTTACAGACTTCTCAGTACTTTCTTTGGTGCAGATTTTAGTTAGCCATATACAGTATTCCATGCAGCTGGTACCGAGTAAACCGACTCCGTAAGGTGTAACCATTCATATGAATGAAAGAAGTTATCAAAACAGCAGAGAGCGACATATAAAACAATATGTGGATATGTTCAGCCTCCGCTATCTTTCCCGATATGTAATATGGGTAATGAGCTAATTAACGATCTTTGCTCTATAGCAGAAAGTCTCTCTAAGCGTTTAGCTTTGAATGAAAGTTTTCCAAGCCCTTCTCAGAAAGCATCTTTCTATTGTTCATTATCTGATACTCATTTGCTCTGTGCTGGTTCATTTTCCATTTAGCATTTTTGTGGAGCATTGTGTTATCGGCGTTTACACAACTTATAGATTTACTTGATACCTACAACCGTTGGCTCTTGCGTATTTACATTTTTAGCAAAATATTAATACCCAATAGCCTGGGTATTTACTTTTGCAGTAAAGCAATGTGAATAACTGGAAGTGCAATTTTTTTGAACGATCAACATACTTTCCCATAATGGAGGGGTATGAGAAAGTAAACAATTCAAATATTTAAGTGGAAGTGGGAACTTGGGAACTCAAATGGGCAAAATTTCAAATGTCACTCCTCCAGAAAATAAGAGCTTGCTGCACTCCTGCCTAGGCTCTGTTGGCCCATGTGTTGACCAGGTCCTAGATTTACTTCAGTATTTCAAAGTAAGGAATATTACAGTTCTGAATTATAAACCCTAAACCGGATTTGCAAGTATTATTAAGTTATGTACCCTGCAATTTCAAGAAATAGAATATTTTTGCATTCACATTGTAGAATTCTAATTTTATTTCATTAATATTTGCCTCTTACTTTGTTTTGTAAGTTTTTACTTATCTGTATTGAGTCAATAAAGGTCAACTGCCTGTCCGTATTGTGATTCTTTGTAGAGGGACATTTTAAAAGAACCATCACTTGTCAACATTCAGTTTTTTTTAAAGTTTTATGTGCAAGTGAAATTTATCTGAGGTAAGCCTTTTTCAGGGATTTTTTCTCTAGAGTATAAAACTTACTGATTTTTAAATGGCTCTTAAAAAACGCGCACACACAAAGCCACCCTTTGATAGGTGGGAGTTGAAAGGCTTTTTTCAATTCCAAAATTATTTTAAGAACTCACATTTCTCTATTATTTGAGTTTTTGCTGTTTTTGAGAGCAACATGTTCAAGGTGATTCACCTATTTATTAGGGCACAATTATACAGTGCCATTAGTCTTCAGAATTTTTCATTTTCCTTTAACATATTCTGTTGCTTTGGGGTTCCTTTTGATTCCATAAATGACAAAATTTCCTGTCTTTCTAACTTGCCATTAAGTATTTTAATGAAAACTTGATCTGCTATATACTTCACACTGACTTAAAAGGTACTGATTCATACTGTTCCCTATATTTTTATTGCAACCTCAAGGAATTATATATGTGGTTTAGGTAAACAATTGTCATTTATTTTGTAATGAAATTAGCAAAAATGCTGAATGAAGAACTGTTGAAATATGCATCGTAAAATGAATTTAATCATTAACTTGAACAAATTAACGGTGAAAGAATTTTAAAAATATTTTTGTGATTGAATGTAGCATCAAAGCACACTCATAACGGGGTGTTGTACAAAATTATTATTTTCGTTTGAAAAATTTGGTCTTGCCCAAAAAAAAAAAAAAAAATCCATGAGTCTTAAAGACCCCATTTCCTACTAAATCACTATGAAGTTCATTCTAAAAGTTAAAATGTGCACATGCAACATAGCAATTTTCTGATACAATTATATGTTTTTATATTTATTTCGTTACTGATCGCTTTACTGCTCAATGGTATTGGTATTTCCTGCTTGTGTAGAGATCTTTTTTTAAGTGCACCCATTATTTTGTCCAATGAGCTACTAGTGGTAAACCGTTATTTCGTTTCAGATACATGTGCGTGGAACACAGATTTCAGAATTTCTCTACCAGAGAAGCACTTTGTGCACTCTCGGTCAGTGGATAAGTGTGTGGAGTGAACGATGATAATGATGGGTATTATTGCCTGCTAAATTGCAAAAGAATGGTAGGGCATATAAATGACCCTGGGGTCTCAAGTCCTCCAGCAACATATGTCTCACTGCAGTTAGCAATAGCATAATTAATTTAAAAGACCTTGCTTTGTCAGGAGGCACTTTTCCTCCAGAAATGCAGATAATATATTATTTATTTTATATTTGTTTTATATTTATTTCAAAGCTGGCAACGCACAACATGAATGAAAGGAAAATTTTCTTGTTGTTGTTGTTTTATGGAAAGAACCATTTAGATAGAAATAAATCTCAAATGAAGTTAACCATTATATTATTCATAAGTACCAAAATAATGATTAGTTTTCCAAAATTTTCAGTTAAAAAGAATATGAGAAAGTCAGCCATTTTTTAAATGGTCCGCCTGGAAATGTCCCAGTAGGCCAATCTGATTTTCAATGTAAGTACGTTAAATGTTGTTTATGTGCACTGGCAAAAGTAACTTGTTTTTTCAACATTTTCAACGGCGCTATTTTTCAGCCCTTGGTGGTAAAAGTATAAAAGAGGCATGCAAGAGGTTTTGTGATCAGATGTTGAGCCATGAACTGTGCCTTCAGATGAACTGGAAAGGACGAGTGGACAAGCTAGCTTTTCGAAAATATAAAAAAGTTGTTGACTTGGTGTACAGTAAGTTTATATTTTTATTGGAAATTCAGCTGTAATGTTTGTTTTTTCATGTACTGCTGGTATATTGATAGCTAAATCTTCTGTTCTACTTTTAATTTAAAAGTGGGTAAATGTGAACTGAAATTGTGAAAAAGACCTCTTTACAGCATCACATTAGTAACAATTTCTTACTAGTTTCATAATTTCAATCATATTACCATAGGTAACCAGTGGTTGTTATCTGCTGACTTTCAAGTGTTGAAAGGTACCATTATCTGGCATTTTTCATGTTTGCATTTGTTGCCACATGCCATGTATGCAGCTTGTGGTTTTGATTCCGGTACTTTTAGTAGAATAAAATATAACCTGCACAGAGTCCACTACAAATGTAGTGACCTAAATTCCATTCATGACCTAAAGTTGTTTGGGTTTCTTTGTAGCCAAAAGTTACAGAACTACATTTGCTCATATACAAAGCTATGTTACCCTCAATATAGTGAAAAGGTAACATTTCATGAAATATCACTTAATTTGGCTATGATTTTCACACAAATTTAAATCTGTGCTAAGTGTTAAGCAGTCTTAAGAACTTCCACAAAAATTTAGCTTGTGTATGAAGTTTTCACTTTTTTTCCCCTCTTCATAAACATTGGAAGAAATATGTATACCAAATTTTATCAATTTATTTACATGCTTTTTCTGATTCTCAGGCTTTTCATGAAGAGCTCAGGACAAAAATCTTTCTTCAAAAAGGCATTTGAACTTCAAAATATTGTGGACTCCTTTAACTATCTATACTCCAGACCATGTCTCTGATGAGTCTTAAAATTGACCAGATTTATATGTCACATCCACTTTTTTCTCAATGAATGTGTTTTCTTCTTTCTTGCAGCTTTAAAAAAAATTAAGATTTTTTGGCAATGACAAAGAATGCCTTTTCCAATCAGTGATTCACACTTTATTGAGGATATTGTATTCGTTCAAGGTGTAGTTACCAGAACCGAAGCTTAATTTCTCCAGGCCTGATGATATACCTTTAAGCTCATTATTGAATTGCATTACGGCAATATGGCTACTAAATGTATAGTCTAAAATTAAACAAAAGTGTCCTTCAAAATTATTTGCCGCAGCACTCCATTGAACACTCATGTTTTCTGTGTTTTGCCATGAACACCCTTATGTAGCAGTTTCTTGTTACTTAATTCCATGTACACAGGTTTCACAATATTTATTATTTTCTCAGAAACACCAACAGATTTTCCTGAAATTTGTTTGCAGTGAGATTTGTATTGTATTTGTGTGATGTGCCTCATTCATAGAACCTTGAAAAACTGATGAAGCAGCATCCAGTAAAATTATTTGCAGTCTAGACAGAGGAGGAGGCATATTCAATGTTGAACATAGTTTTGATGCAGCAGAGTCACTTCCCAATTAGTTGCAGTCTATAAACAAAACTAGTATTTATTTCATGCATCTTATTTTTTTTATTGGTAGCAAAGAATTTTGCAAAGCTATACTTCTTGCATCTTAGTTATAAGTTTCAGCACAAGCCAAATGTGGAATCTTCACGCAGGTACAAACTTTCATTGAAGCACAGTGGACAACATAAAATTGAAAAAATATATATAAGGAATTCCATACCTCCAGTATACAATTCTCGCATAATTATTCCTGATTATTCAAACTCATACCTTAAACAAATTCAGCAATTTCGATGTACTTGCAGTTGTAATGTTCTCAACATTAGACAACAGAATTATATCTGTTCCCACAAAATTTTTATTTTCGTGGGCGATTATTTCGTCATTTCCTTCAATTTGAAATGTAAGTGATACTAAATTTATACTATTTACCAACAAAATGTACAGAAATTACGAATCGAAAGCAAGTAAACAAATTGGACAAATGTTAACAAACAGAACGCTGCGACAGTGTTGCCACACTAGCAAACATAAATTGCATTAGATAACTAACCAAAATGTTGCCTGCTCTGTAAAACCTTATAAAACTAAACATTTGCTAGTTTTGTTCAAAGACCTTTAAGATACATAGACTGGAAAACCGTAACTTAACCAGGCGACATTTAAAGTTCAGCGTTGTACGGCAAGAATCTGTCACATCTCGTCTTGGCTTCTCACGTCCTTTTCTAATCTTTCCCTTGAAATAATAGAGGTGTTTTTGTGTTTTAAGTGCAGGATAGTTAGCTAGTAACCTTTTGCACTTACTTTATCTCTAAATATCAAGTTGGGGTACTCGGCATTTACTAGAACCTTGTGTCATTTACTATGACTTGCAGTTTCAATCTAGGCTTCTCACCTCCTTTTCTAATCTTTCCCTTGAAATAATAGAGTTGTTTTAGTATTTCAAGTGCAAGATAGTTAGCTAGTAACCTTTTCACTTATTTGATCTCGTAACTTTTAAATTGAGGGACTTAGTTTTTACTAGACTCTTGTATCATTCACCAGGCTATATATGGCTCTAAAGTGATGATTTCTGATTGTGGGTTAAACCTACACATGGTTTGCTAATTCGTGTTTCTTTTCCGAGACTTTTCGTCCTCGAGATTTGTAATTGTCTAAACTCTAAATTATATGAAGAATTAATTTCTTTCTATCATATTTAATTTTACCTACTTTTTTTGTCCCGTTTAGTAGCTATTACGAACTCATAATACTGCGGGGAAAACTTCCAAAATTAAAAGTTTTGTTCTCGGCAACTTCTCTTAAAATTAAACAAATGACCACATTAAAATGATTTTTGACATTACTTAGAGTGTGAAATATGAATTTCATGCAACTTGCTAGATCATGCAGTTTTCAAGCAACTGAAGCTGAAATATATTTTACACATAGGACAAGCTACGTTTCCTTCAGTTATTTCATATCCCCCAAAATTACGATAATGATGTTTTCTTTAATTGTAAGGCACAATGTTTAATTTATACCCCATTGAAAAAAATTAATACGCAGTATTAAAACAACATAAAATTTCTTTCGCGCAAGTAAAAGAGCTGAATTAACGTTGTATACATAGGACACATGCCGTTTTGCCGTACAAGCTTGTGCGACCAAAATGTCGGCAGCTGCTGCCACTCATTTACACAAGAACTTCCAGTCTATGTATCTTAAAGGTCTTTGGTTTTGTCTTTAATTTTATGCACAAGTAGTAAGACAAACCTAATTATTTCCCAACTTCTGGCATTTGAAATGCCACTTCCAGTGGTTTTGACAGCTGTGTTTTCATATTAAAATTGTTATAACTATTTGTCATAGACAAGAAACAAAGGCAGTTTTGGAATTCTAAAGAATAGGGCTTTAAAATAAAAGAGTTTAAAAAATGTGAAATTTTGCCCAAAATAATCTTTTTGACGTAGTCAGATACCTTAATATGTAGTTCAACATAAAATACCTTAAGAGCAGCTCAACATTTAAAAAAATGCAAAAAAAAAAAAAAAAATTAACCACATTTTTTCTTAATTTTATGATACCAAAAGGAGTAAGTAAACTTGAATGATTTTCTATACAAGAATTATTTTTTAAAGTGAAACATTGTATGCTATCTTGAAACTTAGTACATTTTCATTTCAGTTTTTGATGAGCATAGGTTATTATTTTGTGTTTCTAAAATCATTTTCATGCTAATTCCACTTCCAGAGCTTTTTCTTTTTTAAATAATATATTTATATACATACTGTGTGTAACTTTTTTTTTCAAGAATTGCTCAGTTTTCTGTACGAAAAGCAAATTTGTGTTCCGATAATTTTGTAAACTAACTTTAACGTGACTTATCGTTTCCAATAATTTAAATTTTTGGATATTCAGTCATCTGAGTCTGTGTTGAAATTCATTATAGAAATCCTATTTATAACTTTATATTTCCCTATTCACCACTTGGGACTGTGTTTGAAGTGCTACTATTGAAAATGCTTTGACTTATCACATTCTTGTACATAGTTCAGAGTCATTTTATGAACATGTTTTAATAGATTTATTTTTCTCTCCACTTACAGGAGCAGTTGTAAAAGTTAACAGGTGTTCCACAGCAACGCTGGCAGAGGTAGAAATAGAAATAAAAAATTATTTACGGTTTGCTCCAGATAGAAATGGTGGTAGAGCAAAGCGACGTGCTGGAGCAGCTCTTAAACACCACTTTGGTGTACATTTCGTTATTCATTGACAATTTTTCTGCACGAAATTGTAAATAAAACGGTGTATACTGGAAATTGTCATCCTATTTGCATTTGTCTTAGTTTTGTTTTTATAAAATAATTTAACACATAAACACTAAAATATCTGTTGTATTTCGTACTCATAATATCTGTTGTATTTTGCCTTATCCTTCTTCCAATTTTGGCTTTTCATCTGATTCAGCTATAAAGCTCACTTATATTGTCGTAGTCAACAAGGTTAGTTTATTAAAACAGTGCAGTAGAAATGCAGTTGTGGAAAGTTTAAATGTGATAATATGCTATGTCACAAAATATGAGTATACACATATTTAAGGAGGGGGGGGGTTACTACAGCAGTTGCAAGAACTTGTGGGGTTTTAGGTTGCATACCATGGAAGAATAGATTTCTATAATCACTGCTGCCTTTTCAGGCTTTAAATCAGTTTGTGTTGGGACGAGGAGTAAACCAGACTGCACGAACTGTACAGTTTTAGCACCCTTTTTATTTTGAAAGCTTTTTTTGGGGGGGGGGGGGGCAATGAAAGAAATTTCAGTAGTGAAGATTACTGATAAATATGGTTTTCCAGTAAGATGTTTTACTGTATTTTCAACAATTGCAGTGCTTTTTTAGAATACTCTTGTAACAACATAGGATTAAGAAAATATCACCATCTGCAGGAATTTTGTTTCTTGCTGTGCATTCACTTGAAAAGTTATTCAGGTTGTATATATCTAATTTTTTGAACCATCTCATATTCAGAGCCATGCTTTCATACACAACACAAATTGGCATTGCATTCAGACAGTTTTTTTGGGAGGTGGGGGTGGGGATTAAAATTTTGAGGGGACTGAAACTTGTTGGCTGATTATATACATTAATACATCTAAAAACTGCAAATTGACTACAAAAAATTTCTTATGCTCATATATCACGAATTCCAAGAAATCTACACATACAATTAAGTGATTAAAATGTAAATGTAAAAACCTTTGCTTTAATTCAGTAATGCACCTCAGATTTCCCCATGGGGTGATGTAAAATATTCAGGATGCTAGCAAGAAGACGCTGTGCAGGAGAAAATCCCCCCCCCCCCAAAAAAAAAAAAAAAAAAACAACAACATTAGGAGTGGTAAAGATGTCCTCGCCTTACAAGCATGTTTCGGATTATTAAGGAATAATTAAGTGTTGCCTGAAGATATGGTGAAAACCATTCCCTTGTGACTTGGTTCAACCTCTTTAGCCGCCCCGGTGGCGCAGTGGTCTAAGCGATGGCCTCTGATCATTCATCCGAACGGGGTCCGGGTTCGAATCCCGGTGAGGCATGGACGTTGTGTTTGTCTTACAGCACTGGTTCTTCCCTGGAACCAGTGACCCTAAATTAGGGACGGGCGACTGCTTATAGCCCATTGAGTTGCTCACGGTGGTCGTTAAACCTCCAATAAAAAAAAAAAGAAACCTCTTTAGATTATTTGGATTAGCACATAGTTAAAATACAACTTGTTTGAGGTGTCTACTTTTTTTTTTGTTAGAGTGTAAACCACCCACCGCCAAGAAAAAAACTTTTATGGAAATGATTACTAATAATTTGCTATTGTTAAAAATTAGATAGCAAATATTTTGTTGTATTGAAAGCACTAACGTCACATTAGCTACACTGAGGCATAACTGTATACATGGAAAGTTGGCATCCAGACGACTGAAATAAAGATGAATGCCAGCTTTCAAAATATGATTGTGCAGTGCAAATGTCTACTCTGTTGAATCAAGTTTTTATTGCGGAAATCCGATAAGTCAGTGCTTGAAAAATTGCTTCTTCAGCAACGACTGTTTAATGATTTATTGAAGAATGAAAGAAATTTCAGATTGAAGTCCATGTGGATGTTGTTGTTTTTTATTATAATATTTTCCCTCATTTTCTTAATTTAAAAAAAATATTTCTCCAAATATTCAGCTATAAATAAAAAGAATTATACTAAATATAAGGGGAGATCACCCAAAAACCTACGGGGGGAGGGGGCTAAACACCCCGGAGAAGATGCCTGAATATATCACTGACAAATGAAACAAACGTTTTGGTGTGCTCTAGTAACAGCATAGTTTCAAGTGTGTGGACAGTATCTCTGAATATTAAAAGCAGTTTACATGATCCAATCTTGCATTCATGTCTTAATATGTATGTTAAGATACTATGAAAGTAGAGGCATAGCATCGTAATAGTGGCTTAATGGTATAAGAATTATGGCCTAGAGTTGTGTAAGACACTGGCAGAATACTTTGTAAATGATGGGTTGACGTGCGATACATGGACACAATGCTATAAAAACGATGGCTCGGCGTTGTAACAGGGGTGCAGTGTTTTATGAGCGATGGCTTAACGTTGTAGAAGACGTTGGGAGAATGTTAGACAAACGACGGTTTAACGCCATGTTATACGTTGGCTCAATGTTGTAAATATGTTGGCTAGGTGTTGTAACAGTGGCACAATGTTATTTGAATTATGGCTTTATGTTGTATGAAACATCGGTTTAATGCTGGCACAATGTTATATAAACGTTCATCCTTACGTTGGATCAACGCTGGCTAGTACACTGAGCCTACCGGAGGCTGGTAAGTGGCCGCCAAGACATATGGAGGGAGGCCCATCGTAGTATCCGTACGTTTTCCCAACGTTTTGTGTTTTACGTAGGGCCAATGTAAGTGTGCTGCCTGGGTAACTTCATTTTGACATTTTCTGAGAAAATATGTTTTTGGAAAAAAGTGTTGCCTACAATCTCTGTGTTGGAATTTTGTTCTGAAATGACACAGCAGGGTTTTCTGTACTTACGTGATAAAGCGCCGCTGTGACAATAACAATGTCACAAATTAATTAAGCTAAAGCTAACTGCAATTAGACGTATGTCGTTGGACTTCGAGCCTAGGTCATTCGTATGCCCTATCCTCCTCTTCGAATAATGAAAGTACCCATTTTGACAGCTCATAATCTCTATCCTCCTATCCAGAGAAAAAGAAAAAAGAGATTCTCTCTCAGAGATATTCAGAAAACCGGGACACACCCACTTTGATCTTAAACAAAAGAGCTATGTATATGTTCTAGTTTATGGGTCAAATTAATGAGTAGATTTTAAAAGGTGTCTACTCAAGGCCGAGGTACCAATACCATTGAGTAGTTGGCGATCAGTAACGAAATAAATACCAAAATTAATTCCATAGGAAAATTGCTATGTGGCATGTGCACATTTCGACTTTCAGAATGATCTTCTTGGTGATTTAGTTGGAGGAAACGGGAAAACGCATAACTTTTTTAGTTGTCGAAACCAAATATTTTTGAAGGAAAATAATAATATGTGAAACGCCAAGTTGTGAGCGAGGTTTGATGCTACATTCCGTCATGAGGAAATGTTTAGAATTATTTCACCGTTAGATTGCTGGTAAAATTTGTGCACGACTGAATAAATTTCACAATGATATTTCAAAAGTTCTCTTTCCTCCAGCATCTAACAGGATTATCATTACGAGGGGATTTAAGAGATGTTCCCTTGTAAATACTTGTATTTTTAAAATGGACTGACAGAATGAAATTTGTGGCCTGGTTTGGTGCTTCCAATACTTCCTGTAGGTACATTACATACATTCAAACCGATTCGCTGTAACCATCACTGTAAAATTCATGCCCTTCCATTTCTGCTTCGAAGTATACACTGAAATCACAAATTAATTATTTGGAACGCAAAATAACGATCACGTACGTAGCATCCTGACTTACGTAAGCAACTTTATGGTTGAGGGAGTTTATAAACATCTCAGTGCAAATATTAAGAAGTGAACGATATGAAGCGTTGATAGACGTAATATGCCAAAGTCTCATTCATGGTTTAAATGTCTTTGAAAGTAACGGGAGAGTGGATGTTAGACGAGCAGATGCAAGCGCCTCAGAAACGGTTAAGTTTCACGGCTATGCAGGAACAACTGTATCAAGGGTGTACAATGAGTGCTGTACAAACAAACAATAAACAAGCAGTCAGCGGGAAACGAATGGTCAGTGTTTGAGGGCAGTGGCGTCTGGAAAGAAATGTAACAGGTAACACACGAGCACCCTTGCCTCAAGTAACTTTACAGCATCACAGCGGCATCTGGAGTAGAATGTCAGAAGCCACATCTCCCCCACCACGCATTAACGCGAAGCGGGTCATAACAGCAAGCGTCTCCTTCGTCTACCACTCGTCTAAGCTAAAAACCTTCAAATTCTTCTGCAGTTTGCACTGAAGCACCGAAATTGGACATCTGAGGGCGATTAAAATGTCTCCCGGTCCGATGAATTATGTTTTCAGGTTATTTCCGGCAATGGACGGGCCTCAAAATAGATTTAACTGAATGAATCGACGGATTTCAGCTTCCTAGAGTTAACCGAACAAGCTGGTGGAAACATTTAATGATTTGGGGTCGGTCTTCATTGCTGGCACTGGGTAATTAATAACTCTGGAGCATAATTTGGATAGAATAAGTACCCTAATGTCACTGGGTACCAGGTACACTCATACATGCGCTTGGCGTTTCCAAACGGAGAAGAATACGTCAACCAGGAGTAATGCTCCATGGCACTGGGCACGGATCCTCACACAGTTTTTCTAGGAGCTCTGCAGTGACTTTAATGTGCAAAAAAGGTTCACATATTCCACAGTTTTTAACTCAATGAAACGCTTGTAGGATAAGATTGAAAGAGACATTAATAACAGAGATCCTCCTATAGCGAACATTCTGCAGTTGACGGACGCCATCACATCCACTTGGGAGAACGTACCTTTAGTACAATATCACCATGTCGTTGAATACATTCCATGCCAATTCAAGGATGGAATTTTCATAGCCAAGGGGAGCGCAACGTGTAAATAGGCAGATACTACTGGTGATTTTCTACTTCTTTGTATATCTATATCCTTATTTCCAGTACTTACCGCCAAAGGTAACACTGGCGAATTCAGGGAAGGGCTCGGCATGCGTTCGCTCCTCACAAAGCCTTATTTATCCACTCAGACAGTTTGCAAAATATCTAAGTTGAAAGCTTTAAGCATATTATTCTAATGTCAAGTCCAGTATTTTCCGTTCTTAAATAATCTGCGAGCAAATAGTCGGATAAAACTCAGAGTAAGGGAAGTATTCAATATATTAACCATAACAACTGCAGATTTACCCACGCGTTGCATTTCCTCGAAGGAAATATAAGGTACCACAGCGGAAGATCGAGGATTACATGATCTTTAAAATGTCACTCTAGATACCTTTAAATTAATGTAGGTATATCCCCAGCGACCAGGTCTTTTAAATTTTTTTCTAACTGCTTTTTACCCTTCAAGATAAAGTTCTTAAAATAGAAAGAATAGAATGCCAGTGAAAAAGGCTCTGAATTACACTGCTTGACATAGAAAATGTCACAACACGAAAGAAATACTAGGAAACAGACAAACTGCACGCACAGATAAACAAGTTGGTCCTGAACAAATGATTTAATTGTCGCATACAGACTAGGCTTCAATGGCCGAATGTACAGGATGATTACTAAGGAGTGTGGCCCCAATTTTGGGAGATACAGCGTTGAATCCGACGTGGCATTTAGGCATGGATCATATGGTGTTGATCCGGGACCACAGTTAATCTACATTCTGCGGGGGGGGGGGACGGTACTCAACTGACGTTAAATCGGGTCACACAGATGCTCGATGTGCAAGACGTTGGCGGATCGTGCTGGCCACGGAAGCATCCGTACACCGTGTAAAACATTCAGGCTGATCCGAGCGGTAGGCTGCCGGGCATTATCCTGTTGAAAAAAGACATTTGAGATGCCCTGCAGATACGGTAGTGCCAATGGTCGCAGTATCTCGTCAATATAGTGGTGTGCCATCAATGTGCACGTAACGCGCACCAGCGGTGAGCGGCTGTTAGCGATGACAGCACCCAACACCATGACTCCACGTTGTGGCGTTGTGTAGCGCTCCACAATAGCGCAGAAATCCACCCGTTGGCCACGTTGCCTCCAGACTCTCACACGGCGATCAACCGCGGTGAGCTAGAACCGTGACTCTCCGTTTAACATCACACTGTCCCATTCGGCACCCCACGCCGCTCTGGAGTGACACAATGCCAAGCGGTGACGACGATGGCTGGCTGTTATGGGTAGTCTTAGAAACGGACGACTGGAGAGCAAACCAGACGCAGCTAATCGGCGCGACAACATTCGCGTCGATATCGAAACATCTAAGCCTTCCCGTGCACACCGCAAATTGACACCCGTTGTGACCAGTGGATCCGCTAGGGCATGACGTCAGAGGCGACGATCGGTGAGCTCGGATATCCGTCTATGCCTTCACCCCTCCGCCCCTACGAAGTTACATAGATCCTTCTTGCGACCACTGTCTCCAAATGCGACCGACGGTTGTGGCATCACATTGCGTTTCTTTCTTAATACGACGCAAGGACCATCCGGCTGTTAGGCCAACGATGACACCTCTCATGATTTTAACCATTCGATGAAATCGCGTACGACGGCGTCTTAAAGGCATTGGCACCCCTTGTTCGTTCTCCAGACGCGGCGGTGACAACGTTTTCATTGATGGCCTGACGGGCTGGTTGTCCGCTTATATCCCTAGGGCCGTTCGTGTGATTGGCCTGCAAATGCGATCATTTGCATAACTTGTACGTGTGCACCCACCCTGCACTTTGCTAGGCGCTACGTTCACGTCTTCGTGTTGGGAAGTTTTCTCTGTCAGACAGTGTATTTAGGGGTGGGAATGACATTAATTGCCACCTTGAGAGTGTAAACCTGTAAGCCGAAGTTCATTCCTAATTTAAAGAACGGTTTCCAGAAATGAGCAAAACATGGGCATAAAATAACTCATAATCTTGAAATAATTGAACTCACGCCTAAGCTCATATCGGACGACTATTTAAAGCCCGTAACCAGAACAGTCGCGTATAGGCGTCCTGCCTCCTAGCAGAACGATCGAGCGATGTCAACCAATCACGACGACGCGACATAGCGATTAAATGATTCTTTTCGGCAGGCGAGATTTCACCTGCTGCTTACGCCTATGTATTCAGTTTGTAAATATTCTATTCACTGTCAGAGTCAGGAAATTGACTTGAATATTTTACAAACACTGTCATGTTTGTAAAATATTCTATTCCATAAGAAGCATAAAAACGCGGTCTCATTTCTGTCGATTTACTGATACAATAGTACGGTCTCATTTGAAGTCGATTTGCTGACTCTGTTGTTCGTTGTTCTAAGCATCAGCGTTTGATCATTCGTGTTTGAGATGATCTATCAGATGATTCTGTGTTCGAATACCGGTAAGCCATGAATGTTGTGTTGGTGTTACGGCACTCTCTCTCTCTCTCTCTTCCCAATATAGAAGCAGCGGCCCTAAATTAGAGACGGGTGAATCAAGCGGTAATCGTTAAACCCCTTAACGAAAAATAGATTCATAAAGTTGCAAATAATCAGAAAAGTATGAAATAAATAATAATAATATTAAAGTACACTATATTTTATGTATTTTTTCTTTCAAATAATTGTTTTCTGATTTTTATAAGATTTATTTAAGTATATGAGTCTCCAACTCCAGTTTGAGTTAAGCATGTTAAATTATTCAAAACCCAAATTATTATACATATTCCTCACTGAAACACGTAATAAAAGCTTTGTGAACTACCTCAATTGTAGTGTCATGGATCAGATCGCCAAGTACGGGTTATATCGAATTTGGCAATTCACGTGTACTAACCTTTAGCTGACAACGTGAACAAATACTAACGTTATAAGCAACGTTGAGTGAAAATGATACCAACATTTTAAGAAGAAATACGTTATGCTGTGTAAATGTAACTGGATTGAACATTTTATTATGCGAATTTTACATATTCTACTATCAATGAAATTATTAACAGCAGAAATTAAGTAAACTTTTTTTCTAGAATGCACTAAACTACTTGCGATACTTAAAAACCAATATTTTACATTGAAACAGTAAAAAAAACCACAAAATAATATTTATCAACAAAAATGTATAGCCTAAAACTTTACAGAAATATTTCTTTACTTATATTTTACATGCCTGCCAAGACGATATCTCATTTAAATAAAGAAAATGGCACTGGTTTTCTGATGCGCAATCCACACAAATGTGTTTTGAACAGTCTGCATAAACTGGCTTTTTGCAGGCATAACAGGCTTTGAAAGTTTTTCTTTCTTTATTTCTTCGGCAAAAAGAAAATCTTTTACACTTTGATTTCTTCCTATCCCGTCCCAAAAACACCCCTCTGATCTGATGCTTGAAGCTCTTCGTCATTGCTCTTTTCCTAGGAAACGGTAAACAGTAGTTCACCGTAACTCTTGCGGTATTCTTTTGTTTTCAACCCGTCGTCCTGATTTCGTTTTTTCTCAAATTTTCGCCCAGTCGTTTTATAAAATTTATCCTGGTAAGTTTTTCGCTTCGGAAAATTTTCATATAGTATATTACATGAGCACTGTTTGTACTGATGCCTAGCATCGTTTGAAAAATATGCTATAACAACGAGGGGTCATTTTGACCACTAATATAGAGTATGTGTATAATAGGGAGTTTTTCATTTTAAATTTATATGCTATATAAGGTAGACGTAATTTTAAGAAACATCAGTGAAATATATTAAATTTAGATGAGGTTCAGCATATTAATTCGAAATGTTACTTACTTGCACATAAACCTTTCCCCCAATGGGTTTGACTTCCTCTTTATCCATGAAGTCTTTGACTTAACGGAAAAGGCTGCCACCCAACTAAACTGCTGGCCATTCAAAATGCAACACGAAGATGGACACGAGATAGCAAAGCCAGATTTACTGGACGCATAACAACATATACAAAGATGAAACGATTGAGCTTACAGGCCCGTGCGACTTGCGGAACACGCAGACATCAATAGCTCGTGTGGCCCCCATGGCTGGCTATAACTGCCGCTACACGCAGCGGCATCGAAAGAAAGAGGCTTTGGATGTGGGCTTGGAGTATGTCGGTCCAGGCTGCTTCCACACGTAGCCACAGTTCATCAGGCGTAGCCACGGTTAGGTCTTGCCGGGCCACTCGGTTACCGATCAGCGACCAGACGTGTTCTATGTGCGACATATCGGGAGAACAGGTGGGCCACGGCAGCAGTGACTCCTGGTGAGCCGTGAAGAATTGTTGCACAATGCGTGCCGCGTGCGGGCGCGCATTGTCCTGTTGAAACGTGGCCGCTGGCAGGTCCTGCAGGTCAGGGAGGACTACAGGCTCCCAAAACGTCGGAGATGTAGTGGTGGCTGTTGAGTGTACCGGCGATGCGTACCATAGGGGTGTGGGTGTCATATCTAATTGCGCCCCAAACTATAACGCCAGGTGACGGACCGGTTTGGCGATGCATAATGCAAGCGTCATACAGTCTCTCGCCGCTGTGCCGCCACACGCGGATCCGACAATCGTGGTGTTGCAGGCAGAAGAGGGATTTGTCGGAGAAGACAATATCGTGCCATTCCGTAGTCCTGGTGCAGCGTTCAACGGCCCACTGCCGCCGCATTCGCCGGTGGTGTAACGTCAATGGTAATCGGAGCAATGGCCGCCGTGCGACAAGTCCCAGCTCCTGCAGACGACGTCGAACGGTACGTGCTGACACAGGTTGTTGCGCAGCAGCACCGTAATTCCTGCTCTAACGTTCGTGATGTGGCGGTGCGAGCCGCCAATGCCCGTCGCACAACATGCCGGTCCTCTCGTTCGGTGGTGTGCCGCGGCTGCGGCAATCGCTCACGTCAGTCCGCCCGTCCCTTGTGCACCCACCGAATCCATACTCGACTCACTGTGGCTGGATGTCGTTTTACACGGGCGGCGCTGATGTCTCGGTACGATAAACCGCTGTCGCGATGAGCAACTATTCATCCTCTGTCGAACTGCTAAACGTGCAGGAATGACTGCCGTATTCTGCGACGAGGCATTAGGAAGCTTCCCACGCACAGGTTCGGCAGCACAACACATTTCTTCTACTTACACCCCGCTTTCTGTGCACCCTTCTCATAGTGCTTCTTGGTGGCGTGCCGGGCACACATGATTTGCATATGCCTTGCAATGCTAATCGTTTGCTTGTCCTTTCGCGGGAGACGCATGCTGCGAATTTCAGGCCAATCGGATGCTTCCTTCTTGGTGTTGCATTTTGGGTGGCCAGCAGTGTATTTATATCATCCATTGATTTCAAATCCACTCTTCCTGCTACTCGTTCTACATTGAATCACTCAAGTGCAAAGTGAAATCTCTCCGAAAAGTTTTCCCTAACTCCATATTTGTTCCTAGGAACAATTGACACCAATATCCCCTGGGTGACCCTACCAGCTCTGGGATGGCCGGAAGCAGCAGGTGAAGCACCACCCTTCGAAAATCGTCACGAATTCGTTATCTTTGTCGTGATAGGCAGATATCGCTCGATCGTTCTACTAGGACGCAGAACACCTATATGCAGAACATTCGGGTACGAGAAAGGAAGCATGTATATAAATGGCGATATCTTACAGAGGAACTAAATTCTCTAGCTTTTACTGCTGGCAGTAAAAATGGTTAGTAATATCTCTAAAGAATTTTGCAAAAGCCTGTTTGAAAGCACAATATTTATTCAGAATTAGGCACAATATTTTGTGCTAAGAGAAGGCAGTAATATTGATGTTAATGCCCATTGCGTCTAAATTGCAGATATTAATGGATATCTAGGAAAGATAAAACATGAAATAGTTTCCTTTTGAAGAATTTAATTTTGTAAGATTTTTTTCACACACAGGAGTTATCGTTCAAAATTCTTCTGTTGCAGATGACATCACGAAAAGCAAACAGTAAAGTATGCTTGATGACGCAGACGTCTGATGACATTGTTAACATGGTTTAAACGAAAAATGAACACTAATATCCCTTGTCATTATTTTGAATAATTAGCTAATGGCATTAATTTAAAAGACTCGGGGAAATATTGGAGCTTAGGGGGAAGTTTTTGTGGAACCCATTATTATCTTTCGGTTTGCAAATGTGGAAAACACACAGACCAAAAACTGCAATAGGTTATCGATCGAAGCATGTATTGCACGTCAGTTAGAGACAAAAGGCGTACTTTACTCTTGGGCTTATCGTATCAAAAACAGTGCGATTTCTCGATAATTTTTGATACAGAATTTTTTGAACAAAAAAAAATAGAAACACAAAATATTGTTTTAAGTAAATTGCCTGAAAATAAAAGTTTATCAATTAATTTTTATACTACATATTTCGTTTTTTTGCAAGCAGGTTAAAAAAGCCCTCGTATTTATGTGTGAATGATAAAATCCTAGATCTCAATTGTGGTGCGCATACATTTACTGTTACACGTTTGTGGATACCGCATGCTTTAGTCAAGATGGTCAGTTGATAGTCTTAGAACTCACATATACACATCACGATCGCTGTCATATTGGGCCATCGCAAACTAAAGTTATTTCCGCCTTCCTTGATATTTGATGTCATGCTTTTAAAAAAATGTGGTTCGTCGTGATATCTCTGTTCGTATAAGTGCAGCAGGTCACCCTTCTTCCTGCACTTAGCAGCAGTTGCATGACGACCCGTCTTGGGCGCAGCTAAGTAATCCGTAGCGACTACTGGCTATGAGTGGATTTTCTTTCACGCATCTATGTTCTTGGGCACTCTCAGACGATACATCAGTACACGCTAAGGGAGTCCCTACTCCTTACGCTTTACCGCTCATTCTTCATTCTGCTAATAAAAAAATATTCGCAGTTTTCACTACTTGCAGAGTAGGTGTGACGTTACATCTTTTTTACTTATAACAGGACCATATGCCACGAATATTCATCTAAACCATAGGATTCGTCTCAGTATGGACCTCCTTCTTCGAAGTTCGATGACATATTTTCTCAACATCTTTGTACATGCACATTTTCCCCTTATCCTCATTAATGCATTTGCCTCACAAATACATGCACTTTACTACGCATGCAATTGCATTGACCGTCAAAATGTGCTTCGTGGTGTCTTTGGTGCTGTTTGAGGCTTGTTCCTTTTCTATATCCTTCATTATAAATCACCAATGGCTCATACATACCATTTACACTTTTTTCTTTCTGTCGTCCGATAATCGGAATTACTGCTTAGGTGCTGTCCGCAGGCATAAAGCAAACCGCACTTTCATATGGGACTGGGGAAATGTCAGTCAATCAGACTGCGGCATTAATTTTCAGTAATGACACCTATCGGTGGGGAATATATTCAAGTGTCGCGTGTGTTTACATCTGAATTTACAAGTAGCAGGAAGCTGTGAAAACTTGTGGATGGGCAGATTTTATCATATCTGCTGCTGAGTTTTAGTGGTAGCCTGGATTTTCCCGGAAAATATTCTTCCAGAGTCATTCACCAAATAGATCGTTAATGATTCCACGAAACAAAGTCCGACGCTTAGGAGCAATGTGAATTGCATGGAAGACATTAAATGCTGGGTTACAAAATTGGTTTTAAACACTATGACAGCTTATAATTGTACTACAAGACCTTGTGGCGAATGTCATTTTGTTTCCAAGTTGTCTAAAATTTCTATCTAGAATGTTACATGGCCTCTTTTATATTTAAAGAAAAATCCGTATATTCTTGAACAAGTCTTCTTTCACTATATTCGTGGTAGAATTAATGGTTGCAATTAATGAATTATTCAAAGCTAAGGACTGATCATCTATGCAGTGAACTATTCTAGAAGTTGATGCTCCTGGAAGCCGTTTCCCCCATTTTGTAAAAACAGCAATTGGATTACATAAAGTAGAGCCAGTGCTTGAAATGGGCCAGTGTACGCCGGTATGACATACCGACACTTTTTTTTTATGAATTTACATACCAGCACTAATTTTAGTTGTGGGAACTGCAGAAATGATATTTTTTGGTCTTCTCTTCGGAGCGAGCATTCTTAAACATAAAAACCTTATGTGTATCGTGCCCCTGAGAAATAGATCTGTGGAAACAGTAGAGTTTAGGGGAGTCGTGTACACTTGAGCTATAAGTTCAATCCTTTAAGGGATCGAAATGAAGCTACCCATAGCGAATGACCATATCTTGCCAGAACCTCAAATCCTGTAGTGCAATCGCACCAGACCACTTGTTTTCAAGGCCTGGCGACGCCATGTTAATTTTTACCTAAATGAATCGCAGTCCTTTAAATTTATGTATTCAATCAGCGCCCATCGAAATCGACATTTTGTAACACAAATGATCTTAACCGAGAAGTTTTTGTCCTTCATCTTCTTCTCTCTCTATTATTTTCATGCTTGCTATGCACAAATCTGTAGTTTTTATGCGTAACAAAACCACATCAAAAATAGACAGCGAAGTGGGTACATATATTTAATTTCAAAGGTTTGCTGGCGCTCCCACTCCCACATACTTGCGAAATTGAATACCCTAAGTATATACTTGTATTCATACTTGGCTATATACTGTATATATATATGTATATATTCAATTTCAAAATTTTGTTAGAGTCACCCCCCCTCCCCCATACCTTCTGGACGTCTGAACCGGACTTCGGAACACCAGGCCACTTCTTTTTTCAAGACTGCAACACTACCCTGATCATCCGACTAAAGACATCTGTTATTTTTATTATTTCATTAATTTAATATTTCAATTTGGGGATGTTCCCCATTGAATAAAATATTGGGAGTAATAGGAAAAGTACAAAATTTAGATTTGAAGCAATGAGTGTAAAATTTCTTCATTTCTGACTTTTTTTCTCATTTTGTGGCTGGTGAAACTGCTATTAATTTCAAACTGAATATTCATTCTGATTGCGGAGATTCTAATTGCTCGACTTTGTAGTTCATGAAAGTCCCTATTGTCAGGAGGAGGCTATGTCATCTCGGCTCGGGACCTTAAAAGTTCTGGTTCAAATACAGCTTTTAGTCCTGGTACAATCCTATGTCATCTCGGCTCGGGACCTTAAAAGTTCTGGGTTCAAATACAATCCGTTGGTCCTGGTGTATATAGATTCCTCGTTATAAACAAGTCTAACCCCAGTCCTCGATGTAGCATAACTAGTACCCGCTGGTTCCACAAACCAACCAACAGAAGTTGACCGCCATCGTTTCTGACTTATGGTGCAACAGTATTCCACGGTATTGTCAATCATATTTTTATATAAAGGAGCTTTTTTTTTCGTTTTTTACTTTTTCAGTTTTGGAAATTTTCTGTCGAAGGTATTTTTCCGAATGATATTCACCTAAATATATATAAATACCGGCACTTCAAGATTTCTATTTTGAGCACTGAGAACAGCAGCTCAATGTGTTAGTGCAGGACTGTTTTACATAGTTCATGTGTGATTTTGCAATTGCGAACAAAGTGAGGGGGGATATTTTAAAGGTGTCATGACACTTAAAAGCATCCTCCCGCCTAAAAGCAGTTACATTGGTCAGCTTGCAATACGCACCCGTTCCATATATGATATGCTCCCACACTTCTTTTCTTTTTAAAAAGGGTGCGTTGTACTGACTTCTGAATAATTTGCAGAGGTGATGTTATTTAATTTTTTTCATTTTACCCCTGCTGTTTGGTGTCTAAATTATTATAACCCTTTTGTTTTGGCCAATAGATGCGTTTGCTTGGGTTACAGTATTTTTCTTGAATTATGATTTTCTCCAACTCCAGTCTTTGTAGCTAAATAAGTTTTTCTGTAAGAACTTGTTTTGATGGAAAAGGATTAACTACCACCTTGAACATGTAAAGCTAAATCTGTAACCAGAAATCAATCCCAGATTTGAAGGTACGGCTCCTAAAGGGAGCACCCTTAAAATATTCGAGGATCAAGTCAAGGCCTCTATCTGACCGTTGGTCAAAGTCTCTTTCGCCCACCGGGCCAGAAAGCACATATATCAAAAGAGGATGTAGTATAGAGAAATTAAATTTCCCAGCAGATGCACCTGGTAATAAATTAGATTAGTCGACATTAGTAAATTATTTTTGCAAAAGACTCTTTTGAAAGAAAAAATGTTTATTCATAATTCGGTATATCACTTTTATCTGAAGAAAAGCAATACTTGATATGAAAATATCCCTTGTGTCCGAACCTGTGAACGTGAATGAATATCTCAGGAAGGTTAGACATGAAACAAGTGATTTTTCCGAGTAGGTATTACGGCAAGATAGAATTTTTAAACAAACTGGAATTATAATTTCAATTTTTTTCGTTTTCAGATTGAAGACGCGAAAAGCAAATGGCTAAGAATGCCTGATGAAGCGGACGTCCGAAGGAAATGTTAATACGGTATGAATGAAACACGATCGCTAATACTCCTTTCTGTTTTGAATAACTAGCAAAAAGGTTTCGCTTAAAACCTCGGGGAGAATACTGAAACATAGAAAAATGTTTTGTGGAACTCATTACTACTTTTCAGTTTGCAGATATGGAAAGAATAGTTACAAACTTAACACGAAAAATACATACAGTGGCCCATATATCTTAGCATGGACAGCACGACACGCAAAGACAAAGGAGTCCTTTACAGCAGCTATTAACTTTCATCGAATCAAAAGTTTTATAACTAAGTAATTTCCTGTGCGGAATTTCAAAACAATGAAAACCAACTATAAAACTGAACTATTGTTTTAAGTAAATTATTCTAAGAATTATTGTATAATATAATTTTCCATACTGGACTCCACAGTAGAAGTACTTTTCGTAAAAGTAGATAAAGCCTTCGCTTTTCGGGGTCAACGGTATTCTCAGATAATAAGGCCGTTGGTTTTCGAAATAATATCACCTAGCAAGAAAGATCTTTTTTTGTCACATACCGCCTAACACACAGACCAGTATCTGCTTGAAATAACGTGCAGGAGGCACAAATATGTGTCCCATTTCTACTTAAGCCTGTGCATCTAAAACTTCGTTTAAAATAAACTTATTTGTGTCGAAAAGAGCTAATGGTAAGGAATACTTTGTATGCTGTACGATATTTTCTGTAAACAATAATTTTGATCCTAGTAGTCGTAAGCATAGCTTCTAGTTTTCAACATTTTTCAGCCATACGTACTCTTCTGAAAGCGCAACTGGAAAAATTCTTATTTGGTAAGATGCCACTTTCACAACGGAAAAGGACTTGCGCTTTTTTCCTCTATAAAATGACATGATATGTTTGAATTTGCTGCTGTACCTGTGTATTGAGTTTTTCTCGAGACCTCCACTGCTAATTGTTCTATTTCAAAGATGCTTTCTGCGACGGATAGCTCTCATTGAGAAACATTCGTTCCGTATAATTTCCAATGCTTCGTAATGCACAGTTTTTCTACTATAGGTCGTAAAGGTATGTTTTATTTTGTCAAAAAATTTGTAGCCATATCTACATGTCTAAAATCTCGATTAAAAAGCACGTTTGGCGTGATACCGGTGAATATGGAAAATATTCCATTCATATTTCTTTTTCCGAAAATGCACATACGAGTTATTTCATTTACTCACAATAACAGTAATACAAGGGTCACAGTATTGGAGAAAGGTTTTTGCAAAAATACATTGGTGTAATACATCAGTTCCTATTTATTTCAGAGCAAACGTATTTTTAAAAAACACAGACAATCCATATTCGGTAACGTTTAAGAAATAACTAAAAAAACAGGCGATGAACGGCTAATTCAGTTTCTGTCGATTTAATGTGTATGTATTTCTTTGATATGATTTTTAAGTGGTGCAGTCGAGAAAAATAAAAATACTTTATCCGCTGCTGTGACAGATCAAACTGAGCGAATTTATAATTAAAATCTGGGAAAATCATTGCAGTGCTCACTTTACAATATATTTATCACAATGATCGTTCTAAGACATTGTTATTGACGCTATCAATGACGCCTTTGTGTAAGCTCAGGCAACAAATTCACGGAAATGTGAATTTTTTTTAAACTTTCTCAATTAAATCTCCTTTTTTCCATAGCATTTCAAGAAGGAGGCATTTTGTTGTGTCCGCCCTTTTAATTTGTTAACAGATATTCTTAATCGGTAAATACTGAGTAAAAAATATAAGTTAAAAACACACGAGGAAATAAATTCATGGGTAAGTACACTAGTAAACGATGTAATACAACCACGTAAAAAATAATAAACTCTGTTCATATATTTCATTATTTTTCTTCATTGGTAATAAATAGAGTTAATAGGTTTCCTGTTATGAAACTGTTTCTAGCTCCATGGGTAAGTTCTACACCACAGGAACTGAAATTTTGATTTTAAATGACAGTTTGTTATGTTATACAAACATTTCACCTGATTTGTAACCAGAAACAAATATTAGGGTGTGCTGGGTGAGTGGTGCCCAACCAATGAATTGCAGTTCAATGTACACTTTACTTTTAGATCCACCCATACTAAAAATTCCATATATAATTTCTGTAGGGATTTAGTGCAAGAACGGTACATCTCAGAAAAATTCCGGAGCCTTGCATCAGCAGACCACGGACCGCACAAGAGGACACACACGTGTGAGATAGCTATGTGACTCTCGCAACAGAAAGCATTTACTTTTTGCAAATGCATATGGTCTGAGATTCCGCCTTTTTCTTGGAGGGCGGGAAGAGGTAATGTTTACTTCTTCTTATTTTTGTTTCGTGCTTCCACGACCACCATGAATGTCTAAGACAATAAGTAACCGCCCATCTTTAATATTTAATACAAGAAAGAATTAGTGTAATAAAAGCATAAAAAAGAAACACACAAGACGAAAAGAGTAAGTCATCAAGTAATAGGGTGGCATTAGATATCACCACGAGCAAGCTTGCAAGGTTTAGAAACGAATAGTTGAAAGAGAGTATGATTTCACCACAGAGACAGTGAATTTAGTGAAATCGTCTACACATCAACTTATCGTGAGAAGGACACTTGGTGAACACACTGAAGCAGAAAGTTATAAAGAACACTCAATGGCAATCACACACGTCACATCCTCAATTACGTACGTAACTATGTCTTTCAGGTGGCTTTATAAACCACTCACTGGAAATGATTCAGACGTCTAAGAAGCTGCATACAGATAATTTGGGAAAGACTCATCATTTCAACGACTTTGAAAGAGGTATTCTAGTGGGCCCACAAGGAAAAGGTGTAAGCATCTCAGAAACGGCAAATCTTCTTAGCTATAAAATATCTGAATCGAGAGTGTTGGGCGAGTTTTGGGCAAACAACCAATCAGAGAGCATTCTTCCTGTGTGTGGAAACGATTGGTCCGTTTTGGAGGGGAACTGCGGCAGGAAACACACAAACTAGATTGTGTTTCAGGTAACAGACGAACTAGGTTTTATCAAGTAATTATTCAGTACAACAGAGTTATCAAAAGCAGAATTTCAGCATACACAGCCTGTGGCACTTTAGCGCAAATGGGCTATAACACTAGAGGTTCACTCGTCCTTGCTAAGAACCAACAAATTCGGCTTCAGTTAACTTAGACGTACCAAACCTGGATCCTTCAGGAATCGGAAAATGTTACTTGAGCTTATGAAGCACGTTTTTAGTTGCTACAAATGGGTGGACGTGCGAGAATATAGCGTCAAGGGCACGAATAGGTTGATCTCACCTGTCTAGCATTAATGGTACAAGCTGGTGGAAAAGGCGTAATGATCGGGAGTTTTTTTAAGTGTGGCCAGCATTGGATTCCTTAATAACTCTGGACGAGCATTTGGATACCATAGGGTACTTTATCTATCATTCTGGACTAGGCACACCCGTACATGAGTGTAGTGTTTCCTGATGGAGACGACTACTTCCAGCAGAATACTAGCCCATGCCACAAGGCTTGGATCGACACACACTGGAGAGTAAGATAGTGACTTCAAATTTATGAATTGTCCCGAGTTCCCAGGGATGGGATTAAGAGAGCTGTTCGTAAAAGAGATCGTCGTACAGCGATCATTCAACGAGTGACCGGCGCCATATCATCCGCTTGGCTGAACGTATCTGAAGAACGACATCACCAACTCCTTGAATCCATTCCATGTAATTGAGGATGTTTTGAAGGCCAATATGGGTCCCATTGTACAATTAGGTGCGCTTTGAAGACATAAAGGCTCGTACTTAATTTAGTAGTGTTGCGATTTCTCGATAATTTCTGATACGGATTTTTCTTGAACAATAGAAAAAAAGAAATATCAGAATCATCCAATATTGCAGTAAGTAAATTATGTGAAAAAAATATTAAATAATTTTTGATTGTTTCACTGCACATCTGCGTGTTTTGTATTTTTTACGAAATTTAAAAAAAGCCGTCGCTCCTTGGGGTGAACGGTAAAATCGAAGATACCTCCCAACTATGGGGAACATCGTCTTGGATAATTGTGGGTACGGGTTGCTTTACGTACTGTGTCCATTTGATACTCACCGTCTCAAATTGGGCCATCGGACAGTTTAGCGTTTCGGATTTCTCAGGTACTTTGTGTGATTTTTCAAAACAATATGGTGCAGCCGGGAAAGACTAAGTTTATTTTTCTTTGTGTGGAGGTATATGCTTTGGAGTATATATATGTGTATACATAAATATCCATTGGTATGAGAGTTTATTTGTTACACCTTCCCCGTCATGTAAATGGTTCACTCCGACACGTAAGGAGGTTCGGGAGCTACTCATGCGATGTACATAAGAGAGGCTTTCTAGTTAAGCATCAGTCAGAATTAGATTGAGGCCTGTAATGGGCAGAACAAGTGATCCGTGCGACGTTGAACGTCACGTGATAGTTGTAAACAGGTGTAGATGTTGGGGCATCAGCCATACTTCCGTCCTCCTGACTTTCCGCGTACAACCGTAGCAAGGTTTTGCCACAAATGGTACGACACCGAACAACTTTGGGAAATAAAGATCCTGCGGACGAAAACAGCTGGTGGATCAGAGGAGTCGTCAGGCGTAGTAGCTCATTTTCAAGAAAGTGTATCATTGTTTGAAATGATTATCATTAAAATATTTCTTAAACATCTTTTGCAAAAACAGGACGTGCTTATGTTATCAATATGTTGCCTGTTCCATGCTCGGACTGGCCCGGGATAGACAGCAAATTGATAATAAATTCATTTCAATACGTTTAGAACAGAAGCTAGTGCTAGGTAATTCCAGAGCTCTTTCTCAATCGATTGTTGCAGTTGTATCCTCTATAAGAAGCTGACATTGGGTCGCTTGTTTGGAAAAACTACGACCCTCTTATTGAAATCAGTAGTAAACATCTACAACAAGGAGCCCCGTCATAGCGATGGCGCCAGGACGTTCAAAATACCTCACGTTAGATGGACCTCAGCTAATAGGATGGGCACTATATTACTTTCTATCTTGCTCATGGAAAGGTTTAAGTTGTTGGGTCTTGTACCCTAGAAATTTCGAATCTGTATTTCTAATGCAAAGCCGCTGTGGATGTTTTGCTTGTTACGGCACGTTGTATCTCATTTCTGTCCATCCGGTTGGAATACAGTATGCTTGGACTTGGACGTCCGCATGTGTTATGACACAATATCCTGGCCGCTACAGCTACCTAGACAAAACGAGTCCTTTTTTATTACGAATGATACCGAATAGCTAATGCACTGCATATTTCAATTAGTGTTCTGCTCATTGTTCTTCCTGTGTGAGTAGGCTAAGCAGAAAAAGAAAGCAATAACAGCATTACTGTACGAGCTATACGTCACAAATCGAAAGCCATCCTGAGTGTATTCTTAATACAAAAAACCCTGCTTCCCTGATTTCAAATAGTTCTTTTCAGGCATATACGTTTTACCGATTTGTATTTAAAACGAAAGTAACAACACGAAAAAAGGAAATTATGTCACACCGCGTAGGAACGGATTCGTATACTTGTTAAGTGCGACGAGCGAAACATTCTGTTAGAGTCGAAATTTGCTAGAGAAAATGTGCTACCGAATAAATCTGAATGAACACTATACTGAAGCGCTTCCGACATTCGGGTATCTGCCGACAGCTTCTCTGCATATGGCTCGGTTGTTACTTGTAGCCTAACTCAGAATGTAAAATGGAAACCATTTCGAAAAATGTTGAAGAATACTATTTTGGAAAAAATACCCTTATTCAAAATAGTATGATGAGCATTTTGTACTAAAATATGCACAAGGAATCTGTGTTATTTGCGCCATTTTCTGACCATCTTGTACATATTGACAATATGAAAATAAGTTCATAGGTTATTTTTGACATGCTATACAATCATATATTTAGTTATTTTTAGGATTCTCTATATACTTTTCTTTACGTTATTTTCTTCTATTCTTTAATTTATAAAATTTACTGTATCAAAAAAAAAATAGTTTATGGTGATCTGCAATCCCTAAAGTAAATTGAATGGAGTTTTGAAGCTCTCACTCTTTTATAAATATAATAAATAATAAATACGGTATTAAAAAAGGATTTCTAAATTCTGAGGAGATGAATGTTATAGTGTTGCTCATTTTAATTAGGTGCCATTTTATAAGAATTCAGTATTACTCTTCTGAGGATCAAAGAACTACATCGGCTTGTGCTACTGATATCACCCATGATAGAACACCGTGCAAATTAACAGAGAACGAAATGAAATATATCGCCATTTTATATCAGACATACCAATAACTGACTACAATGGAGCCCCTTGCAGGTCTATCAACATAATTGCATACAGAGGAAGATTTCTTCCAGCTTTGTTTTACTCACGATAATAAAGCATCGGTATATATACGATATTAGGGTTGACCTTATGTGGGTTTAAAAAATTTATTTGGAATTTGTTTCCTCCCAACCCACAAAGGTGTTCAATATATCAAAAAATAATTTGCCGAATTTTTTATGAATATCAAGATATTTTTACGGGTCGCTACCACCTTTACAATACGAGATGGGTAAGAGACGGAGTTAGTACGATGGAATAGCATGAGATGGAGTTTCTTAAAGTTTTAAGGGCTAAAAACGTAGATGCAAGCATAGTATGTATTTTGGTTAATAATATACGATTGTGATTAATATACAATTGGCTTATAATACAGAACTACTGCATTAATTAATAACACAAGAAACAACAGCAGTACTTAAATTCAATACCAATCAAATGTACAAAACTAATGAAATTTGAAGAATTGTTTAAGACATTTTACTTCATTAAAGTTTTTTTGATACGGTTAGAATACTTTTTACTAAAGTGTTTTACAAATTTGAGCAAATATTGCTTTTGGTCTTCATCGTTTTTAAGCAATTTGTTGTACTCATCCGTCAGGCCAATTGTTCTTTCAGTTATATCACTTACAACTCTTATACAAGAAACTGTTTTTTTTTTCGCTTTGATGTACGTATTATGCCCATGTCTCCACTTTTTTGTGTAAAAGATCTGATAAAATATCTAAAATTTCAAAAATCCTTTTAGTGTTAGAGGAAACAAAATGGCGTAGTGCCTCTAGCTGTAAAACTTCTGGGTCGACAACTGCTTTCTTTGGAGGATCTTCTATTCCTACAGCTCCGTAGCTATAACCATTTTTTCTTTAGTTACATCATAAACTTCATCAACGAAAAAAGAAAAGGCAATAAGTTCTTCTGACAAATACCAAAAATACCTTAAGAAGTATTTTAGTCTTTTAAGGCAATTTTTGATATGGTTTCGTTTACAGCATTGTATTTGTCGATATCCATTTAACAACTAGAGATCATTGCGTGGAGCACTTCACTGATGTAGCTGGAAACCAGGCTTTAACACAAATTCTAACTGAAAAAACCCAAATGTCTGGAATTCCCCTGTCTTCGGAAACGTTAATTTGAACTGCTCCCAAAACAACCAGATCTTGAAGGAATTAATAACTTTTACCACTCACCTGGCCCAAAGTACTCCAGCTGGAGCTTTAAAGGATATTCCTTTTGGAGGAATTCCACCTAAAAAATCATTGAGAGCTATAAGAGCTCCTTTTAGTCATCATGGAGTTGAAATGTTTTGAGGTGCTTCTTTGCAAAACTTATCATATTACTAGTCATGTCAGTAATACATAATGTAGATCTGTCATTTGATGTTGCTGTCTTATACTTTTTATAGTTCATAGTAGGCCATGTATTTCTAAACCTTTTAAAAAAAGAAATTTCTGTGCCTGAAGATGGGCAGCGTGAATGAAGAACAACAGTCTCAAGAAGAATTTGAAGGATATGGTGCTGACAAGGTAAGCATAATAATTTTTTTTAGTTTTTGGCCGAAAAGTGTGCAAGCCCCAGACTTCATTCCTGGTTTGTTGTTAGTTGCGGTTGTATCAAAGCTGATTCACTTCACTTTATTCACTTAAGAACGTTCTTTTTCTTCAGATTCCGAATCATATGAAGACAAAAGAATAAGCTTTTCCTACCTTGATCTTATCTCTTCATATGCCATTTCCATTTTCTGAAATGTTGTTCTCTTTTTTTCAAATCGTCTTTCTTTGGTAGCACGAAGTCAACACTTACTAATTTTCCTCATCGTCCTTTCTCTCGTTGAGCAATGAGAAACCATTTGGCTTCTTCAATCGTGATAACTTCTAAAGATTTAGCGTGCGCTATATCTAAAAGATCTTCCAACTTTTCTTTCCAAATATTTTCCTTTTTAATTAAAGCATCTGAATGCTTGGCTTTATTTTCTTTAATCATTTTCACCCCGTGCCATTCTTCAAAAAAATTTTCAACTTTCACAACAATATGGTCTTTTCATTTAGTAGGGATTCCAGACTTTCCCCACATTTCTAAAATATTACAAGCAGTTGATTCCGAAGATTCCTTAACAGTTTGTTTCAAATCAAGTTTATAATGAAAAAATAATGCCATTGCTTCACTAATGGACGGAAGCTTCGAAGGATGAAGCGATGAAGACATTTGGCCCATTAACCATACTTCTCTACTTCTTCTAGTAGAAATAGAACTTTCATAAGTTTTACACGTGTTTGATGTTTTTTAATACTATGTTGTAAATTGCAAGAATTGCAAAAATGTTCCTACTAGACCGCTGGAAAATGCATCACTCTGAGTAACAGTCAGCCACTTACTGACTAAATTGAATAATGCTACAATGCCACCTGATGGTGTGACTGCAGTGAAACCTTGTAGACGCCTGGTGCAACATGTTTTTGACTACATTGCCATCTGGTGGGAGAATACAGTGTCATCTGGGGTGCAATAAAATTACCACACAAATTCATGTAATGAGTAATACTGTATATTCCGATTTGAAAAAAAAATAACTGATTTATTTTCTCACATGATGAAACATTTTGAACAGTTGTGAGAAACGAAATTCTAAACTTCCAAATTAAGGCCCACCCTAATATATTTATATCTTTAGTATAAAAATATTATTTGGTACAATGTCAGATTGGGCATTATTGTGAAAGTAACATAACAATAAGTAAGGATTACAAAAAAAAGGCGTAAAGTTTTAAGATTGCTCTTCTTTTTACAAACTCACAAGTAACCCATAACTGAGTACCTAGAAAATTCCCCAGTCTTCTTTTCTCACCAACCGCATCAATGGAGATTTGACAACTCTGACATTGTTATTCAAAGGGGAGTTTCTTTTCGAGCAAATCCAAAATTCCACAGTAATTTTCTCAGACTCAACAGCATGAAACAAAATCCTAAGGTTATTCACCTAAAAACTTTGTCCTCAAAGAAGAAAGCACCCCATGGGACACACTACGGAGCGTGTCTCGCTGGAGATCTCTGAAGTCCCTGTATCCCTCTCCCCCGAACGCGAGAGCGCTACAGAGATTAAAACTCAGAAACAACGCTAAAACTCTCTCAGCCATTCAACAAACTTGGAACGGGCTCTAGAGTCAAACTCTATAAGTACACACAACATTTACTCTTACTTTCAAACTCTCTCATACTTCACAGAACAGGACATAACAACAAGTAACACTAGTATTCCATCGCCGTTCGGAAAGCAGGCAGGCTTTCACATGAAAATACTCACAGCTCCAAAGTGGGCATGACGAAGTAAATTTCTCCATCATCTTTGTCCACGCCGGACATTTTATCCGGGTCCCCTCATTCCGAAGTAAGTCGCTCTCCCAATTGAGCTATGCGGACGTATACTCTTGCTGCTCTCTGACTTTATCTCACGTGCGTCCTGCGATGCAGGCAAGTCACATCTCCCCACCCCCGAAAGAAGGCAGGGCATGGCCCACGGGTGAGCCCGGACCATGTTCCACTGTATGCAGGAATCCCATGAAGAACGTGCATTTAAGAAATCCCAGTCAATTTGGTGTGTGGAACGTAACATCACACACATTTTTTTTTATTGTAGGTTTAACGACCACCGTGAGCAACTCAATGGGCTATAAGCAGTCGCCCGTCCCTAATTTAGGGTCACTGGTTCCAGGGAATGGAGAGAGCCAGTGCCGTAAGACAAACATAAAATCCATGCTTCACGGGGATTCGAACCCGAACCCCGTTCGGACGAATGATCAGAGGCCATCGCTTAGACCACTGCGCCCCCGGGGCGGCCATTTATTTTTCGAAGCGCTGAAGAAGGGATTCTCATTTTTCCTATCTCGCTGTGGGTAAAGAACATCACACCATTGCGAGAAATCTAACAGCCGGATCATCCTTGAAGTTCGGGCGACAATGTAAAAACACAGTTTTGTCCACGCCGGGCATCGAATCCTGGTCCCCTGACTCCGGAGTAAGTCGCTCTTCCAACTGAGCGACGCGGATGTATGCTCTCGCTGCTATCTCGCTGCTATCTCTCTTTATATCATGTGCGTCTTGCGGTGGAGGCACGTCACATGGGTTAAAAATACCTTTAAGAAAGAAGGGGGAAAGATCCCCTTACCCAGCAGGGGAAAAATCTCACTATGAACTCCAGTGCACCAGCGCACTATTTTTTAACCAAAGCATAAAAAGGAAAAAACCCATGCGCTTAAAATTGTGTTTAAAAAGAATGACTACTAGGGAGAATATCAAAACCTTGGTTTATAGCCAAAACACGGTAAGTAATTTTTAAGTTCAACAAATTCTTATATCTTAGCTGATTTTTTACATGCTGCTTTCTTTACAACCTTCGCTTTCAACTGAAGTGTTAACTGCATATATTAAACTAAAGACATAAACGGAGCAATCCATGTTTAAATAGTTGTAATGCCAGAAAGTAGGACAATATCTAAGTAAATATTCAACAAAAGAAGCAATCCCATATTTTTAACGAAGACGCCATTGCCCATAATATGAGCAACAAGCACAACGGTGCTCCGTACAGTGTGAGTAACAATACCTCGCCCACGCCCACAGAATGAGCGCAACAAAAGGCTCAACTCAAACAACACGTGAAAAATACAAGCTAAAAACCTTTAAGCTGAAAGGAAATAGTGATGTCAATAGTCTTAAAGAATTGAACAAAGACAAATGTAAATACTACGAAAGAAACATACTCCATTAGAGAAGCGGCAAAATGTAAACAACATAGTAAACAATAACACCTGAACATTAATCCAAAATCCACAATAAGGAAAAACCGAAAATAATTTGATTCGTAAATTAGCTGGATGCTACATTTTATTCGTTAATTAATTAATTATAATTCAAACGATCAATCTCGCACTTTTAAAATTAAGTTTCAATGAATTTGCTTAATGGTGAAAATCTTCCAGATACGTGGAGACAATGTAAATGGACAAAGTCATCGCTCTTTCTTTGTTTTTCTTTAATTAACACACAGCTACCGAAAAATTGTAAAGACTTTGGTAAGTCAAAATCAAAGTAATATAAAAATGAAAGAAAACTAAGAGTAAAATAAGAAGGCTCTGAAAAGAGCCGTTTCGAATTATTTCAAAAATATATTTGGAATTCTTTCTTCTGTTGACGACCAGACACTGGACAGCCTTATCCTTATTTTTCTTTTCTTTTTGTTTACTGGACATCTGAACTGACTTCTGTACCACAATTTTAACATTATTTTCTCATTTCCTCGACGAGGATTGCATTTAATTTTGAGAATCAGATCGATCTCCGGAGGGGAGGGTCTCCGGGAATCTTTTAACTTCTTTCTTCCATGCATGTGCACGGTCATGTTTTTTTACAACTGCACTTTCAGTTTTGTTTTTACATCTGCACTGTCACTTTCGGTTTTTTGAAATCGGCTGGTACATTTTCACTTTTTTCTCCACTTTATTAGTATCATTTTCTATCAAATCCAAAACTTCCTTCAACTTTTCCTCTTCTTCGCCAGAAATGTTACCCCCTGTATTATCTAAAGATTCATCACTCGATTCCACATCAGAACCCTCCTGACCATTATCCTCCAAAACTGAAGACTGATCGAATATTCTCTTTTCCAATAATATGTAGAGTCATTATTTTGTTTATCACACCTAGAGGCTGTATATTTCATCCGTTTACAAAACCCGTATTGGAATTTAACTCTTGGATGAGTCAGAAACGTCTCATATCTCTTTATAAAGACAACATTAGAAATTTCTTTATTCACTTTCATTACAAGAATTCTTCTACCAGTAAAAGTATTCTCAAAAAGGAATCATCTATTTTTCTGACTTCACGCTCATATGATATCACTTTGCCAAATTCTGTGAAAAATTATTTCACCTCACATTCCTCCATCTCAAGCGCAATCATCGAAAAAATTATCCGCTTTCTGGTCATGAACGAGAATATCCAACACTCCTCTTTCCTCACTTATACGAAACAACAAGAAAATTATTTCAACTCTAAGCCTTTTCAGGAAAAAAGGAAAATAGTACGTTAGTGGGTGAAACTACTTGAAGATCTTCTAGATATAAAGGCTGATATCCCTTGGAAGAAATATGTTCTTTAAAAATAAGTTGAGCTACGTTCTGTACTGGGGGACCCGAGTACTCTGCCGCAAAAGTACGGGAATTGCACAAGGGCATTTTGAGAAAGAATATCAAAGTACTTACAATTAAAGTCTTCGCCCTAAGGCTATTCCAAAAAACCAAGGGAGCACAGCGAATATTAAGATCACACAAATATTCACTCCAAGCAGGAACTATGGCAAAACACCATTAATCACTATACGCACTGCGGAGCAAATTGCAGTCTTCCCCCTCAGAATAATCCACTTATTTAGAAAGAAATACGGAACACTATGATGAACACACTACTAACACGATGTAGAGGGAGATATTGTACACTCTCTGAGGGAGGAAGATACTTTGAGCACTATGTAGTAGAAATCACTTGAGGCATCACAAATCTTTGACCCTCAAAAACCGAACGGCATTTTGAGGTTTCAGTAGTTTAGTTTCTTACAGACGCCTTATTAAAGGTGTTGTTCCAATTTATGACGATTTTCAGTTTGAAAGTAAAGTTTGTTGTAGGCCTTTTAAATAAAATTTATTATTTCAATTGTATACTGCACGAAATTTATTTTTTAGATCCTTAAATATTGATGTGATTATATAAAATATTCATTAATTTGAACGCCGTATCTATTATTTAAATATTCAGTTCCCGGCTTTGAATATTACTACTACAACTGCATGCATTTGGGAATCGCAATAATTTCTTAATTCTGTGTATAAAGAAATCGATGCTACCCGAAAAGAGCATTTGAACACATAATCTTTTTTAAAAAAATTGAGAGTAAGTATTGTTACCTTTTCCTTATCATTTCGTTCGAAAAATGGACATGCTGTATCCTTGATTCCTTCTTAAATAGAATTGGACTTTATCGGATTTTAGTATCTGAAATGAAAAGCATTTCACATCTATTCAAGACCGAACATAATGAACAAACGTGGTTTTTTGGTAAATCGCAGATCTATAACAACCTATATGAAAACGATTTTAATTTGACCATTCTTTTACTGTTTAATATTCATTAAGGAGTTCTCTGAAAAATTTCCTTGGATATTTGGGGACATTTTTTTTCGAAATTACCTCAGTAAAATGGAGATCTTCTTTTCGAACTTACCTCAGTAAAATGGAGATTTTTTCCCCGAAATTACCACACTAAAATATACCACCTGACAATCTGAAGCTGTTATCTCAGGTAATATATGAGATTGTTTTCTTTCTGTCTATCTGTTTGTTTAACGACCACTATGTGCTACTTACTTAAATATTTCTGTCACCCGTCACTGATTTAGAACCACTAAGAAACGGTAAAGCCTACAACGATTTACTATGATTTATAGCCCAGGGAAAAAAATTAGACTACTGCAAGAGGTGTATTTTCTGAAAACACCTCGCCCGTCTTCCTTGTGTTTACCCCTGGGTCTCCCCGAACTTCCTATTCGCAGACTTTTGGAAAATGACTTATATCTAACTAACCATAGGTCGTAACGATGTACTTTTTTAGTTTTAATTCTCAAATTAAGCGCTGCAAAATTGCTTCACCTCAGTTTTCCGCTAATACCAATAGTTACGTCTTGATTTTAATCAAAATTAAAAAAAAACGATATTTTGATTTTGATTTTTAAATTTTTAACGTTGTATTGGGTTGTCGGAAAAGTCATGACGTATTTTGGCATCCGATGGAGGTTGGGAGGTTTTGGAAGTACTAGAGGCATGAGCAGCTCTGTTATTGCTATGGCATTCGCCAGGTGCTAGTTCTAGCTGCAGTCGAGAAGGAATAGTGAGAGATTTTGTTGATTTGCGGAGATTTGACATCAAGTTGAAAATGGAAAACCAAACTGTGCATTTTCACCACATTTTACTGTTTTACTTCTGTAAAGGGAAGTAAACGCGTCAAGCTTGTGAAAATTTGTGTAAAGTGTACGGTGAAAATGCTCTACAAGAACGTCAGTGCCAGCGGTAATTCGCAAAATTCCGTGCTAGTGATTTTGACCTCAACCATGCTCCTCGGTCCGGGAGGCTCACCGAAGTTGATGACGACCAAATCAAGGCATTATTCGAGTCAAACCCCCATTACACGACACGACAGATTACAGACACATTGCACATCCATCATTCAAGCGTTCACAACCAACTGAAGAAGCTGGGATATGTAAGCAAGCTCGATGTGTGGGTTCCTCATGAACCCAAAGAAGCTCAACTGACGGCGCGTATAAACATCTCCTATATGCTCATTAAACGTGAGGAAAACGATCCTTTTTTGAAGCAACTGATAACTGGTGACGAAAAGTGGATTGTGTACAACAATGTGCTGCGCAAACGGTCTTGGTCCCAACGTGCTGCTTCGCCTCAAACGACATCCAAAGCAGACATTCATCAGCGGAAGGTTCTGGCCTCAGTGTAAAGGGGATTTTAAAGGTGTCGTGTTTTTCCAGCTCCTACCACGAAATCAAACAATCAAGTCGAATTTGTTCGGTCGGCAATTGGACATTTTGAACTAATCCATCATCCAGAAACCTCCAGAGCTTGTTCATCGTGAAGGTGTTGTGTTCCATCACGACAACGGGAGACCACACACAAGTTTGTTCACCCGCCAAAAATTATTGGAGCTTGGGTGGGATGTGTTGCCCCACCAATCATACTCGGTTGACCTTGCACCGTCAGACTTCCTATTGTTTCGCTCTCTTCAACAGTCCTTGCGTGGTATAACGTTCAATTCAGATGAGGCTGTAAATCAGCACCTTTCACAGTTTTTTGCCACGAAAGACAGGTCCTTCTATGAACGAGGCATTCTGCAGCTCTCTGAAAAATGGCAAAAGGTTATCGAACAAAACGGGTATTATATCATTGATTGATCTTTGTTCTTTCTATCAATAAATGACCTTTGAAAAACCTGGCTAAAATACGTCATGTCTTTTCCGACAACCCAATAGCTTGTTTGAAAATGAGAATAGGTGAAGATATTTAGTATGAAAGTTGTAGCCTGATTAAAAATTTCAAAATGATGTATATATCATCATTCTCAACCATTATCAACCCACTGCTGGAATAAGGTCTCCCAAGTTTCTTCCAGAACTGTCTGTCTTAAGCCTGCTTCCTCTATGCTACTCCGGCATGCTTTGAATTTCTTCCATCTATTTCCCGTGATGTCGACTTCTGGGTCTTTTTCTGTCCCTTGGAATCCAGTCTAAAATTTCTTTTGCCCATCGGTGGACCGTTCTTCTGGCAACGTGTCCAGCCAATTCATGGATTTTACTCAAATCATGATGTCTTGCACTCTTGTTATTTTCCTTATCCACGAGTTCCCCTTCTTATCTTTCCTGATTACCCCAAGCATCCGTCTCTTCATGATCCTTTCAGTTATCTGCAACCTTTGTATGCCCTTTTAGTAAAAATCCATGTCTCTGCTCCATATGTAAGAACTGGAAGAATGCATTGATTAAAAAGTTTTCTTTTTGACACTTTCTCTTGAGAATTGTACAGTTTCTTCCGAAAGCTCTTCAGCCAAGTTTTATACGCCGATTAACATCCTCATCAAAGTGACCCTCGCTTGATATTTGCTGTCCAAGGTAAAAGTAGGTATCGTTTATCTCCAGCTTTTTCCCCAAGAATCGATAAATCTTCATTTCTTACAAGAGCGTTGTACATCAGTTTTGTCTTCTGAACGCCCATTTTTAATCCCACGCAATACGATTTTGTTGTGATCGAACGAAAGCAGAAACGGGAAATACCCATTACATGATTGTTGAAATTCAAAGGTAATTTAGGACCAATGATTTAATAATGTGAATCATGTACAATTTAGAAAAAATACCATTATTTTTACTGTTTTTACTGTAAATTCATGAAATAGATCTCGTGCCAAAAAAATTATAAATTATTTTTATTCATGAAGAAACCTACCCTAAAGACCAATTTCTAATGAAATTGCACGTTTCCTTTCTATCAGCAAAAATATTTCGTGGGTTTCTTCTCAAAACGGACGAGTGATCAATCAATTATTTGGGAAGTTTTATTTCTACGGATTAAATAATGGCAAGCCATTAAATTAGATTTTTCCTAAACTTTAGCAATTTTTTTTAGATTTGGAAACTAGAAAAATAATCTTTGTTGTACCAAATAAATGTTTATGTCGTGCATTTCCTAAAACTAAAATTCGTTCACCTGTTCAGATGTTTTATCTCACTGAAAAAATAGACTTACGTTAAAAAGACTAACGGGAAAATACGTTTGTTGTTTAAAACATATATTCTTCAATAGTTGTTATCACTTTTTACATAAATAATAACGTTTAAGAAACTAAAAACTTCGTTAATAATTTTGCTATTTACATTCTTTCAACATTTGTTTACACGTGTTTAATAACTATTGAGAGGAACATATAATAATTTTAGAACTGATATACAAGCTCAAACTTTCAAACTGAACACGCTGATCTTCCGAAGAATAAGTTCCTTATGTTTCTTTAGCCTGGAACAATAATTCTTAAAATGCAGAGAATTTAATCGACAAATCTTTTACAATACACAGGGTGCATACGAAAGTCTCTTTAGCCTGAAATAACTTGCGAACGGAGAGAGGTACAGTTATGCAGGTGAGATAACGGTATAATAAAGCGACTATCCCGATGGAATGCAACCAATAGAAGCACCCCTAGTGACGAAATGCGGAAGTTAGCCATTGCAAATCGAAAACGAAAAGAGATAGAGCAAAATTTCCAATTACAAAGTTGTAAAGCATCAAATAATTAGTACAAAACGACATTTGTTTCACACGGATCAGATAAATTGTCGCCTGAATACCCTACAATGTCCGAAATCGATGCGCGGTGATTTGAATCTGCATATTCACATTTCGCAAATGTAGACGTTTGCAAATGCAGACTGTGACGGTGTACCGTACCTACGATATAAAAACCAGTAGCAGATGTACCCTGATCAGAAGTTTAGGTCTATGTACGCTGTGTGAGAACGGCGAGCTTCACTCATTCCCAATATTGCGAGATGGTGCTTATTTACGGCGAATGCCAACGGACAGATATACCTCCAACTATTACAGGATATCATGCGTGACTTTTTAGATGACATTCCCTCGTCCGAATTACGTTCCTTGTGGTTCCAACATGACGGTGCGACTGCACATCAGCCAGCAGCAGTGCGACGCTTTCTCACAGATTGTTTTGGGCAACGAATCATCGGGTACGGTGGTGCTGTTGAATGGCCTTCACAATCGCAGGACCTCACTCCGTTGGATTTCTTCCGCTCGGCTTACGTAAAATATCAGGTGTATGCAACAGCGCCTACAAGTCTGCTGGATCTACTGTACGTCGTCGTGTTACAGATGCTTGCAATAGTGTGACACCTTCCATGCTGAGGAATGTGCATGCAGAGTTACTTTAACAAATACAAAGGTGTATCGTGGGCAATGGCGAACTCTTCGAACATACTCGATATTAACTTTTTGTCACTGTGCGCTAGTTTGCTTTTTTGTTTTTGTTTTGTCTGACGTCATCAAACAGTATTGATATAAGTACGCATTTATGCAATATATTGTGTGTATTTGCTCATACCTATGCCTGTTCCCTTCAAACGTTCACACAAAAGGTCGCGCATCGATTTCGGACATTTTAGGGTATTCAGGCGAAAATATATCTTATTCGTGTGAAACAAATGTCGTTTTGTACTAATTAATTGATGCTCTACACCTTTGTGATTGGAAATTCTGATCTATCGCCTTTCGTTTTCGATATGTAATGGTAACTTCCGCATTTCGTCAATGGGGCGCTGCTATCGGTTGCATTCGATCGGGCGTAGTCGCTTTACTATACCGTTATCTCACTTACATAACTGTACCTCTCTCCGTTCGCAAGTTATTTCAGGCCAAAGCGACTTTCCTATGCACCCTGTATAAAGATGTGTCTTTCTGTGTTTTACCAATTTTTACCCAGAACCAAAGGTCCGGGCAAGAAAGATCCCTTCAGGCGTAAGCAATAATAATAGCATCAATTTATATCAGAATATGTCAAAAATAAATGTACGTACGAACACATCTAGAGGCAATATCTTAATAGAAATATCATACATGTGAGATTGATATGATTTATAAAATTATATTTTATTGGCATTGCATTGAACTCATCAAATAGTCAAAAAGCAAAGCAAAGAAGAGTGTATTTCATCATTTCTAGAGTGGCGTTTTGCTTGTCTCCTATAAGATGAAAAAAATTAAAAAAAAAAAAAAGACGAAATACGCACCTTAGCTGCATATTTCGTCAACGATCCGAGCGGAGTAACTCTCATCCTCTGAGTGTGGTCAATACCTCATTTGTGCATGCCTACAGTATTTAATCTTCCAACCATTACATTACGTATCTTCGTAATTACAAATGTCTTACTTAATTCTTTGTTTTAAGATAACTTTACTTTCAGTGAACTTCTGTTACTTGGATATAAGACATGAAAGACTATGAGAATTTTAATTTAGTGAAGAGTCGCGATATTGACATTTCTTCTGCTGAAAGGCCATGAAATAATTCTCATGCCATGAAAATTCTGACAAATTCACTAATATGCACCCTGTCCCTGCTGCCATGCGCCAGAAAGCTCTCTTTAAACTTATACACCCCCTAAAATTGCTAAACATTTCTGAATCGTTGGAAGTAGAGTTCTAAACGGAAAAAATTAAGATAGGTATGTGGCATGCATATGGGAATAACTGAACATGAATCTAGTGCCGCACTTTTCGTGAAGCTGAAGAAAAGCCAAAAAGGTGTATTGCAGTTACGTCTTTACAAACGGTATAGAGGAAATGTGTTTGAGACTCTATATACAAAATCTATATTCCCCTTAAAAAATTACGAAAAGCACAGTTTTGGACATCTTTGCCATGGGGAGGTTTCAACATTTCAAGTATTTTTACTACATGATACTTCACATTTTTCATTATTTCTAAACATGTCCTGCGTTTTCACCGGAGTTTTGTTCTGCGAAATATAATATTCACCAGTAACAGAATGGTGATTGACTAAACTAAACTGTTAATTAATTTCAGCATAGGGGATTGCTCTTTTCTGTGGCATGATAATTTTATGAAAAGAATAGGTGCATCTCCGAAGACTTTTTGCACATGAATGGCTGAAAAGCACTCTAGAGTTCTCTACTGTAAACTCTACGCTGTACGTAATTTGCTACTTTCGTATTCACGCTGCTCGGTATTTCTTTTTGACCTAATTCTGATTACCGAAATCTATGCTTTTTAATAACAATTTACTTTTTAATTACCTGTGTGTTTTGTTTAACACTTCTGAGTACATTGAAATTTACGTTCATCTGAATAGACGTTTCTAACTCAGTGTCCAGTGTGTGAATAAAGAGATGTAAGTTCTTCTATTTCATATTTTAGATATAATACTCTCAGTGGGTTAATTCATTTGAACTTTCAGCACGCATTTTTTCCATAAATATAAATCTTTGAATAACTCCAAATTTATCCTGCTTTCTGAAATGTTTGTGTTCCTCTTATTATCCCGTACTCTGCAAAGGCTGAACAGTATAATTAATTGACCTCGCGTTCTTTTTTTAGCAGTGAAAATGAAATGAACGCCACTGTTGGAAATATTTTTTCCCATATCCCATATTTCTCCATATAATGATACATGGAAGAAGGAGAGGTATACCCTATATTTCCTTGGACATGGCATCTTTTTTAGTGGTGCCACAAATTTTGCAGCTACTCTTATCTATATTCCACACATTTCTGCGTTTTAATGCACACGCCGCCATACGACTTTTATCCTTTATTATCACTATTGCTTACAATTGTTATGGTTTAGAACTGGCGATGCTTGCATGAGCATTTATAAGCGAAATAGAATGAAAAAATCCTAGCAGTGCGGAAGGGGACACCAGATGTCTGAAGCAGCGTTGCTGGACTTTGGACAGACCATTCAGTTTTCCTAGACACATGAGTATTGTTACCCCTGAATCTCAGGAACCTTCAGTGCGACTCTATCTTCAGCTTCATTCCATGTCCTGCCGAGAAGCTCACAACAGCAGGAAATAATTCATTTTATAGTCACCGTGCAATGGAGTAGGGATTTTCTTTCCCTTACGCTTTATACAATGATGTAATTGAAATAATTATTCGAAAATAGTTCATTTTTCCTCATTTAATTTTCTAACGAAAACGGTTCTCATCTGAATAAAGAGATTTTCCTTTAAGGTGGAAAATAAAAGAATCGATGACGACTCCTGCATCCCAGTGCACATGAAGTTTATTGAAACTATCTGATACGAGGTGTCAAATTAACATCTCAGATATTTTCTAGCAGTATCAATCCGGCATCAGCTGAAGTCTCATATGAAAATGACAACAGCCCCAAAAGAACACAATGTGACCGATTTTCTTTTACATCAGTAGTGATTTAAAGATATAAATAGCAATTACACAGTAGAGATGTGTCGTTGGCGAACAATTCGTTCGAAAACAACGAATCAGTAAACTGAGTCATCGGCGAGCGCGTCTTTCCTGAAAAGAATCGATTCCACAGAAGAGCCAATCTCTAAATGAATCAATCGGAACTACTTCTTACTAGAAATCAGAATATCACCACGGTATCGCGGTGACGTTCGTGTTCAAGTTAAAAATTGTTGCCTTACTCAAAAGTACACAAATGCAGTAAATTAAGTAAACGTTTCGAAAAGAACCTAAAAGAAAACCTGGGACAAAAAATTCCGTAATGAATCAAAAACAAATTTGAACTTAAATATCGGCCACTGAACTTTACACTATCAACAAACGAAAGGTCCGACTCAGTATCGGTTCCCCAGGTACAAATCGTTCTGAACTCGGAAGAATTACTGAGCAAAAGAACGTAAGAATCCGCCTCAGTGTCGATTCCCTACACACAAATTGTTTTCTAAACCGGAAGAATCAAACGACCGAAACGAACGAATCTTCTTATTGAGTCAAATAGACACATTCGAATCTTTCAAACTAATTTGTTTACTGTAGAAAGCCTTTTTCTGTGTGTGTGTGTGTTTGGCAAATTGCCAAAATCGCTATGAAAGATATGCAGGTGTTTTCCAATTACTCCTAGAAAATTTTGTAAGAATTTATATATAATGTTTCAAACAAAAACACTGAAACATTTCAGTTCATTTATCTTTGGAATACCACATTTCAATTCCTTCCAAATTCGCTTCATGTACCTGATCTTTTTCACTTCCACAAACTTTTTATAATAAATAAATAGCAAACATACAAAACGAAATTCATAGAAACACGATTGGTCACTGAGATTTCGTCCCATAACATTTTTTACGTTATTCTGCTCTGATAATACATACTCAAAGAGACCAATCACGTTTGCCATGATAACCTAATATTTTAGCGACTGCATATGTGTTCGGAGAGAAATAACCCCAATGTATGTTTTGACGAATTTAAATCTTAAATTTTAAGTGCCGGAATTTTATTTGTTCAATAAATTCACAGTAAAATGCCTTCATGGATATTATTATTCACAGTAAAATGCCTTCATGGATATTATTATTCTATTGTATATATACAGGGTTCAAAGAAAAGTCCTTATTCAGGGCAATAACTGTGAAAGAAAGAATCCGAGTGGTGCACAAGTTAGTTCTATATATATAAGAAGGCCGATTGAATGAAAGCAATTGGAGCGCCGCTAGCGGAAAAGGTAACACTTTAGCAAACCGAACTCGCGAACAACGCGAGATAGAAACAAAATTTCAATTACAAAGTTGTAGCGCATCATCCAATTAGTAGGAAACGACATATGGTGCGCACGTATTATGTACATGGACGGGTCAAAATGCTATTAATTCAAAATCTGTAAAGCGGGTGAAACAGACACAAAATTAATGACACGAGACAGAAGCTATGCAGGCTTATTTATAATACTGAAAAATGTTTACATAGTTTATATAGAGGTTTCCGGTGAGCAATGTTGTAATGAACATGCCCCCTATGTGTTACATAACGTTTGGAAATCTCTTATTAAAAATGTAAATTATAAATTGTAATATAAACTTAAAATTGAATGTTCACCCCACTCTACACCATTTATTTCTATAATATATTTCCATGTTTTCTTCAGACCATTGGGCCAACAGTATACGCAACATTTTTGACGCATGTAGATTACTATTGGCTAATAACTTACCATGCTTCCCGCAATGCAATGATCTATATTATATATAGATTAAATGTGTATCTATTTATTAAATCTGAAGACGAGGCAGCCGCTGCCTCGAAACTGCTCATGGTTTTAATTGTATATATTACTCATCTTTTAATAATTAAATCGTGCTAAAGACAGAAATATTTCATCGCTTCAGTTTTTACAGGAGATATGTCTACTTACAGGCACAACGCACATCTACGCGAAGTTAATGTACAGCTGGTTCGAAGTGGCCACCATCGGCTACAATGCACATTCCAAGGCGTGTAACGAGAGCTTTTCGTACACTATCTAGCATGGCAGGTGATACTGTGTTACAGGCGCGCACACAGTGCGGTGTCGTAAATCTTCCAGACTAGTAGGTTCTCTAGCATACACCTGTTCCTTCCAGTAACTCCACAGGAAGAAGTCTAAAGGTGTTAAGTCCGGTGACCACTGAGGCCATTTCACTGTACCGCCATAACCAATTATCTGGTGTCTGAATGTTTTAGCCAGGAAACTCTGTACGTTGGCTGCCATGTTAGGTGGCACACTATCATACTGGTACCACATACGCAGCAGATCTCTGAGGGGAAGATCATTCAGAAAGTCAGATATCGGGCCCCGGAAGAGCTGAAGGTACCTCTGTCCTGTTAATGCCCCATCATAGAAAATGAGTCCAACTAGTGTGTTTCGCCAAATACAGCAACAAACGCTTGTTGCCCAACGTTGTTGATGTCAAGCAGCTCGTCCCATAGAGGGGTTGCTCATAGCCCAGTAATGGGTTTTATGCCGATTCACTCTTCCGTCCCGTGTAAAACGTGACCCATCTGTCCAAAAGCTATCGGCCAAAAAGTTTGGATTAACCTCCAACGTGTTATGTACAAAGTTGCAGAAATCAAAACACCTTCCATGGTCTCCATCCATCAAACCTTGCACTAGCTGAACGTGGTACGGTGAGCTCCATGCTCGTTCAGGATTTGCGAAGCATGTTGCGCTGTTAATCCGCATGATTCCGCGACTGCTGTGGTACTAATATTGGGATTGGCAAGGACATATCCCAGGACAGCCTCAGGATGCACTGTAACACCCTAACCCGTAGGTCTGCCAGATCACGGACGTGCTTGTGTGCTTCTGGTCTCTCTGAGGCGGCGAACACATTTCTGAATAGTCACTGCAGTTGAATGTTGACCAGTCGGAAAACGCTCGGCATACCGCCTTGCAGCTTCGTGGACAATGCGATGACATTTACCATAAAGCACGGCCATTTTACAGTACTCAGCGTTCGATTAGAGCGCCATCAGTGTTTGCAACGTGCACGATGACTGACGTTCAAATCCCCAGCCTGGGTATTTTCTCTCATCGACCGGCTTCTACGTCACTCTCAATATTTACATACGCATTTGAATGGTTCTCCATCGTGGGCAGGTATTTTGTATTTCCTAACCATCCAGCGACTGCGTGCACTTTATCAGCATTTTGACATGCCCATGTACATAATTCTTGCGCACCTTATGTCGTTTCCTACTAACTAGACGACGCGCTACAACTTTGTAATTGGAGTTTTGTTTCTATCTTGCGTTGTTCGAGAGTTAGGTCAAGTAACCTACTACCTTTGCCGCTAGCGGCGCTCCAATCCCTTTCATTCGATCGGCCATCATCTTTTTCCTGTACATAGACCTAACCGGTGCCACACTCGGACCCTCTCTTCCGCAGTTACTGCCCTGAATAAGGACTATATTTTGAACCCTGTATATGGTATACACTGACGGGCGAGAAAAACTTGTACAGACGAGCTCATGCAAAATACATAGCAACGTCACCTATGAGCGTACTCGGTTGGTTCCGCCAGTGCGTATATAATGTGATAGACATCCTTGCCAGCTGTCACGCTGATTTCGGCATGAGAATGGCTAGTAAAAACGATTTAGGTGATTTTCAACGTGGTGTAATACACTCGTGAGATGGGCCATAGTATTTCGGAGGTAGAAAAGAAGTTCGGATTTTCACGGACGACCATTGCAAGGGTGTACCGTAACTACAAAAATTCCGGCAAAACCTACAACCTACGGTACCAGTGCGGCCGTAAAAGGACATTGGGCGAATGGGACCATCGTCGGCTATCAAGAATCGTTTTACGCGATAGGCGTGCCAGGTATCATCGCAATTCAATGCTGGAGGCTCAACAAGCATCAGCGTCCAGACTGGGCAACGTACACTGCACGATATGAGCTTTGGGAGCCGACGCCCAACTCGAGTTCCCTTGATGAGTGCACGGAAACACCGCCAATGGACACTTGATGACTGGAAATAAGTAGCCTGGTCTGACAAGTCGAGTTTCCAAATGTATCGGGCAGATGGAAGGATTAGTGTGTGGCGCAAACTCCATGAAGCCGTGGATTCCGCCAGTCAACAGGGAACTGTACCTGTTGATGGAGGGTCCGTAATGGTATGGGATGTGTTTAGCTGGACCTCACTGGGACCCTTAGTACGTATAATAAGGCCTGTGACCGGGCAACGCTGTGTGCGCTTCTGTTTCTGACGAGGTACACCCGTTCATGTCCTGCTTTCATGTTGCTGGGTTGGGCCTGTTTCAACAGAACAATGCTCCTCCACAAAAGTGTCCGGACGCCACATTATGGTTAGAGGAGCATTTATCTGAGTTTGGGGTGTTGCCACTAACACCCTAGTCTCCAGATATGAACGTGATAGAACACATTTGGTATGCCATGCAACTCGCCATTGGGCACAGGAATCCGAGACCTCAGAATACACCCGAATTGTGGAACGTCAACAGGAAGTATGGTGTGCATTGCCTACAGCATATTTTCAGAAGCTAGTGTAGTCCATGCCCCGTCGTATTTTTGTAGTCCTGCGCTCCTGTGGGGGACTTACCAATTATTAGACTGGTGTACCAGTTTTTCTGGCACTTCAGTGTATATATACTATAGCAGTAGCTCTCAAACCTTTTAGCTTGTGGAACCCTTTTTCGTACAATGTCTAGCAATGGAACCATTCTATAAAGACCATTTAAAAATTAATATGCCTATATGCATATTATTTATCACTGATTTGAAATAAAAAAAATGAAAAAATAAGCAATCAATAAAAAGGTAATGTAGAGCCAAGGACATTTATTATGCCAATGATGCAAATATTCAATAATGAAAAATATTATTGTGATAAATGGCTTTGCTTTTTATTGCCACATAACTCTTTAAAACTCGGTTCTATCGAACAAAAATGTAATCTTATATGGGGCTCTGCATTTAGCTTATTCCGGTGCTTAGTTTTTGTTGAGACATACACAGAAAAGCCAGTTTCACACAGATAGGTTGTCGGAAATGGTAAGAGTACTGACACAGCTTTTTGCGATAATAATGGATATTCTCCTTTCAAACTGCACCAAAATTCTGTCATTGGCACTGTTTTATAAAGAGATGTCACTGAAGAATCTGACGTCAGTTCAATACATTTTTCATACTCATCAGATGAAAAACAAGGAGGTTTCTCATTTATAACAAATGGATTTTTAATCCATGATTGACTTTTATATTTTCGTGCTGCTTATCAGGAAAATCGTGACTCAATAAATCGTGGAGAGCTTCCAGATGTTGGGTGATTTCATTATATTCTTTGTTTTCTATTTCTGAGTCCAACTGTGACAGAAAGTTTCTCACGGTTGAAAAGCAGTCAAGTCCGTGGCTGCAGACACAACTGGTCCAAAATTGTTTTTTTTTTTAAATGCCACAATTTTGTCTTTGGTAGTGAATACAACAATTTACTTTCCTTGAAGAGCAAGATTGAGTTCATTCAGTTTTGAGAAAATATCAGATAGACAAGTCACTCGAAATAACCACTCTGTATTATTTAATCGATCTTCCAAATAAAAGTGGTTATCTATGAAGAAAGCATGCACTTCTGCTTGAAGTTCAAAAAAGCGTTCCAATATTTTTCGTCGAGATAACCACCTCACTTCCGTGTGTAGAAGCAATGACGTATGCACACTTCCTATATAATCGCACAAGATTTTAAACAATCTATTATTCAGAGGACGAGCTTTTATTAAGTTTATCATTTTAACTACTTCATCCAGGGCGCTTTTTAGATGGAGAGGCAAATTTTTCGCGGCAAGAGCTTGCCTAAGAAGCATACAGTGACTACTGGTACAGTGCTTTGCAATCATTTTGATGCGTGCGACAATACCAGATGTTTTTCCCACCATAGCTTTAGCACCATCTGTACAAATATCAACGTAATTTTCACAAGTAATTTCATTTCCTTCAAAAAAGGAATTTAAAATATTGAATATCTCTGCTGCATTTGCACGAGCTGTTAGCGGCTTGCATAAAAGAAGATATTCTGCTATGGATGCTTTATACGGATATTTTACAAAAACGAGCAATATCGCGAGACCTGACACGTCTGTAGACTCATCCCTTGGCAAAGCAAAAGCGCAAGACTTGATGCGAAAAATAAGTTCCTCTTTTACGCTGCCTGCTATTTCCTTCACTCGGTGAGACACTGTATCATTTGATAGCGGAATTTTTTTATATTTCTTTGGCCGATTTTTCACCACGTATACACTTAACCATGACAATTAACACATGGCTTGATTAGATTCTCTGCTACTGTATGAGGTTCGCCGGTTTGTGCTATTTGATAGTTTACTAAAAAGGAAGCCTCTGTAGCTTTTTTATTCGCTGTATGTGCTGCATGCAAAATATTTATTTTTTTCATTTTTAAAAGTTCATCACGCTTGCGCACAAAAAATCAACATTCTTATCTTTGAGCTCTCGATGTGTAGTCTCCGGTGCCATTGAACTATTGGCCGGTGCCATTGAACTATTATGATAAACTTTGCGGCATACGACACACTGCGGATTATCATCAGCATTCATAAACCCGAAACCAATATAGCTCTCATTATACTTTATTTTTTTGCAAATTTCGCAGTTTTATCTTGATCACACCTTCCAGAACGTGTATCATTTTCTTGAACTGAAGCAAATTCTTTTGTTTCTTGGTCATTATCATTCTCCTCTATATGAGAAGTACTAGGCACTGATACAGAATTCAACTCAACAATTTTGGAACTTGAACGTTTTAACGTACCCTGTTTAAGCCAACGATCCATTTCTAACGTTAAGCGGAGTAGAGAGCATAGTTCAACAATCATACACTGACTAACATTGACAGGCTAAAACTACGCAGCAAATTCTTGCTTCTCCGGCACTCTACATCCGTCCAGACCTAGGCAACAGTGAAGGCCATAAATCGCATTATCAGCGTTTCAGGCGCCAAACTGTTTTGACTCCTCCCTCAATCTTTTTGCACCATATCTTGGAGATGTTCTGTCCAAAGTGGTTTTCATGGTTCTCTGTCACATCGTTTTTCCTTTTTTTTATTGGTTGCGAAGAATTGGTTGGTTAAGGCTGTCATCCGGAAAATATGGAATTAACAGATTTTCTTGAAAATTTCGGCGATGTTTTACGAACTGCTTGCGGAACCCGATGTTTTACGAACTATTTGGAGGGCCGTCGCGGAACCCTGTGGTTCCGGAGAACACACTTTGAGAAACACTGTACTACAGTATGTATTTACTATTGTATAAACATACATATACACTGAAGTGCCAAAAAAACTGGCACAGACGAGATTATGCAAAATACATAGCAACGTCACCTAGGCGCGTACTCAGTTGCGTCCGCCAGTGCGTATATAAAGTGATAGACATCGTTGCCAGCTGTCAGAGCTGTTTTCGGCATGAGAATGACAAGTAACAACGATTTAAGCGATTTTAAACGCGGTGTCATAGTTGGCGCTCGTGAGATGTGCCACAGTATTTCGGCGGTAGAAACGAAGTTCGGATTTTCACGGACGACCATTGCAAAGGTGTACCGTTACTACAACAATTCCTGCAAAACCTCCAACCTACGATACCAGTGTGGCCGTTAAAAGACATTGGGTGAACGTGACAATCGTCAGCTGTCAAGAATCGTTTCACGCGATAGGCGTGATATACTCTCGCAGGTATCATCGGAATGCAATGCTGGAGCCTCAACAAGCATCGGCGTCCGGATTGTGCAACGTACCCTGTACGATATGGGCTTTGGGAGCCGACGCCCATCTCGAGTCCCCATGATGGGTGCACAACACAGAGCTATACGCCTCGCTTGGGCACGGCAACACCGCCACTGGACATTGGATGACTGGAAATAAGTAGCCTGGTCTGACGAATCGTGTTTCCAACTGTATCGGGAAGATAGAAGGATGCGTGTGTGGCGCAAACCCCATGAACCCATGAATCCCGCCTGTCAAGAAGGAACTGTGCCGGCTGGTGGGTGGTCGGTAATGGTATGGAGTACGTTTAACTGAACTTCACTGGGACCCCTGGTGCGTCTACAAATGTGTTTGACCGGCCAACGCTATGTGCGCATCCTTTCTGACGAGGTACACCCGTTCATGTCCTGCATTCATGCTGACGGGTTGGGCGTGTTCCAACAGAAAAATGCACCACCACCCAAGCGTCGGGACGCCACATTAGGGTTAGAGGAGCATTCATCTGAGTTTTAGGTGTTGCCATTCCCACCCAAGTCTCTAGATCTGAACGTGATAGATCACATTTGGGATGCCATGCAACGCGCTATCGAACACAGGAATCCGAGACCTCGGAATACACCCGAATTGTGGAACGCTCTGCAGGAAGTATGGTGTGCATTGCCTACAGCGTATTTCTAGAAGCTAGGAGAGTCGTTGTGCGGTCATATTTCTGCAGTCCTTTTCTCTCGTGGGGGGCCAACCAAGTATTAAACTGGTGTACCAGTTTTTCTGGCACTTTAGTGTATATTTGGTATGTGTATTACTTTTGCGAATATCTAAATTCACGCAGAAATTTAGATAAAGGAATGGAAATGATTTCTAACTCCTCTTGACTTAATTCAAATATCTTACAGTACATTATCTGCAAAAAAAAATTTAATATAAATATTCTGCAGCAGGAAATTAATTTCGATAATGTGTTAAAACATTTGCTGACGGAGGTCCATTCCTCTCGAAATATTCGTACAGTGTAGCAAATTAATTTCTGTTTGCATTGTGATTTCAACGGCAAGATAACTAAATTTAAAGTAACGGCCTTTTCAATTACCCACATTTTTTGAAAATTCATTTTCAACCACTTTTATGATTTTCGATTCGAGGGATTCACAAAATTTCAGTAGTTATGTTAAGGTGTTGTTGTTTTTTTATATGTAATAGTTATTTTTCTGATATAGCGTACACACTTACACTCAAGAGCAATTGAATTAGAGACAGCTGGCGTTATGTAAAAAAGTGGTGCTATGGGTGGCCCTGTAAACGAAAACGACATGACGTATGCAGCGATCCGACAATATAAGGAGTGATGCGATGAGAATCAGTAAGAGTCGGACGCAGTATGAGTAAGACTAAGGATCTAAGCGCATTTGATCGTGGGCAAATTGTCGGGGCCCGACGAATGGGTCACTAAATCTCGGAAGTCGTGCAGGCACTGGGATTTTCACGAGCCACTGTGTCACAGGTGCACCGTGGTTACATCGAATCCGGTAAAACCATCCATGCAAGGGCCTACTGCCGTGGACAACAGTGTGTGGATGAGTTGGGTCATCGTCGGCTGGCTCGCATTGTAACAGCGAATAGACGGGCCACAGTGCAAGAAATCACTCGGCTATTTAACGCTAGTACACAAAAACGTGTAAGCCGCCACACCATCCAGAACCATCTCCTCGCTATAGGGTACAGAAGCCATCGTCCTTCGAGGGTACCGTTGCTGACCGCACATCACAGGGAGAAAAGATTAGTAAGACCGCGGGAACATCGCCACTGGACCCTAGATATGCGGAAAAATGTTGTCTGGACTGTTGAGTCGAGATCCACTTTGGTACATGAGGATGTCATGATACGAGTACGGCGCAAACCACATAAAGCGATGGATCCTTCTTGCCAGCAGGATACTCTTCAAGCTGGTAGGGGTGGCATTCTCGTCTGGGGACTTATTACGTGGACTGAAATGGGACCCCTGGTACGTGTGACATAGTCCCTGACAGGTCAACGTTACCGGGATATCCTGGATGACCATTTGCTATCATTTGTGCGTCTTCAACATCCCACTGGGGACCTCATCCTGCAACAAGACAACGTACCATGCCATCGCTCCCGAATTGTTTCCGAATATTTGGATGAACACTCCACCGACGTGACTTCGCTTCCTTGGCCAGCTAGGTCACCTGACCTCAATCCCATCGAGCACATCAGGGAAGCCATTGAGAGAGTTGTTCGAGGCTGTGACACCCTCCATCAAGTCTTCGTGAACTGTGGGAGCTTGTTCCGTATGCGTGGATCCGTATGGCTTCCCAAAGCTTCCGGTGTCTTGTCGAGTCCATGCCGAGACGAATCGCCGCCGTCATCAAGGCAAAAAATGGTGCTACACGTTACTAGACAGGTTTCTCTAATTCAATTGCTCTTCGGTGTACATGTGTCTAAAGCAGAAAAAACAAATATTATGAGTAACGCAATATCCACAAGACATAGTTTAAAAAAGTTGGTGTGGACATACACCGATGAGCCATTACACTATGACCACCTACCTAATAAGCTGTAGAACTCCCTTAACCCTCTTGGCGCCAAGAGCGTGTTAATGCGTTTTCATTCTCCGTCCCTCAAGCGCTATGCGTATCTGAACTCGTCCTGAAATCGGTGTCACAATACCGGCTTGTGCGAGCTGAGACGGCCTGTAAAAGCTTTTCCAACATCGCCAAGAGCGCGTTTAGACGTTTGTTCCTTTCCCCTGCGTGGTAACCTAGGACACGCCCCATGTCAGTTGTTGATTGATGAACGAGTTTAGCCAAACCAAATCCTGTGACCCAAAGAGTGCGAACAAAAGCCCCCCGATTACTCCCTATCCCCTATGGCGGGCACTTAGAAGGCGACATCATTAGGGCTATGTGAAATTGGAGACGTAAAACTGCGTCGCACTGGAATTTTTTCATTTCCTCTCAGGTTTTTACTATGATTTTCGTTAACATATGTTCACGTAACAAGTATTTACCTTGTAACTTACAGCACACCAGAGAGGCATGAGGACTAGGTAGTAAAATACTTTGAACGATAAACAGCTAAACTAACGCTCCAGTATTTAAAAAGTATCGGAAACTTAATAATTAAACTCCCTGTAACCAGTATTAATTACGCACTCCGTATACAGCTTATTTTGGAAAACAACGAGCACGTCTATATAAAAGAGCTCTTCACTTCAAAATTTTCCACTGTCTTGAAAGTAAACCTATTGTTTCAATGTATAAAAGAATGCTCACGGAAAATGCGAGGGGGGGGGGGAGAATTCCAAGCCGCCTCGGTGGCGCAGTGGTCTAAATGATGGCCTCTGATCATTCGTCTAAACGGGGACCGGGTTTTAATCCCGGTGAAGCATGGATGTTGTGTTTGTTTTACGGCACTGGCTGTCTCCCTTTCCTGGAACCAGTGGCCATAAAACTGCTTATAGCTCATTGAGTTACTCACGGTGGTCGTTAAACCTCCGATCAAAAAAAAAAGAAAAAAAAAGAAAAAAGGATTCCAAAAGTGTAAAATGTAAAGAATTTGTGGTCCGACCGTGAGATTTTTAGCATTTACTACCTACAAGTCAACAAATTTTCTGAGGGCATCTGCTGCCTCAGGAAACCTGTAGGGGAGGAAGGGGGTGCACCAAAAGTGTTAAATGTTAAGAATTTCAGGTCCGACAGGGAGATTTTCAGCGTTTACAACCTCAAAGGCAACAAATTATCTGAGGGCATGTGTTGCCTCAATGAACCTGGTGAGGAGTAATACCAAAATTATAAAATATAAAGAATTTCTGGCCCGAACGGGAGATTTTCAGCATTTACAAGCTACAACTGGACACATTAGCTGAGGGCATGTGCTAATGCAAAACACCTGTCTCGGCGAGAGGGGGGGTCATTCCCAATCGAACTAGAAATTGTTTTTAATTCCAAAAGTGTAAAAAATAAAAAAAATTCTGGTTCGATCGGGATTTTTTATTGCACTTACAAACAGAAATACTTTGTTTTTATATACTTAAAATATTAGGAATTTCTGGTCCGAACGGGAGATTTTCAGCATTGACAAGCCACAACTGGACACATTTTCTGAGGGCATGTGCTAACGCAGAAATCCTGTTTCGGGCTGGGGGAGGGTATTTCGGAAAATGTTACAAATAAAGAATTTCTGGTTCGATCGGGAGATTTTCTGCATTTACAACCAGAAATACCTTGTTTTATATTTTAGGTATCCTCCCCTCGACGGGTTTCCTGAGGCAGCACATGCCCTCAGATATTTGCTGACTTGTAGGTTGAAAATGATGAAAATCTCCCGATCGGACCGAAAATTCTGTATATTTTACACTTTTGGCATTACACCTCCCCCCCCCCCCCGACAGTTTCGCTGAGTAGGCACAAGCCCTCAGATCATGTGTTGAGTTACAGCTTGTAAATGCTGAAAATCTCCCGATCGGACTAGGAAGTCTTTATATTTTACACTTTTGGTATTACCCGCCTTCCCCGACAGGTTTCCTGAGTCAGCACATTATATGACTCAGATAAATAACATCTGCGGGTAGCGGCCACAAAGCGGTCAAATATGCAATTTTTATACGGCCCCTTAAAGTTTTTGTGACCAGTTATCCGGGTGGCGAGTTCTCCTGTGGCCAGTTTTCCTACACCCTCAGAGAGTTTGTTGAGGTGTAGGTTGTAAATGCTGAAAATCTCATGATTGGACCAGAAATCTTTCTGTTTTATACTTTTGGTGTACCCCCCTCCCCCATCCCGACAGGTTTCCTGAGGCAGCACATGCCCACAGATAAATTGTTGATTTGTAGGTTGTAAATGCTGAAAATTTCTGGTCCCGATTGGACAGAAATTCTTTATACTTTACACGTTTGGATCCCCCCCACACACACACACACAAGTTTGCTGAGTAGGCACATGCCCTCAGATAATATATCCGGTTGTAGCTTGTAAATGCTGAAAATTTCCCGAGTGGACCACAGATCTTTATATTTTACACTTTTGGTATCCCCCCACCCCCACCCCCAGGTTTCCTGAGTCCGCTCATGCCCTCAGATATTTTTTTTATTGTAGGTTTAACGACCACTGTGAGCAACTCAATGAACTATAAGCAGTTGCCCGTCTCTAATTTAGGGGCATTGGTTCCAGGGAAGGGAGAGAACCAATGCCGTATGACAAAAACAACATCCATGCCTCACTGGGATTCGTACCCGGACCCCTTTCGGACGAATGATCAGACGCCATCGCTTAAACCACTGCGCCAAGAAGGCGGCTCAGATAATTTGCATACTTGTAATTTGTAAACCCTGAAACCTTTTGTTGAGTTGTAGATCATAAACTTTTTTTATAAAGAATTACATAAATTATCGCAATTAGGAAACGACGAAATTACGGAGACTTGATGTGACTCAGATAACCAACCTCTGGGGATCGTGGCCACGAAGCGGTCAAAAACGCAATTTTTATACGGCCCCTAAAATTTTTGTGGTCAGTTCTCCGGGCGGCCAGTTCTCCGGTGGCCAGTTCTCCTACACCTTGTCGATGGTAGCCCTCTAAGATTTTAGGAAACTCAGATAAAAGTACACCATGGGAATTTTTGGTATTTATGAAATACTGTCGGAAAATTTCTGTCCAGAGCGTTCTATTGAATCTACCGAAGTGCGTCAGAAAATCTTCCACTAAAATCCGCAGTAACAGTCGAAATACTAACCCGGAGATTCTCCCCACCCTGTCGGCTTGCTTATTGTAAGACCGTTTTCCGTTAAAAAACGCGGTAAGAGTGGAAATACTAACCAGGAAATTTCCCTCATCCAACCCTGCTAATTGTAAACCGATTTCTACCCTATAAAACGGTAGAAGTTTGAAATGTCGACCCCTGAGTTTTCCCCCACCCTGTCAGCTTGTTGATTGCAAGACCGTTTTTCACTAAAAAGCGCGGTAACAGTCGAAATACTAACCCGGAAATTTCCTCCACCTCATCCAGCTATTTTGAAGACAGTTTTTTACTATGAACAGCGATAAATGTTTGAAATGCCGACACTAGAATTATCCCCCCCCATATTTGTGCACGTTGTTCGGCTGCTGCATCTTGTTTTACACAGCGTGGAAATGGAAATGATGCCATTGGAAATCTCCCCCACGTTCGATATTTTGTGTCAAATGCAATTTGTGAATGGTCTCTGACTCACAAAGAAGGGGGACTTTCATTAGGGACTTTTCCTATGGGGTACTTTTCCGATTACCACCCGATTTCTTTCGCCGTTTTAGAGGGAAGTCGTAAGTTTCAGAATTTCCGGGAAAAAATACGTCATTCGGTAAGACACACTGTTTCACACAATTTATTCATCTCACTGCAAATAAGATAAATGTTTACTCAGCTGTGTGAAAGGTCAAGTTGCGATAATTTATTTCAAAGAATAACTCATCTTGTTCATTTGTGTTCTATAATTCTGATTCAATTTAGTCCTCGTTTCTCAGATCTACACATTGATTTTTTTTGTTGTTGTTGTTTTTTCATTGAGTGCTTATAAATTTTTGATTTCTTTACAGTGCAAACGTTTAGAATACTCAGGATTGATTTCAATCGGTGATGACTGTTGTGTGTATAACACGCATTACAATTGTGAGAACATTGCACAAACGGCATTGAAACTATTCAGCGCAAAGAATACTGAAAGTTCAATCCTTCAACACCACGATTTTTTTCATAGTATCGCTGAAAGGTGATCTTTCTGTCTGAGGGGAGTGAGGATATTTTTTTCGCATTGTTTAAGGATACAATAAATTCATGTTCGTCGAACGCACTGTACACTGAACCATTGCGAACGATATATAGGCGTGTTTTTTTTGTTTTATTTTCAATTTATACAAAGGGGCTTAGAAAACTAAAGTCGAAAAACCACGAAAAATAATTTCACGAGAAATCAAGGTTACAGTAATTCTTAGTAAATAAAAGCTCAGTTTTTCATTGGCAGCTAGAGTTTGTGTTACGTTTGTTTGTTATCTGAAGGATGCAATTATAATCGCTACGAAACTAACATTCTACGTAAAACGTTGAAAAAAGAGAAATAAATACTTTTTGTGCGATTCTCTTTATCGGTGTTGTCTGCGCGCGTTCCTCGGGGACAGTTGGAACCCCTGCATTCCATTACTAGGGGAAAGAAACCATAATCTTAATTTCATTGCTACTGTTATCGCGGTTGCAAATCAGTGACAGTTTGCTTCACCCTTTCGAAGAGGGAGGTAAAAACAGGCAGCCGCCAATGAGGTAGACTTAGGGTAAAGAGGTTGCCACTGATGAAATGTCGGTTCGCAGAACACACAGCCGAAGTCAAAACAAAACCGGAAAAGTTTCTTGGCGCCCAGAGGGTATACCGAATTCTGATTAAATGTTCGTATGCGGCAATAAATTTTCACAGCTTCTTTGCAGGTGTCTAGAAATCTCTCTCCTCTTACAGTTTTTAATTTTCGAATTGTGTCTTTCTCTCGAAAAATCTCTGTCCCGTGAATTGAATTAAAAATTATTTCAAATTGATCTACCATTCTCATCCACTTTGGAGAAGGCACCGTTAGTCCCCCGAGGGATAAAGTTTTAATCCATTGAGCAGATGGCAAATCTTTGACATTTCTAGAAATTGTTCCGAGGGAGGGATCTTTATCGCTTAAGCGATAGGTAATAGAATCTGCGACATAACTCAGAGCTTGTTTCTCAGCATTACATTGCTCATCTTGAACTGTTTTATGTACATCGTCGTCCCAATCTTGCGGCCATGGCTCATTGCAGATTTTGTCTAAAGCTTCTAAGTCATCTGCGTTTATTTCTTCAGATACTTCATCAAGAATGTGTTGTTTATCAGCTGTAGTGAAAGCTTCTTTTAGTAGCTCTGCTGTCAAATATGTTTGGAGCATTTTACCTTTTTGAAACTCTCTATTAACTTTTTTGGACAAATTAGGAAATTTATTTGGCAGCAATATGTGTTTTAAACGACTAATAAATTCCGTAGCGAGAAGGGTCTGCAAAAACCCAAATCTTAGAACTATTGTCCAGTGGATGGTTGGAAAAGGCTTTTTACGGGAGAAATTAATAGTTCCTTCCACAATGTCATACAACCACCTAAATCTGAAACAATCGCTTTTACTATAATTCCTGTTTTTTCAAGGTTTACAGTTGATTCAAACATAAGCCTTTTATTCATTGTACGTTGAAAGTCAAAATACACGGGTTGTTTTCAGGAAGACAATTCCTCTAGCCAAAACAACTAGCACATTTGAGTACGAACCTAAAATCTGGTCCATTCCTGTATCGTAACACACTTTATTATAAACGTGTACTTCATTAAAGCTTAAGACGCCAACTTTAGCATTTTCGGAAAAGGTTTCGCTATTTTTCCGCATAAGGAAACAAAACATTATGCAGAATTCCGGGATGACAACTAAATTTAGAACACCATCGCTTTAACGTACCAGCGCTTGGCAAAGGAATGCCAATTTTACACTTCCAAAATTCGTAAGTTTTTTTTGAAATAGCTCTAGTTACTATTCCTCTAGATATAGCTTCTTCTGTCCGTTTGTTAATATTTTTGTGTGCTGCGAAGAACTTTATCTGTGTTGGTGTAAAAATAATTTTCCTCAGGTTCATTTCCATCTATCTGTTCAAGTATTTAATTTTTCATATTAGCTTTTGACAGGGCTTTACGTATTAGTACAATTTCCGCTCTCTTATATCGTATGCTGATATTTTTTTGACGCAAAACTCGAACAGTATTTTTGTGTTTGCTTTTCAAGCTACGTATTTCTCGTTCCAGTTTGTCAAACTTCTAGGTGAGAATTTTGTTCTGACTTCTAACCTCTGAGCAAGACATGCACTGAACTGATGCAAACTTTTCTTCTGAAAATCCATTGTCAGAATTGCTAGAAACCTCATCGATGTGTAACTTTTCAGGACTTGGCTCTGGTGTTCGTTTCAATGCCCTTATACGGATATCTTTCTTAATTCTTGTGTGTTCTCGGCTTGTATGTAGTGTTGATTTCTCATTCGGTAAATTCAAACTGAGAACAGCTGTGGGTTCCAGATTATTTTGTTTTTTTGGGAAGCCCAAGAAGGCGATTTCACATGTCATCTTTGTAGTCTGAATTTTGGAAATGATCTCTACATATTCTTGCACTTCCAACTTTAAACTTGTCAGCACGCTTACACTTAACAATCCATTCTTTTATCACATTAACATTTGAAGGGAAAACATGGCAAATAACGCTACGTTCTTTTGTTTTCATATGCGCATTTGTGCAATTAGCGACAGCACAGGATGAAGGCATATTGCGTATTATTTTGAATGAAAAAACAACAACAGACGCTGAATTTTAGTTAATATAAAACTTACATCAGTAAAATACCGACATTAATAAACACTACATAAACCACTACCAGCAAATGGAGAACAACAGAAATAGACTGCACATAATGACTGGAAGGTCACTTTACTCTCGCCCTAGGTTGGCACAGGGGTCACCGAAAGTCCTCGCAGTGACGTCACAGTGCCTTCCAATTGCCCCTAGGTCGGAGCACGAAACTGAGACCGCAAGACAAAATAATGAGCCAGCCCTTCCTTATTGTGGAACCCTGGAAACTTATAGATTATTTTGCTCCAAAAGACATGTGACTTTTGTTGGTTGTATCTAGTAAACGTATTATATATATATATATAGGCCTATCGCATTTTTCTTTCGTCAACAACAGAAATGGTAAGTACAGTACCAATATTTTATTGTTTTATATACTCTACTGTTAACAGTTCAATGTGTCAAATGTAATTTTATATATTGTATAGTACATACGAAATTAATTTTTTCAGTAAAAAACAAAAATCATATTATCCGTGTTTTTCAGTTATCCGTGCAAATTTATCCGGTGATTAACACGGATAATTGAGAGTTTTCTGTGTGTCATGATATGCTATACTTAAAAACTTAAAGGAAAAACAAGTAGCGATCATAAACTTCAATCACTGCTTTTTATGTATGAATATGAACATTTCGTTTACAAAGTTATTTTTAGTAACCTACAAGAAAATCCGTTCTGGTGCTATATTTTCAGAGATTGTAGAACAAATTGTTAGGTGAAAACAATTTATCGAAATATTGAATTAAAAATGTATTTTCGTGCATCGGACTTAACTACTGTTTCGAAACAACAGAATTCATTTTATTTTAGCACCATACTGGCGATTGAACTGTGAGAGGCTGCATATAATTAAAATAGAAAAAAATCCGTCAAAAATTCGATGCATAGGGGTCTGCTCTGCTGTTCGTGTCTTTGGATAAAGTTTGGGTAGTTACATTGGAACTTTCCTGTTTGCATTATTGCGGATTTCCTTTTTTTCTGTAGAAATGCTCTTCTTGCTCCTTTTCTTGTCTGCGGTACCCTCTAAACTACCTGGTGTTTTGAATTACTGCCATGTAATTTTAGGAAAAGTCCGATTTCAGAGGCACCAAGTTAAGATATTAAGATTTAAGATTTCACCGCCTTAAATTCAAATTGGCATTACACTTCAAGGGAACTCTTCCTATGTACTGGTGCTTTCATTAGTTAACATCAGGGGCGACAGAACTATTCTTGGGCACCTCATATTGAGCACCTCAGATATCAGAATATCTGTTTTTGGTCAGAGTATAAAACTTGTTGTGGTTTTTTGCAGTAGAAGACTTTATAACGTCATTAGAAAGTGGTACAGATAAAATTATTATATTACTAAAATCAAAATTACATGAAATTTGCTGTACATCGGTTTATTGCATTTTACTCATAACGTATGTTAATTTGTATTCGTTTGGACACCTCCACGTTAGTATGACCTCGAAACCGTAGCTTTGAGATACATCAAACGACATACGTATAAAGATTTATCTCATTCCTTTCTCCCCCACCCTTCAATTTTTTTTCCTTTCTTGATAGAAAGACCGATTTCATTATTCTTAAATAAAGAGGGAAACGTTCTGGTCTTTTAAAAAAAAAAAAAAAACCTTTCAGGAATTACAGGATATCTGTCTTTTAATTAGGTAGGTACTTTGTGAAGCGTTTTATTTTCTCATTTTGATAATTACACTGGTCAACAAAAGCAAAAACAAAAACAATCTGGCCTGAACTTTTGCAGCTGTTTTAGATTAATTTTAGGATGCTGATTTCAAATCTGATCTCAGATTTGCTCTATCACATCTCATTTTTTTGCAATCGGCATATCCCATATTCATTGATTTTACCCAAAATTAACTCTTTGTCACTTATGATTGCAAGTTGTTGCGAGTCAGTGACTGCTTTAGTGTTAAAATATGGTGTTGTATTTTTAGGATAGTGTGTTTATAATATCAATTTATGTAGATATCCACATTTATTTAATATTTTGCTTCTGCAGGTCGTGATCTAACAATGGCTTAAACATCCGAAAGAAGGAAATGCAGTAATGACCCAGATATCTTCTGCTGCATCTGTGGCAGCTTCACTTTGCAGGATCAAAGGCGCAACATCAATACCTTTGTCAAGAAGGTTTATCTTGCCTACTTTAAAGTACGACTTGGAGACTAAGACAAAAATTGGGCTTCTCACAAAGTGTGTAAAACCTGTGTGTAAACTTTGCGATCATGGTCTAAAGAAAAGAATGCTAAGCTGAAGTTTGGTGTGCCAATGGTTTGGATAGCAGCTACAAACCATTTGGATAACTGCTACTCCTGCCTTGTCAATGAAAAAGGTTTCAATACGAAAAACAAACAACACTTACAATACCCAGATATCCTATCTGCCAGACGACCAGTTGAGCACTGTGAGGAAATACCTGTGCCTGTTTTTACTGAGCTACCAGAGATTGATGTTGAATCCCTCAGTTTACCTGCTTCTACCGATGATGATGATGATGCTCAGATCGAATATACGATGGAGATTGTGATAAAATTTCTCTGTTTAGTCAGCCTGTATTGAATGATCTTGTAAGAGATTTGTATTTGCCGAAGCAGTCTGCTGAATTGTTGGCTTCCACTCTGCAAGAGAAGGACTACTCAGACCTGGCACTAGTGTCTCCTTTTATCGTAACAGAGAAGCAGAATTGCAAAAGTACTTCCATTCAGATGGTCAACTTGTTTATTGTAATGATGATGCAGGGATTATTCTCAATATGGGACTGCCCTCATATGATTCAAGTGAATGGAGACTTTTTATTGACAGTAGTAAAAGGAGTTTGAAATGTGTGTTACTTCACAACAGAAATAAATATGGTTCAATCCCAATAGGACACTCTGTAAAAATGAAAGAATGGTATGCCAACATCAAGATTGTTCTGTATAGATTGGAATACCATGTTCATGGAAGGGTAATTTGTGTTGATTTGAAAATGGTTAATTTTCTGCTGGGTCAGCAAGGAGGTCACACCAAATATCCATGTTTCCTGTGCTACTGGGACAGTAGGGCTACATTAGAACAGTGGGTTAAAAGAACTGGCCAGCAAGAATCAGTTTGACGCCTGGTGAAAAGAACATCAAGAATGAGCCTCTGGTTAATAGGAATAAAACTGTATTTCCCCCACTGCACATAAAACTTGGGTTTAATGAAGCAATTCGTCAAAGCTCTTGATCACACTGCAGACTGCTTCATCTATATATGTTCTACCTTTTCAAGTCTCAGTGCCGAGAACAAAAAGGCAGGAATATTTAATGGCCCTCAAATAAGAACACTCATCAGGGATCTACACTTTGTTACAACAATGACTGCAGCAGTGGCTGGAGCTTGGAATACATTCTCTGATGTTTTGCGGAATTTCCTTGGGAACAGGAAAGCGGACAACTATCCAGAGCTTGTGGAGGAGCTGCTCCTGAGTTTCCAAGCCCTTGGATGTAGAATGAGCATCAAGGTTCACTACTTACATAGTCACTTGGCCTAGTTTCCAGAGAACATGGGTCATGTGAGCGAAGAGCAAGATGAACGCTTTCATCAAGACATTAAAGTTATGGAAGAACGTTACCAAGGCCGATGGGTCTCAAACATGATGACAGATTACTGCTGATCCTTCATTAGAGACATTCCACAAGCTGTCCATCGGAGATCGTCAAAGAAGAGGTCGTTTATACAGATGTAACGTCACTATTGTTAATAACCTCTTTGTACATATTTTTCTTATCTTCACAATTCAATTCTTACATGGTAATATGCATTCACTCACATTGATCTGCAGTCACTCTCACATTTTTCTGCTACGGCTCATTAAATGTTTGTTTCATTATTATTGTATATTGTATCTTATTTTATTCTTGTATGTATGTCTGTTTAGCTATTCGTATATGAGCATAAATTTGCTGTTTTTATTGAAAATGCAATATTTGATATCTCAAAAACCTGATGTGATAGACAAAACTTGATGCCAGATTTGGAATCAGCACCCCAAAATTACCTTAAAACCGCTGAAATACCTTATGCCAGAAAACGTGTGTTGACCAGTGTTATAAGCCTAGAACTTCGTAACTTTGATACTATGAATCTTTCCCTAAAACAATAAAGAAAATATCATGCAAAACAAATTGATGTTGCGGAAATGGATAACGGTAGCACCAGTGTCTCGTGACAGACAAGGAATCTGCCTAATTCAAATCCAACTGAGAGCCCGGAGCTGACCAAATGCATGGTCGTTTGAAATACACGGCACTGACTCTTGATCGACACCCTGCTGCGAGAGCGTTTCATACCTGTGCCTACGGAAAGTAGCAGTTTTGATGTAGAGGCAGGTTTCCGGTGCATGATTGTTTTTTAGGTTTTGGCAACACTTCCGGACAGGTGGTAAGAAATCATTGTCGTAGCCCGGTAAGTGGAGATATGCTTCCCCTTAATGTTCAAGGAGAAACTTTTTCTTTGCTCTCAATGGCCATCGGTGTCCACCAGTTTTTATTACGTCCCATCCCATGTGGTTCTCAGCGATAGGGACGGACGAAGCAACTTTTAATTCAGAGATTTTTTTATTTTTTTTTTAGCCAGGCATTTTTTTTGTTTTTGTTTTTGAATTATCGAATGCATTTATTTTCGAAAAAGTAACGATACGGTCTGCAAGAAGCTGGTTTCGAATTAGTCGCGTGCGCTATCGATGCCGCTATCAAGATTGGGCGTGCTCAACGGGATTAAGAGATGTGGTCGTGTAAAGGGGAAGATTGCCTAAGGGACTTTCTGTTGGCCGTTTTACAAATGAATACATCGAGGGCGTATGACTCACACAAACATGTATTTACATTGCTTTTACAAGCACTCACGTATTTTACTACAAGGAATAAAATATTGATGGTTTATTGCAGCGCCATCTGCGGGCCGTATTATAAATAAGCGCAAGGAGAAGGGCGTATGTGTCATACAAACAAGTACGATATGTTTTCACACAAGGATCCCATGCAATAAAAATTCGATGTAACAAAAATGAATAACGGAAGTAATCAAACCATTACTCGAATACTGTCCTATTGAAAAGACGGAGCAATTGCTAATTTCGTGTTCACTCATTTTACTGAACTCTCGCCAAACATTATTTCATTACGTTTCACATAAGCGTAACAATATGTTATTGCAATCTGCGTAAATTACAGGAACTTGATGCTAAATGCGATAAACGCCAGTGCAAAAATGCATTTTTGATGGTATGAAAACGCTGCGTCGTACCGGAATTCGGCTTCTTCTCGACCTTACCTGCTGTTAACCAGAGCTTTAAAATGGTGTACAGCACGATGGGGTGTAATCTGTGGAATTCTTAAAAACAAGCAACCAATCCCCTTTCTAACACACTTGCGATTCAGCTTTTATTTCTATCTTGCTGTCAGATTTTAGCCTGTGCATAAGCAAATAATGGACATTCTTAGCTACATCACATTTAACCGGTGTCAGAGTCGTTTCTTCTGTTTGTCTAAATCAGAATAATACACTGGTTACAAAAAGTTAGGGATATTACATGAAATAAATGATGTATGTATCTGAATCAAGTAATACGCATTGAAATACATCAGTGATTCTACGTAACACAAAAGATAAAGAATGCGTTTAAACACAATTTATTGTGCAATTCCTGCACACAACAAAGTAGCACTGCAATATAGAAAAAACAGTAAATTTGGTGAATGACCAAACCTCTAGGGGGGGGGGGGATAACTGGTAATACCGCCTTTGTGTCGAAGAATGTGTTGAAACCTACGAGGCATAACTGCAATAACACTATTGAAGAGTGTCTAAGGCAGCTCGTCCCATATTGTAGGCAACACCTTACGGAGGTCTGCGCGTGTACTGGAATACGCAACGTGGTTACCCAGACGTCGAGGTAGAGCGTCCCAAACATTTTCAATAGGATTAAGGTCGGGAGACCTCAGAAGTAGCTGCAACGTTTTAATCCCATGATTTTCTAGCTCTTCAGGCACCGTGACTGGATGCATGGTCATCGAGAAAACGGAATCCATGTCAAATAGCAGTGTGAAACACAGTCACAGTGGGCACAATGGCCTCGTTTCTGTACACTGATCAATTCATGTTGCCTTGACAAACATACAAGGAAGCAAGGCCATTAAAATACTTTCTCGCCCAGATCAGAATTGACTGCAGCTAATAAGGGTAGATGGACTGCTCATAGTGTGGCTGCATTCGTGTTCGGGATCTCCTCGACACGTGCCTTCATCGAGTATCAGGATAAAGAGTGGAATGAGGTTTGTCTGTTAAACGTACATGGTGTCATTCGGATGATATGTACTGTTGAACCCAAATAAAACTTTTACGGCGGTGAGTTGATGTTAGTGCTATACATCTCAACGGCTTTCTTGCTCTGAGTCCGTACTCATGAAGATGGTTTCGTACCGTTTGTGTACATACTGTGACACCAGAAACAGCTCGAAGTGATTCCCGAATTTGGCTACTGATGATACTAGGCCTTCTCCAGAACTTACTAATACTGTAGGTTTTGCTTCCTTGTGGTTAACTTTGGGCGACCATTCCGAGTCGATCTGCAACAAATCCGTGCTTTAGAAATTTTGTGTGTAGCCAATTTAATATTTTTTTAACTAAATTCCTAAAGCAGCAGCCACATTGATATGCGGTACATCTGCCTGTAACATTCCAACAACCCTATTTCTGTTGTCAATGCTTAAACGTCGTCTGGACATTACGTTAGGTTAATCTCCCACCAATTGGTCTAGAAGTTTGCTGAATCTAGACCAATTGGTCTAGATTCAGCAAACTTCTAGACCAATTGGTGAAACGACCCATTTTCCACTTCTCGCAGGCTACTTTTATTGGAGCTCGCATGGCACTTGCTGTGTTGTCATGATGCTGGTTGACATATTACGTAGCTATCCATGCTGATAACTGATCTCCAGTACTCTCTAAATCTGTACATCACGTTTTCCATTCCAAACCGCAGCATGTCTAACTTTTTGCTGACAAGCGTATATAATAATAATATTAATAATAATAACGACAGCGAGGGTGACACCTTGTCACGGTGGTGGGGCGTGTGTGTCCCGATGAGGTTGAGAGCTATGCTGGCGGTAGCATTGCTACCAGCAGGGCCACCCAAGCCAGACTAAGAGTACCCAACAACGATCAACTATGATGAGACGAAAGAAAAGAAATTCCATACCGGATCTGTCGTCACCCGGGTCAACCAGGACCGCGTCAGGTGCTATGGCTCCTGGACACCTGTCGACAAATGGGCTTCAGGGCTCAGCAGATCCTGTTGAGGAACCAGGACAGGCTGCTGCAATGCTACTGGAACAAAAGAAACGGAAAACTTGGACAGTTGCTGAAAATCGAGTAATCATGAAATGCTTTTACCAGGCAAATCCATCAGCCAGTGGTTTTCAAAAAGAATGTTGCAAATTTTTAAAGGAAAACACTCCGACAGTGGAATAACAGAACAAAGAATAATGAATCAAAGAAGGTTTATCATGAGGAACAAGGTATTTACAGAACTGGAATTGCAAAAGATGGAGAAATTGGAAAAAGAAGGACCAACACAAAATAAGAACCACATGGTGGAAAACTTTGTGCTGGTAAGGCCTGAAGATCAACTAGCAGAAAATATTTTACCCAAAGAACAATCTGTAAAACAACATGACAACCATGAATTGGCACAGCAACAAAGTCTTCTGAAAGAGAAAATTTTAAACCATATGATACAAGGAGAGGAACGACAAAGACTTCCTGTAATTCGCCAAATACGAAGCAAACAAGTGAAATATTTGGTAAAAACTGCAAATGAGGTCGTGGACAAAATTCCAACTCATACTTTAAAGGAAACAAATCAGCTCATGTACAGTACAAGTGGCATAGTAACCATGGAACTTGGTTACAAGATGCCAAAGAAGAAAATGCCTGGCACTCCTAAGTAGAAAATTCGGCTGGAAAAGAAAAGAAATAAACTCCGTAGTGACATTAGTAACTTAAAATGCCTGAAAGATGGTAAGCTTAAAAGTAGAAAACTTAAAGATGGACTCTGCAAAAAATACGACCTGGAAAGAAAAAGAATTGTTGAGATTATGGAAGAATTAAAACAACGAGTAACAGCTACTGCAAAGAAAATTTAAAGATATGACACACGCATAAAACAGTACAAAAAAATGCGCAATTTCGAAATCAGCAACAAGTATTTTATAAATCATTGAGACAAAGGGCAATCCAAATAAACATCAGCCCATGCAAGAAAGATGCCTTGAAATTTTGGAAAGAAATTTGGGAAAGCCCAGTTGAACATAATAAAAATGGCTTGTGGATCAACGAGGTTTGTAAAGATTTGAAAGGAATGTGCATGGATAATCTGATGATAACAACTGATATGATTACACTGCAAGTAAATAATGTAAAAGCCTGGAGCGCACCTGAGCCAGATGAATTGCACGCATTTTGTTGAAGTATCTTACAAGTCTTCATCAACGAATAGCTATGCAATTCAATATAATGCTACAGAATTCTGCCACGGAAGATTGGATGACCACAGGTCGCACATTCCTTATAATGAAAGATCAAGAAAAAGGAAATGAAACTACTAACTTTCGTCCAATTACATGCCTCCCAACAACATTCAAACTTTTCACAAGAGTACTGGCAAGATCAATATATGACTACTTATGGGGAAACAATTTGTACCCAGTAGAACAGAAGGGGAACTTCAAAAGCTCAAGAGGCACAAAAGACCAGCTGCTAATTGACAAAATGATACTAAAAAACTCCAAAAGAAGAAAAACGAATTTGAATATGGCATGGATAGATTATAAAAAAGGCCTTTGACTCCTTGCCCCACAGCTGGATTAACACTTGTTTGGAACTATTTGGAGTTTGCAAGAACATCTGCCGATTCCTCAAAGAAAATATGAAAAACTGGAAAACAGTGTTACATGCATATGGTGAAGAACTCAGAGAAGTTAATATCGAGAGAGGTATATTTCAAAGGGATTATTTGTCGCCTTTATTGTTTAATATCTCTTTAATTCCATTGTCAATGATTTTGAACAAAACAAAAATGGGCTACCATATTTCGGACCAACATGGAAAAAATAAACCATTTGATATACATGGATGACCTTAAATTGTATGCAAAAAGTTCCGCCGAACTCGAAACATTACTGCATACAGTGCAAATATTTAGTGATGATATACAGATGGAATTTGGACTGGAAAATGGGCAGTACTATCCATGCGCCGGGGAAAAGTCCAGAATATAGATGGTATAGAACTAGAAAATGGTAATATAATAAAATCCTTGTAAGATAATGAAAATTATAAATACCTTGGAATTCTTGAATCATATAACATCTTACATACAAAAGTCAAAGGTCTGACTCAGAGTGAGTATATCAAGACAGTAAGAAAAATATTGAAATCAAAACTAAATGGTGGAAATACAATCAAAGCCATAAATACATGGGCCATTCCAGTAATTAGATACCCAGCCGGAATAATTGATTGGACCCAAAGTGAATTAGAAATACTGGATCGGAAAACTCGAAAGTTATTGAACATTCATCATACACTCCATCCAAAAAGTGATGTTGACAGATTGTATTTACCTCGAAAGATTGGAGGCAGAGGGATACTACAAGTGTAACAGGTAGTAGAGGAAGAAAAAAGAAGCCTGAATGATTACGTCGACAGAAGCAGAGAAAAGCTACTTCAGGCAGTGAATAATGAAAATATCTTAAAAACAACAGAAAACAAGGTTGAATACAAGAGGAAACAGTTTGAAAGCATATTAGACGGCTGGAAGAACAAGCCACTGCATGGACAATTTCTAAAGAATATTGATGGACAAAGTGACAACAACTTGACTTGAGCATGACTGAAATCGGTTTCCATCAAGAAAGAAACAGGTCTGATTTTTGCTGCTCAAGAACAGGCATTGCAAACAAATGTTATGAAGGCTAAAATCCAGAAATTCAGTGATAATCCAAAGTGTCGACTTTGTAAAGAAAAAGATGAAACAGTGTCGCGTCTAATACGTGAATGTAGCAAAATTGCACAGCCAAATTACAAAGTTAGACATGACAGGTTTGCAAAATTGATTCACCGGTCATTGTGCAGAAAGCACAATCTGTCAATATCGAAAAACTCATGGGAACACAAGGCTGAGAAAATCATAGAAAGTAATGAAGTCAAGATCTTGTGGGGTTTCAGAATTCAAACCGATAGAAGTAATACACCAGACATAACAGTCATAGAAAATCGGAAAGTCTGGATAATTGATATAGCGATCCCTGGACATGCCAGAGTCAATGAAAAATAATTGGAAAAAATGACTAAATATAGAGACCTGGCCATAGAAGTTACCCGGTTATGGACTAAACACACAACGGTAGTCACCATTGTCATTGAGGCACTTGGAAAAATATCAAAAAAATTTATGAATCATTTTGAAAAATTGCAGCTTTCTGATATGCCACCTACAGAACTGCAGAAGACAGCTTTACTTGGGACATCATATATTTTACGCCGATTCTTGGCGTATACCTAGGTCTCCGGTGGAAACTCGTAGCAGTTCAACAATACCAGTCAATGATAATTTGCTGTTTATTTTGTTTGTCATAGGCTGCGATTCCTATATTTCGAATAAAGAAAATAATAATAATAATAAATATTGTTTAGGAAAAACAATATTTATTGTCTGTGTTGTTATGATGCTAATTGACATATTACGTAGTTTACCCACGCTGATAACTGATCTCCAGTACTTTCTAGATGTGCATATCACCACGTTTTCCCTTCGAAACCGCAATATCCCTAACTTTCTGTTGACCAGCGTACATAAAATTGATGGGAGATAGGACATCCACTAATCATTTTTGTTTTCTTCCTTTATTTTTGTTGATAATAGTTTTACTCTTTAGTATTCCACATTTGTTCGGCGTAATATCCTGTACTCAGGTCACATACTGTTTCTGCTGCTCGTTATCGTATATGAAGCACCAATTCCACTCAGAAAATATTTACGGATACATTCTCTAAATTTTAAGGAACAAATCTATTTTCTCACAGTCAGATACATAACTTATATATCTAACCTTCCCAAGATTTCTTTTGCAGAAAAAAGTACTACTGTTAGCGCAGTGTGAAATTCAAAATATGTCGTTCAGGAAAAGGAAATGAAATAATTCACATATTTAACTAAAGGTAAAAGCGTAATTTTCTTGTGTACGAATTTCAGACTAATTTAATAATGTTCGATTTATCCATTTACATCTGGAAAACGTGCGTTCACTTTAAGTAATGCTCACTTTAATCGCGATGCGAAAAAAAGTGAAGTTAAACTCTATTCAGAAGCGAATATCCGTCACCAATGTCGCGTTGCTTTTAGTAACACCGTACGCCTACTGTGACAGTTCATTGTTATGTTGTCTTTCTACAGAGACATAAAAAATATAAACAATGTAGGAGATCACTAAGAAATGCTATAACTAGGCTGGTTAGATGAAAACGGTGATGCTTATAATGCTAAAAGCGGTGTTCAACACTGAAGATAATGGCGAAAGGAAACATACGACAATCGCAAGGGAATGAAGTGAACAAAAATGAAAGAAAAACTTGAGGAGGATAGTGTGAAAATTGAATAAAAGAATATATTATGCAGATAATAATCCACTTCGGGAAAAGGCATCGTTAATGACACTATTGGACATTTAGGTAAACGTACGCCGCGCCGTCTGGTCTTTACTCCTGTCAATAAACATTACGCACAACGTAATGCGTGTTGAATAACTCTGCTGTTAGAGTTAAGCAAGTAAACAAAATGAACAGTCCTGTGTTGTTTTAGTACCACCGGACCCTAAAGACAACGGTATTTCAGGATTTACTGCTGATACAAATTCAGAACACTGGAGACTCAAATTATGTAAGCAACAGAGTTTACTCGCGTTTTGGGAAGAAATTTGTTTTTTAAAGTGAAGTAGTAGGCTTATTCGCGAGTTAGTTGAAAATGTAAATAAGGCAACATTTTTTCACCAAGCGTAAGATTTCACGAAATGAACTATGAGCTCTAGTTCAATTGAAATGTAATATTTTCCTTCGTATTATACTCAGACAGCAAACCTTACTGAAGCAACAACGTGGTAAAATCCGCAGAGGTAATGTAGAATCCGAATCCTAATATCCGACAGGAAAAATATATATATATCATCATCATCATCATCATTGTCAACCATTATCAATCCACTGCTGGACGAAGGTCTCCCCAAGTTTCCTCCACAACGGTCTGTCTTGTGCCAGTCTCCTCCATGTCACCCCTGCATACTTTCGAATTTCATCCACCCATCTCCCATGTGGTCTTCTTCTGGGTCTTTTCCTGTCCCTTGGAATCCAATCTAAAATTTCGGCTGTCCATCGATGATCTGTCCTTCTGGCAGTATGTCCAGCCCATTGCCATTTCAGGGATTTACCTCTGATCATGATGTCTTCCACTCTTGTCATTTTTCGGATCCACGAGTTCCTCTTCTTATCTCTCCTGGTTACACCAAGTATGCACCTCTCCATGCTGCTTTGAGTTGTCTGCAGCCTTTGTATGTCTCTTTTAGTTAAGGTCCACGTCTCTGCACCATACGTAAGCACTGGAAGGATGCATTGATCAAACACTTTTCTTTTAAGACATAATGGCATATTGCTCTTGAAAATTATGCTGTTTCTTCCAAAAGCTCTCCAGGCAAGTTTTGTACGCCGATTAATTTCTTCATCAATGTGACCCTCACTTGATATCTGCTGTCCAAGATAAACGTACGTATCTGTTATCTCCAGCTTTTCTCCATCAATCGATAAATCTTCATTTCTTGTAAAAGCATTGAACATCACTTTTGTCTTCTGAAAGTTCATTTTTAATCCCACTTCTTTACTCTTGTCAGCAAGTTCCTGGATCATACTCTGCAGCTCTGATGGGGTAGTTGCAAAAATGACTACGTCATCAGAAAAACGAAGGTGGGTTAGATAATCTCCATTAATCTTTATCCCCTTGTTTTCCCAGCTCAGTGACTGAAAAACACCCTCCAATGTGGCATTAAAGAGCTTCGGAGATATGGTGTCCCCTTGTCTCACTCCCTTTCCAATTTTAATGTGTGTTGTATTTTCAAACAGCCGAATCTTTGCACTTGCATTTTTATAGATGTTATTAATAATATTAATGTATGCATCTTCAATACCGCAGGTTTTCAGAGCCATTGTAACTGCTGATGGTTTCACCGAATCAAAGGCTTTTTCATAATCGATAAAAGCCATGCACAATGGAAGTTCATATTCCCTCGCTCTTTCAATTAGTTCTCTCAGCACATGGATATGATCTGATGTGCTGTAGCCACTCCTGAATCCAGCTTGTTCTCTCGGTTGAGCCATGTCCAGTGTTACCTTCAAGCGGTGTGAAAGAACTTTAGTGAAGATTTTATAAACTACTGATAGGAGGCTGATAGGTCTGTAGTTTCCGAGATCCTCAATGTCACCTTTCTTATGTAGCAGGATCATTGTAGCGGTGTTCCAATCCTCAGGAATCTTTCCTTCATTAAGGCATCGAGTGAAAATTTGGGCGAGTACTGTTTCGATTTCTCCACTTGCTTCTTGTATGATGTCTACAGTAATTCCATCTTCTCCTGGAGCTTTTCCCCGCTTCATGTTCTTGATTGCATGTGCAACTTCTGCTGGAAGGACTGGAGGAACTCTGGTACTGGTATCCTTCATGATGTCTGGAGTGCATGTATCATCCCTTTCATATAATTTGGAGTAGAAATCTTTCACTCTTGTCAAAATTTCGCCTCTAATTCTTGTTACAGAACCATCTTCTTTTCTCAGTGCCATAATCTGTTTTCTTCTCTTACTGAGATGTCCCTTTGCTATCTTTAGGCTTTGGTTGTTTTCAATTGCTTTCCTCACTAGTTCACAGTAGAATTTTCTTACGTCTTCAGTGATACTTTTTCGTACTGTCTTGCATAGCTCTATATATTCCACTTTGGAAGTCACATCTTCTTTAGTTGTCCTCATCTGTCTTCTTTTTTGCATCAACATTTTCGTTTTTCCTGATAATTTATTTACATGCAACTTGTTCTTAGACCCAGCTAATTTTGTTGCTGTTTCCATAAGAGCTTTGGTTACTTTTCTGTTAACTTCAGAGATGTCCACTTCTTCCGATGTTAGGCCTTCTAAAGCAGAGAACCTGTTCTTCAGTTCCAACTTGAAGGTATTATGGTGTTTTTTAAGGTTGGTTATGTCAATAGATTTTGTTTGTCTTATGAGCTTGCCACGTTCATGTTTAGTGTTGAGGTGCATCTTACATCTCACCAATCTATGGTCACTACCTGTGTTGAACTTGTTTAGCACACTGCAGTCTTCTATGACGAATTTTTTGTTACCCATAATAAAGTCAATTTCACTTGTCGTCCCATTTGGATGTCTCCATGTCCATTTCCTGTGTGGCTTTTTCTTGAAGAAGGAGTTCAAGATGAAAAACCCTTCTGCCTCTGCAAACTCAACGAGAGTATTTCCACGCTGGTTTCTGTTGCCGTGACCGAATTTACCTACTGAAGTTTCATTCTGTTGCCGTTGCCCAATTTTTGCATTGAAATCTCCCATAATTATTTTCAAGTGCTGCTTACCTTTATTATTTAGATGACAAATTTCCTCATAAAATTCTTCAATTTCTTCTTCAGGATGACTTATGGTGGGTGCATAAGTTTGAATAATCTGAGCCTGGTATCTTCTCGATAGTTGGATAACGAGTCGTGCAGCTCTGTCAGAGGAACTTTCAAGTTCCACCACTTTATCCTTCAGTTTCTTGTTTATTATAAATCCAACACCACCAGTTCTGCCAGTATCTGTCCCACGATAGTAGAAGAGATGTCCACTTTTCAGTTCGATGAGATCTTCTCCTTTTCTCCTTACCTCACTTAGCCCCACGATGTCCCAATTAATCCTTTGTAGTTCCTCTTCCAATTCAAGAAGCCTTGAATCAGAAGATAGGGAGCGTCCATTGTACGTTGCCAAGGTCAGCATCAGCATTTATATATATATATATATATATATATATATATATATATATCTGTTTTTAAGTAGATAACAGCACAGTTTACTAGACAGTGAATCAAAAAATGAAAATATCTAGTTCTTTCAGAATTACCGAAGTCCGAAGTTAGACATACAAATCCGTAGAATTTTCGCATTATGTTACATTTTTGTACAGAATTTTGGTACTTTTCTAATTATACCACATTTACTGTTCAATTATCACTCTTAGTATCTATACTACCCAAAAGTTTACTGACGTCTGATAATATGATACCTGATCAGTATTGTGTATTGTCCTTGGAATTTTCAATACGTAATATAAAATTTCATTGCAGAGATTAAATTTTTTGTCGAATAGTTTTCCGTGTTTTTCTTTGAACGCAAATTCCCGAAACTTGAAAACAACTATTAATACATTCGCTGCCAGTATGAATAGGGGTAATCCACCCCAGAAACTAAAATTTCTACTATGCTTAAGGCAGTATTTTGGAAGTACTTAGCAGGTGTTTACGGTTCTCAATTTTTACTTTTTCATAAGTTAGTATGAGAAAGTATTGTAATCAAGAAAAAAGTAGACTTCGAGATTTCAACGGAAATACTCGTTTTGGGCTCCCCGAACAAGTTTTCCCTATTTCCGGCGTAGTGTGTGTGTGTGTGTGTGCGCGCGCGCGTGTGTGTGTTCGTGTGTCCACCATAACTCAAAAACTATTATAGCTATATATCAACACGAAATGTAGTATTTGGAGTTTTGTGGTTCCTTGATGTGCTGAATACGTTCTGGTAGATCTAGGGGAACCAAAAGTGGGCGTTACCCGTAACGCTTTTTATGGGGAACATAAGTAAAACAGAAAAAAAAAGTCTCGGGGAGGGGGTGATACCAGCAACAAGCTTCCGATGTCAGGTGCCGCCAAAGTCTTTAGGAGTCACTTTGTAAATTTGCGTTTCAAGGTCTCTTGTAAAAATAATGACATCAGAAAGACATGTTACAATAGTTTAAGATACGCATCGAAACATTCGTCACAAAGTCCGGGTTTGCCGCCCCGGTGGCGCAGTGGTCTAAGCGATGGCCTCTGATCATTCGTCCGAACGGGGTCCGGGTTCGAATCCCGGTGAGGCATGGATGTTGTGTTTGTCTTACGGCACTGGCTCTCTCCCTTCCCTGGAACCAGTGACCCTAAATTAGGGACGGGCGACTGCTTATAGCCCATTGAGTTGCTCATGGTGGTCGTTAAACCTCCAGTCAAAAAAAAAAAAAAAAAAAAAAAGTCCGGGTTTATCCTTGCAGTTCACGCAATGATATCTGGTTTTCTTTCGTCCCTTTCGCTGTCTTGCACACACTCTGCACCTTTTACGTTTTATTCGTTCACTGTCTCCTTTATCTGGCTTTTTGTTTGTTATAATGCTTATATGGTATTTCTTGCCTCGAGAAGAAGGTGGCTCGGAAATCGATTGAGGTTTTATGTTTGACAGTAGCCCATGTAATATCGAAAGTCTGAAGTCATAAAATAGCACTTTCCTATTCGCAGAATATTGTTGGTACAATTTGTGGGAATTGAACATTATCAGTTGTAAAGTGTGAACAAATAATTTTTTATACCAACGAATTGCCTGTCGTTCACATGAGTAATACGCTTACATCTGGACTTGATGTTCAATGCCAGACATGTATTTGTTGTATTGAACAACAGCTCCAAGTCTGGAGCTCTCCTGACCTCTTTTATTCGTCCCTCTTGCAAATGCATTACCAAATGGTGTAGATATGTATAACACATCACGCTTGTCCTTCCACTTTCCAACTTGAGTACCACCTTTGAATAAAGACTTGTTTTCTCCTTTTTGCAGTTTTTTTTTGTTACTTGCTGTGGAGTACCACGAAGATTTGCCCTCAATGTTCCAGTGCAATAAGTTTCGTTTTCGAGAATTTTTTGTGCTAATTAACAACTATTGTAGTAGTTATCCAGATATCATACATTACCCTGGTTCAAAAGGTCTTACATCAACTTAATTACAACTTTCGAAGCATGCCCTGTTCCCCTCCGTTCGGCATTGTGTGTTCCCTTATATACGTGACATTTGAGTATCATGCCATCAGATTCTGTGAGGACATGTAGTTTGAAACCATATTTCTGGCGTTTATTTTTGATATACTGTTTAAATGCCAGACACCCACGCCACAACATCATGCTTTCATCTGGCACCGCCCCGGTGGCGCAGTGGTCTAAGCGATGGCCTCTGATCATTCGTCCGAACGGGGCCCGGGTTCGAATCCCGTCAGGCATGGATGTTGTGTTTGTCTTACGGCACTGGCTCTCTCCCTTCCCTGGAACCAGTGACCCTAAATTAGAGACGGGCGACTACTTATAGCCCATTGAGTTGCTCACGGTGGTCCTTAAATGTCCAATCAAAAATAATCTAGCGAAAGCTCTTTTTTTTTGGTTGGTAAACAGATGCCATCTTTTCTTTGAAATATGTAATCACAGGTCTTAATTTTTGCAAGACGTCACTCGATTTATTGTAATCTTCCGGGGCAGTAAACAAGTGAAGTCATTGTAGTATTAATACAAATCGGTTTCTATTTATTTCCTCTCTGAAAATAGACAAATTGAACAGTCTATCGTTTTCCAGTTATCCTGCAAACGAGGAAGTTGTATAGTTCCCGTTTGAAGAAGGAGCCCTATAAACACTCGAAGTTCTTCAATTGTCAATTCTTTCCAGGCTGCTATTCGTCATTGATCGGATTTACTGGCAAATACAGCGGAGAAAGCATATGCATTCGTTTCCTGTACAATAGCCTGCTAGAAATCTGAATCAAACAGTAGGTAAAATAAGTCCACAGGGTTATCTCTAGGTACTGGTACTAACAACTGGCGTGTTTTTGAAAAGGAAATATTTTGATGTTATTAGACCGCAAAGAATTTTCCGACCATTTATCAGCGTCAGAGTTAGGTTTTCTATCATTGTTGTGCTTTTAAACATATGGATCATCATCCAGTTGTTGCTCAGTATGCGGTTGCTGTTCTAAACATTCTGAAAGCGTCTCTGAGGGAATACTATTCGACTCACTCCATATAAAATCTAATTCGACATCCGTTTCGTCGGTTTTCGAATGATATTGTACTTTTTCTGTGCTAATGGTTTCCGCAATTTTTGAACACGTAGCTGTTTTGCCCGAGACGGGCCCGCTTTCTCACCAAGCATGTTTCAATGCACAAAAATAAGCGCAAATACTGTCTGTACGATAAATATTTCCACCAAAAGCAGTAGCACACATAGTCACTAGTGTACACACATTCACAGCTAATTACATTAGTTCTACGAATGAATTCAACTCAGCAAACCATAAACACGATCGTCTAATATTGCCTACGCAATCACGATACGTTAGAATTGAGTGCCGTTCTCATACTGATTGACAAGACAACAATACGTGGTGGTATCACATGCTTCCGCGACTCGTTCTGTCCCGCGCCACTAGAGGTGATACGCGAACAGCAGTGGAGACCAGTGACCTTCGTACGTTTATTTTATAGCAGCGAGCTTGGAATGAAATGATTTCAAAGTCATATCAATGGTACCTCCGTTACGAGTCATCGGCATGTACCTTATGTTGATGCAGTGGAGACCAGTGACCTTCGTACGTTTATTTTATAGCAGCGAGCTTGGAATGAAATGATTTCAAAGTCATATCAATGGTACCTCCGTTACGAGTCATCGGCATGTACCTTATGTTGATGTATGGCTCTGATCCGAGTCATCGGCATGTACCTAGTGTTATTGTATGGCTCCGATCAGAGCCATGGACAGCGAAAGTGGTAATAGCGACCATATGGCTAGGTATTGACAATTTAATAAAATTAGTGCTTCATAAATTATCAACCCTTTTACCATAGATTTAGTTTTTTAAAAAAGCAATCAGGAAAGAATTCGAGATTTGATTTTAGACCAAAAATAGATGTTGATAAAACTTGCAAACGTTTAAGGCAGGCGCGAATGCCCAAAAGATATCGGTTCGTTATTTTTTAGAAACACGGCAAAACGTCATTGAAATAATAATTATGAACCGCCCCAAACGATAACGATGCAATGGAATAGAATGCTATACACACCCTCCTGACGGATGAGGACTGAGCAGCTTAGGTGTGTACCGAAGATGCGGTCGCACAGGGCCCTGCGATCACACCCTAAGAAAAGAAATGACAGAGAGATAAAAAAAAAGCAAAGGAGCGAATTTCCTATTTTCAATTATTCTAATTTTCTTTTTTAAATTCCGTCTCATTCAATTATTCTTTTTTTAATATTGATTGCTGAATTTATATATTTACCCAAATGTCGGGGGCAAACTATAATATTATATCTAACGAAACATTAGTATTGAAGAAAATTATTTCAACGTGCACAGTGCACTGAGAGTTATCGAAAAAATTATGCTGCGGGAGTTATTTCCATCTGATGTCAAAACTGCAGCGGGTGCTTCAAGACACATGAATAAAATTCAGAATCCTTTTCCTTATGCCTTCATCGCCTACAGGATAATACTTACTGTCGAAGTAACGATAGCAAGGGTAGAAAGAAGCTTTTCACGCTTGAAGCTGATTAAATTTTATTTAAGATCTGTCATGACTCAAGAAAGATCGATGTGTTTGGCAAATTTGCCAATTGAACAACTTAAAGTAAGCGAAACACATTTTGATGATTTAATAGCTGACTTTGCTGGGAAAAAAGCAAGAAAAGTCCACTTCTTATGAAGTGAGTTCAATAATGCAAGTACTGTTCATTAATAGGTTAAAACTGAGCCATTTTGGAGGTAAAACATATGCTGGTGTGCTTGTTTTATCTACATCATTTAAGACATTTACAAAACATCAGTTGTGTTGAAAAAATTTTAAATGCTGTCTTTCGTTATTGGTTAATTTTCAAACGTCTTGACATTACATTAAACTGTAAGATAACTGTAATAAACTATGTTTTAAGTCTAGTGCATGTTTTATGTCTAGTGTAGGAGAGAGGATTAAAGCAAGGGCCTCGCGGCTGCTAAGGGCGGCTCTGGTTGATGAGAGAACACTTGGCAAATTCTGTCAATTGCGATTACAATAAGAGCTTCAAGGCTTTGGACCTGAGAGGCGCTGAGGACGCAACAAATAAACACTGCTTCGATGAATCCTCATTTATGGAGAAAGGGAAATACGTTCTGACGTTATTAAAAATAAAGCAAATCTGACTGTTCAAATAACCCTTCTCATGCTGTTCACACGCTAACATATCGTGAGCCACACTGATCTTACCATCCCAAAAATACTATCGAAATAATTTTTAAATAGCCAAAACAATGCATTTTTGCAAACCGTTCGGATAAGAACAACAGTTGTATTCCCCACTTCCCCACATAAATGTTAAATACTTTTCAAGAGCTGCTAATGACACCATTTTCATTAGCTTGAAAAGCACGAGGTACTCCAATTTCAACAAATGCACACAGGAACTTTTTGTTGATGTTAATTTTAATATTGTGGCGTGTCTGATTCTATTTCTTTTCACCATCAAAAGATAGCATAACAATGCATTAGAAAGGAGAAAAAAGACGTGGTTCGTTCTCTTTCATTTGTCCGTCTGTCGTCAGCCAGCAAGTAGCGTCACGAAATACCTTGAACATTTAAATGCGTGTGACGTAATAAGTGTCTCACCAGCAAATATTTATTTGCCTCCTTCTGGATATTATTGGGTTGTTGATAAGTTACTAAAATCGTCGTTTTGGTGATGGATGGGTGCTGCCTTAGCACTCTTACCCACAATATTGTAATTCTTTGAGACTGTGTCAAATTTAATCTGGACACTGGAGAATTTTTCTTTCGTGTTAAAATTCTTTCAAATATCACTAAGACTAAAAGTTAGCAAAAAAAGAAACAATACTGCCGTTCATTATGGAACTAACATGCTTTTTATTCAGTCACTGTTATTCACCATCATGTAATTAAAACGAACAATTTTTAGGACACAGTGTTCGACATTTGACTCTAGTCGTGATAAATATTTAGCATCTCCACATATCGATACCATAATTACTGAGAATATTAGCTGCAAATCAATAACCCTTAAGTTCAGAAAACCGAGCTTCGAAAAAGGTCGTCCCTCAGCTTAGAGCTTAGTGTATACCCAAGCGTAAAGAGTGCATAACGGCATTAGATGAAATTCTGACTAAAATATTACTCTCCGGGCATTATTGCTTACTTCAAACTCTTGAATATTACAAACGTCTTCACTGGTACATACGGAATATGATTATCCGACACCTGAATTGTCCAAAATGATAAGACATTTGCTCTGAGTATAGACACCTCTAGGTTACTATTTGAGATCAGAAATGGTATACAATTTCATACCACTAAATATAAAAATTTCAAATCGTGTGTTTCTTCTTATGTGCAAAGAACAACTCTCAGTCACTTTAGTACCGGATCACTGAGATTTTTTTTTTGCATAAGCGGTAAAATGTTGGAATACCAATAATTAAAAATGTTTTTTTCTTGTTATACTTCTATCTATGGCTGTTTGCTGCGATTTACGTCTCAGCGGTAGCGTGCTGTCGTTTATCAGAAGCTAGAAATTATACTTCGCGTCAGTTGCGTAGTATTCCGGTTTCGAGATTGTATTTCGGTGGCACTTAAAAAACGTTTATGAATGCTAATTGTGTTCCTTCTCCAAAAAATTTGTTACGACGGAAAAATTTTGTTTCCTCATGAATGGGAAAGTTGTAACGTATACTCTATATTCACTTTCCTTTTGATTTTACTATCTCTGGTTATTTTATTTTACTATGTAAATTATCTTCTTACTGAACGAAATATTATTTCACCCGATGAATGAGATCTGGCAATGAGTGTAAGTCATGACGTGGTGGTAGCTAGTATATAGGCGCGTTCATCGAGACTTAGGGGAGCGTTTGTGTTGTTATGAGGAGAGCTTGTGGTTGTTAAGAGAGAGCGTTTATAATACGAGGAGAGATTATTCAGTATTGTACTACAAGTGTGTGTGTGCCTTAGTTGACCAAGAGTCGTATAAATAAAGAAGTTTATGTAAGTTAGTCTTTCTCAATTCTTAGTTTTTGTCAGACCTCTGTCTGGCTGTTAGGTTTATAACATTTATTGATTCCTATAAATAACCAGCTTTGCGACTTTGTTTAAATTCGTAATTAACTAGTAACAACACCCTTTTGAATTCATTATTTTGAAGCTTAGTACAAGTATATCATCAGCTAGCTGGTAGGAAGAGAATCATTCATAAGGAATTAGCTTAGCGGAAAGAAAATAAAGCTAATTCATTATAATTGGCGCCCGAACTTTTCTCGAACACGAGATCTTGACGTTTATTACCCATGTCTTCCTTACCTGAGACAACTGCAAATTTCCACCCTCTGGCAAGTCTCGAGGGTAATGGTGTTTTGTTGGACAATTTGCACGAAGCCTGTGGCTCTGACTTTGATATGAATGATCTACACGCACCCAGGCATTCTTCACCATTTCGTAATGCACCAGCTTCTTATTACTCTGAGTCGCGGGTCGTTCCTGAGGGAGTTCAATCCTCTCAGCGCAGCAGAATGCTTGCCCATTTCGTGCCGCATGCAGGAACAATTCATTTCAATGGTTTGGAGGGGTCCTTAAAGTTCCTCGAAGATCTGGAAGATCATTTTGATCTATATAATATTCCGGAAGACTGCAAGGTCCAAATCGCCGGCACTTGCTTGAGGGATACCGCTAAGACCTGGTATCGGCAGTGGAGAGGGTCGAACCCGGATTCTCATTATGAGAATTTCCGTGCAGAATTCTTGGAGGTCTTTCCTTTCGGCCTCAGTCGAGCTAGCCTTGCTCAACAGCTTTTTCGCGTCAGCAAGGTCCAATGATAGCCCTGTTGCATTTGCGTTGGAAACTACACGCCTATATAACCTATGGGATCCACATGCCAGTCATGTTGACATGTTGGATACCCTCGTGCAGCAGCTCGACCCATTCTTACAAGATTTTCTTGAGGTTCGACACCCTGCCACCATTCATGAATGCCTTCGCCTCATACGCACGTATGAAGAGCGACATGGCAAACATGGTTCAACTCACCATGCTCGGGCACCCTGCGAGGCTTATTACGAAAACCCTCAGCGGCATAATAGACATAATTTTCAGCGCGAGCATACACAAGTGCCCACCCAAGCTTCATACGTTCCACCACACAGAAGAGTGGCAAACCAACAGCGAGTTTCTGCACAAGCTTCGGAATATCGTAATAATGCACAGTATGCTCGACCCCGTTTCACTCAGCAGCATTCGGAACGTTATCATGCTCAGGGCAAAGATAATTTTTCTGCCCGTGCTGAGGGCAGACGTAACGGATATGAAAATGTCAACAGACACGCGGAGTTCCCGACGCAAGTTTCACCCAGTTTTCCTCATCGTGAAAATTTTCCCGATACCCGGCAGGGTCGAGGTTTCCGACCACATGATCACCCCACCAGGATTCCTTTAAACTTCCACAGGAAGTAGACGAAGGGTCGGTCCTGCTTCCTGATACCAAACATTCTGACCCTAAAACAGTATTAGTGACTGTTCAAACTCCTCAGTTGCCTGATGTATTCTTGACACTTGAAGACGTTATTGTCGAGACAAAGTTCGACACTGGGTCTGAAATATCAGCCCTAAATACAAAGTTTTGCACTGACACTTTTCCGGCAATACACGTTCAGCCTGCAACGCAGTATTTGCGAGGTGCAAATAATGAAATCTTCAGTATCTCAGGAACTGTCACATTATCTTTAGGGCTGGGAAAAGCTCGTTTTACACATTCTTTCCTGCTTATAGACGAGCTACCCGTGAAATGTTTAATGGGTATGGACTTTATAAACAAGTTTCAAATAACTTTGAATTTTGTACAACATGTGATTTCCTTTCCGGAACCTGTCGAAATGATTCCTACGGTTCCTGTAGATATCACGAGTTTATTATTGAGTAACCAATTGAGTGAGGGGCAACGAGACCAACTTTCTCTCCTTTTACAGGAAAGCCCTGGTTTATTTTCGGATCAACCTGGTTTCACACAGGTGGTTTATCATGTTATTGACACTGATGGTTCGAAACCAATTGCGACGAAACCTTACCCTTGTGCTCCACATAAAAAACAGGAAATGCAACGTCAAATTGCTGAAATGATTAAACAGGGCATAATCAGGGAATCAACAAGCGCCTGGGCTGCTCCTGCCTTTTTGGTTCCAAAGAAACAACCCAATGAATTTCGTTTCGTGACAGATTTTCGCAAGCTCAACCAAGTCACAAAAACGATCAATTATCCACTACCTGTCATGTCGCATATTTTAAATGACTTGTCGTCAACCAAATGGATGTCAACTTTGGATTTGGCGAGTGGATATTGGCAGGTAGCAGTACATCCGGACTCTGTCGATAAAACAGGCTTTGTGACTCCTTTTGGGGCTTATGAATATTTACGTATGCCTTTTGGGGCTTATGAATATTTACGTATGCCTTTTGGACTAGCTTCTGCACCTGCTACTTTCCAAAAACTTATGGATACGGTTCTCAGACCTGTCCTGGGTCCCCATGTGCATGTCTATTTGGATGATATTATTATCACATCAGAGACTTTTGACGAGCACCTTTCTCTGCTCAAACAGGTGTTCCAACTTATATACAATGCTGGCTTGACGTTAAAACCTAGTAAATGCCAGATAGCGAGGGACGAGATCGTATATCTGGGGTTGAAAATTACTCCCCACGGCTTATTCACTGATAATGAAAAAATTAGGCCTATTGTTGACTTTCCTCGGCCTAAAACAGCAAAAGAACTATCCCGCTTTCTGGGAATGACCGGATGGTATCAGCAGTTCGTCCCCGCTTATGCTACAATATGTGAGCCATTGTATGCTTTAAAACGTAAATACAAGAAGTTTATTTGGACACCTGAGGCTAACGCTGCATTCGAAACACTGAAGTCTGCATTGACTCAGCCTCCGGTGTTGGCTTTCCCGGATCATACTAAGGAATTTGATATTTATACTGACGCATCCGGAGTTGGTCTTGGTTGCGTTTTGTCACAAGCTGGGCATCCAATAGCTTTTGTGTCTCGTACTTTAGCCAAAGCTGAACGCAATTATTCAGCTACGGAACGTGAATGTCTTGCTGTTGTGTTTGCACTGAATAAATTTCAATGTTATCTTAACGAATTGACAGTTAACATAATTACGGATCATTCTGCCCTTCAGTATTTGAATTCTGCTAAGCACCTATCTCAAAGACTTATGAAGTGGGCTCTGAAGTTACAAGAGAGCAATATCAAAATTTCGTATCAGCCAGGTAATAAGAATCAATTACCGGACGCATTATCTCGCGTTCCGATTAGTGGGGTCCCCACAGAAACTACTCCTGGATGTCAGCCTTTACTTCTAATAGCTGATATAACATCCAGAGAGCAGATAATGGCAGAATTAATAAATGATCCAGATTTTGGGGATATCTACAATTTTTTGCTTGCGGGTTCGCCCCTACCAAGTGATCCTTCTCTGGCTGGAAGGTCACAACATTTTGAAGTAATAGAGGGTCTTCTTTATTATACAAAATCTCGGACTACTAGGGCAGAGTTTCGCTCATGTATTCCGCGAACCCTTAGAATGGCTCTTTTAAATGAATTTCATGACAAACCTCTTGCAGGCCATTTAGGTATTCGCAAGACCCGTTGTAAATTGCGGAATGTTGCCTATTGGCCTGGCATGTACCAAATTGTGCTCGCATACGTTCAATCATGTCACTTGTGTCAGATTAATAATTAGCGTAATGTAAGACCGGCCGGTCACTTGAAATCTAGTTCAAGTTCTCATGTGTTTGATATTATTTCCATAGATTTATTGGGACCTTATCCATTATCTGTTAAAAATAAAGCTCGTTACGTTTTAGTACTAACTGATAATTTTTCTAAATGGGTTGAAGTTTTTCCCATTAAAGCCGCTACGACAGAAGTTATTTGTAATATCTTAGTTAATGAAGTATTTTCTAGATATGGTGCACCTAATAAAGTAGTTTCGGATAATGGTCCTCAATTTATTTCTGACATTTTTGAAAGAATGTGTGCGAGACTACACATTAAACATAAATTCATTTCCCCATATCATCCCCAGAGTAATCCTGCGGAACGTGTTAACCGCACGCTAGTGAAAATGATTGCGACTTTTGTAATGGATCATCATGAAAGATGGGATGACCATTTGGAGCTTTTTGCGTTCGCCCTCCGCTCGTCTGTCCACGAGTCTACTAAAATTACTCCTGCAGAACTTTTTCTGGGTCGCAAAATTAAAACCCCTTTTGAAAATTTAACGGGGATTATCGACGAACTACACCAGCGATCAACTCCGCAATCAGTACGAATCATGGCAGAAAAAGCTCGTGTTGCAATGCTAGGAGCACAAGCGGCTCAAGCAAGATATTATAATTCTAGGCGTAGGGAACCAGATCTTGTCGTTGGAGATCTCACTCTCGTGGAAACGCACTTCCAGTCTTCTGTTTCGCATACTTTAGTGAAGAAATTTGCACCCAGCTACGAAGGTCCATATCGGGTGGCAAATATCTTTGAAAATAATATTGTTCTGGAGAAACCTGACAACCATTTTCAATATGTACATGTTGATCAGTGTCGCAAGTATCATGAACGGAATATCGATTTCATTATCAATCCTACTCAACCTTCTGTTCCACAGACTCAAGAATCTATATCTCATGTTCAACCGCCAGAAATTTTGGACGAACCAACAAACATTTTTGAAGAATCTCCAGTGATTTTTCCTTCACCCTCCCCTCCTCCAGACGGGTTTCTACACACGCAACCTGATTCTCCCATGAGACCAAGGGGCGAATCGAGTTCCTCGAATACTAGTATCGTTCCTTTCCCTCCAACCATTGCCAAGACTATTGCTGCGCCGTTTCTGGATAACTCTGCACCAACGCGGGCTACTTCTTCTTTGAATACCTCGTCAGAAAGTATTCGTATAGGCAAATCTAAACATCGCCCTGCACGACCACTGAATTACAGCAGCGACTCAGAGGCTTCGGACATTTCTGACTTATCAGTTATGAATCCTAAATTTCATGTTCCAAACCGTCCAGCACTACCAAAGGCTGGGCGCAAACGTGACTTGTCTCCCCAATCTGCTTCGCCGCAACAGCGACGAAGGCAGAAATCTTTGCATCCGCCCGGGTTTCGCCCCTGGAACCTACGCTCAGGGCAAACAGGGCCGATGCCTGCTGCTACTCTCATGCCACGCGGGCGTAAGCGAAAGCAAACGATGTGGCCGGAGACACGTCCGTCCAAAAAGATACTGGAAGGACACAACGGGCCCCAGCACAAAGGGACTTCATATCCAAAGCCTGGGGGAGCCCGTTCTTCTCAGCCGCAGGGATTTCCGGACCGCCAGACTTCAGACGTTCCTGACCGTTCCTCTCAGCCGCAGGGATTTCCGGACCGCCAGACTTCAGACGTTCCTGACCGTTCTTCTCAGCCGCACTGATTTCTGGACCCACAGACTTCAGCCGTTTCGGACCGAAGGATTTCCGCCATTCCTGACCGTTCCCGTCAGCCGCCGGGATTTCCTGACCGACAGCAGACCGATGTTCCAGTTCCATTACAGTCCCTGAAGAGATCGAAGCCACCTGATTTTACCAGTCCAATTAGGCCTAGAAAACGTTATCGCACTAGAGTTTTTTATGCGTCCTCGAGATAAGTAAGTTCTCGTGGACAGGTTCTTTTCTCAGTTTGTCGTTTTTCCTGCACGACCAGTTGGCGTGTCAGAATTTCTTTTTTCGTGTGGGCCTATGCATTCTTTTTTGTGTATATATGTGTGTTTTTTTTTATATTTCTTCTATGTCCATCTACTAATCCACTTTTTTTATATATATATCTATGTGCTTAGGGGTAAAATAATAAAATTGTTACTGTTAGGCAGCTTCAGGTAAATTTCGCTGCTGATACAGTTGGTATGTATTTCAACGAATAACGCGAAAGTAATTTGAAATTAAAATAATAAAATTGTTACTGTTAGGCAGCTCCAGGCAATCTTCGCTGCTGATACAGTTGGTATGTATTTCAACGAATAATGCGAACGTAATTTGAAATTAAAATAATAAAATTGTTACTGTTAGGCAGCTCCAGGTAATCTTCGCTGCTGATACAGTTGGTATGTATTTCAACGAATAATGCGAACGTAGTTTGAAATTAAAATAATAAAATTGTTACTGTTAGGCAGCTCCAGGCAATCTTCGCTGCTGATACAGTTGGTATGTATTCACCGAATAATGAGAACGTCATTTGAAATTAAAAAAGTGATTCCTGCTAGGCAGAATAAAAGGAAAGTATGCCGATGCAGGTTTGTTTTGTTCAACAATACAAGTTTCACAGTCGAATACGGATTTCTTAAATTGTCATGCCAAGTTTGATAATGTAAATACGGCTACCACCAAACCACAAAACAAAAAAGAGATCGAGAAACGTCAACCAACGAAATGTAAGACTTACACTCCAAAATTGATAGGTTTTTCGGAAACAAAAAGAAAAAAAAAGAAAAAAAAAAAAAAAAAAAAAGAAAAATTAAGGGGGAGATGATGTAACGTATACTCTATATACACTTTCCTTTTGATTTTACTATCTCTGGTTATTTTATTTTACTATGTAAATTATCTTCTTACTGAACGAAATATTATTTCACCCGCTGAATGAGATCTGGCAATGAGTGTAAGTCATGACGTTATGGTAGCTAGTATATAGGCGCGTTCATCGAGACTTAGGGGAGCGTTTGTGTTGTTATGAGGAGAGCTTGTGGTTGTTAAGAGAGAGCGTTTATAATACGAGGAGAGATTATTCAGTATTGTACTACAAGTGTGTGTGTGCCTTAGTTGACCAAGAGTCGTATAAATAAAGAAGTTTATGTAAGTTAGTCTTTCTCAATTCTTAGTTTTTGTCAGACCTTTGTCTGGCTGTTAGGTTTATAACATTTATTGATTCCTATAAATAACCAGCGTTGAGACTTTGTTTAAATTCGTAATTAACTAGTAACAACACCCTTTTGAATTCATTATTTTAAAGCTTAGTACAAGTATATCATCAGCTAGCTGGTAGGAAGAGAATCATTCATAAGGAATTAGCTTAGCGGAAAGAAAATAAAGCTAATTCATCATAAAGTGTATATTTAACAGAATAAATCAACTTATTATGTAAATTTAAAATCAACTAATAACATGCCAGGCAAGAACTGACTGATGATGCTGATCAACACCAGGAAGCGGTGCTCCCAGAAAAGACGACAATTCCGTAGGAAAATATGGTCCAGAATATCGTCTGTCAAATAAAATTTTGATTTCCCTCTATTAATTTGCTTTTGAAGGGATGCAAATAAGTTGCCTAGAACACTGATACCAGTCGCAAAATGTCTTTGTGGACGTGGGAACTTCACCCTACGACGATTCTTCGATTGCCTTATCGTAGGAGAAACCTTTGGCGAAACAATACACTAGGAATCATCACGATATCAAGAGTAATATGAACATCACGGCACCACTTTCCCAGTATGGGAGAACACAGGTCATCCTTCACTGAAGCGTGTTTCTTCCGACACCTGAATTGTCCAAAATGATAAGACATATCCACTCTGAAAGTTTTTGGATGAGCCTCTGAACATCATGACATTGGCAGCAATCCTTCGATTTCACCTCACGAAACAAACGTAAACTCATCCCTACTAATTTTACTGAGGAATCTCTTCCAATTCCACATGTTACAGCACAGTAAAAAAATCGTCCAAAAAGAAAAAAGCTTAATGGCACACGCTACAAAACATAAATTCAACAAACCAATTAAAACTAAGGCCTACTAAGCACGACAAGGAAACGGCAGACATGCTGCCATTTTTTAGCCGATCTGAAACCACAGTAAGTAAAAGTAGTTAACGGCGAGTGGGCAGCAGTTGGAAGTACGGCCGCGTATTCTTCAGAATATATTTCATTTCGAAATCCTTATTTTTTCCCCGAGGAAGGGCTTACAACCACCGTGAGCAGGTAATGGGTTACAAGCAGCCGTTAATCTTTAATATGGTGTCACTCTTTTCTGAGGTTGGAGAACTCGTGTCGTGAAGCGAGCGCTTCTTTCATTCCTCATCCGGGACTGAAGACCGATTTCACTCGGACGAATGGTCAGAGGCCATCATTTAAACCTCTGCGCCACCTGGGCCTCAAAGCTTTCTCCTCCTCACTGATAGAAAACGTGTTAGATGCCCAAGGCTTTTCTTTCCAAAAATAATCATCACCATCGTCAAAAACCATCGATAATATTTCCGTAGGTGCTTAATTCCATGAGGCATCAGATTTTATTCGTCTTACATTGTTTCACTACCAGCGCATCGACACTCAACTGGTAAACCCAGGCACTTTGGGGAAGAAGAACCAGGGACAAAGCGCGTACCGGGCCGTCATGTAAAAGTTCTTCTAAACTGAAAAGAGATAATATTTTTTTAGTGGAATTCGTAGACAAAACATTTTGTGCGCACTGTATATCTGGAAAAAAGAAATTATATATATAATTGTGTACGGTGATACAACCGTGGTAATCTAAGCATTCTAAAAGGGTCCTTGGCTCATTACCTTTTTGAAACGAGAAATATTTCACACAACTCGCGTCTGTTAAGAAAGAATGAGTCTGAGCGCACATATTGCAGACACGCATTAATGTAATTATTCGTTGGCGTAGTAATGCGCGTTGAACTGTTGCTACATGAGAATCCCTCCAGAGAACAGGAAAATTACACGCCCCTGGAGCAAGATCTATACCAGCACGTGCATATTTCGGTACAAGTTTAGCGTCGTACATAACTATGGGCGATAAATATGCAAGCAACTGCAACTTAGGGTTCTAGGAAAATATACACTGGCGGAAAGTTAAAACAGAACACCAAGAAGGAATCGGCGGACGATCATGAAGTTTACATATGTTTTTGGGGTCGAGTTTACGTAGGTGTGATGTTAATATCGGGACCAACCGGTGAGCGCTTACGCCACAGCACGACATAATATGTACATTATCGTCGGTGGTATTTAAGGAGTACGGCGAAGTGAATGTAATCAGTCGTCGTCGTACGGACACGTGCGAAGACCCTGAAAAAGCTGCAATGTATGGACATGGAAGACGTGTACGATTTCAGCAGTTATGGGACTTTGAGCGAGGTCGTCTAGTCGGACTCCGCGAGGCCGGGTGGTCGTATCGTCGTATTGCAGGGCGAATTGGACGGGAAGTATCGGTGGTGGTACGATGATGGCGTAGATGGTCCGAGGAACATTCCCACATGAGAAGACGCGGAACCGGGAGTCACAGACGGACTGATGAGCGGACCGATCGAGGCATAAGAAGAGCAGCGTTGTCAAGCAGAGCATCCACTGCGACGCAAATTCGAGCTGCCGTTGCACCTGAGGTTACTGTGCAAACAATCAGCAACCGTCTACTGGATGCAGGACTACGTGCACGTGCGCCTCTGGCATGTGTACCTCTGACTCCAGCCCACCGTCAGGAACGGCTGCAGTGGTGTCGCCAACGTCTGCACTGCAGAACGCACTGGCGATCTGTCGTGCTCAGCGATAAAAGCACATTTTGCTTGGGAGCTTCCGATGGCCGTATGCGTGTTCGCAGACGCACAGGGGAGCGTCTCCACCCTTCTTGCATCCGCCAGCGACACACAGGACCTACACCTGGTCTCCTGGTGTGGGGAACGATCAGCTATCACCCCCGTACACAACTAGTGTTTGTACCGGGTACGTTAAACAGCACCTCCTACATCAACAACATCATTCAGCCTGATGTTGTGCCATTTGTAAGGTCAGTCCATCGTGGTGTTTTCCAGCAAGACAACGCACGGCCACACACGGCACGTGCAACGCAACATGCACTTCAGGGTGTGAGACAACTTCCATGGCCTGCACGTTCACCGGATTTGCCCCCCATTGAGCACGTGTGGGAATTTATGGGACAACGACTTATCTGGTCTCCACGGCCAGCCACGACCATCCCCGATTTACGCGTCTAGGTTGAGGTAGCTTGGAACTCAATACCCCAAACTTACATCCAACATCTGTACGACAGACTCCATGCCAGAATCGCACAGTGTGACGCAGTTCATTTTCGGTTCAACCTCGTACTAATCGTGTTACATGGATATGTTATTTTTCAATTTACCAGCAAATTCTGCTGTATTTTGCCTAAATGTTTTGATCACGTTATTCTCTGTATTCCGTTATCATGCTGTATAAATTTTGTTGATTTCAGACGTCTCCTTCTTGGTGTTCTTATTTCACTTTCCGCCAGTGTATATTCTCTGATCGAAGTGTCCTGTGCCTTTTCAGAACGAATGCGACTATTCTCATTCAGAAAAAGATTCCGGAAAAGAATTACCACTCATTCATGTACTAGAACACATGCACTTATGAAAAACATACATTCACAAATACATTGCAGTCACATATGAGTAATACATTTTTGGTGTTCCTTTGCTAGAGTATGCATATGAGTAATACATTTGGTGTTTCTTTTGCTAGAGTAATACATTTTTGGTGTACCTATTTCTGATGCGAACAGGTACTATAAATCTAATGTTCATTCAGATTGCCATGCTTCAGATGGTTTGATATTTAACCTCGAGGGTGATTTTAGGTACAACTGGGTGGTGGGATTACGAGTTTGTGCTGTTGGGTTTGCTCTCCAGAGAATCTCTGTACAATGAAGCATACGGAGTACAGGACCAAATCGTGAATGTAGAGAATAAAAATATTTGCCTAACGACAGTAAGGAATTTGGATTTTGAGCATGGTCTTTACTATCATCGTAGCTTTTTTACTTTGCACAGAGAGACTTTTTTAACCACTCTTGCTTCTACATTCCGGGGTTGCTACTGCGTCTAGCTTCTCATATTGCTCCAGGAATCATGTTACTTTTCATTTAATTTTGCTGTGTGTTTAGAGTACACAATTGTTTTTCCTTTAATTTAGGATGTTTTACTGCCAAAATTCATGGTTCTAAATAGTAGTTGTCTAATCCTGAGGAAATATGTGTCCCGTTAGATTTCTAACGGGTATTGCTCGGTTGAAGGGATTGTAGAATAAATTAAATACAGAATAACCGTCAGAGATATTTTTCGTTGGCGTCTATGTTACATTGAATCCCAATGCACTTAAGAAAGCAGATACGCGAAATCACGTAGATAGAAAAAGTATCAACAAATTCAAACTTGCTCAAAATTATTATTTTAAAACCTTTTCGGAAGATTTAGGGATGTTTAATATATGAGTGTGTACTTCGAAAGGCATTACTTTAGTGTTGGAGATGTTTACTATGTATATAATTTCTTAGACTCACAAATTTGCATTACATGAATAAATATTTACAGATGGCTGTCTGGCACTGTGTGTGTGGAGGGATTTCAGCTGTCTTAGCTCTTTTGGTTTCGCAATAGAGTTTTCACTTTAACACAGTTCCTACAGATAGCGCTACGTCAGCTTGTCGAGATAGAAAAAGAATGCATCCGTTCTCCCTGCAAATAATTGTGTTATCTACTTCTGGTCTCGATCAAATGGGGAGAGATTTGTGTACTCTTGATGAAGAAATGTACAACTGATCCCATTATAATTTCCCATATTTTCTCGAATCGTCAGTGTAACGGCATGATGAGAGCGGTATGTACATCATTTCCTGCTATTAGTCCTGGATCATTTATTAGTACTACGGTGACGATATAACTTTCCTTATTTTCCAATTTGCTCTACCTGAGTGCTCGAAGGGGTGATTTCATTTGGTATGATTATTGTTACAAATAATGCTGGCAAATCTCTAATACCAATCATAAGACTTTGTGTTTGGGGCCAAGTCGTGAATGTTCTTTATCATATTTGCATACTGAGGGCCGCGCCTGAACTTTCAGTTAGCTGAGCCCTTCCTTGTCCAGACGTTAGTTGTATGAGGTAAATTCTGGGTTTAGTTTTATGTTATTCTAGAGTTGGTTACTACCTTTGATAACAAATTTTGAATTTTATGTGTGTTGTGTAGTTCACAGAATAGGCAGCAGCTGCTATTTAATAAGAAAACAATACTCTCCATATTCATTACCTAAATAATTCTAAAGCAGTCTATAGAAGGCACCACGTCAGTTGTGCATCGGTAGCGTTTAGTTATGTCACCAAACTGCCTTAAAGGGGAATTAGAGCCATTAAAATGACTTTTATTATTGTGAATTGTCGCCGAATCATAAATATTTATTGTGACGATAAATTTTTATTTCTTCATGAATGTGAACCTGTCTATCCAGTTGAATAGAACAAATATATTGATTACCTTACAAAAAAGAACTGTCTGACTACGCGAATCAAGACCTCAAAACAGTATTCTGACAAGACACAATTCTAACGATAATAATGAACCTGTATTATCGTCAGAATAAATATTCCAGGATGAAGTTTGCCGAATGAATTTTCTAGTCTCCTCGGTTAATAAATAGAATAAAAATCATTATTTAAATATTTATAATATAACTATACACATTTTAAAATATATAAAAAAATAAGTATAATATATACATTTAACTTATTTTGTAAATCATAATATAAATTCCCTCTCGGAACATCTTTAAAATATACCAATTACATAACACACCACAGCTAACACGTACTGCGCGAGAAACCGCAGGATGGGAGGAGGTAAAAGCACTATGTCAGAGGAAGAATGAGCGCTGACATGCTGCCATCTAGCATTCGTTTTAGAATTGTTTGGAAGCCGAATGCAGAAGGAGATCCAAATTTTCCCTACCCCTAAAACAAAAGTTTGTTCTACTTTCAATATCTGACTTCTACAATATAGCATAAGTGTGGATACCATTTCAGATCTGAGTGAATTTGGTCAGCCCCCCAACAAATACCAAAGCCCCCTACCTCCTTTCCTTGAAAACAATTCGAAAGGTTGAAATTCCTCATATTTTAAAACTGTGTACCTCAAAAAACGTTTACTTGTTATTAATTTTAATGTGGTATCCCGTCAGTAAAATGTCGGACACCACATAACTAATACTAATAATGTTTTTAAGCATTATATTTAATATTTTTAAGTAAAAATGCAATTGAAGTGGATGTATTAAAAATAGATGAAATAAAGTGGGATGTATTTGCTTAATAAATAGAAGCTTCTCTGTGAATCACATAACAAGCCAAAAAATTCAAGATTTGATACCAAGGTTGCTATCGAATTCTAGAATGACATCAAACGAAACACAGAATTTTCCACATACAAGAGCCGCGCCGAAAACAATCACGATGAGATCAGAAGAAACGTTTAGTGAATTGCTTACACTGCAAATCACACTACAAAGATGTATTACAAATATGCTAGTCTGTTTATATCCACCATGGTAGATGAGCTGAAAATTTATAGAGGCCGAAGGAGCAGATGAAGTTCTACGCTCCAAAACCGTCGCCAATTTGTATCGTCGTCCGAATTAGCTGAAATCGCTCCATTCTTATATGTACGTACAGTTCGCCTGTGTACACCCCAATGTTGCAGTGGTCTAAGCGCTTCCCTGTGAATATTTGTCCGTGATGGTTGCTGGATCGGTCCCGGTGCAGCATGGATGTTGTGTTTGTATTACGCCACTGGCTCTCTCGCTCCCATAGAATCAGTGGACTTAAATTAGGTAGGGGCGGCTGCTTATAGACCATGGCGTTGCTCACGGTGGTCGTTAAATCCCCAAATCAAAAAGGATTAAATTAAGAATAGCTAGAAAGCAATTACCGTTTCATGTTATCTGTGTATTGGTAATATGCGTATTAATTCCTTTTTCTTTCGGTGCCTTAGAAATTCCGTTATCGCACTTCACAGAAATATATCCTTCAAAACTGCGGCTGACTTTCTAATTTCTAGGAACTATAAAACTAACAGGTAGAGTACAAAAATATCTTCCAGCCAGTGTGAATAATTCCAGAAGTTCAGTTCTAAACTTTGTCTCATTTGGAGAGATGTATCGCACTAATGCACCCAGAGATTTATTTAGGCCAATGTCGGTACTCTGATTAACAAGAACTGAAAAAACAAGAACTACATGGTACATACCAATTTTCTTCTAGATTGATGATTCCTTGTGGGTTTTTCTTTTGTTGTTGCTTTTGGGGTCAAAGAATGTATTGCAATAAAACAGTGTTACAACAAGAAGAATATAGTTACATGTAAAAGAACTATCCGTAATAATGGTATGGGACATTTAACCCAAAAAATTCTATAAAACATGGAGCACTTTATCAGCCCTACAGCTTGCACAGTAAACCAGACAGAGGTTTTCGTTAACAATATGCGTACGGGATAAAATCACTTCCTCGAAGCATTTTTCGGAGCAATTTGGGAAATATGGAAAGTTATATCGAAACCATAGTACTGATAAATGTTCTAGAATTAATAATATGAAGGGATACCTGATCAAATCAGTAAACATGAAAAATTAAAATGGGAGCAGTTGTACATGTCTTCAACACCACTACACGAAGATATCTACATCTGCTCCGGATTAGAAGCGGAGAACGACAATGATTACAACCAAAGCAGACGTACGTTTCTGCCTCTCTGAAAAAGCTGACATATCGCTTCCTGTCGGTGCAAAAGAAAATTATTCAAAACTACTACGAAACAGTCTGAGCCGTAAGTCTCAAATCAGGCGCATCCAGCCTCATACAGATGGAAACGGCATTAAGGTTGGAATTTGAGTGATGCATGTGAAAAGTCACAAATAAGAAAGAGGTTCATAATGTATATTCTGGCTGACTTTCATTAAGCTGATTTTTTGTTAGGTTGTCTCTCGTTAAGTACATGATGTTTTCTTTAGTTACATGTTCTTACTCACTTTTGCTGAATTCGGTTAGAGCTTGTAATTGATTTGAAGAGATTTGTTATGTGATAGTCGATGTAATATGTTCTGCTGGTATTTGAGCTTAATTAAACCGCGTATATTGTAAACTCGGCTTCATTACTGTTGACGTCAATCTAAACGTTGAAGGTTAATCATGCAAGTACCTCCCTTCGTGTTTTGTTAAAAAGAAAACTTATATGTTTAATTAAGGATATGAAATTTGAAGCTATCTGTGAATCAGCTGAATCTAATCAGAACTCGAGCAGTTTTTCCGAGTACACGTTTATTCAAGCTTCACATGTTGTTGGTTTTCTAGAAAAACTGACTTTCGACATATACTTTTAGGTTTTTAAAACCAAAGGACACGGCACATGAGTGTTCGAATAGTGTGAGAAATTGAGAAAGCGGAAGCAGTCGCAACTACTGAATGCAGAAACGATGGTGGTTTAAAAATTGCAATGTTCCACAAAATGGATGCTACGAAGGCCATAATTGCCCGTTCACAATCCTTAAAACTAAAGGGAAACTATTCGTTCCCCTAACTTTTAGCATTACACATTCTTCACTGTACAGAAAAAATTCTTCTATTTCATAAAATGCAATTACGTCGTTGATTGTTCATTTCAAAACACATTCAAAATTAAAGTAAAATCTCGGCTTTCGTGATGCATTGTATAGCTGAAGTTCTAAATTAGCAATTACCTGTCTCACAAGAACAAGTCACACTTCAAATTCTTACTTGGAAATTCAGCGACCTGTCTTCAATATCACAAAAGTGAAACTGAATTCAAATTCTCCCAGAACAGCTGCTTAGAGCACCAAATGGGTGTTCAAAATATTAAGATTGCTTCAAAACACTTCTTACTACAGCTTTTTCGAAATATTCATGTAATGCATTTTTCGTAATATTATACTGGGTGCTTTTATTTGGAACTGTTTGTTAATATTAAAGAAAAAACCACGCACTTGATATTTATGTATATTTGGGCGTACTTTAATAAATAATGAAATTATGCATAAATATTGACCACTGTGGGGTAATCTGAATAGCTTCTAAAACAACGTAAGAAACATATCTTGGACTATTTATGAAAATAGAAGTACGCCGAAAAGCCCAATAAATATGGCCATCTGTCTAACACGATGTTGGACCTCTACGTGCCTCCAAAACAGCTCTTAAGATTTCAAATGGTGTCTTTTAGTGTCTGGTACCAATACGTTACCAGTAGACCTTTTAACTTTGGTAAGTTACCTGATTGAGTTCGCTTAGATTGGATTTGCTGTTCCAACACAAACCACAAATGCTCGACTGGATTGATGTCTGGCAAATTTGGAGGGCAAAAAAATACCTAGAAGTCTTCGTATTGCTCCACGAACCATGCTCAAGCAATCCGGACGTTATAGCATGGCTCATTATACTGCTGAAAGAAGGCACTACTAGGTGAGAATACCGTTACCATGAAAAGCTTAACCTGTTCTGCAGTGATGTTTCGTGAGGAGATATGAGACATACTTTCCGCACATGAATAGCTGGAATCAGGCTTTCCCAGCGGAACTTTACCCTAAGCATTAAGATTCTCCCGCCGGTGTGCATAATGCTGCGAACACTTCTCCAGATAAATTATGCACATGTTTCCCGCTATCAACATTGTGCAACAGGAAACGAGATTCACCTGAGCAGACGGCATTCTCCTAATCATTCAAAGTCCAGTTTTGATGCTTGCGTTCCCATTGTAGGCACTTTCGACTGTGAATCAAAGTTAGTATTGAAATCGGAGTAGCCTGCGGCTAGTTAGCCCCATTTCTAGCAGGGTTTGATGTATGTTTGATGGCAGCGGCTACAGAGCCGCATTCCATTTTTAGCAGGCTTTGATGTATTTTATTTTAAGCAGGGTTCGATGTATGTTTTCACTCCTCTCACCAGCATTCAAATTACCTGCGCCTTGTCCCACAGTGGCCCATCTGTTGCCCATTGTAGGAGCTTTCGACGGTGAATCGAACTTAGGATTGCCACTCGGAGCGGCCAGCACCTACTCCGCACTGTTTTCAGAAGGGTTTGATGTACTGTGTCTTGTGACACTTAATTCCGTCAGTAGAATTCAAATTACCAGCGAGTTTCGTCACGGTATCTCTTCTATCAACTCGTACCATACGGGATAACCTGCGCTCACCTATAGCATCCATGAGCCGTGGTCGGCCCCACACTTTGCCAATCGTTCATGGGATTTTCCTGCTCGGTCCACTTTTTGAAGGTACCAACCAAGCCTGATCGGGACAGGATACTCTGGTATTGTAGTTAAATAGCATTTATTGCATAAATGTTTGTGTTTCAGTTTGCAAACGGAGGATAAAATGTCCGAAAAAGGAAGTTAGACAGAACCCTGCAATTTTAAATTCTTTTTCTCGCGATGTTCACTCTGCCATGAATACATTATCATTAGATATCAATGTTTTTATTATAGGTTTAACGACCACCGTAAGCAACTCAATGGGCTAAAAGCAGTCACCCGTCCTTAATTTAGGGTCACTGGTTCCAGGAAAGAGAGAGAAGCAGTGCAGTAAGACAAACACAATATCCATGCCTCACCGGAGTTTGAACCAGGACCCCTTTCTGACGAATGATCAGAGGTCATCGCTTAGACCACTGGCCACTGGGGAGGCTATAATTTTATTAGATAGCATTAGTATTTAAGACCGGGAATGGTGGAAATATTCCCAAAACGAAATTTGGATGTATCGAAAATTTATCCCGTAATCGTAAAACGACAGCAGAAACTTTCGACAACGGAAGCTAAAGACAGCAAAGATTTCTCTCGCAATCCTCTATCCATCCCCACTCAATTTCCCTGCGCTGTATTATATTTTTATCATCATTAAATTCTGTAAGTGTTTGTATTTGATACAGAGATAGAAACGGGTCACGGGTCAACGGGTCGACAATTTCTTGGGGGTCAAACGGGTTGGGTGAAGGTGTTCCTGACTCGATTTCGACCCAGTTTTATTTCCGTTGCATTTTTGAAAAGAAAAAAAAATATTTCACATTAAAATGCGTACTGCGGAATTTTGTGCTTGATACTGGTGACAATGAAGTGAAAAATTATTTGTCATGCAAAAATATTGTCATTTCTTTCTTAAAGAAAGATTTCTATCCACCGACGCTAGACACATCCAGTAACGCAACCAGAAATTTCTCAATGGGAGGGGGGGGGGGCACACAGAATATTTCCAAGGTGGTGGTGACTTAAGAAGGAGGTTGACTTTTGTACATTTATTTTTATCCAGTTACTAGTAATTTAACAATACAAGAAAGTTAAATGATTAAAAGAGGAGGTAGGTAAGATTCTTTTCCTGGGTAGGTTTTCTGAATTTATTTAACAGAACTACACCCTTATAATTATTGTATGTTATAATTATACGGTACATGATTAAGAAATATATATATACATCGCGTATCGTGATTTTTTGTTTCAAAATTCGGCGTAATAATTTTCCGTTCTGTCAGCCCAAGAGGGGAGACGGGCCCCATCGGCCCTCTCCGTGGGTGTGCCGCTGGAACACCGACACCATATCGTAAAACGATGACTCCTTTGCATTTGCTTTCGATGTGATTGTACGGACAAACCTACAGGCAAACGCTTATCGCCTGCTTCGCTGCTGATTCACTTCCTCTCAGCTCGCGTGTCACATTGAACGACTCAGAATTACTTTTCACATCGCATCTTTTGCATTGAGTATGCAAGGTTTTCGTTTGACGTACTAACATCCCGTTCTCATTGCATGTCGTGTCGGAATTAATGCCTTATTTGTTAATATGGATGAATTTAATACACTGCTGGACAATTGCTAAGGACGGATCATAAACGGCCATATAGCGCATAAAAAAGTAAGTGTGGTTAGATGCTAAGTGAAATAAAATAATGTCAGAATGCCAGGACATTACAAGAAAGACAATTTATTGTGCTCTGAAATCCAGAAAGCTTTGGAACGTGTTCAGGGACAAACAGGCCATTTTGTGCAGAATACGTAAACGTGAAGAAAATGCAATTACCGTCCGCAAACGTTCCGGCGTAAGAAGTCAATACGGGATATGGCCACCATGGAGGGCGATGTAAGATTCCACACGTCGTGTTATGCTTTGCACAACATTATCAAGCAGCTGTTGGGGTAATTTATCCCATTCCTCTGTCAGTGCACGGATGAGGGTGTCCTTGTTTATTGGAGGGCATTGGCGACCAGCAAGACTCCTCCCCAAAGAATCCCACACATTTTCAATGGGATTCAGATCTGGAGAACGTACTGGGCATACGAGGCGTTGAATATCCTCGCTCTCAAGTTACTCCTAGACCAGCGACTTTCGATGACATGTTGCGTTGTCGTCCATGAAAATGAATCTATCACCGACAACACCACGGAACATGCGAACATGAGGTAGCGGAACATCATTAATGTATCGTTTGCCAGTCATAGTCCCAGTTGGAAGCACATCGAGGGACGTACGGCCATTGATCATGATGCCAGCCCATACCATGACACTACATGTCGGATATCGGTCCCTTTCCTGTATGTTTGCTGGACAGTATGCAGTACCACTATCACGCCAGATCAGTTGTCGTCGACAATCAGACGATAGACTGTATGTACTCTCATCTGAGAAGAGGAGAGCAGACCAGTCGTTATCAGTCCAATTGCGATGTTGATGGCACCATTGCAATTGAGCAATACGGTGACGTCTGGACAATTGGATGCACAAAACAGGACGGCGGGCGTATGGTCCTCCGTTATTCAAACGTCTGGCGACAGTTTTTCGGGAGATCCGCTTGACGGTAGCAGCCATAAACTGATTTGCTACCTCACTAGCTGTGCTGCGCCGGTGTCTTTTTGTTGATAGCACTATGTACCGATCTTCTGCAGGTGTCGTACTGCGAACACGACCACCCCCGTGACGTTTGCTACACTCTCCATTTGTTTGAAATGATTTCCAAAGCCTTGAAACAACACTGGGGCAGACGTCGAACTCCCTGGCAACATCTGTTATTTTTCGCCCTTCTTCAATCTTGCCAATAATACGGCCACACGTAAAATCATCTAGGTGATGTCGGGAAGACATACTGAAAATTGCAAGTTCGTCAATTGATTCTTTCCCTTTCAACTTTGCGTTTGAACAACAACGATCAATACGCGTCAAATCCTTTATATCTCTTATCAGCGCTATGACGTCACGAACAAGTTGGGCAATCCAAAATTTGCATACGCACAACACGTCCTACTGTATCCCGCACTTATGCTAATTTCCACATTTTCCTGCCTTCCATTTTATGGTTGCTATCGTTGCTATTGTCATCCGTCCTTAGCAATTGTCCGGCAGTGTATTAAGGATATTGTAAAAGGAGTCGAGGGAGTCAGAAACGTGCTTGTTGAAAACAAAATGGGGAAGAGCGAATGCCGGAAGTTGTTTCGTCTCATTAAGGTACCACAATATGTTTTACAGCAGCAGTAATTTTCACAAACTTGTGATGAGTTGAAAGTTTCCAAAATGTAATTGTTGATTTCAAGAGTGTCCCTTCCTTCTGAGGGGTAATGGTGAAATCAACATCCACATTTTGGAAACTTTCAACTCATAAGAAGCTGGTGAAAAATCGTGTTGGTGTGAAACATATGCTGATCCTTGGTATGTTATCAAGAAAACAGCACAACCTGAAGTTAAACATATAACAAGTTACTTAATTTAAAATTTTTGACCATAACACCATTAGAATTAAGTAGAACAATCCGAACATTACTACGGAAGGACTTTTTGATTGTCGCAGATGTGTTTGAAAACATGCGTAAAACAGTTAGGTTATGTCTTGCGAATAAAGGCCGACAGTTTCAGCACTTTCTTTAATTTAAGAGAGTAAATTATACCGTTCCCGTAATAGATTTGTTCGATTTCTGTATAACCCACGACCATATATATATATATATATATATATATATATATATATATATTAATGCATGCATCTTCAATACCGCAGGATTTCAGAGCCGTGGTAACTGCTGATGGTTTCACCGAATCAAAGGCTTTTTCATAATCGATAAAAGCCATGCACAATGGAAGTTCATATTCCCTCGCTCTTTCAATTAGTTCTCTCAGTACGTGGATATGATCTATTGTGCTGTAGCCACTCCTGAATCCAGCTTGTTCTCTCGGTTGAGCCATGTCCAGTGTTACCTTCAAGCGGTGTGAAAGAACTTTAGTGAAGATTTTATAAACCACTGATAGGAGGCTCATAGATCTGTAGTTCCTGAGATCCTCAATGTCACCTTTTTTATGTAGCAGGATCATTGTAGCGTTGTTCCAATCCTCAGGAATCTTCCCTTCATTAAGGCATCGAGTGAAAATTTGGGCGAGTACTGTTTCAATTTCTCCACTTGCTTCTTGTATGATGTCTATAGTAATTCCATCTTCTCCTGGAGCTTTCCCCCGCTTCATGTTCTTGATTGCATGAGCAACTTCTGCTGGGAGGACTGGAAGAACTCTGGTACCTTTCATGATGTCTGGAGTACATGTATCATCCCTTTCATATAATTTGGAGTAGAAATCTTTCACTCTTGTCAAAATTTCGCCTCTATTTCTTGTTACAGAACCATCTTCTTTTCTCAGAGCCATAATCTGTTTTCTTCCCTTACTGAGATGTCCCTTTGCTATCTTAAGGCTTTGGTTGTTTTCAATTGCTTTCCTCACTAGCTCACAGTTGAATTTCCTTACGTCTTCAGTGATACTTTTTCGTGTTGTCTTGCATAGCTCTATATATTCCACTTTGGAAGTCACATCTTCTTTAGTTGTCCTCATCTCTCTTCTTTTTTGCATCAACATTTTGGTTTTTCCTGATAATTTGTTCACATGCAACTTGTTCTTAGACCCAGCTAATTTTGTTGCTGTTTCCATTAGAGCTTTGGTTACTTTTCTGTTAACTTCCGAAATATCCACTTCTTCCGATGTTAGGCCTTCTAAAGCAGAGAATCTGTTCTTCAGTTCCAACTTGAAAGTATTATGGTGTTTTTTAAGGTTGGTTATGTTAATACATTTTGTTTGTCTTATGAGCTTGCCACGTTCCAGTTTAGTGTTGAGGTGCATCTTACATCTCACCAATCTATGGTCACTACCTGTGTTGAACTTGTTCAGCACACTGCAGTCTTCGATGACGAATTTTTTGTTACACATAATAAAATCAATTTCACTTGTCGTCCCAATTGGATGTCTCCATGTCCATTTCCTGTGTGGCTTTTTCTTGAAAAAGGAGTTCAAGATGAAAAATCCTTCTGCCTCTGCAAACTCAACGAGAGTATTTCCACGCTGGTTTCTGTTGCCGTGACCGAATTTACCTACTGAAGTTTCATTCTGTTGCCGTTGCCCTATTTTTGCATTGAAATCTCCCATAATTATCTTCAAGTGCTGCTTACCTTTATTATTTAGATGACGAATTTCCTCATAAAATTCTTCAATTTCTTCTTCAGGATGACTTGTGGTGGGTGCATAAGTTTGAATAATCTGAGCCTGGTATCTTCTCCATAGTTGGATAACGAGTCGTGCAGCTCTGTCAGAGGAACTTTCAACTTCTACCACTTTATCCTTCAGTTTCTTGTTTATTATAAATCCAACACCACTAGTTCTGCCAGTATCTGTCCCACGATAATAGAAGAGATGTCCACTTTTCAGTTCAATGAGATCTTCTCCTTTTCTCCTTACCTCACTTAGCCCGACGATGTCCCACTTGATCCTTTGTAGTTCCTCTTCCAATTCAAGAAGCCTTGAATCAGAAGATAGGGAGCGTCCGTTATAGGTAGCCAAGGTCAGCATCAAATGGCAGCCTAGTCCGGTCCTCCGGGGATTCTTAGCACCCTCTGCCTTCATGTCGCACTGGCAGCTGCCTTGGCCAGGTACATTCCAGCTGCCGGAGACTGAGGGCCAAGATTTAAGTTGTAGAGTCATTTTGGAGGTGTTTGGCCATAACTCACCACGCTGGCCAAGCGGGTTGGTGAGTGTGGGATAGCATTTCCTCTGATCCCGATGGTATAGTTATACCGCTATTAGCGGTCGTCAGAGCCCCTTTAGTGGGAACAGGATGCACCACGAGAAGGCGGGGTTGACATTTGTCAAGGAGAGGCTGTGATGTTACGCATCACCTGACCTTAATAACATCTATGAAAATGCAAGTGCAAAGATTCGGCTGTTTGAAAATACAACACACATAAAAATTGGAAAGGGAGTGAGACAAGGTGACACCATATCTCCGAAGCTCTTTAATGCCACATTGGAAAATGTCTTTCAATCACTGAACTGGGAAAACAAAGGGATAAAGATTAATGGAGATTATCTAACCCACCTTCGTTTTGCTGATGACGTAGTCATTTTTGCAACTACCCCATCAGAGCTGCAGAGTATGATCCAGGAACTTGCTGACAAGAGTAAAGAAGTGGGATTAAAAATGAACTTTCAGAAGACAAAAGTGATGTTCAATGCTTTTACAAGAAATGAAGATTTATCGATTGATGGAGAAAAACTGGAGATAACAGATACATATGTTTATCTTGGACAGCAGATATCAAGTGAGGGTCACATTGATGAAGAAATTAATCGGCGTACAAAACTTGCCTGGAGAGCTTTTGGAAGAAACAGCATAATTTTCAAGAGCAATATGCCATTATGTCTTAAAAGAAAAGTGTTTGATCAATGCATCCTTCCAGTGCTTACGTATGGTGCAGAGACGTGGACCTTAACTAAAAGAGACATACAAAGGCTGCAGACAACTCAAAGAAGCATGGAGAGGTGCATGCTTGGTATAACCAGGAGAGATAAGAAGAGGAACTCGTGGATCCGAAAAATGACGAGAGTGGAAGACATCATGATCAGAGTTAAATCCCTGAAATGGCAATGGGCTGGACATACTGCCAGAAGGACAGACCATAGATGGACAGCCGAAATTTTAGATTGGATTCCAAGGGACAGGAAAAGACCCAGAAAAAGACCACATGGGAGATGGGTGGATGAAATTCGTAAATATGCGGGAGTGACATGGAGGAGACTGGCACAAGACAGACCGTTGTGGAGGAAACTTGGGGAGACCTTCGTCCAGCAGTGGATTGATAATGGTTGACAATGATGATGATGATGATGATATATATATATATATATATATATATATATATATATATATATATATATATATATATATATATATATATATATATAGTGATAAAGGGGAAAGAGGGGGAAGAAGATGTATGTATGTATGTATAATATAAATTGAGTTTAGAATTTATAATTCAAAGAAGATTTGCCCGGGTCAAGTTCGGTTCGGGTCGGGTCCAATTATGTGACGTCCGAGTCGCGTAAATGACAAGTGCAGTAGGAATATTTGATTGCATCTTTATGACCAATTACGTAGAGTCTGGAGCCCGAGTTGCAAGTACCGACGTAACTTATGGGCGGAGACACGGCACTTTGTCACGTGAGTGAACCTGCTCTAGAGCAAGCACAACGATCCTTTCCTTATTCCAGTCTCCAGCTTGGGTCCTGTTTTATAAGTTACGTAATTAGCTACATAATAATTAATTTGTTTTGCTGTTGTGCAGTTAAATGAATTTGTTAATAAATAAATAAATAAATAAATAAGTAAACAAACCAAACAATTGATAACTGCCCAAAAATCCCCGAAGTTTGTATCACTTCACCTTAAGAAATACTTATGTTCAGAACCAACATGTCCCCACAAACTAGCTGAACTTTTCTAATGTGAACATCAACTCCTAAGTACGACATAATATGTATAGCTTCATATGAATCCTTTCAGAAAATAAAGGGGCCGCTTATCATACCCATGTTACTCTTATTAACTATTTGTTTATTAGGGACATTGAAAATCGCGTTAAATTTTGTTCACTGACTGCAGTAACTTACCACATATTTCAAAAACACTAAAAACTCATAGATAACAATTAAAATATACTATACTTACTGCATAGAAAGTACCAAATATTATAAGCATCTTTTAACCCAGGTGAGGGGTATTTCTGCTCCACACAGAACGTTGGGCACCAGAAACTGGGTAACAACTTACCCCACAAAATTACGTAAGATGTATCACGCCAGACTACGAAATATCAGAGACAACGTGGAAAGCTCGGAAGAGGAAGAAAGGTAAAACATGCATTATAAGTGCATCTAGAATAATGCGATTGTCGCTGTCGCAAGAAGAAAACAAACGTGAATGGTACATGTAAAAAAAAATATGCTTGAACGATACAACACGATATTAGCGCCATTGCTAGCAAAATTGTTAAATTCACCACCACCGCTCCGTAGATGATAGTAAAGTAGGTCCATAAGCCGGTTGAGCGGTATTGGCTACTCGGTTCCGCTACCCAGTGACGTCAAAGGTGCAAAGCAGATAAAGACCGAAATTTTCCGTCCAGCGTCTTACAGACTTTTGCTAGAACACTTTAGGAATGAAACATTCAAGACTTTTTATGGAAACGCCTAAACAAAATATTTCGGAATATTTACCACGATATTAATCGGCAATAACTCCGAATTCAAGACAATGAAGGGTGTTTGGAATTCCCAAAGAAATGTAAATACATGTGCGTATATTGAAAAAAAATTTCGACAAATCAGAACTTTCGCTTAAAGCTTTTTAAAGTCGAAAATAAACTCCTAATAAAATTAATTATTTAAGCCGAAAGTGCTTAAAAAACAGATAGTGTGCTTCACTATAAACCAACCAAGTAACTTCCCCACTTTTTCTAAATTAAAAATTAAGAGTTATAGGTCTATGAATTTATACAATTTTTGTGTTTGATTTTCAGCTATGTTTATGAAATTCAGAGCTATTTTAAAAATTTCATCGGGGTGCTGGGGATTGATATTAAGGGAAATGAATTCATTCTGTGAAAATCTTTTTCTGGTTACAATAAAAAATGTCAAGTGTTTTTACGAAAATCACTGCAAAGAGTGAGAAACTAGGTCTTTACATTCCAAATAAAAAGCACATTCCGATGCTAACATTAAATTACTGTATGACATGATTTGTAACGTTTTGGAACTGTGTATTTGTTTTGCCATTTTGAGAAAAAAAATTTTTTACACTTTAGGGAACAGAACTGTAAGACCTCTACACTTATGACCTCGAAGTACCTCCCAAGGCGAGTTTCCTTAAATTTGAGAACTGTTTGCCCACTGTTATTTACACTTTTTACATTCTTCTCTTTCATCATACAATTATTAAGAAATTCAATCCTAATAAAAACTCTAAATTTTTACGTACAGTGTAGGATTTTTCATTTACTTCTGGAAATACCTTTTCCCAGGGAACAAATCTGAGTTTTTGAAAAACTTCTGCTCAAACTTTCTTTTACTTTTTCACCTTTTTCCTCAGCCATAACAGACATTCTTTTCTTTCCCATCAGCAATGCATTTTGAGACCAGAAATTTCTAGCTTCCAAATAATTTATTTTAGCTTTGCTTTGCCAATATTGTAATTTAGGTCATATCTCAAAATTTATTTTATTGAGATTTTCTATTAACGTATATACTTATCTTTTTAAACATAAAAATTATTTCCCATGCTCTTCTACACTGACGGAAAAAAATCCCAACACCAAGAAGGGGTTGTGTTAGATACACGATAGTTGTTAGGCGGTGAGAGTACATCTGTAAGATGACGTCTATGAAAATTTCGCGCTCGGAGCATACGTGTGGCGCTAGTAGCGCCCCTCGGAACATGCAAAGCAGGTTTGCTGTAAATACGCGCTGTAACGTTCGTGAGCGTAAGTTATCGTTGAGATTCGACGTAGGGTGTTGATGTTAGTCAAGAATGCCTTTAAGAAGACGAAGAAGCCGTTATCAACAGCTCACGGAGTTTGAACGAGGTCGTGTAATAGGGCTACGAGAAGGTGGATTTTCTTAACGCAATATTGCAGAACGACTTGGCAGGAATGTAGCCACTGTGCATGATTGTTGGCAGCGGTGGTCAAGGAAAGGTACTGCCTCAAGAAGACCGGGTTCCGGCCGGCCACGTGGCACTACTGAGAGGGAAGACCGCCGTGTATGGCGTATGGCCGTGGCGCATCGTACCGCGTCTTCGGCAGCAATTCGAGCTGCAGTTGCCACCACAGTGACACAACGAACTGTTACAAATCGGTTACATGAAGGACAGCTCCGAGCCAGATGCCATGTAGCGTGCATTCCACTTACTCCAAACCACTGCCGTTTGCGACGTCAGTGGTGTCAAGCTAGAGCTCATTGGAGGACGGAGTGGAGATCTGTTGTGTTTTCTGATGAAAGCCGGTTCTGCCTGGGTGCCAGTGATGGCCGTGTGTTGGTTAGAAGGAGGCCAGGTGAGCGCCTGCAACCAACTTGTCTGCGGCCGAGACATACTGGACCTACACCTGGAGTTATGGTCTGGGGAGCAATTTCCTATGACAGCAGGAGCACTCTCGTGGTTATCCCACGCACCCTGACGGCACAGTTGTACGTCGGTCTGGTGATTCAACCTGTTGTGCTGCCATTCATGAACAGCATTCCAGGGGGTATTTTCCAACATGATAATGCTCGTCCGCATACCGCTGTTGTAACCCAACATGCTCTACAGAGTGTCGACATGTTGCCGTGGCCTGCTAGATCACCAGATCTTTCACCAATCGAGCACGTATGGGACATCATTGGACGACAACTCCAGCGTCACCCCTAACCAGCATAAACCGTCCCTGTATTGACCGACCAAGTGCTACAGGCATAGAACTCCATCCCACAAACTGACATCCAGCACCTGTACGACACAATGCATGAACGTTTGCGTGCTTGCATTCAACATTCTGGCGGTTACACCGGTTATTAATGTACCAGCATTTCACATTTAAAATGACTCTTCTCGCGCTTACAATAAGCTATGATCTTGAAACCTTAATCGATTAAATATATTACCTATGCAAATGTATTGCCGCCATTTCATTCCTCTACAACTATTTTTTTGTGGTGTTGGGATTTTTTTCGGTCAGTGTATTTTGACTTTCAAATTAAATAATTTGGCAGCATCACGTTCAGCAATGTCAACAGATTTTACTTGTAAATTCGGATTTAATCTTCCCTTTTTCGATGTAAAATTCTGTACTACCTTTGACAAAACATTCTGAGATTTCCTTTTTTGCTTTGTGCTTGGAGCAAAACTACTAGATATATTAATGTGAGGAACCACACCTGTTTTTCAATAGACGGCGAGTATTACAGCCTATTAATTTACTTTTTAAATAACTTTCAAAATCTTCATCATCGAGATGGGCAGAGCATATTTTAACGTTGTCAATTTAAAAGCGTCTTTTCTTCGCCATGGGTTAATTCAGGCCTTCTTAAACTGCCGCATGGAATTCCATGAAACGTTTAATTAGAATCTGTTGATTTTTCGTTTTTGGCACAACACCCAACAGCGTTACCAGTTATACATCTGATAATGCACAACACACGAAAAATACTTTGATCAAATGCATTAATGAAAAAGTATTTATAAATTGATCATTAACTCACTGCAAAAACGTATAACATTAAATATAATAGACATAAGTCGCTGAAACTAGGCACAATACTAACAGCACGAGTAACCTTGGATAAAATGTCTGCTTCAACTTTGGTCCACTGCTAAGTCGGCTTGCCCCTTTGACGTAACAAAAGTCACTACGCCTGAGGCGTAAAAACTTCTAGCTTCTAAAACCCGCTCTGAAACAGACCTTCTATAAACTACTTGGTTCCGTAGGACGTGACAAGGTGCCCTTCTCCGCCCCAAATGACGTCGCTACTTTCAAATCTGGGCTCCAGACGCTGCGTGATTGGCCCAAAAGATGCAATCTCGAGTTCCCACTACACTTGTCATTTGTGCGTCCGGGTCGGGTCCGGGTCCAAAATGTTTGACCTGTTTCCAACTCTTACTTTGGATTAAAGAAGAAGAAAAATTTTCCTAAAACGGAAGTAGGACGGAGCAATGATTTCTCCTGTAATCGTTTTTTTTTCAAATAATGCATCTCTGTTTCTTTATTGTTGTTAAATATAATTTTGTTTCGTAAATCTTGGTGCTTCAGCTTGAAAATAGTGGCGAAATTCTAGGTACACAAGGCCATACTGTTCTTGATCCTAGTTATCATTGCAAGTACTGTATTACCTAGGTTAGGCATTTTTTAGATTGAAGAATTATAAAGTGGTCTGTTCTTTACTCTCTATTTTTTTTAATTTTTACCGGTACAAATCTTTATTGTTTTTCGCATCTAGCAGTTAATTTGCCTTGTAACCTCAGGCAGAATATTTTGCGGCACCATGTTATCTGTCACACATTGACCAGAAATTTTCTGCTATGTGTGTGTTTTGAGAACCTAATCATCAAAGCGAACGTTGTTAGACTAAGTTACATGATGGGATCCAGATAATTTTTATGAACACATCTCTTGATTTGTCATGGTTCTCACACATTATTGGATACTGTTATTCATGTTTCGCTGTTATTCAACATTTGGCACCACTGTAGCCTTTCGAACTTTTCTTTCAGGATGTCCGGATGAGCGATTTGGCATACCATCCTCGTATTCCGAACTGTAGAAATATTTACTACAAATTCTTACCGTGCCGACTTCAAACTTCTCTGTTCTCTTGCTGTTAATGACCTACCCTTTTACCATGACTTTATTATTTACAGGAAAAACATGATACAACCACACCACCACCCTTAGTTTTACTTGAGCGTATTTCTACAACAAAGAGCAGCGACCATATGAACCTTCACTGTAGCTAAGAATGCGTGTCCACCCTTACGCTAGCTGGGCAGGCGATCTGGATTTAATTATGCACTTCTCTGGTTTCAGTAACAGCTTGACGAAGTGAATAAAACTTTTATTTATTTATTAAAATAAATTACTTTATTAAAAACCTTGTGTGTTGTATTTTATGCACCATGCTGATAAAAATATGCTTATGAAATTCTGCAATTGCGCAAAAACAAAGAAAAATATTAATATTATATTAATTGAATATGAGCTCAAGTTTTATATTTCAAATCTAATTTATATATTTTCTATTTCACTGTGTTTCATATCAGAAAAATATAGCCGAAAATAACGTTCCCTCTGTCAGCACAGTTACACTATATTTCCGGTGGAGGGAATTAATGGGTCTGACTGACGAAACATTCGAATCACGCAAACCGAAAATATGGGAGACAAATAAATACTAACTCGATCTCAATTGAAATGCAAGTTGTCATGTGAGAACTCAGCGAAGAATCCAAATATATTATGTTCAAAACGTTTATTGCTTGCAAATTCGAAAGAAAGTTAGGTCATATAAAGTTATTTATAAATAAATTACATCAGCACACGTGAAACCTGTTTTAAATATTAAACAATGTGAAAAGATGTTGAACACGTAAACGTTAGGGTTTTCATATGTGCATAATACTGACAAAATGAAACTTAGCATTAAATCAACAGAATCAGGGTTCCAATTCTTTTTCTAGAAATGCATTACGTCTAATTTGAGAGAAGGTGTAGCCCAAACGTTACATTTGTTTTATAAACCAGCAGTGACATCAGATTTCAGTTGGACGATAAACAAAGAAACGGAACATTTTTAGAAACGCTATGTACCTGATTGCATAATTCCCACTGTACGACCTATGACTGCTCCAGAGCGTTTCTTTTTTATTTGCCATATTACTACATAATAATTTCTTATTCAACAGTGCTCAATACAGTATAAACCTTCCAAAATTACCCTATGTAAATATCCTAGCGTCCTATTAGTCCTGTCGGCAAGGCTGCGAGTTCTCCTTCACCTCAGGCGACGATAGATGGAACCACATCTGATATTCTGATGAAAGAGCGTGCTCTCTGCTAACGGTCACATTTTCCTCTGTAGTATGTTGTCGTGTTTAAAAGAGAATTGCATAAATTAAAAAAGGGGAACAAACTATTCCTTAGAAATTTGTACACCAAAAAAGTAACACTGGAAAACTAATCGCTTAGAATTTACGCTCATGAGAAAACTACTGTTAAAACGACATCAAGAATACAAAAAAAATATTGCAATAGATTAAATTGAACATTTATAAGAATTTCATGCCTTTACAGGCGTAATTCATCGGAACGCAAAGGAAAAGTGCGAGATCAGAAGATATTTTCCGCGATATAGTAACAACAGCTTATTTTTTACGTGCTCTCGCGGATAAACTTTGCATAACTTTATCAAGTGCAGGTGCGTTTTGAAGATAGTACTTTGAATGTTTAGTCAACTTGAGATTCTCCACCACGTTCTGCTCCTTATGAAGAAAGGCAAAGAAAACTTATCAAAAGATATAACGCTTCACGTCGCATTCTAAACTTTGATTAAGTAAATGTTGACATCATATATGCTGTGACTCGGAGGTGGGTTAGATTTCGTCTGCTGACATGTCAGAATTTAGAAAAAAAGCAGTTATACAATAACAGAAATTCAATCCTGTGTATGAATATTGGCTACACTTTTTCCATCAGCCCGCTCGGCCGCGAGTTTCCCATTACATTAAGTGAACATAGATAGCATCTGCTAACGAAGGAGATATTGCTCCCTGTAAACAATGACGTATCCTCTTAAGTTGGACTCTGAAATTTCTTTTACGAGGTCTAACGACCAAATGACTAAGTCGGACCACTATATGCAGTTTCTTGACCCTAATTTATCGCATCTGTTCTAGTGAAGGGAGTGACCATGTGCTGTCGGTCAGGCAAAAGCGAACAGTTCACAAACTGCGCTGTTTCAGAAGTACTGCCACCGTTGGCCCGAAAGCCGATAATCATCCCTTTTTGCAAATCTGATAAATCACTCATTTTATCCATGACAGTAGAGTGATATGTTTTCAGATTGCCCACAGCACACCTTATATACCATCCAAGCGAGCTCGCGACACGGGCCTTCTTCCATTGGCTACGCGCTGTTGACGTCAAAAGTAGGAGGTAGTCACAATAATGCGACTCGACTGTGTATATTCATATGTCAATAAATCGGATACTCTATGTCAATAAACCCTGTACTCTGTCACCTTCGCCGGAGAACGGGCATTTGAAATCTGTGGTTTCTGAAATCGTCCAATGGACTTTCCCGTTTTCAAAAAAAGACTTTTCCGTTTTTGCAAAAAACTGTAAAAGATATTCATTTAATCTTATTCCCGTAAAGCAATTTTCCGTTTCTGCAACTTGAACTAATCGCAATATCGTCGCGTAATCTAAAAAATCAGTAACACCTCTCATAAACATTTCGTCCTAATCGGCCCGTAAAACATTAAATAATTCTTACTATTTCTCATTTGCTTTGGATCAATTAGAAAAATCTTGTTGCTGTAACGCAAAAGACATTAGCAATAGGCACGCTTATATATTCCGTCCGACAAGGGTGCGCGACCCTCCTTGGCAGCGCCCGTGGTTTGCATAGTTTTGCTATTTTCTACATAATTGGTGTACTGTTCCTCGTTATTAATTATGCAAACTGTTCAAAGCTTCGGACGAACTTGGTTTGGATAAATTCTTTAGGAAAATAGCATGTTGTGCCAGTAAACTGAGCCAGTAAAAATTTGTTAAAGCAGTATACACAACGACAAAACAGATTACGTAACTTTTCTTAGTACCAACTGGAATAGTTCTACCGATGATTTTAATGCCAAATCCTAATTTTTAAGACAAAGTAACGGGAGAACGATAAAATAATCGCAGAATGGAATTCCCATCTGAATGCGGAATATTTTTTTCTTTTCTTTTTTTTTTCTTTGCATGCTTACACATAAATTTCACCGCACTCCACTAGCTACGTGTAGCCCTCCACACAGTTTGACGACGCGTTTCTTACGTATGAGAGCGAGGCTTTTGAGATTTAAATCGCGGATTGTTAACGTTAAGATGAGTTAAATCCTGATCTATGTCGACCCCTCGCCTGGGGCAGCATATCTCAGGATATAACTATGAAGCTGACAATATGAACAGTTGCGCACAAAAACCTTCCAATTTATTTCAACGAAAAACTATATTGGCCAGCACTATGTCTCCGTCTAAACCCAGGAAAATTTGGAAAGTTGGCCCAACTGCGTATTAAAGAATGCCCTAACAAACGAAGTACGCTATTTGGCTTTACAAAAATCAAACATCATTCTATTTGTAAGCATGCGCACATTGTTCTGATTTTCGTTGTGGAAATATTTATGTCGCGTAGTGGCACACTAAGAGTCACAATGAGAAATATAAAAATGCTAGCCGAACCGTACCTTTCACGCTGTAGTTTTTCACTTTAAATGGATCAATCACACAGGAAACAAATGAGCCCACGCGAGTGCCATCACCCGTACGGGTTATATGTTAGCAAGGAACATAAACAACAAATGCGATGGAAAATGTTTTCAAACATCATAGATTAGGATATTAATCAGCAATATCGTATCTCGTGTTTATGAAGTAACAATTAATTTTATGCAACCAAATAAGTTAACAGTGTTCGAATAAAGAAATATATGTCCATTACTGTAAAAATATATGGCTGCATTCGCGTTCACAGTTTACAAAAATGTAATGTCGACTCGAATGTAAAGGCTTAAAAATCCTAATTATCTGAATGTTCAACGGAAGTTAAAAATAACAAGTGAGCTAAAAAATAGAGAGCTTCTCAAGCTCAATTTTTAGTATTCTACTTTTGAAAAATTGTTCTTAATAATACCTTTTCAGTTTGGCATAAATGTTTGTTTTTCAAATTCCTCACATTCTTCCGGGATCCAATTATTATATAGATTCTTGAGTCTCATCCTGTTGCTTTCTACTGGGTCTTCCTTGAGCTGATCTATTGAGTCCAGGAATCCTCCCAACTCATTATCCAGGAATCCTAGGTAGCTAGGCAGTATTCCACGGAATACTGGGCAGCTCTGTCAAGCGAATCGCCCGTTGCACTACATCACGGATTGCGTCCGGGTGGTAGGTAAACTCTGGAATTTCCGAATCCAGTAGGGATTTCTCACGGAGCTTTCCCCACCATATCATAATCACTCGGGTCCTGAGGAGGGCCTTATTTGTGTGACAGGTTTGTTCTTTTGAGGGAACAAATTAAGAGAGAGGTCATGGGATTTTCTCCTAGCATTTTGTTTCGTCCTTTACGGGCTTTACAAGTGGATCTATTTGATCAAATTGCAACACCTGCACAATGGGGATCCTTGGAATGGCTTACTTGTAGTGGTTTTGATTTTCTTTCCATATGTTACAGAAAACTCAACGGAGCTTTCAGGGTGATGTCTGACCCCCACCCTAAAGAGCCAGACGGTTCCTGGCCGGAGCCCAACAGTCCTCTGGTGTCGCACTATTGCAAGCGAAAGAGGGAGTGGACACAGGCTCCACTTTCAGTATATATCCAGGTTGTCTTCGCACAGAGTCCCCCACACAGGGCGCGATGCTTTTGAACTCCTTATGTGCCACACTCGGCACTTTACTTGGAAGTAACCGTTGCGGAAGTGCAAAGAGAGAACAGAAAGCAGCAGAAACGAAGAGCTTTCAGGAGACGCCAAACTTAGACAAATAGAGGCGGTGGGTCTCAAAGTGATGGGCCACTTTAGTGGAAGCTAAGCAGTGTCTCAGATAATTTCCAGAGATAAAGTATTGACATTACCCGAGTTATTAACTTAAAATGCCTGGGGGCTTTCACCCCAAGTTACATTGGGCCTTCTAATGTAACTTGGGGTGAAAGCCCCCAGGCATCCGGTTTACAAAGATGTAAATCTTCTCAAGATCGGATTAGGGGAAGGAGGACAACGCAAACCCCGAAGAAGGCATCCGAGGCAGAAAAACGTAACAAAAACATTTGCGCATGGAAAATTCCGTGCAGGAGGAGGTAAAATAGGAAGCGAGAGAGAGACAAAAAAGGGAAAATTTCACTCATACCACATCCACCTCTGCTTCATAGTGTCTCAAGACTGTCCGCAGACGGCATTCACGGCGTCCAACAGCCATCCTCAGTTACTGACGCGCAGCACCTGGGTGCAGTTGTGTTCCAGTAGAAGATCGACGAATGACGTGTAAAAACATAACGGCGTCAACTGATATTTCAAAAACTTTGGCAGTCCGCATTCTACGCGACAAATTACTGCTGCATCGTATGTGTTCCAGATGGGTGCTGCATCACCTGACGAGAGAACATTGTTAGCAAGATTTCTGGTGTGTCATCAGTGAAAACAAATGATTGCAAAGAATAAAAACTTTCTAAGTACAGTAATAACTGCTGATGAAATATGGGTCCACTATTCCTACCCTATTTACGAAGCGCGCAACGAGTGTCTGGAAACACACGGGCTCGCATCCTTCGAAAATTATCCGTAAAACCAAATCAGCTGGGAAAGTGACGATGATAATTTTTTTTTATCATGAGTATTACATTTCAGTCTTGAAGAGTCTGCGACAAAAGAAATCGATTAAGCGACTGTAACTGGCGGGCAAATTGACCCTACACCATGATAACTCCTGCCCACATGTGACTGATCAAATTCAACAGTTTCTTATGAAATGCCGTATTGAAATCGTTCCACAGAGTGCCTATAATCCTGACCTCGACCAGTGGGATTTCTGGTTGTTTCCAACAATGTAGCAGAAGATCCTTGGCGCTACATTCGACACAGATGCTGACGTTAATGAAGATGTACAGGGGTCGCTAAAGCAGTTTTCACATAATGCCTTCGCCACATGCTTTGAAAAGTGGTCTGAACGATGGGACCGTTGCTTATCATCCGAGGGAAGAAACGTTGAGAAAGAATAACATATATTTTGCTGTACCTATATTTATTCATTTTCTGTGATTTTACTCTCGGTTTTTATGAAACCGCATTTGAACATAGCTTGTCGAAAAACAAATGAGAATGTTTTTATAGAAATTTGCAATGCTGCCTTCAACCTTGGCACAGGTCTCGAAAAACCGGTAGTCGTGGTAGTAACTGTAGCAACAGGCCACACCTGTTTACACTCATGCATCGTCGGCAATGTGCAGTTTAGTAAGTGCTGTTTCGTGAACCCTTGACAAGTGTGTTCGCGCTGTGTTTTTTTTTTTTCGAAATAATTTATGTGAGAGATGCGCCATTAAGTTTTTCTGTCAACTTAAGAAGTCTGTCAGAGAGACGTTTCAGTCTTATGCAAGAGGCTTATAAAGATGAATGTCGTGGGAAATCAACAATTTACAGATGGCATAAAGAATTTATGGATGATCGCCTTATGCAACAGGTTATAAAGATGAAGTCGAGAGAAATTAACAATTTACAGATGGCATAAAGAGTTTATGGATGATCGTAGGTCGGCGGCTTTAATCGCGCATGGAGGAAGACATTCCACGAGTGTTTCAGGGGTAAACATCAACACAACAGGTGTTATTATAATAGACGTCTTATCAATTGCAGATATCGAAAGTATGGTTCACATTTCGAAATCATCAATTCACAGAATTTGAACGGAGCATTTGGGCACGAAACGAGTTTGTTCAAGTTGTGTTCCCCATTCCTTTTCCTATGTGGCCCAACGCAAGGCCGCCCACGGCCAGCTCTGTTGTTTCTTATTTGAAGAAAATGAATACGTATTGAGTTGATACCCCAAACTGCATACAGTCCAGACTTTTCACCTTGTGATTTCTAGTTGTTCTCCATTTTAAAAAAGACATCCCAGGGACGACAATTTGATACTGGTCAACAACTTAACACAGCTGCACAGGGGTGCTTCAACATCATTTCAGAAGAAGAAATCCGGAAGATATTCCAGAAGTGGGAGGAATGTTGGGACACCTATATTCAATGCAATGGACAGTATATTGGACGAAATTTACGTACATGAGCACAGCTGAAGGGCAATGAATGTTGATTATGTGCACTGCCATGCTCTGCATTTCGTTAATGAAGAAACTAATGGTCATTTTAATTCATGTTGTCATTAATGCTTAATTTCCCGTCCAGAACTACAGATAAATATGGGGCAGAAAGACGTACTTCTGAACAATCGTGATTTTGTCCAAAGCATCCGAAAATACAATAGTGCGATGTCATTCACTTCCCGCTCGGCCGCAAAAGAGGAGATTCCAGGCAATTGTCCGGACTGTTTTAAAACTCAGGGGCAGATTCACCGGTACATCTTGGGTTTGTTACCACTTACTGATGAAAACACTTCATACTGCCATTTGTACTTTATAGATTCCTCGGCAGCTATTAATATACGTGTTGGTCGTAATGGAGATAAAGAATTAGAAGCAATCGATATTGCCATCCCTGGCAGATATTCTGGCTAACAATCCTTAAAGACAAGAGCACGAGATTGCAGCTGAGACGATCAAACATGAAAAGAGCATAACGCGAGCCTACCATTAGTTGATAATATATTTACACATTCTATACATCCCCTCTACAAAAATCATAAGGCATGAAAAAATGGTGGAATTTTACCACCACTTTCTTGAAAACTGCGAAAATTGTTTCTTACTAAATTAGGACTTTTGCCCCACCAAGCCATTAGTATAAATAATAATAATAAAAGCTGCCAATGCACTTTATGCACAGCAGCCTTGGTCAGATATCGTTGCCACCCTTAGTGACGTAGCTCAGGAGTTAGTAAGGGAGAATTAGTTTTTTAGGGGAGGTTCAGTGGCGCTAACCACTTAGGAATTCTGCTCAGATATCCCTAGACCACTGGATCGCTAAGCTGCAACAAATTGTTTTTGTCTGCTTCAGGTAGGTAGGAGTGAGTTCTTTTCAGTTAAGATGACGATAATCGCGTCATCTTAACTGAGAAGAACTCACTCCTCAGCATCTTGGCTACCGGCTGGTAATTTTCCCATTTGTAGGTTCTGACATTTTGTTTTCTTGATTGGAGGTTTAACGACCACAGTGAGCAACTCAATGGGCTATAAGCAGTCGCCCGTCCCTAATTTAGGGCCACTGGTTCCAGGGAAAGGAAAGAGGCAGTGCCGTAAGAAAAGCGCAACATCCATGCGTCACCGGGATTCGGACCCGGACCGCTTTCGGTCGAATGATCAGAAGCCACCGCTTAGACCACTGCGCCACCTGGGAGACGCTTCTATTTCCGAACAGAGGACATAGTGAAACTGCAAAGAGATGTGGTACCCCTCACTAAATCGCAAGCGCTTGAGATAAAAAAAATGTTTTCATTGTGTACTTGCATCTTTCTTCAAAGTCACATTTGTGCATCAAGCGTGAAGCGGTAAGTTTTAATAAAATCAGTTGTGATAACATGTTTTCCCCAGAAAGGTTTCTCCGAAGTGAGGAGTTTAACAAACCTGCTTAACGCGATCGGGTTTGAGCAGTCTGTCGTCCCAAATTTAAGGCCACTTTTAATGTAGAAAGAAAATGCTAGGTGACTGCATTTCACGATGTCATTGCAATGTAAACTATAAAACCAATGTTTCAATGCAAAATATTCCCGTTTTCTTTCTCTCTTTTTCTTTCCATTTTTTTTTTATTTTTTTATTTTTTATTTCTTTTTTGCGTTAGTGTTCTGGTGGAAGAAACACTTTTTTCTTCTAATCTTTACTTTATACAGGAAACATTTTTTTTTATTTTACTTTTAGTGATTGTAAATTGCATATTGGTCTCCTGTGGTTTTTCATAATATTACTATTGTACGATTCTAAACTTTTGAAATATTAATGCTAACATTAGCAAAGTGTTGCAGTTCAGAAAATTTAATCGTTATCATCTTTCTCATCTATTTTTATTAATGTTTATACGCTCCAAATTATTCGTGATATAACGAATAAGACATGTGCAACACGATGTTCTTCAAATTAAAAACAAAACAAAAACTGTAACGGTATTAAACGTCTTACATGTTTCTGACTGTTTGCTTTACTAATAAATGATACTCACTTATTTTTGAAAAACCCGCGTATTGGTATTTTTCAGAAAATCGAAATTCATAAAATGAATCTGTCCACCGTTATGGAATTATTTTTTTTATTACCGTAGTTGCATTTTAGTTTTAAGTGCCACGCAGTCATATTTTCTCAATACCGGTAATCATTTGCATTTTCTGTTGCAGGATTTCAATATGTATTAAATTCGTGTATTCGTTTTAATGCAACATTACTATACATAATTTATAAGAGCATTCTGTTTTCTTCGTTTTTCACATTTGTATTCAGATAATTTTTTGTGGTATGTGTCATTACATTTCTATTAACCAATCATTTACTTAAAGCGTTGCAGTAGGTGGATAGAATTGGGCGTGTGGAAACTCAAAAGCATATAATTACATTATAGATTTTTATTAAGAAGTTAAACTGTGATTAACATATCAGTCGATTGATATCTTTCTTTTCCACCACGTAGCACGAAACACCGCACTAACAGTGGAATGACACTATATTATTGTCATGCAAGGTTTTGAAAAATTAGCAACAATGGATGATGTTCTTACACATTATATTTCGATTTGTTCCTATCTGCAGAGGATCAGAGTAGACATAATATTTCCAAAGTTGGCAATTATTGGTTCTGCTTCCAATCGATCGGATATTTGTTCTGCAATAATTGATGATGTAATAATATTTGTCTTTCTTTTTAAAATGTGCAACCCAGCAAAACTGACTTACACAACTAGTGCTGAAGTTTCGCGCGTTACGGATAAACAATCAACAGTTTGGAAATCAAATTTAAATTCTCATCACATTGTATTAGAAGCTATTTTTCATAACGACTCTCTTCGAGCTGGTAAAACAGACTTTTAGAACATAACCGGCATCCAGCTTAGGTAAGAGCACGCTGATTCTTCGAGTAAACCCTTTCCCATATCATAAGCTGCGTATATTTCTGCTTTACCCATACAACCAAATAGTACTACGTACGTCTGTAAACCTCAATTTTTTTATAAAAGTGTAGTTGCAAGCGAGTAGAAAATAGCACATTATCTCGTTTATACATGACGGGAAATTATTTCAAATTTGACTAAGCAAAACCAGAGCAACAGCCAAAATCGCATACAATCGCTGCTCTCCAAGAAACGCCGTATCAGTTTTAAGTACTAAACAAGATAGAAGACACCGAATTTTCGGGTGTAATAAGCATGTCTTTTGACTCCGTTCTGACGCAAATTAAATTTAACAAAGCTATTCAAAGTCAATGGAACCGGTATGAAAAACAATAGTATCTGACGGAAGAAAGAAGTTTTCAATTGGGATTTTAATCCCTCAGATATTGTTGTAAACGGAATTGTGAGCTTACGCCCTATGGTTGCAGACTTGTGCGTTAAGAAAAACATGAATTTATATGAGAAAAATTTCCCACCGGAAACGTTCTCCAACATAGAAGGGATTTTTCAAATCGGACTCTTAGAAACGGAGATATCGACAAAAAAAAGATGTGACTTTACGTCCCCTGGTGGGAACACCATGCATTATTTTAGGAAGAAAGTATTCTCAAAATGTTTTTCCATATGAGGCCTACCGGTCCAAGAAAAAAAAATTTAGTCGAGTTTCCAGGAGCACAGATTTTGCTACAAATACATAAGAAGCAGGAATTAACTCTTATGCCCCCTCGCGGCCAAACCATTCTTTACCAAACATAAGAAATTACGTGAAAAATATTTTAAATCAGGTTTTGTATGCGATACAGAAAGAATTTTTCAAATCGGAGTTTTAGAAGCAGAAATAACGAAAAAAACGCAATTTACCTTTATGCCCAGTAGCGGAAAGACTATAATTTACTTGAAAATTTTGAATTTATAAGAAAAACATTTCGCATCTGTAACACTATCCGACAAAATAGAAAATTTTCAAATCGGACACCTAGAAGTAGAGGATTGAGAAAGATAAGATATACATCTACGCCCCCTGTCGTAAAAGCCATGCATTATTTCAAAAAGAAAATGTTCCTAAAAGGTTTGTCGACATGAGTAGTATGAGTCTACAAACAATGTTTTTCTCAATCAAGAATTTAGAAGCTTATATTTTGCTATAAATACATCAGAATCGGAAATTAAGACTTACGCCACCTGGTGGCCCAACTATTTTTTCAAAAATTAGAAATTATGTGCAAAGGATTTTCCATCAGGAGCTATATCCGGTGCAGAAAGAATCTTTCAAATCGGAGATTTAGAAGCAGATATATAGGGGGTGGGGGAAGCAATTTACCATTACGTCCCCTAGCGAAAAGTCTATGATTTATTTGGAAATTTTGAAACTACAGGAAAAACATGTCACACCGGAAACACTATCCAACAAAGAAGGAATTTTTAAATCGGACTCCTAGAAGTAGAGATATTGGCAAAAATAAGATATACATCTACGGCCCCTGGGTAGAAATAGTGCATTATTTTAAAAAGAAAATGTTTCTAAAAGGTTTGTCGACATGAGTACTGTCTCTCTACAAACCACGAGTTTTTTCAATCAAGAACTTAGAAGCTCATATTTTGCTGCAAATACTTCAGAAGCGGAAATTGAGATTTACGCCACCTGGTTGCAAAACCATTTTTTACAAAATTTGGGAATTATGTGCAAACGATTTGCTATCAGGAGCTGTATCCTGTGCAGAAAGAACTTTTCAAATCGGATATTTAGAAGCAGAGTTATAGGGGAAAACACAATTTACCTCTACGCCCCCTAGCGGAAAGTCTATGACATACTTGAAAATTTTGAAACTACATGAAAAACATGTCACACCGGAAACACTATCCAACAAAGAAAAAATTTTTTAAATCGGACTCGTAGAAGTAGAGATATTGGCAAAAATACGATATACATCTACGCCCCCTGGCGGACAAACTGTGGAATATTTTATGAAGAAAATATTCCGAAAATGTTTATCGATGTGAGTGGCATTAGTCCACGAAAGAATTTTTTCAATCAATATTATAGAAGCTCAGATTTTATGGTAAATACATCATCAGCAAAAATGAACGCTTACGCCCCCTGGTGGCCAAAGTATGCTTTACCAAAAATTTTAAATTATATGCAAATCATTTTTCATCAAGAGAAGCGCTGAAGAAAATAATTTTCAAATCAGGGTTTTAGAAGAACAGTTATCGGGAAAAATATTTTTTACTTTTACGCCTCCTAGCGGAAAATCTATGCATAATTTGAAAAAGTAACTATATCTAAAATACTATTCGACATAAATGGAATCGAAAGATAAAATAATTTTTTCAATTGGATGTTTAGAAGCAAATAAGCGAAATAAAACGTATTTTTGAATTCGACGTCATCTGCATTTACGCCCCCTAGCGGCAAAATAGTCATCGTAAAAAAAACCAAAGTAAAGGATCATCATTCGCATATTTCCAGCTTCCCAATGCAAAAAGAATGTTGCAAATCGGACTAATATTTGCAGAGATATCTTGTGTACAGACGGACGGACGGACGACGGACAAACCGGTAACGTAAGCACGATCTTTTTTTACAAAAGACGTGCTAAAAAGGAAGCACATGATATCCTATCGTTTAGTCTAGATAGGCGGGAAATTTTGAATTCAGCTGAAAGGGAAAACTCTGTAAAACGAGCATTACTTCCCGGGTTTCCCACAACAGACAAATACTTTCAAAAATTAGCTCTGTTATTGCAGACAAAATACTTTCAAAAATTAGCTATAAAAAAAAAAAAAAAAAAAAGAAATGCGGTAATATAAAGTTCATATTAGATAAAAGTGGCGAGGGCGACTTTAAAAGATGTACAGCATCAATCTTTGAACTGTGTCCGGGAATAAAATTCAAATAAATATACAGGCTTTACAGAATGTAGGGTACATTTGGAAAATGAAATATTTAAAAATTACCTTATTATACAAAAAGTGTACAAATTTTATAACTCTCACCGAAATCCACAAGGACGTGTTGCACTTGATTTTTTTTTTTTGATTGGAGGTTTAACGACCAACGTGAGCAACTCAATGAGTTATAAGCAGTCGCCCTTCCCTAATTTAGGGTCACTGGTTCCAGGGAAAGGAAAGAGGCAGTGCCGTAAGAAAAGCACAACATCCATGCCTCACCGGGATTCGAACCCGGACCGCTTTCGGTCGAATGATCAGAAGCCACCGCTTAGGCCACTGCGCCACCTGGGAGTCGCTTCTATTTCCGAACAGAGGACATAGTGAAACTGCGAAGGGATGTGGTACCCCTCACTAAATCGCAAACGCGTGAGATAAAAAAATGTTTTCATTGTGTACTTGCGTCTTACTTCAAAGTCACATTTGTGCATCAAGCGTGAAGCGTTAAGTTTTAATAAAATCAGTTGTCATAACATGTTTTCCCCAGAAACGTTTCTCCAGAGTGAGGAGTTTAACAAACCTGCTTAACGCGATCGGGTATGAGCAGTCTGTCGTCCCTAATTTAAGGCCACTTTTAATGTAGAAAGAAAATGCTAGGTGACTGCATTTCACGATGTCATTGCAATGTAAACTATAAAACCAATGTTTCAATGCAAAATATTCCCGTTTTCTTTTTCTCTTTTTCTTTCCATTTTTTTTTTATTTTTTTATTTTTTATTTCTTTTTTGCGTTAGTGTTCTGGTGGGCGAAACACTTTTTTCCTCTAATCTTTACTTTATACAGGAAACATTTTTTTTTATTTTACTTTTTAGTGATTGTAAATTGCATATTGGTCTCCTGTGGTTTTTCATAATATTACTATTGTACGATTTTAAACTTTTGAAATATTAATGCTAACATTAGCAAAGTGTTGTAGTTCAGAAAATTTAATCGTTATCATCTTTCTCATCTATTTTTATTAATGTTTATACGCTCCAAATTATTCGTGATATAACGAATAAGACATGTGCAACACGATGTTCTTCAAATTAAAAACAAAACAAAAACTGTAACGGTATTAAACGTCTTACATGTTTCTGACTGTTTGCTTTACTAATAAATGATACTCACTTATTTTTGAAAACCCGCGTATTGGTATTTTTCAGAAAATCGAAATTCATAAAATGAATCTGTCCACCGTTATGGAATTATGTTTTTTATTACCGTAGTTGCATTTTAGTTTTAAGTGCCATGCCGTCATATTTTCTCAATACCGGTAATCATTTGCATTTTCTGTTGCAGGATTTCAATATGTATTAAATTCGTGTATTCGTTTTAATGCAACATTACTATACATAATTTATAAGAGCATTCTGTTTACTTCGTTTTTCACATTTGTATTCAGATAATTTTTTTGGGTATGTGTCATTAAATTTCTATCAAGCAATCATTTACTGAAAACGTTGCAGTAGGTGGATAGAATTGGGCATGTAGAAACTCAAAAGCATATAATTACATTATAGATTTTTAACAAGAAGGTAAACTGTGTTTAACATATCAGTCGATTGATATCTTGAATGTTTTGCTATCTTTCTTTTCCACCACGTAGCACGAAACACCGCACTAACAATGGAATGACACTATATTATTGTCATGCAAGGTTTTGAAAAATTAGCAAGGATGGACGATGTTCTTACACATTATATTTCGATTTGTTCCGATCTGCAGAGGATCAGAGTAGACATAATATTTCCAAAGTTGGCAATTATTGGTTCTGCTTCCAATCGATCGGATATTTGTTCTGCAATAATTGATGATGTAATAATATTTGTCTTTCTTTTTAAAATGTGCAACCCAGCGAAACTGACTTACACAACTAGTGCTGAAGTTTCGCGCGTTACTGATAAACAATCAACAGTTTGGAAATCAAATTTAAATTCTCATCACATTGTATTAGAAGCTATTTTTCATAACGACTCTCTTCGAGCAGGTAAAACAGACTTTTAGAACATAACCGGCATCCAGCTTAGGTAAGAGCACGCTGATTCTTCGAGTAAACCCTTTCCCATATCATAAGCTGCGTATATTTCTGCTTTACCCATACAACCAAATAGTACTACGTACGTCTGTAAACCTCAATTTTTTTATAAAAGTGTAGTTGCAAGCGAGTAGAAAATAGCACATTATCTCGTTTATACATGACGGGAAATTATTTTAAATTTGACTAAGCAAAACCAGAGCAACAGCCAAAATCGCATACAATCGCTGCTCTCCAGGAAACGCCGTATCAGTTTTTAGTACTAAACAAGATAGATGACACCGAATTTTCGGGTGTAATAAGCATGTCTTTTGACTCCGTTCTGACGCAAATTTAATTTAACAAAGCTATTCAAAGTCAATGGAACCGGTATGAAAAACAATAATATCTGACGGAAGAAAGAAGTTTTCAGTTGGGATTTTAATCCCTCAGATATTGTTGTAAACGGAATTGTGAGCTTACGCCCTATGGTTGCAGACTTGTGCGTTAAGAAAAACATGAATTTATATGAGAAAAATTTCGCACCGGAAACGTTCTCCAACATAGAAGGGATTTTTCAAATCGGACTCTTAGAAACGGAGATATCGACAAAAAAAAGATGTGACTTTACGTCCCCTGGTGGGAACACCATGCATTATTTTAGAAAGAAAGTATTCTCAAAATGTTTTTCCATATGAGGCCTACCGGTCCAAGAAAAAAAAATTTAGTCGAGTTTCCAGGAGCACAGATTTTGCTACAAATACATAAGAAGCAGGAATTAACTCTTATGCCCCCTCGCGGCCAAACCATTCTTTACCAAACATAAGAAATTACGTGAAAAATATTTTCCATCAGGTTTTGTATGCGATACAGAAAGAATTTTTCAAATCGGAGTTTTAGAAGCAGAAATAACGAAAAAAACGCAATTTACCTTTATGCCCCGTAGCGGGAAGACTATAATTTACTTGAAAATTTTGCATTTATAAGAAAAGCATTTCGCATCTGAAACACTATCCAACAAAGTAGAAATTTTTCAAATCGGACTCCTAGAAGTAGAGTATTGAGAAAGATAAGATATACATCTACGCCCCCTTTCGTAAAAACCATGCATTATTTCAAAAAGAAAATGTTCCTAAAAGGTTTGTCGACATGAGTAGTATGAGTCTACAAACAATGTTTTTCTCAATCAAGAATTTAGAAGCTTATATTTTGCTACAAATACATCAGAAGCGGAAATTAAGACTTACGCCACCTGGTGGCCCAACTATTTTTTCAAAAATTAGAAATTATGTGCAAAGGATTTTCCATCAGGAGCTATATCCGGTGCAGAAAGAATCTTTCAAATCGGAGATTTAGAAGCAGATATATAGGGGGTGGGGGAAGCAATTTACCATTACGCCCCTTAGCAAAAGGTCTATGACATACATGAAAATTTTGAAACTACATGAAAAACATGTCACACCGAAAACACTCCAACAAAGAAGGAATTTTTAAATCGGACTCCTAGAAGTAGAGATATTGGCAAAAATAAGATATACATCTACGGCCCCTGGCGTAGAAATAGTGCACTATTTTAAAAAGAAAATGTTTCTAAAAGGTTTGTCGACATGAGTACTATCTCTCTACAAACCACGAGTTTTTTCAATCAAGAATTTAGAAGCTCATATTTTGCTGCAAATACTTCAGAAGCGGAAAATAAGGTTTACGCCACCTGGTTGAAGAACCATTGTTTTTACAAAAATTAGGAATTATGTGCAAACGATTTCCTATCAGGAGCTGTAACCTGTGCAGAAAGAACTTTTCAAATCGGATATTTAGAAGCAGAGTTATAGGGGAAAACACAATTTACCTCTACGCCCACTAGCGGAAAGTCTATGACATACTTGAAAATTTTGAAACTACATGAAAAACATGTCACACCGGAAACACTATCCAACAAAGAAAAAAAATTTTAAATCGGACTCGTAGAAGTAGAGATATTGGCAAAAATACGATATACATCTACGCCCTCTGGCGGACAAACTGTGGAATATTTTATGAAGAAAATATTCCGAAAATGTTTATCGATGTGAGTGGCATTAGTCCACGAAAGAATTTTTTCAATCGATATTATAGAAGCTCAGATTTTATGGTAAATACATCATCAGCAAAAATGAACGCTTACGCCCCCTGGTGGCCAAAGTATGCTTTACCAAAAATTTTAAATTATATGCAAATCATTTTTCATCAAGAGAAGCGCTGAAGAAAATAATTTTCAAATCAGGGTTTTAGAAGAACAGTTATCGGGAAAAATATAATTTACTTTTACGCCTCCTAGCGGAAAATCTATGCATAATTTGAAAAAGTAACTATATCTAAAATACTATTCGACATAAATGGAATCGAAAGATAAAATAATTTTTTCAATTGGATGTTTAGAAGCAAATAAGCGAAATAAAACGTATTTTTGAATTCGACGTCATCTGCATTTACGCCCCCTAGCGGCAAAATAGTCATCGTAAAAAAAACCAAAGTAAAGGATCATCATTCGCATATTTCCAGCTTCCCAATGCAAAAAGAATGTTGCAAATCGGACTAATATTTGCAGAGATATCTTGTGTACAGACGGACGGACGGACGACGGACAAACCGGTAACGTAAGCACGATCTTTTTTTACAAAAGACGTGCTAAAAAGGAAGCACATGATATCCTATCGTTTAGTCTAGATAGGCGGGAAATTTTGAATTCAGCTGAAAGGGAAAACTCTGTAAAACGAGCATTACTTCCCGGGTTTCCCACAACAGGACACTCTGTTATTGCAGACAAAATACTTTCAAAAATTAGCTTTAAAAAAAAAAGAAAAAAAGAAATGCGGTAATATAAACTTCATATTAGATAAAAGTGGCGAGGGCGACTTTAAAAGATGTACAGCATCAATCTTTGAACTGTGTCCGGGAATAAAATTCAAATAAATATACAGGCTTTACAGAATGTAGGGAACATTTGGAAAATGAAATATTTAAAAATTACCTTATTATACAAAAAGTGTACAAATTTTATAACTCTCACCGAAATCCACAAGGACGTGTTGCACTTGATTTTTTTTTTTTTGATTGGAGGTTTAACGACCAACGTGAGCAACTCAATGAGTTATAAGCAGTCGCCCTTCCCTAATTTAGGGTCACTGGTTCCAGGGAAAGGAAAGAGGCAGTGCCGTAAGAAAAGCACAACATCCATGCCTCACCGGGATTCGAACCCGGACCGCTTTCGGTCGAATGATCAGAAGCCACCGCTTAGGCCACTGCGCCACCTGGGAGTCGCTCCTATTTCCGAACTGAGGACATAGTGAAACTGCGAAGGGATGTGGTACCCCTCAATAAATCGCAAGCGCGTGAGATAAAAAAAATGTTTTCATTGTGTACTTGCGTCTTACTTCAAAGTCACATTTGTGCATCAAGCGTGAAGCGTTAAGTTTTAATAAAATCAGTTGTCATAACATGTTTTCCCCAGAAACGTTTCTCCAGAGTGAGGAGTTTAACAAACCTGCTTAACGCGATCGGGTATGAGCAGTCTGTCGTCCCTAATTTAAGGCCACTTTTAATGTAGAAAGAAAATGCTAGGTGACTGCATTTCACGATGTCATTGCAATGTAAACTATAAAACCAATGTTTCAATGCAAAATATTCCCGTTTTCTTTTTCTCTTTTTCTTTCCATTTTTTTTTATTTTTTTATTTTTTATTTCTTTTTTGCGTTAGTGTTCTGGTGGGCGAAACACTTTTTTCCTCTAATCTTTACTTTATACAGGAAACATTTTTTTTTATTTTACTTTTAGTGATTGTAAATTGCATATTGGTCTCCTGTGGTTTTTCATAATATTACTATTGTACGATTTTAAACTTTTGAAATATTAATGCTAACATTAGCAAAGTGTTGTAGTTCAGAAAATTTAATCGTTATCATCTTTCTCATCTATTTTTATTAATGTTTATACGCTCCAAATTATTCGTGATATAACGAATAAGACATGTGCAACACGATGTTCTTCAAATTAAAAACAAAACAAAAACTGTAACGGTATTAAACGTCTTACATGTTTCTGACTGTTTGCTTTACTAATAAATGATACTCACTTATTTTTGAAAACCCGCGTATTGGTATTTTTCAGAAAATCGAAATTCATAAAATGAATCTGTCCACCGTTATGGAATTATGTTTTTTATTACCGTAGTTGCATTTTAGTTTTAAGTGCCACGCCGTCATATTTTCTCAATACCGGTAATCATTTGCATTTTCTGTTGCAGGATTTCAATATGTATTAAATTCGTGTATTCGTTTTAATGCAACATTACTATACATAATTTATAAGAGCATTCTGTTTACTTCGTTTTTCACATTTGTATTCAGATAATTTTTTTGGGTATGTGTCATTAAATTTCTATCAAGCAATCATTTACTGAAAACGTTGCAGTAGGTGGATAGAATTGGGCATGTAGAAACTCAAAAGCATATAATTACATTATAGATTTTTAACAAGAAGGTAAACTGTGTTTAACATATCAGTCGATTGATATCTTGAATGTTTTGCTATCTTTCTTTTCCACCACGTAGCACGAAACACCGCACTAACAATGGAATGACACTATATTATTGTCATGCAAGGTTTTGAAAAATTAGCAAGGATAGACGATGTTCTTACACATTATATTTCGATTTGTTCCGATCTGCAGAGGATCAGAGTAGACATAATATTTCCAAAGTTGGCAATTATTGGTTCTGCTTCCAATCGATCGGATATTTGTTCTGCAATAATTGATGATGTAATAATATTTGTCTTTCTTTTTAAAATGTGCAACCCAGCGAAACTGACTTACACAACTAGTGCTGAAGTTTCGCGCGTTACTGATAAACAATCAACAGTTTGGAAATCAAATTTAAATTCTCATCACATTGTATTAGAAGCTATTTTTCATAACGACTCTCTTCGAGCAGGTAAAACAGACTTTTAGAACATAACCGGCATCTAGCTTAGGTAAGAGCACGCTGATTCTTCGAGTAAACCCTTTCCCATATCATAAGCTGCGTATATTTCTGCTTTACCCATACAACCAAATAGTACTACGTACGTCTGTAAACCTCAATTTTTTTATAAAAGTGTAGTTGCAAGCGAGTAGAAAATAGCACATTATCTCGTTTATACATGACGGGAAATTATTTTAAATTTGACTAAGCAAAACCAGAGCAACAGCCAAAATCGCATACAATCGCTGCTCTCCAGGAAACGCCGTATCAGTTTTTAGTACTAAACAAGATAGATGACACCGAATTTTCGGGTGTAATAAGCATGTCTTTTGACTCCGTTCTGACGCAAATTAAATTTAACAAAGCTATTCAAAGTCAATGGAACCGGTATGAAAAACAATAATATCTGACGGAAGAAAGAAGTTTTCAATTGGGATTTTAATCCCTCAGATATTGTTGTAAACGGAATTGTGAGCTTACGCCCTATGGTTGCAGACTTGTGCGTTAAGAAAAACATGAATTTATATGAGAAAAATTTCGCACCGGAAACGTTCTCCAACATAGAAGGGATTTTTCAAATCGGACTCTTAGAAACGGAGATATCGACAAAAAAAAGATGTGACTTTACGTCCCCTGGTGGGAACACCATGCATTATTTTAGGAAGAAAGTATTCTCAAAATGTTTTTCCATATGAGGCCTACCGGTCCAAGAAAAAAAATTTAGTCGAGTTTCCAGGAGCACAGATTTTGCTACAAATACATAAGAAGCAGGAATTAACTCTTATGCCCCCTCGCGGCCAAACCATTCTTTACCAAACATAAGAAATTACGTGAAAAATATTTTCCATCAGGTTTTGTATGCGATACAGAAAAAATTTTTCAAATCGGAGTTTTAGAAGCAGAAATAACGAAAAAAACGCAATTTACCTTTATGCCCCGTAGCGGAAAGACTATAATTTACTTGAAAATTTTGAATTTATAAGAAAAACATTTCGCATCTGAAACACTATCCGACAAAGTAGAAATTATTCAAAGCGGACTCCTAGAAGTACAGGATTGAGAAAGATAAGATACACATCTACGACCCCTGGCGTAAAAACCATGCATTATTTCAAAAAGAAAATGTTCCTAAAAGGTTTGTCGACATGAGTAGTATGAGTTTACAAACAATGTTTTTCTCAATCAAGAATTTAGAAGCTCATATTTTGCTGCAAATACTTCAGAAGCGGAAATTAAGATTTACGCCACCTGGTTGCAAAACCATTTTTTTTACAAAATTTAGGAATTATGTGCAAACGATTTCCTATCAGGAGCTGTATCCTGTGCAGAAAGAATTTTTCAAATCCGATATTTAGAAGCAGAGTTATAGGGGAAAACACAATTTACCTCTACGCCCCCTAGCGGAAAGTCTATGACATACTTGAAAATTTTGAAACTACATGAAAAACATGTCACACCGGAAACACTATCCAACAAAGAAAGAATGTTTTAAATCGGACTCGTGGAAGTAGAGATATTGGCAAAAATACGATATACGTCTACGCCCCCTGGCGGAGAAACTGTGGAATATTTTATGAAGAAAATATTCCGAAAATGTTTATCGATGTGAGTGGCATTAGTCCACGAAAGAATTTTTTCAATCGATATTATAGAAGCTCAGATTTTATGGTAAATACATCATAAGCAAAAATGAACTCTTACGCCCCCTGGTGGCCAAAGTATGCTTTACCAAAAATTTTAAATTATATGCAAAACATTTTCCATCAAGAGAAGCGCTGAAGCAAAAAATTTTCAAATCAGGGTTTTAGAAGAATAGTTATCGGGAAAAATATAATTTACTTTTACGCCTCCTAGCGGAAAATCTATGCATAATTTGAAAAAGTAACTATATCTAAAATGCTATTCGACATAAATGGAATCGAAAGATAAAATAATTTTTTCAATTGGATGTTTAGAAGCAAATAAGCGGAATAAAACGTATTTTTGAATTCGACATCATCTGCATTTACGCCCCCTAGCGGCGAAATGGTCATCGTAAAAAAAAACAAAGTAAAGGATCATCATTCGCATATTTTAAGCTTCCCAATGCAAAAAGAATGTTTCAAATCGGACTAATAGTTGCAGAGATATCTTGGGTACAGACGGACGGTCGGACGACGGACAAACCGGTAACCTAAGCACGATCTTTTTTTACAAAAGACGTGATAAAAAGGAAGCACATGATATCCTATCGTTTAGTCTAGGTAGGCGGGAAATTTTGAATTCAGCTGGAAGGGAAAACTCTGTAAAACCAGCATGACTTCCCTGGTTTCCCACAACAGGACACTCTGTTGTTACAGTCAAAATACTTTCAAAAATTACCTTCTTAAAAAAAAAAAAAAGAAGTGCGGTACATATAAACTTCATGTTAGATAAAAGTGGCGAGGGCGACTTTAAAAGATGTACAGCATCAATCTTTGAACTGTGTCCGGGAATAAAATTCAAATAAATATACAGGCTTTACAGAATGTACGGAACATTTGGAAAATGAAATATTTAAAAATTACCTTATTATACAAAAAGTGTACAAATTTTATAACTCTCACCGAAATCCACAAGGACGTGTTGCACTTGATTTTTTCTGTTGTTTTTTTCTTATTGGAGGTTTAACGACCAACGTGAGCAACTCAATGAGTTATAAGCAGTCGCCCTTCCCAAATTTAGGGCCACTGATTCCAGGGAAAGGAAAGAGGCTGTGCCGTAAGAAAAGCACAACATCCATGCTTCACCGGGATTCGAACCCGGACCGCTTTCGGTCGAATGATCAGAAGCCACCGCTTAGACCACTGCGCCACCTGGGAGTCGCTTCTATTTCCGAACAGAGGACATAGTGAAGCTGTAAAGGGATGTGGTACCCCTCACTAAATAGCAAGCGCGTGAGATAAAAAAATGTTTTCATTGTGTACTTGCATCTTACTTCAAAGTCGCATTTGTGCATCAAGCGTGAAGCGTTAAGTTTTAATAAAATCAGTTGTGATAACATGTTTTCCCCAGAAACGTTTCTCCGGAGTGATTTTTTTTTTTTTTGATTGGAGGTTTAACGACCACCGTGAGCAACTCAATGGGCTATAAGCAGTCGCCCGTCCCTAATTTAGGGTCACTGGTTCCAGGGAAGGGAGAGAGCCAGTGCCGTAAGACAAACACAACATCCATGCCTGATCGGGATTCGAACCCGGACCCCTTACGGACGAATGATCAGAGGCCAACGCCTTAGACCACTGCGCCACCGGGGCGGCCCGGAGTGAGGAGTTTAACAAACCTGCTTAACGCGATCGGGTATGAGCAGTCTGTCATCCCTAATTTAAGGCCACTTTTAATGTAGAAAGAAAATGCTATTTGACTGCATTTCACGATGTCGTTGCAATGTAAACTATAAAACCAATGTTTCAATGCAAAATATTCCCGTTTTCTTTTTCTTTCCATTTTTTTTCATTTTTTTTATTTATTTATTTTTTTTTTTTTTGCTTTAGTGTTCTGGTGGACGAAACAGTTTTTTCTTCTAATCTTTACTTTATACAGGAAACATTTTTTTTATTTTTACTTTTAGTGATTGTAAATTGCATTTTGGTCTCATGCGGTTTTTCATAATAATACTATTGTACGATTTTAAACTTTTGAAATATTAATGCTAACATTAGCAAAGTGTTGTAGTTCAGAAAATTTAATCGTTATCATCTTTTTCATCTATTGTTATTAATGTTTATACGCTACAAAATATTCGTGATGTAACGAATAAGACATGTGCAACACGATGTTCTTCAAATTAAAAACAAAACAAAAACTGTAACGGTATTAAACGCCTTACATGTTTCTGACTGTTTGCTTTACTAATAAATGATACTCACTTATTTTTGAAAACCCGGTTATTGGTATTTTTCAGAAAATCGAAATTCATAAAATGAATCTGTCCACCGTTTTGGAATTATTTTTTTTATTACCGTAGTTGCATTTTAGTATTAAGTGCCACGCCGTCATATTTTCTCAATACCGGTAATCATTTGCATTTTCTGTTGCAGGATTTCAATATGTAAAATTGAAATCCTCCAATCAAAAAAAAAAATCACTCCGGAGAAACGTTTCTGGGGAAAACATGTTATCACAACTGATTTTATTAAAACTTAACGCTTCACGCTTGATGCACAAATGCGACTTTGAAGTAAGATGCATGTATTAAAATCGTGTATTCGTTTTAATGCAACATTACTATACATAATTTATAAGAGCATTCTGTTTGCTTCGTTTTTCACATTTGTATTCAGATAATTTTTTTGGGTATGTGTCATTACATTTCTATCAACCAATCATTTACTGAAAGCGTTGCAGTAGGTGGATAGAATTGGGCATGTGGAAACTCAAAAGCATATAATTACATTATAGATTTTTAACAAGAAGGTAAACTGTGTTTAACATATCAGTCGAATGATATCTTGAATGTTTTGCTATCTTTCTTTTCCACCACGTAGCACGAAACACCGCACTAACAATGGAATGACACTATACTATTGTCATGCAAGGTTTTGAAAAATTAGCAAGGATGGACGATGTTCTTACACATTATATTTCGATTTGTTAAGATCTGCAGAGGATCAGAGTAGACATAATATTTCCAAAGTTGGCAATTATTGGTTCTGCTTCCAATCGATCGGATATTTGTTCTGCAATAATTGATGATGTAATAATGTTTGTCTTTCTTTTTAACACGTGCAACACAACGAAACTGACTTACACAACTAGTGCTGAAGTTTCACGCGTTACTGATAAACAATCAACAGTTTGGAAATCAAATTTAAATTCTCATCACATTGTATTAGAAGGTATTTTTCATAACGACTCTCTTCGAGCTGGTAAAACAGACTTTTAGAACATAACCGGCATCCAGCTTAGGTAAGAGCACGCTGATTCTTCGAGTAAACCCTTTCCCATATCATAAGCTGCGTAGATTTCTGCTTTACCCATACAACCAAATAGTACTACGTACGTCTGTAAACCTCAATTTTTTTATAAAAGTGTAGTTGCAAGCGAGTAGAAAATAGCACATTATCTCGTTTATACATGACGGGAAATTATTTTAAATTTGACTGAGCAAAACCAGAGCAACAGCCAAAATCGCATACAATCGCTTCTCTCCAGGAAACGCCGTATCAGTTTTTAGTACTAAACAAGATAGATGACACCGAATTTTCGGGTGTAATAAGCATGTCTTTTGACTCCGTTCTGACGCAAATTAAATTTAACAAAGCTATTCAAAGTCAATGGAACCGGTATGAAAAACAATAGTATCTGACGGAAGAAAGAAGTTTTCAATTGGGATTTTAATCCCTCAGATATTGTTGTAAACGGAATTGTGAGCTTACGATCTATGGTTGCAGACTTGTGCGTTAAGAAAAACATGAATTTATATGAGAAAAATTTCGCACCGGAAACGTTCTCCAACATAGAAGGGATTTTTCAAATCGGACTCTTAGAAACGGAGATATCGACAAAAAAGATGTGACTTTACGTCCCCTGGTGGGAACACCATGCATTATTTTAGGAAGAAAGTATTCTTAAAATGTTTTTCCATATGAGGCCTACCGGTCCAAGAAAAAAAAATTTAGTCGAGTTTCCAGGAGCACAGATTTTGCTACAAATACATAAGAAGCAGGAATTAACTCTTATGCCCCCTCGCGGCCAAACCATTCTTTACCAAACATAAGAAATTACGTGAAAAATATTTTCAATCAGGTTTTGTATGCGATACAGAAAGAATTTTTCAAATCGTTGTTTTAGAAGCAGAAATAACGAAAAAAACGCAATTTACCTTTATGCCCCGTAGCGGGAAGACTATAATTTACTTGAAAATTATGCATTTATAAGAAAAACATTTCGCATCTGAAACACTATCCAACAAAGTAGAAATTTTTCAAATCGGACTCCTAGAAGTAGAGGATTGAGAAAGATAAGATATACATCTACGCCCCCTTTCGTAAAAACCAAGCATTATTTCAAAAAGAAAATGTTCCTAAAAGGTTTGTCGACATGAGTAGTATGAGTCTACAAACAATGTTTTTCTCAATCAAGAATTTAGAAGCTTATATTTTGCTATAAATACATCAGAAGCGGAAATTAAGACTTACGCCACCTGGTGGCCCAACTATTTTTTCAAAAATTAGAAATTATGTGCAAAGGATTTTCCATCAGGAGCTATATCCGGTGCAGAAAGAATCTTTCAAATCGGAGATTTAGAAGCAGATATATAGGGGGTGGGGGAAGCAATTTACCATTACGCCCCCTAGCAAAAGGTCTATGACATACATGAAAATTTTGAAACTACATGAAAAACATGTCACACCGGAAACACTCCAACAAAGAAGGAATTTTTAAATCGGACTCCTAGAAGTAGAGATATTGGCAAAAATAAGATATACATCTACGGCCCCTGGCGTAGAAATAGTGCATTATTTTAAAAAGAAAATGTTTCTAAAAGGTTTGTCGACATGAGTACTATCTCTCTACAAACCACGAGTTTTTTCAATCAAGAATTTAGAAGCTCATATTTTGCTGCAAATACTTCAGAAGCGGAAATTAAGATTTACGCCACCTGGTTGCAGAACCATTGTTTTTACAAAAATTAGGAATTATGTGCAAACGATTTCCTATCAGGAGCTGTATCCTGTGCAGAAAGAACTTTTCAAATCGGATATTTAGAAGCAGAGTTATAGGGGAAAACACAATTTACCTCTACGCCCACTAGCGGAAAGTCTATGACATACTTGAAAATTTTGAAACTACATGAAAAACATGTCACACCGGAAACACTATCCAACAAAGAAATAATTTTTAAATCGAACTCGTAAAAGTAGAGATATTGGCAAAAATACGATATACATCTACGCCCCCTGGCGGAGAAACTGTGGAATATTTTATGAAGAAAATATTCCGAAAATGTTTATCGATGTGAGTGGCATTAGTCCACGAAAGAATTTTTTCAATCGATATTATAGAAGCTCAGATTTTATGGTAAATACATCATCAGCAAAAATGAACGCTTACGCCCCCTGGTGGCCAAAGTATGCTTTACCAAAAATTTTAAATTATATGCAAAGCATTTTCCATCAAGAGAAGCGCTGAAGAAAATAAATTTCAAATCAGGGTTTTAGAAGAATAGTTATCGGGAAAAATATAATTTACTTTTACGCCTCCTAGCGGAAAATCTATGCATAATTTGAAAAAGTAACTATATCTAAAATACTATTCGACATAAATGGAATCGAAAGATAAAATAATTTTTTCAATTGGATGTTTAGAAGCAAATAAGCGGAATAAAACGTATTTTTGAATTCGACATCATCTGCATTTACGCCCCCTAGCGGCGAAATGGTCATCGTAAAAAAAAAACAAAGTAAAGGATCATCATTCGCATATTTCTAGCTTCCCAATGCAAAAAGAATGTTTCAAATCGGACTAATAGTTGCAGAGATATCTTGGGTACAGACGGACGGACGGACGACGGACAAACCGGTAACCTAAGCACGATCTTTTTTTACAAAAGACGTGATAAAAGGAAGCACATGATATCCTATCGTTTAGTCTAGGTAGGCGGGAAATTTTGAATTCAGCTGGAAGGGAAAACTCTGTAAAACCAGCATGACTTCCCTGGTTTCCCACAACAGGACACTCTGTTGTTACAGTCAAAATACTTTCAAAAATTACCTTCTTAAAAAAAAAAAAAGAAGTGCGGTACATATAAACTTCATGTTAGATAAAAGTGGCGAGGGCGACTTTAAAAGATGTACAGCATCAATCTTTGAACTGTGTCCGGGAATAAAATTCAAATAAATATACAGGCTTTACAGAATGTAGGGAACATTTGGAAAATGAAATATTTAAAAATTACCTTATTATACAAAAAGTGTACAAATTTTATAACTCTCACCGAAATCCACAACGACGTGTTGCACTTGATTTTTTCTGTTGTTTTTTTCTTATTGGAGGTTTAACGACCAACGTGAGCAACTCAATGAGTTATAAGCAGTCGCCCTTCCCAAATTTAGGGCCACTGTTTCCAAGGAAAGGAAAGAGGCTGTGCCGTAAGAAAAGCACAACATCCATGCTTCACCGGGATTCGAACCCGGACCGCTTTCGGTCGAATGATCAGAAGCCACCGCTTAGACCACTGCGCCACCTGGGAGTCGCTTCTATTTCCGAACAGAGGACATAGTGAAGCTGTAAAGGGATGTGGTCCCCATCACTAAATAGCAAGCGCGTGAGATAAAAAAAATGTTTTCATTGTGTACTTGCATCTTACTTCAAAGTCGCATTTGTGCATCAAGCGTGAAGCGTTAAGTTTTAATAAAATTAGTTGTGATAACATGTTTTCCCCAGAAACGTTTCTCCGGAGTGATTTTTTTTTTGATTGGAGGTTTAACGACCACCGTGAGCAACTCAATGGGCTATAAGCAGTCGCCCGTCCCTAATTTAGGGTCACTGGTTCCAGGGAAGGGAGAGAGCCAGTGCCGTAAGACAAACACAACATCTAGGCTTGATCGGGATTCGAACCCGGACCCCTTACGGACGAATGATCAGAGGCCAACGCCTTAGACCACTGCGCAACCGGGGCGGCCCGGAGTGAGGAGTTTAACAAACCTGCTTAACGCGATCGGGTATGAGCAGTCTGTCGTCCCTAATTTAAGGCCACTTTTAATGTAGAAAGAAAATGCTAGGTGACTGCATTTCACGATGTCGTTGCAATGTAAACTATAAAACCAATGTTTCAATGCAAAATATTCCCGTTTTCTTTTTCTTTCCATTTTTTTTTATTTTTTTTATTTATTTATTTTTTTTTTTTTGCTTTAGTGTTCTGGTGGACGAAACACTTTTTTCTTCTAATCTTTACTTTATACAGGAAACATTTTTTTTATTTTTACTTTTAGTGATTGTAAATTGCATTTTGGTCTCATGCGGTTTTTCATAATAATACTATTGTACGATTTTAAACTTTTGAAATATTAATGCTAACATTAGCAAAGTGTTGTAGTTCAAAAAATTTAATCGTTATCATCTTTTTCATCTATTGTTATTAATGTTTATACGCTACAAAATATTCGTGATGTAACGAATAAGACATGTGCAACACGATGTTCTTCAAATTAAAAACAAAACAAAAACTGTAACGGTATTAAACGCCTTACATGTTTCTGACTGTTTGCTTTACTAATAAATGATACCCACTTATTTTTGAAAACCCGGTTATTGGTATTTTTCAGAAAATCGAAATTCATAAAATGAATCTGTCCACCGTTTTGGAATTATTGTTTTTTATTACCGTAATTGCATTTTAGTATTAAGTGCCACGCCGTCATATTTTCTCAATACCGGTAATCATTTGCATTTTCTGTTGCAGGATTTCAATATGTATTAAAATCGTGTATTCGTTTTAATGCAACATTACTATACATAATTTATAAGAGCATTCTGTTTGCTTCGTTTTTCACATTTGTATTCAGATAATTTTTTTGGGTATGTGTCATTACATTTCTATCAACCAATCATTTACTGAAAGCGTTGCAGTAGGTGGATAGAATTGGGCATGTGGAAACTCAAAAGCATATAATTACATTATAGATTTTTAACAAGAAGGTAAACTGTGTTTAACATATCAGTCGATTGATATCTTGAATGTTTTGCTATCTTTCTTTTACACCACGTAGCACGAAACACCGCACTAACAATGGAATGACACTATACTATTGTCATGCAAGGTTTTGAAAAATTAGCAAGGATGGACGATGTTCTTACACATTATATTTCGATTTGTTAAGATCTGCAGAGGATCAGAGTAGACATAATATTTCCAAAGTTGGCAATTATTGGTTCTGCTTCCAATCGATCGGATATTTGTTCTGCAATAATTGATGATGTAATAATGTTTGTCTTTCTTTTTAAAACGTGCAACACAACGAAACTGACTTACACAACTAGTGCTGAAGTTTCACGCGTTACTGATAAACAATCAACAGTTTGGAAATCAAATTTAAATTCTCATCACATTGTATTAGAAGGTATTTTTCATAACGACTCTCTTCGAGCTGGTAAAACAGACTTTTAGAACATAACCGGCATCCAGCTTAGGTAAGAGCACGCTGATTCTTCGAGTAAACCCTTTCCCATATCATAAGCTGCGTATATTTCTGCTTTACCCATACAACCAAATAGTACTACGTACGTCTGTAAACCTCAATTTTTTTATAAAAGTGTAGTTGCAAGCGAGTAGAAAATAGCACATTATCTCGTTTATACATGACGGGAAATTATTTTAAATTTGACTGAGCAAAACCAGAGCAACAGCCAAAATCGCATACAATCGCTTCTCTCCAGGAAACGCCGTATCAGTTTTTAGTACTAAACAAGATAGATGACACCGAATTTTCGGGTGTAATAAGCATGTCTTTTGACTCCGTTCTGACGCAAATTAAATTTAACAAAGCTATTCAAAGTCAATGGAACCGGTATGAAAAACAATAGTATCTGACGGAAGAAAGAAGTTTTCAATTGGGATTTTAATCCCTCAGATATTGTTGTAAACGGAATTGTGAGCTTACGATCTATGGTTGCAGACTTGTGCGTTAAGAAAAACATGAATTTATATGAGAAAAATTTCGCACCGGAAACGTTCTCCAACATAGAAGGGATTTTTCAAATCGGACTCTTAGAAACGGAGATATCGACAAAAAAAGATGTGACTTTACGTCCCCTGGTGGGAACACCATGCATTATTTTAGGAAGAAAGTATTCTCAAAATGTTTTTCCATATGAGGCCTACCGGTCCAAGAAAAAAAAATTTAGTCGAGTTTCCAGGAGCACAGATTTTGCTACAAATACATAAGAAGCAGGAATTAACTCTTATGCCCCCTCGCGGCCAAACCATTCTTTACCAAACATAAGAAATTACGTGAAAAATATTTTCAATCAGGTTTTGTATGCGATACAGAAAGAATTTTTCAAATCGTTGTTTTAGAAGCAGAAATAACGAAAAAAACGCAATTTACCTTTATGCCCCGTAGCGGGAAGACTATAATTTACTTGAAAATTTATGCATTTATAAGAAAAACATTTCGCATCTGAAACACTATCCAACAAAGTAGAAATTTTTCAAATCGGACTCCTAGAAGTAGAGGATTGAGAAAGATAAGATATACATCTACGCCCCCTTTCGTAAAAACCAAGCATTATTTCAAAAAGAAAATGTTCCTAAAAGGTTTGTCGACATGAGTAGTATGAGTCTACAAACAATGTTTTTCTCAATCAAGAATTTAGAAGCTTATATTTTGCTATAAATACATCAGAAGCGGAAATTAAGACTTACGCCACCTGGTGGCCCAACTATTTTTTCAAAAATTAGAAATTATGTGCAAAGGATTTTCCATCAGGAGCTATATCCGGTGCAGAAAGAATCTTTCAAATCGGAGATTTAGAAGCAGATATATAGGGGGTGGGGAAGCAATTTACCATTACGCCCCCTAGCAAAATGTCTATGACATACATGAAAATTTTGAAACTACATGAAAAACATGTCACACCGGAAACACTCCAACAAAGAAGGAATTTTTAAATCGGACTCCTAGAAGTAGAGATATTGGCAAAAATAAGATATACATCTACGGCCCCTGGCGTAGAAATAGTGCATTATTTTAAAAAGAAAATGTTTCTAAAAGGTTTGTCGACATGAGTACTATCTCTCTACAAACCACGAGTTTTTTCAATCAAGAATTTAGAAGCTCATATTTTGCTGCAAATACTTCAGAAGCGGAAATTAAGATTTACGCCACCTGGTTGCAGAACCATTGTTTTTACAAAAATTAGGAATTATGTGCAAACGATTTCCTATCAGGAGCTGTATCCTGTGCAGAAAGAACTTTTCAAATCGGATATTTAGAAGCAGAGTTATAGGGGAAAACACAATTTACCTCTACGCCCACTAGCGGAAAGTCTATGACATACTTGAAAATTTTGAAACTACATGAAAAACATGTCACACCGGAAACACTATCCAACAAAGAAAGAATGTTTTAAATCGAACTCGTAGAAGTAGAGATATTGGCAAAAATACGATATACCTCTACGCCCCCTGGCGGAGAAACTGTGGAATATTTTATGAAGAAAATATTCCGAAAATGTTTATCGATGTGAGTGGCATTAGTCCACGAAAGAATTTTTTCAATCGATATTATAGAAGCTCAGATTTTATGGTAAATACATCATAAGCAAAAATGAACTCTTACGCCCCCTGGTGGCCAAAGTATGCTTTACCAAAAATTTTAAATTATATGCAAAGCATTTTCCATCAAGAGAAGCGCTGAAGAAAAAATTTTCAAATCAGGGTTTTAGAAGAATAGTTATCGAGAAAAATATAATTTACTTTTACGCCTCCTAGCGTAAAATCTATGCATAATTTGAAAAAGTAACTATATCTAAAATACTATTCGACATAAATGGAATCGAAAGATAAAATAATTTTTTCAATTGGATGTTTAGAAGCAAATAAGCGGAATAAAACGTATTTTTGAATTCGACATCATCTGCATTTACGCCCCCTAGCGGCGAAATTGTCATCGTAAAAAAAAACCAAAGTAAAGGATCATCATTCGCATATTTCCAGCTTCCCAATGCAAAAAGAATGTTGCAAATCGGACTAATATTTGTAGAGATATCTTGGGTACAGACGGACGGACGGACGACGGACAAACCGGTAACGTAAGCACGATCTTTTTTTACAAAAGACGTGCTAAAAAGGAAGCACATGATATCCTATCGTTTAGTCTAGATAGGCGGGAAATTTTGAATTTAGCGGAAGGGAAAACTCTGTAAAACGAGCATTACTTCCCTGGTTTCCCACAACAGGACACTCTGTTACTGCAGACAAAATACTTTCAAAAATTAGCTTTAAAAAAAAAAAAAAAAAGAAATGCGGTACATATAAACTTCATATTAGATAAAAGTGGCGAGGGCGACTTTAAAAGATGTATGTACATCATCAATCTTTGAACTGTGTCCGGGAATAAAATTCAAATAAATATACAGGCTTTACAGAATGTAGGGAACATTTGGAAAATGAAATATTTAAAAATTACCTTATTATACAAAAAGTGTACAAATTTTATAACTCTCACCGAAATCCACAAGGACGTGTTGCACTTGATTTTTTCTGTTGTTTTTTTCTTATTGGAGGTTTAACGACCAACGTGAGCAACTCAATGGGTGATAAGCAGTCGCCCTTCCCTAATTTAGGGTCACTGGTTAAAGGGAAAGGAAAGAGGCAGTGCCGTAAGAAAAGCGCAACATCCATGCCTCACCGGGATTCGAACCCGGACCGCTTTCGGTCGAATGATCAGAAGCCACCGCTTAGACCACTGCGCCACCTGGGAGTCGCTTCTATTTCCGAACAGAGGACATAGTGAAACTGCGAAGGGATGTGGTACCCCTCACTAAATCGCAAGCGCGTGAGATAAAAAAAATGTTTTCATTGTGTACTTGCGTCTTACTTCAAAGTCACATTTGTGCATCAAGCGTGAAGCGTTAAGTTTTAATAAAATCAGTTGTCATAACATGTTTTCCCCAGAAACGTTTCTCCGGAGTGATTTTTTTTTTTTTTTGATTGGAGGTTTAACGACCACCGTGAGCAACTCAATGGGCTATAAGCAGTCGCCCGTCCCTAATTTAGGGTCACTGGTTCCAGGGAAGGGAGAGAGCCAGTGCCGTAAGACAAACACAACATCCATGCCTGATCGGGATTCGAACCCGGACCCCTTACGGACGAATGATCAGAGGCCAACGCCTTAGACCACTGCGCCACCGGGGCGGCCCGGAGTGAGGAGTTTAACAAACCTGCTTAACGCGATCGGGTATGAGCAGTCTGTCGTCCCTAATTTAAGGCCACTTTTAATGTAGAAAGAAAATGCTAGGTGACTGCATTTCACGATGTCATTGCAATGTAAACTATAAAACCAATGTTTCAATGCAAAATATTCCCGTTTTCTTTTTCTCTTTTTCTTTCCATTTTTTTTTATTTTTTTATTTTTTATTTCTTTTTTGCGTTAGTGTTCTGGTGGACGAACCAGTTTTTTCTTCTAATCTTTACTTTATACAGGTAAACATTCTTTTTTATTTTTACTTTTAGTGATTGTAAATTGCATATTGGTCTCCTGTGGTTTTTCATAATATTACTATTGTACGATTTTAAACTTTTGAAATATTAATGCTAACATTTGCAAAGTGTTGTAGTTCAGAAAATTTAATCGTTATCATCTTTCTCATCTATTTTTATTAATGTTTATACGCTACAAATTATTCGTGATATAACGAATAAGACATGTGCAACACGATGTTCTTCAAATTAAAAACAAAACAAAAACTGTAACGGTATTAAACGTCTTACATGTTTCTGACTGTTTGCTTTACTAATAAATGATACTCACTTATTTTTGAAAACCCGCGTATTGGTATTTTTCAGAAAATCGAAATTCATAAAATGAATCTGTCCACCGTTTGTGGAATTATGTTTTTTATTACCGTAGTTGCATTTTAGTTTTAAGTGCCACGCCGTCATATTTTCTCAATACCGGTAATCGTTTGCATTTTCTGTTGCAGGATTTCAATATGTAAAATTGAAATCCTCCAATCAAAAAAAAAAATCACTCGGAGAAACGTTTCTGGGGAAAACATGTTATCACAACTGATTTTATTAAAACTTAACGCTTCACGCTTGATGCACAAATGCGACTTTGAAGTAAGATGCATGTATTAAATTCGTGTATTCGTTTTAATGCAACATTACTATACATAATTTATAAGAGCATTCTGTTTACTTCGTCTTTCACATTTGTATCCAGATAATTTTTTTGGGTATGTGTCATTACATTTCTATCAAGCAATCATTTACTGAAAGCGTTGCAGTAGGTGGATAGAACTGGGCATGGGGAAACTCAAAAGCATATAATTACATTATAGATTTTTAACAAGAAGGTAAACTGTGTTTAACATATCAGTCGATTGATATCTTGAATGTTTTGCTATCTTTCTTTTCCACCACGTAGCACGAAACACCGCACTAACAATGGAATGACACTATACTATTGTCATGCAAGGTTTTGAAAAATTAGCAAGGATGGACGATGTTCTTACACATTATATTTCGATTTATTCCGATCTGCAGAGGATCAGAGTAGACATAATATTTCCAAAGTTGGCAATTATTGGTTCTGCTTCCAATCGATCGGATATTTGTTCTGCAATAATTGATGATGTAATAATATTTGTCTTTCTTTTTGAAATGTGCAACCCAGCGAAACTGACTTACACAACTAGTGCTGAAGTTTCGCGCGTTACTGATAAACAATCAACAGTTTGGAAATCAAATTTAAATTCTCATCACATTGTATTAGAAGCTATTTTTCATAACGACTCTCTTCGAGCTGGTAAAACAGACTTTTAGAACATAACCGGCATCCAGCTTAGGTAAGAGCACGCTGATTCTTCGAGTAAACCCTTTCCCATATCATAAGCTGCGTATATTTCTGCTTTACCCATACAACCAAATAGTACTACGTACGTCTGTAAACCTCAATTTTTTTATAAAAGTGTAGTTGCAAGCGAGTAGAAAATAGCACATTATCTCGTTTATACATGACGGGAAATTATTTTAAATTTGACTAAGCAAAACCAGAGCAACAGCCAAAATTGCATACAATCGCTGCTCTCCAGGAAACGCCGTATCAGTTTTTAGTACTAAACAAGATCGATGACACCGAATTTTTGGGTGTAATAAACACGTCTTTTGACTCCGTTCTGAGGCAAATTAAATTTAACAAAGCTATTCAAAGTCAATGGAACCGGTATGAAAAACAATAGTATCTGACGGAAGAAAGAAGTTTTCAATTGGGATTTTAATCCCTCAGATATTGTTGTAAACGGAATTGTGAGCTTACGCCCTATATTTGCAGACTTGTGCGTTAAGAAAAACATGAATTTATATGAGAAAAATTTCGCCATGGAAACGTTCTCCAACATAGAAGGGATTTTTCAAATCGGACTCTTAGAAACAGAGATATCGACAAAAAAGATGTGACTTTACGTCCCCTGGTGGGAACACCATGCATTATTTTAGGAAGAAAATATTCTCAAAATGTTTTTCCATATGAGGCCTACCGGTCCAAGAAAAAAAAATTTAGTCGAGTTTCCAGGAGCACAGATTTTGCTGCAAATACATAACAAGCAGGAATTAACTCTTATGCCCCCTCGCGGCCAAATCATTCTTTACCAAACATAAGAAATTACGTGAAAAATATTTTCCATCAGGTTTTGTATGCGATACAGAAAGAATTTTTCAAATCGGAGTTTTAGAAGCAGAAATAACGAAAAAAACGCAATTTACCTTTATGCCCCGTAGCGGAAAGACTATTATTTACTTGAAAATTTTGCATTTATAAGAAAAACATTTCGCATCTGAAACACTATCCAACAAAGTAGGAATTTTTCAAATCGGACACCTAGAAGTAGAGGTATTGAGAACGATAAGATATACATCTACTCCCCCTGGCGTAAAAACCATGCATTATTTCAAAAAGAAAATGTTCCTAAAAGGTTTGTCGACATGAGTAGTATGAGTCTACAAACAATGTTTTTCTCAATCAAGAATTTAGAAGCTTATATTTTGCTACAAATACATCAGAAGCGGAAATTAAGACTTACGCCACCTGGTGGCCCAACTAATTTTTCAAAAATTAGAAATTATGTGCAAAGGATTTTCAATCAGGAGCTATATCCGGTGCAGAAATAATCTTTCAAATCGGAGATTTAGAAGCAGATATATAGGGGTGGGGGAAGCAATTTACCATTACGCCCCCTAGCAAAAAGTCTATGACATACATGAAAATTTTGAAACTACATGAAAAACATGTCACACCGGAAACACTATCCAACAAAGAAAGAATTTTTAAATCGGACTCCTAGAAGTAGAGATATTGGCAAAAATAAGATATACATCTACGCCCCCTGGCGTAGAAATCATGCATTATTTTAAAAAGAAAATGTTCCTAAAATGTTTGTCGACATGAGTACTATCTCTCTACAAACCACGAGTTTTTTCAATCAAGAATTTAGAAGCTCATATTTTGCTGCAAATACTTCAGAAGCGGAAATTAAGATTTACGCCGCCTGGTGGCAAAACCATTTTTTTTACAAAAATAAGGAATTATGTGCAAACGATTTCCCATCAGGAGCTGTATCCTGTGCAGAAAGAACTTTTCAAATCGGATATTTCGAAGCAGAGTTATAGGGGAAAACACAATTTACCTCTACGCCCTATAGCGGAAAGTCTATGACATACTTGGAAATTTTGAAACTATATGAAAAACATGTCACACCGGAAACACTATCCAACAAAGAAAGAATTTTTCAAATCGGACTCGTAGAAGTAGAGATATTGACAAAAATACGATATACATCTACGCCCCCTGGCGGAGAAACTGTGGAATATTTTAAGAAGAAAATATTCCGAAAATGTTTATCGATGTGAGTGGCATCAGTCCACGAAAGAAATTTTTCAATCGATATTATAGAAGCTCAGATTTTATGGTAAATACATCATAAGCAAAAATGAACCCTTACGCCCCCTGGTGGCCAAAGTATGCTTTACCAAAAATTTTAAATTATATGCAAAACATTTTCCATCAAGAGAAGCCCTGAAGAAAAAAATTTTCAAATCAGGGTTTTAGAAGAATAGTTATCGGGAAAAATATAATTTACTTTCACGCCCCCTAGCGGAAAATATATGCATAATTTGAAAAAGTAACTATATCTAAAATGCTATTCGACATAAATGGAATCGAAAGATAAATTAATTTTTTCAATTGGATGTTTAGAAGCAAATAAGCGGAATAAAACGTGTTTTTGAATTCGACATCATCTGAATTTACGCCCCCTAGCGGCGAAATTGCACATCGTAAAAAAAAAACAAAGTAAAGGATCATCATTCGCATATTTCAAGCTTCCCAGTGCAAAAAGAATGTTTCAAATCGGACTAATAGTTGCAGAGATATCTTGGGTACAGGCGGACGGACGCACGGACGGACGACGGACAAACCGGTAACGTAAGCACGATCTTGTTTTACAAAAGACGTGCTAAAAAGGAAGCACATGATATCCTATCGTTTAGTCTAGGTAGGCGGGAAATTTTGAATTCAGCGGAAGGAAAAACTCTGTAAAACGAGCATTACTTCCCTGGTTTCCCACAACAGGACACTCTGTTGTTACAGACAAAACACTTTCAAAAATTACCTTCTTAAAAAAAAAAAAAAGAAATGCGGTACATATAAACTTCATGTTAGATAAAAGTGGCGAGGGCGACTTTAAAAGATGTACAGCATCAAGCTTTGAACTGTGTCCGGGAATAAAATTCAAATAAATATACAGGCTTTACAGAATGTAGGGAACATTTGGAAAATGAAATATTTAAAAATTACCTTATTATACAAAAAGTGTACAAATTTTATAACTCTCACCGAAATCCACAAGGACGTGTTGCACTTGATTTTTTTTCTTATTGGAGGTTTAACGACCAACGTGAGCAACTCAATGGGTTATAAGCAGTCGCCCTTCCCTAATTTAGGGTCACTGGTTCCAGGGAAAGGAAAGAGGCAGTGCCGTAAGAAAAGCGCAACATCCATGCCTCACCGGGATTCGAACCCGGACCGCTTTCGGTCGAATGATCAGAAGCCACCGCTTAGACCACTGCGCCACCTGGGAGTCGCTTCTATTTCCGAACAGAGGACATAGTGAAACTGCGAAGGGATGTGGTACCCCTCACTAAATCGCAAGCGCGTGAGATAAAAAAAACGTTTTCATTGTGTACTTGCGTCTTACTTCAAAGTCACATTTGTGCATCAAGCGTGAAGCGTTAAGTTTTAATAAAATCAGTTGTCATAACATGTTTTCCCCAGAAACGTTTCTCCGGAGTGATTTTTTTTTTGATTGGAGGTTTAATGACCACCGTGAGCAACTCAATGGGCTATAAGCAGTCGCCCGTCCCTAATTTAGGGTCACTGGTTCCAGGGAAGGAGAGAGCCAGTGCCGTAAGACAAACACAACATCTAGGCTTGATCGGGATTCGAACCCGGACCCCTTACGGACGAATGATCAGAGGCCAACGCCTTAGACCACTGCGCAACCGGGGCGGCCCGGAGTGAGGAGTTTAACAAACCTGCTTAACGCGATCGGGTATGAGCAGTCTGTCGTCCCTAATTTAAGGCCACTTTTAATGTAGAAAGAAAATGCTAGGTGACTGCATTTCACGATGTCATTGCAATGTAAACTATAAAACCAATGTTTCAATGCAAAATATTCCCGTTTTCTTTTTCTCTTTTTCTTTCCATTTTTTTATTTTTTTTATTTTTTATTTTTTTTTTGCGTTAGTGTTCTGGTGGGCGAAACACTTTTTTCTTCTAATCTTTACTTTATACAGGAAACATTTTTTTTATTTTACTTTTAGTGATTGTAAATTGCATATTGGTCTCATGTGGTTTTTCATATTATTACTATTGTACGATTTTAAACTTTTGAAATATTAATGCTAACATTAGCAAAGTGTTGTAGTTCAGAAAATTTAATCGTTATCATCTTTCTCATCTATTTTTATTAATGTTTATACTCTCCAAATTATTCGTGATATAACGAATAAGACATGTGCAACACGATGTTCTTCAAATTAAAAACAAAACAAAAACTGTAACGGTATGAAACGTCTTACATGTTTCTGACTGTTTGCTTTACTAATAAATGATACCCACTTATTTTTGAAAACCCGCGTATTGGTATTTTTCAGAAAATCGAAATTCATAATATGAATCTGTCCACCGTTTTGGAATTATGTTTTTTATTACCGTAGTTGCATTTTAGTTTTAAGTGCCACGCCGTCATATTTTCTCAATACCGGTAATCATTTGCATTTTCTGTTGCAGGATTTCAATATGTATTAAATTCGTGTATTCGTTTTAATGCAACATTACTATACATAATTTATAAGAGCATTCTGTTTACTTCGTTTTTCACATTTGTATCCAGATAATTTTTTTGGGTATGTGTCATTACATTTCTATCAAGCAATCATTTACTGAAAGCGTTGCAGTAGGTGGATAGAACTGGGCATGTGGAAACTCAAAAGCATATAATTACATTATAGATTTTTAACAAGAAGGTAAACTGTGTTTAACATATCAGTCGATTGATATCTTGAATGTTTTGCTATCTTTCTTTTCCACCACGTAGCACGAAACACCGCACTAACAATTAAATGACACTATACTATTGTCATGCAAGGTTTTGAAAAATTAGCAAGGATGGACGATGTTCTTACACATTATATTTCGATTTATTCCGATCTGCAGAGGATCAGAGTAGACATAATATTTCCAAAGTTGGCAATTATTGGTTCTGCTTCCAATCGATCGGATATTTGTTCTGCAATAATTGATGATGTAATAATATTTGTCTTTCTTTTTAAAACGTGCAACCCAACGAAACTGACTTACACAACTAGTGCTGAAGTTTCGCGCGTTACTGATAAACAATCAACAGTTTGGAAATCAAATTTAAATTCTCATCACATTGTATTAGAAGCTATTTTTCATAACGACTCTCTTCGAGCTGGTAAAACAGACTTTTAGAACATAACCGGCATCCAGCTTAGGTAAGAGCACGCTGATTCTTCGAGTAAACACTTTCCCATATCATAAGCTGCGTATATTTCTGCTTTACCCATACAACCAAATAGTACTACGTACGTCTGTAAACCTCAATTTTTTTATAAAAGTGTAGTTGCAAGCGAGTAGAAAATAGCACATTATCTCGTTTATACATGACGGGAAATTATTTTAAATTTGACTAAGCAAAACCAGAGCAACAGCCAAAATCGCATACAATCGCTGCTCTCCAGGAAACGCCGTATCAGTTTTTAGTACTAAACAAGATCGATGACACCGAATTTTTGGGTGTAATAAGCACGTCTTTTGACTCCGTTCTGAGGCAAATTAAATTTAACAAAGCTATTCAAAGTCAATGGAACCGGTATGAAAAACAATAGTATCTGACGGAAGAAAGAAGTTTTCAATTGGGATTTTAATCCCTCAGATATTGTTGTAAACGGAATTGTGAGCTTACGCCCTATGGTTGAAGACTTGTGCGTTAAGAAAAACATGAATTTATATGAGAAAAATTTCGCCATGGAAACGTTCTCCAACATAGAAGGGATTTTTCAAATCGGACTCTTAGAAACAGAGACATCGACAAAAAAAAAGATGTGACTTTACGTCCCCTGGTGGGAACACCATGCATTATTTTAGGAAGAAAATATTCTCAAAATGTTTTTCCATATGAGGCCTACCGGTCCAAGAAAAAAAAATTTAGTCGAGATTCCAGGAGCACAGATTTTGCTGCAAATACATAAGAAGCAGAAATTAACTCTTATGCCCCCTCGCGGCCAAATCATTCTTTACCAAACATAAGAAATTACGTGAAAAATATTTTCCATCAGGTTTTGTATGCGATACAGAAAGAATTTTTCAAATCGGGGTTTTAGAAGCAGAAATAACGAAAAAAACGCAATTTACCTTTATGCCCCGTAGCGGAAAGACTATTATTTACTTGAAAATTTTGCATTTATAAGAAAAACATTTCGCATCTGAAACACTATCCAACAAAGTAGGAATTTTTCAAATCGGACACCTAGAAGTAGAGGTATTGAGAACGATAAGATATACATCTACGCCCCCTGGCGTAAAAACCATGCATTATTTCAAAAAGAAAATGTTCCTAAAAGGTTTGTCGACATGAGTAGTATGAGTCTACAAACAATGTTTTTCTCAATCAAGAATTTAGAAGCTTATATTTTGCTACAAATACATCAGAAGCGGAAATTAAGACTTACGCCACCTGGTGGCCCAACTATTTTTTCAAAAATTAGAAATTATGTGCAAAGGATTTTCAATCAGGAGCTATATCCGGTGCAAAAAGAATCTTTCAAATCGGAGATTTAGAAGCAGATATATAGGGGGTGGGGGAAGCAATTTACCATTACGCCCCTAGCAAAAAGTCTATGACATACATGAAAATTTTGAAACTACATGAAAAACATGTCACACCGGAAACACTATCCAACAAAGAAAGAATTTTTCAAATCGGACTCGTAGAAGTAGAGATATTGACAAAAATACGATATACATCTACGCCCCTGGCGGAGAAACTGTGGAATATTTTAAGAAGAAAATATTCCGAAAATGTTTATCGATGTGAGTGGCATCAGTCCACGAAAGAAATTTTTCAATCGATATTATAGAAGCTCAGATTTTATGGTAAATACATCATAAGCAAAAATGAACCCTTACGCCCCCTGGTGGCCAAAGTATGCTTTACCAAAAATTTTAAATTATATGCAAAACATTTTCCATCAAGAGAAGCGCTGAAGAAAAAAATTTTCAAATCAGGGTTTTAGAAGAATAGTTATCGGGAAAAATATAATTTACTTTCACGCCCCCTAGCGGAAAATATATGCATAATTTGAAAAAGTAACTATATCTAAAATGCTATTCGACATAAATGGAATCGAAAGATAAATTAATTTTTTCAATTGGATGTTTAGAAGCAAATAAGCGGAATAAAACGTGTTTTTGAATTCGACATCATCTGAATTTACGCCCCTAGCGGCGAAATTGCACATCGTAAAAAAAACGAAATAAAGGATCATCATTCGCATATTTCAAGCTTCCCAGTGCAAAAAGAATGTTTCAAATCGGACTAATAGTTGCAGAGATATCTTGGGTACAGGCGGACGGACGCACGGACGGACGACGGACAAACCGGTAACGTAAGCACGATCTTGTTTTACAAAAGACGTGCTAAAAAGGAAGCACATGATATCCTATCGTTTAGTCTAGGTAGGCGGGAAATTTTGAATTCAGCGGAAGGGAAAACTCTGTAAAACGAGCATTACTTCCCTGGTTTCCCACAACAGGACACTCTGTTGTTACAGACAAAACACTTTCAAAAAATTAGCTTTAAAAAAAAAAAAAAGAAATGCGGTACATATAACTTCATGTTAGATAAAAGTGGCGAGGGCGACTTTAAAAGATGTACAGCATCAAGCTTTGAACTGTGTCCGGGAATAAAATTCAAATAAATATACAGGCTTTACAGAATGTAGGAAACATTTGGAAAATGAAATATTTAAAAACTACCTTATTAAACAAAAAGTGTACAAATTTTATGACTCTCACCGAAATCCACAAGGACGTGTTGCACTTGATGTTTTTTTTTTTTTGATGGGAGGTTTAACGACCAACGTGAGCAACTCAATGGGTTATAAGCAGTCGCCCTTCCTTAATTTAGGGTCACTGGTCCCAGGGAAGGGAAAGAGCCAGTGCCGTAAGATAAACACGACATCCATGCCTCACGGGATTCGAACCTTGAACCCATTCAGACGAATGATCAGAGGCCATCGCTTAGACCACTGCATCTGAGCGGCTGTTGCACATGTATGCAAACACAGTCCTAAAAAAAAAACGAGCCACCCCACTTAACTTTGGAACCACCCGCCGCAGATAGACAAGTAAGGTACAGTTGGAAAGCACTCGAAAGGAACTAACTCGTGATGGGAACAAACATTCTAATTAAGCTAATTAACATTTTAATTAGCTAGCTATCTCCACATTTTTCCATATAAGGTGTATGTTATTTTATGCACATTCCATTTAGCGCAAGGAAAAACCCTTAAATTCTAAATATCATCCAAATCCGATGATTAATAGCGAAGATAATTGTAAATAAAGTTAGATGGGGCATCCATATATCTATATCTGGGAAAAAACACCTGGAATGTTTCTTTCCCTGCAATGACCGTGATAATGCTGGAAAGTTGGCGTCTTACCCGAACATCAGACAAATTGAATGCAGAGTATAGAGCAAAGGCCCTGACAGTGATGTGTACGGTAACGTGGGCCATCCAAGGACGGTGTTCATTTAGTATTGCCGTTTCCTTTATAACAGCTTGATTTATTCGTGCTAATGACTTGAATTAATATTAGAATAAACAGTATGCATTTTTCTAATAACGGAAAACTTGAATCTGTGCAAGCTTAAATTTGTTTTGAAGTTTCTGGTTTCCGATCCTTACATTTTCTCGAGGCACTGAGCATTCGCGTATCACTCAAACGTTGTCTCATAGTAGAAAATTGAGCAGAACTACGAAATCCGATTTTTTACGCTTTCCAACCGTAAGTTGAAGAAGCGTATATGCTCCAGCTTTGTCCGTCTGTCTGCCTGACCGCACGATTACTCGAGTAAAAATGATTGGATTTCAATGAAATTTAAGTATGTGGTAGGGGACAATCTGAGGACGAACTCTGTAGAAAACGGACGAAATGAGGTCAAAGGTTAGAACATAAGAGCGGGAACCATTTCATCGCCCTTATGCGCCATAACTTACGTAAAAATGCTTTGATTCCGACAAAACTTTATCATATTGTTTCGTAGATATACTGAACCTGTCCTGTTGCATATTATCGAAATGGGGTCAAAGGGCAGGACACAAGAGCGAGATTTATTCTACAGCCATTATCATCATAACTTAACTAAAAATGCTTCTATTGCAACAAAACTTTGGTATGTTGTTCCGGAAGAATACTGAACCAATTCTGTTGAATATCATCGAAATCGGGTTAAACCTCAGGACACAGGAGCGAGATTTATTCCACAGCCATTATTGTTTTTGGAAATGGCTTTAGCAAAGTGTTACGAACGCGTGCGATCTATTCCAAATGATTTGTTAATTTCCACTTCAAACACGCGCTTTTCTTTCATAGTTATGGTGCTTAACATACGAATTAATGGGAACAGCTGTGTCTTGTAATTTAAAATTGCACCTGTCATATAATAATTCAACGTGTCAACTTAAAACAATATAATTTTCTTTGTTCGAAAGTACGAACTTTTTCCCATTTTGTCGTTCACAGCCAACGCCCCCTGAAACAGGCCCAAAACACCCCCTGCTCTCCGACGTCGGACGTCACTACAGGAAGACCTGTTAAATTTGACGAACTGCCATAACCATAGTTAGCGTCTGTGATCTTGTGAGATTATTGTAGCGTTGCTCCATGAGGGTTTGTTCATTGTTCTCGCAGCTGACTGATTCATATCATTCCACTCTTTGTTATTTATTTCACGGTGTTAAAAAATTATTTTTTAGTTCTAATATGCCTTCACATTGTTTTGTACTATATTGCAGTAGCAATTACGACACAAGTCCTAAACCGTCAGTGTTTAAATTTCCCCGGAATGAAGAACTACGCTCCAAATGGTGTCGTGAAATTCCTCGAGATTTCCAGCCTACAGGAGCTTCGAGGGTATGAATGTTTTATTAGCAATTTTATAATACAGTTTCTTTGCGATTTTGTATTTAGTGTGAAATATAGTTTAGTTGAGAGGACGATCTTTAACCTTAGTAATGTATCGCAATAAAGTGTTTTATCTGAAGATGTTTGAACCGGAATTAAATCACTTATTATATAATGATTACAAATCTGTACACTATGTTGTAATTTACTGTTAATAAAGTTAATTGTAGTTTTGTTAATTCTACGGCTGTACATTTTTCTATACACTAGAATTGCAGAATTTCAAACTGATTCATTCCTTAAGATATGCTAAAAACTCTGGTTTTTATAAATTATTTTGGTGCACAATTTTTTTATTCCTTCAAAATAAAGAAAGTGAAAACCATGAATTGTTTTTAGTATATGGAACTGATCTTAAAGTTCGCTTAATCAAATCAAAAATCCTTTTCTAACAGTAAAAAGAAACGTTTTGGCACGAAATAATTTTCTAACTGTAAATGTTACATTTTTCGAAGGACATACATTAAAAATCTATAGCAATTGGTGAAAATCCTCCAAATATCAGTATACGTGTGAAGAACGATATACGTGTAAAGTATATACGTGTAAAGAACGATGTCTTTGCTAATCAGTGAGTAAGAAAAAATGTTCTTTACACGTTTTTTCAACTTACAGCAACCGAAAAATTCTTATTTGGCCACTGCTTGGAAAACGAATCCCAAATCTCTCGGCTGGATATCAAGAGATCTGGGATTCGTTTCCCGAGCAGAGGCCAAATAACAATTTTTCGGTTGCTGGATGTTGCCAAAACGTGGAAAGAGCGATGTCTTTGTTTATTTATAGAAATTGGATTGACACTTTTTTTTCCACCAACAGGGTGTTAAAACTAAGTTTTATTACTTTTAAATTTCAATTCCCTAAGGTAATGTTACTATTTATGGCACACTGTTGGAGAAAAAATGATAACACTTTGAACTATTGAACTGACGGTGCAAAAAGGTTTCTTAACTAAAGATCACAACTTTTTTTTTTTTTTGATTGAAGGTTTAACGACCACCGTGAGCAACTCAATGGGCTATAAGCAGTCGCCCGTCCCTAATTTAGGGACACTGGTTCCAGGGAAGGGAGAGAGCCAGTGCCGTAAGACAAACACAACATCCATGCCTCACCGGGATTCGAACCCGGACCCCGTTCGGACGAATGATCAGAGGCCATCGCTTAGACCACTGCGCCACCGGGGCGGCAACAACAACTTTTTGCATCTAACATATTCGGAAAAAAATTTGTTTAACTTAACTGCCCTAGATAGTGTGTGTTGCAACTTTAGAGCAAGGGTAACTATTAGTGATTGTAAGAAAAACGTATTTGTTAATGTGAAAGTTAAATAAAACTGAAAATTATAAATGTGTCAAACTAAAACAGATATAAATATCATGTTCGACTTCTTTTTGGTATGGTATTGGCAAAATAAAACTATCAATATAAATTCGTTTTTGCCTATTCTTAAAAGATTGCAACATTTTACTGGCAAGTATTATAATGTAGTAAGTGAATTATTTAATCATTACGGAACATCATAAAATAAAAATAAAATATTTAACACTAATAAAAAAAATTAAATCCATTTATATTTTTGCACCTTCACCTTTTTGTGTTTCAGTACTTACCCATTTTTTTATTTTTTCATAATTTAAAAAGTTATCTGTTCATAATGTAAATTTCTGTTCATTTTTTAATTATTTAGTTTCATGTTTTCATTATTTAAAAAGTAATTTTGTTTAGACTAATTCTTACTAATTTTTTTATTTGAAATAACTTTTTGATGAACCTCTTACTAAGTATATGTAGAGTGTTCTAAGAGGTGATTTCTAAATAAATTGTATACTTCTTGTTGCAAGCGGAAACTCTTGTGCAGGCTCCCACCCTCTTAGTTGGTTGTCTGATCTGTGTGGAAGGAGGTGAAAATGGAACTTTTAAAGGATCCTTTCTTGATGTTAAACAAAATTTTAAAAAGTTAAAAGAAAGTATATAATAAACATCTTAGTTTACTAAAAGAATAAAATTCTGCATGGAAAAATAAGGTAAAATATTAATAAATTACTTAACAGTCCATGCGTCGGCCTTTTGTTAGAGTCAGACACGAGGTATAAATTAAAGAAAAAGAAGAAAAAAGCATTTTTTGGTGAATAAATAGAACAAGATCTGCACCGAAGTTGTCTTATTTATTAACTTTTTTTGGGGGGTAGGGGTGTCCTTCCAGTGCAAGTGGAAAAATTAAAACGGAATTTCCGTTTTTTATTTAGCCACCAAAATACCTTAAAGTTAAGTTGCTAAAATAACCACCTAAGTTTCATTGCATTTGTCTTTCACTAATAGAATCAACGTATTCTATCACTTGCCCTCGAAAAACAGCCCCCCCCCCCCGAAAAATTTAATAAATAAAAAAACTTATAACGGTGAGATTACAGATCTTGTTCCATTTACTCAGTACAAACACCTTTTTTTGCCATCACAAATATCTGTTTCAAATATTTGGAAAGAACATAGTTTCAACTGTTAGAGTTTCGTAAGCATCTAAGTTCGGGATATCACCGTCGCGTTACATAGCACCAGTCCACTAGGTAGGGCGGTCGCGGCAAGTACTTCCTGTGATGACGTCAAGAACTGGTGCTGCGGCCTTTTAGAACCGATTTTCAACAGCTGCTGGTGTGACATCATTTCATCTAAATCATTCTGACATGACGTTAGAGATGCATTACGACACACGATTAACATCACACAATCAAGTTTTTTGAAATAAGAAAGCGTTACGTTAGGTATTTTAGTTCTTCTTTGTCGTTCATAAACGTCATATAGATTTTTTCATTTAGAATCCTATCGTCTGTTTGCCTGTTTGTTAACTGTTTGACAGGCAATTCTGGCTATAGGTATCTCTCAATTTTTTATTCGGGAGGGTAATTGCCTAATTTCCCACGTTGACCAGACAGCTTGGGAAATATATTTTTCTGCTACTGTCAGCATGAGGTGAAACAAACAAAGTGCATCCGGGATCGACTTGACAGGGAGCCATCTACGCATTGGCGTCCCCAAGCTCAGGGAGACTGTGGAAACCCCAGAAAAATCGCATGCTAGATGGCCGGCAGGTCCGGGATTCGAACACCAGACAAGAATTCTGTCGTATGAACTGTAATTTTAAGATTTCCCTTGCGAACCTAAAAGGTTTCTTTTCTCATTTAAGTCTAAAAATTGAGAGTTCCAATAAAGTAGATAACAGTGTATGTATGTTTCTTATTTCATGCGCATGCTGAAGAAACAAGATTTGGGAACTTTCTTTTCCCTTTTTTCTTAAACTACGAAATTCTCAGAATATAACTATTTTTTTTTTTATCGCGGAGTATATATAACCAGTTATTATTTTATTTATATTTGTAGAAGAAATGAAAAAGAAAAGAAAAATGCAATTAGATCCGTATAAAACTACACTAAGTAAGCGTAATGCTCCAAATCCTACTGGTTACGGTTATTTTCTTAACCGGTAGTCGAAAACGACGAATGGCGAAGAAGACATTTGCGTGCAGATCCAGGCTACACTCGTATATTCAATCGGCTTCTGTATTGCAGCTTAATATCTTACAGACAGTTTAAGCAGTATAACTACTGTGGAATATAGCAATGAATCGAAACGATGTTCAATTACATTCGAATTATACCGTAATTCGAGACGGAATGAAGACAACATAAAATCTGCCATACGAAAAAAACCAGGCACACGGGTTCACTTGCGCAGAGAACAATTTGGAATTTTCATTTTCATGACCACAGTTTCATACTATAACGAAGCTGTGAAGGTATTTATGTAAAAAATACACAGAAAACGCATACGAAGCTTTCGTTTTGTGAAACGTACTGTTTTTTTTTTTTTTTGCGTTTTCGAATTAAACAATATACAATAGTCAGCTATGTAAGCAATAGGAAAAATTTAAATATGTATTTGCACGAACTATATCGTAAGTTAAGTTCATTATGTGCAAAACTATTAACTTATGATATTCATCATTAAAAGTTGCAATTCTGAATTTAAGGGTATAACATCATTACTGCTTCCTTTAACCAACTTCACGTAGAAACACTTTCTTCTAAGCGTTTCTTAGTACTGCCGGGTAAACCGTTTTACAGTAAGTAGAGGAAATTATGTTTTTTTACGCACGGCCTCTTAATCGATGTATACTTGAGTTTTCGCTTATATCTCAGGAAGGTTTTATGCTACCGCGCTGAAAATTTGAATTTAAGCATTTAATAATATTTCGCATTCAATGGACTAATAACCAGATATGGTCATAATTCTTTTTTTTCGTGATCATATTTCATAATTTATAATTCCCTTAATATACCCGTTCTGATCTTGTATAGGGGCTCATTTTATCTGGGCCACTTTGTGTTTGACTGTTGCAACACCGAATCACGGTATCTGTTCTCGATTAAATTATACAAAGCAAAAACAACTTTTGCAGTTTAACATTAGCGGCATCTTTTTTTCCGTAGCTCACTGTACACGTATTTATTGGTCGATTCGTATGAAATTTGGAATTTAAGGGTTTTATTATGTGCTAAATAGAATGTGCGTAAAACAACACCTGTTATATGGAGAAATTCGAAGATTGATAGCTAATTAGCATGTTAATTAGCTTAATTATCATTTTTCTTTACATCACATAATAGTTCACTTCAAGTGCTTTCCAACGGTACCTTACTTGTTTTCATGCGACAAACGGTTCGAAAGTTAGGGAGGGGGTGGCTCTTTTTTTTTTTTTTTGAGGACTGTACATGTAAAACAGTGGAACGTTTTAGAACCGTGACCCGATTTGTTGAATGATAAATTTTCGAGATCGACCAGCTTCAATGGGTATGACAAGGGAAGGATTAAAATATTTTAAAGTTAATTTAATGGTCTTTTTACTGTTTTAAAAATTTATTAATGCACTTACTTTTACAATAAACTGATAAAAATTTTAATTAAATATTTTAGTACTTTTGTTATTTATTATTGAATGAAATTAAAAAAAAACAGTCCATACCTCATAATGAAAAATGTGCTAATTGTACGCTTGCTCTTAGTTTCTGCTGATGTGTGCACTGAGGGCCAGGTCGATGCAAGCTATTTTCCCGCGCAAGAAGTTCAACAATTGCAGATTATTTCGAAATTTGTGTCGAATTTATACCTTAGCGGAAATTCAAACTTGACTGATTTACGAAGATGGGAACTGGAGCAACACCTTCAACGCTTCCGAAAAAGATTCGGATACATTTGCTGAACTGACATGCAGAACGGTATCAACTTTTTCTGTCCAGGTTGATTTCAACGAGTTGTCTTTGGGCACGTCGATGAGTTCTTCACCGGTATACGTCGATATCCCTGTCGTCATGACGGTTAGGAGCTTGATCGAAGCTATACAGAAAAACCGCAACATATATGCCATATTTTTGGAGAGCACGCTGATAGTGGTCCGGGGTTTTAGAACTTCCTCCCACTTACAATTGCAAATAAGTTCACTTGTTATTAGCTTTCTCTAGCTCAATCCCAATTGAAGTAAGACGTACGGACACCCTAAATCAAATCTCCTAGTATATTAGTTCTAAGGGATGTTTTTGTATTGTACGTCAGACATTCTTTTCCGAAAATCATATCGTTCATTCACGCATTGATTGACTTAATCACTGCGTTTTCAGAATCGTCAGTATTTCCGATGTTCTTCCTCCTGGTTATTTGAGCTGAAAACGCTTTTGGGGGAGCAACAAATGTTTTCTGTATTATAATACTTCATAATGCTCATAAAACGGTAATGCATATTGCAGATATCAGAATTAATGACACCAAAACGAAATTATTGCAAATGTTTAGGGTTTAACCTTTGCCCCACCAGATGGTTCTCGCTGCGCTGTTGGAAAAGGTCTCCAATTGGAAGAAGCACCATGTGTGTATTGCCAGGGAAATATTGGTGCTTTATTTTAAGTTTTCTTTTCCGGTTCTTCGTTGCATAGGTACATCACAATCTCCATTTTAGTGAAATGGTACAGCATTAAATCACACCCCTGTCTTTCTAATTTTTCATGACGTAGAATGCCGATGAACGGCGAAACATCAACTATGCGGAGAGTAATCCGTCCTAGCCAATGATGAAGTTAACTGTTTGCAGGAAATTGTGACGTCACGGGTTTCTGCAGCGCACATATGTCATTGGCTGATAGAATGATTTGCGATTCTGTGCAATGTCTTCGGAAGACGAGGGCCATACCGCTGAAGCGTCGAAGATTTGTAGTATAACACTATCGAATTCCACAATATCAGAACAATTTCCGCGCAAGAAGGGCTTTCACCGCACTAACTTTAGGTGGCAGTGGTTTTTAATATCTGTGCCTCAACCCGAAGATATAACTAACAGAATTCAGAAAACTATTGTGAGTTAGGTATAGCGTATGATTATACAGGGGTTGAGTTGAACGTTTATGCAAATTTTTGGGTCACTTCATGTCTTCATACGTACCTAGAAGACGAAAGCTGCCCAGCATTCAAACTATATACACTCGTGTTGCACCGTCATTAGCCATCTGTCCCACAGTTCTTCGATTCCGCGGCGGTACCATTTCTCGCTCTTCGACCCAAAGAACTCCTTCACACCAGCTGCCACCTCCTCCTGGTGGTTGAAGTGCCGCTCACGAAGGAAGTGGGCCATGGGCCGGAACAAGTAATAATCCGACGGGGCAATGTCCGGACTATATGCTAGATGAAGCATCGATTCGATGCCCTCAAGTTCCTGGTGTTTTTCCCGGGTCGTTCACGTGGTATGAGGTGCAGCGTTGTCCCGCAGTATGAGAGCGCACTTTCTGTTCACCAGTGCTGGGTACTTCTCCTCCAAAACAGCATACATCCTCTGCAGCTGTTCAGAGTAGAGTTTATCGTTGATGGTCCGACCGTCTGAAACAAATTCGTAATGGATTATTCCCTCGAAATTTCACCTGACGTACAGAATCGCCTTCTGACCACGGCCTCCGAATACACAGTTAGCGGCCTACCTGACATTGTCTGATCGTCGAAGTTACTGTCACCTGAGCGAAATTTCTTGAACGATCTAGTTTCTTTGCTGTGGTCCACGGAACCTTCCCTTTTCGCATGGCAAATGTTTCGTGTTGCTTGAGCAGGGTTATGGCCGAGTACAAAACTTGTAAAACAAAAGTTCCCTAACTAGCCCGTTGTGGCTGTTCAACTTTTAGGCGTCCCAACCACAGACAGAACGACGACATGCAGTGGTGTTCACAACAATGACTACTGCTTTATATCTCTTTCGACTGACTTCACTGCGCGAGTTTAAACACGTGATATACCCGCCGCAGCACACCCGTTTATGCAAATATTGGAAAACTTTCGACTCACTCTCTGTATTAGGTGTGGATAGCACTGGCTCTGGCGCATTAGGTCACAGCTAATCTTTGGAGTGACGTCACATGCAGACAAAAACAAAATAAATTACACAGCTGATAAAACAGTAAGCTTGTATAATTGATAAAGATTGTTAAATCCCTCATTTTACCTGTCTATACGCCTCGAAGCTTTTCTTCCATTTGTTTCAATAGTTTCAAAGCAGTTTCTTGCCTGTATGTGGCGTCACCCGCGGCAAAGACGTGGATCTTATGGCGGCCCGTGCTGCGTGGATAGGAGTGGTGATTCCCTCTAATATAAACTCTGTGAGCGTACGTGTAGTCTCGATATCACTTGTAAGATATCGTGTACCGATGGGTGGGGCTTAATCTAAATAGTAGCAGAAACAATTTTTTTCCTTTTTACTTACTCTTCTGTATGATGGTTCTCTTGACACTAACGATCGTAAGTGATTATGCATTTCCCCGCTCTCTTCCCTTGTTTCTTTTATTTTATATTTTTTAATGCACTTTATGTGATTAGGTTGCTCTTTTCGTGTGAATATGCAGAACTGAATCTCTATTGCTCATCTTTGAATTGAATGCTATAATTATCTGTAATTATACATGTGTAAAAAGGAGAAACGCTTACAGACAAAGTGAATATTTTAAAAACAAATTGAAAGCAGCATTTTTTTGCAGCATTGTTTAAAATGAATTAAATATGGTACTGCCACTGGGAAACCATTGGTTAAATTCAAAGATATGTTAAGGCATAACCTAACGCTAAAAAAATACTTGAGAATCACGGATCTGTATACCTGTATTTTAAGCGTAGGAGAAACCGCTACATAAATAGAAAAATAATTATAATTCATAGCATCCATAGAAAAAATAATTATAATTCAAATAGAAAAATAATTATAATTCATAGATGGTGGGCTGTCTTATGAAAGTTTCATGACAATATATTATAAAATGTACTTGCCGGAATCGACGAGTGCTGCGAATAAGATTCCCTAATACAGAGCAAACTTAGTCAATTGTGTATTCTTTTTCCAGCTGTGCGAGACTGGTTGCCATGGTGAAGCACAAGTTTAAGCTCCTATAAAATTCACGGAGGGATGGAGCCGGGATTAGATCATTTCTGTGCAAGTAGGTTGCGTCGCGTTAAGCTGCTTTTGTGTCAGTGTGTTTTAAATTGTGAACCACACTCATGGTTGTTCCACCTAAAATCTCTGCCTTATGTTTCCAATAGTAAAATTTCTTTACATATTTTCTTCGCAATTAATATATTCCCAAGTATGAAAATTTGCACATCGATAAAATAAACTTTAAGTTTATAGCATGGGATACTTAATACTTGCTAAAAGATAAACATAATTAAGCAATCCTACATTTGTTTGTCTACTGACGTCATCAATGTACAGGTCGCGCCATCTATTAACAGATCTGGACATTACTCAAAGAAAAATGATTGGTTTTTAATATAATTATGGTTATGTTTTAGCCAGTGTTAAGTATCCCATGCTATAAATTGAAGTTAGTTTTATCGATTTGCAAATTTTCATCCTTGGGAATACATTAATTGCGAAGAAAATATGTAAAGAAGTTTCAGCATTGAAAACATAAGCCAGAGATTTTGGTAAATGTGTACTTTAGCGTTCTAAATTATTTCGTCGGAAAAATATACCTGTGTGGGAATAGTGCGTGGTACAATTTATTAAGCATACAAAATAATAGGGAAAGGTGCAAAAATATAGTATTTTTAGATAAAAGGAAATAATTTTTCCGAAGTATTAACCTGCGAGTACGATGGTCTGCATTATTTGGTGCGGGAAGCTGAAGCGATGCTAACAGCCGCCACGTGAAGGTTCCTTGCGTAGGAACGGAGTACGAGTTGGTAGTGAATGCGCGAAAGAATACAACAGCAATGAGGTGTATTTTTCGGTAGAGTGTGATGCGTCGCGTAATTGTGCGCAAGTAGAAGTAGTTCAAACCTGTTTTTTCAATTTTTGAGAAAGATATGTGTGGAATGTCGTTATTATTAGTTTCACAATGTCTCCGAATGGAAGGAAATTAAGGAATGTAAATTAATTTATGTACGACAGAAGTTTTTAGGCAGAAGTTTTCGTTCCGGTTGAACCCAAAGTTTTGATTATGGTTTGGAAGATATGCAGGTGTACGTGATTTCTTCAAGCACTTCGTTTGTAGTTCTGCTGCTATTCCGTACATCGTAGCTTACATTTTCCCCTCGTAAAACGGATATTTTTCAAAATAAACGATTTTCTGTAATTCATATATCGTACTATGGAAGGGAGGCCTGCAGCTTCTTGTATTGTGGCAGATAATGAAATTTTAAGCCCTGACAAAATCCGAAATGAAGTGTGAAGACTGACGATTTTGTACTTCCGCTTTCTCAAAATTACCCTTTAAAAAACAAAACTTACAATGCTGCGTAAAATCGAACTCTTTCTTTCCGCGTATTGCTACAAGACGCTTCGCGATGACTACGTAGTGCTCAACAGCTTCCTTTGTATTCTTCCGCCCGTTACTTGACCTTCTCAATGAAGCTTCCATTCACCAGACTCCACCTTGACGCCGTCGCGGCTCCCTCGTCCTATGCCTACGGCACGTACTCTTCCAGAACATCGCACTCCCATGTAAGTACTTCGGAAACATTATTTCCTTTTATCTAAAAATACTATATTTTTACACCTTTCCCCATTATTTTGCATGCTTAAAAAATTGTACGTCGCACTTTTCTCACACGGTTACATTTTTCCGACGAAATAATTTAGGACGCTAAAGTACACATTTACCGATATTTTAAGTCGAACCATTTTAACAAGTACCCTCTGTGTTTCCATAGTTGCAATTGCAATTTGCAAGCGGTCTCCTTATGGCTCGTTCTGTCTACGGACGTTATCGAAGAAGTTTCTTGTCTTGTTCAGTTCCGCAAGGAGTATTGCTGCATCTCTTGGCTGATTTTTCCAGATAAGTTCCAGGCTTAAGATTATTCAGTTTAAAATGACACTAACAAAAGCGTTTACCATCAAGTTTCCACTTACTTAAAGCGCCAATAGATGTCGCGATACTTCTTTCAACTCAGGAGGAGGAGTTCCGACCCTGCAGTAATGACATTTTCAGCTTCAAAATTGGGTGGATCTACACCACTTAACACACGTAGAAGATAAGGCACCTACGTGAAAAACCCTGTACACTTCGACATATATATATATATATATCTTTGTAATTCAAAAAATGCTCCAAATAATTACGCTGAGGTAAAGAGTAATTACACCCTTTGATGTCTTTCGCGGTTATGGTTTGTTTAATAACACTAATAACAATTCGGTTTGTTCAGTGTATAAGAAAATTCCCCTCTATTTCTTTTACTCAGTATTAATATTTTTAGTCAGCAATACGTTTTTTTCCAGAGCATTCTTCTTATCTATTAAAGCGTAACATCGGCAGTATTGGGCAGGGAACAAGGAAATCTTTTGTTCTGCCTAGGACAGGTGTTTAAATTGTTCGTTCTCCACAAATATTTTGAGGGCTGTCAAAAACAAAATCTGACGCTTGAAGGCTTCGAAGAAAGTGTGATTTGCTTTAAGTTGCTTAACCCGAGTTGCGCAAGTTCTTTAGCCCACTGTTGCAAATGCCAATAATAAGTTGACGTACCCTCATTTATCGCCTTCACGAACTTGTTTAAAATTTATGCTCGAAATCCGTTAAATTGGAATCTTTCACTTTCACGTTGCATATATGGCACAACTTAACACACTTTTCTCTGCGTAATCTTAAACTGTCAGTCAGTAACAGCTTTGGGCTTGTTTTGTCTCCTTACACATTTATAGATGACGAATCTTTTCTTCGCTGAATTGGTCATGAATGTTTTTTCTTCAGATGACCTTCGGGGGCATGGGATTGTGTGAGCAACAAGGACTTTTTTCTCACTTTCTCGCAAACTTCTTACAGGTGATTCGCTGACATCGTTGGCACTGACAGAAAGACTGGTGTCACATCACAGCGTGTTATCTTCTACAAGAAATTATTGTCGAGACGTGTAGTGTCACATCCTACAAATTCTCATTGGGTTTGAATCCCACAATTCTCAATAGTGTTCAGCCCCCACATTCTCAATGGGGTTCAGATCTGGAGATTGTGGGGGCCACCTAAGGAAAGCAAACTCACCGGCATGTTCCTGAAACCAATCCTATACAATAGGAGCACTATGGCAGGACGCATTGTTTCGTTGAAAGTAGTCATCGCCATTGGGATAAATCATCCACATGACAGGATGCACTTGGTCCGCAACGATGTTTAGATATGATGTGCCAGTCAGACGTTGATCAACACGAATTAAAGGGCCCAAAGCATGCCAGGAAAACATTCCCCATACCATAATGTTGCCTCCACCAGCTTGAAGGGTTGTAGCAATGCATTTGGGGTGCATGCTTTCGTGCTGTTTCCGCCAAATCCTCACTCGGCCATCAGTATGGTGCAGCTGAAAACGTGATTCATCGGACCACATTATTTGTTTCCAATTATCGACTGTCCAGTCCTTGTTCTCCTGTGCGAGATTGAGACATTTTCTCTTGTTAACTGCATACTGCAAAGGTGTTCGAACAGGCCTTCAGCTGCCATATCCCATCCGATGCAGTGTAGGGCGAACAGTGCATGCAGAGATCATTTGAGGGGATCCTTGATTAAGATGGTCTGTAATTTGCTGCACTGTTGCCCTTCTGTTGTCTGTTACCAGTCTGGAATCTCTCCGTTCCGCCCGAGCAGTCACTAGTCGATGACGACCACACGTTGAACGTAGAGACCCAGTTTTTTGGCTGACAGTCCAGTCTTTAAACACTTTAAAAACAGCTGCTCTGGAACCTTTCACAAATGCGGCGGTTTCAGTGATAATCGCTCAGTGGCTCCGAGCTCCTACAATCACCCCACGTTGAAAGTCCGTCAAGTCGCATTTTTTACCCATCTCGTCACCCAAAAATCACTTCTACTACTGTGGCAAGCACTAAGCTTTCCTTTTTCATACTAGCCTCGCCCTCTGGCAGCAACAGCGTGCAGCCATAGCTCATTTGCCTAAAGCTGTCAGGTGGTCATAATAAAGTGGCCACCCAGTGTATAACAGGAACAGTAACGGTTCCATTACCGAACCTTCAGGCACTGCACTTGAAATATTAAGTAGATAGAGTTTATTTTATTTACAGTGACATACTGTTTGCGATTAGAGAGGTAGCTCATTAAGAGGAAAAGAATTTTGTCACGAAAACCGCATTTGGGTAATTTATGTAGCAGAATGTCATGATTTACCGTGTCGAAAGCTTTTTGGAATTCAATAAAAACACAAATAGTATGATAACTCTCATCTAGTACTTCCGAAATGAAGTTTGACAACTTAGCAACAGCCATTTTCAGTAGATCTGTTTCTTTGGATACCAAACTGATCCAAAGAGAGCACACCATGGGTGTGTAAAAAATCAACCATTCTGTTGTAAACAGACTTTTCAGAAATTTTACTCAAAACGGGTAACAAAGATATCTGTCTGTAATTACAGGTAGATTCCCTATCTCCGTTTTTAAAAAATAGGAATAACCTTAGCGATTTTCAGACTGTCAGGAAACTGACCTGAATAAAAACTCCGATTAATAATATGTGATATAAGTGGTACTAAAGTAAAGATCGAGTCTTTTATGACTCTGCTATTAGTATTGTCGGAACTATCACTTCTTTTCAGGGACAATGAAGTGCAAATATTATAGGTTTTAGTATCATCCAAAGTGCGTAGAAACATTGAAAAAGGAACTTCCTTAATTTTGGATAAAGAATCATAACCTTTAGTATTTGTGGGCAAGTTTTGCTGAGATGCTAAATCATGACCTATGTTAATGAAGTAATTGTTGAATTCATCAGCGACTGATTTTGAATCAACATTAAAATTACCAGAATTTCCTTATAACGTCAGCGGAGTTTCAGTAGCCCAGGATCGTTTGTTAATAGCTGATTTGATTATTTTCCATTTTTGATATAAGTTATTTCCTGCATCTGAAATAGCGAGGTTGTAATAAGCAACTGTCGCATGCTGAATAACATTTCTAGGCATAATTATACCTTTTATACTTATCACGTAAGTGACTTTTATAACAATTCTTTCTACTTTTTTTACGAAGCGTATCCTTTTTTTGATTGATCTATGATTCCATTGGTTATCCAAGGTTGGATCTTAATGTTATATTTAGTCTTAACTACCTTGTGAACGGTTGTGATCTCAAGGAAATCATTCAAAATGCCTTGCAAAATTTAAGTAGCTGTAGTTGGACAAGTTGAATTGCACATATCCGACTTGTCCCAGTCAAAATTAGAAACTAGGTCAGCTAACGTGATGTAGTCACAATAGGAGATTGTTTTGTGGTTAACTGCGTAATCGTAATTTGAAAAAACTGGAACATGAATGAAGACAGGGTTGTGATCACTAATACTAAAATCGATCACTCCGGACTCTAAAGCAGTATTAAGTAAGTTAGTACCAATATGGTCTAGAATATTGGCACCACGAGTAGGTAAAGAAATGCACATCTTAAAATAATTGCCTAATAGCATATTAAGATAGATTTCACTTAGAGACAAGTTGTTGATATTAATATTTATATCTCCCAGAAAAATGCAATTTTTTTCGTTATTTTTTTTTTAAAGATATTGTCAAAGCATTCACAAAAGGCTTTTGAATCACTACTGGGCGATCGGTATATAACGCCAAAAATTAGGTTTTGGGACTTGGGACTTTTGATTTCAATCCAAGGCATTTCACAGGAATCAAGTACAAGGGACATATTATTCAAGTCATCACGAATAAAGTAGGTGATGTGAGACTTCAGGTATAGGCCTACCCCACCAGAACTTCTTGTATTCAGTAATGAATTATTCCGATTTCTAACTTTGCATTCAAAATTATAGTTACTGAGATTAAAAAACTCCTCTTGTTTCTCATGAATTAAATGAGTTTTGCTAAGTGCAATTACAGAAAAATCATGATTGAATTGTGATAGAAAAATTTGAAGCTTATCAAATTTAGAGTTAATGCTATCAATATTGATATCTAAGAATGACATACCAACTTTGTCGATTTCATCAGAGAGATCATATGAAAATACCTTTTCACAAGTACAGTGCGGATGGTAATAATCCAGGTAAGGGTCATAGAAATAGTTTGTTCCTGTGTTTTTTTGTTTATGTTTCTTTTCACTTTAAATCTGCCATTCTTTGTTTCAATTCTCAATGTGATTAACATGGCATTTTACCCAAAACAACAAATTATAACGAAACGCTAACAGCAGGAATTATCAAATTTAAAAAATATGGTTTCGGAAATTTTTATAGTTTCAAGCTAAAACGAAACATAAATTTTAGTAACAATTGGTGAAATATTCTCACTATTTACATTTTATAAATTTATCTTTGCACTAATAGTGTGATTTTCTTACACCACAAAGAGCCAAATCTAGACACAAACATGTAAGATCCAAGTTATTTTATCTTAAATCAGCTATTATTCCTGTGGCTAATGTTTGACCACATTTTTAGTTTTAGGTAGTACTCCCTTCTACTACGCGGAGAAATGCAGCACTTCTGCGGAAAACGTGAGTGTTTCGAAGTGCGAGAAATACAATAGAAATTCAGATTAAAAAAAAAGTTCAAGATACGACCACGTATTGAAGAGAAATCGTGAGTGATTTTGAAATATAATAAGTACTCGATCAGTTTTAAAACAACCCGATAACGTTTAAGTTGGGAAATACATTTTATGATTCAGATAAATGAGTTGAGGAAGGTGAGATGATTACCATATGCTTATGTTCCTAAATGACAACTTTGTAGATGTTCAAACAAAATACCAAATTTATTAAGCATCACCAGGTGAATGACGTTTTGAAGAATATTTGTCTCGCCACTATTCAGTTGTGCTGAATAGCATTCAGTAATTACGTAAAAAAATAAATTATGTATAAAATATTTATTTCAACTGGTAAGGTTATCAGCTATATCTGTATTAAAGTACACTGCATGGGCCGAGGGCTCACCAGTTATTAATTACATCCGATTTCCTGCATGCAAACTCACAGTTTGTATTAAAATTTTCACCTGAACAAAATGTTCAACTTTTTTTTTCTTGCAGTTTCGCTTATGAAGGTGTTTAAGACAAGCACCGAGCAGAAAATATCTGAAGTGCTCCTGGTCCTTCAGAATATTTTCCCATTGATTTTAACCGGTAGCTACTTCTTAAGTGGGCCCAAAAGAGTATGGCGAGATACTTAATGCTCTATGTACCCCATTTTTATAATGCTTTTGGACTATATGGTAAGCACCAAACACCGTTGATCCGATTTTCAAAGCTATATTTCATCGTGTCGACATTTCGGATCTGATACTCTTAGAAATAAGGCCTTGCACACAAATGTTCAAAATAAAAAAAACAATAAATGTTCTCATTTCATGTTACGAAACAGTACTTGTTTGAAGCAGGGAGGGGTGCGAAATTGACGGACGTACTCGCAATTCTTAGAGATGGACTGACTCAGAAGCGAGACAATGAATGACCGGAGGTAGATAGCTAAACTTAGCCAAAACAAATGTACATATAATTCAAGGAAGGTAAAGAACAGCAATTATGTAATAATAGATGTAATCTTCCTGTAATCTACGAAAAGGTGGCCTTCAAATCGCAAACACAGTTGCACAAAGCAGAATCAGCACACTTAGTAAAACATACCAAAAAACATCCGGAATTCCAAATGAGAACGCTTTCAAGTACTTCCCGATTTCGAGTGTATCGTTCCGTTTTGTTGCACAAACCTCACCACACTCAAAGTGAACGAAAGTAGTTCACGGTTGAACTCCCTTTGAAATAATTCGAAAATCCAGATTCCGTCTAACAGTCTACCCACTTCGTTATTACCAAAAAAACGAAGTGTTCTTCCTACTTCATTATTACAAAAAATCTTAGTCTCTTTGACTTCTAAAACAAAAAGTTGGAAATAGCTTCTCCTAAAACACACGCTAGCTGCTGATAAAAAATAACCTTATAATTTATTATTATTCGATACATTTCCTTCATAAAATATATTTACAAATAAAAATAGTCATTAAGGAGCCAAATATAACAAACTTTAAAAAAATATCAGAAAACTTATGATGAACTACTTTCTTTCACTTTGGGTGTGACCAGGTTCTATGTAAATACAGCGGAACGGTGCACTTGTAATCGGCAAATACTTGAAAGTATTCTGATTCGAACCCAAGGAACAAGAACGATGGTGAAAGAGAGTATGCTGGTTTTGAGAAATATCTCAAATGCCGATGGTGTACTTCACAAACAAAATGAAGACTATGACCACGAATGCTATGAAGGCCGCCCTTCTGATTATTCTTCCGAGATGTGTCCTTGTTCGAATCCCAGGGAAGCATGGATGTTTGTGTTTGCCTTACAGCACTGGCTCACTCAATTACCTGGAACCAGTGGCACTGAATCAGGGATGGGCGACGGGTAATAGCCCATTGAGTTGCTCACGGTGTTCGTTAAGCCTCTAATAAAAAAAAGAAAAGAATGCTATGAAGAATTTCCGATGACGGTTGACAGAATGAGAAGAATAACAAAGCGATGATATACGGATGCTTGAAATGAGTCAACATACCTCACTGAGATAGCCATGATGAACACATTAACACATACAACATCCAGAAGACGAACGGAGAGAAGCTGTCAAAGTATAACAGCCTAAGATACGAAGTCAAAGAGATGTGGAATGTGGAGAACGTCAACACCGTCCCCATAGTAATATCAGCCACACGGGTTGTACATAAGACCATTCACAGCTACATACAGCCACTAGACCCTCAACCTAATACCTACATGGAACTACAGAAGGCAGACATCCTGAACACTTGTAGGACAGTAAGGAAGAGAAACGCATCTTCCCAAAAAGGAGTGGAATAATCGTTTTTCATAATAATAGTAATTAAAGACAAATGGCAGGTATTTGCTTTTAACCCGTGTTCCTTAGCTGCAACATGTCCGGTGCTCATGTGGTACAGAAACATTGGTGTAGCTGTTCTTACTGATTCATTTACAAAGTATCGCTGGCCGCCCCTGTGGCGCAGTGATCTAACCGATGGTTTCCGATCATTCGTCCGAAAGGGGCCCGGGTTCGAATCCCGGTGAGGCATGGATGTTGTGTTTGTCTTACGGCACTGGCTCTCTCTCCCTTTCCTGCTTTCCAGGAACCCAAGTTAGGGACGGGCAACAGCTTATGGCCCATTGCGTTGCTCACAGTGGTCGTTAAATCTTCAATCCAAAAAAAAAAAATACATCGCTGAAAATGTTAGAGAAAACGATAAAAATATCTTTGCCATATTTAAGCGTTTTCAATATTCGTGAAATGTGTATTTAAAAATACATGTAAATGTATATGGAGCATAAAAAAAAACGTACAAAGTGCACGGGAAGAGTATTCATCATTCCCTGAAGCGTGCTTCTTCCGACACCTGAATTGTCCTAAACGATGAGACGCATCGTAAGAGCGGAGAGCAGAAGTGGTACCGTGGCGCCATCTATCATTGCTTTCGAAAAGTAGCTCAGGGCCGACCGAGCCGAACGTGGAAGCTTTGCCCTTTTTCGAGGTACTGGGTTATGTAACATCGTGGTTAAAACATGAATCACTGTGGCAGATCGCGAAAAGTGAAAGTCCATCCTTAGTAGTGATTCATTCCCGAAACTCTGATGTATATTTCGATACGTCGGTGTTTGTTAATAAACCAAGAAATTCGATTCTCTTAATCTGCAGCTGTAAATTTACGAGCACCATATCTTATTGAAAATAAAAAGTTCTTAATACCTATTTTCACAAATTGTTTAGCTCTAACAAGTTGCCCATCTTTCACATATGGGTGCACAGCAGTTGAACATACCTTCACTTTTTTTTTAATAATTGGCAGTTTCTTATAGTAGACAGAAAGGAAAACTTCGATTCCCAGTAAGGATGGGCACATCGGTGGGCTAAATCTTTATTCAGTGTACGTATGATTACTTCCCAATAAAACATAGATTAGCCAATAATTATAAGTTAATTACATCCATACATCGGTCGGAACCTCGATGTATCGTCTTTTTAACATCGTTAATAAAACTTCGATTATCGCGCAGAAGAAATATGGAACAAAACAGCGAAAGTATCGTTCATTCATGACATAGAAAAGTGGCACTCCCTTTCTATTTATAAGAACACAACGAAGTGGAAATTCATTTATTTCCCGTATAAAATATTCCTTACCAGTTTAAATTATCGATCGTGAAACTGCGATGTTTTAACGATGTACCAACGGATGCTGTAACACCAATTGTCGGTGGCAAAACATCGTTGTTCAAAGAGATCGAGGATTTTTGCCCGGCATTGTTTGACCGGCTAGGGCAGTATGCAGTCCATTAAATAAAAGATCAAGGCTCAATAATCATTTTCAGAAAAAGAAAATTCAGCTCTCGACATTGAATTACAGAAAGAATCTGCTTGTGTAGATAAAGAATTTACAAGCCAGTTCAAAGCAATCTTAACCGTTTTACCTGCTGGAGCGAATTAAAGATGTGTAAGCAAAATGAGCTGAAACCTGCTCGAACGAATACACTTGTCACAGACGTGCGTCGAACGCAGTTGGAAGTAGTGAACCTGTGCATGAGAAAGCGTTGCTTTTTATTACAAACTGAACATTTATAGGGAAATGATAGGCATTAACATTTGATCATTGATTCCCAGCTAATAGGGCTATAACAATACTAACGACCCTAAAAAAAGCCGCTGCCCAGTGGCGTCGGTACCTCGGAAGCAAATGCATCCCTACAAAATCTAGATAAAATTTTTAATGCCATTCCTGAGACGAAAATCAGACAGATATTTGAATAACTTTTTGCATTCCATCTAAAATTGCTTCTAATAAAACTAAATAGGTTTTTCTACTTTTATCATGACCATCTAGAACTCTGAATTTTATTTAATGCCATTCTGAGAGGCAGGATAAACTCGAAGAACCAACCTTACTAAACAAAACAGTTTTCTGACATTTTTAAAAGTTATTTTGTGTTTATAAGAACAGCAGGAAAGTTTCTCTTTTAAATAGGCACAATAAAATCCTCCTTTTTTTACAGAAAGAAAAAGAAACATAGGAGGCGGCAGAGGGAGCGGGAAAGAGCAATGAAATATATCTTTACACGTATCTTGTATAATGTATACTATAACAGCTGTAGTTCTTGTGAAATTCATTCTAATGTGGGTTTCGAAATTAGTACGTCTTCACATCGTATATAATATGAATTAAATTATTTTTGTTGAAAAAACACCATCATATAAGTGTAAAAGTCAAGTTTTTTTTTTTTTATCGATACAACTGTTTTATCTGTAACATTTTCAAATGGCATCATCACATCCTGTTTTAGAATAGAATAATAAATTCTGTGATCTGATTAAAACATACACACCCTAATATCACTGCTCCACACGAAAAGTGTTATGAACTCAAAACTAATGGCTAATTTCAAAAAGCTGAATAGAAAAATCACATTTAAAACTGTAGCATCGGATCAGGAACACCTTTACCTGACCCGTTTGATCCGCCAGAAATTGTGAACTCGTTGATCCATTGATCCTTTTACCCGTGACCCGTTTCCATCTCTGTTCTATACACCACGTACCCAGCATATGATGTGAAATATCCTAAATAGAACTAATTGCTCACATATCACCTGCCCTACAAGGTAAATCTATCACAGATACCTTCAACTAATGTGACATTTCTTTGTATGCGCATGTTATAATGTTTCCTAAGCTCTTAATACAACCGCACCTAATAAATAGTTTTAGGCTATTGTGTTCCAATTAAATTTCGTCAAGATAAACAATCTCTTCTTCCCTTCCGTGAAGAGACGAACGTGAGCCCTGAAAAACTTCTTATTTACCATGGTGTGTTTGAAACGATACATCCACAAACGCCTTCTTTTTTTTAGGTGACTTTTCCGTTTCTTCCTTTCAACGGCCGCAGAACTAAGATCAAGCGTTCTCTCATTAACAAGATGGCGAACCTCTGCTTAATTGAATATACTATAATCTAAAGTTTGATATTTAAAAATAATCCCAGAAATTAATATGCAGAACTGAGCAGAATTCCTGAACATCAGTAAGCCGGTGGCACTTCATTGTCTAAGAAACCGGAAATCATTTTATTGTGACAAATTATTACCGAAAAAGCAGTTCGCTCAGCAGAAAAGAACACCAGGAGTTCAAAATTATGTCGGTTCAAAGTGGTTAATATTAATTGACAAATGCTAATAAATTAGTCCCAACTAATTTCTAAAGATTACGAATACATCGGCAATCAGTTAGAAGTGACAATGAAATTAAGAATAAAACAAAAAAAGAAATTAAGAATATAACGAAAATGCCATGAAATCGCTTAGGATTAAAAACAATTTACTCCAACAATTAATTTAATATAATTTGTTTTCTGTAGTAATTTAGGATGAAATATTAGATAATGTCCCCATCGTTTGAATTATTTGTATGCCACTTAATTTCGTTAGATGGCGCGAAATCAGCCATGAGGAATGGATTACTACTCGGAACCAATCACGAAGACCAATAGATGTACGTTGAAACTACGAGTATATTATTGACTCTTTCAGCGGGACACGTACGTTCGAGGCTGATGGAAGAAGTTCTGTTACTCTAAAATGTAAACAAGATCGATGTCGGAGAAGTGCACCTTATCGGCGGTTTCGCGCATTTCTAATTTCACAATTCGCAGAACAATTTCCCTTTAGAAAAGGAATAATTTACTGTTCTTATGTGACAGTTAATATTGATAGCTACCCACCCCTACGTGAATGGGATAGCTATGGGATATTTTCTTAAGCGAGGCTCAAGTGACATGGATGGTTCAGGATTTCTGTGAAAATTTCTACTTGTAAGAAACTTTATTAGCTGTGGGTGGAACTGCTGATATTATTTCAGTTGTTATCATGATTAAAGACCAGGGCAAGATATCAGCTATCTCTTCCGTTGTTCGTTACCACGCTACATCCTTCTTGGATTAATACTATTTTCTCATTTAACAGCGAACAAAGTTAGGACGAAGAGGCGACCTCCCCTCCCCTCCCCCCAACGCAGATGTTTCCTTTTTAAAAGACCAAGTACATCAGAAATTTATGTACTTATTTAAAATTATGTATGTAATACAAATTTTCGAGAAGGGTTTTACAGCAATTAAAATATGCTGTGAATTTGGAAAATAAAACGTTCAGTTCTAGTTTCATGAGCTACAGGAAAAAAACTAGTGGTCTAGAAACATGGAAAGCTAATAACAGAAGTGAAAAGAGATATTGCCCAATCATGTAAATCAATGTATGTGCTTTTTTTATGTTCTATAGCATTGCTTAGTAGTGTTAAGATTTGAGAACTGGGAAGGTCATGGAATTTGGAACGTGCGTGACCAAGCCCAAGTATGTATCTCATACACATTGCTTTTTGTTCTGTTTTGATATTTTTGAGTTTTTTTTATCCGTTCCCATTTTACCACGCGTAAAATTGTTTTCTGTTTTTGGTGGTCTATATTTCGTACTTTTAAAAATGAAACATCATTAAAAAGGTTGCAATTTGGTGAATGAGCTTCGTTTTATAGAAATGCAATTTTGAATAATAAATATACAACTATTCATTGCAAGTTTCTTTGGCCGCCCCGGTGGCGCAGTGGTCTAAGCGATGGCCTCTGATCATTCGTCCGAACGGGGTCCGGGTTCGAATCCCGGTGAGGCATGGATGTTATGTTTTTCTTACGGCACTGGCTCTCTCCCTTCCCTGGAACCACTGACTCTAAATTAGGGACGGGCGACTGCTTATAGCCCATTGAGTTGCTCACGGTGGTCGTTAAAGCTCCAATAAAAAAAAAGTTTATTTGTACCTTTAACGGAACTATTTAATGCACTGATAATCTGAAGATTAATTATGATAATATAGTAAAACGGAGGCCGACTATTTGTATAACTCAACCAATTCTTTGGTTTCATTTCCCAGTAAAGGATCAAGAAGTTTCATGTATCAATATACCTAATATAATGTGCCTGGGCCTACCACATTTACAAGGCAAAGAAACAAGCTTGGTACACAATTCATACCGATTACTTTTTTAAATAACAATTATTTTCTCTCTGTACTAACACAGAATAATTTTATATGAAACATTCCATGTGTCGTTGGGCTGGTTGATGTTTCTCGTCGTGACACTCCGTGTGCCACTACGCGATATAAATAGTACCACAACAAAATGTAAAAGAAGGCGTGTGGGCGTCCGGTGTAAATGCTGATAATGTTTTAAAATGTAGACCGGGACAACTGCACTGGGGGTTAAATTTGATAAGTTTTATGAACGGAGAGAGCAGATCAAGTCGAACGAAGACACGCGAGACTTTGAAATGCTATATAATGGTATCGGTTGGGTTGAAAAATAAAACAAATGCTGTTCTTAGCACCTGCATCTTTTGTGTGCTTCAAATATACTTACATTAAAGATCTATGCCAAATTTTGGACACCGTGACCGGTGTTCAATTCTTGATTGAAAAAAGAAAAAGTTTACCCTAAAGTGAATTTTTGAAATAAATATCTATATTTAATTTTTCAGATATTTTACTGATTCAAAATTCTGGAATGCTACATATTGATAGAAGACCACTACGTTATTTCTTTAATTGTATCTTAGACGCATGTTTTGCAAAATCTTTTTGAAAACTCGTTATACCACAATATGAGAACATAAATGAGATTCGTGTATAATATTGCATGTCAATTTCGGAAAAATATAAATGCCACAAAATACTTTCCAAGATGTGCCTTTTCTTGTGCTGTGTTTTCAATTAACAGCGTTTTAAAACACTAAAGTTACCAAGTGCTGTATAAACCATTCCTGCTTATTCCTTTGATAGATACAATGTTCTAGTATCTCGAAACTGATAGGAATTTTATTGAGACATGGCCCAAAACAGCTACAAGATCAAACTCTTATTAATCAAAAATTTTGAAACAGGAACAAAATAGAAGGAAAGAAATGGATTAAGCAAAAAAACGATGACCATTGAAATACCGAAGACCACGGTTCCAGTGCAACTTTCAAAATCCGGGATGAAAACGAGCAAAAGGATTTTGTATGGGTAATCACAAATACCTCATCATATGCCCTGAATCAGCTGTTCGCAGATTTTATGACGTGGGAGCGTCAAATTACTGTAATAGAACTTTGGCAATCGTCTGCTCGGAGAACGTGTCGGGCTGAGAGCAGAGTTCAGGAGAAAGGTAAAGTACGATTGTGAGAATTTGGAGTTTGTTCAGTTTAATTTATATCCATCAAGAATAGCAGTTTCATGGGCAGAACGTCAACTGGTGGTGTGATAATGACTGGTAGTGAATGTACAACTGCATGTTACAGAAAATGGAAATTTGATTAAAGCATTAAAATGTTTTTCATCTCATAAGTTGATATATTATACACTGCTGGACAATTGCTAAGGACGGATCATGAACGGCTATATAGCGCATAAAAAATAAGTGTGGTTGGATGCCAAGTGAAATAAAATAATGTCAGAATGCCAGGACATTACAAGAAAGACAATTTATTGTGCTCTGAAATCTAGAAGGCTTTGGAACGTGTTCAAGGGACAAACAGGCCATTTTGTGCAGAATACGTAAACGTGAAAAAAATGCAATTACCGTCCGCAGGCGTTCCGGCGTAAGATGTCAATACGGGATATGGCCACCATGGAGGGCGATGCAAGATTCCACACGTCGTGTCATGCTTTGCATAACATTATCAAGCAGCTGTTGGGGTAATTTATCCCATTCCTCTGTCAGTGCACGGATGAGGGTGTTCTTGTTTATTGGAGGGCATTGGCGACCAGCAAGACTCCTCCCCAAAGCATCCCACACATTTTCAATGGGATTCAGATCTGGAGAACGTGCTAGCCATACGAGGCGTTGAATATCCTCGCTCTCAAGACACTCCTGGACAGCGACTGTTCGGTGAACTGTTGCGTTGTCGTCCATGAAAATGAATCTATCACCGACAGCACCACGGGACATGCGAACATGAGGTAGCAGAACATCATTAATGTATTGTTGGCCAGTCATAGTCCCAGTTGGAAGCACATATAGGGACGTACGGCCATTGATCATGATGCCAGCCCATACCATGACACTACATGTCGGATATCGGTCCCTTTCCTGTATGTTTGCTGGACAATATGCAGTACCACTATCACGCCAGATCAGTTGTCGTCGACAATCAGACGATAGACTGTATCTACTCTCATCTGAGAAGAGGACAGCAGACCAGTCGTTATCAGTCCAATTGCGATGTTGATGGCACCATTGCAAACAGGCGGTACGGTGACGTCTGGACAATGGGATGCACACAACAGGACGGCGGGCGTATAGTCCTCCTTCATGCAAACGTCTGGCGACAGTTTTTCGGGATATCCGTTTTCCAGTAGCAGCCGTAAACTGAGTTGCTACCTCACTAGCTGTGCTGCGCCGGTGTCTTTTTGTTGATAGCACTATGTACCGATCTTCTGCAGGTGTCGTACTGCGAACACGACCTCCCCGTGACGTTTGCTACACTCTCCATTTGTTTGAAATGATTTCCAAAGCCTTGAAGCAACACTGTGGCTGACGTCGAACTCCCTGGCAACATCTGTTATTTTTTGCCCTCCTTCAATCTTTCCAATAATACGGCCACGCGTAAAGTCATCTAGGTGATGTCGGGAAGACATACTGAAAATTGCAAGTTCGTCAATTGATTCTTTCCCTTTCAACTTTGCGTTTGAACAACAACGGTCAATACGCGTCAAATCCTTTATATCTCTTATCAGCGCTATGACGTCACGAACAATTTCGGCAATCCAAAATTTGCATACGCACAACACGTCTTACTGTATCCCGTGCTTATGCTAATTTCCACATTTTCCTGCCTTCCATTTTATGGTTGTTATCGTTACTATTGTCATCCGTCCTTAGCAATTGTCCGGCAGTGTATCATCAAAGTATCAGGCAAGCACTTTCTAGCAGTAGGACGTTACAACGTGGATCATACACGTATAAAAACACGCACGACGACACGTAAACATCGTAGACAAGCCCTGACAGTACTGCAGAACGCTGTGATATTCAACATGGCACGGTCGTAGGATATCGTCTGAAAACCAACTAAGTTGGAAAAATTACTGCTCTTCTTCAGCTGCAGCAATCAAATCATGTTATTGTGAAATGAAAATGCCTAGAGCAAGCACAGCGCAATCGGGACCTGTTGGCCCATGTAAAACCTTAGAACAGAGGAGCGATGTGTTGAAGCTGGTGGTAAGACGAAATCGCCTGCCCTAAGTTGTAAGGGTCAGTATAGAGATTTAAAATGCATGCTGAAACAATGACAAGTATATAAGGGTTTGTTGAGAACTGAAGGGAATGGGTTTCTATGGCTGAACAGCCTCACACAAATCTAACAACAGAAAGCCAAGCGTCGGCTGGTGAAGTACATAAAAATTAAAGAGAGTGAAATAAACGATTCGCACTAATTTTTAAATGTATATTTCTAAACAACCGGACGACCATTTCAATGATATGAAATAACTCGCCATCAGAGAAAAATGCGTGTTCCAATACCGGGAACTAGTGGAAGCAACTAGTGCAGAACCTTGGAGTTCTCATGTTTCATTTTGACTAACTTCGATGGGAAATATTTTGGTGTGCCTTTATTGCTCTGTACTATTTTTGCAAACATATTACAACATTGTAACTCCAACCTGTGATTTGGAGATTTCCCTAGTCTCCTCCTCGTATTTTCAACATGTAGAAATCGGTTTTCCATAACTGAGCACGCATTGCCGGTTTTACATTGGTACATGCCACAGGGAAATATGTTAAGTCTCAAGTGCCTACGGAACTTTCACTACTATGAAAAATGTTCAACTATGCAGTCAGTTGACCAGGGATGTCCATACAGCGGATGTTCAGACATACTTAAAACGCATTTGATAAGAAAAACCGAAAATAAAAGTTCAAAAATTGAAACTAGAAACAGGGTGTTAGATGGACACGAAAGAAACATCTGCTGCAGTTAAATATCATCGGCTAAGAAAATGTCGCACCTAAACAGGCTGTTCATAGAAGGTTAGGTTTTTGCACTTTACAAAGTGAAATACAAATGTATATCCTGTAATTAAAGAACGCTGTGAAAATCATGGAATTAGCATTTCTAAATGCAAAATAAGAAATCGTATTAATAAAAGAGGGGGAAATAGCCAAGCATTGCTTTTAACAGGAAAAAACAATACCAAACGAATATCCAAAGAAGGTGCGTACGTTTTTTCACTATATCAAAAGTAAGGTCTCTAAAGTTAAAGAAAATCCGCAGACCCAAAGAGCAATCCTTAAGTCGTTAATACTCTGTGAATCAACTGTCAACAATATTATAGACAAAGATTTGAATCTGAGGAAAACAAGAAAACATAATGTTTAGCGCTTTTTGCTGACGCGCGTGGCTGAGCCATGTACACGGTGTAGACTTCTTTATGAAACTCACTCAGCCAGAGATAGATGAAAATTTACTGTGACTATTGACGTAGCATGGATCTACCTAAACGATTGTAACAGGAAAATGTTGATTTACTTTTGCAAAAGAGCATAAAAGGATTCAGAAACTTGGTTTCAAGAATCCAAAGAAAGTTTCAGTAAATGATTCATGATTGTTGCTGGTTTCTCGTACAATGGGAAAGTAAAGTTCGGAAAGTTGAAAAGAATGTTAAAATCAATTCTACATTTTGCCAACATAATGTTTTAACCGCTACATGTAAAGAGGAAATACCATTCCTTCAATAACAGAGCACTCATAGAGGATACCTCTATCAGGATAAGGCTGCCCGTCATACATCCAAATCTACTGAACTATTTCTTGAAAAGATGAAAACCGAAGCCCTCTCATGTGTCAGCAATGGACCATTGGGCCTTCGGACTGGTAAAAACAGCGCTTTCTAAACAAGACTGTAAACAATGACTGGACTACGGAAAGCAGTTTAAGAAGAGTGGAATGAAATACCACTATTAGTTTTAAGAAATACCTTGTTATCTTTTCATGGTCCAGGGAAACGACTATGAGATACAACACTTAAGAACAAAATAATTTTATTTTAAACATTAATTATGTTGCTGGAAAATCGTTCTAAAAATGTGCAAGCTTCCTATATACCTATAGCACATAATTTTATGAATCATTAAAATTATATTCATGCGTCAATAATCCGAAGGAACTTGAAGATTCGCCCTCGGATAATTGAAATAACAACATATTTTTTTACATTGTTTCACATATTTTCCGTTATTTCAGCTTTCCTTTCTATCGTAGCAGAAACATTTTAAGGAAGCTTTCATGGTATAGAAATCTGGATCTGAAAAAACTTTCGCTATAAGGAAATTGATCTGATATTGTTTATTAATGACACGAGACACGAATGAGGATGTAAGCGATTTTTATCTTCATTACACACACACATACAATTTTAACGACACATACAGTATTCTGCACTCAAGGATTTCAGAACTGATTGCACTCAGATTATCTTCTGTAAATGACTTCGCATGCGACCTTAAAGTTTAATAAAACAACACTGTCACTTTTTTTTTAAATTTAAGTGGAGACTTACACCGAAACATGAAACAATAAATATTTTTTTTTACATGCGAACATAGTTTTCAGTAAGAAATTTCCTAAAACTCATTATATATTTCAAATTCATTTTCGATAAAAAATATACGAAATTACACTTCCAAATATTGGCTTGAGTCGCTTCCGAGGTGTGTTCGTAAGAAAGAATAATTTGACCTTGAATTAAAATAAATCAGCAACGTTTTTTCTAACTGAATATTTTAAGATTTAATCAGCTTTTCTGAGTGTTTGGCGCCACATTATCCGGACAAAGGGAGCACAAACTTTCACATCATTGGGATATTATTAGCGTTCTTACGGTCACGGATTTTGGTGACTTGCTTCCACGAGCTTGAGAGAAATGAAGTAGGTATCATGTCGTTGACAAGCAATGAAGAGCTGCGGTACATGTGGAAGGCTTCTAACATATTAAGCTCGATAGCCGAATCAGCTTTCCACTTATATCGCAATTTCCTCCTCAGAAAGTTTGATCAAAGCTGCGGAAGTACAGAATCAAACGACGTATTATCATTTCCAAAAAATGCACAATTATGAACTACAAAATTCTGAATTTTTTTATTTGTGATATAACTCTTTTTCGGTTCATCCCGACATTAGTATTTAAAATAACGTGTGCAAATCTGGAAAATTTTCTAAAAGGATTAGTGTGCGCTACTTCATGATTTGCTCTCTAATGATGTAATACCACTTGTGCATTCCAGAAAGAGAAAATAAGTGCATTCTGATCCTACTCGCAGTAGTGCATTCTGATCCTACTCCTAGTAGTGCATTCTGATCCTACTAAAAATGTTTCGTCACACGTGATGACATGATCCAAAAAGTGTGTCTCACATCGTTCTCGGAATTTTCATTGGAGGCAAGTGATAGCAAAACTTGCCTTGTGTTCATCCGTGAGCTAGTGTGGAATCCACTTTGTAGTCTTATTTCGGTACACGAACCGGCTGGCCACATTGTTATCAACGGAACCAACGGATATCTGCATCACATTAGCAACCTCCTCAATATTAATACGACGGTTTTTACGCAGGAGTGCGCCGATGGTGTTCGCATTAACCTATGTAGTCGATATTGAAGGCCGGCAGGGGCGGGATGCTGATTCACGACAACCATTCACAAATTTCTTGTGCCACTCAAGATCTCTTGCACGAGACAAAATATCTTGCTTATACTCGGTTTTAATCATTTCATGGTCTTCGTTGGTGGTTCTTTTCAAACGCAAATACAATTTTGTGGGTTCTGTTTACTCTAGTTTTAAATCCAAAACTGAGTTACAGAAACGCATCTGAACTCTACGCCGTCTACTACAAGATTGAACTAGCGGAGCGCTGTAATAACGCGCCGTCACGTGACTGACCTTGCAGGTGTTCCGATACAGACAGCTGCATGTTTGAGAGTGGGTTTGTTTCGACGCAACGACGTCAGTATCGTTACTTTTTGAAAGACCTACGTATAGATGCTCTCCTTTTCTAGGAATCATGACTAGATTAATTTGCAGATAACTAGGTGGAAGGTTCCTGAAGTAGCTTAGATTTCATTACGCAGTAATTCAATGGACGCGTAATTTATTATACATCACAACAGTCACTGCCAGTAAGAACGTATAAGTTATGCCATTCTTCAAACATTCACAGGATTTTTTTCCCACACTAGATCGCGCAATTTGTCCTCTGTAATTGAACTACAAGCCCAACTTAAAGGGACAAAGAAAGTGTTCCGTTAAAAGAAAATAAATGCCTAAATATTTAAAAATAATTTATGTATAAATTATTTTCCCAATATAGACGTTGAGCAATGTGTTTGTTTTAAAAATTAAATAATATTCAAACAATGGCATAAATATAGCAAAAATGATAATTAAAGTCATACATTTTCAAGCATTTGTAGTTTTTAAACGGTTGGAATATATGTTTGTAACATACACTGTGATCGCAGTATCTAAAGGGCAAGGCATGCAATGCCGCCCCGGTGCCGCAGTGGTTGAAGTAAATATAATAGAAACACGACTTACAAAAATTATATTTCCAATTTTGACCTTTTATCTAAAACACAAACACGACCATAAGAACTAGAGGAAAGCAACAAACACCATGTAAATCATATCATATAGAAATTCCACTCTTTTGCAAATTTACAAAGCCAGCCATCTATGTTAGCAGAAGGAAAATACACGGTCAAGTCACATTATTGTGACCTCAAGCTAATATCCAGAGTGACCGCCGTGTGCAGCGCGGACAGCGGCTAGACGGGCTGGGAGTGAATCAGTAAGGTCCTGGAAGCTGTTGATAGGTACGTGGCGTCTTGCTGACCGCTGTGAATCTGACTGTTGCTGGAAGGTGCGTGGTGTAGGATCCATAGAGAGAACAATACAATGGTCCCACAGATGCTCAATTGGGTATACGTCTGGGGAATTAGGGCGCCAGGGGAGTACTTTGAAGTCTTCATCGTGCTCTTCCAACCTCTCTCGGTCATATATAGCTGTGTGAGATGTCGCATTGTCGTTCTCGAAGATCCTCTTCGCCCCAGAAAGACAATCGGCACGTATCGGTGTACATGGTCTGCAAGGATGGATTCATAACGAATTTGGTTGATAGTGCCTTCCACAGGTATGAGTGGACCCAGAGAATGCTACGAAATCATTCCCTAGACCATAACGCTGCCCCCACCAGCTTGTGTTATTTTAGCAATGGCTGAAGAGTGTTTGTTCTCCGATGAATCTCGTCTTATACGCCAACGTCCATCCGTTTGATGAAGCAGAGAACGTGACTCGTCGGAGAAGGTAATCCTTTGCCAATCAGTTAAGGTCCAATTCTGATACTACTATGCAAATGTAATGATTTTCTGCTGATGAACCTTCGTTAGCATAGGTGAAATGAAAATCCCTCTGTATCGGATACTTTGCAGTTTGCACGTCACTTATTCTCAGTTGTGCCATTTCTCCAATCACGATACACTTTAACCACAGCAGCACGCGAACAGTTCACAAACTGCGCTGTTTCAGAAACACTTCCACCTTTTGCCCGAAAGACGATAATCATCTCTTTTTGCCAATCTGATAAGACGCTTCTTTTATCCATGACAGCAACGAGTGATATGTTTTCAAAATTCCTACACCACACCTTACATACTGTCCCAGCCAGCTCACGACAATTGCCTTCTTTCATTGACTAGGCGCTGTTGACGTTAAAAGTAGGAGGTTGTCACAATAATGTGCCTCGACTGTGTATAATTTACTGAACGCTACAGACAATCAGTTCTTCTTATCCACTCATTTTAAGCGAAACCGGAGTCACCCAAAAGAATCGTAAGAAATAGTTGCTTACATTTATTCCCATTTATTCTGTCAACACCTGATAAATATTGTTCGTGCCAAACGTTAATATTCCAGCATGCTTGAACTATTCACAATGGTAGTATACTTCAAAACTAATTAACAAACGTTAGTAGGCAGAAAAATTTGACTCGAATCTTTAAATATATAACATTACAGCTTAGCACGCTGCCTTCAAGTAAATCAAACTTCAGAGTAGCGCAGCTTCCACAATTATTACATCACATCACCATACTATACTTTTGGCTGCTGCTTTAACATTATATCTCTAGTTCGTATGTGTCACGTGCATGCGCTACGCTCTCTGATCTTATAAGTGTTGGCAACGTCATGCCTCAAGAACGAAGAAATAACGTTAAGGTAGAAACGCTGAAAAAAAACGAACTCAAATTTACACAAGAGACAGCAACTAAAAGAGAACGAACTTTTGATTCAGAATATAGGTCACAGAGAAGCACAACGCAACTTTGCGAGTCATTTGCAGAAGCTGCGTTACAATCCTCATACTTTAGTACAATTACGCAAAGGAAGTAGTGGGTCATTTCGCCCTCCCCCCCCCCCCCTCACACAGCTACATATAACTTTAAAAGGTAAATAAAAAATACTTACAGAGGAAAGCTGTAGAAATGCGCATCACCTGAATGTAACAGAAATCAAAAATTGGCTAAACTGAATGGGACATTAGATATGAGTTATTAACAGAAAACACGAATGAGACATAAAAGGATTCATTAAAATCCATATTTTTAATAGAGGGAAGAAGGTAGCCACAGAACACAGAAACAAATGGAAAGAAACGCGAAAGGCTTTGTGCACAATGGAACAAACCAGACTGATTCAGAAATTAAACAAGAAAGATGACACCGAATTTTCGGGTGTGATAAGCACGTCTTTTGAATCCGTTCTGACGCAAATTAAATTTATCAAAGCTATTCAAAGTCAATGGAACCGGTATGGAAAACAATAGTATCTGACGGAAGAAAGAAGTTTTTCAATCGGGTCTTTAATCCCTTAGATATTGGTGTAAACGGAATCGTGAGCTTGCGAACTCTTAGAAACAGAGTTATCGACAAAAATAAGATGTGACTTTACGTCCTCTGGTGGGAAAACCATGAGTTATTTTAGGAAGAAAGTATTCACAAAAGGTTTATCCATATGAGCGGTATCGGTCCAAGAAAAAAAAATTTAGTCAAGTTTTCAGGAGTCCAGATTTTGTTACAACTACATCACAAGCAGATATTAACACTTATGACCCCTGGTGGCCAAACCATTCTTTACAAAACTTTAGAAATTATGTGAAAAATATTTCCAATCAGATCTTATAAGCGATACAGGAAGAATTTTTCAAATCGGAGTTTTAGGAGAAGAAAACGCAATTTACCTTTATGCGCCCTAGCGGAAAGTTTATGATTTACGTGAAAATTTTGAATTTATAGGAAAAACATTTCGCATCTGAAACAACAAAGAAGGAATTTTTCAAATCGGACTTTTAGAAGTAGAGAGATTGACAAAAATAAGATATACATCTACGCCCCCTGGCGTAGAAACCATGCATTATTTTAAGAAGAAAATGTTTCTAAAAGGTTTGACGACACGAGTAGTATCGGTCTACAAACGACGTTTTTTTCAATCCAGAATTTTGAAGTTCATATTTTGCTGCAAATACATCAGAAGCGAAAATTAAGATTTACGCCCCCTGGTGGCCAAACCATTTTTTTTTTACAAAAATTGAAAATTATGTGCAAACGATTTTCCATCAGGAGCTGTATTCGGTGCAGAAAGAATTTTTGAAATCGGAGATTTAGAAGCAGAGATATAGAGAGAAGCGCAATTTGCCTTAACGCCTCCTAGCGGAAAGTCTATGAATTACTTAAAAATTTTGAAATTATATGAAGCACATGTCACACTGGAAACGCTATCTAACAAAGACGGAATTTTTCAAATCGAACCTCTAGAAGTAGAAAAATTGACAAAAATAAGATATGAATCTATGCTCCTGGCGGGGAAACCATGCACTATTTTAAAAAGAAAATGTTCCTAAAAGGTTTGTCGACATGAGTAGTATCGGTCAACAAACGACGTTTTTTTCAATCGAGAATTTAGAAGCTCATATTTTGCGGCAAATACATCAGAAGCGGAAATTAAGACTTACGCCACCTGGTGGCCAAACCATTTTTTTACAAAAATTAGAAATTATATGCAAACGATTTTCCATCAGGAGCTGTATCCGGTGCAGAAAGAATTTTTCACATCGGAGATTAAGAAGCAGAGATATAGGGTGAAACGCAATTTACCTTTACGCTACCTAGCAGAAAGTTTATGAATTACTTGAAAATTAAAAAAAAAATATATGAAAAACATGTCACACGGAAAACACTATCCAACAAAAAAGGAATTTTTCAAATCGGGCTCCTAGAAGTAGAGATATTGACAAAAAATAAGATATACATCTACGCGCCCTGGCGGAGAAACCATGGAATGTTTTACGAAGAAAATATTCCGAAAAGGTTTATCGATGTAAGTGGCATCAGTCCACGAAAGAATCTTTTCAATCGGTATTTTAGAAGATCAGATTTTATGGCAAATACATCAGAAGCAAAAATTAACACTTACGCCACCTGGTGGCCAAAGTATTCTTTATCAAAAATTCGAAGTTATATGCAAAAGATTTTTCATCAGGAGATGTATCCGCTGTAAAAACAAATTTCAAATCGGAGTTGTAGGAGAAGAGTTATCGAGAAAAATGTAATTTACTTTTACGCCCCCTAGCGGAAAATCTATGTGTTATTTGAAAAATAAACTATATCTAAAATACTCTTCGACATAAATGGAATCGAAAGATAAAAGATTTTTTCAATCGGATGCTTAGAAGCAAATATGTGGAATAAAACGTATTTTTGAATTCGACATCATCTGCATTTACGCCCTCTAGTGACGAAATTGTACATCGTAAAAACAGCGAAGTGAAGGATCATCATTCGCATATTTCGAGCTTCCAAATGGAAAAAGAATTTTTCAAATCGGACTAATAGTTGCAGAGATACCGTCGGTACAGACGGACGGACGGACAGACATACCAATAACATAAGCACGATCTTTTTTTACAAAAGACGTGCTAAAAAAAACATTGTTTTATCATAGAGTTCGGGATATTCCTATTATGGTTGCGAATATATATTGCTAGGTAAAACCGTGGATCTGTTATGCAAATTTCTAATCCAAAATGTTATTTGCCGATAACTGACTCAGAATAAAAGTAACAGAACTGAAGCTGTATTTTCTCCTAAGTTTACTAGGTTCTTTTCAAAAGATTTGCATATTATGGATTTCGTCTTAAATGTTTCTTCCACCATGCACTTGCGTATGGATATTTTCACAGAACCAAAGTTTCTTTTGTAAAATTCCACAGATAACATAGGAAAATTCTGCGGTCATCTAGCACTTAACGGAATAGTATTTTTATTATCCAGAAGCATTGTTTCCTCTGAAACGAAAGCCTAAAAAATTGCACAAATATTACAAAACTAACTGATCCCATTTGAAGATGAAGAGAACTCCCCTCAACCTTCAAAGCTTTCATCAAAATGACATTTTCTTGCACAATCAGACGCATTAGTATGTTTATGAAGCCAGTACACATATAAATTTTCTGCTGATTTCCAGGGACAGGTAAAACAACTTATGTTAATCAGAATGGGTGAAACAATGTCTAATAAATGTGGGGAACACTTCTACGACGCCACATCCCGCATTTGTACCAAAGCACTATCCAGGTCTTCATTCAAAAAGCATAATGAAAGGAGAATGAAAGAAAATCAACAATGTGATACCTGAAAATTTGTGGACTGATTTTGTTAATGTTTATAATTTTATAGATGATAAACTGAAAATAATTGACCTGCCAAAATTCGTTCAACTACTATGAAACGTAACAGGTATACCTATAAGCAAAAATATTTCAAAGAGGCAATGGGATAATGTGGCCTGTGTATGCAAGAGTAAAACTTGCGCTTTTTGTATACCAGAAAAATAAATAAAGGAAATGTTTAAACTATACATAAAATGTCACACGAAATTAAAAAAAAAGCTTGCTTGAACGATAATGTGCCACAACAGACATATTTCAGACGATTTTGAAATTTGCATCATTAAAACTATCACATAAGCATTATGATTTTTTATTCATAAATATTCTCACGATCTCAGAGTTTAGATATTATTTAACGCCTCCCTGTTTCACTTATTACTTCCGCCTCCACAAAGTGGTAATTTTAACAAAATCACTTACAGTGAAATCTCTGATAGGGTTCACCCGGATTCCGCGGTCACCTGCTAAAATGGTGACGTTTGTCCGGCACGGATACTATCACCCATAAAAACAATGCATAAGAAACCTCTGTTTGGCGGCCACCAGCAGGTCGCAGCTAAGGGCAGCTATTTTTGAAACGCACGTGAGAATACACCTGCACTTTGCTGTCGCGAACATGTGGAATTTTTAGGCAAACCTTATTTCGAGAGTTCTAAAAACAAGGAGAACGTGAGTTTAAAAATATGAAACACCTGTTTCTTTTTACTTTTTTGTATCACTATCATTCACGTGATTGTAAATGGTAGTTAGTCCTTTAAGCGGCGGTAAGGTTCGCCTCAAAATCCTTACAGGGACTGATTTGAGGAACCGGTTTTTGTACAGCCATATTAGGGGATCGCCTCTCCAGGCGCTAAAGAGAGGTTCGTTTCAACCTCTTAACAAATAGTATTTAAAATTTATAAATTTAATGCAGATGAATTTAAGATGCATTATCTAGTTGAAGCCTTTTTTACAAAATTTACGAACTGCAATATGAATTTCAGAATTTCATTTAATATGTTCAATTAAAGGCGTATTATATCTTACATATGCAAACATTTCTTCCTGGGTGAAACATTTCTGGTGAGGCGGCGCCTCACCTGTATCATCTGACGAGCTGGCCATGCGTCAGTGCCTTCGCGAAACTGGAACGGAGTTTTTCCGCAAAGGTATCTTTGAACTGCCAGAATGTTGCAAAACTCTATCCACAGAAACGGGAAATTTGTAAAAAAAAATAGATTAGGGTATGTAGATTAAGGGGTCGAACCTATTTCTTCAGTCATTACAACTCGCAAATTTTTAGACATTGTTGCTCATTAATTTCAGTATAGGCGTCGCACTTTCACCGCGGAAGCGTATACACACAGCCTACCTTTGTTAGCAAAGAAGGAGTAAGGAACAGCGCCGAAACTCAAGCGGTACCTTCATGGAATAGACGGTAAATTAAGGATGGAAAGATTACTTCGATGTTTTTGCGCATCGATATTTACCCAGGAAGAGTCGTTTTTTCAACCTTGGTGTTACAGAAGCCGATACACTTAAAATACATCGCAGTTTAATGACCGATGTTTGAAACTGGTAAAGAATATTTTCTACGAAAAGTAAATGAAATTTCTGTTTGTTGCATTCTCGTAAAGTGGAAGGAAATATCTTTGTATTGAATGTTGTGATCGATGATTCGTCGGCGAAGACTGACTTCTTTTCCCCAATGGCATGGGATGCGGTTCATCGAAAAAACCTCAACGTTTCCTCCAAAACATTGAGCGTTTTAAAAACTATTATTTGTTACTCGATGTTGAATTGGTATGTTATTATCGTTATAGTGAACAGAGATTTTACCAACAATTGTCCCCATTCACTGCTGCTGATGGAAAAGTGAGGGTTTTTCGCCTTATCAGCAAGAAATCGAAGCATCGAAGTTTGCACCGAAGGATCGTCGAGGTTCACACCGATGCATCGAGCTTTTAACAAGTATTAATAATCACTCGATTTTGAATTGGTGACTAATCACCGTTACATTTAACAGAGATTTACCCATCCCCATCGCAATAGCAGTATACTCCCTGGCATCCTACTTACTTAGAATTTTGGTTTTAAGAAATCTATAATTTCTGCGACGCATCGAAACTATGGCATAGCAGATATCGATACGTCCCATGAAAATCCCCAGAGGGGAAAATTTAATAAATAGTCAAATTCTTGTAATTATTACAACGGAACTGAAATTAGCATCTCATGGAAGCCCAAATTTATATCAGAATGTTTTACTCATTCCCGGAAAACTTTCCGTGCTCCAACGGAATCAATAACGGTAATTTGAACACCAAACGAACAGTACCTGCAGATCATGGTGTACGTGATTTCTTGCACTTCAACCAAATGTAAAGGAAAAATTCCAGGTCATACGATTACACAATATTTCTCTATTGGCCAAAGATACATTTTGAAACCTAGAACTAGTATATCAGTGCAAACTTTAAATTAATTATATAATTTTAAAAGTTATGCAAATCAAAATCAACCATGTACAATGATTTTCTTATCGTTACGCAGTTACAATAATGTGTGGTTCACGGCTAACTTCGGGTGACACTTTCCAAGTAATTAGCATCTTGAACTCTTCCAGGCCCTCTAATTCGTAATCTCATTGGTCCGCGCTTGATTGGCGTGTGCTAGCAAGTAATGTTGATTTATTCTGTTAGATGTACAGGTTCTATTTCATGAGGACTGAAAACCTTTCTTGCGGAATACATGTTTTGGGGTAGGGATTCAAATAACATTCCTGGAGATCCCTTTAAGGCCTGGGCAAAATAGTAACGTATTTGAGATTGATACACAGCTCATGTGTTCTCATCATACATATCGTCTGACAGATGGCAGCACGTCAGCGCATATTCCTGCATGGCGGGGAGCCCTGGCTTAATTTGTGAATCTCAATTTCAGCTAAGACTAATCTTAAGGTCATGTATTTTGCTTTAAATGTTGAACACCGGGTGTTCAACTTTTTCAAATCCTTTGTAGAATAAATGTTCAGTTAATTTCAAATCCTTTTATAGAATAAATGTATGTCCCGTGAGCTATCTAGAAGACATACTCATGTTTTTTGTGGTTCCAACACAAAAAAAATAATGATTATAATTACTATTGAGGACCACGCCATTACCAGTTGCTATTGCAAAAACAGCTGAAAGATCAGACTTCAGACTTATTTGAGAAGGGGTGTAAAATCAAACGTGATTTTTTTAATGGTGTTGAGTTCGGGAGGTTAGATATTAAACGACTAACACTCGCAGGTAAAATACTAAGATTTTTGACAATCGGAAAATTATTCCAAAACGAAAATCATCCGGCTTTTAAGATTTTAAAGTTTCAGGTTGGTCGTGATCTAGAATGTTTCTGTTCCTTTGGATCAGAACTGCCTTTCTCAGATATTTTGGCAAAGAAAGGTATACTGATCTTTGTAAGCTATGGGGAAAAATAAAGGAAAAATCTATTCTGGAAACTATTACTCATGACGATAAATTAAGAGATATACATAAAGCTTTAAATTTAAAAAATCAGACAAAACTAGAAATCACAATGAATATTTTATTTATAAATTCCATTTGGAAACAGCAACTGCAGAATAATTTAAGGACGCACATCCGCGATCGAAATTTTAAAATTTTGAACATTATTCCTAATCGTAAATGGTTACATAAAATACATCTGTCAAATGATCCGTATTGTAAACATTGTGGTCTTTCGGAGAACACTGAATACAGTTTTGTTGAATGTGAGTTTGCAAAGAACATTTAGTTATGGTTAAAAAATTACATAAATCTATAGGAGAGTTTTGACAATAAACAAATCTTATGTCATGCACGTTTAAAGTATAGTGATTTAGAAAGAAATGCAACTCATTATCTAATAGCAATTACAAAATATAATCTGTGGAAGAATAGAAAGGTGACGTCATTTAATCAGAAATATCGAAATTCGGAGCAAATAAAGTTAGTAATAAAATGCGATTTTCGGAGAGTTCTAAAATTTGAAAACAGGAAATATGGTACAAATAAAACTTTTAAAAAGTGGATAATATTAAAACCAATGGTTTATAGAAAATGTAATTATATTCTTAATAAAATATTTAAATAGAATAATATCGAATAAGTCATAGTAGGATGCAGAGTCAACTTTTCATTTCCATTGAAAGCAGTGAAATTCACATTCATAATGGGATCCGGTGTAAATTTTTCATTTTTCATGTGTTGGAAACTGTTTCTTTTCATGTGGCTATATTGTTTTCATACTTTCACTTTCTTTCATGGTTATTTGTTTTGTCTTTTTTCTTTTTTCTGATTTTTAAAGAATCACTGCAGTATGGGTCTCTTCATAGTGCTCCCTGATGCGGTGATTCTAAATAAATTGTATTAAACCTGCTTCTGGTGGTTTTCCATGACCAGGCTTCCTTCGCAAAGATGTTTTGAAAGATCTGTATCAAAGATGTAAGAGAATACTGCTAAAACTTATAAGTACCCTGTCTCTTGGATTCACATCAAATTTAGTTCGAATAATATATCTGTGAAAAATATTTTAGCTTGGCATTATTTAGATTTTTAACCCAGAAACTCGTTTATAGTGCTCCTTACCTATCTGCTCTGCAAAATAGTAGCTTAAATAAATCGCATTTTTTGATAAATCCTTAGATTAAGTAAATGGTATGAAAGTTAGTAAACGATGAGTTTAAATGTGATTCAGGAAAAAAAAATAATAATTCTTAACAATTCTCTATAAATCCTTCATGGTCGGTTTCATTAAAGTGGGTCATGAGACATAAAATAAAGAAACAAAAATAATGTTGAAACGCAGTTGGATTCGTACCTCTTAGAATTTATATATGCTGAACTGCAATTACTGTTTAACCATCACACCTTCACGTCACAGGTTGGACAAGCATTCCAAAAGAATATGCCAATTCGGTGTCTTATTAGTCCGCGCCTCTCTAGCGCTGCCCAATGAGATAACGAATAGATGGATCCCAAACCTGGCTACAGACACTATACTCGGAGCAAAACTAACCTGACTATGGAATTTAAGTTACGAAGTGTGTAATTCCACTGTATAATATACACTACATTGACAAAAGTCATCGGACACCCCTTCAAAAGCACATGAGCGGATCCACTGCGTTGTTAAGATACGAGGTACAGTTGCATACGGTGTAAAAACAAGCCTGAAGCTGACCGCGGTCATATCGCACTGTCAGGTTGAGTGAAAATGTCGCGGAGGGAAAAAACTGAATTTGAGAAAGGAAAGATTGTTGGGTGTTATATTAGTAAGTTGGCCATAACAGAAACCAAGAGGCCGTTAAACATACCCAAGTCAATTGTTTTGGATGTGCTGAATAAATGGAAGACATATGGAGTGCCTGAAGCAGAAAAACGTACCGGCAGACCAAAGAAAATCAGTTATAGAGGACATCGAATCCTCAGGAGAGTCACTACAGCAAATCAACGGAGTACTGCACAAAACCTTAGTGCACAGGTGAGTAAAAATGCTGGAACCTTAGTATGTACACGTACCATTCGCAGAGAACTTCATTCCATGGGTTACCAGTCGTGCGGCTGCTCATAAGCCCTTCATCTCCACTCCGAATGCTACTCGTCGTTTAGCATGGTGTAAAGAACATTTATCGTGGACCGTGGATTAATGGAAACGTGTCCTATGGACTGACGAATCCAGATACACGATCCATCAGTCAGATGGCCGTGTGTGGGTATGGCGGCCTCCGGGAGAACGCTATTAACCACAGTGTACAGTTCCTACGATCAAGTTTGGAGCTGGCAGTGTACTCGCGTGGAGGTGTTTTTCATGGTATGGTCTCGGCATATTTGTTATCGTGGACAAACCTGTTAACCAGCATGTCTACCTCGATATTCTGGACAATTATGCTCTATCAACTCTGTGGCAATACTGTGGAACCGATCCGTGTTGGTGCCTGCAGGATAATATATCGAGCCACAAAGCGAGGACTGTTACGGCGTGATTTGACGATAATTATATATCGTGTGTGGACTGGCCAGCACAGAGCCCTGATCTTAATCCCATAGAGCACCTATGGGATGAAGTAGAGCCCTCATAAGAAGTTTGGAACCAAGGCCAACTACTAAGCAACAGTTAGGGGAAGCATTATGCACTGAATAGAGGCGCATACCTATCGCTGTGTTCCAAAACCTTGTCGAAAGCATGTTTCGAAGGGTCAGTGCACGCATTAAGACCAAAGGTGGACTGACACTGGACTAATGCATGTCAATTAATGCTGTATTGCGTTTCTGTTCTAGGTGTCCGGTGACTTTTGTCAATATAGTGTAGTTCCAGCTTGAAATCCATGTTCGAGCTTGAACTGATACCTAAGAAATACATGGATATATACACTGCCTGACAGAGAAAATGCCACACCATGAAGGAATGTTTGAAGAGAAACCAAACTGCACACATAGATAGCTAAGTGGGTCCTGATTCATCCCAAATCCTACGCCATGAAGCGTTCCTTCATGGTGTGGAATTTTCTTTGTCAGAAAGTGTATATATTCATGTGCTTCTTAGGTATTAGTTCAAGCTCGAACATGGATTAATTGTAACATACAGATTACGCTCCACTGGCCGAATATACTGGATGCTCAATAAGGAAAGTGGCCCCCATTTTTGGCGATACAGCGTTGAATCCGACGTGGCATGGGGGCAGTAAGGGTCCAAATAGAGCCCTGGAGTATCGTGGACCATGTGGTGTTGATCCAAGTCCACATTTCATCTTCATTTTGCGGGGTTGGGATGCTAATCGACCGACGTCCAGTCGTGTCCCACAGATGCACGATGGGAGAGATGTCGGGGGATCGTGCTGGCCACTGAAGCATCAGCACACTGTGTAAAGCATTCATGCTGATCCGAGCCGTATGCGGCAGGGAGTTATAGTGTTGAAACACGGCGTTTGGGATGTCCTGTAGATATGGTAGGCCCAGCACCTCGTCAACATAGCAGCATGCCGTCAATGTGCCGGCAATGCTTACTAGCGGTGAGCGGCTGTTGGCGCTGATAGCACCCTACAACACGATTCCACATTGCTGGGCCGTATGGGGCTCCACAATGGCGGATTACTCCTCCCGTTGTCCACCACTCCTTCAGACTCTCACACGGCGATCATCCGTGCTCAGACGGAACCCCAATTCATCGCTAAACACCGCACTGTACCATTCGGCCCCCATGTAGCTCTGGAGCGACACCACGCCAAGCGGTTACGGCGATGGCTCTCTGTTAAGGGTATATTTCGCAATGGATGACTGGACAGCAAACCAGACGCAGCCAAACGGCGCGACACTCACTGTATCGATATCGGAGAATCCAAGCCTCCTAGTACACTCCGCAAAATGTTGCCTGTTGTGGCCTTTCAGACCGCTACAGAGTGACGTCGGATGCGACGATCAGTGTGCTCCGACGTCCGTGCTCCGGTCCCTGTACGACGTTGCACAGATTATTCCTGGGACAACTATTTCCAGATGCGATCGACGGATGTGCCATCATGTTGCGTTTTTTCCTCAATACGACGCATTGTTTATCCGGCGGTACAAAGCCCTACAATGACACCTCTCGTAAACTCTTCCGTTTGACGAAATCACGTACGACGGCGTCTTAAAGGCATTGACAACCCTTGTTCATTTTCCAGACACAGTTACAGGAGAACCACTCATTTCTCGCGGCAGTGACGACGTCTCGACTGATGGCTTCACGGACTGGTTGTCCGCTTATATCTTGGGCGTCGTTCGTGCGATAGGCCTGCAAATGCAATCATGTTCATAATTTGTACGTGTGCACCCACCCTGCAATTTGCATTGCGCTGCGTTCACGTCTTCGTGGTATGTCATTTTCTTGGCCAGGCAGTGTAGATATTCTGAATGTCGTACGTACGCACGTTTAAGAAATGAAGATCCCAGTTTCGGTCGAGTTTCTAAAAAATACAAATATTCGTATTTCGGCGGCGTCATTGTTTCTTCTGTTTTGCCTCAGAGAGCCTATACAGTTAACACGAGGGCAGCTACTGTGACTGGGAGAGGAAAATTGCTAGCCGGAGGCCGGAAGATAATCTATTTTAGTGATTATAATGAGCTTACCTTCTCTTCGTGGTTGCTTTTTTAAAATTCGCATTCAGAAATCGTTTGCCTGATGGTCGACAAGGTGGCGGGCTGGAGGGGATCATCGCCTTCAGTGACCCTTAGGGGGAAGGGTCCGCGACACATATTTCTATGCGCCCTAATGGGCGCATAGAAATACTGACAAAACAAGATATATTATTTTGGTGCATCGGTTTCACAACGTTAACTGTGTAATCAGGTTAGGTTTGCCCCGAGTATAGTTTCTAAGTAGGCAGCGCACTCTGGTTTTCTCTTGTACAAGAAAAAAAATAATCCTCTTTTTCCTGGAAACAGAAATATATGGTATATTTTCTATTTTCCATTATTTTTCCTACACGTCATTTTCGTAATAAGTGGCTCATGGCAAATTTCCCGTAAAGCTTTCTAAGTTGGTATTGCACTCTGTACTTCTTCTCTTGAACGGAGCAAAAATATCCCTTCTTTTCCTGAAAACAGAAAGATGTGGTATATTTCCAATTTTCCCTTTTTCTTCCTACATGCGAAAAGATGTTTTTTCCTTTACTCATAGAGCAAAACTAAGATTTATTCTGTAAATTGTTAAAAAGTAAATTCTATTGCATTATCTTAGACAAAGAAGAACTGTCCTTTTGTGAAATAGCTAATTGTGAATAAATTATACTGAGCGTCTTCAAATATTTGCCATGCAATCATTGACCTGAAACGAGAAATTTCTTCAGAATTCAGCACTACTTTTGTAAAAATTAATATCGAAAGCGTGTTCTTTTTGTTTGCTTTGTATGACACAAAACATAGAAACAAAATTATTACTTACAAGTTGCAAAATGAAATGATGAATGAATTGCATACATACTCTAATACAATAAATTCTGGTGTACAGCTCTATATAATGGACGCAGAAAATAAGTATAACAAAAAAAAAGCAAGAATGTCAGCCTCCTAAAATCGAAAACCTATCTTGAAAGTTAAAAGAGCAAAGTATGATTTGTCTCATGCTGTGGCAAAGAGAGCGATGAATTAAAATAAATTAATGTTAGGTAAGAGAGGAAAATAGAAAGATACTAGAGGAAATAGAAAAGATTGGTGCATATAATTAACAATAAAAATGGGGAGGCTTGCTTACCACTTTATTGACAATTGCTTTTCTCACATGTGTAGGTTTCCAGTGTTTTCTTGACATTTATTTCCGATTCCTAGGTTCCCGGATATTCAGTGCTTATCTATTAAACTGTACGGGGGTACAGGACTAACGCTGTACATTGCCCATTGTGTACTTGCAAATTGCTTATTGCATTTTCAAAAGTAATGAATATGAGCCCTAAATAGTGTTCCCTGCCTTTCTACTCTTTCCTTTGGCTGATCCTTGAATTCTCTCACCGTTCCAAATTGCGGATGTTGCTCACCAGTTTGTCTTTCCACTCCCAGACCGGCATCAAGCAAGAACAACACATTAGCAGAAACCATATGTATTACTTACCATATTTAAACTGCCCTTAACAACAGCGTCATCACCCTCAGGCAAAAAAAAACGCTGTAAAGATATTCAACTCTGGCAAGAAAAGCATACCATTTCAGAAACCACAAGATCTTCTTGATTAAAGTCATGGTTACAGTTAGTTTGGGCGACTTTTAATTTAGTTACATTTCAAGTTCTTACATCTCTTGAACGAAAATTTCCCTTTTTCCTCATTGAGGAGGCCTGATTTTGATTAAATTTCCCTAAAAACGGGAGTTTCCCCTGAAAGTAGAAGCCTTGTTTCTAACGTAGAGGCTCTGCTTTTTCTTATATTAGCGCCGCAGTAGTCATACAGGATAGTACGTTGGCGTCTTTGTGCTGCAATGTTCCTTTGGGGTCACTGGGATCAAAATTTATCTATTAGTCGCTACCGGCGATTTCACTCTACAATGATTCGAGCAAAAGGTTGCTTTGGGCTGAGATCAGTTCACATGCAGAAGTGGGAGACATTTGACTTATGACCTGATATTTTAAACTGGATTCTGTCGTATGTATTTGATTTATTTTTTCCAAAGTAAATTGCCAACTATAAAATATTTTTATCTAATTTTGCACCTTTTTATGATAAAGATCACTATTTGGAATGTGACGTAGATTCAACTTCTCATGCTTCATTTGTTCGAAAATTCGTCCAACTGTGTGGTATGAAGCTTATGTACTTGAACTGCCAAGGAGACATGCTGGATCGATTCCCGCTTTACGAGATGCAAAGTTTAAGGGGATGTTTGCGGTGTGGGCAGTTAAAAAAAACACAGCACTTTTTTCTCAAAAATATATATTCATGCGAAGCGCATAGTAATTTACTTAATTTCAGGAAAATCTAAAACGGCACTCTTCGCACTTCCTAGTTTTTTAACCGTCCTATTCTTGCAGACTGTGGAAATTACTTGAAATTTCTGTCCACAGAGGGGAAATATTATTCATGTGGAAGTGACGTTGTGTGCTTCCAGTCGTTATTTTAAATATGGGAATTTGTTGAGTTATGTACTCCATAACCAACTGCTCCAGCCTTAGCCAAAAACATAGAGATTGATCATTTCAGCTATGGGCCCCAAATTAATAAATAACCGTTTTTGCATGCTAAAAGAATCATTTATAAAAACCATAATTATCTATTTTTATTACCAGTAATGACAATATTATTTCCCACTTTTCTCCTTAAAAATGCGTCAATGGCGAGGTAACCGTCGTTCCTTATCACCGAAACTTTCTATAATTCCCACTGTACTCAACATAAATGCATGGAGGGTAGCGTCCTTTATACCGTATTCCATAACCGCCAAATCGTTCCTGTGCATTCACGCCGTGTAAGGTATTTTTTATTTTTATTTTTATATTTCGAAGTCGCTTGATAAAAATGCTTGCCTGGGCTGACCTTTACCTCTTACTTTGTATTACTATTATCTCTGATTTTACTTTGTATTAATTATTATTACTACCTGTAAATGTAGTGATGCTATTATGTTTTTCCAATATTTGTTGAATTCCACCGCAGAAACGGATGGAACCCATGGTCTGTGTTTGAGATTAGATGATATCACACATCTTGAACATGTCAGATGTTAAGCCTGGCTGTATTACTTGTTATTATTTTTATTACTGAAAACGCCAGAAGCGCACCAAGGGCATTAAGCCCGCCAAGGACGTGGGCAAGCCCACATTTGCCGGCCCCTGTACAATAATATTTTTCAAATTTTATTCACTTTTACATGAAATACATGCCTTCAACACCATCATTTCCAATCCCACTTAAATTAAGTTTTCATACAACACAATTGTTTCATGTAAAACTGAAAGAAAAAAAATCTGTAAAATTCAAGTTCAGATGGCGCTGCCAATAATCCAAGAAAGCAGCTTCCTCTCTGTCAATTTGCACAAAATTCCGCTTTACCGGCAAAAAATGTTTTCTCACGTACCATGATGAACATATTACAGTGTCCCCCGTGGGCTGAAGGGTCATTGGTGACATATATACTATAACATTACGCCTGCATCTCTCATTAGAAAAATGCAGGTAATAATGGAATATTTAAGAAAAAAGATATCCTTTGAATTCGATTATCAGCGTTGAGTATAATAATTTATTGCTGACAATCATTTTTGACTTTCAGCAAAATACATATCGCATTTTAAGATTTTAACGCTTCAGCGTAAAACTTCGGTTTATGACCGTTGTGTTTATAAAATTTAGCGTTTGACCTTGTATAGCGCATAATTGTTTTCGGTAATATTGTAAATTGCAATCGTTGTTCACATAACAAATTGCTTCCTGAGTCGTTTTCGTACACACTGAACTATAAAGAATATGTAGGGAGGACACTTCTTCCTTTGATTTTCAGCAGGAAATATTTGTGGTCTGGGAAATGAAATAAATTACCGAAACCTGAATTATTATTGGTTACCAGAATATTTGCAGATGGTCAAGGATTTAATCTGGCCAGTGTATTTTATAACCGAGTGTTTTTTGATAGTATACGGTTTGCAAGTATTTATGTAGTGTCAATGAATTATACTTCAACGCTTATATTTCGTTTCAGTACAGGAAAATCACGCCTTAATACGGCTTGAGGCAAACATTTTTTTTGGAAAGCTAATTTTTGTTCAAATACATTCCTTGAGACCACCCCCTGTACCTCATGAAAAAAATCACCAAAAATAAGAGTTGGGAACATCCCTAAATTTTTAAAACATGTCCGCCAGTTTGGAAATTTTGACACATAGCGTTTAGGCAACACATCCATTTTTGTACCTATTTTTAGTCAGCGGAGTGAAGAAATAAGTTGCAATTCGTAAGTTGGCACGACGCACGATGTAAATACGATTATTAGGAGCTGCTACGCAGCCCATTGTTGCACAGTCGTAACTGCGCATGTGCCATTAACAGTCTGAGATGCAGTAGCTCCAGAAGCCCTTCTTTTTCTCTCGAAATAGTAACCTGACCCTCTCCCCCTGAAAAAAACACAGTGAACTCTCCCTTTTTTACTTCCCCACGCTGTTGCTATCCCATTTACATTGTACAGAGAAACTGAGAACTCTTATGATATAATCTCTCAAATCAAAGGAGTTGTAGTCGCTTACCTGACACACGTACTATGCCTTTTCATTCATGATGTAACCTGGTTTTTGCTTTGCAGGTGCTGGTTGCAATGGGAAATAATTGCAAAAGAAATTGAGGTTAAGATGGAAGTTTTGGAGGAAAATGGTATTTTCTGAGGGAAAAAGTTAAAACTTCAATGTGTGAAAGTGAAAAAGAGGTTCGCAGACTTTGAAAAACATTAGATTAAAGCTGAACGATGGCATCGCCGGAAAGCTCCAGGGTGCGAACAGGGGAAAGTGCACGTTCAGTGCAAGTAGATCTATACAAGCCACCCAGATCGAGTGCCTGCGGTTGTACCATGCCCTCCGGTGCCCGTTTTTAGAAGCAACATCCCACGGTTTGATTTTAAAATGTGTTGTCTCTACTGCGGAAACAAATTTGATAAAGACGATGCGAAGAGGCACCCAAAGCGGTATCCACAGATTTGTCAAGTTGAAACACTGGGGAAAATTGCCACTCTAAGGTCAAACTGTTAGAGGAGAAATGACGAATGGGGCAGAAAGGTTAGAAGCCAAATTGGCGCAGAATGTGATCTCGCGGCTGACGAGTTGTAATATCATAAAAGCTGTGATTCTTCTTTTGCCCTCATAGCTTTGCGCATGCCAAGAAAATTAGCTGATAACATAAACAGACGGTCAGGTGATGAATCGAAGATTCAGGCGTTTAACAAACTTTGCAGTTTCCTCGACAAGAATGACGAATGCTAGTATTTGGTCTTGGATCTTCTGCAGATAATGTCCACATCTAGCACAAATGGGTCCATATATAGGTCAAGAAGTATTTGAAACAGCTGTTAATAGAGCCTTACATTAATATCATCGTACTGCCGCCAAGTATGAGAAGTTTTGGGACTGAAGTTTCTTTCCTTACAGAGGCATGACGTATTTTGACGGACAAATGATACACTGAACGAAAAAGCAAACCCATGAAAGAGAAGAAGAGAATTTTAGATGCTACGATCGTCACAGTTCCAGAGGAGATACGTTCGCAAATTCATGTTTGCTCCTCATATCCCACTTCTGAAGAAATATCAAATGGTGGTGTAAACAAAAGAGGAGATATGGTTCGCCATCTTCTTTCCGGCCTAATTAAACCTGTCAAAAGAAAAGCTACTGTAGGGCCAGCCCAGACATGTTACCAATTCTTAAATCTTTGATTGTACCGTGGTTTATAACTTTTGATTCCCGTCGTATAGCGAGCTACCGCCTCGCGTTTTCCATGAGATCTGGCTATCAAGGAGGCTGAAGGCGTTCTTGCTTAGAAGAAATATTAGATCGGCCAAACACAGTCCAGTACACGGAAATAAAAATTAAAACAGCAAAACGTTATATTTCCGTTAACTATTTGCTTTGCGGATTTTTGATAGCTTCCCGTCCAGGGCTGTTTTTTCCACGATACTTTCCGCAAGACCCGGTGAACAAGGGAATCTTCCTTCCCGTCCACCACGCTGTACCTCTGAGATACCCGCAGTCCCTTACGTCAAACCGGTGTCCAAAACTTGGAACCTCTCTTCTTGACGACCGAAGCTCAACTGTCCTCCACTAGACTGAATTGGCCTTTTAGGTACTATAATGTACATGCGCAAGAACAAAAAGTTCCCCCGGCCAGCACCTGAAATGCCTGAGCCCAGGAATGCCGTCGGGTACCCGAAGGTGATTGCAGCATTTCATGTACACAAAAGCTGTAAGACAACTTCTCTAGCAGAAAAATTCGAGCATCTGACTCTTAAGGTCAGTTGCCCCAGACGTTCACGCACCACTTCTTTAATCCTCCCATAGAATTAAAATGCTTCACGTGGTGAAGAATGTTCACAGTTCTTTGTTAAAACAAAAAAAATGGCGGAATGAAACGTCCGTCCGCACGTGTTCATTACAACATTAAAATTAGATAAATTAATCATTGATTGCTTGATCGTGGGTGATCCTATCAGCTAGTGACACAAAAGACCTAACCGTTGCGTACTCTATCATCTCATCCGTGCGCTCGCGTTCTTTTGTATCGGCGGTGCTGGTGGTCATCGGTGTTTTCTTTCACTGGTAATTTCGTACAAGATACTTGATCATTCTCCTGCATTACTTGGGTTCTTACATCTGTGCTTCTTACAGTGAGATTTCTAAGTATGAGGCTTCCGTATCATACATCAAACGAAGTACACAGAATAAAATATTTTAAATCATTAACTTCAAAAAGTTACTAAATCTGTGGGATCGCATACAAAATAATTTTACAACGAAAACTTGTAATACTTTTTTTCTGTACGTGATTCTAGTTACATAGAAGGGGAATTTCAAAAATTTTGCAACGCCATGGTGATGATGATGATGATGACTCAGCAGGCGCTATCGTCCCCCACTCCTTCCGTACACCTTCGCCTCAAGTCAAGTTACAGAGCATGAGGGAGTACTGTCACCCAATGGCGTAGCTAAAAGTAGGGCATCCATTTTGGCGCATGCGAGCGAGAGTTTGTAAAAGTTTAGGTAAGAGAGAAGATATCATCTTCACGCATTCACTCTCTCACTTGATTCCTGCTGATTGTGGGGTAACCTCCTACACACCTTTCGGCTTTTGCTCGTGTGGTTCATCTGAATCCACACTTATTCCCTGGTTCGCTTCCAGAAGAGAATTGACCCTCTAAAAAAATAAAAAAAAATTCTGCAAAACAAAAAGGCTGCACCATGCGTGACGGGGGCCGGCATAGCAGTTCCTTCAGTGTTTGAAGCCTGACCGGCTAACATGACGCCTGTGACTCTCTGCCATTCCCACCCCGCCAGGAGTAGCGAGACTGAAGAACAAAAATGGAGTCTTCGTCGAAGAACCGCTGTCCGCTCCGAATCAGGAGCTATTTTGGATTAGCATCGCCCCCGTCACCTGCCGAAGGCTAGATGATGCCGAAGCCACTTCTTAACCAAGACAAGGCCTGAACAGGAAAAAGAGAGGTAATTTTGTAACCATACTCCATTGCTTTTAAAATTCCAAAAAAAAAAAAAAAAAGAAAAAAGACGTTGCTGCCTTACTTCGAAAAACAGCGAGGGGGTTAACTCTCGAAATTTGCTCAACTGAATCTAATATTTTTGTTTGTTTGTTGAGAAGTGCATCATTAAGATTTAGCTACTAAGGCGTTTGAGACCCGGTCATAATCAAAGTTTTATTGTGTCCTTGTTCGTGGTTGAATTGTGCTAATGTGATATGTAAATAAATGGGGGGGGGTGGACATGCAAGTAAATATTGAGAGGAATCAAAACGGGGGAGAGAGAAAAAAGAAAAGAAACATGATATTTGAAGTGATACAATTAATATAAAGAAAAAAACTTCAGAGGCAAGTATAATACATTACACGCTGAGAAACCTCAGTGCTCATTTTGTTTTTGGTCAAAGTGTATTATTCTTTTGTTTTGTGCATGTTGTTTTGTGAATATTTTTTTAAGGAAATATCGAGTGTAGATCGCATTCTTCTCTCTAAACGAATGATCATTGAACATTATGAGTTTTTGAGTAATAAGTGAAAATTTACAAATTGAAATCTTAAAATTTTTGAATATCAGACCAAATCAGGAAATTGTGTAAACATATTGAAATATACACCCAACAAAATTGAAAATTGGTCTCTAAAACTCGTTTTTGGCCTTTGTGGGTGGTTTGTGAAAGAAAAACAAAAATCACTGTAAAAGTTCATAAAAAAATTCTGACCAGGTGAGAAACCTGTTCAGCAATAAAAGTAACTGAAGTCAGTTTGTATACCTAAAATTCTGAGTCACCTTTACTACTTGTTTATGTGTGTTCAGTGATCAAGGTATTAATGAGGTAAATTTTGAGCAATTTTTTTGTCAAGCTCATAAATCACCTCGGCACTTAGCAGAGTTAAAGGATCTGAGCCTGGTAAAATTTAATTAATAGATACTTCGACAACGTAAATTTTGCTGTCTGTGCGTACAGTTTTTCTTTTGTTCTACCACTACTTAATTTTTTTATATATGACATGCCACATTGCTTTATACAAGTGTATTTTTACATTACAACACATGGTCATGACCAGTTCAGATAAAATATTTCAATATATCAATCCTATGTAACCGTAGATGAGCAATTTTACCGAGCGGGCGCACTTGTTCATTCGGTTTTGTAAGACTGGCTAAAATGTATTTAGCGGTACCCTAAGTGGAGGCACAAAAGTCCACGTTTGCGGAGCCTTTTACGTTATTTTTTTAATTTTAAGCAAAACAAAGTTTTCGAAAAACGAAGGCTGCCTTTTCCACTGATAAGGAAACACAGCTTGCATCTAGTAATCGACCCATATGTTGGTCACGCAATCAAGTGTCATTATTGGCAATTTTTTGCCACACTTTCGTAATCTGACTATCATGAGCCTTGCTTTAAGGACATTCTTTCCTACGGCGCTAGATTCCTCCTTCGCCTCGAACCGCAAGAGCTTCTCTAGTGCTGCGCCTTAAACTTCAGTCACTAATTCTACACGCCATTCCAAACCTGCATAACTGATGTTACATATCAGGCCTATACTCCGAGTCAACCTAAGAGTGTGCCACCATTTAAGGTACAGAACAATTATTTCCGCTTGTAAGCAACCAGTAACAAAAAACGCACTGCGATCAGTAGCCCTCATTGGAGAACGTTCATTAAAACCGTTTCATTATTCTACATCCTTAATGTGAATCTCAGTTAAAACTGTAGGAGCTGTACTTACAGCAACTCCCGCCACCAAAATTTAAGAACCACAATTAACAGCAGTTTGCGTTTGTGGCAGACGTCAGCCAACCTAGGTACAAAGTAAGACTTCTGTCTGGAGGAACTGCGTTCTTGATAACAGATTCCTCTGTGATCTGTTCCTGATGAACAACACTAACTCATTTTATTTTTTATTTTAATTTTTCCATTTATAAAGTGGAAACTAGTTCCATTTCACCAAATAAGGTAACATTGTGTTATTTCGAACATAAATATCTCTACTATTGGCATTTTCAAAGCCTTTTTCTTAATCTCCGACCTGAGTTACCACTTCGTCCACAATGGAGTTTTCGTCTGAAATGGAATCAATGCACACTAATTCATCAATGAGCACTTTACTACTATATGCAAAAGAACTTTATCTCGTACACCAGACCCGATGATTGAGACTAAAGCACAAAAATGTCAGTGCAATACAGTAGACTCTTCCTAATCCGGCCTACGGCTCCGCCCGTGACTTAAAAGAGGCGGTGTGATGCGTTCTTGTAAAGTTACGAGCGTGGGTTACTTTTCGACCATTTGTTGCTACACAGGCGTCGCTGTGTCAAATGTTTTAGTTTACGAAGATTTCTTACATGTTGGTGCAAAAGGTTCCGACATCTTCTGCAGAACGAAATGCAACAACCAAACGTGTGCAGTCCCGACGTAATGCTAGTAAAGCGATTTCGTGAAAAAGCGTGCAATCGACGAGCATCTTCATTAAAGCAGACAAAAATTCGTGACATGTTTCGAAATGATCGCACTGAGCAGAAAATGCAAGATTTCGTCTGTGCTGTATTACAAATGGCATGCTGAAAGTAATGCCTCGTCCCTCTTAAAAAACATTTTTGTAGCAGTAAAAATTTGAAACTTGGTGGCAAATTACTTGGACATATTGTTAATAATTTATGATGTCAGAAGCTGACTTAAATCATTTTCTATACATTTCCGCCATCTTTGAACCCATTGGTAAAACCCATTTTGGAAAAATTCCTGAGACTGTCGTTTCACAAATGAGTTCACAGCCAGTTTAACGTCTACCACATCGTCGAAACGTTCCTCAACGGAGGGTCTTTTCTAAAGGGGCAAACAGGAAAACGTCGGAGGGAGCCAAATCAGGATTGTTAAGGCATCACCGTCCACCCCATTTTAACAATACGCAGTGAAGTCTCAATTGAGGTGTGGGGACGTGTGTTATCCTGGTGTAAAAAAACCCTATAAAGTGGAATGTCAAGTCTTTTCCTTCTGATAGCTTCCTTTAGCTTCTTCAATATCTACACATTCAGCGGTTGGCTGAAAAACAATTTTTCGGATGCTGTGTGTTTCTGGAACGTGGAAAGAGCGATGTATTTATTTATTTATTAACTGTCGCCACGTATTTGGAGTATTATCACCTGGATCTCGCCCGTTGGATTTAACTGCTATAATATGTATAGCTAGTGCCGTTTATGCCCACCAGATGGAGACGTCTCAGCAGCTGAGCCCGTCTTACGGATTTATGATGTCAGAAGCTGACTTAAATACACATAGCACCGTGGATTGTTGGCCACCGTGGCGTAAATGTAACGCACTCGGCGCGATATCGAGAGTTTTGTTGGTTCAATTCCACAGCGGTTGGCTGAAAAACAATTTGTCGGATGCTGTGTATTTCTGGAACGTGGAAAGAGCGATGTATTTATTTATTTATTATCTGCACATAATGAGCATTGGTTATTGTTGCAACTTCTGGATGGTGACACGATGATCAGTTGTGATGAGGTCTTTCACTCGTTGCCTGCTGGTATCTGTCACTGCAGTCGCGGGTCTTCCACTCCGTTCTTTGCCCGACAATAAACTTTCTCCCTCCAGAAACCTCTTCATCCATCTCCAGACAACACTGATATCGCATGTGGCAACTCCATACACCGCCAGGAGTCTTCTGTGGATTTCTGGAGTCTCACATCCCTCTTTTTCCAGGAACTCAACTACGGCTCGCTGCTTTTCTCTGACATTCATGATGTTTATTTCCGATTCTGAAAAAAATTATCACATTGGTAGCGTATCATAGTACATGTCAATGCAGTTTCACTAAAATCACTTCAAACTTTTAAAAACTATTAAGGATGAGGCATTACTTTCAGGATGCATATTGTACAATGTAAGTTTCTTTTACTGTGTATGCTACATACACATAGATATTGTACTTTACCGTACTGATATGAAGAGATCATTTCATTTTTGTAATTGGGACAGTATACCCACTGATCGTGTTCTTTCACCATTATCATATGCTTGTCTCCAGTGGTTTAGTGCAGAGTGAAAAAGTACAGGAACGTCCGGTGGCTTTACGTTTTTAATACCTTTCCCTCTTACCCCCATCTACCATTCCCACTCTCCCCTTTTTACATTCTTATATTTATAGTGTAAGAAAGTATGGTGATCTGTCGAAATCAGACCTGGATTTACACATTTTGGCATTCAAAAAAGATTTCACCATTTGGGACTGCCAAGTGAGAATGCACTTAGAGACGAACTCTACCTTCAAACAAATATGGAACGTTAATTCCAATAATCATGCAGCTTTTTTTGCTGCAATTTGTTTTTATTGGAAAAGGATTATGGGACATTCGCATTTTAAAAAGAAAGCAAATTATGCCGTATAGGGTTTCCGGAACTCGTGCCGACTAGAAAAACAAGTACCCGAAAGGCGTTCCGACTCAACTACACCACTGCTTGTCCCTTATTTTTTTTTAAATACATATGTACTACAAACAGTAAACTAGTAACATTAAATTTAACGAAGAATTAGACTAAATTTTTATGCACTCGTAATAATCCAGCGCTCTTGCTAATCTCGCACCCCACTGCGCAAGGAATGGTCAGATTAACCAGCGTCTAGTGTATTTACTGATTCATGATTTCTTTTCTTCTCATTCTAAAAATGTTTTGCTATTTCTGTGAATAAAAACGGTGTAAATAGTACAGAAATTTGATGACCATCATTTTACGAAGCTTTGGATTTCTGCCTACCCTATGCGTATTATGATACAAATTTGTTACATACAAAAATTGCTCTGTCTATTTCAAGAGGTGTAACCATGTTTGAATATGTCGAAAAACTGTTAACTAACGCAACAGTAATTCGTTTCCTTTGTTTACCGGTGCGCAGCTCACTTCTACAATGTTGCGTTGTTAAAGGAAGCAGTTCTGGTGGTGGAGGAAAAATGTTAATGCAAAAGAAATTAAAATATTTATAGGATACTCGGAAAAAAGTTTTTACATGAAATACAGAAGAAATAATACTTTTGCTGCATATATGGAAAATGGACCAATACAATGACTTTCATTGCTGTTTGCAATGTTCCTACACGCCGCCATTCGCGGACTAAAACTTTCAGATTTAGCATAAATTTTAAATCATGCGTTGGATAATTTATCTATTTTTACATTTGTGCTAATTCCTGGGAGAGATTCAAATGCTACATTCTGCACTTACGGCTAAAAAAACTCCATTCTGTCAGCAAAATGTTCCGACTTAGAAGTATTTCTCAGTTTCTGTTTTAAAGATCTTCAATTTGACTTTCTCAGTTTCTGTTTTAAAGATCTTCAATTTGACTCGAAGTTCTTACAAAAAGTTGTAGTAAAAATGGGAGATATTAATGCAGGCTTTTCGGCATCAATTGTTGAAAGCTAAATTGTTACTTTTGCAAAATTTCTGCGGAATTATTTTTTTGTCGCTAATGGAAGTGAGTAGACCGTTTGAATACAACGTGTACTGATACACACAGACATGTGAATTTGAAAGTGTAGCGCTGAGAAAGTCATTCCTCCATTAAAATTGCTCCCAATTGTTCAAACCTGAATCAAAAAATAAAAATGTCTGGACTTTCCCCCTTAGTGTTACGTGCATCCGTTCGCAACAGTTGCCAGCGGTTTCGTTTATGTTTAAATTATGTCTCTCAGTGTGCCACTACGCGACAGCTTTCTGACTTATCAGTTATATCCTCAGCTACGTTACCATCTCATGTCAGGGGTACAGTAATGTATAACTGGCACGTATGATTTTTCTGCTCTCAAAACATCATAGAGAAACAACTCTTTCCTTAACTAGTACGTTCATTATTTCCTGACGGAAAGAATGCAATTGACCAGTTGTGGGGAAGGTTTGCACTCCAAGCGGCGGGTCATTTCGGGAGCTAAAGACTTCCAATCCTTGGAGCAGGGAAATAAACAAACATTGACAACACGGGGTGGAAAGGGGGTTATGAGGATTTCTTGTAAAGTTGACTAATTCCCTGTGGTGCTTAGAAACTTCCGGTTAAATAGTCTTTTCATGCTCGATATCCTCCATGGTTTGATGAGATAAAACCCCACGAAGGGCAGGAGGTGACGATACGTTTCAACCAAATGCGGTCAAGGAAGGAAAAATATCACGGCTGGGATTCAGTTAGAAAACTCATGCTGATATAACCGTTGGCAAATATCGAATACCATCATTGCATTTATATCAGGATCATACTCTGCATATATGACGGACTCACAGGACACCCTACAAAACCACGTGGCATACAATCCAACAAACCATGGCACAAAACCTAAAAGGAATGAAGCAAAAAAGATATTTATAAAAAAACCTCAAAAGAAAAAAAAATAATAATAGACCAGATGGAAACTTCAAACACCATAAGAAAAATGAACAAATCAAATATGCAGACTTACCCAAACGTGAAGCTTGTTGACTTTTCGTATGAATCTCTCTCTCTCTGTCTCTCTCTCTCTCTCTCTCTATATATATATATATATTATCATTAACATCATCATCATCATTGTCAACCATTATCAATCCACTGCTGGACGAACATCTCCCCAAGTTTCTTCCACAAAGGTCTGTGTAGTGCCAGTCTCCTCCATGTTGCTATCGCATACTTTCGAATTTCATCCGCCCATCTCCCATGTGGCCTTCTTCTGGGTCTTTTCCTGTCCATCAGAATCCAGTTTAAAATTTCAGCTATCCGTCGATGGTCTGTCCTTCTAGCAATATGTCCAGCCCAATGCCATTTCAGGGATTTTACTCTGATCATGATGTTTTACACTCTTGTCATTTTTCTGATCAACGAGTTCCTCTTCTTATCTTTCCTAGTTACATCAAGCATGCACCTCTCCATGCATCTTTGAGTTGTCTGCAGCTTTTGTATGTCTCTTTTAGTTAAGGTCCACGTCTCTGCACCATATGTAAGCACTGGAAGGATGCATTGATCAAACACTTTTCTTTTAAGATATAATGGCATATTGCTCTTTAAAATTATACTGTTTCTTCCAAACGCTGTCCAGGCAAGTTTTATACGCCGATTAATTTATTTATCAATATGACCCTCACTTGATATCTGCTGTCCAAGATAAATGTAGGTATTGGTTATCTAAAACTTTTCCCCATCAATCGATAAATCTTCATTTCTTGTAAAAGCATTGTACATCACTTTTGTCTTCTGAAAGTTGATTTTTACTTCTTTACTCTTGTCAGCAAGTTCCTGGATCAACTCGGCAGCTCTGATGAGGCAGTTACAAAAGTGACTACGTCATCACCAAAATGAAGGTGAGTTAGATAATCTCCATTAATCTTTATCCCTTTGTTTTCCCAGTTCAGTGATTGAAAGATATTTCCCATTGTGGCATTAAAGAGTTTGGGAAATATAGTGTCACCTTTCCAATATTTATGGGTGCTGTATTCTCAAATAGCCGAATTTTCGCACTTGCATTTTCATAGATGTTATGAATGATAATAATGTATGCTTCTTCAATACCGCAGGATTTCAAAGCCATTGAAATTGCTGATATTTTCACCGAATCAAAGGCCTTTCCATAACCGATAAAAGCCATGCATAATGTAAGTTCATATTCCCCCGCTCTTTCAATAAGTTCTCTGAGTACGTGGATATGATCTATAGCGCTGTAGGCACTCATGAATCCAGCTTGTTCTCTTGGTTGAGCCATGTCCGTTGTCACCTTCAAGCGGTGTGAAACAACTTTAGTGAATATTTTATAAACCACTGATAGGAGGCTAATAAATAGGTCTGTAGTTCCTGAGATTTTCAATGTCACCTTTTTTATGTAGAAGGATCATTGTAGCACTGTTCCAATCTTCGGGAATCTTCCCTTCATTAAGGCATCGAGTGAAAACTTGGGCGAATACTGTTTTAATTCCTTCACTGGCTTCTTCATTTTCTCCTGGAGTTTTCCCCCGTTTCATGTTCTTGATTTCATGTGCAACTTCTGCTGGGAGGACTGGAAGAACCATTGTACCTTTTGTAATGTGTGGAGTACATGTATCATCCCTTTCATACAGTTTTGAGGTGAAATCTTTCACTCTTGTCAAACTTTCACCTGGTTTTCTTGTTACAGAACCATCTTCTTTTCTCAGAGCCATGATCTATTTCCTTCCCTTACTCAGATGTCCCTTTGCTCTCTTCAGGCTTTTGTTGCTTTCAATTGCTTTCCTCACTAGTTCACAGTTGAATTTCCGCACATCTTCAGCCATACCATTTCGTACCGTCTTGCATAGTTCTATATATTCCACTTTTGGAAGTTGTGACGTGCCTGCCCAGCAGGACACACACGACATAAAGGCAGATAGCAGTCAGAACGAACGTCAGCGTAGCTCAATTGGTAGAGTGACTTATTCCGGAATAAGTGGACTCGGGTTCGTTCCCCGGCGTAGACAAAAATGACGGAGAAATTTACTTCGTTATAATGGCGCCCGAACTTTCCGGATGACCCGGCCGTTCAAAATCTCGCAATGGTGTGATGTTCTTTCTACACCGCGAGAGAGGAAAAATAAGAGAATCCCTTCTCCAGCGCTTCAAAAAATAAATGTGTGTGACGTTTCATTCCTCACACCAGATTGACTGGGAGTTCTCAGGCGCACGTTCTACAGCGGATGGCTGCCTGAAATTACTCGTGGTCACGGCTGACACGTGGGCCATGCTCCCGGCCCTCTTTCGGGGGGAGATGTGACGTGCCTGTTCAGCAGGACGCACACGACGTAAAGGCAGATAGCAGTCAGAACGAACGTCAGCGTAGCTCAATTGGTGGAGTGACTTATTCCGGAATAAGTGCACTCGGGCTCGTTCCCCAGCGTGGACAAAAATGACGGAGAAATTTACTTTGTTATATAGTCACATCTCCTTTAGTTGTCTTCATCTCTCTTCTTTTTGGCATCAGAATTTTGGTTTTTCCTGATAATTTGTTCGTATGCAACTTGTTCTTAGTACCAGCTATTTTTATGGCTGTTTCCATAAGAGCGTTGGTTAGTTTTCTGTCAGCTTCAGAGATGTGCACTTTTTCCGACGTTAGACCTACTAGAGCAGAGGATCTGTTTCTCAGTTCCAATTTAAAGGTATTATGATGTTTTTTAAGGTTGGTCGTGTCAATACACTTTGTTTGTTTTATGAGTTTGCCACGCTCGAGTTTGGCATTGAGGTGCATCTTATTTCTTACCATTCTGTGCTCACTACATGTGTTGAACTTGTTTAGCACACTGCAGTCTTCCAGGACAATTTTCTTGTTACACATAATAAAATCAATTTCACTTGTCATTCCATTGGGATGCCTCCATGTCCATTTCCTTTGTAGCTTTTTCTTGAAAAAGGAGTTCGTGATGAAAAACCTTTCTGCCTCTGCAAATTCTACTAAACAAATTCCACGCTAGTTTCCGTTGCCGTGACCAAATGTACCTACTGAAGTTTAATTCTGTTGCCGTTGCCCTATTTTCGCATTTAAATCTCCCATAATGATCTTCAAGTGCTGCCTGCCTTTATTACTTAGAAGACGAATTTCCTCATAAAATTCTTCAATCTCTTTTTCAGGATGACTTGTAGTGGGTGCATAAGCTTGAATAATCTGAGCCTTGTATCTTCACGAGTGTTGGATAACAAGTCGTGCAGCTCTGTCAGAGGGACTTTCAACTTCTACAACTTTATCTTTCAGTTTATTGTTTATTATAAATTGAACACCACTAGTTCTGCCAGTTTCTGTCCTACGATAATAGAAGAGATGTCGACTTTTCAGTTCAATGATATCTTCTCCTTTTCTCCTTACTTCACTTAGTCCGACGATGTCCCACTTGATCCTTTGTAGTTCCTCTTCCAATTCAAGGTGCCCTGAATCAGAAGATAGGGAGCGTCCGTTATACGTAGCCAAGGTTAGCATCAGATGGCAGTGTAGGCCAGTCCTCCGGTGATTCTTAGCACCCTCTGCCTTCATGTCGCACTGTCCGCTGTCTTGGCCAGGTACATTCCAGCTGCCAGGAGACTTCGGGCCAAGATTTGGGTTGTTGAGTTCTTTTGGAGGGGTTTGGCCATAACTTACTTCGCTGGCCAAGCGGGTTGGTGAGTGTGGGATAGCATTTCCTCTAATCCCGATGGTATAGTTATTCCACAACTTAAATCTTGGCCCTCAGTCTCCGGCAGCTGGAATGTACCTGGCCAAGGCAGCGGCCAGTGCGACATGAAGGCAGAGGGTGCTAAGAATCCCCGGAGGACCGGACTAGGCTGCCATCTGATGCTGACCTTGGCTACTTACAATGGACGCTCCCTATCTTCTGATTCAAGGCTTCTTGAATTGGAAGAGGAACTACAAAGGATCAAGTGGGACATCGTGGGGCTAAGTGAGGTAAGGAGAAAAGGAGAAGATCTCATCGAACTGAAAAGTGGACATCTCTTCTACTATCGTGGGACAGATACTGGCAGAACTAGTGGTGTTGGATTTATAATAAACAAGAAACTGAAGGATAAAGTTGTAGAAGTTGAAAGTTCCTCTGACAGAGCTGCACGACTTGTTATCCAACTCTCGAAAAGATACCAGGCTCAGATTATTCAAACTTATGCCCCCACCACAAGTCATCCTGAAGAAGAAATTGAAGAATTTTATGAGGAAATATGTCATCTAAATAATAAAGGTAAGCAGCACTTGAAAATAATTATGGGAGATTTCAATGCAAAAATAGGGCAACGGCAACAGAATGAAACTTCAGTAGGTAAATTCGGTCATGGCAACAGAAACCAGCGTGGAAATACTCTCGTTGAGTTTGCAGAGGCAGAAGGGTTTTTCATTTTGAACTCCTTCTTCAAGAAAAAGCCACACAGGAAATGGACATGGAGACATCCAAATGGGACGACAAGTGAAATTGATTTTATTATGTGTAACAAAAAATTCGTCATAGAAGACTGCAGTGTGCTAAACAAGTTCAACACAGGTAGTGACCATAGATTGGTGAGATGTAAGATGCACCTCAACACTAAACTTGAACGTGGCAAGCTCATAAGACAAACAAAATCTATTGACATAACCAACCTTAAAAAACACCATAATACCTTCAAGTTAGAACTGAAGAACAGGTTCTCTGCTTTAGAAGGCCTAACATCGGAAGAAGTGGACATCTCTGAAGTTAACAGAAAAGTAACCAAAGCTCTTATGGAAACAGCAACAAAATTAGCTGGGTCTAAGAACAAGTTGCATGTGAACAAATTATCAGGAAAAACCAAAATGTTGATGCAAAAAAGAAGAGAGATGAGGACAACTAAAGAAGATGTGACTTCCAAAGTGGAATATATAGAGCTATGCAAGACAGTAAGAAAAAGTATCACTGAAGACGTAAGGAAATTCAACTGTGAACTAGTGAGGAAAGCAATTGAAAACAACCAAAGCCTAAAGATAGCAAAGGGACATCTCAGTAAGGGAAGAAAACAGATTATGGCACTGAGAAAAGAAGATGGTTCTGTAACAAGAAATAGAGGCGAAATTTTGACAAGAGTGAAAGATTTCTACTCCAAATTATATGAAAGGGATGATATATGCACTCCAGACATCATGAAAGATACCAGTACCAGAGTTCCTCCAGTCCTTCCAGCAGAAGTTGCACATGCAATCAAGAACATGAAGCGAGGAAAAGCTCCAGGAGAAGATGGAATTACTGTAGACATCATACAAGAAGCAAGTGGAGAAATCGAAACAGTACTCGCCCAAATTTTCACTCGATGCCTTAATGAAGGAAAGATTCCTGAGGATTGGAACACCGCTACAATGATCCTGCTACATAACAAAGGTGACATTGAGGATCTCGGAAACTACAGACCTATCAGCCTCCTATCAGTAGTTTATAAAATCTTCACTAAAGTTCTTTCACACCGCTTGAAGGTAACACTGGACATGGCTCAACCGAGAGAACAAGCTGGATTCAGGAGTGGCTACAGCACAATAGATCATATCCACGTGCTGAGAGAACTAATTGAAAGAGCGAGGGAATATGAACTTCCATTGTGCATGGCTTTTATCAATTATGAAAAAGCCTTTGATTCGGTGAAACCATCAGCAGTTACAATGGCTCTGAAAACCTGCGGTATTGAAGATGCATACATTAATATTATTAATAACATCTATGAAAATGCAAGTGCAAAGATTAGGCTGTTTGAAAATACAACACACGTAAAAATTGGAAAGGGAGTGAGACAAGGTGACACCATATCTCCGAAGCTCTTTAATGCCACATTGGAGGGTGTTTTTCAGTCGCTGAGCTGGGAAAACAAGGGGATAAAGATTAATGGAGATTATCTAACCTACCTTCGTTTTGCTGATGACGTAGTCATTTTTGCAACTACCCCATCAGAGCTGCAGAGTATGATCCAAGAACTTGCTGACAAGAGTAAAGAAGTGGGATTAAAAATGAACTTTCAGAAGACAAAAGTGATGTTCAATGCTTTTACAAGAAATGAAGATTTATCGATTGATGGAGAAAAGCTGGAGATAACAGACACGTACGTTTATCTTGGACAGCAGATATCAAGTGAGGGTCACATTGATGAAGAAATTAATCGGCGTACAAAACTTGCCTGGAGAGCTTTTGGAAGAAACAGCATAATTTTCAAGAGCAATATGCCATTATGTCTTAAAAGAAAAGTGTTTGATCAATGCATCCTTCCAGTGCTTACGTATGGTGCAGAGACGTGGACCTTAACTAAAAGAGACATACAAAGGCTGCAGACAACTCAAAGAGGCATGGAGAGGTGCATGCTTGGTGTAACCAGGAGAGATAAGAAGAGGAACTCGTGGATCCGAAAAATGACAAGAGTGGAAGACATCATGATCAGAGTTAAATCCCTAAAATGGCAATGGGCTGGACATACTGCCAGAAGGACAGATCATCGATGGACAGCCGAAATTTTAGATTGGATTCCAAGGGACAGGAAAAGACCCAGAAGAAGACCACATGGGAGATGGGTGGATGAAATTCGAAAGTATGCAGGGGTGACATGGAGGAGACTGGCACAAGACAGACCGTTGTGGAGGAAACTTGGGGAGACCTTCGTCGAGCAGTGGATTGATAATGGTTGACAATGATGATGATGATGATATATATTGTTGCGTTCTTTGGGTCTTAGTTGTCAGGATGCCCAATCACTTCCGGACGGCGATTCGAATCACTGGATCCGACAATACCTCGTTGGCAAATTAGCCGACAATACACCACTAAACCAATGGAGGCACAGTATACCAATTAAAACAGGGATTTAATGGAGACATGCATACATTACACCGGATTCTTCATCTAATTACAAAGCTATAATTTCCGGCCAGCTTTGGCCCTCTTCGGTGTTTCAGAAAATATGTCCTAACGAAAAGTCTGTTCGTTCACAATGAGCCGAAAAGAATACTGGTAAAATGTACTTACATAGGTCCTTGAGTACCCTCAGTATGGTGACACGAACAACACTACACTCACTTACATTCACTAATATGTCGGCACTACGGGTAGCCTTTTTAACTTCCATCACCGCTCCTGCTTAGCTGTGGATGAAGCGATGTCGTTCCCCTGTCACTGGAGATACGTAATCAGACACACACACAAGATTTTTCTCCTCTACTCGACACGAAGAGGCTCTGCAGGGGGGGGGGGTCTTCCGTGGTTCCTGGTGTCAGGCGTTTCACATCTCCGCTCTCTCTCTCTCGGGATGAGCGAGGATATTCGGTAATTATTTTGTTTCTGTCGGCATTCCACCTGAAATCGCTCTTTAGGACAGGTATCGTAGTCCGGCGAGGATCAGAAAGTTTTTAGGTAAATCTGGTGGTTATTATTCATCAGCTTATGCTTTCAGCTGGATTCCCTTCTTATGCTCAGAACTGCAAGAGCACGCAGACGGACGGCAAGCAGTTTCTAGCACGAGGAAAAATCGAGGCCCAGTTCTCTCGGATATCAAACGGGATCTGTCCTCAACAACAATCTCCCCTCTCCAAGAAATTGGTAAGCGGTGAATTCCAACACTTGAAACCGCGACATTTTTATTATAAACCGCTCTTCAAGTCTAAGAGCTTCCGTTGTTTCGCGCGCGGCACAGACAAAAGCTTCAAACGCTTTTGCCGTCCAAACACTTTTGAGTCATGGGAAATAGCTTTTAAACTCTGACCCGTCCCATTTCCGTTTATGGGCTCTTTGTTCTCGTGGCAAACACCTGCAACTCGCCACTTGAATTCAAAGTGCTAGAAGATCTTTTCTTAATATACCGCCCCTCGCAAGTGTTTAAATTATGACTATCTGTTATTTAAAACCACCAATCAAGTTTCAATTACCGTTAATTAACCACGCCTCTCGCCAGTTTATTATGCGAGGGGGGGGTCGTCACATCGCCCCCTTCTTAAACTGCAACTCGTCCCGAGTGCATATAAGCTACCTGTGATTCGCAGCGATTCCACCACCCGGAACTGCCTACCCTAGATAAGAACTCATCAGTACCCCTCTTCCTTGGTGCCTATCATCGTCTCTACCCTTCTCAAAACAAACGCCTTGAATTGGTCTTTGGAGTTCCCCGGGCACATCCCCTTTTCTAACGAATCTTAGGGAACGCCCACATTCCATGCATACCTGTATAATTATTTACACTGCCACGCCCCAGGGCAGTACACAAATACGACACTACATAATTAATTTATATTACACAGTTCCACTACCACTTCACACAACATATTGCAATATTAAAATATTTCCACCAATAGAACACAACACCGAATACACTATACAAAATATTACAACCAACAAACTCATTCCATGTTCTCAGGCTCTCCGCTTCTCACCCTTTCACATTACTAAGTCAACCAACGGGAAACTAACCAATCACCTGAGACACTCACCCTTCAAATGTTTATGATCTTGTATTTCCTGCCCTATACGGTCTAAGCCTATCGAGGTGTATAACTCTAACTGGTCTATTATTGTACTGAGCCTTGTAAAGAATATCGTTTATTCTTTTCTTTACTACATAAGGACCTTCCCACGGGCGCTGCAATTTGGGTGAGCTTCCCTTTTGCCTACGTGGATTATAGAGCCAGACTAAGTCTTCCTTCTCAAACACTTTCTCTGCAGCCTGCACGTCATCCTCACCTGCGGAAAAAACATCGGCAAATTCGCATATCATCCCGGTCCACTCTCCAAACTGATACGTACTCAGGCAGGCCGTGGCCTCCCTTGCGAGGTCAAGCAAATGCTCCGGCACCTCGCCACTCGCTTCCAAGCTCGAGTTGGGTGGGATCCTTACTCTACAGCTACGCGCCGAAATTACAGGATTCAAGGAACAAAGTGCTAACCCTTCCTTTATCTTCACATCGACGTCACCCAGGTTAACTATTCTTACGGGGATGCAATGTGCTGTTTTTACCAGCGCTCTCGCTACAAGTACATTTTTCGGTAACGGGCAAATATCGGACATTTCGCATACTGCCATCGGAAATTCTAGTGAAAGCTCAGGCAAACATCCTGCCAGAATTGTTTCACTTTTTGCTGGTAAAACACACTTTTCGTTTGCGAGAACTGTGACCCTTTGCGACCTCAGGTGCCCATGTTGACTCCTCATGAGAACCATTTCCTCATGTTCCGTCTTCAGGGTTCCATTCTTAAGGTCCAAAACATATCCGTTCTCATTAAGAAAATCGAAACCCATGATGCATTCTTCAACGATATCAGCAATCACTACCGTGTGTCTGCAGCATTCATTTCTAATTCGTATATCGACGCCTGCGGTTCCAAGAGCAACTAAACCATCACCATTCACAGTTTGAATCTCAACCCGTTGCTCACTCTTCAAACAATCTGCAGGTTCCTTAATTTGCTTGAAAAAATCCGGACGGTGTAATGTAATATCCGCCCCAGTATCCAGCACAATTTGGCATTTAGTTTCATTTATCATCCCCTCAACTCTTAAACCACTGTAATCCTCAGAAAGATCTGTGACGTGCGCTTTCACCGTGCGGGGCTGCTTTTGCTGCGTCAGTTCTCGCCCCTCGAAACTGACTTCTGAGGGTTTCCCGAAGTCTGTTCCTTCGACTTTTTTTTCTCTCTCAACCGTTTTCTACATTCAGAACTGCGATGACCTCTTAATTTACAATACCAGCACTCCATTTTTCTAGACGGCGTATCACTTCTTCCCCGGCCAGGAGACGTAACAGAACGATGTTTAACATCTCTGCGAAGGAGATCCAAAAGCTCTTCGAGTTTAGTTTCGACTGATGCATTGATCGGACTTTCTGCTACAGTCGCCATACGAATTGTTTTTTTAGAACTCCTAGTATAGCGCGAAGAGTCAAATTTCATTCCATGCAAGACGGCTGATTTAAGTGAGTCACAATCCGCCATTCGCACTAAATGCTGAATATCTGGATCAGAAATCGCTTCCACAAAATGTTGCTGCGCCATCGTGTCCTGTATTTCCGAAATACATTGCCCATACGCAAGCCTTGTCATGCGATCGATGTCGGTCGCGAGCTCTTGAAGTGACTCGTTGACCTCCTGCCTGCGATTTTTCAATTGAAGAACACGGAGTTGCTTTAAATGTTCCTCCCCAAATCTGAGTTCCGGGGCAGCAACGAGACAGGAATATTTTAAACGGCTCTCTTCCGACAAAGTTTGTAGGATATCAGCAGCTGCATCCCTCAATGATGCCGCAAGCGCGCATGCTTTCTCCCTTTCGCTCCAGCCGTTCACACTCGAAACCCTTTTGAACTGGGTCCTGTATACTCCCCAGCTAGTCTTTCTGCCAAACGCGCCTGGTTTAATTCGAGTCGGCCTACTCAAAGCTTCGCTCATCACTCCCGGTGACTTAAATTCCGACGAACTTATTTTTGCCTCACAATGTTGTACTCTTTTCCCAATATTACTATAAAATTTAGTTTGTTCCAACTTAGTACCATTAAATTCCCCAGAAGGTTTTTCCTTTACATTTCTACATTGAGTCTCGCACAAGTTACGAACGCTCTCTAAATTTTAGGTACATTGTTCTATTTGGTCTACGCATTTTACCTGCCCAATTTCCTACTGATCGTTACGCAAGTTGGTATCTTCTATTCTTTTATCAAATTTTTCCTCATACCCCCAATTCTAGCTATCAGCTGATTTATGCTGCCCGTCTGCTGCTCAAGACTTTCTTTCATGCTGTTGTAAGCTTTGCTCAAAACTTTCTTGTTGTTGTTTGAGCTGCTGCTCAAAACTTTCTTTGGCAGTTTTCAGTCCATTTCTGAGTTCATCTTTCAGTTCATCTAATATTTTTGTAATCCCTTCCATTTTTGAAACTTTCAGCTCAACTTATTATGCAAGTTGCAAAAGTTGGCATAAATACTGTGCTCCGGTTGTACTGTGTTTCTAAGGTATGCAGTACGGATCCCAATGCTGATCACCACTTTTGTTGCGTCCTTTGGGTCTTAGTTGTCAGGATGCCCAATCACTTCCGGACGGCGATTCGAATCACTGGATCCGACAATACCTCGTTGGCAAATTAGCCGACAATACACCACTAAACCAATGGAGGCACAGTATACCAATTAAAACAGGGATTTAATGGAGACATGCATACATTACACCGGATTCTTCATCTAATTACAAAGATATAATTTCCGGCCAGCTTTGGCCCTCTTCGGTGTTTCAGAAAATATGTCCTAACGAAAAGTCTGTTCGTTCACAATGAGCCGCAATGTATACTAGTAAAAAGTACTTACATAGGTCCTTGAGTATCCTCAGTATGGTGACACGAACAACACTACACTCACTCACATTCACTAATATGTCGGCACTACTGGTAGCTCTTTTTAACTTTCATCACCGCTCCTGCTTAGCTGTGGATAAAGCGATGTCGTTCCCGGTCACTGGAGATACGTAATCAGCCACACACACAAGATTTTTCTCCTCTACTCGACACGAAGAGGCTCTGCAGGGGGAGGGGTCTTCCGTGGTTCCTGGTGTCAGGCGTTTCACATCTCCGCTCTCTCTCTCTCTCGGGATGAGCGAGGATATTCCGTAATTATTTTGTTTCTGTCGGCATTCCACCTGAAATCGCTCTTTAGGACAGGTATCGTAGTCCGGCGAGGATCAGAAAGTTTTTAGGTAAATCTGGTGGTTATTATTCATCAGCTTATGCTTTCAGCTGGATTCCCTTCTTATGCTCAGAACTGCAAGAGCACGCAGACGGACGGCAAGCAGTTTCTAGCACGAGGAAAAATCGAGGCCCAGTTCTCTCGGATATCAAACGGGATCTGTCCTCAACAACAATCTCCCCTCTCCAAGAAATTGGTAAGCGGTGAATTCCAACACTTGAAACCGCGACATTTTTATTATAAACCGCTCTTCAAGTCTAAGAGCTTCCGTTGTTTCGCGCGCGGCACAGACAAAAGCTTCAAACGCTTTTGCCGTCCAAACACTTTTGAGTCATGGGAAATAGCTTTTAAACTCTGACCCGTCCCATTTCCGTTTATGGGCTCTTTGTTCTCGTGGCAAACACCTGCAACTCGCCACTTGAATTCAAAGTGCTAGAAGATCTTTTCTTAATATACCGCCCCTCGCAAGTGTTTAAATTATGACTATCTGTTATTTAAAACCACCAATCAAGTTTCAATTACCGTTAATTAACCACGCCTCTCGCCAGTTTATTATGCGAGGGGGGGTCGTCACATCGCCCCCTTCTTAAACTGCAACTCGTCCCGAGTGCATATAAGTTACCTGTGATTCGCAGCGATTCCACCACCCGGAACTGCCTACCCTAGATAAGAACTCATCAGTACCCCTCTTCCTTGGTGCCTATCATCGTCTCTACCCTTCTCAAAACAAACGCCTTGAATTGGTCTTTGGAGTTCCCGGGCACATCCCCTTTTCTAACGAATCTTAGGGAACGCCCACATTCCATGCATACCTGTATAATTATTTACACTGCCACGCCCCAGGGCAGTACACAAATACGACACTACATAATTAATTTATATTACACAGTTCCACTACCACTTCACACAACATATTGCAATATTAAAATATTTCCACCAATAGAACACAACACCGAATACACTATACAAAATATTACAACCAACAAACTCATTCCATGTTCTCAGGCTCTCCGCTTCTCACCCTTTCACATTACTAAGTCAACCAACGGGAAACTAACCAATCACCTGAGACACTCACCCTTCAAATGTTTATGATCTTGTATTTCCTGCCCTATACGGTCTAAGCCTATCGAGGTGTATAACTCTAACTGGTCTATTATTGTACTGAGCCTTGTAAAGAATATCGTTTATTCTTTTCTTTACTACATAAGGACCTTCCCACGGGCGCTGCAATTTGGGTGAGCTTCCCTTTTGCCTACGTGGATTATAGAGCCAGACTAAGTCTTCCTTCTCAAACACTTTCTCTGCAGCCTGCACGTCATCCTCACCTGCGGAAAAAACATCGGCAAATTCGCATATCATCCCGGTCCACTCTCCAAACTGATACGTACTCAGGCAGGCCGTGGCCTCCCTTGCGAGGTCAAGCAAATGCTCCGGCACCTCGCCACTCGCTTCCAAGCTCGAGTTGGGTGGGATCCTTACTCTACAGCTACGCGCCGAAATTACAGGATTCAAGGAACAAAGTGCTAACCCTTCCTTTATCTTCACATCGACGTCACCCAGGTTAACTATTCTTACGGGGATGCAATGTGCTGTTTTTACCAGCGCTCTCGCTACAAGTACATTTTTCGGTAACGGGCAAATATCGGACATTTCGCATACTGCCATCGGAAATTCTAGTGAAAGCTCAGGCAAACATCCTGCCAGAATTGTTTCACTTTTTGCTGGTAAAACACACTTTTCGTTTGCGAGAACTGTGACCCTTTGCGACCTCAGGTGCCCATGTTGACTCCTCATGAGAACCATTTCCTCATGTTCCGTCTTCAGGGTTCCATTCTTAAGGTCCAAAACATATCCGTTCTCATTAAGAAAATCGAAACCCATGATGCATTCTTCAACGATATCAGCAATCACTACCGTGTGTCTGCAGCATTCATTTCTAATTCGTATATCGACGCCTGCGGTTCCAAGAGCAACTAAACCATCACCATTCACAGTTTGAATCTCAACCCGTTGCTCACTCTTCAAACAATCTGCAGGTTCCTTAATTTGCTTGAAAAAATCCGGACGGTGTAATGTAATATCCGCCCCAGTATCCAGCACAATTTGGCATTTAGTTTCATTTATCATCCCCTCAACTCTTAAACCACTGTAATCCTCAGAAAGATCTGTGACGTGCGCTTTCACCGTGCGGGGCTGCTTTTGCTGCGTCAGTTCTCGCCCCTCGAAACTGACTTCTGAGGGTTTCCCGAAGTCTGTTCCTTCGACTTTTTTTTCTCTCTCAACCGTTTTCTACATTCAGAACTGCGATGACCTCTTAATTTACAATACCAGCACTCCATTTTTCTAGACGGCGTATCACTTCTTCCCCGGCCAGGAGACGTAACAGAACGATGTTTAACATCTCTGCGAAGGAGATCCAAAAGCTCTTCGAGTTTAGTTTCGACTGATGCATTGATCGGACTTTCTGCTACAGTCGCCATACGAATTGTTTTTTTAGAACTCCTAGTATAGCGCGAAGAGTCAAATTTCATTCCATGCAAGACGGCTGATTTAAGTGAGTCACAATCCGCCATTCGCACTAAATGCTGAATATCTGGATCAGAAATCGCTTCCACAAAATGTTGCTGCGCCATCGTGTCCTGTATTTCCGAAATACATTGCCCATACGCAAGCCTTGTCATGCGATCGATGTCGGTCGCGAGCTCTTGAAGTGACTCGTTGACCTCCTGCCTGCGATTTTTCAATTGAAGAACACGGAGTTGCTTTAAATGTTCCTCCCCAAATCTGAGTTCCGGGGCAGCAACGAGACAGGAATATTTTAAACGGCTCTCTTCCGACAAAGTTTGTAGGATATCAGCAGCTGCATCCCTCAATGATGCCGCAAGCGCGCATGCTTTCTCCCTTTCGCTCCAGCCGTTCACACTCGAAACCCTTTTGAACTGGGTCCTGTATACTCCCCAGCTAGTCTTTCTGCCAAACGCGCCTGGTTTAATTCGAGTCGGCCTACTCAAAGCTTCGCTCATCACTCCCGGTGACTTAAATTCCGACGAACTTATTTTTGCCTCACAATGTTGTACTCTTTTCCCAATATTACTATAAAATTTAGTTTGTTCCAACTTAGTACCATTAAATTCCCCAGAAGGTTTTTCCTTTACATTTCTACATTGAGTCTCGCACAAGTTACGAACGCTCTCTAAATTTTAGGTACATTGTTCTATTTGGTCTACGCATTTTACCTGCCCAATTTCCTACTGATCGTTACGCAAGTTGGTATCTTCTATTCTTTTATCAAATTTTTCCTCATACCCCCAATTCTAGCTATCAGCTGATTTATGCTGCCCGTCTGCTGCTCAAGACTTTCTTTCATGCTGTTGTAAGCTTTGCTCAAAACTTTCTTGTTGTTGTTTGAGCTGCTGCTCAAAACTTTCTTTGGCAGTTTTCAGTCCATTTCTGAGTTCATCTTTCAGTTCATCTAATATTTTTGTAATCCCTTCCATTTTTGAAACTTTCAGCTCAACTTATTATGCAAGTTGCAAAAGTTGGCATAAATACTGTGCTCCGGTTGTACTGTGTTTCTAAGGTATGCAGTACGGATCCCAATGCTGATCACCACTTTTGTTGCGTCCTTTGGGTCTTAGTTGTCAGGATGCCCAATCACTTCCGGACGGCGATTCGAATCACTGGATCCGACAATACCTCGTTGGCAAATTAGCCGACAATACTAAACCAATGGAGGCACAGTATACCAATTAAAACAGGGATTTAATGGAGACATGCATACATTACACCGGATTCTTCATCTAATTACAAAGATATAATTTCCGGCCAGCTTTGGCCCTCTTCGGTGTTTCAGAAAATATGTCCTAACGAAAAGTCTGTTCGTTCACAATGAGCCGCAATGTATACTAGTAAAAAGTACTTACATAGGTCCTTGAGTATCCTCAGTATGGTGACACGAACAACACTACACTCACTCACATTCACTAATATGTCGGCACTACTGGTAGCTCTTTTTAACTTTCATCACCGCTCCTGCTTAGCTGTGGATAAAGCGATGTCGTTCCCGGTCACTGGAGATACGTAATCAGCCACACACACAAGATTTTTCTCCTCTACTCGACACGAAGAGGCTCTGCAGGGGGAGGGGTCTTCCGTGGTTCCTGGTGTCAGGCGTTTCACATCTCCGCTCTCTCTCTCTCTCGGGATGAGCGAGGATATTCCGTAATTATTTTGTTTCTGTCGGCATTCCACCTGAAATCGCTCTTTAGGACAGGTATCGTAGTCCGGCGAGGATCAGAAAGTTTTTAGGTAAATCTGGTGGTTATTATTCATCAGCTTATGCTTTCAGCTGGATTCCCTTCTTATGCTCAGAACTGCAAGAGCACGCAGACGGACGGCAAGCAGTTTCTAGCACGAGGAAAAATCGAGGCCCAGTTCTCTCGGATATCAAACGGGATCTGTCCTCAACAACAATCTCCCCTCTCCAAGAAATTGGTAAGCGGTGAATTCCAACACTTGAAACCGAGACATTTTTATTATAAACCGCTCTTCAAGTCTAAGAGCTTCCGTTGTTTCGCGCGCGGCACAGACAAAAGCTTCAAACGCTTTTGCCGTCCAAACACTTTTGAGTCATGGGAAATAGCTTTTAAACTCTGACCCGTCCCATTTCCGTTTATGGGCTCTTTGTTCTCGTGGCAAACACCTGCAACTCGCCACTTGAATTCAAAGTGCTAGAAGATCTTTTCTTAATATACCGCCCCTCGCAAGTGTTTAAATTATGACTCTCTGTTAATTAAAACCACCAATCAAGTTTCAATTACCGTTAATTAACCACGCCTCTCGCCAGTTAATTATGCGAGGGGGGATCGTCACAATATATATATATATATATATATATATATTAGGGTGGTCCACTTTGCAATGGAAAAAAAAGTTATTCAAATCATGGCTCCACATAGCGTAATTTTGTCCATTGTGATGTAGTAATGTGTGCACCAAATTTTAGCTCGATACGTGGAAGTTTAGTGGTCGCCCAGAAGTTTACTTTTTGGTAGCTAACTCAAATTTCTCTTCTTTTCAGGTATAAACAACCATGTTGACATCTAGCTTGAGATCTGCCCCCACTAACTGGCTTCTTGGAAAGCCAATCTCTAATTTCTCTACAGCAAGACTTCCCCGTGGATTCGATATGCTCCGGATGGTCAGTTTTACCATTTAGAAGAGGACAAGAGCTTGTCAGTGAGTTATAAATTGACCTGTGAAGCAGTTGTGATTGTTTGGAAGCGTGCGGGGATTCCTACACAGCGGATTGATTCGTGTGTGAGAAAACTCTCAAAACTTTATGAACGAGATTTAGCTGTGAAGAAGCACCGTACTCGTCAAGGAGAAAATTACGGTGTGCGTGAGGATATGTTCAAAGTTCAAAAGTGATCTAGAAGAATTGTTTGATGTTGCCGTGAAAAATGCTATAATGCAAATGCAAAACGATGAAGATAAGGTATTCCTCCAGAAACAAAGAGAAGATGTCTTTTAATGTAGTATGAGTGGTGATGGCTTAAAAACAACAGAAAAAGAAATTAGGAAAAGATAGCGGGAGGAAAAAGATAGAAAGGCGACAGAAAAATATAAACAAAAAGAGAGCAAATGTCTTCCAGGGAAACCTGCCGAGCTTTCTTCATCATCTTCACATAGCTACGAAAGCTAAGGCGAATATCAACCTGTAGCGTCCACATATGCCGCACCTTCTACTCCATTCCATCCAAACGACGTAAAATTATATTTACGTTACCAAAAGTCGTCGGAGCTCTGGATCGAGTCAATCTTCCGGATAGAGGAGCTGTATTCGTTGCTGGAGCCGTTGCAGGGGCGCTTGGACACGATATTTCCGAAATCACCCTTTCCCGAAGCTCCATTAGGCGGCTCTAGAAGATTAGAAAGACAGAAAGCCGCAGCAGCTGAACAAAAGAAATCGTCTTTGGAGGGCCGCTTTCTTTTACATTGGGATGGCAAACTTTTGCCTGATATTGATGGATCCAAGGTGACAGTTGATCGCATTGCTATACGTCTCACTGGAAATGGCCAAGAACAGCTTTTGGGAATTCCCAAGATAGACAGAGGAACAGGGAAAGCTCAGGCACAAGCTTGCGTTAAAGCAATTGAGAAATGGAATGTTAAGTCTGAAATCAAAGGACTTGTGTTTGACACGACAGCGAGTAAAACTGGGCTTCACACAGGAGCTTGCACAACAATTGCAACAGTTGAAAAAACCCTAGGCAGTGAACTCGTTTGGATTGCATGCCGCCATCATGTTATGGAGATTATGCTTTCAGCTGTTTTCTTATGTGTATTCGGTTCAACTGGAGGCCCAGACACTGCACTCTTCAACCGCTTTCAGAAAGGGTGGCCAATGATTGATCAAAGTGCTTATAGTGCAGCAGACATTGACCTCTTTCAGGATCCTATATTAAACAGATTACGACAAGAAATGCTGGAGTATTTACCAAGTGCATTGAGAAAACAGCAACAAAAAGGCGATTATCAAGAACTTCTGCGCTTGTCTCTCTTGTTTCTTGGTGGAGGAAGTGGCACGGAAACATTTCGATCTCCTGGCCTTACACATCATGCTCGATGTGTGGCTAAAGGCATTTACGCTCTAAAAATATGCCTCTTTCAAAATCAGTTTCAGTTAACACCTAGAGAGACAATAAATACAGTGAATTTGGCTTTGTTTGTAAACCTGGTTTATGTGAAGTATTGGAATAAAACTTCACTTGGAATTAGAGCTCCATATAATGATATCCAGCTTCTAAGTCTCCTAAAACTTTACCCTAGTAAAAAAATTGGCGAGAAAGCCTGCAATGCTTTTGCCAGGCACCTTTGGTTTCTTTCTGAGCACTGGGCAGCCTTAGCTTTTTTGGACGATCGAGTGTCCACGAAAACTAAAGACAAAACGGTCAAGAATCTGAAACGTCCACAGCTGCCCGATTTTCCGAGACATATAGCAATATCTGAGGAAAAAGATCTCAATCTAGAAAATTTTATAACCGAAAGGACTAGCTTCTTTTTCGATACCCTTCTTGTTGAAGGAAAAATTAAATCTAAAGCGTTTCTGAAAATGCAACCCCAACAGTGGAGAAATGATCCTGTTTTCATTGAACTTCGTGAACGTTGCTGTAAGATGAGGGTTGTGAATCACACTGCCGAGCGAGGCATCAGTTTGATTAAAATATACAACCAGTCACTTACCAAGGACGAAGAACAAAAGCAGTTCATTCTTCGACTGGTGGAAAATCATAGAAAACAGTTTCCTTCACCATCGAAGGCATCTCTTATGTCATAATTATTCAATTTTCGAAATTTTTCATTTTCAGTTATGTAGTACCCAAAACTTAAATATTGGGCGACCCCTAAATATCGTTTTTTTGCAAAACCCTTTGGTGTACTTATCATTCACATACTATGGCATAAAATAAAAGTTGTGCAGAAAGAATATTTAAAACATTTTTTTCGACCTCCCTAATGTACCCTATCTACCAACAAGTAATTGGACACCTGTGATAGCAAAGGAAAACGAAGTTTACTCACCTTCAATAGTTGGTGGAGACTCCACGAGCAGCGATTACAGCTGCGACACTCTGAGGCATACTCTCAACCAGGCGTTGTACGACAGCTAGCGGTATTTTCTTCCACTCGGCGTGGAGAAGACAGGTCAGTTTCTTCACCGATTTCGGACGGTGGGGGCACCCCTTAAGTCGACGCTCCAACTCGTCCTATAGGTGCTTGATATTGTTAAGGTCCGGGCTCTGCGCAGGCCAGTCCGTTCGATTAACCCCATTACCGCCATACCAAGACATGGTGGACTTCGCAACATGACAGGTGGCATTGTCATCCTGAAAGTAACATGGGTCCACCCAGTTAAACTGCCGCAAAGTAGAGAGCGCATGGTAATCCAAAATGATGCAGTAGGTCTCGGCGTTGAGTCTACCAGGAATTGCGACCAAGGGTCCCGTGCCATACCAGGAAAAACACCCCCATAGCATAATTCAACCGCCGCCGAACTTCACAGTTGGCACAATACATTCCGGCAGGAGGCGTTCTCCAGGCAGACGCCAAACCCAGTCCCTGCCATCCGAACGGTAGAGGGTGAACCTTGATTCGTCGCTCCAGAAAACCTGCTTCCACTGTTCAACGGTCCACTGTCGACGTCCTTTGCACCACGTTAGCCGAGCCGCGCTATTGGACTTGGTGATCAAAGACTTGTGGGCGGCAGCATGTCCATGATAACCAAGCAGATGGGCTTCCTTACGGATGGTATTCTTCGAAAGAACACTCCCGGGTGCCTGTTGAAACTCCTCGTGGATGTGGCCCATCGATTTGGTGCGGTTATTCCGAATTTCTCAGGTCAGCACCCATCGGTCTCTAACTCCCAGTTTTGTGAGTCTGCCGGGTCGGGGCACATTACGACAGTCACCTTTCATCTTCCACTTGCAAATCACGTAGGCAATTGTCGATTTTGGGTACTTCAACTCGCTGTATATGTCACGTATGAATCGGCCATTTCTGTAATACTCGTCGATTACACTTTTCTCGAATACAGAACGCTCCGAACACCGTGGCATCTTGCATGCGACTGGTTGCGTTGTTGTTTCCCACACAATATTTAACGGCGGCGCCGTTATGTGTATCAGGACCGAAGATATCGTCGATTGCAGGGATGTCCAATTACTTGTTGGTAGATAGTGTATATATATACACTGGCGGAAAGTGAAAAAAGAACACCCAGAAGGAGACGTCTGATACCAACGAAATTTATACTTTATACAGCATAATAACGGAATACAGAGGATAACGTGATCAAAATATTATGGCAAAATACAGCTGTATTTGCTGGTAAACTGAAAAATAACATTTCCATGTAACATGGTTGGTACGAGGTTAAACCGCCATGAACTGCGTCACACTGTGCAATTCTGGCATGGAGTCTGTCATACAAATGTTGGATGTAAGTTTGGGGTATTGAGTTCCAAGCATACTCAACCTGGACGCGTAAATCGGGGATGGTCGTGGCTGGCCGTGGAGACCGGATAAGTCGTTGTCCCATAAAATCCCACACGTGCTCAATGGGGAACAAGTCCGGTGATCGTGCAGGTCATGGAAGTTGTCTCACACCCTAAAGTGTATGTTGCGTTGCACGTTCCGTGTGTGGGCGTGCGTTATCTTGCTGGAAAACACCACGATGGACCGACCTTACAAATGGCACAACAACGGGCTGAATGATGTTGTTAATGTAGGAGGTGCTGTTTAACGTACCCGGTGCAAACACTAGTTGTGTACGGGAGTGATAGCTGATTGCTCCCCACACCAGGAGACCAGGTGTAGGACCTGTGTGTCGCTGGCGGATGCAAGAAGAGTGGAGACGCTCCCCTGTGCGTCTGCGAAAACGCATACGGCCATCGGTGGCTCCCAAACAGAATCTGTATTCATCGCTGAACACGACAGATCGCCATTGCGTTCTCCAGTGCATACGTTGGCGACACCACTGCAGCCGTTCCTGGCGGTGGCTGGAGTCAGAGGTACACATGTCAGAGGCACACGTGCACGTCGTCATGCATCCAGTAGAAGGTTGCGGATTGTTCGCACAGTCACCCCAGGTTCAACGGCAGCTCGGATTAGCGTCGCAGTGGATGTTCTGCTTGACAACGTCGCTCTTCTTATGCGTCGATCGGTCCTCTCATATGTCCGTCTGTTACTCCCGGTTCCCCGTCTTCTCGAGTGGGAATGTTCCTCGGACTAACTACGCCACCATCGTACAACCACCGATACTTCCCGCCCAATTCGCTCCTCAGTACGAGGATACGACTACCAGGCCTCTCGGGGTCAGACTAGACGACCTCGCTCAAAGTCCGATAACTGCTGAAATCCTACATGTCTTCCATGTCCAGGCATTGCAGCTTCTTCAGGGTCTTCGCACATATCCGTACGCCGACGACTGATTACATTCACTTCGCCGTACTCCTTAAATACCACAGAGGATAATTTGCATATTATGCCGTGCTGTGGCCTAAGCGCTCACCGGTTTGTCCCGAAATTGACATCACACCTACGTAAACTCGACCCCATTAACATATGTAAATTTCATGATCGTCCGGAAAGTCCTTCTTGGTGTTCTTTTTTCACTTTCCTCCAGTGTATATACACTATCTACCAACAAGTAATTGGACACCTGTGATAGCAAAGGAAAACAAAGTTTATTCACCTTCAATAGTTGATGGAGCCTCTACGAGCGGCGATTATAGCTGCGACCCTACGGGGCATACTCTCAACCAGGCGTTGTACGACGGTTAGCGGTATTTTCTTCCACTAGGTTTGGAGAAGACAGGTCAGTTCCTGCACCGATTTCGGACGGTGGAAGCACTCCTTAAGTCGACGCTCCAACTCGTCCCAGAGGTGCTCGATAGGGTTAAGGTCCGGGCTCTGCGCAGGCCAGTCCATTCGATTAACCCTATTGTCACCATACCAAACTATGGTGAGCCTCGCAACATGACAGGTGGCATTGTCATCCTGAAAGTGACCTGGGGCCACCCCGTTAAACTGCCACAACGTAGGAAGCGCATGGTCATCCAATGAATCGGCCATTTCTGTAATACTCGTCGATTACACCTTTCTCGAAATCAGAGAGCTCCGAAATGTGTGGCATTTTGTATGCGCCTGGTTGCGTTGTTGTTTCCCACACGATATTTAACGGCGGCGGCCGTGACGTGTATCAAGACCGCAGATATCGTCGATTGCAGAGACGTCCAATTACTTGTTGGTAGATAGTGTATAAACATGTTTACACTGAAGTGCCAGAAAAACTGGTACAAACGAGCTTATGCAAAATACATAGCATCGTCACCTATGCGCATACTCTGTTGCGTTCCGCCAGTGCGTATATAAAGCGATTGACATCCTTGCCAGCTGTCAGAGCTGTTTTCGGCATGAGAATGACAAGTAATAACGATTTGGGGGATTTTTAACGCGGTGTCATGGTTGGCGCTCGTGAGATGGGCCATAGTACTTCAGAGATAGAAACAAAGTTCAGATTTTCACGGACCACCATTGCAAGGGTGTACCGTGATTTCAAGAATTCCGGCAAAACCTCCCACGTACGATACCAGTGTGGCTGTAAAAAGACATTGGGTGAACGTGACCATCGTCGGCTGTCAAGAATCGTTTCACGCGATAGGCGTGCAACACTCTCGCAGATATAATCGGATTTTAATGCTGGAGCCTCAACAAGCATCAGCGTCCGGACTGTGTAACGTACCCTGCACAAGATGGGCTTTGGGAGCCGACGCCCAATTCGAGTCCCCTTGATGGAAGCACGACACAGAGCTATGCACCTCGCTTGTGCACGGCAACACTTCCACTGGACACTTGATGACTGGAAACAAGTAGCCTAGTCTGACGAGTCTCGTTTCCAACTGTATCGGGCAGATGGAAGGAATCGTGTTTGGCGCCCACCCCATGAAGCCATGGATCCCGCCTGTCAACAGGGAACTGTACAGGCTGGTGGGAGGTCCGTAATGCTATGGGGGTGTTTAGCTGGACTTCACTGGCACCCATGGTTCGTCTACAAACTTCTCTGACGGGCCAACGCTATGTGCGCATCCTTTCTGATGAGGTACCCCCGTTCATGTCCTGCATTCATGCTGATGGGTTGCGCCTGTTCCAACAGGACAATGCATCTCCACACAAGTGTCGGGACGCTACATTATGGTTAGAGGAGCATTCTTCTGAGTTTGAGGTGCTGCCATTTCCACCCAAGTCCCCAGATCTGAACGTGATAGAACACATTTTGGATGCCATGTACCGCGCTATCGAACTCAGGAATCCGAGACCTAGGGATACCCAGAATTGTTGACCGCTCTGCAGGAAGTATGGTGTGCATTGCCTACACCATATTTCCAGAAGCTAGTGGAGTTCATGTCTCGTCGTATTTCTGCAGTCCTGCGCTCCTGTGGGGGACATACCAAGTATTAGACTGGTGTACCAGTATTTCTGGCACTTCATTGTATATATATTAACTAAAAGAGACACACAAAGGCTGCAGACAACTCAAAGCAGCATGGAGAGGTGCATACTTGGTGTAACCAGGAGAGATAAGAAGAGGAACTCGTGGATCAGAAAAATGATAAGAGTGGAAGACATCATGATAAGAGTTAAATCCCAGAAATGGAAATGGGCTGGACATACTGCCAGAAGAACAGACCATCGATGGACAGCCGAAATTTTACATTGGATTCCAAGGGACAGGAAAAGACTTAGAAAAAGGCCACATGGGAGATGGGTGGATGAAATTCGAAAGTATGCGGGAGTAACATGGAGGAGACTGTCACAAGACAGACCGTTGTGGAAGAAACTTGGGGAGACCTTCGTCCAGCAGTGGATTGATAATGGTTGACAATGATGATGATATATTATACGTGCAGTTTATGCAACTGGCAACTGCAAGAGAATCAATTTTAATCAGTTAAGGGCACTATCCCCTCAGTACCAAAATCCTTAATTTTCATCGGCTGATGATGTGTTTCCAGTTTCATATTACTGTCAGTATCTTCTCTTATATTTATTCTAAATATTACAATTTCATTTCTTCCTATTTCATCCATGATGCCCATTTCCAAGAGTTTGTAGAAAATACGGGACTTCAGCGAGATTGCTGAAGCAAAGAACGAAAGGGTAGATATATAGATAAAAAAAAATTAATAAAAATAACTAAATGTACGAATGGTCGAACTCTGTTTACTTTGATAACTGTTGTAAACACTTAAGCTGACACATTTCCTAAGAACATGCGCAGCACAGCACGCCAAACCCTTAAGTAGCATGGGAAAAGTTTAATGTTTCTTAAAGGTATTTACTTCACGTTTTTGCTTAAAGTTAAGCACCGAGAACTACAAAAAATAAACAGAACAAAAAACATTCGGTGGGTGATGCCAACTAGAAATATTAGGGGAAGAGGCAAGATTCTCTTGTACCCATAGTCGGCCCTTTTTTTTTTTTTTTTTTTTTTTTTTTGTATTTCATTGAGCAACGTTTTTTCCTTTTCTTTTGTTTGAGGGTTTAGTTACTACCATGAGCAACTCAGTGGGTCATAAGCAGTCATGAGTCCCTAATTAGGGCCACTGCTGCCAGGGAAAGGAGAAAGCCAGTGCTGTAAGACAAACAACATTCATATCAATATATCAAAGGGATTCGAACCCAGACTGATCTCCAACGAATGGTCCTAATCTAGCACTCAATTCACGAAATCACAAAATCTTTAAAAGCTTTTTCCAGCCAAGGTCTGTCAGACGGAAAGGGCGTGACGCCGTAGGTCGAACCGCCGCTGAAGTGAGGAACTAACAGAAGCTCAGATAGAAAAGAAGAAAAGAGTAAGGCATTGGAAACTGAATTGTGGAAAATATGCATTGCCTGAGGCTAATTACTAAGAATGTGAAGCAAGCTGTCTTTTGAAGTATTTGTCTACTTCCAAACTTCTTGTATATAATGAAAAAATTAATTACATAGATCGCAAATTATCCGGACAATATGTTTGCATTAACGTTTAGTGTGTATGAGGGGAAGACCAATTAGGTAAGATATTATTAAAACATCAGGGCTTGTAAAATAATGACTGTCTTGCTATAATGTTTGAGGCACCTTGTTGAGAATTGTTGACTGTAATGCTAACGAATGTTACTAAATTGTCACCGTCGTATTTCAAATACGTTATGGAGGTTGTTGTAGAAGATATCTCACTACTGCGACGGCAGAACTATTATATCGCGTAGTTACATAATTAAAGCCGCTGTGTAAAATGTAAACATATTTTCCGTCTACTGCGGAGGAAAGATACACGTGACACTTCGGAATTGCTTCAATAAAATTAAATAATTTAAAAGATCTCTGAATATGGTACGGAAAATAGAACAGCAACAACGGAACTATTTCCTACTGCGTAAGGTTACACATTGAGAGAGATTTCTCTGCAGAAAGCGAATTTCTTTCTCTGTAGTTGAGTCATAGGCTGTTGCGATGAAGTCGAGTCTTCAACCATTCAACTAATGATTGTCTGCAAATTATGAACGTGGTGTTACCATTGTTATGCGTTTGTCTGAAATGTCGAATGTCAAGAGTTCATGCAAAGTTTGAAGAGACAAAACCGCTTAATCCAACGGTGTAAAAAAGTGTGATTTACTTCGTGCTACGATGATCATGATCATATGTAGAGGATTTTAGGAAGGGAGTGTCTGACCAAAGTAGAAAGGGGGAGGAAGATGCCCTTATTTATTACTTTCTACTTTGCTTAATAAAGCAAAGTAGAAAGGGGGAGGAAGATGCCCTTATTTATTACCGGAGGGCCAGTACCCGGGGTCCGACGGCTTAACGTGCCCTTCCGACGCACTGCGGATATTTAGTGGATCGAGCGTTCGCACCTGCTGGGATCGAACCTGAGGACCTTTCCGTGGCAGTCACGAACGTTGCCCACTAGGCCACCCGTGGCCCTTCGTGCTACGAGATATGCGAGGAGTATTTAAGTAAACCTTACACTGATACCATAGTAGGGAATCTCAGCCAATCAGAGGGCGGTGTTCAGGTTCAGTGACTACACATATGGGTGGGACTTATCTTCATGTGTCACGTGGGATTACTTCTGAGATACGATCTGAGCGGTTTTGATTCATGTGATTTTATGTCATTTTCACGTTCGCTGCCTTTCGGATTAAAACATAAAAGAAATTTACATACATAAACATAATAAAGACATACATAAGCAAATAAATAAATATATAAATTCAAAAATATAAAGATAAGTGGAAAGGTAAGTTTTTTTTAATTCTGTAACGGTTATTTAATATCTTAGGTAACGATGTGAAATGTAGAATGGGTAAATGTGTAGATCAGCGTCTTAAATTATTTAGTCGGAAAAATATTAGTACCTGGGAAAAGTGCAACGTACAGATTTTAAATTATGGAAATTAATGGCAAATGGTGCAGAAATTTCATGTTTTAAATGTTTTTTAAAGCTTTTTATCGTAATATTTATCTGTAAGTAGGATGGTGTGAAGAGATGCTACGGTAGGCCAAACGCATCGCTACCGCGACGATATCAAGCTTTGTTCCGTTGAAAGGAAGATTCGCTGAGGCGTGTAATTCACCCGCGGATGAATACAAGTACAGCCGTGTACGTTCTTGCCAGGGGAGTAAAGCATCATGTACTCATACGCTACAGAAAATCTCATACGCTACTGAACGAAGCAAAGTAGCGGGAGTAAAGCATCATGCACTCATAGTAAAGGATCATGTACTCATACGCTAGGGAGTAAAGCATCATGTACCCATACGCTACATCATGTACTCATACGCTAGGGAGTAAAGCATCATGTACCCATACGCTACATCATGTACCCATACGCTACATCATGTACTCATACGCTAGGGAGTAAAGCATCATGTACCCATACGCTACATCATGTACTCATACGCTAGGGAGTAAAGCATCATGTACCCATACGCTACATCATGTACTCATACGCTACTGAACGGAGCAAAGCGTTCGTTCATGTTTTGTTTTTAAAGCAGATGTCGAGAAATGTTTCGTTCTTTTACACATGATTCCTTGATTCCAAATAGAAGGTATGAATATTGCTTTCTATGTTGTACAGGAAACTGGAGAAGTATAATTTTCGGTTCTGCTTAGAACGGCTTCCATTCGTAGCTGATTTGATGGGTCACTGCAGTTTTTCTTCTCCTGTTAATACTTTGTTTGCATGTCAGTTTCTATCTCACTGATACGAACATTTTGCAAATCAAAGAAGTTTTTTCCGGTTTGTTCTGCCAACAACGTACAGGATACAACAAAATAAAGGGTGGATAGTCTGGACGTACCATCTGTAGCGTATCACTAAAACATTTATCCCACTCCTCCCAACAACGTAACCGCTTTCTCTTGTACTCTTCCGCCTGTCATTTCGGTACTGCAACGAACTATCCTTTTAACGGAGCAAAGCTTGACATCGTCGCGGTAGCGATGCGTTAGGCCTACCGCAGTGTCTCTTCACAGCATCGCGCTTCCAGGTAAATGTTACGATAAAAATATTTAAGAGACATTTAAAATATGAAATTTCTACACAATTTGCCATTAATTTCCATACTCTAAAATCTGTACGTCGCAGTTTTTCCAGGTACTAATCTTTTTTCCGACGAAATAATTTAGGACGCTAATCTACACATTTACCCATGCTACGTTTCTCATCGTTACCTAAGATATGAAATAACCGTTACAGAATTATAAAATAAACTTACCATACCCCTTATCGCCGCCCCGGTGGCGCAGTGGTCTAAGCGATGGCCTCTGATCATTCGTCCGAACGGGGTCCGGGTTCGAATCCCGGTCAGGCATGGATGTTGTGTTTGTCTTACGGCACTGGCTCTCTCCCTTCCCTGGAACCAGTGACCCTAAATTAGGGACGGGCGACTGCTTATAGCCCATTGAGTTGCTCACGGTGGTCGTTAAACCTCCAATCAAAAAAAAAAAAAATACCCCTTATCTTTATATTTTTGTATTTATGTATTTATTTATTTGTTTGTGTATGTCTTTATTATGTTTATGTATGTAAATGTCTTTTATTTTTTAATCCGAAAGGCAGCGAACATGAAAATGACATGAAATCACATATGTATATCAAAGCCGCTCAGATCGTATCTCAGAAGAAATCCCACGTGACACTTGAAGATGAGCCCTACCCATATGAACCCAAAAACCAAGAGATACCACCGCCAGTAAGCAGCATTTCATGAATCAACTGCCACTGGAAGACCGCAGAAATTTACATGGAAGCTGAAACTCCTCTCACGTAGAACTAAGCTTTAACTTCTTGTTTTTCTGTACCATTTTAGCACGCATTGCACCCACAGTAATCCATCACATCGTGCACATGGCACAGCTCGATTCTTTGGCAATTCTCTGTGTCCCTATGGTATCCCTGTCGCCAAGGAGCTATCTCCACCCTCCACCCGAAAGTGTTTCTTTTTTTATGTTTTTGGAATAAAATGCGACTTACATTTAAAAAAAATCTTCAGTTCAATAAAAAAGCACAAATTACATTAGAAGATTAATTGGTTTGTTGTTTTTCTCTTTTTTTCCATTAAATTTTATTTAATAAACTTGTTGTTTTTTCTCTTTTATTTCCATTAACATTTATTTAAAAAACATATTTATTTCGTTGCCCCTCTTTCGAATAAATTTCTGTATAGGTCCCTGTATCATAGTGCAAATAGCCTAGAAATAATTTATATTATAATAGAACCCGCAGCTTTAATTTATGAGCGCGACTGATAGCATGCTGGAAACTAGTGGAGTGTAAAGACTGGATACCTGCGACTACTGTCACATCCTCCGATTCTTATGTTTTGTTACCAGGAATGTGACTCCCTCTATTAGCGCCCATCAGTGGAATCCCCTTTATTTGTGCTCTAACATTTGAAAAGGCCACCGTAACTCTGTTTTTGCTTCCCGGACATTCTAGATGTTACGGCCGCCCAGCCCGCGCGTGTTTAAGTAGCACTGGAGATACCAAGTTGACAGAAATGTGGGTGAACTGATATTTTACGATGACAAATGATATGCTTCAGTATGTTCCGTTTCCTTTGTCAATGGTGAACCATCCTTGTTTAGCTTTCAGTATAATTTTATAAAAATCAATATCATAAAGAAAATATATTTTTCTTTCTTAACAAATTATTAGCACCGGGACATTCATGATCATCAAGGTGGTGTCCCCGGAACAGAGGCTATTCCTTGCACTTCGAGTAGCTGAAGTCTGCCACATCCGCAAACTGCGGTTGCCTGGGGTGCATAATTTTTGGTAGCGGGGTCGCAACCCCTAAATTGAAAAATTAGTTCCTCTTATTATGTCTAAGCACCTGAAAAACTTTGCTGTGGAACTGGCTTACATGTACTTCAATTTTTATGTTCTTGCAACCGATCGTCATGTTCTTGGCTCCGGGAATTTGGTGGTTGCTGATATTATCTATTGGTCAGTTCATCGACAAATAGATGGGAGCATTTGAAGAATCAACTATGTAATGTGGTGTTTTAATATACCGATCAAACCGTCTTTTTCATTGTTCTCGAATTCCGCCCACCCAGATATACAAGTTCGTATGTAAGGAGACTTACCTGAAATCTTAATTTTGTTATTTTCAGCTTCAAATTCCTAAACTAGTGATGTTTTACACCACTCTGTGTCAAATAGTATCTAGGAAATATTGCATATATACATTTATCTCGAGTACGTTTTGGAAACTTGGCTGTTCCGTATGCAAAACCAGCGATTATCTGTGCTTCTGGAAGAGATTAGGCATTCAACACGTGTAAATCGTATATCCAATTGATAGGAAATCCATTTTAAAGCCTTTTTTTAGAAGCGATTAAAATCGTTGCAGGGATTCAACTACTGGTGGACAGGACAAGAAACCATAGAAGCTGACGCTCGCATGAAGCAGTTTTAAGAAGGGAGTGTCTGAGAAAAATTCAGATCTCGTTTCGAATTTGGCCACAAACAGTTCTAAAACGAACGACAGATGGCAGCACGTCAACGCTCACCCTCTTCTCTGATCTTGTGCTGATTCCTACTAGCCTGCGCAGTGCGCACGGCCACCCATATAGGGAAGCATGAGGGGGACATTTTCCCTCCCATGGAATTCGGATCATGCCCTTTCAGTTTTTTGACAGCACTACAGATATTTTCGTGATAACACTAATTCTGATTGCTAATTTTTCTATAGAACTTCTGGATGCGTGTTTGTGCCATAAAATTAGGAAGAACGTTGGAGATTTTGAAAATAAAGTAAAAATGAAATTTCCCATTGCTCATTGCAGAACAGTATACATAGAATAGTATGGAAAAATACGACACGCGAAAAATGAGAAATGTCTCGGATCAGCGAACCAGAGGACTAACAAAGAATTTGAAAGCTGGTGTTACGTGAAAGCTCTGTAATGTCGGAATTTACAATGCGGCCAGTCTTCCGATTCTCAGCGCATCAAGTAGTTACGTCAAATGGGTTAAGAAACTAGAAACAAATACGTTATTTATTATTGAACATTTCGTTGCAACGAAAAACAGGTTATTGTTCTTTTCACAATTCTACTTATTAGCATTCTGAAACTCGCAGGAAATGAACGGAAATAATCAGTGCATCAAATAGATGCGTTAACGGGCACAGAAACTAGCCAATAATATGTTATTTTTTATTCAAGACTCCCTTTCGATAAAACAAGTCCTATTATTTTTTATGGAGTTATTCTTGCTAGCGTTCCAATTAAAACAAAACTTCGCACGAAATGTACGAAATTTTTTGATGAACTGACAATCGGAAGACCAGCCCACAATGCGTTCTCCAGACCTTAAAAACACGTGTAAGGTGTTCAACAAAAGTACATAATTATTAGGAAATTTCTCACATTCTCGCCCATCACAGCTACATAAAAAAAAGAAATTAAAAATACGCTTCCAATTCGACAACTTGACCTTAAAATAATTGAAACACCATACGGGCTCCAACCACAAAACGCATCAGCAACAAATATCGCTATGCTTAAATTCCAACAAGATAATCATAGCGGTGATCAACAAACACACTAACAGTAATCTGAAACCAACAGCTACTCCGTGACATGAAGAGTCAGCAGTGACGTGCTTTCATCTTTCGGCCCTCTGAGAACTATGACGTGCGGGTTGCATTAAGAACATAAGCCAAAATGTACATGAAATACAATGCCTGACAGAGAAAATGATACACCATGAAGGAATGCCCGAAAACAAACCAAACAGCACACACAGATAGCAAAGTAGGTCCTGAAAAAATGATTTAATTGTCACATACAGACTGGGCTCCAGTGGCCGAATATACAGGGTGATCAATAAAGAGTGTGGCCCCCAATTTGGGCGATACTGCGTTGAATCCGACGTAGCATCGAGACAATGAGAGTCCGAATAGGGTCCTGAGGTATCGTGGACCATGTTTTGTTGATCCGAGACCACAGTTCATTTTCATTTAGAGGAGGTGAGAGCGTACTCAACCGACGTCTAATCGTGTCCTACAGATGTTCGATGCGCGAGAGGTCGGGGGATGGTGCTGGTCATGGAAGCATCCGCACACAGGGTAAAACAATCAGGCTGATTCAAGCGGTATGCGGCTGGATGTTATCCTGTAAATAACAGGATAACATGCAGCCGCATACCGTTTGAATCAGCTTTACGTTAGTGACAAAGGCCACAGCACCTCGTCATTATATCGGCGTGTCATCAATGTACCCGTAATGCGTACCTGCGTTGTGCGGCTGTTGGCGCTGATGCACCCCACTCCACACCGTGATTGCACGTTGCCGGGCCGTGGGCGCTCCACAATGGCGGAGGATTCAGCCTGTTGGCCATGTCGCCTCCAGACTCTCACACGGCGATCATCCCTGATGAGACAGAACCGCGATTCGTCGCTGAACACCACACTGTTCCATTCGGCACTCCAAGCATCTCTGTATGGACACCACGCCAAGAAGTGACGACGATGGCTTGCTGTTAAGGGTAGCCTTCGCAACGTACGTCTGGACAGCAACTCAGATGCAGCCAACCGGCGTGACACTGTTCGCTTCCATATCTGATCCCCCAAGCCTCCACGTACACTTCGCAAAATGTCACCTGTTGTGGCTTGTGGGTCCACTACGGCCTGACGTCGGATGCGACTATCAGAACGCCCGTCTCCCGGCTCAGGTCCCCTGACGACGTTGTACAGATCCTTCCTGGTACCACTGTGTCCAAATGCGACCGACGGTTGTGACATCACGTTGTTTTTCTTCCGCAATACGACGCAAGGATCATCCGGGGTACGACGATCTACGATGACACCTCTCGTGAACTCATCCGTTGGACGAAATCGAGTACGACGGTGTCATAATGGCATTGGCACCCGTTGTTCGTTTTCCAGACACGGTTACAGCAGAACCACTCAATTTTAGCGATCGTGACGACGTCTCGACTGATGGCCACACGATCTGCTCGTCTGTTTATATCCAGCGCGCCGTTCGTGCGATTGGCCTGGAAATGCAATCATTTGCATAACTTGTACATGTGCACCTACCCTGCAATTTGCATGTCTCTGCATTTACGTCTTCGTGGTGTAGCATTCTTTCTCAGGCAGTGTATGTCATGTCAAAGGTCAGCTTCCCACCCAAAACGGTGCTATCGCAGTTTATCTCTTTTCTCACTGACACTCTACGGGTTGAACATCTAAAAGCAATCAATATCGCAAAGAAAAGTCCGAACCATTAAAATGATTTACAGGATTACAGCAAGGCACAGATCTTCCCAACACGTGCCTTTCCTACGCTCTGCCTACACGCAATCTTAAAATCAGCCTTTAATTAACTAACTTTTTTATAATTAACACAGCAATCACAGACATCTCTGAATTGATTGTATTTATTGTTTCTCACGCAATTTAAATCATTGCATCAAAAAACTTGAAAATTTAATCTCCCTGGAGCGAGAATCGAATCTTCATCTCCCGATTATCCTTCGAGTATGCTAACCGTTACACCTCCTAGAACGACAAAGTCCCAAGTATCTGAGTTATTATTTTCTAACCGCATTCTTAATCGAAGCGAATTGTGCGGCTGTCTAGCGTTGTTAAATAAATATATACCTGAACTACACTATATACCTGAACGACTAGTGATTTACTTAACAACGCGAATGACGGTACAATTTGCTGCTATTAAGAATGAGGTCGGAGAATATTCCGATGCTCTTAAGATTCAGATACTTGGGACTTTTTCGTCCTAGGTGTTGTAACGGTTAGCATGCTCGGACTGTAATCTGGATTCGATACCCACTCCTGGACGATAAGATTTTCCAGTTTTCTGGTGTGATTGATATTACGTGAGAAACAGTAAATACAGTCAATTCAGTGATGTATGATTGCTGTGTTAATTATCATGATGTATTTTCCATGCATTATGAGAAGAATATTTCTTCCACACAACCTTTAACAATCACTTGTTCGGAATGGCCTCAATTGCGATTTCGTTTATACACTTATGAAATACGCTTCCCGGTGATTATTCTGAGTGCTCTGTTCTATAACAACTTGAATCTTTTTCTCTGAGATTTGCTTACTCTTACTCAGATGGAGGGCAGAGTACATGAATAATAGCATTTTGACCGTCTTATACATCAGAACTTTGAGGCCCCTGTTGTCATGAAGCTTCTTCGGTGGAGGAGTTGAGATAGGCGCCCGAGGTTGTCTAGAACTTTTCATGAGGTACGAGATTTCAATTGTGCAGAGTTAAGGTTACCTCCTCGGTCTTACATTTCCTGGTCATCTAATAAGATTTCCTACTTGTTTACAGCGGAAGGGAAACACGCCATGATGTGCTCTCGCCCGACGTCTCCCAACGGTACACGAAGCCAGAGGCAGTCAGCGCTCATCTTCTACCCAAATAATTATCACACTGTGTCTTCCCTCCCCTCATCGATATTATACCCATTAGGTAGGTTCGGCATGTCATACACTCACCATGGTTCCGTAAACATTAAGACTCGAAACACATACACATATCGTCTAAGAGAAGAACTCTCAAAGACATTAGTTCACCCCACCCAACGGTGACTGAAGCCGGGAAAACACGCACCACAATAGACAACTCACCCCCCCCTCTACGAACACACAAGAAAACCAAACGTAATAAACGCAGTCGCGTTCTTGCAGTCATACCTCCGAAACAGCTGAAAACCAAAAGAAAAGGGCAAAGGGACGAAGCCAACATTTCTGGCAAGTTGGGGTAGTCCAGCAGCCCAGAATTCACCAAGCTATCAAAATTCCAGGAGAGCGACTAGGTCCCGGAGAGGCCAAAATCCAGCCCCCAGAGCTGGTCGCCACAGACTCCGATACCCTGGTTAATGTGAACAAAAGCCGACCATCAGCCCTTCCCGGAAGCTAAAAAGGAAAGCCGAAAGTTGAATCCCCAAGGACGTCCAGTCATCTGTCTGTTATGATATCAACGAGTAGACACATATCACACATCCACTCATGACTTTACTGTAACCAAGAAAATTGTTGCTGACAACTGAAACACATTTTATATCTGTACTTTTTTATTTTAATATTGTAGGGCTTTGTATTTAAATTCCCATGAATTCCTCAAACTGTTTTTCATGGTTTGTAAGTACTACATGGTGAAAATATAAATAAATGAACACGATATTTCATTGACTTTACCTCAACCTGTGATTATGATAAAAATTTCCAATACAAAAATGGTGCTACGGACAGGGACCAACTTACCCACTTTGAGGCCTTGGGCAATCGGCTTTCATCTCCCCTCCCCCGGTATCCCATGTTATGCGCACGCATGTATGATTCAGGATGGTATCAGGAGACTTTGTCTGAGCTTTTTGTGATTTCATTTCCAATCGGTTGGCTACCGATCGGCAGAAAGTGAATATTCCGTGTGTAATTATTGCACAGAAGTGTTAGGCTCGATTTACACCTCAGCGTCAAGTGACGCGACGAAAGCAACGCAATCCTATGAGTTGATGCAAAGGAGTAATAAATAACTATATTTTGAGGTAGCCACTCAAAGGTCGTGCCCGCGAATGATATCCCGTATATAAGGCCCTGGCTACAGAATTCAATTATAATGAAGATCCGAGGGAACGTGTGAGAACTATCGAAGGGCTTGCTACCTGAATGTTTACAAGACTTTCGTAATTGTAAGACGAGTACGATTCCAGGGACGAATTTAAGAAATAAATAGGGAATCAAATGGTACGACAGTACAGATCAAACAGGGAGACAAATTTAGGATTTAACAAATATTCCCTTCAATTGCGTAAGAAGAAAAACAGTGTCGAAAAAACAAACACCCACTCCACACTATCGACAACACTCCTTCCGACGGACGCAAAAATACCCTCAATTGGATTTCAGAGAGAACAATGTATTGGATTTCAAAGAGATTAATTTACAAGACATATGTACAAGGGTTCTTTTTTTTAGCCTTTGGAAAGACTTGTTCTTATTTACTGGGCGCACAAGTACAAATGGCAAATCCAACGCCTGACGAACTTCTTGGTTTACGAAGCAGGGAAAAATTGATCTTCAGCTGCTCAAACCATAAGGAAATTCTAAGTGTGATTAAATAGTACAGTGAAACCACCATTAACGGATACTACTGAACAACGGTAACCTCCGAGTAACCGCAAGTTTTGGTTGGTAGCGAAAGAGCTTCGGTAGGATTAACATTAACGATAACCTCCGAAAACCCAAATCTCTTAACAGCGGTCAACGGACACTCCCAGTCACCCCTGAAGAAGATCTAACGAACACCTTGTCCCTTGGATTTTGCGTAGTTCCTTCGGTACTTCAGGAATATGGATAAAATATGGACGAAGATAATTTATTGCTAATATCATAATGTGTTGGATTACAGCTGGCGCAGTGGTATGGTTAATGAAAAGAAAGAATTGAAGGGTTTGGTTCTAAAAAGACAAGCTACAGCTTCCATGTAGTTTTCAATCGGCCCCGGGGGCAGTGAGGGTGGTTTACAGGACCTGGAATTTTGCCCTTTCTAGGCAATGTCTTTTGGGTTGCTCCTTGGTCTGTTCCTGCATTATGGTGTGCTGCCAGCTAACTGTGTATTTACGCTTTACTATCTAATATTTTTATTTTTTTTTATTTTCCATAGCTTACCCTAACCGTGATCTCGTAGCTCGCTATTTCTAAGGGTTGTTAAACACCAGACGTCAGACACTGTTTTTTGAAAATCCTCTACACCAGTAATTATTTATTTAACTACACTCCTGGCCACACAAAATGCAACACCAAGAATGACACGAAATAGCAAAGCCAGATTTACTGGACACATAACAACAGATACAAAGATGAAACGATTGAGCTTACAGGTACGTGCAACATGCGGAACACGCAGATATCAATAGTTCGTTTGGCCCCAATGGCTGGCAATAACGGCCGCTACACGCCGCGGCATCGAACGAAAGAGGCTTTGGATGTGGGCTTGGGGTATATCGGTCCAGGCTGCTTCCACACGTTGCCACAGTTCATTAGGCGTAGCCGCGGGTGGTGCTTGCCGGGCCACTCGGTAGCCGATCAGCGACCAGACGTGTCCGATGGGCGACATGTCGGGAGAACAGTAGGGCCACGGCAGCAGTGACACCTGGTGGGCCGTGAAGAATTGTTGCACGATGCGTGTCACGTGCGTGCTCGCATTGTCCTGTTGAAACGTGGCCGCTGGCAGGTCCTGCAGGTAAGGGAGGACTACAGGCTCCAAAACGTCGGAGATGTAGCAGTGGCTGTTGAGTGTACTTGCGAAGCGTACGAGAGGGGTACGGGTGTCATATCCAATTGCTCCCAAAACCATAACGCCAGGCGACGGACCGGTATGGCGATGCATAATGCAGGTGTCATACAGTCTCTCGCCGCGGTGCCGCCACACGCGGATCCGACCATCGTGGTGTTGCAGGCAGAAGCGGGATTCGTCGGAGAAGACAATGTCGTGCCATTCCTTAAACGAGGTGCGGCGTTCAACGGCCCACTACCGCCGCACTCGCCGGTGGTGTAACGTCAATGGTAATCGGAGCAATGGGCGCCGTGCGACAAGTCCTCGCTCCTGGAGACGACGTTGAACAGTACATGCTGACACAGGTTGTTGCGCAACAAACCCTAAATCCTGCGCTAACGTTCGTGATGTGGCGGTGCGAGCCGTCAATGCCCGCCGCACAACATGCCGGACCTCTCGTTCGGTGGTCTGCCGCGGCTACGGCAATACCTCACGTCGGTCCGTTCGTCCCGTCTGCACCCACCGAATCCATAATCGCCTCACTGTGGCTGGATGTCGTCCCACATGGGCGCCGATGTCTCGGTTTGATAAACCGCTGTCGCGATAAGTCACTATTCTTCCTCCTTCGAACTCCGAAACTTGCTGGAATGACTGCCGTATTCTGCGACGAGGCATCAGGAAGCTTTCCACGCACAGGTCCGGCAGCACAACACACTTCCACTACTTACATCCCGCCTTCTGTGCACCCTTCTTATAGTGTTTCCCGGTGGCGCGCCGGGCGCACATGATTTGCATATATCCTCCAATTCTAATCGTTTGCATGTCCTTTCCCGGGCGACGTTTGCTGCGAATTTCAGGCCAATCGGATGCTTCGTTCTTGGTGTTGCATTTTAGGTGTCTAGCAATGTATTATATTTCATTTTATTAAGCAGACAGCATTTGTAAAAAACACATTGCAACGTTTTCTTCATTGTACATAAGCTTCATACATTTATTTCGCTTTTGCTGAAACGCAAAGGTTTAGAACGTTAACTTAGGCGTAACCTCAAAACAACGGTCAGCTCCTAACAACGGTAACCTTTTCTCGGTCCGAGCAGTGACCGTTATTCGGTGGTTTCCCTGTAATTCTTATTTTCAAGGCTGCAGATGGCAGTTGGTGCGAGGGACCGAAGCGAGATTTTCAAATCGGGGGTTGAGGGGAATTAAAATTACACCACTTCGAGTTCATAAGTTTCCTTCTTATACTCAAAGACTACGCTATTTTTACTTTCTCATACCTCCATTATAGGAAAGTATTATGATCGTCCAAAAACCGGGCTTCCGGTTTTTGACATATAATTATACTAACAATATGAAAATTTTCCAAGTAGCGAAAAGCTAGTGGTTGTCGATATCAAGTAAAACGTAAAAGTTTGTGACCGCCGACAACACAGAATTCCGCGGAAATGCTAGTTAGAAAACGAACCATCATAGAACGAGTCAAGGTTAGTAGAAGACAAGCTTATGCTCATCCTGCACTTCCGGTGATTGCTTTGTGACGTCACTGTCCAAATCATCAGCGTAAGACAACCTAATTGCTCTCCATTGTAGCAGCGTGTCGGAATTATTATTCACAAATCAGCTCGAACAATCTTCATAAATTCTATTAGATTTTTTAATGCATTATGTTTCCAATTTATAAATTTAAAAATTTGGGGAATGTTGCCGAGATGCTTTTCCTACACTATTTAACAACAAGTAATTGGACATCCCTGCAATCGACGATATCTGCGGTCCTGATACACGTCACGGCCGCCGCTGTTAAATATCTAGTGGGAAACAACAACGCAACCAGTCGCATGCAAGATGCCACGCAGTTCGGAGCTCTCTGATTTCGAGCAAGGTGTAATTGTCAGGAATCACAGAAATGGCCAATCCATACGTGACATATCCAGCGAGTTGAAGTACCCAAAATCAACAGTGGCCTACGTGATTGGCAAGTGGAAGATGAGAGGTGACTGTCGGAATGTGCCCCGACCCAGTAGACCGACAAAACTAGGAGTTAGAGACCGACGGGTGCTGGCCAGAGAAATTCGGAAGAACCGCACCAAATCAATGGGCCACACCCGCGAGGAATTTCAACAGTCATCCGGGAGCGGTCTTTCGATGAATACCATTCGTGAGGAAGCCCATCTGCTCGGTTATCATGGACGTGCTGCCGCCCACAAGCCTTTGATCACCAAGTCCAATAGCGTTGCTCGGCTAACGTGGTGCAAAGAACGTCGACATTGGACCGTTGAACAATTGAAACAGGCACTATGGAGCGACGAATCAAGGTTCACCCTCTACCGTTCTAATGGCCGGTTCTGGGTTTGGCGTCTGCCTATAGAACGCCTCCTGCCGGAATGTATTGTGCCAATTGTGAAGTTCGGCGGCGGTGGAATTATGCTATGGGGGTGTTTCTCCAGGTATGGCACGGGACCCTTGGTCGCAATTCCTGGAAGACTCAACGCCGAGACCTACTGCACCATTTTGGATGACCATGCGCTTCCTACGTTGTGGCAGTTTTACGGGGTGGTTCCATGTTACTTTCAGGATGACAATGCCACCTGTCATGTTGCGAGGTCCACCATGGCTTGGTATGGTGACAATGGGGTTAATCGAATGGATTGGCCTGCGCAGAGCCCGGACCTTAACCCTATCAGGCACGTGTGGGACGAGTTGGAGCGTTCACGATAATACACGGATTTGTTTTTACTATTTTCATCGAAATGCATCTTATTATAATGGAAATAACTATAGGCATTTATTTTATTATGGAAAATAATAATACATTTATTTTCATGTCACAGATTTATGAATCACAGTCACGATAAAATAAATGCAACGCCCTTTTCTCGAAAATAATGTGTTTAACATTCATGTTTTCCACTCGGTAGAACGAAGCTCTTTAATGAACTGTTCAATTGGATCTAAATTTTAGTTTTTACAAAATCGACGAAACGAATATCCCATTAGGCTATCGGCTAATAGTTCTTCCGATTTGCTAGTATGGCTTCTAAGATTTTGCCTGAGAGCTTTCAATGGGTTCGATGCTTTGAGTATGAGCTCCACTGTCAGGATCTATAAAACTTTTTGTATGATTGACTATTATATGAGTGAAACCATATTCTGACCAATGTTTATATCATTTCCATTGATCTGGGTAGATGGTAGTACCTGGTTTAACACGTTTTTGATGAGTGGTCAAGATATCTTCCTCCATAGCTACAGTTCGGATCTACGATTTACATGTAAGGACGGTTATTTCACTCAGCGAAGTCACGATTATTGGTCTGCGGGGAAGTCGGGAAGAGCAAACCTTACTGTGTATTAACCTTGGAACGAGTAATTCTGATAGTGAAGGCAACAATAGAAAGATGCTCTCTGGATAGGAGTTGAAAGCATTCTGTTTAAGGTTCGGTACTCAGACGGACTTACTGCGCCAGACGACAGATGACTAATTAGTTCTTTATTCCTACAACGTATTCGGAAAGGTCACGAAGGTCAGTCATATCATCATATCGTTTTACATGACTCTTTTCGCTGTTTCGGAAAATTCCATTCATGCAAATCAGAGGCCCCGGATTACAGACCAGGTTACTCTCTACCAACGTTAGCTGATCGGAATACTGTTGCTGCTAACTAAAGTATTGAAAAAAGGAAAATGGGAATAGCTTTCTTTCTGTGTTAAAATATTCAGTAAATTTATTCACACACAGTTCCTGTTTTATAACTGGGGAAACGCTCAGGGCACCACATTTTGGGAGGCGCAAGTGGAGGAATTTTTAAGGCAGGATTTTGGAATAATTGTTTAATATTTTTTCAATTTCAAGGGTTCTTCTAGTAAGGAAACGACTCTACATACGGGCAGTTATAAAAGCTAAAAAAAAACAGAATTAAAAGGAAAAAGCTAGTCGCAAAAACTAATCCAAATACGGTACACACAAAGGAAGCAATGGAGAGACAGTTGCTCGAAAAAGTAAACATGCATTGACCTATTTAAATTCCCCCCCCCACACACACACACACTCACACACATACACACACACAATGCCACACCTCCCTTGCCGGGCGCGCAGCTAGCATATTCCATTCTTAAAGTAATTGTGTTCTTTTTTTTTGTAATTTAGTGACGTATTTAAAAAAACAATACCTCGGCACAGGGCTCCGAGCAAGACTTATTTCCTCACCGGCGTATGCTTGGCGGCAAAATGCGCATGCGCAGTTATATATTCGATTCCTGGGTCGGGACCATCGGCTTTACCTTAGGTGGAGTCAATACTCCTATCCACGAAGCACTGGCCGCCATATGTCACCGTCAGTGCTGCAGGTGACGTCATATTCAGACACTGCGCAGGCAAAAAGCTGCTTTGAAACTATTGAAACCAATGGAAAAAAAGCTTCGCGGCGTATATACAAATAAAATTATGGATTTAACAATCTTTATCAATTATAATTATGTAAGCTTATGTAAGATTACTGTTTTGTAAGCTTACTGTTTTTCCAACTGTATAATTTAGTTTGTTTGCCTGTATGTGACGTCACTCCAAAGATTGGCTACGGCCTATGTCTGCAGAGCCAGTGATGTCTCCACCTAATGTAAGCACGATGGTTGAGACCATTGAGTTTATATTAGTTCTACTCCTTCTGTTCCGTGTTCTGTCGTGTTTTTATTAATCTTGTATGTGTAGTATTAATGTAGTCTGAGAAATATGTACCGCTACAAACAAACTTATTGACAGATTTTCTCAGGCCAAAGAAAAAAGAAAAATCTTTAATTTAAATTGCTCTGTGAGTACTTACTTCATTAAGTTATACCCTAACTTTCTACATGAAAATTCTTCTGTGCATAGTTACCAGAAATTTTATTTTCAATTATTATAGGCCTAATTAAAATGTCTATCAGTAATAAAAATAAACAAAGCACATGGGATGGCTAAGTGGCACACTTTTTGCAGTTGTGTTCCAGATTATAGTAAACATACAAGTTAAACGAAAGGGTAGGGGGAAGTAGACGCCTGAATTTACTTGGCCCAGGGTGCCAATAATTTAAGTCCGGGGCTTGTTCACACGTTATGCTTTTTCATTTTTTACGTCCATCAAAACGCGAAATCACGCCCTAGGTACGACTGTTCTGGTTGGACGAAAGTAAAACTATTGGTTTTAGCCAATAAAAATGGGCCCAAATTCCTGCTTTGCATTCGTACGACAAAACAAAATTAGTATTTACATTTCTCAAGAGTCTGAAACTTTGACTTAAAAAAAACGTCGCTATTGACAGAGCTCCTTTTGAGCTGCCTTCGAGATATCCGATTGGGCAATATTAGCGCGAGTATGTAGGTGTACAGAATCTATGAAATCATCACATTGCTTGTTTTCAGCAAATGTATCAACACAATCTTACGGGAGGAAAGTCATGAAGTGATTTATGGAGTTAACTGTTTATTTCTTAAAAAAAGGAATTACCGTATAAATACCAAAAATGCAGTGTTTTTTAAAGTTCAATTTCTCAGTTCTCTTGTTAATTATAAAATCAAATGTATCCACACTGATTTGTTCATGGGATCAAAATGCTAAAGGAAAACATCTGATATCTGCACCTTTCGAAAATCTTGGTTACCCAACCAATATGTTCTCGTTTTTGTTTTCTACAAACGGAAAAAAACAAAAGATTTAGAATTTCTGCATAACATATCCTGAACTCAGCGACCTCCTGGGCTGAATATTATATGGGCAGCGGAGGATAGAACATAGTGGCAATCTACTTCCCTTCCATGTGTTTTTCCTAGTATCTGGGCCAGATCAGCAGTGGCCCCTGTGCGGGGGGGGGATTGGGTTGATAGCCCTCATACATGTTTCCTCCTTTAATAGCCTAGTTCGTAAATAATTACTGCACTTGTTTTTAAATAACTTAGTAAAAACGCACAAATTTTCGTAACAGTTTTTACAACTGAAATTTTCTGTTAATCTGGAGAAAATGCTCGGTTTTAGCTTCATCAGAAAGGAAAACATAACCAGAGGTTCACAGAGAAACAGGAAAAGCTCATAGCGGAAGTGAAAAAAGATTTCGTTAGATCAATAAAAGTAATACATGGACTTTGTTCTGTTCTTTTGTATTGTCTGGTGTGATTAGTAATTGTGAACTGGGAAGGTTAGCGCATGGGGCAGACTTTGGAGGGTGTGTGAGTTAATGTGACACGTACTGCAAATACAAAACCAATACATGCAAAACGATTATTTATATGTGTGTGTGACACTTCCACAAAGTTTTCGCCTCTCATTTTTTGTTTTAAACCCAAGGAACCTTCCCTAAGGTAAGCTCTTGTATCTACCCCTAGCCCAAATATCCTAGGTTCTTAGTTTTAACGGCTGTTAAGGCTTAGGGACAGTCTGACCCCAGGCATCAGACACACCCTTCTGAAAATTCTCATCGAGGAGAATTTCCTTCTGAAAATTCTCATTCATTGTCGCCGAGGCCTTGCTGTAGGACTGAGAGAAACCGCCGCGGTTTTCATCAAATTCGTTTCTGTTTCCAACAGACCTGGAGAGCAACTTTGACAACCTCCAGGGAGATTGCAGCTCAACCATCGGCATGATAACTTGAGTGCCAAATATCAGGAATAGGGCATCAGATTAAAACACCATCAGAATTAGATCTATTTACAGAAATGGTTCTTAACAGTTGTTAGAACGACGGTCCAGTCATTTGGAATAACCTGATATGAAGTCGCGTGTGTCTGCCGAATAAGGTGCAGAATCATACCATTTTCCATGGTCAGCAAAAGGCAAGGTCCTACACAAATTCCAATTCCAGTGTGAAATGACTCAGGTGTTGACTTAATGACGTCACTTGAACTAATCTCTCATCGACTGCTTCTCACTGTCTACCAAAAATGTCTCCTTTCTAAAGATCTTTAGGCCTCTAAACGTTGTTTGTATCTGTCAATGAACATGAAGATTTGGTTGTGAAACAATTTTTCTTTGTGTTGGAGATACGTTGTTTTTGTTTTTTTAGGATGAGAGGGGTTAACGACTACCATGAGCATTTCTATGGGATGTAAGCATTCGCCAGTTCCTAATTTAGGGCCACTGGTTCCAGGATGGGAGAGAGTCAGTGCCGTAAAACAGCCACAAGATCCACGCCTCACCGGGATTCGAACCTGGACTCACTCGGAGGAGTGTAAGAAGCCAGCGCTTAGACAACTGCATCACTGGAGCGGAATGATGTAAGGTAAACCTCAACCATGCCGGGTGAGTACGCTATAGTGACGTGTCTGAATTATTTCCTCAAGACCAACGGTAGTAACTAAAATACATTAGCGTAGACTACCGGAAGTCGAAACTCATCGTGAAGCTTGGAAACTGCGTTGTAAACGGCACTAGAGCTGCAAGTAATTAAATTCACTGGAGCGGTTTTTTTATGAAGAAGACTGCAAACGTGAATTTATAAATTTTAGAATAATCGTACTCAAGACCGCTCTTAAGCCCGGGCAAATAGGACATTTGCCCTGTGCTCCGCGCCTCGTGAGCTCCCGCGCTATGAAGCACTTTACTCATCATAGACACAAAAAAAATGGATACAATGAAATATGCAGAGTAAAACAATTATGAATGACCTGCCCAACCAAGCGAATGCTAGCTTATGTGTAATATATCGTTTGGGATATAAGATCGCATCTGAATACATCTAAATTAAGCCAGGCAATTGTTTTAGGTTCGACAGGATAGTTCCGAATTCCTGCATAAATTTTTTGTACCAATTCATTTTCAAATTTCAGCATTACTTTAAGAATTTTATTGGCAATTCGAGTTGTTACTGCTTCAGAAGAGCGAAGTTTCTCTAAATTGAAATTAATAAAAGACTCTTAGATGTACAAAGACTCAAGAAAGGTTATCTAAATTGCCATTGCTGTCAACAGAATAAACGTTGTGTAAAAATCTGGATTATAAAACATAATGATTTTACTGAAATGAAGACAACAAATTTTGTGAAGTAAACTTATAATTTATGAATTTGTATGTCATTTCATATATCCTGTTCGCTGGTCTATGAATAAAATATCCAAACATACGTAATCTTGTTGTAAAGAAGGCTCTGTTTTGTAATCCGGATTTCAGCCATAAATCCCTCATACTTCATATAATAGTGTTCTTCTCAATGTGATACGAGCTTTGCAATAAGGCTTGCTGCCAATTAAATGGACACGTTTTCCTTTGGGATTCACAAAAGAAGTGAAAAGCTCTCATTTTCGACATATGTTTCATTGTCGCGTGCAATGAAAATTTCCTGTGGTCTTGGATCTGTGGGGAATATGCCCCAATAGATCGAAGACAGTACGGGCATTTTCCCATGACCACAGCCGATTTGAGGATCCGCGGGGCCTGTAGCAGTACTAACAGCTGGGCTAGTGATATATGTTTCTCTAGTGATATATGTTTCGCAACTTCCTCAGGGAGAGGGGGAACTGACCGAATGATGGTAATCTTGGGTATATGTGAGTGGAAAAATTGTAATATTTCATAAATTTTTATTGAATGTAATTCATAGAACAATAGATATTTGCAGTGTTGATCCATTACTTTACGAGTCTAAAGTTGATCTGTAAAGCAACTTTCACGATGACTTTGCTGTAAACATTTGCTAGTATCATCCTAAAATTATTTAAGCCACTTCTTAAGCTTAACAAAAAAATGAACATATAAATTGTCAGTTGAGTACACTTTTTATTAAACTCCAGTTAGTTACATGGTTCAGATGAAGCGTTTAGGAGACCTAGCAACCAAAAACTCATCAATTATCTTCGACGTGTTCAGTTCTCTCAGTAACTCACACTCAGTACTCATCAAAAACAAGTGGTTCAATCTTGTTTGGCCCATACTGGGTCTTTCTTCCTTCTTGATTCGTTTCAATTTTGAAAAAGAGCGTTCACCACTGAAGTTAGTATCCATCAGAATCATGCAAATCTTCAACACAATCTCAAGAATGTACCTAAAAAATTATTTACACAGCTGAAAGAAGAACTATTTGCACAGCTGAAAGAAGAACTATTTCTAACAACTAGTGTACCAGTGTACACCTCAGCGCGGGGTCCATAGCACGTGCTACATGTGCTACTAGGATGGACCGGTCCTGGTCTTAAGCATTAGAATTCGGCATTCATTTAGTGACTATAACCGTTGGCTGTACGATTCAACTTTTATTTTGATATTCATTTAAAATGAAAGTATGAGTATGCTATGAAAACTTCAGAATCCATTTTGTTCGCTCTTTTATTTATCTAAACAATCTCATTTCAGACGTTTGCTTCAGATTTTGTTTTTGCTTATAGTCCATTGAGTTGCTCACGGTGGTCGTTAAACCTCCAATCAGATTTCGTTTTGAAAAAATGACGCAGATGTTGGTTAAACTTCAACGTATAACTTTTGCGGAACAATGTAAATATGTCAATAATCGAGTATTCATTCACTATATGAAATGACAGTTCAAGTTTCTGAAGCGTATTTGATTGGCTGATTAAGGAAGTTTGAGAAAGCAAAATAAAAATTAAAGTGTCTCCCTTGTACTTTGTGTGCCATAACATTTCCCCAATTCTGTCAGCAAAATAGGATCATCTTACAACACAAGAAAAAGAGAGAAAATAAAATCTGTGTTACAAGATGATTTTGAAAGCATTTACAGTGTTGCTACAACTTCATTTTGTAATCTACATGAGGTTCTGCTCTTCACAGTAACATTTCGCCCTCCCACGTAATGCCTGCTTTTGTAGCGATTTGTCTCCTCTAGGTGTCTAAATGATCCATCCTGTTTCTGCATACTGCTTCGTACTGTTTTGTTATCTTAACTGGGCGTATGTAATTGATAGCACATGCAATAATATTTGAGTCTGTGGTGGTATTCTAGTGTAGCTGAAGTCAGTGAAACCATTATTTTATTAACAACGTTTTCCCAAAATAAACCTGATATGTAATTTTCGTTGATACAGAAAGCACACTTAAGCTAATACACTAGCACACATTATGAAAGATCAGGTTTATTCCATATATAACCCGTTTCTGGCTTATAAAGTAAATCATAATGATGTAGCCGAACTTGTTACGTACTCTAACCGTCACGAAATATCAACTTCGTGTTTCCACATTTATATGGTTACTTCCCAGTGGTACTCATTTTGAACATGCGTGTTTCGCAACTCAAAAATACGGTCTGTATTTACTTTTCGCATTTGATTATGATTCCTAAAATACCAGGAATTTATAGTTTTGAAAATGTTTCGGCCTTTGTTGTTAAGTACAGTTAATTAAACTTTTATTTCCAGCCAGTCGCTCACTTTGTTTTTTATGGCACATTATTTTTTCTTCTACCGCTGAGATACTTCAAATTTTTACATAATAAATTTACTAAACGAAAACATATCGTTCTGGAATTCGTATTTCTTATAGTTCTGGAAACAGCAGCGGCGGAGAGAGCATCTGTTTCGGGTGACCAATTGAAATCCAGGAAAGTGTTTACTAAATGATATATACGTCGAATGTAGATCTACGTAAGTTCTCTAGATCTAGTATGACCGTGACCGAGGGCATAGAATTGCTGGTACAACCATTCCTAATGATTTACGACGAAAAGAAGTCGAAGTTTCTTCTGTGTGACCCATCTTTTATGCTGTGTCCGGCAAATTTCTCTTTAAAAATAATTTCAATACAAGAAAATAAGGTATGATATTTATTTTGATAATGGAAAAACAAATACAAAATAACAACAAAAAAGAGAAAAACCCGGAGCTTAATGAATCACAACGACGCGCATCATCTGTGAGTTTGTTTGACTTGAAAATAAGTTAAGTAACCTCTTGCTCTGGGTCTAGCTACTACGCTGAGAAATAATAAACACAAATAAAATGAATTCCTTAAGAAAGGTTCCTGAAGTTTTCTTAGGCAAGATCGACAGATGGCTAAAACAACTTTCACTTTCGTTTTCCTTATATACACTTTCGTCTTCCGTTGGCATAAAAGCTTTAAAGGTACCAATTTAGCTCTGTTAAGTTTCATTAAATCAATAATTAATAATGGCTTCCCGTTGCTATTATTATAGTTAAAGTAATAATATCGAATAATATCGCAGTTTGTCGAATTTCATCTAATGATAGCAAATGAGGACTCATCTAGTGATAAAAAAATGTTTCTCTTTCCCTCCAAAATAACAAATGTCTTTGACAATGTTAAGCACTTCCTTCCGGATGCGAATGAAGGAGGTTTTATTTTTCACAAGGGGTCCACTATTACAAGCTTGCGAATCGTTTGCTGAAGCGTATCGCATACAAAGGGTGTCTTTAGAAAATGGCTATATGTTCGCAGCGTACAGGTAACGTGTGCAGTATTCTTAAAATTATAGAAGCTGAACATTGAGTAATATTTAGAGCTCTTTGGAAACAATTATTTTTCTAAAATAAAAGGCAATAGACGTAATGTCAGCGTGTCTTTTTAGAGGTATTCGTGATAGCGGAAGTTTCACAAGCGCTGCCGAGAAAAATAGCAGAATGGCAGTTTTGCCTGAAATTTTAAATGGGCTAGATGGAGTAAATATCAATTATGTCGGTACAAATACTTTGAGTTGCAGTTTAAGGAAGTAATATGAAGAAAGATATCATTTCTTTTCGACAGTCTCGAATATTCTGTCTAATGTCGTACTCACATAATCTTCGGTTTAATTCAGATGGAAATCTTGGGTACTCCAAATATTTGTTGCCTGTTTTTTCAAATTTTTAAAGTATATCCCATTGATTATTTCTTTCATAGACCTGCAAAAGTAGCTGTTACTATTTTCTTGCAAAAATGAAATAATACAGATTAAATGGAGAGATCTTGGCAGAAGATAATCATTCCCATATTCTTAAAAAAATCCTGCACAGGTACACACATGATTGTATCACCTGATTATTTAAACTTTTTAGAAACTGCAGTGATCTGTCAGGGTTTTAGGGTGTGCGACATCATTTGTTCTGTTGTACCCGTGAAAAAACAATGCAAATGGGAAGGGTTAAAACTTATTCGATTTCCTGAATAAGTGCTTCGGATGAGCTTTACTTATCCCGAAGTATTTTTGCGAAAAAAGAAAAAAACAACTACTCAGGAAATATTTGTTTTGGACGAAACTTGAAAATGATAATCAATTATTCTACTGTTAGTTTTACGTGGTGTATTAGCATAAATATCTTTAAAATACGTCTATGTTCTTCACGTTTTGTTTCGGTGGTAAGTTTTAGGAGTCAGATTACTTTTTTTGTCATGATGTTTAATAACAACACCGCCCTGTACACTAAATTAGAAGGCAATCTCAGCAACGTTTCATTCTCAGGGTCGGCGGTCCAATGACCTTTTGTTCATCCGCTTTCTTTCCTCCGATGCAAAGTCGAGAACAGATCTGTATAACCCATCTTGTTCAACCGCCTCTATCTGGAACGTGATATTTCTTTCTTTCCGTCGTAAGCTCTATTTTAAGACGCTGAACTTGATAAATTACCTGCACGCATTTCTGCTGGATCAGACCAGCCATCATCATCTTCAAAATTTTTTTCATAAACTGACGTGAAGTCACTTTTTTCATGGTGAGTATTGATTACAGAGATTCACGTGAAGCAGTTCACCTCGTGTTGCGTTTCTATTGGTTGTTTCATTGTGCTATATGTTATTGTGCACATGAGTATTACGTCATTTCATTACTATCGTCCCTCTACTGTAAAAAATAAGTGGTGTGAATTCATGAAACATTTCTGGAAATAACGTGCAGCAAAGTTGCCGGTAGGTGGGTTTCTTTCAACGAAATTTCCGTTTCATGAGCGACATTCTTGGTACCATTACAGACGCAGACGCCGGTGTTGTGCAGTCAAAGGCAACCGAATCAATGGCTGCCGTGAAATAATCCCTCGCTGCAGCAGACGACGTCAAACCGTGTGTGAGGAGACTGGCTGTTGTGCCACACACCCGAGCTCTTGAGATACCACGGTCGATGTGGCTGTGTGATCCGTCAAAGCCATGCTCACATCATGTCGGCCCCCTCGTTTGGTGGTGTGACGGGGCCGTTGGGATCCCGCACGTCGGTGTCTTCGTTCTTCCGATTTTCACTGACGCCATGTTTGCCCCACCGAGGCCGCATGGCGTCCCACAAGAGCACTCATGTTTCGAAGGAATGATCCGCAAACCCGATATGCCACAATTCTTCCGGAATCGAAGTCAGAAACCTGCTGGCAGGACTTCAATAGTCTTCGACGGGCATGCTGCAGCTGTTCGTAGCCAGGAACCGCGAGCAAAGACATTTCGAGTGTATAACACCGGCTCCCTTTTCACCACTGTTATACCATTTCCAGGAGGGTTACTGTTCCAGATGATTTCCATGTGTACTGCCCGGTTAATCATTTGTATGTGCGCCCGTGTTCTGACTTTCTGCCAACTTTCGAGCCCTTGGGATGCGATCTTCCCGGTGTTGCAGTTTTAATAGCCAGCAATGTACTTAGTTGCTTTTACCTTGTTTAGGGAAGCATTTAAACATCAGAGATAAAAAATAAGAAAAGCACAATGGCAAAATAACCGCGTGTAGTTTTGGAAAAAAAATAATTCGCTGTTCTAAACATCCTTAATAGTTAAAAACTCAACAGTCATCCATGTTTTTTGTAGTTCTCCGGATTTCTAATCCTTGATGTGAAACTAAAACATTGTATTATATAAAATTGCCTCTCAAAAATTTGCTTTCCCTCCCTAATTTTTTCAACATCCCTCCAATGTTTTCAGCACCACCCTAATTACAAATTCCTCGATAAAGCCTGCAGCAGTAAATAATAATTTCACCCATGGTGCCCCCTAGCAATGTCTTCAGGAGAAGCCAAACAGAAATCGTAACTAAAAATATTATATGCAAGCACCATATGTAGATTTCTATTGTGCTTTCTTTTATATAACCGCTTTTACCTCACGCTACAGACATTAATTTAACTAAAAATCAGCACATCCCAAAACTACATAAACGAGATGAAGAAAAGAATCGGGCTGCTTGCTGGAACAATAAAAATATCTTGTTCTTTTGAGCGTTGCACATTTTTGCAAATTTGTGTCGCATATGCCATCAAACCCCATCGATCACTCAATCGGTAAACAAGAAGGATAAAACAGCCTCAGGGCAAAGTTCGGGAATAAACTTAGGGAGATCTTTGTCCAGCATGGCAGTTGAAGAGAGTGATACATTTTTCATTACAAAAAATGTATCACTCGTACTGTAATATGTACTTTCTGTGAAGTATTCAATCCAAATATTTTATTATTGCTTTCTACAACAAACTCCCAACGAATTTCTTATTTTTACTGCGCACGCATACAAAAGTTCAAAAGAAAAATAAACAAAAAACCTCTGTAGTACTTATCGAGAAAAAATTGTATAAACTGAATCCCAGGTGAGGGCAAGTGCCCTCTCTTGTGATTCCATAAGGACGCTTATGGACGTATCTACCTCAAAGGTGGCACACATTTCAAAACGGCAAGTTGGAGTGACAAGCTGTTTTCTAATCCCATCGCCGTTAGAAAGGGGGCTTGTTCACTATATTAGCGCCCTAACGTAAAATGAATCTCCTGGCCGTGAGGTTAGAGAACAAATGTGTGATCCTTCCTCCAAACATTGGCTGGAATCAACAAGAATTCCTTCTTGTGGAGAGCGTTCCTTAAAGCATGGTTTGTCGGCTGTCCCAAAACCCTGGGATTTTGTGCACCCGCCTTTCTTAAGGGGGATATATGTGACGTCACTACCTCAGAGATGATGTAGATGTCAAAACGGCAAGTTGCTCCAAAAAGCACTCGTAGACGTAGTTCAGTCGGCAGAATATCCTACTTTGGAAAAGAAAAATGTTTGTTCGAATTCCATTACCGGAAGAAAGGGATTCGTTTGCCATATGCCTGATATTTAAATCTTCTGCAAGATCATTTCTGAACTTCAGCCATAATACAAATGGATTACCAACTTCACAGGCTCCAACTAGAATGGCAAAGAGAACTCTGAGTTTCCTCTCTCTGTGTGCGATACCGAACTTCTGACAAAGTTGCATTCCAGTGGATGTCATCTTCTAACAATTCCCATTTAAAACCTGCGTCTTTTTAAATAAGCATAACTGTCTACAATCCGGTGATCTTCAAATGAAGTGTGGTCTTTGAATTCCTGGAGGAACTGTATAAAGACTGAGATGGACGGTGTACATTCCCCTAGCGCAACGTGAAATCTGATGTCAGGATGACCTTCTACAATACCACCTCTTTTTCTTCGACTCCACCGGCTGCTGTTCCATCTGTAGGAGGATGGTACCTGATAGCAAAACAATGAGCAAAGGGACATTTTGTTTGCTTGCCTGAGGGTTTAACAACCATCATGTGCAACTCAATGGGATATAACTAGTCACTTGTCCCTAATTTAGGACAACTGGTTCAAGAGTAGGTTCAGAGCCAATGTCGTAAGGAAAAAACACCATCCATGCAGCGCCAGAGTTTTGAAATCGGACCCTCTAGGCCGAATGTTTAGAAGCAAGCGCTTAGAACACTGCGCCATCTTATTGACAAAGTTTGAAAACGGCTATGAGCGTAGTGTCTCTTGGTGCTAATAATTCTGCTAATGGATAGGAATTTGTTGGATGGCAAGACGTCGTTCATGAATGGGAAAGCCTAAAATTCAGAAAGCTTCATTGCTGCTTATGAATCGACTTATTTGGAATTGGGTAACTTCATCGAGAACGTTTTAATTTTGAAGTGCAAAACGGTTTCAGAACCTTTGTTGACTGCTTGGACCCTAGCTATAGCTAGGTCTCAAAACTGGGGGGGGGGGCGGCGGCTGGAGTTCCATGCAGGGAACTCTGTGTTCAACAGCAAATTATAATTATCCACGAATGCAGATGCAAGTTTGGTTATGTATTCTCGTTTGTTTTGTAAATTTACTTCACTAACGCACAATTTCTCAATACAGGCAAACAAAGCAGACTCAGAGGTAGTTTAGGTTGTTTTTTTTTATGCTTAGAAACTTTCCATATTATGTCAGTATAGAAAAATGTTTTGGCTCCTAAATTTTGGATGGGGATGGGCCGCACTATCTCCTTGGTAAGACCCCCGCCCTCTCCCCCGGGCTGTAACATTAACATTCCAAAAGAACTTATTACAGGAGCACATTTAGAGATGGGGCCACCGGAAAGTGTTCCCCTTTTTCTTTTTCTTTTTTTTTTTGTTAAGATGTGATTTACATTAGAAAAAACTTTTAATTTAATAAAAATGTATCAACTTACATTAGAAATTAATGCTTTAATTTTTTTTTTTATTTTTCGTTAACTTTTATTTTTTTCCTGTTGGATTTAAGAAATTTTCATTTTTTGGCCGACTGCCTTTCCCTCCCGCCGAAAAAAAATTCCAAATATGCGCCTTATTAACATTTTTCTAAAGGATATTTTAAGGGTTTACCAAAATGGTAATGCAAAGAGATGCTGCCATCTTTCACATTAGCCGATAGATGGCAGCAGGTCTGCGGTATAAATGCCCGGGTAATCCGTGCACTTATAGTGCAGACCTCGACCCCAGCAATTGATTTAAAAATATCTTCTAATTGCACATCTTGCAGCAAAAGAACACCCTCAAACTGAATAAAAGAAATAGTCGTAGAATGACAGGCATAAAGTTGAATTCCTGAGAAAGGCTTAAACGTAACTATGCACAAGTTTCTATTTTTTTTTTTTGTTATTATTTATTTATTTGCTTTCCGTCCTCCCAGAATTCTGTTTTGAATTCTGAAGAAAAAACTTCTGGCATTTGTTTTTGAGCAAAATAGATTCAAGGGTTTCAAACGTTTTTGCAGTCTGTAAGAATTTACTTCAAATTACAATATTTTGGAAGAACATTATGAAGTTCTTTGGAGATACCGCTGCTGTAAAACAGATATCATACCGACGGCTGTAGCTTGAAGTTGCAGATCCAATGTCGATTTAGATTTCTGCTATCGATAAAGTAAATTTTCTTTATTATTAGACTGCCAATTTCAAACATCACTTTTCCGAAACGTGCGTTTCAATCCTTGGTAGTATAAAGTCATACACGCAGACATTTAGTTGCATAAAATTGAAAACAGAACTCGACCATTTGCATATAAACTTCAAAGAATTTCACTAATATTTACATGCCACTGTACTTCAGAAAGCACTCCCAGAAGATGCAAAACCTATAGAATTATTATCGATTATCCCAGCGAGTATATTAGCGCAACAATCTCGTGAAACATTATGCGCGGTTTAATCACCAAATCCGCTTCAATTTTCATAGGTTTGTGTAGGCCTTGTCTTTAAAGAATAAAGGTTTCCCAGTGAGACACACTATAAAGCGTGTGTCTTAAGTGGGGTCTCTATAGTCCCTGTATCGCTCTACCCCGAAGGTGAGGTAGGGGGGGGGGGTCACATAGATTACTCGACTGAACTCATAAAGAACTTTCTCAGTTGTTCAACTAATTAGGCTGGTGACTAAAGTTTTCCAGGGAACCAGTAATTAAAGATTGTTATCAAAATATTTTTTATCTATAATAATAAAATAATTCTGATAACAGTATTCAAATACTGAAGCGTGTGCTTCAAAAGTTTATATCTTCGATTCTTGATCTGACGCAATCTCCAGTAGTAACATTGACCACCGGAGGCTACATAACCATTTTTGGGGATCATTAGCACCCGTTCATGTCATGCAACCACTTCGACGGGTGCGGCCTCTTTCAACACGACAATGCGCTACTGCACACGCACACAGTCGTCCTATTATGCATAGGGAACATACCACGGAGTTTGGCATCTTGACTTGGATTCTACGTTCGCAGGAGTGAAACACGTCTAACACATTTGGGATGCTCTTCAAAGTTCGTTAAGGTTAGGAATCCTCCACCGGCGAATATTATGGAATTGTGACACACTCTTTAAGACGCATGGTGTGCACTGTCTCCACATTATTACACAGAGCTGGTGGAGTTCATTACCCGTTGCGCTGTAGCCGTAATAGGACCGAGAGGGTGACCAAAGCGGAATTAAGTAGGTGTCAAGTTTATTTTTTTAACATCTGTGTATATAACTGTTGATAACTAGTTCTTTTCTTTCAAGAGTCATTTAACACAACGTACCTTTTTTGGGGGGTGGGGGTGGGGGGAGGGTTTCACGAATGGCGGAAGAGTCAAGTTGCAGCTGCTTTATAGTGGCACGCAATCGCATTTCACAACGTAGCTCTTAAAAACTGTACACTGTATTGGTATATTGAATTTAAAGCTGTCTGGTTGGCGCGCACTAGTATCAGTAAAACTAACAATAACATTTGTAGTGGGTAAACGTGGACGTCCCGGTATAGAAAATCCACTCTTTCAACTCCGTGAAAATCAATATACAGCACATATTCAGATAACATGTGTAATTCTGCACGCTTTTGCCATAAATACTGCATTTTTACATTAAATAAGGAAACGCGGTTTAACCTCTCTGAAAGAAAACGGGTGGGATTTGCTGTGTGAAAAAAACAGCAAATGAAATCTTTAGCTTATGTCGTCTTAGTAGAATGCATTTTGAATTAAGATAACAGCAATTATACGTAATTTAATAGGACGAACATATTAAATGAAGAAATCACGAACCAAAGCACAGGACGAAAATTTTATGCAGGTGCTTTCTCGCTCGAATAGTGAAAACAAATGGGCAGTGCGACTTGTTGAATGGGAGACGTAAGTTCTGTTAACGGGCAGATAGACCAACTGACGAATGTGAGGACGAATGATGGAATATCTGACATCATTTGCACACGTCTTCTCCGGCAGGACTGAGAAGAAATTTTCAAATTTAGCATTTCGACCTCGACGCATCATGTAATGTGCGAATTTCTCTATCAATAACAAACAATGATTTTTTAAGAAGAAATGCGATCTCGGTGAACGGACAGATAGACCAATTACAAATATGGACACGGAAGGAGAGTTACTTTAAATTTTTGTGGAAATCATTCTTCTAAACTCGTCCGAGGACTGTAAAAAATGTATAATGCCAGTAAAGGACTAGGTCTTTTTGAAATTGCGTAATTCCGGTGGAGGGAAGTGTTGACAAACAATATTGCGAAGTGCTTTAGAGGTATTTAGCAACAAGGTACATTAGTGCTGTATGAAATGTTAAAGACACTAAAATTTAAGTAATAGATTTGAGAAATAGCATGGATAGTAGTGAACATGAAGATATATATACGGATATCAGCCCAATAATATAGCTATTTATACGAAGACCTTCTTGCTTACGAAAGCAATATATTTAACATTAAAAGATAGGGATGTGCTACGATTTTGAATGTTTATATCATCGTATATTGTATCGAGAATTATGACCTCCTTCTAATGTGTATTACAGTGTATTTTGACGTATCGATTAAACTCACACTAAGAGTGTAGATCTGGAGATGTATTCGGATGTTATAAGAACACGAGATGAGACGTCACACATCTATTCCGGAGCAAGGATGTTATAGGGCGACTGTGGTCAAATAAGAGAGCGACAGAAAGGAAATCTGCTTACGACGTAAGTCTCTCGGAACAATTAAACTTCTCCAATCCACCATCGTTATAGACAAATGCGAGGATGGCCTTACAATGTCAAAACATATAACGACACGCATACGTTCAGATAACATGATTAATTAGCTTCTATCTAGTCCCTTGATGTAAGGTAAGCATCCTAATTTCTGCTCTTGCAAAATATGGAACAGATTTGGGTTTGATGAGCCGTGTCTGTATACACTCAGTGATGCAATGAGACAATTAAAGAATATGATACCCAGCATTCATGCGTCAGTGATGTTTCTGTCAGTAACACAATCAGAGTGAAATGACCACCAGTTACTCCACTAGAGCTGGGTCGTCTCACACAGTCGCTTAGTCCATTGGCATATTAGAGTCTTACTGCAGCGAAAAAGGCATACATGTTACTCCAAAAATGTGAAAAAATCAATCTGCTGCCACTTTGTTTCGTATATTGAACATGGATTGGGATCTTTAAGAAGATTTACATCAAATATGTGTGAATCATCGTACCTTTCATTTTCCACCATGTTGTGCAAAATACCTCAACCAAAAGTTCCGTTTATCTTTCAGAGTAAAAAGGTATTTGCCGGACCAAGTAGGAATCCTGCGAGTCATGGAAATTGCTACGCCGGCACCACTGTGTCATCTTCGCCCGAGTCTGTATTTGCAGTTGTCACACAGCACGGCAATTTTCTGTAATTTATTTTTCGAAATAAATTTACTACTGCAATTTTTGTTATTTTTTATATTATTTTATTTCTTGACAGTTGAGTGAGGTCTCATTATAATTTTGCAAACATAATATTATGCCCGTGTTCTCATTTTATACTAGATGCAATTATAAGTCGCAGTAGATCATAGAAAAAATTATTTATATTAACAATTAAATTGTTAAAGATTGCCTTGGTTTGTATAATGTTTCAATTCAGGAGATAGCCCTTTGCAAGGCTCAGATTAAGATCGTCTCGGAATTCGACATAAGAGTTGAAATTAGGAAACGGCGAAGTGCTGGATCTCATCTGTTTGCCAGACAGTTGCCTTTGTTTCTAAGAATATTATCCTCATTTTAGTTTAGCAACAAAGACTTCCATTTCGCTTTTTGTGCACGGAAACTATATTTCCGAATATCATAATAGGTGTCACTACATCCTCAAGAGACACATCCATTTTACTTCTTTCAGATCGATGAAACATTTTTCTTACAAACCGTAATAATTCACGGTCCCAAATGTAAAATATCTATGATCAGCTGTGAGATATAAAATAATCCTATTGAAACCTTTGCGACTTAAAATGGACAACTAGCGTATAACTTCAGAGAAGTACCACCGATCAAGAACCAAAGCGAACGTTTCTGTGTGTGAATATTCCGAAAATGATACCAAAACGTCATCTTTAAAACAAAGAGGCTCGTGAAAGTTGGTGACCTCATTTAGATTTCCTTGTTTAGAGAGGAAACGAGAAAATATTCACAGAAGTTCTGGTGCGAGAAAAAATTGTTTCTTTTACCTTGAATGAAATCTAGAAAAATATTGCTTTAACACTGAGAAAACAAGTATGTATTACATTATAGAACTTTCAACATATGAGATAATTTAACCGAGAAATATCTTTAGTGGAACCTTACGCCATGGAGTAATAATTACGGACGAGAAAAGAAGGAAAACTGCGTAATCCTAAAAAGCAAATTATACGACTTTATCTGTACTAGATTCATTCCATATGAATCGGAAAATAATGCATTGACTATTTATCACTAGTTCACCGTTTGGTTCATTGTTTTCGTTTTACTGAATCTAAACGATCTATTTACATTCGCAATGAATAATTTTAAAGCACAATTATTAAAGAGTAATATGTAGAAGAAAGAGGTGGATACGTGCAGTTACAGTGGTGTGCAAATGAATTGGGACAAGGTTAAATTTCAACATTTATTGCATATCTTCCGTGTATGAATGGATTACAAGCTTTCTAATATTTCATGTGGCCATCTTTGGTTGCAATAACTTGTTCAACACGTTTTGGTATTCAATATATTAATTTATGACAAAAAATTTCAATTCCGTTTTATGATATCACACATAAATAATGTTCAAAATGAGGACCTTCACTGTTGAACAATTAGTCTTTTTGAGCTTAGATTTCCCAATGACCCACATATTCTCAATGGGACCGAGATCAAGTGAATTTCCTGGTCACTGTAGAATGTTGACCTTCTTTTCTTTCATCACTGCCTGCACTGTTTTGGAAGTGTGGCATGGAGCTAGGTCATCCGGAAAAATTCCATCGCAACATTAAAGCACTTCTCCATATCTGGAACAACAGTCCGTTGTATTATTTCACATTATGTATCGGAATTCATCATTCCCACAATAGAACGATGGCTCCCAGGTCCTTCAAATGTGAAACACGCCCAAAACATGTTTTAACTAGATGTTTCACCTCTAGTTGCAAATGTGCTTCCCGGACCGGGTCACCCTTACTCCGTCGTGCAAGATTTTGTCTGCCCTTGGACAAAAGATGGACCTCATCACAACACATCACTCTTTTCCAATCACTAGAAGTCGAGTGGTAATATTTTTTAGTCCATTACAAACGTTTCTTCTTCAATAAAGCTCTCAGGAGCTGCTTTTTTACAATTCTCTTCACAGGTCGTCCTGTTTCTAAAATCCTGTGGCGCACTGTAGATGAGCGTATTTTTACACCTCCTGCTGCTAACTCTCTCTGCAAGTCCTGTCTTGTCATTGATGGACATATTGAACTTTTCCTTATTATAAGTTTCTCTGTTCGTCGTGATGTCTTACGTTTTCGTCCACAGATTCCTTTCCGATTTGGTGATATCGATCCACTATATTTGTAGTCCCTCAATTGTCTTGAAACACTGGATTTTCTGACATCTGTAGGGACAGAAATCTCATGAATAGCCATTGAAGTATTTTCCTTAATCGCTAAAACATTAGCGCGTTTCCTTGGCGAAATATCCATTACTGCACTTTACACCGCCAACTCACTAGTGTATGATGTTATCAACGCCTGCTCAGAACTGAACGTAATCTTCCACTAGGCAGATGAATCTAGCAAACACCGATTCTGGATAGTTACGGTTGTATTCCTTTGCAGTTTGGATACGCCCACTTTCGTCAATATCGAACAACGTCCAGATAAATACAAAGATACGAACTTTTTTCACTCTGTCCCAATTAATTTTCACACCACTGTACTTAAATATAAATATCATCAGTACCATTGTGATGGAGTCTTCTTTACTTACAATTGTTCGGTCTTAGGATTTTACAAATAGCACGGAATTTTAGAAATATTACATACTCTGATTTCTAATCCATCTTTTGGGTGCGAAATAATTTTTGCAATGTACATCTAAAACATTCCAACAAAGGACTGTTGCAAAACACAGATCAGAACCCAATATTACTGGTTACTGAAAGATGCACACCAGACAAATGATCAGACCTAATTAGATCAGTACTTGGTGCAGCTCTTGTTTCAAAACTGTTATTATTCCAGCGATAAAAGTTTTGGAAAACGAAAAATGTCAGCCGTAAAAAAATTTAAAAATTGAATTCACATTTGAAAAATAAAACTTTCGCTGAAATTTTCAAAATTTAAAATGCTGTCGTCGGAGATGAGTATAATGGGTCCAAATATTTCTTGACTGAGTACTTGTTGAGAGGTCTTGAATAATTGCAACGAAACTGAGAAAGAAGAGAGAAAATATTTGTGTCAGTTATTTCTACCCAGTGGCATGATGTCTATGTCGGGAAGACTAGATATCCCGATTATGCCCTGCGTTGCAGAACCGGGAATAAAATGTAATAGAAGGGTGCGCTTAAAACCAGTGGAAGTTTGTTTTTGGTACTGCTGCGACGTTAGGCAATAAACCAGCAATAAACCAGTGACGGTTACAGCATATTTTTCGACATAGCCTAAGGAATGCCCGGCAGCTATATGAACATTTCTGTTTGGGGAGGGAAAACAAATTTGGGTTGCCTTTTCCTTAGGTAGATCTGACGCTTTAAAGGTTACAAATTGCTTCTTTTCGACATTCGTTTAGGCCCGTGGTATGCTGACGAAACGATAACAAAAAAATGAAGAGAAATTTTCGCAGTCACTATAAATAACAGTGGAAGTTCCAGTTTGGAGGAGACATCTTCTTTCTACCGTGGAACACGTTCTATATCACAATAAGAGAGCGAGAAGAGCCATTTTAAATGTGAAATGCTGGTACATTAATAACCGGTGTAACCGCCAGAATGTTGAATGCAAGCATGCAAACGTTCATGCATTGTGTCGTACAGGTGCTGGATGTCAGTTTGTGGGATGGAGTTCCATGCCTGTTGCACTTGGTCGGTCAATACAGGGACGGTTAATGCTGGTTGGGAGTGACGCTGGAGTTGTCGTCCACTGATGTCCCATACGTGCTTGATTGGAGAAAGATCTGCTGATCTAGCAGGCCACGGCAACATGTCGACACTCTGTAGAGCATGTTGGGTTGCAACAGCGGTATGCGGGCGAGCGTTATCCTGTTGGAAAACACCACCTGGAATGCTGTTCATGAATGGCAGCACAACAGGTTGAATCACCAGACCGACGTACAACTGTGCCGTCAGGGTGCGTGGGATAACCACGAGAGTGATCCTGCTGTCATAGGAAATTGCTCCCCAGACCATAACTCCAGGTGTATGTCCAGTGTGTCTCGGCCGCCGACAGGTTGGCTGCAGGCGCTCACCTGGCCTCCTTCTAACCAACACACGGCCATCACTGGAACCCAGGCAGAACCGGCTTTCATCAGAAAACACAACAGATCTCTACTCCGTCCTCGAATGAGCTCTAACTTGACACCACTGACGTCGCAAACGGCAGTGGTTTGGAGTAAGTGGAATGTACGCTACAGGGCGTCTGGCTCGTAGCTGTCCTTTAAGTAGCCGATTTGTAACAGTTTGTTGTGTCACTGTGGTGACAACTGCAGCTTGAATTGCTGCCGCAGACGCAGTACGATGCGCCACGGCCATACGCCTTACACGGCGGTCTTCCCTCTCAGTAGTGTCACGTGGCCGGCCGGAACCCGGTCTTCTTGAGGCAGTACCTTCCCTTGATCATCGCTGCCAACAATCATGCACATTGGCTACATTCCTGCCAAGTCGTTCTGCAATATTGCGGAAAGAAAATCCACCTTCTCGCAGCTCTATCACACGACCTCGTTCAAACTCCGTGAGCAGTTGATAATGGCTTCTTCGTCTTCTTAAAGGCATTCTTGACTAACATCAACACACTACGTCGAATCTCAACGATAACTAACGCTCACGAACGTTACAGCGCGTATTTACAGCAAACCTGCTTTGCATGTTCCGAGGGCGCTACTAGCGCCACACGTATGCGCCGAGCGCGAAATTTGCATAGACGTCATCTTACAGATGTAGTCTCACCGCCTACCAACTGTCGTTTATCTAACACAACCCCTTCTTGGAGTTGGGATATTTTTTCCGTTAGTGTATATATACAGAAATAATTACTATATATCTAGCACAGCGGCGCATTTAGAGATGGCCTCCCCCCCCCCCCCGGGAAATGTGTCATTTTTTTGTTTTTTGGTTAAAATGCGGCTTACATTAGAAAAAAAATGCCTTGATTTAATAAAAATGTATCGACTTACATTAAAAAAATGCTTTAATTTTTCTTAAATGTTTTATTAACACTTTGATTTTGTTCCAGATCGTGGTTTTAAAAAAACTTCCTATTTTCGCCCCCCCCCCTCAAAGAAAATTTCTATATACATCTCTGATATAGTTATTACTTCTTCACACATTTCAGGAATAACAAACTTTTTTCAGGTAAAGGAGTAGGAGGGAGGGAAGGTTCCGCGGGCTCGAAATGTTCATCTAATAAAATGCATTTAACGCACTCTTGATCCTGAATCACGATTCCCAAACAATTAGGTATGATTAGTCTACTTATTATATTTTGAAGAATACCATGCGTCGTAATACACTTTTTAATAAAACAAACTACAACTAGTACCATTTGAACAAATATAATAAAAAATATAATTGGAGAAATATTTGTAGCATAAAAAGAAACGAAACTTCCTTTTTCATCATAGCCTGAATTTATTAAAATTTGTCTTGGTAACCTATAATGTCTCCGGGGGGGCGAATGGTCGTTTCTGGGAGGGCTTTGCCCCTTGGATGTATGCCTGAAAGAAACACTGTTATTGATTGAATTCTGTAGCTACCATGGTGTACTGATGTGACACTTATTATAACTCCAAAAAAGGGAAAACCAAAAGTTACTGCGTATAATTCGGTTATTTGTAATTCAGTATCTTCGTTTTTTGTGTGGCCAAGCCACACAAAAACACAACAATAACCTTAGACCTAGGGGAGAGTTTCTGATTCGGAAAGTTTGGAATTGCGAGATTGCTGACATGGCGTTCCAGTTAGGCTTATCGTTTAGATCACACACATTGTCTGGGCAATGTTTCCTATTGCAATTTCGTTTCGGTTCGATCACACACAGTGTCTGGGTGTCTGGGCAATGTTTCCTATTGCAATTTCGTTTCGATTCGATAATTTCTGATACATTTTTTATCTAATTGCCATACTTTGAATGTTTTTTCCCTTTGTTTATCGTGTGGCTTCGCCACATGATTTGGAATGTTTGTGATAGTGATATTTCTGGTTTGGATTTTGTAAAGTAGGTAAGCCATTTATTTATTAAATATAGAGTATAAATTAGATTTGTTTTGTAATTTCTTCACGAAAAGTATTGTATACGTTCCCATATTTTGAAATTCCGAAAAAACTTTATTTCCTCATATTTAACGACAAAAGTGCTCGATTTGTTTCACATTTAGAGAAAAAATGTCTTCATGGGAAATTTCCAGGAAAAAAATCCCTAAAAGGGGTTTTCTGAGACATTCTGAAGACCTGCCATGCCAGACTTGGTCCACTAGGCATATTATTTTAGACTGTTAAAGTATAAGACTTCCAATCGTTAAAACTTCAGAGACTCCGGAGGAGGAAGAGAATGCTAGTGAGATATTATCTGTAACAGCCGTCGGTGTGGATACACTGCAATCCAATATAGTACATAGTATTTGGACACTGCAATCAAAAATAAAACTAAACACTCATATTAGACATCTACTTTTTAAAATTTCGCACAACATTATCCCGTCAAGAAAATGGATGTATAGAATTTAACTAATATCTAATCCTAACTGTAACTACTGTAGCTCAGAAGAAACTCTTCAACATTTATTTGTAGATTGCAATTTTGCAAAATATATCTAGGATTGGTTACAATACTTAAATTATAGACATAAATTATCTGCACACCATTTTGTACCATGTACCTCTAGACTGATCTGAATCTAAAAACCAAACAAGACATTTATTAATAGCAATAACAAAATATAATATATGGAAAAATCGAAATGCCTTATCTTACGAACAAAAATAAAAAAATACGGAGCAGATAGAAATAGGTATTAAATGTGATCTCAGAAGAATACTGGAGTTTGAAATTAGAACGTTTGGAGCTCACAAAGCTTTTAGTAAATGGAAAGTATTAGCACCAGTAGTATTAGCACCAGGATGTAAGGTCAGGTGATGCGCAACATCACAGCCTCTCCTTGACAAATGTCAACCCCGCCTTCTCGTGGTGCATCCCGTTCACACTGAAGGGGCTCTGACGACCGCCAATAGCGGTATAACTATACCATCGGGATTAGAGGAAATGATATCCCACAATCACCAACCCGCTTGGCCAGCGTGGTGAGTTATGGCCAAACCCTCCAAAATGACTCCACAATTTAAATCTTGAGCTTCAGTCTCCGGCAGCTGGAATGTACCTGGCCAAGGCAGCGGCCAGTGCGACATGAAGGCAGAGGGTTCTAAGAATCCCCGGAGGACCGGACATGGCTGCCATCTGATGCTGACCTTGGCTACGTATAATTGACGCTCCCTATCTTCTGATTCAAGGCTTCTTGAATTGGAAGAGGAACTACAAAGGATCAAGGGGACATCGTTGGGCTAAGTGAGGTAAGGAGAAGATCTCATTGAACTGAAAAGTGTACATCTCTTCTACTATCGTGGGACAGATACTGGCAGAACTAGTGGTGTTGGATTTATAATAAACAAGAAACTGAAGCATAAAGTTGTAGAAGTTGAAAGATCCTCTGACAGAGCTGCACGACTCGTTACCCAACTCTCAGGAAGATACAAAGCTCAGATTATTCAAACTTATGCACCCAGCACAAGTCATCCTGAAGAAGAAATTGAAGAATTTTATAAGGAAATTCGTAATCTAAATAATAAAGGTAAGCAGCACTTGAAGATAATTATGGGACATTTCAATGAAAAATAGGGCAACGGCAGCAGAATGAAACTTCAGTAGGTAAATTCGGTCATGGCAACAGAAACCAGCGTGGAAATACTCTCGTAGAGTTTGCAGAGGCAGAAGGGTTTTTCGTCTTAAACTTCTTTTTCACGAAAAAGCCACACAGGAAATGGACATGGAGACATCCAAATGGGATGACACGTGAAATTGATTTTATTATGTGTAGAAAAAAATTCGTCATCGAAGACTGCAGTGTGCTAAACAAGTTCAACACAGGTAGTGACCATAGATTGGTGAGAGGTAAGATGCACCTCAACACTAAACTCGAACGTGGCAAGCTCATAAGACAAATAAAATGTATTGACCTAATCAACCTTAAAAAACACCATAATACCTTCAAATTGGAACTGAAAAACAGATTCTCTACTTTAGAAAGCCTAACATCGGAAGAAGTGGATATTTCTGAAGTCAACAGAAAAGTAACCAAAGCTCTTATGGAAAAACCAACAAAATTAGCTGGGTCTAAGAACAAGTTGCATGTGAACAAATTATCAGGGAAAAACAAAATGTTGATGCAAAAAAGAAGAGAGAAAGGCAAAACTAAAGAAGATGTGACTTCCAAAGTGGAATATATACAGCTATGCGAGACAGTACGAAAAAGTATCACTGAAGACGTAAGGAAATTCAACTGTGAACTAGTGAGGAAAGCAATTGAAAACAACCAAAGCCTAAAGATAGCAAAGGGACATCTCAGTAAGGGAAGAAAACAGATTATGGCACTGAGAAAAGAAGATGGTTCTGTAACAAGAAATAGAGGCGAAATTTTGACAAGAGTGAAAGATTTCTACTCCAAATTATATGAAAGGGACGATACATGTACTACAGACATCATGAAAGGTACCAGCACCAGAGTTCTTCCAGTCCTCCCAGCAGAAGTTGCACATGCAATCAAGAACATGAAGCGGGGAAAAACTCCAGGATAAGATTGAATTACTGTAGACATCATACAAGAAGCAAGTGGAGAAATCGAAACAGTACTCGTCCAAATTTTCAGTCGATGCCTTAATGAAGGGAAGATTCCTGAGGATTGGAACAACGCTATAATGATCCTGCTACATAAAAAAGGTGACATTGAGGATCTCAGGAACTACAGACCTATCAGCCTCTTATCGGTGGTTTATAAAATCTTCACTGAAGTTCTTTCACACCGCTTGATGGTAACACTGGACATGGCTCAACCGAGAGAACAAGCTGGATTCAGGAGTGGCTACAGCACAATAGATCATATCCACGTACTGAGGGAACTAATTGAAAGAGCGAGGAAATATGAACTTCCATTGTGCATGGCTTTTATCGATTATGAAAAAGCCTTTGATTCTGTGAAACCATCAGCAGTTACAATGGCTCTGAAATCCTGCGGTATTGAAGATGCATACATTAATATTATTAATAACATCTATGAAAATGCAAGTGCAAAGATTCGGTTGTTTAAATTTACAACACACGTAAAAATTGGAAAGGCTGTGAGACAAGGTGACACCATATCTCCGAAGCTCTTTAATGCCACATTGGAAAATATCTTTCAATCACTGAACTGGTAAAACAAAGGGATAAAGATTAATGGAGATTAGCTAACCCACCTTCGTTTTGCTGATGATGTAGTCATTTTTGCAACTACCCCATCAGAGCTGCAGAGTATGATCCAGGAACTTGATTAAAAACGAACTTTCAGAAGACAAAAGTGATGTACAATGCTTTTACAAGAAATGAAGATTTATGGATTGATGGAGAAAAGCTGGAGATAACAGACACGTACGTTTATCTTGGACAGCAGATATCAATTGAGGGTCACATTGATGAAGAAATTAATCGGCGTACAAAACTTGCCTGGAGAGCTTTTGAAAGAAACAGCATAATTTTCAAGAGCAATATGCCATTATGTCTTAAAAGAAAAGTGTTTGATCAATGCATCCTTCCAGTGCTTACGTATGGCGCATAAACGTGGACCTTAACTAAAAGAGACATACAAAGGCTGCAGAAAACTCAAAGAGGCATGGAGAGGTGCATGCTTGGTGTAACCAGGAGAGATAAGAAGAGGAACTCGTGGATCAGAAAAATGACAAGAGTGGAAGACATCATGATCAGAGTTAAATCCCTGAAATGGCAATGGGCTGGACATAGTGCCAGAAGGACTGGCCATCGATGGACAGCTGAAATATTAGATTGAATTCCAAGGGACAGGAAAAGACCTAGAAGAAGACCACGTGCGAGATGGGTGGATGGAATTTGAAAGTATGCGGGAGTAACATGGAGGAGACTGGCACAAGACAGACCGTTGTTGAAGAAACTTGGGGAAACCTTCATCCAGCAGTGGATTGATAATGTTTGACAATGATGATGCTGATTAGCACCAATAATATACAAAAGAGAAACAAATTACTAAATAAAATAATAGAATAAACCATTTAAAATTAAAATATTAATAGTGAAAATGTGAAACATAATAAAACTGAAAAATTTAAATTAATAAGACACATATATTTTTTCCCCGATATTGTTTCAGTATTTTATTAGAAACATTAAAATATAAATTTAAAATGAAGTTTAAAATATAAAAAGGATTTCAATAGTCCACTGCCTGTCCGGTGTCACGTCCGGGTTGTGCTGCTCAGTATCAGTCGCGGTGCACGCATGACGATCAGTCTTTCGACTTCTTGCATCTCTGTTTGTTTACAATTGGTGAGCTGGAATTTTCTCTATTAACGCAATTGATTTTCACTGAAATTCATTGCTTCTGTGTTTCGTAAGAAACGCAGTAATGACGGGTTGTGCAGTGGCCTGTTGTACTACGTACAATAGGAAAACCAAGAACACTGACATTATGTACCAGGTATTTTCCAAGGATTTATTACTACAAAATTTGTGGATTCAGAAATGACGGCGACAGAATTCTTTCAAAGTTTCCAATGCAAGAGTGTGTTCTCAACATTTCACACAGGATGACTACCAGCTTGACTTAAAGGCAGAGTTACTTGGGTTAACTAGTAGGAAAGTGTTGAAGCATGATGCAGTACCTACACTACACCTTCCCACAAGCAATAATACTGCTATTAATGAGGCAAGTTTGAGAGCCAGTGCTGACATTTCAGGACCTGAGACTGCAACGCCTACTGCACGTATATGTCATGACCGTAGAGTTCGGAAACGTGCATTGGAAACCCTTGATAATCTATCACCAAAGAAGAGGAATGTAGAGGAACCGATGGGAACTGATCAAGAAACCCAGTGCATGCTGAGTGATATAAGAACAATGGAGAAAAGAATAAAGAATTTGGAGGAAGAAAAGCAAAGGCTAAACACAGCGTGCATTCAGATCAGAGTAAGAGACAAGTACCTTCACAGTCAGTTTGTAACAACTCGACGACGTTCTCAGAAAAACTTGAAAAAATTGACACGGAGTTAGAAACCGAAGTAAAGAACGTTTTTGCAAACTCTTCACTGCAAATCAGGTCCCTCGTTTAATAAAAGTTAAGAAATGTGTAAAATGGGAAAGAGAAAACACTTGTAAAGCCATTACTCTGCGTGCAATGTCAAGAAAGTGCTATATATTCTTGAGAGATAAAATGGGTTTTCCATTGCCAGGAATTTCAACACTGAGGCGGTGGACTGCTCGCTCATTCCATTGTCGCTCTGGCCTTCTACATGTCCTTCAGCTAATGAAGGCACAGGCACAAAGACTCAGTACTTTAGAGTGTATATGTGTCATTCCTTTTGATGAAATGAACATAGATAGCAGAATTTCCTATGACCAAGAAGATGATAGGATTGTTGGTCCACACAGTAATGTGCAAGTAGTCATGGTACGGGGACTGTTTGCAAGCTGGAAGCAGGTGATATATTTTGATTTTGACATACAGATGACAGCCTCATTGTTGAACAAAATAGTATCATCTCTGGAAGATGTTCAGTATAATGTTATTGCTGCTGTAGCTGACCTCGGTGGCAAAAATCGTGCTGTATGGAAGGAATTACAAGTAACACACACAAACACATGCTTCCTCAATCCTCAAATACCAAATAAACGAGTTTGGGTGTTTGCAGGTGTTCCACACCTTTACAAGCTGCTAAGAAATCATTTTCGCTATGATGGACTAACACTTCCAGGTAATGAGAAAATTACAGAAACTACTATTGAACAGCTCCTTACTCTGGATTGCGGTGAGATTAAGATTTACCCCAAGTTGTCACTTCATCACATTAGTGTGAAGGGCCGTGACCGCCAACGTGTATATTTGGCAACTCAGCTCTTTTGGAACCACACTGCCAAGGAATAAGCTTTCTTATGCCACATGAAGAACACGTCGCGAAATTTGTTTAGCATCTGAACGACTCGTTTGATATGCTAAATTCAAGAAGGCCTACAGATGAGAAATCTTTGGCATGTGAATTTGGAACTCATCGTGAAACCCAAGAGAGGATTCTACGACAGCTGCATGCATGGATCCGAGGAATGAAGGTAGGTAATGCAACACATCTGTTACCCTTTCAGAAAGGATTCATCACAACCATTCGCTCATTACTGGGACTCTTCACTAACCTGAAGCCTCTGAACATAAAATACATCCTAACTGCTCGAATCAATCAAGACTGCCTTGAAATTCTTTTTCACAAATACGTGGGCTTGGCCACTTCTATGATCATCCATTGCCTACAGAAGTGAAATCCCGTTTGCGTCTTTTGCTTCTAGGTGCCAATGTAAGTGACATTACATTTTCAAGTGCTGCTTCTGTTGTGCAAGGTGGTGGTGATGATGATTAGATTTTGACATCTCAGTTTATAATGAATTTCGCTTCTTCTACTAAGCTAATTGTCGTGAATATAGCTTTCACTAATATTATAATGAATTCAATGCTTGTACTAAGCTTCTAATAGTGAATTCAAATGGTTGTTACTAGTTAATTAAGATCATGAATAAAGTCTCCTGCTAGTAGTGTAGTAATAGTAATGAACAAACTTATAACTGGTAGTAATGTTGTAGCAGTAATTAAGATGAATAAAGTCTTATGCTGGTTGTTACCAATAACACTAAATGAAATAAACCTAACAGCCAGACAGAAGTCTGACAGTACTATGAACTGAGAAAGACGTACTTACGTAAAACCTTTTATTATGAACTTCTACTGGTATCATCACACACAGCTACTCAAATAACACGTAGCTCCTTGCACATGAACGAAGCTCTATACTCATAAACAACAGCTCTCCACATAAACAAACGCTCTCCCTATACAACAACAAACGCTCTCGCTATACAACAACAAACGCTCTCCTATACAACAACAAACGCTCTCCTTTTTGCATCGTTGAACGCGCCTATTTATACTGGCTACCACCACGTCATGACTTACACTCATTGCCAGATCTCATTCAGCGGGTGAAATAACATCTCGTTCAGTAAGAAGATAATTTACATAGAAAAATAAAATAACCAGAGATAGTAAAATCAAAAGGAAAGTGAATATAGAGTATACGTTACATCATCTCCCCCTTAATTTTTTTTTTTTTTTTTTTTTGAAAAACCTATCAATTTTGGAGTGTAAGTCTTACACTTCGTTGTTTGACGTTTATCGACCTCTATTTTGTTTTGTTGTTTGGTGGCAGCAGTATTTACAATATCAAACTTGGCATGACAAAATCAAGAAATCTGTATTCGTCTGTGAAACACTTGTATTTTTGAACAAAACAAACCTGCATCGGCATACCTTCCTTTTATTCTGCCTAGCAGGAATCACTTTTTTAATTTCAAATTACGTTCTCATTATTCTTTGAATACACACCAACTGTATCAGCAGCGAAGATTGCCTGGAGCTGCCTAACAGTAACCATTTTATTATTTTACCCCTAAGCACATAGATATATATAAAAAAATTTGGATTAGTAGATGGACATAGAAGAAATATTAAAAAAAAACATATATACACAAAAAAGAATGCATAGGCCCACACGAAAAAAAGAAATTCTGACACGCCAACTGGTCGTGCAGGAAAAACAACAAACGGAGAAAAGAACCTGTCCACGAGAACTTACTTATCTCGAGGACGCATAAAAAACTCTAGTACGATAATGTTTTCCAGGCCTAATCGGACTGGTAAATTCAGGTGGCTTAGCGCGTTTCAAGGGTTTGAATGGATCTGGAACATCTGTATTCTGTCGGTCAAGAAATCCCGGCGGCTGACAGGAACGGTCAGGAACGGTCAGGAACGGCTGAAATCCGTCGGTCAGTAACGGCTGAAGTCTGGCGGTCCGGAAATCCCTGCGGCTGATAGGAACGGTCAGGAACGGCTGACGTCCGTTGGTCAGGAACGGCTGAAGTCTGGCGGTCCGGAAATCCTTGCGGCTGACAGGAGCGGTCAGGAACGGCTGAAGTCCGGTGATCAGGAACGGCCGAAGTCTGGCGGTCCGGAAATCCCTGCGGCTGATAGGAACGGGCTCCCCCAGGCTTTTGATATGTAGTCCCTTTCTGCTGGGGCCCGTGGTGTCCTTCCAGCATTCTTTTGGACGGACGTGGCTCCGGCCACATCGTTTGCTTTCGTTTTCGCCCTCGTGGCATGAGAGTAGCAGCAGGCATCGGCCCTGTTTGCCCTGAGCGTAGGTTCCAGGGGCGAAACCCTGGCGGATGCAAGGATCTCTGCCTTCGTCGCTGTTGCGGCGAAGCAGATTGGGGAGACAAGTTACGTTTTTGACCAGCTTTTGGTGGTGCTGGACGGTTTGTAACTGGTGTCCGACGTTTAGGAATAGTCACATTATTGTTCATAACTGATAAATCAGAAATATCCGAAGCCTCTGAGTCGCTGCTGTAATTTAGTGGTCGTGCAGGGCGATGTTTATTTCTGCCTATAGGAATACTTTCTGAAGAGGTATTCAAAGAAGTATGAGCTTGTGTTGGTGCAGAGTTATTAGGAAATGGTGCAGCAATAGTCTTGGCAATGGTTGGAGGGAAAGGAACGATACTAGTATTTGAAGAACTTGATTCGAGCCTTGGTCTCATGGGAGAATCAGGTTGCGTGTTTGGAAACCCGTCTTGAGGAGGGGGGTGAAGAAAAATCACTGGAGATTCTTCAAAAATGTTTGTTGGTTCGTCCAAAATTTCTGGAGGTTGATCGAGAGATATAGACTCTTGAGTCTGTGGAACAGAAGGTTGAGTAGGGTTGATTATAAAATCGATATTTCGTTCATGATACTTGCGACACTGAGCAACGTGTACGTACTGAAATTGATTGTCAGGTTTTTCAAGAACAATGTTGTTTTCAAACACATTTGCCACCCGGTATGGACCTTCGTAGCTGGGTGCAAATTTCTTCACTAAAGCATGAGGAACAGAAGACTGGAAGTGCGTTTCCACGAGAGTAAGATCTCCAACGACAAGATCTGGTTCCCTACGCCTAGTATTATAATATCTTGCTTGAGCCGCTTGTGCTCGTAGCATTGCAACACGAGCTTTTTCTGCCATGATTCGTATTGATTGCGGAGTTGGTCGCTAGTTTAGTTCGTCGATAATCCCCGTTAAATTTTCAAAAGGGGTTTTAATTTTGCGACCCGGAAAAAGTTCTGCAGGAGTAATTTTAGTAGATTCGTGAACAGACGAGCGGAGACCGAACGAAAAAGCTCAAGATGGTCATCCCATCGTTCGTGATGATAAATGACAAATGTAGCAATCATTTTCACTAGCGTGCGGTTTACTCGTTCCGCAGGATTACTCTGGGGATGATATGGGGAAATGAATTTATGCTTAATGTGTAGTCTCGCACACATTCTTTCAAAAATGTCAGAAATAAATTGTGGACCATTATCCGAAACTACTTTATTAGGTGCACCATATCTAGAGAATACTTCATTAACTAATACATTAGAAATAACTTCTGCCGTAGCGGCTTTAATGGGAAAAACTTCAACCCATTTAGAAAAATTATCAGTTAATACTAGAACGTAACGAGCTTTGTTTTTAACAGATAAAGGATAAGGTCCCAATAAATCTATTGAAATAATATCAAAAACATGAGAACTTGATCTAGATTTCAAGTGACCGGCCGGTCTTACATTACGGTAATCATTAATCTGACACAAGTGACATGATTGAACGTATGCGAGCACACTTTGGTACATGCCAGGCCAATAGGCAACATCCCGCAATTTACAACGGGTCTTCCGAATACCTAAATGGCCTGCAAGAGGTTTGTCATGAAATTCGTTTAAAAGGGCCATTCTAAGGGTTCGTGGAATACATGGGCGAAACTCTGCCCTAGTAGTCCTAGATTTCGTATAGTAAAGAAGACCCTCTATGACTTCAAAATGCTGTGATCTTCCAGCCAGAGAAGGATCACTTTGTAGGGGCGAACCCGCAAGCAAAAATTATAGAAATCCCCGAAATCATGATCATTTATTAATTCTGCCATTATCTGCTTTCTGGATGTTATATCAGCTATTAGAAGTAAAGGCTGACATCCAGGAGTAGTTTCTGTGGGGACCCCACTAATCGTAACGCGAGACAATGCATCCGGTAATTGATTCTTATGACCTGGCTGATACGAAATTTTGATATTGCTCTCTTGTAACTTCAGAGCCCACTTCATAAGTCTTTGAGATAGGTGCTTAGCATAATTCAAATATTGAAGGGCAGAATGATCCGTAATTATGTTAACTGTCAATTCGTTAAGATAACATTGAAATTTATCAAGAGCATACACAACAGCAAGACATTCACGTTCCGTAGCTGAATAATTGCGTTCAGCTTTGATTAAAGTACGAGACGCAAAAGCTATTGGATGCCCAGCTTGTGACAAAACGCAACCAAGACCAACTCCGGATGCGTCAGTATAAATATCAAATTCCTTAGTATGATCCGGGAAAGCCAACACAGGAGGCTGAGTCAACGCAGACTTCAGTGTTTCGAATGCAGCGTTAGCCTGAGGTGTCCAAACAAACTTCTAGTATTTACGTTTTAAAGCATACAATGGCTCACAGATTGTAGCATAAGCGGGGACGAACTGCTGATACCATCCGGTCATTCCCAGAAAGCGTGATAGTTCATTTGCTGTTTTAGGCCGAGGAAAGTCAACAATAGGCCTAATTTTTTCATTATCCGTAAATAAGCCGTGTGGAGAGATTTTCAACCCCAGATATACAATCTCGTCCCTCGCTATCTGGCATTTACTAGGTTTTAACGTCAAGCCAGCATTGTATATGAGTTGGAACACCTGTTTGAGCAGAGAAAGGTGCTCGTCAAAAGTCTCGGATGTAATAATAATGTCATCCAAATATACGTGCACATGGGGACCCAGAACAGGTCTGAGAACCGTATCCATAAGCTTTTGAAAAGTAGCAGGTGCAGAAGCTAATCCAAAGGGCATACGTAGGTATTCATAAGCCCCAAAAGGAGTCACAAAGCCTGTTTTATCGACAGAGTCCGGATGTACCGCCACCTGCCAATATCCACTCGCCAAATCCAAGGTTGACATCCATTTGGTTGACGACAGGTCATGCAAAATATGTGACATGACAGGTAGTGGATAATTGATCGTTTTTGTAACTTGGTTGAGCTTACGGAAATCTGTCACGAAACGAAATTCATTGGGTTGTTTCTTTGGAACCAAAAAGGCAGGAGCAGCCCAGGCGCTTGTTGATTCCCTTATTATGCCCTGTTTAATCATTTCAGCAATTTGACGTTGCATTTCCTGTTTCTTATGTGGAGCACAAGGGTAAGGTTTCGTCGCAATCGGTTTCGAACCCTCAGTGTCAATGACATGATAAACCACCTGTGTGAAACCAGGTTGATCATAAAATAAACCAGGGCTTTCCTGTAAAAGTAGAGAAAGCTGGTTTCGTTGCCTCTCATTCAATTGGTTACTCAATAACAAACTCGTTACATCCATAGGAACCGTAGGAATCATTTCGATAGGTTCCGGAAAGGAAATCACATGTTGTACGAAATTCAAAGTTATTTGAAACGTATGAATAAAGTCCATTCCCATTAGATATTTCACAGTTAGTTCGTCTATAAGCAGGAAAGAATGCGTAAAATGAGCCCTTCCCAGCCCTAGAGATAATGTGACAGTTTCTGTGATACTGAAGATTTCGTTATTTGCACCTCGCAAATACTGCGTCGCAGGCTGAACGAGTATTGCAGGAAAATTGTCAGTGCAAAACTTCGTATTTAGGGCTGATATTTCAGAACCAGTGTCGAACTTTGTCTCGACAATAATATCTTCAATTGTCAAGAACACATCAGGCAACTGAGGAGTTTGGACAGTCACTAATACTGTTTTAGGGTCAGAATGCTTGGTATCAGGAAGCAGGACCGACCCTTGGTCTACTTCCTTTGGAAGTTTAAAGGATTCCTGGTTGGATTATCATGCGGTCTGAAACCTCTACCCTGCCGGGTATCGGGAAAATTTTCACGATGAGGAAAACTGCGTGAAACCTGAGTCGGGAACTCCGCATGTCTGTTGACATTGTCATATCTATTACTTCTTCCCTCAGCACGGGCAGAAAAATAATCATTGCCCTGAGCATGAAAACGTTCCGAATGCTGCGGATTGGAAAGGGGTCGAGCATACTGTGCATTTGTACGATATCCCGAATATTGTTCAGAAACTCGCTGTTGGTTTGCCACTCTTCTGTGTATTGGAACGTATGAAGCTTGGGTGTGCACTTGTGTATGCTCGAGCTGAAAGTTATTAGGCTTATTATGCCGCTGAGGGTTTTCGTAATAAGCCTCGCGGGGTGCCCGAGCATGGTGAGTTGAACCATGTTTGCCATGTCGCTCTTCATACGTTCGTATGAGGCGAAGGCATTCATGAATTGTAGCAGGGTGTCGAACCTCAAAAAATCTTGTAAAAATGGGTCGAGCTGCTGCAATAGGGTATCCAACATGTCAGCATGACTGGCATGTGGATCCCACAAGTTATATAAGCGTGTTGTTTCCAACGCAAATGCAACAGGGCTATCGTTGGGTCCTTGCTGACGAGAAAAAGTTGTTGTGCAAGGCTAGCTCGACTGAGGCCGAAAGGAAAGACCTCCAAAAATTCTGCTCGGAAATTCTCATAATGAGAATCCGGGTTCGACACTCTCCAATGCCGATACCAGGTCTTAGCGGTATCCTTCAAGCAAGTGCCTGCGATTTGTACTTTGCAGTCTTCAGGAATATTATAGAGATCAAAATGATCTTCCAGATCTTCGAGGAACTTTAAGGACCCCTCCAAACCATTAAAAAGAATTGTTCCTGCATGCGGCACGAAATGGGCAAGCATTCTGCTTCGCTGAGAGGATTGAACTCCCTCAGGTACGACCCGCGACTCAGAGTAATAGGAAGCTGGTGAATTACGAAATTGTGAAGAATGCCTGGGTACATGTAGATCATTCATATCAAAGTGAGCCCCACAGGCTTCTTGCAGATGGTCGAGATTAATCCCATCACCACCCAAATTTGATTTAGGGTGAAAAATTGAAGTTGTCTCAGGTAGTGAAAACATGCTGAATAATTGTCAAGATCTCGTATTCGAGAAAAGTTCGGGTGCCAATTATAATGAATTTCGCTTCTTCTACTAAGCTAATTGTCGTGAATATAGCTTTCACTAATATTATAATGAATTCAATGCTTGTACTAAGCTTCTAATAGTGAATTCAAATGGTTGTTGTTACTAGTTAATTAAGATCATGAATAAAGTCTCCTGCTAGTAGTGTAGTAATAGTAATGAACAAACTTATAACTGGTAGTAATGTTGTAGCAGTAATTAAGATGAATAAAGTCTTATGCTGGTTGTTACTAATAACACTAAATGAAATAAACCTAACAGCCAGACAGAGGTCTGACAGTACTATGAACTGAGAAAGACGTACTTACGTAAAACCTTTTATTATGAACTTCTACTGGTATCATCACACACAGCTACTCAAATAACACGTAGCTCCTTGCACATGAACGAAGCTCTATACTCATAAACAACAGCTCTCCACATAAACAAACGCTCTCCCTATACAACAACAAACGCTCTCGCTATACAACAACAAACGCTCTCCTTTTTGCATCGTTGAACGCGCCTATTTATACTGGCTACCACCACGTCATGACTTACACTCATTGCCAGATCTCATTCAGCGGGTGAAATAACATCTCGTTCAGTAAGAAGATAATTTACATAGAAAAATAAAATAACCAGAGATAGTAAAATCAAAAGGAAAGTGAATATAGAGTATACGTTACAAGTTGTTTAGTGCCGTTTTACCTGATATGTCGGAAACCCTGGCAATGATTGAAGGTGAAACTGAGATTCGGGATATTACACTACAAGACTCTACAGGTATTCAGGTACCACCTGCTACTTCCTTTGGCTCTGATTGCTCTGTAGAAGGCTTTCGTTACCTTGCAGGCTACATAGCTTACCGAGGAAGAAAATATGACCGTTCGCTGAGTACGCCAACTGGCCAGCTACTTAATCCAATATCAACTACAGAATCAGTACCTGTTGGCTGGATTGAGACTCTTTCACGAGGTGGCCTGCTTGTTCCATCAGATCCATGATTGGAGAAAGTTAGCCAGTTTGAGTTGATGTTTGGTTGATGTTTGCAGAAGGGCATGGACATGACTCTTTATCCCAGGAACACAAGATTGTACACAAACTATGTGTGAAAATTGATCAGAGGTTTCCAGATGTTCCTACAGAGGGGATAAAGTTATACGTTAGAACCCGAACCTTCATACGCCTAAGACATTTAAATGCAAAAGCAAAAGTTTGGAAGGCAGAAGAAGCTCAACGCAGAAAAGCACGTAAGTGGCAGGCTTCATCAAAGTGAAAGTTTCCTGGATGCACATTGCCAAATCAGATTTTTCATGCCATGGAGAAAAGGTAAGCAACCTGCAGAAATAATGCCAAGGAATTCTGTCATCAGAAAACTAATTTGTTTTTTTGGTTGTTTTTTTTTATTTTTCATTGTTTGTATGCACGTATGCAAGTATTTGCAATTTTTCTGATAGCTGTTATATATACTCATGTGAGAAAGAAAAGTTTTATTTCAATACATTTGTCATGGGCACATTGTGTTAAAGATGAAATCTGGTAAAGGAAAAGTTGTAGAATTGAATTAGCACAGCATCAGTGGTAATGAGTATACTAACTTATTTGCTAGTCATTAACTTAAAAAGAAAAAAAGTACCACGCACATATATAGGAGAGACAGAGTTTTTAAAGATGAAAAATTTTCACCATTCCTTCATGGTGTGTGTGTATATGTAGGTATATATGGTATGTGTGTATATATATGTATATATGGTGTGTGTGTGTGTGTGTGTATTTTTCAAGATGTCATATAGCTTCTATATCTTCACTTCCAGAAAAAAATTCAACTTTCTTAAATGATCTGTTTGGGTGTGTACAAACAATTTTAAAAATAAAAACCTAAAAAAAGAAGAATGTTAAAACCCAATTACCGATCTATATTCTCCCCTTGATGAGGGCTAAAACTAAAAAACTGTAAACTCTAAAAGTGAGATTATTAAAGGAGACATGTAATGTAGAACATGTTGAGAATAATCACTTATTCCTTCTTCAGGGTCAAACAGAAATGATCCCTCTCTCATTTCTACAAAGACCTGAAAGTGGGTTTCTGCTATATTACATCTGCTTAAGTGCACCAAATATAAATTTTGTAAGTTAATAAAATCTTTGAACATTAAATTCTACTAAACCTCTAAACTACTAAAACAACCAGCTAGCAAAAATGCTGGTAGAAAAGGAAAAGGTTTAAAGTAAAAACCACATTCTTAAACTTAGAGCAAAGTAATAAGCTTATTTAACTTTACAGGAAAAAGTAATTTTAAAAAAAGAAAAAAAAAGGACGTATAACACTTAACTCTTGGTTTTCTTGCGCATATATTTGTTTTTTTTTGTTTTGTTTGGTTTCTTTTAGCTTGCTTATGTGTTATATACATTCACACCATGAAGGAATGTTGAAAAATGTTTCAAGAGTGAATATATAGAGAGACAGAATATTTTTCGTGTTGTTCACAGTACGGAACTGAGTGATTTGGCAGCGATACGTATCGCCGCCTTTGTTGGCATTTTTTGATGAAGTAAATTTCAGAAATAATTTAAGTATCAGTGTTTAACCTTAATTCTTGTAGTTGTTTATTTTGTAGTGGCTTGGCGGTAAGTATTAAAATGTGAGTTCACATATATGCAAATAAATTTGGAAATGTTGCGCTTCACGTTCCGGTAAATGGTTTGATTTTACGATTTTGATTTATGTATGAGCTGTTTTTGCACTTTTATTTCGTTATTATCATAATAAGTGTGATTATTACGATCGTTTCGTATGCCGTAACCCAACGCCACAAGACGCCCAAAGCTTCCATGTAGGCTGCCGAGCCCCGAGCGTCCACGCCAACGTCATTTCAGCAGCCAATGAGAGGCTGATATCGTAGCAAGCCCAACCTTATACCATCAGATATATCTAAAGACCTTGGTTACTTGGTCATCTCTAAAGGGGTTTTTGTCCGCCTACGTGGATGTTCTGCGTGACTCGGGGGTTTGTCTGGTGTTGCTTGTTAGCAGATCTGGAGATATTGATTTATATGTGGTGACAAAATTCTCATTCCAGCGACATGTCTCAATACTAGAGATATCGTTTCTCATCTAGCTAGAAATCTGAATATTTTTAGTGTTACTCTGTTTTTGTCAAATTGCGATTATAACCGTGAACGTCCATTTCCATGGTTCCAATTTCCAACAATAAGACCGCAACCGGGTGGTTTCCATGTAGCATCTGCAGGGCAGACAGTAGGACCATGTGGTTTATAAGGAACCAAATTTAACTACAAAATGGAAGGAACGTATGGGAAGATACAATACGAAATTGGAAACAAAACGTTATTCCTTATTTTCAAAGCCCAAAATTATAAACTCTTTACATTTCTCAAAGTTTTTTTACTTTGCCAGAACCTTTGAAATTCCTAAAGATGTCATAAAAAAGGCAGAACAACTTCCTTTCCGTTTCATTTGGGAAGGAAAGGGGGATAAAATAAAAAGAAACGTAATGTATAACAATTTTGAATATGGGGGATTGGGTATTGGGAGACCATCTTTGAAAAGTGATTTACACCGTTTCCTTACACTTAGATATTTTTTTCAAAATGAGAAGCACCCATCATTTAAACTATTAAAATTTCAAGTTGGTAGAGAAATACAGTGCTTCAGCTCATCCACACCTCAAAAACCATTTGTTTATTTCACAGGAAATAAATATGCAAAAATGAGAAGTATTTGGAAGGAAATAACGGATAAATCCATTTTAAAAAATATCACCCATTATGATAAATCATGTAAAATATACCTAGCGTTAAACAAAAATCATTCAACAAAATTAGAAAATATATTACTGTCTAATACAGTAAAAATATTTGGATACAGCAATAGAAAATAAAATTAAGTACTCATGTTAGAGACTTACTCTACAATATTTCACATAACATTGTTCCTACAAGAAAATGGCTGTTTTAAATTAAATTATAACCTAATCCAAACTGCACCTCCTGTGGTTCAGAGGAAACTCCAGAACATTTATTCGTTGATTGTAACTTTTCAAAACACTTCTGGGATTGGTTACAAAAATATTTAAATTATAAAGATAAATTTACTACCCCCAAATCTTGTACCATACACCGTTACCCTGCTCTGAATCAAAAAAACTTAATAATACATCAAATAATAGCAATTACAAAATATAATATTTGGAAAAATTGAAATGGCTTATACTTAGAACAAAATCCAAAAATACAGAGCAGATAAAAATTGTTATAAAGTGTGACCTCAGAAGATTTCTGGAATTTGAAATCAGATCTAACAGTGCTCAAAAAACCTTTAATAAATGGAAAGCATTGGCTCCTGTAATTTATAAAAAAGTATGGAAAGTACTAAATAAGATTAATGATTAAGCTTTTTAAATTTAAAATATTGGTAGCTAAAATGTAATATAACTTAAAGATACACTATACTCTCAAACATGTTTTATTTTATTTTAGCTTCCGAGATAGTGGAAGTATTTAGTTGTAAAAAGTATAATTTAATTTTTATTCAATTTTGACTATATTTTTAATTTTTAAAGAATTTACTAAAAGATAATGTAATATACATAGTTATTCATTTTAAATATGGGAATATCACCGATAAAGAATAAAAATAATTGTTAACAACAAAACTCATAACCAAATGGATCCATTTATGTCTTTCAATCTTGTCTTTCTTATTTCCTGTTGTATTGTATTTCACCACTTTTTTATCATTTCATGTTTTAAACAATTATTTTATTTTCTCTACTTTTTGTCAGTATTTTTTCCAGAAACACCTTTGACTCGAACCTCATACGAATATGTAGAGTGTTCTAAAAGGAGATTTATAAATAAATTGTATAGTTCCTGTTGCAAACGGTAACTCTTGCGCATGCCCCCACCTCCTCAGTTTGTTGTCTGCTCTGAATGGAAGTATGAGAAAATGTTTCTCACTACAGGATCCTCTCTTATAATTAACTTATATTTCAAAATTTAAAAAATAATTTAACACAAAATCTTATTTTTTACGAAAAGTATGCATGAATGTGCGAATAAATGTAAAAAAAAGTTGAAAGATTAATAGTTTCCTAAAACAGTTCTTTAACAGTCCCTCATGCGCCGGACTTTTGTAATTGTCGGACATGAGGTATAAATTAAAGAAACAGACTTCTTTACATTATGGTGGGGTGACAGCGTTTCCCGACCACAGCTTTCACTCTCCCCTCTTGGAACATTGGGTCAATTTGGGTGTGAGTTGTTGTGATTGTTTGTCTGTGTCCGGTGAATACCTACCCTTCAAGTGAGATTTCTCCCCGCAACCAAAATCTGGACCATGGAATATTGAAACCAAGAGTCAACGGAAGTGGGAATATCCTGACAAACATATAACTGAGTCATAAACTCTAAGCAGGTAAGTTTGCTATTTTTACATTTCATTGTCTTTTTTTCTTCCCATGTATACGGTTTGGGTTGGTTTGTGACATTGTTAGGTCTCATTTCTGCAGCAGTTGGAAAAGAAAGCTATTTTTTCTCATCTCAGACATCAATGTTCATTTGGTACTAAGTGTAATCAAACGATTTTTTTTTTTTGTCTTCCATAAATTCTTGAACCATGGGTAAAACACAGTATACCCAAAAATTTAAGAAGGAATTGTTAAAAGATGATAAATTTAAAACATGGTTGACCCGAAAAATTCAAGAGGATAGTGCTAAGTGTTTCTGCAAATTTTGTAAGTGTGATTTATCTCCAAAATCCTCGGATTTACAAAAACATATGGGTACTGCAAAGCATAAGAAAGCAGCAGAAGGGCTGAGTGGAAAATTGCAGCAGAAGCCAATAACATCTAGTTTCACTCCACTAAATAATGAGGCCAAAGTAGCTGAGGGAAGGCTGTGCCTGTATATTGCTTAGCACAGCACCTTTAGAAGTGTGGATCACCTAAGTGAAATGAGCAAGGAAAGCTTTAAGGACAGCAAATGTACACAATATTTGAAATTGCACAGAACCAAGTGTGGACAAGTCATTCGAAATGTACTTGCACCACATTTTGAAACTAATTTGAGAAAAGATATTGGAGAACAACCATACAGCATATTAATAAATGAGGGTAATGCCATCTCTGTAAACAAGTTATTAGCTGCTACAATTCGTTACTATTCAGTGCTGAAAAATGACATTGTAGTTACTATTCTTGATTTGGATGAATTATCTGATGGCACAGCTGATAGCATCTGCAATGCTGTTAAAGAGATGCGCTTAACCAAAAGGGACTGGATATAGAAAAGCTTGTAGAAATTGTACTGACAATGCATCAGTAATGGTTGGTGTCAATAATGGTGTGTACAGGAAACTGAAGGAAATCAGTCCCTAATCTACAACTTGTAAAGTGTGTTTGTTATTCTTTACAACTGTGTATTTCCCATGCTGCATCTGAATTTCTTCCAAGACATTTAGAATTTCTCATCAAGGAGACTTATAACTGGTTTTCACACTCGCCACTTTGCCAGTCTGTATACAAACAATTATATTGCTTAATCAATTATAATAAATCACCGTTAAAGATTCCACAGGTAAGTCAGACACGATGGTTGTTTATAGAAGCAGCAGTATCACTACTGCAGCAATGGGAAGAACTTAAAACACATTTCAGTATTGCTCACTCTACGGAGAGGTGCTATACAGCAGACCAGTAGCACATGATGTATGCTGACAAGCAACACTGTTTGTTTCTTCTTTTCCTTCAACCCATTTTACGTGAAGTAAGTATGGTTAACTTAAAATTTCAGTCTGAAAAACAAGAACCAACTAAGTTGATTGATGATGTGATTTTCTCGTCTTTGTGTGGAAAAATTTTAATGCTTGGAATGAAATTTCATGTTTTCTCAGTAGTGATTGAAGACCATTTGGATCCTTCCCCATACTCAGGATACCAATTTGAACTTGAAATGCACAACAGCAAACTTCCAGAAAATATTGAAAAGAATATAGGAAAAAAATATGTTCTGTTCTTGAAGGAACTTTTAGCCCAGTTGAGGAAACGATTACCATCGAACACTGAGATTTTGCAGCATATATAATATGTCTTTGTTAACTGCATCAGCATGTTTAAGACCACTGAAGGCTTCTGTTGTAAATTTAACAGCACCTCTTTATTTCGATGCATCTATATTAACGAAAATTAAAAGGCAATGGCGAAATTTGCATTATGTAAAATGGACTGAAGTTCATGACACTGTAAAGCTGTGGTGTGAAATAGCATCATACAAGGACTCAACAGGAGAAAATCCTTTTAAGGAACTTTCTGATTTTGCATTACATGTTTTTACACTGCCACATTCGAATGCAGATGTTGAACGAGTTTTCAGTTATGTAAATCATGTAAAAAACAAAACCGGAAATACAATGAAACCTGACACTTTAGTCAGCATACTGAACATAAAGTTTGGTTTGAAACGTGAAGGCAAGTAGTGTCGTGAATATGAGCTTCCAAAAGAAGTAGCTGAAAAAATTGCCACAATGTCAATTTATGACAGATTTACTGAGGGTCAATCGTCATCTTCTCAGATGCCATATTGAGATGATGAATTTGAAAACTTTTGAGCAGACTGGCTGATAAAACGTTGTCTTTCTTTATATACTGTAAAATTGTTCAGTTTTCTTACAAAGCTATCCTGAAGATAAATTTATGTCCAAACTTGTAAATTATACATCGATGACAGAAAGTATATTTAAGGCTTCAGCTTTGTAAGTAATACACTAAGAAATTGTTTCAAATATTAATACAAAATTTTCATGTGATGGGGATAAATTCCATCTTATATCACATTTTCGTTTTTTATGGGTCCTCCAATTAACTCTCCTGCTGTTGAGAACTCATATTCTGTGCCAAATGTTTAGTATATCAAAGAAGACAGTTGAATTCACAATATTAACAAATAAAATATATATATTCGTTCTTTTAACTACGTCATTGTTTTATTCTCTGAATTTTATTGCATTTGCATATAATTTAACTCTACGTCCTTGGTTTCAACGTTCATTAAAGTTTTAAAAGTCTGCACGTTTTTTTTTTTAACTTTATCATGATTTTATTCTCAGAGTTTTATGGCATGTAAATATTGTTTTACTCCAACTCCTTGGGCTTAACATTCATTACGTTTTTTAAAAGTTCGCATGCTGTTTGGTCGTAGCGTTCATTGGGGTTTTTAAAATTCACAACACAAACGCTTACATTGTGTTTTCATCTATATATATATATATATATATATATGTCTATATCTATCTATATATATATATATATATAACTTATATTTCGTGTCAGACTTATGTAATACGGCACTGCTGATTTATTCCTTAAATCTGGTGATTTTCTGGAGATATTTGCTTGTAATTTTGGAGATATAAAAAGTGGATTGTTAGCCGCCCTGCTTGTTGGGCCAAAGTTCATGCATGGGGGAGGAAACGTCTCCCAGCCCCCATGATTTGGGCGTCTTAAACGAAGACAAATGTGTTCAGTGAAATATCTAACCATAATGGAATATCATACATAAAAAATAAATTAATTTGTAATAATATAATTAAAGAAAAACTGGATCCATTTGTGTTTTTGCATCTTATCTTTAGTATTTCCTGTACTATTGTGTAACACCACTTTCCTATTCTTTCACGTTTAAAAAAAAGTTATTTTGTTTTCTCTAATTTTTGCTATTTTTTTTACCACAAATGCCTTTAACAAGAACCTCTTACTAAGTATATGTAGAGTGTTCAAAAAGGTGATTTCTAAATAAATTGTATACTTCCTGTAACAAGCGGAAACTTGTGCAAGCTCACACCCTCTCAGTTGGTTGTCTGCTCTGTCTGGAATTATGAGAAAATGACAAATATTAAAGGATCCTCTACTACTACTACTAATAATAATAAAAAAAGTATCCAATAAATGTCTTAATTTACTAAAAGGATGTATGAATGTGTGTTTAAATGGAAAAATTAGGTAAAAGATTAATAGATTCCTAAACAAATTGTTATACTCTTTTTTCATAAAAATTCTGCGTAGGTGATTCAAATAAATTGTTCCATTTTTCCAATCAGCATTTTTTAAAATGAGAAGCCAATGTCAGAATTTGAATTGTATATGATCAATATTTCTTGTAATTATCTCTTGTAATGTTTTGTATATTCAGTTCCATATTTCCGGAAATACAGTTTTAATTGGGTTTTTAAGTGTATACGGACTGCGCAATTAAAACCTTTTAACCTACAAAAATTTGGTCTGTTAATAAATATTTTAATGTAATAAAAAAACAATCTTCTGTGAGACTTCGTTATTGTTGTGATAATTACAAATTTGTTTTTCTCATCTATCCGTTTTTTTGCTCCATCCAATATAACATTAGGCTAGCTCTTTTGTAAAATTCGTTGGTTTTTTAGCAGCTGAAGAAATTTAATAGCAAGAGAAATCAAATGACTTCTCATCTAACGCTTGTTTATTTAAATATCAAAATGTTCCACACAAGACAGTAAGAAACGAATGGATGAGATTTCGAACCCACGAAATTCCAGTTGGAAATTTTCCTGACAAAAATCGTTAGCGGTGTGCGTTCAGCACCACGGTGGCAGAAATATGAAACACTACCTGTACATTGACGGATAAGGAGTGACGGAGCTTTGAACATCAATAGCTGATAGATAGCTCAGATTTCCCTGCAAAAAATCTATTACCCGTAGTATCAGAGTATGCTTGGCCTCCGAACTCCCGTGTTGCAACTTTGAAGCAAGGGTAAATATTAGAGATATTAGGAAAAAAGTATTTGTGAATGTGAAACATAAACGTATATTGATCATGTTAGAGTTGTTTTTGGGTGTTATATTAGAAAAGTTTAAAAATGTGATTAAATTCGATTTTTTCTACACATATAAGATTCCAACAATTTAATGAATAATAATACAATGAAGTCAGTGAATTATTTAATCATTACGGACCATCATGAATTAAAAATAAAGCATTTATAACTAATTAAATAAGAAAAATTGAATCCATTTATGTTTTTTCATCTTCATCTTTTCGTATTTCCTGTACTATCGTGTTACACTACTTTCCTATTTTTTTATAATTTAAAATGTTATTTTGTTTAGTCTAATTTTCAATTTGAAATACCTTTATCATGAACCTGTTACTAAACACACATCACAGATATCTTTAGCCGCTATATAGTGCTTTTATTTTCAACCAGACTTGTTAATCACCGTGTTTGTTCACGTTTGAGATTGTGGCTTTGCACGTGTCATTATCCTATGTATTTACCACCACTGGCGTAATATCTTTAGCCGCTATACAGTGCTGTTATTTTCAATCAGACTGATTAATCGTAGTGTTTGTTCACGTTTGTTTGAGATTGTGGCTTTGCACGTGTCATTTTCCCCTGTATACATTACCACGAGCAGCGTAATTAGCACAGCGTGTCTTCCCCCCCTCCCCCGCGCAAGATTTACTTCAGCGCCCCTAAGCACAGAAATTTTCCCAGGATTTGGAATACGATCGAAGATGAAATGTAACTTAAAGAAGCATGTTAAAAAATTTCATCCTGTCCCTATCTTCTTGACCCCCTCCGAACCACACACACAACGTAAAAATACATCCTCCCTCGATCGTTTCACACTGCCTGCTCAATCCTGCTCAAACGTTGTTTTCTGGTTATGATATTAATGTCCGCAAGGTGGCGTTAAATTAGTTGACCTGTTTCGTATTTGTTTACCTGCGTAGTTTAGCATCAGTAATTTTATTTTAACTGTTTAGATAATTTAAATTATAATAACTAGGTATTTTATTCGCCACAAAGTTCATTGAAAGATTGAAAACTCATTTTCCTGTGGTTTCTTCACAAATTATTCTTCTGTTTCGTTTGGAAACGATCTGTTTTGTTGGTAAATGTGTAGATTAGCGTCCTAAATTATTTCGCCTGTAAAAATAGACGCTAAAGTACACATTTACCGATAATAACATACATATAGTATAAATAAAAAGATAAGTTTAAGTACATATTTTTTACAAGCCCTCCCCTCTAAAATTAATTCGCACTTGCGCTTTATTGAGTTACTGAGGCACCGGTAGGCCGTAATAAATTTTACCATCAACAAAGATACAAAAGTGGACGGTAGGTATTAAAAAGTTGACGATCCCCTGCGTAGGCATACTGCAGCGTTTCTTCGCAGCATCGCACTTACATGTAAATATTACGAAAAAAATATTTAAAAGACATTTAAAATATGAAATTTCTGCACAATTTGAAATTAATTTCCATGCTCAAAAATCAGTACGTCACACTTTTTACAGGTACTAACATTTTTCTGACGAATATAATTTAGGACGCTAATCTACACATTCACCTTGTTATCTTTTATTTAGACTTTATGTGCGTGATCTACATCATTAATAAAACGTGTTTTGTGTTAACCTCAACACTGTATTTATGGATTACCTTGTTTTAACTATTATCTACATTCAAAGTTTAGAGATAAAATTTTTTAAAAAGTTAAACTCGCTAAGTTGATAGCAATGTAAATTGTGCTCCGTCAAAAGGAAGGTTCGTTCGTTGCTGTACCGAAATGACGAGTGGAAGAGTACAACAGAAAGCAGTTACGTTGTTGCCAGGAGAGCGATAAATGTTGTAGTCATACGCTACAGACAATAGGTCCACATTATCCACCCCTGTATTTTAGTTGTATCCTGTACGTTGTTGGCAGGAAAACCCGGATAAAACCTCTCCTGTTTCTTTAATTTATACCTCATGTCCGACTCTTGCATAAGACCGACGCATAAAGGACTGTTAAAGAATCTATCAATCTTTTACCTTATTTTTCGATTCAGAAACACATTCATTCATTCTTTTAGTAGATTAAAATGTTTAATAGATACCTTTTTATACTTTTTAAATTAAGGTTACAAGTACGAGCGGTTTCTTTAACAATAGCCATTTCCACTTACCTCCACACATAGCAGACAACCAACTGAGAGGGTGGGAGCCTACACAAGAGTTTCCGCTTGTTACAGATAGTATACAATTTACTTAGCAAGAGGTTCGTAATAAAGGTATTTCAGTTTAAAAAATTTGCTTAAATTAGACAAAACAAAAAAAATTTTGAAACATGAAAAAATAGGAAAGTGGTGAAACACGAAAGATAAGGTTGGAAAAACTTAAATGTATTGATTTAATAACCCTTAGTAAATTTTTAAAATCCTGACACTATAAGCAAAATTGAATTTAATGTTATAACAAATGTTTTCCATAAACTACTAACACAAAGTCGGAAACAATAATTATAAATGTTTTAGTATTTATTTTACTTATTGAAACTTTTCAGTTTTATTATATTTCACATTATAACTACTGATATTTCAATTTTAAATACTTTATTCTATAATTTTATTAAGTACTCTTGTTCCTCATTTGTATATTATTGGGGCTAATAATTTCCATTTATTAAATGTTTTTTGAACTCCGAATGTTCTGGTTTCGAACTCTAAGAGTCTCCTAAGGTTACGTTTAATGGCTATTTTAATTTGCTCAGTATTTTTTTATTTTTTTTCATAAGATAAAGCATTTCTGTTTTTCCATATGTTATATTTTGTAAATGCTAATAGATGCTGAATTACTACATTTTTGGGTTCAGAGCAGTCTAAAGGTACATGATACAGAATTTGATTTGCAGTAAATTTATGACTATAATTTTAATATTGTTGTAACCAATCCCACATATACCCTGTACAATTGCAGTCTACAAATAAATGTTGAAGAGCCTCCTCTGAACCACAGTAATTACAATTAGGACTAGGTACTAACTTTATTCTATATAGCCATTTTTTGTCGGAATAATATTATGTGAAATTTTGAAAAGTAAATATCTAATATGGGTTCCCAGTTAATTTTTAGATTGCTGTATGCAAATATTATTTACTGTACTAGATTACAACGTATCTTCTAATTTCGTAGGATATTTTTCATTTAGTGCTAAATATAATCTATATAATTTATCATCCTGAGTGATGCTTTTAACAATGGATTTCCCCCTTTGATTTGCAAAAGATACGTATCAGTGAGACAGAAAGGGACTTGCGAAGAAAGTATTAAGAAGAGAACCAAAACTACAGTGGAACAGCAAGTCAGCTACGAATGGATGGAAGCCGTTGAAAGCATAACCGAAAGTTATACTTTAACAGTTTTCTGTACAACATCGAAAGGCATAGTCGTTCTTTTTATTTAGAATCAGGGAATCATATACGAAAGAACGAAAAATTTCTCATCATGTGCTTTAAAAACAATGACAAAACATTAACGAACTATATTTTGTAGCGTATGAGTACAACATGATTCTCTCTCCTGGCAAGAACGTAAGCGGTTGCACTTGTAGTCGTCCGCGCTTAAATTGCACGCCGCAGCGAATCTTCCTTTCAACGGAGCAAAGGTTCACATTGTCGCTGCAGTTACGCCTACCGTAGCGACTCTTTACAGCATCGCACTTACACGTAAATATTACGGTACAAATCTTTAAAATACAATAAAAATATGAAATTTCTGCGCCATTTGCTATTAATTTTCATACCCTAAGATCTGTACGTCGCACTTTTTCCAGGTACTCACATTTTTCCGACGAAATAATTTAGGACGCTAAGCTACAGATTTACCGTTGTGTTCATCCTAGCAATAGAAACTGATTTTAGTATATTATAGTATAATATACATAGTATACATATTGCTTCACTAAGCTTCTGTCTCCGAACTTGCTTAATAGTTGCAAATCTTCATGGCCGTCAGATAAATGACAAATATGCGCATTAACTTGTAATATCCTGAAAAAAAAATGGTTTGAAAGCATTTTCATGTGTACTTTAAATATAAAATGAAATCACTATACGTGTTTGTATATTTTGGCGAGGTGAAGGATAGGGACGATAGGGACCAGTATAAAAAGATACTCTGATCAAGGGACCATAGAAAAAAGTTACGTCAGGATTGCCAGAAGGTGGTCAGTTTTCTCGGAATTGAGAAGGATGCGGAGGTCAGGACTGCGTGGGCGTGTCCCACAGCAGCAGGCGGATAGCTTGGAAGCATGAAGAAAGAGAGAGAGAGGGTGACATCAACTTATGTCATCGGAGTGCTAGCTGCTGGGGGAGGAAATGCACGTCTGTGATTGGCAGAAAAGTGTAGCTGACCCCGGGAGAAACGGTGGTTTAACACGGAGGGGAGATTTTTCGGGCACTTTCGCTGCTCACGCCTGGGTCTGACAACATGGCCACGAGTGATCTCTGAAACCTGAGGGTGCCGGATAAATTAGGGAAAGAATGTGACTGAGGTCACAAATCCTGCAACTGTGCTTAGAAGTGTACTGTACATGTAACTGAAAACATACTGAGGTAAAAACAGTATAAAGAGTTTGGGAACTCAGGACTTGCTGCATCACTGATGACTCACCCAGCAATATTAACGATACTTTCGTCGCTCACGGAGGAGTGCATGACCTGGACTCTCCTAATTGACAGTTGCATCCTGCTCTATTGAAGTACGTATGTTCATGTCTGATCTGTTGGTGAATCATATGTTAAACTTTGGCGACATCAGCCGATAAGTGTACATAAACCGGATTCCCTTCCGGGATGCCTGTGCTGTAAATAAAGTTGTACATAGGAACTCCGAGTGCTGTAAGTATTAATCTGCAGCAGCCGAGTGTTGCGGCAGGTGTGTGATATACCGATTAAAACCGGTACCAAAATAGTTTGAATGGTGGCAGCATACCAATATATGGGTAATAATACCATAGCACACCACCACATGTATAATTTTGGAATACTATGAGCGATTATTAAGCCATATTTTTGATGTTGTGCTTATCAGATGCCTGTATGTGTAATAATGCAGACTTTGGGTTTCACTTAAACATGACATTATTACTTGTCGACGCTTTGTTGATGCGATAAGAATATGATATTAGTTGCTCTGAAAAAAGAACGACTGTATAGTGCTTATCATTGTCCACAGTTCACGTAACTATCGTTTGCAGTCGCCAATCGTTTTTAAATACGACATGAATAAACTGAACTGAGATCTTTACTCATTTAATTTAATTCTTCTTTGCTATATTTCTATTTAATTCTCGACTGCTGTGCCAGTTCTTTAACAAAATGCTGAGAAAACTCGTTGCGTTGCATATAATTCGTTTTAAATCGGAAACTTTATTTTCCTAAGCGAACTCTCAATCGAGAGAAAGCTTGAATTTACGAAATGACACTAATATAAATAAGAAACTAATGATTCCGTGTGAAAGTGTTTTCATTTCGAAACAATAATAATTTGTTACGGAAACATGCTTATCATTGTCTCCAGCACATCAAAACGGAGTCAACGTATTTAGCGCCACTCGCGGCCAATGGGTGAACGATCGTCATCAAGCCTGAGCACCGAAACGAGATCGACTGGGCAGGCAGTGTGTATACATAGGATAATGACACGTGCAAAGCCATAATCTCAAACATGAACAAACACTGGGATTAACAAGTCTGATTGAAAATAAAAGCTCTATATGTTGGCTAAAGGTATCCGCGATGTGTGTAAAAAGTCACGCACGCATTTCAAACAATCGTATGTAGGGAATATTTGCACACGTTGCTAGATAATGAAACAAGATGCAAAAATGTTTATTTTTATCGGTTTTTACTTTGAAAAATATATTATTATAAATTTATTGTCATTTCCTGTAAGGATAGTATTAAACATAAACAGGTTTTGAAAGTTCTGGGGAATAACAACGCAAATATGGCTGTCCCCTAGAAGTAGTGGTGGGCAGATTCGGTCAGTAAAAAGACCCGTTTTTTCAATGTAAATCGGCTGATAGATGGCAGCCGGCCTAGTTCTTTGGATGGCGGCTAGCCAAAGGAATAGTCCTCGGGTTGTCCTCTCCCAACCCCCTGTTAAGGGTAAATTGAGTACGAATTCAAAGCAATATAATATATGCATATGTAGGATTTCACCAATGAACCAAATCCACGGGCCCTCCCCCTTAAGAAAACTCCTGCAGCGCCACTGGCTCCTGTGTATTTCTGGAGCGTGTCATTTGTAATGGGGGCCTGTAAACATTTTTCGTGGTGGTTTCGAACGCCTTTTTTTATATTTTTTTTACTGTGCACAGTCACGACAGATCAGTGTGCCGCCTGGGGTAAACTTCCAAGCTTAAGATTTCAACATCTAACAGTCAGCCACTCTTAATTTTGTTGATCCCCGTACAGGTGCTCACACTCAGGATGTGGAGAGCATTTGGTGTCCCGTCAAGCTCTAACTAACAGACTGGAAAAAATCAATTGGCAGACCATCTTCTAGAATATTTAATCCAACGGAATTGTCTTTACTCAGATCACTGTTTTGAAATTTTGCTTATCACCAGCAGACAGTTCTACCCTGGCAGGTAGTAAACTGATTTTAAATTCACATAATCAATTGACTTATTCTGTCAGATAGACACCTTCCCATTCATGAGGAAACAAAACGTTTCCGTGATAATAAATGTTTCGGAGTAGGGATGCAATCAACATTCTAAAACTACTTCTAAAGGCCGCATAAAATAGTCATGAAACAGGATTTGTACAGGATTCACGCTTTACTCATTAACGAACTGAACACGAGTGACGAACACGAGCAAATATGATGGGTTTTGAACACGAGCTCATTACTCATCTGAAAATGGAAGACCTACGAACGAAATGAAAATATGTTTTAGCATGATGTGTGACTATTTTTATAATTAATTGTTTCCCTCTGAGGAAGTACGAACATTACCTTTTGTATTTAATAATATACATATGTTCTGTCACAGTTCTAAGCTGGTGTCCCCATCTTGTGAGTGAAACCGTAATGAAAAAAATCAAAATAGAAAAAAACATAGAATCTAAAAAAAGGCGATATATCTTCCTTTCACTGTAAACTATTAGATAAAACTTAAGTTAAAATGATTATAAATGGTTCTCGTAACACGAAAAAAAATTCGATCCAGTAATTAATCAATGGGCAATGAAATACCAATTCCGACCGATGACGACGACCGAAGCGAACTGCGAACAAAACGACCGAAAGGAACGGCGAACAAAACGACCGAAAGGAACGGCGAACAAAACGACCGAAAGGAACGGCGAACAAAACGACCGAAAGGAACGACGAACAAAACGACCGAAAAGAACGGCGAACAAAACGACCGAAAGGAACGGCGAACAAAACGACCGAAAGGAACGGCGAACGATTTGGATCATCGGATCTTTTGGTTATTTCGGATCCTCGACTCTAGGACGGATGCGAACGGTGAACGATTTCGTTCGCCGTGAGCGAGATCTTTTCGTTCACTAAGTGGACTGGGTCACTTGGAACGGGTCAGTTGCGAATGACCCATTTCTACTCAGAAGTAAAATCGATTTTTAACCGTGATTGAGATCACTGTTTAGAACCTGTTCCTAACGCAAGCGTCCAGGGACAGAAGGATGCCTAATACTTTTGGACTTTGAAAAAATTTGGTGCTCCCTATGAACGTCGTGCGCATGCTCAAGTTTAGTTGGCGTAAGTACTCGATAATATTTGCTTACCCCATGCTATCTCCATGTCCGTGTTGTGTTTGTGAGTGAATGTTTAGTAGTTTGTGCTGTGCTTGAAAATTTGGGAACTTAAAAAGATGAAAAATAAATGCTTCATTTTTGATAGGACTCTTAAATGTTCTTTATTAGAGGCTGATATTTCGATTCACTTAATGTTTTTCAGGAACCATTTTCAATAATCTGTTAACAATAACAAATTTAAATTTGTACATTCTGTTGAATTGGTGACTGTCGACAGAGCATTGAAAATCTAGCACCTTAATCGAGTTTGAATTTATGTGCATAAGGCCAATTACTTTTTTCCCACAGCATTTTGAAGTACGAAATTTTAAAGCACAAACGTTTATATTAACTTGTGAAAACCACAGCTGCAACCTTGGGAACGACACCGCTGGACGCAACAATACGAATTGCTGTTCTTCGGGGAATTCTCCAATGTAATACCCTCTAATTCCAGAATAAATTTTACAAAAACAAAACAAAAAAACCCAAAACAAGCCAACCAAACCTAAGCAACAATCGCAGTAATTTTGGCCGCTAGAAGTAGAGCGGACCGCTGAGATGCCAATCGAGTAGTTACGCCACTTCAAGTTGCGCATGCCTCATTTTTTTCACAGTCCAAAAGCGTTAGGCATCCTTCTGTTCCTAGACGCTTGCATTCCTAACTTCTGTTCCAGGAACGTAATTAAGTAGAATCAGCTAAAGTTATAATGGAAGTGTGAGTGTGCTGTCATACATATAATTGAGCATGCATATGTGTGTGTGTTGACCGTATATATACTATTGGCTGAGACAGACCACAAAATTATGAATCTGTTAGTTTTCTGTTGAGAAGAAAATACGGAAACAGCACACATAGAATTGCTTGTCAGAAATTTAGATCCTCAGGTACCCCCTAGTAATAAGTCATGATATCAGACTATGCACAGTGGTTAATACTGGATGATATTTTGGCAGATAATGGGGATGGGGTCATTGGGGAAAATCATGGAAAAATAAATAATTATAATAAAGTAGCACATTTTTCGTAAATGTGTAAATTAGCGTCCTAAATTATTTCGTCGGAAAAATGTTAGTACCTGGAAAAAATGCGACGAACAGATTTTAGAGAATTAACATTAAGGGAAAATAGTGCAGAAATTTCATATTTTAAATGTTTTGTAAATATTTTTATCGTAACATTTACCTGTCACTGCGATGCTGCGAAGAGACGCTGCGGTAGGCGTAACGTATCGCTACCGCGACGATAGCAAGCTTTGCCCCGTTAAAAGGAAGGTTCGTAGCTGTACGGAAATGACGGGCGGAAGAGTAAAAGAGAAAGCGGTTACTTTGTTGGCACGCAGAACATACGTATCAGTGAGATAGAAACTCAACTGCAAACAAAGTATTAACAGGATAACCAAAACTACAGTGCCACAGCAAATCAGCTACGAATGGAAGCCGTTCAAAGAAGAACCGAAAGTTACAGTTCCCCAGTTTTCTGTGCAACATAGAAAGCCATGTTCGTAGTTTCTATTTGGAATAAGGGAATCATGTGCGAAAGAACGAAACATTTCTCAACATTTGCTTTAAGAACAATGACAAAACATGAGCAATCTATTTTCTGTAGCGTATGAGTACATGATGCTTCGCTCCCCTGGCAAGAACGTACGCGGCTGCATTCGTAGTCATCTGCGCTTGAATTACACGGCGCACGGAATTTTCCTTTCAACGGAGCAAAGCTTGCCATCGTCGCGGTAGCGATGCGTTAGGCTTACCGCTGCGTTTCTTCACAGCACCGCAATTTTAAGTAAATATTACGATAAAAATCTTTAAAGCACATTTAAAATATGAAATTTCTGCACCATTTGCCATTAATTTCCATACTTTAAAACCTGTACGTCGCACTTTTCCCAGGTACTGGTATTTTTCCGACGAAATAATTTAGGACGCTAATCTACACATTTGCCAAAAATTACATGCCCCTGGAGCAAGGGTTAACGTGTAGATTATGGTGTAAAATTCCGGGACGAAAAATTTCAAAAAGCTGTGACGTACATTCCTCTTGAAATCAAAAATGATGTAAAATAAAAAAAAATCATTTTTGACAAAGTTTTACGTAAACGTTACCTGTCTATGCGGCACGCGAAAACCCAGTCATCTGCGAAGATGACGCTCAATTGCCTGGGGTGAACCGTGTCCTTCGCGACGGGCACAAGTGCCGGTGATTGTTGCGGGAGGACGTCGCGAGAAATTAGTGTTTTCGTACGGCCACAGCCTCACCTGACCCAGAATGCTTCTGGCTGTTGTCTTGGGCGGAAACAGCTACCTCCACTACGAAAAACAGTCCCCAGTGTTAAGAGCAAAAATCAACACAAGGACTGTTCAGAATCCGCTTTTAATTGGTCAACAAGTTTTTGGACGAAATTGCTATGTAAAACAAGTTTTCAAAACGTCAGAGCATTTTCAGAAATAAATTTGATATGAGAACTCAGTCAAGAGCCTGGTACTTTCGGCTGATGCTCTCCAGCTCAGAGAGGAAGGAAGTGGTGGAAACTTCGCCCAACACAGCGACAATAATTTGGTAATCGGACGAACTCAAACGGGATGTGTTAACTAAGCAGGCAGTAGGAGATACAGTTCGGATTCCACCACACTGCTATCCACAATCCCCACTGCTTCTCTTGAAATGAATCCCTGTCTTTAGTTTGTTGCAGGAACACCGACTTCAAAATTTCTTTTTTGGGGGGGATGCGTAAAGGGATCATACGTGGGAAGGACACGTCTCTTTCGTTTACGGGTGTAAAATTAAAAAAAAACGGGGGAGGGGGGGGCAAAAAGATGAACTGCGAGATTCGACGTTTATTTTAAAACGCAATTGTAATTGCTCATCAGCAAATGAACAAGGAAATAGAAACACTCTTTTGGTGAATATTAATATTTTATAAAATAAAATTCAGCCTTTGTTTTGATAAAAGTATCCAGCGATTTTATTTCCCAAACGTTTATAAAAAAAAACGAAAAATTAAGCGGATTACTTAAACAAAAAACAAGAAACGCAAAAAATAAATAGATACATAAAGATGCCAGAAATCATACGCTTCTGTCTTTTTATTTGTTTTATTTTTGGTAACTGTTTTAAACATTTACCACGTATCACGAAGGCATGTCAAACACAATACGGGTCTGGCAATCCCGTTTCGTATCAAATACGCAATGTTGAATATGTGAAAAAGCTTTCTTATTTTGTTATTTATTAAAGTTCTTGGAAATAAATCGCTTTGGCCTGTAAAGGGATTATTTATTTAAACAGGAGGAAAAGGAAAAATATTGGATGGGCATTGCTCCTCTCCCCCACACAGAAATAGTATTGGAGGGGCAAGATTTACCTCCCCCGTCTTTGGAGACCCTAAGTCGTCACATTTTTCGGGGCCCAGATCCTTGTTTGTGTGTGTTTATCTGCACTGAAGTGACACGAGTGCTATTATATACACACCATCACCATCTTATGCCTATGAGAAGAAGCATTAAATGTCCCGTAATTTTTTAAATACCACTTGAATGAAAAATTGTACATGCCAAAAATTGTACAATGCACGGTAAAGTTTCCTACAGGAAAAGTCCCCCACCTTTTAAAGTTAAGGACCGTACGCCAATTGCATTTTACACAAAATTTCAAATGTATCGGGAGAGATTTCCGGGATTACCATTCCATTTTCACGCAGCTTAAAACAGGACGTACAGTAGTTGTACAAGTAGGAAAAATATGAGGGGAAAATTTCCGAGGTCGGCATTTCCATATTTTTACCCCAACTTTTAGATGTTTCATAAGTATTTCGACTTTGACCACAGTTTTAGTAACAGGCGGTCTTACAAGTGGCAGGCTTACAAGGTGGGGAAAATATATGTTGTCGGCATTTTTTATTCCATCGTGCTCATGTTCATCCACCCATCTCCGGGCATTTGGTCAGCATTTTTTATTACATCGTGATCCACCCACCTCCCACGTGTTTTTCCTTCTGCTCCTCTGTTTATTCCCACATTTGCGCCTATGCTAAGTGTTCCTGAAAATCCCGGCGATATGTAAAAGATAGTACCTTTTATATTAACAAATGGAGAGCAGAATTTCTTTCAACTGTGACCTTGTCTGGGTCATCCTGACCTTGTCTGTGTTATCCCAGACAAGGTTAAGGTCGCTCCTATGAGGAATTTCAGATTCAGACGAATGTTTTCTGAAACAGTTGGGAAAATGCGAGGCTACGTTTTCGTATATTCCTTGACTATATGAAGCTCAATAATGCTTCAAGACAATTAAATCAAACTGCAAAAGTACTCTAAGAGAATGGATGATGCGAAATTAACAAATGCCATTCGATTCCCTAAGTTTTACAGAAAAATCCGAATGCTAAACAACGAAAGGCAGACCTGAGTGGCTTAACATAGTCATTAAGAATGCAGCTAAAACCATAGGAACCCATTACACATTTCGACTCTTTTCAATACCAAACAGACATGACTTGTAGTGTTTTAAAACTCGAAAAGCTGTTTTGCTGACCCGCACGCTACTGCTTAAAGTTCCGTATTATGTAAGAGGGTAACGTTTTCGCCCACTGGTAGTTCGCAAATTATAACCATATTCTACAAATATCTTACATGGCAAGCTTATGGTCTCAAAGGATTGCTATGCGAAAAGCATCGAGTTTCCCAAAGAGAGCCTGAATTCACTCAAAGAAGAGTATCTCACTCGCTTTGACTTCGCAAAGTTAAAAAGCGATTTTTTTATTCTTCCTCCTGGATTAAGCCGTAAAATATTCTGCAAATTAGTAAAACTATACTAGTAATACGATTTATTGGCGTAGGAATATATAAATAGGCGTTTCCAAGCTTTCGCACATCAACCAGATGGCTTTTTCAAAGGATGCTAGACAGAAATGTTTTCAATGAAATTAAAGACAGTTTCTGTCTAACTTCCTTGAAAAAGCCATCTGGTTGATGCTACTCAGTTTCCACGTCACTTTTCGCAGTGGTACCATTTCTCCAATCAAGATACACTTTAACCACAGCAGCAGGCGAACAGTTCATAAACTGCGCTGTTTCAGAAATACTGCCACCCTTGGCACGAAAGCCGTTAATCATCCTTTTTTGCAAATCTGATAAATTGCTCCTTTTACCCATGACAGCCACGAGTGATATGTTTTCAGATTGCCTATAACACACCTTATATATCCTCCAAGCGAGCTCACGATACGGGCCTTCTTTCATTGGCTACGCTCTGTTGACGTCAAAAGTAGGAGGTGGTCACAATAATGTGACTCGACTGTGTATATTCGAATGTCAATAAATCGGATTGCTAATATCAGGGGCGCCGCCAGAATGTTTTACAAGAGATTGCACTGCCAGGGCGTATTTAGATGACGCGATGGTCTGGGAGTGCCGAAATATTTTTCCGGGGTTGACCTTATGCGTCCCTGTACTCGCCACCTTCGCCGGAGAACGGGCATTTGAAATCTGTGAGTTCTGAAATGACCCGTGGACCTTCCTGTTTTTGCAAAAAAACTGTAAAATATATACACTTCATCTTACGCCCGTAAAGTAATTTTCCGTTTCTGCAAAAAACTTGAACTAATCCCAATATATTAGCGTAATCTAAAAATTTCAGAAACACCTCTCATAAAAATTTGGTCCTAATCGGCCCCCGTTAAACATTAAATAATTCCTACCATTTCTCATTTGCTTTGGATCAACTAGAAAAATCTTGTTGCTCTAACGCGAAAGATATTAACGGTACGTACGCTTATACATTCGGTCCCACAAGGGTGCGCAACTCTCCTTGGCAGCGCTCGTGGCTAGTATAGTTTTGCTATTTTCTACATAATTGGTGTACTGTTCCTCGTTATTAATTATGCAAATTGTTCGAAGCTTCGGACGAACTTGGTTTGGCTAAATTATTTAGGAAAATAGCAAGTTGTGCCAGTAAACTGAGCGAATAAAAACCTGTTAAAGCAGTCGAATATTGTACAGTGGTGTGAAAAAATGTCCTGTGCGATCGAAGAACGTTCTGTGAGAAAATTCCCAAAGCCAAAGAAACAGTTAGCGAAAAACGGCATTTCCGGTCCCAACGGACAACGAAAAGAAAATGGCGCAGACAGAAAAATATAAATAATTCAAAAAGTTATCGGCCAAAAAAGCTGAAACCCTTCCAAAATTTATGAAACTAATTTCACATTGGCGGGCCGAATTTGGGAGAAAAGCTCCCTTTATTTTGGGCAGCTGGGCCCGAGACCAACGTTTTTGTTCTAATGATCGTTTGGCAAAAAGAAACATTAAAAGCTTAATAACTCAATTTCATGTAAAGGTATTTTCATGAAACTTGGTACAGAGGTGCTTAAAAATCGATTACATGAGCGCGAAAATTGTTAAGGTGCTACTTCCAGCCGGGCCAGGCTCAGGGCCCCTAGAGTGAAAAAGACATGGTCAAAATATCCTCCGAGAAGTGTTAAAAATGTTTTAACTTCAGAATCATTAAGAATATCAACTCCAAATTTTTTACGAGTAATAAAAACGGTAAGAAGTATCCCGGGTATAAAGTTTATGTTATTCTGTAAAGGTGGGGCTGTGTTACGGCCCAAAGTTAAAAGCTGTGCCCCCATCCAACAAAAGTAATGAAAAATAGCTTTCAGCTCCAAAAAAGACAATGGTAGCATATCACCTGCACCAAATTCTGCCCAGTGGTGTGGAAAATTAAGTTACAAACGCCTGCAAAATTTGGGCCTTACTACGAACACAAGAGGAGTTATAGGGAAAAACCACATTTCCTGTATGCAAAGGCCATTCCATAAAAACTGAGAGCAATTCTTTTTTCTTTTTTGAGTTGGCAACAGTGCGAAGGGGAAAAATAACCAGCCAGAGGACTAACGGAAATAAGGAAGTATCTACGGCAAAAGTCATTAGCTGTTGCTTATGACACTGATTTTTTATTGCGTAGTTGTTTAAGGTACGTCAGCATTTCGCCATACAGCTATGGAGGTGAGTGATTCAGAGTTAAGAAGTGAAATGCGTCGTGCGATAAAATTTTGCTATCGTTTAGGTAAACCGGCACCAGAAACAGTTGATTTAATGAAAAAGCTTACAAAGATAAATGTTTGGGTAAGTCAACGATTTTTAGATGACACCATGATTTCAAAAAATGGCGTTTGTAGGCAGAACTCGCTCCTAGGCCTGGTTGACCTGACATTATTGTTACGGAGCGTATTCTTAACACTGTTCGGGAAATCCTGCAAGACGTTCGACGAATGACGTGTAAAAACAGAGTGGCGTCAACTAATGTTTCACGCGACAAATTACTGCTGCATCGTGTGCTTTCCAGATGGGTACTTCATCACCTGACGAGAGAACATTGTTAGCCAGATTTCAGTTGTGTCATGAATGGAAACAAATGATTGCAAAGCATACAAACTTACTAAACACAGTGATAACTGCCGATTAAATATGGGTCCACTATTCCGACCCCCTCACGAAGCGCGCAACGAGTGCCTGGAGACACACGGACTCGGAGCATCCGAAAAAATTCGTAAAACCAAATCAGCTGGGAAGGTGATCATGATAATTTTATTTGATCATAAAGGCTGCATCCGTTCCTTCACAAATTACTGTCAATGCTGATTATTACATTTCAATCTTGAAGCGTCGGCGACGAAACATATCGATTAAGCGACCGGAACTGGTGGGTAAGTTGACCCTACACCATGATAACGCCCAGTCACATGCGACTGCTTGAGTTCAACAGTTTCTTACGAAATGCCGTATTGAAATCATGCCACAGCCTGCCCATAGTTATGACCTCGCCCCGTATAATTTTTGGTTGTTTCGAACAATGAAGGAGAAGTTCCGTGGCGCAACATTCAACACAGATGCTGACGTTATTCAAGATGTACAGCGGTCGCTAAAGCAGCTTTTACATAATACCTTTGCCACATGCTTTGAAAAGGGGTCTGAACGATAGTACCGTTGCATATCATCCGAGGGAAGATACTTTGAGGAATAATAACATATAATTTGTTGTACCTATGTTTCTTCATTTTGTGTGACATTACTCTCAGTTTTTATGGAACGGCCTTCGTACATAGCTTGTCGCGAAGCAAATGAGAATGATCTTATAAAAAATGTGTAATGCTGCGTTCAATCTTGGCACGAATCTCGAAAAATCTGTAGTTGTGGTAGTAACCGTACAAATCGGCCACACCTGTTTACACGCATGCATCGTTGGCACTGTGCAGTGCTGTTTCGTGAACCATTAACAAGTGTTGGCAAGCGCTGTTTCGTGAACCATTAACAAGTGTTGGCAAGCGCTGTTTCGTGAACCCCTAACAAGTGTTGGCAAGCGCTGTTTCGTGAACCCCTAACAAGTGTTTTCGCGCTGTGACGAAAACATGGATGTGAGAGAGGAACAAAGATGAGCCATTAAGTTTTTTTTGTAGACTTAAGAAGTTTGTCAGAGAGACTTTCCGTCTTATGCAAGAGGCTTATAAAGTTGAATAGCGAGGGAGATGAACAATTTACAGATGGCGTAAAGAATTTATGGATGATCGTGAGTCGGCGGCTTTAATCGTGCGTGGAGGAAGACATTCCACGAGTGTTTCAGGGGTAAATATCAGCACAATAGGTGTTATTATGACAGACACCTTGTCAATTACATATATCGAAAATATGGTTCATGATTCAAAATCGTGAATTCACAGAATTTTAACCGACCATTTGGGCATGAAACGAGTTTGTTCAACTTGGGTTTCCCATTTCTTTTCCTATGTGGCCCAATGGAAGGCCGCACACGGCCAGTTCTCTCGTTTCTTATTTGAGGAAAACGAATACATATTAAGTTGATACCCCAACCTGCATACATTGCAGACTTGCGACCATGTGATTTCTGGTTGTTCCCCATTTTAAAAAAGACATTACAAGGATGCCAATTTGAGATTGATCAACAACTCATTGCGGCTGCACAGGGGTGCTTTAGCAGCATTTTAGATGAATAACGGAAGATATTCCAAAAACACTTGGGAGGAACGCTGTATTTAGTGCAATGGACAGTATTTCGAAAAAGATGACCACTTCCTTGATAATTAAGGTAAGTATATTTTTTTATAAAAACATTTTCAGTTGTTTTGGAACAACTGTTGTAAATGACAGTGATTTAATTGCTTTCTGAACAACAGCAAAAATTCTTCCAATTCCTCAGAATCTCGTCGGAATGTCTTGAGATTTAGCAGAAAAATCGTCAAAATAGAGATAAAGAGTCATGCAGAGTTTGGTAAGGATAAGAGATAGAAAAAATACTATATATAGAGAAAACATTCTAAGACATGCTTACCAATCCAATACAGCTAGGAAGGCAGGATCCCCATCTCGACGACGCTGCTGGAGCTTAAAATTCTATCCGTCATTTGAACAAGGGATTGCTAAAACTATATAAGGGGTTCTCACACTGTGGTTAAAGGGAATTAAATTTGAAAAAAAAAAACTCATGGGGCACAGTGTGTATAAGAACAGATATTAATGCTGAATTACATGAAATGCAATTACAGAGTCTAAAAATAACAGCCACCTGTGGCGCACCTTAAAGCGTGACCACAGACTTCGTTCAAACAGTATGTGGTGGCTTTACAAAAATAAGTATAATGTATATGTTATATATGATATATAATTCCGCAGTGTTGCACAAAATTGAGGGACATAAGTACATCGTAAGAACTTGGGAAATGGCTTATTTTAGATGTTCTGATCCCAAGAATCGGGGGAAAAATATTTCTTCTAAATTTAATCAGATGACTGCTGTACATTTCACAACACTCAGTCTAGCTTCTCAGTTCGTCTCACTTCAACACGGGCAGACGGATACGTCGTACGACCTTGGATTATGGCGACATCCGTTTTCAGCGAGCAAGGAGATGAATGGCTATTGTCAAGGATAACTCTGCTGCATGTAGCTATTGTCAAGGATAACTCTGCTGTATTCAACTGTAAACTGTGTTACACTGGGACAGAATCAGGTTTCTATTATGAGTAGCATTCGAGGGAGCGCACTGAAACGAGGGCGTGTTTTTCGTAGTGTACGTCAGCGAAGGAATTTTGACAACAAACGTAATGAGCGTTATCTCAGTAATATACGCGGCAGCCTATCTTTCCGAAAAGTTATATTGGACGAAACTTCCATACATGAGCACAGCTGAAAGGCAATGAATGTTGATTATGTGCACTGCCATGCTCTGCATTTCGTCAATGAAGAAACTAAAGGTCATTTTAATTCATGTTGTTATTAAGGCTTAATTTCCCGTCCAGAACTGCAGATAAATATGGGGCTGAAAGATGTACTTCTGAACAATCGTGATTTTGTCCAAAGCATCCGAAAATACAACAGTGCGATGTCATTCGCTTCCCTCTCGGCCGCAAAAGAAGAGATTACAGGCAATTGTCCGGACTGTTTTAAAACTCAGAAACAGATTCACCGGTACGGTACATCTTGGGTTTGTTACCACTTACTGATGAAAACACTTCATACTGCCAATTGTACGTTTTACATTCCTCGGCAGCTACTGATATAGGTGTTGGTCGTAATGGAAATAAAGAATAAGGAGCGATCGATATTGCCATCCCTGGAGGATATTCTGGCTAACAATTCTTAAAGACAAGAGCACGAGATTGCAGCTGAGGCGATCAAACATGAAAAGAGCATAACGTGAGCCTGCATTTAGTTGATAATATAAGTAGTAAGAAATGCTATGTTCTAGGCCCCTTCACTTAACATTGTGCTCCTCACGGTTACTCCTCACGGGGGCCGCAGCAGGGAGGGAGGGGCGAAGCGCCTCACGGTTTCTGATCAAGGGGGCCGCAGCAGGAATGGGGGACGGAACACCTATCGAGTGAGCCTACCGGAAATGTCTTATCTCTAGAGATAAGACCTTTGACAAACCTTTTTGGGAAATTTTTTCGTGTTTTTAATTCTGATTTAAAAACGTTTTTGATTAAACAATTTAGGATTCTTTTTTTTTTTAATTCGCAATTTGTTCGTGTATTATTTCTTGTTTTTATTTTATAAAACGTATTATTTTAGAACTTAAGTGAGGTGTTAGGAAATTTTTTTTATAGGCGTTGCATTATTGCTCAAGTATTATTTATTGCTTACAACAAATATTTACTCCATGTCCCTTACTCAAGAAATGTTTTATGTAAAACAAATGAATTTTTCCTTCATGAAAAAACCCTCATAAAGCGTTTGCATGGTGATCATGATTAATATTTTGTAATTTCATTTCCGAAGAATAAAAGAATTATTTTAAAACATCGTCAGTGACACATGCCATTTGTTTCTTGATGGGAAAGATAAAACCTTGAGACGTTATCTTTGTTTCCTGTTAGCGATAGTGCCATCTAACCACCAAGCGGATTTCAATGTCTTGTGTGACTAATCAAGTTCCTGTGTCCAATTTCTTATCTTTTCACACCGATTTGTTAGAGAAGGTTATCAGATTTCAGTACCGCAGGAAGTTGATAACACAACTTTTGGAAGGAAATGCTTTGTTTCGTAAACAAACAAACCCTTTCTCCAGAACAAAGTTCTCTGAACCGCTTAACAGATAAGATGACTTGTTTTTCACCCCATGCGTTTGACAACAAGGGAATATCGAGATGTCATGTCCTTCAGAGTGGATGTGATAAACTATTCCACTGAACCCTAAATGCAGGGAGGGAGGAGTGAAGCTCCTCTCGAGTGAGCCTACCGGAAATGTCTTATCTCTGGAGATAAGAACTTTGACAAATATTTTAGGAAATCTTTTCGTGTATTTAATTCTGATTTAATAACTTTTTGATTAAACAACTTAGGATTTTTTTTTAAATTCGTAATTTGTTCGTGTATTATTTCTTGTCTTTATTTTATAAAACGTATATTTTTGGAACTTGTGTGAGGTGTTAAATGCTCTGATGTTCCCAGCGAGATTCGAACCAATAACCCTTCGTTTAGAAAGCTTGCATTCTTCCCACTAGACCCCCGACCATTGGAAAAGGATACTTGAAAGAGGAAGAGGTTTTTTTTCACGGTGTTAAAAATGTTTTAGGGGATTTGGAATTTCTTTTAAAAAGGTGTGTGAGGGAGATCGGACGTTATTTGAGTTGTAATCGAGTTTGTGTGAACATGAGTTTTTCTGTTACGGTGGATCGTCTCTCGTTGAACTGTTGTAATGGAGGAAATGATGAAAGAGACGTATCTATCAACTCAGAAAGTAGAAAGTTTTGGTGGTCTCGATGCTTTCTACCGTGCTGTCAAAAAAGAAGGCCTCAAGAAAAAAGACGTCATGAAATGGTTGAAGGGGGAGAAAACGTACACCCTTCACAAGCCGGTGAGACGACATTTTCCGAGAAATAAAGTGATGGTAAATAAAATAGGACAACAGTTTCAAGCAGACCTAGCTGATGTCTCCAGTTTGAGTCAATATAACGATGGATATCGTTACTTGTTAACATGCATTGACATATTTTCCAAATATGCATGGGCGATTCCCTTAAAGCAAAAGTCGGGGTCCCATATCGTTCAAGCATTTTCCCAGATTTCCCAAGATAGAAAACCAGTAAATCTTCAAACAGACAAAGGAACTGAATTTAAGAACAAAGTGTTTCAAAGGTTTTTAATACAGCACGGTTTGCATTTCTTTACGACGAACAACGAGACGAAAGCAAGTGTTGTGGAGAGATTCAATCGCACGCTCAAAACTCGCATGTGGCGATACTAAGTCAAAATACGTTTAAATTCATAGACGTGCTCAACGATTTAGTCCATAGTTACAATCATTCTCCCCATCGAAGTATAAAAATGAAACCTGTAGATGTAAACAAAGATAATGAAAGCAAGTGTTTCTCAATCTGTATGGTGATCTCAAGAAGGAAAAACAGTCCTATAAATTTCAGGTGGGAGATAACGTGAGGATTAGTAAAGCGAAATTGACATTTGAGAAAGGATACGAATCAAATTGGACGGAAGAAATATTTGTTGTGAGCGGTCTTGTTCCCAGCTCCCCTCCTGTCTGTAAAGTTAAAGATTTATTGAACGAATAGTTGGAAGGAACTTTTTACGCCGAAGAGCTTCAAAACGTTATTCTGTCCGAGGCCTTTCCTGTGGAACGTGTTCTAAAGAAACGTAAAAGAAAAGGAAAAATGGAATACTTTGTTAAATTTAAAGAGTATCTTGATAAATTTAATGCTTGGATCCCCGCGGAAGACTTGACCTCTCTATAAAACCTACCTTTTTTTTAGATGAAATATCATTCGTCAACATGAGTTTCTATCTAACGTTACCCAGCGACAGCTGTCTCCGCTCCTTTTCAGACAATAAAATTTCTCATTCCATCACGCGCCTTCCTTCCCCGATCGAACTCAATGGTGACTGGGAAGTGGGACTCGTCGAACACATCTATCCTCATTCCAGGTTTAATGTGAATGTAAATTCAAATTCCTTTGCTTACGGTCTCGGTCCAAGTCAACTGAAAGCAGCAAAAATCCATGCAGGATATTATGATTCTGTGGGAGACGTGGTAAAAGCCATGTCCCAACATTGGTCGAAAAAAATTATGATGTTTTTTAATAAAATCACGAGACGTGTCAAAGCAGCTTTAACTCTTAGTTCTCAGCTGCAGTTATTCCCTGGAATAGCTGAAATTCTAGGTTTTCCACCCAGAGTGTATTCAGCATCAGAAGGGAGTGATGTCACAATTCATGGAAATTTTTTTAGCCGATCTGAAAACATCGTTTTCCCTATTGTATGTGTACAGCGATATTGTCGATCCTCAGCCTGTGGGAGACATGGTTGCTCCTCTCCTTCGCATCGTTATAGTGAGCGGAGAAGACGGAGATGTGCTGAGCGCCTTATACGACCGCCCGCATTATTTGCCTCTAGCATGAAAACATTTCCATACCGTAGAAATCGTTATAAGGAATCACTCGGGACAATTAGTACCATTTGAACGTGGGAGAGCGATCGTGAAACATCATTTTCGCCTGAAGGCTCTGTAGTCATGTATGAAACATACCGCTGTTGTACAAAATCCTTCGAGGATTATTACTTCAATCAAACTGGAAAAGGTTTAACCTACTATCAAGGAGCACCCCTTACAAAAGGGTATGGACTTGGAGGACTTTTTCGCTCATTATTTAGAACGGCGGTACCATTATTCAAGCAAGGTCCACAAAAACGCTTGGAAAACAAGTCTTGCGAACAGGGGTCGACCTTGCAAATGATTTAATGCAAGGAAAGGATGCAAAATCAGCAGCCAAACAACGAGCTAAAGAAGCAGGACAAATTATCACTGACAAAGCAGCTAATAAAGTGAAAAAAATGTTGGGAGGAAGCGTTAAAAGGAAGAGAAATACGAAGAAACGCATCATTCGTTCAAAGGAAACCAAGACGACAGCACACGATATTTTTGATCCGTAAACCACGGCTCTGATTCACAGTCATTCTTCCGTATGTTTAAAGTCGGAACTTGATTTATTTGCTTTACTGCCCACCCAAACGAGCATAGAAAAAGGACAACGGATCGAATATCACCCCTTGGCCAACATTCGAGATGGAGGACCTCTGGAATTTAATATTTCTGGGAATGGAGAAGAATACATGGATCTGTCTTCCAGCCTACGTGAAAATTAAAATTGTTAAAGCTGACAATTCTGTCAAAGCTAACAAAGAGCCCGTGGGGCCCATTAATTGTTTTCTTCATTCTCTGTTTTCCCAAGTTGATGTTAGTTTAAACGAAAGAGTGATTTCGTCCTCGAGCAACACATATCCTCACAGAGCATATATTGAAACTCTATTAAATTGTGTAGAAGATGCAAAGAAATCCTATTTAGCATGTGAAGGGTTTTACAAGGATACAGCCGGACATCTGAACGAAATTAATCCCACGAATGCTGCTGCAACAAACAAAGGATTACATCAACGTTACGAGCTCGTGAAAGACAGCAAAACGTTTGACATGATTGGAACCTTGCACTGTGATTTATTTTTTCTAAACAGAATGCTTCTCAATTAGTGGATGTGAAAATTATACTGGTTCGAAGTAAACCTGATTTCTGCCTTGTTTCATCCTCCGAGACCCCAATTACAGAGTTCTCATCGAACACGCCTTAATTTGTGTGAGAAAAGTGAAAGTCAACCCGGGAGTTGCCATCGGTCATGCAAAAGCTTTAGAAAAATCTCCCGCCAAGTATCCTTTTGATCGTGTTTTATGCAAAGTGTATTCCGTCTCTCAAGGAAGTATGTCCTTCGTGCAAGACAACGTATTCCTAGGACAAATGCCCAAAAGACTGATTATTGGATGTGTCGATAACGATGCTTTTAATGGTACATATAAATCCAGCCCCTGTGAATTTAAGCATTATGATGTTAACTTTATAGCCGTGTACGTTGACGGACAGCCAGTACCACATAAACCTCTAGAACCCAATTTCGAAAAGGGAAGCACAATTCGTTTTTTCCATAGTTTATTTCAAGGAACCGAGAAACTGGGTCAAGATTGTGGAATATATATCGATCGAGAGGAATTTTCCACGGGATACACTCTTTATGCATTGAATCTCAGTCCCGAAGTGTGTGATGGAGGGTATATGAACCTATCCGACAAGGAAATTTAAGAGTTGAAATCAAATTTGGAAAAGCTTTAGCATAAACCATTTCTGTGCTAATCTATGCAGAGTTCCAGAACATTATTGAAATTTCCAAGTCCAGAAACATTCTTTGTGATTTCTCCAATTGAAGAAATGAACAGTGTTCAAATTACAAAGTCCCTAAAACAAGATCACGTAACAAGACGATCCTTCCTAGGAGTGTTTGCCTGTGACAGACTTTCCAAGAGAATTGTCAAGTTCCCAGCATGCCTTGTTGGGAAAACGGATCAGTATGGAAATCCTGGAAAACACAGGTTGGCTATGTATATGACAAACCCAAAAACAATGGAATTTTTATTCTTTCGGACATTCTCCTGAATATTTTCAAGGACCTATTGTCAGATTTGTATCCAAGTTTAATACTGTTAAATTTAATGACGTACCTCTTCAAAGTTCGTTTCCACATACGGCTGTATGTGGCCAATTTTGTATTTTCTTCTTCTATTCTAGATGTCGTGGAAAAAGCTTGTACTCTATTGTAAGAAATTTTCGATGGAAATCTGAAACAAACGACCTGCGTGTCTTTCATTTCGTTCGAAATAAATTTCGAATTGTATCAAAATTTAAAATTTAAAATAAAAATTGATTGAAATCTATTTTATGTGTCTTTAAATTATTTTTGTATCTTTTTTAATGACTTCAGTTGACGACATGGAAGTGCCCAGACTACAACATCCCTTCACTGCTCTGATAGCGGGTCCTACAGGCTGTGGGAAGACTCAGTTTGTAAAACGTTTACTTCAGCATCAAGCGAAAGTTATATCTCCCCTCCCGAACATGTGGTGTGGTTGTACGTGGTTCACCAAACATTGTATGATGAAATAGAAAACGTGACATTTGTGGAAGGCCTCCTCCAATTTCCGTGACTATGTGAAAGGAAGAACGCTGTTTGTTATTGACGATCTCATGAATGAATGCGGAAGCGATAAAAAATTAGCGCACTTGTTCACCAGAGGGAGTCATCATTTCAATGTGTCTGTGATATTCATTACTCAAAATATTTTTCATAAAGGCAAAGAAATGCGAGAAATTTCCTTGAATGCTCATTACTTGTTTCTGTTTAAAACACGAAGAGATGTGAATCAAATCTCTCATTTAGGGAGGCAATTGTACCCTAGCAAACTTAAATATTTTCAAGAAGTTTATATGGATGCCACAAAATCGCCTTACAGCTATTTATTGATTGATCTAAAACCTGAGACCAAGGAAGAATTAAGATTACGCTCCCAGATACTGCCGGGAGACATTCAAGTAATCTATCAACCTCGGTGAAATGAAATAAGTCTCAGTTTTCATCATGACACTGTCTAAGCAACAGGTCCAACTTTTGTGTATTATTCAACACTGTTCAAGAAAAGTATTAAAACACCTAATATCAAAATGTAGAAAAAATGGAATTAAAGCCATATGCGAAGTTTGTATGAATACGTTAAAAGGAAATGTTCCGCTTACTCCTTCCCATAAACATTCATTGCAACGATATAAACACACCTTACGAGCACTCTCTCGAAAAAAGACACCTCTGTATAAAAAGAGGAAACTCCTTATTCAAAAAGGGGATTTTTAGGTGTGTTGATTCCTGCTGCTCTCAGTGTGTTAACGACTCTGCTTACGAAACAATGGAATTTGCCAAGAAAATGGTTCTGATTCCCGAAGAACGGATTTCTCGTCATATACCAACAGAGGAAACGTTAACGGACTTAGACAAGGAAATGAAAAAAATTCTCTTAAGCAAAGAGTCTGACGAAGTCAAGGTGAAATTATATAATCAAGTCTCGATTTCAAAAACGAACGTTTACAGATTTTTACTCGATCCAAAACCGTCTTCTATTCATGTTAGTTTTCCCATGTTATCCTATGGGAATTTTGCAATTTTAAGAAAACGAAAATTTCCATTTTTAACCCTATGAGAGAACGAACTTTTCCGAAACTTGCCCTGGCACGTTTTCAATCAAACCATTTTCGTTCTGTTATAATTTAAACGATTTCAAAAACGACCGTTTACAGAATTTTACTCGATTTAAAATAAACTTAAAGAAAATGAGTACATTTAAAAAGAGAAAATCAACTCGAAAAAGAATGACACTTTTTTCCATCTAAATTTTTTAAATAGGGAATCCAACGAACATTTTTACATAAATTTGTCTTTTTCCGTTTAGAAGTTACAACCGAATTTCCTTCTTGTACAGGGACTTTCAACATTTGTTTACTTTTAATGTAATTTGAAGGTAAATTAATGTCCTTTAACGCTTTTACAAATTCAGGAGGTATGTACAGCTTAGTTCCCTTGGTTCGAAACATAGAGTCTATGAGGTCTACTACGTATATTCGTGTTTTTCACAATGTGTCCATTATATTTAAATTCGGCTTTGGGACTCCAACCAATAATATCAGAGTTCGTTTTAAAGACGTTCAACACATTTCTTGCATAGCGTTTCAAGTTAGTAGGAACGGACTGAACGACAAGGGCTTCCACAACATCTTTTACTTTTTCGTCTTTGATATGTTCTTCTTTCACTGGTTCTTCAATTCTCGATGGTGTTTCCTGAGACGTAACCGGAAGATTAAAACTGGAAACATGAATGCGTTTATTCAAGACTTGATTATATAATTTCACCTTGACTTCGTCAGACTCTTTGCTTAGGAGAATTTTTTTCATTTCTTTGTCTAAGTCCGTTAACGTTTCCTCTGATGGCATATGACGAGAAATTCGTTCTTCGGGAATCAGAACCATTTTCTTGGCAAATTCCATTATTTCGTAAGCAGAGTCGTTAACACACTGAGAGCAGCAGGAATCAACACACCTAAAAATCCCCCTTTTTGAATAAGGAGTTTCCTCTTTTATACAGAGGTGTCTTTTTTCGAGAGAGTGCTCGTAAGGTGTGCTTATATCGTTGCAATGAATGTTTCTGGGAAGGAGTAAGCGGAACATTTCCTTTTAACGTATTCATACAAACTTCGCATATGGCTTTAATTCCATTTTTTCTACATTTTGATATTAGGTGTTTTAATACTTTTCTTGAACAGTGTTGAATAATACACAAAAGTTGGACCTGTTGCTTAGACAGTGTCATGATGAAAACTGAGACTTATTTCATTTCACCGAGGTTGATAGATTACTTGAATGTCTCCCGGCAGTATCTGGGAGCGTAATCTTAATTCTTCCTTGGTCTCAGGTTTTAGATCAATCAATAAATAGCTGTAAGGCGATTTTGTGGCATCCATATAAACTTCTTGAAAATATTTAAGTTTGCTAGGGTACAATTGCCTCCCTAAATGAGAGTTTGATTCACATCTCTTCGTGTTTTAAACAGAAACAAGTAATGAGCATTCAAGGAAATTTCTCGCATTTCTTTGCCTTTATGAAAAATATTTTGAGTAATGAATATCACAGAAAAATTGAAATGATGACTCCCTCTGGTGAACAAGTGCGCTAATTTTTTATCGCTTCCGCATTCAGTCATGAGATCGTCAATAACAAACAGCGTTCTTCCTTTCACATAGTCACGGAAATTGGAGGGGAGGCCTTCCACAAATGTCACGTTTTCTATTTCATCATACAATGCTTGGTGAACCACGTACAACCACACCACATGTTCGGGAGGGGAGATATAACTTTCGCTTGATGCTGAAGTAAACGTTTTACAAACTGAGTCTTCCCACAGCCAGTAGGACCCGCTATCAGAGCAGTGAAAGGATGTTGTAGTCTGGGCACTTCCATGTCGTCAACTGAAGTCATTAAAAAAGATACAAAAATAATTTAAAGACACATAAAATAGATTTCAATCAATTTTTATTTTAAATTTTAAATTTTGATACAATTCGAAATTTATTTCGAACGAAATGAAAGACACGCAGGTCGTTTGTTTCAGATTTCCATCGAAAATTTCTTACAATAGAGTACAAGCTTTTTCCACGACATCTAGAATAGAGGAAGAAAATACAAAATTGGCCACATACAGCCGTATGTGGAAACGAACTTTGAAGAGGTACGTCATTAAATTTAACAGTATTAAACTTGGATACAAATCTGACAATAGGTCCTTGAAAATATTCAGGAGAATGTCCGAAAGAATAAAAAAATTCCATTGTTTTTGGGTTTGTCATATACATAGCCAACCTGTGTTTTCCAGGATTTTCATACCGATCCGTATTCCCAACAAGGCATGCTGGGAACTTGACAGTTCTCTTGGAAAGTCTGTCACAGGCAAACACTCCTAGGAAGGATCGTCTTGTTACGTGATCTTGTTTTAGGGACTTTGTAATTTGAACACTGTTCATTTCTTCAATTGGAGAAATCACAAAGAATGTTTCTGGACTTGGAAATTTCAATAATGTTCTGGAATTTGCATAGATTAGCACAGAAATGGTTTTTGCTAAAGCTTTTCCCAATTTGATTTCAACTCTTAAATTTCCTTGTTGGATCAGGTTCATATACCCTCCATCACACACTTCGGGACTGAGATTCAATGCATAAAGAGTGTATCCCGTGGAAAATTCCTCTCGATCGATATATATTCCACAATCTTGACCCAGTTTCTCGGTTCAATTTATGCTCTGTGAGGATACGTGTTGCTCGAGGACGAAATCACTCTTTCGTTTAAACTAACATCAACTTGGGAAAACAGAGAATGAAGAAAACACTTAATGGGCCCCACTGGCTCTTTGTCAGCTATGACAGAATTGTCAGCTTTCACAATTTTAATTTTCACGTAGAGTTGGCTGGAAGACAGATCCATGTATTCTTCTCCATTCCCAGAAATATTAAATTCCAGAGGTCCTCCATCTCGAATGTTGACCAAGGGGTGATATTCGATCCATTGTCCTTTTTCTATGCTCGTTTGGGTGGGCGGTAAAGCAAATAAATCAAGTTCCAACTTCAAACATACGGAAGAATGACTGTGAATCAGAGCCATGGTTTACGGATCAAAAATATCGTGTGCTGTCGTCTTGGTTTTCTTTGAACGAATGATGCGTTTCTTCGTAATTCTCTTCCCTTTAACGCTTCCTCCCAACATTTTCTTCACTTTATTAGCTGCTTTGTCAGTGATAATTTGTCCTGCTTCTTTAGCTCGTTGTTTGGCTGCTGATTTTGCATCCTTTAATTGCATTAAATCATTTGAAAGGTCGACCCCTGTTCGCAAAACTTGTTTTCCAAGCGTTTTTGCACCTTGCTTGAATAATGGTACCGCCGTTCTAAATAATGAGCGAAAAAGTCCTCCAAGTCTTTACCCTTTTGTAAGGGGTGCTCCTTGATAGTAGGTTAAACCTTTTCCAGTTTGAGTGAGGTAATAATCCTCGAAGGATTTTCTACAACAGCGGTATGATTCATACATGACTACAGAGCCTTGAGGCAAAAATGAAGTTTCACGATCGCTCTCCCACGTTCAAATGGTACTAATTGTACCGAGTGATTCCTTATAACGATTTCTACGGTTTGGAAATGTTTTCATGCTAGAGGCAAATAATGCGGGCGGTCGTATAAGGCGCTCACCACATCTCCGTCTTCTCCGCTCACTTTAACGATGCGAAGGAGAGGAGCAACCATGTCTCCCACAGGCTGAGGATTCATAATACCGCTGTGCACATACAATAGGGAAAGCGATGTGTTCAGATATGCTACGAAATTTCCATGACTTGTGACATCACTCCCTTCTGATGCTGGATACACTCCAGGTTGAAAACCTGGAAATTCAGCTATTCCAGGAAATAACTGCAGCTGAGAACTAAGAGTTAGAGCTGCTTTGACACGTCTCGTGGTTTTATTAAAAAACATAGTATTTTTTTGACCAATGTTGGGACATGGCTTTTACCACGTCTCCCACAGAATCATAATATCCAGCATGGATTTTTGCTGCTTTCAGTTGACTTGGACCGAGACCGTAAGCAAAGGAATTTGAATTTACATTCACATTAAACCAGGAATGAGGGTAGATGTGTTCGACGAGTCCCACTTCCCAGTCACCATTGAGTTCGATCGGGGAAGGAAGGCGCGTGATGAAATGAGAAATTTTATTGTCTGAAAAGTAGCGGAGAGAGCTGTCGCTGGGTAACGTTAGATAGAACTCATGTTGACGTAGGATGTTTCATGTAAAAAAAAGGTCGGTTTTATAGAGAGGTCAAGTCTTCCGCGGGGATCCAAGCATTAAATTTATCAAGATACCCTTTAAATTTAACAAAGTATTCCATTTTTCCTTTTCTTTTACGTTTCTTTAGAACACGTTCCACAGGAAAGGTCTCGGAGAGAGTAACGTTTTGAAGCTCTTCGGCGTAAACAGTTCCTTCCAACTATTCGTTCAATAAATCTTTAACTTTATAGACATTAGGGGATCTGGGAACAAGACCGCTCACAACAAAGATTTCTTCCGTCCAATTTGATTCGTATCCTTTCTCAAATGTCAATTTCACTTTACTAATCCTCACGTTATCTCCCACCTGAAATTTATAGGACTGTTTTTCCCTCTTGAGATCACCGTACAGATTGAGAAACACTTGCTTTTCATTATCTTTGTTTACATTTACAGGTTTCATTTTTACACTTCGATGGGGAGAATGATTGTAACTATGGACTAAATCGTTGAGCACGTCTACGAATTTAAACGTATTTTGACTTGTAAAGTATCGCCACATGCGAGTTTTGAGCGTGCGATTGAATCTCTCCACAACACTTGCTTTCGTCTCGTTGTTCGTCGTAAAGAAATGCTCACCGTGCTGTGCTAAAAACCTTTGAAACTCTTTATTCTTAAATTCAGTTCCTTTGTCTGTTTGAAGTTTTACTGGTTTTCTATCTTGGGAAATCTGGGAAAATGCTTGAACGATATGGGACCCCGACTTTTGCTTTAAGGGAATCGCCCATGCATATTTGGAAAATATGTCAATTCATGTTAACAAGTAACGATATCCATCGTTATATTGTCTCAAACTGGAGACATCAGCTTGGTTTGCTTGAAACTGTTGTCCTATTTTATTCACCATCACTCTATTTCTCGGAAAATGTCGTCTCACCGGGTTGTGAAGGGTGTACGTTTTCTCCGCTTTCAACCGTTTCATGACGTCTTTTTGCTTGACGCCTTCTTTTTTGACAGCACGGTAGAAAGCATCGAGACCACCAAAACTTTCTACTTTCTGAGTTGATAGATACGTCTCTTTCATCATTTCCTCCATTACAACAGTTCAACGAGAGACGATCCACCGTAACAGAAAAAACTCATGTTCACACAAACTCGATCACAACTCAAATTACGTCCGATCTCCCTCACACACCTTTTTAAAAGAAATTCCAAATCCCCTAAAACATTTTTATCACCGTGAAAAAAACCTCTTCCTCTTTCAGGTATCGTTTTCCAATGGTCGGGGGGTCTAGTGGGAAGAATGCAAGCTTTCTAAACGAAGGGTTATTGGTTCGAATCTCGCTGGGAACATCAGAGCATTTAACACCTCACACAAGTTCTAAAAATATACGTTTTATAAAATAAAGACAAGAAATAATACACGAACAAATTACGAATTTAAAAAAAGAATCCTAAATTGTTTAATCAAAAAGTTATTAAATCTGAATTAAAAACACGAAAGGATTTCCCAAAATATTTGTCAAAGTTCTTATCTCCAGAGATAAGACATTTCCGGTAGGCTCACTCGAGAGGAGCTTCACCCCTCCCTCCCTGCATTTAGGGTTCAGTGGAATAGTTTATCACATCCACTCTGAAAGAAATGACATCTCAATATTCCCTTGTTGTCAAACGCATGGGGTGAAAAACAAGTCATCTTATCTGTTAAGCGGTTCAGATAACTTTGTTCTTGAGAAAGGGTTTGTTTGTTTACGAAACAAAGCATTTCCTTCCAAAAGTTGTGTTATCAACTTCCAGCGGTACTGAAATCAGATAACCTTCTCTAACAAATCGGGGTGAAAAGATAAGAAATTGGATACAGGAACTTGATTAGTCACACAAGACATTGAAGTCCGCTTGGTGGGGAGATTGCACTATCGCTAACAGGAAACAAAGATAACGTCTCAAGGTTTTATCTTTCCCATCAAGAAAAAAATGGCATGTGTCACTGACGATGTTTTAAAATAATTCTTTTATTCTTCGGAAATGAAATTACAAAATATTAATCATGATCACCATGCAAACGCTTTATGAGGGTTTTTTCAAGAAGGAAAAATTCATTCGTTTTACATAAAACATTTCTTGAGTAAGGGACATGGAGTAAATATTTGTTGTAAACAATAAATAATACTTGAGCAATAATGCAACGCCTGTAAAAAAATTTCCTAACACCTCACTCAAGTTCTAAAATAATACGTTTTATAAAATAATAACAAGAAATAATACACGAACAAATTGCGAATTAAAAAAAAAGAATCCTAAATTGTTTAATCAAAAAAGTTATTAAATCAGAATTAAAAACACGAAAAGATTTCCCAAAAATGTTTGTCAAAGGTCTTATCTCTAGAGATAAGACATTATCGGTAGGCTCACTAGATAGGAGTTCCGTCCCCCATTCGTGCTGCGCCCCACCGTGTCAGTAACCGTGAGGCGCTTCTCCCCTCCCTCCCTGCTGCGGCCCTCGTGAGGAGCAACCGTGAGGAGCACAATGTTAAGTGAAGGGGCCTAGAACATAGCATTTCTTACTACTAATATATTTACACATTCTTTACATCCCCTCTACAAAAAAGATAAGGCATGAAAAAATGGTGCATTTTTACCACCACTTTCTTGAAAACTGTGAAAATTGTTTCTTACTAAATTAGGATTTTTGCCCCACCAAGCCACTAGTATAAATAATAATAATAAAAGCCGCCAATGCAATTTATGCACAGCTCAGGCTTGGTCGGATATTGTTGCCACCCTTCGTGACGCAGCTCAGGAGTTAGTAAGGGACAATTAGTTTTTTAGGGGAGGTTCAGTAGCGCTCACCAGTTATGAATTCTGCTTAGATATCCCTTGACCTCTGGATCGCTAAAGTGGAACAAATGGTTTTCATCTTCTTCAGGTAGAGTCTGCTGCAAAATGGCCTAATTGCAACGTTGTTAAGGGCCCCATGAGCCAAGGACGCCGACGATAATAGCGTCATCTTAACTGAGAAAAACTGCCTCCTCAGCATCTTGGCTACCGGCTGGTAATTTTCCCTTTTGTTGGTTCTGGCTTCGATGGAGGCGCTGGTCCTGTTTTCAGAAGGGACAGCAGCGCCCGTGGCGCAGTGGTCTAAGCGATAGGTTCCGATCATTCGTCCGAGTTAGTTCCGGGTTGGAATCCCGGTGAGGCATGGATGTTGTGTTTGTCTTACGGCACTGGCTCTCTCCCTTCCCTGGAACCCGCAGCCCTAAATTGCGGACGGGCGACTGCTTATAGATCATTGATTTGCTCACGGTGGCCGTTTAACCTCGAATTAAAGAAAACAAAGAAGACGGCCACATCGAGAATGGCAACAGTACTTCCTTTGACTTAGACCAGGTTCAGTTGTTCGTTACCTATTCACTGGTTATCTGACCACCTCTAGGGGCCTGCCTCATGCTTGACTCTTTCCACGATGTTATTGTGGCGATGGTTCCACGCACCGCTAAATTGTCTGCACAGTTAAGCACATGTGGTAGTGTTCCATTCATGTGCCCGCACCTCCTGCAGGACTTGTGACCGTGCAGATACCACCTCCAGCAGGCGTTTAGTGGTAAGAGGTTCAGCCTGGGTCGTTTCATGAAGCGCCAGTCACGGAACCTAACGTGCTCGCCGGTGTATGGAAATCGCGAGATCTCAGGGGCTGGAGCCACACACTCCATAACCTTACCCTGGTAAGCTGGCCGATGATGGTTCTTCGAAATGTCTCCCGTAACATTGAAAGGAGCTGGTTCCGCTGTCTGATTCTGATAACTTGTCCGTGCCACTCGATTGGGCGAGAGTGTTCCATATGGAACTGCCACGCGATCTTTACTCGTAGGAGAGTTTTGCGGGCCACAGTCCACGTGTCCGAGGCAACTTTACCAGTTTGTCTGTACCTATCGTCCATATGGCCTGAAAGATGCTTACCTACACTGAAGAGCAATTGAATTAGGGATACCTGTCCAGTAACGTGTAGCACCACCTTTCGCCCTGATGACGGTGGCGATTCGTCTCGGCATGGAGTCGACAAGACACCGGAAGCTTTGGGAAGCCATACTGATTCACGACCCCTGAAAAAGCTCCCACAGTTCACGAAGATTTGATGGAGGTGGGTCAGAGCCTCGAACATCTCTCTAGATGGCATCACAAATGTGCTCGATGGGATTTAGGTCAGGTGACCTAGCTGGCAAAAGAAGCGAGGTCACGTCGTTGGAGTGTTCATCCAACCATTCGGATACAATTCGGGAGCAATGGCACGGTGCAATGTCTTGTTGCAGGATGAGGTCCCCAGTGGGATGTTAAAGACGCACAAACGGGAGCAAATGGTCGTCCAGGATATCCCGGTAACGCTGACCTGTGATTGACGATGTCACACGTACCAGGGGTCCCATTTCAGTCCACGTAAACAGTCCCCAGACGAGAATGCCACCCCCACAAGTTTGAAGAGTTCCCAGCTGGCAAGAAGGATCCATCGCTTCATGTGGTTTGCGCCGAACTCATATCCTGCCATACGCATGTACCAACGTGAATCTTGACTCATCAGTCCAGGCAACATTTTCCCACATGTCTAGGTTCCGGTGGCGATGTTCCCGCGCCCTTGCCAATCTTTCCACCCTGTGATGTGCGGTCAGCAGCTGTACCCTCGTGGGACGATGGCTTCTGTACCCCATAGCGAGGAGATGGTCCTGGATGGTGTGGCTGCTTACACGTTTTTGTGCACCAGCGTTAAATTGCCGAGTGATTTCTTGCTCTGTGGCCCGTCTATCCGTGGTTACAATGCGAGCTAGCCGACGACGACCCCGCTCATCCACATGCTTTGTCCACGGCAGTTGGCGCTTGCAGGGATGGTTTTACCGGATTCAATGTACTCACGGTACACCTGTGTCACAGTTGCTAGTGAAAATCCCAGTGCCTACACGACTTTCGAGAAGGAGTGACCCATTCTTTGGGCCTCGACAATTTTCCCACGATCAAATGCGCTTAGATCCTTCGTCTTACCTATACTGCGTCCGACTCGTACTGATTGCCGTCGCATGACTCCTTATATTGTAGGATCGCTGCATACGTCATGTCGTTTCCGTTTACAGGGCCGCCCACAGCGCCACATTTTCATAACGCCAGCTGTCTCTAATTCAATTGCTCTTCAGTGTATGTCCTATGGCTGTAGTTCACGCTGGATCCTCCTTTGGGTGTTGGTCTTCAGATACTCCAGCGTTAACTGCCAGATCAAGAAGTTTCGCGAGAACAAGAGCTTGTTGGCATTATCAGTTGCATGCAAGTCTGTATCCTCAGCTAGGTTCGGGAACAAGCAGCAGTCCTGTTGTCGACTCCCGTGATGTAGTCATTGGAAGCGTCAGTTGGTACGCACAGCAGACCTTTAAGCTCTTGATTGAGGAAGCCGTCTAGGTCTTCCAATCAGACTTTGAGTAGATGCCAGGCCTGAGATAGAAAGCCAAACTCGGAAAAGAGAAGATCCTTAGTGCACCTAGTTTTTGGCAAGGGCTCAACTTACTCCGAGTGATAATGAAGTACTTTTCCGCTGCCTCTTTGAGGTGTCCATCGTTAGGGCAGACGTTGAATCCCATGGGCTTACCGAGCATCTTGCATGCATCTGTGTCAGCAATATGTCTAACAGTTTGCCAGCAGGACTTTAATGAAGTGCAGCGTGCGCCAACCGGAGTCTGGCCGGAGACACTAAGTGTAGCACACTTGGCTGGACTGAAAGCTACCCATGCCTTCCTTGCAAGGCCACTCCGCAAGGTTAAGTTGGTATTGAAGTTCCTCCTTGGTGTCAGCAAGGATGATGAGATCGTCCGCGTAGGCAAGACATCGGTGACGATCAGTATCTTCACTTTGAAGTTGCCGCACCAGAGTATCAATACTGTAATTGAAGACGACCCCGCTGAGTGAGCAACTCTGTCCCACGCTGCTGCTTAGATATAGGGCATCAGTGAAGCCTTCATTGGTGATTATAGAAGTCCTTTATCCGCGTTCAGGCTCTCAATCATACCGCAGAAATCTTTTTCTAGCCCAGCTGCACTGATGGCACGGAGAAGAAAAGCACGGGATACCGACTCTAACTCCTTGTATCAACAAAGAGTTCTTTGTGCTGGATCTTGAACGCACTTGGCCTTCTCTCAAGAACGGATGTGTATTCGTACACACCGTCGTGATGAAGGTGTCTCTTTTGACAGAAGGAGAGTGCGTCGTTCCCGGTAGTCCAATTGATTAGTTTCCAGCAAGGCATTTAGAGAACAATTTGAGCACTGTGCTGCAAAGACTAATCGTCACCAGATATTTAAGTCCTCCGGGTCCCCAGACTTGGGAAGAAGGATGGTCTTCATCTTCTTTTAGGTTCTTGGTGTCCCCCAATGCTTGAAACAGATGTTGAATGCCAAAGTGAGAACATCAACCTCAGGGTCGAACATACGCCAATGTTTACATGTAAGGTTGTTAGACTCCGGTGCTGTGCTGTTGGCACTCAGTAACTTCCTCCTGACTTCGAAGATGCTAAAGGGTGTCAACTCGACCGGGTTCCCAGTGGTGAACTCCGGGAAGAAAGTTTCATCAACCTCCTTGAGTGGCTAAATTTCTTTGAACTGGTTGTTGACCTCCTCTTCGACCTGGCAGTGGACCCCATCCATCTGCAATATCGCTCGAGCAGCTTTTTTCCTGTTCTTGCGATAGAGCTTTTGGATTGCCTTAGAATCCTCACACGGGTCACCACTGTTAACAGGGGGACCACCAGCAGTGACGGGTGGGACTCTCAACGTTGTTCCGACGAAATCGGTGATCTAATCTAGGGGCAATCCGAAATGGTCCCAATTGTCCTCTCCGACATCTGCGCTTAGGTGCTTATGCAACCTTGCACGGAACTCGACACTCCGAGGATTCTGAGAAACTTGAGGTGGAGTATCGTTGCGAGGATGCTGCTGCTGCTGGTAGATATCCGGGTCCTGATGGATGGGCGTCTCTACTTCGGTGGGTCTAGTTGCCGTAGAGGCGGTGGGTTCCTTACTGCTAGCAGGCTGTGGCGGGCGAACGGGTTCCTTACTCAACCATTCATAGTCTAGAAATCTTTATTCTGTGAAGTGCTCGTATCATACACACTGCCAAGCTGGAGGGTCGTCAACAGCAACAGAAATGTTCGATTCACCGTCACCAATGGATACTGTTGAGGCTTCGCTCAAAGTAGAGCTTTGTTTATTGCATACTCTTCTATTTACTTGAAGGTGCTGTGTTGCTGTATTTTTAATTATGCAACCACAAATTGTACATGTTTTGCAGTTTTTATGTCCAAGTTTTGTAGGAATAAAAACACGTTCCTCATACTTGCTATGCGAAGGTCTTCAAGCGTACGAGTACGACATACTGTATTTGAAAATCTGTGCGTCATTCCCAAAAATGTGATTACCTTGACATAGACTTCAACTTAAAAAGATGTATTGAAGCTGTGGGCACAACTGATAAAAGCATATAGACTGCCATGCTTGGTATGTTAGCATACACCTCTCAACTACAGGAGTCAAATATTGACACAGGGGATCAGCCCAGGTTTTAGTAGCAACACTGACAGTCCAAGTCGATCGTAGCACACTGCCGATGCGAAACAGAAGCATTGTTGTCTTTCGGCAACCCTCTGACTTGCTTTTTATATTTTCTGTAGATTACCGCTTAACTTGATAAAACGAGTATTCATTAACAGAAAATCATATTAATAATTATTATGAATTTTAGATTTCATTTATCTCTATTCTCTTAATTTAAGAGTTTAAACACGTCGCAATATCTTAGTAGGAGGCATATTTTAAAATCTTTCAATTTATAATTTAACGGAAATTGCAGAAACATGTCGTTAGAGTAGGACTTGAGATCATTAAAAAATTTGCGGTTTTTAGTTTAAAAAAAAAGTCTATGTGCAAACTATGCAAACAGGGTTTTAATTTTTCCTCCATTTTAAGCTGAAATATTTCACTCGCTGCGTACCTTAGTGGTGAGCAGTAAGAATTAAATTTGAGTATCTTCCATTTTTGCCCAAAAGAACGAAGCACCCAGCAGCGATCATCAAATCGAGAAGAAAATCGGTGAGCGCAATGTACACGTATAAGAAAGGAAATATGTGCAATTCCGAACCAGTTTGGCCATTTATTCGAATAAATCAGCCACACGGGTGGAAAAAGTCCGAACACTGTAGCCCCAACTCTGTCTCGGATACAAGCGGTTACCCTGCGTGGCATAGGCGCATACTGTTTGTGGATACTGTCCTGAGTTATAGCATGCAATATGGTGTCCAAATTGCAGGCCAGTTCTTTGACATTCCGTGATGGGGGAGTAGGTGGCTCCCTATCATGTTCCAAACATGATCGATCCGCTACAGGTCTAGCTATTGGGTTAGCCATGAAAGGGTGTCGACATTATGCAGGCATGCCTGCCAAAGCCATGTGTGGCATGACATTATCCTACTGGAAAATAGCTCGGTGATCTGCGACGGGATAGGTAACACTACAGGTCGTAGAATGTAGTCGACGTACCGCTGAGCTGTGAAGGTTAGACAGAAGGTAACCAAAGCCGCCTGGATATCGTAGGAAATGGCTTCCCTGACAGCCCATCCCGCAGTGCGATCCGTGTGCTGTTCCACGGTAAAGGCAATGTCCGTGCGCTGACCGACTCGTCTCCAGACACGTATGCGCTGGTCATCGGCGCCAAGTGCAAACCGTGACTCCTCACTGAAAACAACATGCCACTTGACCATCCTACGTTGATCGAGCCCAACATCACTGCAACCGGTGCCGGCGATGGTCAGTGGTAGGCAGCAGAGTAGCCTCCTCGAATGTATTCCCCGTGCCGGAAGTCGTCTGCCAACGGTCCGGATTGTCACTTCCATACCTGTATATGAAACAACATGGCCACGGATGGTCGAAAGCTTCGAATTCGGTTCGGTTCGTGCGGTTCTCACAATTGCTCAATCCTTACGTTCTGTCGTTTTCATCGGCCGTCCAATACCCCCGTGCCGCTGGCTTGTGCCGTCCTCGACCCATTGGCGCCAACATTGTCCGTATGACGCGGCCCGATCCGATTGCCTTGTAATACGGCGACCTGACAGACCGGCCTTTCACAGCCTAATTATACGTCCTTTCCCCAACCCCCTCAACTGCTAGCATTACGTAGTTTCGACGTCGCGGCATCCTCACAATCCCTGGATGTTAATGCAACCTCAATTCGCTGTCACAGTTGTCCTTGCGTGGGAGCTTGGCTCTTGATATAGCCTTCTCGATGCGTGGCTCCCATCTGCTGTGGCGGGCCACTATTTCGTCACTGTGCGGTACGTTTTAGTCATTTGCAAATTTGGCGCTGAGGTACTTGCATACAGAGTTTCATCAGCGTTGAACAACTTTCTCGGGGTGCTTCGTTTCCCCCCTAAGGAGTGTATTTCTTCAGTCACAAAGTTTAGTCTGAATTTTTCGCTCTTGCGTACTAAGTATCTCAAAGGTTGTACAGATATGTACACGTACATCAAGCACCTAGGGAAAGAAAGTTCTTGAGAGTTAAACAAGCTGAACTACAATTTTGCACGGTTTTTTTTGTCGGTTAACAAGCTGAACTATTTTGCACGTTTTTTTTTTGTCAGTTAAGAAGCTCAACTTCTATTTTGCACGTTTTTTATGTACACGTACATCAAGCACCTAGGTAAGTTCTTGCAAGTTAAACAAGCTCAAATTCTCTTTTGCTCTCCCTGAGAAATTGCGATTTTGCTCAGCACACGCGACAGCCATTTCGTAACAGTAAAACGAAAATGAAAAATAAAAAATAAAAACGCACGCAAAACATCTTACCATTCAGAGAGGGAAACGTATGAAATTGATATTTTAAAACGTGAGCGCAAATAAGAAGGATTCGATATAAATCCAAGGGCTCATTCAAGAACTGTAGGATTTTGTTTCACTTTAGCCAAAATTTAAATAATCGGACAAACTCTTATTCGTACCCTGTAAAGATTTTTCTGAAATTCACAAGCCCCTCTCGACGACTGCTTTCATGAATTAACGAAGCATATTTCTCATACAACCTTCTTCATGAAATGACTGAAAGAAACCTGCATTTCGCGAATTTGTCGTACTGCAGGAAAATTCTCAATTATCAGAAACTTCCCGCAATTCTTTTTTATATTGTCGGTAATTTTAATGGAATAATTCTATTCCTACTTTTTCCGTATCCATATGACGCAAAATTTCTGGTAATAAGAGAGATTCGCGGGAATACTTCAGGTTACATTAACTGTTAAATTTTAATCGTCGGTTGAAGGATCTGATTTTGAAGTTAGATCGGATATTGTGTATAGCATACCGCATGAATTTCGGTTATCGTGGCTGAGGATATCTCCTTTTCCTTCACCCCCCCCCCCCACATTTTATGCACTAGCTCTTACACTGCTCCAATTAACTCATCCTCTGCTCCTACATCCGATATGGCACTATCAATCACTGCCAAATTACGGGCAGGGTGAGTTCATTGGAGCAGTGGGTCAACTGCAATTTGAAAGTTCAAAAAATTTGCAATACTCTCTATCGTAAAAGACACAGGAATCGATTTTGATCAAGGGTGCAACATCAAGAGTGTTGGCAAGTAGCCCTCCTCCAAATTATCTGACTAAAATTTAGCAAAATGCTCTCTCTCAAGTCACGCAATGTATCTACACAAAAGTTATGAACTGCTTTTTACCATACTACGTAGAGCCTGGCGAGCGACAGCTGTAATTTCTGGCTATCAGCAGAAATATAACTCACCACAGTTAAATTGTCATAGAAATATGAACGACCATATTTTTTGCAGTTTGCCAATTTCAAATGTATAATTCGTTAACTATTGCGCAGGACCTAGTGAAGTTTTTTCATGCTTTACAACCGTAGGTTGAAGAAGCGTACATGCCACAGCTTTGTCCGGCTGTCCGTCCGTTTGTCTGTCCGTCTGCACGATAACTCACGTAAATATCGTACGATTTCGATATAATTATAACATGTTGTTTGGGACAACCTGAGCACGAACGCTTTTGAAAATTTTCAAAGTGAAGTCAAAGATCAGGGCATAGGTGTGGGATTCATTTCCCGACCTTCTGCATGATTGCTTGCGGAAAACTGCATTGACTAAGTTCAAAATTTAGTATGTTATGCTGAACCAACATTAGGAAAATTTCGATGGGCGACGATTGAATAGGTAAATTAAAAAAAGTCCGATTCAGTTAGATAAAAAGTAGCTTGGCGCCGCCTGGCCTTGAAATAAAGTGGCCTGGCACTGCTAGGCCCCGCCAAGCCTCGAACACACTCCTATGTGGACCCTTTAAGACAAAGGCTATCACAGCTATCAAGAGTAAATTTTATATTTAGGAGTTTTGGGAAACAATACAGGGTGTCCATAAATGAAGTATGCAACTTAAGTATGCTATTGAAAGAACTACAACGAATAACAACTTACTTTTAATGCCCAAACACATGGTAACTGTGAAAGTGTTGTTTTAAAATGTCAGTAAGTCTCCACGTGCTCTCCGTTGGTTGCTCGCAGGATGTCTGAACGATAGTCCAGTTCCACCCACGAACGCTGCAGAATATCAGGTGTAACAAGGAGGAAGGCTGCGGTAATGCGTTCTTTGAGTTTAGTGACAGATGTAAACTTTTTCTTGTACACAATGTCCTTAATAAAGCCCCAAAGAAAAAAATCGCATGGGGTAATATCAAGAGAACGAGTTGGCCATGCCATCGGATCCCCACGTCCAATCCAACACCCTGGAAAATGGTGATATAAGGATCTGCGTACATCCATAAACCAGTGCGGGGGCCCTCCATCTTGCTGGTAAATGATGTCGTGAATATCCTGGAGTTGTGAAAAGAACCGTATATGCCCCAGCTTTGTCGTACAGGCCAAAAAACCAGTGCAGATGCACTCCATCTTGCTGGTAAATGATGTCTTGAATATCCTGGAATTGTGGAATTGCGAATTGTCCTAACATGTCCAGGTACGATATGCCAGTAACGGCTTTTCAGCAAAGAAAAAGGGCCCTATCACTCTGTCTTCCATTAGGCCAGCCCAAACATTAATCTTCAGGCTATCTCTCTCGTGTGCTACGACCACATGGGGATTCTCCGTGCCCCAGATTTGGCAGTTTTGTTTATTCACTCTGCCAGAAACATTGAATATGCACTCATCGCTGAAACAGATCCGTGAAAAGAGTATGGGGTCTTCGTCAATGCTATTAGGCATATCTACCGCAAATGCTTTTAGACGTGATAGATCATTTGGTCGAGGTTTTTGCACTAACTGCCATTTTTATGTACACAGGCGTAAAAGTCTATCCAGAACCTTGTCAACCGTTGCTCGCGTTACCTTAAGTATTTCGAGCTCACGACTGGCGACGCCGACGAACTTCGACTTCCTGTTGTTTTGAATTTATTTATCCATTGTTCGATGGTCTTCATGTCGGCGGCTGTCGCTTGTACTCCGTTCTGAACTTACGTTGAACTGTTGTTAGAGATTTGGACTCCGCAAACCAAGGCTCACACGATGCTTCTCTACTGGAGAAGCCATGTCTGTGGTATTCCGTGTTTGACGAGATTTTTCATTGCATGAGACACCTAGCCCTGTCTACCATCTGACTTAAACTTTAACACTTGCCACGTCAATTGATATTAAAGTAAGTTTTTAAAAGAAGAAATATTGTCTTACTTGACGTTAAGTAAGTATTTTTAATAGCATACTGAAGTTGTATACTTCATTTATGGACACCCTGTACTATAAAACATTACCTTTCTCCTGTTCTTAAAAATAATTGAAAGTTAATATTAGTTTAAAAGATTTCAAGTTCCAAAGCATTCCTGCCCTTCAAAAAATCATGAAGTCAAAAATCAGGAAAGAGGTCCGTTAGCTTTCCAGAAAATCATCACCAGAGCAACAGGCTTTACCCAGTCTGTACGTGTATGTCACACGGACTGCTAGCTTTATGAATTATCTATCGTACAGAGCGTACAATAAGTTATTCTGATATCCGTCTCACGTAACTTATTTAAATATGGACGAAATCCGGATTCTGATAAATTCCTAAAAAGTCTAACTACGTATACCTCGCCAGGTAGTGAAATGGTATAAGCGCTGCCTTATGACTGTTCGTCCTAGAGAGTCGAGGTACGAATCCCGGTGGGGTATGTATGTTGTGTTTGTCTTACGGCGCACTGTCTTTCGCTTCCCTGGTACTAGCTGTCCTAAATTAGGGACGGCGACCGCGCTTTATGTCCTTCTTGATAGTGGATCTTGACATACGTCAGTCATCCAGCTGAAATGTGAAAACGAAATGTTGAAAGAAATTTCGCTTGTCTTTAAACAATCGGCGTAATGATATTTTACTTGCTTTTATCTTTTTTAGAAAAAAGAAAGATTCAGAATCTGCGTAGAGTGGATAAATAGCCCGAAAACATTCCTGTAAAAGAATTAAATATTCCCATCAGACAAGTGTTTCATCTTACTATGATAATTACACGGAACAAATGATGAAGTTCAAATTACGTAATCTGGTCTTCGTCAGAACCACAGAAGAGTAAAATCTAAGAATAGAAATAAAAGTCATCCGAATCTCTTTCCCTTTTTCATTTTTCAAAAGGCAGGTATTAACAACAAACAGAAAAATAGTGGAATAATCATAGCATGAATACATTACCACTTTCTCCCGCATTTCTATCCAGGTACTGTCAATTAAGCTATCTCATTTCTTTAATACTATACACTTGTCATTAGTTTTCTTTAATACTATACACTTGTCATTAGTTTTCTTTAATACTATACACTTGTCATTCGACACTTTTAAATGTCCAATACTCTTGTCATTAGACATTTCTTTAATACTGTACACTTGTCATTAGACACATAAAATATTTTATAGGAACTCATTGACTCCTTTGCATTATCCTGCAGCAGATTGAGTCACAGTATTTAACTTCCTTGTTAATATATATGCAATTTTTTCTGAATCAAAAATGTCTACTATGTCTCCTGGGAAAGTTGTTGAAGGCTGACGTATTCTAATGTTCATATTACTGTTTCAATCGTGCTAATCGAACTTATTTTTTCGATGCTTTAGTAAACATTCAGTGAACTATAATATTTTACAAGGGGTTTGGCGTGAAATGGAATATGAAAATTCTTCATCGAAAACCTTAAACTACGGAAAAATGTTGAAGAACATGTCCTTCTATGAAAATTAAAACCTAAACAATCATTCAGCAAAATGTAACATTGCCCTCTGAGTCTTGGACTAGAAATCATGCGGTTGCTGCTTTGAAGACTTGAAGACCCCCACATGAGTAATTGGATGTCAGAAACGTTCACTCTTAGCAGTAAACTCATGGAGTTTGCATTGTGGGATATTCTTGAAGCTGAGTAGACGAGTGATGTTTTTTATATACTTCTGATTTTGCTCATATCATTTATTATTCTGTCTGTGATGTTAAATCAAAATTTGCCCTATTCAGAACAAATCTTTAGAAGTTGGTGAACGGTTTGGAGATTGGTGAACGGTTTTGTCAAATATAATTTTATTGATCTTTACAGGTAAGAAGCTGATATTTTACGAGTACTTATTTGTTTTTAGTGCCACATGAACATACTACCAAATCAATGCACAATTTTCACGTCATTTATAAATTATGTCGAGGTCAATAATTATTTGATTTTACAGTTTGTATGAACTTATAAACAATTTTAAAGTTGTGCTCGCTATGAAATTCCAGACATTGTCTTTATAGTTGACACATGTTCTACTTGTGAATTAAGGGATTTTGTTTTCTATGGTGTTAATCGTATTGTTTACCATATTTGCCTAAAACAGCTCACAGTTTAATGTTCAAAAACAAGGAAACGTATATTTTGAATGCCACTCAGTGCCAAACAAAAATTAATATATAGACTGAAGAGCAATTGAATTAGAAACAGCTGGCGTTATGCAAATGTGGTGGTGCGGGCGGCCCTGTAAACGGAAACGACATGACGTATGCAGCAATACGACAATACAAGGAGTGATGCGACTGGAATCAGTAAGAGTCGGAGGCAGTATGGGTAAGACGAAGGATATAAGCGCATTTGATCGTGGGCAATTTCTCGGAGCCCGACAAATGGTCACTCCATCTCGGAAGTCGTGCAGGCACTGGGATTTTCACGAGCCACTGTGTCACGAATGCATCGTGACTACATCGAATCTGGTAAAACCATCCCTGCAAGGGCCAACTGCCGTGGACAACAGCGTGTGGATGAGTGGGATCATCGCCGGCTAACTCGCATTGTAACAGTGGACAGATGGGCCACAGTGCAAGAAATCACTCGGCAATTTAACGCTGGTGCACAAAAATGTGTAAGCAGCCACACCATCCAGAATCATCTCCTCGCTATGGGGTACAGAAGCCATTGTACCACGAGGGTACTTCTGCGGACAGCACATCACTGGGTGCAAAGATTAGCATGGGCGCGGGAACATCGCCACTATACCCTAGACATGTGGAAAAATGTTGCCTGGACTGATGAGTCGAGATTCACGCTGGTGCATGTGGATGGCAGGATACGAGTACGGCGCAAACCTCATGAAGCGATGGATCCTTCTTGCCAGCAAGGTAGTCTTCAAGCTGGGGGCGTGGCATTCTGGTCTGTGGACTTTTTACGTGGACCGAAATGGGACCCCTGGTACGTGTGACTTCGTCCCTCACAGGTCAACGTTACCGGCATATCCTGGACGACCATTTGCTCCCGTTTGTGCGTCTTCAACATCCCACTGGGGACCTCATCCTGCAACAAGACAATGCACGGTGCCATCGCTCCCGAATATTATCCGAATGGTTGGATGAACACTCCACCGACGTGACCTCGCTTCCTTGGCCAGCTAGGTCACCTGACCTCAATCCCATCGAGAACATCTGGGATGTCATCGAGAGAGATGTTCGAGGCTTTGACCCCCTCCATTAAATCTTTTTGAACTGTGGGAGCATGTTCAGGGGTCGTGGATCCATATGACTTCCCAACGCTTCCGGTGTCTCGTCGAGTCCATGCCGAGACGAATCGCCGCCGTCATCAGTTGAAAGGTTGTGCTACACGATACTAGACAGGTATCTCTAATTCAGATACTCTTCAGTGTATATATAAATATTTATAATGTAATAAAAATGTACCAAACAAAAGTTATTAGAGCATTGATCTGACATTCGCCTTTTAATTAAGCTGTCTTCTCAAATAGACTGTTTAAATTGCCGATGGTCGTAATCCAAGTGGTGACCGAAGTTTTCTGCGCACCTGAAACAGAGAGGTTCACACTGCAGCAGAGTTTTATGAAGACGACGGCAAAAGTTTCCTTCCTCATGTAATCTCAGCAGTACCGACAATAAACCTTTCACCAGTGAAAAGGACTCTCATGTATTTTATTCTGTGCTCCATGGACCAAGGCCTGATGGAAAAGGTGTTGTACCCATGATACAGACATCATGCAACTTCATATAAACAAGTGGCTCAAATATATTTATCTCATTTCTTAGGTTCATCGCCATTGTCATACTCCCTTTAGCAGGTAATGATCAGAAAGTGTTATTATAAAGCAACCTTCTAAATGTTTACTGTTAATAAAAAGTTAAGGAGAAAGCAGCACTTTGTGATGATGATGTGTGCTCGCTCCAGTTGCGATCTGTCTGCATCTTAGAGCACGAATACATTCGTTCGAGCCGATTTCAGCCAACTTTGTAAAACTAATGTTAATGCTTTCCAGCCAGTTAAAAGTTTAAATAACGAGCTACACTAAACGAAGCAGCTGAGGAACACGTTTTGCCCTAAATTAAAAAAAAAACTGCATAGCAAGTAGCATAATGGCTAATCAACTTCATCTGAAAAGAATCTGTACAAGCACTGTTTCTGCACCCGAATTCACAGAACTGGTAATGATATAATCCATCAAAACTGACATTCACATCATGTTAACGGGTTCCATAAGCATACAATTTGGGCTAACGTGATCAGATTATGAGGGCCGTGTACTGATAAATGCAATCTGAGAGAGCTACACATTCTCTGAAAGGTGATGAATTTATCTTTTAGTTAACTAAATTTGTATCTGGTATCAGAAACTCCATACCAGAACAGTTGACATTTTCTATCTGTAAACACCCCATTCGGGTAAATACCCTTTGTACGACAGTTTATGTTTTCCATTAAACTTTAAGTTTCGTGTTACACATAGGACAGCACAATGCAATACATATCTCAAAATTAGCTTATAAAAGACATATTTTCTATTATGATAGAAAATAACCTGAGAAATGATATGGCGACCGTCATTACTATTAATGACGTGTGTTCTTGGTTGCCACGTGAGTAGCTATTGTGGGTAACAACTTTTTGGTGAAAGAGAACTGGATACTCTTTGTAGACTTCAGAACTCTAAATACTGCTGAACACAGGGCGTTGAAAATCTGAAAATTACAACTCTGTTGAAAAAACACTGTCATACTTTTTAAAATTCGAAATACGTGAGCAATCATTTCACTACTGTTAGTAAATTTTATGTTCCTTACTGCAAGACTAACAAAGTATTTTTTCAGGATTTTACTAATAGTTATATTTTCATATGTCAGAGAAATTTTATTTCTCTCTATATAAAATAGATTACACAAAATATAGCAAAATTTCAGTTGTGGGTTTTTGAACTTCTAAAACTAATCATTCTCAACACCGGTTCCTAAACGACCTGTGAAAATGTGGCTACAAGGCTTTTTTTTCCTTTCACATTTTAGTGCAACTTCATTTTAAAAGCTACTAGCTGTTTGAAAACATCCGAAATAGCGTAAGAGTAACGGAATTCCGCATCCACATAATTAGTTGGCAAAAACCATCAGAATAAAGTGCAGTGGAGGGAAACCAGGTTTTCTCGGAAAGTAAACATTTTTTGCAGCAATTGCTATCCTACCCTTTTATTGATTTTGATATACAATTGTTTTTTTTTCTTTTCCATTTTACTCATTCTGTCTTAAAATTATTTCTGCTGGACTGGCATTTCTTCGAAAGTAATGAACATATCTGCGTGGTGTATCCCAAATTTTTATTTGCTCGTTCCAATGTATGTGTTTGCATGAAATAATGGAACATATGCTTCGGTTTTTTTTTCAGTCATCCAACTGCATACATACATACATACACTGACACTTTTTCCTGCAAACGAGATGCTCCTTTAAGGTAGACAACACAAAGTATACTGAGCAATGCACAATGTTTTTCAACGTAGCGGGATGGAAATATAAAATACTTTACTTAACGAGAAATAAAAGTAGGAGAAGGTAAATTCAAAACAAAAGTTAAACCTGCAGCTAAAGCAACTTATGCGAGAAAACAGCAGGTACAAGAAATCCATGCTATCAAGTAAGAAAAATTATCATAAATTAAATAAAATAAGAAATCATTTTTGATAAGAATTTTGAAATACCTGGGGTCAAGTTAAGAAAAGATTCAATCAAATGGGAAGCATTTTGGCAAAAACGGTTGCTTTTACAAATTCGGCGTTGAATGGTTTTCCTAGTTTTCCTGGCCACAATTCCTTTTCGTGTGGTATAAGATTCAAACTTTCTGCAGGAGCAACTAGTAACTAATAATGCGGGAAACAGTTTTATATCACACATATATATTAACGCATATTTATTTCTGAGAATGGTTGTAGTTTGCAAAGTCTAAGGCACATTTCCATCATGCACATCTCCGAAGGTTTTTTTAACATTGTCATAATTATATAGAAATCCAACGCTTCGCTTTGAAATTACCGTTAAAAAGTAGAATATCGAACAACTTATTACATGCTTATGGAATTAATGCACAAAATCATAAATAAATATGAACTTTTTGTAGAATCATGGCAAAATTTGTAATTTTAAGAGAAATTAACTGCACCATGTCTTAATAATTCCAGGTAAAGGGGAAATTATTGGTTCATATTTACATCGCCAGATATTTTTAGGAAAACACTTGAAGACACTGCACCGGAGTTAGAAGTGCTCATCAGGAATCATCAGGCTTTTCCCAATTAAAGTGTGGGCAAATTAAGTCTTGATTAACAGGAGCTCATAATTCCCGGTATATGTCCATACTAAGCTTTATGAAACTCAGTAAGAGCGAGTTCAGCATTTTATTACAGAGTAGTGTGACACTGAATGTTAACCGTAGCTCGAATGTCTGCATGCATTTGGCAACTAGACTTCTTTTAAGTACTGATTACATTCGACTGAACAGGCGTCTTGTGAACAGAAAATATCCACACATGTTTTAAGCCATTTAATCTGTTTATTAAATGATCAAGATTTATCCTATTTAACTTTATTTCATCTCATATTAAAGTCGTTGTGCTCTTTAAACATGTGCACCTAATTAATTGAGCAGAATTCGTTGGCTGAATAAAAATTGGTACTCCCATATCTCGAAAAATTCTCACCGGTTTCGCTAATCTAATACTTCCAACTTGGGAATTTTCCGCAAACAATAGCAAATTATATATGAAAATTCAGTCATTCTGAAACAAAAAATAATGTAAGAAGAAACATTATTTACAAAATTAGCGGAATACAGGAGGAAGTGGTGTAAAAAGTTAATCAGACGAACAAGGACAGAGGAAATATCATTTATCGATTGTCAAATGAAAATTCTAAAACATGGTTGGAGCAAAACGGAGGAAGAAAACATTCTAGTTCAAGATAGAATTGTTTCCTTGATTTCGAAATACTTTGAATAACGATGGCCATTTTTTGTTCATAATACTAATTTTGGCTACTGATAGCCAGTAGTGTGTCGAGCCAGGCTTGGGGTCACGTTATTCCTTTGAAATGCTTCTCAACAATGTAATGCGGATGTGTTATGATGAGACAATGATAGTTCATGAGATATTATTTCCAAGATGTACGAATAAAGCGGCATTTCAATTTTTTTTTCTATCAGAACAAATAGAACAGGATTATATCTTCTAGATAGCTCATGGGATATGCATTTATGATACAAAAATGTTTGTACTGAAGCACAGTAAGTTCAATACATATTCATTCTTTGTCCTAGAAACTTTTAAATTTAATACTTGGGTTTACCGTTAAAGATGTAACCTGTATATTCTGTGTTTTGCTGCAGTGAATGTCAGTATTATGCGTACCACACCTCCTACCCCGTTACCTTGCAAACTCCTCAAACATGTAAAATGTTCTCTTCAGGTGTACACTACGTACGTTGCAAATGTTAGCAGTGCACAGCCAACAATGGTTTTCTCTTCACCGTAGCTGTGACGCCTAAAATCAATGGCTGGCGGCAATCCTCTTTAAAAGTCTTAAAGCACATTTGGTGAGGAGCAGGTGAAGGGTATTTTTAATCCTTCTGATATTGTACGTCCAGCAGAGCACATAAGGGGGGGGCATTATTTCATTCAAAATTGAAAAATAATCGTAATCTATCCACGTTAACTGTGGACCAACTCTCCGAGTGTTCAAATTTTAAAGCCAAATACATGATCTTAAAATTAGTTTAAGGTGAAAATGAATTTCACAACATATGCCAGAATTCCACGTGATGTAGGAATATTGGAATATGCTTCTGAGGGAATATTTAATGTTTATATCTAATGTGGAATATTTACTGTTCAGTTTTTTTATTTTTAACATAATTAGGTCAAAAAATGAACTCGAATTTTTTATTGAATCTATAAAAAAATTACTTCTTTCTGCAAACACCTTTAGTTAGGCTTCAAAGAATAAAGTTATCTTCGATAATGATTGTAGCAATTCCGGGACTTGAAAAGTGAATATTGCACTGTGGTAAGGTCTCTAGGCAAGAGGTTTTCTATGTTCATTTAACTGTATAAAGTAAAATGGAACAAATTTGTTATAAAGCATACGATAATTACATTAATAAGCTTGTTCTCTTATGCCATCTGACAGTTTCTTTCACTGTAAATTTAATACATTCTATGTCTATCAGTCATTTGATAACAATTCCTGTTTACGTAGTTCTAAAAATATTATGACACAAGAGGACCTGAGGTAGAATTAAAGATCATATTCATGTTATCAGAAGGAAAGTTTTACGCTCTCTTTTTGTACTCCGAAGTTCATTGCGGGAATATGTACCCGAGTAAAATTAAAATTGGAAATTCGTGATTCCTTTTTCGCTAAGTGAGTTCAGTAAAGCACATAACAGTGCCTAGTGTTCGTCTTTGGATTAATTACTACTAATCACGTTCTTACATTTTTATATATTGTAAAAGAAACAACAGGTAAGAATTGCTTACAATTCATAAGTGAACATACTTCAGTAAAATTTTGTCCCTGTTCTACTGTTAGAGAGAGACTAGAGATATTCAAGTACCGTAGGTACCGATTTCAGCGATCACCCCAGACAGCAGAAGTTCCGTAGCGTTATCCGAAGTATAACACTAGACATGGAATCGAAAATTGTTCCAAAGAACATTTACTCACCACAAGAATATACCTTACCCAAAATTCAAAACTTGAACAGTTACCGATGTTCCTGACCCAAAAAAAGTTCCCATGCTTATTTGGAACATCTTCTTATCCTATATTTGAAAAAGGGATCAAACTGATTTCTGAATATCGTATCTTAATAAATGTGTAAACATATTTATTTTCGTTATATGTAGGTTAACGTTTCTCAGAAGCTATTTAAAATTTGCGTTAGGATGCTCTTGGAGTCGAAAATTTTATCAAATTTTTAGTTGTATTTTTTCTTCAGAGTGAAGGATATTCTGAAATCTGTAATCATAGAAACATTTTATGTGTCAGCAAAGTTCCGACTGCAAGAGTCAGTGTGTCTCTGTTATGGACTCTGGGAAAACCATTATTATTGGGAAGTTTGATGAATTTAGTAATGCGTCTCTCATTACTAGCAACATTTTCCTTATGCTGACTGAAAGGGAATTACATTATCTTTTCAGTAATTTTTGCAGTCTGTTGTTTCCCTTCCGTTTCATATTTGCTAGATCTTCCGTAATTCAGTTTGGCTGTATATTTTGTTCGACTGTAAAACTGATTTTGTTTTTGTTGTTGTTATATTCCACTGAGTGTTGCACGACTCTGGCTAAGCAAATGTTGACTTGCTGTATTTAAAGGTTATCAACAGTGTATCTTTACTCTTCAAGTAAGGAAATGAACTCCCATATTAGCTACCTCCAACTGTTTTCTAGATAGCATACAGTATAAAGTTCACAAAATGGATTTGAAATAAAAAATCATTGCTTTGTTTCTAATCGTTTGCACCGGAGATTCTAGTCTCAATAATCTGGTTACCCCAGACAGAAGCCTCATATTGCACTTCGTGGGGCTGACGTCTGGCAAAACCGTAAATTGAGGTTGATGCGGTGCGTAATTTTTGGTACCGGGGTTGCGGTATACGCGACCCTTACATTATAAGAGAAGTATTCATTGTGTTATGGAGGTGCTATATTACGTTACTGGCTTACAGAGAATACATCACTGAAACAGCGAACGTTCGGCGATAACTAACAGTTATGACCCAGTTTAAAAGGGGAGTATCTAAGTAAGTCATGCATAGTTTTTGTAAAATTGCAATACATACGCAAGTTGTAAAAAATTGTCATAACTACTGAAATTTGCTATAAATTTGGTGATAGAATGTGCTAACTTCAGCAGAAAAAAATAATTAAAGATTAACAGAAAGAATTGAGGGGAAGTGAAAAGAGATTTTGACCGCTCATGAAAAGCAATATGTGAGCTTTCGATGTTTTTTTAGCACAGTAAGATTTCATTAGTAATTAGGAGTTGGGAAAGTCACAGTGTGGGATAGACTACTCTGAAGTGCGTGTGTGAAACAGCGTAGGTAACAGAGCGAGGTACGTTTCACGACTGGGCCATGAATACAAACTATTGGCATATTTCCAAGTTGGTAATATTTCTACTAAGGTAACCCTTCTGAATAGAACAGCTGAAACTATATTACGAAAGATTTTATTCAAATGCGAGATTTAAAAATCATCGCTGGTTTCCTGGGAGAGCGAGCAGTTGAACATCATGAAAACTGTGACGACGTCTCAGTTCTAGTTCGCACTTTATGTTTTAAAAATTTAGAACTATTTTAATGGAAATTTTCGAAAACGTTTGTGACGCTAGGAAGGGGCAGTGTGTGTGTGTTCTAGTGACGTTGTTATACTTCGAAATCACGGTGGGGCAACGGGCGAGCGAGTATTGTTTTTCTGAGGCAAATTTGCCAGCAACTGAATTTACCAACCATTTAAAGAAATAATTTTTAATGTTTTATACTACAGGCTGCAAAGGAATTTATGCACAGAACCCCCACCCACAACCTCCGATTAATACACATTACTTTTGCACTGTCTCGAAGATTTTGCACGTTTGTGGGAAACAAAAGAATATAAAATTTCGGGTCCTTTTTTTAAAAGTTATGTCCATCCATTTTTAATTAAATGAGCAAATCCTGAAGATTTACATACTTGTATAACAAGCATGATACACTGACACCAGAAACAGTAGCACACACTGATTAAAGGGAAATTTTATGCCTAGGAGAAGGGACTGAAAGCAAATGTATTAGTGAATTAAGGTTGAAGAGAAATAAGGGCACGCACACAAAATACCTACAACTTCTTTAACTCCTTACCTTCAAGCCAGAAACCTTGTCTTGCACTCGTCGCTTCCAAAACAGTCGTCAGCCACGTCCTGTTTTCTCACTGCTTCTGAGCAGCCTTAAGAGCTCTGGTATTGTTTTATACCCAACCTAAGGTGTTGGAATCTTTTATTATAGTTAGTAGTCCACAAAATCCGTTGGGCTGTTTGTAGTGGCCACTTTCAATGAATTTCCTCCTCATTCGCCCGCTGGCCATAATAACTCGAGATAAGATTTAAAATAGGAATTTGGAAGATTGCATAACACATTAAATTTTCGTGGCCCTATTGCAAGTTTGATAACTTTCCTACGGGGAAGTAAACAAGGGAGGAAATACGTAGTGATACACTACGGAAAACATGTGACTCATTGGGGGACGTATATAAAAAAATTTCGGGTTGCGGGGGCGAACAAAAAGTAAAAGTGTTATAAATGCACCAGAACAAAGTAAAAGTTGATAAAAATATAAGAAAAATGAAGCATTTTTTAAAAATAAATTGATGCATTTTGATTACATTAGGATGTTAACTGCCGCATAAGAAGCACATAACATTTCGGAAGTAGTTCCTAAAGTTTTAAATTGGAGGAACTTTGAAACACGATTAAAAGCTGTTTTTGTAAACTTTGACTCATTTATCTCATATTCACCGAAAACAATGGGTAGGAAATATTCAGCACATTTGTTTAATATTTTGGCATTTTGTATCATCTAAACCCGTATTCGGTCTCACTGAATATTTATTTGTTCACGAATATTGTAGTTAATCATTGACTAAAGTAAAAATCTGCTTATGCAATGTACAACTGTTGAGTTCTATTTTTTGTTTTACGGTTTTGCAAGATAAAGTTATGTCTGATTTTATCACGCATTATAGGGACACACTTGATTCACATGGCATACTTGACTCACATGCAGTGCAATTATGAACGCCTATTGCATAAACGCCAGTAATATCTACAAAAACTAAATTATAAGTATTAATATGGAGGCCCAAAATTTAAAATCATTTCTTCATGGGATCCGTTTAGTTGCTTGAGCAAGCACCATATTTTACAAAAAAAAAACTGCACTTTATGAGGAGAGCACCAAATTTGTCATACACCATGTCCACACCCATTGTCAATGTATAGGAAGGGGAGCCACCTTAAACCTATCCTCCCAATAAAATGGAGGTCCTGTTTTTTTAAAATGGCGGCCATAAAATTTATATTACCTGGATTATTTAATTTATGAAAATTAGTCTCTATTTATATGTTTTCAGGCATGTTGAATTAAAAAATAGGCTCTAAAACGTTGTTGGAAGTCCATAGTACGAGATATCCAAACTGGCAGTCGTGTAATAAATATATGATAGTCTTTTTTTTATCCTGTTTCGGCTGATGTATTTTACGAAAAATATTGAATCCTTTTTTTTTTTAATTTTTTTGTAAATTTTAAGTAGTTTGGTAGTTTGAAGGTAAAATTTGGCTTTTAATGAGAGGGTGTAGTAAATGAAGTGGTGCTATTTTTAAAGAAATGCTACAAAAATTTTGAAATGCCTGTTTTATTTGAAATAGCATTACTGTACAGTTAATGGCATGCAATGAAGTCTCCAGTCAAAAACCTGTTGTGTTGCTCATGAGCCTGTTCTACTGTAATAGTAGAAAAAAGATTGGATGACTTCCGTATAACAAAATTTCCTCCTTTAAACTAACCATGAACGGCTGGTGAGCGCAATGGAAGTTCCTCCGAGTCCTTTACATGAACGGTTAGCCATTGCGCATAGTGAACATGGTCTAGCAGAAAAAACCACTGTAACATCGACTTGATACACTCCTTGAAGAGGTCGTTCTTCCTTTCACGTATAGAACGAACAAAACTCAGAAGAAGGCTCTGTAAATTCAAAACAAGAAGCCAAAACTGGAATGTTGGACTCTGTTCTGAACGCCTTTTCATCCCCAGGTCCATTGATTCTTCAGGAGCTTCAGAATCATACGCTTCTTTCAAAAAATCGTACAGAGTGGTTGGAAAATGTTCTGGCTTTCGTAACATGAGTCACTTAAATAACACTGTCAGCCGTTGTCTCTGTTGAAATTTCAGATTTAGCCAAGAGAGCAGTCCATCCACAGCGCTGAAGAAGCTTCTCTTAGACTATCAAAAATCCTTGCCGCACATGGAATGATGCAAATAGGACAATAAATTTGTCCTCCCCATAAACATCTGGCCAATTCCACTGAATCATTTTGCACACTGTAAAGATTGGATGATCGACAGTTATCAGCGGAGTCTGGCCTGGGTTCAAGAATAATGTAATCCTGTGGATGATATCCATGCCCTGACGGATCATTGATATTGATGATGATGACTCGTAAAACAGAGGTAACAGTGCCTGTACTCTGAAACCACGGAAGTAATTACACCAGAAGCATGAAATGCAGCCCATGAGATATCCAAGTTCTTGTCACGGATGTTCTTCTCCTTGGTATGATGCACAGATACATGCTCCAACCAATCCCTCTGATTTACATAGTCAAGACTAACGGACAAAGATGGAATAAGGGTGTCTATAAGATCTTGCGTGCATTTCGAAGGAACTCGTGTTTTAGTTGGCAGGAACCTCCCTTCACGATACCATATTCCTCAGGGAGCTCAGGAACCCTCGTAGACTTCAAATCTACATCACAGAAATTAGAAGCAAACTTCCTTCTGTCACCCTGTTGGGTAGGTGTAAGCACTTGAAAGACGGACGGGCTAGTGCCATGGAAATATTCTTGCGATGTAACGCGAGAGGGATTATGGTCCATATTGCCTTATGCTCTCATAGTGAAAAATCCCTTTCGCAGGTTGCTTGGATAGAGGACACCTTCCTCTTTAGCTCGCAGCACCTGAAGTTGGAAAAGAGCAGATGTGACCTTATCCACACATCTGATGACACTTAAATTCCTAATTCGCGCATTTCATCGATCTTTCCTGCTACGCGTATTGGAGTACGCAGAAAGAGCCATATACATAGGTCGATAAGGTTCATGTTCTCAACTGTGTAGTTCAAAACGTGATTCAGATTTTGGGCCCGGTTTCTCATATTTAATACAATCAGTTGGCGGACTGTAACAGCTACCTGTGTTGATGGAGTCTCACTACCCAATATGCATCCATACCGAAGAAGGTTGGTCACCGCAAGTAAACCTGGGGGCACAGAAGCCTCCTGGCAGCCGTCCGGAAACAATCCAATAGAGGTACAAGAAGCATCGGAAACTACCCTTCGCAAACTTCTTATGAATTTAATGAATGCTGTAGCATCGGCATCTGACATATCTTTAGAAGAAACATCCCCGAAAATATTGGCACCATCTTGCACAAGTAAGTACTCTCTTCCTGACTTCTGTGCTCGCAGTTCAGGAAAATGTAATAACATTCACTCGCGAAGACGTGTTGCGTGAATAGTGGGCATTTCATCAGCATGTTGGCCTAGCAAATCTATAAATCGATTCTTGTATGCAGTAGTAAAATCTATCATTTTGAAAATCTATTCGGTATCATCACTGTTGACTTTATCCCTAATGAACTGAGCAATATGTTCAAAAGCCACAGTGGAACACAAGCTTAAGATTTCATTCCCATGACATTGTCTTTCCACTGATGTTACATTAACTTTAGCCCTGTATTGGTTGTACAACTGTGTGTGGAAGATCTTGTGATATTTAGCTCCTTGGGAAATTAGATCACCTCTTGATATTACGCCTGCCAAGTCAAATCTGCCTATCTCGAATGCCCATTTCTTCACAGTCTCCGTTACGTTAATATCGACGATGTGGTAAAGAGGTTATAACACTGGTGTCATTGCAGATGAAGCAAACGTCTTCTTTTAAATCCCTTGATGTCGTTGACAACGACAGATTTGTGTAGATGACATGGGTATCATCCTGTGTAGAAACACTGCAAGCAGATCGATCACCTATTTTTGCCCTTTTGACCCTTTCTAGTTTTCTGTTGTTGCATTTAAGTCTATAGGTCTTATACCACTCTCCTTGACGTGAATTGAGGGTGTCTTCAATTTCCACGCCCTCATCACATAGAGAGATATCGAAAGATGCAGGAAGAGAATTGATCTCCATGAATCCGATGAGATTATCTGAAAGTGATTTGTAGCTAGCATTCACCTTTGATTGATCCCTATTCCTGTATGGCTCAATGAGTTCTTCTTTGGAATCAACCTGGCATATACACCATTTATTCCAGTTGTTACGGCGTTGTGACCCTGCTGATGTGTCACCTGATGAAAGTTTCAATCTTTTAGCACTCATTCTGAAGTTTACCATTCAATCTGGAAAAACGTACCTGGTCGAGTCACATTATTGTGACCACCAGCTAATATCCAGAGTAACCGCCGTATGCAGCGCGGACAGCAGCTAGACGGGCTGGGAGTGACTTAATTAGGTGCTGGAAGGTGTTCACAGGTATGTGGAGCCGTGCTGTGCATCTGACAGTGGTGGAGGATTCATAGAGCAAAAAACACGATTGAAGTGGTCCAACAGATGCACAAATGGGTTTACGTCTGGGGTCAATTAGGTGGCCAGGGAAGTACTTTGAAGTCTTCATCGTTTTCTTCCAACCACTTTCGGACATTTCTAGCTGTGTCAGACGTCGCATTGTCGTGCTGGAAGATCCCATCGGTCCCAGGGAAGACAATCAGCAAGTATAGGTGCACATGTTCTGAAAGGATGGATTTATAACGAATTCGGTCCATAGTACCTTCCACAGGTATGAGTGGACCCAGAGTATTCCAGAAAAACATTCCCCAGACGATAACGTTGCCGTCACCAGTTTGTGTTCTTCCAGCAATGGTTGAAGGGTGCTTGTTCTCCGATGTTTCTCGCTTTATACGCCAGCGTCCATCCGTTCGATAAAGCAGAAAACGTGATTCATCGGAGAAGACAATCCTTTGCCAATCAGCGGAGGTTCAATTCCGATACTGCCGTGCAAATATAAGCCTTTTATGCCGATGCACTTTCGTTAGCATAGGTGCAGTGAACATCCGTCTGCATCGCAGCCCCATACGTGGAAGAATTCGTTGACCTGTCGTTTTAGACACACTTCCGGTAGCCCCTTAGTTCATTCAGACAGTGAGTTGCTCAATTGTAGCGTATCGATCTGCCCTTACGCACCTTCGAAGCCAACGTTTACCACTCACATCAATAGCACGTGGTAATCCGCAGTTTCTACGCTCCGTATTCGCAATGGTGCCATTTCTCCAATCACGATACACTTTAACCACAACAGCACGCGAACAGTTCACAAACTGTGCTGTTTCAGAAATACTGCTACCCTTGACCCGAAAGCCGATAATAAGCCCTTTTTACAAATTTTATAAATCTCTCCTTTTATCCATGACAGGAAGGAGTGATATGTTTTCAGAATGCCTATAGCACACCTTATATACCCTCCAAGCCAGCTAGATCCCTACACGTGCCTTCTTCATTGGCGACGCGCTGTTGACGTCTAAAGTAGGAGGTGGTCACAATAATGTGACTCAACTGTGTATATCAATTATTAAAAAATAAATAAATAAGAAATAAAATAAAAATTAAAAAATAAATACAAGTAATTGTCTGGTAATTATGATGAAAAGAAAATGAAGGAGAAAATTGAGTTATTATTTTGGTTATACAAATGAAATATGAAACTGAAATTTCAGGACGGCCAGTTTGGCCGCCATGTTAAATTTCTCGTCCTATGAACTTTCAACAACGTTTTAGAGCCTTTTCCTTTAATTCATTATCCCTAAAACCATATAAATAGACATCTAAATTCCATAAATTAAAGGAATCCAGATAATTTAAATTTTATGGCCGCCATTTTAGGAAACTTGAATGCCAATTTGTTGGGGGGATATGTTTCAGGTGGCTCCAATTCTTAAACATTGACAATGGGTGTGGACATGATGTATGGCAAGTTTGGTGCTCTCCTCATAAAGTGCAGTTTTTTGTTTGCTTACCCTTCCAACTATTTCTATGGTATGGTTTGCAAGTTCATTCACCAACCTTAGCAGAAAATTCAACCAATATGATGTGTTGTGGGCTTTTCTTCTGAGAGTAAAACGCACTTGAAAGTTCAGCCTATGGTGAGACATCTCTGTCATTGATGATCACGCCTAGTGCTCTACCAGTCTATGGGGAAGGAAACTCGTTCTGAGTGGTTACAATTTAATAATGGAGATATTAGGTAAACTTCTAATCCGACATGCACACCATTAAGCTGTCCTCTGTGGTTCAGAGTTTGCCACCTCAAAGAAGACAATGCTAAGTAAACGTTTAAGTGAAGGAACTAGATATTACTTATTGTTGGTGAATCAAATTTCTGTATTTACAACGATTGCGGCACACACCTCCAGCTTCATTGACATCCATCACAAGTGACACACAAGACCTTTTGTACTTTATAATCTTTTTGTCATGCAGACATTCCTGAATCTGGACCTCCCACGATTTCCTTGGCCTTCCTCTACCTTTCTTTCCTGCCACTTGGACTGAAAAAGTTCTGTTAGTCAACACATCATCTTTCATTCATTCAACACGGCCGAACCACCTAAGAATATTAGTCTCAACTTGACCAACATTTTGCATCACATGCCACAATACGCAAGGTAGCCAGCAATATATTCAAACTCTTCAGTAGAGAAATCATTTCCAGTAACACATGCTGAAGGAGAATGAGAATAAACAGGAGCTAAAAACACAATACGAGTATCTTGCATTTCTGTGCTGCCTTCAACATTGGAAAGTGGTTCCGACATATCTATCAAATTATTACTAAACAGCTGAAATGGTGATACGAAATCTTTGACATCAACAACCGAAGCAACTGAGGAACCACGACATAAAGGAATATCCAATAGGTTGATATCCAATAATAAGAGGCGAATGCGGCAGTTCGCTTCCGAAAGTAACGGAATGTCATAAAAGTGACCAATTGCTTTGACCCATGTGAAAAAGTTCTCATGACAGTTAATGATTTAAGCGAGACGCCAATATATATTTTCAGTTCAGGGGTTTAAGGTCACCAAAGTGTCACATCAGTGACTGCATAAAATTTAAAAAGCAGAAACGTTAGGATTACAGAAAATCAGTAAAAGTTACAAATCAACGTTTACTAGTAAATGATTATAACAACTCAATATTTTGTGCTTCAGGCCATGCACAAATCGAAGCATAGCAGCTCCTCTTCTGAAGTATAATATTTACGATGTGGAGAATGGTAAAATACTAAATATAGCTCTCACTTATGCTGTTGGACATGGGATATGTGTAAAAATGAATCTTAATTTTAATCAGTCCGGTGAATGTGAATTCACCAGTCTTTGCACTCGTTCAAGCATAGCTAGATATCCGCAGGCTTGTACTTTGACGGGCGAACACTAAAATCAGTTGCCTCAGTTAAACGGCCCTCTTAACTCAACTTTCCTTTACCTTCCATGTCTATTAGGAAGCAGCAAGACTAGCACCATAGGAGATGCTTACCACTGATAACTCATCAGCGTCACTTGACCTGTCCCATTCGGATAATTAGTTGGAGATACGAGACTGGGTTCCGTCGGGAACCATGAACCTAATGCGAGTTTTACTAGTCAACTCATTAAATTTCACATAGAGATTTGTAAAATTGAAGAACTGCCAAATATTCGTAGTTGCGTACATTTGTTATTCTTCCTTTCCTAAGTACTTATTATATTCTGAGACTCAAATTGTTGCTCGATATATTGAAAGTGACCACCAGACAACGAAGGCTATCCATTATGTGTGGAAACTGCTCTAACTTCGACTGGCAAAACATAAAATGAAAACAAGAGCAGCACTGTTAAAAATGTTTTTTTATTGGAGATTTAACAACCACCGTGAGCAACTCAATGGGCTATAAGCAGCCGCCCGTCACTAGTTTAGGGTCACTGGTTCCAGTGAAGGGAGAGAGCCAGTACCATAAGATAAATACAACATCCATGCCTCACTGGGATTCGAACCCGGACCCCTTTTGGACGAATGATCAGAAGCCATCGCTTAGACCACTGCGCCACCGGGGCGGCTATAAATGATTTGTACTACAACCAAACAAATTTTCAATTGAAAATGAATACATTTTTTTTGTAAAATCACGCTGAAATTTCATAACATATTGAAGTTACATATGCAAGTACGTGTTCGCTTGCCTCTAAATTATACAAAAACGCTAACGATATAACAGATTTCATTTAAAACACCCTGATTTCAAGTAGCACATTTTCTTTCGAAATTTCTTGATCAAATCATCCTGTTACGCATAGGCGTAGCGTGGCAAAAATATTTTTTGGGGGAAGGCACACATAAGTGCAAACTGATGTTTTCTTTGGGGGGATGGCATTCTCTGAAATAGTTTCTCCGAAAATGCTCCGATTGAATTGCTATTAGTGCCATGACAGGTTTTATACGTGCCTAATATATCCGAAAGTTCGAGGTGTGTGAGACATGCGGTGATTTCATTCCAATGAAGATGAAAAAAGTATGCCTTTGAAAGCACCTCATGGAGTCATCTGATGATAAAAACCATCATTAGATGACTGCATACCGTTGCGCATGGGACAGCTGGAAAGTCATAGCAATGCTCTGTAATGCGTAGCGCTGTTCTCTTGCCCGTGAGTCACGATATAAAACATTTAAAAGGCGAACGCCTAGTTATTATTGTTTCCAATTTTTAAGTTGAAGGCACCCCTCTCCTCCGACGCTGCGGCTATGCCGTTGTGAAATATATAACTATCTTCATTTGTATTGTCAATCGCCAATTGCGGTCCAGTACTTGAAACAGAAATGCCGTATTATCACGAATATCTTAACTCACTTCTTTGCTGCTTTCGTTATTTTGCCCTTTACAATCTTTCATTCTTCAAGCTGAGGACTTAGGATTTCAGGAAAATACATTCTGTTCTCATCAACAGTTCGATGACTAAGATTTACTTACTTTAGATAGTGCTACTATTCGGTCTTACATTACATAAGTTTCAGTTTCAGCCATTGAAGCTCATGAACCTTATCTACGAGCGTGTGTATTTTTATATTAATTGCTCTTACATTTCAAGAAATGGACTCGTGAGAAACGTGTTTCTGCTTCTCAAATACCATCTCACTGATCACAATTTGAAAGATAAAATTTGGAGGAGCAGTGTCTATCGAATCCTGAAAATCTTCTCAGAGGAAAATTGCAGTTTCTTTGTTTTAAACTGCTCCATCCCGAAGGACCTCGCTCCGTAATTCGAAACATCAGCAAAACACCTAACCTTAAAATTTCACATATCTTCTGCTGGCTTTTCCCATATTATTGTAATTCCGAAACAGCGGTAATTTGGAATACGAATAGAAGTGCTGTGAATGAGGAAGATATCTGCATTTTTTCTTTAAAAAAGCTGAACCGTGTAAAATTCACAAGTACTGGTCTACGTGGTACAAAACAAATATTTTCAATACGTTTAGTGATGTACATATATTTTGCGTCGCTTTCAACAAAAAAAATCGTAAGAAACGGTGATAGAAAGTGTTTTGAGTTCAAGGTCTTTTGACGTGTAATGGTCCAATTTAGTGGGTCAAAAGTTGTGTGTTCTACCTTTCTGATACTTCCGGACATAAACAAAGAAGCTATATCAAACTATTTATAAGGGAGGGTGTTGTATTTATAATTATGCACAAGGTTTAAAAGCGGGAAAGATGCTACAGCAGAATGATTAATTTTGCATCAAAATATCTTTTATTCCACCGCTCAGTCACTGTTCTCAGAAGTTTTCACTTGTGTTGATGGCTGGCGTGTGCGATTTATTTCTGTAATTGGTATTTGGGCGTTTATCAGCATGACTAGAAAATTTTCTAAACAGAGTATTGCTGCTGTTGCAAAATGCCTACTGAAAGGGGAATGGCAATTTTCAGTATCATATCGAAACATTTCAGGAATGGTGTACTTTTATAAATAATTTAATTTAGGAAACAAAAACTGCAAGTTTAAATTATGCTCCATGCATGCTGTTCAGAAATCATAATAAGATCAGTGAAACATTAATCACAACTTTGTTTAAGACAAAAACTGCAGTGTAGAATTTCGTCAGGTCAAGAATTCGGTGGGTTACTTCTATAAATAATAAATTTCTTTAAGGAAAAATAACTGCAAATTTAAATTGTGTACCATGTATATTGTTTACATATCATAATAAGATCAGGGAAACATCAGTCACAACTTTGTTTAAGACAAAAACTGCAGTTTAGTATTTCATTAGGCCCAGTATTTGGTGGGTTTAGTTCTTTTTTATTACCCTAGGTTTTTCTTAATTTGACAACTATAGTAGTATTTCCATTAAACGTAATGGAATGAAACCAGCTGCGGTTAATCAAAGTTCTGAAATTATAACAGATCGAGAAGCACATCACAACTTCCCGGATGTTTAAAGTCAATATTTCCAAATGGAATCACACATTATCCTTTTGATTCATTTTTACCACTCTGAAATTTTAAATTCCCTTGAGTTCCATAAGTAACGGATCTAGAGAAAGAGTTGCAGTCCTGATTATTATTTCAGGGTTGCTTGGCAAAATTTCTTTCTCTTATTCGTTTGACGTTCATTATTTGAAGAAAAAGTTAAAAAAATGAAAAACATGGTTCAAATCATGTTACGAAATTAATTGGCACACAAGAGCTGCAAATTATTTCTTATGCAAGATATATTTAAAACAGAATGCTTCTTGAACAAAATTTATTTATATAATTGTTTCAAGCAATAATTTATACAACTACTATTAATCTTCATTTATTTTAAAATTTAAAAAAATGTCCAGAAATTTGTAAAAATTTGTCTTTAACCGTTTTTTCTGATTCTGTAAATCGATATATCGAACTGTTTCTTCTAGAACTGAATAATATATCTTTTTATAGAAATATGAATAAACATTCTGTAGATAAGAAATGTTTGTTAAATCTTCACGATTAATGACTTAGAGGATTCTCAGAATAATGAGAGAAGTAAGTCATAAAAATTTTTGAGCTCTCTTTATAGTATGTATGGCTGTTAAGTTGATTTTCTGTATTTGCGGTGACCTAAATAAGATTTTCTTCAATGTGTTTATTTTCCCCCTCATTTTTCCCGTATGGTATAAGATACATTTTCTAGCAATGCTGCCGCTCTTTTGATATTTAATGTGCCAATGATGCTTATAGAACAGGGTATTCCCTTCTGGCAAATAAAAAGTATATTTTCATTTATTTGTTTCTGTTATATGCAATTCATACACAATACGTTTTAGCTGAAACAGCTAAAGAGTATTGTGTATGAAATGTATAGATATTACGGAGACTAACGAAAATAACGCTTTCCCTATAAGTATTCAAATCTCAGAAAGCACGTACCTAATCTCCATATTTCGTGAAGGTAAGGAGATAAAAAATATCCAGCATGACCTCTTCACGGGTTACAGGGAAGGGGAGAGCCAGTGCCGTATGAACTAACACAAATTCCAGGCCTCAACAGCTTTCGTAGCCTGATTCATCTAGGATGATTGGCCATAAGCCAGCGCTTAGACGACAGCGCCATCTGAGTGGCATCCCTTACACTAACGCCAAAATAAGGTGGCATAAGGTAAGTCGAACATATTTTTGTTCAAATCTGAAAAAGCAGCCTTTTACAAGTTCTTTTATGGTTTCACTGCAGAAGCAATAAGACGGGAACGTGTATAAATCCAATTTTATATAGACTCACTGCAGTAGTTTTGGTTGTTTACTTGTATAGGAGTGTGTGCGTCGCATTAAAATTCTAACACTAAATCCAATTAAAGAGTGAGAATCGCGGAGAAAGTAAACAGCTCCATGGTTATCATAAAACGGCTACTGCATTTCAGATCTGGAATGCTACATCCACCTAACACTCTTAAATGTTGCAACTTGTTATCTATTTTTTCAAATAAAAAAGCAGAAGGAAATGTCCCTTAATGTGATAAAAACATATTTACACGAGGAAACAGTTTTCAGCATGACTCCTCCATGGCCTGTAACTTGGAGCATGGATGATTCTCCTCCCTTCGTATATTTCCAAATCATGTGGCATGTTAACTTCATCACTCATTTAAGGAGACCAATCTGAAATTTTATTTTTATTTTTTTTATTTTTCTATGCATCAAACTCTGGAATTATGACAATGAGTTCCAAAGAGCTGAAGGAATACATGGCGAAAAAATAGCTGAAACTTTAGCTGTTTAACATCAAGTAATGCATTTATAAATGTTCAATATAAGTATTTAAGACCTGTAGGTAGAAATCTCGAGTGGACTCCCGTGGTCTCAAGCAATAAATTATAAAGTTCCAACACATTGTATTGTGCGTTCCTAGCTTAGATCTTCCTCAGCTTAACTGACTGTGCCAAAAATTATCAGAGGATGCGTAGGGACAATTTGGTCTCCAAGGCAACAGAGCAAAGCATTGGCTCAAACACGAGAATATTGTTCTTTTCGGCTGATTTTGTTACGAATACAGCAATTTAAAACAAAATGAACCTGAGATGGGACATAAATGAATTAGCTGTATCTGAGGTAATGGAATGATGAATACCGTGCTTATTGTTTTGTATTTTTTGTATTTTTTTTTCGAAAGCAAAATATTCCGACATTAATAAAACCATTGAACAATAGGACGGTCTTACTAATAAGTACAGTTGATGCATAAGATCAACCAGATGCTCATTCTCGGTAGTTTGCTCTTAGAGTGCTAATGTGTTGTCATTTTTAATTTTGCTAACCGGATTTACTCAGGTTAAAGAAATACCGCTGAATGGAGGAGGTTTTAAGCTTGAAAAAATATCTGCTCTTTATAGAACAACGGAATATGAAAATCGTACTGCGAATTACATTTTTAACAAATTAAAAGGCCATCCTCTCTTTTCGCCTGCTGCAAATATGCAACGGGATACATGCACAGTGAAAATTTCCCGGATTAAAGGACAACGCGCCGTACACTATTTAACCATACATGTAATGCACTAAATGATTTTAGAAACAATCATATTTTTTTTACTACCTGCACATAATGCAATTTAGGAAGATAGTTTCATACACATTTTTCAGTGAGTACCAATTCTTACTATTTCCAGCGCACGTTTATCCACACGAAACTCCGTCATAGATGTTTTGTTACCCGTTTGTACGCTTTAGGCTCTGTGTTCGGACGGTTCCTATTTCTTTCAAACCGTGGATTATTGCATTTAAATCACACGGACTATTTGAAACACCATTTCTAGTAGCATTCGTGTATACATGAAAGTTTGAGATAATTTCTTTAGGGGAATGGGTTTAACGACCACTGCGAGCATGATGATGGGCAATATAGTTGTTGCTCATCTGTAATTGGCAGTCACTGGTTCCAGAGAAACACAAACACACTATCCATGCGGCACACGCATTTCGAACTCAGAATCATCTCGGGCGAATTTTGTATTTCAAAGCTTTTTATTGGATTCGGCATCAAATACTTCAAATACCTACCGATATGATAGCTAGCTTCAAATACCTACCGATATGATTGCTAGCTTCAAATACCTACCGATGCAAAGCTACATATACTCTCACGTTTATCAGGTCGACAGCAGGATTTGACAGTTGTGTGCATGTACTCGATGCCGTTTATCATATCAGTAGGGAATTATTGTTACAAGTGTTTCATTCTTGTCTTGGTCTTGATTTCCACCGTATTTTGCAGCAATGGGAAAACTATCTACAGTGTCAGTTAAAAAACGAATGATTTGTATGTATTCAACTAATAAATCATTATTTGAAGCTAATAATACACTGCTGGACAATTGCTAAGGACGGATCATAAACGGCTATATAGCACATAAAAACGTAAGTGTCGTTGGATGCCAAGAGAAATAAAATTATGTCAGAATGCCAGGACATAACAAGAAAGACAATTTATTGTGGTCTGAAATCCAGAAGGCTTTGGAACGTGTTCAAGGGACAAACATTCCATTTTGTGCAGATTACGTAAACGTGAAAAAAATGCAATTACCGTCCGCAGGCGTTCCGGCGTAAGATGTCAATACGGGATATGACCGCCATGGAGGGCGATGCAAGATTCCACACGTCGTGTCATGCTTTGCACAACATTATCAAGCAGCTGTTGGGGTAATTTTTCACATTCCTCTGTCAGTGCACGGATGAGGGTGTCCTTGTCTATTGGAGGGCATTGGCGACCAGAAAGTCTCCTCCCCAAAACATCCCACAGATTTTCAATGGGATTCTAATCTGGAGAACGTTCTGGCCATACGAGGCGTTGAATATCCTCGCTCTCAAGACACTCTTGGACAGCGACTGTTCGATGACATGTTGCGTTGTCGTCCATGAAAATGAATCTATCACCGACAGCACCACGGGACATGAGAACATGAGGTAGCAGAACATCATTAATGTATCGTTGGCCAGCCATAGTCCCAGTTGGAAGCACATAGAGGGACGTACGGCCATTGATCATGATGCCAGCCCATACCATGACACTACATGTCGGATATCGGTCCCTTTCCTGTATGTTTGCTGGACAATAGGCAGTACCACTATCACGCCAGATCAGTTGTCGTCGACAATCAGACGATAGACTGTATCTACTCTCATCTAAGAAGAGGACAGCAGACCAGTCGTTATCAGTCCAATTGCGATGTTGATGGCACCATTGCAAACGAGCGGTACGGTGACGTCTGGACAATGGGATGCACAGAACAGGACGGCGGGCGTATAGTCCTCCTTCATGCAAACGTCTGGCGAAAGTTTTTCGGGAGATCCGCTTGCCAGTAGCAGCCATAAACTGATTTGCTACCTCACTAGCTGTGCTGCGCCGGTGTCTTTTTGTTGATAGCACTATGTACCGATCTTCTGCAGGTGTCGTACTGCGAACACGACCTCCCCGTGACGTTTGCAACACTGTCCATTTGTTTGAAATGATTTCCAAAGCCTTGAAACAACACTGTGGCTGACGTCGAACTCCCTGGCAACATCTGTTATTTTTCGCCCTTCTTCAATCTTGCCAATAATACGGCCACGCGTAAAATCATCTACGTGATGTCGGGAAGACATACTGAAAATTGCAAGTTCGTCAATTGATTCTTTCCCTTTCAACTTTGCGTTTGAACAACAACGGTCAATACGTGTCAAATCCTTTATATTTCTTATCAGCGCTATGACGTCACGAACAAGTTCGGCAATCCAAAATTTGCATACGCACAACACGTCTTACTGTATCCCGCACTTATGCTAATTTTCACATTTTCATGCCTTCCATTTTATGGTTGCCATCTTAGCTATTGTCATCGGTCCTTAGCAATTGTCGGGCAGTGTATATGAATTATCCATTTTCAAACTTATTTGCGATACACAATAGCAATGAAACGGAAGGAGAATCATAAATGAAGGAAAGAAAGCTGGTGGGATTTGATTAATAAGTGCACTTATTAAAAATATTTAAACATGATAAGATAAGCAGCTTTACTGGTATGAAAAAACAAGAAATAAAAGCAAGGCTGTCGCAACGACAGACTTGCTTTTATTTCTTGTCTTTTCGACCTGTTGATGAAAAACGTTCGGAAATTCGGAGTACAGGAGTAAATTTAAAACATTTGGGAAAGCAATCGATGATCAAATACTAAACCAAATACATAGTTTCTGCCCGAGAATGAAGCATGGCGACGTGGAAGACGTTTTTGGGAATACAGTAAAAGAAGCGAAAAGAAAATTAAAGAAATTTGTAGCACAAAATTGTGTGTTGAACCTTATATAACGTTGGATAAGTTGGCTTATTTTCTATGAAGCCTCATGAGATAATTTCCAATAACACTGAACCACGCTGAAAAAAGTACACAACGAATAACTGTGGTTCGTTGTGTAAATGCAGTTCGAAATCATAAAAAAGTCCTTAAATGTGATAAAAAAATCAGTAAAAGCGCAATTAGGCATTCGATCACAAAATTCAACATTTGCGCACGGTTCCTATCTGGAATTAGAAAAGAAATAGATTTTTTGTTTTTCATTCTGCCGATTCTACCTAACCATGACAGAATGTTCATCTGTACTACAGTAATATGAAAAAAAGAGTCATGAAGCTCTGTTAGCTGCTACGTCACTCACGACAAATTTGGAATAAACATATAGTAATTTCTTCGAAATATTGATTTTATAAATTCAAAAGTATATTCTTTTTGTAATTCTTTGGTTTTGAAAAGACCTGAAATTGAATCTGGTGAGATTACGCAGCTCTAAATTGGAGGTGGTGCATTATGATTTGGGATCATACTTTCCAAAGCTACCTACCGTTAAGAAGGTTTCATGCTTTTCATTGCGAAGAAGTTTCGTTACTTTTCACAATGATGCACATTACAAATGAATAGTTCAAGACATTACTACCGTTTAGAGAAAGATAATTATCTAATTACTACATTCTGGCAGCGAGCTGAAATTTTCTCCAATCTCGCTAAACAAAGTAAACAGAAAAATGCAGCAACTTTTACCAGAGCAAGAACACAGTTGAAATGGAAAAACCTATGCAAATGAGCCTCTTGGATTTCAATGAGGCTAAGCAATAAATTTTAGGCAATTTTCTAATATCAGCAACTTTGGAGATACAGAAGATGAGATATGAGAAGCAGTAGATCCAGAGAGGTTTCGCGGCGAAGATCATGGGTAGGGTAGTAAATTTATCACGGGAAAAATGGTAAAATTCGCGAGGTGGTCGCGAGGTAATCGCGGAATACCGAATTTCCTCAAAAATTTGGCTCTCAAGCTGTTTTCCCATGCTTTGGATGTGTAAGATGCGTTGTCTGTCACAAAAGTGGTTATATTCGCAAAAGGTATTTTATACTTATTGACGTACTGAAGTAATAATGCCTCGCCGACTGCTTAACAATTTACGGATTCCATAGTGATGTGCTCAAGGAAGATCGCATTCAAAGAGATTTCAGCATCACAGCTTTCAACATTCGTTTCAGCTGATGAAACAGCAGCAATATTTAAAATGTACCTATCTTCTGAATCAGTCGTTTGGTCTGCAATGACGCTTTCACTGGCCACTGATTTCATAAAAGCTTCCACTTATTGCTTGTGAATATCATTTATTTTCGGCAAATAGCATTTCCACAACCAATTTGCATTTGGAATAACACCAATATCTTACAACAAATCTTCCAAGTAATTTTTGAATGTAGGGCTATCCAGCTTGGGAACTGGGATGGTAGCTGCACAAAAGGCACCAGTAATTTTGAAAGTTCAGCTGAGCGATGCTGCTCATGTTTAGTTCTTTTCTCAATTAATTCATCAACACATTTATTTTCCGTTAACTGCTGGGACACAAAATGTTTTATGCAGCTAGCTTGCTAAATGCTTTTCACAACTGTCCTTTCTTGTAAGATTCACTGGTATGTTGCAACACGAAAATAATAATGGATTTTTGTTAACATGAAACGTTCCCTTGCTATACTGCTTGCATCTTTAAGATGCACTCATTTTACTCACGTGGCTTATTCTCAAAATTAACAAACAATATATGGAAACTTTATAAACTAAATGTTCGCACGAAAAGACAAAAATGTTCTAAGCTATGCAAATGTTTCTTTCTAGTCTGCGAAACTCAAACACTCTTTTCTGTGAGCTGCTTTTCCTAGTTAAAGCTATTAATACAGTTGACGACATCCAGTTCACGGTTTACTAGTGAAGCAAATCGCCAAGATCATTCAAAAGTAGCGGGGGATGGAAATCACGAAAAACCGCACGTGCGCTCTTCAGTAGAGAGCATATGACTTGGAATTATTCGTCAAGCTTTTTCGACAAGTGTCTTTTCGTGAAGAACAATCTTGAGAGGTAATTCAAGATTTAAAGTTTTGGTTTGGAATTTGCAGTAGGATTAATTTGATGTGTATTTTTCACGGAAATTCTAATGAAGGCAATAATTAAATTATTTAAAAATGAAAAATAGTATAAAATTATGATAGAAATTCGGCAAAATTAGGGAAAGAATTTGAACTCCGTGGATGTATTTGCTATTTGTGAATTTACGGAAAACCATTTAAAATTCTCGACAAAGATCTCAAAAATGCGCGCGGCAAAACAATTACGAGCCTAATCATGGGCAGAACCGTCCTCTTTCTTCTTTGATGGCAGGTCGACACAAGGAACCTTAAAGGGCTCATTTGGAAACTGCGTTTCAAAGAACAACATAGGAAGTAAACACAGTCATGATTGTCAAGAGGCGACATGCAATTCAAATCTGAGTTACTACATTCACAGAAAAACATCTGCCCTCTATTATACTTATAGTCCGATGACACCTTTCGTCCATACACGTGCGCATGTACTTATCGTTTCCCATTTTAATACGTTGTCCACATTACAACACATGATGTTCTTACTTAGGATTGATTGCGTCACATTTTGCCATTCTTCCTTTGTAGTGATTTGGGCGAGTGCCATGCTAGTGTGCCCTACACTATATACAATACAAGAACTGCTGACTTACATACACTTACATCTCTTTGTTTCTCACCCCCTACCCTGAAGTCTAAGCGGCATACACCCATCATTCTTAGCCAAAATTTTACAGATCCATTTATTTAAGAAATTATGAAAATTGAATGTTATGCAAATTGCTGAAATGGTCCCTGTTGCTTTCAACTAATACTTGCCCCTCTGATACGTGTTCTGAGCTTCCATCTAAGTGCTGTTACTACGTTATAAAAACTTTAAGTTCAGAAGTAGCTTTAGTTTTACTAGTTAGCACACTGTTTTTCCTGCTGCCAGTGTAATAATATTTAATAACATTTTTGTTGTTAGCACACTGTTTTTCCTGCTGTCAGTGTAATAATATTTATTAACATTTTTGTTGTTAGCGCAGGGTCCGTTTGGACGACGTATTACACATAACATTTGTTCTAAACTAAAAATTGAGGGTATTAGATTTCTGTATATCCTTAGTTCGAGTGATAGCCGTCGGTGCCAACTCATTTGCATACACTGACTTATTGTTTTTTTTTCATTTGTACCCTCACTGGTTTTCCTGCTGGAATAATGCATGGAACAATTTGCTTCAGTCTCTAGTACAAGGGTACGGACGAAAGACATCATCACACTATAACAGAAGGCACTTGTTTTTCTGTCATTGTCAGAGTTAAATTTGTATGCCACCCCTGCACAAACCTGGCTGTTTATTCTAGGTTATTGTTACAAACGCAAGTTGCAAACGGGGACCGTAGGGATCCCAGATTGAATAATTGTCAGCAAAAGAATTTCTTAGTTCTGCGTGCGATCGACGCAGTGAGACTTCGCTGTATCTCCCGGTGGATTTCGAGGTTGCTTGTATTAAGACATCATCACATTTTCTTCAAAAACGATCAGAAAGCAAAAAAAAAATATGTTCGATTTATAACCAGTTTCTCCCGTCCAAGTAATACCTTTATGTATTCGTAAGAACTAGCTTTCTAACTAGCTTAAAGAATGTGTAGCGTTAATTAATTGATATAAAGGAAAGATACTTGTTGTAGCCTTTAGGAATTGCGGTCTGGAAAATTTTCAGTAATCTGTCACTTGAATTCCCGTGATTAGTCCTGCATCCCACAGCCCCCTCTGTGTGCAATTGTATGTACAGAGAAAATTATTTCTGTATTAGTTACTGGGGTGTATAAGAAGCAAAAAAAAAAAAAAAGTTGGGTGGGCACCAACCCCCCCCCGCCACGTTTTCACGTTTTCTCATTATGATGTCATTCAAGATGGTCGCCATCATTCTACTTGCCTTCTGTTAAAGTAAGCGTTTTAGCGAAAACGGTAAGATTTATTGAAAACAAATTTAAAAAAATGTTCAGCGTTCAATCGTCGACAGATTTGCTTCTGACTATTTTCTTGATTTCTCAAACCATTATCCCAGAAAAGTAACCTTTTCATACTGAAGCACGCAAATATTCTCCTTAAGGAAGATTTAACACTAACAGTGAGAAAAACATATATTCAATGAAATTGTTTGTAAAGTACACTTAGTTTAATTCATATTACGTAAAAAATATACACTTGCAAATCCTTTAAAACATTTTGATAATTCTTTACAAAGAAATTCTATACAAGACAAAGCAGTGCTAATTTTATAATCTTTAAACACCTAGGTTTATAAATGTAAAAGACAATCTACATTATCGTTTTAAGTAAAATGTTTTTTATGTTTCTTCAGCAACAACATTAAATAAAATATGGGTTTCTGCAATCTATTTTATCAATGTCAACACTGTTGCATTTGCAAAACAAACAACATGGAACTACTGCGTCCCTACACACGCAACTTGATCTAGCGCACTTCATGCATGTATACATGCTCCAATGTAGTCTTCTGTTAGTGGAAAAATGTATTTGATGGCATTAGAACACTATCTGTCATTTCAAAACCGAACTTCAGTGGATCCCATGTCTGTTGTGATTCATCGAGGCAGTGTATCATTAGGTAGGTGTGGAAGAAAGCACGAAGATGCCCCTGTGCACTGGTACTTGTTGGAGGTAGGTCATCGAGAGAAATAATTTTCCCATGGAGGTAATTCCATAGCCTGAACTCATCAAGTGTCTTGCAAAACGAGCCTTTCTTCAACAATTACACTAAGTACTGTTCGGCAAGTGACATGATCATGTCGAGCTCTATAGATAATGGTGACACGCCAACTCTTTCAGATACTGCACAGAGTTACAGCCAACAGCAGATTTTTGGTACCAAACTTGCTCGTTTATTCAGCACCAGAAAGGGCATGAAGTGCTGGTAATATCTGACACATGTTTTGTCCCAGTGTCTCAGCTAACATATGGATTGGAACAAGTTTTGTTTTGTCGCCAACGCCAGTTCTTAGCCACACTTCATTCACTCCTAGGGTGCGGAACCTTTTCCAGTGAAATAGAACCAGGACCAAGATGTCAGTATCAGCACTTATAAGCACGATTCACTTTAGCTCTTGATTTGCTGCGTTCTCTCCGTGGATCATCATCCTGAAGTCTGCTTCTTCTATTAAAAATCTGTCCATGGTACGGATTTGTTTTTCAACACCATTTTGAATACCCATGCAGTTGACACTAATTTCATCCGGTGAACCAGAGAATGCACTTAACACATGCATCTGTCTAATAGGTCTTGTCACCATCAATGTTTTCAAACTGTTTGTTATATGTTTTTGTAGTAACAATTTGTTTGATGATGAGGGGCAGAAAGTTTCCATTTGAATTGGTAGATTAACTGCTGGTGATACTTTAGACAAAACTATGACATTGCTTTTTTCCCTCGATAGACGTTCAGAGTCTTTAGGAGAACACTCTTGGTAACTATCAAAGATATGGTCTATCCTGGAAGCACCAGCTGAGAGTGATGATGTAAACGTCGAGTAAGAAGTGGCAACATCACCAAACGTTTTGTTTTTCTTTGTTACCACCTTTCTCAAAAGGTTCATAACGTCTATGATGAAACAAGTACTTTTATCTGGCTAAAATTGTGCTGCTTTTGAGTCTTCACTCAGAGTCCTTTCTAGTTCCTGCATAAGAGTACATTTTTTGCTTTTAACAAGAAGACCATTCTTATCAAAAAGCATTGAAACATCTGATAACTCAAACTAAAACAGACGGTTTATACCCACGAACTTGAGAGATTTGTATTCTGTTCATGGCAGTCTTAAAACACTTTCTATTTAACTCCTTTTCCTATTTTCTCTGATTTATTTTGAGTTTCGAATGTGGGTAACTTCATGCGATTTATTGTGTCCCAGATACGTGCAGACTTTTCAACATACCGGGACTCTCTGTAAGCTTTGTAAAGTTCAGTACCTAATTTGCTCATATTCAACAATTTTTCTTTTGCCTCGGTAGCAGCTGCTAACTGTGTTACGAGGTTATGTAGTGATGTGTTGCCAGATAATTCAAAGGGGTTTTCTCTTTTCAATATATACTGTACGATAGTCACATTCATGTTGTTGGCGTGCTCTGTCTCACTTTTCGGAGCTCATGGTGTACGTGTAAGTCAGATGTTGTTGATACAGATTGAGTGATTTCTCGATGAAAGTTTGTTATCTGCAGTAACTCATGGTATGTCAGATCGATCTAACCGAGTAACAAACTTCTTCTGCTTTGTCAGTGCAATTACACCAGATTACCCTCTTTGTGATCTATTAATCGTTTGCTCGGGAGCCATATCGGCACCAACAGCTGAGAATGTATGACTGAACCTTTTTACAACATGTTTACCATTCTTGAATGCTTCGTACACTTCAGGATAAGCAGTACGTAATTTCCTCATTTTCTTCTAAGTAAAGAGAGCTCCTGCGTTTGTAGTTTACACAATCCAAGGTTGCAAACAGAGGCTGAATCTTCTGAACAGTATCCAGATATAGATCCCATAAAACCTCTCGGTAAGATCGTATTAAGTTTCTCAGTAAGGATACAAATATCCTGAAGCTATCCCAGCACAAAAACTGTTGTGATGATTCCCGGCCTGTGACAACAAAATCCTACTAGTCTGAAATGTGGTACTCAACATCAGTGTCATCAAATGTTGCATTGGGCATTGCATAATCTTTAGTGGAAAGGCTATCTTGAAGTTTTTGCAGTTGTTGTATTTCTCCAGCATAATTTTGAGATCCATTTGTTTTAAAGAATGTCAGTACTTGAAGGCAGAACAAGGCTTCATCAATAATGAATATAGCCTTAACACCTCTTACGTAATTCTTTCCGCTGAGGACAGATTCCGTCGCATTAACACCGAATAAGCCACTTTCAATGAAAATATCTGATGCTCCACTCTTCCGAATGTATTTTCCCAAACAACCGATAAAAACTTTTGTCATGTGAAAGAAGCCCATGATCAGCACAAGATTTTCGAATAATTTGCTACGGTTTAGTTAGTATTTCTCTTCGATTCAGTAGACACCTTCATCGCAAGCTACTGCAAGATTGTTCTCTTTCAAAGCCACGAGTAGTTTATTTAGATTGCAAAGTAAAGTGTAAACAGTTTCATATTTTGTTACCGAATGCGGTAAAATAGGCAAGAATCCTACCTGCTTTACTTGTAAGTTCTCACAGGAAACTAGTGAGTTAAAGGCACTCCAAGACGGTGACGGCTGCTCGAGATGTGGATCAGTCATCTTTGTTTCACTTGTAGTATGTGCAATCCTTGGGAATTCCCAGATGTTCTCTTTCTTGCAATGGGCTTTGAATTCATTTTCACTCATGAAGTACAAACCATCGTCTACTTTGTAACCATCGTTCAGATCTGCCCGCTTTGTTGGCTTAATAATAGGGCTGCAAACAAACATTACCCGTACGACAATATTAAAAGGTACATTTTCTGGGATAATGGTTTGAGAAATCAAGAAAATAGTCAGAAGCAAATTCGTAGACGATTGAACGCTGAACATTTTTCTTAAAAAAAATTTTCAATAAATCTTACCGTTTTCGCTAAAACGCTTACTTTAACAGAAGGCAAGTGGAATGATGGCTGCCATCTTGAATGACGTCATATTGAGAAAACGTGGTGGGTTCGGGTGGCCACCCAAGCTTCTTTTGCTTCTTAAACACGCAACTAACTAATACAGAAAGAATTTTCTCTGTACATACAGTTGCACGCAGAAGTACTGTGAGCCGCTGGACTAGATAAACAAAGTGAAGTTGCAATAGAAAAGCCTTACATCGCTTCGCTGGGATTGTTTTCATGACTGCAGTTTTTTGCATCATTAACAAAGATAAAAGATGCATGAAATGTTATAATATGAAACTGCGTAAATGCGAAATACTACATCGTTGATTTGAAGGCCATCATATACAAATACATTTCAGTTGCTTAAAAATCGCATTTAAGAATATTGTTCAAAAATGTGATATATTATGCATGTTTTTTTCCATATTTTTTTCGGAATATTTCATTTGGTGAGCTAGTCATTTATCAGGATTAGAATGTAAATACTTTGCAGTTTTAAATAATTTGTTATGTGGTATTTGATATTCAAAAGATAGGGAAAGTTGTAAAGAATACTTGATACATAGGAGAGACCCGTCATTATCAATGCAACGTGAACAAGAAAAGAAGAAAACCGTTTAAGGAATGTTTGACAAAAATGCTGATGCAAAAGACAAGGGAGAGTAGGACAAATAAAGAAGATGTCACTTCCAAAGTGAAATACATAGAGCTATGCAAGAGAGTGCGAAAAAGTGTCACTGAAGACGTACGGGAATTCATTTGGGAACTAGTGAGAAAAGCACTTGAAAACAACCAAAGCCTAAATGAAGAGAGCAAAGCGTATCTCAATAAGGGAAGAAAACAGATTATGACGCATAGAAAAGGAAATGACACTGTAAGAAGGAATATAGGCGAAATTTTGACAAGAGTGAAAGATTTTTACGTAAAACTATGTAAAAGAGATTATACATCTAGTCTAGACGTTACGTAAGGTAACAGTACTTAAGACCTTCCAGTTCTCCCGGCCGAAGTTACAGATGCACACAACATGAAACGGGGAAAAACTCCAGGAGAAAATGGAATTACCGTGGCCATTATACAACACGCAAGTGGAGAAATTGAAACTAGAAAAGACCACGTTTTCACTAGATGTCTCAATAAAGGTAAGATTCCTGAGGATTAGAACAATGCTACAATGATCCTGCTACATAAAAAAAGATGGCGTTGAGGATCTCATGAAGTACAGGCCGATCAGCCTCTTACACTATCAGTGGTTTATAAAATCTTCACTAAGGTTCTTTCACATCGCTTGAAGGTAACACTGGAAATGGCTCAACCGAGTAAATAAGCTGGATTTAGCAGTGGCACTATAGATCGTATCCATATACTGAGAGAACTAACTGAAAGAACGAGGGAATATGAACTCTTATTATATATGGCTTTTATCGATTATGAAAAGGCCTTTGATTCCGTGAAACCATCACCAGTTACAATGGCCTTGAAATACTGCTGTGTTGAAGAAACATATACACTGACGGGGAACAAATCCCAACACCAAGAAGGGGTTGTGTTAGATAAAGGACAGTTGGTAGGTGGTGAGAGTACATCTGTAAGATGACGTCTATGCAAATTTCGCGCTCGGCGCATACGTGTGGCGCTAGTAGCGCCCCTCGGAACATGCAAAGCAGGTTCGCTGTAAGTACGCGCTGTAACGTTCGTGAGCGTTAGTTATCGTTGGGATTCGACGTAAGGTGTTGATGTTAGTCAAGAATGCCTTTAAGAAGACGAAGAAGCCATTATCAACAGCTCACGGAGTTTGAACGAGGTCGTGTAATAGGGCTACGAGAAGGTAGATTTTCTTTCTGAAATATTGCAGAACGACTTGGCAGGAATGTAGCCACTGTGCATGATTGTTCGCTGTGGTGGTCAAAGGAAGGTACTGCCTCAAGAAGCCCAGGTTCCGGCCGGCCACGTGGCACTACTGAGAGGGAAGACCGCCGTGTACGGCGTATGGCCGTGGCGCATCGTTCAGCACATGCGGCAGCAATTTAAGCTGCAGTTGCCACCACAGTGACACCACGAACTGTTATAAATCGGTTACTTAAAGGACAGCTACGAGCCAGACGCCCTCTAGCGTGCATTTAACTTACTCCAAACCACTGCCGTTTGCAACGTCAGTGGTGTCAAGCTAGAGCTCATTGGAGGACGGAGTGAAGATCTGTTGTGTTTTCTGATGAAAGCCAGTTCTTCCTGGGTGCTAGTGATGGCCGTGTGTTGGTTAGAAGGAGGCCAGGTGAGCGCCTGCAACCAACCTTTCTGCGGCCGAGACACACTGGACCTACACTTGGAGTTATGGTCTGGGGAGCAATTTCCTATGACAGCAGGAGCCCTCTCGTGGTTATCCCACGCACCCTGACGGCACAGTTGTACGTCGGTCTGGTGATTCAACCTGTTAGGCTGCTATTTATGAACAGCATTCCAAGGGGTGTTTTCCAACAGGATAACGCTCGCTCGCATACCGCTGTTGTAACCCAACATGCTCTACAGAATGTCGACATGTTGCCGTGGCCTGCTAGATCACCAGTTCTGTCACCAATCGAGAAAGTATGGGACATCATTGGACGACAACTCCAGCGTCACCCCCAACCAGCATTAACCGTCCCTGTATTGACCGACCAAGCGCAACAGGCATGGAACTCCATCCCACAAACTGACATCCAGCACCTGTACGACACAATGCATAAAAATTTGCGTGCTTGCATTCAACATTCTGGCGGTTACACCGGTTATTAATGTACCAGCATTTCACATTTAAAATGGCTCTTCTCGCGCTTACAATAAGCTGTGATCTTGAAACCTTAATCGACTAAATATGTTATCTATACAAATGTATTGCCTCCATTTCATGTCTCTACAACTATTTTTTTCGTGGTGTTGGGATTTTTTTTCCTTCAGTGTATTAATATTATTAGTAACATCTATAAAAATACGAGTGCAAAGGTTCTATTATTCGCGGATACAGCACCAATAAAAATTGGAAAGCGAGTGAGACAAGGTGACATCATATCTTGCAAACTCTTTAATGCCAAGCTGCAAAATGTCTTTCAACTATTGTACCCGGAAAACAAAGGCATAAAAACTAATGGAGATAATTCAACTCACCTTCGTCTTGCTGACGATGTGGTCATTTTTGCAACTGCCCCTTCAGAGCTGCAGAGTATGATCCAGGAACCTGCTGACAAGAGTAAAGAAGTAGGTTTAAAATGAACTTTCAGAAGACAAAACTGATGTACAATGCTTTTACAAGAAATGAAGATTTACAGATTGATGTGGAAAAGCTGGAGATACCTGAAACCCATGTTTGCCTTGGACAGCAGCCATCAAGCAAACATCGCATTAATGAAGTAATTAATGGACGTATGAAACTTGGTTGAACAGCTTTTGGAAGAAGCAGTCCAATTTTTAAGAGCAATAAAACATTATGTCTTAAAATAAAAGTGTTTAATCAATGCATCGTTCCAGTGCTTACATACGGAGTAGAGACGTGGACCTTAACTACAAAATGCATACAAAGATTGCACACAACTGAAAGATGCATGGAGGGATGAACGCTTGGTGCAACCAGGCGGGATTTGAACAGGAACCCATAGGTGAGAGAAACTACAAGAGTCCAAGATATAATGATCAGGGTAAAATCCCTGAAATGACAATGGGCTAGATATGTCGCCAGAAGAACAGAACCACCGATGGACAACCGAAATTTTAAACTGGATTCCAAGGTACAGGAAAAGACCCAGAAGAAGACCACATGGGAGATGAAATTCGAAAGGATGCGTAAGTGACATGGATGAAACTGACGCAAGATAGACCTTTGTGGAAGAAACTTGGGGAGACCTTTATCTAGAAGTGGACTAAAAATTGTTATTGTTGATGATGATAATAATGACAAAATTGAATAAATACATATTAATACAACTAGCACTATTTCCTCAATAAATAAGTGATAGCTTCTAAATTTATTTCCTCAATTCTAGTTGATTCGAATCCCATTAAATTTCTTAATACCGTACTTCACTCGTTTTATTTCGGAACGGTTTCGTTAATTTAAATAATCAGTTGCTCTGTATTATGTTACAGTGTAAGTATACGTCGCAGTACTGTAATTTATATTTATGAATATTTCAAGGATGGAATTACGAGACATGATGTAATGTACTTTGAGGTTTGAAGTTTTATCAATATAATTTGTAGTGCCATTCATTCAGCTTCACACCTTTTTTGAAACGCTATGCAATAAGGCAGAGAACTGATGTATCAAATGACCGTAAATCTGAATGTTAAGGAGCCTATTATAAAACGGTTTCAATTCCTTTCGAGGTAATCCATATAATAGTTCTTTTAAGGTATTCCATTCAAGAACTGTGTATATTCAAAATAGCTGTCCAGTTAATCGAATATTCCTAGGGAAAAGAGAAAACAAGGAAAGCCCGGTATAAGTTACCAGGTTTTTACTTGTAAACCGAAATATTTTTTTAATATCACTTCACATTTCACATTTTTATGCAGCTAATGACCAACTGTACTAGACAACGTAGAGAATCATTTTACACAATAACAGCATGCCTACACAGAAGAAATTTAATTTTTCATTTAATGGCTTAGTTTCCATGGGTATACCCAGGAAAACAAATCCTAAACTTTAGCATACCACCAGTTAAAGAGAGAAAATAACCGAATCGCCGTCTGTGTTCACCGTTGCACTTGAAGAATTCAGAAGAAATCCTACATTGTGCTGGAAAGACTGCGTTCTCAATTCAATTCAATTGTGGAATTTCAGTACTGAGGTTAGAACGGAAGGTCTACAATATTTTCCTCCGTAAATAGTGTATTTTTTTAGGAATAATCCGAAATGCATTTCAGTAAAACATGTACAACCTCAGAACATGAATTTCGGAGAAATGGTGCACCTGAATTTTTGAAAGATATATCTTCAAACTTGCAAGACAGAAATAACAGAGCATTAAATGTTTCCTGATGAAGAATAGAAATATCACAATGGGAATTATTTCTCCTGTATCCTCTGAAACTTTGAACGTTCAGAATATAGATCCAAAATTTAGGTATCGTGGACATTTGTATCCCTACATATGAAAACACTTTGGAGGTTTTCATCACACACAGTACCATCTACATCGAATGTTCCGATAAATTATTATTAGGCACAATAACTTCAATCTGAGATTGCCGTTTACTCGACGGAATACTACTTCATTCAAACACTCAACGTGGATCAGAAACACGAAACAGAAATCACCGCTTTTTCCACGTTAAATATCACCGCTCTGTTCACGTTAACAATCTTTCCACGTTACTTATTAACGTGGAAAGGGCGATGATTTCTGTTTGGAATAGTACTTGTTGCTTAAACGCTTCATGCACGTTGTTCGGACCATTCCCCCATTCATTGGAAAAACGGTTGAGAGACACGTAATTCAACCGTAATAAAATGCTGACTAATAAGAGGCCGAATTTTAGAATAACATTTGCTCCTAAGACACTTTGTTTTTACAACAATTTATAATAATTATGCAAAATGTTTAAATAACAAACTAAACATATTATATTAATGTTTTAGCTACGTGGGAGAGTTATTTTTAGAGCAGAAAGTTTAGTACAATAACAAGAAGAGATACCGATTCAAAAATCTATACAATACGACCCCGAACTGAAGCATTTTTGAAAATATAATGCTCAAACGGAAGAGAATTCCATATAGATCCATATTTCTATGTTATATTCTTATTTCTATGTTATATTCTTATTTCAAGTTATATTAACAATAAATTGCTTAAGCTGGTATATAACTCCAAATGAACTGTATGCATACCTCTTTTCTTTAAATCACTATACCTCTGTTACTTTTTTCCCTCTTTAAATGAGACAGAAGATTTTGCTCAGGGGGTACAAACATCAGCACTCCCCCTATCTCCACTCCTAGAAAACTCATTTGAAAAAAAAAATTTCTTTACCCCATATAAAACATTTCTCATATTTTCTACTTTTCTAATAATTAAAACTTTTCTTGAAGCTGCGCATGTTTCTTTTTCAATTTCTTTATTCAATCATCAAACCCCCTCAGGAGACCTGCTTTGGCAGGATATTCTGCATTATGAAGTGAATTTAACAAACGCACTTTCTTGTTCAAGTATCACACAGCTTTCCGCATCGGCGGTTAATTTTATATCGCATCATGCATTATACTCTTCCTTAAAATGTCTGGTTTGAAAATATTTTTTGCATTGAATATGTTTTGCTATGATGAAATTTTTGTGCACAGTTTGTAAATTTCCATAAAAAAAATTTCTCTGCTAGTGGGTTTAAGTAGATATTGTTATTTGTGGATGTTTAAGCGATTGTGAAAAGGTGTTACTTTGTAATCTGTTCCATTCTTAGCAAATTAACCAGCTGATATTGGGAATTTGGAGAACGTTTTTTAAACAAAATCTGATGAAGCGCAGCAATTGTTTAAACGAAACAATGAAACGTTCTAAATAAAAACGAAGTATATACAACCTCGAGAAATATTTTTGAATATTAATTTGATATCATAAAATTTATGTAGGTATGATACAGTAATAGCAATGCAGCTAACATTGCATTGGATTCGTTCAATTTAATACATACTTTTCTAGTGAAGGTACTCTGTTATGCATATGTTATTTTTAAAAACCATTTTACATAATAATTCGGTCTTATTTATTGACATTTTGTTCTCTCATTTGAAATGAAAACATTTAGTAGGATTTTTTTCTGATGTGTGACGTTCGTTTTCCTGCATGGAGATTGATCTATCCACAAAGTAATTGTGGTAAAAAAAATAAAGTTCATGTTTTTATTCCATTATGATCCAAATGTCCATGCGGAAAAATGAATGCTTAACTGTTTTAAAATTTCAGGCTCCTAAATACGAATACCATGGAATTCGTGTTTTATACATATATGACTCATTTTCAGCAGAGAAATAAGTTATAAGAACGAAATTCTTCTGTAGAGCGTGTGGTCCCCTATTTGGATCGTTGTAGACGGGATCTTCCTCGATGCCCACGGTCGTCAGTGTGCCGTGTGCGTCCACTTTTACCCGGATTGCTGCAGGTCCTGCCTTTTTCCTTCCATTCCTAGCAAACTCTAACAAATGCTCCATGTTGAAAACCCAAAATACCGGGTGTTCCTGTAACGCTGCCACCCTTTAGTCGGTAGCTCACAATCATACCTTTTTCAAACTCTGTTAGGTTACGTCCTTTTTCCATTTTCATGTAAATCTTCCTACTGCCCTCGTGGTCTTTCCCATTTAAATGCCTTACATGGTTTGCATCTGTTGTTACGGAGGCAGTTCGGCTACTGCTTCGGTTCCCTCGAAAATCAATGGTCGTCATAACTTTTTGACAGGACTGTGTATATATTTGTGGATATATGGCACACATTTCATTTTCCTTTTTTAAAACTCAAGTACGTAAATCTTTCTGGAAACGTATAATACATTTCTTATTATGATGATTTTTTTTTCTTTTGGTAAACGCATGTGTTCTAATATGGGGAAACAAACAGTTCACTGAAAAACAACGAAATAGCTATGATGAACAAATATGAAGCTAAACTTTTCTTCTTAGAAGAAAAACAATCCACAAAAACCTTTATAGTGTCTGACACATTTATGAACTAAACAAGTTCATCCCTTTCAACAAAGTTCATTCTAATATAGTCCTAGGCACGCATTTTAAACACAAATTGGATGCAAAATTTTCTGCTTTTAATCAACTCATTAAAAATAATTTCAGCAAGTATCGAAAAGGGAAAGTGAAACTATTGAGTCATCATGTTATGCAAATAAATATTTTTCACTTCCCAACATGGTGTCGACTGTACTGAATATATTTCTAGTAAAAAGAGATAGCAATTCTTCAGGATCGTTTTTGTAATAACCACCTCTGCTACGCATTTGCTAAAATTTGATTAAAAACGTATCAGCAACATTTCCTTTGTGCATTCTGAATCAAAAATGTTGTATTTTATATTAATACATTAAAGGTATTGGATTATGCAGCAGAAATTAAAAAGAAAGATTGCGTCAAAGAACATATGGAAAACTATATACACTGGCAGGTATTTAGCTAGAGTTATTTTGGAAATACAGAAATTTCATAATGTTAGAGAAGGATGAAAATTATGGAACTCCCAGCTGTTTTCCACATTCAGCTGTTTACTGATTGGGATTAAAATAAATTTTCAGGTTAAAACAAATGGTAGGAAATTACGAAGAAACCTTAAGTTATTATCTAGCAATATTATGACAAACACTGTAAATTTAAGTTAGTAATGTTCGTTTGCGTTTCATTTAGGACATATAATTATTCTAATAGAAGAATATGAGCTTCACAAAACATTGAAAGTGTTTGATCTTAAAAATAGCCTTAGTTTTTAAAATAGATTTTTGCCGAGATTCTAAACAGATGAACTGCTAATAAATTGTTTTAATGTTTATTTTCACAGACTGCCTTGCCATTGATATTCAGATACCTAATGAGAGTGAAGTAGGAGTAAGGAAGCACCACGTCACAAACCGACCTATAGGTACTGTATGTGCGCATTTCCATGATGAAACCATAGCACAACTGTGAATTCCTGTTTTTGTTTGTTTGTAGGTTTAACGACCACCGTGAGCAACTCGATGGGTACGCGAGCAGTCACCCATTCCTGACCTAGGGCAACTATTTCCAGGGAAGGGAGGTAGCCATAGCCGTAAAACAAACACAACATTCATGACTCGCCGTGATTCGAAACGGGTTCCACGAAAACTAATGATCAGGAGTCAGCGCTTAGATTTTCGCCCTGCTACGGCGGCCAACTCTGAATGCAAGACACACTGATCTACAAAATTAAATAATTTCCAGCGCAGATAAAAAGCACGGAGCCAAATAAGCAGTCAAACAGTGCGTGACATTTCAGTGGCATTGGTGTTAATGTTTATGGATTCACATACACTGAAGTGCCAGAAAAACTGGTACACCAGTCTAATACTTGGTAGGTCCCCCACGGGACCGCAGGACTGCAGAAATACGACGGGCCATGGACTCCACTAGCTTCTGGAAATATGCTGTAGGCAATGCACACCACACTTCCTGCAGAGCTTTCCACAATTCGGGTGTATTCCGAGCTCTCTGATTCCTGTGTTCGATAGCGCGTTACATGACATCCCAAATGTGTTCTATCACGTTCAGATCTGGGGACTTGGGTGGCAATGGCAACACCTCAAACTCAGATGAATGCTTCTCTAACCATAATGTGGCGTCTAGACACTGGTGTGGAGGTGCATTGTCCTGTTGGAACAGGCCCAACCCATCAGCATAAATGCAGGACATGAACGAGTATACCTCGTCAGAAAGATGCGCACATAGCGTTGGCCGGTCACAGACGTTTGTAGGCGTATCAGGGTCCCAGTGAGGTTCAGCTAAACACAGCCAAATGCATAACGGACACCCACCCGCCGGTGCAGTTCCCCGTTGACAGGCGGGATCCATGGCTTCATGGGGTTTGCGCCACACACGAATCCGTCCATCTGCCCGATACAGTTCGAAACGCGACTCGTCAGACAAGGCTACTTGTTTCCAGTCATCAAGTGTCCAGTGGTGGTGTTGCCGTGCCCGAACGTGGAGCACAGCTCTGTGACGTGCACACATCAAGGGGACTCGAGTTGGGCGTCGGCTTCCAAGTACCATATCCTGCAAGGTACGTTGCACAATCCGAACGTTGATGCTTGTTGAGGCTCCAGCATTAAATTCCGATGATACCTGCGAGAGTGTTGCACTTCTATCGCGTGAAACGATTCTTGACAGGTGACGATGGTCACGTTCACCCAATGTCTTTTTACGGCCACACTGGTATCGTAGGTTGGAGGTTTTGCCGGAATCCTTGTAGTCACGGTACACTCTTGCAAAGGCCGTCTGTGAAAACCCGAACTTCGTTTCTACCTCCGAAATACTATGGCCCATCTCACGAGCGCCAACTATGACACCGCGTGGAAAATCGCTTAAATCGTTATTACTTGACATTCTCATTCCGAAAACTGTTCTGACAGCTGGCAAGGATGTCTATCGCTTTATATACGCACTGGCGGACGCAACCGAGTACGCGCATAGGCGAAGTTGCTATGTATTTGGCATAAGCTCGTCTGTAGCAGTTTTTCTGGGACTTCAGTGTATATCTAGGTCAACCATTTTTGATGTAATATGGAAATGCCTGTGGGCTGGGATCATATCTCTCGAAAACCGACTGGGTAAACCTGAGAAGCTAGGAGGAAGTGACGGCCGAGCTCTCCAGAAGTCCGCGGAAGGAGTAACGCGCATGACAAACAGCAAACCAGATGAAAAATCCTCCAAGGCAACGAAAGAATTGGAGTTTCAGAATCCGCTTTGGAGGTTTTACATTTAAAATCATACCTCGCATTGTACCAAAAAAAACCGGAATTCTAGAATGTCTTACACTTCAGTCTTCCCTGTAACCACATAGGTTCGAAATATTATTTCCATGGAGTAGGAGACTCAAAGGTAAATCTTCCATAGAGACTCATGGCAACAATTTGGTGCCGAAGATCTCAATAGAACAGCGGCCCAGTGGGAGGACATAGAACTAAAATGTCGAAACGTAACCGTCTGCTTTTTTTCCAAGCATTTACAACTCTCTACGCGATGCTACTTAGATAGCCCCTGGTACAGTATCACGTGACAGATGATATCGTAATTTCATGTCCGACCACTAGGGCGCTGTCATAAACACGAGATTTGGAAATCTGTCTCTCCTGCTCTGTGATTACTTCTCTCTGCAAAAGAAAAATTAACGTGCAATTTGGAATACAATACGCCTCCTGAGAGGCGAATTAAAAACATTTGAATAACATTTTTATGAATAAATAAATTTAATTTCTTTTTTGTAAAGTTTACAGAATACTATGTTTTGACCTCATTTTTTTTATCTGTAGTACCTTGTCTTTCTTTTGGGTATGTGAATCCATAAACATAAACGTACGAGTAAAGTACATGTTTGAAACCATGTATACCTTAAAAGCTAAATAAATGTAAAGATGTAAAATATCCTTCAGTGCATCTTGTACTTTGTGAAAATTGATACGTTTGAAGTAATCGTAGAAAATGTCGCCTTTTTTCCACAGCAGGCCCGCATTTCATGCGCAGATCATCAAATTTCTCTTCATCAATTTATTATCTACAAAATTATTTTGATTTACAATTCTTACATTGTTGAGTTAATTCGGCAGTTTAAAAAAGCACAATATTGACAAATTTGTGATTCTTTCGAATGTGTATTTAAAGATACGTTTGTAATTTGGTACGGTTTAACACACGTAAGAATGACGTTTTTCTATCACCGTATTACAGTCGTTTCCTGGTTGCTGTTGAACCTCTGTGAAGTATTGGTTGAACAAAAATAATCGTTCCAATTCACATTCTGTAGAAATGAAGCAAACAAATCACAGTAACAATAATTTACAAGAAAATGTTTAAAATTTCCCGTGTTTTTCTTTAAGAATGGGTACAAAAAACCTATCAAATACAGGAAAGAAGCATATTTCATTCCAGCCCCACGGAATAATATTTTTTACTCTACATCTCTATTCAGTCACGCAAAAAACAAGTCCACCTGTGTAACACAGTATTCTGTCAGTTTTAGGAACTGACATAGCTTCACCCTTACAAATATTATTTTCGTACATTACTATTACAGTTACTTAGCGGAGTAAGAGAAATGTCGGTTACCTTACGTAATGGTCCGAAAAATGTAGCTTAACAAATAGGTAAGGGCATAAGAAATGATTAATATTATATTTTGAACAAATCTCATTTCGTTTCAACATAATTCTCTACAAACAGGGGCAATTTATGAAAACGATTAACGTAAAATTCCCCAACACCACACAATTTGAATATACAACAAATAAATTACAATGCAGACTGAGAAGTTGGTGATAGGAATCTAGCTGCACAGTATTTTAATTTATATCAGCAACTTTGTTAATTTTCTTTAAGAAAGGCTGTAAAAAGTATCAGAAAATGTTATTGATATACTTGAAGAACACGGAAGGGATTTTGAACAGATGTAGGAGCCGCTCTGCGTATCAAATCTTCATCACATCTATAATGTATTTCTATAATTTTTGCATACACATGTTTTTCCTCATTTTATGGATGACAACGGTAGTTATTTCTTAAAAAAATATCAAAAGACACACTATACCACACTATTTGCCTTAGGTTGGAATAGGTTCGGCCCCATGGGTACAAAATCATGAAAGAACAGATAGAAATTTCGATAATTGCCTTCGGAGATGGAAGTTAGAATAAAAAACAAATTAAGATGGGCATATGCCGCAAATGCAAATGAATGAATTGCGCGTATTGCAGTATATTCACTAATGTCAATGAGAAACGTGCAATTAACATTTTGCTCTGTTATTCGAAGAAAGCAAATAGCTGGGAATCCTTTGATTATAACATATCTATTACCTATTGCAGCAGTTTGAACCCCATCTGCATGTATTTGAAGAGATGCCTTGTGGAGTTTAAGAATTTTGTAGAATTCTTGAAACATATAAGAAAAAAATGGGAACCGTTATTATGTACTTCAGATTTAAATAAAAACCTACTGGAAGGAGTTCATCGTAGAACTACCTTTGTGAATTATCCTTATTTTTTGCTGAAGGACATCATATAAATTCTTATGAGAATTTAAATTATATACTGCCGGACAATTGCTAAGGACGGATGACAATAGCAACGATAGCAACCATAAAATGGAAGGCAGGAAAATGTGGATTAGCATAAGTGCGGGATAAAGTTAGACGTGTTGTGCGTATGCAAATTTTGGATTGCCGAACTTGTTCGTGACGTCATAGCGCTGATAAGAGATATAAAGGATTTGACGCGTATTGACCGTTGTTGTTCAAACGCGAAGTTGAAAGGGAAAGAATCAATTGACGAACTTGCAATTTTCAGTATGTCTTCCCGACATCACCTAGATGATTTTACGCGTGGCCGTATTATTGGCAAGATTGAAGAAGGGCAAAAAATAACAGATGTTGCCAGGGAGTTCGACGTCAGCCACAGTGTTGTTTCAAGGCTTTGGAAATCATTTCAAACAAATGGAGAGTGTAGCAAATATCACGGGGAGGTCGTGTTCGCAGTATGACACCTGCAGAAGATCGGTACATAGTGCTATCAACAAAAAGACACCGGCGCAGCACAGCTAGTGAGGTAGCAAATCAGTTTATGGCTGCCACTGGCAAGCGGATCTCCCGAAAAACTGTCGCCAGACGTTTGCATGAAGGAGGACTATACGCCCGCCGTCCTGTTGTGTGCATCCCATTTCCCAGACGTCACTGTACCGCCCGTTTGCAATGGTGCCATCAACATCGCAATTGGACTGATAACGACTGATCTGCTGTCCTCTTCTCAGATGAGAGTAGATACTGTCTATCGTCTGTTTGTCGACGACAACTGATCTGGCGTGATAGTGGTACTGCATATTGCCCAGCAAACATACAGGAAAGGGACAGATATCCGACATGTAGTGTCATGGTATGGGCTGGCATCATGATCAATGGCCGTACGTCCCTCTATGTGCTTCCAACTGGGACTATGACTGGCCAACGATACATTAATGATGTTCTGCTACCTCATGCTCGCATGTTCCGTGGTGCTGTCGGTGATAGATTCATTTCCATGGACGACAACGCAATATGTCATCGAACAGTCACTGTCCAGGAGTGTCTTGAGAGCGAGGATATTCAACGCCTCGTATGGCCAGCACGTTCTCCAGATCAGAATCCCATTGAAAATCTGTGGGATGCTTTGGGGAGGAGTCTTGCTGGTCGCCAATGCCCTCCAATAAACAAGAACACCCTCATCCGTGCACTGACAGAGGAATGGGATAAATTACCCCAACAGCTGTTTGATAATGTTGTGCAAAGCATGACACGACGTGTGGAATCTTGCATCGCCCTCCATGGTGGCCATATCCCTGTATTGACATCTTACGCCGGAACGCCTGCGGACGGTAGTTGCATTTTTATCCACGTTTACGTAATCTGCACAAAATGGCCTGTCTGTCCCTTGAACACGTTCCAAAGCCTTCTGGATTTCAGAGCACAATAAATTGTCTTTCTTGTAATGTCCTGGCATTCTGACATTATTTTATTTCACTTGGCATCCAACCACACTTACTTTTTTATGCGCTATATAGCCGTTTATGATCCGTCCTTAGCAATTGTCCAGCAGTGTATCTTTCATGGATATTTTCTATCTTTTACAGGCAGGTTGCATGTATAAAGTAACGGTTGTAGCAAACAAGGGTGCAAATTTTATGTCAGATAAAAATTTCATAACACATCTTCGTTTTACCTGAAGTCATTAAATCATGAGGGATCTTCCGCCCTTTTTGGTAACTGTTGTAACCGGCCATTGGCTTCAGCAGCTAGAGCACAGTCTTTTCCCAATATGTTTCCTTAAATTGAGTAAATGGTGTTTGTGCTGATATTTAAAAGGTATAACTAAAACATTTTGATGTTAGTCGTTCTATATTTGTAATGGTTTTTACTTGCATATTCCACCACCTTACGCTCTAATTACAGAAAAAAATAAATGTAGACCAACCCTCAAGAAAGTCATGAAAAATGAGAATTATTGTTTTTGCTTTATCTGTCGTTGTCCAACCTTGCGGATAGTATTATTGATGTTGATGTGTTTCAGCGAAAGATGCCGGTCTCATGAGCGAACACTGAAAATTCAAGCAAAACAAACTGCATTTGCCTGTACCATTTACAAGTCATCCATGTAACACTTCTCAGAAAAATTAATCGTCCTTGGGCGGGAATCGAACAATGCATCTCCCGAGTAACGACCCATTATGCTAACCATTACACAAACCAAGATCGTTAAGTTCCGAGCAACTGAGACATAGGAATCTGAAAGTCCTGAGATTTTTGCTTCGTCGAAGCATCCATTGCTTCCTCATAACGCTTTGACCCAATTCCCATCCGGACGGATGTAGGTCGAAGGTCACTAGTACCACAGATAAATCAAATTCAATAAAAATTTCTTCCTTCATTGATTTCCCTGTGCTGTGACCTCCGACCTACACACGTCCGGATGGGAATTGGGTAACTATTTACCTGAGTTATCCTTTTGTTTGCGTTCATTATGCCTGGATTCTGTGTTTTCGGAAATATTTGATCTGTATAAGGAAAACCTAAGTAATACAGAAAACTTTATTGAATAAGACAGTTGGTAAACTTTAAAAAAGATGATCTTTACCATAGAAATGAAGTAGTAAAATACGGACTATGAAAGTTTTGCGCCATTCGAAAGTTGTAGACCACACTCCGTACCGATGACTGTCGGATAAAGAAGAAACCACGTTTACCCACATTACTTTAATAACGTAAGAACAGATTTCACATGGTAGCGACTTTAGAAATAAAGGTAAACTTTTTAATAAAATGTGATGTACGAAATCATGAAGGGGGAAGGGGGGGTTAAGATCCAGACTTCTTAGTGTGAGTGATCTCGAGGCAGCAGAAGCACGCTACCACAGAAATTGTTACAAATCATTTTTAAGAATTATTACAGGTGAGGGACTCGTAGGTCATCCGAAATCAAAAGTGGGGTAGGACTCTTACTTCATGCAAAGTTGGCACATCTATATGTTTAACAAATGATGAAGATAGATCCGAGACTGTTAGATAAAGAGCTCGATTTGCTTACTAACAAAAACTTCCTCACTGTGAGAAACAGTATAAAGTTTCGGTCTGGCACATGGAGGGTCATGTGTATGAAGCAGGGTCTTATGTGTGCTATGAAAGCTGTTGGAGGTCTTACACATTGAAAAGGTGTAACGGATATCGCACAATTGAAATGAGTCCGCTGGCCACGTTTTTGCTTAAAATCACGAATACGAATTCTTGATAACTTCAATAACATTTACTTAACAACATACTGAACTACACAAATCACGAAAACTAAGGCATCAGTCCGACATTGAAATGTTCATTTCGTGGCTTAAACACCACAGCCCATTTTCAAAAGTGTTTGGAGAACGCAAATATTTGTCATCCGGTTTGGTGTCTCATGAATCTATAAATTGTGAATAAGCTTATAAGTTAGGATCTACAGCGATGGAGGAAATGAAAGGAAATAATTTTGAAGAGCCTAAACTACACAGAAAAAACATGGTCAAAACACAAGCAAAGCACAAATCTGTGAAACATGGGTCGAACGAGATTAATGTGAATCCCCAACAGCTGTTTAATCGAATCTTGTGTGTGTGATAGCCCAAGTGTACTAAAAACATACCTTGAGTATGAACTAGCCTCTCGTCCACCATCCATTTTTGATGAAGGTTCTCTTCGCAAGGGTACCAAATCTTCTTTCATGAAAGTTATGAAGAGAGTGTTGTAGAAATATTTGACCTAAGTGAAGCGACAATAGTAATGGATGGAGTGTTTCTGCTTCACTATGTCTCCTGGCCAAAGCATAGCTCATCTGGAGAAAGAGTTCGAATTTACTGTCTATTTGTTCTTACAAGGTATGAAAAAATACAACCATTGTTTTTGATGGATACCCTGAAGATTCTGCAAAAACCTGGAACAAAATAGATCAGCCAAAAGAACCTCATGCGACATCACTTTTGAAGAAAATACAAAATGTATAACAGCAAAAGAGATTTTATTAGTTAATGAAAGAAACAACAAAACAATTAGTAATTTCAGTAGCATCGGAACTAGAAAAAAAATGTTTACCAGCGTTTGTTGCTGAAGATGATGCTGACGTAGACATTGTAATGGTAGCTATCGAAAAACTGAACAGTCACTCTAAAGTTGTGGTAGGCTCAGACACAGATCTATTAGTGCTGTTAACTGCTCTTGCTCCTGAAAATAAAAATTTTTTTTTTGTAAACAGAAATGTGGTAAAAGCCCTTCAAAAGCCTTTTACAGAATCGGAAGTTTGATCGAGCAGCATAATTAAACCAGAAAACTTCTGGTGTTCGCTCACGCAATAAATGGGTGATACACGACATCGTGCTTTTATGAATTGGGAAAAACCAAAGCCGTTAAAATGATAAAATCATCATCTGAAATTGAGGGCCAAGCTAGGATTTTTACTCAAGAAGCAATTCCTCGTGAAAAACTGTTTGTCAATGGAGAAAAATTTGTTCTTGCATTGTATGGGATGAGCAAAATCTCGAATTTTAACGTAGCTCGTTAATTCGGATACAAGACCTTAACAAGAAAGTCTGCTTTGAGATCAAATTTTGACCTGGAGCAACTTCCTCCAACATCAAAAACATCTCCCTAACATCTTCCGAGGGTTAACTTACAAGTCGAAGAGTGGTTATATAAATAAATATTTTTTTGAAAATAAATATTTTTTTTCTGTAAACAGAAATGTGGTAAAAGCCCTTCAAAAGCCTTTTACAGAATCGGAAGTTTGATCGAGCAGCATAATTAAACCAGAAAACGTCTGGTGTTCGCTCACGCAAAAAATGGGTGAGACACGACATGGTGCTTTTATGGATTGGGAAAAACCAAAGCCGTTGAAATGATAAAATCATCATCTGAAATTGAGGACCAAGCTAGGATTTTTACTCAAGAAGTAATTCTTCGTGAAAAACTGTTTGTCAATGGAGAAAAATTTGTTCTTGCATTGTATGGGATGAGCAAAGTCTCGAATTTTAACGAAGCTCGTTAATTCGGATTCAAGACCTTAACAAGAAAGTCTGCTTTGAGATCAAATTTTGACCTGGAGCAACTTCCTCCAACATCAAAAACATCTCACCAACATCTTCCGAGGGTTAACTTACAAGTCGAAGAATGGTAAGTTAACCCTCGGAAGATGTTGGTGATAAACTTCTGGCAACTGATTTTTGATAGAGTTAGAATACCTAAAAGAAAACAGAGGAAAGGAGAACGTCTGAGCCATATTCCTAGCAATACCTTTTACACCGGCTGAACTTCGACGCCTTATGTCCTGTAGCCGTAAATCATCTTGTGGAAATTTGTGTGGGTAGAAAATCTGTAACGTGTGAGCACTGCAGTGGCCTACCAAGCTACAATTCACCTGCTTTTAGTGAAGAAAGTGACACTCCTTTTGACGAATAACTCTGTATATCATGCAAATTATAAAAGTTGATTATGCCTGTTCAAAGGTCGACGGAATTACCTGCTGGGATAGTGGTGCTTTCCACTGTGTGGTACGCCGGTATTACTACCATTTACATGGAGCCATATTTTCTGAAGAGTCATGGGAAACATTTTAATATATATATATCATTTTGTAGCTTTTTGAATCAGACTAGTACTTCCATACTAAACACATTCCTGTATTGTCATTTTCAAACAAGCTACAACGTTAAAACTTTGAATATCACAGTAAAAATACCGTTTTTTATGCTTTTATTATAATTAAGACAGAACTATTGGTTTTAGCGCAAAATTGAAGTGCGTAATTTAATAATAAAACTAAACAAAATTACGTCGTTACAACCATTGGTTACGGAGATATAAGTCATTTTCTAAAAGTCGGCGAATGGGAAGTTCGGTGAGCACAGGGGGAAAGCACAAGGGGAGATGCGGGGAGTTTGGGGAAAATACATCTTTTATAGTATTCGAAAAACTGGGCAAAATTAAATTTTTCCAAATTATTCCCGACATTTGCTTTTTATTTCCTGGGCTATTTGCAACGCATTGAAGATGTGGTTTGAGCATTGTTCACCGCGCTGGTCCGCCGTCCTGCTTCATTGGGTGGCAAAATCATGTGGCAAACATGTTGATACATACAGTACATCATTTTAAAGCTGTTGAATCAGGCTACAACTTCCATATTAAACACATTCTCATATTGTTATTATCAAATAAGCTACAACGTTAAAACTGAATATCACAATAAAAACACCGTTTGTTTATGCTTTTTATTGAAATTAAGACAAAAGTATTTGTTTTAGAGCAAACTTGAAGGGGAACAATTTTGTAGCGTGTAATTTGGGGATTAAAGCTAAAATTATTACATCGTTATGACCATTAGTTATGACCATTAGTTGGACACCCCTTCAATCGATGATATCTGTGGTCCTTATACACGTCACGGCCGCCGCGGTTAAACATCGTGTGGGAAACAACAACGCAACCAGTCGCATGCAAGATGCCACGCAGTTCGGTGCTCTCTGATTTCGAGAAAGGTGTGATCGTCGGGTATCACAGAAATGGCCGATCCATACGTGACATATCCAGCGAGTTGAAGTACCCAAATTTTTCTTTACCATTTTTTCATTAACTCTGATTCCTGTTTCTTCGTGAATGTGGCGCACTTTTGGTATAAGTTGTCGAAGGTAAATGTAGGTAATGGTTTCTGCTTGATTTTTTCCATTGAATCGCTAAATCATTATAAAAGTCGGCGAATGAGAACTTCGGGGGACACGGGGGGACACGGGGGGGGGGACACAATATGCGCGAAGCTTTAGGAAAATACATTTCTGATAGTGTTCTAACAGCTGCCCAAATTTCGGCTTTCCCTAATTATTCCCGACATTTGCCTTTTTCCCCCTTTTATTTCCTGTGCTAAAATGCTGGTGAATATAAAATTTGAACTTCTATCCATTTCTTCTGTCACGAAAGTCACTGAGTTTCATGATGCTGAGATTTATCTATGAAATTTAAGAAGAAAGGGCGTTGGAAATAGATCAATGGCATTTCAACAATTCATTTAAGCAGTTTCTGCATGTTTCTCAATGCCTTCTCAGGATTTACCAATGTTTCTTCAAGAGTTTTCAAGATCAACTAATTCAGAAATCCATTTCATACGGTCTGAAAGAAGAATTCCACATCTATTAAAGTGTCCTGTTCCATTGCATACATGTATGCAAGTGTCTTTGTCATCTCAAACATTATAGTGCAACTAGTTTTGTCATTTATAATTTGGCTCTCTTGAACCAATTACCATGATCATCTTCAACACGAACACATATCTCTCGCCCTTCCACAGAATGAATAAATGTGTTTTCCCTCTTACTTTCTTGATATGAAACTTTCACATAATGTGTGTGTGAACATTTCGTTTCTGGATTATCCTATTCATATAGTCAACAGAATAATTCGGAAACGCGGACTGAACTGCGTTTTAAAGAAACTGCACGCGAGCGCTCTTTTACGCTCTAAACAGCCTTCTTAACGCGAAGTGCTTTCTTTCTTATCTAAAACCAAATATTTAATGCACTTTAAATTAAATATTGTTTATTCACTCTTACGAATGTAACGGAACTCTTGTGCCTTACGTCCATAGAACCTGAATCTGAAGTTCTATCACCAGAAAATTATGAAACTTTCTGCTCATAGGAATTGAATAGATGAAAATAAACTTGCAACGAAATGTAAAATTCCTATTCCTTCACTCTTTACAGATGACTTGCTGGGTCTTTCTTTCATTTCTTCGAAGTATGCACTGATTCACAGAGAGTCTTATTAGAGTAGCTACAATTGGGAATAAAGAGAGCCAAGGTTATTCCAGCAAACGTGGTTTCCGAATCTGAAGTATTTATTTTCTGAAAATAATTAAAATCCGTGGTACTTTCAGAAAGCCCAGTATGTGTGCTGTAGCGGTTTTTCTCTTTCAAAATCCGAAACGTCCTGTAACGCACGAGAATAGAAGATTAAAAATTCTTCGAACAAAACTAGTTCATTCGTCAATATATTTGTGTATGAATTTCAGGTAATTTAATTATTTCCATTTATTCCTTTTTTTTTCATGTTCACCGAGACAATTCTTCAGTAAATATAATATTGACAGGATGTTTATTATATAAATATAAGGATCACAAAGCTGAAATATTCAAGTTTATATCTTTTTCATCTAAAAATTATGCATAAAAAATGTTTCTAAAGATTTTGCATGTTTAAAATATTTCACCATCATGATCCTCCACGTTCGGGAAAGGGAATTAACTACAATTCCTAAGTGTTGTTTTTTTAAAACTAGCTGTGGAAACATTTCATTTCACTGGTAATTCCAGAAAAGTTAAAACCAATGCCTCTTTGTGTATTCCGCTTTCAGCTCGAGAACAATATACTTACAACGGCCCTTCCATAAAAACTGAGAGTAAAATCTCACACAATGAAGAAATATAGTAGGTACAGCAAAATATATGTTATTCTTTCTCAAAGTATCTTCCCTCGGATGATAAGCAACGGTCACATCGCTCAGTCAATTTTTCAAACCAGGTCCTAAGGCATTTTGTGGAAGCTGCTTTAGCGACCCCGTACAGAATGAATAACATCGGTATCTGTGATGAATGTTACGCTACGGAACTTCTCTATTGTTGGAAACAACCAGAAATCGCATGGGACGAAGTCAGGACAGCATGGTATTTCCGAAAAGTTATACCTAGCAGAGCTAGTGAAGAAACATATCACAAGACGCTTTCCAATCATTTGCTGTTTTTTTATTATTTTGTTTCTCTAATGTTATAACCAACGCATTAGTGAAAATTTCAGGACTTAAAGGATATATTGCCACTATGGAATACGTGTGAGGGGATATTCAAAAAGCTAAATATACTTTACGATTGAATTTATAAAACAAATCATTTCAGTGGTCAGATTCGTTTTTCGTTTTCATACCTTGTGTAAATGGTCCCAGTTTCACAAAGATAAATTACACCTGGTTTAATATTGCATGCCTGTGATGGAAACATTGTTTGAAAAATATTCACACTTTTTAATAGAAGTTTACTATTTTCAGGAAAACATTAACAATAGTACCTCATGACCACTGAACGAAAATTATAGATATCGTTTAATGGATGATATCAACAGACTCATCAATTATGTCCTAAATTTATGCGTTTACAGATGAATGAATTCATGTAATTCAGAAAATTGGATGTTATGCAAATCACTTAATTTGGTGCTTGAAGTAGTACTTGCCTATGTGCTACGTTTTCTGAGCTTCCATGTAATTGCTAGTACTGCATTAAAAAATTTTAAGTTCAAAGTATCTTTATTTTCACTAGTTACTTCACTGTTTTACCGGCTGCCACGGTAATTCTATTTAATTACCTTTTTGGTGTTAGCCTGGAGCTCATTCTGACTATGTACTTCAGATAGCACCTGTCCTAAGCTTTGGAATAGGAGCAATTAGATTTCCGTATCTCCCGTAGATCTGGAGATAGCCCTGGGTATTATCTTATTTGCATACACTGAAACCTTGTTTTTCTCATCTGGTCCCTGACTCAATTTTCTGCTGCACAACTGCTTGGAAGAGCTTGCTTCAGCCTGCAAGTTGTTACATGTTGCCTCTGGTATTAGGTGACTGCCCATTTCAGTATTAATAAATAGCATAAATGGTGCAATACACTGACACGCAAGTCATAATGTACCATCAAATGTACGCTGCAGAGTGAAGCAATAATTTCCAAGCGGTTGTGCAGCAAAAAACTGAGTAGGTTAAAGAAAACGAGCGAGGGACCTTATTATAGTAACAGCCTGCCTCCAGCAGTTGTACGCAGGGCTGATGGTTGTGGAAGAAACATGGGAAGACTTTCACCCAGCAGTGGACTGATAATGGCTGAAAACGTTGAAAAGGATTATATACATATTATTAGGTTTACAAATAAGTTGTAAAGTGTTTTAAGACAACTTAACATGTAATTTGAGAGAAAAAAACTATACCCTTACGAATCAAAATATGCGCCGTCATTATCTATCACCTTCCGCCATCGGTCGGGCAGCTAACGGACTCCAGCCATGAAGAATACTTCGTCGTGTGACGCGATGAAGTCGTCAAACCATTTCTTCACCTCGTTACATGTCCGGAACCGTACAGCAGACAAACAATGTTGCATCGAACGGAATAAATGATAGTCTGAAAGGGATATGTCGGGAATAGACGCCGGGTGCTCCAAAACTTCCCAGCCAAGCGTCAATAACGTTTCATTGACCAATTTCGCGGCATGCGGACTAGCGTTGTCCTGCAGTAATTTCACTGGACGCAATCCTTTGTCTGTGAATGGACGTTTCTGACAGATATCCTGTTTAAATCGCAGCAATTGTTGCTTGTAGCTATCAGCAGTAACAGTTTGACCCTGTTAAAACAGTTCATAATAGAGCACCCCCTTCATATCCCAATAGATGCACAGCATAACTTTCTTGGAGTGAAAATTGAGTTTCGGTGTCGAAGTCGTTGCTTCACCGGGTGCTACCCAGTGGTTTTTGCGTTTGCGATTGTCGCACCATATCCACTTTTCATCACCCGTAACGATTTTAAACAACAAAATTATTTCTGTGTTGTTTATTCAGCATATTTAAACAATTCATGACAGGCCAATCCTTGTTCCTCTGGCTCAGATCATGTGGCACCATTTTCCTTCCTTCGGAATTCTTCCCATTGCGCGTAAATGATTTTTAAAATGGTTTGTTGAGTTACCCCCAGTTGTTCAGCTGGTTCGTTTTGCGTTTGAGACGAATTATTCATCCAGTAATGCTTGCAGTTCCTCGTGTGCAACCTTCTGCTGGTCGCAGCTACGTTCTCGATCGCTAACATCAAATTCACGTGCTTTAAATAAACAGTATAAACTAAAACTCAAACGTGCTTTTAGATACAATATTCTCCCCAGAACAGAACAGATCAATGCACATGGTTTTGCAGCACTTGTTCCTTGATGAAATTCGTAACGAATGCAGTGTCGAATAAATGCACTATCGCTTCCCGTCTTTCACCTGCTGATGTCCAAGGGCGTTTGACCGTCGGGCAAACTTCTGTGTCACATTTTATACTCTGGACCAGTTACGGTCACATGACAACAACGCGGGGGAATGTCGGATAGGTAAACTGGCGGTATACGTCACAAAAAACGTTTTGAAACTTATTTGCACACCTAATACGATTTTAAAACTGCGTATTAGTATATGTATGTAAACATAACTATGCACTGTTGAAGAAAGAAAATTAATTTAATCATCATAGTTAAATCTATGAGTGAGGCACAATCAAACTGTATCTGCATGAACAGCTTTTCTAAACTGCTTCGGACGTCGGACTTTCGATACCATAGAAAACAGACTGAACTCAGTCGGCAGTCGTGGCTCTTAGCCACAGAAATAATTGAATACCCCAGATAATCGTCAAAAATGTGAGCTACATCCATATCTTGCAACGAAAGTACAACCGCGCTTCCCTTTCTGAATGTATACAACTAACATCCCTTACACATTTTGAGGGAGAAACGTGAATTTTCATGCCGCCAAGGCAACCAAAACTGGAGAAATGTGTTATACGCCCTGATGTAGTTCTAAATAAAAACATGCCATAGCGCTAAAAATTAGGGGGAAAAGCTAAGCCTGTTGAATAGAGTACTTCGAACAGCAACAACTCTCTGTCAGAAACACTAATTCCTGGAAACCGTCGTTAAGTTTTGGGTGTCACAAATAATTGCCTACGCATGCTAGCTTACTGCCGGGAAACGCAAATGGAGGAAATCCCTCAGAACCATGTTATTAAGATGTGCAAAAATGGGAAAAAATGACTGTTAATTTTCCGTTATAACGATTGGAATAGTATTCTAATGTCTAACCAGAATTTTTACATATTAAATGAAAATATTGACAGTAATTTATAATAACGTCAATTTATAATTTCTGTTTCATGTTAGGTATTGTGCGTTTTATGATAAAATTTACTTCTGTTTAAAACGGCCTACTCCTTTACAGCGAGTGGTAAGGCTTGAAAAAACAACCTGAGATTGCCATGTGGAATTGGGAAATAAAGAACTCTGATATGAACTCTTGGGTAATGTCCTAATAAAGACACCTTTGAAATCCACCGGCAGATGTAGCGGAGGGTAGTGGCAATGACTGCAGCCAGACACACCAGTAATCTCTGCACGACTCTCGGACCTGTAAGGGGCCCTTCTGCAAATTGCGTTTGCATCAGTAACCTAGGAAACACAGACAGGATCGGACCCATTTTTCTCTTTTAAACATAGGAAAATAGCTATAATACAGTAATACCAAAGGAAGCATATACCATGAAATGCATTCCAGCTGATTATGAAAAATTTAATTTGAAAACTATGTTGTTGTTTTTTGGTTCCTTATTTAAGTGTCTCATAAATGGCTGGTAACTGGGGTTTCTTACCTGAAGTCTCAGACATTGTTAGAAAAACATTAGGGTTCAGATAAACCACTTATTCCCTAACCTACATTTGAATGTAAAATGCTTAATATGAACACATTGCTCCTCAAAAATAGTTGACTTATTTTATTTTCTAACTCTAAGAATCCAAATATCAAAACTTTTTAACAAGTTTTTTCAATAGGAATTCCGAGAGAAAATTCACTCGTACAAGCCATTTTCTAGTGTTTAAGCTTATCGCACTTGCGAGTTGCTTTTCGGATTTTATCTGACTTACCATCCTTGTCACATTTACCCCAAAATCGGATTGTCATCTTCAAAATTTGTATTCTTTCATTATCACTAGCTCTTCTTGCGAGTGATCATTCCTGAACCTACTTCTAAAGACATATCTACTACAGTATTTGTACAACGATTTATGAAACTTTTCATATATTACTAAAATTTAAAAATACCAAGATCACTTAGTACAGAGCAATCTTATTTTCTTAATTCCCAATATTTATTCTCTTTACCTTTTTGATCAGTGGTTGTATTGTATATCCAGTTTTCTAAAGGTATCTATTGTTTCCATTAGCGTCGCCTTCCGATCAGTCGTTCTCGTAAAGTTATTTTCTTTTTTAGATTTAAACAAATCATTATTCCACTTTTCAAGTTGAAATTTAATATATATTATGTTTTCCCAAAGCAGTTAACTTCGAGAATTCAGTAAGGAATAGCACATGGATACTAGGAGCACAAAAGAATTGTGGTTTACGTATTATCAATATTTTCGGTACTTTTTTATTTCGTTTTTCAATCAGACTTGAAGTGCAGCACTTTTCACATTACTTTTCTCTTTCCTAAATTTTATCAACAAACGCTGTTTCATGTTTTGTTTTCTTTACCATTTTTTCATTAACTCTGAGTCCTGTTTCTTCGTGAATGTGGCGCACTTTTGGTATAAGTTGTCGAAGGTAAATGCAGGTAATGGTTTCTTCTTGATTTTTTTCTAATGAATCGCTAAAACTTTATTTTTTGGAAAAGCATTGTGCATCAATTTTGTTTTCTAAAAGCACACTTTTAATCCCGCGTTTTACATTGTCTGTAAGTTCCTGGGTCATGTTTTGAAAAACATGAATACCATGTAATACATATAAACAGAATACAAAATTGAGTCATCTCAGTGTTGGCAATGCATATACCTGAAATCTTATGTACAATATTCAAGAAATGATTTTAAGGTTATTTAAAAACTTCACCCTGCCAGTACGTTTCATCGGTAAAGAAAAAGTGACATGTATCATTTTTAACAAACAACTTTAAAGCAGAAAAAAATTAACGGCTCATTCTTACCAGAAAAAAATGAACCCGATGTGCAAAATATGCGTTTACTAATTAATAATAAGAATATCCTTTGCAGGCTGTGAAGCGAAATACTTTTTCATACGTATACACTTTTAACAAACCTTCCACGAAGTTACACATAGAAGGCGTTAAGCATATCCGCAAATTCGATTATATGAGCTACGTGCCAAAGATTTAATATTTTTTAATATACTAGGGACTGCGCCTCTAGGCTCGCTACGATCGTTTCCAGAGTAGAGTTCGGGCCCTGCAGCCCGATCTCCTAGTATATCAGATGAAATAAAAACTGGAAAATTCATATAAATTTCAATTTTTATTGGATATCTAAGCAAATAAGGCTTGTTATTCTGAAATTTCAGAGTTTTTTTTACTGTCCTTAATTTTTGGAAGGTCGGACTTTTGTCGTTTGAACTTATGGCATTTACTAAATTTACCAAGAAAATCAAAAGCGGTCCAAAAAGTATTTCCGTAAACCGTAAAACCGTTATGCTAAACCGTTAAGGTGGATATCAAGTAATTTTGCTTCCTATACTTCCAATGGAAAACCTTTTGTACACATTTCCTTCACAATTATTGTGTTCCCAAGGATGAAAATTTAAACATCGATTAAAATAACTTCATATTATAACTTGGAATACTTAATATTTTCTAAAACATAACCATAATTGTATAAAAAATCAATAACTTTTCCTTTGGTGGTGTTGGAACCAGAAAAAAGATAGCGCGACCTGTACTTTGATGACATCAGTAGACAAACAAATGTTGGATTACATAATTATGGTTATGTTTTAGAAAATATTAAGTATTCCAAGTTATAAAATGAAGCTATTTTAATCGATGTTAAAATTTTAATTCCTGGGAACGCATTAATTGTGAAGAAAATGGGTACAGAAGTTTTTCTATTGTAAGTATAGGAAGCAAAATTACAGTTACAGTGCGGCAATGTGATTTTACGGAATCATTTATCAACGGGCCATGTTTTTCTGAAGAAAATTGTCCAAACGTGCCAGTGCCTTGTAACTTCAGTGTCTGAGGGTATCGAGAGATGCTGCATATCTCTTTGGTCTTGCAAAGTCTTTCATTGTTTTGGCTCAACCATACTTATGCAGAACAGAACACCAGTAGAGAGATCAACTGAGTACATCCCACATTCTGGCTGCTTTATTCGACTGAACTCAATTGTTGCGATTTTGTAATGTAGTAATACTTCAAAAGTCGGATTAATCAGGGCAATGTTCCGGGTTTGGCAGCCGTGATAGGCAGAAGAAGATATCTTGTGAAACAGATTTATGCAGACCAGTGACGTTCTACGGTGAAAAACGTCGTTCAATGCCTGCGGTGTTTATAACACAGGAACGGATGACCCATTAAACGATATCCGAAACTTGTGCCAAATCGAATGGCAGTGATATTTTTCTGTTAGTTCTTAGTGTTATTTGTGACCATTATATTTTGGCACGTGCAGTCAGTTTACATTTTCCTACAGCGAGAGTGAATGTTCGTGGGAGTACTGATACCTCTGAGTTTGGGTACAAGTTCCTTCCACCAGCGATGTCTATACAAAGATGTGAATTCCTCCTCCTCTTGCATTTTCATTACTCTTGTATAATTTTCTGACGCTTGCAGCACCATTTATCTCCTGGGGGCATCATAGGACCAATTTTCTGTTGTTGCTTTTAAGTTCCCAACGGGGTACTTTATAAAAGTGACGGTAAGTGGCGTGCTCGTTAAAAAACAAAGAACTAAAACTGGAATACTATCACAGAAACAAATGAGTACAAAACGTTAAACGAGTAAATTAACTTGTTGGTTAATCATAAGAATTTCGGCATGTTCTCATTTCGGGAACAAAGTTCCGAATGTTGTCTTTCGTAATGTCTTCTGTACCTGCACACACACGTCGAAACCTATATCCGCCGCCGCGGTGGCGCAGTGGTCTAAGCGATGGCTTCTGATCATTCGTCCGAAAGGGCCCTGGGTTCGACACCCTGCGAGGCATGGATGTTGTGTTTATCTGACGGAACTGGCTCTCTCCCTTCCCTGGAAACAGTGACACTAAATTAAGAATGGGCGACTGCTTATAGCCCATTGAGTTGCTCACGATGGTCGTTAAATCTCCAATCAAAAAGAAAAGAACATATCCTTTCCAGCATAGTATTTCGTTTTTATAATTCATAGTAGTTCGTTTTTATCGAGTTTATAATGAAAAATTTGCTTTCTGAAACCAACTATATGACAAAATCAATTAAACAAAATCTGCTGTGCACAACTATAATATATCCGCGTGCGATAAATTACAATACTTACTTTCCCTACAATACCTTGTCAACCCAAGATTAACCTTTAAAGCCTTACGCTGTAACGGCATGGTTTAATGTCAATTCCCATCTTTTTAATGAGAGTATTTCGTCTGTGGCACCGGATGTGTGTAAATGAGGACACTCGTACACAAATTACTGAACACCAAATACAGAAGCATAAAGAAGACCTGTTTATAACTGATATAAATTGCACTACATTTCAGAGAGGTTAGACCTGAACCGTTTGGTGTGTACTTTTAGTGAATATTATCGATGAATGTAATTCTATGTACTAGTGAACTGAAGCAGAATATTTATAAAAAAGAACATTTATTCTGCAACGTGATATAAAACTTTTATATTTAATGTTAGACCTATAAATCTCTCATAAAATAGTAAAAAACATAAGAGAAACCGAAGTGAAAAATATCAGTTGGTTTTGTCTAAAAACGAAAAAAGGCTCCACCTAGTCCAGTCTGGAATATAAGCGGAAAGGGTATTCGTGTTTTGCGAATTCTTAAAATAATGTATTTTTTGTCACATTACAGTTTGAAACGTACAGTTTCAGAGTTATCAATTAAATTTTGGCAGCAAAATTGTTTTTAACCCTTATTTTCAGGCATATTAAAATCCAATAACGCTAAAGGTAGAAGAACAGTGGAAAATAGAAAATTAGGAATGCTCAGAGATTATTATTTTTTTAACCATCACATATATGTATGTATAAGGAGCGCATGTGGTAACATTTAAAATATACCCAGCTTAGTGTCGACATATTGGCCAACAAGCATCACTCAAAAGTATCAAAGCTACTCGTAACAGACAAATAAAATAAAATAGTCCAGACAATGTGGTGTTCCTTTGCCTAACAGCCTGCAATCGGTTAAACTTATAATTGATCTTGTATGCTTCGTCTTGCTTGGGATATTGGCTTTCATCAAAAATGTTGAATAACTGACGTTTCTTTGAAGGCAACGCAACAAATATGTAAGCTGAATCGTGACGGATATATTGCTGCCTTGCACGAGAAGATGTGATTTCGGGACGTAATGACATCCAGCGACGAGAATCGCCGACCAGCTGGAATATTCGTGTGTAGGAAGAATTAATGTCACGGGAACATAAGGGGCATATTGCATTTGACATGGTGTGGAAACGCTCATTTTTCTGTAGATATGGCAATGAAGTACCTCTTGTTTAGCGACGGATCATGTATGAACTCTCATGAATATTTAAAGGAGACTACTAACATGTCGTCAGGGATAGCTAAGTGTTGGTATCTGTATTGCAAAGAACTAGTCATTGATTACATGGTACAAATGCAGCAGAACAATGGTATTCTCAAAAGGCCATTAGTGATCGTACAGATCCTTGAAATAAAACTTGTCATTGCTAGAACAGCGGTGGTAAATTTACAGAAGGTACGTTATGATTATGAAGTATGAGAGCGAAGTTATGGCCCGTGATTAAAAATACAGTTCCGTTTTCAAAGAGAAGTATCGAAACCTTACAATAAATCTAAGTTAAGCTTAATTGTCCAATGTAAGATTTTTTGAAAATTTAAATTTTAACTGTTCTAATGCTTATTTAAAGAGATCAAATTTCAATAAATTAAGTAGGCATCCTTACTTTTTCATTGACTTATATACCCCGAAGAAACAAAATATGTGACTGGACTACGAAAAGGTGGTTAACAAGCGGAAAGGCATTTTTGAGGAAACAGCCGGAAATTCGTGTTAACACGATTTTCTCCTAGTTTGTCACATTAAGTTTAGTCCCGATCGGATGTTTGAAATTTTAAAGCAAAGTATGCTGTCAGTAATATTTGATACCCACAATGATTTGATAAATTTTATTACCATGTGTTACTCATCGTATTATATAATGTTATAATTCTGTTATACTCATCGTGTTATATAATATAATACTTGTATTATACTCATTCTGCCGGAATAAAGTTAAGGTGCTTCGTCTTCAGTGTGTGTTGGAGTAATGGAGAGTTGAATGATCAACAACAGAGGAGGGAACAAGCTATGCGAGATTCACGGTGAGCATACGCTCGTTGAAAACGAATCTTTCACGAATGTTCCATCATAATATTGTACCTTCAAGATACAGATGTATCATTACGTAACACAAATATTCTGGAATTGTGCGCAACGTTTTCTTTTATATTTTTTGTAATCTTGATACAAAATAAATGTTTTCTGGTAGAATTAACATCTACAGAAACCTCCATTGTATCTATTGAAACGTCACCATTCCCAAAGGAGTTTTCCTAAAATTAGGTTGTTAGGATGTCCGGTCTTATTTGCAAATTTAGTTTGTATTTTATAAATTTTTATTTTCAATTTTTATACCGCAAACAAATCACAAGTTCTCAGAAATTCTTTCTGACCCTGCTTTGACACTTACACGTGCTCCCTACTTTTGCGAACTTTCTTTACGATACGTTCTAGTTTTCCTCTTACATGAGAGAGAAACTTGCAGATTCAGTGATGCGAAAATAGGTTCGCTTGGTGCAAAAAGCTGAATGATCCCGGTAGTTTCAAAGAAAGCATACCAATTACAACAGAGATCATATCAAATAACATTGTGAGTGTTTCTCACATTTAATTGCCTCTCCTTCGGATATGTAGTTCATAATCACTTCTTATTTTATGGAAAACAACTCACGTGATTAATACAACTATAAAAGTTCTTTATTAATTCCTGAGTGTGTACGCAACAGAAACACCGCTGAATAAGTATCAGACGTTCTCTAGTATTTGCGTAGTGTAACAGCTTAAGAATCTGAAATATTATAGTTAGCCTGCTTTGGCCGAGCTGAAATTTGTCTAGTATGCACTGTGAAATCTGTTATTAAGAGTGTTAAAAGTTCTGATATTACGTCAATCAGATTTATTCACGTTTTGTATTAATTAATTGATGAGCATTACCTATTTTCAAAATGTTGCCTTAGTGCTTAACCTGAGTACCATTCAAAATATATTTTCTACAGAGATAATAAACTTTAAATGCAGAGATATTAATGACGCACCAACAATGCGCGCAGCACAAAAATTAGAACCAAGAACACAGATCGCACGTGCTGTGTGAATATCTTAGTCTGATATCTGAACTAGTCTTCTGAATTTGGAACTATCCAGTGGACCACAAGGTCCTCAGCTTTAAACCCTGTGGAAGCATTCGGGGATTCCGTGGAGCGGAACAAAAGGTTCATGGATCCTGGACCGACGTCTAAAGCGGAGTTGCAGACAATGCTCTAACAAGCATGGCTGGCATTCCCTCCAAATACCTCTCTGCATCTGATTGAGTCGATGCCTCTGCGAATACAGATTTTTATTCGGGCTAGAGGAGGACGAAAATGCTATATCGTAGGTATCTCTAATGCTTTGTCCATTGAGTGTACAAAATACGACTAGGATTTCAGAGTGCTAAAATGGCCTCCACAATACCCAAACATTTATAGAATTGAACACCCGTAAGATGAGATTAAGAGAATTATTCGTAAGAACGATTATCCTCCAACGAACTTTCAGTTATTGATTGACGCTACCTCGTCGGCTTGGCTCAACCTTCCTCCGGAACGAAATCAGTATGTCTTTGAATTCATGACATATCACATCGAGTTTTGATTGATGGTCAATAGAGGCCTAAGAAATCGTTATTTAGGTGTTCCTGATAGTTTGTTACTTTAGTGTGGGTGTGTATATACAGGGTGATCAGAATCGACTGCACAATAAACCTACCGGACGATACCTCGTTTAGAAAGAACCCCAAGACCGCTGTCCATTGTCCGATCGGACGTGAATTTCCGGATATACACGCGCCGAAAGTTTCGTGACGTCACATCCGGTAACGCACATGCTCGTTGAAGAGCGACGTGGATAGTTATACAGACGCACGTATCACAAGGCAATGAAGCTGCTCCAGTGGCGCAGTGCTCTAAGGCGATTGCTTCTGATCATTTCTCCAAATGGGGTCCAGGTTCGAATCCCGGTGAATCATGTATGCTGTGTTTGTCCTACGGCACTGACTCTCTCCTTTACCTGGAACCAGTGGTCCTAAATTCAGGACGGACAACTATTTATAGCCCACTGAGCTGCTCACGCTGGTCGTTAAACCTCCAATTAAAAAAGATTAAAGAAAAATGAAAGGCAATCAACATTTAAAAATCTGACAAGGGGTGCATATGCAAATTTGAAGGACGCAGTCGCGTGAAACCATCAGTTGTACGCCTGCGCGATACGGCAGGTAGAGATAAAATGGGTTGGGGACGGTAGCAGGTAAGCTCCAACTGCGTTGGTACATTTGACAGTAGTGTGAGTAGCAATTGGTCGTACAGTTTGAGAGAGTATTGTGACTTGTATCTCCCATTGGGGAATGCTATGGTTAAGCACTGTGTGCAGCAAGGGCCTACAGTGAGAGATACCCAGCGCGACGGCACCCTGACGCCCAGGTCATATGGCGGCTTGACGCTCGAATGCGTGACACAGGCAATGTCGCACCACGTCCAAGTGTAGACAGTGGCGTTGGACCCTCAGTGAGGACACCATCCCTCGAGGACGCCATATTAGATTTCATAGAGGAGGAGCCAACGACCAGCAGCCGTGCGATCGCGCGATAGTTCGGTGTGCACCAAAATACCTTACTTGCCGTTCTACACGACGAAGACCTGCATTCATATCACATAATACGGGTGCAAGGCCTAATACGACAGGATTATCCTCGAAGACAGGCATACTGTTAGTGGCTGCTACAGCAACATGCTGCCTATAATAGTTTCATCTGCCGTATCTTGTGGACTGATGAAGGAAGGTTTACACGGCAGGGTATCTGCAACATCCATAATAGTCATGTTTGGGCATTGAACAATCCGCACGCTCACTAGGTCCGGTGGGGTGTTAATATATGGTGTGGTATAGTGGGCGATATCCTAATGGAACCATATCTTCTTCCCGAACATGTCACAGCTGCCAACTACCTGGTGTTCCTAGGAGATGTTCTACCGGACTTACTGGAAAACGTACCATTGGCTGTTCTCAGCAATCTATGATTCTAGCATGATGGAGCACCGGCACATTTCGCTGCAAATATTCGCCAGTGGCTGGATACGGAATATCCCGGTCGATGGCTTGGCCGTGGTGATCCTGTCGCATGGCCCGCTAGATTGCCGGATCTTAGCCCATTGGATTTCTTCCTCTAGAGTGATCTAAAGGAACTGGTATATCGACGGCCTATCAACAGCCTGCAACACCTAGTGCCCACCTTACACGCAGCCCTCACAACTGTAACCCTTGCTATGCTGCAACGCATGCAGATGTCTATTCCTCGGCGGGCTGACGCTTGTTCCGCACTACAAGGTGGTCATTTTGAACACATGTTGTAATCTAACACGAATCAACGTATTTATCATTTGTGTTGTAATGGTACACATCAATAAATTACATGTTTCCTGTCAAAGCGATTGGGTTAGTTATTTCTAATGTCTGTATTCTTACCGGATGTGACGTCAAGAACTTTCGGCGCGTATATCTCCGGAATGCGACGTCCGATTGGACAGCGGTTTTCGGCTTCTTCCTCCACGAGGTATCGTCTGGTAGGTTTATTGTGGGGTCGATTCGGATCACCCTGTATATATATATATATACTATCGATAAAAACATACCACTGTAATCTTCTTCTTCAATTTCAGAAAATACAGAAAATATATATAAAGATAATAAAACTACTGAAATGCAAAATAAATTACGCCAAATCTCAGGGGTTGGCCGCTTGTAGTGAGCATGTGTCTTTCAGTCGCTGAGCTGGGAAAACAAGGGGATAAAGATTAACGGAGGTTATCTAACCCACCTTCGTTTTGCTGATGACGTAGTCATTTTTGCAACTAACCCATCTGCAGCGTATGATCCAGGAACTTTCTGGCAAGAGTAAAGAAGTGGTATTAAAAATGAACTTTCAGAAGACAAAAGTGATGTTCAATGCTTTTACAAGAAATGAAGATTTATCAATTGATGGAGAAAAGCTGGAGATAACAGGCACGTACCTTTATCTTGGACAGCAGAAATCAAGTGAGGGTCACATTGATGAAGAAATTAATCGGCGTACAAAACTTGCCTGGAGAGCTTTTGGAAGAAACAGCATAATTTTCAAGAGCAATTTGCCATTATGTCTCAAAAGAAAAATGTTTGGTCAATGCATCCTTCCAGTGCTTACGTATGGTGCATAGACGTGGACCTTAACTAAAACAGACATACAAAGGCTGCAGACAACTCAAAGAAGCATGGAGAGGTACATGCTTGGTGTAACCAGGAGAGATAAGAAGAGGAACTCGTGGATCCGAAAAATGACAAGAGTGGAAGACATCATGATCAGAGTTAATTCCCTGAAATGGCAATGGGCTGGACATACTGCCAGAAGGATAGATCATCGATGGACAGCTGAAATTTTAGATTGGATTCCAAGGGACAGGAAAAGGCCCAGAAGAAGACCGCATGGGAGATGGGTGGATGAAATTCGAAAGTATGCAGGAGTGACATGGAGGAGACTGGCACAAGACAGACCGTTGTGGAGGAAACTTGGGGAGACCTTCGTCCAGCAGTAAATTGATAATGGTTGACGATAATGATGATGACTAGGGAACTAAAGTTCGATGTTTGTTCTGATTTGCGTTGCAAACTTTGTAAGATAATACACTCTGATAATGTCGGCCAAAAAGGAAGTTCTACGACCAACTTCTGTAAGATCACTAATTTGATACATCAAATTATTTGCAGAAAAAGCGGGTTAAGTTATATTGGACAAACGGCCGGACGGCTAAATATTAGAATAAATGGGCACAGGACCGACATCAGACTTTTTAAGAAAAAAAATGCAGACCTAACACATTTTCAGAGTTATAGCTTTGATAACATTTTTGTCAAAATTTTGGCCCAAGAAGAAAATCTTGAACAGCGCCTTGAATTGGAAAATCTATTTATGCTTCAATTAGAGACGATACACCGTACGAGTTAAATGAAATTTTCAATGGTAAAAATCTTTCTAATGATATCAGCATTAAAGAAAATCCAATTTATCAAAACTTCAAATTTAAAGCGCTTACTACAGCGGGCAACAGAAAGAACAGACGTTGTAGGGGTAAGGCATTACAGAGACAGAGATGTGTGGATTTCCAGAAGTTTCTAGAAGATATAGAAGGAAATAAGGACAACATTGTATTTTACTGCAAGCAGAAAATATTTGGTCTAAACAGAAGAAAAATCAGAGCGATTAGAAGTTTTCATGAAAGCTATAAATACTCTGATAAACATAAAAAAGATCTTATTGAAGATCTATTACAGTTCAAGTTGAGTGGAGACAACTTAAAGAATAGTGATAATTGTAAAAGGGTGTACTGCACAGTGCAGTTCATGCATAGGATGTTTGACAAAGTTGGCTTTAATCACATATTCCGAGAAGTTGAGGGCTATTTTCCTGTTAATGGAGTACGCATTGTTACGAGCTATAAATATGGTCCACATTGGGAAGAAGGGTATAAAACTATAAGGAAATGGCAAGTTTAAAGAAAAATTCTGAATCGTCAACAACTCTACCTTGCCACTGTGAAGAAAGTGACCTAGCAGCTTTTGTTGATAACCATCACGGTCATATAGTAACTGGTAACATAGATATTGTGCAGGACAAAGGATTACGTTCACTAATAGCACGCGGTGCTAATTTCAGAACTCAAATAAACCATACTTGGGAACAACTTATGATTGGCATAAGAACAGATTTGATAACATTTGCCATGCATATATCATCTAGGTTTCAGGTAACATACCCTGCATTCTTTGAATGGATATGTAAAACCCTGGAGCTTATCAAGACACGAATCTCTAAATGCCAGTACTTACATCAAGACAAGCCACACAGAAGTTTTTCAAAACAAATTCAAGAACTTAGGGAGAGTTTCACCATGGTACTCATTGATAAAGCAAAGAATAATATAGCCTTTACTTGTAAAAGATTCTACTTCAACATATTATGGGCTGAACTTTCAGATAGTGAAACTTATTCACAGGTAGCTCAAGGCAGTATGGAGATCATGAAAAAAAGTGATAGCTTTGCACAAGAGATTACAAATAAAAACTTATAATTTGAACTTCCCTTTTGTATACGCACTCCCAAAATTTCACAAATCACCTGTTGCTTTCCGCTTCATAACTTCAGCAAGGAATTGTTATTGCAGCCAGGTTAGTACACTATTTGAAAATAAATTAAAAATAATCTTGCAAAATATATCAGGGTCCTGGAATATTAACAGCAATAAGCCGGTTTTATAATTTATACATACACTTCAAAAGGATTCTATAACAACAATAGATACCTATGACTTCCAAAGCCTGTTTACTAGTATTGGCATTGAGAACTTACATAAAATATGTGACGAGCTCTTTCAGGAGTTCAACGAGGTAATCAATATGAAGTATGAAGACTGGCGATTTATTCAAACACTGTGTCTTGATAATAACTACGTGCGCATGGGAGAAGGGATTTTCTATCAAACATCAGGTATACCCATGGGCTCCAAGTAATCAAGTGTTTTGGCAAACCTTTATTTACATCAGTATGAAAGAAAGGCTGCTTTGTATTTTGACACCAACCATGGAAGGATATTTCGTTATGTTGACGACGTCATAGTTTTTGGACACGAAGACTTTGAAGAATGGTCATCCAAGATATATCCACCCAATTTGAAACTGATAAAAACTAAGAAACAAAATAATCAAACAGATTTTTTGGACATAGAAATAAATAGTCAGCAGGATGGCTTTTTAACTACAGTTTTTGATAAAAGGAATACGTATTCTTTTGTCATAAATTTTTACATTAATTGGAATTCAAATATTTCTACCTCAATATATCGAAATGTTATCATTTCACAGTTCCACAAGATTATGGATATTTGCAATAATTCAAATATGTTAGCCATTGAATTGAGGAATCTGTGGAGAAGATTCTGCAAGAATGAACTACCAATCAGGTTTATTACAAGATTATTCAAGCAGCTACTTGATAATTCCAGAGCCAAGAATTTCTTCAAAACTCGTCAACAATTACATTTTTCAACATTATTAATATCAGCCCTACAAATTTAATAACTTAGGTTGCTAAATGCCACTTGGCTGCTTGTGGCTGATTATTTACTAAACTACTTCATAGGTTTCTTACACAGCTTACACCTATTTGCATACTGTCACCATTGGACCACGTGATCGGGTTGTTTTCCCTTTCTGTCAAATGGTCTTCGTATATAAGATTGGTCTTTATCTGTTGTTTCCCATGACCTAGGGAGTACCTCAGCGGGTCTTGGGTTATTTTGGCTTTTGCTGAGTTTCGAAAGGTCATGATCCACGATACGGTGTTCCCCTGATGAGATCGGCTTGAGAGGTTTGTTTTTTATTCTATTGCTTTTTTGAGTCTCTTTGCATTAATAATGTTTTTTTAATTGTGGTTTACAGTTGTATGTTTTTATCGACATTATGATAAGGTGGTTCGTTCCAGATTGATGCTTCAGCGCTTCTGTACGAGTTCTACGTCTGTACATTGTATCATAACTAAATTCAGCTTGCATCAATTTTATTAGTATATATGTAAGGTCAGGTGATGCGTAACATCACAGACAAATGTCAACCCTGCCTTCTCGTGGTACATCCTGTTCCCACTAAAGGGGCTCTGACGACCGCCAATAGCGGTATAACTATACCATCGGGATTAGAGGAAATGCTATCCCACACTCACCAACCCGCATGGCCAGCGTGGTGAGTTATGGCCAAACCCCTCCAAAATGACTCCACAACTTTAATCTTGGCCCTCAGTCTCCGGCAGCTGGAATGTACCTGGCCAAGGCAGCGGCCAGTGCGACATGAAGGCAGAGTGTGCTAAGAATCCCCGGAGGACCGGACTAGGCTGCCATCTGATGCTGACCTTGGCTACATATAACTGGACGCTCCCTATCTTCTGATTCAAGGCTTCTTGAATTGGAAGAGGAACTACAAAGGATCAAGTGGGACATCGTCGGGCTAAGTGAGGTAAGGAGAAAAGGAGAAGATCTCATTGAACTGAAAAGTGGACATCTCTTCTACTATCGTGGGACAGATACTGGCAGAACTAGTGGTGTTGGATTTATAATAAACAAGAAACTGAAGGATAAAGTTGTAGCAGTTGAAAGTTCCTCTGACAGAGCTGCACGACTCGTTATCCAACTCTCGAGAAGATACCAGGCTCAGATTATTCAAACTTATGCACCCACCACAAGTCATGCTGAAGAAGAAACTGAAGAATTTTATGAGGAAATTCGTGATCTAAATAATAAAGGTAAGCAGCACTTGAAGATAATTATGGGAGATTTCAATGCAAAAATAGGGCAACGGCAACAGAATGAAACTTCAGTAGGTAAATTCGGTCACGGCAACAGAAACCAGCGTGGAAATACTCTCGTAGAGTTTGCAGAGGCAGAATGGTTTTTCATCTTGAACTCCTTTTTCAAGAAAAAGCCACACAGGAAATGGACATGGAGACATCCAAATGGGATGACAAGTGAAATTGATTTTATTATGTGTAACAAAAAATTCGTCATAGAAGACTGCAGTGTGCTAAACAAGTTCAACACAGGAAGTGACCATAGATTGGTGAGATGTAAGATGCACCTCAACACTAAACTCGAACGTAGCAAGCTCATAAGACAAACAAAATGTATTGACATAACCAACCTTAAAAACCAATATAATACCTTCAAATTGGAACTGAAGAACAGGTTCTCTGCTTTAGAAGGCCTAACATCGGAAGAAGTGGATATTTCTGAAGTTAACAGAAACGTAACCAAAGCTCTTATGGAAACCGCAACAAAATTAGCTGGGTCTAAGAACAAATTGCATGTGAACAAATTATCAGGAAAAACCAAAATGTTGATGCAAAAAAGAAGAGTGATGAGGACAACTAAAGAAGATGTGACTTCCAAAGTGGAATATATAGAGCTATGCAAGATAGTACGAAAAAGTATCACTGAAGACGTAAGGAAATTCAACTGTGAACTAGTAAGGAAAGCAATTGAAAACAACCAAAGCCTAAAGATAGCAAAGGGACATCTCAGTAAGGGAAAAAAGATTATGGCACTGAGAAAAGAAGATGGTTCTGTAACAAGAAATAGAGGCGAAATTTTGACAAGAGTGAAAGATTTATACTCCATATTATATGAAAGGGATGATACATGTACTCCAGACATCATGAAAGGTACCAGTACCAGAGTTCTTCCAGTCCTTCCAGCAGAAGTTGCACATGCAATCAAGAACATGAAGCGGGGAAAAGCTCCAGGAGAAGATGGAATTACTGTAGACATCATACAAGAATCAAGTGGAGAAATCGAAACAGTACTCGCCCAAATTTTCACTCGATGCCTTAATGAAGGGAAAATTCCTGAGGATTGGAACAACGCTACAATGATCTTGCTACATAAAAAAGGTGACATTGAGGATCTCAGGAACTACAGACCTATCAGACTCCTATCAGTGGTTTATAAAATCTTCACTAAAGTTCTTTCACACCGCTTGAAGGTGACACTGGACATGGCTCAACCAAGAGAACAAGCTGGATTCAGGAGTGGCTACAGCACAATAGATCATATCCACGTACTGAGAGAACTAATTGAAAGAGCGAGGGAATATGAACTTCCATTGTGCATGGCTTTTATCGATTATGAAAAAGCCTTTGATTCGGTGAAACCATCGGCAGTTGCAATGGCTCTGAAATCCTGCGGTATTGAAGATGCATACATTAATATTATTAATAACATCTATGAAAATGCAAGTGCAAAGATTCGGCTGTTTGAAAATACAACACACATAAAAATTGGAAAAGGAGTGAGACAAGGTGACACCATATCTCCGAAGCTCTTTAATGCCACATTGGAAAATGTCTTTCAATCACTGAACTGGGAAAACAAAGGGATAAAGATTAATGGAGATTATCTAACCCACCTTCGTTTTGCTGATGACATAGTCATTTTTGCAACTACCCCATCAGAGCTACAGAGTATGATCCAGGAACTTGATTAAAAACGAACTTTCAGAAGACAAAAGTGATGTACAATGCTTTTACAAGAAATGAAGATTTATCGATTGATGGAGAAAAGCTGGAGATAACAGACACATACGTTTATCTTGGACAGCAGATATCAAGTGAGGGTCACATTGATGAAGAAATTAATCGGCGTACAAAACTTGCCTGGAGAGCTTTTGGAAGAAACAGCATAATTTTCAAGAGCAATATGCCATTATGTCTTAAAAGAAAAGTGTTTGATGAATGCATCCTTTCAGTGCTTACGTATGATGCAGAGACGTGGACCTTAGCTAAAAGAGACATACAAAGGCTGCAGACAACTCAAAGTAGCATGGAGAGGTGCATGCTTGGTGTAACCAGGAGAGATAAGAAGAGGAACACGTGGATCCGAAAAATGACAAGAGTGGAAGACATCATGATCAGAGTTAAATCCCTGAAATGGCAATGGGCTGGACATACTGCCAGAAGGACAGACCATCGATGGACAGCCGAAATTTTAGATTGGATTCCAAGGGACAGGAAAAGACCCAGAAGAAGACCACATGGAAGATATGTGGATGAAATTCGAAAGTATGCGGGAGTGACATGGAGGAGACTGGCGCAAGACAGACCGTTGTGGAGGAAACTTGGGGAGACCTTAGTCCATCAGTGATTTGATAATGGTTGACAATGATGATGATGATGATATATATATATATATATATATATAGCAAAGCCGCAGAACAAAAGACACACCCAATATAGTAAAATATACAGATCAAAAACAATATTTAATAATAATAAATCAATAAATAAATAAACACAATATTTAATATCATTTTAATTCATGAACCAGTTTCGGTAAATTGCTATTTCTTTTTAGTAAAGGATATGGATTTCTTAATATATGAGTCGCAAAACCGCTTTGTGATCTATGATGCATGCGGATAAGTGTGAGGGGTTGAAGGACGTTTAAAAATTTTACTAGTACCTCCTTCAAACTACAAAAGAAAGGAAAGTCCAGCCAATGACCCCTTGGCTCTAAGTCAGGGATCTACACTTAAACGTAGTTAGCTTAATTTATTTATTGCTTGGTCCGCCTTCAAATTTTTCACTGAAGAATTTTGCTTTGGCCTTTTAGAGCAAACGCCCAACATATAAATAGATAGAAAGAAATGCCAATTTTTTCTCACGATAATAACGTTTTAAAGGAAAATACTGTAAAAATTTGCAAATGAAGTTAACAATTCTAATTCATAAGTACCAAAATATTTATTCATTCTTCCCAAACAATCTAGAAAAAGAGGATTCGAGAAAGTGGGCGATTTCTCGAGTAATGCCTCCCCTGCTTGTGAGAACTCCAGAATCATGCCGACCACGTTCTAAACGCACTGATGTCTACCGCTGTACTTCCCAATTCACCACAAACCACAACCAGTGGGGTACCCAGAAGGGGGGGGTTAATCCCCTTGAGGGGAGACTGAGCACGAATTAAAAGCGATATATATGTGCATATGAGGATTTCACCTGTGAACCAAACCTTTGGAACCGAAGAAATTTCTGGCTATTCCACTCACCACAACACTGCACCGAAGAAGATATAAGATTTTCTCAACAGATTGAAAACTGCAGTTTGAATTTGCTTCTCTATGCTTGCACACTAGGCCACCTTGTTGATGAACACAGAAATTACTAGGTAAGAAACAATGATGTGCTTGGTTGATGCACTACTTAAACGCAAAAACCCACACTATTTTTGATCGGTTTATTCGTGAAGAGTGATTCGAAAGTTAACCAACACTCCTAGAACTCTATCATAAAACGCTATCAAAGCATTCCTCGTTTTTAAACAGACTTTTTTATTGAAGAAAGGCCACCTTAGAGAAACGCACCCCTGAAAAACATCTGTATTATGTCTTCTTCATTGCTTTGTCTTCAAAGACAAACCTCACTCGGATACAGTACAAAATGTGCCCTAATGAGATCTCTGAAGTCCCTGTATTCCTCTCCCCTAAGGGCTAAGCGGACTCAGAGATTAAAACTGTGTCTCATAAATTTCTAGCTACTTGATACGATTAACATAAATTCGAGCAATAAAAAAAACTATTGCCTGCTTCTTTCCTGTATAAATGTTATGACACTTTGACTGCTAGGGATGTTTTTTCAGACTGTAAAAACGAATTGCCACTGAAAGAAATCGAGTCTGCAGTGTGTTTTAAATATGAATCTACCATTGACAGACAACTTTTTAACTACCTAGAAGCCAGTTTGAATTTTATAGGACTTAGATAACTTGGATCTACCATGTTACTGTCATCAACAAGAGATGATGTCGAAAATGAATACCCTATGATGTGGAAATGCATAAACGTGTTTGAAAGTTGAAAGTACCTAATTTAAATCAAGTTCTGTATTTACGTTAAACACCTAACGTGGTTTTTTTTCAAGCCTTGAATAATATTTAGTTAGAAACAAATTACTAAATTTACTTCAGAGATAAAACCAAATATTACAAGTATACAGTTTGTTATTCTGTTTAGTTTTACCTTTCGAGCTTTTAAAATGTATAATATGTGCACCCAAAATGACTTTCATAAATATATATCACCCACGTAGTTTTAATATAATATCTTTCATTTTCTTCAGTTACTAATTTCGGTAGCACGAGTGCTAACTTAAATGTTTCATTCATGCAGGAGCATATTTCACAGGAACTTACACATTTTCAATTATCCGAAATTTGATTGTATTTAAAACACCATTTTTATCATGTCACCATTATCAATATTATTGTGTTATCAAATGGGACAATAATCTGACACAACGAAATGACAGATTCATTTCGGATTTATGAAAAACAAAACATGTAATTTTGACGAGAGAAAATATGGGCAAACGGAGAGAGTAAATTTATTGTTAGGTAAATTTGAAATGAAAACTCCAAGGTTTTGGTCAATGCCTTTACACATATTTTGAAGATAATATATTTATTCATTTGTTTAAAACATACATTACGAAATCATCCATCTTTATGAAAGCAATCTGATTAATTCTTAAACAGCCGATGCACCATAGCTAATTGTGTCCAAACCTTTTTCGGCAAAACCATTTCTTTCCGTTTCTCATTTTAACACTGCCGACAATTATTCATTTCCGGAGATAAAAACTCGCTTGCAGTCCTTTATTCTCTGTTCAATGAGCCACTGTATGATGGGGAAGAATTTGTCCCCCTGAGATGAACATCGTGACACTGGGTAAAAACAAGCCTATCAAATACCTTACCTCTCCTTTCTTAGGTTCGTACCCATTTCATATCCTTTTTGACAGGTAAAAATTTATATGTGTTTAGTGTCGATCTTCCCAACAAATGGCCACTTGAATAACAAAGTCAATAAAGAAACAAAATTTTCAGACACTCAAGTTGACTCAATCCAGCAGTTTTCGGCACGTTTCTTAGACAGCGAATATATTCGTTTCAGCTGCATTCAGTCCATTTCGTTAATGCGAATCGATATTTTCCAGTCTATTAAAAAACTATATGAAACCAAAGGCGCATTTAAAATAGAGATATAAGAAAAACCAACCTTTAGTATTTTATTTATCTAACTTCTGTTAACATATCATAGTATTCGTACTGTTATTAAGAAGCCGAATTCAAAAACAGAATGTTCCAGAACTGCAGATTGTTTAATGCTTGTACATAAAATCAGATTCACGGTATGGTTAATTTTTTGTTTATCGGATTCCACAGAAAATAAATTAGCTAATTATTTAAACCCACATTCAAAGGACCCGTTACTTAAGTATTGTAAGCAGAGTTATAGTGGATTAGGTAATGAGTACTGTAAGCAGAGTATAAATTGATACGTTCATAAGTTCTATAAGCGGAGTATAAGTTTGATCTATTTGTTTTTAACTTAACATATTTGAATGAAGATTCAGATAAAATAATGTATCAATAGTAGGTCAGAGTTCGAACCCTGTACATCTTCTATGGAACTTTTAATTACAGAGATTAATATTAATACTGGAGCAACCAGTGGCATTTATTCAAGCTTTTAAGTCCGGTCAAGCTGGAACCAACAAAACAGAGGAAAATAAGTTACTCATTTGTTTTTAAAACATGAATTTAAGGACTAAAATTTGCGCCCACTAATTTTTTAAGAAAGTATCAGTACTATTTGAACTGGAAATTGTTTTGCTGTTCAATGGACAACTCATAATACACTGCCGGACAATGACTAAGGACGGATGACAATAGCAACGATAGCAACCATTAAATGGAAGGCAGATAAATGTGGAAATTAGCATAAGTGCGGGATACAGTAAGACGTGTTGTGCGTATGCAAATTTTGGATTGCCGAACTTGTTCGTGACGTCATAGCGCTGATAAGAGATATAAAGGATTTGAATCGTATTGACCGTTGTTGTTCAAACGCAAAGTTGAAAGGGAAAGAATCAATTGACGAACTTGCAATTTTCAGTATGTCTTCCCGACATCACGTAGATGATTTTACGCGTGGCCGTATTATTGGCAAGATTGAAGAAGGGCGAAAAATAACAGATGTTGCCATGGAGTTCGACGTCAGCCACAGTGTTGTTTCAAGGCTTTGGAAATCATTTCAAACAAATGGACAGTGTAGCAAACGTCACGGGGAGGTCGTGTTCGCAGTACGACACCTGCAGAAGATCGGTACATAGTGCTATCAACAAAAAGACACCGGCGCAGCACAGCTAGTGAGGTAGCAAATCAGTTTATGGCTGCTACTGGCAAGCGGATCTCCTGAAAAATTGTCGCCAGACGTTTGCATGAAGGAGGACTATACGCCCGCCGTCCTGTTGTGTGCATCCCATTGTCCAGACGTCACCGTACCGCCCGTTTGCAATGGTGCCATCAACATCGCAATTGGACTGATAACGACTGGTCTGCTGTCCTCTTCTCAGATGAGAGTAGATACTGTCTATCGTCTGATTGTCGACGACAACTGATCTGGCGTGATAGTGGTACTGCATATTGTCCAGCAAACATACAGGAAAGTGACCGATATCCGACATGTAGTGTCATGGTATGGGCTGGCCTCATGATCAGTGGCCGTACGTCCCTCTATGTGTTTCCAAATGGGAATATGACTGGCCAACGATACATTAATGATGTTCTGCTACCTCATGCTCGCATGTTCCGTGGTGCTGTCGGCGATAGATTCATTTTCATGGACGACAACGCAACATGTCATCGAACAGTCGCTGTGCAGGAGTGTCTTGAGAGCGAGGATATTCAACGCCTCGTATGGCCAGCACGTTCTCCAGATCCGAATCCCCTTGAAAATGTGCGGGATGCTCTGGGAAGGAGTCTTGCTGGTCACCAATGCCCTCAATGAAACAAGGACACCCTCATCCGTGCACTGACAGAGGAATGGGATAAATTACCCCAACAGCTGCTTGATAATGTTGTGCAAAGCATGACACGACGTGTGGAATCTTCAATCGCCCTTCATGGTGGCCATATCCAGTATTGACATCTTACGCCGGAATGCCTGCGGACGGTAATTGCATTTTTTCACGTTTACGTATTCTGCACAAAATGGCCTGTTTGTCTCTTGAACACGTTCCAAAGCCTTCTAGATTTCAGAGCACAATAAATTGTCTTTCTTGTAATGTCCTGGCATTCTGACATTATTTTATTTCACTTGGAATCCAACCACACTTACTTTTTTATGCGCTATATAGCCGTTTATGATCCGTCCTTAGCAATTGTCCAGCAGTGTATAATTTAATTTGCTATGACCTATTTACACAAGCAGTCTTAGTTGGAAGGTGTGTATTACACCGAAAGATGTGACAGCAAAGCCTGAAAATGTTAGTCCAATCGATGTATTTTCACATAATACAAGGATCTAATCCATCAGGAGAAACATTTGAAATTGCTGAAAAGAAGCAGCATTTTTTTGTTTTGCCTAATACTTGTTCTGCCGAACTTCCCTATCAAACAACATTTTTCTACCAAACTTCCATTTACAAATTTAGAACGTGCTGGAAACATGTAATCTATATACATACCAGCAGTCATAGACCATTAGCATTGTTCTCCCAACAAAGTTAGACCAGCGCTTTCGTAAATTGTTGCTCTCAAGGGTAATCGTCATGCACTCCACAGATATAGACAAGTCTTCTTTTGCCCATCAGCTGCGTAGCATGCTACTAGCAAATTCAATCGTTGGGACATCAACAGTCATAGCCCACTATCCATGTTTCTCTACTTAGTATACCTCCATAGCTGTATAAGTTCGGTTGTCAAGGGTATTCGACGTGGGCTTCAACAACCATAGCCAAGTGGTGATACATTTAGCCTTCTGCACCCCGTAGCTCCGTAACCTATTAATACGTAAACCCTTTTTATGTGTTTGCATTATAAATTTTCCGAAGAAATGTTTCTAAAACAAACATTTAAAAGGAAGTAGATGAGTATTTTACTTATTTTCTGAAACTTCTATTATATTATATTATCACAGTTGAAGAAACAATAGAATCTTCGTTAAATTGCGATGGCGGAAACAAATTATTTCCTTGCAGTTCATTCGGTTTTTTACACAAAGCACGGAGCAGTTGCCCCAAGCACCTAACATTTTCAGCCACTTGGTAAACATTTCCTTTTGATAGCTGAACTGAACGTATTAATTTTCCCAAGCAAATATTTTGGGGTAAAAAAGGACAAAAGTCAATCATCTTTTGGAAAGGAGAAATTGCAGCAAGGCACTAACCATTTAAAGCAATACTTGAGGGATAGAGCGAAAATGCCCTGAAAGTTCGTTGTTTGTTTTAGTGAATTCAGATTAAATTTAACCTAATACGCACTATATTATCAAAAATGATCGGGAACCAATTTTGACTAGTGAATACCCCGTACATATCACAGCCATGGTCCATGAAATAATGAAGCACGCAAGTGGACTCTGGTAAGCCTTAAAAAGCATGAACAATGGAATTGTCCACACAGAAGAGATACGCAGAGATTTTAATATATCCTTTTCGCAGGATGCTGACTCAGCAGCAGGTCAGTTCGGGAAATGTTTGCTCTGCCGCAGTAGTCCAGTTGAATTGCAAGTGATGTTATTCTGTGATGAGCACACTAAGAATCAACAACATCGGAATCACAACCCGGGAGACACGTAAAATGAGAACGCACGACTGCCGGGTTCTGAAGCGCGTGGATCAACTAAATTTACTTCACTCAGTTACAGTAATCACTAAAGAGTTTTAAAATGGTTCTCGAAGAAATGCCAGAAGCATAGGCGTATGCTGCTGTAGGTAATGGGCTCCCATGGGCAAGGAACTAGGCACAAGGGTAGCGTTAATAACGTCAATGCCAAGTCTCGTTTTGATAGACGTAAAGCTGGACACGAGTGGACTCTGGAGCAGTTGGAATGTGTTGTCTGACGGGATTAATCGCGCATCACCAAGTAAGTTCCTCGGACGTGTCTGGGAGTACAGCATGTCAGTTGAAACTTCTATGATCGTCTGCGTTATGCCCGTTGTTTAGTTTCGTGGAGGAGGCGTAATCATCTGGAGCTGTGTTGCGCTGTGCCTCCCAGTTCCTGTTCGCAGTAGTGTTAGGCTGCAGTAAAGAAACACATTCTCGACAATATTGTGTTCCAAATGAAATGTCAGGAGTTCTGTGAAGGTGTTTACCCTAACCAGCAGCACGATGAATTCGACCTTAAATCAATATCTGTGCAAAGATGAGATGAATGCGAATAGAATAGTGTAACGGCACGAGCTATTAAGTTATAGCTAATAAATCCAAACGGCGAGAGTGATAGTGAAAATCTTCCAAATACGGGGATACAATGTGAATAGACAAAGTCATCGCTCTTTCCATGTTTTCTTTAATTAACACACAACAACCGAAAAATTGTCACCCTGACCCCGCTGAGATCATACCCCAAATCTCTCGATAATTAGGCGAGTGCATTCGTCTTACGCAATGGTGGCCTACAATCCACGGCGCTATGTGTGTTTATCTGTCAGCATCTGACATCACAAATCCGCGGAGATACACTCAGCAACTGAGACGTCTCCATCTACTGAGGCTAATAAATTCAAAGAGCGAGACTGATAGTGAAAACTTTCCAAATACGTGGAGACAATGTAAATAAAAAAATCATGGCTATTTACACGTTTTCTTTGAGATGAATGGAGTGGAATTTGACTGGCAAGAAGATAGTCCCGATCCCAACCCGATGAAGAAATTTTAGGTATGAATTGGAACTCAAACTGGCAGCCAGGCCGTACTGCCTTACATTGGAGACAAAAATGACTAACTCACTTCTGCCAGAATGGAAAAGATATGCCTCAGCAAGGTACAAATTATAGTAGATAGCCTTCCCACCTGAGTGAAGTCTTTTTTCCCAAAAGATACCTCGCTTTTTTCCCCCAAACTTGGGTCGCACACAATTACTTCCCTGGTCGTTCATGTATCGCCAGTCAGCCACTGATTGTACTGTTATGTGAAACGGCAGGAATCTTTTGATCGATATCTAAGAGAGTAGAAGAAAAATAAACTTTCCATATATATGTCATTAAAAAAGAGAAGAAAAACAGAGAAATATTCCTTGTCAGGTTACAAAAAAAATTCTTGAACTGTCTTTTGAAATAAATAAATAAATACATCGCTCTTTCCACGTTCCAGGAACACATAGCAACCGAAAAATTGTTTTCAGCCACCGCCGTGGAATTGAATCACGGATCTCTCGATATCTAGACAAGCACGTTAGCTTTACATTATATAGCCAGTGTCTTTCATTCCCACCAGATGGAGACGTCTCAGTAGCTGAGCCCATCTTACGGATTTATGATGTAAGAAGCTGACTTAAAAATACACATAGCACTGAGGATTGTTAGCCACCGTGGTGTACAGCTATCGCGCTCAGCTAGGTATCGAGAGATCAGTGATTCAATTCCACGGCGGCGTTTGAAAACAATTTTTCGGTTGCTATGTGTTTCTGGAACTTGGAAAGAGCGATTTATTTATTTATTTACTGACGCCACGTATTTAGAGGATTTTCGTCGTTTGAAATCAAATATTAAAAAAAAACATTTTAATAGACAGTGGAGTGAGTGACCAAAAATTATGAAGTAATGTTAGCTTGCTGAAGCCTATGCAGTTTCGTATCCATTTTTACCCGTACTACTTATAGTGAATGAGTACTACGTACAGTGAATAAGCACTACGTACAATATGTACCTTAAAATGTTTGATTTTACCAGGGATAACATCATTTTATTTTACTGGGGACAAATTCTACATAAACTGTATCCTTTGGCCAAGTTTCTGCTAAGCACTTTAAAAGTTCGTCCACCCTCCTTTTTTGAGCTGCTGGCATCGTCACTGCTTCCTCCTCTCAATGTTTTCGCCTTGTTAGATGATCTCTTGTTAACGGATTAGAAGGCAGTATTTGCATTTCATTAGTAAATTGCAAACAGCAGGAAAAGGAACACGTTGAACAAACGTCAGTTGTCTGTTTCCCAAAATGATCACCATGTTACGTATCGAGTCTCACTATACTCCTCAACCACCTAAGAGTTTACCACTATGTAGGGTACGAAATAGCTACCACCGCTGGGAAAAATATACCCTAGCGTTTAAAGTGAAAAGCATAGAATTGTTCCTCAAAATGATTTTTTTTTCTCATCAGACAAAATTGCTATCTAAAATGAAAAAAAAAAATCAAATGTTAGAGCGCTTTTGGGAATAAATTCGGTACGAGAAGTTTCCCCATTCAAGAGTTTCGCACTATCAGCTGCTTCTGTTCATTTGGGATGCAACGTGGACTGGAGGATCGTACGGAAGACCTTTTCCAGCGTTCGGAACACGGATGCAATAAATTAACAATCGGGGAAACCATACTTAAAGTGGCAGTAGGGGAAGCAGTTCGGACTTCAGCAGACCCGCATTCACGATCCCCAGTGTTTGTGTGATGTGTGGGTGTATGGAAGAGGGGGAGTTCAGTGCGAAACTTATTGTTTGACAGAAAACAGCAGTCGTGCTCATTAATACGGTTGGATATAGGTCTTCCTTTCCATGACGATTCAAAATAAGGTTCCCCCGTCTTTAACAACAATGTTCTCTTAGGATCATCAGCGCAGTGTTCGTCTCGCAAGGCATCCAACAGCGATCAGTTCATCGGTATACTAGAGGTAGAACTCATAGAATTAGGTGGCTCTTGTCTAATCGCCGCGTTACCGGGTTTCATGGAGGCGGACATGCCGATGACTTTCGGTCAGCATTGGGAACTGACTCCTTATGTTCATCCCCGTAACTTTCCTCTTGATTGTGTACCGAAGTTTTTCTGTATGACGCATTTGTAATCTTTCATGTAGAGGATTTCAGCAGCATGCAGTTAAATGAGGGTTCGTGAACTGACTGTTGTCATGGAAACTTTATGTAAATAGTATTGTCTCGCGCCAAGATTGGGAATTCCAATCCCTCTATTCGTTATCACATTGGTTAGCGCTTGAGCAGCATGGACCAATTAGATAGCGAATTTGCATATTCGTTTAAAATGCATGTCGCCCATGTTCTGTGAAGGTATGATAATGAAACATTGATAGCAGTTTAGTAGATATTAATTCCAATATGTACGAATCTAGCGGTCTCTTAACATTAATGTTTATTCAGTTAAAACAAAAAAACATTACAATCCCTTCCTCATGCGGTATACATATAGTACAAAAAGGTTTATATTGAAGCACAATAAGTTTAATCAGTTTAATACATGTTCATTCTTTGGTTCATTCTTTGTCCTGGGAACTTTCAAAGCTGAAGCTCGGGTTTACCGTCTGAGATGCAAACCATGCATTTTGATTTTTACCGTAGAGAATGTTTTATGAGCAACCTCCATCAACCCACCCCGTTGTCCGCGAACCCCTTATCCATGAAAAATATTCGCTTCATGTGCACTCTACGTACGTGCAAATGTTAGCAGTGCACAGAGCCCAAAGATGGTTTCTTCTGCACCGCCGATGTGCCTCCCAAGGGCAATGGCTTGGAAACACTTTCTTAAGTTACACACATTCTTGCTTCTCCCCCCTACACGCTTTTCCGCGTGCTATAAGATAAATACCAGACACCAGATAACTTACAAGAAATATAAACGTAGTGAATAATATAAAAATTGTTCTGTGTACACCTGCAATCCCCTCTAATAGTATTCCAAAACATTGGGTTAGGAGTAGGTTCCTGCGAATATTGTATATTCAACAGAGCGCGTGAATAACACTATTTTATTTCAAATTGAAAAATAATTGAAATCTAACCACGTTAAAATTTGAACAGCTCTCAGTGCGCTCAACGTTTAAAGAAAATACATGATCTTAAGATTAATTTTAAATGAAAATAAATTTCTCAAAATGTGCCAGAACTCCGAGCGATACAGGAATGTGTGCTGAGTCTGACGATCTATCGGCCGAAGTGTGAATCCATAACACAAGAGCTCTGTATAGATCTCGAAAACGTTACTAATTCGGCAAGACCTAAAAGGTTCCTTGATGTTAACTGAGTCCAGATGCTGAAATATGCACTTCGAAGAAAAGTTTTTGAGTCCTCATGATTCACATCCTGTCCATCTGACAAAATAAGTCAAATACCTTTATTACTTCCCAGCACACCTCGATAACTTATCTAATTCATCCGCGCCACTCAAGCGCGGACTGATGAGATAAGGAATTAGAGGGATTTCAAGACTCTCTCTCGAAGCGAGTGATGATGTTTACCTACAAGTAATTATCACATTGTTTTATAAATTTTGTTATGGGTGTAATTAACTATTCAGTTAGCTAAAAGGACATTTCTCAACAATTTATGAGGTATTCCAATATGACGGTCTTATTTACAAGTATTGAAGCAGTAACGGTATTGTAAAATATATGAAACATTAATTAGTTTGTCAGACTTACATCGTCAGTAATTTTAAGTAGCGAAACAATTTACATTCTTCATTTTCCATACATGAAAGTGTAATGTTCGTTATTTCTTCAAACCAAAAGGAATACAGATCGATGACGTTTATGTACATGATATTGTTGGTGTGTTCGCTCGAAAACGAAAAACCACCAAGTGTTTTTGTGCGTTAGAGGACAGCACTGAATATTTATCTTTCGTTGAAGTTTATAACTGTTGCAAAGAGGAAACCTAAGATGCTTGAAATTTTACCCGGCGGAATTCTCCTGCTACTTCAGTTTCGCGTGTCACACTGTAGTTTCAGGTACTCCCAGTGAGATGGGAAGATAAAAAGGTGTACAAGTACCCCACTTTGAGAACCACTGCTCTAAACCAAATCTAAGTATGAAATCAGTAAGAGAAATTTACTGATTAGCTGATACTGAATAAGTTTCGAAAAGAGCCCAAAAATATACGTTACAGTTCTTCAACACCTCATGAGTGAGAAAAATATATGACGTTAGTTAAAGATTATATATATCTTTAGTTTAAAGTTGTGTGTTCACACGAAAACTTGAAAGTAGACAATGAAATTTAGCTGTTCAGTTTAATATTGAAAAAATAATTTTTATATAAAATCTGCAGCTGAATTTATTAAAAAATCATAAACATTTTTCCGTGTTTTTATGTTACTCTCCTTTAATGTAATGAGAGTGACTGCAAAGGGCTTGAAAACCGGAATTTACTGCTAGTTTGTTTTGTGGATTTTCAGCTTTCCGAATGATGGAGAAAGGGTTGAATGAGCTATTGCGCCTTTTTCAAAAACTGCTACAAGAAAAAAACACGCTTTCGTGGATTGATTTCGTAAGGCATCTCAAAGAGTTCATGTGTTTCGAGAATAAAATCTGTTAGAAAGTAGCCTGTAACATAACTTTATCAGAACTTCAAAAAACAACAAATAATTTCTTTCATACGATTGGAATTCTCATGTATGACGGAAGTTTGTAATTTTTTCCTGCTGTTGTACAGCTGTCGGAAAATTAGAATGTTTGCTTTGAAATTTTCATTCAACATTCTTAACTCAACAAAATTTCTAAGCTGAAGGCCTCAAGGTACTGCCAGTAAACTGGGCAGTATACTTCGAAATTTTTACGGGTTGTAAAAGACAGGTTTGTGCTGCTTAAAATTCTGTCACATTTGCAATTGTATTTCTTTGCAAGTACAATTTCAGAAAGAGATCAAGAAGATTTACTTCTAACAAGAGAATTTAATTTATTTCTCTAATAAAGTTATCGACACGTAACCTTGAGAAGGACTTAGTTTGTTAAATTAATTTCTATAATCACTTCTTTAACAAAGCGTAAGAGTCCAGGTCAATATCGAACCACCTACATATTAAGTAATTATGTGTTCTGCCTCTATGGGACATGCGATTTTATGTCCCGTCTATGTGATATACTTATATATGCAAATATTCGACGTTTTGAGACAAAGTGTCACCAAATATCATATCTTCTTCAATTAGAAATTATAGAATCTGTTTCAATCATTGAACCGCAAAGTAAACGTGATAAACACTTTTGGAAATAATTTACCCTACATTCGTTTTTCTGATGGCATAGTCACTTTTGCATATAACTCCTTACAGATAGATGTACAGTATGTTCCACGAACTGGAAAGAGTACAATTTTATGAATAAAATGGACGTACTTAAAAGACATTTGATGTGAAATGCTGTTACAGCTAATGAAATCATTGTTGATGGCGATATCTAAAAGCAATAGACACCTCCATTTACCTTGAATAACAGATTCCATGTGAGGGCCACATCGAAAAATAAATTAATAGGCACATAATACTTGCTCAGAAAACATTTGGAAAAGACAGATCATTTTCAAGGGAAATTTATCAAAACGCTTTGAAAGAAAAGTGAGTATTCAGTGTACTCCTCCAATTCCTACTTATAGATCAGGTATATAGACTTGAACACCATAAAAAAGACGCAAAAAGACGCACATAAGCCAAAGAAAACTGAAAAAACAAAACACCGAGTTTTGCATGCTTGATGTTATAGCGCCTTGAAGGAAAAGTGAGTATTCAGTGTACTCCTCCAATTCCTACTTATAGACCAGGTATATAGACTTGAACACCATAAAAAAACGCAAAAAGACGCACATAAGCTAAAGAAAACTGAAAAAACAAAACACCGAGTTTTGCATGCTTGGTGTTATTGCAAGAGAGACTCATGGATGAGGAAAACGAAAAGAACCGTGATCAAGGTAAAATCACTTAAATGAAAATGAGTTGAACACCTTAGTAGTAGAACTGGCCACAGTTTGTCAACTAACTCGTTAGTAGTCTAGATATCAAAAGGCAGAGATCAACGGTGAAGAAAGACTGAGTTTACTTTTTCGTTCTTTCGAACGAATCGTTCGCGAACCACACATCTCAGCTTTGACAGACAGTTAGACAAAATGAAATTAACAATCAGCGTATTGGGCAAAATATTGTCATTCTTTGTGATGCAAGATAATTATAAAATTCCTAAAATCACGTAATTCTTTAATTCGTTTCTTTAATTAAATATGTTTAATACATTTTGTTTGGCATCCTTCTTCTGGTCAGTAAATCGTAACTTTAGAAACAAAATTTCGGGGATGAAACAAAGTAGTGAAAGACTTACAGTGTGACTCGCCCCTTTTTATACATAGATACCAACCGCAAAAATAAAGCCTGTGGTTCTCTGGCATATTCCAAGGCAAAACTAGCAGACGGAAACAAATTCAATGGGAACTCAACTCCGAAAAGGAGAACTCCTCCCTCTCAAACAAGTAAAATATTTTGAAGTATATTTTTAAAGTTTGAAGAAGTAGCAAAGAAACAAAAGTGTGTGCGCGAAATCAAAAGTAGGTATATAAATAATTATGATAATGATTCCCAAATCCTCTTGACATGAGCTATTTTGTAAGCATCTGCACAAAGCACACCTTTGATTTCCGATACATTTATATCAATTTGTGTCACTTGGAAGAGGAGCAAATCAAAGTATCCCATATTCCTACATACAATAGCAGAAGCAATATATTTCAGCGTAAGATTTTCACACACTTTGATAACTTTTCTGTTCGTAATCCATGATTCCGTTGCAATTTAACATTGATAATTAGAGATATTTATATTTCCATTATGAATTTGAATATAGTTCCGGCAGGTCATGTCTACGATGTACGATTTGTATTCAGTTTATCCTCAGGATTTTTTTTGTGTGATGCACGAAGAAATTCGATGACGGCATACATCGTACATTGTGTGGAGGAAATATTAAAATATTTCATGAAAAAATCACTATGGAAACTCTTATTTATAATTTGTTTCCAAAGATGTAGATTGATATACAAATAAAAACAAACACAAACTTGCTTTTCCTAATGGCTTAATCTGAGAAATAAAAGGAAACAATTTGGCAGAATGTATTTTAAACTATTTCTTTTACTAAAATGTTACTGTGTTAAATTTATAGATTTATCGACTGAACGTGAGCTAGGAAACGTTGTCTCATTCGCATTATTTATCACCGAAATTAATTAACATCGGAGTCCTGCTTCTGCATATTCAAAGTAAAACGGAAGCAATACATCATAAGAGTAAAATATGCCAAAGCATAATAAAATGCTTCGTTCATTTTATTCTTCTATTTAATTTTATAAGATTTGGAGTTTTCTTTTTTCGACGACAGAGAAAATCTTAGGAAGACTGATTAATTCAAATAATTCATCACTGAGCTGATATAGGAAATGGTTATGCTTAGCATAAACAAAAGGAATATGAAAGTAACTCCGTCTTTGAAAAACGTCATAGCTTAAAAAGTGTTCTAAATGGAGATAATTCATATTTGAATTTATTTTATTAATGGATATTTGTTTTGCAGCCGTTGTAACAGACGGTGATGAATCAAAGATGTTTGTATGTGTTGTTATCCTTGGAGTCATTGGACGTAAATTAGAAAAAAGCGAAGAAAACTTTTATGTGTATAAAAAAATTGAAACGCAAACAAACCTTTTTTCTGAGAAAAAGAAACACATCTTTTTGATGGACCTTAGGACAAAATTTAGAAAAAATCAAAAAAGTTTACGAGCTAGGGAAATATTGTTTATTCTCATTAAACAATTTACAGAAAACGGAAACTTTGAAAAATAAATTGAATGCAATTCAGTCACAGAAATACTTAAGGGAGAACGGTCGGAGAACAATGGGGTTGTTTGAACTGTACAGTATGCTTAGTCAGAAAAAAAGTCCACCTGGAGAATTACGTGTGCCAGGTAATGTTACTAAGGAAATGCAACAGAATCAGATGTATTCGTAAGTTAAATACTATGGATGTTTTGACACAAATTATTTGATGAATTCGGTCATAAAAGCAGCGTGTCCTTTAGCATTGCGGTGATTCGCATAGAACTAGCAAGGATTATCTGCTCAGGTGGCCACTTATTCCCCTTATACTTAATAATGGCATTTCTACTTTTAACTTTTGCATTATATCCTGTTTAATATCTTTAAATAGTTTTGATTTTCTTTTAACGCACAACTGTGTTAATTGTTGCCACAATAGGGTATTCATACCTTCAAAGTCCGCCTTCAAAAGTCCCATAGAGAAAAAAACTTCCACATCCGCTTCAAACGTCCTCATTCGAAAAGAATCACCCTTTTGAAATTCTGTACACTCTATTGTAAGGGAGGTGTGAAATAATGAATGAATAGAATGCTTTGCTGGGGTATTTGCTTCCAAACGGCTACACATACATAAAAATACGCTTGCAGCACATTGATCCAGCTACAAATAATAACTTGATAGCATTTTCTTCTTTCTTACAAAGCTACGTCTAGCGCTGGTCTGTGTCAGTGCATATTTCTAGCCATCAGATTATCAATGATTCAAAAATCATTGCACAATTCTTATTCCTGGCTGCTAAATTTGGATACATGCACAATATCACCAATTTTCGTCTTACAAAACTCACAGTTTTCCCTTTAGGTGTTGAAAGTTACAATACGTTTCCGCCGCACATGCACTTCTCTTTGGCAATTGGAAAAATCCTGTAAACGTGAATATTAGCTACTATGAAGGTTGATCTACGCATATTTTTTTCAGCTTTTGGACTAAAAACCGGTTCGTAGTTTTAAATAATCTGTAAGGAAAAATCTCTTCTGGCCTTGTAGGGTTCTTTGTTAATATTAGCACTCTATTTGAATATTTTCCCTTATGTGCAGTTTTCCACTAGGATCAGTCAAAGTATTTCCTTTTCTACGATATCTGGCTCAAAAAATTGATGTTTCAAAAATGTTATCAGTATTGAAAAAATTCAATGTCTGCACGACATACTCAATCGATTTCTCTGTCGGCTCTTTGGATTTAATGTATGGTATGAAAATCGTTTGCAGGAAAAATATAGAATTGCAATATTACTACATAAAGTAGTTTTCTAAGCATTTCATCGTCCTCTTGACAGAATGATAAACCGAATTAGGAACTAAACATATGTATGAAATAAAAGAAATATATTTAAATAAACTTTTTGGAAGTAACGAAAGACAATAGAACTCAAATTTCCTGTCACTGTTTTTAACGAACTAAATAGTTATATTTCTATAAACTGCCAATTCTTTCTTTACGTAAATGTTGTATAGGTGAATAATCAACACGATGGTTAGAGTGCCTTAGGTGTAGCAGATGCACAGCATAGGAGCGTCTCCTTGATAACACGAAAGGTAGACTATCTGATTAAAAGTGTCCGGACATTTCATTATTCACAAACTCCTTGAAATAGGAAAGGAAGTAGTATCCCGTTGGTACACCCTTTCCTGCTATCACTGTCTCCACTCTGCTAAGAAAGGTTAAAAAATGTCTGCGTTGTTGAAGGAATTGCCTTCCATTTTGCTGCCAGAGCATTCGTCTGATCGGTCACCGATGTCTGTCGGTTCATTCTGGCTCATAGGCGGCGTTCTAATTCATTCAAATGGTTTCAGTAGGGTTGAGATCGGTAACTTGTACTGGCGGCTTGCCCCTTATTACACACCTGTTTCCACAAACTATTACCGGACGGAACTCGCTTTGTGTAAGAGGTCGTTGTGCTATAGGTAGAAAAAGGGCCTTCACCCTACTGCTGCCATAATGTTAGGATCACAGAATTGTCGACAATGTAATTATAATGCTCAGCGTTAAAATACCGTGGAACTGTGAATAGGGATCCCAGAGCCAACCGGAATAAACAGCCGGGGATCACGGTGCTTCCTCCACAACTCTTCACGGTTGAAACAGTATAATCAGGCGCGTAAAGTTCATCTGGTACCATCCACACACAGACTCCCCGTCCGACTTCGAGATAGTAAGGCGTGTTTCACCATTCCAGAAAACGCCTTTCCACTGTTGCACAATCCACTGTAGTCGAAGTTTGCACTGCTGCACTCCACGCTTGGCCTGATCTTGATATCAAGCTTGCGCGATAACACAGAAAAACAGACCTTCAGGGTAATTTTTTTCAGCTTTGTGACTACAATTCTTAGAGTAAAAAATACATATGAAAAAGCAAGTAATTAAGTATTCTTGAGAATATCCCTGAAAAATATATGAAACTTCATTTCTAAACTCATCTGCTTGCCTCACACTATGCCGCAAGAGAATGTGTATAAAATTGCAGTCTCTGTTAGACAGTATTGTTACGCAGTCTCGTGCAATGTCCTTTTAAACAGGTTACACTGTATTTCTTTTTTAAAGTACATATACTTCACAACTGTCTACAACAGGGGTTCTCAACCTTTTTTGCCCCATGCACCCTTTTCCCCATGTGTCAGAAAGGTCATCTCCCCCCTTTCCAAAACTGCGAAAACTGGATTACCAAATTTAATGAATATACCACTGCAAATTTTTTTTTGTCTATATTAGTACATATATATTTATTTAGATTATTTTTATAGCAGAGTTTTATAAGCAGCAATAGAAAATGTTGATAAATTTTAGAACATGAATAAAATTAGTTTTTTATATTCGTAAACAAAATACTTAAATCTGGCTTAAAAAATGACACATACCTCAATTAATAAAAAAATCAATAACATGCCTTGGATATTGTAATCCATTTTATATTCAATGAGAAACCTGTGATTGTTTTTTTTTTGCTAATTCTTGGATGCGCGGAAGAATACTTGAAAGAGCACAACGCAGGTTACTTTCAACCTCCAATCTACTTCGTTGTTTTGTTTTCATTTGCAACAGAGTTGAAAAGCCAGACTCGCAAAGATACGTCGACACAAATGGAACCAATGCACGGGTAGCTCTCTCAGCCACTCTTGGGTAAGAGTCACACATCAGAGGCCAAAATTCTGCGACTGGTTTCTCATCAAACATGTCTCTTGCTCGCTAATCAGTCGTCAGTTCCAGAAATTCATCTTGAAAAGCATCAGGAACTTTTTCAACCGATAATTTGAATGGATTTCGCACTAAGTCCAACTCCTCATCACAAAGTTCAGGAAAATATCGGCTGAATTCATTTTCTAGTGCTGTCAAATGCTGCAAAATTTCATTATTTGCAAATTCTGGAAGTACTTCGTCATTACAACTAGTAACAAAAAATGATGACAATTTCTCAAACATTGCAACATTTTTCATGTTGACTTTTCTCTTCCAATTTTCTAGTTTACTCATAAAAGCTTTCAAAGAATGGATGAATTTTATGATGTTGGTATTTCTTCCTTGCATCTGACGATTCAATTTATTCAGCTACTCAAAAATATCAACCAAATAAGCAAGGCGCAAGATCCATTCCTCATCGTCTAACCAGGCAAAAAATTCCATCTTACCCTTAATTTCACAAAATATTTTAAGCTCAGATCTAAGCTCAAATACTCGCTCACTTACATTTACTCGTGAAAGCCAACGAACATTTGTGTGGAAAAGAATCAAATGATGGCCTGCATCCAGGTCAATACATAACTGCTTGAAAAGTCGTGAATCAAGAGCTCCTCCCTTGACAAAATTCACGATTTGAATTATTTGATCCAAAACCATCAATAGTGGAGCTGGAAGTGTTTTTGAGGTCAGTGCTTGACGATGGATCATGCAATGAATGCCTTTCACTTTTGGAGACAACTTTTTCACATTAACTTGAAATCCAGATTTTGTCCCCAACATGGCTGGTGCTCCATCTGTACAGCACCCACATACGTTATCCCACGAAAGATGAAACCTTTTAAAAAATATCTGAGGCCGTGGTAGTTGTTTCTAGAGGAGAACAAAAGATAAACTTTTCTTTAAATGAACTTAAGTGAAGATATCTTGCGAACACCAGTAACTGGGAACACGATGCCACATCAGTCGATTCATCAAGTTGAATTGAAAATAAGACAAATGCTTCACCCCTAATCTCCTGCATAACTTGATCCTGGATATCAATGGCCATGTCACTAATTCTCCTTTGAAGAGTACTGTTTGATAGTGAAACTGCTGCAAGTGTTTTCTCCATTTCATTTCCCAACACAATTTCCACCATTTTTAGAGCGCAAGGTTTGATCAAAGTTTCCCCAATTGTATGTGTTTTTTTCTGCTTTGCTATCTCCAATGCTACGACGTAAGAAGCTTCGGTAACCTTGTGGTTCATTTCTTGAAATGCCCCTGTTGAATCCAGTTTCATCTTTTTGAGAACATTTCCATGCCGCTCAAAAAAGCTTTTGTCCTTGTTCTTGTGTTGAGGATGAACATTCTGCAAATGTTGAATCAACTTGCTTGGTTTCAGGGAATCATTTGACAAAACTTTGCTACAAATAACACATTGAGGTCTCTCTTCTCCATTGACTTTAACGGATGTGAATCCATATTGAATATATCAATTATCATATGCTCTTTTTTTACATTCATTCTGTTCTACTATTGATAAATAAAAAGTTCACGAGGAAATAGTATCACAAGCCGTTCAGCGACAAAAATCCCCTCCCTCAACTACAACTTCCTTACAAAGAATGAACGCGCAATAACAAGCTCCGAAGTCACAGCGTGATATGAACACGTAGGAGTTCGTAAAAACTTGCTTTTCCTTCTGTGCAACAAAAGTGCTTCCCACCGGTTTCGAGCGAGCGGTGACTTTGGCAGCACGCCAGATTCCTCTCTCGGTTTTTCATATTTTTTTCTTCACTTGGGATGCAGTAGCGAGTGCCGCGGTGGAGTCAGGGTACTGAAAAGACGATGTGCCAGGCTAGCGCCGCATACCCACCTTGAAACGAAATTCCCCCCAAGGGGGAATTCCCCACCGGTTGAGAACCCCTGGTCTACAACTTAAGACAGCTTTTTAATTAGACGCTATTTTTTTTTTTTTTTTTTTTTGCAGGTCACGATTTCTAGATTGCTGTAAGTATTTCACTTGGAACTTTCTCTTCCTTTCGGATAAAAACTTGCTTCTGCATACTGGATTTACCCGTGAAACGTTACCAGTGAAATATTTGAGTTATCAATATTTCTTTGGAGGTTTCGCATTTACGGCGCGGAAAAATACCACAATTCCAGTCAGGCACCCTTCCGAGGGCGGGACGACGGTAACTTATCATCAGAAGGTCTACAGGACTTTACAATCAAGTTGGTCTTCAAACATTTATAATAGGTAGAATATTTTCATAGCGTTTGTTACAAAAGTTGTCTTACCTTGAGAAAATGTCTTTTATATGCATTTCTATGTAACAGAAATCATATTCAAGAAGTTGATTTCGCGTAATTTTTTTGGGATAAAAATTTATAAAAGGAAAGCCGGGCAATGTAATTGTTTTCCACTCACATTTTACTGATTTTCCTTTAGGTTTGTATGGCACCGCTAAATCCGAGACTCCTAGAAATGCAATGTATTTATCAACACCACGTAGCTTAGAAGACAAGTTATCACTTAAATGCCAATGTGAATTTTTCAAATAGTGAACGAAACTGAAATAAGAACAAAAAAAAAAAAGATGTGATGCAAATATTATTACCGTTTCAATCATAAATAATAAGGCACCCAATTTTTTATGTTAATATGCTCATATTGTAAGACTGGCAGTATTGTAGTCAGCAAAGTGATCTTCCTTTTTTGCTTTAAAAAAATACTTAAATGATAAAAGTAATCAGATATCGTTAAATATTTTTTTCTCCCTAACTTTTCAAATTTGTCGTTTTAAATCGTCTAGGAAATTTTTATAAAAGTCAGGCATTTTTAAATGTTTATCACTCGAATATTTTCTATAAACTTTTTTGTAATTATATGTTGAGAATTATATGAATTTCCATTGGGCGACATAAAGTAGCGAAAATGTAATCTGACTTCAACACAAACGCAAACTGCATAATTATAAAAGAAGTGGGTGATGAGTTAAAATCATTCAAAGACTGTAGTTAAGACTAGACTACATCGACTCAGCTAGAATTTCAGCAACTGAAATATTTCACTGTTCGATGCCAAGTTATTGTGAAGTATCAAAATTAAAAAAGTCAACAAGTCGTTCTCCGCTCGTCCGGACATGTTTCAGGCTACTCTGTGCCCATCTTCAGCGGTTGGGTGAAAGAAATACCAATCTCGTTTTATTGCGCTGACTTCCTACATGTCACCAGTCGACTCATCGAACATTTCTCCTGTGTTCGTACGTAGGTTGGTCTCGTGATTTTCGGTATTCCCTACTGTTGCACCATCTGGTGTTCATTTCATGTAATTTCATTAGTCATCGTTATTGGATGAGACATTTTCAATAAATTTAGTTTTTTTGTTCTTTTCTTCTGTTTCTTTTTATTTTGTTATTGTGCACCGCCAAGTAAACGGCACTTCAAGTGGTGTCTGTCATTAAATTTAAATACCCTGGTTTTCTCTATCACAATAGCCTCAGAATACAAAATCTTCTTATGTGTATCATGCGTAGTATATATTTTCGCATTTTCCCAGACGGTGATATAATTATTATTAATGCAATAGGTAATAAGATATGTTCGTTGTTCACATTTTTTCCAATCTCTCTTGTGCTCTTTCATTCTTGTCTTAATCGTCCTTTACTACCTATGTAGATGCAATCAATATTACCGATATTATTATTCTTCGTGGGTATACCGTATACACCTGCTCTGTGAATAATTGCGTTATTACTGTAATTGGCAGTAAGGAATTTGTTGTTATCGATTACAATATCGGCGAACCTTTTATTCACTTTATTACATTCCTCTTTTAAAACGCTCCTTATCTGTGGTATTAAGGTACACACCTAAAAACTGTGTGATGGTAGTAGTATAAAATGACCGATTCTGGCGCAAGGAGCAGCTCCTTCTAGAGAAAGAGCAAGGGGCGTGGCTTACGGCAGAAGGATGGGGGCGTGGCATGTGACCGAAGGATGTGCGGGCGTGGCAGATGACGCTAGTGTGTTGGGTCGATGCTGCCCCCTAGCGGTGATTCTTGGAACTTTAGATGAATCTTTGAGGGATGGCAACGACCGAGTCGGGGAAAGGAGATGTGCTGCCCCTAGCGGAGCTTCTTGGAACTTTATTATTATGTTAGATCTTTATTTTTGAGAGATGGCAACGACCGAGTGGGGGAAAGGGGATGTGTACGTTGCCCCCTAGCAGTGCTTTTTCGAACTTTTCTCGGGAGATTTATTGGACGTTGACAAATTTTTAAGAAGTATTTCCAATATTTATTTATTTTTTTATTTTCTCGGGAGATTTACTGGACTTTGTCAAATTTTTGAAGGAAGTTTTTTTATCGTTTCCAATTTTTTTTACTCGTATTTTTTTTGTCCTATTTTTTCTCTCTAATTTATTTTATTAAATTTATATTTTCAGGAATTCCCTGAGGTGTTATAATTTTTATACACGTTGCATTATTTTTTAATTCTTATATTTGTCCTCCCTCCAATTTTAATTTAGACGAGGAAAGGCTTTGTTTGAAAAGATTTCGTTCCTGTTGATTCATGTTCCGCCATTTTAGTTTCACCACGCTGTCATTTCGTGAGCCATGTGTTTTGGGTTGACTCACCATTTTCTCTTTGCCTCAGAAAATTTTGTATGGCACGTGTTTTGGGATGAGTCATTATTGATGGGTGACACATTCGTGATACCAGACATGACATCAGCCAACGCCATTTCCTCTGCTGGGTCGGCGGTTGACGTCATTTGAGATTCTGTAGACACATTAAGTTCCAAGACTGATTTTTTTTTCAATAACTTGATCATTTAGCAACGAATTTATTCCTTATTTTTTCCTCATAATTTCCCATTTTATATTCATAATTTTTCAACGTAACGACTTTTTTATTTTCTTTCAGGAGACTTCACGCATTTTCAACGGACGTTCCAACATAAAAACGCTTTCCAAAGTTTTGTGCTGCAGACATAATCTTAAAACACGATTGTTTATTAACGTATTTACGTGTTCATGACATTTTCTGTTACGTTTTTTTAACTAGGAATTTTTATAGAAGTTGTGTTACTTTTTTAATTCTTATATTTTTCTTCCCTCCAATTTTAATTTAGACGAGGAAAGGCTTTGTTTGAAAAGATTTCGTTCCTGTTGATTCATGTTCCGCTATCTTTTGTCCGACATGTGTTTTGGGATGAGTCATCATTTTCTCTTTGACTCAGAAAATTTTGTATGACACGTGTTTTGGGATGAGTGACTATGCCGGATGACGCATGTCGTGATAGCAGACATGACATCAACCAACGCCATTTCCTCCGCGGGGTCGGCGGTTGACGTCATTTGAGATTCTGTTAGACGCCTTAAGTTCCAAGACTGATTTTTTTTTCAATAACTTGTTCATTTTGCAACGAATTTATTCCTTATTTTTTACTCATAATTTCCCATTTTATATTCATAATTTTTCAACGTAACGATTTTTTTATTTTCTTTCAGGAGATTTCACGCATTTTCAACGGACGTTCCAACATAAAAATGTTTTCCAAAGTTTTGTGCTGCAGACATAATCTCAAAACACGATTGTTTATTAACGTATTTACGTGTTCATGACATTTTCTGTTACATTTTTTTAACGTTGTATCTTTTTCCACCGTACAAAGCCACAATTTTTTATGCATAGTTAAAATATTTATTTTTTCGTATTTTTTTATTTCTTCATGATTATTCAGTGAAATGTACCTTTTAATGCATTATCTTAATCTTTTTTTCTCCATGCTTGCACACTCGTTAAACTTCTCGATGTACCAACATTATTTTATTTTCTAACTTTTCAAACCAACAACAGATTTTTTTCAATAACTTGATCATTTTGCAACGAATTTAATCCTTATTTCCTCCCCTAATTTCCCATTTTATATTCATAATTTTTCAATGTAACGATTTTTTTATTTTCTTTGAGGAGACTTCACGCATTTTCAACGGACGTTCCAACATAAAGACGTTTCCCAAAGTTTTGTGCTGCAGACATAATCTTAAAACACGATTGTTTATTAATGTATTTACGTGTTCATGGCATTTTCTGTTAAATTTGTTAACGTAGTATCTTTTTCCACAGTACAAAGCCACAATGTTGTATGCATAGTTAAAATGCTTTATTTTTTTATTTTTTCGTATTTTTTTTATTTCTTCATGATTAATCAGTGAAATGTACCTTTTAATGCATTATCTTAATCTTTTTTCTAAATGCTTGCGTACTCGTTAAACTTATTGATGTACCAAAATTATTTTATTTTCTAACTTTTCAAACTAACAACTACTTTTATCGAGGTTTTATTTTTTCTGATTCAAACAAGCAAACGTTTCTTCATTATTATTTCTGTTTCCTATGCAAACAACTTTTCTTACTTGCTTTTAATGTATGACTTAATGTGGTTTTCTACATAGCTGTTTCATGTTTGTGCGAGAAATATACAGACTATAGCAGCTAGCTATACATAACATTCGTTCGTAACAGAATCATTTTTGTTTTCCAGATTTAAACCAACATACGTTTCTTAACGACTTGATATCTGTTTTCTGGGGAACTTTTTTTTTCCCTTCATTCAATTTTATTCCAGATCATGAGACGAGGAAATGCTTCTTTAGAAACGATTTCGTTCCTTTTCGCAGTAATTATTGGACTTTGACAATTTTTTTGTGAAATGACTTCATGCTAATTCTGAGTCTTGTCTTTGCAATATTATTTTCTCGTAATTTTTTCGTGTGTTCAAGAACTCTACAGGTCTTTTACAGTTAAAATTCTACTGAAACAATATTTTCTTTCTTTATTTCGCATATCATTATAGCTTCCCAATTTTCGCTATTTTACTTCATCTTTTTTTTGAAATTTCGTAAAACTTTTCAGTATGTCAGTAATTTATTTCTTACTTGGCCAAACTTATGACTCCTTTTATTTAGACTATTTTTTTTTTCATTTCATTTCAGCAAAACGATTATTTTAGATGTAGCAAATCATCAGGTTTTTGTTTCCTTACATATCATATTTTCCAACTTGCTTTAAAGTATTCCTCAAAGCTTGCATGTATGTCAAATATGCATTTTTTTATTCTTTCCTAGTTTGCTATACTCTTTCGTGGACTGTCCCCACAGGAAAGCATTCATTGTCAAGACATGCAATCTAAAACCTTTCTTCTTACGATAAAATTTGTATTCTTTGGGACATGTTTTCTGTATATTTTTCTGTCTCGTCCGAAAAAACAATCATTCTGGAGGCAAAGCGAGTAATTCTGTTCTTCCACTAAACATTATTTTTTAACGTTTTACTAACTCACCACCTTCATAGCGAAAATAAAGAAATACTTACTTCTGTTCCCTACATATCGACTCAATCTATTTCTTTTCGAAATGCTGATCATGACAATTCAACTAAAATTTCATACTTTCACCAAAAATCATATTCTGAAACGAGTTATTTTTTTACTTTATTTCATGTATAACTAAATTTTTATTGTTTACTCACCTCATCAAAGTCAATAAAAACTCCCCTAATCTCATTCCTTTTCCTCATTTAGTTCGCTTTAAATTGAGATGTTTCAAAACTTCGCGCATATTTCATTCACTTAATTGTCCGGTTCTCCAGTGTCTGTCTCTTCATTTTTAACTTCTGTGCCTGCTGCATTTTTTCTTTAGACGTTTAGTTTCATTGACCTTTTTTTCGTTTTAATTAGGTTTTCCTTATCATATTTTTTTATTCATTGTCTCAGCAGAAAAAGCTTTCATTCTGGAGACATAGCGACTAAGTCCGTACTTCCTCTAAACATTTTTATTTCACGTTTTACTAATTCGTCAGAAAAGCAGGTGTTTCCAAACTCCCATGGTGAAAATTTCGTATTCTCCTTATTTTACTTATTATATTTTTCCTTCTATTCAGTGTTGTATGATTCTTCAAACTTTGGTTTATTTTTATGAAACTACTTTTTTTTTCTTAGTTCTTTTTTTCTGATCCAAACTATCAATCTTTTCCTATCGATTTAATTACTCTTATTTTCCCATTCGACTTTACTTTTGAACAGAAATGTATCTAAAATGTTCAGGTGTATTTTAGTCTTGGCCATTTCACTATCTCCCATCGCAGCATTGGATAAAAAAATAGTGCGAAAAGTTACTTCTTTTCGTGAAAACAACTAAAATCTGAAAACCTCATGTTGCAGTACTGTGACTTATGTCTGAAGACAGCGTAGTTTCAGAATAAAAGTAAATCTTTTACAAAATGAAAAGGGATAGCAAACTGACAGAGAAACGAAAAAAGGTGAGTGTTTCTATTTTTACTTTTAATTCATGGAAAGTTTCATGAACACTGTTATATCCTTGCTTTTCTTTTACCAATTCAAGTTATTACAAAAATCTGAATATTTAATTAACGGCACATACAAACCACTAGTTTAGACGTTAGGCTTATGTGATAGCATTAGAATAACTTTTCAAAAAATGACAGCAACGTGAAGTGCGATAAATTTCCGTACTGTAATGGGAATTGGATAAAACATATACATTTAATTGAAGCTAATGAAGCTGACAACCATTCAAAACCAGATTCTCTCAGATACTTTCTTCCAATGATTTGCCTTGCACCGTAACACACCGGCGAAGGCTTTTCACACATGTTCAAATTTATTTGTTACTGGGAACGCATGGTATGGTATTTGAAGAAGTTTTAGGAAGGGAGTGTCTGACCCCAGGTCTAAAACTGCCCTTAGAAATATGAAAGCAAGGAGATCTGAGTAAATGAACTTAATAGGAAAGACAAACAGAAATATGCAGTGAAACGAGAGAGTGATCCGTGACGCCAGTCCGTGTGGTAGGGTGGCAAAGGGAACGAAGCCCCGCACAACATCACAGAGAACCACAACGCCACCCGGCCGCCGACGCACCTGGGAGTAACTGAGACTCAACGATACCAAATTCAAATGTCCGAGCAGAATCCATTTTCACCATCTCGATGCCAATCTGAAAAAGAAAGAGGTGGTGGGCTGTCTAACACCCACCAGTGTTCACATACTTACTCTCTCTGTCAAGGGGGTCAACGATCGCCGCCTTAGTTCAGGGATACCTAAGGAATTCCCTGGGATTGTAATCAACCGCGCCCCTAACAAGTCCATTAGGGTGGGTTTCCGCTTTCTCGAAGAACTCTTTGGCGAGTCTGGGGGAAAACTCATGTACCTTCTCGATTCCAAGTCTGTTCCTCAGGTTCCGAAATGGGGTCCAAGGGGGAGCCCCAGTGATCATTCGAAGTGCTCGGCTCTGCATCCTCTCGATTCTTTCTCGCTGATTCCTACTAATACCAATCCAGATGGATGAGGCGTAGATAAGCACCGACCTGACGACCGTCTTGTGAAGCAGAACTTTGTTCCGTGTTGTAAATAAGCTTCTCCGGTGGAGTAGTGGAGCTAGCTGCCCAAGGCATTGTCAAGCTTTATTCGTGCGGTAGCTGGTGTTCGCCACCCACGAAAGTCAACAATCTAGTTGGAGCCCTAGGTACTTAGTGGAGGTAGCCCAGGGGATTGTCTCTTGAAACATAACGAGTTTCGGTACTTTTTGGGGAGACCCAAAAGACAACAGCGCACTCCTTTTAGATGGATTGATCTTGATCCGCCAGTTAGTGTAGTAGGTTTCCAGCTGAGAGAGAAAGTCCTGTAGGAGCTTCACTGCTCTGCCTTTATTCAGGGACCTGATGATAACAGCTGTATCATCTACGTACATCATAACCTGCCCCAGTTTGGGTTTGGGTAAGTCGTGCAGATAAATGGAGAACAGCGTTGTTCCAAGAACCGAACCCTGAGGAACGCCAGCCTGAATCTTCTTTTCCGAAGAAAGCTCACCTTTTAACTTTACAGTGAAACTGCGGCTCTTGAGGTACGAGCCAATCAGCTCAACTGGTGAGCGAGGGCATAGAAGCTTCTGCAACTTGTGCAGGAGACCAATGTAAATCTATATTTTCTGTTTGTAAATAACAAAATGTTTCTGCAACTTGTATGGTCTTGCAACTTGTGTGGTCTTATAACTGTTTCTACAATGTAAATAACTTGAGGTACGAGCCAATCAGCTCAACAAGTGAGCGAGGGCATAGAAGCTTCTGCAACTTGTGCAGGAGACCAATGTAAATCTATATTTTCTGTTTGTAAATAACAAAATGTTTCTGCAACTTGTATGGTCTTGCAACTTGTGTGGTCTTAAAACTTTTTCTGCAATGTAAGTAACTCTTTCTGCAACTTGTGCAGGAGACCAATGTAAATTTTATTACTGCGACATAAATTAGCTGTCATGGTTTTATGTAAACCATGACAGCTGATTTATGTCGCAGTAATAAAAATGATGCTCCACAGCAGCACATAACTGATCACTACAAATGCTGCGAGCGTGCAAGGTGATATGGCTCTTCACATTCGCAAGGTTTCCAGGGTTCTTGATAAACTTTGTGTTTCAGGTAGCCCCAAAGCCAACAATCGCAAGGGCTAAGGTCCGGGGACCGCGAGGCCATCTTGTAGGAAATGCACGACTGATAACACGATCCTCGGAAAACTGATTTCGCAGCAACTGTTGAATGGCTCGGCCAATACGTGGGGGCGCCCCATCTTGTTGGAACGTTGTTGTATCGAGACATCCGTGTTCATGAAGTTCGGGAATGACGACACCCTGCAACATGTCACGGAACAGGTCTTTTGACCCTGCGGACTGAGTATCTCAAAGAAAAATGGACCAACCAAAACGTTGGCGGTAAAACCTATCCATACCGTCACATACGGTGAACGCAAGGGCATCTGGTGGACTCCATGAACATTCTGTGTTGCCCAAATGAGGGAGTTTTGTGTGTTGAGGGTTCCTCACAGGTGAAAGTGAGCCTCCTCACTCCATAGGATGTCTTACGGCCAATTCGGGTCGATCTCCATGCGTGGCTAGAACGTCAAAGCGAACGTTTCACGCACATCGTTATCGGCAGGTTTTATCTCTTGTAATCACTGGATCTTATGCGGATAGGCGTCCAGTGTTTTCCGCAATCACCGCCATACCGTTGTGTACGACACATCCACTTGTCTTGCTACAGCGCGAGCACAACACGTTCTTGTGTCATTCTGACTGGAGTGCTCAACGACAGCGGTTGCAAGAACTACAGCCACCTGCGATATCCGTGGTTTTCGTCCTCGTTCCGCTCGAACTGCAAAGCTTCCTTTCTCCTCGAAACGATGCACCATTCGTCGGAAACCACAGGATGTTAGTGAACTCGTACGCAATGATTTCTGTCTCCTGTACACGCGCAGGGCTTTAGCAGCTATGTCACTGTTGGTGTAAAACAACTTTAACAGCAACACGCGTTCCGGCAACTAGATAACCATCACGTTCGTCGACTAATGCTCCGACACTGTTCCCAGACCTTTTTATGAGGCCCTTGCACTCGCGTCTTATGCAAATGTTGTTCTCCAGTACAGCTAGCAGCGCCACATGTTAACATATTGGCCATTTTTGGAACTACAATTTTTTCCCCCAATCAGTTTCCCATGGTCTGATATGTACACCCTCCAGGTTTGGGGCCGTTACGTCCAGGGATTCTCTCTCCACACCGTTCCAAACAGGGATACTTCAATTTGAATCACCCTGCATATCGTTCAGTTCTTATCTCAGACATACGCGTCATTTGTTATGACATCATGGTGTTGCCAACCATACTCTTGCAAGAGAGAAGATATCACGTTAATCGTGAAAATTGCTTAAGGGAACGAACACAAATGTACATACAGAAAGAAACTAAAAAGAAAAGTTAAATTAGAGTACACGTCACATTTCCAAGAGCCGTTTACCCTTCTGTCTTAAACGGAAATGTTTTCTCTTTGAATCCTTTTAGTTCGAACGAATCAGAGACATGGATCTTAAAAAAGGGACATCCAAGTGCTAAAATCTACTGAAAGAAGCAAGGAGAAATGCATGCCTGACAGAACCTGGGGTGATACCAAGTGGAACTCATGGATCAGGAAACTGACAGGATTTGATGGTATCATTATCAATGTACATCATGATCTGCCTTTTTATGTGGACGATACTTTATCATGCATGAAAGTTTGATTCTCTGAAAATGAACTAGAATACAGGAATCTCAATTTCATTGCAGACTTTAAACATTCGAAAGTATCAGTCTTTCTGCTGACACAAAACAGAAAATAACAATCTGTTCTTTTCGTCCCGTTACACAAATTTACGGGGCAATAAATATTGACGGTCCTTTAGAAAAAGTGACGCTCCTCTTCATTCAGTTAAGGTACACAGTAATGAGTGATATCTAACTTTGGAATGGAAAGTTTAGTAAATTTGACAACTGACATTTTTTTCACATGAGGAGACTATCTACAAATACGAAGAAAATCACGTAAACAAAAAACAATAAATAAAATAAAAACCAATTCCAACACGCAAACCTCAAAAATGAAAGTAATATGTACTCTCATATGAAATATCTCAAGAATTTAATCCAAAGTGTTTGACTTTCGTATCAGTTATCCCATGTACCAAGTTTTTAATTACCTGGCAGTAAACTGTATTGAATGTTAAGTTCATTTGATTCTTTCCAAGTTAAATGAGTTATTATTCATCGTTTGCGAACTTTGTGTTAAAGCGTGGACGCTAGGAGCTCAGGGAATGAGCTGCATGAGTTTGCGTCTCGCGTCACAACGCATCATTTACATGGACAAAATTACGAATTCCCGTAGGAATTCAAAAACAGCAACAAATTAATGCGTGATATTTCAATAGAAATCTGAATAGCGGAAGTATCGCTAAAAATGATGTATCTGTGTTATCTGATTTATATCACTTGTGTGATGTCGCGTAAACTGAATGATAAGGAGCTGAGTTCTCAAACGATTGCCTAGTGGTCAACATTCGTAACTCTCAAGGAGGAACCACAGGCTTGATCCCAGGCAGGTGCGAACGCTGGAACCACCAACTATCCTCTGTGCGTCGGATGGGCACGTTAAGCTGCCGCACCCCTGATACTGGCCCCCGGTTGTAACTAAGGGCGCTTTCCTCCCCTTCCTACCTCGCTTCAGTGTCACTTTCCTATCGGGCACTGTAGCCCAAACCTCCCAGCTTCCTATTTCTAAGGGTTGTTTAAAACCTGGGATAAGACACTCCCTTCCAAAAATCATCTACGTATGACCTAAGTTCTCAAACGCATCACTACCAAAGAAGAGCGGTGGTGGATGCCTCTAAGTATTTTAAGTGTGTTAGTCACTTTGGGCTGTGCACATTTCTCTATTTCACTGGACGTTGGTATAGCCCTCCATCTATTTCACTAAAGTGTTCTATTTTCTTTCTTACTGAACTCCCTTACTGAAATCAACAAACTTCGTTTTCCCAAATGGGTAGGCCGCCTCGGTGGCGCAATAGTCTAAGCGATGGCTTATGACCATCCGTCCGAGAAGGGTCCGGGTTCGAATCCCGGTGTGGCCTGAAGTTTGTGTTTGCCTTTCGGCACTGGTTCTCTCCTTTCCCTGGAACCAGTGGCCCTAAATTAAGGACGGGCGTCTGCTTACAGCCCAATGCGTTGCTCACACTGGTCGTTAAACCTCCAATAAAAAAATTTGAAGCTCTTACGTACTCTTACTTCCTGCAATTGCAGTAGTTCCTGACACTCCGAAAAGATTTTGTTGAACTAAACTTGATCATATACGTTGTTTAGGAATTGAATTACACAATAATTTATAACATGGTATTTTGTCATAATACTGAAGTCCTAGATCAATCTGAATTTTAAAATATCTTGTATTAGGCTCTGGATAGTAATATTTTGATATTCACAAGTGCAATGTACTTTCCATAGAACTTCAACCTTTCTGATATTAATTGAAAAAATTGCTTTTTTGCAATTCCTAACTAGGTTATTTCTACAGTTATACAGTTGGTCAATCAATTCCAGAAAGTCATTTGGGCGACTTACCATTAAACCTACAAGCACAGACTTTTGATTTTACCAACCTATTCACATCTATAGATCTTCAGGACTTAAACAGTGTTTGTAACCCCTTGTTTAAAAAATATGGTAGTCTATCTAATGTGCATCACAAAACACAACGGAATCCCCTTACAGCATTTTGTATATTCAATTACTTTGTAAACATGGGTTATCCTATTTTTCTGCAGGTTAAGAGAATTCCTATGGGCACCTCTTTTTCGACATCATTAGCGAACTCATATTTACACGTGCACGAAAAGAGGTGTGTCACCCAGAACAAATATAGCAATCGAACTATATTTAGATATATTGATGATGTCATAGTTTTTAACTATGATAGCTTTGAGACTGCAGCAAACAATATCTATCCACAGGGACTTTGTCTGGAGCCTACTGGAACATTACAAAATCATCTGCATTGCTTAGACGCGGATATACTACAAAGAAAGTGAGCTGATTATAGACATTTTCGACAAAAAAGAAATGAGTTTAGTGTTAACTATCTAATCAATTCGGATTCAAATGCTTCAAAAACTGTGCACAGGAATTTCATAATCACAGAATATCTTAGGTACACGAGAGTTTGTAACACCGCCCTGTTCTTATAAAACGTTTCAAGTTCTTATACAACACACTAGTATATAATGGTTACCCTTTTGGTTTCATATACATAATTTTGAGTCAATTCTTGAACAAAAAAATAATTTATCGAAAAACTATTTTGCAAAAACTTCTGTCATACACTTTTGGAATATAGCTGACAGAAGCCCTAACAATGTTAAATTTCCTTCTGTGTTTCCAAGTGCCGCATTACGAGTCGATTGTGGCTGAAGATTTCTTACTAACACGCATGCGTCGTCTTGACGACTTCTGAACTTTATAGCTTTCCTATCTTCTGTTGGTATTTTCGTTGACGTTAACTGCTGATTTTCTTCCACTCATCATGTACTGGCTATTCAGTTGCAGAGTGAACTTTGCGGAGCGGACGGTTTTGCTGTTGCTGCATTGTTCGACGGAGTGAGTTTGGTTTCGGTGTTTGCTTTACTTTCGCATTTTCTTTAACTTTGAGTGATTTATTTGTTTGTTTGGCATTTGCAGTGTCCCTTTGAATAATACATAAAAGTTCAGGAAAAGTTGTGTTTTTATATTTTAAAACGTTTTTTCCTTGGGAACACAAGGGCTGGTTTTTTGAGAATTCTGTCATTGCCCTTTCAGAAAAGTCACTAAGGGTTGGTGTTCCCGTAATGAAGACAGCCCTTTTCTTAGCCTGAATTCTTGGCTTTTTGTTTTTGTCTTAGTTTGAGCTCTTGTTCTTTTTTGTGGGGTTTGAGTTAGGCATTCTGAAACTTTGACTTGGTTCTAAGAAGATTAGAGAAGTATCGTAAGCAGCGTGCATCGTAAGGCAGTCTCTGGATTGCGTGTACATAAACTGACACATATAGATCGCAACACAACTGTGGTATAATCAAAAAGATAACCAAATCCTTAACCAACAGACCAATTGTGGACGGGGAAACCATTTTCGTAATAACTGCAATGAGTGAAAAAAACAGGTTATGTGTTTTTTTATAAGATGGTCTTCTGATTTTCATTGCATAACGTAGTTCGCTGGAGATCATGTTCATTTTTCTTTAATATGAACGCTAATAAGTAGCGGTTTCCTAAAGAAAAGTGCAATTTGTGTTATGGAAATGAAATGTTAAAAATAAACAATATTGCTATGTATTGCCATTTTCCTTGATCAAGTTAAAGAGACTGCTTGATGCGTTTTTAATTTCCGTACAATACACACGAATTGATGTTGGAATAGGAACGCTAACAAATAGCTTTGTAATGAAAAATAGCATTTGTTTTGGTACAGAAATGAAATGTTGAATTATAAGTAATGCGATTATTTATTGCTAGAGATTTTTTGACTCGTTAACAAAACTGCCTGATGCGTTGGTAACTTCCGTACATTTCGCGCTGATTATTGTTTGAAATAAAACATTAATAAGATAGCTTCATGTTGACGAATTCCATTTCGTCTAAAGGTAGTGGCAGTATTTCTTTATATAAATTACATATATTTACGTAATAATGTAATAAAATTTCTTAAGCTGGTCATTTATCAAAGTTTTAATTAGCGAACTTATTGAATCACTAATAAACATATCGCTTGATAATGATCATATAAAATGGAATGTTTAGAAGCAGAAGGTCGAAAATGGGGTATAAGATTTATTTTCCACGGAGTAATTAGTTGCCTACAGGACAGTTCGTGGGACGTAAAATTTTGGGTAACATCCTAATGAAATCTACTTTGAAATCCAGCGAGAGCTGCAGCGAGGTCTCTGCGCGTAGAACAATGACAAAAATGACGTGCATCCTCACTGTGGACTGTCTATGCCGGGTGCACAAAGTGGACCGTCTGCAAATTGCACATGTAACAATAGCGTAGGAAATACCTCCTAAATTGTCAAGGGGCAGAATACAAATTTAAATCACACTTAACATATAGAGAGAAAAGCTTCTGTCCTCTGTTATAGTGTGATGAATTGCTTCGACCATTCCCTTTTACATGCAGTTCCAGTACATGCACTTGTATACATGCTGCCGACTGAAGCAACTTGTTCCCTGAAATTGCGCAGCATGAAGACGAGTAAGAGTACAAAATGGGACCACAAGTTGTCATTGTATGCAAATAGGAGGACACCAAGGGCTATAGGTCTGCACGGGCTTAATTTGGGCATCTCGACCGTTCTAAAATGTTTATGATTCGGTGCAATAATCTCTTTTTTAAAGGGAAATGCTAACTTTAACACACATTTTCCTGTAGAAACAAATTAAGAATCTTAAAAAGCAGTTAAAAACCTTAACATTTGCAAATGGAATGGCTGAGTAGTGCATGTTCTTGACACATGGACGAGCTGAGTTCTCTTCGTCTGCAATTCTACAGCCTACGATATAAAAACTGTATTTCACAAATTTTGTGATTAAAGATTTGAAACAAATCGGGGAAATTCGAAGAAAATTGTTTCTATTTATTCTTTTTTTCCAGTTCTTTGTTAAATCTCAGTACTTTATCCATAAAGATTAAAAACTTTATCCCAGGGTTTTGCATAATCTCCTCGTTTAAATCAAGTAAAATGAAGGCAGTTTCTTTCGTGATAATGCCGCTAAAGCAATTTCCATATATTTTAATTTCAGCAGCAAAATAAAGAAAACATCTTACAGCTATAAGTCTGTAATGGTCCACACCTTAGAATAGCATATCTCCAATAAAAAGGGAATCAGAACGTGGAAATGAGCATCACTGACAGATTTACTTACTAACCGAAGGAAGTGAAAACGAGCTGTAGAGATAGCACGCACTGAGTTTCTCTCATTTAACAGGACGTTTTAAATGCAGCGGGAATTATTTCTGTTGCACGTAGCCTCAGCAATACGATTGACCAGAATCGAAAGCTTGGAGAATAATAAAACTTAATGAAGCTAGTCAGGAACAAGGCACGGAGACTTAAATGTTTAATGTTTGAAAACTTCATGAGTGAAATAATCGTTCCACGAGACTCGCACAGTGAAGAGTCTTTCAGCATCATCAACTGTACAAGCTTCACCGGTCGTTAAGTTTTTAGCTCGTAGGATTCGCCGACACAGTGTAACAAAACTGCAGTAGCTGTTTAATGCGGTCTTATTATCAAGCGAATTTACAACGGCCATACACGGTTTTCTAAAATAAAAGAAATGTAGGGATAGAGGTTGAATAGATTCATTGCTTTCTGTTCTCCACGTCATCATAGAGAGAGAGCACAGTGTGTTCTGAAAACTATCAAGTTTGGTATCGTGAAAAATAGCGAACCGTTCTTTTCACTCAAAAGTCGCCTTTCAGCGTGTAGCCCAAATTCGTACTGTTCTTCTCTAGAATGAATGAAACATACGGAATAATCAAAGCTTTGTACAGGAATTAGATGTCTTTTCGGTGTTGGGCCCCTCCTGTAGGCTGACATTAGCGTAATCGATCGTGCCGATCTTTACGTCGTTAAAAAGGATCCTCACTCCTGTAAGTCTTAGAGATGGAGTTAGTATTTCCTTATGTAGCATAAATTGGAAACATATTCCACTTCATTCATGGCAACGCATGACTTCTTTTTGCGAGCTGGTAGAAAAAAAGGTTCTAGAATATAGCTTGAGCCCATGTACTAGATTTTACGTTTCTCTCACTTCAAATTTGTTTATCATGGAAGAGATGCAGTTGAAAGCTCGGTTATCTGTAGTTCCAAGGCGCTTCACGAGATGCAGCATGCTTTACGCAAAAAGTGATGGAGCATCCCACTTGATCTCTTAGACAACAGAATGGTATTAATATATATATTTAGATATACCAAGTGTTTAGAGGTCGGTGCTAAACTTTTTCCATTTTTGAGGTGAGCTCGCATCGTTTCCGTATTTGTTGTTTACGTAGAACTTCAGTACCTTGTTTTGCGTGCTACCATAATATACCATCGGTTTGCAAAACGGTTTGTGTCTTGACTGTTGTTTAGAGTTGTACGCTCCGGCTGTCTCACTTTCATAATTTGGATCCGAATCCGCTATTTGTCTGTTTCTGCATTGTTAATACAGCAAATTTTCTATTTTTCTTCGAGCAGGGTAGCAGTTAGAAATTTGATTATTCACTAAATTGCGGTACTTTCCAAATAATCCCTGTTTATATAAAGAATATGATTAAAAATCATTACCAAAACCATTACAGGAGTTTTTATTTCGCAGGTATATATCTCCTAAACGGAAAAAGGTTCAATTTATACGTAAATGGTACGGCAGCAATCGCAAACATTTTACCAGCGAACGATTACAATGGATAAAATGTCTGTCACCCGGGTCACAATACTGTTTGAACGAATATTCTACGAAAGGTAAAAACTGGAATAATATGCATTAAAACGAAGTTAGCATTAGATGAGTTCACACTGAATCAGTCATTCTACTGCATATTACATTGTATGTATTAACTAGGGTCTATTTCAAATTTATGTTTATGTTTCGAATAAGAAGTTGTAATGAAACTACAAATCAAAGTTAAATTAGCAAGATTTGAGCCAATAAGTTTACATCTTAGAGAAAGAATGATCTTGAGCTTCGGCAACACTTTCTAGTATAATCAAGTTTTCGACTACAAGATCATTGCTTGCACATATTGTACGTTACCGCATTCTACGCACAAATAATATCTGCTATAGATAATACGAGACTGCTTGGGTTTGTTTCTAGTTTTTTAATTGAAAAAAGTTTGTATTTACACCTCTGGCCACCCAAAATGCAACACCAGATCTTTCAGAGATGGTGTGATTTACTAACAATCGCTGAATATCCGCCGTGCATCGGACGAGCACGTAAAGTGACGGCCCCAGGCTGGACCCACTGGTTAAATGGATATCCTTTCCTATGTCCTCCCTGAAATTCTCTCACCCATCTATGTGCAATATCGTACTTGTACGGTGGCGCCATCTACTGTAATCTAATCTCACTACAAACTGTTCTGTCAAAAGTCGCTAGACTTGCTCTCATTCCTTACGTTTCTGTGTCCTGCCCAAAAGGCGATCTCGCTGTAGGTGGCTGGGACCTAAACTCTACTACCTGTGGACGGAAGTCCTACATGAAAATGACAACTTCTCCGGGGTACAGGAGTTGCATGCAAGTGCTGCTAAAATGCAACACCAAGAAGGAAGCATTCCATTGGCCAGAAATTCGCAGCATGCTTCGCCAACAAGAGGACATGCAAACGATTAGCATTGCAGGGCATATGCAAATCATGTGCGCCCGGCACGCCACCAAAAAGCACTATAAGAAGGGTGCACAGAAGGCGGAGTGTAAGTAGTGGAAGTGTATTGTTGTGCCGGACCTGTGAGTGGGAAGCTTCCTGATGTCTCGTCGCAGAATACGGCAGTCATTCCAGCACGTTTCGGAGTTCGACAGAGGACGAATAGTGGCATCGCGACAGCGGTTTATCCTACCGAGACATCGTCGTCCGTGTGGGACGACATCTAGCCACAGTGAGGCGAGTATGGATTCGGTGGGTGCAGGAAGGACGGAAGGACCGGCATGTTGTGCGGCGGGCATTGACGGCTCGCACCGCCACACCACGAACGTTAGCGCAGGAATTGGGGAGTGTTGCGCATCAACCTGTGTCAGCACGTACCGTTCGACGTCATTTGCAGGAGCAGGGACTTGTCGCACCAGCGTCCATTGCTCCGATTACCATTGACGTTACACCACCGGCGATAGCGGCGGCAGTGGGCCGTTGAACGCCGCACCTGGACTACTGAATGGCACGACATTGTTTTCTCCGACGAATCCCGCTTCTTCCTGCAACATCACGATGGTCGAATCCGCGTGTGCGGCCCCGCGGCGAGAGATTGTATGACGCCTGCCTTATGCATTGCCATACTGGTCCGTCCACTGGCGTTATGGTTTTGGGCGCAATTGGATATGACACCCGCACCCCTCTGGTACGCATCGCTGGTACACTCAACAGCCACCGCTACATCTCCAACATTTTGGAGCCTGTAGTCCTCCCTTACCTGCAGAACCTGCCAGCTACCACATTTCAACAGGACAATGCGCGCCCGCACGTGGCACGCATCGTGCAACAATTCTTCAGGGCCCACCAGGTGTCGCTGCTGCAGTGGCTTGCCTGATCTCCCGATATATCGCCCATTGAACACATCTGATCGCTTATCGGCAACCGAGTGGCCCGGCAAACCCCACCCGCGGCTACGCCTGATGAACTGTGGCAACGTGTGGAAGAAGCCTGGACCGATATACCATAAGCCCACATCAAAAGCCTCTTTCGTTCGATGCCGCGGCGTGTAGCGGCCGTTATTGCCAGCCATGGGGCTACACGAAATATTGATGTCTGTGTGTTCCGCAAGTCGCACGGGCCTGCAAGCTCATTTGTTTCATCTTTGTATCTGTTGTTATGTGTTCAGTAAATCTGGCTTTGCTATGTCATGTCCTTCTCGGTGTTGCATTTTGGGTGGCCAGCAGTGTATAACCAAACATTTCATTCTTCCGTATCGAACGCTCGATCCACTAAATATCCGCCGTGCGTCGGATAGGCACACTAACCCGTCGAACCCGGTACTGTCCCCCCGGTAATAAATAAGAGCGTCTTCCTTCCCCTTTCTACTTCCCTTCCGTGTCACTTTCCTATCGGGCATCCTAGCCCAAATCTCCTAGCTTCCTATTCCTAGAGGCTGTTTAAGACCTGGGGTCAGACCCTCCCTTCCGAAAATCATCTACATATGATCTGATCAGATCTTCCGTAGAGGGGCCACGGGTGGCCTAGTGGTCAGCGTTCGTGTCTGCCGTAGATATAACTTCAGGTTCGATCCTGGGCAGGTACAAACGTTCGAACCACTAAATACCCGCCGTGCGTCGGATGGGTATGTTAAGCCGGCGGACGCTGGATACTGGCCCCCGGTAATAAATAGGGGCATCTTCTTCCCCCTTCTACCTCGATTTCGTGTCAGTTTCCTAGCGGGCATTCTAGCCCAAATCTCCTAGCTTCCTATTTCTAAGGGCTGTATAAGGCCTGGGGTCAGACACTCCCTTCCTAAAATCCTGTACATATGATCTGATCTGATCTTCCGTAGAAAAGTTGCATGTTAGATTTTGTCAGGAGGATCAGTAGAAGAAACAATGAGAACAGCATCAGACAAACCTAGGGCAGTGGAGCCAGATGAATTAGAGGGAGTTTTAGAAGTGCGTGAGAAGCAGAAGCACGTCGATTAGGGCATCTTTGGATTTGCAGGAAAAGCATTTGTACCCCTGCATAAATGTCAAGTAGCATGTAGTACCAGAACATTGATAGATCCAGAGTCATTAAGAATTATCTCCTGTGTACGGGCTAAACACCATAGGCGTTCAGTATACCGGCAACTGACACTCCGGATCTGAAGTCATGTACCTGACATAACTGCTGAGCGAGATGTTATTTTCTGAAGTTTCACATATCATTCGTGTCTGAAAGTTGTCCGTACTAGCCTAAAATAAATCGGGAACCTAGTACATTTGGAGATGGAATGAAAAGAGCAGAAAATATATATTATCCCTGACATTTTCGGCTAAGTTTCAAGGAAAAAGGTAAAGTAATTATAAAAACCATTTAAGAACAACGTTTACCTTTTTAAATTAAAAATATTATCGGGATACTTGCTGTTATGTGATGTCTTTTTTTCTAATTTTTGTTATTCGCAAATGGCTTTACTAATAATTACTCCTTATCGTCTAGTGATAAACTATTTGCCAAACTGATATAGGTGAAAAACTAAACCTTGAACGGGCTATTGTTTGCTGCACAAATTTTTCTTAAAGCAAAATGAGATTGCAGATCAATTAATTTATCGTACTAAGCTTCTTTCCATTGGTGGAAAAAAACTGTAACAAAAATTTACCTGCACATAACACGTGTCAAACATAAACCGACCTATGAAAATTGTCCAAATGATTTCAAACGCTTTTCTTTTTCTTGGCACAGAAGGTACTATTAGCATGCAGATAAAATGTACCTTGAGCTAGCAATTGGTTGATCGCATCGGGAATAACTGAACAATTCATTTCCATGCAAAGTGTGCATTTTTGCGTTGTTCAATATAAACAAAAGCTTTTGAGAGCGAAGTCTCCGAATAAACGTTTTTTTAGAGAAAGTTGCTTACTTAGGAGAAAAAGTGATTTTGTTTCAAACCTTGACATTTACTTTCTTTATAAATATATTTTTTTCTAATTTTTTCACGACTACTATAAAAATATGAAAACTATTAATTGAGTTTGTTTGAGGAACTCCTGCGTGAACCCTATTTCAATTTCGTGAATTAAAAACCAATACACTATTTTTAGCAGAAGGCTTTATCCGAAGGTTTTCAAAGGTGAGTGATGTTGCCGCGAAAACATTTTCAATTGAGTTTTCGCAAAATCAGGTTTTACTACAAATATTTAGATCGAAAAAAACATAAACCCTTACGCTCCGAGATGGCGTAATTTTTCTATACCAAAAAAGGAGAAATTATATGAGTTTTTTCTGAAACAATGCTAAAGCATCTTTTTTATTTTGCTAGATACAGGCTCGGACTTGTAACAGTCGAGAATTCAGGGAAGAATAGAAAGCTACTTTGAACTGATGATGGGCAATATTTTTTTCTAATTGGGCAGTATCACTTGCGTAGCACTGACGAGAGTTTTAAGGATAAATCTTTGTGACAAACCTGCTTGCGAAGAATCTTTACATTTACATCTAGACACCTGGCCGCGTCTACGACAACGACCAAAGACACAAAAGAAAATAAATACCTAAGCTTGTTTCTTTCATTAAATCATTTTCTTAGAGTTAAGTGAAAACATTTTTTCGACAGTTAATTCCTTCAAAAAAATGTAGAGGGACTGATCACTTTTGTTTTACTTCAGGTAATTTCTTTTAGCTAAGAAACATCGAATATCCCCAGGAATATCAAAGTTCGACTGAAGGACCATTAAATTTTAACCGTTTAAGCGACTAAAGTACTGGAATCAAATCGTGGCAGACATTTTTGCACTCCCAAAACAGATATGATCTGACAGTGACCAAAAAATTCATTCGAATTAGATACTGCTGATGATGAAATTATGTAATTAAAAATAACAGATTTGGAATCAGGTGAGAGTCTGAATTTAATCGAGTTTCGAAAATTCATCTGCTAGCTAAAAAGCAAATTCAGCGGGATAAAGGGTTTTTCTGTAAAAAGGCTGCTGTACTTAGAAATTGGCGTATTTTGCAAGAACTAATTCCTAATTGAAACTTATAAATCCAAAAACTGCTTGAAAGCATTCGATGGGCATTCTACAGATGACTTAAGACGTTGTGTTTATGATTTCACATCAATTGTCGAGCATGTAATTCGAACATAAAAATACAGGGACGTTTTAGAATTGGCCCTTTTAAATAGATATAAGGCATGTCAGAATGCATGACTTTTCATTAGAGAAAAATAATACTTGTTTCATTTTACTGTATAAAAATTGTATTACACATATATATTTCTGTTTAATTATAGCAGTGTATCTACATCACCTATATAAGTGAATGTTGTAAATACACGGTCGTGTCTCACTATTGTGACCACCAGCTAATATCCAGAGTAATAGACGTGTGCAGCGTGACAGAAACTAGACGGGTTGGGAGTGACTGCATAAGGTGCTGGAATGTGTTCACAGGTAGGTATGTGGAGCCATGCTGACTCCAGTGCATCTGACAGCTGCTGGAGGGTGCGTGGTGGAGGTTCCATAGAGCGAACAACACGATCGAGGTGGTCCCACATATGATCAATTGGGTTTACGTCTGGATAATAAGGGGGCCAGGGAAGCACTTTGAAATCTTAATCGTGCTTTTCCAACCACTATCGGACATTTTTAGCTGTGTGACACGTCGCATTGTCGTGCTGGAAGATCCCATCCGCCAAAGGGAAGACAATCTGAATGTATGGGTTCATGTGGTTTGCAAGGATGGATTCATAACGAATTCGGTTCATAGTGCTTTCCCCAGGTATGAGTGGACCAAGGGAGTGCCAGGAATACATTTACCAGACCGTAACGCTGCCCCTACCAGTTTGTGTTCTTCTAGCAATGGTTGAAGAGTGTTTGTTCTTCAATGTTTCTCGCCTTGGATGTCAACTTACATCCTTTCGATAAAGCAGAAAACGTGACTCATCGGAGAAGGCAATCCACTGCCAATCAGCGGAGGATCCATTGCCAAATACTGCCGTGCGAATGTAAGCCTTTTCTGCCGATGCACCTCCGTTAGCATTGGTTGCAGTGACCATCCATCTGCATAGGAGCCCCATACGCAGCAGGGTTCCCTGAACTGTCATTTTAGACACACTTCCGGTTTCCCCCATGTTCATTTGGCCCGTGAGTTGCTCCACTGCAGCGTGTCTATGGGCCCTCATTCACGTTCGCATCCGACGTTCACCTCTCACATCAATGGCATGTTGTGCTCCGCAGTCTCCACGTCACTTATTCGCAATGGTGCCGTTTCTCCAATCACGATACATTTTAACCAGAGCAGCACGTGAATAGTTCACAAACTGCTGTGTTTCAGAGATACTGCCACCCTTGGCCCGAAAGCCCATAATATTTTTGCAAATCTGATAAATCGCTCCTTTTACCCATGACAGCAACTAGTAATATATTTTCATAATGCCTACAGCACACCTTATATATCTTCGAAGCTAGTTCACGACACGCGCCTTCTTTCATTGGCTACTCACTGTTGACGTCAAAAGCAGGAAATGTTCACAACAATGTGACTCGACTGTGTATGTATTTGTTTAATCGGTTTATGGCGTCTGACGCCGCCTTCCGATTTCCTCGAGTTTTTTCCATCTTTCTCTATCTAAGCACCGTTCTTCCATCAGGACATTTTGACTAAGTGCTATCTTTATTCCAGTAGACCACGTTCTTCTAGGTCGACCTTTACTTTTTGTTTATTTGATTTAAATTCCATGCAATTTTTTGCGCTCTTTCATTGGTCATTCTTTTTACATGACCAAATAAACGCAATTGTCTGTATGTCTTATAAAATTGTGTCTTTCACTTCCATCATTTCTTTAATCCTTTCTTTCGTTATTTTCTTTTTATCCGCTTCCGTTATCGCCCGACCTCAGCCCCATGTAGTAAGGTGATCTGAACATTACTTTTATGAATACCCCATTTCCTTTTCTTGGTTATTTCTTCACTCCACCAGATTCTATTCAGGCATTTAGCAGCTTTTCTTCTCTGTGCAATTCTATTTCTAAATTTCATTGCATATCTACCTTCTTGGGAAATTTTAACACCTAGGAAATTAAAAGGATCATGTCTTTCAATTTATTCGTTATCTTCTAGCTGTGGGTTTGTTTCATTACTTCCAATGCATAACTATTTTGTTTTATTTAAATTCATAGTTAATCCCCATTTTTCATAAGCTCTTTTTTTATTTTTCTAGTCATATACCCCAAATCAAATTTATCTTATGCAAGAAGTACCTGATCATCAGTGAATTGTAAGGTAAATACCATTGTTCCATTTGAATTAATCCCTATTGCTCGACACTTTCTTTTCCATTCTTTTAAAGCCTGTTCCACATAAATCTTAAGTAATGTTGGATGACTGCCTTAGACCTTTAGTCACTATGAATCCTTTTAAAGTTTTTGACCCATTTTAATTTTTGTTCTTGATCTTTGATCCTTAATCCTTATTGATCGACACTTCCTTTTCCATTCTTTTAAAGCCTGTTCCACTTAAATCTTAAGTAATGTTGGATGACTGTCTTAGACCTTTAGTAATCTAACATTACTGTCTTAGACCTTTAGTCACTATGAATCCTTTTGAATTTTGTGACCCATTTTAATTTTTGTTCATGATCCTTGGCAAAGTTTTTTGACTTCTTCGATAATCGTAGTATTAATATTGGTGTCTTGCTAGGTCTATGAATGGTATGTGTACGTCTTCGGTTGCTATTCTTTTCTCTATTGTTTGTTTAAGACAGAACAAACTATCATGCAGGATCTGCCTGCTTTACATCCACATTGTTCTACTTTATTTAGTTGATATTCCTTGTCAATTTCATTTCTCCCCTATAGGACTGCGGATATGCACTGTAATAAGCACCCGCTATGCCACATTGCTGACAGACTATGCATGTCATTCTGCATCTGTAACAGCGCAATGCATTGGAGATTGTTATTTGGAGTAAGACGGTGCTCTCCCACATATAAACACTGCCATGAAAGGCGTATTGCAGCAGCATTTCTCTGACCTATTCACATCTCGTCGCATTTCTTTCCCATGGAATGCACGTTCCCCTGATTTAACTCCGATTAATTTCTAATTCTGGGGTTATCTGATGAATTCCAAAGTGTATCGAGTCTAACTTCGTACACTAAGCGAATTAAAAGAAGCCATACAACGCCCCATTTTGGACCTGTCGCCGAATGTGATACATGCTGCTGTAATGTCTGTCGCTAGCCGTATGCAGTGTGTCACTGACGACGATGGCGGACATATTGAACATTTGTAATTGTCAGCAAAACATCGAAACGGTTTGTGTTATGTCTTTGACGTTTTCTTTAGTTTGTTTATTCTCACATTTGGACAGGCATTCCTATACTATCCTAAGGTAAAACTGTGCCGTATGTCGTCGTGATTCCGTACTTCGCATGCGTTCCTTCATTTGACAATATCTCGTTCACTTTTCGGTCTAGTGATACCATTTCAACGCCACTTACCGTTTTTCATGGCGCTTGTTACAATGACGTAAAAAAATAGGATGTAGCTATTCAAACATTCCGAAAGTAGGTAACCGCAACCGTAACCCTGACACCTTCCATGATTTTTCTTTGTGCATAGTGAAGGTATGCTGCGTAACATCTATATTCTGAATTTCCATTCCATGCACCCAATACAGCCATCCTTGGAGCCCGTTCAATTTGCAAAGTAACTTTATAAATATATATGTATACAGCGTGTCAATAAATGACGTATACAACTTCAGTGTGCTATTAAAAAATACGATAGAAAAGAACTTACTTTAAACCTCAATAGACGTGGCAAGTGTTGAAGTTTGTTAAGTCAGATGATAGATGGCGCCATGTGTCTTCATATATTAAAACATCTCGTCAAACACGGAAAAAAACAGACATGGCTTTCCCAGTGGGGAAAGCAGCGTGTGTATTTTGGTTTGCTGAGTCAAAATCTCTAACAACAGTTCAGCGTAAGTTCCGAACGGACTACAAGAGACAGCCGTTGACACAGAGGAGCATCGAGGAATGGTAAATATATTCAAAGCAACAAGATGTGTCTCGAAAAGAAAAAGCACTAGGATACTTTCCATTTTGTACGAAAAGGTTGAAGACGTGCGTAAGGCTCTATGGAGCCCAAAGTAGTCCGCCTGCTTCGCCAGTCATGAACACCAAATACCGCGAGCAACGGTTCACAAGGTTGCGTAAACGTCTACGCCTATACTGTATGTATATAAAGTGCAGTTAGTGCAAATACTTCGACAAAATGATCAACCACTTTGAAAAACATTTGTGGTTGACATGCTTAATCACATTGACGAAGACCCCACACTTCTTTCACGGATCTGTTTCAGCGATGAGTCGCCATCCCGTGTTTCTCGCAGAGTGAATAAACATTACTGCCGAATCTGGAGCACGGAAAATCCCCTTGTGGTCGTAGCACACGAGAGAGACAGCACAAAAGTTAATGTGTGGGCTGGCCTAATGAAAGACGGAGTAATAGCTCCCTTTTTCTTTGCTGCACCCCCAACCGTGACTAACATAACATACCTGGACATGTCAGAATGATTCGCAATTCCACAACTCCAGGATATTCAAGACATCATTTACTAGTGAGATAGAGCGTTTCTGCACTGGTCTTTGGATGCACGCAGATCTTTAGATCACCATTTTAAAGGGCGTTGGATTAAACTTGAGGGTCTGACGGCAAAACCACCCCATTCTCCTGATATTACCCATGCGATGTTTTTCTTTTGGGTTTTATTAAGGAGATTGTGTACAAGAAAAAGGTTACTTTTATCACTGAGCTCAAAGAGCGCATTACTTCAGTCTTTCTCCTTGTTACACCTGACATTCTGTAGCGTACGTGGATGGAACTGGAATATCCTTCAGACATCGTGCGCGCAACCAACGAATCACACGTGAGGAGCTACTGACATTTAAAAAAAATCGCAATTACTTTGTAGTCAGACATTAACGTAAGTTATTATTTATAGTATTTTTTTTCAATAGCATACTGAAATTGTACACTTCATTTATGAACACCATCCATTATTGATTGATGATGGGGAACAGCTGGACATAACCGATGCCTACATTTAACTCGGATAGCAGATATCAAGCGAAGGTCATATTGATGAAGAAGTTAGTCGACGTATAAAACTTGGTTAGACAGCTTGTGGAAGAAGCCATACAATTTTTAAAAGCAATATGTCATTATGTCTTAAAGGAGAAGAGCTTAATCAATGCATCCTTCCAGTGCTTAAGTACGGAGCAGAGACGTGAAAATGAACAAAAAGAGACATACAAAGGCCTCAAACAACCGAAAAAATCACGGAGAGGTGCATGCTTGGTTTAAGCAGGCGAGGAAAGAAGAAGAATTCATGCATAAAGAAAATGACAAGACTGGAAGACATCATGCTCACAGTAAAATCGCTGAAATAGCAACGGGCTGGATATGTTGCTAAAGGAACGAACCGCCGATGGACAACCGATATTTTAGATCTGTATTCCAAGGGACAGGAAAGCACCTGGAAGAAATCTGCATGAGGGATGGGCGGATCAAATTCTAAAGCATGCGGGAGTGACATGGAGAGCACTCGCGCAAAACAGACCGTTTTGGAAGAAATTTGGGAGACCTTCATCCATCAGTGGAATGATAATTGTTGACAATGATGATGATCATGATATAACACCATTGTAAACCATTATCAATCCACTGCTGGATGAAAGTCTGCCCCGAGTTTCTTCCACAACGGTCTGTCTTGAGCCAGTCTCTTTCATGTCACACACGCATGCTTTCGAATTTCATCCGCCCACATCCCATGTGGTCTTCTTTGGTATCTTCCTGTCCCTTCGAATGCAATCAAACATTTCTGTTTACCATCGGTGGTCTGTTTTGGCAATATTACCAGACCGTTGCCATTACAGGGATTTTACTCTGATCATGATGTCTTCCACTCTTGTAATTTCCTTGATCCACGGATTCCTCATCTTATCTCTCCATGCTTATCTCGGTTGTCTGCAGTCATTGTATGTGCTTTCATGTTCAGATCCATGTCTCTGCTCTGCACGTAAGCATTGTAAGGATGCATTGATTAAACATTTTTCTTTTCAGACATAATGCGATATTGCTCTTAAAAATTGTACTGTTTCTTCCAAAGGCTCTCCAACCAAGTTCTGTACGTCGATTAATTTCTTCATTAGTGTGGCCATTGCTTAATATCTGTTGCCTAAGGTAAATGTTTGTTTCGGTTATCTCCAGATTTTCCCTAATGTTCTATAAATCTTCATTCATTGTAAAGGCATTGTACAACAGTTTTGTCTTGTGAAAACTCAATTTTAATCTCACTTCTTTACTCTTGTCAGCCAGTTCCTGGATCATACCCTTGTAGTTCTGCTAGATCTGTTGAAAAAATGACTACGTTATCAGCAAAGCCAAGGAGAGTTAAACAATATCCGATAATCTTTATCCCTTGTTTTCCCACTTCAATGATTCAAAGACATTTTGCATTGTGGCCATTTCCGAGAGGTAAAAAGTTAGAGAAAGATGTAGGAACGATGTACTTTGTTGTTTGAACGGAACGCAGAAATCCGTAGTTACGCCTCTGAATTTGAGAATCAAGTCTTTGCAACCAAATTTTCAAAAAATAAAGTGCTAAAATCCTTCTTTCATTGGACTTTTTGACAGCCTGCGCTTAACCTTTTTTCTGACTCTCAACAACTGGACAAGCTCGGCAACCTCTAAAATATATAGCATTGGCCAAGAAAAATTTCAGAATTTTTCAAAAGTACAATTAAAACTCCTTCCCCTGTACTGTTGCTATATATGTGTATATTTGAAACAAATCTGAAAGGTATGACGGGGGAAAAGCATGCAAACAGTTATGGAAACGTTGGAATTTGTATTATTCTCTGAGATATTGTGAAATTCGACGAAAAAGGATTAAACTTTCTTTGTTTGAACTAAAATAAGTTAATACTTAAAATACTAGAGTTGTTTCTCATTTCTTTGCATTAACTAAAATATAGCAGATCTCCTAGAAACTACATTTCATCTTCATAAATATGGAGAAATTGTTTGTTGCAAGATAAAGTTTTCGGTAAAAAAGCAATAAAATTTTCGCCATTGCAACGAAAGGCATTTTACTGCTGTTCCAAGTGCCTTTCGCTGCAAGTGCAACGTACAGCGTTGTATTTAATCCTTGAAAAAGAACACAACTAAAAGCTGTTGTAGTTTGAACTGATAAGAAAAATCCAGTCCATCACCAAATGGTGACAAAAGCAAATAAATCTTTTCGTATGTTTAAAAGTTCACTTGGGATATTTCTGCAGAATTCGAATAATAGTAGAATAAATTATCAATGTTTATTCACAACTAAATGTTTTATTAACATCGACTATAGTTTCGCACAGTGTTTCGCTCGGCAACATCAGGACGAAACATTCAGTTTCGTTCTGATGATGCCGTGCCAAAGGCTCTGAGAAACTATAGTCGATGTTTATAAAACATTTAATTGTGAATAAATGTTGATAATTTGTTCTGTGCTAACATCACAAGCGTGTTGTTTTAAAATATACACAGTCCAGATACATTATTGTGACCACTTCCTACTTTTGACGTCAACATCGCGTACCCAATGAAAGAGGGCACGTATCGTGAGCTGGCTTGCAGGGTATATAAGGTGTGCTGTAGGTATTTTCAAAACATATCACTCATTGCTTTCATGGATAAAAGGAGCGATTTATCAGATTTGCAAAAAGAGATGATGATCGGCTTTTGTTCCAAACGTGGCAGCATTTCTGAAACAGCGCAGTTTGTGAACTGTTCGCGTGCTGCTGTGGTTAAAGTGTATTCTGATTGTAGAAATGGCACAACTGCGAATAAGCGACGTGAAAACTGCGGAGCACCAAGTGCCATTGATGTGAGAGGTGAACGTGGGCAGGATACGTAAGGGCCGATCGACACGCTGTAGTGGAGCAACTCACTTGCCTAATGAACCACGGGGCTATGGAAAGTGTTTCTAAAATTACAGTTCAGTGAACCCTACTGCGTTTGGGGCTCCGGTGCAGACAGATGGTCACTGCACCTATGCTAACGAAGGTGCATCGGCAGAGAAATCTTACATTTGCGCGCAGTATCCTAATCGGACCTAAACTGATTGGCAAAGAATTGTCTTCTCCGATGAGTCACGTTTTCTGCTTCATCGAACGGATAGACGTTTGCGTATAAGACGAGAAACATCGGAGAACGAACACTGTTCAACCATTGCTGGAAGAACACAAGCTGGTTGGGGCAGCGTTATGGTCTGAGGAATGTTTACGTGGCATTGCCTGTGTCCGCTCATACCTGTGGAAGGCACTGTGGACCAAATTCGTTATGAATCCATCCTAGCAGGACCAGTGCACCCATACATGCTAATTGTTTTCCGTGCGGGTGGGATCTGCCAGCACAACAATGCTACATGTCACACAGCTAGAAATGTCCGAGGGCAGTTCGAAAAGCACGATGAAGATTTCAAAGTACATTCTTGGCCCCCTAAGTCTCCAGGCTTAAACCCAATCGCGTATCTGTGTGAAAACCTCGATGGCTTTGTTCGCTCTATGGATCCTCCAACACGCACCCTCCAGCAGCTGTGAGATGCACTGCTGTCAGCATTGAACCAATATCTGTGAATACCTTCCAACACCTTACTGAGTCACTCCCAGCCCGTCTAGCTGCTGTCCGCGCTGCTCACAGCTGTTACTCTGGATATTAGCTGGTGGTCACAATAATGTGACTCGACCGTTTATAATTGGATAAATGGTCAACGCACTCCAAACTCAGTTTAAACGAAAAACTGCGCATCCTTCATTTCTTGGAATTGCTAGAATTATCTGAAAATATATTATGTTTTTGTGCAAAACTTTTATTAAACGTATCAAATACTTTCATAAAAGTAAAAATCTAATAAACACACGCATGTTAAATAGCAATCCCTTACGTAATTCAGAGAAATGTCTGCTTAAACTTCATGTTTTTGACAGATTCAACTTTTCTCTCAGTACGACTGATTACTGATACCTATTCATTAGTGCTATGATTTTGAGCCAAAGTCGCCGAGAAGACACGCATACTTCAGAAATATGCTTCTGTTGCAAATTATTTTATGTCAAATACAATATTTTATTTACTTTTTCAGTTATGATCGTGCTTAAACAGGTTGACATTCATTAGCGTATCGCCTTCTGGTTAATATATATCAGACTTCCATCTTACGTTTATGCTCTGGTTTGTACTCCTGTAGTTCGTTTGTGTTGTAAATCATGGATCTTTTGAGAATTAAAGAATTCTTTTACTTTCTTGAGTGGGGAGCAAAGCATTCTTTCCTTCGAAGCTCAGATCTGATCCTACGTCTTTGTTTTAAGTCAATTTCTTCTTTTCTGAGTGAGTATTAAATTCTAAATATGCCTGTGTTTGGCATATCCCAAATTTCGGAAGAAGATCCAGGGTTTCAGGTGCATTGTTTTCCTTTTTGGAGTGCAACTTTCCTTTTCAACCGAAACTACTTGGTTTTAGCACCGTGTTGGGGTAATACTTTATTACGGAATAGTCATTTCAGCATTAGGTAAATGTTTATGGTTTGTAATAAGCCTTTTGGAAGTTCAAATCCTTGAGGTCAGTATTAGTTCAATATGTGCTATTAGACCTGGGAATTTGGGAAATTATACAATGAAGCCTGATACTGGGATATTTCATGCATCCAGTAGAATCAGCACAAAGTTCGATGATCTCTGATAGTATAATTCTACTGTACGAGTAAATTCGCATCTACTAGTGTTCATCGGAAAAGTAATGATTTATTAAAAACAAAAATAAAAGTTAAATGATATAAAAAATGCTTACAGTATTTCATTGGAAATAATAATTATTTAAATTTAAAATCCCATTACTTATATTCAACCTGGAAATCCCCTCTGTATACATTTAAAACGTCATCTAATGACTTCGGTTGTTGGAGGATTGTGTTCCATAGCTATTCGATTGTTTGAATTTGGCTGCCGCGTGATGTGTTTGCAAAACTTGTCTTTAACCGTGGAACCCGTCAGTGGTTTTTACAAGAAGTGTCGTCGAAATACCTGCAGGAGTTCAATACAATGCAGTAACTACTTTCGAAACGGACATGAGTGTCAACCTTTCAAGGAACACCAACGGACATAACACAATGTTTTGAAATTCTGAACACAGTTATGTTCCTGTGTGAAGTCTTGTGAGAGATGCAAAGCGTATAACTTTTAGGAAATAAAATAATTATAAGTATAATACCATTGGCGCAGCCACGATAGGGCTTAAGCACTCCGAAAATAAGAGCAACATACGCTTCGCATCTTACACAACATGTCACACAGGTTTGGATCAATAGTTTGTAAAAGTTTAGTTTAGCGTCCTAAAGGATTTGGCTGACAATTGCAAGAAAATGTTTTATACAGGATAAGTTAAAATTTCGCATGACACCCTTGTATTTCATAAACGGGAGGGGAAATGAAATATCTGAATACACCAGCAAAGAATCGGTGAGGGGGCCTACTTTTAATATATTTCCGGAATAAGGGCACTTTCTGGAAATCCGCCGTATTGGATCAAGGTCAATTTTTTCAAATGGTAAATGGTATGTAAGTCATATTGCATATCAAACAAGACCAGAATTTTTTTAAGAAATTGATTGCCGTAATCAGATTTGACGCATGAGTTGTGGTTCACAAGTTATCAACAAAGAAATTTAAAATAACAACTTTTAAATTACCTTGTGATGCGCAGCTATTTGATGTGTTCAATGAGAAGTCCCTGTTGCCGAACACAGAGATGAAGGCGTTTGATCTAGTCGTCATGTACCCGCACGAGAATATCGGGAGAAATGCGGTTACAGGCCTCCAGGATTCGTTGCTCAAGGTGATGTTTGTCGCGACGTTTCTCAGCATACACAGGTGTTTCAGATGACCCCACGGATAAAAGGCAAGAGGTGTGAGGTCAAAGGATTTAGGTGGTAAATCCACAGTATCACACCGGCAAATCTAATGTCCAGGGAATTGAAACGGCCATCTTCATTCAGAAGGGCAGAGAAAACTGTTTCCTGTAGCATTTCCAGGCAGCGCTCAGCATTTAGGTTACTGTCAATGAAAATGGGTCCGATTACACGGTTGCCCCATAATCCACACTCCACCATATTCTTTACATTACCAACGACTTTGGATGGTTCCGTTCATTGAGGGTTCCTCTCACACCACTACCTGTGGTTCTAGCGTTTAACCTAACCACTGACGACAAAATTGGCCTCGTCACTAAAGATAATGTACTGTGCGAATGTGGGATCTCATTGATGTTGGTCTAAAGCCAAGGTGCAGAACTCTACACGTCTATCAGGGTCAACCTCTGACAGTAGCTGCTAAATCTGGATCTCTAACGGCTGCCAGTGAGCAGTGTGAACAATCCGATAAATGGCTGGCCTGATACCACATTCTGCTGCGAGACGTCGTGCTCGATGTTGTGCACTCTTTGCAAAGGATGCCAAGACCGTTGTTTAGGTTTCCTCGTCGGTAGAAGTTTTCAGCTGACCACTACGGGGCTTGTCATCCATAGCCTCGGATTTTGGATATCAGGTATGCTACAGTGCTGTGTGAAATTGGTGGTCTTTCTGAGTTTCGGTTATTGACGTCATCGGCTATGACACGGCAGCAGCATTCCTCAGACATTAGGATCACCTCAATCCTCGCATCTTTCATCAGTGTCATCTTCGGTTAGGTGCAACAAACAATGACGATTTCAAATTTCTGTATGGATAACTTATGAACCACAACTCATATGTCAAATCTGATTACAACGACCGATTTCTGAGAAAATTCTGGTCTTTTTTGATATGCAACAGGACCCCCTTAACATTTGAAAAAATGGCCTTGATCCAATATGGCGGATTTCAAGATGGCGGCCATGTTCCCGAAATAGCCTAAAAGAAAGGCCCCCTCACCGATTTTTTGTTGAGGTACTCAGATATTTCATTTTCCCTGCCGTTTCTGACATACAATAGCGTCCGACAACTTTTGAATCACTCTGTAAATATTTTAAGGTATGTAATTTGATGTTAAATGGTAACGGGAATGTTTATTTCACTCTGCGATGAGCTTACCTCGAGCACCACCGCAACGTGGACCGAAAAGATGACCTTAGGGTCATTATTTCGTTTCATTTAAAAGTTGCATATCATAGATATGGAAGCTCGCAGGAAAGCTGACCTTTGTTAATTTTTGAACTAAACAAATTTCCGTACAAATTTCTTTCAGTTGCGGATCTTGACCGAAGAAACTGGGGAAATGTTACAAAATGAAAGTTCAGCAAAAAATATTAATCTATTTGTCAATTAAAAAAATTAATCTAAGGTCAATTCTGCTATATTTCGGGGAAGCATAGCGGTCAATGATGTCATCGTAAAACGGCTGTTTAAATACATGTTCGAAAAGGGAGATAAGTTCTTTTTGTATCGCGGTATTATTTAACGAGGATGGTCTTTGCAATGAAATACTGTTCTATGAGTATCTTTGTAGGGCCAGACATATCAATTCTTAGTATCTTTGTAGGGCCAGACATATCAATACCTTTTGTTTCCCGCCGTATAGCGAGCTACCGCCTCGCCTTTACTATACGATCTGGCTATCAAGGCGGCTGAAGGCGTTCTTGTGTAGAAGAATAATTACCTCGACAAACTCAGTCCAGTACACGGAAATAAAAACAACAACAAGACTTTATTATTCCGATAACATTTGCTTCACGGGTTTCCGATGATTTTCCGCTCAGGTTCCCGTGCTGACCACGTGCTACCTTTCCACAATTCTTTCCGCGATACCCGGTGGACGAAGGAATCCTCCTTCCCGTTCACCACGCTGCACGTCTGCGATAACCGCAGTCCTTCCGTCAGAAACTGGTGTCCAAACCAGGACCCTCTCTCCTTGACGACCGAAGCTCAACTGTCTCACTTAATCCTCCTCACCCTTTCTGTCCTCTATCACGCATGCGCAAGAAAACTGGTTTTCCCGGTCAGCACGTGAAATACCTGTACTCAGGAATGTCGTCGGATACCCGCAGGGGATTACAACCTTGCACGTATACAAAAGCAGTATGACAGCTTGTTTAACAGAAGCACTCGAGCAGCTGACTCTTCAAGGTCAGATGCCCCAGGTGTTCATGCACCCCTCTCTTAATCCCCCATAGGATTAAAATTGCAACACGTGGGTGGTGAAGAATATCAGTTCTTATCTGAAACAACAAAATGGCGGAATGAAACGTCCGTCCGCACGTGTTCATCACAATATTAAAAGTACATAAATTCATAATTGACAGTTTGATTGCGGGCGACCCTTACAGGCCCCCACCAAATGAACGAGAGATACGGTCTTTTGCCGTATTCTCGAGTCAGTCTCTTCCTTGCCTGCAGATCTTGGGTGACACAACATAATACACTTTTTCACTTCTCGCACGTTATGTAACATATACACTTGTACCACCCTGAGACCTTCTGTGGATCTCCACCTGTGCCGTAAAACATTCTCACCATGGCGCTGCCCTACTCTTTAAAACTGAGTCTTGACAACGCATCGGCGTGAGGAATTAGTTTGCCCGCGACATGAGATATGGACAAATTAAATTGGGAAATAGCCAAATTCCAACGCTGTAATTTTGAACTTTGCGATGCGGAACGGGTGAGGAAAGTAAGGGGTTGTGATCGGACATAACTTCGACCCGGTTACCGAAAATCCACCCTTCAAACCTTTGCAAACCCCATACTATGGCGTACGCCTCCTGATGGCTGACCGCCCATCTGGCTTTCGTCCCATTTAATTTTTTGCTAGCATAGGCCACTGGCCTAATGTTGCCTTCCTCATCCCTCTGACTCAAACAACATGCCACCGCAAAGGAACTCGCATCCGTGTGTAAGATAAAATGCTTACTGAAATCCGGGGTGTTTAATACCGGTGCCTTACACAAATTTTCCTTCAGAGTCCTGAATGATTCCTCCAACTTTTCCGACCAAACTACTCTATCTGCCGCCCTTTTTCCTGTGCAATCTGTTAAAGGTTTAGCTATCTTTGCGAAGTTAGGTACGTAATCACGGTAATACCCACATAATCCCAAAAAGCTACGTATTTCCTTTTTGTCTGAGGGGGCAAAAGGTCTCTGATGGTCTGTAATTTCTCGGGGTCCGGCCGGTGATGACCCGAGCCGACCACGTGCCCTAAGTAATTCACCTCCATACGGGCGAAACAGCATTTGTTCAAATTTCCCGTAAAGCCTGCCGCCTCCAAACTTTCAATTACTCCTTTCAAATGTTTCAAATGCTCCTCCCATGAGCCAGAAAAAATAGCCACGTCGTCCAGGTACGCTATCGCATAGTCTTGGTGCGGGGTCAAAACCTTATTCATGGCTCTCTGAAAAGTAGCCGCCGCTCCTGATAACCCAAAGAGCATTACTTTCCATTGATAGAGCCCCTTATGCGTTGCAAAAGTGGTATACTTTCTACTGTCGGGGTCCATTGGGATTTGATAGTAACCCTTTAACATATCAAGCGTAGTAATATACCCGACTGCCCCCACCTTCGCTAACAAATCTGGGATATGAGACATCGGAAATGCGTCCGGAACAGTGTGAGAATTTAGCATTCTGTAATCTACACACATCCGAACCTCTCCATTTTTCTTAGCCACGCATACTACCGGATGACTATACTCTTCTTTTGATTCTTCAATCATCCCACGATCCCACAACTCCTGGATCTGGCTCTCCACTGCTCTCTGCATCGATTGTGGCACCTTGTACCTGTGCTGGGTACGAAGTACGCTTTCCGGCTTGAGTGTAATTGTGTGCTTCCCCACTGACGTCTCTCCCACTTCTCCCGAAAAGAACTTCTTCGAGCTGTTCACCAGCTCCTGTAACTCCCTAAGTTGCTCCCGAGTTATCCTTTCTCTATCTATCCTGATTTCTTCAGGTTCTACCAACTGTAACGTAACCTGTCCCAACACTTGCTCCCGATGATACAACATTCCATCCGTATAGAAATAACCACCTCTGCCATTTTCCGCCTCATTCCTAGTGGCTACTAACGTCACACCCCTCTTTTGTTGCTCTGTAAACAAGCGTCTGTCTGAACTCTCCTGAGCTTCACTCGTATCCAAATCAGTAACGCTATCTCCTGTTCCCTCGCTAGCTCTCTTTGCCTCTCCTGATTGGTCGACCTGCTGTTGCCCTCGCTGATTCTCCTCGCCGCCTCCAGTACTGAGCGCTAATATAAAAGCGCTCAGTACTGGGGCTATTTGCCCTTCAAGCCACGCTTTACCTACCAAGCGCGCTTGCTCCTCCTCCGCTGAAATATCTGTGATCGCCGGGCTTTCCATTCCTAGAATATCCTCCTCTTCGATTAGCGCTTCGCCAGTCTCAGTTTCTGGATGCACATCTGGCCTATTCCCTAACTCTAACGCCTTTTCACACGAGGTTGCCCACATCGGAGTAGCTTCCCTTAAACTTTTCATGCGCTGGTAATCCTCCGCTGCTATAATTACCCTGTTTACCAGATTAGGAACGATTGCACACATCACTTCACAAAAACTTTCTGGCGCTTCTCCTGTTTCTAATCCTTCTTCATCTAATCGGAGATTCAATTGTTTAATGACAAACTCTCCCTTACTACCATCGAAGCCTCTTAAAATTATTCTACCCTTTGGTTCCAACAGCTCTTCGCCAAGTAAACCTCCTCTTACACAACTCACCTCCGCGCCTGAGTCAATAAGGATTTCGGTGCTCTTTCCGCATTCCGACTTAACCCTCTTCACTTCTCCTACCGGAATTTCTATTACCTCGTTCTGACTTCCTTCCTGGCCTAAAACTCTATCTACCTTAGCTGTCATTCTTTTATCATTGCTGACCTCTACCGGCTCTATCCTTCTCTCTGAAACATCTTCGGCTCTCTTTTGTCCCACAGCTACTCTGTTTACCTTATTTGGGGGTCTTTCCTCCAATTCTGAGAGTAAGAGCTGGGAGTACTCTGGGATGCCTTCTGGTTACAGTTTGCTTTACGGTGCCCTACTACTCCACATCTAAAGCATATAATTCCCTTATCCAAACTGGAATTCCCTACGATAGGCCTCGCCGCTGAGTAACCAGGCTTATGTCCGACGCTCTGATCTGTCCCGGAAAACTTTCCTTTCAATTGATTTCCGCCTGTCTGAAAACTTCCCTTCTTCCCGGCTTCTGATTGACCTCCTTTGAAATACGTTCCCGAGGGATGACTGGGTTTGTATCTTCCTACTTCTATCCCCATAGCTCCCACGTGACTTTCGTATAAATCACAAAGTTCTCCTAATTCTGTCGAAGGAACTAACTTCCCTACGGAACCTCTTTGAAGAATGTAGGTCTTCAGTTCTGGGGACAACAAAGTTTTGAATTTGTCGCATACCAACAAATTGACCAACTGATCGAACTCTTTCACTTCACTACTGTTAATGTAGTATGTTATGGTCCTCTTAATACGTCCGGCTAACTGCAAGTAACTTTCCCCTTTGTTCTTACTAATCTCCTCAAATTGTCTCAAATAAATATCCGGAGTCAAATGGCATTCCACCAAAATTGCCTCCTTAACTATTTCGTACTTATCGTACTGCTCTATAGTCAAACGACGAAATAAGTGGTTCACACATTCTGAATTGAATAAGGCTATCACCAAACGACCTTTCATTTCTTCCGGTACTGAGTGTAATACAAATGCCCTTTCTAACGAATCAAAGAAGTCCAGAATTTCTTCCGGCTTACCGGGGCTTCTGGGTAAAGTTCTTTCTAAGATTCTCATGTAGTCGGCCAACTTACCCTCATTTTTACTTTTAATAGACTCCTTCTCTTTATCATTAATTAATTCTAATTTTCTTAACTCAAATTGCCTTTGTTCTTTCCTATCCGCTAATTGTAATTCTAGCATTCTTTGTTCCCTCTCAGCTTTTCTCTCTTCTATCTCAAGCATTTTAAATTGAAGTTCCCATTCCATTCTAGCTGGATTATTTTTCTTGTCTTCCATATTAATGCTTACTTCTTTACTAGAATCTAATTCTGAATCGTTAAGAATACTATTCTCTTCGTTGTCCGCGTCTAAATTATCCTCAACTTTCCCTTCCAAAAGCTCAGTCATGATAATACACTACAATACACATTCAAAAAATACACTCATGCAAAGAAATAAGAAAAGAAATCATGCAAACTTCCGCATTAAATCATCGAAGGTTAATCTGCTTCTTGTTTTGTTTCTAACCTATCTCTACCTTCATGCATTACCCGAACATCTATTATCCTGTTTTACTCAGAATACTTATATTCCTTCTGCCTCTTTCGCTACACGTAAAAAAAACAAAAAAAAACCACTACGCTATTTTAGCTTCAAATTTCTTAAATCGTAAACATGAAAACTCGACTTATCTAAACACACTTATTACTTAATGAAAATATTTTGACACTTCGCATTCTCTAGCAACTGACATAAAATTAACTGTTACAAAATTTTACTTTACAATGCTTTACTCTGAGAATATCTAATTATTAGCTTTCCCTTTCCTTTCTAGTACCATCATGAGAACTTCTACTCTTAACCCTAAATTATACCAAATGCACAGGCAAAGACACAGAAATAATCTCAGAAAAAATGTGGTACGTTACCGGAGCACTCAGGCTTCTTCTCTTGTCTTGCTTGTAAGTCCTCGTCCTGCTTGGGATTTCCGTACGCTGAGGTGCACACTGTCTTTGTCTTAGTCGACACGATGGATACCTTATCTCGGCTAGCACGCTGGTGTCTCCTTCTTCCGGTCGGCATGTCGTCAGAGTTCTGTCATTCGATCATAGGAATTTTCACAAAAAGTCCGTTGTTCCTTCTTCACACGTGTCGCCATTCACGTCATTCATGAGCTCGCTTTCAGGCTGATCCTACCGACTGCGCCACTTTATCTGGCTGTAGGGCCAGACATATCAATTCTTAGATAATACCTTTTGTTTCCCGCCGTATAGCGAGCTACCGCCTCGCCTTTACTATACGATCTGGCTATCAAGGCGGCTGAAGGCGTTCTTGTGTAGAAGAATAATTACCTCGACAAACTCAGTCCAGTACACGGAAATAAAAACAACAACAAGACTTTATTATTCCGATAACATTTGCTTCACGGGTTTCCGATGATTTTCCGCTCAGGTTCCCGTGCTGACCACGTGCTACCTTTCCACAATTCTTTCCGCGATACCCGGTGGACGAAGGAATCCTCCTTCCCGTTCACCACGCTGCACGTCTGCGATAACCGCAGTCCTTCCGTCAGAAACTGGTGTCCAAACCAGGACCCTCTCTCCTTGACGACCGAAGCTCAACTGTCTCACTTAATCCTCCTCACCCTTTCTGTCCTCTATCACGCATGCGCAAGAAAACTGGTTTTCCCGGTCAGCACGTGAAATACCTGTACTCAGGAATGTCGTCGGATACCCGCAGGGGATTACAACCTTGCACGTATACAAAAGCAGTATGACAACTTGTTTAACAGAAGCACTCGAGCAGCTGACTCTTCAAGGTCAGATGCCCCAGGTGTTCATGCACCCCTCTCTTAATCCCCCATAGGATTAAAATTGCAACACGTGGGTGGTGAAGAATATCAGTTCTTATCTGAAACAACAAAACGGCGGAATGAAACGTCCGTCCGCACGTGTTCATCACAATATTAAAAGTACATAAATTCATAATTGACAGTTTGATTGCGGGCGACCCTTACAATCTTTTTATTTGTTTCATTCAGGAAAAACTTTCTATTAGCACAGTGTTTGAAGATTTAAAGTGACAACTAGAGAAAACAATTTATACACATCTTGGAATACATACTTATGCGCATTATATGTCTGCAACAACATTAACACTTAATCATTTTCCGGGTTCATTTTTTTAACAAAAGCTTGGATCTGTAAACAACGAACAATAATTAAGAAACAGCACTGAAGCTGAAGTTTAAAGTTGCAGTTACTATATAAAACCAGGTGCCGAAACAAGGAGAACCATCTAAGCACAAAATTTCACTATGGAAAAGTGTCACCTACCATCGTTTTACCTCAGTCATATGGCGTCATTGGTTGCCATAGAAACCTCATTCAGTGGAGTCCACTGGTTCCCCTTAGTTTCGACTTTCGAACCCAAACCCTGTATGCCCTGTCGCTCGTTTAGTGTGAATTTTTTATTATGGTGTAATCGTGCACTGCAAAGGAGAGTGAGGAGATGGTCCTTTAAGCTCCCTTTCTCAAAGAACTTCTTGTTCTTGTTTTAGGGTCTCCGGTTGCTGGAGGGAGTCAGGATGATCCAGCAGATCTCGGAAACCGGAATTTCCTGGCTCTCGGCGATTGAGCTCCGTCCCTGTACCTGGGGATTGTGATTCGGGGTTGATGCTTGTTTTGGTGCATAGTCCTATTTATTTTGTATGGTGTGGATGTTTGAAGGGGTTCTTGGTTGATTGTGGTGTACCGTTTTTGTGTGTATGGAGTAAGGTGGTGGCGTCTAGAAGGAATATCATTTGTTGTGTCCTACTGTTTGGACGCCCCGGCTTCTAGTGTCGCTTCCTTTTGTGTACTTTCTTCCGAGCGTGTCTCACGATAAGCTCGTCGACCTGGTGAGGGCTATTGAGTCATCTCTTCAGGAGGTTTTTCTTTCCACTTTTCGTTCCGAGCACGTTTCTGGGACGGTTCGCCGGCCAAGATGACTTCACCTTCGGAATGGAAGAGGTTCTTTCAGAGTTCTTCGAAGATACTTTGAGTGTTGGTGTTAGTGGTACCGTGATATGTGCTTCGGGGGTATGAGTGAAGCACCAGTTGAACTTAGTGCGCGTTTTTACATTTAGGGTGGGTAGGACCAAGTGGGTTGGTGTGGTCCAGTAACAACATTTCGTATGCTGGGGAGAAATCGTCGCAGGAAAGCACACTATGACGTCCCTCTTATCCAGCTCAATTGTGAATTTTATGAGAAAACAACAAAATCTATTAGACTTTTTGTTGGGTTTGGACATATTTGACTGTCTAGTGCTTTCTGCGTGACGTCTTGTGTAAATACCTAAAGGAGATTAAACAATACACTTTAGGATAGAGACATCGGTGGGAAACATCGATGTTGGGACATGCGTTTGCTCAATCCCGAAACATCGAGTAAATAATATAATTTGCCAAAATGTTCGATATATTGGTGAAAACCCGATGTTACTTCAATGCATCCATAAGAACCTCAATGTTTTTGTAATAAGCGGAAGATTTCGCATCTTTCCATCTGCAGTGCTGAATGGGCAGTCGATTTGTAAAATCTATATTCAATGCAACAGTGATACCAATTCAACATTCAAAACATAATGTGGATTAAAACGCTCGATCTATCGGTGGAAACGGTTTTGCTAATAAGCCGAAGATTTCACACTTTTAATCTGAAGCATTAAATGCGCACATCGGTTAGTAAAATATCCGTTAAATAAAATGGCGATTGCTCACCAATGCAACCAATAATAATTGTTAAAACGCTCGATGTTTTTTCGATGTATGGGCTCCCGTATTATAGTTGTTAGAAGAGATAGCGTGTCGTTCCTCATGAGATGCCCCTCAAGGTTTGTGACCGGTCATAATGAAATGGCAGAGAGTGCTGGCATTGGAAGTTACGTTAGGACATCTCATTCCATTTATGTGCGGGAAGTTTGTTTATAGATTTTCCGCAATGCTAGGAAGCTGTAGTGCTTTCACGGAAGTGGAGAAAATCAATTTAGCAGTGTTTTGGTAAACCAACATGTGTTTTAGTAAATGTTGATCACTGCAATGCATATGGTCTTGTCAAGTGTTAGTGTCCGTGTTTTGTTCAACTGTGAATCGCTTAACTGTTCTTTGCAAGTGCAATGTGATCCAAATGCAGGCCGCCAATGCAATATTACTTATTAAAGGGGGATGCGTGTTGAATGAAATGGTCTCTATATATGCAAAGTGCAACTTTGTTGTCCGTATTGAAAATAGTCAGTGGCATGTAGTGAAAGTATGTGTAGGCATGCAGAAAAAAAACAAAAAAACGACCTACCTCTTTAATAAGGGAACTCCATCCTGCGATTCTTTTTTCATTCTTCAGTTACTTTGCCTTAAAATTTTAAAATATGAGGATTTAGAACGGGACGTCATCGAGAAGTTAAAGTGAAGTGGCAGCAGGCTCTGCTAGTTCCTTAAAGACTAGCATAGCTAGCTCTGGCTGTCCAGCATTTAGTGTGTAAAAGTGCGATCATCAGCGGCTGAAACATAACCATAATTAGGCAATCCAACATTTGTTTGTCTACTGACGTCATCAATCTACGGGTCGCGCCGTCTATTAACAGGCCGGAGCATTACTCAAAGAAAAACGATTGATTTTTAATATAATCATGGTTATGTTTTAGCAAGTAATAAGTATCCCATGCTGTAACTTGAAGTTAGTTTTATCGATGTGCAAATTTTCATCCTTGGGAATACATTAATTGCGAAGAAAACATGTAATAAAGTTTTACCATTGGAAACATAAAGGAGAGACTAAGTGGAACCATCTGAACACATTCAGAAATGTACTGAATTGGTGTATGACAACTGTTATCTGTTATATCAAAATTGATTTTTTAAATATTTTGCTGTATTACAAGTGGTGAATAAGATTTCAAAATGCTGATTTTCCAAGAGAAAAGAAAATTTCTTTCAGATATTAATTAACAATTTAGTAATTCATAATTTATAAAGATCATTTCGACTGTGACATTCTGTATTACCAACTGCCGAATTCTTGCTATAACCTGCATACTGTGCCTTTGCAGTCGGCTGAACTTTCAATGTTACTATTTTCGCCTTCGATCGGCTGGGACATAAACTAGCATAAAATGGTTTCGCTTGACTACATAAAGAAACCTCCTTCGGGGAATAATGTGCGCTACTGATGTGGAATTTTTAAAATCCTCTTCATACAGGAAAACTTCATTGCTGTGTCACAGAAATATATTGTTAAAACGAAATAAATAATTTCCGACATTTTGGAATAATGCTACCATGGATACAACACCTACATCCGTTATTATTATTTTACGCTGGCCCGTTTATCTGAAACAATAGTAATGCTCATATTATTTATGACATTTTTTTTGCTCGGTATAAATACATGTCACTAACGCCGGTTTATCATTTTTTACTAGGCCTTCAGTATTTCCAGTATTGTCCCTGCTTCATTCTTTTAAATGTATATCATAGATTATTCTTTATCATTATCCACGAAATAATTATCCAACATTTTCAATTCACTGCTTGCTGAGATTTTCCCAAATGTCTAGCATACGTTTCTGCCATGAGACAGTTAACAACATAGCACTCCTGCCTGATTTCGAATTTCATATACCCACCATCAGAATGGTCTTCGCATTTTCATTTGAATCTAGACCGGTATTAAAGTTTTCCAGCGGTGCTCAGTTCCTTTAACAATGTGTCCAGCCAACTGACATTTCAAGGGTTTTACCTTAATGGAGATATCATCAATTCTTCTCATTCTACTCATCCATGAGGTCTCCTTCCTATCGATAATATCGCTCTGATGTAAAAGTAAGAACTGGAATGATTGGAATGAAAAAACTATTTGCTTTTGAAGACATAATGTTAAATTATGATAGATAATTCTACTATCTCTTCCAAAGTCTCAACCAAATTTTATATTCGTTCTAATTTCTTCTTCAATGTGGCCATTTTGTTACCATTATCCGAATTTCCTAAAATAAATGCAAGCGAGTGTAAACATTATTGGCTGTTGATTTTGTTTCTGCAATTGGAGGAAAAACGGATTTGGTTTTCAACCGATGAGTAGTCCTATAAATATTTAAAGCTGAAGCTTAGATTTACCACTTAGTATGAAACCTGTGTATTCTAATTTTTACAGCAGTGAATGACTGTGTTGTGTGTACCCCCACCGTTCCCCTGCGAACCCCTTAACCATAAAAGTATTCGCTTCAAATGCACTGTAGATACATACAGATAATAGCAGTGAAAAGTTCTCAACAATGTTTCTTTTTCTCTGTAGCTGTGACGCCAAAAAACAATGGCTGGCAAACATGCTTCATAATTACCCCCCCCCCTTGCACATTTTCACCAAATTATGAGTCTAATGCTAGAACAAGATAATATGCAAATAATACATCATCATCATCATTGTCAACCATTATCAGTCCACTGCTGGACGAAGGTCTCCCCAAGTTTCCTCCACAACGGTCTGTCTTGTGCCAGTCTCCTCCATGTCACCCCTGCATACTTTCGAATTTCATCCACCCATCTCCTATGTGGTCTTCTTCTGGGTCTTTTCCTGTCCCTTGGAATCCAATCTAAAACTTCAGCTGTCCATCGATGATCTGTCCTTCTGGCAGTATGTCCAGCCCATTGCCATTTCAGGGATTTAACTCTGATCATGATGTCTTCCACTCTCGTCATTTTTCGGATCCACGAGTTCCTCTTCTTATCTCTCCTGGTTACACCAAGCATGCACCTCTCCATGCTTTTTTGAGTTGTCTGCAGCCTTTGTATGTCTCTTTTAGTTAAGGTCCACGTCTCTGCACCATACGTAAGCACTGGAAGGATGCATTGATCAAACACTTTTCTTTTAAGACATAATGGCATATTGCTCTTGAAAATTATGCTGTTTCTTCCAAAAGCTCTCCAGGCAAGTTTTGTACGCCGATTAATTTCTTCATCAATGTGACCCTCACTTGATATCTGCTGTCCAAGATAAACGTACGTGTCTGTTATCTCCAGCTTTTCTCCATCAATCGATAAATCTTCATTTCTTGTAAAAGCATTGAACATCACTTTTGTCTTCTGAAAGTTCATTTTTAATCCCACTTCTTTACTCTTGTCAGCAAGTTCCTGGATCATACTCTGCAGCTCTGATGGGGTAGTTGGAAAAATGACTACGTCATCAGCAAAACGAAGGTGGGTTAGATAATCTCCATTTATCTTTATCCCCTTGTTTTCCCAGCTCAGCGACTGAAAAACACCCTCCAATGTGGCATTAAAGAGCTTCGGAGATATGGTGTCACCTTGTCTCACTCCCTTTCTAATTTTTACGTGTGTTGTATTTTCAAACAGCCGAATCTTTGCACTTGCATTTTCATAGATGTTATTAATAATATTAATGTATGCATCTTCAATACCGCAGGTTTTCAGAGCCATTGTAACTGCTGATGGTTTCACCGAATCAAAGGCTTTTTCATAATCGATAAAAGCCATGCACAATGGAAGTTCATATTCCCTCGCTCTTTCAATTAGTTCTCTCAGCACGTGGATATGATCTATTGTGCTGTAGCCACTCCTGAATCCAGCTTGTTCTCTCGGTTGAGCCATGTCTAGTGCTACCTTCAAGCGGTGTGAAAGAACTTTAGTGAAGATTTTACAAACTACTGATAGGAGGCTGATAGGTCTGTAGTTTCCGAGATCCTCAATGTCACCTTTCTTATGTAGCAGGATCATTGTAGCGGTGTTCCAATCCTCAGGAATCTTTCCTTCATTAAGGCATCGAGTGAAAATTTGGGCGAGTACTGTTTCGATTTCTCCACTTGCTTCTTGTATGATGTCTACAGTAATTCCATCTTCTCCTGGAGCTTTTCCTCGCTTCATGTTCTTGATTGCATGTGCAACTTCTGCTGGAAGGACTGGAGGAAATCTGGTATTGGTATCTTTCATGATGTCTGGAGTGCATATATCATCCCTTTCATATAATTTGGAGTAGAAATCTTTCACTCTTGTCAAAATGTCGCCTCTATTTCTTGTTACAGAACCATCTTCTTTTCTCAGTGCCATAATCTGTTTTCTTCCCTTACTGAGATGTCCCTTTGCTATCTTTAGGCTTTGGTTGTTTTCAATTGCTTTCCTCACTAGTTCACAGTTGAATTTCCTTACGTCTTCAGTGATACTTTTTCTTACTGTCTTGCATAGCTCTATATATTCCACTTTGGAAGTCACATCTTCTTTAGTTGTCCTCATCTCTCTTCTTTTTTGCATCAACATTTTGGTTTTTCCTGATAATTTGTTCACATGCAACTTGTTCTTAGACCCAGCTAGTTTTGTTGCTGTTTCCATAAGAGCTTTGGTTACTTTTCTGTTAACTTCAGAGATGTCCACTTCTTCCGATGTTAGGCCTTCTAAAGCAGAGAACCTGTTCTTCAGTTCCAACTTGAAGGTATTATGGTGTTTTTTAAGGTTGGTTATGTCAATAGATTTTGTTTGTCTTATGAGCTTGCCACGTTCAAGTTTAGTGTTGAGGTGCATCTTACATCTCACCAATCTATGGTCACTACCTGTGTTGAACTTGTTTAGCACACTGCAGTCTTCTATGACGAATTTTTTGTTACACATAATAAAATCGATTTCACTTGTCGTCCCATTTGGATGTCTCCATGTCCATTTCCTGTGTGGCTTTTTCTTGAAGAAGGAGTTCAAGATGAAAAACCCTTCTGTCTCTGCAAACTCAACGAGAGTATTTCCACGCTGGTTTCTGTTGCCATGACCGAATTTACCTACTGAAGTTTCATTCTGTTGCCGTTGCCCTATTTTTGCATTGAAATCTCCCATAATTATTTTCAAGTGCTGCTTACCTTTATTATTTAGATGACAAATTTCCTCATAAAATTCTTCAATTTCTTCTTCAGGATGACTTGTGGTGGGTGCATAAGTTTGAATAATCTGAGCCTGGTATCTTTTCGAGAGTTGGATAACAAGTCGTGCAGCTCTGTCAGAGGAACTTTCAACTTCTACAACTTTATCCTTCAGTTTCTTGTTTATTATAAATCCAACACCACTAGTTCTGCCAGTATCTGTCCCACGATAGTAGAAGAGATGTCCACTTTTCATTTCGATGAGATCTTCTCCTTTTCTCCTTACCTCACTTAGCCCCACGATGTCCCACTTGATCCTTTGTAGTTCCTCTTCCAATTCAAGAAGCCTTGAATCAGAAGATAGGGAGCGTCCATTGTAAGTAGCCAAGGTCAGCATCAGATGGCAGCCTAGTCCGGTCCTCCGGGGATTCTTAGCACCCTCTGCCTTCATGTCGCACTGGGCGCTGCCTTGGCCAGGTACATTCCAGCTGCCGGAGACTGAGGGCCAAGATTTAAGTTGTGGAATCATTTTGGAGGGGTTTGGCCATAACTCACCACGCTGGCCAAGCGGGTTGGTGAGTGTGGGATAGAATTTCCTCTGATCCCGATGGTATAGTTATACCGCTATGGGCGGTCGTCAGAGCCCCTTTAGTGGGAACAGGATGCACCACGAGAAGGCGGGGTTGACATTTGTCAAGGAGAGGCTGTGATGTTACGCATCACCTGACCTTGCATCCCAAATAATACATATGCAGTGCTTAAAATAAAAATGCGTCTATGTATACCTGCAGTCCTTTCTAACAGTTTTCCAACACATTTGGTTAGTAGTTTCCTGCGGATAGTGTACGTTCAACAGAGCAAGTGAAGGGTATTATTTTATTCCAAATTAAAAGTAATCCTAATCTAACCACGTTAAAATATGAATAACTCTCAGGGTGTTACACTTCTAGAGCGAAATACATGATCTTTAGATTAGTTTTACGTGAAAATAAGTTATACAAAAAATGCCCGCATCACTCGGGGTTCAGAAATATGCGCTGACTTGCTGCCATCTATCGTCCAATGCGTGAGATGACAATTTGAGCTCTGCTGATCTCAAAGATGCTACTATTTTGGCTAACCCTTAAAAGTACCTTCAGAAATGTTGATTAGGTCCTTACTGAGAAATATGTGCTCCGAAGGAAAAGTTTTTGAGTCGTCATAAATCAAAACCTCGCTATTTAAAAGAATAAACCAAATACAATAATTACTTGCCAGCACACGCCAATCGATCATCTCATTCGTTCTTAAATATTTCTTAAGAAAATAGCTTAGATAAGTTATGCCGACTTGTCCTAAGCGTAAGGCAATCAATTCCATATTGAAATTTGGAACTTTACAATCATTAGTTATTATTCACCAACGAGAGAGAAATACGTAGAGTGATTCTGTTAATGGTCTCCTCTGAAACAGCTGAAACCAACGTGAAGAGAGTCATCCATATTTGTTGAGGTACAACCTGCACGTGTGTCAAGGAGTCACCACAGTTCGTTCGGCTGTCCAGAGATCGTGTGATGTTAAATTTCACATTCTCACCTCCTTGTGAATAAATATTTTCAACATCCGAATGCTAGTTTACTGAGTAAGTTTAATTGTAAGAATAAAAGAAACAATGATTCCGGACTTGCATTTCACAAGTAAGCTTCATGAAAAAATTAGCTGTGAACATCCAGTTAATCAAAACACAAGGAATAAAACATCTAACCTGCTTAGCTGGTGATTAAATCAGGATATAAATCATTTTAATATCTGTGTTATTTCATACTTTTTGTTCCTTACATTTTGTAAATGTAGTGCTCTGTGTGGGCACTAAGCGATGTCTACTATTTACAAATGGAAAACCACACACACACACACACACACACACACACACACACATACAAGGGCTTATTTAGAGGGCAGCCAAAGCAGCCTTTGCCCCCAAAAGTGTTTCATCTTTAAAGATTTTGGTTAAAACACGACTTACATTTTAAAAAAATGCATTAATTTAATTTAAATGCATCAATTTTACATTAGAAAAAATGCTTTAATTTTTCCTTTTATTTTTCACTAACTTTAAATTTGTTCTGGCGGATTTCAAAGCTTCCTTCTTTCGTCGCCCCACAGAAAAAATTCCATATACGCCCCTGCACACATGTACAGCTTGACACACACACACACAGTGAAACCTCTCTAAAGCAAACACTACTGGTTCTTCTAAAAAAACGTGTCGTTCATAGTCGTGGTCACTAAACTGGTGAAGGTTGAAACAGCTTATTCAATGAAAATGTTTGAGATTAAGCCTTCGTAAACTACTCTATAACCTTTATAAATTACGTAATCTGAATTGCTACATTATAAATATGATGCATTTCATCTTATTTAAAGTACAGTATGTATGTATGTAGCTGGTGATTAAATCAGGATATGAAGGATAAAGTGGTAGAAGTTGAAAGTTCCTCTGACAGAGCTGCACGACTCGTTATCCAACTCTCGAGAAGATACCAGGCTCAGATTATTCAAACTTATGCACCCACCACAAGTCATCCTGAAGAAGAAATTGAAGAATTTTATGAGGAAATTCGTCATCTAAATAATAAAGGTAAGCAGCACTTGAAGATAATTATGGGAGATTTCAATGCAAAAATAGGGCAACGGCAACAGAATGAAACTTCAGTAGGTAAATTCGGTCACGGCAACAGAAACCAGCGTGGAAATACTCTCGTTGAGTTTGCAGAGGCAGAAGGATTTTTCATCTTGAACTCCTTTTTCAAGAAAAAGCCACACAGGAAATGGACATGGAGACATCCAATTGGGACGACAAGTGAAATTGATTTTATTATGTGTAACAAAAAATTCGTCATCGAAGACTGCAGTGTGCTGAACAAGTTCAACACAGGTAGTGACCATAGATTGGTGAGATGTAAGATGCCCCTCAACACTAAACTGGAACGTGGCAAGCTCATAAGACAAACAAAATGTATTGACATAACCAACCTTAAAAAACACCATAATACTTTCAAGTTGGAACTGAAGAACAGATTCTCTGCTTTAGAAGGCCTAACATCGGAAGAAGTGGATATTTCGGAAGTTAACAGAAAAGTAACCAAAGCTCTAATGGAAACAGCAACAAAATTAGCTGGGTCTAAGAACAGGTTGCATGTGAACAAATTATCAGGAAAAACCAAAATGTTGATGCAAAAAAGAAGAGAGATGAGGACAACTAAAGTAGATGTGACTTCCAAAGTGGAATATATAGAGCTATGCAAGACAACACGAAAAAGTATCACTGAAGACGTAAGGAAATTCAACTGTGAGCTAGTGAGGAAAGCAATTGAAAACAACCAAAGCCTTAAGATAGCAAAGGGACATCTCAGTAAGGGAAGAAAACAGATTATGGCTCTGAGAAAAGAAGATGGTTCTATAACAAGAAATAGAGGCGAAATTTTGACAAGAGTGAAAGATTTCTACTCCAAATTATATGAAAGGGATGATACATGTACTCCAGACATCATGAAAGGTACCAGAGTTCTTCCAGTCCTCCCAGCAGAAGTTGCTCATGCAATCAAGAACATGAAGCGAGGGAAAGCTCCAGGAGAAGATGGAATTACTATAGACATCATACAAGAAGCAAGTGGAGAAATTGAAACAGTACTCGCCCAAATTTTCACTCGATGCCTTAATGAAGGGAAGATTCCTGAGGATTGGAACAATGCTACAATGATCCTGCTACATAAAAAAGGTGACATTGAGGATCTCAGGAACTACAGACCTATCAGCCTCCTATCAGTGGTTTATAAAATCTTCACTAAAGTTCTTTCACACCGCTTGAAGGTAACACTGAACATGGCTCAACCGAGAGAACAAGCTGGATTCAGGAGTGGCTACAGCACAATAGATCATATCCACGTACTGAGAGAACTGATTGAAAGAGCGAGGGAATATGAACTTCCATTGTGCATGGCTTTTATCGATTATGAAAAAGCCTTTGATTCGGTGAAACCATCAGCAGTTACCACGGCTCTGAAATCCTGCGGTATTGAAGATGCATACATTAATATTATTAATAACATCTATGAAAATGCAAGTGCAAAGATTCGGCTGTTTGAAAATACAACACACATAAAAATTGGAAAGGGAGTGAGACAAGGTGACACCATATCTCCGAAGCTCTTTAATGCCACATTGGAAAATGTCTTTCAATCACTGAACTGGGAAAACAAAGGGATAAAGATTAATGGAGATTATCTAACCCACCTTCGTTTTGCTGATGACGTAGTCATTTTTGCAACTACCCCATCAGAGCTGCAGAGTATGATCCAGGAACTTGCTGACAAGAGTAAAGAAGTGGGATTAAAAATGAACTTTCAGAAGACAAAAGTGATGTTCAATGCTTTTACAAGAAATGAAGATTTATCGATTGATGGAGAAAAACTGGAGATAACAGATACGTATGTTTATCTTGGACAGCAGATATCAAGTGAGGGTCACATTGATGAAGAAATTAATCGGCGTACAAAACTTGCCTGGAGAGCTTTTGGAAGAAACAGCATAATTTTCAAGAGCAATATGCCATTATGTCTTAAAAGAAAAGTGTTTGATCAATGCATCCTTCCAGTGCTTACGTATGGTGCAGAGACGTGGACCTTAACTAAAAGAGACATACAAAAGCTGCAGACAACTCAAAGAAGCATGGAGAGGTGCATGCTTGGTATAACCAGGAGAGATAAGAAGAGGAACTCGTGGATCCATAAAATGACGAGAGTGGAAGACATCATGATCAGAGTTAAATCCCTGAAATGGCAATGGGCTGGACATACTGCCAGAAGGACAGACCATAGATGGACAGCCGAAATTTTAGATTGGATTCCAAGGGACAGGAAAAGACCCAGAAAAAGACCACATGGGAGATGCGTGGATGAAATTCGTAAATATGCGGGAGTGACATGGAGGAGACTGGCACAAGACAGACCGTTGTGGAGGAAACTTGGGGAGACCTTCGTCCAGCAGTGGATTGATAATGGTTGGCAATGATGATGATGATGATGTATGTATGTGCATAAATAATAAAAAATACCACTGTATATGTAGTACAGTTACACATTTGAAAAATAAATATAGTGGTAATCTAAGAAAATTCATTTGAGAAGCGAATGTAATGTCTTCTGCTTAGGTTTATCATGCTTTTCTTTCAGCTCACAGAATAGTTTCTTAATTATTCACCTTTCAGGACAGTCATACGATCGCATTAAACGATCAACTTCCTTCAATGTCTATGGAGTTGATACCTTTGTAATGGTATCAATTTCCGCTTCTGAAATATCATCCAGAGATTCTGTAGGAGGGCCTGGGAAGAAAAAAATATTAAATTATTTTATAATTCATGATAGTCGTTATTTCCAGCCATCGCACAGTTCTTCTTCGACATCAGCTGATTCGCCAGCTGTAGCTCAAAAAACAATGTTATGGTAGAAACGAAATCGGTCGAGCCAACCATTACCAGCAGAAAAGTCTACAACCCCTAATTCCTTTGCCATTTGAGTTACCTTTCCTTTTACTATAGGACCACTAATGACAACTGTTTTTATCCCTGGCACACTTCAACCATTCCAGAATTGAATCGTTCACATCCTCGAATTTTTCCTTTCGTTTTCTCTTTCGACCACATTTTTTTTGTTTTCCTCTTATTCTTTTAAAACCGCTTCCTTATTTTTCAAAATGCTGTTTATTGCTGTATTTCTACAGTTAAACGTATAAGCCAGTTTTCTCTCAGGAACTCCATTTTGATTCTGGTTGATCACTTTTATTCTATCCTCTAAATTCAGAACAACACACTTGCGTGCCATGACTTTATAGGAAAAAAGAGCCAAAGAGAATGGATAATAGATCAAAGTGACACAGAGAGAGAGAGAGGTCCATCTTTCTAATTAAGGGGAATTTCAGTTATAGAATAAACATGCAGCGCAATAATTGCTACCTGACTTACTGAAAATGTTAACACGACATCCTCAACGCAGTTAACGACCGCAAAATGTGGAGCACATCCCCAACCCCATCTCTCTTAAGTGTCCTCTGTCCGGCCAAAAAGGAGAGTGAAGAAAAGATGAGATTGAACTCGCGCTCCCTGTTTCAGCCTTTGTTGGAAGAGTAGGAAAGCTGTCTCTGTTTTTGTTTCCGTTACTACGTAAGCCATTAGAATTGCCTGTAATCGCCGAGAACTCCTTCGCTTCTACCCCTACTCACTTCCGTGTGGGAGGAAACTTCCCAGACGTTTAAAGTGACACATCCATACCAATGCATACATGTTTAATTTACTGTTCCTTGGTCCCAGGCTACAGACAAGAATTTCAGCGTGAATGGTAATCCGGACAACGCAGTTTCTTGCAGTGGACGTTACGCAAAAATGGTCGTTCAGAGGGGGTGACTTTTTTTTAATAGAGGAAATATTATCATTAGCGCTGTGGGTTTTGAAATTAGTTCCACAGGAAACCGGTCGTAATGAATGGTGGTTGCTAAGAAAGGTTTCACTGTATATATATCGGATGGGACACTTCTAAGCCAGACAATACATATACACTGCTGGACAATTGCTAAGGACGGATCATAAACGGCTATATAGCGCTTTAAAAAGTAAGTGTGGTTGGATGCCGAGTGAAATAAAATAATGTCATACTGCCAGGACATTACAAGAAAGACAATTTATTGTGCTCTGGAATCCAGAAGGCTTTAGAATGTGTTCAAGGGACCAACAGGCCATTTTGTGCAGAATACGTAAACGTGAAAAAAATGCAATTACCGTCCGCAGGCGTTCCGGCATAAGATGTCAATATGGGATATGGCCACCATGGAGGGCGATGCAAGATTCCACACGTCGTGTCATGCTTTGCACAACATTATCAAGCAGCTGTTGGGGTAATTTATCCCATTCCTCTGTCAGTGCACGGATGATGATGTCCTTGTTTATTGGAGGGCATTGGTGATCATCATGATCCTCCCCAAAGCATCCCACATATTTTCAATGGGATTCAGATCTGGAGAACGTGCTGGCCATATGAGGCGTTGAATATCCTCGCTCTCAAGACACTCCTGGACAGCGACTGTTCGATGACATGTTGCGTTGTCATCCATGAAAATGAATCTATCACTGACAGCACCACGGAACATGCGAACATGAGGTAGCAGAACATCATTAATGTATCGTTGGCCAGTCATAGTCCCAGTGAGAAGCACATAGAGGGACGTACGGCCATTGATCATGATGCCAGCCCATACCATGACACTACATGTCGGATATCGGTCCCTTTCCTGTATGTTTGCTGGACAATATGCAGTACCACTATCACGCCAGATCAGTTGTCGTCGACAATCAGACGATAGACTGTATCTACTCTCATCTGAGAAGAGGACAGCAGACCAGTCGCTATCAGTCCAATTGCGATGTTGATGGCACCATTGCAAACGGGCGGTACGGTGACTTCTGGACAACGGAATTCACACAACAGGACGGAGGGCGTATAGTCCTCCTTCACACAAACGTCTGGCGACAGTTTTTCGGGAGATCCGCTTGCCAGTAGCAGCCATAAACTGATTTGCTACCTCACTAGCTGTGCTGCACCGGTGTCTTTTTGTTGATAGCACTATGTACCGATCTTCTGGAGGTGTCGTACTGCGAACACGACCTCCCCGTGATGTTTGCTACACTCTCCATTTGTTTGAAATGATTTCCAAAGCCTTGAAACAACACTGTGGCTGACGTCGAACTCCCTGGCAACATCTGTTATTTTTTGCCCTTCTTTAATATTGCCAATAATACGGCCACGCGTAAAATCATCTAGGTGATGTCGGGAAGACATACTGAAAATTGCAAGTTCGTCAATTGATTTTTTCCGTTTCAACTTTGCGTTTGAACAACAACGGTCAATACGCGTCAAATGCTTTATATCTCTTATCAGCGCTATGACGTCACGAACAAGTTCGGCAATCCAAAATTTGCATATGCACAACACGTCTTAGTGTATCTCGCACTTACGCTAATTTCCACATTTTCCTGTCTTCCATTTTATGGTTGCTATCGTTGCTATTGTCATCCGTCCTTAGCAATTGTCCGGCAGTGTATAATTGTGAGTATTTCGTTGCAATGGTAAGCTATGTGTGTTGATTCTGATTGTCTTCGGCAGCATGAGAGTGGTTGTGACACTCGCCTGGTGCCTAAGATTTTTAATGAAATTGCGGATTGACTACCACTATAGCTTTTTTCTTTTCTCAAACTCTATTATCTTGGATATTTGACCGAAAACCAAACATTTCTATGAAATGCCCAACAATTATGCCTTGAAAGTTTATTTACCGGGTCACACACAAACAAACGAGCTACATCTATTAAAATATAATTTTCGTTTTATAACACGGTTGCCGCTTACGAATGATAAAAAGCATTATTTGATAAGCTGAAGTTTTAGCTTCACGTAACGAGTGTTTTTCACAAAATTTCTGTGTTACATCCTCGTTTCACATCAGATTATATATTGCGAAAAATCCCATCCATGGAACGGAAGTTCATTCTGTGGCTCAGCTAACATGACTGCCACTTGTTTCCGCTTGCTTCACCCATTCGCTGACGCAAGCACTCTACTTGCTTTTATCTCGCTGGCATTTAATCAACCAATGAAGTACCGAATGTTAAAAATTTTGAAGCACACACTTCAATAATTTTGAAAGCCGATTCTGGTTACTGGGTCCCTCAAAGATTTAGCCGTCACATGCGAGCACGACGGAGCCCTGGATAACGGGAAAAGAAGTAACACCGTAGGTCTTGCCCCTTGAAAGGAGATATTTGAACAGGTGTTAACATAGGAAAGTTCTAAAGTGAGAGCAACGAAACATTTGGGTTAGAGTATGTGCATTGCATTTGGCTGAATTCGGTAAAAAGCTAAATTTTATACTGCGAATTGAATAATTCTTTTAGCTTGGTATTATGTCTGTTTTTCTTTTAATCAGATCAGGGATGTTCATTGAAAATTTAATAAATTAATTATTTTATTTATTTAAGTGATAAGTGCTACGGGTATTCACATTGGAAAATATTATATATATAATTTTAATTCAGAATATGTAGTGCACAGATTTGAAATTTAAATTTTATAAAATAAAGTGCTTAAACATATAATGCCCACACAATTTAGTAGCGAATTTGTTTTTAATTTTCACTTCCGACGTTCTCATAGAAAAGAAAAAAACTGTTTGATGAAGAGAAGCGCCTGATGCACTCGTTTATTTTGTAAATTTCATCCTTTGCCGTGTTAATGATTATAGATATATTGCTTGTTCTATCGGTAATGAGACTGAATAGTTTTATCTGTCGTAATATAACACATTCTCATAATTTTATTGCTAAGAAAATTGCAATTGATAATGTTTGTGTTAACTAATGATTGAGAGTGACGTTTACCCCTCTATTAAAAACTTGCAAATGCGTGAATCAGTTGAAAACCCAACATGAAGTACAACAAGCGGGTTCCAGAGAAACGAAATTCAAGCACTTTTAAAAAAGTATAAAACAGTAAAATTACTAAGTTCGGCGATCCACGGATTTTTCCGGAACTGCACGTTTTAAAATCTGTTCCGAGCAGTTTGTCACAGAGATGCATATGACAAACTGCTCAGAACTGATTTTAAAACGATATTCAATACTAAATAATTTTCTTCAAGGAATGAAAGTGTAAGTGTCACGAAAGCAAAATGTTTGATGTTTACTTGAAACACATTATTTATTATTATGTTAAAACCTCTTTTCGACCATGTTTTTTTTAATCCAAAGGTCTCTGTAAAATGGTTATGGTTTTTGTGTTTTCCCATGATTTTCTGTCGTAGATAAGCGTGTGTACGTGTGGCAAACTCACATAGCATTCACATCCCATTATCTGTTTCGCTAATCAGCAGTGCGAGTAGTAAGAAATATCAGCCAGCAATACAAAAAAGCTGTCATATCCTCGTTTCATTGGGTCTTTAATGATAATCCCACATGAGATTAATTGTTTCCTATTGATTATTGATAATGGCACCCACAAGTGAAAACTTTTTTAAGCATAGAAACGGTCCCCACTGAAGTGTTAGAATTGCGAATATAACTAAATAACGTGCTAAATCGTTCTTTTTTCATCTGTCGTACAAATTTGGAAAATATTAACTTGCCATTAAATACAAAAATTCAAGGAAAATGAAACAAATTCAATTAAACCACAGTTTTATGATTTTAGAAGTTTTGTACGTATTCACAATCAGCAAAAACATTTATTGTGCGCGCCAGATAATGAAAGTTCTAGAATTTTTGTGATTCAGGTTTACATTAAATGGTAGATCCTGGATATTGATCAATTTTACCAAAATTGTTTTATATAACCTGAGGTTTTTTCCGTATGCCATTTTTACTCCTTCCACGAAGATTCAACTGTTTCCTATAAATTCTATTACTTTCGGATCATACCTTTTAAAAGCAAAACATAGTTAATTAGCTGATACTTCAATTTCAATTAATAACTGACAACTAAGGAAGAGATCTGTTGAAAATTCACATTCGACAGATCACACAATTGTAATGTTAGCAGCGTGTCTAGGTGGGAGTCTTTTCATTTTGCAAAAAGTCAGGAGAGGATAATGGAAGTTTGTTTAAAAATACAAACCAGGAGAACGTTTTGTGTAATATACATTTATTAACAAACCCTTTGATTTGTGGAAAGACTCTTTCAGCGGGCATTCTCAAAATGTTCAGGGATTTCACCTTGTAATGAGACATTTTCAAATGCCGCGATTTGTACATCATATACAATATAAAGCAATATGGTCCAAAATCACGAAATATTACAATGCATAATAAACATTTTGTACCTCAATCAGTCCGAAATTATATGAATGAGCGTATTTGCAGAATATTTTGGATGAAACTGTTCCCGAGCTGTTAGAACACGTGACAGTACATAGCGCGTCATCAAATGTGGATGAGACACAATGAAGCGGCAGTATACTTTACTGGCGCTGTTGGGGAATTCTTTAATCGCACATACACCGCGCGTTGGACAATAAAATTCGCTTTCACTTAAATCTGTAAATACATATAGAGCGTCACCTATAACGAAGAATGTCTCTGAGTGAAGATTAGAGAATAGGATCGCAAGTGAAACATTTGGTATCAATTATACATCATTGAAGTGATGCCATTCCACTGATTTATCAGTAGATCAACTAACTGATTTTTACTCCCGTTTACTGATTGTTTTCCGTAATCTACTGATTTTTGTGTTTTAAGATCACCTACACACCCTGTAACATGCTGTCTAAGAATGTCAGCATTATTTCAGTACTCACCATCTACTGATCCAATGGACAAGATTCACTTCAGAATTTGTCTGAAGAGAAAATGCTGACGAAGACTAAAATTATTCAGCCCCGCTACCTATTATTTTTTTTAATTCGTGCGGGATGCCATGAAATCTTTTTTTTTATTCTAGAAAACTAATTATTCCGTTGTACAAATATTTTCACTTCTTTTGTGAAAATGCAGAATATCAAGAAAATGTCTGTAGTTCGATATCTTTATTAATATTAATTTTCGAGTATAGAACTTGTTTTAGTTTTTCTGGGAACACCTGGGTGTCGTTTAGTAGGAAGTATAAATATGCAAATCACTTTTTAGGAAGACTCTGCTTTCCAGCTGGGCCTACATTAAAGGCAAATGCCATGATTATTTACACCAACATTAATTTTGATGGTCAGCATGATTTTATAAAGCTGATCATGAGTAATATCTTTAAAAATGTGAGTCAAGGTTGTATCAGTTGGAACATCACTTTTGCTGTTTAATAGTAGTTTGTGGAGTACAGGAGATATTTGAAATTCCAGTAGCTTTAAGTGTTCTTTCGTATTGAGATTACATCCAATACTACACTACATTTGTGAGGTGTTGCATATTTCAAGCCAAAAATCTGATCTACTGATTTCTAAATCTCTGGTATACTGATTGCAGGTAAACGGATCCGGCAACACTGTATTCTCGTGTCTTGCAAATCCTTTACTTTTACTACTTAATCACAAAAATAAAGTATTTATATCAATTTTTAAATTGTCTTTTCTGATCTTCCGGTATTCAATCCTTTGGGAAGATCTTAAATGGTATGTGTGCTATAATGATGAACACGTATCACTGTTCGTGTGCAAAGGTTTGATAAAGTGTTTTTGTAGCAGTAGCAAAGAAGCAGTTTCCCAAATGTCTAAAGGAAGCAATGAAACTGTCGTTACAATTCACTGCAGAGAATGTGTCCAAAAACATACCAGATCTGTCGCCTTCGAATTCAATTTGAGGAATGGGTGCTAGAATTATGTCGTAAGCAAAGGGTGGATTCTTCTGTGATTTATTGCATCTGACAGAAATACAACTGTTGGTGTGTGTTACATATTGACGTTTGCTAAATGTAGCAGTAAGCACAAGGGACTGCTTTTTTGGTGGGTATTTTTATTTCATCTGTTTTTGTTTTCTTTAAATCGTCCTGAAATTGGTAAATGTTCATGGGAAAATTATTTGATCTGAACTCAAAGATCGTAATCCTTGATCAAGCCATCAGGCATTAGCAAATCACTTTCCCAACCTCAATTAAAAGAAGGACAGTAGGAGACACATTAAGCAATAAATGTAAAAGAATGGGATCTGAAAAACAACGGAATCCCGTTAAAACATTTAAATGTGGAAAGAATAATATTTGAAAAAAACCTTTTGTTCTATTAGTTGACCAAGTAAATGAAAAACAAGGAATTTATTTTTATAAAAAAACTCCTTATTTATAAAGGAGTTTGGAGGATTTTTATGAAACTTTTGTCAGTTTTATGTAAAAAAAACTCCATGTTTATAAATTTAAGAAGTTATTCTTGTAAACCAGATTTCAGATACAGTAATGGTTGGTTTCATAAATTTAAAAATTCTCACTGATTATCATTCATAATAAAAGGTTCGTGAAATAAAAGTGTTGAGTGAATTAGTAAATATGGATCTTGGAGAACATTCCATATGTTGAATGGTTGACTTTGTTTGTATTATAGTAATCAGGTAATTTCTGTGTCCCTCTTGTGTTCGAAGGAGGTGGATGGAGAGACTTCCTGGATCACCTCAAGAAACACTTCGCAATGTGTCCGGGAGAGGGGTATCTTTGAAGACAAGCATATAATGTTTACACACAATCACCCGATTTTCGTCTGTTCCCGTAGACAACGGACATACAACCTGAGAACGTTTTAGTATCTCTGAAGCACTGAAATGGCACAGTCAAATTTCCAGGAAAGGGCAAATGGCCCCTCCTTTATGGGCGCCCTTGCTTCAAACATAACTTCGCAAAACACTCCACTATCCTCCCTACAATGAATAAAGAATCCCATTGGCTAACGCAATTAGAATTGTCTCACTGCGACGTCTTGGAGGAGAGCTGCGGTGTTCCGCAATGCTAATTTCACAAAGCGCAAAACAAATTCTTCTGTAAGAAAATTTACCACACTTAAAAATTGAAATTGAAACCGTCGAACCTTTTTAAACCACCACACTTATGTTTTTCCTGCTGTTATCTTGAAACGGATTTCTTGAATACTTGAACATTGAAGATTCCCTCGATAAAACGTCACCTTGCTGTACCCCAACTACCCATACACTAAGAGCACAAAATGTTTTCATAGAGTGTTAAACACCCTCTTTAATACGCCATCTGCACAGAAAACAACTAAAGAAACTTATCGCTTGTACTTTTCATTTGCCATTCAAAGTGTCTAATTCCCGTTCGTACTACGTATTTCCAGTTACCGCAGAATTTTCTACGAAACTCAGTCACAGGTGTTTAGAAGCGCTGCGTGGAAAGCTGCTTAGCTATGAAAGTGTGTGTGTGTGTGTGTGTGTGTGTGTGTGTGTGTGTGTGTGTGACGGTTCAGCAGCAGCCATAAGCGCGTTGAGGGTGATGGAATAGAGTGTAGTCCTACAAATTGACCTGAGTAAAAAGGACAAAGCAAGTCCAAGTATTACGGACGGGACAAACAAACGCAAAACATGGTTTTATAACAGATCAGTTGACTAAACAAAAACTCGGAAATTTGGTGTAAAGCTGAAGATTGTCACTAATAATGAAATTCTAAATCGAGTACAGGTGGAAATTCTCACTAACGAAATTTTAAATTCTTATTATCATCCAGAATTTGCAGATATAATTGTCGGGACCGGGCTACGCGTCCTCATCGACATGTTCAGAACTTTTATGCCGTCCTTTCGTAAAACTTTCGTTATAAGAGAAAAAACATTAAAAGCTACTGTGCGAAAGTACTTTTAATTTTACTAAAAACAATCACGTTTCATCAATTAGATATATCCCATATATATATATTAGTAAGAAAAGCAGATCACCCCAACCTGTACGTTTTTAAAAAGACACCATCACGGTCACTCAACTATATTTATACAGCTACTCTCGCTTACTGGCAAGAGAAAACCAGCTTATTATTAGGCAGATTTTTGACGAAAATGCATTTCCTCAGATTTGTATTCTTTCAACACCATTTCATAGGAATAGGCGGAAAAATGATGGAGGAAATTCCTCGTACTGCTTGTGCTACATGCTAGTTTTGTTCACTTCGTTTCATATTGGTTGAATGAGGTGAAAGTAATTTTATAGAATTAACAAGTTTCTTATTGACGCTGTACTCTAAGTAGTTGTGTTCTATTATTTTCAGTAATGCGTCTTCACAGAGTGAAAATAAATTACACTTTTGTAAATCCTTTACGTGTGCAAATGCATGTAAACTTTTCATCCGCTAAATTCGATAAAACTTAATGACAAGGGTGAAACTGAAAGCAAAAAGCAAATCATAATGCATTAGTGTTGCAAAAGGTGCAGATCAGTATTATCTGGCACCTATGTTTTGGGTAATATTTTCACGCGACACTGCTTTTGAGGAAGTGCCATAGCATGATTACGACAAATTCTGCCACTGCTAACGTTTCACGTAAACGTTCTTCGACTACACTGCTTCCAAACACAGAAGTACCCCTACGTAAAATCGCAGACAGCTCTTTCAAAATAACTTTACCGTTAGCGTTTTGAATGCGAGTGCCTTAATATCATAATATCTAAATCAGTGTTTTAAACAAATACCACATAAAATTGCCACATGTAATTCTAGAATCTAAATTTTACATTTGCAAAATAATATGCTTTCATATCACATAAATGTTGTTCGCGACTCCTTACAAGAAAACACAGGCTCTTCAAACGTTTTCTTGCTAGAGAAAGTAACATTATAGGTGTTCAGGGGTAAAAATGAATTTCGAAAATATTATTTGACAGAAGACTCGTTTACCTTCATACGTCATCTTACGAACACGTACAGATTTGGAATCAACTTTTGAAACTTGTAAAATAATCATATAAAGGCATATTTGAAATAAAAGTGCCGTTTGTTTAAGATTTACAATATTTGCATGCCAGAATAATTGATCAAAGCGTCTACTAGAAGATTACTTTTAATACCAAGGTGTAGAACGCTTGGGCTAGATAACCAAAAAAGAAAACCAATATGACACTGTGTTTTTGGTTGTACTTTTTTTGATTGGAGGTTTAACGACCACCGTGAGCAACTCAATGGGCTATAAGCAGTCGCCCGTCCCTAATTTAGGGTCACTGGTTCCAGGGAAGGGAGAGAGCCAGTGCCGTAAGACAAACACAACATCCATGCCGGACCGGGATTCGAACCCGGACCCCTTACGGACGAATGATCAGAGGCCAGCGCCTTAGACCACTGCGCCACCGGGGCGGCTTTGGTTGTACTGAGCAATTCTTTAAATAATTCCCGACACGAACAAAATACACACTTTGTTGGGGAAAAAAGCAACCAAGAAAACCATTCGATCCTGATGTAACTCCTCAGCCAATTACCTGAGAGCCGAATGTGCAAATTATTAAAATATAACGACCGATGACTAAACAGTGACCCGACACAGCGCATGGGAACCGTGCATTGATGATATTATATCAAGAGGAAAGCTCGCACGCAGGAACAATTGTAACAGCGCATTGCGACTGCATTATTTCGCACAAACAATGAGGATGCCTTGACGTCAAATCCATGCAAATTGCGAGCAGTTGGGCGAGTTTAAGAGAGGACTAATTATCGGTCTCAGAGAGGGCGGTTGGTCAATTCGCCGTATCGTCAGGCATTTGGGTCGGAGCGACCTTGCAATCCGACGATTTTAGCGCCAACCGGTCGAGAAGGACGCAACCCACAGGCACGCGGGCAGTGCACGACCGAGGACTACGACAGAACGTAAGGACAAAGCGATTGTGAAGGCCGCACGTAGAGAACACAATATGCCGCCCTCAACCATGTGTGACCATGTTGTATCGCATACAGGTCGGAAAGTCGCCATCCGGACAGTTTCCAGACAACTTTCGGCACGCGGACTACAACCTATGCGGCCACTCCGCCACCTACCACTGACCAGTGAGCATCGTGAGCACCGGTTGCAGCGATTTCGTGCTCGATCAATGTGGTATAATGTACAGTGTCGTCGTGTTGTCTTCATTGATGGGGAACGATTTGCTCTGGGCTCCGATGACCAACGCATACGCTTCTGAAGACGAGCCTGTTGGCGGATGTATCATTCCTTTACCGTGGAACCGCAGACGGCTACAATACCAAGAGTGAATGTCTGGAGAGCCATTTTCTAAGACAGGCAAACATTCTTGGTATTCATCTGTACCACCTTCATATAAAAACGAGCATGTAGCTGACCGCGATCCTATCGCACTGTGAGGGTGAGTGAAAGTGTCGCGGCTGGAGAGAACTGACTTTGAGGAAGGAAAGATTGTTAGGTGTTATATTAGTGGGTTGTCCATAAGAGAAGCCGAGAGACGTTTAAACATACCCAAGTCAACTGTTTTTGGATGTATTGAATAGGTGGAAGACACATGGCGTGCCTGAAGCAGCAAAACGTACCGGCAGACCAAAAATAATCAGTGATAGAAGACATCGAAACCTCAGAAGAGTGGACAAGACCTCAGTGTACAGGTGAGTAAAATTGCTGGAACCTCGGTATGTAGACTTACCATTCGCAGGGTACTTCATTCCATGGGTTACCGTTATCGTGCGGCTGCTCATAAGCTTTTCATCTCCACTCGGAATGCTACTTGTCGTTTAGCATGGTATAAAGAACATTTATCGTAGACTGTAGATCAATACGGGTCTTACGGACTGATGAATCCAGATACACGATCCATCAGTCTAATGGCCGTGTGTAGGTATGGCGGCAGCCGGGAGAACGGTATTTGCCACGGTGTACTGTTCCTACGGTCCGGTTTGGAGCTGGCAATGTGCTCGTGTGGGGGTGGTTTTCGTGGTATGATGGTCCCTGCCCATTGGTTATCGTGGACAAACCTGTTAACTAGCACGTCTACCTCGATATTTTGGACAATTATGCCTTACCAACTCTGTGGCAATATTTTTTTATGGAACCGAGCCTTGTTGAAACCAGCACGGTAATGCACCGAGACATAAAGCAAGGACTGTTACGGCGTGGTTTGACGATAATTCCGTGCCGTGTGTGGACTGGCCAGCACAGTGCCATGATCTTAATCCCATAGAACACCTATGTGATGAATTAGAGCGCCGCATATGAAGTTTGGAACCAAAGCCTATAACTAAGCAACAGTTAGCGGCAGCATTTTGTACTGAACGGAAGCGCATACCTATTGCTGTTTTCTAAAACGTTGTTGAAAGCATGTCTCGAAGGGTCAGTGCATGCGTTAAGGCCACAGGTGGACCAACAACGTACTAATGTATGTCAGTAAATGTTATGTTATGTTTCTCTTCTAGGTGTCAGGTGACGTTTGTCAATACAGTGTACATAGCATTTTCTTTGGGAACGAAATGCCGACAGCAAAGGAATTCACGTTAGATATAAATGAAGATGATGAACTGCCTTCAATTTGGGTTAGAGCTGTAAGAAACATAATAAAAGACTTTGAATTTCAGTGAATATTGACAGGCTAAACAACGCAATGGAGCCCGATCCACGTGTGACCACGCGGGAGTTGGCCGAACTGCTGTGGACTACACACACGAGCATTATAACGCTATTGCCTCAACTTGGGAAGGTGCACAAGAAAGGAGTTTGGGTACCCCACCAACTCACAGTTGAGCAGAGAGCAAATCGCATGAGTGTATGTGTCTCCTTGCTTGCACGTGACCATGTTGAACCGTTCTTAGACAACATTTTGATAGGTGACGAGACATGAGTCCTGCATGACAACTGCAGGGGTCGGATCCAAAATAGAAGGCCATGCCAACCCCAGAGGGGGTCAGCATGGCTTTTGTCAGTTTGAGAGAATGTATGGGGAGTCGTGCTTTTTGAGTTGCTACCGGACAACACCACTATTACCGCCGATGTGTACTGCCGTCAGCTCGACGACGTGCGCGCATCGCACACGTCGAAACGACCAGCACGGCTGAATCGCAAGGTCGTCCTCCTACAGCAGAGTAGATCAAGACCACAAATAGCACAGGCAACCTGTCACAAGATATGGGAACTAAGTTGGGTGCTGCTGTCGCACCCAGCATATTCCGTGAACATTGTCCCAAGCTACTATAACCTTTTCCAGTCGTTGCAGAATTTCTTGAATGGACAGCGATTCACCAACCGGGACGATATCGAACGCGCACTTACTCATTTCTTTGCGTCCAAGCCTCCACTAATATGCAGCTTCCCAGACGATAAGAGCAGGTGGTGGCAAACAATGGTACTACACTTTAGACTGATTTCGACATGTGAGTAGTAGGGGAGGGGGACTTGGGGGCGGAAGTGAGTCACCGGTGGGCGTGGTCAACTTCCGGAAGTGACGTCACGGATGCGCTTCCCGTAGACATCCACGGGGGAACTTTTCTTCCGGTGGCAACGGTGGGCGTGGTCGTTGGTGTCCGCCATTTTTTTTACTGCATGACGTCACCTTCACGTCGATGTTGACGAAGCCATTTTTAATTCTGGGAAATTTCTCCGCCATTTTTATTTTTTTGGAATTTCGCAATCTGTTTTTTCGGGTGATGGTGATAAATTTAATTGTACTCGGGAATTTTTTTTCAACCGTGGATTTATTATCGGAAAAAAGCGACGACGAGGTTTGGAACCAGTTGGATTCGAACTCGGGCCGTTTACGTGGAAGTCAAATGCACTACCAATTAGGCCACCAAATCGTTGGTAGGGTTGGTCGAAAGGATTAAGACATGTGGTTGCGTATGGGGGAAGACTTCCTGAGGGGATTTGCAGTTGGCCGTCTTACGATGAATACAGGAAGGAGGGCGTATGACTCACTCAAACAAGTACGGACAAGATTTTTACAAACACACGTGTTTCACCACAATGACGGAGGATGATTGCAGCGCCATCTGTTGGTCGTTTTAGGAATGAGCACATGAGGAGGGCGTAATAATCATGCTAACAAATATGTACATGTTTTGCAAATGAACGAACTTGCATTTTGAACTTACTGTTTTCTTAGTGGCCATTTTATGACGTTTGAGGAGGAGTCTCTTGTCTTATTGGTTGACGAAAGCACTCGATAGGAACCTGAACTGGATATTCTTCATTTCGTTGTAGGATTCTTAGTGCTTAAGACGTCTCTCTTTCTCCCTACTATCGGTGACTTGCCTGGAAATTTCCTACTGAGTCTTCAAGGTTATAAAAATTAATCAGGTAAGGAAATATATTTTTATTTTTCTGAACGATATAAATTTTGTTTTGCTAAAGTTGCCAAAATATTATCTGTTGAAATTCATGCCGTTTCGAAGGGGCAGAACTAATATTTTTGCCCATGATTCCGTTTTCGGCTCAAATTTTTACTTGCATGATAAGCTCTTTTAATATTTAGAATGAAAGCGTTCTTTCATCTCTTTGTTCTTTAGTAAAAAAATCCAACTTAGAACGTTCTGTTTGCCAGGAAATCTTGCATGTGTAAGCGTGTTGTACCTCAGCGATTAAAAGATTTTAGGAAGTAAATTACTGATCGTTCTGTTTTTATTATTTTGTGTATTAGGAAATAACCACAGTGTAAGAAAAATATTCATTCTTTGTTCACTCACACGTGTGACTTTTTTGAAAATTTTGTTTTGTTATCTATTTCCTTTTGCGTCATTTTTGAACTTACATTATTTTTTGGACAATTATATTTACCGCAAATAATTTCGAACTGCATGTAAAAAAAAATAAACTGTGATTTTTCTTTTGGTCGTTTATCAGAATGAATTTTGAAAGCGATTTTTTTAATGTCTTATGCTTAATTCTTAAACAAATGTTCAAACGTAATATATTTTCAGCAAGTAACTGCTTACTGCGTGCAAAATAAAAATTCTAAACCATTTTTTAAATTCATCAGAATGATTTTTATACATAATAATTTTTTAATTTCTTGAAGAGCCAATTTTTACCATTTTATTTTTTGACCTAATTACGTTCTTCCATAAAGAACGTTTATTGACAAGTAAAAAAAGTTTCCAAGCCACGTTATTTTTTATGAGAACGATTTTTGAAAGTGAGAAATTTTTTTCAACTTCCATGCATGTAATTTTTAATTAAATGTCTAAGCTTCATATATTTTCAACGTATAACTTTGATTACGCCATTAAGTGAATTGATTGCATTTACGAAGACATGTAAACGGTAACCAATGACGAATTTATTTTTTTTACACAGGAGAGTACAAGTATGGATGCAAACAGCCAAAGACCAATCGATGAAGACATGTTTCCGGATCATTCACAGGTTAGAATTTTTTCTGTATTCATTCTAAGATAACCAATTTGATGTACATACATGGTTTTCAGTTTCTTGACATACACGAGTGACTAACACATGTTCCGTTTTATTTTTTCGTGTTGATTTTTTAGTTCCCCTATATGGACGAATGTGATTTGATCTTTGATGAAAATCCTTGGCCAGAACAAATTTGGTGACCGTATTTTGGGGATGATGATGATCTTTCGCGACCTGGTCCGAGTGGCTTGCAATCCTCAAATAAGGTAAATATATTTTTTCCAGTACAGTCAGAAGAAAAAAGAACGTTTTTTTTGTTTGTTTTTTTCAGAACGTTTTTATTTTAACATATTTTACCATACTTAATACATTTTATTACAAAAGCATGTATTCCATTTTAACCACTTAATGTTGCGAGACTTTTTCTTGATGAATTTTTTTGTTATTTTTCTATCAGAAACGGGATCGCGATGATGACAACAATGAAGACCTGCCATTCATTTTAATTGAAAAGAACAGGCGACTCAACCAACGCTTCAATGCTGAGCAATCAACTTTCGAGGCGAGAATTGACGATAGCATAAACCATCCCTTAATAAGTGTTCCTGTTGTCGATGCCATGGATGCACTAGGCCATATGTTTGGGGAACTAATACGCCGAACAACGGAGGGGATGGACGGTGGCGATCTGATTAGGTTTTGCTTATTCTCCGCAAAGTTGGACAAGCCTATCAGCACAAGCCTAATGAAGATTCGAGACGTCACTGTGGAAGTTATCTTAGCCCTTATAATGAAGGTCCTGCAGAGTAAGGATGATATCCCACTGGATGAAACATTCCGTGTAAGTATGATGTCCTGCATTTGAATTTCGAGCTTTCAACTTTAAAAGTGTGAGATATATATGTATGTTGCTTTCAACACGAAGTGTGAGATATACTTGTATGTTGCTTTAAAACACAAATTGTTATTTGCAGTGGAATGATATTTCGTAGTGATTTTTTCTACTCGTATATACATATTCTGACCATTTTTTTCTTGAACTTGCATTCTTACACTGGTCTTTTTACATCTTCGTAGGTGGATGTCATCGCCATTCGCCTTCCAAGAGGAAATGGCCGAACGAGATTAATCAATATGGACGCCGACCGTCTGAAAAAAGAAGTGTGATCACTATTCCAAGTGGAACGTGTTGTGCCAGAGCCATTGTAGTGGGAAAAGCCATATTGGATAAAGACCCCCAATTAAAAACTCTGAGGGATAGTAGAAGAGCACTGCAGAAAGCGAAAGCAGAGAAACTGCACTAGGAAGCTGGCGTACCCTTGGACGCAGCGTGCGGATTCGAGGAGATCGTCCTGTTTGAAAGAGTGTTGGATATGCAAGTTTTTGTGGTGTCGTCGGACAACTTTTGTAAGGTGAGTGCAATTTCTTTTCATTCGCTAAAGTTTTCAAACTACATTGAAAAAATTAATAAGCTGTAAGATGATGGCTACTATGCCAAAATTGTTTTGTGGTTTTCATAATTACAGGAAATTATATTCATATTTGCAGTGGAATGATTGCATTCATTTTATTTTTCAATTTTTATTTATTCATACATATATTTTATTTGTTAGGTTATTTATAAGGGTTTGCCTCGACCTCAAAGGATTTACGTATGGCTCCACAGTGGACATTACGATCTGATAACATCAATGACAGGATTCTTAGGGTATGATTACTATTGTGACCTATGTGATAAGGGTTTCAAACGCGGTGTGAAACATAGTTGTGAGAGCCATTGTGGAGTATGCTATTCAAGCAACTGTGCTGTTGGTGTAGGTATCACGTGTCAGCATTGCAACCAGTACTGCCGATCGTCGGACTGTTTTGAAAGGCACAGGTCACTCACTGGCAAACAACGTCAATCGCCTTGCGATCAGAATTACGAGTGCCGGTTGTGCCATAAACTTATTGAAAGAAAAGAGAGGGCTCTCGATCTTCACCGATGAGGTGAGATACAGTGTATTTCATGCAAAAAATTCGTAATCGCCAGTGAACATCTTTGTTATTTGCAGCGCAAGCCTGCCAAAAATGCCAGTGAGAAATATATTTTCTTTGATTTTGAGAGCAGTCAAGAAACTGGCGAGCACATAGTGAACCTGGCCGTTGCACATGATTACCTAGGGAATGAACATATCTTCCAAGGGTATGATGCATTAGAACGCTTTTGTGCGTTCCTCTTCTCTGCCGCACATCGGGGGTATACTGCCATAGCCCATAATATGAAAGGGTATGACGGCCAGTTCGTGTTGGGTTACCTGATTTCGCAAGGTGTTAAACCCCACGTCATTCCCAATGGTTCGATGATCATGTTGATGGAGGTCACACACCTGAAAATCAGGGTCATTGATTCATATAACTTTCTTCCGATGGCTCTGGCGAAGTTCCCCAAGACATTTGGCTTGACTGAGTTGAAGAAGGGGTATTTTCCACATCTATTCAATACGAGGTATGTACTTATTTATGTTTGCTATTGAAAAAAGTTGTTTAAAATGTGTTTTGTCCTATAGGAAAACAACTATCGGTTCTATAACAAACACTAACTCCTAGAAAGAAAGAAATTTTCTGCTCAGAGTTTCCCCTCGACAATTTTCATAATGAGATTTTATTATATTATGAATAATTTTTATGCAAGATTAATAAATGTTGTATTCATTGTTTTCAGGGGTAACAAGGCTATGTTGGTTCTTTACCTGATAAACACTACTATTCCCCTGAAATGATGTCTCCAGAAGGAAGAGATAACTTCCTGAGGTGGTACAACGAGCGGAAGGAAACTGCATTTGATTTTAAGAAGGAAATTGTAGAGTACTGCAGGTAAATGTACAGTTTTTTCGTCGTTTAATACACATGAACATACACACACGCACACACTGATTATTTGAACTTTAAATGAGGTGTTTAATTCATGTCATTTCATAACCCTGTATTGTTTCAATAGGTCTGATTTTGATATCCTCCGCCGTTGTTGCATACAGTTCAGAGAAGAATTCCTGAAGGTGAATAGCAGTACGGATCCCTTCCACTATACCACCATCGCCTCCGCTTGTATGTCTGTATACAGGGCACTTCACATCCCAGACCGTTCTGTAGCCATGGTGCCCTCAGGAGGGTATATCATTCGTATCAATTTTAGCCAGGCCAGTATAGAATGGTTATCTTTTTTGAGCCATTCTACTGGTCTGAACATCCATCATGCTAAGAATGGCTTGGGTGAGAAGAAAATTGCAGGGGGGTATGTCGACGGTTATTGTGAGGAAACTCGAACTGTCTATCAATTCCAGGGTTGCTTTTACCACGGTTGTCCTCAATGCTACGACCCCGATCTCATCGATCCATTAATTAAAACACCTATGTGGTCATTACACAAAAGTTCACAACAACGCAAACAAAAATTACTGGAACAAGGTTTCGGCTGCGTCGAAATCTGGGAACACGAATTCACTGGAATGAGGAAACACAATAAAGAATTACAGACGTTCCTACAAACACATACTGTTGTTTCACGGCTGAACCCTCGTGATGCTTTTTACGGAGGCCGTACAAACGCTAGTCGTTTACATTACGAGGGGGATGCCAAGTACATTGACTTTACGAGTTTGTACCCATGGGTCAACAAATATTGCCCCTATCCTGTAGGTAACCCCCAAATTATAACTGAAAATTTTAAACCAATTGTGGAATATTTTGGCATCGTAAAGTGCACCGTTTTACCTCCTAGAAGCCTCTTCCACCCTGTTTTGCCTTTTAGATCGGGAGGCAAGTTAACATTCCCATTATGCAGAACATGCACAGAAAATAAGCAACAGAACAGGTGTGAGCATAATGAGCAGGAACGCTCGCTGCTTGGCACGTGGGTAACGGAAGAGGTTGGCAAAGCTCTAGAAGTTGGATACAAGATTATTTCCATTCATGAGGTGTATCACTTCGAGGAAAAATCCAACTCCCTCTTCCGTTCCTATGTGGATTTGTTTCTGAAAATCAAACAAGAAGCATCAGGATGGCCTGCTCATTGTGTCTCTGATGAGCAAAAACAAAGATACATTGAGGATTACAAAAAATACGAAGGGGTTACACTAGATATCCAGAACATAAAACATAATCCAGGGATGAGACAAGTTGGGAAACTTTGTTTAAATAGCTTTTGGGGGCGATGGGGTATGCAACCGAACAAAACTCAACTCAGCTTCGTCACTGACCTGGCAGAATTTAACAAGATGCTGTTGGACAAGACACTTCAGGTAAATAATTCATTTGTAAATCTTAATGTAAATAATTCACTTGGAAATCTCAATTCAACGTTTTGTGAAATATTGTGTAACTTCTTTGATGCTGAAACTAAAACCGATTTTTTTTATTTTGACTATTTTTTCCCTCATAGGTCAAAGACGTATATCGGCCAACGGACAATGTTGCTGCCATTGATTGGTGTTACAAAACAGAATTTGTGCCAGAGGACAACCAGGCAAATATTTTCATCGCTGCCTTCACAACTGCCCATGCTCGCCTGAAGCTATATTCTTGGCTGCAAAAGCTTGGCGAGTCCGTGTTGTACTACGATACGGACTCCATCATATATGCAACAGACGGTCAGAATGATCCCCCTACTGGTGATTATTTGGGAGAATTTACGGATGAGCTTGGAGGGGAAATAATCACAAGTTTTGTGTCTGGTATGTATTTCCTTCTTTTCGCGTTGTCATTTTTTTTTTTTGATTTCCTTAAGACTTTTTTCTAAATATTTGGTTCCCTTTTGTTCAAAGGTTTGGCTATTTTTTCTTTCTACTACTTTTAACTTTCGCCATATCTTTTTTTCTTTTTAAGTTTTTAAGTCGTCAATGAATTGTGATTTTGGAATGTATTTTGTTTAAGATATGTAGAGGCCTGAAATTCACTCTTCGTTTATTTTTTTTTTCTTAGGTGGTCCTAAAAATTATGCCTTTACTACTGCTGGTGGGGAAACCTGTTGTAAAATTCGAGGGTTTACCCTGAACTACCAAAACAGCCAAGTGCTGAATTTCGAATCTTTGAAAGCCTTGATCGAGGACTTTAGATGTGACGAAAGTTCAGGTCAACAGCAACCTCTACGAACGAAGACAATGAAAATCGTTCGGGACCCTAAGAAGAGGAAAGTATATACAAAATATGAGAAAAAATTATACAGAATTGTATATGACAAGCGTGTCGTGCACGAGAACTTAAAAACATATCCTTATGGGTATTAAAATAGAGTTATTGCAACATATTTTCTTTTTAAATATTTCAGAAACAGAATAAAACACCTTTGTTTATACTTTGTGTAGTGTTTTCTTTTGCAAGTAATACATGTGACACCAAATTACGGTTTAAGATATTTTTATTTAATAAGAAATCCACTGAATATATTTTTTTGGTTTTGACAGAGATTGACCAACTTGTAATTTTTCTTTTTTAATGAGAAAATATTTATTTTTTTACATATTTCGATGGTAAATTGACTTCTTTAATAGCGTGACTAAATTCAAGAGCTGCTGGAATGGGTCTTTGCAATTTTTTGTTTCTCAGTAAACTGTCCACGAGATCAACAATGTTTGAGTTGGGTAGTACTTTGTCTTTATACACGAATTCTCCATTAGGGGTCCATGAAATAATTTTCGAATTCTTTTTGAAAACGTCTAAAATATTATGAGCATATCTTCTTAAATTTTTAGGTACAGTCTTTAACACATGATCTTCAACATCACTATCTTTTGTTGATGAAACATCAGTTTTAACTTTTTAAGGAAGTTTCCTTACATCAGCTGGTACATCCAAGAGTTTTTCAGATGAGTAATCTTTCGTTGAAGAATTTGTCATAGGCGGATTTAAAAGGGGCACTTGAATTTTTTTATTAAGTACTTGATTATATAATTTAATTTTAACATCAATAGGCTCTTTACTCAGTAAGATTGTCTTCATTTCTTTATCGAGGTCAGACAAAACTTCGTCCGTAGGCACGTGTCTTGAAACTCTCTCCTCAGGGACGAGCACCATTTTCCTGGCATATTCCATCTTATTTGTTTAACAGAGTTGTTAAAACACTCAGAGCTGCAGGTATCAGCACACCTAAGAATCCACCTTTCTGAACCAAAATTCTTCTTTTCTTGAACAAGGCGACTTTTTTATCAGCTAATTTCCGTAGAGTGTGTTTATGTCCACGTAATTTTCCCTTCTGTTGAGGTGAAAGGGGTACATTACCTTTTAAAGTGTTCAAAGCACATTCACTTATGGTTTTGATTCCACTGTTTGACAGTTTTCTTAAAAAAATCTTTCAAGTGTTTTTTAGGACAAATCTTTATCAGACGCAGCTGCTGAATGTGTTGCTCCGATAATGCCATGATGAAGAATAACGAGCTTTATAACGCACTTAAGCTTTTAACCACTCCGCGTATGTGATTGCTTTATGAAGAGCACAATGGTTTTTATCAGTTCGATGATGAACTTGACACTGCACTTGGACATCAGGGAGGTATACCACATTGGGACAACACAGAGCATCTAAGTCGTAAAAGGTGATACCTGTTAACTTTTCCAAGTACTTGCATTTACTTAGTCCTTTGGCACAGAAAATATCAATTTCAGTACAGAAGGAGCGGAAAAACTCTAAAAAAAAATTGTATTCTTCGTTTCCGCTAGCCCATGGAATGTGATGTATATTTCTAGCCGTCCAAAGGCACTGAGCTTTTTCCCTTGGATGCAGTTCGTAAAAGGGGAACGGTGGCAAAGGAAAAACATGAGCTACTTCCCCGGTCTGCAAACAACATGTAGCGAGCTCTTTCACTATTAATTCTCCGTTCTGAAGGAGAAATAATTCTACGTCGACGACGACTGTCTTCATGGTAAATGAGGTGCTAATGCCGTATTTGGTAAACATATTGAGTTTCTCCAGGCAGTATATTGGTGCGCAAGCTCATTTCTTTTGGAGTGTTAGGTTTCAGGTCTATCATTAAGTAACTGAACGCAAATTTCGTAGCGTCCAGATAAACCTCTTGAAAAAATTTCACTTTGTTGGGGTACAGCTGTCTTCCTAAATGAGTCATTTGATTCACATCTCTTCGTGACTTAAACAAAAACAAATAATGAGCATTTAGGAAAATTTCTCTGATTTCTTTGCCTTTATGGAAAACGTTTTGGGTAATAAAAATAACGGATATATTATAGTGATGACTACCCCTTGTAAATAAATGGGTTAGCCTTTTATCTGCTCCATATTCTGCCATCAAATCATCTATAATAAAAAGCGTGTTTCCTTTCAAATAATCCTTGAAATTTGTGGGGATACCGTCGACAAAAGTAACATCAGGTATTTCATCATATAATGTCTGATGAACCCCATAAAACCAAACCACGTGTTGCGGTGATATGTAGATTACTTCCACTTGATGTTGAAGTAAACGTTGCACAAAGTGAGTTTTTCCACAACCCGTGAGACCCGCTATCAGAGCTGTGAAAGGATGATACAGCTTAGCCACTTCCATATTGACAACTAAATGAAATAACAGGAGTCAACACAATTTAAAGACTTGACACTTGAAATAGTTTTAAATCAATTTTTATTATTCATATTCGAAATTTCGGTACAATTCCAAATTTCTTTTGAACAAAATGATAAACACGTACATCGTTTGTTTCACTTTTATAATTAAAATTTTTTACAATGGAATATAAACTTTTCCCGCGACATCTAGACAATAAGTAAAATATACAAAATTGGCCACATACGGCCGTAAACGAACTTTGGAGAGGTACGTCATTAAAATTCACATAGGTGAACTTGGAAACGAATCGGAAAATAGGTCCTTCAAAATATTCTGGGGGATGTCCATAGGAATCGAAAAATTCCACCGTTAATGCGTTTGGCATAAACATGGCCAGCCAGTGTTTTCCGGGACTCCCATACTGATCCGTGTTCACAATGAGGCTGGCTGGGAACTTGGAAATACTTTTAGGTAGTCGGTTGGAGGCAAACACACCGACGAAGGAACGACACGTCACATGATCTTGCTTCAGAATCTTAGTTATTTGCACACTGTTCATTTCTTTTAATTAGCAAAATCACAAAGAATGCTTCTGGACTTGGAAATTTCGATAATATTCTAGAACTCGGCGTAGATCAACACCGAAATGGTTTTTGACAAAGCATTTTTAAATTTGATTTCCATCCTCAAATTTCCTTGATGGATCAAGTTCATATGTCCGCCATCACATAAATCGGGACTAAGATCAAAAGCATACAGCGTGTAACCCTTGGAAAATTCTTCCCGGTCGATGAAAATTCCTCTGTCTTGTCCCAGTTTCTCGGTTTCTTGAAATAGGCTATTGTAAGAACGAACTGTGTTTCCCGTTTCGAAGTTAGGTTCCAGCGGTTTATGAGGAACGGGTTGACCGTCGACGTACACGGCGATAAAGTTGACGTCATAATGCTTGAATTCGAAGGGGTTGGACTTATATGTACCATAAAAGGCATCGTTGTCCACACAGCCGATGACCAATCTCTTTGGCATTTGTCCGAGGAATACGTTGTCTTGTACGAACGACATGCTTCCTTGAGACACGGAATACGCTTTACACAACACACGATCAATGGGATATTTGGAAGGAGATTTTTCTAGAGCTTTGGCATGACCGATCGAAACACCTGGGCTGACTTTTACTTTCCTTACAAAAATCGAAGCATGTTCAATCATGACACTATAGTCGGGCGACTCGGATGACGAAACGAGGCAGAAATCAGGCTTGCTTCGAATCAGTTTGATTTTCACGTCCACTAAATTGAGTAACAGTTTGTTTTGATAAAACAAGTCACAGTGCAAGGTTCCAATCATGTCCAACGTCTTGCTGTCTTTTACGAGTTCGTAGCGTTGATATAATCCTTTGTTCGTTGTAGCACTCGTGGGGTTGATTTCGTTCAGATGCCCAGCCGTATCCTTATAAAAACATTCGCAGGACAAGTAGGTTTTCTTTGCCTCTTCTCCATAATTCAATAGAGTTTCAATATAAGCTCTGTACGGATATGTATTACTTGACTACGAAATCACTCTTTCGTTTAAACTGACGTCGACTTGAGAAAACAGAGAATGAAGAAAGCAGTTGATCGGACCAACGGGCTCTTTGTCAAGCAGGATGGAACGGTCGGATTTCACGATTTTTACTTTCGTGTATAGCTGAGTCGAAGATAAGTCCATGTATTCTTCACCACTCCCAGAAATATTGAATTCAAATGGGCCTCCATCCCTAATGTTGGCTAAAGGATGGTATTCAATCCATTGTCCTTTTTCTATACTCGTTTGCGTGGGCGGTAAAGCAAATAAATCCAGTTCCGACTTTAAACATACGGATGAATGACTGCGAATGAGAGCCATGGTTTAGAGATCAAAAATGTCATGTGTTGCCCTCTTGGCTTTCTTTGAAGAAATGATGTGTTTCTTCGTCTTTCTCTTACTTTTAACGCCCCCACCCAGCATTTTCTTGACTTTGTTAGCTGCTTTGTCGGTGAGTAGTTGTCTTGCTTCTTTGGCTCGTTGTTTGGCTGCTATCTTCACGTCCTTGCCTTGGATGACGTCACTGGCGAGATCCATTCCTGTACGTAGAACTTGTTTTCCAAGAGTTTAGGCGCCTTGTTTGAATAACGGCACAGAAGCTCTAAATAACGACCTAAACAATCCTCCAAGTCCATAACCTTTCTGTAGTGGTACACCTTGGAAATAGGATAAACCTTTTCCAGTTTGACTTACGTAATAATCCTCGAAGGATTTCGTACAACAGTAGTACCGCTCATACATGATCACAGATGCTTGAGACGAAAATGAAGTTTCACGATCGCTCTCCCTCGTTCAAATGGCACTAGCTGACCTGTATGATTCCTTATAACGATTTCGATGGTTTGAAAACCTTTTCTTGCGAGAGGCAAATAGTGAGGTCGGTCGTACAAAGCGCTTTCCATATCTCCATCTTCTCCGGTCACTTTAACAATGCGAAGGAGAGGTGCATACATGTCTCCCACAGGCTGAGGTTCTACAATATCGCTGTATACGTATAACAGAGAAAGCGACGAGTTGAGGTCGGCTACAAATTTTCCATGAATCGTGAGATCACTCCCTTCTGTTGCCGAATATAATCCGGGTTGGAAACCTAGAATTTCAGCAATCCCGGGATACAACTCCAGCTGAGTACCATTCATTAAAGCTGTTTTGACACGCCTCGTGGTTTTATTGTAATACATGGTAATTTTTTTCGTCCAGTGATAGGACATGGCTTTCACTACCTCGCTCACCGAATCGTAATATCCTACAGGAATTTTTCCCGCTTTCAGCTGACCTGAACCAACATCGTAAGCAAAGGAATTCGAGTTAATATTCACATTGAACCAGGAATGAGGGTAGATGAGTTCGACGAGTCCCACTTCCCAGTCCCCATTCAGTTCGATCAGTGAAGGAAGACGAGTAACAAAATGGGATATTTTATTGTCAGAAAAGTAACCCAGAGAGCTATCGCTGGGTAACGTCAAATAGAAACTCATCTTGCATACTGAACGTCGGAGGTAAGTACTTGAACTTTTATATGCTAACTAAATCGTTCGATGGTATCCATGCATTAAACTTATCAGGGTAGCCTTTAAATTTAACAAAATACTCATATTTGTTTTACCGTTTGCGTTTCTTCAGAACCATTTCGATTGGATAGTGGTCATTTTTTTTAACTTTTTGCAGTTCTTCGGCATAGAAGGTGCCATCAATGTCTTCTCCCAGTAAATCTTTAACTTGATATACTGGAGGTGATCTAGCGATGCGTCGGGAAACATTAAATAACTCCTCTGACCAATTCTTTTCATACCCCTTTTCGAACTGTAATTTGGTTTTAGATAACCTCACGGTATCACCTATATCGAATTTATACACTGATTGATTTTCAGTTATATCGCCATATAAGTTATTCCACACAATCTTTTGGTTTTCGAGACTGACATTTACTGGTTCCATCTTAATACTTCGATGATATGTTGCATTATAACTACGTACCAATTTCTGTAATATATTGATATATGTATGCGTGTTTCGACTTGTAAAATACTTCTACATTTTTGTTTTTAGAGTTCGATTAAACCTTTCTATTACACTCGCTTTTGTCTCATTTCTGGTAGTAAAGAAATAGACGTCGTTTTGTTTTAAGAATCTCTGAAATTCTCGATTTTTAAATTCAGAACCTTGGTCAGTTTGCAAGTTTAACGGTTTGCGTTCTTTAAATATTCCCTTGAACACTTTTATCATGGATGCCCCAGTCTTTTGTGCCAGAGGAACACACCATGCATATTTTGAAAACACGTCAACGCATGTTAATACATATTTATTTCCATTATTGTATTGTTTTAGACTGGTCAAGTCGACTAAATCGGCCTGCCACTGTTCATCGATTCCCCCCACAATGACTCTATTTCTCTGAAAATGCCTTCTGGCCGGTTTGTGAAGCGTGTAAGTTTTCTCCTCATTTAGCCACTCCTCGATTTTTTTTTCTTTATTTTTCCGTTTACAGCACGGTACAAAGCATTTACTCCACCGAAACTTCCCGGCTGATCTGGATCTAGATAAGTCTTTTTCAAGAGATCGTGATTCTCCAATACAACAACTGATTTGAATACTTTCAACGGAAACAGTAAAACTCATGCTTACACTAAAACACAGACAGCTGAAATGACACAAAATGGTACTTACATGTGATTTTATTGATACATAGGGTCTTCCAAAATGTACAGATTTTTAGCACTTTCTATTGCATCACAAAAATTCAAGCAATTAAAAAAAAATCAAATAAGTGTTTTTCGACATGAAAAATGAGTTATTCACAAATTCATGGGCAATCCATTTTAGATCTAACTTGGCTACGGCTTTATTAAACAATGCACGCACTTTACCTTATCGAGTTGAAAATTCACAGGCATGTCCTAATCCATGGCGATCTTCAATTTTGCACAAAAGGCAGTTGATCAGTCCATCGATGGTTGAAACAATGTTATTTTTTAACACATGCCTAAGCGTCTTCTTCAACACAAATTCCCCATCTACGGAATCAACACTGCTATGTCCAGTTTTTTCAGCCTCGTCGAAAACGATCTTCTGAAAGGACGATTCAAACATTAGTTGGTGAATGCTTGTCCTAATATCATCACTATATTCATTGAGTTTTTCCCATTGGTCTTCGGTCAGGGGTATCCGGTTACGATATGCTGATAGGAATCCGTTGTTCACACCAATGCATTGAATATGCAGATGATTCACGTTGTTTTCTTTGTACGTTTTCAGAAACAGTTGCTTGACAATGCAGTGAGTCAAGTCTGAGTCAGCGGGCATGATGAACAACATCGTTTCAACGAAGTGTTCCCACAGATACGGCGTCATCACCAGTCCCCGTGTAGTCGGGTAAAAATGCAAGTCATCGCATTTGTACACACGAAGATGCACTTTGACACGGTCTTTAAAATCGGTAACAACAGCAAACACATCAGCTCCGAGATGGAAGTGATGACTGGGTATGTTACTCAAGGTAAAGCCCTTAGAGGAGCTTTTGTTTAAAGAGGATGCCACACTTTCTACAGAACTCATCTTTCCAGAAATATCGTCGTAACTACGCTTCATAATGGATAGACACAACAGACTGAGTAGAGACGTCTTAAGCGCTAAGAATCCTACAACGAAGTGAAGAATATCCAGTTCAGGTTCCTATCGAGTGCTTTCGTCAACCAATAAGACAAGAGACTCCTCCTCCCACGTCATAAAATGGCCACTAAGAAAACAGTAAGTTCAAAATGCAAGTTCGTTCATGTGCAAAACATGTACATATTTGTTAGCATGATTCATACGCCCTCCTCATGTGCTCATTCCTAAAACGACCAACAGATGGCGCTGCAATCATCCTCCGTCATTGTGGTGAAACACGTGTATTTGTAAAAATCTTGTCCGTACTTGTTTGAGTGAGTCATACGCCCTCCTTCCTGTATTCATCGTAAGACGGCCAACTGCAAATCCCCTCAGGCAGTCTTCCCCCATACGCCACCACATGTCTTAATCCTTTCGACCAACCCCACCAACGATTTGGTGGCCGAATCGGTAGAGCATTTGACTTCCACGTAAATGGCCCGAGTTCAAATCCAACTGGTTCCAAACCTCGTCGTCGCTTTTTTTCGATAATAAATCCACGGTTGAAAAACAAATTCCCGAGTCCACTTACAATTAAATTTACCACCATCACCCGAAAAAACAGATTGGGAAATTCCAAAAAATAAAAATGGCGGAGAAATTTCGCAGAATTAAAAATGGCTTCGTCAACATCGACGTGAAGGTGACGTCATGCAGTAAAAAAAATGGCGGACACCAAAGCCCACCGTTGCCACCGGAAGAAAAGTTCCCCCGTGGATGTCTACGGGAAGCGCATCCGTGACGTCACTTCCGGAAGTTGACCACGCCCACTTGTGACGTCACTGCCGCCGCCCAAGTCCTCCCCCTTCTACTCATGTGTGGTGATTAGCATTTGCTTTGTTGCCTTGCATTTGCAAGCATTACTTTCTTTCCAACCAAATATACCAGGTTGAACCGTTCAAAAATAATGTCCTTGTTGTATTCTTTCGCATTTTCGTTCATAATAAATTTGAAATTGCAAATCGAGTAGTTAAGCATAGTGCTCACGAGTTTTTCATTTGAGTAATTTCTTGTCAGTTGCCACAGTCGCAATGATGTTTTCAATACAATGCTACTATGAAGTGTACTATGCGGAAAACCTAGACTCAGGCAACTGGTGAGCTTTCTGTTGCCACGAACTACATGATCTGCACCTTACCAAAAGACACAGCTTTTCTGGTGTTTGTTTAGTAAATAATTGCATAATTCGAATTCTGAATCCCAGTATAAACGTAAAAGATACTCATATGTAAAATATTGAATATATATTCAACAACACAACCTTTTTTCTGCAGGTAATATGAGGGATACGTAATAAATTGCTAAAGCAATATCAACAGAAATCTTATGTTTTTTTCACTGTCGGGCTTTAATGTAATTATTAATCGAAATCTCTTAAACTACAAAGGATCGGGCTTTAATGTAATTATTAAATTATTCTTCCTGAACTACAAAGGATCGTTCTGTTTATGCAGGTCTTTAAGGGCTAACTGCGATACAGCCTGTTATAAACTTGTTTTATGTAAGCACAAGACTTCTTTTCCCGTCAGTCTCTAGTAAATTTCGTTTTCCTTTCTTATGGTTGCTTATGTTTCTTTTTTCCCAGGTATTGATTTTGCCGTACGTTCAACATAAGAAAATCCCTAAATTTTTTTTCCAATCAAGTAAGAAGATATGGTACATTATGTAATTTCGAAGATTTTGGTGTACTTCCGTGATATTATTTTCTCCAAGAAAAAAACAAAAGAAAAAAAACATTTTCAAGTGAAACCGCCTAAAATACGATGCCCATAAGGTAATTTATTTTGTACGGATTTAATACGTGTATTGTAAAGTATAGTTTACATTAACAATCTTTATTTTTAAATTCCTTGACTAAGAAGGATAAAAATATCAGTATTCGATTATTTCTGTGTATAAGGCATTGTTACTTCTGTTATGCCGTATTTCAGGATTTTATTGTTTGAATTCTTAGAAAGCATAACGTACTTTCTCGAAACTGATAAAAACAGAAATTATGAAACAGAATTAGGTGTCTGTACTATCTACAAGCCTGGAACGCCACTGTTATCTCCCTGAGAATCTTCAGCACACAGCAGTCAGCAAGTTTTGCTTCAAGGGCAATGCAGGGGTATGTGTCGCACTTAAGAAATAATTTCTCAGCACACAGGTAAAAGCTTATAGCTTATTTTTTCATCTTTTTATCTGTCTGATCTAACCTTTGTCGATATCTAGTTCTAAACTTTGTTAATATCAAAATTTGTTTACAAAATATTGTAATACAAAACCGTCGTCAGTTAAGTTTTCACGTACGGTCTCAGCGTAAGGAGTAAGTAGAGGTTCCGAAAAAACTATTCGAGATGGCGCAGCAATGAATGGAGAAGAAAGTCTTATAACCGCATTTTCTGCACCTGTACGTATACGGGGCTGCATAATGTAATTTTTAGGGAGTAAAATTGAACAATGACACAGTTGGTTAGCCAGTTATTAACAATGGATGCCGGGATCTGAGGAACGTTTTACTATAATGAAGTCCCAGTCAAGATACACACCATTTCCTCTGGTGAACACCGAACTACAAGCAACGTTACCATTATTGCTGCGGACACAGACAACTTTCAGACATACTAACCGCTTCACCGAAAAGGACAACAACATGGCCTCAAGGGATCCAGACCATTAATGATGTCTGTCTTGGAGGACCCCGGAGCCCCATTCGATCGATTCTCCCTCTAGAAAACAATGTGTCCTTCCTGTAGGTGTTTAGTCAGGTTTGACCTACCAGAAACAAAACACAGAAACGGCTCAAGTCACCGCATCTTGGTCCTTGTCCCCAAAAGTTTATAATTAAATCAAATTTCCACTGAATTATATGAAATAGATTCATTGGTAAAATCCCGATTCTTCCATCGCTCAACAAAACAAACAAACTACAGTTAAGAGACTGCCGGAATCCATTCCAAGAAATAACCAAGGCATTAGGGTAAGCAACCACTTTCGTACGGACCAATCATCCGTGTGTACTATATTCATTTTACCTTGTTCTGGTCATATTAGTTAGCCAAGACGGTTGAATATAATTTGGAATTATAAAGGATTACCATTTACCCTTTGTAATACATATTTCCTGGTCTTGGGTTTAGTCTGACTATTTTTGTAAGCGTGCGTTATTTTTTTTTAATATTTTTAAATAATTACATATTTACAGTTTTTGTAAGTATATTTTCTTTCTTGTATTCTTTATTTCCTTTCTTTCAGACAACTGACCTGCATTTTAGACATATATTGAAAAAGGAGGTCTTCAACACATATGGGGGAACTTTCGTTAATTATTCTTGGAATACTACGCAGTTGTGTTCCTAGTAGTACGGTCCTAGTGTTGCATTGGAATTGTTTTGTAAAATGTCCTGCTTTTTAGGAAATTTTTTATTTTGACCTTTCTATCTCATAGAGAGTTCCTCGTATATTTTTAGTACGACTTTTAATCCGTTCTTATAGACAATTCGTTTATCACGGGTTGCGAACAGGAAGTCGCCATGGCAACCAGACCTGTTTTTACGAGAAAACAAATTGACAGCTTAGAGCAATGGAAGAAGTACTTATGTTTTGCCATCGAACATGGTAAGAGCCAATAGCAATCTACTCCTAAAACCTACCAATATGAAAATTCAGTGGAGGTCTGATGCAATAAAATAAAGGAAAAACTATTAATATCCTTATGACAATTATTGGAAAATTAAAGTATTTAAATTTATATTTCCAATAAAATACTGAGAGCATTTGTTTTTATTTCATTAAAGTTTTTGTCCTGATAAAAATTATCCTATGATGAACATTAGCAGATAATTAATTCGTACAGTATTTTTTTTTTGCTTACAATGAGTGGCCACTTTATTATGACCACCTGACAGTTTTAAGCAAATGAGCTATGGCTGCACGCTGTTGCCGCCAGAGGGCGAGGCTAGTATAGAAAGAGAAAGCTTAGTGCTTTTTTTAGTGACGAGATGGCTAAAAGATGCGATTTGACGGACTTTCAACGTAGGATGATTGTAAGACCTCGGAGCAATGCAGCGAGTATCACCGAAACTGCTGCATTCGTGAAATGTTCCAGAGCAGCTGTTGTTAAAGGGTTTAAAGACTGGACTGTCAGCCAAAAAAACAGGGTCTCTACGTGCAACGTGTGGTCGTCATCGACTAGTGACTGATCGGGCGGAACGGATAGTATCCAGACTGGTAACAGACAACAGAAGGGCAACAGTGCAGCAAATTACAGACCATCTTAATCAAGGATCCCCTCAAATGATCTCTGCACGCACTGTTCGCCGTACACTACAGCGGATGGGATATGGCAGCCGAAGGCCTGTTCGAACACCTTTGGTGTCTGCAGTTAACTAGAGAAAACGTCTCCAGTTCGCACAGGAGCACAAGTATTGAACAGTCGATAATTGGAAACAAATTATGTGGTCCGATGAATCACGTTTTCAGTTGCACCATGCCGATAGCCGAATGAGAATTTGGCGAAAACAGCACAAAAGCATGGACCCCAAATGCCTTGCTACAAACCTTCAAGCTGGTGGAGGCAAAGTTATGGTTTGGTGAAAGTGTTCCTGGCATACTTTGGGCTCTTTAATACGTGTTGATCAACGTCTGACTGGCACATCATATGTAAACATCGTTGCGGACCGAGTGCATCCTGTCATGTGGATGGTTTATCCCAATGGCGATGGCTACTTTCAACAAGATAATGCGTCCTGCCATAGTGCTCGTATTGTACATGATTTGTTTCAGGAACATGCCAGTGAGTTTACTTTGCTTAGGTGGCCTCCACAATCTCCAGATCTCAACCCCATTGAGAATTTGTGGGATGAAGTTGATCGAGCCATCAGACAGCTGGATCCATCACCCTGCAATCTCACACTCCTGGAAAGTGCGCTTCATCAAGCATGGTCTCTGATTCCACAAACCACCTATCAACATCTCGTGGAGTCCATGACATGAAGAATCGACGCAGTATTAAAAGCAAAAGGTGGCCCAACGAAGTACTGAGGGAGTGATCATAATAAAGAGGCCACTCAGTGTTTAATCTTGAATTTTAGGTCATCTGCTGGGGGCATGGAGATTTCTAAATCTCAGATTTAATTACGCAACAAATATTAGCATATATTACTAGTTCTTTTTGATATTTTAATAATTTCTAGTACTGATTTTCAGGTTCTGAATTTAAGAAATGCTTATTACAGTACGTCAACATGTATGTATTACTAGGAAGACTCATTCGTGTCAATGAATCTCCCTGAAAACCACGATGGAATCAAGGGGTTTCGGCGAAATGGAAGTACCAAACCAAAATGATGAACCAAAAGAAAAATAATATGGTTGGAACAATATATAACCTTACGAAAATATAGAAATATTACTGAGAAAACATTCCACGAAGCACGCAAATACAAAATTTAAAACTCATTCGCAAATGAAGAATCAATTAATCGTTAAAGGACACCTCGAAGTTTCATATCTCATACCTGGGTCCCAAGACCCTTTTTTATGACGGGTATAGAAAATCGGATGCAGGAACGAAGTTCCCTGTGAGGAAATCGGTAAAAACAGCTAAATGATGGAAAATTAGGCATTTAGGAATATATATGACATCCCGTTAAAAATGAGGGGGTTCATAAATTTTCCTACATACTTACGTGTGCTGTTACACCGATATCGAAAATATAGAAAAAAATGTCACAGTCTGCTGGCAAAAAAAAAAAAAGTCTTTGAAACGGCGGAACCTAAAAGGAAATGAAAAGAAATACTGCAAAAAAACCCACGAAAATGTCAAGACATTAGAACATAAAACACCCGTTTTTCCAAACGAAATTATAATATCTCTGAACAAAGATATAAAAGGAAGAGCTGGACTCTCACAGAAGAAAAAGTTTGCTTCCGGAACAAAATGTATGAGACTAAATTCATTCCAAATTTGCCGCCCCGGTGGCGCAGTGGTCTAAGCGATGGCCTCTGATTATTCGTCCAGGAGGGGTCCGGGTTCGAATCCCGGTGAGGCTAGGATGTTGTGTTTGTCTTACGCCACTGGCTCTCTCCCTTCCCTGGAACCAGTGGCCCTAAATTAGGGACGGGCGACTGCTTATAGTCCATTGAGTTGCTCACGGTGGTCGTTAAACCTTCAAAAAAAATTCCAAATTTATTATTCCTTGTTTAGACTGAAAGAAGCTAAGACATCAGTCATAAGCGACAAAAAGAAGCTTGGCATGTGTTCGCCAGACGGCGCCACGTCGATGATGGTTAATGAGATTATCGCAGATCGAAGTTGGAAAGGTGTCAAAGTTCGAATGAAACGTGATATTTGACAGAAAAGATTTAGGAGTCCGCGCTAACGTGTGTCATTTACTGGCCGCTGTGAAAAATACTGCTCGTGAGTTGTGTAATTATCTCATTTCGTGACTATTTTGGCTGGCCTTTAAAAGGCCCTGTGTTAATTTTGTCCCTATACTCCGAAAATGTATTTTGATGAAAAAGATATGTTTCTTAATGAATTGGCATGTGCCTATCTGGCATAATAAATTAATTAATTACGTGAGTTTAAACCAATTGATTACGTGCTTGAGAAAAACTGTCTAAGCAACAGCTCAAAACAATGTTTTGAGGAAAGACTACAGTTCTGTCGGAATGAGCATTCCAGGCTATGGCATGATAAATGATTTTTTGATATCCTTTTACTAGTTTGTGTTTGAACGCACGTCAATAACTCTTCACACCTTAAGTGCGGGCCACTGTAAGGTGATCAACAAATAATTAGTAGTTGAGTGTTAGATGTTGAAATCTTTAGCTTGGCAGGTTACGATAGGCGGCGGCCTACTGATAGGTCATGACTTCTGACTGTGCTCAGTAAAATATGGCGTTCGAAACAAAGAACTTACAGATTCTCGCTAAAAAACACAGGCTCAAGAAACAGACCCGAACAAGCAGTTACTAAGCAAGAAAGCGCTCGCCAAAGTGAGAGCTGAAATGCTGCCGTCTATTTACTGATTTCTAATCAAAGTAACACGCAAATAGTGGTCCAGGGTAGGAAGTATAGCCTAAAGTAATATGCAATAGAAGAGTTTTCGGGAACGTGGCTTTTTCGGAGATGTAGCGTCCCCAAAATCACTGCTTGAATAGACATGCATCAAAAATCAATCATTGCCAGAATAAATTGATTCTGACGTATACAAATTTGAAGCAAAGTGTCCCTGGAGTACGTTATCGATGCAGTAAATTTTATTTAATTCTGCGAAGTATGTGGCAGAAGACATATAGTATATCCTCTGTAGTACCATGGCAGACATCCGCTTTATTTATTTTTTTTTTTTTTTTGGAGGGCTTGGTGATGAAATTTTAATTTCCCTAAAAGTGATTTGATGTCATTATTCCAAATTGTGGTAAAAACTCTATGAAATATTAAAAAACGGATGAATACTATTTCTTTTAAATCGGATTCGGATTGCTCTCAACATTATTTTAGTAATACGTAGATATCCGGTTACAACTTTAATATTAAAGAACGTTTACTCTATCGCTTGTACCTCCTTCTGGTGACTTGCGTGACAGTTAAAAATAATGCGGTCTTCGGTTCTAATGGAGTAACATATTTTTTTCTGGTTCGCTTAAACGTCTCGTGTTTATTTCACCAAATGTACACTGCGGAATGGAATGCAGCATCTACTTATCAACAGAGGCCTATTTGTGTCTTTCGGGTGCTACGGTATTGCAGAATTGATGAAGTTAAATTCGTTTCCGCAAATATTTGTCAGTTGATGCTTCCAAATAGCTCCAGCTCATTAGAGTATCTGATGCTCAAACCTGAGTTTCTCACACCTGTACTCCTCCTAGCGAAAGCGTTTTTAAAAATTTAAATGGCTAAGTTTCCTTTTGTTGTTAAATACCAGAAATAATATTTTAAGCGCGTGTTGGTGTACTATAAAATGAAAATAAGAATTTTAATACTTCACTTGTGTACACTTTATTTTGCACATTACTGCATTATTTTTTGATTTGCATGAACGTGAGTGTCATGTTTTCATATAAAGTGTTTTCTGGGTACGTTTTCAAGTGCAAGTGAATGCTTTTTTCTATCAAAGAAACGTCCAAGTTGCTCAAACGAACTTGTCCTCGTTATCCCCTGAAACAGGTCTTGGTCCAATATAAATCAGAAAACCTTCCTTCACAAATTCCAGTAACTGATGGAAACGCAAATATTAGTTTTCTTAGCTTGTAGACTTCACCAAAGACATCGTCTAATTTATTCAATTTCCAGTATCAAGTATCAAGAAAACTATAGTACCTTTTTTTATGAAACGGCAAAAGAGTCAAAAATTAAAATAACCTAAATTAAGAAATTAATTTTATGTGAGGTATCGAAACCTAAATACAAAACTGGGAAATTAATTATTGCAAAATAAGCAAATGGAAAATATATAACATTAAAATGTATTTTGGGTAAAATTAGGTTAGACTAATGAAATTCAGAATGTAACAATATATTTCATCGTAAAATAAAAAAACAAAAATTCCAAAATATTAACAACTGATGCTGATTCATCTGCCATAAATAATTTAATGATATTAAACAAATTTTTCCATTTCTGGTGAAGGTTGGATCCCAAACTTTGTGTTCTTCAGCAAATACCTTAACAGGATTCAGGGTCGTCCTGTCGGAAATTTATTGCAAATTCCTATTACTGATGCAGTTACAATTTGAAGCAAAAATTTGGCTGAGGTTAAATTATGTCATGAAAAAATTTGACCCCAGCTAGAAAAAGCAAATAGTATAAGAAGGAACAGATTACATTACTAAGAATTTTTGTTTTGCAAAAAATATCGAAATTTTGAATACAAAACTGAAATAAACCATTTTTAAATCAGTCAAAAGCTCAGTAATAATTAGGTTGTGGTTTACAATTATTATGCATTTATTATAATAGAGATTTCTTTCAAGGGAAGGAAATAAGATCCATTACGATATTTGGTTACACATTTGATTTGAAAAAAAAACATTTTAAATATTATAATTATAAGATTTTTCTCTGTTTTGTTTAGAAGATAAAGATATCGTTCCGACCGGAGGTGCAAATTGATTTTCAATCCGGATTCTGTTAAGATATTGCGGGTGAAAATTACAGCATTAACGACTTTGCAGTCATTTTTCAAAATTGATAAAATCAGTTAAACGAAAAAGGGTGCCGTTTAGCACACAAGCACAGATTTTAATTTAGGTTACTAACGTAATCAATAGAATTAACAAATTATTATTTATGGTCACTGATTTTGGCTTTGCTTGCTTTCTCGCAATTTGGCATTTCACCAGGCAGCACTGTTTTAAGCCAGTCAGAGTTCCTAATGAGAAAAGGATGTTTTGAAAAATTTCGCTTTTCCTCTTCTTGTTTACGGCCAACACAACATAATTAAAGAACTACTTACTGGAAATGGGTAATTCTGTAGGAGCGCCCATCCTGGACCTAACCAACCGCACAGCGTTGGAGTTTTCTGAAGGAGACACACGCTCTCTCTCTCTCTCTCTCTCTCTCTCTCACACACACACACACACATGGAGAACACCGTTTTCCAAGACGTCCGTTGAGAAGGTGGTGATCTTCGCATGCAGATTAGGCACCGCTTTGGTCAGCGGACGGAATTTTTGTTCAACTTCGCTTAATGCAAGGTTAACAATGTTCAGGTATAGTATCTGGATGCTTTCCTGGCGATAGTTGCTGCGGCATCCAGCGTCCGCAAAAACACTCCCTCTCTCTCTTTAGCTCGTGTGGTTACTTTCTGTTTATGCTCATTTTACTTCTCTTTGACGCTGCTTCTGCTATGGCGTAGCCGCAGCTCACTGGAAAAATCTGCGGTTCTTTCTGTTTCTTCTATTTCACTACCTAGCTCGTATGTATATCAGGCAAGAAAAATGCAATCTCAGTCTTTCTGTATCAGTTTTGCAGAGGCTGCAAAGCTTTTCCGAGGTATATTTCCTCTTGAGGGACCTGCGTGATCCCCTTTTTTGGTACATCTGGTCTTTTAGACGGTACCAACCAACTCACCACTTTCTCTCGTTATTCGGCTTCTCTGTAGCGCTGCCTGTCACAATAAAACCCTGAGAATTAGTTATCGCCGTCTGGCAATCACGGGCCTGTCTAGGACGCTGTCGGCAGAATTCCACACGCATGCTGTCCTGGAAGGAAGGGTCCTAAAAGGGAATTCCGGTCTTAGGGTGTGTTTTCTGCGTTAACTTTGGGTTCTCTGAAATTGCCTCAAAATGCCTTTTTTTTCAACAAATAATTTCTTAACAATATTATCGTTCAATGGAGATTACAGCTCAAAATTGAAAGTAAAATGCATGAAGAAAAGCGTTTTATTATATTATTCTATTCTAACATTTTTCGGGAGCCAATTTCTGCCCTTCTTCGTCTGTCACTTCACGTCTTAGCTGGAAATGAAATGCAATATAAGTGTGTTTCTAACAATACGATTTTTTTTCTGACAAAACACTCATTGTTTTAAAAATAGTGCTTGCAATTCGCTGCAGTAGTGAAGTACGCTTGGGCGTGAAATAAACCCTTCTCGTTTAAAATACACTACTGATACGGTAATTTTTGTATGCACTCGTAAGTTTTCGAAAAGTGAATAAATGAGAAAGTGAAATGCAGAAACACATTAACGTTTCTTTGCTTAACGGTAATAAGTCCACGTGCTTTCTATTCTCTTACAAAATGTTGGCCACTCCCCAATCAAAATTTGCTACTCTGTTGACTGAAAGTATGATCATCTATATTTATGGAAGGAGATGTTGTGACGACGACATTCCACACTATATCGCTCAGTCATGGAGGCCATTATTATTTTGAACGGTGGTGTATCGCGAACAACCAGAGAACATCGGTAATAATTAGCCATGATTTAAATAAACGCACCATAGGCTACGTCATGACATTTTACTGAGCATGTGCTTTTCTCACAATGAACGTCACAAACTGTCTTCCGCTAATGTCTATACGAGGTGTAAGCCTGACTCTTGCACCCTATATGTCATTACATCTGAGGAAGAACCTTACAAAGTTTCGAAAGATCTTATGTGTTTTTTTAAACTTTTAATTTTAAGAGTAAAGTATTTTAACTGCTATGGCATTTATCTTATCGACTCGTGTCTCATCAGGTTATGAAGGTCGTGCGTAGGCGGATATATTGTGAATTTTGAGTTCAGCGTATAAGAAAATCTTTGAAAAACAAGAACGGACCTCAAGAATAACCGGTATTTTGTCAGCTCCTAAATCGACAGAGTCTTCTGTCTACGCAAGCAAGAACTGCTATTCAGAGACCGCTGTGAACCGGAAAATTCTAAAAATGGAAGGGATTGCTTTTCTAATACAGCACATGTACAGTACAGACTTTACGTGCTATCCCTCATTTCTATTGAAATATTTTTTCGAACAAAATCATAAAAAAAACCTTCTTTCTGCGGTTCTGTTTTTGAGAATTTGGTTGCAAATGTGCACTACCATACCGATGTGAAATATAAGAATAAAGTAATCTCTCTATCTCTCTGCTTTCATTTTAATCGCTCTATGCATTTTAAGATTCTTTGAGCGCAAAATCTTCACTGCAGATCTGCTGTTAAAAATATACGGCTGTGCTCTATGACTTTTTGCAGGCAATGCTTTTGATTATTAAAGTGTGGAAATTTATTATCATGCGCTTGATATTAATTATGACATTTTGTTAGTTTGCGTTACTTCATATGCTTCCCACGGTAAAATTCTGGTAACAGTAACGAAAATGTCATCCTTCGCCCCTGATCGGTAACCACATCCAACTAAAAACAAAAGGTTTTCACGAAAGACACAAGCGAAGTCATACAATTATCCAGTAAAATGAGCTCGTCGTTTGAGCTTTTTTCCACATAAAGTTAGGTTTTTTAAAGCGAGTTTTCAGAAAATTAATAAAGAAAGAAGTAGCGTAAAAGATAGTGCATTAGTCCCCGGTAGAGAGTAATCTGCGTGTCCTCTAAAAGTACGCAATTTTCGCAGTGCTTTTCACACAACATGGAAGTCAGTTACAAAATACTTGTTGTTCAATCGGATTTCGTGACCCCGTTTTCACGTAAAAATAGCTTTTTTGCTGATTAACGGCATAAATCTGCGAAAGAAAAAAAATGCAAATTGTATGCGAGATGCTGTATGTAGCGAAGAATATTGAAAGCCAAAAAAATGTTAAGGTATATCTCTAATTTAACTTTCCTTTTTGAGTTACTGTTTTTATGAAAATTGTTGTTACTCCCTATATATATAACTTAAAACCACATCGACTTTTCCGGATTTCTTTGTATTTTTTGGCAACGACTGACAGTACATGGAATGTAAATAAAAAACCACGCCAAGTGTGTGGAAAGAGGTGTTTGTGGTAGTAAAAAAAAGAAGATTTAGTGTTTGAATTTAGATCGGATGTTACACTGATGATCAGTACGCTGCGCAAATTTTATTCGTATACGAGATTTCATATTGCACTGTGTAACATATATTTTGTTCTTAGTTAGTAACTATTATTTGCTGATTGCTTATACCTACAAAGTACAGAAAATGTCTATTATTCCCCACAAACATTGCTATTGTGACCAGAACAGTGATATTATGGAATTTACTTATTTCCAATGAGGAAACGTGCAAATTAGCGTATTTTCGTTCATATAAAGTGAAAAAAAGAAATGTGTGAATTAAAGTTAACACATATTTATACTACAATTATATAAAAATGACAACACAATATTTAGAAGTAAACAGTTTTTCGAAATTTACGACTTTACTGTAAATCACTTTCACGAATCAGTCCCTAAATATAGTCTCCCACGATGTTCTCGTTAAAATCACCTTGGTAACAACGTCCAAATCAGTATATCTTGGTGGAAGAGGTCGCCTTGCTTCTCTGAACAGTCTCCCTATGCTCCTCAAGAATTTTTCAAGATGAGCATCAAAAGATATGCACTTTGACAGATATCCTGCAACCCATTGTTTTCTAGGTCATCACCAGAGCCTCAACCAGTTCCACATAGTTTCCGGTCATGTGATTGCACGGGAAGCCCCTAACAACTGCGGCAAAGCTGTTCCTTGAGGTTTCTTCTTTGTAGTGAGCATATGTGAGGAATTCCTTGCAATGCAGTATCTTCGTTATCTATGATCCGACGAAGACACTGGCTTTAAACGTTGTCTCAGATAGCTTAGGGAAGAAGTATCGCAGGTACTTAAAGGTTACCGACTCTTTACCTACAGCTGTGAGAAATTATTTCATAAGGCCACGATTAATGATTGATGGATGGAGCCCTAAGCTCCGTTTTAATATAATCTCAAGTGGATTAGAAGAACTGTACTTCAAAAAATTTGTATATGTATCTTTTTTTTCATAAAACGTCACGGTGAGGTAACTGAGATAGGAGTTTCGATAGGGTAGACCTAAAATTGTAGATCCTCATGTCAGATGCAGCTTCAAGTTTCTTTCTACATTTTGCTTTGTTCTTGTATAATTGTTGTATAACATCCGTCCTACACAAATAATCTGTAGCAAAAGGAAGCAGCACTCCAATTGTACATTTATCCACATTAGAGTCCCATTCATTTGGGTGCTTCAAAATTATTCAGAGAAACGTAGTTACATTTCTATTTAAATTCAGAGTCAGATATTAAGCCAATCAGCCTTTAACGGTTAGAAAAATCTGTCCTCCTGTCGGAACTTTCTGAGTAAGATCTGTCTTTTTTTTCTTTTTCAACAGTTTTGTGGAGTGTGGAAAAACACAAATGTTGTTGTAATACGTTCCGTGGTGTACACATCCACGACAAACGAAATTCGTGCAATGCGCATGCGCAAATTTTTCTGAAAGTGCGTGACATTTGTGAGTTGAAATGGAGCTTTGGCATCTTTTTAGGAATTGCGTAAAGTTTCTGAGGTCAATGTGATCTTTCCGAATTTTGTTACCATTGGTTTTGTCTTGTGTAAGATGCATGAGCACCGTTCTTGAGAATTTCGGGGACATTTTATTATTGCGACTAATGTTTTGCCAAATATTAGTTTATTTGACCAAAAGTTAATGTTTAACCCCTTGGATAAATGTTTCACAGTCCAATGCAACTTTTAAGAATTCTTACAGTAGCACCATCTTTCACTAAAGGACATGCAAATGTTTACTGCAGATTTGCTCAAAGTTTCGGAATTTCGTTATATAAACTTTCAGAATCCTTAGCATTGGCATAGTGTTTTAGACATTTTCAAAAATGCATTGAACTTTTGTTGGAATTTCTTGCATAATATTTTCAGAAATGTTGGGGTACCTCAACGACCAATTTTCGGGTTTAACGTATCACAGATTTTTTTATAGCTTTATAACCTTGCACAGTAAAATAGAGTGGTATGACTGTAACTACGAATTTAGATTTCGAACCTAATCATAATCACTTGTATTTTTAGGAAAATATTCTTACAATAAGGGCCGTAAGTCACGTATGCTTCGGAAAATGGCACGGAAAATTGCTTCACAGAGTGCAGAATTAATTTCAATCACAAATTTATGTAATGTACGGTAGGGGTTCCAAGTGCCCCTGTTCAACAGAAGATACCCAAAGTTCCAGTCCCTTTTTTATACGACGATATTTTGTTCCCTGCTGTAAAAATGGTTACAACGGTCCCTTGCAGCGGCAGATTAGTTTCATTTCACTTTGCGAAAATATATGCAAGATACGCAAGTCTTATCAGCGATGAGGAATATGTAAGAAATTCATCAAAGTTCCGTTCTTAATGATATGAAGGAAATCAAAATCTCCTTCAATGGCGTGAAACAAACATTCAGTCATTGTCGAGTTTTTGCTCTGCGCTGACAGGCTTCACCTCGGCTTAATTCTCAGAGATCAGAACGGTCACAGATAAAGCTTAAACAATTCCCTTCTTTTGTTTTATTGTTTTTTCTGAAACACTTCAATTGTTTCAGCGTTGTTTGTAACCGCACTAAGCTCTGAGAAGTAAGCCCAGAGGTAGCTTCCTAGACAAGTGAGAAAGCTTGACCAATATTAAGTGTTTTCATTTACAACATCAAATTATATTTTACACTCATGTCAATCGTGTGTTATAAGGACTCAGCGCGTCTCAAGGATGGGTAATGTTAAAGATATAGTTCCCACGTACTCAGAACAGGAATAACGCCATCTATCGCCGGATGAGGTAAATGGAAACTAACTTCTGTGTGAAAACGAACTGCCAAAACAGCTTAAGTATAGTTTTAGAGGCAAAACTCAACACAACTTTCTTAAAGAAACAAAAGGTAATTTTCATCTTGCATTTATGTACAACAGATTTGGAAAAACGGGAAGTGAATATAGGAATTTCTACCAAAAGGAATAAATTAACTACAACCCCAATATTAAGGTTAAACGACATAAGTACCCTCCTTAGCTACATTATTACAGATCAATCTGAAAGAGAATGAAATATTAATTTCTGTTCCGGGCATGCTTTGGTAATTACATTGTCACGACACTATCAGATAATATTGCACCTGGTTGAAGGTCTCGTCTAATTCGCATATTACATTTCACTGTTGTGCAAGATGCTTTGTTCCACTTTATAGCCTTGGTCTATTTAAATTTCTGTCTTGGCTTTTCCTAAATAACAAATGGCTCATCTAGTCTGAGCCAAAGATGGTTTCCGCCTTCTTAAATTTTTGAACGAAAATTATTGAAGAATTAACTTCAATTTACGTAAACAATTTTTCTCGTCATTATAAAATAAAAAAGTTAACATTTAATGTTTTCATGGTTTGAACACGAACAAAATCCATAAGTATGTGAGAACTCCAAAATCAGAAGAAAAGTGTTTATGCATAACGCCTACGTGATTCCATTCCCAATTCTGCTAATCTTGCAAACCACAGGAAGTTTCAATAGGCAATTTATTTTCTTACCCTGTGATCATGAAAATTCACCAAACCCTTTGCCTCGAAATATTGCCATAAGAACCTCTCCCAAATACAGGACAAACCAGAACAAAAAAAATAGATACCAATACAGACACCCAAGGTGGACCAGGAACATCAAACAAAGATCCTCGCTCTCTCCACGTCTACAAATGAGTCACGGAAAAATTCTCACCAGCCGCCACCGAGAGTCGAACTCAGGGTCCTCCAGTCTCTGGAGGACCCTGGGTTCGACTCCCGGTGGCGGCCGGTGATAATGTTTCCGTGACTCACTTATAGACGTGGAGAGAGCGGGATCTTTGTTTAATATTAGATGCAAATTCTTACAGAAGCGCAAGGTCAAATATTACACCACCTTTTAATCCGCCATATTTGATTCTACTTCAGTTTTTCGAATGGCAATGTGATGTGACCACTCGCATGTATATACTATTTTCTTAGAAAAACAGTGGTGTCATTATTTTTTACGTATCTTGATTAGTTTTCAAGTTATTGCATGTTAATGATCGATTTTTGGTATTTTTCTTGCATGTTACGCATGAATGTTTCTACTTTGTTTTGCAGTGAAACGTGATGGAATCGACCAAAGAGGAGCGTATTGATGTGATCCTGCTTTGTGCTGGACGGAGTTCAAGGGAGGTTTCAGCTGACGTCAACCGCAGACACCAGAAAGACGGCTAATCACGCTTCCTGCCGTAGTGAAGCTAATCCAGAAATTTAGGTAAACAGGCAGTTTGTGTGAGAAGCAAAAGAGCGTTCGGCCCAAAACAACAACAAATGAGCAGTCAGCAACCATAATTTTTAAAGAAATGGAATCGTTATAAACTGCAAATGTTACACCATTTGAGTAAGGATCCTGCTGATCGTCGTCTTCAATTTTGCGAGAGCGATCTGCAGCAACTTCAGTCTGACCCAACATTTGCATCAAATATTCTATTCAATGATGAAACCAATTTCTACCTCAATGGAGAATTTAATCGCCATAATACACGCTACTGGTCGATCACCAATCCGCATTGGATGAACCCATCTAAGATGCAGGGTGCACAAAAAGTTATTGTTTGTTGGTTGGTTGGTTGGTTGTTGGATTTTATTGGCGCAAGGGCCAGGTTTGGCAAAGAGCGCCAGACAAAGAACGATCAGCCACAGATTTTTAAAAACGTGGAAAATGATTAAGATCAGACAGGCTTGGTAAAGGTTGAAAAAGAGTATGAAGAAAGCAGTGAAGAAAAGGTAGTTAATGTTTATTAAAAGTAACATATTTACTAATAGAAAAGGACGAACCGTCACTCTCCTCCCCCCACACTCCTCTGCAATGCTGGCAGAGGGCGGGGACGAACTGTCACTTTCCTCCCCCCCATGTTCCTCTGCAATGCTGGTTGAGGCTGGGGACGAACTGTCACTCTCCTCCCCCCCATGTTCCTCTATAATGTCGGTTGAGGGTGGGGACCTCGCAGAGGCCGAGACAGTTGGATGGACACTGCACACCTTTGCGGATTGAGGGCCGGGTCTTCCGCACGTGCAGGCTGTCTGCTGGGAACCGGAAAAGGCGGGCGTCTGCAAGAGAAGGCGCAGACTCAGCTGGTCGAATAAGCTGGAGCTCGGTGAAATCCACCTGAGTCGCTTGTTCAACTGTAGATCGCTTGGCAAGTGCGGCGAGAGCTACAGGGCGCGGAACAAAGGGCTGCACGGGTTGCGGCAGAGACTGAACCACTGCGGCAAAAGTACGCTGTCGGGTGGTTGGTATACCCAATTTGGCCTTGGCAGCAGGGTACGAGAGGCCTTCCAGGGTCTTGAGGCGCTGGATCGCCATCTCGTCCTTCCATTTCATACAGGTGCGGGAGTAAGCTGCATGGGCCTCACCACAGTTAACACAGGAGGCCGCAGAAGTGCAACCTTCCCCGTCATGTTCACTGGAGCCACAATTAGCGCAACGAGCGGAACTCTTACAAAAACGTTGGGAATGCCCGTACCTCTGGCACCTGAAACAGCGCAGAGGACTGGGAATGTACGGGCGAACTCCACAGACCAAGTAGCCAGCCTTGATTTCGACCGGAACTTTCGGGGAGTTAAAAGTCAAGATAACATTTTTAGATTTAATCAAAGAGCCATCACGCCGGAACATCATACGACGTGCAGCAATAACACCTTGATCTGCAAGTTCAGTCACCAATTCTTCTTCACTGCATGGCAAGAGATCAAACTCCGAAATAACACCCCGAGAGGTGTTAAGAAACGGGTGAGGTGTCACTTTAACAGGAATGCCTTGAAGACTAGAAAGGTGCAGAAAAGTGTTACTCTGAGAAACACTGCAAGTTTGGACAAGCAGGTCCCCAGAGCGAAGCTTCCTCACAGACTTCAAGGGGCCAACCGCAGCGTCCAAAGCTTTAGAAATGAAAAATGGAGATCTGGTGGACAGTCTCTCATTCGGATCGATGGATTCCACAAGTAAGTGTGTAGCATGCGTAGTCACAGCAATCGAGGGTAGACGACGCTTCGGAGCGACTGGTACAGCAGCAGAAGAAGAGGTTCCACATTCTTGGTCAAGGTCTAAAGACCGTTTAAGGGTATGAGACTTGGTAGGTTGAGAAGACGAAGGAGAGTCGTGGTCAACTATCATTTTCTCAGGTGACTTAAATTTGGAGTTTTGTTTTTTGTGTTTACCCATGGAAAAAAGGAGGAAGATTCGTCTGCAGACTACTCCACCCACCACCGAGCCCTACAAGGGAGAACTGGAGGTCTGCAAGCCAAGAAAATGACGCTGGACACAGTTCTGGAGCTTATACGTTGCAGATATAGTCCGTTGGCTGTGATCACACGCACTCGGCGGACACTTCGGCCTCCGGGTACCGTCATGCCAACGCCTTTGGCATGATCCCACAGCCCCCGGGCTCACCCTGCCGTGCTATACGACAAAAAAGCCGCTAAAGCCCTGCACACAACTTGGTACAAGACTTCTGACTAGAGGTGGGTTAGTCTCTAGCCTCCCGTTTACAGCGAAGCCGGGGTCGAAGAGGAGTGTTGGTACACAGGAGGCACTTATCCGGTCTCCTGCGACCTCAGCCGCCAGACATCCCATTTCCGCCTCACGGGTCTCCGCACGCGGCAAACATGCAGGTAGGTCTAGCACCCAAACCAGCTAAAAGGAAAAAAGAAATCCAAAGAAGACAAATCCTGGAAGGGAACCTAAACGGAATCTCAGCAACCTACGAACTGAGCGGTTAATATAATACAGTTAGTGGTGGAGGGTAACAAAACCACAAGACCGGGGTGTTAGTGCATAACGTGGTAGCGATTAGGTAAAGTATACAACACGGGCAACTAGCCAGTGGAGAAAATAAAGAAAAAACGAAAAAGCGAGACACAAGACCAGCTCGGGATCGTGGGGCCGCGACTCCCCAACAGCTGGATGAACAGCCGTCCCTGCATACACCATCAGCACCAAAATAAAAAACAAGCGGTGGCATGACATCAGATGTTGACCAGTCACAAGGTCAGCTCGGGCCGTGGGGGCGCCGCTCCCCAAATAACTGGAAAACCAGTTATCCCCGTGCGGGCTATTGTTTGTTGTGGAATATGGAAGACACACATTGTCTGTCCACTGTTTATTAACAGCAATTTTACTGGTGAGAAGTATCTCCACTTGTTGTAAGAGTCCATCCTCCCGATGTTGTTAGATGAAGATGGTGATTTATCCTGCTTCTTACAAAATAATGGTGCTCCTCCTCATTACGCTGCAGCTGCTCGTGCGCATCTGGATGGATCCATCCCGTTGTACATACATTTCTTATTTCTCATATTTACACGTTGCCCTTTTTACAACACTGTGGTCTTAGAATTGGTTGGTTTATCTTTTGCCATTCCTGCCTGGTATTATTTCTAGCTAGTGCCCTGCTACTGTGAGTACACTATATACAAGAGTTAACTTACATACACCTAAAATATTTTTGTATGTCACCCCTTCCACTGAAGTTCTAAACGACATGCTCCCATAATTCTTTGCCTAAAATATGCAGATCCATTCATTTGTGCAATTCAGAAAAATAATGTTATGCAAATTCCTAAAATGGTACCTGATGTTTGAATTACCACTTCCTGCGCTTTGTGCTTCGATCTAAGTGTTTTTATTGCATTATAAAAAACGTTCAGTAGAAGCTTTATTTTCATTAGTTGCCTCACTGTTTTATCTGCTGTCAGGTAAATATGATTTAGTAACTTTTTTCTTGTAAGCCCAGAGTTCATTTCGGCAATGTGTTAGAGGTAGCACTTGTTATAAGCTTTAAAACAGTGGTATTAGGTTTCTGTATCTCCCTAAGTTCGGGATGTTACCCTTGGTGTCAGATCATTAACATACACTATCCTCTTGTTCTTCTCATTTGCGATCTCACTCGTTTCCCAGCTGCACAACAGCGTGGAACATGTTGTCAGTCTGCAGCATGCATTGATTTTACATGCTGCTTTTGGTATTATACCTCTTTGTGTCACTTTTAACTGCGAAAAATGCATCCTGGAATGGGCAATACCATAATACGAAAGGCAGTATTAACATCAAATGCCTTCTACAGACTCAAGCAACTTGTTCCACTCAGTTGTGGAGTACGAAAACTGGCGAGAGTTGAAATGAGAAAATCACGGGCTCAGTGTATACAAATGAGATGACACAAATAGCTATCTCCAGAAATAAGGGTGATACCGAAATCTAATATTACTGGTTTTAAAGCTTAGAACAAGCGCTATATGTAATACATATTAGAAATGGATCCTGAGCTAATAACAAAAAGGTTAATACAAACGTTTGACGTGGACAAGGAACAACAAACAGTTGAAAAGAGAGATGAAACGTGGAAAGAGCGATGACTTCTGTTGTTGATTATACATTCGCCTTCTAATTATTTGCTCAGTTTCTGCTTACCATCTTTGGTGAATCCCCAGCATTATGCGGGGCTCCAAGAAGCAATCTGCCAATTGACTTGGCAGTTAGTGTATGTGAGTCTGAAGGAATTCGAGGCCGCTGTGGTGCAGTGGAAGCATATCCGGAGCGTAACTGGAAGACCCTGGGTTAGATTGTCGGTGGCAGCCAATGATAACTTTTTCCTGACTCACTTATAAACGTGGAAAGAGCGAAGACTTCTGTTTGTTGTTCCAAAAAGGTTATTAAATGTTATTAGCCGGAAACCTGGCAAGAAAGTTAGGCAACTAGTGTGAATAGAGCTAATTCTGAACTTAAGTTTTTACAATGCAAAAACAGCGCTCTGAAAGAAGCTGAGAACACGTTTCACACAGGCAGTACTAGTTGTAAACACCAGGGAACGTTTTAGCAATCTACATAAGATCCAATTTTCTAAATTGCATGAATAAATACATCTGTACAATTTAGGCTAAGAATTATGAAAGCATGTCACTTAGGACTGCAGTGGAAAGGGGTTACAGGCACAGAAAATGTTGATAATCAGATCTTGTATAAAGTGCGGGAACAGTTGCAGGGTACCAGCCCAAACACCAGGGAGAAAAAGCTGGGAAAATAATAAATGTTTTCCCCGCAATTTTAAGTAAAAATACCGGGTTTTGCAAAGAGAGCAACGTGTTTATATGAAAGAAGAGAAGACAAGTACATGTAGAAGGGCATGGACGAGCATGTAATAGCACTACGATAGAGTGCAGATGCTTTTCTGTCAATGTGGTTAGTCAGATATCGATTTCAGTACCACCCTAGACGATCACGGCTGTGCTTTAACGTTACTGGTACAAAACAGAATTTGCAGCGGGTCCCTTAAGGCTCCCAGCGTCTACGGACGACAGCTTGAAAGCTTACCTTCTTGGTTTCTCCTCGATCGGTTTAATGTCCGCCATGATTAGTCTACATCTACAGACCACTTGCCCGCCAACAGGAATCACGGTTGTTATGCGATATCAGGTGCAAAATGTTTGCTGTCAAATCCCACAAAAAGTTAATTGACAGGAGTGGGATTTGATGCCGACACATTTAACCTAATGTACTCTTACAAAACGTGGTTTTCCTTAATTTGATTATGTTCGTGTAACATAGTTTATGTCTAAAAATATACTAATGGGCATCTGATGTCTTGGGTTTCTTACCTAGTTTGCGTTGACTTCCATATGTATATTAGCTGTATTACTGTTTTTTAATCGAGTTGTGACTGAAATATCATAGAATGTAGACCGAAGAGTCATTACTAGGGCCCGGACTTTGACGACCAAAAATTCCTTATAAATGAATTTAAAATTAGCAGAAAATGCCCTTAAAATTGAATAAAATGCTCTTAAAATTTTTAATAGAAAACATACCTAGAATAGTTATAGTACATTTTGCCAAAAATTGTTCTATTGTCTTAAAATAATTGATAATTGTTATATTGTTTTAAATAATATAAAGAAAAGAAATATTAATCGTAAAAAAAGAACTAGTAACTGCATAAGAAAAAGAAAGAACGGTACACAACAATCCCCCATGAATTTCATTTGCTTGAACACTGAAAGTCTTTCTTCGTGTAAGTGCATCATAATTGCACTGAATTATAAGGTGCATCTTAATGTTTTCGAAGGTAAATTAACATCTATTATCTGTAAGTAGGTTTTTATATCTCAAGAAGCTTCTTTCACCATCAACGGGTATAGCAGGAGCATACTTGAAAAACAAAACCAGCTTCAGTGGAGTTCTTTTATTTCAAAACTGTGTGTTTCTCCAGTTAATATATACGAAATGTTCTTCAAAGTCTGGAATCCAACGTTTTTTTCCAGAACATTGTTTAATTTGGCAAATTAATATTGTCCAACCTTGCCTTTGGCTCCTTAAAGAACTTGGCTTGCTTTTTCAACGTAACTGATTGGATCTATGAGTCCCATACCCTGTTTTTCTAAACGCGTAAACGTTGAGACCAAAATGCCGAAGTTTGAGTTAATGTATGCTACTTTGTCTTCTGTTTTATCTTCCGATAACACGTGTTCGGCAATTTGAATTGAAGCGGCATGAGCCGTTTGAAAACCATTTGTTATAGACTTCACAGGCTAGAAATTGTCACTACAACATATGCAAACATTCAGCCATGTCCCCCAACGTGTTATTACTGACTGTGATGGTATGGCTAGGCTAGGAACGTGAGATTTGAAATATTGTATGTGATATGGTGCTTTAAGGAATATTTTTTTACATTGGATACGAGTCGATCAATATTAGAATAAATTGCACGGATTTCTTCGGCAATGCAATGTAAAGCATGGGCAAGATAAATGACATGAACCAACTTGGGATAAGATCCTTTAATTGATTTTCCTGCTTTAACCATATGCGGGGAAGCATAAATCAAAAACAGAAGGATATCGTCATGTTGTATACCAATACGCAAAAAAAGAAATAAGGATTTGTCAAATAATTTACATATCGCTGAGTGACTCATTTTCCCTGTGATCCCCGTATTCAGCAAACATTTTTTGCTAACTCAACTGTTCCTATTATGACGTTGGAAACAGGACGACCCTGAGCATCATTCGTTTCATCAATAGACACAAATATTTTTTTCTCTTTTATACTGTACCTAATTTTGTCAATTGTTTTGGTGTAACACTCATGTATGTAAGTTTTTCGTAGTGTAGACTCGTCAGATATGACATGACCAGTGCGTTTTTTCCAAAAAATGGTGAAATTTAGGATGATTTAATTTTTCCAGTGGAATATTCCCAGAAACGAATACTTCACACAATTCTTTATAAAATGGTGACTTCTAGGATGGTGTCGATGAAAAGCTTTCCATAAGTAAACGTTCAGATGCCTGAGACCTTTTCTTTGCAAGTTCAACAGCTCGAATATGCTTTTCTCGTCCAATATGCTGCAAGACGGTAAATTGCGTTTGTGCTGCAACTTTAGTTTCACATAGTTTCCAAAATGGAATTACTCCGTCAGTAGAAAGAACATTTTCTCCGAACTCCGGAACAAACTTGCGTAAAAACAAGATTGAGGAGTTTGCTCTTAGGCATTTTTGAAAATAAATTGCTACTTTTCTCTTCATACTGGAAATAATGACTAGAGTATGTACTAACAGCTTCCATGTATTTTCAGATGCTTTAGCACTCAGTACAAATTCTGCCTGGTACCAGGAAGTTGGCGGGCAATGGAAAAACATCCCACCTAAACTTTTCACGAACAGTTTCCAAAAATATTGGGCACAAATACTTCTATTCCATTTCCTTCCATTCTGAAGACCCAACAATATGAGGATTACCTTCAGATGTCCCTGTGGAAAGTTACACCCAATCCCACGTAATGCTTCCGATAATTTGAGCTACCTGTTTCTTGGGGGAAATCTTTTCACTTCCTAAGGGAGAAGGTTGGGTATGTGTGGAAGAGGGGTGCAGGCGTGGCTTCAGGGACGAAATACCTCCTTAGGTACTCAGGCCGAATCGCTCACATCAAAGCGCCAATCGGATATCTCCCTCTTTCTCGTATTTGTGCCTCGGGGGTTGTCTAGTGTGTGTCCAAAGCCAGCGGCTCTTCTGAGGCGGTCAGACATCTGTTTTCTTTTGAGGAGGACACGGAGCTTCGGAGTCTCATCAGCACAATCAACTACGTATGACCTTCCCAATGTCTCAAGGGGTGAAGAAATGTCGCAGCCGTTTGATCGAAGTGCCGTGTCGGCCGTTTCTGGACTGTGCATAAAAAGAAAGAAAATGCAGAAAAGTAAAAAAAATGCTCTAAATTACGAAAATCATCCCAAAAGAATTCCGGAAAGGGCTAAAAAATGCATTAAAGAGGCAAAATGCCCTAAAAATGCAAAAAACGGCAAAAGTCATAAGAGTCTGGGCACTAGTTAATACATTTTCCTCACGATTTCTACACATTTCTGATTGAGATATTTACCGGTAACAAAAACTACAAGTTTTACTTTTCTTCTCGTGAGGTAAGATTCCTCATGTGATCAATATATTTTCCTGCCACAGGGAAATTATCTTTATCGCACAGATGACCTTCCACTTAGGCAGCCAAATGCAATTTTTAAAATTCGGTATGGTATAAAGGATCACATTAACATCTCCCACATTTCCTAATTTTCTTCTGCTACAATTTGAAACTTAAGAAATAATAATAATGTCCCAACGACAATTTGACCCAAAAGTACTGTCATAGCTACGAAACTATAAAGACAGGTTCAAAAATTAATAAAAATTAAATAAGCACGACGACGACTAGACAAAACGCTACTTAGCAGAACGCCAAGCTTTTTGAAAGCCTAAAACCTCTAATAAAAATGTTAAAACTGTGTTTGCTTAGAATTATTTAGAGAAAATGTTTCGAAGAAGATATTAAACTCTTTACTAATATTTGTTTCAGAATTAGAAGTCAAATTTTGTAAATCAAATTCAATCCCGTGTTCGTGCCGTGTATGACTGATATAAACCAGTGTATAGCGCATGAATAATAAATAGAAGAAGGTATTTTTAGACACTTTAGTTTTTAACACATAACCGACGAATATATTAAGGTTATTCTATTCTGAAAAAATATACGTGTAAAAGTAAAATTAAATTGCCGTCCCGGCAGCGCAGTGATGTAAGCGATGGATTCTGATCACTCGTCCGCGATGGGTGCGGGTTTGAATACCCGTGATGCATGGATGTTGTGTTTGCCTTACGCCACCTTCTCTCTTCCGTCATTGGAGCCAGTGTCCCTAAACTAGGGACGGGCGACGGCTTATATCCAACTGAGTTGCTCACCGTGGTCGTTAAACCCCCAATAAAAAGAAAGCGTGATTTTTAAATTTACTTTACGAAACCCATTTACATTTAATGTTAGGTAGTCCACGCGAATGTTCTGAAAGCGATGCCTACTGTTTGTTTCATGCAGATTAAATCAGAAAATTTAACACTAAGGATATGCATATTTTAAATGTAATTAAGCTTCCTTAAAACGGAATAATACCGGTTTGCGTTTTAAAGAAAGCTCTAAACAGATAACTGTGGATTGTCGAGAAATGAATGCCCTCGTATAAGGGAACTTATGAAATACACATGTGTATTATACATACGAAATTGTAAGACGACAATTTGAACATTTCAAAATGCAGTTCATGTGTTTTCTTGAAAATCTGACACAAAGTTATGAATTAATCAGCTGTGAATGAAACAAATACTTCCTGGGTTGAAAAAGTCCTCGTAGTAAAAATTCCTTGTATTTTTGAAACAGGAGCGTACAGGTTATGGCAAACTTTAACAAGTGTCGCATAAGAAGCGAACGGAGGCTCATAATGATACGGAAATTGAGCGAACTAGTGGTCACAATTGACAGAAATGTGTTCATAAAAGTTCGACATAAGCGCCAGTACTGGAGAAATTGGCTCACCAAGATACTTTTGCCTAATCAGTGTAGAGACTAAATTTACCCGTTTACCGCACTTTTTTATGACTTCGTTTTATCAAACAAACGGTATTCTCCAAAATCTGTTTTTGACATTTTTGATGTATGTATTGTATTTTCTGGTTTCCGTAAGCTATGTTGGCGCCTTCTTCATTTGGAAACCGCTTCTGAATCTATATTTATATGAGGTATTTTTATTTAAATTGACAGTAGAATATTTGAAAAAAACATTTAAAAGTATTATTAAATCTCTGTGTGACCAACTGTTTTCCAAGAGAACAGAATCTGACCCATTTAATGAAGTCATTCGCATTGTATTTTCCGCATCAACTGGCGCACAGTCCGTATTTTATCACACCCACACTCACATACCCACCGTTTTTCTCCAGTAAGTACGAGAATGTGGAACAGTATGAGAATAATTTTCGCACTATCTCCCTCTTCAGTTTTATATTTGAGACTGATAAATTAGTTTACTCTGGGTGTTAGAATTATAGATGAACTGACGTCCTTACAGAAAACTTGTTTCCATGCTAATCCTGCCACAGACCATTCAGCCAGATAGCTTTCTCCGACAATGAACGTTTTAGGGGCCTCATAAAATGCGCTTCTACGACCACAATCAAGTGCTGAATATTTATAGCTGTATCTTTCATGTTTGAGATCGAGCATTTGTCTACACAGTCGTATCAGAATAGTATGACCACCCCCGGAATCACAGTGTAGTCACCCAGGCTAGTCACAGAGTGCACGTGACAAGGTCGACCACAAGGAGCCCAGGACAGATGAGCCATGGTCCATAACGTGAGCACAATGGGCAGATGTAATGATTTGACGGACGTTCAAAATATGTTCATCAGCTACCGCGCCAAAGGTGGAAGCATCTCAGAAACAGCAGACTTCGTGGGCAGTTCGTGAGGTGCTGTAGTAAGGTTGTACCAAGAATAGACCGCTGGCACACCGAGTACCTCCCTACGCGATAACTGTTTAGCACAAAAGACAATCGACCCCCGAGGAGAACGTCGCCTCGATAGGCAGGTAAAGGGCAAACGACGCGCAAAGTTGCAGCAGTCGAGAATGCAAATGAACGCTTTGGCATCGAACAGTCGCTGTCCAGGAGTGTCTTGAGAGCGAGGATATTCAACGCCTCGTATGGCCAGCACGTTCTGCAGATCTGAATCCCATTGAAAATGTGTGGGGTACTTTGGGGAGGAGTCTTGCTGACCGCCAATGCCCTCCAATAAACAAGGACACCCTCATCCATGCACTGACAGAGGGATGGGATAAATTACCCCAACAGCTGCTTGATAATGTTGTGCAAAGCATGACACGACATGTGGAATCTTGCATCGCCCTCCATGGTGGCCATATCCCGTATTGACATCTTACGCCGGAACGCCTGCGGACGGTAATTGCATTTTTTTCACGTTTACGTATTCTGCACAAAATGGCCTGTTTGTCCCTTGAACACGTTCCAAAGCTTTCTGGATTTCAGAGCACCATAAATTGTCTTTCTTGTAATGTCCTGGCATTCTGACATTATTTTATTTCACTTGGCATCCAACCACACTTACTTTTTTATGCGCTATATAGCCGTTTATGATCCGTCCTTAGCAATTGTCCAGCAGTGTATATATATATATATATATAGAGAGAGAGAGAAATGCAATAATACGGAGAAAGTATCCCTATTGTCTCTTTTGAAAATGGCTTCTGGGCATGGGTTTGTCATAATGTAAAAAAACAGTTTGTTGAAACATCATCAGCAAAGATAAATACAAATTTATCTGTTATTAACGTTTTGTCACGGCTGATAATGTAGTGCTGCAGCAACCCTACTGAAAATGATCCGAATGGGACTGTGTGTGTGGGGGGGGGGCTGTAGAAGAGGTGAATTATTTTAAATTATTTGGCTTTACCCATAGACAACCATTTCTACAATGTGTATGCAAAATTTGTGGCCTAACTCTAGCCATTGCACAACAATTTTAATTTGTAGTTTGACATGCTTGAAGATTTCCTGCATACTCATGGTCCAAAAGTTTCGTCACTGTATTTTCAGTACAATTCTGCTAAGTATAGTTTTAGTTGAAAAACAAGAAGTACGTATTGTTAAAACTTTAAATTAAATTTGTAAAAAAAGAAAGTATTACTTAAATGGGTCAAGTTGGGAATTTCACTTAATACTGATATCGCTTTCCATCGGGATAATAAACTGATTAATGACAAAGAAAAACACGAATAAATTTTGACAATTTGCACTTTCCCTACGTTATTTCTTTTCTGGTATACATGCTTAGTTGAAAACCGCGTTCTGTAGGTTTGCCAAAGTAATAAATGTAAAGCTGGAGCTCCAAATGAATTTAATAAAAGACGATTTTCTCCTTAGCTCTTAATAATAATAATAAACACTGCACACAAATACATTGATGCGTAAAAAGGAAAAGGTAAGAAGAAACACTAAACAGCACCCCACCCCGAGCAGTTGTGTAATATGTAAAAGAAACAAATTCGAGATTATTAAACGGCTTTCGCGTGTCTGCGTACTTTTTTTATTTTATTTTTTATTTTTTAAACACTTTACGTTTTCCCTAAGTTTCACTTCGACAGCCCAATCAAAAACCTAATGTGCGTTGCCTGTTTATTACTGGAAAGCTGACTGCAGAAACTGCAAAACTTTTCGGGACGTAAAACTGGTTTTATCTGTGACCAAACGATGGTGGTTCTGGTCACCAAGTTGACGCCGTTAGGAGTGTTGTTGCACACAGGGAAAGCCGCCTGTTGACGGAGGCTTCAGATTTGCATTTCGTTGCCGCTGGGATGGATCAACCTGATTCAGAAGAGTGTTCATTTAAAGAAAAAAATTACGTACCATTGTGTCGACGCACGACTACAACGCGTTGATTCGTCATTCGAGTAATATGCATGCGTGCCTTAAATTATTTAATTCATTCTGCATCGAAGTATCTAATTACTTGTCTTTTTCCTAGGATCTTGAAATATTATATATAGGTCAATTTGTAAAACATGTTGAAATCATTGGCCAAAAGAAAAGAAGATTTTGTTGGGTTTCAGACGGCATCTAAATATACTATTAAGATAGAAAGTATAATCCAACGCATTCTTAAACATACAGTAAGAGTTTTGTTAATGTCCGCCAAAGATTTATCACTGACATTCAGAAAAGATTTTCCACTAACTTTCACGAACAGTCTTCCGAATGAATTGAAATAGGACTGCATAACAGTGTTTCGACGAAAACCATGTTCCGTTTAAAAGAGGAACAACAGAAGTAATAAAAATAAGAAATATGATCCACTTAAATTTCTGTTTTTAGAACAATTTGATCCCATGGTGACAGTGTTTCATTTTACTAAATCGTGCATCATCGCTTTCAAGTGGTTCAAAAGTATTACACAGGAAGTACGTCACCAATACTTTCTAAATCAGGTTTGTGACTTGCGAAGTCTTCGCTGAATGCAGACTCCACATTCACTTTAAGGCCCGTAAAACGATATTTACACATAGGATTTGAAATATCCTTTAAGGAAGAAATGGAAACTTTTCTAACGCTGAGAGACAGCTTCATTTTTCTTTCCGAATGGAGCATACGTGATATTTCAGGAATTTTTCAAATAAAGTTATCGAAGATATTTTTGTTAACCCACCTGACTTTGACTCAGCAAGAACATTTACTTACTTAATATACAGAATAACATAATTTATAAGTCAGGATTTAATGATATCTAGTGAGAAATGAATCAAACTGGTTTCACGAGTGTAATTTAAAACAACATTAAGGTAGTGATATCAAATAGTGCAGTTTAAAATTCTAATAAATCATGAAGATGGTAAAAAAGCTAATTAAAAATGTGCATCATCTATCTCTGAACTGTCACGTCCCGCATAAATATTGTTCTAAGAATACGGAAACATACTTGTTTGTCTAAAAAAATTTATGAAACGAACATAAAGCTGCCAGAATTTACCTTCGGTTATGTAAAGGGAATTTCGTGTACATAGCGGAAGGGCCACTGTAACAGCGTGAAAGTACCTCTCCCAGGGGTGTACAAATTTGTTTTAGGTGTGTGAATAGAATATACCAGTTTAGCGCGAAAATTAGTGTTAAACTCTGCCAGCTTTTATTTCTGATTTCGGAAAAGAGGCTCTCCAGCACACACTTGGAAGGTTGCTGCAAGAAAGACGAAAATTGCCAATTCCAAAATTGCCAAACCATCCTTTCGATGAAAATCAATGAACCACTTCCGGTGCTCACAAAATTATACATTTCAGACTAATACATTTTTCTAACTAGTTTGAAACTTTGGTGGCACAATTAAGTTTTGAAAATATTGTATATAGTATGGAACATATGCTAATCCAGTAAAATCTATTGGTTTAGAACAATGCTGTAACACACAACAATTTTGTTTTTCTTTTAACAAAAAAGTGCTGCAGACAATCTATTGATCAAATGCTAATTTGTATGATATAGAGATGGAGGTAATATAATGACATTATCGATAATATCGATAGTTTTGTCCGACTCATAGGTTTTTGTAACTATCGATTGTTTTACGTTTTACAATGCTGTAAGCGTAAATCACGATGGCGTAAACTATTCAGCTTCCGTCGATGGCTTTGATGACACGCTCATTTTTACCTCATTTAAAATGGTGTCGACAACATTGATCCCAGCCATATTGATACATGTTGACAATGCGAACATAAAGTTAACTGTAATAAAAAGAGTAAGTTTTGAGAGTATGTGATTTTGCACTCTGTAGCACGTTTCAGTCGGATAAAGACGAAGTCAAAGGATAGTTCTTGCTGTTTGTATTGGAAATTTAAAGGTGCGTCAGGTGCTGAGACACTTATTTGTTGAAAGTAAGTAATCAGTAATAATGGGTAAACGTAAAATATCTTTTGGGCAACTTTATTTTTCTTTTGGTAAGGATATGGCGTACGCAAAAGATAACCTTTGCAGAAAGAATTACGAAACGTCGGGCAATACGTCAAATCTTCGGCCTAATTTAGAACGACAGCATCCAGCTGCTGTCATTTTAAATGATCCCAAGAAAAAACAAGTGAGAAACAGCCCCACTCAAAACTTTATTTATTGAATTTCTCAAGAATTATTACCAGGATTTTGCTAAACACTGCAGAAAAAACATTTTTTGCATACAAAACTGCAGAATTTTTTCATTAAACTTCGTGAACAGAAATAAAAAAATCATACAGTACAAACAGAAAATGAGAATTAAGGAGCCGCGAATTAGCTCGTTCTTAGGCAAAACATTCGTTTCGTCACTTTTACCTATTCAAAACGTAGATTCCCTCTCCCCATCTCGGACGTATGATCAGAAGCCAGCGCTTAGACAACCGTGGCGCAGCTGTCTAAGCTCTGGCTTTTGATCATACGTCCGAGATGGGCCCGTAAGGAAGGTTCTACGTCAATTCGTCGCGTGCGTCAATTCGTCGCCTACGTCAATTCGTCGCCTACGTCAATTCGTCGCGGACAAATTCGACGACTACGTGAATTCGTCGCGTTTACAGATTTTGGTTACATACAAAACGAATGCAGGAAAACGTACGATTTCGAACGTCTTGCTCCCTGACAGGATAGGAATATTACGTTTTTCTTTGGCACTAAAAATATTAGACGGTAGACGGTTTTTGGAACGGGGCAGGGCCCGGTTGGTCAGAGCCCCCCATATACAAAATTTTCGTAAAATCTACAGTTTTCAATTCAGAACCACCACATCTGGTATACTATCTCGTGGTATTCTAACTTAGACTGTAGACGGTATGTGGAAGCGGTTGGAGACGTAGGGGATCAGATCCCCCCCCCCACTACAGAATTGCCGTAAAATCTAGTTTTCAATTTAGAACTACAAAATTTGGTATATTATCTCATGTTACTCTAACTTAGACGGTAGACGGTTTTTGGAACGGGTCAGAGGCCCGGTTAGTCAGAGCCCCCATACACAAAATATTCGTAAGATCTACAGTTTTCAATTCAGAACCACCAAATCAGGTATCCTATCTCATGGTACTCTAACTTAGACGGTTGTCAGTTTTTGGAACGGATCAAGGCCCGGGGAGTCAAGCCCCCCCCACCTATCACCACATACATACAAAATTTTCGTAAAATCTAGTATTCATTACAGAACCATCAAATTTGGTATCATGAAACTCTAACTTAGACTCTAGACGGTTTTTGGAAGGGGTTGGAGCCCGCGGAGTCGGAGCCCCCCCCCCCCCTTCTCATAAAAAAATTCGTAAAATTTGCAGTTTTCATCTTAGAACCACCAAATTTTGTATACTATCTTATGGTACTCTAACTTAGACGGCAGACCATTTTTGGAACGGGTCAAGGCCCGGACGGTCAGGGCCCCCACTTACAAAATTTTCTTAAAAACTACAGTTTTCAATTCAGAACCACCTAATCTGGTATACTATCTCATGGTTCTCTAACTTAGACGCTAGACGGTTTTTGGAAGAGGTTAGAGCCCGGGGGGTTAGACCACACCCCCGAATAAAAACTTTTTCGTAAAATCTACAGTTTTCAATTTAGAACCACCAAATTTGGAATACTACCTCATGGTACTCTAACTTAGACAGTAGACCGTTTTTGGAACGGGTCAAGGCCCGGTGGGTCAGGGCCCCCACATACAAAATTTTCTTAAAAACTACAGTTTTCAATTCAGAATCACCAAATCTGGTATACTATCTCATGGTACTCTAACTTAGACGCTAGACGATTTTTTTAAGGGGTTGCAGCCCGGAGGGTAAGGGCCCCCTCATAAAAAAATCGGAAAATCTAGTTTTCAATTTAGAACCACCAAATTTGGTATACTATCTCATGGTACTCTAACTTAGACGACAGACCGTTTTTGGAACGGGTAAAGGCCCGGGGGTTGGAGACCCCCACGTACAAAATTCTCTTAAAAACTACAGTTTTCAATTCAGAACCACCAAATCTGGTATACTATCTCATTTTACTCTAACTTAGACGCTAGACGGTTTTTGGAAGGAGTTGGAGCCCAGGGGGTAAGAGCCATCCTCCCCCATAAAAATGCCACGTAAAATCTACAGTTTTCAATTTAGAACCACCAAATTTGGTATACTATCTCATGGTACTCTAACTTAGACGGTAGACCGTTTTTGGAACAGGTCAAAGCGCGGGGGTCAGAGCCCCCCCCATAATATGTTTTGTAAAATCTACAGTTTTCAATTAAGAACCATTAAGTATGGAATCATGAAACTCAAACTTAGACGCTAGACGGTTTTTGGAAGGGGTTCGAGCCCGGGGGTCAGAGCCCCCCCCCCCCGTCATAAAAATTTCGTAAAATCTAAAGTTTTCAATTTAGAACCACCAAATCTGGTATACTACTAATATGGTACTCTAACTTAGACGCTAGACGGTTTTTGGAAGGGGTTAGAGCTCAGGGGTCAGAGCCCCCCCAATAAAAAAAATTCGTAAAATCTAGAGTTTCCAATTTAGAATCACCAAATTTGGTATACTATCTGATGGTACTCTAACTTAGACGATAGATCGTTCTTGCAAGAATTTGCAGCCCGGGGGGAAGGGCCCCCTTCGTAAAAAAATCGCAAAATCTAGTTTTCAATTTAGAACCACCAAATTTTGTATACTTTCTCATGGTACTCTAACTTAGACAGTAGACCGTTTTTGTGACGGGTAGACCGTTTTTGTAACGGGCAGACCGTTTTTGCCCGGGGTCGGAGACCCCCACATACAAAATTCTCTTAAAAACTACAGTTTTCAATTCAGAACCACCAAATCTGGTATACTATCTCATGGTACTCTAACTTAGACGCCAGACGATTTTTTGAAGGGGTTGCAGGCCGGGGGTAAGGGCCCCCATAAAAAAATTCGCAAAATCTACAGTTTTCAATTTAGAACCACCAAATTTGGTATACTATCTCCTGGTACTCTAACTTAGACGGTAGACCGTTTTTGGAACAGGTCAAGGTCCGGGGGTCAGAGCTCCCCCATAATTTTTTTTTGTAAAATCTACAGTTTTCAATTAAGAACGATTAAGTATGGTATCATGAAACTCAAACTTAGACGCTAGACGGTTTTTGGAAGGGGTTGGAGCCCGGGAGTGAGAGCCCCCACCCCACCCCCTGTCATAAAAGTTTCGTAAAATCTACAGTTTTCAATTTAGAACAACCAAAATTTGGTATACTACCTCATGGTACTCTAACTTTGACGGTAGACCGTTTTTGCAAGGGGTTGCAGCCGAGGGGAGGGGGTAAGGGCCCCCTTCATAAAAAAATCGCAAAATCGAGTTTTCATTTTAGAACCACCAAATTTGGTATACTATCTCATGGTACTCTAACTTACACGACAGACCGTTTTTGGAACGGGTAAAGGCCCGGGGGTCAGAGACTCCCACATACAAAATTCTCTTAAACACTACAGTTTTCAATTCAGAACCACCAAATCTGGTATACTATCTCATTTTACTCTAACTTAGACGCTAGACGGTTTTTGGAAGGAGTTGGAGCCCAGGGGTAAGAGCCATCCTCCCCCATAAAAATGCCACGTAAAATCTACAGTTTTCAATTTAGAACCACCAAATTTGGTATACTATCTCATGGTAATCTAACGTAGATGGTAGACCGTTTTTGGAACAGGTCAAGGCCCAGGGGTCAGAGCCCCCCCCCATATTTTTTTTGTAAAATCTACAGTTTTCAATTAAGAACCATTAAGTATGGTATCATGAAACTCAAACTTAGACGCTAGACGGTTTTTTGGAAGGGGTTGGAGCCCGGGGGTGAGATCCCCCCCGTCATAAAAATTTCGTAAAATCTACATTTTTCAATTTAGAAACACCAAATCTGGTATACTACTAATATGGTACTCTAACTTAGACACTAGACGGTTTTTGAAAGGGTTAGAGCCCCCCAATAAAAAAAATAGTAAAATCTACAGTTTTTAATTTAGAATCACCAAATTTGGTATACTATCTCATGGTACTCTAACTTAGACGGTAGACCGTTTCTGCAAAGGGGTTGCAGCCCGGGGGGGGGGGGGGGTGAGGGCCCCTTCTTAAAAAAATCACAAAATCTAGTTTTCAATTTGGAACCACCAAATTTGGTATACTATCTGATGGTACTCTAACTTAGACGGTCGACGGTCTTTGGAACGGGTCAAGGCCCGGGGAGTCGGAGCCTTCCCCTGCCACATACATACAAAATGTTCGTAAAATCTAATTTTTATTTCAGAACCATCAAATTTGGTATCATGAAACTCTAACTTAGACGCTTGACGGCTTTTAAAAGGGGTTGAAGCCCTAGGGGTCGGGGCCCCCCTCATGAAAAATTTCGTAAAATCTACATTTTTTTAATTTAGAGCCACCAAATTTGGTATACTATCTCATGGTACTCTAACTTAGACGAGGGACCGTTTTCGGAGCGGGTCAAGGCCTGGGGGTCAGAGCCCATCACATACAAAATTATCTGAAAAACTACAGTTTTCAATTCAGAACCACCAGATCTGGTATACTATCACTTGGTACTCTAACTTAGACGCTAGACGATTTTGGAAGGGGTTGCAGATTTTTTTGTGAAGGGGGTAAGGACCCCTTTCATAAAAAAATTGCAAAAACCCAGTTTTCAATTTAGAACCACCAAATTTGGTATACTATCTCATGGTACTTTAAATTAGACGGTCGACGGTTTTTGGGACGGGTCAAGAACCCTGGGGGTCAGAGCCCCCCCCCCCCCCACAACACAGACATACAACATTTTCTTAAAAACTACAGTTTTTAATTTTAAACCACCGAATCTGGTATACTATCTTATGGTACTCTATTTTAGACGCTAGACGGTTTTTGAAAGGTTTTGGAGCCCAAGGGTCAGAGCCCCCCCCCCCAACAAATATGACTCGTAAAATCTACAGTTTCTAATTAGAATCACCAAATTTGGTATACAATCTCATGGTACTCTAACTTTGACGGTAGACCGTTTTTGGAAGGGGTTGCAGCCCGGGGGGGGGGTAAGGGCCCATTTCGTCAAAAAGTCACAAAATCTAGTTTTCAATTTAGAACCACCAAATTTGGTATACTATCTCATGGTACTCTAACTTAGACGGTAGACCGTTTTTGGATCGGGTCAAGGCCAGGGGCTTAGAGACCCGAGACCCCCCTCCATAATTTTTTTTCGTAAAATCTGCAGTTTTCAATTCAGAACCATCAAATTTGATATCATGAAACTCTAACTTTGACGCTAGACGGTTTTTGGAAGGGGTTGGAGCCCCCCGCCCCCCATAAAAATTTCGTAAAATCTACAGTTTTCAATTTAGAACTACCAGATTTGGTATACTATCTCATGGTATTCTAACTTCGACGGTAGACCGCTTTTGGAACGGGTCAAGGCCTGGTAGTCAGAGCCCCTCACATACAAAATTTTCTGAAAAACTACAGTTTTCAATTCAGAACCACCAGATCTGGTATACTATCTCATGGTACTCTAACTTAGACGCTAGACGATTTTGGAAGGGGTTGCACATTTTTTTGTGAAGGGGGTAAGGACCCCTTTCATAAAAAAATCGCAAAATCTAGTTTTCAATTTAGAACCACCAAATTTGGTGTACTATCTCATGGTACTTTAACTTAGACGGTCGACGGTTTTGGGGACGGGTCAAGACCCGGGGGTCAGAGCCCCCCTCCTCCCCTTCGCACACACACAGACATACAACATTTTCTTAAAAACTACGGTTTTTAATTTAAAACCACCAAATCTGGTATACTATCTTATGGTACTCTAACTTAGACGCTACATTTCAAAATTGCCTTTATTCTTCAGTAAAATAACATTTCTATGTACATGACAATGGATTTCTGCCAATAAATACAGTGGTATATACATCAGCTGGAAAGTTCCAGTGAAACGTAAAACAAAATATTGTTGAAATCATAAAATTATTTCGCCACGTAGGGCGAAGGAGAGGCAGACAATAAAGCACGAGCGATACAAATGAAAATGTTTACTTACAGTATTGTAGACAGGGAAGGACATGATTCTATACTATGCACAAATTCCAATTAAGCATTACTACCGTACTAAAGATTAAACATGCACAAGGTACTAATTCACATGAAAGACCATGGGTGGAAAGAAACTAACAGGTGAAACAGTATTTAGAGATATGAGAGTAATGGTAAAAACAAATAAGCACAAATACTTATCAAATGTACAGAATTATGCAGTGACAAGAGAGAAAAACGCTAAACACACCCAGGAGAGCAACTTTACAAAAAACAGAAATCGAACAGTAATGCAATGCACAAGTTTCATATCATATGTACAGAACAATACAGTGACAAGGAAGAAAGCCGCTAAACATACCCAGAAGGGCAGCTTCTCGTGAAACAGAAAGGCAACAGTGATGCTAAATTCAAAATTTACAACATATGTACAGAAGTATTCAGTGACACTGAGAAATAACGCTAAATGTACTCAGAAGGACATCTTGTTACATTAAATTATACACACAGCGACTAATATTTTAAAAATATATTCAACATAATGAAGGGGACATTGTGTGTGCAGTAAACTGTGCAGAAGGAAGAATTATATACAACAACATAAAATCCAACATTATCGCAGAGAACATGGGAAACATGGTGAGCTATCACCAATGGCACATTAAACAGAATAATCACAAATAGCGAAGCACCAAAATTAATACGAGAAAAATGATTTGTTACAGTGAACGTGCGCGATAACAAAAATCCCACTTATAGGTTGAGATGTAACTGCAGAGTGTGGATATGGAACCACCCAGCCGATTGGGCCCAGGTGGATTGAAAAACGCTATCGGTGTTTGTTGAGGCAGCACGAGAGTGCTCCATTTGGAGGCGAGTGGTTAGGAAGCGTCTCCGAATGATAGCCCTTGCCTCCTGAGGAGGTGGAGTAAGAGCAGGGAAGCGTTGCTGAAGATGGAAAGCATAGACAGTGAACTTCACAAGAAGAAAAATATAACGGCACACAGGAGGCAAGTGAGTAGGTGGATGCTTTGTTTGGAGTAACCAAGCATATGCAAGAAATGGTAACGATCGAGCACAAATCCGATCAACAAGACGAAATGCTGTGTTTAGGACTGGCAGGAGTACGGGGCAGAATAGGTATTGATGTTGGACGTCGCTGACTTCAGGGCAAAAGGAGCACTGTGGAGAGGTGAGAAGAGTCATGCGAAATAGTACTGATGGGGCGGGGAGACGAAGTTGAAGAAACTGCCAATGGACATTGAGCTTTCTCTCCTTGGGGCACGATGAGGAAGGCAGTATGACATTAGGAACATAGGTAGGTTTGTAGTGGACACTAGTGCTGAGGTACCTGGATGGAGACTTCTTGACCAAAATATCCAGGAACGGTAGGGATGCATTTTTTTCTCTCTCCATAGTGAACTTTATTGCAGGGTGTTCCAAATTGATTGTGGTGAGAAACCGATTTAGTTCCTCCTCGGTGTTTTCCCAGATGAAGAAAACGTCATCTGCGTATCGTAGCCATGTACATGGGGTTGGTCCAGGTGCGCTGAGTATCCGGTTTTCTAGGGGTCGTAGGATTGCTTCGGCCAGTACTGCAGAGAGGGCGGAGCCCATTGGGACCCCTTTGGTCTGCTTGTAGGTATTGTCCTGGAAACTAAAATAGTTAGCATCTGCAACTAGGTCAATGACTTTGGATATGTCCATCAGCGTATTTTCATTGTAAAGCGATGAATCGGCGAGTGCTTGCTTTAGGGTGTTTGTAGCTTCCTTAACAGGAATTGAGGGGTACAGTGAGATAATATCAAAACTCCCTAAGGTATGAGCAGGCACTACCTTTAGGCTTTTAATTCTTTCTATAAAGTCCTGAGACGACAACAGCACCACATTTGAATGCGGCAGGAAAGGAGACAAAAATGTAGCTAGCCCCTTCTCTAGATTGAAGGATGAAGCACACCTTCTTGAAACGATTGGTCGAATTGGGTTGTCCGGCTTATGATGCTTAAGCCTTGCAAAAATTGGTGGTATCTTTGGCCCTGGAGGTATCCTAGCCGCTTTCCTGATGGTGTCCGGAAGCGCTGTTTTCTTCGCCACCATCTTAACCTGCGCTATCCAACGGTTAAGTGGGGATTTGGTTTGGAGTGTTGATCAGGAAAGCGGCTAGGATACCTCCAGGGCCAAAGATACCACCAATTTTTGCAAGGCTTAAGCATCATAAGCCGGACAACCCAATTCGACCAATCGTTTCAAGAAGGTGTGCTCCATCCTTCAATCTAGAGAAGGGGCTAGCTACATTTTTGTCTCCTTTCCTGCCGCATTCAAATGTGGTGCTGTTGTCGTCTCAGGACTTTATAGAAAGAATTAAAAGCCTAAAGGTAGTGCCTGCTCATACCTTAGGGAGTTTTGATATTATCTCACTGTACCCCTCAATTCCTGTTAAGGAAGCTACAAACACCCTAAAGCAAGCACTCGCCGATTCATCGCTTTACAACGAAAATACGCTGATGGACATATCCAAAGTCATTGACCTAGTTGCAGATGCTAACTATTTTAGTTTCCAGGACAATACCTACAAGCAGACCAAAGGGGTCCCAATGAGCTCCGCCCTCTCTGCAGTACTGGCCGAAGCAATCCTACGACCCCTAGAAAACCGGATACTCAGCGCACCTGGACCAACCCCATGTACATGGCTATGATACGCAGATGACGTTTTCTTCATCTGGGAAAACACCGAGGAGGAACTAAATCGGTTTCTCACCACAATCAATTTGGAACACCCTGCAATAAAGTTCACTATGGAGAGAAAAAAATGCATCCCTACCGTTCCTGGATGTTTTGGTCAAGAAGTCTCCATCCAGGTACCTCAGCACTAGTGTTCACTACAAACCTACCTATGTTCCTAATGTCATACTGCCTTCCTCATCGTGCCCCAAGGAGAGAAAGCTAGCACTTTTCCGACACAGGGCTAGGCGAGCTTTTGCCCACTCATCAGACAACGCCGCACTCCACGCCGAGCTTGACACCCTAAGATCTTTAGCCTTTTCTGCAGGACACTCACCCAGCATGGTAGATCAGATCATACACCAGACGAAGTCTAAACTAGCATCCCGTGGCACCATATGCCCCACCCAAAAACTACAATATATAGGCTCATGCCAGTATGTACCAGGCTTCACATATTTCCTAAAAAATTCCCTAAAAAAAAACTTGGTTTCGGCATAGGGATTACCGCACCTAGGACAATAGCATCTTGTCTCGCATCAACAAAAAACGGCGGCGTGGACCTGGAAGATGCGGGAGTATACACTATACCCCTCTTGTACCCGGACGGAACAAACAAGAACTATGTGGGCATGACCAAGAGGTCTCTGAGGCTAAGACTCCAGGAACATCAAAGAGATGTCAAAAGAGGACTTCTCACTACGGCACTAGCGCGTGAAGTAGCCAACAACTCTGCAACACCTCTTTGGGGACAAATAAAGAAAATAGCACGATACACAACCGCCAGAGCCACCCTCCTCAGAGAAACTATAGAAATCCTATCCAGTCACGGGATATGTAACGAGGAAACTTCAATGGACCTCCCACATGTATGGCGCACGCTCATTAATACGCGCGCTCCTAATCACACATCTCGAGTATGACGCGCACGTTCTATAATAACTATAACAAACTTCTATTATTGAATTCATAACAGAAACTCTGTTTTTTGTTTGTTTTTGTTTTTGCATTAGAATACTTATGCCTGAAGAAGCCACCCGTGGTGGTGAAAGCTAGCGTGTTTGTACTAGTGTTTCTAATACTACACCAATAAAACGGATTTCAGCGTTTTTAGTATCTGTCTTTTAATTTTTGCACGGACAATGCTATATTTTTTTTCTTTCTGGGACCTCTAGAAATAAAAAAAAAATTACAACGTGATAGCAAATTCTGCTCAAATCCTATGTTTAATTACGACTCTCCATATCTCAAACCCATTTGGTAAAGCTGAAACTTTATTTCGTTCGTACAGTTATGAGAATATGTACCGCTGTGAAAAAAACATAAACTGCTCCTGCTCATGAAACACTTCCGATAACCAGTTAAGAAATAATTTATTCTGATGGAAGAAAAGGTTGATATGTCTTGAAAAAAACTGCTTTATAAATACGCACTGTGCCCATAGATAGATCTTTGCTATACGAGCTCGAGCTCCTCTCAAAATGTTATGCCTTATTTTGTTGTTTTTAATTCAAAAGTGAAACGTTTCCTGATTTTTTTTCAATGTTGTGTAGGGAGGTTTACGATTCATGAAGTTCTTGACAAAAAAATGAAATAAGTAATCATAATTACAGTGAATTCCGAAGATCATATTCATTTCAGCCTCGGACATGACAATCTCCATTTTGGTCAGAGATTACAGGGTGTTTCAGAAACGTATGGTGTTACGGGAACTCTTGAATGCGTTAACTCATTGTAGGGAGTCGAGCACGAAATGATATCCAGGCATTGTTCCTTTTTTTTTTTCAATCTACGTTTTATACACTGACGGAAAAAAATCCCAACACCGAGAAGGGGTTGTGTTAGATAAACGACAGTTGGCAGGCGGTGAGAGTACATCTGTAAGATGACGTCTATGCAAATTTCGCGCTCGGCGCATACGTGTGGCGCTAGTAGCGCCCCTCGGAACATGCAAAGCAGGTTTGCTGTAAACACGCGCTGTAACGTTCGTGAGCGTTAGTTATCGTTGAGATTCGACGTAGTGTGTTGATGTTAGTCAAGAATGTCTTTAAGAAGACGAAGAAGCCATTATCAACAGCTCACGGAGTTTGAACGAGGTCGTGTAATGGGGCTACGAGAAGGTGGATTTCCTTTCCGCAATATTGCAGAACGACTTGGCAGGACTGTAGCCACTGTGCATGATTGTTGGCAGCGGTGGTCAAGGGAAGGTACTGCCTCAAGAAGACCGGGTTCCGGCCGACCACGTGGCACTACTGAGAGGGAAGACCGCCGTGTACGGCGTATGGCCGTGGCGTATCGTACCGCGTCTGCGGCAGCAATTCGAGCAGCAGTTGCCACCACAGTGACACAACGAACTGTTACAAATCGGTTACTTGAAGGAAAGCTTCGAGCCAGACGCCCTGTAGCGTGCCATTCCACTTACTCCAAACCATGGCATCACAAATGTGTTCTATCACTTTCAGATCTGCAGACTTGAGTGGGAATGACAACATCCCAAACCCAGAAAAATGCTCCCCTAACCATAATGTGGTGTCCCGACACTTGTGTGGAGGTTCATTGTTTTCTTGGAACAGGCCCAACCCATCAGCATGAATGCAGGACATGAACAGGTGTACGTCGCCAGAAAAGATGCGCACACAGCGTTGCCCGGTCAAATACGTTTGTAGACGTACTAGGGGTCATATTGAAGTGCGGCTAAACACGCCCCATACCAGTAAGGACCCCCACGAACCGGTAGAGTTACCTATTGACAGGCGGGATCCATGGCTTCATCGGGTTTGCGCCACACACGTATCCTTCCATCTGCCTGATACAGTTGGAAACGCGACTCATCAGACCAGTCGTCTTGTTTCCAGTTATCAAGTGTCCAGTGGCGGTGTTGCCGTGCCCAAACGAGGCGCATAGCTCTGTGTTGTACACCTATCAAGAGGACTCGAGTTGGGCATCTGCTTCTAAAGTCCATATCGTGCACGGTACGTTTCACAGTCCGGACGCTGATGCTTGTTGAGGCTCCAGGATTGAATTCGGATGATACCTACGAGAGTGTTGCACGCCTATTGCGTGAAACGATTCTCCACAGCCGACGATGGTCACGTTCACCCAATGTCTTTTTACGGCCACACTGGTATCGTAGGTTGGAGGTTTTGCCGGAATCCTTGTAGTCACGGTACACCCTTGCAACGGTCGTCCGTGAAAATCCGAACTTCGTTTCTACCTCGGAAATACTATTGCCCATCTCACGAGCGCCAACTATAACAACGCGTTGAAAATCTCTTAAATCGTTATTACTTGTCATTCCCATGCCGAAAACAGCTCTAACAGGTGACAAGGATGTCTATCGCTTTATATAGGCACTGCGACGCAACCGAGTAGGCGCATAGGTGACGACGTTGCTAGGAACTTTGCATACGCTCGTCTGTACCAGTTTTTCTGGCACTTCAGTGTATGTAAATAAATTCTTATTACTGTAAACTACATATTTCTAAAGTTTTCTGTTTCGGATCCTGTTAATTCTATTTTCTTTCTGAGAGTACAGGGAACTTCAATAGACGTGGAAGTTTTCAGCCGTTGCTCAGGATTTTCCTTATCGTCTCTTTCGTTTTGCTAATTGTGCTTTTCAATATGTTTTCAAGGAAGTCAAAAAGGAGATATTTAAGCAGGTTACTTGCAATTTGGCCATGAGTCTCCGTGTGAACCAGGGGAAATGTGCACTGTGCGGTCTGTGCGTGTATTAGCAAACCGTTCGCCCTGAGGCCCCTAGTATCTATTTGGCTGTTAATCATATATTGCTTTTTACACATTCACTAGGTCATACACTATCTGCCAACAAGTAATTGGACACCCCTGCAATCGACGATATCTGCGGTCCTGATACACGTGACGGCCGCCGCTGTTAAATATCGTGTGGGAAACAACAACGCAACCAGTCGCATGCAAGATGCCACGCAGTTCGGACCTCTCTCATTTCGAGAAGGCTGTAATCGTCGGGTATCACGGAAATGGCCGATCCATACGTGACATATCCAGCGAGTTGAAGTACCCAAAATCGGCAGTGGCCAACGTGTTTGGCAAGTGGAAGATGAGAGGTGACTGTCGGAATGTGCCCTGACCCGGTAGACCCACAAAACTGGAAGTTAGAGACCGACGGGTGCTGGCAAGAGAAATTCGGGAGAACCGCACCAAATCGATGGGCCACATCCGCGAGGAGTATCAACAGGCATCCGGGAGTGTTCTTTTGATGAATACCCTCCGTAAGCAAGCCCATCTATTTGGTTATTATGAACGTGCTGCCGCCCACAAGCCTTTGATCACCAAGTCCAAGGGCGCTGCTCGGCTAACGTGGTGCAAAGAACGTCGACAGTGGACCGTTGAACAGTAGGAACAGGTTCTCTGGAGCGACGAATCAACCGTTCGGATGGCAGAGTCTGGGTTTGGCGTCTGTCTTTAGAACGCCTCCTGCCGGAATGTATTCTGGCAAATGTGACGATTGGCGGCGGTGGAATTATGCTATGGGGTGTTTCTCCTGGTATGGCACGGGATCCTTGGTCGCAATTCCTGGTAGACTCAACACCGAAACCTACTGCAAGACTTTGGATGGCCATGCGCTTCATTCATTGTGGCAGTTCTACGGGGTGGACTAATGTTAAAATGTTACTTTCAGGATGGCAATGCCGCCTGCCATGTTGAGAGGTCCACCATGGCTTGGTATGGTGACAATGGGGTTAATCGAATGGACTGGCTTGCGCAGAGACTGGACCTTAACCCTATAGAGCACCTCTGGGACTAGTTGGAGCGTCGACTTAAGGGGTGCCCCCACTGTCCGAAATCGGTGAAGGAACTGACCTGCCTTCTTGAAGTCGAGTGGAAGAAAATACCGCTAGCCGTCGTACAATGCCTGGTTGAGAGTGTGCCCCGGAGGGTCGCAGCTGTAATCGCCACTCGTAGAGGCTCCACCAACTATTGAAGGTGAATAAACTTCGTTTTCCTTCGCTATCACAGGTGTCCAATTACTTGTTGGTAGATAGTATTAATAGTTCCCCAATGAAATGCAAATGAATGCGTTCAAGCAAGTAGAATAATAACATACTTTCAAAAAGACAAATGACGTTCTTTCTTTTTTTCGGATAGTTTCTGATATGCAGTTGGACTGACTTCCTGAACTTACTTGCGTTTAGAAACAGACATTTACTTTAACCAATGACGTCTTTCGTTAGAATGGGTAGATTTTCGCTGGATCGGATTGAATTTTTTTATGTGGCAATATTTTGCTGTTGGAGTGTATTGGATGGTGTAATTGAGCAAATATTTTTATTGTTAGCTACCTTTTATATCCTCATCTCAAAATTAACTTACGTTGTTTAGAGGAAGACCACGGTTTAACTCGTAAAATAATCCATATCAGTTTGAATTTAAAACCAACGAGTCGGCAAAAGTGGTAAGGGGATACTCGTCGAACTTCGGAACTGTGTCCAAAAAGTTAAGATCAACTTACACATGCAGAACAAAGCAACAGTATGATGATTGATTTGTACAATCTAGATAAAGTTACCTTATTTGTATGGGATATAATAGAGAAACATTTGAACACACCTAAATTAAGAAGGCCAATGTTATTTCATATGGTAGAATAATGTTAACAACGTTTCGCACAATAAAATGTTTATTATACATCGACTATATTTTCGCAGAGCGTTTGGCTCGGCTTCCTTCGTTTTGAGGAAGTCTTGCCAAGCACTCTGCGAAGCAATAGTCGATGTATGATAAACATTTTATTGTCCGAAACGTTGTTATCATTATTCTATTTTAACACCGCAAGCTTAGTAGTCATAAATTATATATAGTTATTTCATATGGTTTAGAAGGGATAGACATGGATCCCTTACATATTCTTCGAAGTGATTGATTTCCGAAATATACTTTTGGCTAAAGATTTTATTGACAAGACCAGTTACTATTGCCTCAGTAGAATGAAGTTTCTCTTCACTGAAATAAAAAAAAATATATTAGGACTGGTGTCACTCAAGGAAGGTTATCTAGTTTGTTCTTACTGTCGATAGAACATATAATATGCAAACATCTGGATTTCAACAAAGTATTTATTAATTTCAGTGAAATGAAGACAAGAAATATGGTTTTCTTGAAAAACGTTTGTGATAATTTACTTATTCTGAGAATCATTTTATATACAATGAATGCCCTCTGGTATATGAACAGAACACTCAGACGCAAAATTGTACATAATAGAAAGGTTATGTTTTGTAATATAGATGTTACTTTCCGCATATTATATTATCGGTACATACCACATATTTCGTACAATTAATTCGTATTTTTCCTCCAGCATAGTTTACGTCACTGCGTTCGTCTGAACGTATTATATTGCAATAGGGATTACTGTCGAATAAATCGACAGGATTTCCGTTCGAATTTCGAAAACAACTTAGAAAGCACTCTATTTTGACATTAGTGTAATTTTCTTCCTTTGGGCTTTGTGGAATAATTGCGTGACTGGGAAATCTTAAATCCTCCGTTTATTTCTTCCGGTAAATTTTGCATTCTACAAATAAAGGATTTACGACTCGTCGCAAAGCAAAGACAGCACAACTATTAAAAATTTCGGATCATTTATACATGTAAAAAAAAATTGAGGGTAAATACGTTCAACACTGCACAAAATATTTTATGTAAATTGAGGGTCAAAACCGAAAGAGAAGTGTAGTTTTAACTGACTCCGTAAAAATGGGATACTTTCAGAAATGTATATTTACTAACTGAGGAATTTGGTTAGGAATAATGTTGCACAGCTCGTACTGCTTCACAAAGCCATGAACACGAATAATAAAGTCATAGGAACGACGCGCTAGAAGACTGTCCAAGAACATAGCAATTCTTGTGTAAATATTTGAATTTATTATTTCAAATGTATTATATATATATATATATATATATATATATATATCGGGGTCTAACCATCACCGTGAACAGCTCGATATGCTATAGACTGTCTCCCGTCCCTTATTTAGGGCCACTAGTACCAGGGAACGGAAAAAAACCAGTGCTGTAGGATAGAAGCAACATTCATGCCTCACCGGTATATGAACCTGGACCCATCTTGGACGAATGGTCGAAAGTACCAGTTATCTCGCTGTGCCACCGTGCCGGCCGGTTATTAGTTTTATCTACAATATAAAATACACTGCCGGAAAGTAAAAAAATAACACCAAGAAGGAGACGTCTGATACCAACGAAATTTATACAGCATAATAACGGAATACAGAGGATAACGTGATCAAAACAATATGGCAAAATACAGCTGTATTGGCTGGTAAACTGAAAAATAACATTTCTAAGTAACATGGTTAGTACGAGGTGTGTTTTTTTTATTGGAGGTTTTACGACCACCGTGAGCAACTCAATGGGCTATAAGCAGTCGCCCGTCCCTAATATAGGGCCACTGGTTCCAGGGAAGGGTGAGAGCCAGTGGCGTAAGTCAAACACAACATCCATGCCTCATCACCGGGATTCGAATCCGGACCCCGTTCGGACAAATGATCAGAGGCCATCGCTTAGAACACTGCAACACCGGGGCGGCAGTACGAGGTTGAACCGCCATGAACTGCGTCAGACTGTGCAATTATGGCATGGAGTCTGTTGTACAGATGTTGGATGTAAGTTTGGGTATTGAGTTCCAAGCATCCTCAACCTGGACGCGTAATTTGGGGATGGTCGTGGCTAGCCGTGGAGACCGGATAAGTCGTCGTCCCATAAAATCCCACACGTGCTCAATGGGGGACAAATCCAGTGAACGTGTAGGCCATGGAAGTTGTCTCACACCCTGAAGTGCATGTTGCGTTGCACGTGCCGTGTGTGGGCGTGCGTTATCTTGCTGGAAAACAGCACGATGGACCGACCTTACAAATGGCTCAACAACGGGCTGAATGATGTTGTTGATGAAGGAGGTGCTGTTTAACGTACTCGGTACAAACACTAGTTGTGTACGGGAGTGATAGCTGATCGCTCCCCACACCAGGGGAACATGTGTAGGCCCTGTGTTTCGCTAGCGGATGCAAGACGGGGGGAGACGCTCCCCTGTGCGTCTGCGAACACGCATACGGCCATCGGAGGCTCCCAAGCAGAATCTGCTTTCATCGCTGAACACGACAGATCACCATAGCGTTCTCCAGTGCAGACGTTGGCGACACCACTGCAGCCGCTCCTGACGGTGGGCTTGAGTCAGAGGTACACATGCCAGAGGCACACGTGCACGTAGTCCTGCATCCAGTAGATGGTTGCGGATTGTTCGCACAGTCACCTCAGGTGCAACGGCAGCTCGGATTTGAGTCTCAGCGGATGTTCTGCTTGACAACGCCGCTCTTCATATGCGTTGATCGGTCCGCTCATCAGTCCGTCTGTGACTCCCGGTTCCACGTCTTCTCGTGTGGGAATGTTCCTCGGACCATCTACGCCACCATCGTACCACCACCGATACTTCCCGTCCAATTCGCTCCGCAATACGACGATACGACTACCCGGCCTCGCGGAGTCCGACTAGGCGATCTTGCTCCAAGTCCGATAACTGCTGAAATCGTACACGTCTTCCGTGTCCAGGCATTGCAGCTTCTTCAGGGTCTTCACACGTGTCCGTACGCCGAGGACTGATTACATTCACTTCGCCGTACTCCTTAAATACCACCGACGATAATTTGCATATTATGCCGTGCTGTGGCGTAAGCGCTCACCGGTTGGTCCCGAAATTAACATCACACCTACGTAAGCTCGACCTCATTAACATATGTAAATTTCATGATCGTCCGCCAATTCCTTATTGGTGTTCTTTTTTCACTTTCCGTCGGGTTAGTTTGATTAACATTCTTAATCCCTTCAAATGTTTCGCAAATTATCTCTGTAAAAACGTCTAAATAATGAAATTTTAGTTGTAATTTTCTTTGAAAATTTAAAAAAACTATCACCTGGCTACAAATCTTTCAGTTCAAAAACGAGATCTAAGTTTCTTTTCCCATTTGACTGATCGTTGAACTTCAACATCTCAAAGCTACTCCATGAGATATCTTCAAAATTTCTTTTGTGTTATATTTTTGTAATGTAACACACGTACCATGATTGTGGTTTTAAGAACTATTTAAGTGCCAATTATGAAAATCACAGATCTGGGAATACCAAAGTTTTACTGCGTTCTTGAGATAAGTTGTTGCTAGTGTCATACATGCCATTGCATCATGTGCTTCGTATTTCCTGGCGTTTATTCAGAACAATTCCTCAGCAGTGAGACCCCACTTAACTTTGAGCAATTTTATATGATTCAACAGTAGAAATTTTGCATTTTCATTCATGCCCCGAAAACATAAATACCTTCGGTCTGCAATGTGGTACAAGAAGCACTTTGGGCTCTCTGCAAATGCAAATCATTATTAAATTCCCTTAGGTGCTGCTCCTAAAGAATTACTCGAAATACAGAAAACTCTCATTTTAATAATAATTAATGGAAAATCTATATCTTTCTTTGTATTCTGTATTGATGGTTTCTCGAATATATAAAATGCCCTTCGTGCATTATCATGCGCATTGTTCTGATGGTAACATCAGTTTTAATTGTCTTCATTTACAATTTCCGAGATTTTAGAGAGAAGTGATTTGCGCTCTCAGCAGGGAGGCCTGTTGTAATGAGCTGTTTTGGCATGTCCTTTTAACTTTTGATAACCAGCTAGGCGTTTTGTGACAAATTCGGCACTTGACCAATCACATTTGTATGTCACAAAGTGAACATCTGAGTTATGGATATTAATTGGCTCTCAAAAGACAAGTACGGGGCGATAGCTCATGTGGCACCCATTTATCAATCCGTGATTGAAATAATTCAAGACTGTCAATCGAAGTATCTTGCATTCACAATCGTAATTTTCTGATCATAGCCGTAGGGGTATATTGAAGTCTATTAAGTGGGGCTTGAGTGAATCAAATTCACTGTGCAAAAGTTATTTTCTTTTTTTAGGTTGGAGGTTTAACGACCCCACTGAACAACTCAATGGGCTATTAGCAGTCGCGTATAAGTTCGTGTGCGGATAATAATGATATGGAAGCGAAATCCTGAGCGCATTCCTCCCATACACACACACACACACACACACACACTAAGCGGATAAGCTTCCGTTTGGGGTAATGTATCTGTTCACTGCTGGGGATACGTTGAATTTCAGTTTCTGTATTTAAATAACCACTTTCAACTAAATTACAATTGGTACAGCCGCTGACAAATTTATTCGCAAATGTTTAATAGATAAATTATTTTCCTAAGACAATACTGCTTTAAAATGCAAATAAAAAAAATGTGTTCGTTATGCGCTTATTGAGCACACTATCTTCATCTAAACATAAAACATATACAGAAAATGATATACTGTTCAAAATAATTAGGGGATCATGTGACTTAGGCAACATTATGCAGCCAGTCGTGTGATATCTTTCGGAAACGTGAAAAACGGAAGTGAAGTTGCGTGTGACGTAGAATGGCGAATCATGCATATCCTTATTAAAGTAGCGTCTGTGACCTCAGAATGCATAAGCCACAGTTTGGGATAAAAGGGAAGGTTCTTCGAGAGTTTATTTAATCTGCTGCGTGTATGGTGATATTTCGTTTCTTGAAGTCTTCTGTTCGAAGGATGTCTTAACAGCATGATTTACTCGACACAACAGCGTGGAGAGCAGTTGGCGGACTGGAGTAAGTCAGATATAAGTGGAGTGTCAAAAGCCATCGAGTGTCACGAAGTGTCATTTATCGACTGTGGACACGATTCCAGGATGCTTGAGATGTTTGAATGCGACAAGTTCAAGTCCTTCCACGAGTAACTGCAGCAAGGAGCGTCTGCGTTGTATTGTTAACTGACCTTTAGAACACAGGGCAAAATTCAACTTGGCCTCCAGCGAGAGTTTCTCATGTCAACAAAACGCAGGTTGCCCACCCAAATATTCCGTAATCACCTTTACCAAGGTGGTCTTTATGCACGTAGCCCAATGGTGTGTGCCGTTTTAACAAAGCAACACACTACGGCCAGTAGAAGCTGGGCTGAGGAACACCGTGTTTGGGGGCACGACGAGTGCAGTCAAATTCTCTTCTTTGGCGAGTTGTGATTTAGTCTGAAGTCTGATAGTCAACGATTTCTTTTCTAAACGCAGCCAGGCACCTGAAATTGAAATATTTCAGCTTTTGTGCAAGAAACACGACATTACGGTAGATATTTATTGATATCCTGGGACGTTAGGATCTGTATGTCATCCGAAACGTCAATTTGACAGCCCAGAGTTCAGTGGCCTAACTAGCACAACGTGACCCCACTTCCTTTGCGTGATTAATTTTCCCAGGATTTTGAACACCAGGGAGCATGTGTTTTTGCGGTGTGTTTGGGGGGGGGGCTGTTAAAAAGTCAGGAATAATGTCTGGAAAAGTAAGGGGGTAGTTAGAGCCCGGTAGTTTTTTATTTTTAAGAAAATTTTGAACAAAAGCACATAATGCAAGGTTATCAATCAGCCAATCAGGACTAACACGGTACTTGGACCGATGCATGAACATGAATATTCATTTTATCGCAAGAAATGAATTTAGGCAAATAGACTTAAATGGTTAAGATTGGTAACTATGAGATTTCATAATCACACATTTTACTCTCACTTGTTTCTGAAGATTTCGATTTTTGTGAAATGTCTGCTTCCAAACTTCGAACAGTTAAGGTGCTAAACAAATCATCATTCGTTTTATCAGAAACGGCACTTGAGCTTAACTGACCCTGGGGGAAGAAGAACTGGCTAGGCTTTAGACGTTTCTTCGCACGCTTTCCTTTTTTTGTTGTTGTTGCCGATATTGTATTTCACTTGGACGGTTTTGTGACATTTTGCAAATGGATATCGTTCCTTCTTATATTAACGTTTCCACACTATGAATGAGATAGGCAAGCTAACTATAAGGATGAACTAAAAGCAATACCAGCGTACAATGGTTTTATCAAAAACTAAAACAAATCACTGGAAGTAATCACCGCCTTATACACGATAGATCTGCGGATGCTCTGAACAAATAATGGCGCGTGTCGTGCCGCACGTAAACCTAGGTGACTGATTGTTTTCCTACAACCTCCACGAAGAATTCGCATGTTGCCTCGCATTTTTCCTCAATAGCGCGGACAGAGAGAAATCGGACAGATATCGTAATATTTACCACTCATTTCTGATAGATCGTATTATGACCCGGAACCAAATAGCTTTATTCTATTGGGCATCCAGTGTTTTTCAATGAAATTCGACATTTATCAAGCCAAAACTAAATATATCTTAAAGGAAAAAATTTATCTTTGGGTTAATGGTTTGTTTCTTTGTTTTTGTGCGTGTTCAGATTTTTTCATAAAATTTCAAGTGGCAGCTGCATTACACTCCTTCGTTACCAGCGCTCCCCGCAGGAGTATGAGCCTGAGGAGTGGTACTTATGCCACTGTCTTAGGGAAAATAAATAATGAAATAATGAGTGGAGCACATACGGCTATTTTGATTGACGCAAGTCGAAATCAACCAGTTTGGAAATCAAGGTGCCGAATAATTATTCATGCTAAAAATATTCATTCCTATAATATTTAATAATAAGGTTTTGGTTTTATATGTTTCGCCATTTCAAAAGCACATATAAACAAAACCGTGAATACTAAATACGCAGATAACGATGGATTACGGCACAAAATCTCCGATTGACAAGTAAAACGTATTCCACGAAAACAAAGTTCATCTGAACTTTCCTTCTTTACAGCGTTGCAAAATGTAGTGGAACATCTTTTTGAAATTACCTACATGCTTTTAATTTTAAAACTTATTACATAATACAACTTTTTAATTTTCATTAACCCGTTTAATACATTTTTATCTCTGACTTTATGCGCGTTTAACTCGAAAATAACCCTGGAAACAGCAATGGTAAATTCATCTGACTTGTACAACGAGAAGCTCTCTCTTCACACTCGAAAGATTCCAGTCAGTGCCGTTTGCTACTTTTGAACCAATAGCTGTAGTTGTCATCAGGTTGCGTCAGTTGTAAGTTTTTTTTCATGTTACACACATCGCCGTGCAGATACCGTGCTGTGAGTTTACTGGTATAGCTCAGGAAACATGTAGTATTGGTGAATCCGAAACCCGCGTCTCAAGAAACAACTATAATTTCACATTCGAAGTTACTCGGATCAGTCGTTAAATCCATTGCCATCCTCTACCGAATGCAAAAACATGCACATCGAGCTGTTCTGTCTGATTTATACCTCCCACCCAGCCAAGTGCCAAACACTTTCATCAACAAATATATCTGACAAGCAATCAACAACCTGTTTAAAATATATCTTACGAACAACACGCAGCTGTAGGCCAGATATATTGATAGAAGATAAAATGCAAATTATAGGTGGGAACAGGCTGAGATATTCCTTCGAATCTCCAATCTATTGGAATTCCAATATTGTTACATGTGCGGTTACAACACTGCTGTTATTACAGGAACATCAACATTCACAACTCACAGCGAGGCGTTACCGTTTCTCCTGAAGGGATGTTTAATGAAACAAAACAAGACGTATCAGAAAATGACGATGGCAAGAGCAAATAAATACTTACAAAACGTCCTGAAAATTGGAGGACAAAAATCATGGTATACCAAAGGAACAGCAAAAAACAGCAGAAAATTCGTGTAATGAAAGTCCATGTCAGAAAAGAGAGCCCATGTTAATAAAGAACAAAGAATATAATAGTGCATGAAAGAAAACATAAGTGGGTGCATATAAGAATAAGAGTGTCTGTTTGGTAAAGCGAATTTGATCCATGTTAATTTCCAAATAGCCGAAATCTGCTGCCTAGCGGCCGTAAAAGTGGTCAGAAAATTTTACATATTTTTAGAGCAAAAAGCAGTTCGAGTTGCACCCGAGACCTAAAATGAATTTCAAATATGTTGCAGAGTGCCCTTAGCTGCTGTAGGCGAATAAGGCGGAATCTAAGATGCATAGATCAGGTTAAATAGAAAAACGGTATACTTTACGCGGAAAATAAGAAGGCGCAAATCAGGGAATGACGAAAATCGGTGGTGTTGGGCATGCAGGAATTAACAACACGGCGTGGTGTGAGGTGTAGAAAAAATCAGGTCATTAAAGTGTTTCATTAGGACACACTTCGTGACACGATGTAGTTTCTCGTTTATGACAGTGCAATTCCAAACTGAACCCAACAGGACAATCAAGCCATGATATTTATTCCTCACAAGCACTTTTTTTCATCTAAAAGTTATTGCTACGCAATTTTAAAAACAGAACGACTGAAGGTAATCATGCATCTAATGAAGCAAAATCTTGCATTCAACAAAAACATGGCACGTGCAAGAAATTAACTGTTCAATGTTTTGTGCCAGCACTGATGTTTTCCCACATTATTTAAAACCCGTTGAACGCCTATTTGACAAGTTTTTTTCTTTAAAAGTGACTTCATTCATTAAATGTTATGTTTCGCGGGTTTATTTTTATGCGTTTCGTAAGTTTTGATGACATAAATTTAAGTATGGGTGACTGTATATTATGTAAAAAAATCTGTTCCGTGAGAAGAATTACAGAGGATTGAGCATCAATTTAGAATAACCTGAGAGCACGACGTGTATCAAAGATTTGAGACGAAAGGACATTTTCCTCTAGTCCGTTTTTTAGGCAATGTTGTTACTTTCTTCAACAATGGATCTTTTCAACAAAAGTAAAAAATTGCAATTTGGAATTGCTCACATTCGCCCTTTGGAGCGTTAACTACACTGCTGGGCACCCAAAATGCAGCACCAAGAAGGAAGCATCCGAATGGCCTGAAATTCGCAGCGGTGTCGCCCGCGAGAGGACATGCAAACAATTAGCATTGCAGGGCATATTCAAATCTTGTGCGCCCGGCACGCCACCGAGAAGCACTATAAGAAGGGTGCACAGAAGGCAGGGTGAAAGTAGTGGAAATGTGTTGTGCTGCCGGACCTGTGTGTGAGAAGTTTCCTGATGCCTCGTCGCTGAATACGGCAGTCATTCCAGCACGTTTCGGAGTTCGACAGAGGAGGAAAAGTGGCTTATCGCGACAGCGTTTTATCGTACCAAGAAATTGACGCCCGTGTGGGACTACATCCAGCCACAGTGAGGCGAGTGTGGATTTGGTGGGTGCAGGAGGGACGGACGGACCAACCTGAGCGATTACCGCAGCCGCGGCACACCACCGAGCGGGAAGACTGACATATTGTGCGGCGGGCTTTGACGGCTCGCACCGCCACTTTTACGAACGTCAGCGCAGGTATTAGTGTGTGCTGCGCAACAACCTGTGCCTGCACGTACCGTTCGATGTCGTCTGCGGGTGCGGGGACTTGTCGAACGGCGCCCAATGCTCCGATTACCATTGACGTTACACCACCGGCGAGTCCGGCAGCAGTGGGCCGTTGAACGCCGCACCTGGACTACGGAATGGCGCGACATTGTCTTCTCCGACGAATCCCGCTTCTGCCTGCAGCACCACGATGGTCGGATCTGCGTGTGACGGCACAGCGGTGAGAGACTGTATCACGCTTGCATTATGCATCGCCATATTGGTCCGTCGTCTGGCGTTATGGTTTGGGGCGCAATTGGATATGACACCCGCGCAATTCTGGTACGCATCCCCAGGACACTCAACAGCCACCGCTGCTTCTCCGACGTTTTAGAGCCTGTAGTCCTCCCTTACCTGCAGGACCTGCCAGCGGCCACGTTTCAACAGGACAATGCGCACCCGCACGTGACACGTATCGTGCAACAATTCTTCACGGCCCAACAGGTGTCACTGCTGCCGTGGCCCGCCTGTTCTCCCGATATGTCACCCATCGAACACGTCTGGTCGCTAATCGGCAACCGAGTTGCTCGGCAAGCACCACCCGCGGCTACGCCTGATAAACTGTGGCAACCTGTGGAAGCAGCCTGGACCGACATTCCCCAAGCCCGTATCCAAAGCCTCTTTCGTTCGATGCCGCGGCGTGTATCGGCCGTTGTTGCCAGCTATGGGTCCACACGAACTATTGACGTCAGCGTGTTCCGCAAGTCGCACGGACCTGTAAGCTCAATCGTTTCATCTTTGTATCTGTTCTCATGTGTCCAGTAAATCTGGCTTTGCTATCTCGTATCCTCTTTGGTGTTGCATTTTTGGTGACCAGCATTGTATAATCACCTGTGATATATACAAATATTCAAAGAAGAAATAATATAGCAGAGTAAGGGTTACCCGTCCCCACATAAACGATGCTTATGATTTTATTTCGAAAAGCAGACATTTCGATAAATGGAAATCACAAAAGTTTGTTTGTTTGTTTCATTGGAGTTTTAACGACCACCGTGAGCAACTCAGTTGGTTATAAGTGATCCCCGTCCCTAGTTTGGGGCCACTGGTTCAAGCGAATTCAGAGAGCCATTGACGTATGACAAACACAAAACCCATGTCTCACCAGGATTCAAACCCGGGCCTAACTCCGACGAATTGTCAGAAGCCAGCTCTTAAACAAACTCCAAACTTTGCGTGGTTGATTTCCGAAATATTACGTGATCTGCACTTTTCAAGATTGGTGCGTGAATGGTCATTTGATGCACAAACAGTCATATAGTGCACAAACGGTCATTTTATGCATGAAAGGTCATTTTGCTGAAAATGCCTGCACTTCCTTAACGGGAAATAAAATTTCAAAATTGTAAGAGACACCGGGTTTTTTTTCTTTTTTTGATAGAATCTGGAGCCAGTCACAATATGTTTCCTGCTTGTTTCGTAATTTACTTGCAAAGTGTTGGTGTTCGGGTGTCAAAATATAACAAAGAAGTGTTACGAAATCGAAAGACGCGCGTTAAAATGGATACAAATATCTATCAAAAATTTGATATTTAGCCCGTATCCCGAGCAATGAGTTTTTGAATCAAATTGCTAATATACATAGAAAAATGTATCAAATTACAATTGAGATATTAGGGAAGAGAGATTTTACCCTTTTAGAGAATAATGAGATTTCAAAAAAAAATTCTAATATGCGTAAAAAAAGGATCAAAATAACATTTAATGGTATAAGAAAAGCAGTTGTGTCCGTGTATTGAATAAAAGGTGTTTAAATTTTTGCACAGCGACCCTCAAGCACTATAGGCTAAATGCACTGTGCTGAGGCGTGGTTGGAAAATCACATTAGCGTTTATGGGTCGCAGACGTTTGAATCTCCTAATTCTCGGCAATCTGTTAGTTTATACCCTCTATGAAGCGCATAGATACTCGAATGTGTAGTCATTCGCCCAAACAAAGAAAACCAGAATTAATGTAACGATTGCATCATTTAAAATATCAAGAAAGCTTAATCCTACTGGAAAGCTACTTCATTTTCAAATCCTGGTTAATTTCATTTAATATGTGTATATTAACCTTAGTCACCTGTTTTATATTTGACGTCGGTACACTTAAAATTTCGAATATAGTTTCAAAAGAAAAATTGGTGAGGAACATACGAAAAAAAAATGTTTTTGCGATTGCGCATATATCTCTTTAATTTAGAAAAGGAGATATCTAAGACAATCGGATTAGTGGAGTAGTTTTTCAGGAGGCTCCATTTCTAAAATAAACTATCCTCACACATTCTTTCACACTAGACTCGAACACACAGATAGTAAAGGCTGTTTCGAACGCGGGAGGACACTGCCCTTCGCTGCATCTGAAAGTACATAGGCTGCAAAGTGTGTGAAAAAACCTAAGGAAGGAAGAAGGAGGAATAGATCCTTCCCCAAACAATAGAAAAAGAACCCCATAAAGAAATCATGCGTACAAAAATGCACTATTATTTTTAAGTATAAAAGATTAATATTTCATTAAAATTTCAAAGAAAACAGTAATTACCTTTACGTAACTGATAATATTTAGTCTTGAGCCTAATGAAAGGCGTTCTCTTTCGACAACAGTAACGTTACAAAACTTTTGTTTTAAATAAATTTAGATATATGATATGTTACAAATAAAAAACTGAAAACGGTTTATCAAAATTTGGTTTGATATTATGATTATTAACAAAACAAAATATAAATCAAAGTGTACAAACCAAAATATATAACAGGTATAATATTAGTTTAGTGCGGAATGTAGATATGCATGTAACTTAAAACACGCTTTAAATAGTATGAGGTGTTACACATCAAATTAATCTATGCGTTTCACATCCGAAATAAGAGTACTAACAATGTGGCTCAGAAATTTTATTTCACATTTGAAAGCGCGGAAGTAATGACTATGTTAAGCTTCTCAGAATATTATCTTTGCGCCAGTTACAAAAGTCAAACTCCTGGAAAGTTCAGAATTTCTGATAACTTAAATGAGGTTTATGCAAAAAAAAAAAATCAATTTGAAATTTTCTGCAAAATTATGTTCCCTCCTTATAACGCTACAAAACACTTTCCATTGCTATTTTATTCAAAAAAATATTAGAGTCATACCCATCTGTTATCTGTTGGATTAATTGTTTTTAAATAAAGAACATGAAATCCATTTAAGGTATAAACTGACTTATATTAAAAATCTGCAGAGAAAAACCTTCTAGTATTTTGATATGGTGAACTTAAACAATTAGAACAGATGTTTTGTTTATGTTATTAAGTAGAGTAAATTACTCATCAGACATAATCACCAGATTTGTATCTACCACTCTCGGTGGAAAGGTTATTTTTTGCCATAAATCCTATCAACCTCATCATGGGATTATTTTCTTGCTTTATAAAGTCGAAAACTTTCACCTTTTCACTTAAAGGAAGTATTCTGGGACTTTGTTTGAATGTGTATTGTCAGCATCATTACTCTTGCCCTTTGGGACCATTATTAAAGAAAATAAGGGCTATTTTAACACAATCACTGCGATACTAAGACAGTCGATCTAACAGCCGAAACGGCTACTAAGTGGCTAATGGTCGGGTAGTGTATACAGAGTGGATACACTGGACAAAGTGATGATTCACGTCTCGGGCGGAATGGAGCGGGACGTCTCGGTATTTTATCACGCTACTCAGAACTGCCCTCAATTTAAAACTTATTCATTCTATATTTCTGGAATTTTCCATTTTATAGCTTCGGACCGTGGTTGATCGCGTGTAACTGAAACCGTGGAAAGCAAGGCAGCTCATAAGGGTGGACTGACACGCTATTAAATAGATTCTTCGTCGGTGATTCATCATCGGTGTAACATTAAATAGATTTTTTTTTTTTTTTGATTGGAGGTTTAACGACCACCGTGAGCAACTCAATGGGCTATAAGCGGTCGCCCGTCCCTAATTTAGGGTCACTGGTTCCAGGGAAGGGAGAGAGCCAGTGCCGTAAGACAAACACAACATCCATGCCTCACCGGGATTCAAACCCGGACCCCGTTCGGACGAATGATCAGAGGCCATCGCTTAGACCACTGCGCGACCGGGGCGGCCATTAAATAGATTCTTCGTCGGTGATTCATCATCGGTGTAACATTAAATAGATTCATCTTCGGTGATATCTGATTCTCTTAAATGCTCTGAGTAAGCTCGTGCTTTGAATGCATTGTTTACGAGCGAATGCAGAAAAAATGCCAAAACAAAGAGCAAATGCCTTTAACGTAGTCAAAAAGTTAAAACTACAAAAAAGAGCACATCACTAGCAGTCTCCAATGATGGGTCAAGTGAACCTGAAATAAAATGGATAGAGCGTAGCTCGTTTTGTTACACCCAAATAAGTATATCTTAAGTTTCCATGCGAGCTGGGTTTAAGATTGGATGTAACAGCGGATGTAAAAGCCGGGAATTCAGTTCATTAATGCACCAGAAGGGTTCGGGAAATCCGAGCTCTGCTCGTCTTTTCCTATTTTCCTACGAAGATTATTATTTAGCACGTGGACGAGTCGAAATTGTATTAGCCACTGTAAAAGAAGGAGGTTTGACAGATTGTCATTCAACCATATAAGGATATCTGTGAAACCTAAACGGAAGTAATGAGTTGTGATTTAAGTTTCAGTTTGCATTGTGCTTTAGCTTTTCAATTAGTGAAGACAGAGTACATAAAATTACTGAAAACAGATCATTTTGATTTAAATTTGTAAATATAAAGTGTAGAACAGTCACAAATAATTTAACCTTTGATATAAAAAAATGCATCTTAAATTTTGTTATTCCTGACAAAAGATGTGCACTTCTTAATTTAAATTCAAATTGACACAAGATATCAATTGAAATGAGAAGTAAGTACTGTCCTGATGTTTGCCCGTGGTCATTCCAGTGTCTTAGATAGAATAACAGAAAAATTACGAAAAATTTATGTTTAATAAAAATAAATGCTTTATATATTATAGATTGAAAGGTTTCCCTTCTTGTATGTGTTCTAATGCATTTCGAGATATAGTGCAAATCAAAATATCAACTGTGCGAACGATTTAGCTTGACAACAGAAGTGCGGTGCCATATGCCCAAAAACACAACGATTTATCGATATCGAAAGAGAAGGTGAGAGAAAAAAATATTTTCGAAATGTTTTGTCAGTAATAAACTAGTCTTATTACTGCTTTTTCTGAAAAAACTCTTGACACTCAAGTGAACAATATAACCATTAATCTTTAAGTTTACATATAACCACACGATTAAGGGTTCGTTGAACTAGTATTTCAATGAGATTAAGGGGATCATTTACTTAAATAGGACAGGTAAAAATTTATAATGCGCGGATTTATGCATATTTATGAACAACGTACTCTCTAACTATTAGCACACGATCGTGTAGATTTCCGTTTAATTGGCGTAAATACGTTCGAACTTAAATACAATTAGATCGCTAGTTTTCATCACCGAAAACTGGCTAATTCGTTAGGCTAAGGTTTACAAATTTGAGTACAGAGTCACTGTTCTGCACAATATACTTACAAAAATTTCTCTAACAATTTTTCGTAAATCTGAGAGTAAAATCTGAATTAATATATTTGGTTTTAGATATTTCAAGCCGTCAATGACAAGGTTGATTGCACTGCACATTGCACTAAATTTGGTATTTAAAAAATGTAAATTTTTTTGCAGTTGAAATATTAAAAGAATTACACATGTTTTATGATTTTAAATCAATATACTGTATTTTATACATTCTTTCCGTTAACGTGAATTCATAAATATATTCATTTATTTATTTTTTTATTTTTGTTAAGCAATAAAATTATTGTCTACTTTGACATCTTTAGGAATGATAATAAATCAAAATAATTTATTATATATATATACGTTCTCCAATTGCAATTCTCCCATAAGTTGGGAACGGTGTACTTTTCCTGAGCCTTAGCTCACCTACTAAATTAGGTAAGCTTTGCTGACTGTAACCATTTGTCTCCCATTCATCCGTTTGGCTTCAATTAAGGTGACGTGCTATGAATGCTGTGATCCGAAACGGTTAACAAAACATTTATGGGATATACTGAGGGAGCTCGTAAAAAGGATCAATGTGAAATCCGCAACGAGATAATAATAGAGCTTTTAAACAAAAATTGGAATTCAATACGGGAACTCGATTAGCTCTGCGCAGTTTAAAACCACGTATTCTCGTTTTGCACGGTATTTACCGTTGGAAGTTAGTGATGAACGCGTCATTCATTTATCATGCATTCGGAAAAAAAAGTCGAATGAAAGGCTATTCCGTTTCCACCTTTCTCAGATGTCCCTCTGCACTTATTAAGTGTATTATCTCCTGCAGGTAACCGTCGTTACGTCCAAATCGTAAATTGTCAACTGCTCATAAGGGCACGAGCTTAGTTGAAATAAATTAATCGCTCACGAATGGATATTTCATCTTCATGAACATTACATATATCATCCACACTAAAGCCAAAGTGAAAACCTGTAAACTCCATAAAAAGAGGTAGATCAGGACGTACTTATATTTGCCAATATATCTCAGCTTTTGGGGATCTTACTATTAAAGTTTAAATACCATTCTTAAGTCTTGACCATATTTTACAGCTGTCAGTTATAAAACAAAATCTTATTAATTCTTACGACAAGAGTAATTATCGTAAAAACGAACAAACTTAATTTATATACACTGAACAGCAATTGAATTAGAGATACCTGTTTAGTAACGTGTAACACCACCTTTCGCCCTGATGACGGCGGCGATTCGTCTCGGCATGGACTCCACAAGACACCGGAAGCGTTGGGAAGCCATACGGATCCACGACCCCTGAACAAGCTCCCACAGTTCACGAAGATTTGATGGAAGGGGTCAGGGCCTCGAACATCTCTCTCGATTGCAACCCAGATGTGCTAAATGAGATTGAGGTCAGGTGACTTAGCTGGCCAAGGAAGCGAGGTCACGTCGGGGCAGTGTTCATCCAACCATTCGGATACAATTCGGCAGCTATGGAACCGTACATTGTCTTGTTGCAGGATGAGGTCATTAGAGGGATGTTGAAGACACACAAACAGGAGCAAATTGTCTTCCAGGATATCCCGGTAACGTTGACCTGTGAGGGACGATGTCACACGTACCAAGGGTCCCATTTCAGTTCACAAAAACAGTCCCGAGACGAGAATGCCACCCCCACTAGCTTGAAGAGTTCCCTGCTGGCAAGAAGGATCCATTGCTTCATGTGGTTTGCGCAGTACTCGTATCCTTCCATCCGCATGTACCAACATGAATCTCGACTCATCAGTCCAGGCAACATTTTTCCACATGTCTAGGGTCCAGTGGCGATGTTCCCGCGTCCATGCTAATATTTATACCCTGTGATGTGCGGTCAGAAGCGGTACCCTCGTGGGACGATGTCTTCTGTACCCCATAGCGAGGAGATGGTTTTGGATGGTGTGGTTGCTTTCACGTTTTTGTTCACCAGCGTTAAATTGCCGAGTGATTTCTTGCACTGTTGCTCATCTATCTGCTGTTACAATGCGAGCTAGCCGACGATGACCCCGCTCATCCACACGCTGTTGTTCAGGGCAGTTGGCCCTTGCACGAATGGTTTTACTGGATTCGATGTACTCACGGTGCACCCGTGACACAGTAGCTCGTGAAAATCCCAGTGCCGGCACGACTTCCGAGAGGGAGTGACCCATTTGTCGGGACCGGCAATTTGTCCACGATCAAATGCGCTTAGATCCTTCGTCTTACCCATAGTGCGTTCCACTCTTATTGATTCCCGTCGCATCGCTCCTTATATTGTCGGATCACTGCTTACGTCATATCGTTTCCGTTTACAGGGCCGCCCACAGTGCCACATTTGCATAACGCCAGCTGCTCTTAATTAAATTGCTCTTCAGTGTGTATTCAACAGAAATATCTACACGGTCGTATGGGAATAATATGACCATCTACCTTATAATGGGAATGACCACCCTCGGCCCGGATGACAGCGGTGAAACGGCGTGCCATGGACACATTGAGGCTCCGGAAGATTGCGTGAGGTACACGTGCCATTCGGACTTCAACATAGCAGGGACGTCTCGGACACGACTTGGTTGTGGGTCGGCATGTCGAACCTGTCAATCCAAATAGTCCCCCAAGTGCTATATGGGATTGAGGTCGGGGCGATTTCGCCGGAGACATCGTTGTCGTGTTCCTGAAACGAGTAACGGATCCCTCAACGACCTGACAGGGCGCATTGTCCTACGTTTTGACACCATCACCACCAGGGTAAGCGTACAGCATGAAAAAACGCATGTAGTAAGCGAGGAAGGACAGGTTGTCATTGGCGTTTAGGAACCCATTCAGTGGTACCGGCAGTCCCATGTCATACCAGGAAAACATCCCCGAGACATGCACACTGGCACCTCCGGCCTGTACTTGACTGGCAAGCGGGTCAGGGTGTAGGTTCTCGTGTGTCTGATGCAGTATCTACCAATTCCCGTCACGTTTGTGGAGATGAAACCTTGATTCGTTGGAGAAGGTAAATGTTTCCACTAGTCCACTGTCCAATGACGGTAGTTCCATGCAAAACACAGGCGCCGTTGCCAATGGTCCTGGGTTAATATGGCCGCCTTGACGCAGCGTTCCCTGCGGTCACCCATGCGAAACATCGTTCGCTCTATTGTTACCGGGGTGACGTACGTGATATGTATTTTAACAAGAGCTTCGCTGGATACTTGAATAATAAAACACACTGATATTTTGTTAGCACAGTTACCTCGGTGGGAAAACTTTCCAATTGAAAACACGATTTTCAAATGAAAAACTAAAGAAGCAATCGTCACGTGTACCTCAGCTCTGCGTGGGACAGATTGATAGTCGATACCTTATTCGCTGGAAGAAACAGAGTTTCCAGTGACTGTACGGATCTTTTCTCCTCCCATCAAAGTGTTTCTGGGCTATTTGTTTGCTCACTTGTCAGAGGGAAAAGAATTCCAGCGCGAAAAGGGTTCCATACTGTTCCCGTGGGTTTTCCTTATTCTTGAAGAATTTATTTTTGCAATTTTCGTTTTTCTGTTTTAAACCCTGGAATTTTTGAATTCCTAACTGAGTCTGTCAGCCGTACTAAAACTTCTGATGTGCCGGACAATGGCCCGGGGGCCGTATGTTGGACTACTCTTTGAGCAACATGGATCCAAATATGCGGACCAAATGTTCTTTATTAGCTTTGGATAAGATACAGAAAAAGCAATTCCCTTTAAAACACTCAGAATGAAAGTTGAAAAAAAAACATACTTCTCTCTTTTTATTTACATAACTTAGGAAAACGTACAGAAAATCGGATAAGCATATTTAAAGCTGAAAAGTAACTAGTAATAATTTGAAAGATGAAGGATAATTTATAATTTTGAAACATGGATAATGTATGGTATTTACTAGTTAAATTTCAGTAAAATTTTATGAGAATAAACCTCAAGTATATTACTTTAAACTTCAGTAGCGATTCTTGAATGGTTGTACTGTATAAAATTATTGTTTAAAGCGAATATTCATTCGCAAGTTTTCTGAAATGGTTGAACGTTCTTCTTCGGTGTCGTCAAACAACAGGGGAAAAAGTCCTTAAAATTCCGTTGAAGCAGCAATTGATTTTTCTCGCATCCCTTGTGATGAAGGCATATTCTTAATACATAATTAATTTAAATAACAACATTCGTTGCCATTGAAACGCTTCAAGTGATAGTGGATTCTAATCCGCAATGCAGTGTATTTTCGCATAAGATTAACACTAAAGGAAAATTACCGTCCACGATTTTAGGTTGTTGAGGAGGAATATTTATATTGGGCCTTCAGTTTCTCCAGATATTTCTTCTGCCTGGTGTACCATTTTATTTAGAAATATGAGTTACATTTCAAGGACTAACATTTCAATTGATTGTATCTTATTTGTTGCACGGTAGTATTGTGAAGAACCTTAAAGTACTAAGTTCTGATGGTAAGTCGTAGCGTCCATGAAGACAGGTTGTTGAGGAGGAGGAGCTTTTATTTTCGGCATTCAGCTTTTCGAAATATTTATTCTGCTTGTTCTACCATCAGGGGAAACATACATTCTGATTTTAACTGGATATTACAAGATTCAATTAATGCTGAGATCCACATCGTAATTTGTTCCAGACAAAGCAATTGTATCTGTTTACCGTCATTTTGATGGACGTGTATCGAACTCATTCAGTCATGTCGATTATGTATACTACAGTTTCAGAAAATTAGCAAGGCAAACATTATTGCACAATCATGTTACCTTTTGTTCCTGATGATGAGGGTTTGTTCCCGTTTGCTTTAGATTCATGAATTATTGTCATCCCCACCTCCGAATCAATCAAGTCGTGCGTCAGATGGTGTATCTTTGGTTCTATTCATTTCCGAATGGAATCATTGAAGAGAGATGACTTCTGTCTAAATTTTGTTTTCAAATCATCTTTGATCTTCCCAGAGTCTCTATCTGGACTCGTGTAAAAAAAGGATTCCAAATCATCTTTCTCGAATGAAAATATTCCAATTCTTTAAAAACAGATTATACATAGTTAATCTGTTTTTAAAGTACTTTTCAATGGATATCGAAATTAAACATTTAAAACTGCGCTTTCGTGAAGCGACAGTCATCGGTTCAGAATTTGTGTATATAGTTGCATAATATCTTAAAATTTACCTTGAACATGCAAATCTTTATGCAAGAATCATCATCATCATCATTGTAAACCATTATCAATCCACTTCTGGATGAAAATCCTTTAAAAGTAAGATTTCCGTGTTTCTACGCAACAGTGGTTACTAACAAGAAAACAAAAGAAAGAAAGAAGGGGAAAAAAGCCTATATACAGTATAATACATAATACCGTGAATTTTTAAAATATATTTTGTTGTTTAATATATACACCATGTTACCCTAAATATGTACTCTTCTTTGAAGTGGGAGAGCCATGTTAGAACTCAGGTTGGTACGAAATACCGGTATCAGTCCTCGTGAATTTTTGCAGTGTCCCTTCCACCATCTTAAACATTGCTTCATAACCTATGCGAAACTCATTGCATTTTCTTTCTTTTCTCCTCTCTCACCAGTACGGCTGACTAAGCACAAGTCTGCACGTTCCCCGATGGTAGATTCATTCTCTCTGTGTTGAGAGTAGTCTTCAATGTCATCACTTCCACGATTGAAAATTTATTACATTTATTGTCTCCGTGTATAGAAAGTTAAGAAAGGTATCTCACATTCCCGATGGTCAATTTATTTTCCTTGTTTTAGGGGAAGTCCTCAGTGGGATCACTTCTCCGATTGTAAGTTATTTGCTTCTGTGTATCGAACTTTGGGAGATATCTAGTACCTCACAATTCCGATGGTGAATTTCCTTCTCTCTGTTGGGAGAAATCTTCAATGGCATCACTTCTTCGATTGTATGTTTGTTATCTCACTGTATTAAAAGTTGGGAAAAATATTGTAGCTCACTTCCTGATAATATTTTGTTCTCTGTGTTGAGAGAAGTCTTCAGCATCATCATATCTTCTATTATAAATTTTTTTCTCTGTGTATTGAAAGTTCGGAAAAGTATTGTGTCTGTTGGTGCCCACCTCCCTCTTTTTTATCTAATTTAAGTGCAATTCCCAGCAGGACAGCTTTTTGCTGACAGTGGAAGGCAGTGTTTATTGAATAAGTGTTCATATCGAACTTATTTCCAAAACGATTAACGATTTGTGGAACGATATCTGACATTCTGAAAAGTGCTTTAAATACGAATTTTGAGCGGCAAACGTCTGAGCAAACAAAAATGAATTCTGAGCAATAAATCTGCTACATTTTCGTTCCGAACTTTCGGAGTACTTTACGTAACCAAAGTAACTGCTTAGTACTTAAGACACTACAAATAGTTGTTTGAATTTTATCCACTACAACCACATTTTTGAGTTGAACGGACTATGTAAACTGTTTTTTCAAATAATTTTTAAATGAAATTTCGATATATGTAAAACATAGAAAACTTTAATTAATAATATATTCGAAGAAGGAAATTTTTAGCGTTCGAAAAATATCGAGTTGCTTTAAAATAAACAGATGATAAATCTGTTTGAAACAACATGCTATGCATCGTATATCAGAAACCTCAAATTGGTGATATACACTGACGGAAAAAAATATCAACACCAAGAAGGGGTTGTGTTAGATAAACGACAGTTGGTAGGCGGTGAGAGTACATCAGTAAGATGACGTCTATGAAAATTTCGCGCTCGGCGCATACGTGTGGCGCTAGTAGCGCCCCTCGGAACACGCAAAGCAGGTTTGCTGTAAATACGCGCTGTAACGTTCGTGAGCGTTAGTTATCGTTGAGATTCGACGTAGTGTGTTGATGTTAGTCAAGAATGCCTTTAAGAAGACGAAGAAGCCATTATCAACAGCTCACGGAGTTTGAACGAGGTCGTGTAATAGGGCCACGAGAAGGTGGATTTTCTTTCCGCAATATTGCAGAACGACTTGGCAGGAATATAGCCACTGTGCATGACTGTTAGCAGCAGTGGTCAAGTTAAGGTACTGCCTCAAGAAGATCGGCTTCCGGCCGGTCACGTGGCACCACTGAGAGGGAAGACCGCCGTGTACGGCGTATTGCCGTGGCTCATCGTACTGCGTCTGCGGCAGCAATTCGAGCTGCAGTTGCTACCACAGTGACACACCGAACTGTTACAAATCGGTTACTTTAAGGACAGCTCCGAGCCAGACGCCCTGTAGCGTGCATTCCACTTACTCCAAACCACTGCCATTTGGGACGTCAGTGGTGTCAAGCAAGAGCTCTTTCGAGGACGGAGTAGAGAACTGTTGTGTTTTATGATGAAAGCCGGTTCTGCCTGGGTGCCAGTGATGGCCGTGTGTTGGTTAGAAGGATTCCAGGTAAGCGCATGCAACCAACCTGTCTGCGGCCGAGACACACTGGACCTACACCTGGAGTTATGGTCTGGGGAGCAATTTCCTGACGGAACAGTTGTACGTCGGTCTGGTGATTCAACCTGTTGTGCTGCCATTCATGAACAGCATTCCAGGGGGTGTTTTCCTACAGGATAAGGCTCGCCCGGATACCGCTGTTGTAACCCAACATGCTCTACAGAGTGTCGACATGTTGCCGTGTCCTGCTAGATCACCAGATCTTTCTCCAATCGAGCACGTATCGGACATCGTTGGACGACAACTCCAGCGTCACCCCCAACCAGCATTAACTGTCCCTGTATTGACCGACCAAGTGCAACAGGCATGGAACTCCATCCCACAAACTGACATCCAGCACCTGTACGATACAACGCATGAACGTTTGCATGCTTGCATTCAACATTCTGGCGGTTACACCGGTTATTGATGTACCAGCATTTCACATTTAAAATGGCTCTTCTCGCCCTTACATTAAGCTGTGATCTTGAAACCTTAATCGATTAAATATGTTAGCTATACAAATGTATTGCCGCCATTTCATTCCTCTACAGATATTTTTTCGTGGTGTTGGGATTTTTTTCCATCAGTGTATTTAATTGAGTTTGAAGGTAGTAACCCTTTTGGATACTAAATGTGCTAAATTGCTTTTCATGAGAACAAATCCAATGTTTTACCTTCTAAAGGATGATCATTTATCTTTCGTATTAGGTTGAATAATGCATTTGACACTTAACGTACATGTAATAGTGCATCGCACACCGCATGGAGCATAAATGTCAATTCTGTGCCGCTGAGTAACCGAATGTAATATAAAAAACAAACAAAAAAATTAATATAAATTAACTGACCATTAATATAAAGGTTCCGACTTTTCTTCCTTAACAAATGACTTCCCACATGTAAGTGCGCTACTGCTTCCCTGTAAGAATGCCACAAAACCCTTAAATATTAAATATCGTCTGGATAACTATAAACATTTCGGAGTTATAGTGCCAACAAACTGCACAGACAGTCAGACTGACAGTACCAGAAACATAATCAATTCATGGGCGGGGAGGTATTCATAATACATATTTTCCTCAAAACTCGAGGTGGAGTTTTAGTCTTGGCCTTTATAATAGTTTCCTATGAAGTATTTCTCTTTTAATAATATATTGTACAAAGATAAAACTATGCCCTACCGCAGATAGCCAGCAGTCAGTGTTCGTGACTCCGTGAGAGAATCTCAAGATCGATCCTAGGTAGGTACGGACGCTCGAACCAGTAAATACTATCATCTTTTGGTTTGGCACGTTAAGCCTTGGATGCCTGTTCCACTGGTTATAAAAAAGAGCGTCTGAAACCGCCTTTCGTTTTATCTCGCAAGGTATCACGTTCAGACTACCTAAATATCAAAAAATGTCTTTAATTGATTAGAAATTGCAGGCACTAACAGTGACGTAGCAAGGATTTCATTTCGACAATAGGTACGTAGTGATTCCGTTTCCATCACACTCTCTTATTTTCTGCGCATTAATTTAAATTCAATAAAACTACTTCCGTTTTCAATTAAAAAACATGTTATATATGTGATTATATATTTTATTTAATATTTATAACTTACCGGAATTAACTAAAGTAATATCGGTATATTCCGTATATCATCACAAATATTCAGTTGATGTTTTATACTGTAATTATTTTTTGGAAAATTTTTGTTACGGTGAAAGTATTTCATTGGAGTGGAACCTTGTCTAATAGGATAAAGGGTTTGCCGTTTAGACTCGAACTAAACAAGAGCGATTGCTTGGAAAACGTGGGTGCTCCGGGAGCTCAGCCTCGTGCTCATGAAATATTTTCAATAAACTGCATCCAAATAAATTCATCAATAGGTGTCTATTAGCTATCGTGTCATTACTAGCATGAAACTATCTTCCTCCTTCAGAAGAAAAAGTCGAATAAATTAGATTAGCTGTCCTTTAATTTATTCACGGACAATACTATAATTCTTTTCTTTCTGGGACTTCTCTACAAATCAAAAACATTATTACAACGTGAGAGCAATTTGGCTCAAAGCCTAGGTTTAATTACGATTTTTCATATCTCATACCCCGAATAGGATAAAGGGTTTGCCGTTTAGACTCGAACTAAACAAGAGCGATTGCTTGGAAAACGTGGGTGCTCCGGGAGCTCAGCCTCGTGCTCATGAAATATTTTCAATAAACTGCATCCAAATAAATTCATCAATAGGTGTCTATTAGCTATCGTGTCATTACTAGCATGAAACTATCTTCCTCCTTCAGAAGAAAAAGTCGAATAAATTAGATTAGCTGTCTTTTAATTTATTCACGGATAATACTATAACTCTTTTCTTTCTGGGACTTCTCTACAAATCAAAAACATTATTACAACGTGAGAGCAAATTTGGCTCAAAGCCTAGGTTTAATTATGATTTTTCATATCTCATACCCATTAGGGAAAGGTGGAATTTTGTTTCTTTCATATAATTATGAGAATATGATTTGCTGTGAAAAAATATAAACTGTTGCTGCTCATGAAACACTTTCGATATCTACTAGTAGTTAAAAAATTATTGAATGTGATGGAAGAAAAGGTGCAATTGTCTTCATCAAAAAGTTGCTTTAAAATTACGTACTGTGCGCGTAGATAGGTCTTGGATATACGAGCTCGAGCTCCTCTGAAAATTTTTAGCCTTATTTTGTTGTTCTTAATTTATAAGTGAAACTTTTCCTGATTTTTTTTTCAATGTTGTCTTGGGAAATTTACGAAGGGCGAAAACCGTTTCAGCAAGTTATCTACAAAACTAAATGAAATAAATAATCATAATTGCAGTGCATTCCGAAGATCATATTCATTTCAGCCTCGGAAATGACAATCTCACTTTTGGTCAGAGATTACAGGGTGTTTCAGAAAAGTGTTGTGCCACGGGAACTCTTGAATGCGTTAACTCATTGTAGGAAGCCGAGCACGAAAAGATAACCAGGCATTGTTCATTTATTTTTCAATCTCCGTTTTATATTTCCAGTTACAATGAGTTTAATACATGTTCATTCTTAGAGCTTTTAGTTCTGCACTGAATTATTCCAGAAATTAATCTTTTTCTTTTCGCCGCCGAAATATTGTAGACCACTTCTTATTACACACGTTATAACATCATCTTTTTTATCTGCGCATTACATGTCGAGTTCGACTGAGACATCATGTGACAGGTGTTCGTTGCTAAGCTTTTCGTTCTAAAATCATAGAAATATGAAAACTTCCATATATCCGAAAAATGACAAGAGTGGAAGACATCATGATCAGAGTTAAATCCCTGAAATGGCAATGGGCTGGACATACTGCCAGAAGGACAGATCATCGATGGACAGCCGAAATTTTAGATTGGATTCCAAGGGACAGGAAAAGACCCAGAAGAAGACCACATGGGAGATGGGTGGATGAAATTCGAAAGTATGCAGGGGGGACATGGAGGAGACTGGCACAAGACAGACCGTTGTGGAGGAAACTTGGGGAGACCTTCGTCCAGCAGTGGATTGATAATGGTTGACAATGATGATGATGATGATACTGTATAAGTGCTACGGTACGCGAGCTATCTCAAGAAAAAAGTCATTTTACTTTTGAACGCTTTAACTACTGATTCAGTAGAACAAGACACTAGCGATCCATATTCTAAAGGAGCACGCCGATTGGTTGAAGCTGTTTTCACAGATGACCGGGTCCATCCAGTGAAGTAACACCATAAAGAATTTTCCAGCCTTTCATTGATAGTAAAGGGTTCCACTAACAAAGTAAGTTATTACTTGTGGAACATGAAATATACTGCTGTTCTAAATTTAACGACAAGGTACGTTTTTAACAGTCAAAATTGGAAAAAGCCGTTATTCAGCTGTAAGGGTATGGACGGTAACAGCAAGGGTGAAATGAAAGGCACGACATCAAAAGCCGTGCCTAATATGGACGGCTTTTGATGAAGCACGTACAAGAATACCTAGCATCTAGTAACACTATTGAATAAGATCTGCGTTTACAGACTACAGGACAATATCCACTAGTATGGGGGATTTGTCCACTCAACACCCCAAAGTATCTCTGACACAAGTGCGTCATGATTATTTGTGGATTGTCAAACCTTTAGATACTTTGACTTGAGAATATCCTCTTTAATTGTTGTCTCTGTTTGTGTCTTTTTCTTTTTTAATTCTTTAGTCTTCCTTTTCTTTCTTTTTTTAATATTGGGTAGTGATGTTTATGAAAGGTGAAGATAGCTTGTAGTAAGTTATTTAGATAAAGAAATATATATATAAATATAAGAACATTACTTTTAACTACATACATCTAAAGTTTTCTCTTTCGGACCCTGTTAATCCCCTTTTCGGTCAGAGAGTACACGGAACTTCAATAGATGTAGAAGTTTTCAGCCGTTGCACAGGGTTTCCCTTATCGTCTCTTTCCTTTTACTAATTGTGCTTTTCGATACGTTTTTAAAAAAGTCAAAAATGTGTCTTTTTTGCAGGTTGCAATTTGGCCATGGGTCTCAGTGTGAGAATGGGGCAATATGCACTGTGCGGTTTGTGCGTGAATTAACTAAACGTTTGCCATGAGGCCCCTAGTATGTATTTAGCAGTTAATCATATATTACTTTATACACATTCACTAGGCCATATAAATAGTCCCACAATGAAATGCTAAAGAATGCGTGCATGCAAGTAGAATAATAACATACTTTCAAAAAGACAAATTGCGCTCTTTCATTGTTTGAATAGTTTCTAATATGCAGTTAGACTGACTTTCGGAACTTACTTTTGTTTAGAAAAAGACATTTACTTTAACCAATGACGTCTTTCGTTGGAATGGGTGGATTTTCGCTGGATCAGATTGAATTTTTTTATGTGGCAAGATTTTGCTGTTGGATTGTATTCGATGGTGTAATTGAGCAAGTATTTTTATTGTCGGCTAAATTTTTATATCCTCATCTCAAAATTAACTTACGTGGTTTAGAGGAAGGGTTTGCCTCGTAAAAGCCATCATATAAATTTGAATTTAAAACCAACGGGTCGGAGTAGTATATTAGGGGGTACTATGACACACCCCAAAATCACATAAAAACTTCAAAATCAGGCATTTTTTGATTTTTCAGACCTCAATAATCAAGAACATTTTAAGGCTTTTTATGATCAAAAACACCATCTTTTCATTAAAAATCATTGATTTTTGAGTATAAAACAGTTAAAAACATCAATTTTTTAAAAAACGAAATTTCATCCCTGTTTTTCATAAAAACAGAGCATCATAAAAACACACATTTCAAGTCATTTTTTATTATATTTGACGGCTTTTTTGAACAATTGCAATCATTTTGAACTTTGAATAGCTTTGATTTTAAAAGAACTAAAATGAAAGTTTTAATATTGAAAATCAATAGAAAAGTTGTAAAACAAACTACTTTGAATTGGTACTTTGCAAAGTCCTTTTTAAAAATGCATTAAAAAAAGGGGTACCCAAAATGGATACCCCTTATAGAAAGATTAAAAATTGTTGGAAGATTAAAAATATAGGAAGATTAAAATATATTTAAATTTCATGACATATCTTTGCAAGTAAATACACAACAAGTTTTTTATAGTTTACATTTATAAAATCATCAGAGAATTTTCTGTTGATAACAATATCACACCAGTTAATTTTATCTTTATATTTCATAATGAAATCTTCTGTTAATTCTTGGTTTCTTGTAACTTCTTTCCAATCAATAAAATCACTAAGAAAATCTATAGTTTCTTCACTTAATTTTTGTTTTATAGGAATTACTGACATGTCTAAGAATCGAAAGTTTTCTTTTATAAAATCATTACTTAATTTTTGATACATAGAAATACTTCTCATATCTAATTTATCAATATTCATTAATATAAAACCCTCAGAAAGTGTTTGATATTGAGAAATCAAAGACCAGTTTAATTCATTGTTATTCATAATATATTCAGAAAGAATCTGATATTGAGAAATTTTATCCCAGTTCACTTCATCATGAAATTCTGAAATAAAATCTTCAGATAATTTTTGATATTCTGATATTAAATCCCAATTTACTGCATCTTTTACACTTCTAATTTTATCTTCTGAAAGTTCATTATCTTTAGAAAATGAATCCCAATTAATATTGTTCCTAATTAACCTATCCATTTATTTAGAATGTATTTTTATAAATGGTATGTTATTTTATCAATTTCTAAGTAAGGTTTAAAAATGTTTAATTCTAAATAAGACATGACTTGTATGCTTAATTCATCATTCTTTTTTCCTGATGCAAAGAGTATTAAAGGTTTATCTGTGTAGGCATCACCATTAAATAATATATTCTCCCCAAGTGTAATTAAAACTTCTGATTTCCCATTAGTATAATTAAGACGTATTAAATAAAATGTAATTTTCATATCCATATTTTCACTCAGTTTCATATTTCTGTCAAGGAGATTGCTACTAAATTTCATAAAAACGACTGTTTCCCAGTAACGCATAGCACCATGAGTATTATATGCTTTTCTATCTTCTTGAATTGTTGCATAAAATTTTTGATTATCCACATAATTTTTATTAACTGCGTCATACGTATCCTGAGGTGATGGAATATTCACTAGTCTTTTATTTTGAACATCAAACTTTTCATCTTTTAAAATTAAAACATTGTTTTCTAAATACCTCTTATTCACTGCATTCTTATCTGCTGTAGGATCAGCAACATTTCCTATGCTTTTACCTTTTGCATTAATTACATTCCCATCTTGAATATGTTAATACTTTTGATCCAAATTACGTAATTCACCTTTAAGTATAGCATCTAAATCTCTTATTCTTACAGCAGTTTCTTGAACAAAATCTGAAAAACTACCATTTATATTTTTTTCTATTTCATTTTTAACTTCCAGATTATTCTCTCTTATTTGTTTTAAAACATATTCACTTGTAGTAACATCATGTTCTTCTATAGGCTGTTTACAATTTTTTAAATTTTTTCTTACATATCAGAATTACCATCATCTGTTAATTTAAATCCATTTCCAGTAGGTCCAGGTAGTCCAATTTTAAATTCTTCATAAGACGAACCAAAAGGGTACCAATTCATTTATTTAATCTAAAGTTTTCAAAGTTTTAAATTCCTTATTAGCCATATTAAGTGATCCTCTTTTTCTTTCATTCACGATGAAATAAAATCTATATGGTTTACCTAGATTTGATCCTAATCTCCAGTTAAATTCTAGTCTTAAATTCGAAATATTAGTATACTCTGGATGATTAGATAAATTAAAATAAAAGATTGGATACAATCTCGCATAATTTACATAACTTATAAGACATCCACTTTCAGTATTATGAGTATTTAATCCAGCTGCTAATAATTCAGAATAACATCTATTATAATCTAACTGCCCATCTTTAAAATTCGTTTTATAAATTTATTCTGGAACTTTTTTATTATTACATAATATCCAGCATTCAAGGAGATCTAAATTATCAAAAATCATATTATTCTGGTTTTGATTGTTTTCTTTTTCTACATACTGCGGAATGACAAGAACACTTAACACCTCATCAGATGTAGTTCTTATATGACATGCACCACTTGGTGTTGTTTGCTGATTACTTTTCTCAATTGAAGCAGAACACCAAGTAATTTCAATAGGTGAAGAATTCAAAGCTATACTTTTAAATTCAGCCTCAATGGATGGGTACAACTCTACATAAGGTAACCATAATTGAAAATCAGATATAATAACTTTATAATTAGGATTTGCAACATCTGTGTATAACAAATCATTATGACTATTTCTTTGAAATTCAAATGTAACTTTTACATCAGAAATTAATCTTCTAAAATCGTTGAGGAACCCAAGCAGTTGTCTTAAAGGAATCCAAAATTTTATTATATTGCTGTTTTTTGTTAAAAGCCATCTCTGTCTAAATCCTTTATTATAAGAGGCATTTTCTTTTAATTTGATATCTGATCCTTTCTTTACATCTTTATTAGGATCATCTTTTACTATTTTATCTTTATCAGCTGATTCTGATGTATCAACATAATACATCATATTTGTAGCCTCTGAAGAGGAATAATCTTTTGTGAAATTTATAAGTCCGTTAATTTGATGAATTAATGAAGCACATTCAATATTGGAATCAGTTTGTTCTTTTCCTATAGTTAATGAAGCGGATCTAAACAGATTCCCACCATTTACAAATGTAACATTATCAGTTTTTATAGTATCAATAATATTTTTTACTATTTTACTTTCTAAGCATATATAACCGTTATAATATAATATAGGTGAATTTGTATCTTTAATAGTAAACTTATATTGATCAGATTCTTTTACATTAGTACTATCTTCATTATGTTTTATATATTCATACTTAGCAATTTTATTACTATAATAATCTGGAATAGCTTTTAAGTCCCAAAGTTTTTCCTATAATTAGGATAAAAAACTAATTTATACCATTTCAAACCAGATCCATCCTGAATTTTCTTTTTAGCTAATATATCATTAACAGTTACATGGGGTTTAGATAATATATTTTCAAGTATATTTTGAATAACTTTTTTAGCTTTATCTTCAATTACTGTTTTTGCTGATTTACCTAAAACTTCTAATATTTTTTTCCAAAAGTTTTAATTCCTTCAGTGAAGATATTACCACCATATCCTTTTGCATATAATCTATGTTTGTTATAATTCATTTATTAAGCAGAAAAGCTTGCGCTTAGTTCAAAATTAATGTATATAAAACTCTCATATTATTCAAGTCTATCAGTTCATTATCTTGATTCGTGATATACATTCGAATTCTATGAATATAATTTCGTCTATTAACGGGTAAAAATAAAGGATTTATGTCATCAATTTTTATTAAACTACCAGGAGGATTAGATGGCGTAAAAGAATATAAAATATCTGAATTAATATTATTATATAGAGCTCCTGTAATTACATCACAATGAATGTGTATGTCATCAACTCCTCTAGAAATGTTTGCCATATATTTTCCTTCTTGATGATTACCTTCATATATTTCTGATTCAAATCCTAAAATTTCATGTAATTTACTCTCTCTAAGATCAATTTTATATCCATCTTTTTATTCAATTATAAAGCGTTGTGTTGCAAAATTAGCTTTAAATTTAATTGGTGGCTCATCTCCAAATCGTTTTATTAAAAAGTTATTTAATTCCCTTAATGTGTAATTTCCGTTATCTAAAGTTATTTCATGCAATAAACAACCATCAAAATACCTAAATGTATTATTTTCATATTCTTCATCAATATTGTTATATGAAACCCACATAGATATAGATTTTAAAGCTATTTTTGAATTTTCATTAACAGGAATAGGTGGGACATATTCAATTGTAAAATCTTCTGATTTCTCAAAATTTTTTGAATCTAAAATTAACATTTATTAAGAACAAAATCTTCATTATAACCACTTGGTTCTTGGGTAAAAGAATATAAAACTTCAACAGGTGATTTACCTTTATTCCTTTGAATTATGTATTTCATACAATAAAAACCACATTTAACAGATGTTGGTTCTTGTAAAAAACTCGAATTATATCTAATTCCTTTATTAGATGTTTCAAGATATTTTACAATATTTTTAGGTATGAAAATGTTATTCAATTTAATGTATTTATATTTATATTCGCCAAATGGATCAAAATATTCCACAAAATTATATTTAGGATCATTATACTAACAGACCCAATGAGTCCCAGGTCCTGTAGATATATCTAAATTAATAATTCCACTTTCAAATTTCTTAATCTTTTTAGGTAATAAATCTGATGTAAATACACCTCTGAATCCTTTTACATCTTTCATATTTTGTTCTATAGTTTTATTGGATATACCTCGTATTTCTGAAGAACTCCCTTTCCAGAATGTTTTTTTACAACCTGATCCAGTTACTTTACTTAAAGCTTTATTCACACCAAAATTAGCAGCACCAGATAGAGCACCAGTACCAAGAGCTGCTAAGATAGGTATCAAAAAGGGTAAAATACCTCCGTTTTTCTTTAATTGTGTCTTACTTACAGTTATTCGTTTAACATTTTTAATTTGATTAATTTGAGTTTTTGTTAAATACATATCATGATTAGCACTTTTTGTTTTATCAATTTGCAATGTAATTTCTTCACCTTCCTTAACTGCTGATTTTAATTTATTTTTCTGACCTTCACTCAAATAAATTCTTGATACAATATAATTACTCATTTATTAAGATAGAAACTTTGAATAATATTGTTTTACTTGCTTATTAGTCATTTTATCCTCTTTCAATAATATATCTAGTATTTGAACTACTTGGTTATATACTTTCCTATTTTTAGTTCCCTTACATATTTTATCTGTTAATTTATCTAAAATATTAAGACCCTCACCCATATAGTAATTCCCCATTTTGAGAGCTTCTAATGCTCTAATATATTTTCGCACCTCAGCCATTTTATAATCGAAACCATCAATTTTTTTCTGTAATTTTTTTTCTTCTTTATCATTAGCATTATTAAGTGCTTTTACTTCAGGACCTTTTAGACGTCCGATTTCACTGATTTTTTCATTTGCTTGATTTATTTTTTCATCAATCTCTTCATCAGATTTATTAACTAATTCTGAAGGTAAATCAAATCCTAACTTTTTTTTAATAACTGATACATTCAAGTTTTTGTTTAAGTTAATTTTATGAATTCCTGCTTCTCTCTCATACATTTCTTTAGCATCTGAAATAGGTTCTTCAACATCTTCTAAGGCAGGAATTCTTGAAGATTCTGCAATTGGTTGAAATGAAAGTTCTTCAATTGCATCTTGAATAGCTTTTAAATTTTCTTTTCTAGATACATCTTGATATTCTAATTTTTCAACTATAGGTTTATGAAATTTTGTGATTGCCTCTTCATATCCTAAATCTTCTAATTGCTTTTCCTTATTTCGTTTTCTGAGTTCAGCATTTACTTTTGCTAATTTTAAAAATCTTGTATCAGTTTACTCATTTATTTAACTGAAAATTTGCTTCCAAGCAAATTATTTTACTTCCAAGCAAATTATTTTACTTATATAAATGGAAGATTTTGAACAACTTGAAGAATATTTATCTTTTGCTGAAATGGCATTAGATCTAGCTGAATATTATTTATCTCAAGGAATACCAGCTGAAGACTTATTATTTGAAGCTGAAATGTTTATTGAAGATGCTGAATTTCTATTAAATAAATATGATTAAGCAGAAAGCTTGCAGCATTAAACTAAAAGATTATTCAGAACCTGAAGAATTTATAGATCCAAATCAAAATCCAATATTACCTATTCATCCTTTTAAACTTTTAATAACAGGATCTTCAGGATGTGGGAAAACAAATTTACTATTAAATTTAAAATATGATCATTTAAATTTTGATGCATTATTCATATGTGCAAAAGATATTAACGAACCTAAATACTCTAAATTACAAGAAAATTACTCAATGTTTGATGATATAGAAGAGGAAGATATTTTAAAAATAAAGGGAAGGAATAAAAATAAGTTATTAAAATTATTTAAAAAGTTTAAGAAAGAAACATTATTTAGTTCAGACATAAATGAATTTATTACTGTAGATGACTTAGATCCTTCATTAAAAAATCTAGTTATTTTTCACGACTGTGTAAAAGAAAAAGATCAAAACGAAATTGAATTTTTTTTTATAAGAGGTAGGAAGAAAAATGCATCCATTATTTATTTATCACAGACCTATTATTCAACACCTATTGATATAAGAAAAAACTGTGATTACTTTATATTTTTTAAACTTCAACACATAGAAATTAAGCAAATTATTAGAGAAATTGATGGTGATTTTAATATAGATCCTTATCAAAAAAGTACTAAAAAACCTTATGTTTTCTTCATGTTAGATTTGAAAAATCCTCATATGAGATACAGACATAACTTTGATCCTATATAAATGGAAGAATATTTAGAAAAGAAAATGTATATATACAGAAAAGTTTTAATTACTATAATAAAATTAGTATATCATTATCAGTAGGCAAATTTATATTTAGTGCTTCAGGTTTATCAGCTTTTGCATTTATTCCTTTAGCAGCACTTTCTTTAGGAGCAGGAGTCATTGAAGTTGTTGATAAAACTCTAAATATTTTAGAAAGAAAAGAAGAATATAAACAAGCTTACAAATTTTATAAACAGATATTAAATTTAATAAACGCTAATTCAATTTCAGAACAGGATGCTTACATTAGAGAAGAAGATTTTATAAAAAATATTAAGTGTTTTCCTTCAGAAAAATATGTAAAACAAACACAGCTAAATGGTTATAGATATGTAGTTAAAAATAGATTTACAGATATATAAATGGTGCGGAATATTCATATATTCAAAGAAATTAATGGCACTGGTTATGTAGGGGTAATAATAGGAGATGATATAGTAGGATGGTTACAAGATAAATTAAATCCACCTGAAATGCATATACCTGGGTACCAGTATTGCCATGAGCTATATATTTATAAATTATCTGATCAAATTGAATATAAGGAATTAGAAACAACTGATTGTATATTTGATTTTAAGGTAATTGAATTACCTTCAGGAGGTAAACATATAAAGATAATTAATGATGAAACAATAGAAAATAAAAGAAGTATCTGTCAGATAAAAAATGATGATAATGTATGTTTAGCTAGATCAATTGTAACTGATCTATCTATTCAAAATCCTAAGCTATTATGTGATAAATTAAATCATAATGAATTATCAAAAAATGATATTAGATACATCAAAATGGGTAGAGTTTTACAAAAATCATTAGCTGTAAAATTACATGAATTATGCAATATTCCATTAGAAATATGTTGCTTAGAAGAGGTTAAAATATTTGAAGAATTCTTAGATATTCAGATAAATATATTTTGCAGAGAGAATTTTAATGAACGTATATATAGTGGTAAATATAAATCTACATGTATTTACATATTGAAAAATAGAAATCATTTCGATGTAATTACTTCTGTTAAAGGATTTTTAAGAAAAGAGAATTACTGTGATTATTGTCAAATAAGCTATAAAAGATCAGATCAACACAGATGTCCTCTCAAATGTGATAGATGTTTTAAAACAGATAGTAACTGTAATGGTGAAGAGATATTTTGTAAAAAATGTAATCGATTATTTAAAGGTGAGGAGTGTTTTGATAACCACAAAAGAAAAAATAAGAAAGGTGTTAGTGTATGTAAATGTCTATGGAAATGTTTAAAATGTAAAAGAATTATTAATCGATATGAGAGAAAACCCAAAGCGCATGCATGTGGTGAAAAGAGATGTAAAAATTGTTGGAAACATGTATTACATGATCATAAATGCTATATGAAACGTAAAGTTGCTAAAGGTGGTCAATGTGAAAATGATTGTCCTAAGTTAACAAGAAATCGAAAAGATTGGTGTGAAAAATGTAGATATGAATATACTGAGAAATATATATTCTTTGATGTCGAAACTAAACAAGAAACAGGAACTGATGAAGTTAATCTAGTTGTATGTCAAATGTATGATGGTAGTGAAAAGATATTTGAAAATGAAAATGATTTTTGTAATTGGTTATTTCAACAAAAACATTTTGGATATACTGTACTAGCTCATTATGGTAAAGGCTTTGATTTTCAATTCTTAGCTAAATACTGTTTTAAAAACAAAATAAAAGTGTTTACTATATATAATGGGAATAAACTCAATTATATGCAGACATCTGGATATAATATAAGATTCATAGATTCAATCAATTTTACTATGATTCCATTAAGAGATTTTCTAAAAACATTTGGATTAGAAGAGATGGCAAAAGGTTATTTTCCTCATTATTTTAATAAAGAATGTAATCAAAATTATATAGGTAAATACCCTGAAAAACATTACTATGGATGTGATTCTATGAAATCTAAAGAGAGAAATGAATTCTTAAAATGGTATGAAACTGTTAAAAACGATACGTTTGATTTTCAAAAATAATTTGTTAAATACTGTAGATCAGATGTAGATATTTTAAGAAGAGGATGTTTAGAATTGAGAAGATTAATCTTAGAAATCGCAAATATCGATCCATTTGCATATGTAACTCTAGCAGGTGTATGCATGAGTATTTATAGAGATAAATTCTTAAAAAAAGGTACAATTGCCATAGATGATACAATTCAAAAAGACAAATATAGTAAAAATTCAATTGCTTGGTTAGATTATCTGTCTAAAAAGAATAATATCAATATTCAACATGCATTAAATGGTGGAGAGAAAAAATTAAAATTAGGTAAGAAAATTTATAAAGCAGATAGATTTTATGAAAACACAGTGTTTCAATTTCATGGATGTCACTGGCATGGATGTAATAGATGTTATAGAGAATCAACTATAAATGAACAGAATCAGATATGTATGAAAGACTTATATAAAAGAACTAAGAGGATTCAAAAGAAAATTTTAGAAGCTGGATGTGAATTAATTATTATATGGGAATGTGATTTTAATAATAATAAAGAAATTAAAAAATATATAAAAAATGAATGGAATAGAGATTTCGTGGAACTTTAAATCCTAGAGATGCATTTTATGGAGGTAGGTGTGAGCCTACTAAATTGAAATATGAATTTAAAAATAATGAAAAAGGTAGATATATTGATGTATGTTCACTATATCCAACTGTAAATTACTTTGATAATTATCCAATTGGTCATCCTGTTAAGATATTTAATCCTGAAAATTTTGATAAAGAATGGTATGGTTTCATCAAATGTAAGGTCTTACCACCTAGAAATTTATATCATCCAGTGTTGCCAATTAAAGATGAAAAATTGATGTTTGCTCTTTGTAAATCATGTTCTAAAACTATCAAATGTAATCACTTTAAAAGTGTTTTAGATAAAAAGAAATGTAAAGAATGCTTTGAAATTAGAAATAAGGAGTGTAATCATAAAAGAGATGAAAGATGTTACACTAGTACATGGACTACTGATGAAATGAATTTAGCAATTAGAAAAAGATATAAAATTTTAAGGATATATGAGGTTTGTAATTTTGAAAATAAAACTGATGAACTATTTAGAGATTACGTTAAAATGTTTTTGAAAATCAAATTAGAAACAGATGATAAATGGTCTGAAAACTTTAAAAGTGAAAAAGAATAAAAGAAGACAGTTTACAAGAAATTAGATATAAAATTAGAAAAAATAGAAAAAAATCCAGGAATGAGATTTATAAGTAAGATATGTTTGAACTCATTATGGGGTAAGTTTGGACAGAGAGAAAAATATGAAACAGACTAAATACGTAATGGATTTAGATGAATTTTATAAAATTATATTAGATGATAATCTCAAAAAATTAAATATGATATTTATGAATGATGACTGTGTAGAAATGACTTAAAAAAGAAAAGATGAATATGTTAAAAATAACTTTAATACTAACGTTTATATAGCAGCTTTCACCACTAGTTCTGCTAGAATTAGATTATATAAAATGCTTGATAAATTACGTGAAAAAGTGATTTATAAAGACACAGATAGTGTTGTGTATATAGATGATGGAACTAATAAAATCAAAACAGGATGCATGTTAGGAGAATGGACAGATGAATTGGGAGAGGATAAATATATGAAATCCTGGATAGCTGGTGCACCAAAAGACTATAGATACATACTAAATGATGGAACTGTAAAAGGTAAAGTTAAAGGATTTAAAATGAGCTATGAGAATAAAAATATTTTGAATTTAAATGATAGAATGAAAGTAATAACAAGTGAAACAGATTACTTAGAAATATCAAATAATCAGTTTAAGATACAAAAAGATAGAAATATAGCTGTAGATACACTGAACAAGAAATACATGTTTGGATTTGATAAAAGAAGCATTCTAGATGATTTGAGTACTGTACCTTTTGGGTATGTATTTAAAAAAAGTGATTAAATATAACCAATGAATGATATAATTGTGATTATAAATATTCAAGGATTTGTCCTCCCAAATCGTAAGATAGCAAGAGAGATAAGTTGGGTACACTCAAATCTGAATATTGGTGAAACAATATCAGTGTTCACACCTGACTGCAAATTAGATGAACAAGAATTGAATATCGTACGTAAGTGTGTTTTAGATGTGCATGGACTGAGATTTAAAAGATATTCAAATAGCAAAGAACTATGGATTAATAATTGTAAGGTAAAGAACTATATTAAAAACCTGTATAATATTTATGGTGGTACATTTGCATATAAAGGAGGAGTAATGGAAATCGAGATGCTTGAAGATATTCCATCTGTTGATTTAGAAATACCAAAATGTCCAAGAGTTTTAGGCCCCGGATGCCCTATGTATAGATGTATGCACTATAAGAATTATATTTCAAAAAATGAAAACTTATAAATGGATTTAATGGGTGACCTTAGAGCTCTATACTGTTCTTCAGATAAAAAATATAGTAACGAAATATCTCAAATCGCTCATTTTTGTGATGACTTGATTCATATGTATAGAGATAATTATAAGTTTTCAGTTATTCTAACTATAGTTTATAAATATTTAAAAAAGATAAAAAGAATAATTGATAAAAAAGAAAAAAACGAGGAAATTAAAAGCAAAGGATTAGAAATTTTAAATGAGTTTGTAAGTTATTGTAATTTACAGTTCTCGTCACATGTATTCAAAAGCCTTTAAAAAAATAAAATCTTATAAATGGATGAGTTCAACAGCATCAGATTATTTACAGAAACACATGAATTAAAAGATTTGAATCCTGGAGATTATAAATTGATGTCACTGAAAAAAATCCAAACGAAATTCGGAGATACAACTATTGCAAAAATAGAAGTCAATGATGAAGAAAAATAATATTATCTTAGAAAATGTCACGGAAAACTATCTGAGAGTGCAATTAAAAAAATTAATAAAGGTAATTATATATTCAGATTCAAAGGTAGAATTGATGATCTATATTATGATTATGAATTAATAAAAACTTAAAAAAACGAATTCAATTAAAATGAAAGTTCACTTCGATCCTAATGCTGTTGTCATATATGTAGGAAATGAAAATCGAAACGGTATATGGGAAACATATGCAGTTGATCGAGAGAGGTTCAAAAGAAGAATTACTGAAACAGAAAATAAAATAGGACATATCTTTAAAGAGAAACATAGAAATGAAGTGTTACATAACAAAACCTTATATTATTGAATTCGTTTAAATCCTTGTAATATTTTTAATCTTCCTATATTTTTAATCTTCAACAATTTTTAATCTTTCTATAAGGGGTATCCATTTTGGGTACCCCTTTTTTTAATGCATTTTTAAAAAGGACTTTGCAAAGTACTAATTCAAAATAGTTTGTTTTACAACTTTTCATTTGATTTTCATCACTAAATCCATCATTTCATCACTTTTAAAATCAAAGCTATTCAAAGTTCAAAATGATTGCAAATGTTCAAAAAAGTCTTCAAATATCATCAAAAAATGCGTGTTTTTATGATGTCTGTTTTTATGAAAAACAGAGTAAAAACTTCAATTTTCAAAGATCTGATGTTTTTGACTATATTATGCTCAAAAATCAATGATTTTTAACGAAAATATGGTGTTTTTGATCATAAAAAGCCTTAAAATGTTCGTGATTATTGAGGTCTGAAAAATCAAAAAATGCCTAATTTTGAAGTTTTTATGTGATTTTGGGGTGTGCCATAGTACCCCTATATACTACTGGTCGGCAAAAGCGCTGAAGGGATACTCGGCGAACTTCGGCATTGTTTCCAAAAAGTTAAGATCAACTTACCCATGCATAATAAAGGAAAGTTATGATGATTGATTTGTACAATCTAGAGAAAGTTACTTTATTGGTATGGGATATAATAAGGAAGGATTTGAATACACCTAAATTAAGATGGTCAATGTTATTTCATATGGTTTAGAAGGAATAGACCTGGATCCCTTGCATATTCTTCGTAGTGATTCATTTCCAAATTATGATTTTGGCTAAAGTATTTTTTTGACAATTCCAGTTACTATTGTCTCAGTAGAATGAAGTTTCTAATCACTGAAATAAATAAAAAAAAACTTTATTAGAACTAGTGTTACTCAGAGAAGGTTATCTATGTATGTGCGAAATCTCGCTTTGTATAATTTTGTTTTGTTAAAAATGGAGATGTGTTTAAAACAAAAGGAATTTTGAAACAATGAAAGCCATTTGTGCTTTTTAAGAATATCCGCAGTAAATTCAAGAAATAAAAAATTATATGTATAAAGTGTTCAATTAAGAAGTTGCCTTCTGGTAAGCGTTAATGCGTTGCATAAAAGTAAAAGTGATGAAAATCGCTTATTCAAGAGCAGAAATGCGAGCCAGCGCAAACACCTGATAATACCCTACTACCTTCCGTTACGATATGCGCGAGGAGTAAAAATACTGGTGAATCATGTAATGAGAATGTAGATTTTCACGTCATAATAAATGCGAATTCTTTTTATATCGTCTGCTGTCAAGCTTTTCTGCAGAAAGATTTCAAGCATCTGTTTTCCTTCAGTTGTAATAAAAAGGAAACCTACCTATCACCACTACTGAAACAGAATACAGAATGTAGAGATTCAATTGCATTTAAACTAAATGTGTAGGGTAATATGTGTACACTTGAGTACAAAATTAAAGGGACAAACACAAAAGCATGAATGACACAATATCCACCCGACAGTAAGCGCTTACCTACGAAACCCAATAGTTCAGTGACAGCGCTTTCCCGTGACAATGCAAGACACCATCGCCACCCGAGTACAAGTCCTACATGGAGTGATACTTGTGGTCAGCGAGGAAGGGCAGATGGCCATTGGCGTTCAGGGACCCATCCAGTGGTACCTGGGGTCCCAGGTCATACCAGGAAAGCATTGCCCACACATGCACACTGCCACCGCCGTCCTGTACTTGAGCAACAAGCTTGACAGGGTGCTGGTTCTCGTGTGTCTGACGTCGTATCCGCCACCGCTCATAACTTCTGTGCAGTAGAAATTTCGATTTGTCGGAGAAGGCAACGTTTTTTCACACTTTCACTGTCCAATGATAGGAGCCCCGTGCGAATTGCAGGCGTCGTTGCCAATACACCTGGGTTAACATGGGCTCCTTGAAGCATCGTCCACTCCGGATACCCATGTGTAACAGATTTAGCACTATTGTTATCGGGAACACGTTCGTGAGTACCCCATCTTTCATTTATGTCGCAATTTGTTGCACTGTTGTGCGTCGATTGCCCTTTATCAGAAAACGTAGGCAACGTTCTTCTCAGGGCTAGATGGCTTTTGGGGCTACGCAGTTATAATGTCGGGAGGTACTCGGTGTGCCAGCGGTCCATTCTTGGTATTCCCTTACTACAACACCTCGCGTACATCCTAGGGAAGTTATTTCTGAGATGCTTCTACTCATGGCTCGGTAGCCGGTAATTATTCCTTTTTGAACGTCCGTCAATCAATACCTCTGCTCAATGTCTTCACGTTACTCCCTATGACTCATTTGTCGAAGCTGGCCGCTTATATCGCCTGGGAGACTACACTATGATTCCCGGGGTGGTCATATTATTCTGATAGGACCATGTATGTTCATACAAGTGGATGTGAGGGCGTCTATCAGTTGCCGACATTTTGGTGGTACACTGTTAGGAACGAGCCTCTCGATCACATTCCACAGGTTCTCAATGTGATGGCATGTGGGCCTGGTAATCATACGGGAATTTTTTGCACTTTGAATTCACTGTAGTTTTAATGAAACGCCTGTGTGATGGTTCTAGCCTTGTGGCACAGTTCATTATCTTGTTGAAGTAACTTATCCAATTAGGAATCAGAGTGCTCCTGTACGGGTGTTCCTATGATGTTAGAACACGTCGTCACATTGAAATGTCGTTTCAGTGTAATTTAAGATTTCCACAACTGTATTAAAAACAGACCTCATACGGTTGCACTGATTTCTCCAGCCAGCTGAATTATTCGGACCCTCCCATCAGTATGCATTAAGCAAAAACTTGATTCTTCGGAACGCGCAATACTTTTCCCATCCTTAAGGTCCAGATTTAGCAATTGTTCACCGTCTTCATAGAAATATGATGGTTTGAATCAGAAAAGAGTACTGTACGAAAGGGTCAACTGGAATTACAGTCCATTTGCTCAAATGTGCTGTGGGTTGTGAATGCTAAAATTATTCTCTCGGTACTGTTTTGTGCTGTGCAGTAATTTGAAGAAATTGAAAAAGTTAGTTTGATCGTACACTCCTTTATTGCGGCGGATGCTCTGGGATACTGACCAATCGGTTTCGCCCAATGGCAGACTTTTGACTCTTGTTTTGTCAAAAAACTCTCGACTTGAATCAGATTAAATCAACGTACTTATATGGTTTACTTTTGGATGTTTTTCCGTTGAAACCGTACCTTCTTCACAATACTTACAGTTCGTGAAATCTTAGTATGAGTGGGTTATATAGGAATAAAGGAATATCGACTTTTAGGTGTCTACGAAGCTTCTCGTCTTTGTTCACTATTCTGCCAATCAACCAATCAGTCTTGTTGTTTGCAGGGCTTTTTTATTACGAAAGTACTTTCAAGACACTTCTCATAGCTATCACAGGGAACGGCATGTACGAAGTATTTCCGACACTGATATTATTATATTCGTACCTTGAACAGTCGGATTATTTGTCCTTTCTTATACACAGTATCATTCATATAATGAGATATTTTCATCTGCTGGTGTTTTCCGCAACTCACTGAAGCATACTCCCAGTAATAACTATTTTTTCTCTTCCCTGACTCGGTATCTAAAAGAAAATTAACTCTCTTAGAGAAAACAATAGAAACTCGTAGTACTTACATGATACAGCATCTTTCTTGCACTTCTGGGAATTATAAACATCTCTAGACCATTCAGAAACTCAATAAAATCTGTGGATGACCTGAACCCGGTATTGTTCCACAGTCTCATTTCGAAGAATAGTAATTAAATATCAACTGTTTTCTAATAAACTGTATCTGATGAAGAATAGCAGCATTACCGTATATCAAAAGTCGCAATTTTGGCTAATAAATCACCTTCCAAGAGTGAAATAACGATTTCGATTATAGGAGTGGGATTGTTTCAGGAAAACTAATAAAAGGTATTTTCAATCTGTCACTAATTGAGTAAAAATAGGTTCTTACAGTAGGTAACTATAGGATGTTTTCTGCTTATATTTTCAATTTTGCAGACTTTAAAGACAAAATAATCGAATGCAAGCCAACTGTCTGCCGTAATGCATTAAGTACTCACATTCCAGCTTATGATTTGCAGTATTTTCAACCAAATCTATAGTAGCTACTGCTGCACCTGGACATTTACAAGACGGCAAGTATTCCACTATATGTCACATGATCGCCCCTGAGACGAACTGAATAAGCCTTCTCAGTTTTTTGAACACGCATTATATACAATAAATTACTGTATAAGTGCTTTGAGAAACAAAGGAAAATGACATATCCTTCTTATTTAATATATCTGATCTCAATAAGTAAATATGAAATGAGTTTACAATGTGAATGTCTAATACTAATTCAGGAAAAATTTTAATTAGGAAAACTTTTATAATCAGATTACGAATATATCGTTTGAAATTAAACAACCTCTCCACAACTACTGTTTTGCGAAAAAAAGAAAATTCTAATTTTACATTATTTCAGTGTTGCTCTTATGTTACAACGACATTAGTACTTGCATTTCTCAGGATACTGTATTTATGCAGTTACGAAAACCATCTAATCGGTAAACGCTCTATTTAATAGGACAGAAAGCACGAAAGAAACCACGGTAGTAGAAGTACTTTTAAAACAGTATTCTTTATTTGTTGAAAAACCATTGAAAAGTGAAAAATTACATTTAAAAGTGTTTCATTTTTATTACTATCACAATATTCTTCTGGCTAGTGCCAACCTATCACACTAAACTGATTTGTTATTACGATATAGAGGAATTTAAAGATACTTTCGGTAAAATATAGTAAAAATGAGTTACATTAAAGTTTGCCCACATTTTGCTTAATCTCTAATCCGTCTCTTGTCTGCTTTTAAGTGACTTAGCGGTCACTGAGATAGAAAGTTCCCGAAAATAATTGGTTTATGTGCAAAATTTTTGTAATTTATATATTGTTTTTAATTTATGAAGTGTTCGTTCCTATCGTGGGTTATATTTCTTCCAGAACGGTTCCTATGTGAGCCTTCTGCATTTCAGAGTAGATATAAGAACATCAAATGCAACTTGGGCGGAATCACATTATATTCGTTTCACACTACCTTCTATATAATATGGACAGCGTATGAAATAAATATGATGCAAAACCAATTTAGAGTATTAATGAAAACAAAAAAATTGATATGAATCGCAATATGTAATTTTAATAATAAAAAATATATCTAGGATTATTTTCAGTAGGGCGCGCAAAACCGCCCTTCAGAGGCGATCAAAAATTAATTAACGACGATTAATATCCCAACCACGACCCCCGCACGGACGGCCCTTTTCCTCACAAGCTTGTAGTATGATTGAGATTGGTACATTTTTATTTTACGATTATTTTTCCAATTTAAAATATCCGCATGCCAGGTGCCAGAGTTTTACGAAACTACGCATTCTCTTAAGTGCTAGTAATTTTTTGTTTTGGCGAAATTGTTCCTCGGTGACCCCTTCCCCCTATCCAAAATTTTAACGTACTAAGCCAATTTTGTGCTTTCTTATTCCCTCTTATGAAGGTTTTTCCGTGTGAAATTTTACGCCTGAAGGTGGCCTGCAAACTGATTTTAACCATGGCCTGCTCAAATCAGTTTGTAGGAGTTATTTTGCTGTAAGACGAGAAATTGAACGATTTTTTTTGGATAACACTCTTTGGACAAGGATACATCCTCCTCAAGGTTTGAAAGAAAGAGGCTACCTCTGACGTCAAGATGATCTTTCGGGAATCAACTTGTGACTTTTAGAGTGCATTTGCCACACCATTTTGGATAATTCAGTTGTCGTAAGAAGAACACATCACAGATAGATGATAATGTTGTCCTCCTGTATACTTTAACATGAATCCATAATACTTATATTTGGCTTGATCCGTCATGATGTGGAATAGCAATTAGCATCTAATCAAACGTAAGCTAACACAAGCGAATCAAGACATTTTTTCGGCAACTACATTCTGAAATATTTAGTCGTAGAATATTGTCGGCTTTCTTCAGAACATTGCTTCAAGCTGTTGGTTTGCTCGTCAGAATGTTGTTCGCTGTTAGGTAATTAATATGAGTGAATTATTCTCGCAGATATATAGGCTTATCTACATCAGAAAACTAAAATTTTCTTTCATATAGAATATTTAACATTATTGACGCTATTAACAAACCCAAAGTTCGTTTTAAGCGTCAGCCAAAATAGTAGCTAAACACAACAGATACGAGATACGGCCATGAGGTACTGCCATTTATCGGCCGATCTGTAATCAATATATCGCGTACAGCTGACCATCATTGGAAGGGCAACAATAAAATGCGTACTCCTTGATAAAATCATTTTTTCTTTTGTGAAGAAGGTACCTAAACATAATTCAATAAGGTAGAGCAATCGAATTCTCGTGAATTCACTTTCCGTTTCCTTTGAATTGTTATGATTCTTCTTCAATTTTCGTCTAGTGAAGGATATTCTCATGTAGAACAGAACTCCAATTTCCAGCATATGTGTTTCAAACTTGTCATGGAGAAAATACACCGATGAGCCCCACACCATAGAGAAATAAGAGCGGAGAAAGATCAGTCGTGGAGAAAATATATTTTGACCGCCCCCAGCGTTAGAGAAATGAGCACGCCTGGATACCGAACGGTAGCGCAGATGAAGTTCACAGAGCAGTATATATATATACAACCCGAGGACAGGCTTTCAGTAAGTAAGTGTTCGGAGTCAAAATGGGAAAATCTGCCCATTTATCGGTGCTTGATAAAAAGCAAATTGTGATAGAATGGCGCCTCTTAACTAGGAAGTCGGAAACGGCGCCGCTTATGGGTTGTTTACGTGCCGCTGTAGTGAGTGCGTATCAAAAATGGTGCACAGATGACCAAACGACAGACTGTCCACCGCAGCTCATTGATGCCAGAGTGGAGCGGAAGGTGTGGCGCATTGTTCACAGCGATCCCAGGGCCGCAGTGCTACAAATCACCCTTAGCTGCAACAGTGGTGATTAGGGCAATGTGTCATAGCACACAGTTCATCGCAACCTTCTGCGCGTGGGACTTCGTAGAAGACCCAACCGGGTCCTCATGCTCACTGCACGACATCGCCAAAAACGCACGAAATGCGCCTAAGATCGTCGAGATTGGACGGTGGATGATTGGAAAAAAATGGCCTCAGCTGACGAATCAATATTCCTGATGCGTCATGTAGACGGCCAAACGCGGATACGGTGATTACCAACAGAAACTATGGCCCCTGGATGCATTGTTGGGCGGAAGCAGCCGGAGGTGGCAGAGGTGTTATGCTGCGAGCGATGTTTTCGTGGGACACTTTAGGCCCAATTCACCCAATAGCACAATCTTGACAGTTGTCAAGTATCTGAATAATGTTGCGGACCATGTTCACCCATTCATGGCAACTGTGTCCATTGCGGCTGATGGCCGTTACCAACAGGATAATGCTCCTTGCCGCACTGCCAGAATCGTGAAGGAGTGGTCCGAGGAGCATGCTGATGAATTTCTGTTAATGGCTTGGCCTCCAAATTCAGCTGACATGAAACCAATCAAATAATTGTAGTTCGACTTGGAAAGGTGGTTACCGCTATATCACCACCACTCCGAAATGTAAGGGAACTGGTGGACTTGCGTTTAACATTTCGGTACCAGCTATCCCAGGATATGTGTGGTCACCTCATTGAAACAATGCCTTGCTGAGTGGCCGCTATTTTACCATCTACAGTGGGTTCTACAGCTTTCTAAGTAGGTGGTTATGATGTAATTTCTCATCTGTGTGCGCTTGAATGGTCGAACATATGCTTATAATATAAGTATCAAAGTCAGATACTTATTATTATAAGCGAACCCTGGCAAGTTTATCAGCAGCTTCATTTGGCGAGAATAAAGATTAGTATTTCAAATCCTTTTTCACTAAATGTTTTGTGCAAGTATAGTGATTATCTAATGTCTTTCCAAGCTATGGCTTCGAGTACAATTTCTTTCAAGCGTGTTTTTCTTGAATATCTGCAGCTTCGTTCTGAAATTTATTTTTGAAAATTCCATTGTATTTATCGGAAGATTTTCTTCTGATCTATGAAATTCTCGTTATGTCACGCCTATAATCAAGGGAAACCTAGGTATTATTTAAATTTGATCTCACGGATTTAATTGATGCAATGTGTTAAACTATCCATATTTAACAGATGTAATGTGGCTCAACAAACAGAAGTCATCACTCTTTCCACGTTTATAAGTGAGTCACGGAAAAGTTAGCACCGGCCGCTACCGGGAATCGAACCCAGGGTCTTCCAGTTACGCGTCGGACATGCTACCACTGCACCACAGATCCCGGTGGCAGCCAATGATAATTTCTCCGTGACTCACTTATAAAACGTCCAAAGAGCGGTGACTTCTTTTTTAATGTTCCTAATCCACGTCAATTGTCTGTATTAAGTTATGTGGCTCTTTCAATAAGGAATAATTCCTACGCATTTTGATCAAATTCTTGTATTGTAATCATATATCCTATAAAGATACCGCTAAAATGTAATCTTTCATTTCTGGACTGTCGCTCGCTCCCTCCTTCCTTCCCCTGGTAAGTTTATTCCTGCAATCCTGCAGCTTCTTGATGCAGCGCCTCACTTGTAATCCTACAGCGTAGAGAACACCCACATGTGTGCGTTTGTCTGTCTGCCGTTCATAGCGGTTGTACGGCGCCGTGCTGTGTAGTCCTGTAAACCGTCAGCTCATGCTGCGTTTTTGCGTTGTGAGTCATTGCTGCGAGTTTTTTCTTTTTACAAAGGCCGTTCTGGCCGCCCCTGTGGGGCAGTGGTCTAAACGTTTGCATCTGATCATTCGTCCAAAACGGGTACGGGTTCGAATCCCGTTGAGACATGGATGTTGTGTTTGTCTTATTTCACCGTCTCTCTCCCTTCCCTGGAACCAGTGACCCTAAATTAGGGACAGGTTACTGTTTATAGAATACTGAGTTGCTCACGACGCTGGTCGTTAAACTTCCAATAAAAAAAGGCCGTTCCATGAAAAACTGAGAATAAAATCACACAAAATGAAGAAATATAGGTAGAGCAAAATATATGTTATTCTTTCTCAATGTGTAGTCCCTCGGATGATATGCAACGGTCCCATCATTAAGTCAACTTTTCAACGCATGTGGCGAAGGAATTTATGGAACCTGCTATAGCGACCCCTGTACAGCTTGAAAAACGTCAGCACCTATGTTGAATGTTGCGTCTGGAAACTTCTCTTTCATTGTTGGAAACAACCAGAAATCGCATGGTCAGAACTGTAGGCAGGCTGTGGCATGATTTCAATACTGCATTTCCTAAGAAACTGTTGAACAGAAGCAGCCACATATGGGAGGGCGTTATCATGATGTAGTGTCCACTTGCTCACCGGTTCCTGTCGATTAATAGATATGTGTCATCGCTGACGCTTCAAGACTGAAAGGCAACTCTCAGAATAGACAATAATTTGTGGACTAACTGCATTCGGGTAGGTTACACCTTTATTATCAAAGAAAATTATCATCATCACTTTCACAGCTGATTTGGTTTGGCGGTCTTTTTTCGGAGGAGGCAAGCCTGTTGTTTCCAGACATTCGTTGATAGTTTTGTGAAGGGTAGAAAAAGAGGATTCTTGTTTCATCGGCAGTCATTGCTGTGTTCAGAGAGTTTAAATTATTTCTATTCATTTGTTTCCACTCATGAATCCCCTGAACTCTGGCTAACAATTGTTCTCTCGTCAGGTGATGAGGTACCCGTCTGGAATACACAAGATGCAGCAGTAATTTCTTGCGCAGAACGCCGAATGCCGACGTTTTTGAAATATAAGTTGACGCCGTTATGTCTTCACATGTCATTCATTAAACCAGTGTTAACTATACGCTCACGTCATTTACCAAACAGTAATAACAATACGCTCCGTAACAAAGGCCTAGGAGCAAGTTATGCGAACAAAAGCCCTTTTTTGAAACCATGGTGTCATCTAAAAATCATTAAATCACCCAAACATGTATCTTTGTCAGCTATTTACAATAAATCAAGTACTTCTAGATCCGCTTTACACAAAATACAACAACATTTTATCACACAATAAATTTCAATTTATAACTGTAAATCACTCGCCTCCATAGCTGTATGGAGAAATGAAGACGTATGTTAAACAACTGCATAATAAAAAAAACCAGAATCGCTTGCAGCTGTTTATATTTGTTACTATAGATACTTCCTTATTTCAGTTAGTCGTTTGCGTTTTTTCCCTTCGTACTTTTTCGAACTCAAAAAAATACTCTCAGTTTTAATGGAACGAACGTTGTATATTTCAAGTTTCTTAATCAATCAGTGAAGGGTATATTGCTAGTTAAATACAATTTGAAAGACACGTGATTTTCTGAATTTCACCAATAATTGTTAAAGGAACTTGATTTACTGAATAAAATTTCTTCCAGTGAAAAAGATAAGTAAAAATGTCCAGCAGAGTAAGATATTTCTTATTTAAAGTTTTTTAAGTGTAAACTCCCAAACAGTAAAATTAAAATAGAGAGTATGTGCATCCATATTTATTTTTGCAGAAATTTATTATGTCCTCGTTTTTCTCGAGATATCCTTCTTTCTAACGAAAATGTCTTCCCATTCCAAAAAAGTCGTCTGTTCACCCTTCTCTAAATCGATTGTTTTGTGCCGTTCACGAATTGAACAACTGACAATCAGACGGATTCAAACTAATGAGCAAGCTGGCATGCACTGTAAAGCTTAACTTGGATTCTTCCGAGGTTTCGTGCAAGTAAATTTGTTATATCAGAAACGCAGTTTCTTTCCCGACACGTTAACAAAAAAAGGCCAGTTCTTAGTCAGCACATGTTACATTATTTTATATACGGTATTCGAAGAATTTCATAAACACCCACTTGTTAAGTGCAGCTTCGGCTGCTATCACAAACCGATTGAATATTCCGCAATCTCTTAGATTACGCCTTTTTTCCATATGTAGAGGATTTTAGGAAGGGAGTGTCTGACCCCAGGTCTTAAACAACCCTTAGAAATCGGAAGCTAGAAGATTTGGGCTAGAGTGCCCGATAGGAAAGTGACAGGGAAGCGAAGTAGAAAGGGGGAGGAAGACGCCCTTATTTATTACCGGGGGGCCAGTACCCGGGTTAGATTACGTCTTCTGTTCAACATATATATATATAATTTTTTTTTATATCAGTATACTATTGAAAACAATAATTTGTTGCCTTTGTGAATAAAGAAAACGAATTTAAATTCGTGTAGGTAACCTAAGTATTATGCGGTTTTGCAAAATAAAATAAAACAATATTTCGAGTTTTATAGTAAGGCGGATAGAACTAGGATTTTTTCGTATCGTTAGCATTACCCTGTTATATTTTACTTAAAATTACTTTTATACATAGCATACTGCCAAATAACCTATATTTAAGCTGAAACGAATTTGAAGAAATACAATTGAAATTTCGCGATTTTTTCTTTAAATCGAATTTCGATAGACACGGATGCGCATAGAGCAATAAATGTGATTTAAATTGCAAAGAATTTAATGTGTTACTGGGGTAGTTAGGTTTTACTGAAGACCAAAAGTCTGATTGCGACATGAATGATATTTTCCTGTTACCGAAAGTTACGGAATTATGTATTTTCTCGTTCTTCTTCTAACGGTATTGGTGTAGGTGCAAGAAGAACTTATGTCTTTATTTAGTCGACAGCGATCTTTGTGTCAGAATCGTGAACTTAATCGGATAGACGCCGAAGAATAACACGCAACGTTGGGTAGCATTCGTTCCCTTTGTGCATTTCAACGGGTAAATTTAAGAAGAGCAACCAGCGTGCAAAAGATTTCAAGGTCAGAAATCTAAGCGGTGCAAAGATATTGATGTTTTTTTTATAAGAGGTCCCTCAAAACGTAGGAGAAGGTACATTACGACACATGAATGTTATCTTTATAGTTGATAGAAATCTGCTAAGCTGTATTAATTATTTGCAATAATGTTGACTTGCATGTTGTAATCACGATATTGGGGGAAATCTTGTAAGCCAGTGTAATAATCGCTCCTGGTTCAAAGGGTTAAAACAGGAGAAACAATTGAATTTATTTCTATCTTTTCTGGTTACACTAAGCATACATTTCTCAGTGCCTCTTTCAGTTGTCTGCAGTCTTACTATGTTTTTTTTTTGTTGAAGTCTACGTGTCAGCTCCATATGTGCAAGCACTGGAATGATGCATTGATTAAACACTTGCCTTTTGAGACACTATGGCATAGTGTTCTTAAACATTTTAATATTTCTTTAAAAGCCCTTCCACCAAGTTTTATTCGCCACTAATTTCTTAAGCAATGTGACCCCCATTTGATAACTGCTCTCCAATGTAATTGTAAGTATCGGTGATTTCCAAATTTTCCACGTCAGTCGATTTTCTTTAGCAAAAGTGCTGTGCATGAGTTTTGTATTCTGAAAGCTCATTTTTTAAACTCACTTCATTGCTCTTGTCGGCAAGTTCTGCAGTTTTGACTGGACATTTGCAAAAATGACTAGGATATTAGCAAAAGAATTGTAAGTTAAAAATTTTCAATAATATTTATACCATTGTTTTCCCAGTCCAATGATTAAAATCACATTTTGCAATGTGGCCTTAAAGAATTTGGAAGATATGGTGTCACCTTTCGTCGCTCGCTTTCCAATTCTTATTAGTGCTGAATCCTCAAATAACCGAAACTTTGCTGTTGCATTTTCATAGATATTAAAAATAATACATGTACAAATGTATGAACTTTCAGTAGCGCAGGATTTTAAAGCCATTGTATCTGCTGATGGTTTCATGAAATCAAAGGCCTTTTCATAATTGATGAAAGTCACACACCATAAGAGTTCATATTTCCTCATTCTTTTGTAACAGTTCTATCATAACATGGATATTATCTATATTGTTATAGCCACTCCTGAATTCAATATAGATAGATAGATATACTAAGTTATTTTTGAAAAATGAAAGCAGAGGTGGTACATAAGTCACAAAATGTTGACGTGTATCTCTTTTGCAATATCTCGTATTTGTCACAAAGTACAGGACGGATAGAAAGTCTTTCCGTCATTCAGAAAGTTTTCATTTAAAAACTATGATAGGCATAAATAAGAACTTTGTTGCATGATTCTAATCGAGTTTTCTGTTTCTACATAGTTAAAACACCTCCACACGAGCTCCGTTCGTGACCTGGAGAGCATCTACTAGGTTTAAATTTCAACCCATGCTTTGCGTAACGTCTTTTAGACTGTGGTAATAGCACCTTTTATCCTCCTTTGCAGAGTATAAATATCAGACACTGGTGTCGAATAGGCTTTATCCTTGACATATAACCTCACAGGAAAATTATGGGGGTGCTATGTTAAGTGACCGTGGCGACCATGATTTCGGACAGTCCATCTCAATTCATCTTTTGGGAAGTGTAGTACTGAGGAATATTCGCGCAATTAATCACCACTGTGATGGGAACCATCCTACTGGAAAATTACTCGTAGTTGACGTTTCTCCAAATGAGCTGCGATAGAATGCTTCATCATTTCTAAGTACACATTTGCTATTATTATGCGTCCATAAAAAAAACAAAGGACGGATGACCCTTTTGTGAACACACCAAACATTCACTTTTGGGCTGTCTTGCTGTTTGACAACATGAATGTTTCCCGACCCCCGTATACGCATATTGTGTCTGTTTACTTCACCAGAGGTGGGATAAGTAACCTCATCCAATAAAAACACACACAACACTTTTACTCCTTGTTGTCATCGACACGCAGTAAAATCTAAGATACGAAAACAGCATGAAGTGGGCAGTTTTCCACTTACACGGATTGAACAATCTGCACTTTTAAAGCATACAAACTGCACTTTCTGTAACATTTTCTTAAATTGAGTGCAAGGGAATCTGAGTTCAGACGAAGCTTTGGGGATGGATTTCGAGGGATTGTGTACGAAAGTTTTAAAGTGAATCATCAGTTTCGTCACTAACAACAGGTCGGCCACGTTTGTTTTTGATCATCAACACTTCCTGTCTCCTTCAACTTTGCATAACAAACTGTTATGATTTAATGATCACATGGTAGATGTCCGCCGTACACGCGCCTGAAATTACGCTGAATTACGATGATTTAGTCTCGTGGTACCACAGATTATTCTGCGATCGCTTGCAAAGACGATCGCAGAATGATCCGTTTTGAGCCGAGAGAGTAAGGAAGGATTTTAACTCGTGCTAGAACAATTGCTTGCCGTCTGCGTGCTCTTGCAATTCTGAGCATAAGAAGTGAAACCAGCTGAAAACATAAGCTGAGGAATAACCAGCACCAGATCTGCCTGGGAACTTTCTACTCCTCGCCGGACCACAGATACCTGTTGTAAAGAGCCATTTCAGGTGAAATGTAGACAGAAAAATAATAATTACGGAATATCGTTTCGCTGATGCAGAGAGAAAGAGGAGAAACGCCAGCCTTGGGAACCACGGAGGAGACCAGCCGCCCTGCAGAGAGAGCTCTGTAGAAATTGCTAGCGTCTTTGCGTTCAAAGCGGGGAGAAAAATCTTCTGTGTGTGTGTCTTATTGCGTACCTCCAGTGACCGGGGAACGACATCATTTTAGCCACAGCAAAGAATGAGCGGTGATGGAAGTTGAGATCAAACTACCAGCGTGAGTGTTGTGTTTTTTTTTTTTGGGGGGGGGGGGGGTCATCAATACTGTGGATGCTCGAGGACCTAAGTAAGTACTTTTTTCAGTATTTTATTTGCGGCCCATTGTGAACAAACAGACTTTTCGTTAGGACATATTTTCTGAAACACCGAGGAGGGACAAAGCTGGCCGGAAATTATAACTTTCATTATTTAGATGAAGAATCCGGTGTAATTTATCCATATATCTATTAAATCTCTGTTTTAATTGTTATACTGAGCCTCCATTGGTTCATTGGTGTACTGTGTCGGCTAATTGATTAACGAGGTATTGGCGGATCCAGTGATTAGAATCGCAGTCTGAAAAATATTTGGGCATCCTGACATCTAAGCGCTCTTTGGCCAGACATGGCCCTTGCGCCATAAAAACTAACAAACCTGACATCTAAGGCCCAAAGGTCGCCACAAAAGTGGTGATCAGCAGTGGGATCCATTATGATTCACGAGTGGGATCCGTATTTTATACCACAGAAGCACAGTACAACCGGAGCACAGTATTTATGCCAACTTTTGCAACTTGCATAATAAATTGAGCTCAAAGTTTTAAAAATGGAAGGGATTACAAAAATATTAGATGAACTGAAAGATGAACTAAAAAATGTACTGAAAACTTCCAAAGAAAGTTTTCAGCAGCAGCTCAAACAACAACAAGAAAGTTTTGAGCAAAGCTTACAACAGCAGAAAGAAAGTCTTGAGCAGCAGACGGGCAGCATAAATCAGCTGATATCTAGAATTGCAGAGTATGAGGAAAACTTTGATAAAAGAATAGAAGATACCTACTTGCGTATGGATAAGTTGGAATTTAGGTAGGTAAAATGCGTGGACCAAATAGAACAATGTCCCAAAAATTTAGAGAGCGTTCGTAACTTGTGCGAGACTCAATGTAGAAATGTAAAGGAAAAACTTTCTGGGGAATTTAATGGCACTAAGTTAGAACAAACTAAATTTTATAGTGATATTGAGAAAAGGGTACAACATTGAGAGGTAAAAATAAGTTCGTCGGAATTTAAGTCACCGGGGGTGATGAGCGAAGCTTTGAGTAGGCCGACCCGAATTAAACCAGTCGAGTTTGACGGAAAGACTAGCTGGGGAGTATACAGGACCCAGTTCGAAATGGTTTCGAGTGTGAACGGCTGGAGCGAAAGGGAGAAAGCATGCGCGCTTGCGGCATCATTGAGGGATGCAGCTGCTGATATCCTACAAACTTTGTCGGGAGAGCCGTTTAAACTATTCCTGTCTCGTCGCTGCCCTGGAACTCAGATTTGGGGAAGAACATTTGAAGCAACTCCGTGTTCTTCAGTCTTGAAAAATCGATTGCAGGAGTTCAACGAGTCACTTGAAGAGCTCGCGACCGACATCGATCAGATGACAAAGCTTGCGCATGGGCAATGTACGTCGGATATACAAGACACAATGTCGCAGCAAAATTTTGTGGAAGCGATTTCTGATCCAGACATTCAGCATTCAGTGCGAATGGCGCATTGTGACTCACTTAAGTCAGCCGTCTTGCATGCAATGAAAATTTGACTCTTCGCGCCATTATAGGAGTTCTAGAAAAATAGTTCGTAAGGCGACTGTAGCAGAAAGTCCGATCAATGCATCATTCAAAACTAAACTCGAAGAACTTTTGGATCTCTTTCGCAGAGATGTTAAACATCACTCTGTTACGTGTCCTGCCCGGGGAAGAAGTGATACGCCGGCTAGAAAAATGGAGTGCTGGTTTTCTGTATTAAGAGGACATTGCATTTTCGAATGTAGAAAACGGTTGAGAGAGGAAAAAAAGTCGAAGGAACAGGCTTCGGGAAACCCTCAGAAGTCAGTTTCGAGGGGCGAGAACTGGCGCAGCAAAAGCAGCCCCGCACGGTGAAAGCGCACGTCACAGGTCTTTCCGGGGATTACAGTGGTTTAAGAGTTGAGGGGATGATAAATAAAACTAAATACAAATTTGTGCTGGATACTGGGGCGGATATTACATTACTCCGTCCGGATTTTTTCGAGCAAATTAAGAAACCTGCAGATTGTTTGAAGAGTGAGCAACGGGTTGAGATTCAAACTGTGAATGGTGATGGTTTAGTTGCTCTTGGAACCGCAGGCGTCGACATACGAATTGGAAATAAATGCTGCAGACACACGGCAGTGATTGCTGATATCGTTGAAAAGTGCATCCTGGGTTTCGATTTTCTTAGTGAGAACGGATATGTTTTGGACCTTAAAAATGGAACCCTGTAGACGAAACATGAGGAAATGGTTCTCATGAGGAGTCGACATGGGCACCTGAGGTCGCAAAGGGTCACAGTTCTCGCAAAAGAAAAGTGTGTTTTACCAGCAAAAAGTGAAACAATTCTGGCAGGATGTTTGCCTGAGCTTTCCATAGAATTTCGGATGGCAATATGCGAAATGTCCGAAATTTGCCCGTTACCGAAAAATGTACTTGTAGCGAGAGCGCTGGTAAAAACAGCACATTGTATCCTACCCGTAAGAATAGCTAACCTGGGTGACGTCGATGTGAAGATAAAGGAAGGGATAGAACTTTGTTCCTTGAATCCTGTAATTTCGGCGCGTAGCAGCAAAGTAATGATCCCTACCGACTCGAGCATGGGAGGGAGCTGCGAAGTATCGGAGCATATGCGTGACCTCGCAAGGGAGGCCACGGCTAGCATGAATACGTGTCAGCTTGGAAAGTGGACCGAGATGATATGCGAATTTGATGATGTTTTTTCCGCAGGTGAGGATGATTATGGACGAACACATGTCGTTTTCCATAAAATAGATACGGAAAATAGAGCTCCAATTAAGCAACCGCCTAGACGTTTACCTTTAGCTAAACGAGCAGAAGTGGAAGAGATGTTAAGATATATGGAGAAGCAAGGAGTTATATAACCTTCTTTTAGCCCGTGGGCATCACCTGTTGTTTTAGTCTCTAAGCCTGACGGTACGACTAGGTTTTGTTTAGATTTACAACAGGACAGTCAAAGAATGGCAGTCAAGAATGGCCACCGCCGACGAATGTTCGGGAGGTGAGAAATTTCCTTGGGTTGTGTTCCTATTACCGGAAATTTATCAAAGGCTTTTCGCAGATAGCCCGACCATTGCATCGGTTAACTGAGGCGAAAGTTCCCTTTGAGTGGAATGAAGAGTGTCAACGAGCCTTCGCGACACTAAAGGAAGCACTGATATAAGCGCCGGTATTGGCTTATCCCAAATCGGAATTATCATTCATCCTTGATGTCGATGCTAGTGAAACTGGAGTGGGTGGAGTCTTATCTCAGGTTCAGAATGAACAGGAAAAAGTCAGAGCATACTTTAGTAAATCTCTTTCTAAGCCGGAACGGAACTACTGTGTAACTAGAAAAGAATTATTGGCTATGGTAAAAGGTATAGAACATTTTCATTATTATTTTTTCGGTAGTAAATTCTTGTTACGAACCGATCATGGCGCTTTGCGTTGGTTGTTTAATTTTAGAAATCCGGATGGACAGGTAGCCAGGTCGTTAGAACGTTTACAAACTTATGATTTCCAAGTACAGCATCGGAAGAAAAATGCACATAAGAATGCGGATGCTTTGTCGAGAAGACCCTGTCCGCCGCAATGCAAATCCTGCCAAATCGCAGAGAGCAATGATCTGCAGCCGGGGTCCCAAGTCGTGCACCAGGCGATAATTCCCCCGAACCCGACTGTACGTGATCCGCTGAGTCCGGATGAGATGCAAAAAGCGCAGGAAGTGGACGAAGATGTTGGACGTCTGGTCCGATGGAAGCAAAAGTCTTCGAACCGTCCTCCGTGGGCGACGGTTGCAGCGTACGGACAGATTTTTAAAAGTTATTGGGCGCAATGGGATTCTCTTGTGGTTAGAGATGGAATTTTGTGCAGGGAATTGGAAAATTCTAGGAATAATTCGCGACAAATTCAACTGGTGGTTCCAAGATCTTTGGTGAAAGATGTTTTGAAACAAATGCATGATAGCCCGACTGGTGGACATTTTGGTGTTAGAAAAACTCTCGCGAAAGTACGGGAACGATTTTACTGGGTAAATAGTAGGACGGATGAAGAGGATTCGTGCAGACAGTGTCACTTATTCGTGTCCAAGAAAGGCCCAGTGACACGATGTCGTGGCCGAATGCAAGTGTATAATGTGGGAGCACCGTTCGAAAGGGTAGCCATTGATGTAGTAGGACCGTTTCCTAAGTCGGAGGATGGCAACAGATATTTGTTGGTGGTTATGGATTATTTCACTAAATGGCCGGAGGTCTTTCCTATGGAAAATCAGGAAGCAGTTCCTGTTGCCGAAACTCTTGTCTGTAGATTGGTGAGCTCTCATGGGATTCCTGTTGAATTGCATTCCGACCAGGGGCGGAACTTTGAGTCTAAGGTGTTCCAAGAAATGTGTAATTTACTCGGTATTAAAAAGACTCGAACTACGCCACTTCATCCTCAAAGTGACGGAATGTGTGAAAGGTTCATACGCACCTTGGGACAGCAGCTTTCATTATTTGTTAGTGATAACCAGAAAGATTGGGACAGGCTTGTTCCGCTATTCTTTGTTGGCGTACCGAGCTGCGGTGCATGAAACTACAGGGAATACCCCGAGTATGATGTTGTATGGGCGAGAATTACGTCTTCCCTGTGATTTGGTGTTTGGAAGGCCGGAACCCATTGCACAGGATTTTAGCACGTATGTCACAGAGCTAACCAGGAGATTGGAGAAGGTACATTGTTTTGCTATGAAGAATATTCGAATATCTACTGAACGAATAAAGACCAGATATGACGTGCAGGCTGCGGAGAAAGTGTTTAAGGAGGAAGACTTAGTCTGGCACGCAGGCTGCGGAGAAAGTGTTTAAGGAGGAAGACTTAGTAACCCACGTAGGCGAAAGGGAAAGTCACCCAAATTGCAGCGCCCGTGGGAAGGTTCTTATGTAGTAAAGAAAATAATAAACGATGTTCTTTACAAAGTTCAGTACAATAATAGACCAGTTAGAGTTATACACCTTGATAGGCTTAGACCGTATAGGGCAGGAAATACCGAATCATAAACGTTTGAAGAATGAGTGTCTCAGATTATTGCTTAGTTTCCCGTTGGTTGACTTGTTGATGTGAGAGGATGAGAAGCCTGAGAACTTGGAATGAGTTTGTTGGTTGTAATAATTTTGTATAGTGTACACGGTGTTGTGTTCTGTTGGTAGAAATATTTTAATATTGCAGTATGTCGTGTGTCGTGGTAGTGGAACTGTGTAATGTAAATTAATTATGTAGTGTCGTATTTGTGTACTGCCCTGGGGCGTGGCAGTGTAAATAATTATGCAGGTATGCATGGAATGTGGGCGTTCCCTGAGATTCGTTAGAAAAGGGGATGTGCCCGGGGTATGCCAAAGACCAATTAGAGGCGATTGTTTTGAATAAGGATAGAGACGATGATAGGCACCAAGAAAGAGGGGTACTGATGAGTTCTTATCAGGGTAGGCAGTTCCGGGTGGTGGAATCGCTACGAATCACAGGTAGCTTATATGCACTCGAGACGAGTTGGATTTTTAAGAAGGGGGCGATGTGACGACCCCACCCCCCTCGAATTAATTGGCGAGAGGCGTGGCTAATTAACGGTAATTGAAACTTGATTGGGGGTTTTAATTAACAGAGAGTTATAATGTATACACTTGCGAGGGGTGGTATATTAAGAAAAGATCTGCTGGCACTTTGAATTCAAGTGGCGAGTTGCAGGTGTTTGCCACGAGAACAAAGAGCCCATAAACGGAAATGGGACGGGTCAGAGTTTAAAAGCTATTTCCCATGACTCAAAAATGTTTCGACGGCAAAAGCGTTTGAAGCTTTTGTTTGTGCCGCGCGAAACAATGGGAAAGCTCTTGGACTTGAAGAGCGGTTTATAATAAATATGTCGCGGTTTCAAGTGTTAGAAATCACCACTAACCAATTTCTGGGAGACGGGAGATTGTTGTTGAGAGGGACAGAATCCGTTTTGAGCCAAGAGAGTAAGGAAGGATTTTAACTCGTGCTAGAACAAGTGCTTGCCGTCTGCGTGCTCTTGCAATTCTGAGCATAAGAAGTAAAACTAGCTGAAAACATAAACTGAGGAATAACCAGCACCAGATCTGCCTGGGAACTTTCTTCTCCTCGCCGGACCACGGATACCTGTTGTAAAGAGCCATTTCAGGTGAAATGCAGACAGAGAAATAATAATTACGGAATATCGCCTCGCTCATGCAGAGAGATTACGTACCTCCAGTTACCGGGGAACGACATCGTTTTAGCCACAGCAAAGAATGAGCGGTGATGGAAGTTGAGATCAAACTACCAGTGTGAGTGTTGTGTTTTTTTTGGGTGTCATTAATACTGTGGATGCTCGAGGACCTATGTAAGTACTTTTTCCAGCATTTTATTTGCGGCCCATTGTGAACAAACAGACTTTTCGTTAGGACATATTTTCTGAAACACCAAGGACGGCAAAAGCTGGGCGGAAATTATAACTTTCATTATTTAGATGAAGAACCCGGTGTAATTTATCCATATATCTATTAAATCCATGTTTTAATTGTTATACTGTGCCTCCATTGGTTTATTGGTGTACTGTGTCGGCTAATTGGATAACGAGGTATTGGCGGATCCAGTGATTCGAATCGCAGTCCGGAAAATAATTGGGCATCCTGACATCTAAGGCCCAAAAGTCGCAACAATATTTTTTTCTTAATGAGTAAAGGACTTGATGAATAACCTGTAATTAATAAAAACACGTTATTTCCATAGCTGCGGTATGTCAAACAAACTGACGAAAGTCTTTGGTTTACCTATTCATGTATGCAGTCGTGTGCGGTCTTCTATTAACGAAAGCAATAGTTTCTGAAGAGTGTGTCCTTGGATTCCTAACCTAAACCTTAAAACGTGAATTATAAAACAACGAGGTACACATGCATCTGCAAAGACTTGTTCTTTGCTGCTGAAAAGAGGGTGCATTTCGGCTAAAAGACGAATAGACAGCTATAACAACAATTTTTCACGTCTTACGGTTGTTATGTAATGGCATTTGAACACGATAAAAAAGTCTCTGCTGAAGTCTGCAGAAATATAATTTTTCTTTTGGACAAACTCATTAGCACTGCTATCCTGATATGCAAAAGTTAGAGTAATCAGGAGCTCGGACATGATATTGTTTTCATTTTCAATTCTTATTTTAGGATATAAAATTAATTTGCGAATGCTAACAGCAAATGTAATATAACAAAGGTTCTGAGTCAAAGATAGAAGAAAACTTAACATACTTTGAAAGCCATTTTAGAATTCATTTTTCGTATCAGTAACACTGATACTGGAACTTCTAGATACATTGTTAAAAACCTTAAAAGAAAAAATCACACTCCCTATCAGCCCCTAGAAATTCACGTGACTTGTTACAACACCTTCGGATCACGATGCTGTCATGTGTATGATTCCACCACATGAGTAATGGCATTACTCTACTGCTCTCTATTGGTGGGTTTTCGATATACGGAGTTTCTGATCCAAACATTTGGAGACTTGGAGTATAGTTACTCACCTTAAGTGCTTTAAAATACCGTTGCACAGCCTCCTTCCAAATAATCGCCTTGGGCGAGGATGCACTTTTGCCAGCGCTCGTAAAGCTTCTGGAAGTATTGCTGAAAGCCATGTTGTGCAACACCTCGTAATGCTCCCTGCGTTGTTGTTTTTACCTCATTTGTTGACACAAAACTACGTCCCTGTAGATTTTGTATCAACAGTGGAAATAAATAAAAAACGCAGGGGAGCTAATTCGGGTGAATAAGCGGAACGTGCAAGCACATTAGTACGATTTCTGGCGAGAAACTCCGTGACCAGAAGGGATCGATGTGCAGGAAGGTTTTCATGGAGAGGGTACAATTGTTCACTTTGCCACATCTCCGGCCGTTTACGACAAATTGACTCCCGTAAGCGACGTAAAATTTCCAGATAACGTTCCTAGTTAACTGTTGTGCCCTCAGGAATAAATTCGGAATGGACAATGCCGTGAGAATCCAAAAACAAAGATAGCATGACTTTCCCTTTGCTGCGACCCCGCCTGAATTTCTTTGATAGCGGTGAAGATGGTGATTTCCATGTCGAAGAAACACGCTTTTACTGAATATCAAACAAGAAGCACCACGTTTCATCACCTGTGATGATGTTATCCAAAAAGATAGGATCGCTATCGTATTTGTCGATTATTTTACCCGCTATCCGCTTTCGTTCATTCATCTTTTTGTTCCGAGGTCAAAAGGCAAGGAACAATATGCTGACACACACGGTGCATATTAAGATCTTCTGTCAAAATGCGCTGGCATATTGTCTCCGATAAGTTTCATGACGTCGTACGACCTATACAACATTATTCCCAACCAAATTCCTCAGTTAGTAAATATAAATTTCTGAGAGTATCCCATTCTTTCGGAGTCCAAGTACATATCTCTTGCTGTTTTGACCCTCCATTCACATAAAATATTTTGTGTAGTGTTGAACGTATTTACTCTCAATTTTTCTTATATGTATAAATGATCCGATATTTTTAATAGTTGTGCTGTCTTTGCTTTGCGGCGAGTCGTAAATCCTTTATTTATAGAATGCAAAACTTACCAGGGGAAATAAATGGAGGATTTAAGATTTCCCAGTCACGCAATAATTTCACAAAGCACAAAGGAAGGAAATGAAACTAATGTCAAAATGGAGTGCTTTCTAAGTTGGTTTTGAAATTCGAACGGAAATCTTATCGATTTAATCGGCAGGAATCCCTATCGCAATATACTAGGTTGAGACGAACGCATTGATGTAAACTATGCTGGAAGTAAAATATGAATTAATTGAACGAAATATGCGGAATGTACAGATAATATAATATGTGGAAAGTAAGATCTATATTACAAAAAATAACCTTTTTATTATATACAATTTTGCGTCTGAATGCTCTGTTCATATACCAGAGGGCATTTATTGTGTATATAAAATGACACACAGAATAAGTAAATGATCACAAGCTTTTCCTGGAAAATCATTTTTCTTGTCTTCATTTCAATAAAATTAATAAATACTTTGTTGAAATCCAGATTTTTACATATTGTATGTTCTATTATTGACAGTAAGAACAAACTACAGTATTTCAATCCCAATGCAATAAAACATAAATATAAGAATATAAAATATTTACAAAATGTACTGTTCCGATGTTTCAAATTCCTCATGTGTCAAAGTCTCTTGTGGAGCAACCATTTTTCGCCAAGGTCTTGGTACAGGTGTGGGAAGATCTAAATTACAACAGTTGCCACCGTATGCAATAATATATAAACCTTCTGAGAAGAAAACCGTACTTTTGTTGACATTGGAGTTCAAGATTTTAACATTCTCCCAGACAGGGGCGTAACCACCCTGTTTGAATGCCACAGTAAAGGCTGTATTAATAGTTCCTGTCCGGAGGTTGTACTTGTGTTCACCCAACCGGGTATTCAGAGTCCTAATTGTAGAACCTATATGAAATTTGTCAATAACACCCGAATCCTCATGGGCGAGCGGAATGCAGTGTTAACAATATTTCATGAGTTTGGGTACTTTGTCATTTCTCAGTATGGAAAATACATTTTTAGTGCAAACTCCAAATGTCAAATTATGCTTATGGCATATCTTCTTGAGGGTGTTAACTATCGGAGGGAGATAATCCACCTTTCCAACGTATCTAGTGGTTTTATTGTCCGTGGACAAGGTCGTGAATCTCAACCTGGTGAACTTTCTCAATAGTCCGGGAAAGTAGTGCTCTATGTAACCGAAGATCCGTGCCATATTTGAGGCCTTAGATAGTTCGTCTTGTCTTGCTCGGTTGGAAGAAGAGTGTGTGAATGCGCGTTTGATTAGAAAACGAAGTGATGATGCTTTTTGTTCAGGGGGGTGAGAATAGGTAAACGGTATGATACATGTTGTGAATGTAGGTTTTCGGTACACGGAGTATTTATTCTGGTGAGTGTTGAGATCCCTTGATAACAAAAAATCAAGGAAAGGTAGCTTGCCCCCTGCTGAAGTTCTTTCGTAAATTTTATTGTGGGAAAATGTGAAGATAAGCGGTCAATGAAAACATCCAGTTGGGGAAGCGAATAGGGCCAAAAAAGTAACATATCATCGACATACCTGATTATTAGTAATGGTTGAAGTGAAAAGGCCAGCAAAACTTTGTCCTCCAGAGATTGTAAAAGAATCTCAGCCAGCACAGGAGAGAGTGGGGAGCCCATGGGCGCACCCTCTCTCTGTTGGTAAATACTATTATCAAATTTAAAATACGATCTTCTGGCCACGAATTTCAGTGCTGAAAGAATGGCATCAGTTTCCAGAGGAGAGATAGAACTATCTTCTTGTAATTTATCAGCAATAATAGAATGCACCAGATCAAGTGGAACATTTGGGAATAGTGAAACTACGTCCAGAGATGCCATAATAAAGCCAGTTTGTGGGGGGGTCAAATTCCTTGAAGTAGAGCTTTTAATTGACACCGAGGAATTGAGTGTAAGGTGTTTCAAGTATGATGCTAGCATAGTCTCAAGGGGTCTCGTTGGACTAGCATACTCTGAGACTAATAATCTGAGGGGTTGATTTGGTTTATGTAGTTTCAGTTTACCAAATACTTCTGGCACTTTAGTCCCACAGGGGTTTCATTTTTGAAGACACAGAGGCAGGAAGGAAACCTTGGTTTCGAAGTTTACTCAGTTCAGCTATAGTGGCAGAGGTTGGATCTGATTTGAGCACTCGGTGGGGGATTAGCTCTATAGCCTGTGACATCTTATCAAAGTAGTCAACCTTATCCATAATAAGTCAGCCTTATCCAAAGTAGTCAGCTTTATCCATAATAAGTCAGCCTTATCCAAAGTAGTCAGCCTTATCCAAAGTAGTCAGCCTTATCCAAAGTAGTCAGCCTTATCCATAATGAGTCAGCCTTATCCAAAGTAGTCAGCCTTATCCATACTTTCTAAAATGACCACTTCCCCTCAGAATGTAAGGAACGAAAGGGATCAGCTGCTTGAGTTAGCTAAGAACCCAAACCTGTCAATTGTTGGCGCGGATAAGACCCAACAAATCATCATTATACTGAGAAATGACAGAGATAAAGTACCCAAACTCATGAATATGGTGTATACTGCATTCCTCTCGCCCATGAGGATTCGGGTGTTATTGACAAATTTTGTATAGGTTCTACAATTAGGACTTTGAATACCCGGTTGGGTGAACACAAGTACACCCTCCGGACAGGAACTATTAATACAGCCTTTACTATGGCAGTCAAACAGGGTGGTTACACCCCTGTCTGGGAGAATGTTAAAATCTTGAACTCCAATGTCAACAAAATTACTGTTTTCTTTTCAGAAAGTATATGTATTATTGCATACGGAGACAACTGTTGTAATTTAGATCTCCCCACATTTGTACCAAGACCTTGGCGAAAAATGGTTGCTCCACAAGAGACTTTGACACATGAGGAATTTGAAACATCGGAACAGTACATTATGTAAATATTTTGTATTCTTATATTTATGTTTTTTTTTTTTTTTTGCATTGGGATTGAAATATTACAATTTGTGCTTATACTGTGACAACACGGTCTGTTGGTGACGTAGTGCATGATGGGCCGTGTTATCCAGTATATAAGGGTTGACTCTGTTGAATCTCGTGGCGCTTTGACCAGTAGATGGGGACGGGAGATCCCCGAAAGCCCTAGTCTGCTTTTAACCCGCTTTTAATTTGTAAATAAATTGATTTTGATTTGCCCTTTGAAGACGTGGTTTGCTTTTATCGCATGTATAGACAGCTTATTTTGTACATATAGCTGAATACATTGCTAAGAATCATGCGAAATAAATTACCATGCTTGTTATAGTAGTTATAAGTGTACCAAAACGCAACGGAAACGTTTCCTTTGTTATTTACCGGTTTCGGAGTATATTGATGACCGGTTACCACTCACAAGTCCACAAATAGCCTCCTTTCTTTTATGCCGCCGACGGGTTTAAACGACGCGGCAGATCCAACCGCTTGGGACAAACACACGACCAATTTCTTATTCGGTTCTCGAAAGGCAACACGAAGACCAAGCGTCAGCCCACTGTTGGATTAGAACTCGTGCACCACACAAAGAAATATTCAGCAGCCTGAAGCTGACACCACTCGGAGAGAGTAACCAGGGAACACAACTAAAAGTTCTGAGGTCTCGACTACAGTTCTCTCTGCTACTGGATTTAGGACCCAAGTTCATTCAAGGATTAGAATTCACAGCTTCAATTCAGTTCATGGCATGAACATGGACCCTACTAGGATGGTGTATCACAAACCAGCTTTTCAGTCCACCCTAGAACTCGAACAGGTGCTCAACGCGGAGTAATGTTTCGATTGAAGCGTCTCAATTCACTCAAGGACACAAGGCCCAGAGTAACCCGACTGAATAGCCAGAAGCCATAGCCTTAGTCCGTCACAGAATTAGAACCCTAGCCCAACTCGGTGAACGGTAAAAGTTCAAAGTCATAGTGTACTGGGTAACATGGGAGCCTGGCAAATTTCGTAAAACCTCAACTCGTGGTTTTATTATATGATCACAAAATATTTAACAAACCTATTAATATTTTGATCTATTTTATATTGTAGATAAAACTAACAACCGACCGCCACGGTGGCACAGCGAGATTAGAGGTGCTTTTGACCATTCGTCCGAGATGGGTTCAGCTTCGTATCCCGGTGAGGCATGAATGTTGTTTTTGTCCTGCAGCACTGGCTTTTTCCGTTCCCTGGTACTAGTGGCCCTAAATAAGGGACGGGAATTTGTCTACAGCATATCGAGCTGCTCACGGTGATGGGTAGACCCGAAATATATATATATATATATCTATCATCATCATCATCATTGTCAACCATTATTAATCCACTGCTGGACGAAGGTCTCCCCAAGTTTCCTCCACAACGGTCTGTCTTGTGCCAGTCTCTAACATGTCACTCCCGCATACTTTCGAATTTCATCCACCCATCTTCCATGTGGTCTTCTTCTGGGTCTTTTCCTGTCCCTTGAAATCCAATCTAAAATTTCGGCTGTCCATCGATGGTCTGTTCTTCTGGCAGTATGTCCAGTCCATTGCCATTTCAGGGATTTAACTGTGATCATGATGTCCTCTACTCTTGTCATTTTTCGGATCCACGTGTTCCTCTTCTTATCTCTCCTGGTTACACCAAGCATGCACCTCTCCATGCTTCTTTGAGTTGTCTGCAGCCTTTGTATGTCTCTTTTAGCTAAGGTCCACGTCTCTGCACCATACGTAAGCACTGGAAGGATGCATTGATCAAACACTTTTCTTTTAAGACATAATGGCATATTGCTCTTGAAAATTATGCCGTTTCTTCCAAAAACTCTACAGGCAAGTTTTGTACGCCGATTAATTTCTTCACCAATGTGACCCTCACTTGATATCTGCTGTCCAAGATAAACGTACGTGTCTGTTATCTCCAGCTTTTCTCCATCAATCGATAAATCTTCATTTCTTGTAAAAGCATTGTACATCACTTTTGTATTCTGAAAGTTCATTTTTAATCCCACCTCTTTACTCTTGTCAGCAAGTTCCTGGATCATACTCTGTAGCTCTGATGGGGTAGTTGCAAAAATGACTATGTCATCAGCAAAACGAAGGTGGATTAGATAATCTCCATTAATCTTTATCCCTTTGTTTTCCCAGTTCAGTGATTGAAAGACATTTTCCAATGGGGCATTAAAGAGCTTCGGAGATATGGTGTCACCTTGTCTCACTCCTTTTCCAATTTTTATGTGTGTTGTATTTTCAAACAGCCGAATCTTTGCACTTGCATTTTCATAGATGTTATTAATAATATTAATGTATGCATCTTCAATACCGCAGGATTTCAGAGCCATTGCAACTGCTGATGGTTTCACCGAATCAAAGGCTTTTTCATAATCGATAAAAGCCATGCACAATGGAAGTTCATATTCCCTCGCTCTTTCAATTAGTTCTCTCAGTACGTGGATATGATCTATTGTGCTGTAGCCACTCCTGAATCCAGCTTGTTCTCTCGGTTGAGCCATGTCCAGTGTCACCTTCAAGCGGTGTGAAAGAACTTTAGTGAAGATTTTATAAACCACTGATAGGAGGCTGATAGGTCTGTAGTTCCTGAGATCCTCAATGTCACCTTTTTTATGTAGCAAGATCATTGTAGCGTTGTTCCAATCCTCAGGAATTTTCCCTTCATTAAGGCATCGAGTGAAAATTTGGGCGAGTACTATTTCGATTTCTCCACTTGCTTCTTGTATGATGTCTACAGTAATTCCATCTTCTCCTGGAGCTTTTCCTCGCTTCATGTTCTTGATTGCATGTGCAACTTCTGCAGGAAGGACTGGAAGAACTCTGGTACTGGTACCTTTCATGATGTCTGGAGTACATGTATCATCCCTTTCATATAATTTGGAGTAGAAATCTTTCACTCTTGTCAAAATTTCGCCTCTATTTCTTGTTACAGAACCATCTTCTTTTCTCAGTGCCATATTCTGTTTTTTTCCCTTACTGAGATGTCCCTTTGCTATCTTTAGGCTTTGGTTGTTATCAATTGTTTTCCTTACTAGTTCACAGTTGAATTTCCTTACGTCTTCAGTGATACTTTTTCGTACTGTCTTGCATAGCTCTATATATTCCACTTTGGAAGTCACATCTTCTTTAGTTGTCCTCATCACTCTCCTTTTTGCATCAACATTTTGGTTTTTCCTGATAATTTGTTCACATGCAATTTGTTCTTAGACCCAGCTAATTTTGTTGCTGTTTCCATAAGAGCTTTGGTTACTTTTCTGTTAACTTCAGAAATATCCACTTCTTCCGATGTTAGGCCTTCTAAAGCAGAGAACCTGTTCTTCAGTTCCAATTTGAAGGTATTATGGTGTATTTTAAGGTTGGTTATGTCAATACATTTTGTTTGTCTTATGAGCTTGCTACGTTCGAGTTTAGTGTAGAGGTGCATCTTACATCTCACCAATCTATGGTCACTGCCTGTGTTGAACTTGTTTAGCACACTGCAGTCTTCTATGACGAATTTTTTGTTACACGTAATAAAATCAATTTCATTTGTCGTCCCATTTGGATGTCTCCATGTCCATTTCCTGTGTGGCTTTTCTTGAAAAAGAGTTCAAGATTGAAAACCCTTCTGCCTCTGCAAACTCTACGAGAGTATTTCCACGCTGGTTTCTGTTGCCGTGACCGAATTTACCTACTGAAATTTCATTCTGTTGCCGTTGCCCTATTTTTGCATTGAAATCTCCCATAATTATCTTCAAGTGCTTCTTACCTTTATTATTTAGATGACGAATTTCCTCATAAAATTCTTCAATTTCTTCTTCAGGAAGACTTGTGGTGGGTGCATAAGTTTGAATGATCTGAGCCTGGTATCTTCTCGAGAGTTGGATAACGAGTCGTGCAGCTCTGTCAGAGGAACTTTCAACTTCTACAACTTTATCCTTCAGTTTCTTGTTTATTATAAATCCAACACCACTAGTTCTGCCAGTATCTGTCCCACGATAGTAGAAGAGATGTCCACTTTTCAGTTCAACGAGATCTTCTCCTTTTCTCCTTACCTCACTTAGCCCGACGATGTCCAACTTGATCCTTTGTAGTTCCTCTTCCAATTCAAGAAGCCTTGAATCAGAAGATAGGGAGCGTCCATTATACGTAGCCAAGATCAGCATCAGGTGGCAGCCTAGTCTGGTCCTCCGGGGATTCTTAGCACCCTCTGCCTTCATGTCGCACTGGCCGCTGCCTTGGCCAGGTACATTCCAGCTGCCGGAGACTGAGAGCCAAGATTTAAGTTGTGGAGTCATTTTGGAGGGGTTTGGCCATAACTCACCACGCTGGCCAAGCGGGTTGGTGAGTGTGGGATAGCATTTCCTCTAATCCCGATGGTATAGTTATACCGCTATTGGCGGTCGTCAGAGCCCCTTTAGTGGGAACAGGATGTACCACTAGAAGGCGGGGTTGACATTTGTCAAGGAGAGGCTGTGATGTTACGCATCACCTGACCTTACATCCCATATATATATATATATATATATATATATGGGATGTAAGGTCAGGTGATGCGCAACATATCGCCTCTTCTTGACAAATGTCGACCCTGCTTTCTCGTGGTGCATCCTGTTCCCACTAAAGGGCTCTGACGACCGCCAGTAGCAGTATAACCATACCATCTGGATCAGAGGAATTGCTATCCCACACTCACTAACCCGCTTGGCCAGCGTGGTGAGTTATGGCCAAACCGCTCCAAAATGACTCCACAACTTAAACCTTGGCCCTCAGTCTCCGGCAGATGGAATGTAACTGGCCAAGGCAGCGGTCAAGGAGACATGAAGGCAGAGGGTGCTAAGAAACACTGGAGGACTGGACTAGGCTGCCATTTGATGCTGACCTTGGCTACTTAAAACGGACACTCCCTATCTTCTGATTCAAGGCTTCTTGAAGAGGAACTACAAAGGATCAAGTGGGACATCGTCGGGCTAAGTGAGGTAAGGAGAAAAGGAGAAGATATCATTGAACTTAAAAGTGGGCATGTCTTCTACTATCGTGGAACAGATACTGTCAGAACTAGTGGTGTTGGATTTATAATAAACAAGAAACTGAAGAATAAAGTTGTAGAAATTGAACGTTCCTCTGACAGAGCTGCACGACTCGTTATCCAACTCTCGAAAAGATACCAGGCTCAGATTATTCAAACTTATGCACCCACCACAAGTCACCCTGAAGAAGAAATTGAAGAATTTTACGAGGAAATTCGGAATCTAAATAACAAGGGTAAACAGGAAATGAAGATCATTATGGGTAATTTCAATGCAAAAGTAGGGCAACAGCAACAGAATGAAACTTCGGTTGGTAAATTCGGTCAAGGCAACAGAAACCAGCGTGGAAATACTCTCGTTGAGTTTGCAGAGGCAGAAGGGTTTTTCATCTTGAACTCCTTTTTCACGAAAAAGCCACACAGGAATTGGACATGGAGACATCCAATTGGGACGACAAGTGAAATTGGTTTTATTATGTGTAACAAAAAGTTCGTCATAGAAGACTGCAGTGTTCTAAACAAGTTCAACACAGGTAGTGGCCATAGATTGGGGAGATGTAAGATGCACCTCAACACTAAACTCGAACGTGGTAAGCTCATAAGACAAACAAAATATATTCACATTACCAACCTTAAAAACACGTAATACCTTCACGTTGGAACTGAGGAACAGATTCTCTGCTTTAGAAGGCCTAACATTGGAAGAAGTGGATACTTTTGAAGTTAACAGAGAACTCACCAATGCTCTTATGGAAACAGAAAAAACAAATACGTGGTAGTAAGAACAAGTTACATATGAAGAAAATAAAAAAAACCCTGTTTGTTGATGCAAAACAGAAGGGAGATGAGGACAAATAAAGACGCAATTTTTAACGTGGAATATATAGAGCTATGCAAGACAGTGCGAAAAGCTATTACTGAAGACATAAGGAAATTCAATAGTGAACTAGTGAGGAAAGCAATTGAAATCAACCAGAGCGTGAACAGAGCAAAATGACATCTCAGTAAGGGAAGAAAACAGATTATGGCTCTGAGAAAAGAAGATGGTACTGTAACAAGAAATAGAAGCAAAATTTTGACAAGTGTGAAAGATTTATATTCAAAACTATATGAAAGGGATGATACATCTATTCCAGACTTTACGACAGGTACCAGCGCCAAAGTCCCTGCAATCCTCCCTGCAGAAGTTATATATGCAATTAAGAACATGAAACGGAAAATAGCTCCAGGAGAAGATAGAATTACCGCTGACATCGAGTGGAAAAATTGAAACTACACTCGCCCAACACAAGAATCAAGTGGAAAAATTGAAACTACACTCGCCCAACACAAGAATCAAGTGGAAAAATTGAAACTACACTCGCCCAACACAAGAATCAAGTGGAAAAATTGAAACTACACTCGCCCAAGTTTTCACCAGAGGTCTTAATGAAGGGAAGATTCCTGAGGATTGGAAGAATGCTACAATGATCTTGCTCCATAAAAAAGGTGACATTGAGGATCTCAGGAACTACAGGCCCATCAGCCTCCTTTCAGTGGTTTATAAAATCTTCACTAAGGTTCCTTCACATCGCTTGACGGTAACACTAGAGCTGTCCCAACCTAGAGAACAAGCTGGATTCAGGAGTGGCTACAGGACTATAGGTCATATCCATGTACTGAGGCCACTAATTGAAAGAACAAGAGAGTATGAACTCCCATTATGCATGGCTTTTATTGACTATGAAAAGGCCTTCGATTCCGTGAAACCATCAGCAGTAACAATGGCTTTGAAATCCTGCAGTATTGAAGATGCATACATTAGCATTATTAATAACATCTATGCAAATGCAAGTGCAAAGTTTCGGATATTTGAGGATACAGCATAAATAAGAATTGGAAAGGGGGTGAGGCAAAGTGACACCATATCTCCCAAGCTCTTTAATGCCACATTGCAAAATGTATATTAATCATTGAACTGGGAAAACAAAGCTATAAATATTAACGGAGATTACTTAATTCACCTTCGTTCTGCTGATGACGTAGTCATCTTTGCAACTACCCCTTCAGAGTTGCAGAGTATGATCCAAGAACTTGCTGACAATAGTAAAGAAGTGGGATTAAAAATGAACTTTCAGAAGACAAAAATTGACGCACAATGCTTTTACAAGAAACGGAGATTTATCGATTGATGGAGAAAAGCTTCAAACAACCGATTACTACATTTATCTTTGGCATCAGATATCGAGTGAGGATCACATTGATGAAGAAATTAATCAGCGTATAAAACTTGGATGGAGAGCTTTTGGAAGAAACAGTACAATTTTTAAGAGCAGTATGCCATTATGTCTCAAAAGAAAAGTGCTTAATCAATGTATCCTGCCAGTACTTATGTACTGAGCAGAGACACGGACCTTAACTAAAAAAGTCATACAAAGACTGCAGACAACTCAAAGCAGCATGGAGAGATGCATGCTTGGTGAAACTAGGAAAGGTAAGAACAGGATATTGTGGATAAGGAAAATGACAGGTATGGACGACATAACCAGAGTGAAATCACTGAAATGGCAATTGGCTGGACATGTTACCAGAAGAACGGACCAACGATGGACAACCGAAATTTAGACTGGATTCCGAGGTACAGGAAAAGACCCCATGAGAAATGACAGGATGAAATTCAAAAGTATGCTGGAGTGACATGCAGGAGGCAGGCACAAGACAGACAATTAAAGAAATTTGGGGAGACTTTCATCCAGCAGTGGATTGATAATGGTTGATAATGATGATATTGTTTTTACTGATTGTGAAAAGGTTCTTGTTTCCTTGAAACCATCAGCAGTTACAAGGCCTTTGAGATCCTGCGGTATTGAATATGTAGTGACAACACTATTTATAGCATCAACGAAAATGCATTACAAAGTTTCCAGTGATCGAGAACCCAGTATTTATAAAATTGGAGAGGCAATAACAAAATGTACACCATATCAACTAAGCTCATCAGTTCCGTACATAAAAGTTATTTTCAAAATTGACGAGAAGGGACTAGATGCGACAAATAATGGACATCATATAAACCTTCGGTTTTCTGACGTCGTAGTAATTTTTGCAAGTTACTCTCTTAGAGCTGCGGAGTATGGTCCAGGGTTTGCTGACATGTACAAAAAGTGCATTTAAAAAGAAACTTATAGACACAAAATTTATATACAATATATGTTCAAAAACTGAAGATTTAGCGATTCGCGTGGAGAAATTCTAGACGCAATCAATACTATATTTACCTTGGAAAACTTATATCAAGCTAGAACCACATCACAGTAGAAATTATTAGGCGTATAATCTCTGGGGAAGAATATTTCGAAAGAACAGTATGATTTTCTTGAGCAATTTACCATTTTGTCTAAAAATAAAAGTTTTTTATCAGTGCATCTTGCCAGTGTTTAGCGATCAAAGACACGGTTTTTAAATACAAAGGACATGCAAATGCTGAAAACTGCTTAAAGAAGAAATAGGATGTACATGCGTGGCAGAAGTTGCGTGGATAGGAAGAGGAACTCGTGGATTAGGAAATTGACAGCACGTGATGACATCATTATCAAGGTTAGTAACATCGTGATGTGCTTTTTAACACGAACAACACTTTTTCACAAATGAATTGGGTTCTTTAAAATTGGACGACGGTAAAGGACCTTCAATTTCATGGCAGATCTCGAGCATTCGGAGGCATCAGTATTTTTTTCTTTTGATGTTAATCGCAAAATAATAATTGGTCGAATTTACGGCGCAATAATTATTGAAGACCATTTAAAAAATATTGCTCCCATTTATCCAGTTAGACAGCACTAATAGTGCGTGATGTCCAACATTGAGAAGAAACATTTACTAGTTTTTATAGCTCATATCATTTTCACAAGAATTTGCTTTCATATATGGAGAAATCACTTAAAAAAATAAAAATAAAAACTAATTCAAGCACGCAAACTTGAAAATGTATAAATATTATGTACCCTTATATGAAATATCTAAGGAATTTGATCCAAAGGTTTGACTATCTAATGTGTTCTTCCAAGCACCATGTTTCCATTTATATCGCAGTAAAAGAATCTGAAAAATGTTATATTATATTCTTTTAAATAATATGCAAAATTCGTGATTGTCAGTTTCTGATCGTGAGAAAAGCTATATTTTCGCTGTTTTCGAAGTCAACGTGGCATGTCCAAATTTTGGTAAATATGTACTTTAGCGTTTTAAGTTATTCCAATGGAAATATTTAACCGTGTGAGAAAAGTGCGACGTACACTTTTTTAAGCATGCAAAGCAATGGGGAAAGGTTAAAAAAATATAGTATTTGAAGATAAAAGGAAATAATTTTTCTGAAGTATTAACCTGCGAGTACGATGGTTTGGAAGAGTACGTGCGGTAGGCCTAGAACGACGGAGCGGCGACGGCGTCAGGGTGCAGTCCGGTGAATGGAAGCTTCGTTGAGAATGGCCAGTAACGTTCGGAAGAATACAGAAAGAAGCGGTTGAGCAGTACGAAGTCATCGAAGCGTCTTGTAGAAATACGCTGAAGAAAAGAGGTCGGTCTTACGCAGCATTGTAAGTTGCTGTTTTTTAAGAGTAATTTTGAGAAAGCGTAAGTAGAAAATCGTCAGTCTCCACACTTCATCTCGGATTTTGTCAGAGCTTAAAATTTCATTATCCGCTACAATATAAGAAGCTGTAAGCCTTCCTGCCATAGTACGATATCTGAATTCAAGAAAATCATTTATTTTGAAAAAATATCCGTTTCGCGAGGGGGAAATGTGAGCTACGATGGACGGAATAACAGCAGAACCATAAATGAAGTGCTTGAAGAAATCACCTACCCTTGTACATCTTCCAAATCATAACCAAAACTTTGGGTTCAACCGGAACCAAAACTACGTCCTCAAAACTTCTGTCGTACATAAATTTATTTGCATTCCTTATTTTGTTTCCATTCGGAGACATTGTTAAACTAATAATAACGACATTCCGCACATACCTTTATCAAGAAAAAAAGGTCTGGACAAATTCTACTTGTGCACGATTACACGACGCATCACACTCTTCCGAAAAATACACCCCACTCCTGTTGTATTCATCCGCGTATTCACTACCAACTCGTTCTCCGTTCCGAAGCACGGAACCTTCACGTGGTCACACTCTCAGTATGTATGCATTCAATAATTTCAGTTCAATAAAAATGTTCATTTTTTTTAAATAAAAAAACAAACATTTTATATATGCACATACACCGAGTGATCACTGAATTATGGCCGGCCTACCCAGCAAAAGTGGATGTGGCGCGTTGACCACGTGATTTCCGAAAGGGAGAGATTAGTCGACTAGGATAACATAAATAAGGTATGAGTGGATCAGTAGGTACAAAAATTTGGAGCATGATGAATAAATGGAACGATTTATGGGACTTTGTGGAAAGAACAGATTGTGGGAACTCGGAGGGAAGTTGCCTCGGTTTCGCAAACGGCTGAAGTGGTGGGTTGTTTGTGAGCCGCCGTAGTTTAAGTACATATATCAAGACTGACGAAAAATGGTCTAACAACGACACAGAGGAAAAACTGCACAGGACAGCGAAAGGTTGACGCGAGAGGTGAGCGCCAAGTCCTTGGACTCCTACAGGGCAAGAGACGCAGTACTACTCAACAATTGACAACCAAATAAAACAGAGCACGTATGGGGTATAATAGCAGACGACCGTGACAACATTCTATCTTAACTACAGTTCATCAGCACAAAAGACTCGCCGGGTGCAAAGATCATACAATTTTGATGTCGGATGATTGGAAAAAAGTGTGCTGGTCGAAGGAATCTCGTTTTATACATTACTCCGTGGATGGTCGTTTATGCATTTGGCAAAAACAACATAACAGTCTCGATCCATCCTGCATAATTTCCATAGTGGAAGCCCGTGGAGGCGCTTGTATTTTATGGGGCATGTTGATCAGGCAGGATCTTGACAAATAGAGGTAGAACAACGTATGACTGGTGTCCACTATCGTGAATAACTTGCAGACCCTGTACAACTAGCGATGATGCACTTTTTCCGATAAGCGACGGTGTTTCCAAGATGAATTGGAGGAAATACAGATCCAATGTTGTACAGTATTGTTTTGAGGAACAAAGTTCAGACTTCCGGCATATCGATTGGACTCCGAACTCCCCAACAGAGCACATGTGGGACACTTGAAAGGGCATATCAGGCGTTTGGATGACCAAATTACCTTCATCCCAGAATTTAAGGAGAGCCGGAAGACACATAGCTTGATAGGCAACACCTCACAGCTGCTTCCGGCATTTTGTTGAATCGATGTCGCATCGGATATCTTCTTTGATGAGGACGAAATGGCATACGAAAGATTGTGTAGGTGGTAATAATTCAGCGATCACTCAGTGTATTTTCTTTTTTCCTGACTTTGCTCGTACCGTAAGTAACTTCTGTAATATCAGTTTATGCTATAATTAATAGCAACCCTGCATTTCATGTTTTATTCTGTAATTATTATTTGGAAACTTTTCATTACACTTTGACAATACTGTCATTTCTTTCTGTTTGATTCTTCTCCACATACCAAACAATTTGTTACACCCTGAGAGTAACATGATGCAGGAATATCGAAAGATCTTTCAGTCCCTCTTATTTCTTTTTCGAGTGGAATAAACGGTTTTTAAATTAAAACAGAGCAGATGTTTTTTATAATAATGTTTTTCTGTACTTTGGTGAATGTAGACTTTAATTTTTGTTATTTTCTTTTATTGCGAGGCAATAACTTCTGTGGATAATCCTATTCCAAAATACGTAATTAGAATTTTAATTTTGCACAGAAACATGCAAAAGAAAAAAAAGAAAGAAAGAAAAAAGCTTTCCTCTGAATGAAACGGACATAGCGTAAATATATCGCTTGCCTTTGTTCGACTTTTGCACTTTTATTGGTTTAAAACATAATGACTGGATTTCATCTCATACTTAAGCTACTTCTTTAAATAATAATTCAAATACGCACAGCAATCTTTGAAACGTTAAGATCAGAGTTCCCACTGTCATGTTGAAAACGCTAAAGTAACGTACACTTCTAGTTTATGTAGGAAGTGAGAGTTACTGGTGTAGAATAGCAATCAAAGTGTTCAATATTTTGCTCATCAACCAGATGCGTTTTTCAAGGAAGGTAATCAAAAGCAGTTTGCTTCCCTCCTTACTTCAAAAAACGATATGGATGATGCGCGAGAGCTCGGAAACTTTGATTCTATTCTACGCCAATGTATTGGGATTTCTAGTATAGTTATACTATTTTAAATATATTCTGATCTTCCTAAGGTGAAAGCTTGAGCCTTCCTCTCTTCTCTTTCGTTTTAAGACAAGGAACATCGTGAGGACGTCTACACCACTGGTACCATTAACTGACTAGTAATGCTGTCAAAAATATCAAGGCGAAATGCTCCCTACAGCATATGTGCCCATATGCATTAGCACAAGTAGCGAGGTGTTACGAGACTATATGCATTATCACAAGTAGCGAGGTGATGTGAGTCTATATGCATTAGCAAAAGTAGTGAGGTGTTATGAGCCTATATGCATTAGCAGAAGTACTGAGGTGTTATGAGCCTTTATGCATTAGCACAAGTAGCGAGATGTTATGAGCCTATATGCATCAGCACAAGTAGTGAGGTGTTATGAGCCTATACGCATTAGCACAAGTAGTGAGGTGTCATGAGACTATAGGCATTAGCCCAAGTAGTGAGGTGTAATCAGCCTATATGCATTAGCACACGTAGCGAGGTGTTTCCCTGGTAGAAGGTTTCCGCATTTTGAATCGATTATAATGCAGTTCTGCTCGACAAGGATCAGCTAAAATATGATTTTTGCCGTTTACATTTGAGAAGTGTTATTCTAATGGGTCTCGTCATGTGTCTCACACCTCATGTGATTCCCCACATTATGCGCTTTCAGTCGTCTTTAACATAGGAAAACTGCCCCTCAAAAAATGTGCATATACACGTCATGCCATTGTCGTGTGAAAAGAAAATCCATTTTTTCAGGGCACCTCAATATTTTCTTTCCAATTTTAACATTTTCGAAATTTTTCTTCCTACTTCATCACTTCTCTGATTTGCTTGATAAAACTGGCGCTAATAATTTCAAATTTTTGTTTCTCAGGGAGACAAATATCACGTTTTCCTGTTAGGAAAATGACGAAAACTTCCTTTCTACGTTCATGACAGTTTCGTTTCCTTTAATTATATAAATTAGTTCTTTAGCATATCAAATTTCTCACAGAAAACTATTGTTCATATCTTCCAGGTAAATAGTTGCCACGGTTTCTTGAAAGTGACTATCGCACTAAGGTTTTTGTAAAGTATCAAAAGCACTTGAAGCGTTTTCCTTTTTCTTTTTCTTTCATTTCGTGAAGAAACGTTTTCAGAGTTTATTATTTGTAATTTCGCAGTTTTCACAGCTAATGTTTAGAGGATCTTCTTCTGTGGTTGACCTAGAAGGAGAATCGTCATATATGTTCATAGTCGTGATTTAAATAGTCCTAACTTCAAATTGTAGCGTTATTGTACCTAAGAGAATCCAATCTGAAACGCGACTTATTCTAATCTCTTCTCACCCTTGTTTTGTTTCCAGGAAGACTGAAAAATTACGTTTTGCGTTTTCGTAATCCTGCGGGTATTTCGAAACAAATGAATGGCACAAGATGAAATGATATATGTATTACACTATTGGAGTTTCAAAGAGTCGTGATAAAATGGTGAAGACATTTGGCTTTCACAAATTATTTTAACTGAAGTTAACGTTCTTAGCACATCCGAAAAGCACAAAGGGAATAATTCAACTGATTATTTTTCACTTTTCATTAAATTCTTTTTTTAATCAGAGGAGAGTCATAAATCAGTTAGAAAACAAGCAGGAATTCCGAAATATTAAAATGCATTTTATTCACAATTTCTGGTTTCTGTTGAAGAAAAAAATGTTCAAACTCGCTGTTAGACCCTGCGCAGTTGTGATGCGGAGATTTCACAGCAGAGCATGGGAACAGCTTTCTGTAGTGTTCTTCTTACAGTTGAACATTCTTCATACTTATAAGCACTCCTAAACTACCACACTGGGTTGCGTTCGATGCCAAAGGCAAATCAAACGGTACGTATTCTTTTCTAATGTCATATGTAATAATCCTGCCATAGGGAACGAAAATACAAAACCACGTAGTAAAATCTTGAATATATGATAATTCAAAAATATTTCAAGGGGCTTATCTGTTAGTCACATGAAGAAATATTAACTTTCGTGTTGTTATATATTTTAAATAACTTATATGTAAATGTATTCCGAAATATCGGTATTAAGTTTGCAGTAATTAAATTGTTAAAAATGATATATTATTTTTATTAATTTCTCTTAAAATGTTTCATTGATAAAATAACGCGTATGGAAAACGCTGCCCACTGAAATTTGGAGTAGGCAGTTAAAATGAAAACGTTTTTTCTGCAATATTTCTCTACAAGGTATTTATCATACACCATTTACCCTCCATAACAAATTCCAACTTTTTTTCTTGCCCTGAAACAAAAGTAAATGATTTTGACTAATTAGCATGCCTTGATTTCGAATCTGAAATCCAAAATGGTCTATCAAATATCTTTTTGGGAACTCAATTTAAAATTTTGAGGAAAAAATTAAAAATATGCAGTTTTATTGCAGTTTTGTTTTACAAAATATTTATCACATTAAGGGTTGAAAATTGGTCATTCCACATAAGAATGACACGCTGAATCTAGATACACATTTGATCCTATAAATTTGAAATCCGGGTGTCAGTTTTGTTGACATGCATTTTCCATAAAGGCAGACCATGGTAACTTAATGTTGACGACTCATGCATTTTGCCCAGTATTGCGTTTTATTTTTACAAATTCCTTCCATTTCTTGTACCCGTTAACAGAAATAAATTTAATATCGTAGAGATTTCTACGAAGCATGCCAAACATATAAACAAAATAAGTGTTTTACTCACATTTTTAAAACCACTTCCCCGAGTATTTGCGCCCCAAATTGTACTCCGAAATATCTGTAATATGACCCCAGCAATAGTCAACAAGCATACGCCGTGATCACCTCCCAGTATATTGCCATTACATTTGAGATATATCTGATGAAATCTTTCTCCGTGCCCGATGCTCACCGCACCTAGGTTTGAAGGGGGGGAATTCCAGGTACGAGTAGGTAAAGCAGAATTTAAGGGACATATTCCACCCCATAAACTTGTATGCCATTATCTTAGCTCCCGCTAGTTCACAATGGATTTCCGCACTAACATTTCTCACAAAGTCTTCCAAACAGGTTTGCATTCAAACCTGCTGTTTTTTCGATTTTAGTAAGTTTTGATACGAACCCAGGGCTCTGCATGACAATCCAGATTTGTGTCCAATGAAATTGTCTTCTAATTTGGCTTCGCTCAATCTAGAAAAGGTTTGCCTTAAATACAGAAATACACAGCCCCCTTTATCCATACGTATGACAAACAGTTTCGTCAAGCCCAACGTGATGTATCGTCAGGAAAATAAAACTTTGTACGAACCAACGAGTGATTTATATTTCATACTCCTTTCCGCAGGCACTAAACTTTCTGTCTTAGGCCACTTTTCGATCTCATAATGCTGTTCTGTATCCGTAAATTGTGCTAATCGCAATAAAAATCAGAATTTAGTATATTCTGGTTGTATTCCTGTTAGAAGTCTAATCACCTTGAGGTCCCATATATTTGCCACACAGTAATTAATAAATAAGGAGAAGTTCCATATTTTGTTGAGTTTCTTTCATGTGAGTTGCGTAGGCCAGTGGTATCAACCGCTAAATGTTTCCATTGTGTAAAACCGCGACCTTTAAACTTAGTTTAGAAGACTCGATGAAGAGACGTCATTTTTCAAGACTCTGGTCCCGAACTAACACGGTAAACCGTCCATTAACATCATTGCAACAAGCACCATCGTGATTTCTTACTAAATCTAAAACTGCGGTGATTCCTTACCAATTCCGAAACCGTTAGAACAATGGACCCTAGATGACGATATCTTTTAGAAAAGAGACGAAAGACGATCATAGGTTGTGCCTTTAGTTCCAGGCTGAAGTGGGCGCCAACGTTGTAGCCGAAAGCTTAACTGTTCAATTTGTTTTTTCATGAGGTCTCAGGCAAGTTTTTCGCAACCATTACAATAGAATGGTCCAGCTTCAGATTGAGAGTTTGATGTTTCGTCATATATTGTCAATTTTTCCGGCGGCTTAGGTATTGGTGGTGAATCGTCACGCTTAAGGCTGAAGGCAAATTCGGGTAAACTATGGAGTATTTATTTTTCGAACAAAAGTTAGATACATCACTTAAGCTGAAGTAGTCATCGGAAACATGTTTCTCTCTAAATCATTGAAATAGCAAATGGCACTGAAGGGTGCGTGCAGTTTAACTAACTGCTTAAATATCGCGAACCTTTGCTTCGAGAAGCATGAGGCCACCAAATCTTATCTTGATCACCGAGTTTGAAAACTAAGTAAACCTCATATTCCTTTTTAAGCACCGGAGAAGTTACTTTAATTTGGAAATTTTGAAGATATGAATCCGTTTTTTGGTGTAAATATGACGTGGATAGTAAGTCAGATAATATCCGATAATTTGAAAATTTCGTCATCCTGGAGCGAGAATCGAATTCGCTCCGACGGGATAGCACGCGAATATGTTAATACTAATAAACTCGTGGGCTATAACGTATTAACATTCTACATGTATTACTAAACATATTAAGATACTCGGGCGCTATCCAGGAGACGCGGATTCAATTTACGCTCCAGAACGACGAACTTTTCAAGTTTTCGTATTTAATCTGACTTACCATCCACGTCATATTTACAGCAAAGAAGTGGATATTTCTGAAGTTAACAGAAAAGTAACCAAAGCTCTTATGGAAACAGCAACAAAATTAGCTGGGTCTAAGAACAAGTTGCATGTAAACAAATTATCAGGAAAAACCAAAATGTTGATGCAAAAAAGAAGAGAGATGAGGACAACTAAAGAAGATGTGACTTCCAAAGTGGAATATATAGAGCTATGCAAGACAGCACGAAAAAGTATCACTGAAGACGTAAGGAAATTCAACTGTGAGCTAGTGAGGAAAGCAATTGAAAACAACCAAAGCCTAAAGATAGCAAAGGGACATCTCAGTAAGGGAAGAAAACAGATTATGGCTCTGAGAAAAGAAGATGGTTCTATAACAAGAAATAGAGGCGAAATTTTGACAAGAGTGAAAGATTTCTACTCCAAACTATATGAAAGGGATGATACATGTACTCCAGACATCATGAAAGGTACCAGAGTTCTTCCAGTCCTCCCAGCAGAAGTTGCTCATGCAATCAAGAACATGAAGCGGGGGAAAGCTCCAGGAGAAGATGGAATTACTATAGACATCATACAAGAAGCAAGTGGAGAAATTGAAACAGTACTCGCCCAAATTTTCACTCGATGCCTTAATGAAGGGAAGATTCCTGAGGATTGGAACAATGCTACAATGATCCTGCTACATAAAAAAGGTGACATTGAGGATCTCAGGAACTACAGACCTATCAGCCTCCTATCAGTGGTTTATAAAATCTTCACTAAAGTTCTTTCACACCGCTTGAAGGTAACACTGGACATGGCTCAACCGAGAGAACAAGCTGGATTCAGGAGTGGCTACAGCACAATAGATCATATCCACGTACTGAGAGAACTAATTGAAAGAGCGAGGGAATATGAACTTCCATTGTGCATGGCTTTTATCGATTATGAAAAAGCCTTTGATTCGGTGAAACCATCAGCAGTTACCACGGCTCTGAAATCCTGCGGTATTGAAGATGCATACATTAATATTATTAATAACATCTATGAAAATGCAAGTGCAAAGATTCGGCTGTTTGAAAATACAACACACATAAAAATTGGAAAGGGAGTGAGACAAGGTGACACCATATCTCCGAAGCTCTTTAATGCCACATTGGAAAATGTCTTTCAAGCACTGAACTGGGAAAACAAAGGGATAAAGATTAATGGAGATTATCTAACCCACCTTCGTTTTGCTGATGACGTAGTCATTTTTGCAACTACCCCATCAGAGCTGCAGAGTATGATCCAGGAACTTGCTGACAAGAGTAAAGAAGTGGGATTAAAAATGAACTTTCAGAAGACAAAAGTGATGTTCAATGCTTTTACAAGAAATGAAGATTTATCGATTGATGGAGAAAAACTGGAGATAACAGATACGTATGTTTATCTTGGACAGCAGATATCAAGTGAGGGTCACATTGATGAAGAAATTAATCGGCGTACAAAACTTGCCTGGAGAGCTTTTGGAAGAAACAGCATAATTTTCAAGAGCAATATGCCATTATGTCTTAAAAGAAAAGTGTTTGATCAATGCATCCTTCCAGTGCTTACGTATGGTGCAGAGACGTGGACCTTAACTAAAAGAGACATACAAAGGCTGCAGACAACTCAAAGAAGCATGGAGAGGTGCATGCTTGGTATAACCAGGAGAGATAAGAAGAGGAACTCGTGGATCCGAAAAATGACAAGAGTGGAAGACATCATGATCAGAGTTAAATCCCTGAAATGGCAATGGGCTGGACATACTGCCAGAAGGACAGACCATAGATGGACAGCCGAAATTTTAGATTGGATTCCAAGGGACAGGAAAAGACCCAGAAAAAGACCACATGGGAGATGGGTGGATGAAATTCGTAAATATGCGGGAGTGACATGGAGGAGACTGGCACAAGACAGACCGTTGTGGAGGAAACTTGGGGAGACCTTCGTCCAGCAGTGGATTGATAATGGTTGACAATGATGATGATGATGAATCCAGTATTCCATTCATGATACTTTACTTTGGGTTTTAATGTAAATTCACCGCATACGTAACACATGAGATTCGTAGACCTTAAAAATTGGCGCCTCCGCGACATTACAACTACGAAGGAGTAGTACGTAAAATGCTCCTAACAGCTCCACCAATAAAGAGAAGTAACTGCTTTTAGTTCTCGCAAAAAAAACACGTGAAATCTCTGACCGATCGGCAATGAGTCATGCACTGGTAGGAGTGCATTTTACCTTTTGCATAATACCAGGGGTTTCAGCCCCACCTTCGAGCCAGATTTTCCCATTTCGCAAGGGATGACACACAGCCTATCACAATAGCCTTAATTGGTAGGTAAAAATGAAATCACATTTGCTTTTATCACATCTTAAAACATAATATTCGGAATGGTTTGAGTCGGGGAAAATTTCATTGCTGTACAGTGTAATTTTCCACATGTAAGAGATATACAATGCAACTGATTTGTCACGCATTAATACCAAGGTCAACGCTGAAACAATACGTCGTTTTGGACTTAATTGCAAGAAAACTCTATTGTGATTATTTAGAATGTGCCAATGACTGCGATAATTTTTATTGTATCAAGTCATTATTGCTCATCGTTTGGAGATTGATTACCCAGAGTTTATATATTTTAGTCAAATTCCTTTCTTTATTAAAGCCACAAAGTGAAAAAGGTTCTCTAGAGATTCGACACATGTTTTTGCTTATCAAAAGAAAGGTGTTATGTGTAAACTACAGGGACGTAAATTGGGATGTCAAGAAAATGACACAGGACTTTTTAGGTTGTTTTAATCTAAAGAAAATTGTGACATCTAAGTTTAGAGTTTTAAATTTCACTACTTTTTTATTTCATATAAGTAATGCGAAAATTAAAACGTATTTTATCCGTCCTTATCTTGTTTCTGTCCATAATAGAAGTTTCTTTATATTGATTACATCATTTGTTATTGCATTAACACTTCATTGCAAAAGTGAGGCCATTCTCGCTATTTTATGCAGTATTTCTTAGAACCGGTATAACTGATACATTGTTTGCAATATTAAAATAATGCATGTCTATCGAAACTCTCTAATCTTTGTTCTATTCTTATCGCCATTTTTGTATTGCTTGTCCATGTCATATTCTAAAAGACTGGGATCTCAAACGAAGTGTGTGAAAAATACTCGTACATTTCAACGTTGAAAGCATATCGCTTAAGGATTATGTTTTTATTCCTACTTTTTGCAAAATAATTTAGTTTTAAGGAATAAAAGAAATAATAGCAAAATAAATTTTATAAACACGTAAAATCTATGATTACATGAGAACATAATTTAAAAGTGTGGTTTGGAATGCATCTTATATTTGCACGGCTTCTTGAATTTTGTGATGAAGCAGATGGAGCCTCTTGTTTTCTTTAGTTACGTACTTTTGCGTGCACAAATAAATTTCACTGATTCTGTTTCCGTTACTTATCGATACAGGTAGCTACATTTCTGTTTAATCCGAATGGAAACAAATATGAAAATATAAAAACCCTGATAGAAGAGATTTTTCTGCGTGGTGAATTAGAAACAGCACGTTATGTCTCGCAAGCGCTGTAAAATAATTTTCCCCTGACATTTTGATCTCGATAGATTTAAATTTTGATTTTCTCTAGGAATTGTATATCACATGACGTAACACAGAAAGGCTGTCCGTTTTCTCCTCTTTTTAATAAAACACAGCAAACTGTTTGATCATGCCAGTCAGTCGATTTATGCTACAGCAAGAACTAATTTTCTTAAACAGAAACCAGTTTTCTTAAACAACATGTTAGAATGAGGCATCAAAATGTCATCAGGAATTTAATTATTATATATACACTTCACGCAGGAAAATATATCTATACCCATATTTCAAAATGCAAGAGAGATTTTCAGTTTTTAATTCGGAAAATAAATAGTTACATCCAGAAAATCCTAAATAATGTTTTTTCATGCACTGGGGTATCATCATCATCATCATTGTCAACCATTATCAATCCACTGCTGGACGAAGGTCTCCCCAAGTTTCCTCCACAACGGTCTGTCTTGTGCCAGTCTCCTCCATGTCACCCCTGCATACTTTCGAATTTCATCCACCCATCTCCCATGTGGTCTTCTTCTGGGTCTTTTCCTGTCCCTTGGAATCCAATCTAAAATTTCGGCTGTCCATCGATGATCTGTCCTTCTGGCAGTATGTCCAGCCCATTGCCATTTCAGGGATTTAACTCTGATCATGATGACTTCCACTCTTGTCATTTTTCGGATCCACGAGTTCCTCTTCTTATCTCTCCTGGTTACACCAAGCATGCACCTCTCCATGCTTCTTTGAGTTGTCTGCAGCCTTTGTATGTCTCTTTTAGTTAAGGTCCACGTCTCCGCACCATACGTAAGCACTGGAAGGATGCATTGATCAAACACTTTTCTTTTAAGACATAATGGCATATTGCTCTTGAAAATTATGCTGTTTCTTCCAAAAGCTCTCCAGGCAAGTTTTGTACGCCGATTAATTTCTTCATCAATGCGACCCTCACTTGATATCTGCTGTCCAAGATAAACGTACGTGTCTGTTATCTCCAGCTTTTCTCCATCAATCGATAAATCTTCATTTCTTGTAAAAGCATTGAACATCACTTTTGTCTTCTGAAAGTTCATTTTTAATCCCACTTCTTTACTCTTGTCAGCAAGTTCCTGGATCATACTCTGCAGCTCTGATGGGGTAGTTGCAAAAATGACTACGTCATCAGCAAAACGAAGGTGGGTTAGATAATCTCCATTAATCTTTATCCCCTTGTTTTCCCAGCTCAGTGACTGAAAAACACCCTCCAATGTGGCATTAAAGAGCTTCGGAGATATGGTGTCACCTTGTCTCACTCCCTTCCCAATTTTTACGTGTGTTGTATTTTCAAACAGCCTAATCTTTGCACTTGCATTTTCATAGATGTTATTAATAATATTAATGTATGCATCTTCAATACCGCAGGTTTTCAGAGCCATTGTAACTGCTGATGGTTTCACCGAATCAAAGGCTTTTTCATAATCGATAAAAGCCATGCACAATGGAAGTTCATATTCCCTCGCTCTTTCAATTAGTTCTCTCAGCACGTGGATATGATCTATTGTGCTGTAGCCACTCCTGAATCCAGCTTGTTCTCTCGGTTGAGCCATGTCCAGTGTTACCTTCAAGCGGTGTGAAAGAACTTTAGTGAAGATTTTATAAACTACTGATAGGAGGCTGATAGGTCTGTAGTTTCCGAGATCCTCAATGTCACCTTTCTTATGTAGCAGGATCATTGTAGCGGTGTTCCAATCCTCAGGAATCTTTCCTTCATTAAGGCATCGAGTGAAAATTTGGGCGAGTACTGTTTCGATTTCTCCACTTGCTTCTTGTATGATGTCTACAGTAATTCCATCTTCTCCTGGAGCTTTTCCTCGCTTCATGTTCTTGATTGCATGTGCAACTTCTGCTGGAAGGACTGGAGGAACTCTGGTACTGGTATCTTTCATGATACCAGTGCAGGGATAAAGTTAGTGAAATGCCTCGGCAATCACTGCACTGTAAAAATACGAACGAGCAAAATTTTATATTTTATTTTCTTAGGTTGATACAAAATTTACTGAAAATTATAAGAACGCATATTACGTGATTTCTCGCCAATACACATTTGATCCTATAAATTTGAAATCCGGGTGTCAGTTTTGTCAACATGCATTTTCCACAAAAGCAGATAATGGTAACTTAAAGTTGACGACTCATGCATTTTGCCCAGTATTGCTTTTTATTTTTACAAATTCCTTCCATTTCTTGTACCCGTTAACAGAAATAAATTTAATATCGTAGAGTAATGTGTGTTACATTGCCGGAGCAATGAAAAAAGTCCAATTATCCTTCATGGAAATACAAAACTTATATAACATTCAGCTGGTTCCTCGATTTTGCAAATAATGGTAATCATTAGGAACAGCAAAAATACGATTTTGCTGAGTATCGTTCCTTGTTTTGGGCTGTTAAAGATATGACATACTGCCATATATTGCCCTTCCATCGTTTCAGTAATATTTTCCTCATCTGCGTATTTATATTAGAAATGTTTTGAGCATTTGGGAACAGCTTAACTATCCGTAGGTTTTTTTAGCATTTTGGCAAGAAAACATTTATTGAACTCAGCTTTCACCAATGAAGACACGGAAGTGGTATGCTAAATTTTCAAAAGCAGTTGTAAAGCATTTTTATACTACGTTCTAGAAAAATACGTTTATTTTGAGTGTTATCATCAACCTCAAATTATTGCACAGCGTATAAACCTGGGCAGTTGTTCATTTTCAACGGTCACGCTGTGCATGGCTAAAAAAATAACAAGAAATTTCAGCTGGTTTCAAAAATAATGGCTACATAGCATATCGTGAACACATTTTATATTTAAATCAAATTGCCAGGCGAAAGGGTATATTTTTACACATGGAAGCTCAAAAGACTGGGGATATACATTTTACTGTTCCTCCGGTGGCCGAGTCATCTCAGGTGATGGCTTCTAGGTAGACATATGTGTCAAAACAGACCTGACATCTAGCCCTATGATACGTGGCCGCCGAAAACGTTATCCCTACGAGAAAAAATATTAAACGAAAGCGATTTTCTTTCAACACGTGGCAACTAATTTGAGGAGGGCAAATTCTTATAGTCCTCAATGTTTCTTAGTAGTTGTCTTTAAATCGCCAAAATAGGAAATTTTATCAGCAATATGTCTTTAGAAATTGAGTTGGAGCTTTTTTTTTCCAAGAGCATTTGTCTTAATTAGCAAAACAAAATGTTGAGAAAATCTGGGTGAAGCGATTGGTTCCACGAATATACCTATAAACAATCGATCTTGTCAGCCAGTTAATCAAATTAGAGACATCCGATCGGCTGATTAATTTTCAGGCCTATAATTGTAATTTTTAATTCAACACACACACATATTTCATTCATTATGAAATGCGCTCATTATCCATGCTTTAGCGTAAGAACGGATCATAAAAAAACAGTTTTTTTTATTGTATATAGGTGCAAAATATCTCCCTTAAAACTGGTCAAAGTTTTACAAAATCCATTAAGGTTTCCGTATTCGATCTGTGAAGCGAAAAAAAGGACAACAAAGAGTGTGGTGAAATTAATTCTTGGAATATTATAAGAAATTTGAAGATTCTTCCTTACTTCTTTGAAGATTGACTTTTACTCTTGCACAACCAGTAGATTTGTCGGACAGTTCTTTACATAATTATTGATTTCAAAAGTATTTTAAGTATAAAAGAAATTTCAAAAAGGACAGTATGTGGCATTTCACGAAAGTTTCATATTGAAATGCAATTTGCTTTTGATTAATTTTCTAAATACATAAAAATGTGCATCATCGGTGTATATTATTCTGATTATTACAACAACAGCTCGTATTGCACACTCATGAATTTACGAGAACCTTGAAAGTAACGGAATAAATCAATGGATACATGAAATCGAACTATGTTTTTCAGAGTTATAGACCGCCACTCATCGAGAAAGGAAAGGCTTAAATATGAAGCACAACGATTTATAAGTAGCTATAGCTATATAAATCATCATATCCGTATATTCCAGTATCAGTTCCTTCACTCTTATCTAAATCCCTGTGTTTTTACAGCGGAAACGGATCATGTCTCCAATATTTAAAAACACATTACCAAAACTAATTTTTTCTACTTCCTAAGTAGTTTGACATACTGTATGAACTGTGAAAATTTTATTGATGAAATTTATTTATGTGTATTACGGTCAAAAACCAATTTCTTCAACAACTAGTGCTACTCTACAACAATGTTTCATCTTTCACCTTACGTGTGGTGAAAGTCTAATAACATAACTGTTAACTTTCATTTGTAATTTCATCATGTACATATTTATTTAAGGTAATATGAATTCTAAGAAAATCTCTAATTATTACTGGAAATTCAGTTGCTCGTTGAAATCTCATATGATTCAAATTAGGTTTGCCGATATTTCGACTTAATATCCATGTTGTTGTATTTTTAAATCCACAGGGAGTGCTACACATCGGCAGGTATGTTTCCCTCAAAATCTCAATTTCGAAAAATTAACATATATCAGTCCCAATGCTGAAAAATATCGTTTCCTTAAAGACAATATGTCAAACACGGCTTTATCCAATTTTTCATAGTACGTGCGAAGAAATGCAAAAGAAATCCAATCAAATTTTCTTGCCGCCCATGCTCTTGGATTTTTGTTTAAGCAACACACTAGGTATATCAAGGTAAAGAGATGAGCCTGATTTAACTAAGGTGAACGACCATAATGTTCATATTTCTTCTTTTTAACAGGAACTATAAGATTTACACTCATCATGTACAAATATTATTATAACAGTGCTTATGAAATCATTCCCACTAAAGCGGAAAGAGTCCCCCATTCTTCTTTATAGAGATGTGATTTGTAAGAAGGATATACGATATGCATGAGTAGTTCTCAATAGTAACAGCTGGTAAGCTCTTTTTGAGAATATGGGTCGCTCACAATACGTTGTAGTTTTGAAAATATCTCACTTTGGGTGATCAGCAAGTATGAGGTTTTAAATCCTTCGGAAAGGTTGAAAACATACGTTTGCCGCCCCGGCGGCGCAGTGGTCTAAGCGATGGCTTCTGATCATTCGTTCGAACGGGGTCCGGGTTCGAATCCCGGTGAGGCATGGATGTTGTGTTTGTCTTACGGCACTGGCTCTCTCCCTTTCCTGGAACCAGTGACCCTAAATTAGGGACGGACGACTGCTTATAGCCCATTGAGTTGCTCACGGTGGTCGTTAAACCTCCAATAAAAAAAAAAAAAAACAACATACGTTTCGCGCATATTTATTTTTACAATATCGACTGCTGCAATGAGGTTCCCTGCTCACTGCTGATCCATCATAAATTCCCATTTACAGAGATATTGGTATACAACTCGAGTTGTTGTGATGTCCACCTAACCTGAACCAACGATCTTTTCTGCAAACTATTTATTATACTGTTGTCATGCTTACATTTTTGAACCTCGTTCACCAGTGATTTCTGTATGTTTATTTATTATCTTATTAACTAGTTATTGAGAAACTGGACGTGTGGTATTAAAGATTCATTAAGGATATATTTAAAACAAAAATACAGCTTCTGTCCATATCTCATTTTACTAATATCATAAATAGCGATAATATGACAAAGCATTTATGTTTTCAAAATTATTAACACACCATCTGCGTTTTGTAACATCAGACAGAAAACTTATTTTGACTTTATTATTATCTGCCATTCTTCTACAACACTTCCTGAAGCAAAAAATTCTTAAATTTCCTCCAAAGGTTCCAAATTTGAATTTCTTATATTCAGCATGAGTGAGCATCGTTTACGAAGAATTAGATGAAGAGATAAGAAAATATTAAAACGGATAACATCAGCTTTCACAATGGTATTTCAATTTTTAAATACAACAGTACTTTCACAGTGCCCTTCAATATATATTAAACCACATTCATTTTAAAGTCCAGTTAAGGAATCAGGAGGATACAGCTTATATTTTTCCTTTTCATAAAAACACATTCGCGGAAAAACGACAATTAAAATAACCAATTGGGTACTCACTTTCACATTTAATTATTTACAACACTTGTGTCCATTAAAGAAAAAAACAACATAAAAAATCGTAGAGTGTCCTATTAACAAGAAGTTCTTCTGCATGCTTATATTGGAAGAGGACAAACGTATTCCAACCGATTATCCTCTATTACGGTGAATGCTTGTTTCGCAGAGTGTGAAGCTTTATTGCCGTACGTGCTGTAAACCTAAGGGTACTCTGTTCCTCAAAAAAAAATAAAAAATAAAATCAAGACAACGTTTAACGAATATCAAGTGGTATCAAGAATCTCCAAAGTCGTTCCTCTGCTTAAATATACATTGTATTTGGCCAGTGAATGCGAAATGCATTTCTCATGGTAGATTGATTTATGGCACTGTTGCCGAAAGAGTACGAACTCAGGGAACTTTTTCTACATAAAAGTAAAAATTCCTCTTCCACAGACAGGAATTTCTGCTTAATGTTGGCCTTCGTCGTGCTGCGATAACGCTATACTAAGGCTGAACTAGATCCTACCAGGCTGTAACATTAAGCAAAAACAGCGAGGACAGAAAAGATGAGTTATGACGCAGCACCATCTATTGACGCATTTCGAATTAACAAACTGATTCCGTATCATTATTTACATTTGAGATATTATTTATATTAACTTTCACATGAACAGATGGATATTTGCATTCTGCGTTCGTAGTACTTGGGAAAAAGAATTTTTCTGTAGGAACTGATGTAATTTATGTATAAATCCCATTCCTCCTTTATTCTTCAACGATCTAGGGCTGAGATTTTGCTAAATGTGTAGATTAGCGTCTCAAAGTATTTCGTCGGAAAAATATAAGTACCTGGAAAAAGTGCGACGTACAGATTTTAGAGTGTAGAAATTACTGGCAAATGGTGCAGAAATATTGTATTTTAAATGTCTTTTAAAAATTTTTATCGTAACATTTACTTGTAAGTGTGATGCTGTGAAGAGACGCTGCCGTAGGCCTTACGTATCGAACGTACAGGTAAATGGTACGATAAAGATCTTTAAAAGACATTTAAAATACGAAATTTCTGCACCATTTGCCATTCATTTCCATACTCTAAAGTCTGTACGTCGCACCTTTTCCAGGTACTAATATTTTTCCGACGAAATAATTTAACACGCTAATCTACACATTTACCTACAATTTTACTTAATATGAGTTTATATAGCTGAGGTTTTTTTCTAAAATTGAATTAGGTACGTAATTATCAGAATGAAAATGCTTACCACAAACAATAATTAAAGGTAACTTGTCTTTGGAGCAAAATCCTGACGAGATATTTCTTTCAGCAACAGTTGCTTTAGATTCTGATGAGGGAAACTCATGGAATGAAAATCTCACGTTTTACTTCTCAGAAGATGTGCATATCGGCACACAGCAGCAAACCATTTTTTAATTGGGTTAGAGTTTGTTGTGAAAACAAGAGTTTGGTTTTAAAACCGTAAGGTTTTTTTAAAAGAAACACAAGAAAAAAACGACAAACACACACAATCCAGCAATTCAAACAACGTGAAAACTGAGATGTTTATACCTTGGGACGCAATGCCATCTAACGGCTGAAATCGTCCCTAACGCTCACTGTCCAATCACCGAAAGTCTATTATCTTAAACGCTAATGTTATAGCCTTTTATTCTTTTATACGGAATTTTCAGACGCTTTGAAAACTGTCGAATATAAGATATTTTGTTATATCTTTCATTTTTGTGCTTTTCTTTCCAAGAGTGAGATAGGACAATTTGTTTTTGAAATTATTCATACCGCCACCCTACCACAACGTCAGGCTTTTAATATAATGAAATCTACAATTTTAAAATGTATACTTGCACATAAAAACTCTACAGTTTTTCAGCACACAATGCTCAAACTGAGCAAAACACACATTTCACGAGGTGTCGTTATCATTACAACGGCATGTGGTAAATTATGTAATTATCTAAGGCAATGAAGTCCAAATCATTTTTAGATCAACTCATTACGGATATCTGACTTCTTGAAAGTAAAGGATCATTCAGCATAGTTTGCTCTCTGTTCATTTGACAATATGTAATATCCGTGATTTAATTCCGAAAAGAAGCTAACATCATTTGCCACCAATCTGCGACAGTGTACGGTATTTAGTTGAGCAGTGTGAATTCCGACAGTTCTATAAATTGTAAACCTATGTGAATATACTTAAACAACGTGGAACGAAAATTCGAAATGTTGCGTGTATTTTCTGTTTATTCACGTACATTCAATTAATTTTTTTTATTAAAATATGGAGCGTGATAACCTTTTCTGAATAGAAAATACATTAACCAAAAAATCACTCATCGTCAAAAAAATAGTTGCACCCAGAAGGACGTGTAGGATTGCAATGCTTTTCAGGAAGAATGCAAAGGTTACCAGGAGCAATAAACGATTACACATTGTGAATTACACGGGCAATTTTTATTGAGCTACGTGCCAATACGTAGTGCCTCTCAGTATAGCGTCGGGCAGCTCGGTATGGAGTTGTACAGGTTCCTAATGGTGTCCTAAGGGAAGCGATAACATGCAACTTGAATATTCTCACGCGGTTCCTGCAGATTTGCGGTAGCGGTGGAGTGTCTAGTGATGCGACTGGCCATGGCGAGGTGTCAGTGCCTTGAAAGCAAGCTCTCGACACAGCAGCAGTATGGGGACAAGCGTTGTCTTGTTGATAAGGGGCACCGGAGCGAGAGTTCAGAAAAGGTAGGCCTCTGGTTGCAGGTCCTCGTTAAGGAAACGTTGGGCAATCAAATTATCTGTAATGAATACTATAAGTGATATGGCATCGTAGGCAATTGTAGCCCACACTATGACACCTGGCCTTCTGGACGTGTGACGCTCGACAACAAACCGTTCATCTTGACGCTGACCACGGTTCCTCCAGACATGGATTTGGTTGTCGCCTCTTCTAAGACAATAGCGAGACTCGTACTGAAGATCACCCGCTGCCATTCTGAGTATCTCCAGGACAATCTGGCACGACACCATCGCAGTCTTTGGCGACAATGCAATGGTGTTAAAGCCAGTCGTCGTAACTGACTGCTTGCATGTAGTCCTACTTCGTGCAGCTGTCTGCCAGTGGTGCTGACAGTAGTCGGACGATGCATGGAAGGAACCACTGCTTGCTCAGTATCCGCAATCGTGGCTGTTGGGTCAGTCCGCACATGTCGGACAACCCGTCGGTCGTTCTCTCTCTATGGTTCGTCTACGTCTCCCATACCCTTCCTGTCGCCTCTGCATGCCTTGCTCTATCCACTACCGCCAACAGCGTGCTATGGAGATATCCGCACGACCAGTATGGTGCGTAATACGGCGATAAGAACATCCCGCTTCCAGGAGCCCGAAGATGCGGCCCTCTCAAACAACTTCAACTACTCGTATTACTTCCGAACTTTTCTGCGAGTCATACTTCACTTGCAAAGGCTGCAACCAACACAACAGCACGAGTCAGAATGGCAAACACGCGCAACGGAACGACCCTATATAGCCGGTCAGGCACAGCGTTACGACCCCTCTTTGCTTGAGTCACATGCGAAGCTGAGAGTGATACTTGAATCATTTGCATGTCTCACGATATCAAACCTACCAATAAAGTTTTATTCCTATCGGTTGCTTCTTTCTGTGTGCAATATTTGTTTGACGATGAGTGTACATTGGATGACTTGCATTGCAGCAGTTTTAGAGAAAGAACTGTGTACCTAGTTTGATTCAGGTATCTATATAACCCGTTAGCTATGAGCCCCCATTTTTACACGCCTTTCATTAATTTTCAATGAAGTATTCATTATTTAAAGATACTTATAACACAGAACTGCGTTCTTTTCAGCTAAATTCTTTCCTTGATATCGAGCGCAAAGTGGCATTTTTGTTTAGCGACTCGTTGACATCATTGTTCACTCGTGTGTATATTTAGGTAAGCGCGCACCACACCTGCGCCTCACTGCATCTGCCTGCCAATGAACACTGACAATGAACGTCTGCTCATCCAATGTGAAATCCACAGAAGAATAGCACCTTATTTGATTTTCAGGGCCAAAGTTTGACTTGGATAATTAATTGGAGCACATTTGTTATAACAACGTATTTCCATTCAAAAATACCCCCATCAGCTAGAACATTAAAACTTTCTCTGCATTATGAAAATAAACGTGCGTGCAGCTAATCAGCATCTCGTGCCAAGATCACGGATGATGTAGATGATACCTGGGTAAAAGCTATCTCTGTAAGGGCAACGGATGGCCCAGTGGTCAACGTTCGGGACTGCCACGGAGAAACCTCAGGTTCGATCCCAACCAGGTACGAACGCTCAAACTACTAAATATCCGTCGTGCGTCGAATGGGCACGTTAAGCCTCCGAACCCCGAGTACTGGCCTCTGAAAATAAATAATGACGTCTTCCCCCCCTTTCTACCTCGCTTTCGTGTCACTTTCCTATGGGGCACTCTATCCCAAATCTCCTGGTTCCTATATGTAAGGGTTGTTTTAGGCCTGGGGTTCAGGCACTCGCTTACAAAAATCCTCTACATCTGATCTTATATGATCTGCGATCTCAGTCAGTATTTTATTTCCTCTCGATATGGGAAAAGCAAAGATTCATCTGATTTCGAAAAAGGCCAGATCCTTACGGTAAGACGTCATTCGTAAGAGCATCGCCCGAGCAGCGACGCGAATTGCTTGCTCACGCTATGTAATAGTTAATTCCAGTCAAAGATGGTGTGAAGCAGGTGACACTTCATTTGGCTACCCTTCAATGATAGGCAGCTTGGTTTCACTACCGTATCCAACTCCAGAAAATTCAACATCTGTGGATGTCTTTTTATCGAGCTGTGGTAGCGACAATGTATACCTGCCTCCTATGGCAAAAACAGATGCTGATTTTCAAACTTTGGTTCTAAAATCATGCGCTCCTAGTAGCGAAGCAATGGTGGAAGGTATTTGGAAGGAACTGAACAAACACTTGAATATATCCCGGCCGCCCCGGTGGCGCAGTGGTCTAAGCGATGGCCTCTGATCATTCGTCCGAACGGGGTCCGGGTTCGAATCCCGGTGAGGCATGGACGTTGTGTTTGTCTTACGGCACTGGCTCTCTCCCTTCCCTGGAACCAGTGACCCTAAATTAGGGACGGGCGACTGCTTATAGCCCATTGAGTTGCTTACGGTGGTCGTTAAACCTCCAACCAAAAAAAAAAAAAAAAATCACGTGTTACCAAGGCAGCACACGTTGAATACACACTCGCACAAGAAATAAACAATGCCAATGTACACAGCATACTATATGTGCTGAAATTACGATTAGGAAATTTAATATGAGCAGTGTGTTACTAAAATTGTCATCATGGTTTATAACAAAATGTATACATGTTTCTGTGCTTGTATTTACTGTTACAGAACGGTTTTAAACTTAGGAGTAACTACTATTTGCAATCGATTTGCAAATACATTGTATCAAAGGTTTGAAAAAGCAAACAATTACAGGTGCCGAATATTCAAAACTACTCTGAAATATATATTTTTTAAACATGCATGGGGTAACCTCACTTCCACTTTAAAGTAAATAAGCATATGATAGAAAAGTAAAGTAATCAATTCCTCTTTGAAATATATATTCTGGAAAGATGAATGTCGAAAACGAAGAATGCTTTTTTCCTTGTAACACAGTGCATGTGTAAAACACAATCATTAAATCAATTAGTCATCTAAAACATTTAAATGAAACTGCAACATTGCGTAATATTGTCATAAGGGGCAAATAAATTTTGGAATCAGATTGCTCAGAAAGATAGTCGGAAGTAGTTCTTCATGATGAGCAGCTATGGAGATAACATCTCCAGTATCCAATCACTATTGGATACTGGAGATGTTATCGACGTAAGCTGTAGTTTCACTTAAATGCTTTTGATGGCAATATGCTTTAATGGCTATACAATTATTTTAGTCCTAAATATTGAAACACTACACTACAAAATGTAACTTTTAGACTAGGGTTTACATTACTTCAAGTGATTCAGATTAATTTTGCTATGCTGATTTCAAAAATAATGTTTATTTTACTCTGTTACGTAAATTGTTTTCACAATCTTGGAAACTAAATCATGAATATGTTTTATATATATACAGCATATTCATGATTTACATTACTTCAAGGGATATACATACATTACTTCAAGGGATTTACATACATTACTTCAAGGGATTTACATACATTACTTCAAGGGATTTACATACATTACTTCAAGTGATTTGGATTAATTTTGCAATGCTGATTCAAAAATAACTTTTATTTTTCTCTGCAACGTAAGGAGTTTTCAGAATCGTGAAAACAAAATCATGAATATGCTGTATATATATACACTATCTACCAACAAGTAATTGGACACCTGTGATAGGAAAAGACAACGAAGTTTATTTACCATCAATAGTTGGTGGAGCCTCCACGAGCGGCGATTACAGCTGCGACCCTCCGGGGCAGACTCTCAACCAGGCGTTGTATGACGGCTAGCGGTATTTTCTTCCACTCAGCTTGGAGAAAACAGGTCAGTTCCTATACCGATTTCGGACGGTAGGGGCACCCCTTACGTCGACGCTCCAACTCGTCCCATAGGTGCTCGATAGGGTTAAGGTCCGGGCTCTCCGCAGGCAAGTCCATTCGATTAACCCCATTGTCACCATACCAAGCCATGGTGGACCTCGCAACATGACAGGGGGTATAGTCATCCTGAAAGTAACATGGGTCCACCCGTAAAACTGCCTCAACGTAGGAAGCGCATTGTCATCGAAAATAGTGCAGTAGGTCTCGGCGTTGAGTCTACCAGTAGTTGCGACGAAGGGTCCCGAGTCATACTAGGAGAAAAAAACCCATAGCATAATTCCACCGCCGCCGAACTTCACAGTTGGCACAATATATTCCAGAAGGAGGGGTTCTCCAGACAGACGCGAAACCCAGACCATGCCATCAGAACAGTAGAGGGAGAACCTTGATTCGTCGCTCCAGAGAACCTGTTTCCACTGTTCAACGGTCCACTGTCGACGTTCTTTGCAACACGTTAGCCGAGCAGTGCTATTGGACTTGGTGATCAAAGGCTTGTGGGCGGCATCACGTCCATGATAACCGAGCAGATGGGCTTCCTTACGGATGGTATTCACCAAACAAACACTCCCGGATGCCTGTTGAAACTCCTCGCGGATGTGGTCCATCGATTTGTTGCGGTTTTTCCGAATTTCTCTGGCCATCACCCGTCGGTCTCTAACTCCCAGTTTTGTGAGTCTGCCGGGTCCGGGCACATTCCGACAGTCACCTGTCATCTTCCACTTGCCAATCACGTAGGCCACTGTCGATTGTGGGTACTTCAACTAGCTGTATATGTCACGTATGGATTGGCCATTTCTGTGATACCCGACGATTACACCTTTCTCGAAATCAGAAAGCTCCAAACTGCGTGACATCTTGCATGCTACTGGTTGCGTTGTTGTTTTCCACACGTTATTTAACGGCGTCGGCCGTGACGTGTATCAGGACTGCAGAAATCGTCGATTGCATGTGTGTCCAATTACTTGTTGGTAGATGGTGTATAATCACACACACTGGACATGACTCAACCGAGAGAACAAACTAGATTCAGGAGTGGCTACAGCACTATAGATCATATCCACGTACTGAGAGAACTAATTGAAAGAGCGAAGGAATATGAACCTCCATTATGAATGACTTTTATCGATTATGAAAAGGCGTTTGATTCGGTGAAACCATCAGCAGTTACAATGGCTTTGAAGTTCTGTGGTATTGAAGATGCATACATTAATATTTTTGATAACATCTATGAAAATGCATGTGCAAAGATTCGGTTATTTGAGAATACATTACCCATCTAAATTGGAAAGCGAGTGAGATAAGTTGACACTATATCTCCCACACTATTTAATGCTGCATTAGAAAATGTCTTTCAATCACTGAACTGGGAAAACAAAGGGATAAAGTTTAATGTAGATTATCTAACTCGCCTTCGTTTTGCAGATGACACAGTCATTTTTGCAACTACCCCATCAGAGCTGCAGCATATGATCCAGGAACTAGCTGACAGGAGTAAAGAAGTGGGATTAAAAATGAACTTTTAGAAGACAAAAGTGATGTACAATGCTTTTACAGGAAATGAAGATTTATCGATTGATGGGTAAAAGCTGGAGATAACCGATACCTACATTTATCTTGGTCAACAGATATAAAGTGAGGGTCACATTGATGAAGAAATTAATCGGCGTATAAAACTTGCCTGGAGAGCTTTTCGAAGAAACATCATAATTTTTAAGAGCATTTAGTCATTATGTCTTAAAAGAAAAGTGTTTGATCAATGCATCTTTCCAGTGCTTAGTTACGGTGCAGAGACGTGGACCTAAACTAAAAGAGACATACAAAGATTACAGACAACTCAAAGCAGCATGGAGAGGTGCATGCTTGGTGTAACCAGGTGTGATAAGAAGAGGAACTCGTGGATCCGAAAAATGACAAGAGTGGAAAACATCATGATCAGAGTAAAATCCCTGAAAACCTAATGGGCTGGACATATTGCGAGAAGGACAGACCATCGATGGACAGCTGAAATTTTAGACTGGATTCCTAGGGACAGGAAAAGACCTAGAAGAAGACTACATGTGAGATGGGTGGATGAAATTCGAAAGTATGCGGGAGTAACATGGAGGAGACTGGCACCAGGCAGACCGTTGTGGAAGAAACTTGGGGAGACCTGCGTCCAGCAGTTGATTGATAATGGTTGACAGTGATGGTAATGATGATGATATAATCATCAACCGTTATCAATCCACTGCTGGATGAAGGTCTACTCAAAGTTGCGCAGTGGTGTAAGCGATGATTTCTGATCATTTGTCCGAGATGGGTCCGGGTTTGAATGCCGTGAGGAATGGATGTTGTGTTTGTCTAACGGTGCTGGTTCGCTCCCTTTCCTGGAAACAGTGACCCTAAATTAGGGATGGCCGACTGCATATAGCCCATTGAGTTGCTCACGGCGGTCGTTAAACCTTCAATGAAAAAAATCATATTGACGAACGCTCTTTAAGTATAGTAAATGAACATTTGTTTAACTAAATTTGATCATTCCTCTACGATTCCCTATAGTATGGAACTCCCATTAATACATTAAATAATAGTGAGATGATTTCGTTCCACAGCGCCGCAACTTTTGAAAATTTTTTACTTAAACCGTTGATTGAAAATGAACATTTCGATGTTTCATAGAGGGAAGAGAAAATATTGCACGATCCCACTATAACATTAATGCTGAGAACTGGCATTTAGCATGTCATCACAGGTTTTGACATTCTTCTCACAGTGAATACGTACGACGAATTTTGATTCATCACTTATTACACCTCACATGATAAAAAAAGCTTACGCTACCTATTCTTTCTTCATGCCATTTGGCTCTGTATTTGTATAGAGATAAATTTTTAAATTATGCGGCACATGATGCTACAGAATTCACTGCACCTTAGAGAATAGGAAGGAAAATGTATCAAATGGGTGGGATGGTCATGTGACTCTTTGCTTGTAATATAAAACAGCAGTATGCAAAATGCGTGAATGCATAGTCATTTCTTGCGGGAGTACCGAAATGTCATTATATGATATACCTTGTTTTTTTCTGCTTGAAATCATTAACATCTTCTCAGCGTTCCCTAGCTTTTGATGCTTGCCCTATCACGTCTTATAAAGCACTGGACGTTTTCCATATCTTATAATGTGTTTCAAAATGTAGTTGCAAGCCACTTGCCAGGTTTCACATGATAGAATACGTTTCTGATCATCTCATTTAATCGCTAGAATGTTTTTGTGAATGCGTCACAATGCGGCTAAACGTACTAAATTTTGATATTAGTTGAAAATGCCAGATATCTAAGATACTCATGAAGGACCGTCGCGTAAAATAAGCTGCCGTTACCAATCAAATTAGTTCCATTCGTACAAATGTTATACTACACTCAACCCAAATAGGTCCAAAAACGGTTCATCAAGTTAGCGAATAAAAATTCGCGTTGGGAAAGTAATTGACCACCTTCAAATATAAGAGTAAAAATTAACCCTCTTTTTTAAAATTTATATTATCAATATTATACTGATAGCTAAGTTTAAAATTGAGGAATAATTTATCGTGTATAACAAGATTTCCAAATTTTGATTGCAATGGCATAGTTTGATTTAAATTTTAAAAATTGTTCCTCATAAATATTAATACATTTAATTGTTCGTCTATTTGGTGATATTGTTTCCTGTAGAAGTGCATTGGAGGCATTAGTTCTTCAATATGTATTACTTTCAGTACCAGAAACTAAACAACACGTGTTTTGGAAAGTCTACCGAAGGAAATTTTGGTATTAATGTTGGAAATGTGCAAATAATATATTATAATTTCCCAGCAGACTTCTCTCCCTACAAAATTTAGAATGGTATAATTTGCACTTACTGGATAGTAAACTATATCACCGTAGCATAAATAAAAAAATGCTCAACGTCATGTAGCATTTAGATACGATGTTCATATCTTTCTGTTTGCAATCAGATTTCAGTACATATCTTTTCTGTCATCTTAAGGAGTGACAGTCTGATTTGTAAATACACTTCTGGCCACCCAAAATGCAACACCAAGAAGGAAGCATCCGATTGGCCCGAAATTCGCAGCATGCGTCGTCCGTGAAAGGACATTCAAACGATTAGCATTGCAGGCCATATGCAAATAATGTGCGCCCGGCCCGCCAACGAGAAGCACTATAAGAAGGTTGCACAGAAGGCGGGGTGTAAGTCTTGGAAGTGTGTTGTGCTGCCGGACCTGTGCGTGAGAAGCATCATGATGCCTCGTCGCAGAATACGACAGTCATTCCAGCAGGTTTCGGAGTTCGACAGAGGACGAATAGCGACTTATCGTGACAGCGGTTTATCGTACCGAGACCTCGGCGCCCGTATGGGACGACATTCAGCCACAGTGAGGCGAGTATGGATTTGGTGGATGCAGGAGGGACGGACGGACCAACGTGAGTATTGTCGCAGCCCCGGCACATCACCGAGTGAGAGGAACGGCATGTTGTGCGACGGGCATTGATGGTTCGCACCGCCACATCACGAACGTTAGCGCAAAAATTAGGGTGTGTTGCGCAACAACCTGTGTCAGCACATACCGTTCGACGTCGTCTGCAGGAGCGGGGACTTCTCTCACGACGCCCGTGGCTCCGAATACCATTGAAGTTACACCACCGGCGGGTGCGGTGGCAGTGGGCCTTTGAACGCCGCATCTGGACTACGGAATGGCACGACATTGTCTTATCCGACGAATCCCGCTTCTGCCTGCAACACCACGATTGTCGGATCCACGTGTGGCTGCACCGCGGCGAGAGACTGTATGACGCTTGCATTATGCATCGCCATACTGGTCCGTCGCCTGGCGTTATAGTTTAGGGAGCAATTGGATATGACACCCGGTCCCCTCCGGTACGTATCGCCGGTACACTCAACAGCCACCGCTACATCTCCGACGTTTTGGAGCATGTAGTCCTCCGTTACCTGCAGGACCTGCCAGCGGCCACGTTTCAACAGGACAATGCGCGCCCGCAAGTGGCACGCAAGATGCAACAATTCTTCCTGGCCCACCAGGTGTCACTGCTGTCATGGCCCGCCTGTTCTCCCGATATGTCACCCATCGAACACATCTGATCGCTGATCGGCAACCGAGTGGCCCGGCAAGCATCACCCGCGACTACGCCTGATGAACTGTGGCAACGTGTGGAAGCAGCCTAGAACGGCATACCCCAAGCCCAGATCCAAAGCCTCTTTCGTTCGATGCCGCGGCGTGCAGCGGCCGTTATTTCCAGCCATGGGTGCCACAGGAACTATTGATGTCTGCGTGTTCCGCAAGTCGTACTGGTCTGCAAGCTAAATCGTTTCATCTTTGTATCTGTTGTTATGTCTCCAGTAAATCTGGCTCTGCTGTATCGTGTCCTTCTTGCTGTTGCATTTTGGGTGGCCAGCAGTGTACTTTAGTTTTTCTCTTCCGACATACAGAAAAAATATGCCAATGTTATTGTAACATATATAATATTTTGAACGACAAAGTTGCGTGTAAAAATGTGTCATGTTTCATTTTAAAAAGACTAAATCAGAATAAAATTTGAATTTCAAATTTCTTTAGAAACTCATGTGGTGTCTTTTAGAGTTAGATTTAATGTAAAAATGCGTAGGTTTTTATCACGCTCCTATGGATAATGTTTCCCATTTTATGTAACAGAAACGATTAAATATTTCTGAAAATTCAGTATTTAGGGAACAATGGCATGGTGCAAAATAAAGGAAATGCTGCAAAACTGATTAACCTTTCACCCGAAAACATGCTAATGAGCAAGAACCACAATCGTTCTGAGTGTTAAGTATCAGAATATTTCCATAAATGAATATTCGTAATGTTCACAGCTGGGCAAATTCAACTGAAGCAGGGGTGTTGATGTGTTGTTTAACATGCGCATATAACTATGTGGAATTTTTTTCTAAACGAGGTTCTTGTAAACTTTGATTAGATGTTATTACAAAGGTTATTTGGCACGATCGGGTATGTGATACACTGCAATTTTCTTTAAGTTATTTTAAAAATGTTCTCTTTACGTTACCTTCTCTTGAAGAGTAATTCTCGGCATAATATTCCCAAACTAGTATCGCATACTTGAATAGAAACAAGTAACACTGCTGGTCGCAGAAATGTATCAATATTTAATGGTTGACATGCAGGCGGCATTTGTACATTTTTCAGAATAAATACGTTCTTTTATGCAAAAAAAAATCATTACCCTCTGCAAAAGCAGGTATGGAAAGTTATTATTATTTCATCTAACACCTGCATTTTCAAGTTATTCAAAAGTATACAATATGTAAAACAGTGAAGAACACAATTTGTTTTCAAATTTGATTTGCTTGGCTTCTAAAGGAAGATAAGAAGATCTTAAATTGTAAACCTTTTTTCCTACAACATATTGTCATTGTTAAATGTGTCATTCTACATTATATTTTCATTCTTTATATATCTTTTATTTTCCGGGGAACACATAGTTCTTGCAAATTTCACTGCCCCAAGTACAGAAAGCAATTTATTCCGTAACATGTACTTATAACACGCAGCTATCAAGTTGTAAAACAAGTATCCAGAAAATAAAGAAGCATTTGTTTCAAGCTTAAAAAATCGCACAAGGCACTTATCCTAATATTCCAGGTAGTCCGCATTGACATTAATGACATTGTTCCATTTATCTACGACATGAAATATCCAATTACGATAGAAGTCTGGCAAGCGGGTATTCTTCCCTGCAACGTTTCACATCATTGTCATAAGTACACTTTTTCTCTGGAGAAAATTCGACAGTCTTGAAGAGATGTTAGTCGGACGGGGAAAGCTCCGGCGACTAAGGGAGCTGCGATAATATTTGATATTCGTGCTCGTGTACTTTTTGTTGGTTCCGTGAGGCGACACGTGTACGAGCATCACCCACAATAATGATCATCCATAATGTTTAATCAACGCTATAACTATTAATCAACGCTGGGCACTTTTCTTGAACTGCAGCTTGGACACTGTCCAAAATTTGGATGTAAGCGTCCGCAATAATGTTATTGTTCCCCGGTAAGAGTTCCGAGTGAATCACACTGCGACAATGCCACTAGAAACTCAGCATCACCTTACGTTCATGAAAGGGCGGTTTAGAGAACTTCTGGGGCTATGATTCCTTCTTGGTCCAGGCTCTTTTTCGCGTAATATTCACGTATGTGACTGATTCATAACGCCTTCCCGTCTTTCCTGTTGACGGTCATACGAGAGATCTTTAGTTCCACTGCTAGTTCCCGCACTGTAGCATCTGGCTTCGTCGACAGCACGTTTTGCAGTGTATCGCTTTCATCATTACTGGGTCTGCTACTCCTGGGCGCATCAAACAGATCCAGTACACCACTGTCAATGTTCATGCACCAGTATTATCAAGTACTCCTGTCCAATAATATCGTCTATAACGTAGATGTCTTGTCGTACTAATACGTTATTTTAAAAACCTCACCATACGATGAAATAGTTCCTAAATTAAACATTAACGGCCAGACGAAATATTTAAAACAGAAGTCAAACTTACGGAAATGATGCTTTATTCAAGGTTTTCTCCAACACGTCGTAACATAACATAGCACTTTGCATTAAACGCTCCATACACCACACAGCTCCACACAGCTCCACACACCACACAGCTCCACACAACTCCACACACCACACAGCTGTACACAGCTCCACACGCCACACAGGTCCACACACCACACAGCTCTACACAGCTCCACACAGCTCCACAAGCAACCGTTTACTCGTAGTTTATATCTCTGGTTCTTATCATAACAGACATACGTCACGTTCATTCAACCTCAATTATGTTGCCAACAGTATTCGGTTGAGAGAAAAGATATCACGTTAAGTGTGAAGTATAACTGAGAACAAACTCAAGATTTACATAGGGAAAGAAACTAAAGAGGAAAGTTAATTTAGAATATACGTCACACGTCACCAAACGCGTTTCGCAATTTTCCAAGGGTTTCCGTAACTTTCACGCCATCCAAATTGTTAAAGAGCAATACTGCACACGACTTCTTTCGATATCGCCCTCGTATGGTCGCTACGAGGAACTACACTTCACCACCACAATGTTCGTTCTGTCCATAGGATCTATTCTTTGGTGCATAGCACTCTGGGATGCATACGTCACGGCAAGTCCGCAATAGTTAGCATTACACACGACAAATACTATTTTTTTCCGGAAACTCTTTTTACAAACTGATAAACACGAAATATGAAGAATTCAGACTGAGAAATATTAAAATACATCCTGGTATTTTGATTCGATCTCTGACGACACATGAATGTCGAGTTCTGTATCTCAAGCTCAATTAATACACAGTCGAGCCACCTTGTTATTACCACCTCCTACTTTTGTCATCTACAGCGGGTAGCCAATGAAAGAAGGCACGGGTCGTGAGCTGGCTTGGGGGCTGTATAAGGTGTGCTGTAGGCATTTGAAAACTAATCACACGTTGCTGTCAGGTATAAAAAAAGGAGCGATTTATCACATTTGCAAAAAGGGATGATCATCGGATTTCGGGCCAAGGTTGGCGTTATATCTGAAACAGAGCAGTTTGTTAACTGTTCGCGTGCTGCTGTGGTTAAAGTGTATCATGATTTGAGAAATGGAACCATTGCGAATAGACAATGTGGATACTGAGGAGCCCCACATGCCATTGATGTGAGAAGTGAACGTCGGCGGCGAAGGTGCACGTGGACCGATCGACAGGCTACAATATAGCCACTCACCGGCGGACGAACCAGGGTCTGCCCGAAGTGTGTCTAAAACGACAGATCAGCGAACCCTGCTGTGCATGGGGGCTCCGATGGAGAAGGATGGTCACTGCACGTATGCTAACGAAGGTGCATCGGCAGAAAAGGCTTACATTTGCATGGCAGTATCGGAATTGGACCTCCGCTGATTGGGAAAGGATTACCTTCCCCGATAAGTCACATTTTCTGCTTCATCGAACGGATGGCCGTTGCAGTATAAAGCGAGAAACATCGGAGAACAAACACTCTTCAACCGTTGCTGGAAGAACACAAGCTGATGGGGTAAGCGTTATAATCTGGGGAAAGTTTTCTTGGCATTCTCAGGGTCCACTCATACCTGTGAAAGACACAATGTACCGAATGCGTTATGAATCCATCCTTTCAGACCAAGTACACCCATGCATGCTGATTGTTTTCCCTGACGCGGATGGGATCTTCCAGAACGTCAATGCGACGTTGCTCACAGTTAGAAATGTCCAAGAGTGTTTGGAAGAGCACGATGAAGACTTCAAAGTACTTCCCTGCTGCCGTCCATCTAGTCTTTGGTTTTGCCGCAGACTGTGTTTGGCGACGGTGAAGTCATCCTCCTACGCATACTGGTATCAGGAGGTCACCAAGGGAGCACCTCAGATACCAGTCTTTCTGTTTGGTTACTGAAGAGTTTCAGTGGTTCAATAACCACGCAAAAATTTAGATGTACACAAAATTGTTTTCAGAATGAATTTATGCATTGTTTTATATATAATTCATTTTACAAATATTTTAGTGTAACAAAAGATAAATCCAAATCAGAGTTTCAAAAGAATCAAATTGCGCAATACCTTACGTTCTATCTACAGATACCTGATTACTACAGATACCTGATTAAACCAACTTCTTTTTCAGTTAGAAAGCTTTTTAGAAAAGGCCCTTTTGCATAAAGTGTTTTCTTCAGATAGTGTCCAGATTTCTTAATACATAGCTTATAAACATAAATGTAATTTTTAAAGATTTATTTTCTTCTAAAATTCAAACGTGAGCAGTGTCCTTTACGTCGTATCTTGGAAAAAGTTTTACATATAATTTCACAAACTCAAAGGTCCGTTTACGCGTATATTTTCTCCGGTGCCACCCGAGTTCACCAGTTTTCGTGTAGCTCTGTTATACATCTGCAACTCTCAGTAGGGATAATTCTAGAAGTTCTATACTCGTCTGTGAAACTTGTTTCACGATGTGAGATCCTTCCCGCAATCTAACACACACAGGATCCCGTGTTTACTTCTCATCACAGTCACGGTGTAAAAGAGGCAGGTATCTGAGTTGTTTATAGTCGGTATGGGTTCATCTGGTTTCATTAATAGGTAAGTGTAAGGCAGGTGTTTTAGAAAAGTGTTCACAGTAAATTGCTCTTTCATTGTACTTAAGAAAAATAAGATGAAAATAATAAAATTTTATATTAGTTTCTCGAATGCACAAAGGAAAAATTGTCAGACCAGGATTCAGTGCCAATTCATTTCAAAGGGAGAAAAATTGTTCTATCTGCACAATTCATATCAAAAAGTCCTCCTTTCACTTTCTTTTGCCTTACGTAACGGCAGAGCTTTTATCAGACCGGTTTACAATTTTTAAAAATAACGTTGCATTGTCAGTGGCTTGCTTTCGACCGAATTATGATCTCGTAGTCCTTTTTGCAAGAGTTTATAATAGGAACTGGACGAATTTTGGAGTTAACGGACATATAAATAATCAAGTGGCTGTGGAAGTTTTAAAGCACTTACTGTGAGAGTAAAACGCTTGGGATAACCAACAAATATAGGTAACATGCGAGCGAAAAAAACAAACAGATTGGTTTCTTCAAATATCTCGAAAAAATATAAATGCTTTATTAAAATCAAAGAACAGCGTTGTTTGCAAACATTCTGCCAATTATAAAATTTTCTTAACACTCCGCAAGAAATATATCAAATGTTATGTTTTCCCAAAACATTCAAACGAAGAAATGTGATATGCGATTCTGGAAATAATGGTGATAGCAGTTTTGATTAACAGAAGATTCGCCTGACGTATTTCACTCATTAAAGTGTACATAAATATTAATGTTCTTAAGTCTTTGTTCTAACTCCACACAGCGTGATAGAATGATTTTCATTTTTCTGGTAATGCGACATAATTGTTGTATGTGGACACCCAGAGTTGCTTTATAGTTCACATTATGAAAATGACTTTTCCAAATCGTCAACATGCAAATATCTAACGTAGGCAGTCGTACCGAATTGAACTTCGCTTTGAGGAATGCTACATGTAAACTTCAATTTCACAAGACAACGTTTGTAATCATTTAACTAGTGTTTGAACTTTTGTGTTTGATAATATACTGTATGAAAAATTCACATTCGCAGTAAACGAAGGTGTTTGATATGTTAATCGAAAACATTTCAATTAAAATATAATATGTAATGTAGTAATAAGGCGAGGTTATACAAAACCTTTATTCAGATATAAAATCTTGATCTTCGGAAAGAGACCGGTACAAACGGATTCATTATTTCGAATACTTTGGTATTCATTTTCTGCGAGTGCACAAACAATTTAGGGCATGTGCGCTTAAGTAGACACGAAGATTTCATGCAAGACCTTGCATTTGTACAGAAGAATTGTAAACATTACGTACTGATATTGACAAATTTCAATGTAGAAAAAACGTTATTCTTTTCCCTACTTCGAAATTCTATTTCTCTGAGCCTGAAGTACCCAGAAGCTCAGAACTCTAGAGGTTTACCATACCGTCTGTCGTTCTCCACAGAAGATACACAGCTGTATTTTTAGTGTTATTGACTACATTTTTAAGCATTTCCTGTTTCCTCTTCTGTTAAAAATACTGGAAAGAAAATATTTCTTGCAAAGGCTAATTAGAATTTAAAGAAAACTAAAGGAGTTTTTTCCGGAAACCCAGACGTTTGAAGGAAAGAAAATACCAACTTGAAAGTTACACTCCATATCAAAAATTTGTTGGTGTAAAATATTTGTCTTCTTAGGATATGTTTTTGTAAAATACATTTTCTTGAGTGACAAAGCATCAATAAGGATGACGGTTACCTTATCACCACCAACAAAGAGCAATTAGTGACATAATGCTCTTGCTGTTTCACACCCAGCTGATTATTCTGTTTAGGAACAGTGATGGGGAATTCAATTTTTTCTGTTCATGTATTCTTAAACGCTATCTGAACAATGAAATGCTCGTCAAGTAGAATGGCACAATGAGTAAAATACCATATGTGCAACTTTTTGCGAACAGTGTTTTCGTGCAATAAGTGACAGCCATTTTTTCTTTCGGTTTTTCATCAAGGTATCTTAGGATATACCTTCGAAGAAACACCTACCGCTTTCAGAACATGTGGCATAGATTTTCATGGGACAGTTACATCCTCTTCTGTGTTGTTCGTTTTTCTACAGAAGTCTCTGTACCGCCTACTGAGACGACGCTCCGCTCGTGGCCTTATTTTCAATCTCTATAGTGCTGCACTTTTGTTTATTTCAACATTGCTTTTATCTATAGAAGATAATAAATATAACTTATGTGCTAATTCGTTTCCGTAACAATGAATAAAAATAACAATATCTTAGCTTCGTTCGTTTACTACTGACATCTCATTTTTTGATGTCTGCAAAACACTGACATATTTCAATATTCACCTCAATTAAATGGCATGAAAATTAATTTATGAGGAGCAATTCTTAAATTTCAGAAAATAAGCTTTATCTAATGAAATACATTAGGGTACCTGCGTCCGATCCTTCTCCATGACATTAAGCTGATGACTTGAGAAAAAGTACAACATGTCAGGTTATCTGTCTATTAAATTTTTCTTTCCTAATGTAGCGATACTTTGTATAGGTCGCGAATAGATTGAACTTAGGAAATAAGTGGCAAAGTGCCGTGGGTTTGTGCAACATAACACAGCATATTAGACGACAATAGTAAAACTGCAGAAATAGTGGCATCTACTTTCGTCAAACGAAATATAGTCACATTTCCATCGGATAAAAAGTTCACTTTAATAATATGCGTACTAATAATATTAAGAAATAATCCATAGCAAACAAAAACAAGCAGACACAATTTTCAATTCCCTCAATGCACTTATGTGCAGCATGTATGGAAAATTAGTAACTGTGTGGGGTTAGAGTTTCATTTCTCACGTCTTCTACGATCCCGATGGGAAAAGCAATAGCCCCATCTGCTGCCGGGAATGGAAACTGGACGTCACCTTTGCAGCCACAGGGAAATCAAAACGACTTGCAGATCGGTGAATCCGGTAGCGTGTTACTGCTATGCATTTTTGGAAACGCGGTATATATAAACGCATAACAGTGAATTGTGTCATCTTTCGTTTGAATTAAAGAGGTTAAAAATTGTAATGCTGCCATGCGGTAAAGCGCAAATTGTGAGAACATTTTTGTCGAAACATGTATCCAATTTTATCAAGCAAAGATACTCTGCTTCTCATCTGTGAACGGTCCAGTTCTTTAAGAGACGGAATTTGTGCTCTTCAAATTTACGTTTGGTTTCTAATGCAAGATAATCCTGGTCGTGGGGTCCTCTATGTATCATTATGTTTCTAGATCTTTTTCTATGGCTCGTTATGTAAACGGTAAACATTTCGAGGTTTTCCCCTAATACTAAAAGCTAAATAAAGAACGCTGCTAATTGAAATAGTGTTACTAAGACAATATAAGCATTCTGATATAAACGTCATTTTAAGGGTCGTATAAAATTACTTCATTAAATGTTCAAGCTACAGCTGCCTTGTTGACAATCACAGCATTGCTGCACCGGATATTTTCTTAAAGAAATTGACAATACAAACCGCACGGAGTTGAATGCAAAATAGCTTTGGGTTAGATTAAAAAAGAAAAGAAAAAAGTTTAGTGTGCCTGGTAGAAATAAACAGACGAAGAAGGTATCTACAGATCTGAGTTTCTTAAAAAGCATGAGATTTTGCTTAGAATAACTACCGATGTATAAGATTTTGGGTGTGGCAGGAAATGGTCTTTCTTTTCGTTACGTCTGTTTCTTAAAAGGAAACAGAGATGTTTTGGTCGCCCCCTGAATACTAAAATACTTATTATGACAGTTTATTTCCTCTTGAATGCAGTCGAGCAGAGAATCCAACCAGATTGATTATCTGCCTGTGAGGTACTGTTTACTTTTGGAAATCAACACATAGAAACAGTGTTGTGAGGAAATACAACGGTCCGTCGAAATCTGTATTCCCGAATACGAAATGCCGGATGTTTTTCTGATGACCTTCAGGGAATTTTCATTTCATAGAAGCAAAGTACAATTAATATCTAGGGGATAGAGCCCAGGTAAAAGATCAACAAAATTCTTATAAAGTAAAATGTCATATTTTCAAATCCAATGTCGCCAAAATATTCCATAGACGACCGACTCATTTCTCTGTCGTGATGTAGTTCCAATTCCTACCTGCTTCAGTTCACAGGCAGGAATGTGTCAGATGAATGGTTATTGCCATTACAGATGTGTGCAAAAAATCGGTTGTAATTTCTTTGAAAGATTCTGAGGATACTTACACCCAGAACTAGGCAATCGCTTCTCTTCTTCCTAGTTTCAGCTCCAGCCCTGACGTCCTGCCATTTGTTGAGAAATATGCAATGACTTGGTAATGCAAGCCAAATTCGCAGGTTAAATTTTTAATTTTTATTAATATTTACTGCAATATTCAGCGTTCGCTGTTTATTCAAATTTACTAATTTCAGCAAAGTGTGGTGCCCACACTAATGGAATTTTATTTACTTTCAGAGGTGAGACCTAAAACTTTCTTGTACATTTACAGAGATTGAAAATTTAATTATGATTTTTATAATAAGCAAATGTGTTCGATTTGGTAAAAATTCGCAGGTATTAAAAATGTCGGATTTTGTGGAAACAAAAATAAAAGAAGTAGAACAGAAACAAAAACCTCTTCAAATGTGAAATAGTAGAAGGCACATCCTTCCTTGCGAAGAACTGCGGATGTATCTCGGAAAAAAATTAGACGTGTTTCCTCGCACTGTATCCGGGTGCAAAAGAATGTGTGGAAAAGGTGGCTAGAGCATTTACTCTGATAACAATCTCGTTTTGAAGCATTTTCGAACGTGGCCCACCTTGCTAGGTCTATCTTGAAGGTATCCTTCGTTTCACTAAATTGTCTCAAATGGAGAGGTAATAAATAAGGGCGTCTTCCTTCCCCTTTCCACCTCGCTTCCCTGTCACTTTCCTATTGGGCACTCTATCCCATATCTCCTAGCTTCCTATTTCTAAGGGTTGTTTAAGACCCTGGGTCAGACACTCCCTTCCTAAAATCCTCTACATATGATCATCATGATCATCAGTCGTCAACTGGTTGATACAGTACCAAACAAACATTAAGAATCAGCGGATTCGTTTACACCGATACAGTTAAATTACTTGTATCAACTAATATGGATACGAGGAATTAAAAGCAGGCAAAAAGAAGTCATTGTGGAAACGTAGTAGCTAAATGACACCCATTGTTAGTATCGGTTGTATCTCAAATAATGTAATTAATACTACACACGAAGATCGCGAATCAGGGAATTCGCTATAATCAATTCTGTTAAATTGTTGGGTTCCGCTAATTTGAATACAAGGTATTATTGGTAGGCAAAATGACGTCATTGTAGAAGCGGGAAAGCTAAATAACACACATTGTTCCTATGCGTTAAACTTTAGACAAAGTTAAATGAAGAATGCTGTGGGAAATGTATTGAAATCCTTCGAATTCATATCTTAAAAAATTGCGAATTTATTAGTGGACTTTCTCGTTTCTTGATTCAAAATTAATTCTAAAAGCACTAAAGGATTATTTTGCTTGAATATTTGTATTTTGAAAACGTTAATCGGCGGTAGGAAAGAAATTCAAATAGCAAATTTTATGAAATTAGGTGATCCGAACGCAATATCAGATAGAATTTCAGCGAAGAAAACATTCACCTGGAGTTCTACACATAATAAGGGCTCAACATTCTTCTCAGCTTCATATGTAGATGCTAAAAGCATATGAATGTCTTAGTTTTCATATCAATTTATTTAGCTCTGCTGGAACATCACATTTCCTACTTATTTTTAATACCATTTTCAAGACTGTCTAAGTAATCGTTATGTTAAATTACGAGTACAAGTTTAATCAGTGAAATTTTTATAAAATATGTTTGCATTACCTTTCTTCAAAATTATATTTTGCATTTCAGTATCCATTTTTTCACATGTCCGAACCTTAGGAAACACTATAGCACACAATTTTCGAACCCACGGTCTTAGTACGGAACGATGAACACCAAGATTCATGTTATGCAGACGTAGTAAGTTTCAAGGTAATAAGAAAGGATTACGTGGAAGAATCGTCGATTCTGTAAACTTACAAAAACCTACGAACTGGAAAACCAATATACACACTATTATTATTCATTACGGATGGGAAGTGCATCTTTTGTTATTGAAAGAAAATGTTTCTTCCCCGCCAAGTTTCTGCGTGTCTTACTGTTTCCACGGTGATGCAAATCGGTATAAAGCGATATAAACGAGGCAGAGCTAATATAATATTGTGCTGTATACTACGAATGTTGCTATTCCATTTGCTCGGTAAAATTCGAATACAGATTATCAATTTGTGCTGATTAAGTAATAAGAAAATCCAGTGCAATCGACATAAAAAGTGAATACGCATCACGTACATTGTGCGGTGCCAATGACGCGTTCAAATGCAACTCTAGTTCCTCTTTCAGGAAATTTCTGTCATATGGTGCAATGAAATGCCTACTTTCATTTTCACATTATGAAGCGCCTACATATATTGGAATAGCAAAGGAATTTCTCATTTTCTATAAGAGTTTTGCAGAAGGTGATGACTGGTCTAAATGAAACTATTTAATTTTCACATTGCTGGTGACACAAAACGTGAACCACCGGAGCTCTTTTTATCACAATTTGATCTGCAACAGCACTTGTATCGTCCATCGCAAGCTGAGGCAATTTCGAAGGTTCTTGAAAAATGTGGGTTCGGAGTACTTCTACGCAAGAGAAGATTGCTTGCTGCGAAATAAAACCGTATGCTCTAGACAAACAAAAAATTGTACTCAATCGCATGTGCAAATCAGAGAAAGAAAGAGTATGATTATTTATCCAGGCTGTCAGTCAAAATAAGCATTTTAACTGCACTGGGATGGTCTTATACGATGGTTTTCGAAAGCTCTGATTCTTAGATTTTCTGGCACATCTCGAATGAATTGTCAGAAGCTAGCTCTTAGACCATTGCGTCACCGGAGCGGCTCTATTCTTACTGCAGAAGAAAGAAAAACAATAAAAATTATACCATTGGGAACCAAATTTCCCCGAAGAAATATTTCTTCATAAATACAAGATAGTCATTGGTATATTTCACTGTATTTCATGTAACCACTTCTTTGAGAAAACTTGAAAATTTTTAATACTAGCATGCTCGACCGGAAATCGGGAGATGCGGGTTCATTTTCCCCTCTAGGACGATGAAAATTTTCAAGTTTTCTAAAGGAAGCGGTGACATGGATTACAATGAAAATATGCCAATAATAGCATTACAAGAACATCTAGATATAATTCAAGACTAAACACTTGTGAAGTTGATTTAGAGTAAAATATAAACGTTTGTTCACAATTCGATGTTTTATTAACATCCACTATAGTTTCCTAGAGCGTTTGGCTCGGCATCATGAAAGAATATGCCGAGAGATAATTTTAGTCCATCATCATGGACGCATTCGTCCCGATGATGCCGAGCCAAATGCTCTGCAGAACTATAGTCGACATTAATAACACATTTAATTGTGAACAAACTTTGATAATTTATTCTAAATAACAACTAGAGATTGAAAAACAGAGAGAGACGAGAGAGGAATTGAAAAGAGATTTTGTCTAACTAAGAAAACAATGGATGAACTTGTTTCTGCTTTGTATTACTATCTAGCATCATGTGCGTATAAGGGAAATCAAATGCCTTGTCTCTTTCACAAGAGTTTCATAGTTTTATATTTTTGGATAAAATGCGTAGAAACAAAAAAAAAGCATTAGAAAATAGGCTTCAATTTCATAAAAATGCATCAGGAAAAATACAATGTTTCTACTATTTTTCATTAATTTTTAATTTTTGTTGCTGGATTTATAAACTTCCGTTTCTTTATCGTTCTACCAACCCCTGTAAAAATTCTAAATAAGCCCGTGTCTGGCATCATTAGCAATCGGAAGTAGAGGGAGTCACAGTGTGCATCAGACTTGGAACTGTGTATGAGATAGTGTGGGTGACATAGCGAAATATGTGCATCGACTGGGCCACAAACAAAAACTAGTAACAAGTTTAGGAGATAGAAATGTTTTTATTAAATTAACTATCTGAACAGAAGGGATCAAATTTAACTGTGAAAGAATTTAGACAGTCGTAAGGGTTAAGAAAGATCAAGTACGTTTCTTCGAAAAGCTGATATATGAACGCCATGAAAACAATGTTGATTTTTCTGTTCAACTTCGCAATTTGTGATTAAAAAATTTCCGGTTTTTAAATGGAAACTTGTAAAAAGCTTTTTCATGCCAGGAAGCGGTAGCTTTGCAAGTGTGTTGCGTGTGAGAGAGAGCTCCACAAAGTCAAACAAATTTCAGAAATTGTTTTAACGTCTATTTACCGTGTCGTCAAATGTTTTTGAGACACTATTGGACTTTTTTTTTACCGTGCCAGATTTGACGTTAGACAGATTTTCCCTTATTTCTGTTTTCCACTATACTCCGTCTTCTAAATATCCTCTTAAAGATAAAAAGCAGTTTTATACGTGTTTATTTACATTTTGGGAACAGAAAGTACAGTATTCTTTTCAAATAGTGCGCAATGTTATAGCAGTTTGGGTAGTTAAAATTAATTTCGTGGTATAATTGCAGATTTCCAATTCAAATGCTCTGTCGCCAGCACATACTGTTTAGAATGAACAATAATAGTTTGTACGCATTCTGTACTTTATGATGATTTTCATTTGCGGCGCCGATGTCACCAGCATGTATTTCTCGTTGAAAGTGCATCTGTGATTCGAAAATTTCTCTTAAGATCTATTTTCTCTCCGGGATATCAAGAATTTCCCGAATAGTTTTCTTCCGTTTGGATTTTCACATAATGCACAGATCTTTTGCTAAGGAGAGAAAAGTTATTGGGAGTTTTTTTCGCATATTTCTAGCTCTGATCGCTTAAATTTGCATATTCTGTCAGCAGCGTATATCTTACGGTACAAAGAACATTTTGCAGGTATTGTTTATTTTACTTATCACTCATTTCGGCCACTAGGCTACAAAACTAGTCTTTTCAATAAGCGTTTCGCCAATTTAGAAATTAGTGGGTTTTTTTTTTCTGCGATCTCATTCCCTAGGAGTATGTCTTCTGAATTCGCTTATTTAAGTAATGCGTAATATTTCCTTCTACATTGCGACGAAATTTTAAAATTAATTTTTACCTTTCTAAAATGTTACTTTAAAAACATATTTTCGGTTCGCACAGGACTTAAACAGCTTATATTAAATCTGAGAACTCAATATTATCTTGCAGTTTAATATTTCCCTTTTTCAGCATGGAATTATTTTCTTACAGTAAATAACTCAAAAAATGTATTTTATAAATTTAATTTTGAAAGTTTTGTCAAGCTTCTGCACCATTTTCAAATTCCTTTAAAGCGAATTTCGTACCGCTGGAAATTTAGATTAGTTCGAAGTGTTAATTTAGATTAGTTCGAAGTGTTAATTTAGATTAGTTCGAAGTGGAAATTTAGATTAGTTCGAAGTCTACTCAGCCGTCGCCCGTCCCTAATTTAGGGCCACGGGTTCCAAGGAAGGGAGAGAGCCAGGGCCGATAGAAAACTCAACATCCATGCCTCACCGGGATTATACAAACCCGGACCCCTTACGGAAGAATGATCAGAAGCCATCGTTTAGACCACTGCACCACCGAGTCAGCTCTTGAATTTTAAAGAACTTCCATAACTAATATTTAGAGATAGCTCACGGGACATAAAACTGAAATACCGACAAGCCTTCAAAGGATTTTAAATCTCAATTAGTTACCTTAATAATAAATTTGTCTCTCAAGCACTGCAAATAACCCACATGGTCTTATCTCCGCACCTTCCGAATTTGTTGGTAATCCACGAAAATTTCAAATTTGCAAATGAAAAGTCATTAACAATGAAGGATGTTCAGTCACTAGACATGCCTCTTCTGTTCTATTCACAGATACAACACCCCACTGTACCGACACAACGAGGTTCACGCTTCTTATAATACGCTCCAAACTTGTCTCCTTTGATCATGAAAGGTCGCTTCTTTTGTGGAATTTGCGCACAGCTCGCAGCCGTCGTTCCAGAAGGTGTAGCATTCCACAATCAACCACTGCGAAATAAACTGTATACGCGATGAAGTTAATTTCAATTCAGTTCCATTCCATTGAGTTTTATATGCGAAGATGGTGAGCGATTACATTAAAGCATATTGCTGTGCTGGAGCCCGCATTTTGCTTTTAAGTAAATACATTTACAAATTTCAGGGCCACATCATTAAAAGATTACCGTAAAATTACACTACGCACACCCAATTAGAATATTTTCGGTCCATTACGTTGAGAAAATGTTCCACTTCGTTTTCCTATCCTTCTACATAATGTTAAGCTGATTATTTGATACCCAATTTCTCAGGATTTGAAGTACATGGCGATTTAATTACTTACAGATTGTTCTATTGGGAGACATTTCAATCAGAGTTCTTAATATCCTTAGCTCGTGCTTCTCCGAAATTTAGTTGATGCTACTCAGTTGGCAAGTAATCCAATGGCATTTAACCAGAAACAGATTACATCAGGATTTCAGAATAGCTTTGAGTAAAATTCTATGAAAAAATCTTTACCTAAATAAATTGAATACATTATTCTGCTCCTCCTCCTCCACCTGTATCAAAAATGTGCATTTGAATTAATCTTGAATTGAAATTCACTGAAACATGTTTCAGGAACAAAATCGTAGGTTTTCTGAGCAAATATAAAAATACCATTTGTCCTTCCTTGTAAGTGATGTCGGGAGTTTTAGAGACATTTAAGTGAATTCATGACACATGAATTACAGTTTCTGCTCTACTAAGACCAATTTGGCTATTGTTTAAAAATATTTAGAAGGGAGTGCCTTTTCTTTTTTTCTTTTTTAAAGGATGCATTTTCATATAAAAATATAATTTAGAAGTGGGATACCTACTGCTACTGCCTTGAATTGATAAATTAATGTGATATGTATCTATTTTGAATTTTTTTAAAAGCTCATGTCAAACTGTGTAACCTTTTTTCATCTTAGCAAGCATGCATTCATGTGTTACTTTGTAAACACTTATGATCTCTTCGGAAGGGTTAGAAATCAATATTTATTTCTTGATGCACGAACATCAAAATCTTCGTTTAGCATCCGATAATTAAAATGAGATTTTATGGACTTGTAAAGAGGCAAACGAGTCATACACATTATTCTTCGTTCTGTGATTTTGGGTGATTGGTGAAAAATAATTACTAGAACTATTACTAACGGTAAGTAAAAATTTGACGACATAGCAGTTGTGCGGCTGATAGCTGCCTCTTTACTTTCAAAAAAAGTAGGTAAAATTTGGACTTTTTCTCTTATAAATACTACAATTTTTATTTCTTTTCAGATTTACCTGTTTGCTTTTTTAAGTAACACATTCGATAGGGAATTACGTTCATATCTGGCGTGTGACCCATACTTGTGTCCCATACATTCGAAATAATACATCGATTTCGTATTTCATTTGAAGAAAAGAAAACATCATTGGTTTCTTTTGCACAACATATGCTTAAAACGAAGGGGTTATTTGAGATGTATTCCTTCATATTTCAGCAACGGTACAGCCAGTTATTGCTTATTCTTAGAATATTCAGACTTAGCAAGTCGCGAAACAGCTGAAGTAAACCTATCTCATTTCCAAAGGATGAAAGAAAGTTGTGAGTAGAATCTTTTAATAGCATTAAGGAAACCTTCATGGAAATTGGTTGATATCACTTACAAGGAAAGCCAAATGGTATTTTAATATTTGCTAAGAAAATTTCTTTCAAATGTCATTCGACCATTATCAGAATGAATTAGCTTCTTGCAGGGCATACGAAATACCTTTCGCACTAGTTTTGCATAATAGCATATTCTTATTTCCTTTTCTTAGTATATTAAAACAGAACGTTCGTTACAGAGTAAGAAAAAGGTTAACGAATCCATTTCTGTGAATAAAAGACTTTCTCCTGAACATTTCTTTCTAAGGATGTAATTTAAGCACATACTGTAATATCTTACTTATGCTGCCTGAATACTATAACCCATGGTTTTGGGCCGAGAAGATGAAAAGACGGATGAATGACGAACGTTTAATTTAGTTCTTACGATGGCTTATTTACATGTTCGCCTAGTAGAACTTTCAGACTTGAAAATTCAATTTTGAAATAGTAAGTTCGACTTGGTAATGTTATGAATTTTTGGAGACAAATAAATTTAGAAAATCAAGGCACATTTGCTACAGTTATGAGAGCTAATTTTCTATAACTTAATGTGTATCACTCAAAAACAATGTACTTTGAGTGTCTTCACCTTTAAATACCGAAAAGGTTTCCTTCGTTTTGCGAAAATAAGAAAAAAAGAATTTTCATCAAACATCGTTTCACTTATGTTACAACATATATATTGGAATTTCGATGACAAAACAACCTGCAATTAAGAAGAAATCAGAAGGAATAACTTGATCTTTCTAAACTCAGTCATGTTATTATGCGTACAAGATCCACTGCGTGAAATTACCTGAAGGGTACCGTTATTTTCCTTCTTAAGACAAAAAGTATTAATTACCATGGAACAAGAAATGAATAAAATACAAGAAATTAATAAAATCAATGTTTGAAACAGTTTGTTATAGAAAACAATCTAGCATTTCGATCTCAAATAACTTCTGATTTTAGAAAATAATTCCCAGACTGCAGTTGAGGGCAATGACCACGACCAAATTTATAACTCTCATAAACAGTCCAAAGAATCTTCTAGTTAAATACAGTTTACCCTGATAGATTAAGGAATTGCTTCTAGTTTTTGGTGAAACTAACTCCTTCGTATGATCAGTGTTCGTGTTGCATGTCTCTCATTTTTTCGCAGGGTTTTTCCAAAGATATTTATGTAGTTTGTGCCAAGGAAATTGGAAGCTAATGTCTACCAATCTCCGAATTATATTACGTTTCTAGTTTTCAAAACGTAGGCACCCCACTGCTCCTAATCACACGTAAAGCAAATGAAAATGATACATTGCTTTATTACGTAACATGCAAGATACGCCTTTGCTTACTGTCACTTTTTTTCTAAACTGAAGTTAAGTATATCTGCCAAAAAAATTCATCAGCAGCGTCGAAATTGGGGTTAAATTGTCCATAGACTTATCCAATTAGCAGTCACGCATACTACGTCCGACAGAGTTTCACACCTTCTACGACTTAACTTTGTAATGTATCCCAAAGTGAAATTTTAATTCGTGGTGACTCGCAGACATCATTATAACTGCCTGTCTAGAGTGGAAGAGAGCAGAATTTTGTGAGATATGTTCTGAAACACTTTTGTAGGCCCCAATCGGTGGTTTTTGTTTTCAACGGAAGTACTGAAGGTGACATGTTGCCAAGTCATTACAAAGAGATATGTCGTTACAGTGATCAACTTAAATCTGCGCTTTTTCTGACGTTCTGCAGCTATGCAACTAATACTTTGTTATTGAAAATGATTCATCTGATTTAAAATTACTACATTTTTGAAGTATACAACTACAGAGTCAGTAATGGTACATCAACCAAAGTGAGTAATGATACTTTAGATGTGTTCTATGTGACTTCCCTTAGTTACACGAGAAAAGTCGAGGCGATAGTAATTTTCTACAATATTCTACCAGCATGTCCATTCTCACTGATTCCGCAGCAACAATGTGTTTTTTAGCTCATTCAGATTAGTAAGTAACGGTGGCATGTACATAACGTTAATGTACCCCAAAAGTAATCATACGGCGTAAATTCCGGTGACTTAGGCTGCCTGCTGTAGAACACCAATTCGTGGTGTCTACTACGACCAAACAAACGGCGAGAGAGCACTTCGTTCATACAATGGCGAACAGAGAAATGCTAATGGGGCGGCTCCACAGTGACAGTGCAGCCCTCTAACGATGAACTAACAGAACATGCAGATTTTTTTTTATTGGAGGTTTAACGACCACCGTCAGCAACTCAATGGGCTATGAGCAGTCGTCCGTCCCTAATTTAGGGCCACTGGTTCCAGGGAATGGAAAGAGCTAGCGCCGTAAGACAAACACACCTTCAATGCTTCACCGGGATTCGAACCCCGACCCCTTCTGGACGAATGGTCAGAAGCCATCGCTTAGACCACTGCACTATCGGTGCTGCTCTCTTTCATTTGGTATATGTCAAGGTCAAACACGGATCACCGGAATAAAATTTTGTCCTTTTGAAATCAGATGAATCATGTTGAATAAATATTGTTGCGACCTTTGGGCCTCAGATGTCAGGATGCCCAATTAATTCCGGACTGCGATTCGAATCACTGGATCCGCCAATACCTCGTTAGCCAATTAGCCGACACAGTACACCAATAAACCAATGGAGGCACAGTATAACAATTAAAACAGGGATTTAATAGAATATGCATAAATTACATCCGATTCTTCATTAAATAATGAAAGTTATAATTTCCGGCCAGCTTTGGCCCTCCTCTGTGTTTCAGAAAATATGTCCTAACAAAAAGTCTGTTCGTTCACAATGGGCCGCAAATAAAATACTGGTTAAAAAGTACTTACATAGGTCCTTGAGTATCCACAGTATGGATGACACAAAAAAACGCAACACTCACGCGAGTAGTTTGATCTCAACTTCTATCACCGCTCCTTCTTTGCTGTGGCAAAAACGACGTCGTACCCCGGTCACTGGAGGTACGTAATCAGACACACATTAAAGTTCTCTCCCCGCTTTCTTCACAAAGAGGCTGTCCAGTGGGAAGGGGGGTCATCCGTGGTTCATGGAGCTGGGCGTTTCTCCTCTGTCTGTCTCTCGGGATCAGCCAGGATATTCCGTAATTATGTCTCTGTCTGCATTTCACCAGAAATGGCTCCTTCCGACAGGTATCGATAGTTAGGCGAGGTGAAGAAAGTTTTACGGTAAAGTTCGTGCTCGTTATTCATCAGCTTATGCTTTTAGCTGGATTCCCTTCTTATGCTCAGAATTGCAAGAGCACGCAGACGGACGGCAAACAATTGTTCTAGGGCGAGGAAAAATCGAGGCCCAGTTCTCTCGGCTATCAAACGGCATCTGTGACTCTCAACAATCTCCCGTCTCCAAAACGTTGGAAAGCGGTGAATTCTATCACTTGAAACCGCGACATATTTATTATAAACCGCTCTTCAAATCCAAGTGCTTTCCCATTGTTTCGCACGCAGCACAGACAAAAGCTTTAAACGCTTTTGCCGTCCAAACATTTTTGAGTCATGGGAAATAGCTTCTAAACTCTGACCCGTCCCATTTCCGTTTATGGGCTCTTTGTTCTCGTGGCAAACACCTGCAACTCGCCACTTGAATTCCAAGTGCCAGCAGATCTTTTGTTAATATACTGCCCTTCGCAAGTGTTTAAATTATAACTCTCTGTTAATTAAAACACCCAATTTAGTTTCAGTTACCGTTAATTAATCACGCCTCTCGCCAATTAATTATGCGAGGGGGGATCGTCACATTGCCCCCTTCTTAAAATGCAACTCGTCTCGAGTGCATATAAGCTACCTGTGATTCGCAGCGATTCCACCAGCCGGAACTGCCTACTCTATATAAGAACTGATCAGTACCCCTCTTACCTTGGGCATCGTCGTCTCTACCCTTACTCAAAACAAGCGCCTTCAATTGGTCTTTGGCATTCCCCTGGCACATCCCCCTTTTCTAACGAATCTCAGGGAACACCCACCTTCCATGCATACCTGCATAGTTATTTACGCTGCCACGCCCCAGGGCAGTACACAAATACGACACTACATAATTAATTTACATTACACAGTTCCACTACCACGACACACGACACATTGCAATATTAAAATATTTCTACCAATAGAACACAACACCGAGTACACTATACAAAATTATTACAACCAACAAACTCACTCCAAGTTCTCAGGCTCTCCGCTTCTCATCCTCTCACATCAACAAGTCAACCAACGGGAACCTAACCGATCACCTAAGACACTCATCCTTCAAACGATCATGATTCGGTATTTCCTACCCCATACGGTCTAAGCCTATCGAGGTGTATAAATCTAACTGGTCTATTATTGTACTAAACTTTGTAAAGAACATCGTTTATTCTTTTCTTTACTACATGAGGACCTTCCCACGGGCGCTGCAATTTGGGTGACTTTCCCTTTCGCCTTCGTGGGTTGTAGAGCCAGACGAAGTCTTCCTCCTTAAACACCTTCTCCGCAGCCTGCACGCCATATCTGGTTTTTCATTCGTTCAGTAGCTATTCGAATATTCTTCATAGCAAAACAATGTACCTTCTCCAATCTCCTGGTTAGCTCTGTGACATACGTGCTAGAATCCTGGGCAATTGGTTCCGGCCTTCCAAACACCAAATCACAAGGGATACGTAATTCTCGCCCATACAACATCATACTCGGGGTATTTTCTGTGGTTTCATGCACCGCAGCTCGGTACGCCAACACAAATAGCGGAGCAAGCCTGTCCCAATCTTTCTGGTTATCACTAACAAATAATGAAAGCTGCTGTACCTAGGTGCGTATGAACCTTTCACACATTCGGTCACTCTGAAGATGAAGTGGCGTAGTTTGAGTCTTTTTAATGCCGAGTAAATTACACATTTCTTGGAACACTCAAAGTTCCGCCCCTGGTCGGAATGCAATTCAAGAGAAACCCCATGAGAGCTCACCAATCTACTGACAAGAATTTCGGCAACAGCCACTGCTTCCTGATTTTCCAAAGGAAAGACATCCGGCCATTTGGTGAAATAATCCATAACCACCAACAAATATCTGTTGCCAACCTCCGACTTAGGAAACGGTCCCATTACAACAATGGCTACCCTTTCGAACGGTGCTCCCACATTATACACTTGCATTCGAACGCGACATCGTGTCATTGGGCCTTTCTTGGACGCGCATAAGTGACACTGTCTGCACCAATCCTGTACATCCTTCCTACCATTTACCCAGTAAAATCGTTCCCGGACTTTCGCGAGAGTTTTTCTGACACCAAAATGTCCACCAGTCGGGCTATCATGCATTTGTTTCAAAACATCTTTCACCAAAGATCTTGGAACCACTAGTTGAATTTGTAGCGAATCATTGCTAGAATTTTCCAGTTCTCTGTACAAAATTCCATCTCTAACCACAAGAAAATCCCATTGTGCCCAAACTCTTTTCAAAATCTGTCCGTACGCTGCACCAGTCGCCCACGAAGCACGGTCGGAAGACTCTTGCTTCCATCGGACCTGACGTCCAACATCTTCGTCCGCTTCCTGCACTTTTTGCATCTCATCCCGACTAGGCGGATCTCGTTCATTCGGGGTCGGGGGAATTATCGCCTGGTGCACGGCTTGTGTCCCCGGCAGCAGATCATTGCTCTCTGCGCGTTGGCAGGATTTGCATTGCGGCGGACAGGGTCTTCTCGACAAAGCATCCGCATTCTTATGTGCATTCCCCTTCCGATGTTGTACCTGGAAATCATAAGTTTGTAAGCGTTCTATCCAACTGGCTACCTGTCGCTCCGGAATTCTAAAATTAAACAACCAACGCAAATCGCCATGATCGGTTCGCAACAAGAATTTTCTTCCGAACAAATAATGATGGAAATGTTCTATACCTTTTACCATAGCCAATAATTCTTTTCTAGTAACACAGTAGTTCCGTTTCGGCTTAGAAAGAGATTTACTAAAGTACGCTATGACTTTTTCCTGTTCATTCTGAACCTGTGATAAAACTCCACCTAATCAAGTTTCACTAGCATCGATATCCAGGATGAATGCTTTGGGATAAGCCAACACCGGCGCTGATATCAGTGCTTCCTTTAGTGTCTCGAAGGCTCGTTGACACTCTTCATTCCACTCAAAGGGGACTTTCGCCTCAGTTAACCGATGCAATGGTCGGGCTATCTGCGAAAAACCTCTAATAAATTTCCGGTAATAGGAACATCCCCCAAAGAAACTTCTCACCTCCCAAGCATTCGTCGGCGGTGGCTATTCTTTAACTGCTACAATCTTTTCAGGGTTTGTCCCTATGAAATCTGCAAAAATTACATGTCCTAGGTATTTCACTTCGCCGCCCCGGTGGCGCAGTGGTCTAAGGCTCTGGCCTCTGATCATTCGTCCGTAAGGGGTCCGGGTTCGAATCCCGGTCAGGCATGGATGTTGTGTTTGTCTTACGGCACTGGTTCTCTCCCTTCCCTGGAACCAGTGACCCTAAATTAGGGAATGGCGACTGCTTATAGCCCATTTAGTTGCTCACGGTGGTCGTTAAACCTCTAATCAAACAAACAAAACTTCACTTCCTTTTGCAAAAATCTACATTTGTTCAGATTCAATTTTAATCCAGCTTCACGGAGCCTAGTGAAAAGGACTCTCATATTTTCCAAGTGCTTAGCAAAAGTAGTACCACACACAATTATGTCATCGAGATAAACAATGCAGATGTCAAACGGTAAACCTCGAAGAACAGTTTCCATTAAACGTTCAAATGTGGCGGGCGCATTACACAATCCAAAGCGCATCACCCGAAATTGCCACAAACCATTACCTGTCGTGGAGGCAGTTTTCTCTTTATCTTCTAGATGCATACCCACCTGCCAATAGCCACTTTTTAGATCGAGCGTTGAGAACCACTCAGATCCAGCCAAATGATCCAAAGTGTCATCTATCTTAGGTGGTGGAATGGAATCCTTACGAGTTACTTCATTGAGTTTCCTGTAGTCTAAACAAAATCTAGTCGTACCGCCAGGCTTAAAGACTAAAACAACAAGTGATGCCCACCGGTTAAATGAAGGTTCTATAACTCCTTGCTTCTCCATATCTCTTAACATCTCTTCCACTTCTGCTCATTTAGCTAAAGGTAAACGTCTAGGCGGTTGCTTAATTGGAGCTCTACTTTCCGTATCTACTTTATGGAAAACGACATTGGTTCGTCCATAATCGTCCTCACCTGCGGAAAAAACATCGTCGAATTCGCATATCATCTCGATCCACTCTCCTAGCTGATACGTACTCATGCTCGCCGTGGCTTCCCTTGGGAGGTCACGCAGATGCTCCGGTACTTCGCAGCTCCCTCGCACGCGCAAGTCGGGTGGGAACCTTACCTGCTGCTACGCGCCGAAATTACAGGATTCAAGAAACAAAGTTCTAACCCTTCCTTTATCTTCACATCGACGTCACCCAGGTTAACTAATCTTACGGGGATGCAATGTGCTGTTTTTACCAGCGCTCTCGCTCCAAGTACATTCTTCGGTAACGGGGAAATTTCGGACATTTCGCATACTTCCATCGGAAATTCTAGTGAAAGCTCAGGTAAACATCGTGCCAGAATTGTTTCACTTTTTGCTGGTGAAACACACTTTTCTTTTGCGAGAACTGTGACCCTTTGCGACCTCAGGTGCCCATGTTGACTCCTCATGAAAACCATTTCCTCATGTTCCGTCTTCAGGGTCTCATTCTTAAGGTCCAAAACATATCCGTTCTCACTAAGAAAATTGAGACCAAGGATGCATTTTTCAACGATATCAGCTATCACTGCCGTGTGTCTGCAGCATTTATTTCCAATTCGTATGTCGACGCCTGCGGTTCCAAGAGCAACTAAACCAACACCATTCACAGTTTGAATCTCAACCCGTTGCTCACTTTTCAAACAATCTGCAGGTTCCTTAATTTGCTTGAAAAAATCCGGACGGAGTAATGTAATATCCGCCCCACTATCCAGCACAAATTGGCATTTAGTGTTATTTATCATCCCTTCCACTCTTAAACCACTGTAATCCCCAAAAAGACCTGTGACGTGCGCTTTCACCGTGCGGGGCTGCTTTTGCTGCGTCAGTTATCGTTCCTCGAAACTGACTTCTGAGGGTTTCCCGAAGCCTGTTCCTTCGAATTTTTTTCCTCTCTCAACCGTTTTCTACATTTAAACATGCGATGCCCTCTTAATCTACAATACCAGCACTCCATTTTTCTAGCCGACATATCACTTCTTCCCCAGCCGGGAAACGTAACAGAACGATGTTTAACATCTCTGCGAAGGAGATCCAAAAGGTCTTCGAGTTTAGTTTCGACTGATGCCTTGATCGGACTTTTTGCTACAGTCGCCATACGAACTGTTTTTCTAGAACTCCTAGAATGGCGCGAAGAGTTTCATTGCATGCAAAACGGATAATTTAAGTGAGTCACAATCCGCCATGCGCACTGAATGCTGAATGTCTGGATCAGAAATCGCTTCCACAAAATGTTGCTGCGCCATCGTGTCTTGTACATCCGACGTACATTGCCCATACGCAAGCCTTGTCATCCGATCGATGTCGGTCGCGAGCTCTTAAAGTGACTCGTTGACCTCCTGCCTGCGATTTTTCAACTGAAGAACACGGAGTTGCTTCAAATGTTCCTCCCCAAATCTGAGTTCCAGGGCAGCGACGAGACAGGAATATTTTAAACGGCTCTCTTCCGACAAAGTTTGTAAGATATCAGCAGCTGCATCCCTCAATGATGCCGCAAGCGCGCGTGCTTTCTCCCTTTCGCTCCAGCCGTTCACACTTGAAACCATTTTGAACTGGGTTCTGTATACTCCCCAGCTAGTCTTTCCGTCAAACGCGCCTGGTTTAATTCGGGTCGGCCTACTCAAAGCTTCGCTCATCACCCCAGGTAACTTAAATTCCGACGAACTTATTTTTGCCTCACAATGTTGTACCCTTTTCTCAATATCCCTATAAAATTTAGTTTGTTTTAACTTAGTACCATTAAATTCCCCAGAACGTTTTTCCTTTACATTTCTACATTGAGTCTCGCACAAGTTACGAACGCTCTCTAAATTTTGGGTACATTGTTCTATTTGGTCTACGCATTTTGCCTGCCCAATTGCCAACTGATCGATACGCAAGTTGGTATCTTCTATTATTTTATCAAATTTTTCCTCATACACCCCAATTCTAGCTATCAGCTGATTTATGCTGCCCGTCTGCTGCTCAATCCTTTCTTTCTGCTGTTGTAAGCTTTGCTCAAAACTTTCTTGTTGTTGTTTGAGCTGCTGCTCACAACTTTCTTTGGAAGTTTTCAGTCCATTTCTGAGTTCATCTTTCAGTTCATCTAATATTTTTTTAATCCTTTCCCTTTTTGAAACTTTGAGCTCAACTTATTAAGCAAGTTGCAAAAGTTGGCATAAATACTGTGTTCCGGTTGTCATGTGTTTCTGAGGTATATGATACGTATCCCACAGCTTATCACCACTCTTGTTGCGACTTTTGGGCCTTAGATGTCAGGATGCCCAATTAATTCCGGACTGCGATTCGTATCACTGGATCCGCCAATACCTCATTAGCCAATAACCTGACACAGTACACCAATAAACCAATGGAGGCACAGTATAACAATTAAAACAGGGATTTATTAGATATGCGCATAAATTACATCCGACTGCTTAATAAATAATGAAAGTTATAATTTCCGGCCTACTTTGGCCCTCCTCGGTGTTTCAGAAAATATGTCGTAACGGAAAGTCTGTTCGTTCACAATGGGCTGCAAATAAAATACTGGTTAAAAAGTACTTACATAGGTCCTTGATTATCCACAGTATGGATGACACAAAAAAACGCAACACTCACGCGGGTAGTTTGATCTCAACTTCCATCGGCGCTCCTTCTTTGCTGTGGCAAAAACGATGTCGTTCCCCGGTCACTGGAGGTACGTAATCAGACACACACACTAAAGTTCTCTCTCCGCTTTCTTAACGAAGAGGCTCTGCAGGGGGAAGGGGGGGTCCTCCGTGGTTCTTGGTGCTAGGCGTTTCTCCTCTGTCTCTCTCTCGGGATAAGCGAGGATATTCCGTAATTATATCTCCGTCTGCATTTCACCAGAAATGGCTCCTTCCGACAGTTATCGATAGTCAGGCGAGGTGAAGAAAGTTTTCCGGTAAAGTTCGTGCTCGTTATTCATCAGCTTATGCTTTTAGCTGAATTCCCTCCTTATGCTTAGGATTGCAAGAGCACGCAGACGGACGGCAAGCAATTGTTCTAACACGAGGAAAAATCGAGGCCCAGTTCTCTCGGCTATCAAACGGCATCTGTGACTCTCAACAATCTCCTGATTCCAAAACGTTGGAAAGCGGTGAATTCTATTACTTGAAACCGCGACATATTTATTATAAACCGCTCTTCAAATCCAAGAGTTTTCCCATTGTTTCGCGCGCGGCACAGACAAAAGCTTCAAACGCTTTTGCCGTCCAAACACTTTTGAATCATAGGAAATAGCTTTTAAACTCTGACCCGTCCCATTTCTGCTCATGGGCTCCTTGTTCTCGTGGCAAACACCTGCACCTCGCCACTTGAATTCCAAGTGCCAGCAGATCTTTTGTTAATATACCGCCCCTCGCAAGTGTTTAAATTATAACTATCTGTTAATTAAAACCCCCAATCAAGTTTCAATTACCGTTAATCAACCACGCCTCTCGCCAATTAATTATGCGAGGGGGGGGTCGTCACAATATATACATAATATAATGAAAAACATCATTCGTTTATTTTGTAATTTAATTTTTTTTTTATTAAATAATGAATGAAAGGCCCGATGTCTTCAATAACTGGTAGTGGCTCCAGATCTTAGGAAGATATTCAGATGCACTTTAGACTTCGGCCCCTGTCGTCTACTTCAACCAACGCGCAAATGGAATCACGGGAAATGACACGTGTAGTAATAGATGGCACTGCAGCTGAGTCGGAGTTGTTTGCTCCTTCGCTGCGTGCTTTTCGTAATCGGTGTGTGGCTTGTGCTGGAGGAGTGTTAAGAACGCGAAATATGCGGTCTGAGTTATTTTTTAAAGGAAGGGGTTCATTTGGTAAAATGGCTGTCCCTTAAAAGGGCCTTCATGGAATGTGAGTAGTTGAGGTGTTGTTAAATATTTATAACGACGGAAAATAATTGTTTCCTCCTCATTGAGAAAAACCTGACAATACCAACACTTACCCTTTTCCCCTGCTACCAGTCTAGGAGTGACGTCATCGACCCCTCTTTCAGTTATAACACTGGCTATATATCCATGGAACTCCGCCCTGTTGCCTCTGTGATAAATACTTGTCAGTGTGTTTTGAGTCCCAGGGGCCACGCCTCTCTGTGTGTGACGACGTATATAGCCTAACACCCTTGCATATAAATTATCTTCTGTTTTCTCAATTACACGTGCAGCCCTCTTTACAATACGGTGTTTTACTTAGTTTTGGGTGGTCCACCATTACTTATTCCCATTGTTCTTCCCGTGGTATTGTTTGCGGCCTTTGTCTGTTGCTTTTTTCCTTGCAATTTAAAGGAGCAATCTGATAAAAGACACTTACACATTACCTCTGCTATCTCCCAAGTTCCACTGGATGCAACGCAGACAAAGGCAGAGAAGCGATCCCTCAGTGGCGTGATCCCTACTGTTCTCCCTGCTGTTTTTTGATTATTTTTATTTTGTGATTGATTATGCAAATTATTTCCCGGATATACGTAATACCTTCTCAGCATCCCCTTGTGATTCCGTTATTAGGGGCCGAGATATTCACTTGTACAAAAGTGGAAATCTAAAAAAGGCTGTTTGGTCCGTGGGCTGTTTGTACATGATGCTAACAGTAAAATGTAGTAGTGTCACTAAGCGGTCGTTCGGTTGGCAATGTCAACTTATGGTTGCACTTGTGCTTGGGCCTACCTGCCGGACGTACTGCATTGACTTCTAAGCAGATTTTTTATGTATTGTAACTTCGTCGAAAAAGCGCTTCCAATTCCACTTCGCGACTGATAGAGGTACAACGCACGCTGAAAAAAACACAAGCCACCTATCACTTAGAACAACGGGAACATAACTATGTACAGTAGCTTCGCGTATCACGCTCATTCCTTTCTCCCTCTCCCCCTCTTAAATTCCTATCCCTCATAACAGGGCTAACAGAACTAAGTACACGGGCCTAACGGCTTACGCACTGAGCAAAGAGCAATTACGTAACAAAAACAGCGCGGGAGCAAACACCGAGTACAAGCAAGCAGCTGCAGCGCCACCTATCCTTAAACGTGTCATTTCCCATGATTCCATCCGCGCATTAGTTAAGGCAGACGTCAGGAGCCGAAGTCTAAACTTAAATACAATATTAAGAAGTTTAACAAATCATACTGAACTCTAATCGTAGCATTAGTTTAAGTAATGTAGACTTTGAATTTAATTGTGGTCATATTGAAAGGTAAATCCACAAAAGTCCACATCTATGATAATGTCTTTGAGAAACAACTGAACTCGTAACTCCGGCCAGGAATTCAGCTCTCACAAAGGCTTCCAATTCGTAAAATAAACGATCCAGCTTTCAGAGTTAGAAACAATTTCATTTTGGTCTTGGTCATTCAAGTTTCAAGGTCCGCAGTACAAACAGAAATTTTAAATCACTAACAATATTGTGCCCCCCAGATTCAGTTTGCTCTGTGTAGGCAAGTCTTGCTTAACTAGACTTCGGCAGTTGAAATTTCGATTCACCTGTGTAGACAAGTCCTGCTTAACTAGACTTCGGCAGTTGAAATTTCGATTCAGCTATCACCAACAACACTTAAAGGTTAGAATTATATTAACCCAACCAAATTTTGTTTTAACTAAATGCAGGAAATTGGTATTTCACATATGGTCTGCAGTTTTAAAGTTTCGCGATCAACACCACTGAGATAGCAGTTTTAAGCCATTAGTAATCATTAGCCGTCCAAATTCAATACGCTGTGATGATAAAAGTTTGTTTTTCTTTTTTATTTCGGTTTTACAAAGTCTTCCTTGCTTTATGTTTCAGTTAAGAACAGTCATAGCAGTAGTTTCATATTCTGAATAAACTCCACTCTTACGGAATTTGTTCTTAAAGTGTGCAATACTTTCCCGAACCGAAAACCTGTTGAATTTGCTGTAGTTTTGCCTATCCCAGTTTCACGTTGTTCAGATTCGAAGAGCGTTTTCAAATTCTAAGCAGTTATACCCATCGAGATTCTGTATTTAGTGTGAAATAACAAACGTCTCTCTTCTACCATTGTGAACCTTCAGCCTTAGGTTTCCTACGTTATAATCACCAATAGAAAGACAATTATCATGAGGATTTCTTCCTCAGAGCTATTGATTTCAATTTTTATTTTTTGAGTACCACAGCTTCTATTTGTATTATGCGAGGATGTCAGTATTATTTACTTATTAATTTCGGCATTTCGGGCAAGGCCACCATGCCTGTTGCTTCCGGCATTTTATGCCTTATACCTAGCTACAAGAAAACTTTTCATGACTGTTTCAAAAAGGGTATTTAAGGATCTATTTTTTTATTCCCAAAATTTATGTACACTGTCTGTGACATTTTCACGAAATTTCTAGAATTACAAATACATTTAAATGTATAATACAAAATTAAAAATGTTATTAATATTTTTTCATAATTATTGTTAAACGTTGTTTCAAATTTTTCGACAAGCATGTTCGTCTACACCAAGAAATAAGAATGTGTTTGAAACCAGCAGTGTACACCACTTCTAGAACATTGTTTGCTGTGAAGAGTAAAACAATATAGTTAAATGTCAAAGATATATACGAACTTCTTTTTTAATATATTACTATTTGTTATATTTTTAGACAAACTGAGTATTTCAAATTGCAAAACCGTTAAAATAATCGGCTATAAATTACGCATTGAAAAGGTGTAATTTATTTATTCAAATAATTTTTTCCCATCATTCAGTCGGTTGGTAGACGCAACTTGAAAAATTCTCAGTGTCCTCTACACATTTCTTTAATGTTCTGAATTTCATAATGTTTCGAAATCAAGTTCAAAAATTTAAAACATTTGCTTAACTAATTTGGGACATTTAAAAGCTAATGAATTCAGAATCTCGAAGAAACTGCTTTACAATATTTAAAAAAATGTGTAGTTTTAGTTTTAAAAATGAGGATTTACATTATTGCAAGTGAATTATTTTAGTTAGAATGTGGATCGTTAGTTTCCTTCTGACACTTCGACAAATTCCAAAAATACTGAAAATTTTAAATTCCAGCGCTCAAGGAAGAACAGCTTTGGGATTTTCATATGCACTATTAGAATGTTGTAAAGTATACTCCTCTTTCTTTTGAAACATCTGTGTGTTTTTGCGAAAAGTGATATGCAGAGATTCTCTACAGTCTTGTAAACGAAGACACAGACAAAAGAAATTATTAATGAGAGACAACCAGTTTAACAGCAGTATATATGGCACCATGATCAAAGAAAGTACCCTAAATGACAATCGCTGGACGTATTGTTAGTATATATATACATAGTCGAGTCACATTATTTTGACCACCAGCTAATATCCAGAGTAACCGACGTGCAAAGCGCGGACAACAGCTAACTGGCATGGGAGTGACTCAATAAAGTGCTGGAAGGTTTTTACAGGTATGTAGAGCCATGCTGACGGTATTACATCTGACATCCGCGGAAGGGTGAATGGTGGAGGATCCATAGAGCGAACAACACGATTGAGGTGGTCCCACAGATGCTCAAATGGGTTTAAATCTGGGGAATTAGGGGCAGAGAAGTACTTTGAAGTCTTCATGGTGCTCTTCCAACCACTCTCTGACATTTCTTCTTATGTGACACGTCATATTGTCATGCTGGAAGACCCCATCCGCCCCAGGGTAGACAATCAGCATGATTGGGTGTACGTTGTCTGCAAGGATGGATTCATAACGAATTCTGACCATTGGGCCTTCCACAAGTATGAGTAGATCCACAGAATGCCACGAAAACATTAACCAGACCATAACGCTGCCCCTCCAGCTTGAGTTCATCCAGAAATGGATGAAGAGTGTTTATTCTCCCATGTTTCTCGCCTTATACGCCAACGTCCTTCCTTTCAATGAAGCAGAAAATGTGACTCATCGAAGAAGGCAATTCTTTGCCAATCAGTGGAAGACCAATTCCGATACTGCCGTGCAAATGTAAGCCTTTTCTGTCAATTCACCTTTGTTAGCATAGGTGCAGTGCCTATCCGTCTGCATCGGAACCCCATACGCCCCAGAGTTCGCTGAACTGTCATTTTAGAAACAATTCCGTAGACCCCTGGCTCATTCGGCTAATGAGTTGTTCCACTTTAGCATTTCGATCGGCCTTCACGCACCTTCGTAGCCGGCGTTCACCTCTTACATCAATGGCACGTGGTGCTCCGCAGTTTCCACTTCGCTATTTTAATGGTGTCATTTTTCTAATCACGATGCACATTGATAACTGCAACACGCAAACAGTTCACAAAATGCGCTGTTTCAGAAATAATGCCACCCTTGTCCCGAAAACCGATAATCATCCCTTTTTGTAAATCTGATAAATCGCTGCTTTTATCCATTAAAGCAAAGAGGGATATGTTTCAGAATGCTTACAGCACACCTTATATACCCTCAAAGCCATCTCACGACCGGTGCCTTCTTATATTGGCTACGCGCTGTTGAGGTCAAAAGTAGGAGGCGGCAACAATAATAGGACTCCACTGTGTATTATGTAACATTAAAAAAATTCGCATATGTTCTTATACTTTTGGTCTATTTTTTAAACACATAAGCAGAGGAACAGCTTTAGGATATTGCATTGCTTTATATACTTTGTAAAATATAGCTGATGCTTAAATGGTATGTGACGCTGTTAAAATATCTCTAGTTCGAAAGGGCCTCCAAAATCTTTTACTACTTTCGAATTTTGATCTGCAGTATTAGGAAAGGAAACACATATGTCATAACGTTCTACATCCACGCTCTTATCAAATTTCAGCCCCTTGAACCTCATTGCACTGCTTTTCTCTGGATTTCGTCCTCTTTGCGGTTGCAAGCTGTTGTGTTGAAGGTGCGGCTTCTCTCACACGATTTATTGATTCCAGTTCATTTTTTCTTCAAATGGTATGTCCTATGTCTCCATTTTTCCTGATTCTATTCCCTTTTTTCCCTCTAAAGTTTCAATGTCATTTATTGTCGGATTTCTCAACACCACTGTTTGAAGAACTTTTTCAGCTGAATGATTGACGAAGACAGTTAATTTCATCTGTTTAGATTTTTCTGGTCATTAGCAATGCCAGCATACTTCATTTTAACTAGAATTTATAATTAATAATAGGAAGAAAAAGCTATCATTTGCTAAACAACAAAATATCTAGAGCATACAATACGAAAATAATGAGCAGAACATTTGCAGGGGCTAAAACATAAGTTGCGAAATGACTTCAGTACGTTAACACAAAGTTGCAAGGATCCGTTCCGCAAATTGATAGTTATGCACTCTACAGTGCAAAATTCATCGACCCACACACAGTGCACAAATTATTATGAACTAGAGTTACGATTTCAAATTACCAACTTTGTTAAAACCAATATGCAATGGTATGGAGTCACTAGATAAGTCACATGATATATCATTAATTTTACCTTTCACCAACTTGCTTTCCGTATTTCGTAAGGGCTTTTATCAAGCAAGAAATTAATTTTCAGCTCTACTACAAGGCAATGTTGAACACACATGGGACAATCACATAGACATAAAGTTCCTATTGTTTAATGCTGATGAATCTTATTACTACCAATGAATCACCTGCCTTCCCTGCGATTTTGTAATATGACGAAAGCATTTTGTGAGGTAACGTGATGTTTAACGTTCCACTAGAAAAATCAATACATTTGAAATAAGCACAGAGAACATGATAAAGGTACCGGAGTGTCAGTTACGAGATCAACTAGATGAGCTTCAAAAAGCTTTGGCGACTCATTTAACGCCTAGGCACTGAGAGAACAGCTCATTTGTCTTGTTACATTTATCCCCATTTGTCACTCTCCCTAAAGCATTCTAGGAGCCAAACACCGCTTTCAAAAATGTTCCTTTCCAAGATGCTTTATAGAGGCATGGCTTGACAAGGTGTGCAGTCACCTCTTATCCGTGAACACTCCTTACGTGCTCAATGTTAAGAGGGTGACTTTCAATCAAGTACCTTTGTTATCATATCAGTGAGAATACCTCTGACTCCTACAATCTGTCAATCGGAAACAAAAAACAAATATCTTCAATCCCTAATAGACGATGCTCCAGTATCGAAGTGATACATGACTTCCGACAGCTGACAGACGAAGAGGTACAGAAATTCGGAAAACGGGAAAATATCACTTGAATTTACCGGCAAGCGTAGTGCTGTACCACATTAAATTAGCAGACCAAATCTCAAAGTGTCAAATCTACGGTAAAATATATGACTTTTCGGATTGAAGGTTTAAAGATCACCGTGAGCAACTCAGTGGTCTGTAAGCAGTCGCTTCTCCCTAATTTAGGGCCAGCGGTTCCAGAGAAGGGAGAAAGCCAGAGCTATGAGACAAACACAAGATTCTTGTCTTAACGCAATTCGAACCCGGACACTTTTCGAACGAGTGAACATATGCCAGCGCTTAGACCACTGCGCCACCTGAGCGACAAAATATTTGGATTTGAGGGTCACAATTGTACGGAATAATTATTGATTCTCAGGAAATACGGCATAGCCACGTGACAAAACTGAAGGATGCAGGGGCAAGCACTTTTTCAGATTACACGCTAGTCATTTTAATGGAATTAAAAGTTCAGAATTTTGATTTACATTCTTTTTTGTACACCTTGTGCTGAAGCAACAACTTGTATACAAAGCTATTGACTTGAAACAGCAACATTTCAGTACAAAACTTAGGCGCGAGATCTTAAGTTCTAGTGACCGTATTGACCTGGTGCGCTGGATTAGTCTCAAGGTTTATTTAGTTGGTGCCCGTTGTTTAAAAGAAAAAAACAGAGGCTGTCATGTCGCTTAAAAAATGCAAAGAATTTTAATATACACGGAAAGCTGCCAAAAATTCAACAAACAGAAATTTATGGTCTATTTTCTAACAGTATAAATATCATAGACTAACGAAAATGTCGTTAATTGAGGACGTCTACTTGTATAGTTTCGTTGTCGGTATTTATTTCAAAACATAAATTATTTGAATCTAGTTTGAAGAACTTTTAGGTAGATGATTTGTAGCTTTTGTTCCTAACAAAGAGCTTGATTGCTTCCTTATTCTAAATAGATTAGTTCTGCTGACACGAAATGCAAATTTTATAAGCTAAATGTGCTATACGTTGGTTCAACCCATTCTAAGTCTCTTTTTGGAGATTATATAACATTGTGTACTCAATATAATTCCGTGCATAATCAATACCATCAGTAATAGATTAGTTCTGCTGACACGAAATGCAAATTTTATAAGCTAAATGTGCTATACGTTGGTTCAACCCATTCTAAGTCTCTTTTTGGAAATTATATAACATTGTGTACTCAATATAATTCCGTGCATAATCAATACCATCAGTAATGTCAATTCGAAACCAAAAGTCAAGCAATAAATATATCTGAAGGAAGTAATAGAAATAAAGAGAGCAAGAAATGCTGCAAATGTGTTCTTTTCGGGATGCGCAAACACTGTTCGTGCTGCTGCGAAAATCATATATTTTTTTGTGAATGGCGGTTCCAAGTGCACAGTATTTCATGATGCTTTTCATGTATGTTCTTCTGGCAGTGGCTAGTACTTTAGAAATGAATAGTAAATTATTGAAAAGTTATTCTTGATGATGAATTTCGTATATTGGGTTCACTAATGAAATGATGATTTTATTATTCTACAAAATAGAAAACATCACTTTAAATTGTGGTTTGACGCAGAAGTGTAAATGGGTGAATATTTTCCTTCAGAGAACGCAGTAATTAATGTGAGCACCAACTGATGGAAATAGGGACACAAAAATAAAAAAACCAGTCAAAATACATGCACATCGAAATTGTTGAGTATCAATGTCATTGTAGTCTAACTCCACAAAGTGTTGGAATAATATCTTTTGTGACAACCATTAACAGTAGACTTCATGATATCCACCTGGAAACAAACAACTTCGCGTAAGGTAGCTTCTTTTAATTCTGCTATAGTGGGAGAAAACAATCAAACCGCATTGTACAGACACTCAGTATATCAAGACCACACATAACGCAACACCTTATGACTTAACACAATTCTCTATATAAAATGTACCTTAATTATTTGATGCACAGCTACACAATTGCCCAAATGCAAATTTATATTAATGCACAAACCAGATATTCCCAATCAAAATGTACTAACAAATTTTGAAGATGTGGATTTGCTTTTTGGTGTAAATACGAAATCGATGGTAAGTCAGATAATATCATACAACTTGCAGATTTTGTCGTCCTGTGTACGGATTCTCCCGTCTACTGGATAGCGCCCGAGAATTATAACCGCAACACCCCCCAGAACAACGAAGTTTCGAGTTTTCCACTTATTCGAATACAACCATCATTTGAATATTACCTGAATTTTTCGGAAATCCTCTGACTTAATGTCTATTTCATATTTACACCAAAAAACGAATTTACATCTTCAAAATTTGTATTGTCTGATGTAATCCCGTATTCCATTTAAAACGTGCTTGTTATACTTCACTGCAAACCGTGTGAGAATTTTCTTTCCCTTTTTTAAGAAAGTGATTCAGCTGTGGAAAACCTTAATGTTAAAGACACTCAGTCAAAGATGCGAATTGCCTTTTAACATTACAACGTGTAGCAGGTTTTATTTTTGAAAGAATACTGTCACTTCTCTGTGTAGAGATTTCAAATAGAGTTTCGTATTTCCTGAGCGGTACATTCAGCTACCTCTTTTGCATGATTCTTTTAAGCACAAATGGCTGATACAGAGATAGCACACGAAATCGTACATCATGATGTGCACAACGATTTTTCTTTACACCTCTGTGCCATGTCATTTGCCTATATTCCATGAATGTACATGTTAACCCCCAGATGCAACGTAATATGAGCATTGTGAATTTCGAGCAAATATAAGAAATACAGGCGATCACCAGTAACCTTAGACAGAGACCATATTACACAATATAAGCAGGCAAAAAAGGCCAAAGCTTGTACGGTAAATTAGAGACAAAGCCATGCCTTATCCAGGATTAGAATCCAGACACATCTCGGAGGAATAGTCGGAGGTCAACGTTTACAACACTGCACGTCCGTAGCGGCACAGAGTGGTTACAGCAAACAAGTTAAACCCAAAACAAGTTAGTAAAATCATGCAATGCATTGATTATGATACGCTTTCAAACATACCAGAAGTTATTACTTAAGTTATGAGGATAATGGCTGTGGAATAAATCTCGCTCCTGTGTCCTGACCTTTGACCCCATGTCGAAGATATTCAACAGAACCAGTTCAGTATACCTCAAGAATAACATACGAAAGTTTTGTCGCAGTAGAAGCAGTTCTACGCAAGTTATGAGAATAATGGCTGTGGAATAAATCTTGCTTTTTTGCAATGCACTTTGACCCATTTCGTTGATATTCTACAGAACCAGTTCACTATTCCTCCGGAACAACATGATAACGTTTTGTCGCAGTCGAAACATTGTTAGGTAAGTTATGATGCACAAGGGCATGGAATGGATCCCACTCCAGTGTTCTGACCTTTGACCACATTTCGCCCATTTTCAATAGGGTTCGTCCCCAGTGGCTCCCTACTACATACTAAAATTTCATCGAAATCGAACCATTTTTACGCAAGTTATGACGTATAAGGGCAATGGAACAAATCCCGCTCTTATGTCCTGCCTGACCTTTGACCCCATTTTCCCCATTTTCAATAGGGTTCGTCCCCAGTGGCTCCCTACCACATACTAAAATTGCATCGAAATCGAACCGTATTTACGCATGTTATGACGCATAAAGGCAATGGAATGGATTCCACTTTTATGCCCTGACCTTTGACCCCATTCCGCCTATTTGCGTAAAAATGGTTCGATTTCGATGAAATTTGTTACTTGTCTTTTTTAGTATGTGTGCTTTCGGTCATCTGTGTTGTGCAAAAATATACATGTGTATGTTAGATCTTTTTGAGGCTCTTGTGTCAATCATTGTCAACTGCTGAGTTCTTTCGTATCTCCTTTGGATTAATGTGCTATTGCCAACTAATATATCAACCTCAACACACGGCACCCAAGAACCGTCGATCAAAAATTGAATGGCAGGTAAGAAGTCTTTTGTCTTCAATACTGTGCATTCCTGATTGATTTGATCGGCGACAAGTAACATATGGCATCCCTGCCGGGACTTTGAGTTGAGGTATTTTTAACATATAGCACAGAATTCGTAACCGAGAGAATTCTTCCGTTTGTTGACATTCTGATATATTGTTTCGAACGAAAAGATGGCCGAAGAAATTAGAACTAGATTGAGACAGAAACGTGGCGTGATGAGAACTTCCGTTACCAAAATTATTAAGCGATTGGAAGCGGAACTTAAACTAACTGATGTGGATATAGATAATCTTTTAGAACCTTTAGAACATCTTAATGAAAAATCAACAGAACTAAAATTAATTGATTCCGAACTGGAAAATGTTTTAGACCCAGGGGACTTGCAGTCTGAGTTAGAAAGTGCTGAAGAATATCGTGAGAAAATAACTACATGGAGATATAGAGCGTCCAAACGAGTTCATATATTAAGGCAAAATGTTGTGAATAACGGCGTGTCTCTTGGTCAGAGCCCCGAGCTACATGAATCGAAAATAGAACGAGTGAGGGACTCTGTGACTATAAAATTGCCGAAGCTATCTATTTCCAAGTTTTACGGGGATGTGAGTCAATGGCTTACATTTTGGAATTCTTTTGAATCGGCAATTCATATAAACGATTCTTTAAACAAATTAGATAAATTTAATTATCTTAAAGCTCACTTAGGAGGAACGGCTATAAACGCTGTACAAGGATTTGCGATCACGCCGGAAAATTACGACATTGCTGTAAACATGTTAGAAGAGCGATTTGGGAGAAAAGATTTGCTAATAAATGCACATATGAGTAACTTGCTTGATCTTTCCGCTCTCAAGAACTCCAGTGATATCGGAACATTTCGAAAGTTGTTTGATAATGTTCGAACGCAAATGAGAAGTTTAAAGTCGCTGGGAGTTTTGTCAGACACCTATGGAAATCTTATGTGTCCGATGCTGTTGAAAGTGCTCCCCCCTGATTTGATCTTATAATTCAACAAACAAAGTATCAATGCCAGTTATGACATCAAAGATTTGACTGAATTTTTGAGGAAGGAATTGACCTCTAGGGAGCGTACTTCTGCTACTGTTTTGGTCACCAGAGACTGGCACAACAGCTTTGCAGCCACCTTTGCTCCTCGGTCAGGTGACTGGGGCCAGATGTTCTCACGCGACTCGAGAGAAAAGGGAAAGACACCGACAGCAGCTGAGCCATTTAGCACTGAACTGAAAGAAAAGAAAAAACTCGTTTGTGTTTTTGTGATAAGCCGCACGCAAACCCTGAGTGCAAAGATACGCGAAATATGTCTCTGGAGGAAAGAAAATTTATTCTGTTAAATAGGGGATGCTGTTTTAGGTGTCTTAAACCAGGACACGTTTCACGTTCTTGTAAGGTAAAAATTACCTGCTCACACTGTGGTAATAGACATTTATCTATTATGTGTTTTCATAAACACGAAGAGAAAGATAATAAACCAGAAAATAATAAAGAAAATGATAGAGCTCTGGAAGCCAGTGTTTTGGCTAACAATTCCTGTTCCAAGGAGGTGTATTCACAGACTTTTATAGTTTGTATTAAGGAGAATGATATCAGTCTTTATGTTCGAGGGATTATTGATACAGGTAGCTCGAGATCATATGTAAGTGAATTTGTCGCCAAAGCACTAAAGTTGAAATGCAAAGGTGAAGAAAAAGTCGTTCACGGACTTTTTGGAGGAATAGAAAAAAGTGAAAAGCACAAAAGATATTCGTGTCAATTAAGCAATACTGACGGCGATAATATTTGCGAATTAGAGGTGATGGATCAAAAAAGAATCTGTGCTTTCATTCCGAAGTTAGAGGACTCTAAATTCATAAAAGAACTGACAAATCGTGGAGTTTTCATTAGCGATATTTCCATAAATGAACATGACTGTCTGTGTGAGAAAGATCCGCAGGAAATTCATTTTCTGATAGGAGCTGACTTCGCAGGAAAGTTATTTACAGGTGAAATTGAGCACCTTTCCAATGGATTGGTGGCAGTAAACACGCGTCTGGGATGGACGTTTATGGGAAAAACAGAAGAAAAGGAAGCCAGTAAATCTAATGTCCTTATCTCTCTCCACGTTGGCGAATTAAACCTTTCTTATTTGTAGAGACTTGATACTTTGGGGATATTCTCGATCCAGGCGAAAAGATCGCGAGAAAGGAGCTCGAAGACGCTGCGAAAGATCGTTTTATTCGTAATGTTTCTAGGGACGAGGAAGGAAGATATATGGATTGTTTGCCATGGATTGAAGATCACCCTCCTCTGTCGGACTGCAGGGAGAGAGCAGTTAAAAGATTGAAGAGCTGTGTTAAATCCTTAGAAAGGACTGAGAAGTTAGATGCTTATCAAGATGGTTTCCGGGAGTGGCTGAAGGAGGGCATTATAGAAGAAGTTAAATCTCCTGAGGAGAATGTGAAAACTGAGCATTTTTTACCTCATCATCCTGTTTTCAAGGAGAACTCAACGACCAAAGTGAGACCTGTTTTTGATGGCTCGGCGAGAGGGAAGAATTATCCCTCCATTAATGATTGTGTGGAAAAGGGACCGAATGTTGTAGAACTTATACCCTCGATTATAAACAGATTTCGGATGGGAAAAATTGGGGTAACTGCAGACATAAAGAAAGCTTTCTTACAGATTGGACTTCGGGAGCATTATAGACCATTTTTGAGGTTCCTGTGGTGGGAGAACGGTAAGGAAGAAAATCTTAAAACCTTCCAGCACCGAAGAGTTGTTTTCGGAATTTCTGCGAGCCGTTTCCTACTGGGAGCAACAATGGAATTTCACCTGAAGAACCCGCCGGATCATCTGCAGGAAAAGGCGAAAAAGTTCCTGAGGTCGTTTTATGTTGACAATTGTGTTTCTATTGTGAATATCCGAGAGGAGCTTGAAAAGTTCATTTTTGAGTCACGAAGTATCCTCAGTGCAGCCAAGTTTGATTTGCGAGGGTCAGAGCATGCTCCTGCGTCGTCAGAAGATGAAGATGGAGATGCAAGGAAGGTCCTAGTACTGGGATTAAGTTGGACACTGAGTTCAGATGAGTTGTCTATTGATATGAAGGGGCTCTCTAGCGATGAAAAGTCCCCATTGACAAAAGGAGAGATCCTCTCAGTCGTCCATCGAGTATTCGACCCCATTGGATTCACGTGCCCAGTCACACTGGGCCCAAGGTTTTGCTGCAAGAATGTTGGAAGAAGGGGATCACTTGGGACTCTAAGCTACCTCCGACTATTTCTAGAAAATTTGAACGTTGGAAGACGCAATTGGAAGGCTTGAGGGGTGTGTTGATTCCACGATGCATACTAAAGGATGCTTCAGCCAATTCGGAGGTATCTCTACAAGTGTTCTGTGATGCAAGCAAGATAGCATTTACTACTTGTATTTTTGTCCAATGTCAAAATGATCGGTCCACGACGTGTCAGCTAATACAAGCACGGTGTAGAGTCGCCCCTTTGAAATTACCTTCCATACCCAGGATGGAACTCTTGGCCTGCACTATTGGAACTAGGTTAGGAGAAACAACAAAATCAGACTTGGGGCTGAAGAACGTGTCTACGTACTATTGATCTGATTCTGTGAATGTGTTATACTGGATAAAAAGAAATGAAAATTGGGCAACCTTCGTTTACAATCGTGTTCAGGAAATTCGGCCGCTAACAGACCCAGAAGACTGAAGGCACATTGTCGGGTCTCTGAATCCTGCGGATCTCCCTTCGAGAGGATGTACAGTGAAAGAGTTGAAAAATTCTCGTTGGTGGGAAGGTCTGGAGTGGCTAAGATTACCATGTGATGAATGGCCAGCCTCAGAAGCGCTTCCAAACTTGGAGGTTGCGAATTCAGAAAGGCGAAAAACTATTGTGTCTGCTACTAACAAAGAAATTGAGAAGGTTTTTGAACATTCTACGAAGATCTCCTCGTATAGCAGAATAATAAGAGTCATGGCGTAGATTTTTCCTTTTTACAGGAATGCAAAGTCCAAACGAACTGAAAGATGTTTCGGTGAGTTAAGTGTACAGCAAGTCGAAAAGGCCGAAATGGTAGTGTTGAAAGAAGTACAAAGACAGAGTTTTGGCGAAAATAGAGAAACTTCTTTGAAAACCTTTATCGACGTAGAAGGCCTGCTCAAAGAGATAGTAGTCCTCGACCTGGATTTGATTGACACCGAAAGACTAAACAAGCGATTTACCTTTAGGCAGAGGATTCGGCAGGATCTCAGAAAACGCTTTAGAGTCGAATATCTGGGACATCTCAGAGAATTTTCAAAGGCTCAAAGGAGATCTAACATTGCAGAAGGGGACGTGGTCTTAGTGGGTGACGACAAGACTAAGAGACTCAATTGGCTTTTGGCCAAGGTGCAAAAACTTATTCCGGGCAAGGCCGGTGAAGTCCGGGTTGCGGAAGTTTAGACAAAAACAGGATCCTTATTGCGACCAGTGAAGAGACTTTATCCTCTTGAGATTCGAGAGAGCGAGCGCTCGACCCTTCAAGTCCCTGAGCCTCCTGCAGTATCGAGAGACGTCGAAAGGGGACCTACTTCCAGAGACATTTTAATTGACCCAATGTTGTCAGAAAAGCAAGAAAAAGCGACGGGTGGTGGAGATGTGCGATCCCGTTATGAACGGATCTTGAAGCCAGTGCGACGAATGAACTTATAACGTTTTGTGTGTTTGAGTTTCGTGACTTGATCCCGAAGCTCAAAGGTGGGAGGATGTCGGAAGAGTAACAGCTCCCGAAGAGTAAAATAAATAAATTCCGAGCAGCTGTGAAAACTGTTTCTGATAGAGGGCGCTGTCGTTCCGTGGGAAGCGAGAGGAGAGGAAAAATCGTGTGATTTGAACTCGGAAGGTAGAACTCGTGTGTTTTGAACACGATGAAACTAAAGAGGATTTAACGCAGGTTTTTATTTGTTACTTGTCTTTTTTAGTATGTGTGCGTTCGGGCATCTGTGTTGTGCAAAAATATACATGTGCATGTTAGATGTTTTTGAGGCTCTTGTGTCAATCATTGTCAACTGCTGAGTTCTTTCGTATCTCCTTTGGATTAATGTGCTGTTGCCAACTAATATATCAACCTCAACACACGGCACCCAAGAACCGTCGATCAAAAATTGAATGGCAGGTAAGAAGTAATTTTTCTTCAATACTGTGCATTCCTGATTGATTTGATCGGCGACAAGTAATAGTTACAGAGTGAATTCTGCTCCTGCAGCTCTTACCATAATTGGCTGTTACTCCTTATCTCGTGTTAAGATTTTGCATGCTGCTATTCGTGATTTTTTCACAGCGTTGTGTATGAGTTCGCCATTACGTCGTCCTCTTGGTGAGTGAGGTTCATTTTCTTTTTGAATTAGGAGAAAATAGTGAACTATGAACGTTACTTAGTAAATTTTTACCTACTTCATCCATTTCAAAGCTGAAAAAAGTGCTGTCTCTTTTCCTTCAAAATTGTAAAATACCATGTTAGATATAAAAGAACAGTGTATTATTGATTATCTGAATTCAAAATTTTACTTATAATTGCAAAAATCGTACAAAAAAATTTCGCATTATTTAACTGAGAAAGCCATAAAAAATACGGCAAAACATCGGGATTAGCGCAGAATCACATATAAAAATTAAAAACGTATAACTCAGGATCCGCTACATAACTCAGGAGAGAAACACTGACCCACACCGTTCTTCTAGGGGATTCTATTGTTAGTTAGTTTACTGTATTCAGATGTAAAAGACCAGGTTCTAAACTGTGATTCCAATCACGATAAAAAATTACTGCTACTTTTGAGTAACAGTCACACTCAGCGCCGTGATCACCAAGTAGCAGTTAAGCTCATCTCTAAGAAATACATTCCTTTGACCTCAACAAAAATGTGAAGGAGTTGACCATTAACTCAAATTTCATAGTGTCAGCTTTCATAAAAAAATATATTTTAGTTAAAAAATTATTCCATATAATTACTGATAATTAAAGGTGTTAAAGTTTTCGGTTCTCACGAAACTCATTTTTGCACAATCATGAAATTTTGTACATTTGTGATCAAACACAGCTTGGTTGCAGCAAACAAGGTTAGCGAAGTAAAAGTGGCAAACTTCTAATTAATCACGTAGCCGTTATACTTTGGACATCCGTGGAGACCGTTAATTGGGAGCTTCACTGTGCCTCTAAGGTGAAAACGTTTCCAAGGGTAAAGTTAGAAATGAAACCGAAAATATTTCTTAAAAAAATGTCACGAATACACTATGATTATTCGCAACTAATGCCCTATAGCAGCAACTGCGCCTTGTCTGCGTTTTATGAGTAACTGAGCTGAACGTGAAAGACTGCCTTCTTAGTATGTCATGAGCCGGAAATTTAAAAATAAGGAACTTTTAGAAATGTGTCAACTGTGTCAATTTTATGTGTTGCTAAGCGAAATATTTTTTTTTATGAGTTTTGGTTTAAAAGGGTCACAAAAAAATGCCACACTATGTAGAAGTTTAGAGACTTTTAACTGTAAGTGCTCTGACATTTCTAGATGTCACAGAAAGTGGTAATAGGATGTCGGTGAATCAAATTCAGTGTAAGAATAATTACACTGCTCGACAATTGCTAAGGACGGATCATAAACGGCTATATAGCGCATAAAATAGTAAGTGTGGTTGGATGCCAAGTGAAATAAAATAATGTCAGAATGCCAGGACATTACAAGAAGGACAATTTATTGTTCTCTGAAATCCAGAAGACTTTGGAACGTGTTCAAGGGACAAACACCCCATTTTGTGCAGAATACGTAAACGTGAAAAAAATGCAATTACCGTCCGCAGGCGTTCCGGCGTAAGATGTCAATACGGGATATGGCCACCATGGAGGGCGATGCAAGATTCCACACGTCGTGTCATGCTTTGCACAACATTATCAAGCAGCTGTTGGGGTAATTTATCCCATTCCTCTGTCAGTGCACGGATGAGGGTGTCCTTGTTTATTGGAGGGCATTGGCGACCAGAAAGACTCCTCCACAAAGCATCCCAGATATTTTCAATGGGATTCAGATCTGGAGAACGTGCTGGCCATACGAGGCGTTGAATATCCTCGCTCTCAAAACACTCCTGGACAGCGACTGTTCGATGACATGTTGCGTTGTCGTCCATGAAAATGAATCCATCACGAACAGCACCACGGAACATGCGAACATGAGGTAGCAGAACATCATTAATGTATCGTTGGCCAGTCATAGTCCCAGTTGGAAGCACATAGAAGGACGTACGGCCATTGACCATGATGCCAGCACATACCATGACACAACATGTCGGATACCGGTCCCTTTCCTGTATGTTTGCTGGACAATATGCAGTACCAATATCACGCCAGATCAGTTGTCGTCGACAATCAGACGATAGACTGTATCTACCCTCATCTGAGAAGAGGACAGCAGACCAGTCGTTATCAGTCCAATTGCGATGTTGATGGCACCATTGCAAACGTGTGGTACGGTGACGTCTGGACAATGGGATGCCCACAACAGGACGGCGGGCTTATAGTCCTCCTTCATGCAAACGTCTGGCGACAGGTTTTCGGGAGATCCGCTTGCCAGTAGCAGCCATAAACTGATTTGCTACCTCACTAGCTGTGGTGCACCGGTGTTATTTTGTTGATAGCACTATGTACCGATCTTCTGCAGGTGTCGTACTGCGAACACTACCTCCCCGTGACGTTTGCTACACTCTCCATTTGTTTGAAATGATTTCCAAAGCCTTGAAACAACACTGTGGCTGACGTCGAACTCCCTGGCAACATCTGTTATTTTTCGCCCTTCTTCAATCTTGCCAATAATACGGCCACGTGTATAATCATCTAGGTGATGTCGGGAAGACATACTGAAAATTGCAAGTTCGTCAATTGATTCTTTCCCTTTCAACTTTGCGTTTGAACAACAACGGTCAATACGAGTCAAATCCTTTATATCTCTTATCAGCGCTATGACGTCACGAACAAGTTCGGCAATCCAAAATTTGCATACGCACATTACGTGTTACTGTATCCCGCACTTCTGCTAATTTCCACATTTTCCTGCTTTCCATTTTATGGTTGCTATCGTTGCTATTGTCATCCGTCCTTAGCAATTGTCCGGCAGTGTATTATATTTAAACGTCATTCTCTAACATTAAGAAAGAAACGAGACAAATATCAATTTTGCAACCCACCGCTTTCTTCAGGAAGCAAAATCCTACAAGGCATACTAACTAAAATGAAAATGTTGTTTACTGAAAATGTCCTGTATTGTCCTGAAACGGTGCTCCCCTGTGTCATGATAACACCGATGCCACACCACGGTAGATCTCATGAACAGTACGCACTGGGACGTTCTTTCTGATATCCTACTACAGTATAATCTTGATTTGGAGCCATCAGACTTCTACCTTTATATCGCCATTCTCTTAATTTTTTTAATATTCAATAAGATAATTTGATATTACCGCCATCAAAAACGAGAAGAACATTTCAATCCAAAAGCAAAAAAAAAATATTCCCGTGGATCACGGGATATTGTCGTAAATGATCTTTGCCTGGCAACTGCCCTATCACACAGCTTTTAATGTTACTATAACAAATCTCTGCAGCTGAGGAAAGGAACCTGTAACTCCTCCAATATATTTTGCAAATTTTTGGCTGCTCAAGAAACTTACACTTCCGAAAGAGTGAAATTGTGAACAAACGTGATCAAAGGCAATAAAATGCAGCAACGTGATTAACCAAAATAGTGCCATGTTTTAGAGGAATATGATTTTCATATGAGAAATGTATTATATCCAGGAATTGGTATAATTAGTTTATGTATAAGTCAGGCGATCGGAAGCGAAAGTAAAGTTATTTTAATTAAACCAGGAGAGTGTTAATATCAAAATTCAAAGAGAAGGTAAATATAAAATAATTTGGAGAAACAAACATTTAATTTCCATTTCTGCGAGATAAAACACTTCCATTTAAGTATATTAACTTTTTCGACACCACCTGTGTTCTGCACATCCACATTGGAATGATTCTACAGAATTGCTGGATGGGCAGTCGAAATCACATCATTACCTTGTGAAGTCTCATCATATTTCAAATACAGCGAAAGAAGCGCCATTAAATCTGATCCAGATGAAGAGACTTACTTTTGAAAGCCTGTAGCCATCAGATTCCTATTTGAATCCAGGATTTATTTGATTTTATTACTACAAACTTCATCTCAGGAACTAATTTCGAAATAATATTTCCTATTTCTTCTTCTTCACAGAGTTTTTATAAAAAGGCCCTTAACAGATTTCATAAAATGATAATTTAAATTTTCACCACAAAATACATCAGATAAAATCTCTCTCCAGTCTCTCAAATCCCTGGTTTTGAATTAGAGATCAATCTCCAAAACAAATTCATGAATATGTCGTTACTATCGATAACGCATCATTTTATTCTTAAAACGATGTTTTTTTATGTAATAATGTAAATTTAAAATGGGATACCTGCTTTTACACCCACGAGTTGAGAGATGAATGCGTTACAGAACGGTTGGTAAATTAATGCAGCATACTACAATTTGTATATTGTTCCGAAATTCCCGTCTGTTTAATAAATATTCATGTGTGATCGCTTAGGGTCTATTGCGAATGGTCAGGAGAAGCTGTACTTCTTTACTGATGCATCTATTTCAAATTCTTCTGTCGAAGTAAAATAAGACAAAACTGAATTCCTGAATGAGCAGAAAAGGTAACGGAATCATAAATTTATTTGTTCACTTCCTGACTTTTGGGTCGTTAATAAGAGTATATACAGTGTCTTTATTTTCACATTTTAGTGCTGGAATTCTTTTCTTAGAAAATAATAAGAGGGAAATTTACCAGATAACCGTCGTCTATTGTAATCATCGACTCATGTGTTCACAAGAACAGCAGAAGCAACGTCTGCTATTTATGTCAAAATTATTATTGGCTATATTTATTAATAGATGCACCTATGTATTACTCTTGGTGACTTAATCAACAACCTATTAGATTAATATTGTTCGTATGTGCACAAAGTTTACGAAATAATCCCTTGAAAGCAAAGCACAATTTCTTTAATTTTATATATTTATTTTCAATTCTATTATTGGCGTTTGATTGAAATAAAAGCATCAATTTTTTCTACTCCCCCCCCCACAATCATGCGTACTGTTTAAAATTTCCCGTGTATGTTTCTTTATTTTCACATTTTATAATTTAAGAGCTGAATGGCTTGCTTTCAGAATTTAACAGGATATCTTCCAATTAGAATTTTTCTTTGAAAATTTAGAATCAGGAAAACGCGAAACAGCTAAAGTTTATCTAACCCATTTTCAAATACGCAAAACTGGCTTTCTGTAACGTAATGTCTCCAAGTATTAAGGGAATTTTTACTGAAATTGCAGTATATTTTTTAACAAAAAACACAAATTTTGTTTTTGTAAATTACATTGCATTTTCTTTTTAATTTCAAGGAACAATTGCAGCAAACTAACTTCTTCCAGATTGTGCAAATAATAATGTACAGCAGTTTCGTTTAATGCCGTGTGTTTAATTAAAATTCTTTCTGTATGAAAAAAGATGGCGCGTAATAGTACAAGAAAGCGGTTTATTTTTTAATTATTTTATGCGTATAAGAGTAACACCGCTGAAACATTTTTTATATTCCTAGGAACATATTTGTGCACATACACTCACGGACAACAACATTTGCGCACCAAGGCAGCATCGGATTGAACTCAAATTTTATGGACGTAATGGCACATGCGAATGATACACATGATGGCGAAAACAGAGCTGTAGGACAATTACAGAGGGATCTGTGGCACGCAGTCCGGTCATTCTCAATAGCGCGTCGCACTGCTCAGTACGGCGATACATGCTGCATTACGGTCCGGCATGAAGGCAAATAGACTCTTATGCCAGACCGTATTGACATCCGGGATTTTTAGCACACGTGTTGGACGGTGTGCTTCAAATCCCGGATAGTGCGGCACGGCGGAAGCTGCCGTTTAAACTGGTCCTACACATGCTCGATAGGGGACATGTCCGAGGAGCGGACATGCCATGGAAGTGTCTGGACATGACGCAGGCAGTCCTGGACAGCCTGAGCTGTGTGCGATGGGGCATTATCATGCTGGTATAGCGCAAAGGGAATCCCGGCCAGTACTGGGAGCACATGGGCCGTAAGATTTCCTTCCCGTACCGCTGGCCCGTAAATGATCCACGTAACTCTAGTAGAGTTGATCGGCTACCGTAGGCTATGATTCCTCAGACAATAATGCCTGCAGTGTGGGAAGTGTGACGCTCGATAGCGAGGTTGGGATTGTGCCGTTGACCCGGACACCTCCACACGTGGACACGACGATGATCTGTCCCCAAAACGAAGCGGTACTCATCGATAAACACTACACATCGCCAGTATGTGGCGTTCCACGTCGCTCTGGCCTGACACCACTGTACACGGATCCGGAGATGTTCCGGTTATAATGGTAGCACACGTATGGGGCGCTGGGATCACATATTCTCTTCCGCGAGGTGTCATAAAATGGTTCATTGGCACACAGGAGCCACTATTTCTGCCTCCATAGTGGTCGTGCCTGGTGGATGATCCATCGATCATCTCTACGTGTGTTCCTCCTGATCCGTCCGAAGCCGCTCCGCCGTGTGGCATTGCCGTCACCTGCGCGCTGCTCAAAACTCAGTTGGACGGTATGGTCAATACGATCCACGTGACGGTCTATACGACGCGCCGACCACAATGCGGTTTTCAGCACGATGATCAGGCCTTTCTCAAGGTCCGTACGTTGCGGAAAATAGGGCGTCTACCTAGCATTCGTATCAATCTGTACTCTTGCTTATGTCGTCCGGTGTTTTTCGCTTCCATGGGGCATCGACTACAAGCCGGTTTGTGAATTCTGTTTCTTTAGATAAAGAGAGCAAAATTTATGTTACTCAGTCTGTGTCTGTCAAAAAGAATAAAACATTTATGGTTCCTTTTTTTATTTCTCACAAATTATTTGGTCAATTGTTAATGCCACAGGCATAGCGATTTTGTATTGAACCTCCTTTCTCTCACCGGACATCATATGTTCTGTTTTGTCGCTTAATGCGGTTTTTTCTCTAAATATGAATAATAGATTCGACGCCGTATTTGCCGCTTTTAATTTTATGATGCCTGCCAACATACTTAACAGTAAAAAACAATATTTGTATCTAAAAAATGGCTTTCTGATCACAGAAGGTTTTCAAGTTTTTATTAAAATGTTTAAAAAATACGTGAAGTATTCACTTGCGTTTCGCTCAAATTTGCTATTTTACAAGATTCCAAGTAAAAGTCGTTGAAAATCGGACACAATTAGATGCCATGATTATAAGGCATGATTATTATTATTTCTGTTTCATCGTATTGTAGTACACCTAACGGAAAACATGGATGAGAAGCAATTCAAAGTACTTCAGGATTTATTTCTTTTCATTTTTTTTCATTTTATTTCATTTATTTATTAATTTGCACGCGTACACCGATGCACCTTCTCTGCGCAGCAGGAAGGTCAGACTTGTATCTCTTCACTTTCACATCCCCGCAACAGTGTCTCAGTAGAAATACATATTAATTATTTATATGTTTTCCATGTATTTCTATTTCTAGCGATGAGTGAGCTGCCTATCTGAATTTTGCATGAAAACAATATCGTTCTGATAAGTGCATCAGTTATTTTATAATGCATTAATTTTAATTATTCTATTTTCAAGCGAAATGCATATCACTCGTTTTGACGATCTGAAATTTATATTGCACTATATATAAGTATGGTTTATTACACTTCAACATAATCTGTTTTATGGCTCTATCCGAAAACATTCCACATTATTTCTTTCTTCAAACTTCAATATGTTTAGAAATTTCCAAACGAAACTATATCTAAAACTAAATGATAGCATTTCAAATTTTTCAGGAAAACAACTCGACGGCATTTCACTTTAGTAAGAATGCTATGAAAATATTTTAACTTTCTTCTGGTTTAAGATACAATGATTGTCAAACGATTAAAATATTGAAGGGCAGCTGTTTTAATCTAAAGCTGCAAAAAATTCAATTGGACTCTAATTGTTTTGAAGTTAAAACATTTTGTGTTTGCTTAAGATTTTGTTTTATTGCATTTCATACTAATATTAATAAATACAGTGCTTGGTCATTCTGATTTCATGAATAAAAGCTGGCTGGTTTTCAAAAAGCGAAGACTTATTCATGGTACCACGAATACTTAAAAGTTGGGTTACCACGAATAATTTTCGCTATGTACAATCGGAACGGCAAAACAAATTTTAATCCTCAAAAAGAAGACTTGTATCATTCGGATAAGGTCAAATGAACAATCAAAATTGATTGACGTTTAATTATTGGAATGCTTTGCTTCGAAATTCATTATAAATATTTGTTTTTCTTCCTATAATTAAAATATTCCACTCTAACAAATAAGTCAAACACTTATGCATAAAAAACACACCACCTGAAAATAGTTAATCTACGGAAAACTCAAGAGGAGCGGCCTCATTTACTAACTGTAATAAAAATGTATGCAAAATTTGAATCAGGGCAGTTTTTCGGCTACACGGCAATCCAGATTTTAAGTTTTCTGAGGAATTAAAAACATTAAAGTTAAAGCAATGCTGTTCCACTTATTTAGCTTTCAATATCTATACATAGCATAAAATAAAATCCCCGGTAGGCGTCTGTCTGTTTGTTCGGGATAATCTCGAGAATCGCTGGACGGATTTTGATGCGGTTTTCACCATTATATAGATGATAATTCCAAAATGCACAGCTAAAATTGTATTAACGCTCAGTACTGCGTTCTCCTTATATAATGCTCTACAGAAAAAATATTCATTCCACTGATTATCCATTCTGAAGAATTTGATGTTTTCATCAAAATGAACAGAAATTAGCATACCACGAAAAAATTAGCCACCCCTGAAAGAACTTACCTAATAACGGGTGACGACGCCTTTTCCCTTCAAAACCGCATAAATCCGGCATGGCAGAGACTCCACGAGGTTGTGGATGTATTTAACATCGATTTGCAGCCACTCGTGCGTCAATTGATCCCGAAGTTCCACCAGAGTAGGCTTCTGTTACAAATGATCCCACATATTTTCAATACGATTTAAATCTGGTGATTTCATAATTTTATCGCCAGATTTCATAATTTTTATCGATTTCAAATTTCCAGATTTCAAATTTCATTCAAATTTCCAGATTTCAATCGCCAGATTTCATAATCTTTTCCAGATTTCATAATTTTTTCCAGATTTCAATCGCCAGATTTCAAAATTTCATAATATCCAGATTTCATAATTTCCAGATTTTAATCGCCAGATTTCATAATTTCAGATTTCAGATTTCATAATCTGAAATCATCATCTGATTTCATAATTCAGATATTATAATCTGATTTCATATTTCAGATTTCATAATCTGATTTCATATTTGCAGATTTCATAATTTGATTTCATAATTTCAGATTTCAGATTTCATAATTTAAGATTTCATAATCGCCAGATTTCATAATCACCAGATTTCATAATTTCCAGATTTCAATCGCCAGATTTCATAATTTTTATTGATTTCAAATTTCATAATTTGTATCGCCAGATCATAAACACACCGGACAAAAAATTAGTCACCCCTGGAAGAAAATACCTAATAACGGGTGACGACGCCTTTCCCCTTCATAACCGCATAAATCCGGCATGGTAGAGACTCCACGAGTATGTGGAGGTACCTAACATCCATCTGCAACCACTCGTGCGTCAATTGGTCCCGAAGTTCCACCAGAATACGTGGGTGTCTATAGCGGCGTTTCAGCTTCTGTTCCAAATAATCGCACAGATTTTCATTGATTTAAATCTGGGGCTTTGGCGGGCCAGTCTAGGTCTGACCAGTCTAGGTGAGACAGTGATTGTTCGTCATGCCACTCAGAAACACTTTTAGTTCTGGGCGCACGGCAATTGTCTTGGAAGAGAAGAGTGGCAATATAATGCTTTTCCTTCAGATGTATATAACACTTCGTCGTTCAGAATGGGGGGATTCGGATGCTGGTTCAAACTCATCACCACTGCAACGAGAAGGCCTACTTTGTGATACGAAAAATATCCCCAATACATTACATAACCAAAACACAGATCCAAACACGTTCCCTGACACAATCAAATAACTGATACCACCGTAGTTCTTGCATTCAGTCTGATCACCTTTTGCCCTTGTACAAGGGAACAATAATATCATCCCTCCAATCCAGAGGGACCATTTCTAACTCCCAACAAAATTGGCAAATTTCAGTTAAGCAGTTACTTGCAGAGTCTCCGCCATATTTTAGCATCTCAGCAGATATGCCCTCTACTCGTGAAGCCTTACCATTCTGACGAGATTGTTTACGAAAGAAATGATAATTTTAACAAGTGCATCATTGTACCCAGAAAATTTGGAATTCAGCGGGAGCTTTATTTTTTACATCTGATATGCCGTAGGTATCAATATCATCGAAACTAATTTTGAAGAAATCCCGTAAGGCACTATAGAATAAAAAATTGTACGTTATCATGCAATTATTGAATGAAATGCAGTATAAAAGTATTTTACACATCAAATATTCGGAAATATATGTTTTTCAGTGTTTTAATTGAATGGACAAAAAAGCATTGAACGAAGATGAAACAAATCTCCCAAAACTAACATGCACTACGTAAATTGATAAATTTAATATACATAAAATATTGAAAAGACTGAGTCTGATGGGTTGACAACAACAACTAACTTTATTTCACGTTTGAAAAAACGTCCGGTTATACAACAAGTTCAGTAGTTAACAGAAGAAATATCACTCTGGAAGAAAACAGCCGGTTTCACAAACTAAGGCGTCAAAGTATGCGCGATCAAGGTGCCATTTAAGCAGTGGCTTTAAATTCCTTTTTTCAATTCCTCGCGGCTGTTCCTGTATATCTAGCTTATGCGATATACGGGAAAAAAGATAGAGAGCAATACTGAAGTCTAGCCAAAGGGGAAGTCTAATTTTTTTAACAAATGGAAACTCACCTCATACCTGAAAAAAAACCACTTCCTCTCCTCCAGCTTGGTTCACCAATGTAACTTTTTCCCTGCAAAATATCACCTTTCACAGCTGTAACTGATAAAGACTTTCTCTTGAAAGGAGCCTGGAAGGCGTAATAGGACCGTTGTCAGACCTTGAAAATATGGACGTCTGTTCGTCTGTGACTGGTCAACAGTTTTAGTTGACGAGTAAAAAAATCATTAGTGCAGTATAAATTCAATCGACAATTATTTACACGTTAGTATGACTGTTGAACGAATGTAAATCTACCAGTTTCTTAATAAAGCTTAATTTAATTCACAGAAGTGATGCATCATTGTGCGCCAGCATAGGAAACCTGTTTCTCCGCGAAAGAAATTGGATAGTGAATGCCGTGAGTCAAAACATCCGGGCACCGTGCACTTAACAAGGAACACCAGGCAAGAAGCCGCGAGCTCGGTAGAATCATTTCCCCTAACGCTGTGGGAAAAGGTAAGCAGTGTAAGAGTCACGTTCGTCTCGCGAACTGCCGCTTTGCCAATTGTTGTCATAGGTCAAAGGGCAAAAAAGAGAATTCGTGTTTCCGCGGAACTGTTAAAAAGTTCCAAAACATCAAATGATTCTTGCATATTCTACTCTAGCAAGAGAAAAATGTGTTTGGTAGTTATACAACACTGATTAATTGTTTAAATTAGGTGAGCAATAAAAAAACTACTCGAGATGTGTTTATACATTTTTAACAAATCAAACTTTAAAACATCATGTAAATTCGACGGACAGGCGGGACCGTTGATTTTCAGCTGGCGAGTGAGATATTCCATGACTGCAGAACGAGCACAAAATTTCTCGGCTCTGTCCATAAAACATGCAATGTAACCACTAAGATGGGTTTCCCCCATGGAATATGATTTACATTTCTATTCAGCCACATATTTCTGTAGCAGACAGGATGACTGGAATCACAATGTTTTAACATCGGTCTAGCAGAAGTCGATACATCGAAAAACATCGAGGTTTCATGACTGATGTTTGAAACTAATAAAGAATATTTTCTACAAAAAGTAATTGAATTTCCTTTTGTCACATACTCATAAAGGGGAAGGATATGTTATCATATTTCAATTGGCTGTGTTTTTTTTTATAATTCATGTATGAAAACCGAGTTTTTTCCTCTATGTTATGGCAGCCGATACATTGAAAAGACATCGAACATTTTAGCAAATATTATCACTCATTCGGGTTTGAACTGGAGATCAATCACCAATATACTGAACAGAGATTTTACCCACCGATTTGCCCACACAATGCTGCAGATGAAAACCGTGAGTTTTTCGGCTTATTAGAAAATCATCGATGTTCACAGCCATACATGGAAGATACATCGAAGTTCCAACTGATACATCAAGCGTTTTAACAAATATTATGACACTGGATGTTGAATTGGTGAGTATCACTGTTGTATTGAAAAACGATTTTAAAACGCGATTGTCCATTCACCGTTGCAGGTCGGAAAATGGGAATTCTTCAGTGTATCCACAAAATTTCGAAACATCGAGGTTGATACCGATGCATCGAAGAAACCTGATGTTTCGGTAATCTTCTACTTCAAGCAACTGTGAAATCTTCAGTGGGATTCAGCGAGGTATCTCTGCTATGAACACAGACAGTGACGGCAGACCTTCACTCTGTTGTCATCTTAAGCTCGGAGACCTCTGGGGCTCGTCTACAAATTGCATATATAACAGCAGCTGAGAAATTACCGCTCAGATTGGCAAAAGGCCAGGTACAAATTGAAATCTGCCTTAACAGATTGAGAGGAAAGCTTTTGCACTGTATTTAAGTGTGGTAAACGTACTAAAGGATATGCACTTTTCTTTTCTCATATTTCGGAGTTTCTCTCATTGCGTACATGGTATTCATACTTAGAATCGCGCAGGTCTCCTTTACTTATCTATTTACTTATTCTCCCTTGTACTGTTTCGGGCTGGCCCCCTGTACCCCACACTATTAACAAGAGCTGATGACTTTCATACACTTACTTTTCTTTGTCTATCGCCACGTTCAGTCGGACCCTAAGTGATAGTACTCCCGAATTCTTAACCTAAAATGTGCACATCCATTTATTGATGAAATTCAGAAAAATAAATATTACATACATTTTTAAAATTATCCCTGGGCTAGAACTAGTACTTGTTTCGGTGTTACGTGTTCTTTGCTTTCATTTATTGCATTGTGAAAACCTTAATTTCAAAAGAAGATTTATTTCACTAGTGGCCTCACTGAACACTGTTTCACCTGCGGTCAAGGTGAAACAGTGAGGCTATAGACTTTATTTGTCAGTATGATATCCTTGGCGCCATCTACATACTCAAAATCCTCGGATATATTACAGTACGGAGTAAGTTATGTCTTGAGGCTCTCCTTTTTTTCTTTTCTTCGGATTCCTAAAAAAATAATTCTAAGTTGTTTTATGTAAAAAAAAATCAAACATGTTTTAAAGATTTTAGAAACTGACTTGTTCTTTGTCCAGTCTCAGTGATGTTTTAAGTAAGATATGCGAAATAATACTTTAACATAGATTCGAATAAAATATTTGTAAATAGTCTTATCCATATGAACCGCTTTCCTTCCCACAAGGTGGTTGTTTCAACTACATGCATTTCGAATTTCATAAGAGTACAGAACCAAGTACTACGATGCTTGAATTCTGACATTCCATTTTTTATTTCACACTACTTCCTATTTCGTAATGACGGTTCATGGAATAAATAATTTTGGCACAGACTTGTATTCACAAAACAACCTAATCCAACTGAATCGCTATTTATAATTGGGAAAAAAATATCCAGAATTATTTTCATGTAAGTTTACATGCTGGCAGATCACAGCGCAGAAGAGCAGCGTTATCGAGAAGGGAATCCCAATATACACAGCTTACTGCACGTTGAATGGTACGGGTTGAAGCTGTTTATTCGTTTCAATGTGTTCCCATGCCAGTCTTTGTTAAACTCTGAGACATTCGTTAGCCGTGGGTCGGCGTCACCAAAACTGGAGTCATCAGAGCTGCAAAAAAGTCACTTTGTCATTTGCATCAAGTTTTTATTTAATAGATATGAATGAACGGAACAGAAAATCGAGTCATCAGGACGAATCGATCAATTTCACCTGCATTGCATAAACTTCACAAGTTCGTGGAAGCGGTATAATTATATGCTATTGTGGCCATGGGAAAACATTGGGTTCTTTAATACCTCTGTAACAGTGTACGAAAGCCACGACATATCTAAACATCACTACTGACGAGGAGTAACTCATTTCAATAATATTTATGATGTGTTTATGTGATACATATTGCTTATTGCCACCAATTTTGAGTTTCTTTTCGATACCCGTTAGCCAAAAGATTACGAAAAAAATAAATTTGTACTTAATAGATGCACTTACATGTACAGTACGATTTCCAACCGCTCTCCCCTCACGTGTAGCTCCATATGATGTGTAAATACACACTAAAGAGGGACACCTTTTCATTTTTCTCCGTTGTACCTGTTTCGTCTGTATTGAGTAGTTTATTTTTTTATTTTGCAGGTCGCTGAATTTCATATTTCATTAAAATGCGGTATTTTAAACTGCAAAAGAGATTTCATAATTCAATAGAATCTTATATTTAAAAATACATTTTCCATCTTCACAACTGGTATGTAGTCCCGAATTCCACACAGATTCCCTTGATTCCCATCGCCATAGGTTTCCATATACCATTCGTGAATTTTAGGACGGCTCAACTGGACAATTCTCTCTGGATCATGTCTTTGAAATAGCAAATCCTTTTAGTCTTCAAACAAAACTTTTTGCTGGCCATGTCTCTTTTCTTATACAGAATGCAGGGTTTGGTGTAATAGTGGTTTCCACAGGTCAACCACATCTACTTTTGCTCTAACAGGCATGAAAAATCAAAAATTCAGTTTCAATGCTTTTTTTGCAATTAAACACTTTGGAAGAACAAGGATTGGTCGTCAGCTCAAGTAACATCAAAGAATCAGTGACCTAATGCACAATAAAAATGAAAAAAAAAACAAGATTTTCTTACACGCTTCATAGATAATGCATGTTTATAAGACAAGCAAGAATTACAACTTCTAGGCAACCACGAATCAGCTGCTTGCACTTCTGTAAACAGGAGCAATCACGTGGAGCTCCTTCAAGTAATTAGTCAGTATTATCCTGTTTTCGAAATCATTTTGAAGACTCGATAATTTTCGAGGTACTTCTTCTGCCATTCAAAATGAGGTTAATGGCTCTATTAATTGTTTAATTACTGCGGAAATTAAAAACAAATCGAGCAGGCTGAATTTGTATTACTTTTTCGGATGAGAAATCAGATGTAATGTATAGATCACAACTGTTTACTTTTCTTTGTTTCTTTCACGAAAATGGTGACGTCCAAGAATTTCTTTATTTAACTGATATGAGTGGTGTTATATCGTACACATTCTTGCACCGACGGACACACTGCTCCCCAAACAAACGGTAATCTCCGGTTTGAAAGCATTGAAGTCAATCACGCTGATAATGCGACCTCTGTTGAACTCGCTGATGTGACTGTACGACTGTCTTACCCGGTGAGGAGGCATTCTTACCAACTGCTGACCAAGCACTGACATGCCGACCGTCCACGCGGCGCTTGAAACAGAAAAACTGCCGTTTTCCGGTGTCTGACGTTGCGCGATCTCATGTGCCTAGACGCGTTATGCATGCACCTATGAAGCCGAAATGCTAATCACTTCTGTGATATTGCCTTTTCAGCATTTCCTGAATCGAAGTTGTGCTCTACTCGTTTTAAGTGTTGTGCTTTTTATGAAAATGTAGCTCATATTTAATGTTCAAAAGATAAATTTAATACCTACATTTAAAGTCTCAATGTTCACTCCTTCATTTATTGAGGATATTGACATTAAATCAAATCTTTATTGACGGGAATTCGTGTACTTATTACTGTGGCGTACGCAATTCTTTCCCAGACTCTAATTCAAATTTTATCTGGGATTCTAACATATTTTGCCTGTTTATTGGAAACATACAAGCGCTTCTCAAATCAAAATTAATTAAAATTTTCGGTAAATTTTGAAAAAAATTATTTATGTATAACTAAATATTAAAAAGCATTTTGAGTTTGTTTCGAGAAGTTTATTGAAAATCGGTTGACCTACCTAATTAGATGGTAGAATAAACTTTAGCTACTCATTTCTTTATTGAAGAAAGTATTTCGGTTTTGTCTCTCATGAAAGTATATCCTCTGAAAGGTTCGAATCTGTTCGACGCGTTCATTGTCCACATTATCTAAAACGACGGTGACTCGTTTTTACTTTGCTACTCAAATCGCATAACGACAGCATTGAGACGGGGCCAAATCTCCCTCCCTCGTTTCTTGGTCGGGTCTGGGTGCTCAAAAGTTTCCACTAGCATGACGTCACACCAAACGACAGACATTTTCCCGGGAAAGCACTGGAGCAACATTGCTTTTAACTTAGCTGCGCTCACTACAAAATGTGTTTTTACAGGTGTTGTTGATCTCATGCCACTGAAACGAAGTTATACCACTTACTGTATACTACAGTTCAATCGACATCTCATCCAGAGATAAAATATAGGAAAATTGTGCTATCCCGGGGAAAACTGGAAATGATGGTACTGAGGGAGATCTGACTATGAAAGCTTGGTTTTATTGCCCTTAGGATTTCGTATTAATCTGGTATGAAATTAACTTCGCATTTTCCGCTAACTAAATACAAGAAATGAGCAATAACAAGACACTTCCGAAAGGAAATTTTTACGGATAAATATGATCGGGGTATTTAAAAAAGAAATGAAACATTAAAATCAAAAACATCTGTTAAATGTTAAATGCTTGAAGTTCTTTGTCATGGAGAGACCGAAAGGACAACAAACTTTACTTTGCATGATTTCTCACCAATGACGTAATTTTTGAGCTTTGCGTAGTTTTTAGAAAAAAAAATGCTCGAAAACACTTAAACACATTTAACGGGTAACTTTTCTTCCACATCTTCTGGTACTGCGAGTTCCGAAATTTTATTCCTAGCTAGATTTTTCAGCAATGATTTTTTGTTCCCCTGTGGAGCAAGTACTCGTTCTTTTCACGTAAAACCAGTTTAAATAATTTATAACATGCAATGAAAAAAGTACTACTAGCTCATGCGGATATGTTAGTTCACATCGATTAAGTAGCTCAAAATATTTTTTTTCACTTTGGAACCACGAAATCTGGTAGTACCCCTTGATATTAATTTTTTGTGCCAAAGCAGTAGTATAACTATTCCTTTCTTCTGAATGCCACGTATCCCTGACAAATCTGAATACGGAATGAAACTGAATGGTTTGTTTATAAGCTGTGCCTTACAAATAATTTTATAAAAACATTTTTTTATAATTTAGATGCTTCTATCCACGCATCTAATGTCCGAATCAGATTTGAAATCAGAATTACATTGCTTGCTTTCCCCGTTTTCTTTCGGATAAGTGTTTGAGTATTTTGGAAAGTGCTTTCCTTTTGCGAATGTTTTGTCAAAAAGGTATCTTGGCCGATTAAGAAAAATTATAGGGGTATGAGTGTAAGCGTTTAGCATTTGAAATGATGTGTGTATTTCTTGATGACAATGACGAATTTGAATATAGTGTAGAAGATCTGATTTGGATAAATCAGCGGTTTATATGAACATGAGGACGTGTGTTTAGGAAATCAGCTGAATGTGAAACTTAAACCTATTATTGGTGACAGTATCCTCATGACAGATATTCCTGGAAGAAACACATAGTTACTCTAAAAGACACATCCTTTGAAATTTTGAATTCGCAGTTGTACAGTGAGCGTAAATCTGTTCCAACAGTGTTTAAAAATGGTTTATTGAAAAAATCTAACAAGTCTGGTTTTATAGCTGATTTGGAACAAAACTGAGCAAGAAATTTCTTATGACGTTACTGTGGTTGCTGGAGAATACTTTCTACACAAAGTTGATTGTCGTCCAAATGTAATATATCGTGATCTTTATTGTGTGTACTTGTCATGCATTCATAAGCACTGTGGAACCAGAGTGATGGTAGTGTTTGATACATATGAAACAACATCCCTGAATACAAAAGCTGAAGAACACAGAAGAAGTGTGTACACTTCCTCTACAGAAATAGTTCTTGAGGAAACTATAACAGTCAGTGTAGCAAAGATTCTGTTTTTTAAAAGCCCATCAAAAAAGCTTGCTTCATTCAAGCTTTAAGTAAGTACCTAATTTTGTTTGGGATGGAAGTAATCCTTGCTCACTCTGTTGCAGAACGCATGATTGACACATCAGGGATCGCAAGATCTGCTTCAGATAACCATATGGCAGGTGTAGATGAAGACGCAGACATCCTGATTATACTGCTTGCTCTTGCCCGCGTCAGCTAAACATATTCTTTTACAAAGACAACAAATTTCAGCAACCAGTGAATGTGTTCCACATACAGCAGTTACAGAAAAGTATTGGAAGCATGTTCGAGGTGATACTGTTTATGCGCGCGATTTCAGGATGTGACATCAGGTCGTTCCTGAATCAAAACGGAAATAAAACTTGTTACGGACTATTAGAAATGACAGTGACTTGCGGCAGGTCGTAAGTATAATCAACAGCTCTGCTGCTGATATTTACCAACTAGTTAAAGCAGAACACTTTCTGTTACTTACCTATAGAGCACGTTATGGTCGCACGCTGGCTTCTGGTCGATACTTTGCATACAGCAGGATCGTCGGACACCACTTACTGAATATTCAGTTTAATTTGGCAGGTTTACCAGAAACAGCAAGTGGGAGCAGGCAGCGCATATTAAGCTTTATCACCAAGTCCAAACCTGGCCTGGGCAAGTTGTTCCTGGAACTGAATGGGAATGGCAGAAAAAAAATGAACAGCTCTACTCTATTCCCACTTTTGATTGGATCCGCCAGCACTAAGCAATCTTCTAAAGTTAATACCCTGCTTCTGCAAAATTCTCATGTGCACTAAGCGCAACTGTTGATATACTGGGTTGTTTTGCATTGAGATGTGCTTGAACTGCAGAGGAATTTCATATGGAAAGAGGAAGCCAAAGAATTAAAGTGACAGCAGTGATAATGATTCAATTAATAGAACTGGTATTTCCAGTCTCAGCACGATTAAAATACACAAAAAAAAATAAGGTCTCAGTTATTAAAATATTTAATATTAAAAACTATGTTAAGAACCTTTGTACACATGTTGTTTAGGTCGTCATTCCGTTTGATTTTAATCTGAAAATGAGTCCGTAATAGACTCGAAAGATCTCATATGTATCTTTGATGTGTATATAGGTTTTTAACATACAGTTTTAATATTAAATCTATTAACAACTGATACCTTATTTAATATTAAATCTATTAACAACTGATACCTTATATATACCGTGTGTAATTTTATCGTGCCGAAACGGCTAATACGAGTTCTACTACTTGAATGTTTACTGTCACGAAGTTCGTATCTTTTACAGCGATAATAATGATCAGAGTGACATGTCAATGTTCCCTCAGCATATTAAAACTTCTCTTTCATGCTCTCTATGTAAATATATTGTTTCAAATGTTCATGTAAATGCGTCATCGTACTGAACCTTATCTTTACGAATATGAAACAGCAGTAAACTTGTATTGGAAGAGACGGAATTTACTTGCAGTTCTGAATAATGTGTGTTACTTGCAGTTCTGAATAATGTGTGTTACTTGCAGTTCTGAATAATGTGTGTTACTTGCAGTTCTGGAACATCTTGTTCATAATAGATTCATGTCAATAGCGAACAGACAAAAATGCTACCAATGTTATGTGTGCTTAATGTGTGTAAGACTATTCACGTACCCATGTAACATTACCTAAAAAGAGTAAAAAGGTCACAACAAACAGAGGAAAAAATACAAAGGACGTATACGCTCAAGTGATCGAGACCCTACTATAATACGTGTAACTTTTGATCTATGTAACATACAAGGATGTACTATACATCAAAATAAAGGCAATTTCAATAACAAAATATTTAATTCGAAGGTCTGAGACTGCAGAAGTGAATCTAATATGAGAAAGAAGCAAAACCGTGACTGGCGTACAGATGGCGGTGACCATATTGGATGACGCAAAAGTCGGACGTACAAGGACTTTTAGGATATGACTATATAGGGTAAAAGGAAGTTATCCTCCGAGTTTCAAAAAATAACAAATTTTTTCTGGGTTCCGACACCTACAGTCTGGACTACTACAATGCTTCTAAATGTACGCGCAGTGTATATCCAAAACTTTTAAAAGTGCAATACTCGGTAATCACAACAGTTTTACCTCACCAGAGGTTTCTTATGAATCTCAACATGAACACATTACTTCCGCATATTAAACATGTCTTATTACATAGATAATTTTAGAGATATAATAGTGGTTGTTTGCACAGTGTTTTTTAGCTTCCTCTGTATAGGATGATGTAACTATATAAGATGATGAATTGAATAAAATTTTCATCGCTGATGGCTTCTATTAAGGAAAGGATGTATTCGAGATCTGTTAAAATGGATGTACTTCAATTTTCTAACCTGAAACAAATAACAATCACCTTCTTAGAATTTAATACTTTCACCCTGCAACATACCTATAAATCCCTTCCACACACATATATTACATATTATTCCTTGAATAATTACTAGCTCTAAATGTCATTAACAACTGCATCGCGGACTGTCTTGAACTATTTATTATAATCATTTCCTTATTTTCCTTTACATTTTCCTCATGAATACTGCTCACTTTCTTTCTGTATGATATTGGGTTATCACATTTATTAGTACTCTATACCGGTCAGACTGAAAATTTTCCCTGATCATTTTGAACATGGGTCCGTATCCACACCTTAAGTACATTGCATTTTTGCCACATTGTAGGGGTATGTATTATTTTGTGGTTTTAGTGCAGTGCATCTCCAATTACCCAGATTAACGGGGACCAGGGTCGGTTCAGGTATTCAAAAATCCAGAAAATTGGATTGTCCATAGAAATCAGGTACAAAATTATAAATGGTAAAAACATTTTGAAATAAAAAAAAACTAATAATATATATGTTTATATCTGTAACTGTTACACTATATTTAAAAGAAGTCCGTTATTTTTAGCACATCTTTTAAAAAAAAAAAGATCGTGCTTATGTTGCCGGTTTGTTCTTCCGTCCGTCTGTATCCACGACATCGCTGCAACTATTAGTCAGATTTGAAAAATCATTTTGCATTGGGAAGCTTGAAATTTACGAATGATGGTCCTATATTTTTTTTTTTTTTTACGATAAACAATTTCGCCGCTAGAGGACGTAAATGCAGATGATGTCGAATTCAAAATTACATTTTATTCCACATATTTGCTTCTAAACATCCGATTGAAAAAAATATTTTATCTTTCGATTTCATTTATGTCGAAGAACACTTAAGATATAGTTACTTTTTCAAATTACGCATAGATTTCCCGCTAGGAGGCGTAAAATTCAATTACATTTTTCCCGATAACTCTTCTTCTTAAACTCCGATTTGAAAATTTATTTTCTTCAGCGGATACACCTCCTGATGGAAAATCGTTTGCATATAATTTCAAATTTTTGGTTAAAATACTTTGGCCAACAGGGGGCGTAAGCGTTAATTTTTGCTTCTAAAGTATTTGCAGCAAAATATGAGTTTCTAAAATATCGACTGAAAAAATTCGTGCGTGGACTGATGCCACTCACATCGATAAAGATTTTCGGAATATTTTCTTCTTAAAATATTCCACAGTTTCTCCGCCAGGAGGCGTAGACGTTTATCTTATTTTTGTCAATATCTCTACTTCTAGGAGTCGGATTTGAATAATTCCTTCTTTGTTGGATAGTGTTTCCAGTGTGACATGTTTTTCATATAGTTTCAAAATTTGCAAGTAATTCGTAGATTTTCCGCTAGGGGCGTAAAGGTAAATTGCTTTGTGCCCTGTATCTCTGTTTCCACATCTCCGATTTGAAAAAAAATCTTTCTGCACCGGATACAGCTCCTGATGGGAAATCCTTTGCACGTAATTTCTAATTTTTGTAAAAAATGGTTTGGCCACCAGTTGGCTTAAGCCTTAATTTCCACTTCTGATATATTTGCAGCAAAATATGAGTTCCTAAAACCTCGATTGCAAAAAAGTCGTTTGTGGACCGATATTACTCATGGAACATTTCTTCTTGCAATAAACCTTTTAGGATCATTTTCTTTTTGCAATAATGAATGGTTTCTACGCCAGGGGGCGTAGACGTATATCTTATTTTTGTCAATATCTCTACTTCTAGGAGTCCGATTTGAAAAATCCCTTCTTTGTTGGATAGTGTTTCACATGCGAAATCTTTTTCCTATAAACTCAAAATCTTCAAGTAAATCATTGACTTTCGGTTAGGGGGCACTAAGGTAAATTGCGTTTTCGGCGTCATTTCTGCTTCTAAAACTGCGATTTGAAAAATTATTTCTGTATCGCATACAAGACCTGATGGAAAATATTTTTCACATAATTTCTAATGCTTGGTAAAGATGGTTTGGCCACCAGGGGGCATAAGTGTTAATTTCTGCTTCTGATGTATTTGAGCAAAATCTGGGCTCCTGAAGACTCGACTAATTTTATTTCTTGGACCGATACCGCTCATATGGAAAAACCTTTTTATAATACTTTCTTCCTAAAATAAAGGTTGGTTTTCCCACCAGGGGACGTAAAGTCACATCTTATTTTTGTCGATATCTCTGTTTCTAAGAATCCGATTTGAAAAATCATTTCGGTGTTGGAGAGGATTTTCGATGCAAAATGTTTCTCATATAAATTCATGTTTTTCTTAACGCACATGTCTGCAACCAGAGGGTGTAAGCTCACGATTCCGTTTACAGCAATATCTGAGGGATTAAAAACCCGATTGAAAAACTTCTTTCTTCCGTCAGATACTATTGTTTTCTATACCGGTGTCATAGACTTTGTATAGCTTTGATAAATTTAATTTGCGTCAGAACGGATCCAAAAGTCCTGCTTATTACACCCGAAAATGATTTGGTGTCATCTTTCTTATTTTCTATTTTGATGAGCTACATCAGTTCCCAGCTGCCAAGTCGCGAACTTTTTAAACATGATGCCGTTGGGAAGCGTCCCACTTTTCCTGATTCTCCATCCACAGTAATGCTCCAACGCATGAAATGAGTTGGAGCATTACTGTGGCAAGGAATGTTTCACTTTTCTATTTCTCTCGCAATTTAGCTTTCCCCAAAACGGCACATTACACCTCACAATGTAAGCATAAGGTGAACTGAGGATATATGCAATTTGTTGACCCAAAAAAAGATTGATTAAAAGTAAAATATTCATTTTTGGGGGGAAAGAACAGCATAAGCACGCCTGTCACCCCTACTTTAAATTGGATAGTATTACCATTGCTATGGTGATGTAAACAGCTAACTTCCGGTAAAAAGGTATTCTTAACTTGGGCGCACTATAAGCTGTGCATGTGTCTGTTTTGGAGGAAGTTTTTGTTATTTTCAGGTGTGTAGGATTGCCGATAATTTATTCGGAGAACCGTGGCTGCTAATTTCTTTTCCGTAGTTCCTGAAAATGGTTCCCGATAATCAGATATCTGTATAATCAGATTTAGGATTATTAGAATTGCACTGTGTAAGCAAATTCAAAATCCACCGAAAGAAGCAGCGAAGTCTCGCAGCGCAGATAGCCGGCAGAGATGTCAACTTTCTTCACTGATGTCCGTCGATTCGGGAACCCCTAAGGGGCACGTCTACAAGTTGCGTTTGTAAGAGTAACCTGGAAAAATCTGACATGATTGTCCCTGCGCGGCAAACAAATTCATATCTGACTTACATCGATAGAAAAGCAACTTCACTCTATAACTGTGCGATGTTTCTCGTCCATACCCTTGCACATGTGCTTTCTTTTTTTTTATAGAAACACGTTGTCCTATTTACAACTCATGATGTCCTTATTTAGAAATGATGTGGTCAGCTTTTGACATTTCTTAGCTGCCGTTTTGTGCTGGTGCCCTAATACTGTGCCATCAAACTATATACCAGAGATGTTGACTTACATACACTTACATTTCTTTGTCTACCACACCTTCCGCTGTAGCCCTAAATAACCTGCACTCATAATTCTCAGCAAAATGGGCACATATCCATTAATCATGCAGTTCGGAAAACTGAATATTATACAAATTACTGAAAAAAGTCCCTGATAATTGGGCAGGTACTTTCCTGTGTGTTACGTGTTCTGAGCCTCCATTTATTGCATTTTGAAATTCCTAAGGTAGAAAGTAGGTTTATTTTCCCTATATATTTCACTGCTTGACCTGCTGTCAAGGTAATAACATTTAATAATTATTTTATTAGTCCACGGTCCATTCCGACAATGTATTCCACTTAGCACTTTTCCTAAGCTTTAAAAGAAGTGATATTACATTTCTTTGAGTGCAGATGATTTTCTGTCTGCCCGTTAAGTCAGATGCCAATTTTCCCATCACCCCTTGCTAATCCCAGCTGTGTTTCATAGATTGCTGTTACATATGCTATTTGCAGACGGACCCTTTAGGACTCCGAGCTTAGACGGACAGCAAAGTGAAGGTCTGCCGTCACGGTCTGTGTTCATCACCGGGAGACATCGTTGCATCTCTTGGTGGATTTCAAAATTCCTTGTCAGGACATTACCCCAACTACTCACAGATTTAATGTAGGATGTACCCCTTAATTCAGCCTTCATTTTTAGTTGTCTTGCCTTATATAAATTTCGAGTTTGTCTTCTTTTAGCGTTTCAACGTTGACGTCACGTTTTCTCTCTCACTGAATGTTATATTTGCAACACTCTTCAGGTCAGGGTGTGTGATATGTTTATGTGGGCACATGATAAGAACGAGCTATATAACGTTAGAACACACACAAAAAAGTGTGGTGAATTAGCGGTAGTCGTGGAACTCGTAAACCGAATAGTTGATGAAGACAGCATCTGTCGATCTGTGGTGTACATATGCATTTCTTATAAAAGCATCGTCAAATTTCTATTGTGTTTACTAATTCGACTAAATTTCTATTGTGTTTACTAATTCGACTAAATTCCTATTGTGTTTACTAATTCGACTAAATTTCTATTGTGTTTACTAATTCGACTAAATTACTATTGTTTTGATTAGAATAATTACATAAAGGTCTTCATTAGTGAAGTGTGTCTGAAGTAAAAGACGTATTGTAAGTATACAATTGGTATAGGTTGTCAATATGCACCATGTAACATTCTGTTCATCATGTCTGTGTAAGAATAATAATCTTATATACCTAATAGGCGTCGTGCTGGTCGTAAACAAGGCAAAACAATAGATTATATTGATAAGCATTATAATTTCAAATAAATAATGAAACATATCATATACATCGACGATCCACCTGGTCTAGCACTGTCGACAAGGTTGCGATAGTCACGTGGTCAAGTTCATTTTTTTTCAAATGTAAAGCTTATGCTTGAGTTCATATGAAAAGGCATTTAAATACAAGACATAGTGGACCTTGATAAACTTCAATAAGAAAATAAAATGGACTGGTGGGTACTGATATGGACGGAAAACGAGTTGTTCATCTTTATATTTATCTTCTACGTGAGTTAATAAGAACTAACTTTATGAATTGTGACCAAAGATACATATACACGTTTCGAATAGTAATGAACGGCACAAATGTTAACATATGCACGTGTGCAATTTAATTTTGTGAAGCAAAGTTCGTATCGTAATTTCATTTTTTTTTTTGCTAGTCGCTTAAATCCTTCAAATTTTCGTCAACATTGAGTTTCACTGCCATTGTTAGACCTTTTTCTCTCAGCACATTTCCATCAAACGGCATGTTTGAGGAGCAGACATTTTTTATCCACTCCATCCGTATTTTCTCCAACATTTGGTTTCTCCACTATAAAACAATACGATTGCAAGAAAAACCGGATGTATTGATTTCTATAATCGTCTGCGATTTTTCTTTAATCGTAAAGACAGTACTTTTGGTATGTGTAATAATTTGTTGTCTTAAGTTGATTTTTGTCAGTTTCCTTCAAAAATCACAAATTTCGTGACAATTAACAAAGCACTACGTTTTGACGGGGCAGGCATTGCAAAACGTAAAGTACGTCAAGTATACAAATCATTATCAGAAAATAAAAATTTAGCGCTGGGCAGAATGCACAAGCGGATATCTTCGTAAGTAATAACAGTGAGTCGAATGAATTCTGACTTCCACCCAAGACAGTGAGGGCTGTATCCCTCTGCCACACTGTTTGAAGCAGCCCATAACGACTTTTCCGTTGTACAACAATACACGGAGGGACAGTTCAACTATCCACCTTGTGTGCAGGTCTAGTTAGAAGAACCGAATCTTCTGAAATAGCCTTAATCCCTATCCCGGAATTCCGGTAGTTTTTCGTTTCTAAAACCTCTTTTGTGGCGTAGCTGTAAAGAGAGACAAAGGATTGGGGTGGTACTATACTGTGCAACTTAATTGGGACAAAGTAAAAAATCACTCTTTTTTCCAAAACTATGCCTTTATATTATTCTGTGCCTTGATGTACACTGATAAATTACCTATATTAGTATGAAGTTTGTCCTCATTTAGCAGAAATGACATCTTGAATTTGTTTTGGCATTGATTTCACTAATTGAGAGCACATATTTTGACTTCATAATCGTGAAACCACACTTTTATAGCATTCGTTATCATGCGTTCTTTGGTTATACAGTCCATTTTATCTAAACGTCTCCAAAATATTCTACAAGTTTTCTATGGGATTTAAGTCTGGTGAATTTCCAGGCCAATCAAGCAAATGAATTTGATTTTGCAGCATGAAATTCTTGACCAATTTCGAATTGTGACATGGGGCCAAGTCATGTTGAAATGTCTTGTCAAAAGTTTGCAAGAATGGAACAATCCTACGTTGTATCATTTCTACGTACTTGGCTGAATTCATCATACCTTGAACAGCAACTAAGCTTCCAGTGCCATTTGATGTGAAAAAACCCCAAAACATCTGTTTCAGAGGGTGTTTTACAGTTTGTTTGACATGCTCAGGTCTTAAGGGTTCACAGTTGCTTCGTCTAACGACATTTGCTTGGTAACACTGCACAAATAATGAGTTTCATCACTGAAAATTACCTTTTTCCAGTCGTCAGCAGTCCATGATTTATATTTTTTGGCCCATGCTAAACGTTTTATCTTCATTTTCGCATTCAAATATTGTTTTTTTCATTGGTCTTCTTGCCTTCCGGCCAACTTCCAGAAGCCTACGACGTACAGTTGAATCACTAACATCACATTCGTTAGCCAATAAATCTGTTTGAAGGTCGGTTCTTGTTTTTTGGATTCATTTTACTATTTCTGATTAGATATTTATCGGTTCGTGTAGTTGTTTTTCGTTTTCTTTCACATTTACCTCTCCTTTTGGAGACGATGATCCAGATGCATTGTATCGCGTAAGCAGTCTTGATACACTTGATTTGCCTACACCAACTGCAGATGCGATATCTCTCACTGTCATAGAAGTGTGATCCTTCAGAGCAATTATTTTTACCCGCTTCCTTGAGGAAATATCCATTTTTCAATACACGAAAGCAACAAGTACTCACAGAGAGCAAACACTAACATCAACCTGTCACACACGAAAGCTCACAACTGAAGCTGAAGTGCTTATTTTCTGTTTAAACCTGTCAAACTACATTTTTACTATCCAATTCTGACAGTCACACCACCTCACATCCGATAAAACCGGTTTACGTGGGTTTCCGACATCAACTGGCGATCATATTACAATTCTGAGTATAAAATAGCTCGTCCCAATTAATTTGCGCGATATAGTAGTTATGTGGACAGGAAATGTGCCCGATAGAGATGAATATGGGATTTCAATAATAGGTTTTTATAATCAAAAGGTTGCCAATCGGAGGGTTGTTGTACATAGCGTCTACTGTATAACACGATACTTCTTCGGGAAAACGAACTGTGCCATGCTACTGCAAATAACAATATTCTTTCAAATTAGTAAAGATTTCTTTCACACCCTGTGAAACTCGATATTTCTTCCCACTCTGATGAAAACCAATAGTTTGAAATTAAAGTTTAGGTTTTGTGATCTTACAGATCCTATTTGGAATCGAAAGCATAAATTACCTATACTAAATAATCAAAACTGCTTCGTTGGTTGAAAAATGACTCTAGAATTCCTAGGGGTCATACAATTGAATTAATATTGGAAAGAATATAATTTTGTCACATATTTATACACAGTCGACTCACAGTTTTGTGATCATCTCATACTTTTGACGTCAACAGCGCGTACCCAACGAAAGAAGGCACGTGTCGTGAGCTGGCTTGGAAGGTACATAAGGTGTGCTGTAGGCAATCCGAAACTACATCACTCGTTGCTGTCATGGACAAAAGAAGTGATATATCAGATTTGCAAAACGGGATGATTATCGGCTTTCGGGCCAAGGGCGGCAGTATTTCAGAAACAGCACAGTTTGTGAACTGCTCGCGTGCTGCTGTGGTTAAAGTGTATCGTGATTGGAGAATTGTCACCATAGAGAATAAGCGTAGTGGAAACTGCGGAGCACCACGTGCCACTGATATGAGAGGTGAACGTCGACTGCGAAGGTGCGTAGGGCCGATCGACACGCTAGAGTGGAGCAACTCACTGGCCGAATGAACCAGAAGGCTACCGAAAGTGTATCTAAAACGACAGTTCAGCGAAATTCTGCTGCGTATGGGGCTCTGATATAGACGTATGGTCACGGCATCTATGCTAACGAAAGTGCTTCGGCAGAACAGACTTCAATTTGCACTGCAGTATCGGAATTGGACCTCCGTTGATTGGAAAAAGATTGCCTTCTCCAATGAGTAACGTTTTCTGCTTCATCGAACGGATGAACATTGGCGTATAAGGCGCAACAGATCGGAGAACAAACACCTTTCAACCATTGCTAGAAGAACACAAGCTTGTGCGGACAGCGTTATGGTCTGGGGAATGTTTTCGTGCCAATTTCCGGGTCCACTCATACCTGTAGAAGGCACTATGGACCGAATTCGTTGTGAATCCATCCTTGTTGATCACGCACACCCATGCATGCTGATTGTCTTCAATGTGGCGAATTGGATCTTCTAGCACTACAATGTGACGTGTCACATAGCAAGAAATATCCGAGAGTAATTGGAAGAACACGATGAATACTTCCAAGTACTTCCCTGCCCCCTTAATTATCTAGACATAAATCCAATTGAGCATCTGTGGGACCACCCCAATCGTCTTGTTCGCTCTATGGATCCTCCTCCACGCACCATCCAGCAGGTGTCAGATGCACCGATGTGAACATGGCTGCATATGCCTGTGAACACCTTCCAGTACCTTATAGTCACTCCCAGCCCATCTGGCTGTTGTCCGCGCTGCACACGGCGGTTATTCTGGATATTAATTGGTGGCCACAGTAATGTGACTCGACCGTGTAATTCACATACATAAGCTTGTGTACTACTGGTGAAAATCGTTTTAAATGGAAACTGATAAACCCTGTAAATTTCGGGTGGCGCGTTATAAACAGCAGCAAAATACGTGTCCATATAGGCATCTTAAAAAGGAGAACTAGTACTTTTCAGGGTCTTGTTATTATACTACGTTGGTCTCAGACTCATCGGACTTTGAAAAAATACGGTATTCTGTTATCTAACATTGAAAAGCAAAAACACAGAATTAAAATATAAATCTTTTTTTTGTTAAATACTACTGGGCAGTGAAATTCCTTTCTTAGACATTCCATTTAAGAGTACTCAGCTCCTGTCAAAATTGTTTTATGTCAAAATTATATATTGGTAAACAATAATTTTGTTTCTGTCAAAACTTTAATATGTGAATAATTAGCACAATAAGAAAAGAGCAACACTTAAAAACAGAGAACTCAGCGTGCTTTGAAAAAAACCTGATTTAAACTTGGATTGTAGAATGATTAAGAATTTGGCCTTGAACGCTTTTTATGACATTGAGATCGGTGTTAAGGTTCAGTTTGATTCAGTAACTAAAGTCCGACGTTTATTTTAATGAATGTATTCCTTGTGAAACGAAGAAAGATTTATTGGTACACACATTTGAATTCTTTGTCATAGCTCCTCAAAATTGAGTTAGGGACGTTACAGGGTTTGTTGATTTAAATCGAGTGTATAGAAAAGTTTTCTTCATGGTGAAAATATAATCTTCCCACAATATTCTGAAGTTCGAATGCTCTCATGTACACTGCAGAATAGGCACTGTACATGACAGCATTCGAACTTCACAGTTTGATTTCGAAAAATCCCCAGAAATATCCTTGTGTAAATGAAGGAATAAATGAAGGAATACTCCATAAATTAAAGATGCTTTTCCGATGGAAAAAACTCAATGCTTAATTCTAAATTTAAATATAATATGTGCTCATATAACATTTAAATTTAGAATTAAGCTTTGAGTTTTACCCTCCGCTTGCGTTTGTGCACTACAAACCCCGTTTCTTTACTACCCTAAAAAAAATCGGACTGTTATTTATTGGAATATTGTCAGCACAGTGATATGAGGTATGAGATTGTCTTCGGAAATTCTATTGTCAGTGCGTACACATGAAAACGAAGTTATTTTCCGTACACATGAAAACGAAGTTATTGTCCGTACACATGAAAACGAAGTTGTAGATGTTAAAATTTGCTAATGAAGCCGATCGTGGTTATTTAATCATAAGTCCATCTACTTATAAAAGTCATTTTTCTTAACAAATGGCCGACTATATATAAATCGAAATGAATTGTCCGTTGGAAAATACACGTAATAGTCCGCACATTTTCCTTTTCACGCCTGATGTGAGAAAAACTGTGCTAGTGTTATATTTAAATTTAAAAAAAGGCAAAATATATACAAAGTTTGCCAAGAGAAATGAAGCAGCCAGACGTTCTTTTTTTGTTCTGTCTTCTTAAATTTATCATTATGTCACAGATTAAACTAACGGCACTGCTATTTTATGGTTAACCTTTAACATTGTGATAAACCGCGACGCTAATGTATCTACATAATATCTTTGAAATTGTTAAATTAACATCGAAATAATTTCGCATTAACACGCATGGAGCTGAGCTGGGAAGTGGTATACATGTAAAGAAACAAGAAACGGCAATTGTATTTTATACTTACACGAAGTTGAAAACGTTCCGTCCCTGATGAAAATACTGTAACGACCCCCCCCCCTCGCATAATTAATTGGCGAGGTGCGTGGTTAATTAACGGTAACTGAAACTTGATTGGGGGTTTTAATTAACAGAGAGTAATAATTTTAAACACTTGTGACGGGCGGTATATTAAGAAAAGATCTTCTAGCACTTTGAATTCAAGTGGCGAGTTGCAGGTGTTTGCCACGAGAACAAAGTGCCCATAAACGGAAATGGGACGGGTCAGAGTTTAAAAGCTATTTCCCATGACTCAAAAGTGTTTGGACGGCAAAAGCGTTTGAAGCTTTTGTCTGTGCCGCGCGCGAAACAATGGAAGCTCTTAGACTTGAAGAGCGGTTTATAATAAAAATGTCGCGGTTTCAAGTGTTGGAATTCACCGCTTACCAATTTCTTGGAGAGGGAAATTGTTGTTGAAGACTGACCCCGTTTGATATCCGAGAGAACTGGGCCTCGTTTTTCCTCGTGCTAGAAAATGCTCGCCGTCTGTCTGCGTGCTCTTACAATTCTGAGCATAAGAAGTGAAGCCAGCTGAAAAGCATAAGCCGATGAATAATAACCACCAGATTTACCTAAAAACTTTCTGATCCTCGCCGGACTATCGATACCTGTCCTAAGGAGCGATTTCAGGTGGAATGCCGACAGAAACATAATAATTACGGAATATCGCCTCACTCATGCAGAGCGGAGAACAGAAACGCCAACATCGGGGACCCGCAGAGGAGCCGAGCCCTCCTGCAGAGCCTCTTCGCAAAGAAAGCGGGGAGAGAACTTTTGTGCGTGTGTCTGAGTACGTGCGTTCAGTGACTAGGGATGATGTCGTTTTGACGAAGAGACCGTAAGCAACCCGGCGTCATCCAAAAAGGAAAAAGGGCTACCCGTAGTGCCGACATATTAGTGAATGTGAGTGAGTGTTTGTGTTGTTTTCTGGGTGTCATAATACGGTGGATACTCAAGGACCTATGTAAGTACTTTTTACGAATACTTTAATCTGCAGCTCTTTGTGAACGAACAGACTTTTCGTTAGGACATATTTTCTGAAACACCGAAGAGGGCCAAAGCTGGCCGGAAATTATAGCCTTTCTATTAGATGAAGAATCCGTTGTAATTTATGCATGTATCCATTAAATCCCTGTTTTAATTGTTATACTGTGCCTCCATTGGTTTATTGGTGTACTGTGTCGGCTAATTGGCTAACGAGGTATTGACGGATCCAGTGATTCGAATCGCAGTCCGGAAGTAATTGGGCATCCTGACAACTAAGACCCAAAGGACGCAACAAAAGTGGTGATCAGCATTGGGATCCGTATTGTATACCTCAGAAACACAGTACAACCGGAGCACAGTATTTATGCCAACTTTTGCAACTTGCATAATACGTTGAGCTAAAAGTTTCAAAAAATGGAAGGGATTGCAAAAATATTAGATGAACTGAAAGATGAACTTAGAAATGGACTAAAAACTTCCAAAGAAAGTTTTCAGCAGCAGCTCAAACAACAACAAGAAAGTTTTCAGCAAAGCTTACAACAGCAGAAAGAAAGTTTTGAGCATCAGACGGGCAGCATAAATCAGCTGATAGCTAGAATTGGGGGTTATGAGGCAAAATTTGATAAAAGAATAGAAGATACCAACTTGCGTATCGATCAGTTGGAAATTTTGCAGGTAAAATGCGTAGACCAAATAGAACAATGTACCCAAAATTTAGAGAGCGTTCGTAACTTGTGCGAGACTCAATGTAGAAACGTAAAGGAAAAACTTTCTGGGGAATTTAATGGTACTAAGTTAGAACAAACTAAATTTTATAGGGATATTGAGAAAAGGGTACAACATTGTGAGGCAAAAATAAGTTCGTCGGAATTTAAGTCACCGGGAGTGATGAGCGAAGCTTTGAGTAGGCCGACCCGAATTAAACCAGCGCGTTTGACGGAAAAACTAGCTGGGGAGTATACAGGACCCAGTTCGAAATGGTTTCGAGTGTGAACGGCTGGAGCGAAAGGGAGAAAGCATGCGCGCTTGCGGCATCATTGAGGGATGCAGCTGCTGATATCCTACAAACTTTGCCGGAAGAAAGTCGTTTAAAATATTCCTGTCTCGTCGCTGCCCTGGAACTCAGATTTGGGGAGGAACATTCAAAGCAACTCCGCGTTCTTTAGTTGAAAAATCGCAGGCAGGAGGTCAATGAATCACTACAAGAGCTCGCGACCGACATCGATCGGATGACAAGGCTTGCGTATGGGCAATGTACGTCGGAAATATAGGACACGATGGCGCAGCAATATTTTGTGGAAGCGATTTCTGATCCAGACATTCAGCATTCAGTGCGAATGGCGGATTGTCGTCTTGCATGCAATAAAATTTGACTCTTCGCGCCATTCTAGGAGTTCTAGAAAAACAGTTCGAATGGCGACTGTAGCAGAAAGTCCGATCAAGGCATCAGTCGAAACTAAACTCGAAGAGCTTTTGGATCTCCTTCGCAGAGATATTAAACATCGTTCTGTTACGTCTCATGGCCGGAGAAGAAGTGATACGCCGTCTAGAAAAATGGAGTGCTGATATTGTAGACGAAGAGGTCATCGCAGTATTGAATGTAGAAAACGGTTGAGAGAAGAAAAAAAGTCGAAGGAACAGGCTTCGGGAAACCCTCAGAAGTCAGTTTCCAGGGGCGAGAACTGACGCAGCAAAAGCAGCCCCGCACGGTGAAAGCGCACGTCACAGGTCTTTCTGGGGATTACAGTGGTTTAAGAGTTGAGAGGATGATAAATAAAACTAAATGCCAAATTGTGCTGGACACTGGGTCGGATATTACATTACTCCGTCCGGATTTTTTCAAGCAAATTAAGGAACCTGCAGATTTTTTGAAGGGTGAGCAACGGGTTGGACTCAAACTGTGAATGGTGATGGTTTAGCTGCTCTTGGAACCGCAGGCGTCGATATACGAATTGGAAATGAATGCTGCAGATACACGGCAGTGATTGCTGATATCGTTGAAGAATGCATCCTGGGTTTCGATTTTCTTAGTGAGAACGGATATGTTTTGGACCTTAAGAATGGAACCCTGAAGACGGAACATGAGGAAATGGTTCTCATGAGGAGTCAACATGGGCACCTGAGGTCGCAAAGGATCACAGTTCTCGCAAAAGAAAAGGGTGTTTTACCAGCAAAAAGTAAAACAATTCTGGCAGGATGTTTGCCTGAGCTTTCACTAGAATTTCCGATGGTAGTATGCGAAATGTCCGAAATTTGCCCGTTACCAAAAAAGGTACTTGTAGCGAGAGTGCTGGTAAAAACAGCACATTGCATCCCCGTAAGAATAGTTGACCTGGGTGACGTCGATGTGAAGATAAAGGAAGGGTTAGAACTTTGTTCCTTGAATCCTGTAATTTCGGCGCATAGCTGTAGAGTAAGGATCCCACCCAACTCGAGCGTGGAAGGGAGCGGCGAGGTGCCGGAGCATTTGCGTGACCTCGCAAGGGAGGCCACGGCGAGCCTGTGTACGTATCAGTTTGGAGAGTGGACCGAGATGATAAGCGAATTTGCCGATTTTTTTTTCCGCAGGTTCAGAATGACCAGGAAAAAGTCATAGCATACTTTAGTAAATCTCTTTCTAAGCCGGAACGGAACTACTCTGTTACTAGAAAATAATTATTGGCTATGGTAAAAGGTAGAGATCATTTCCATGATTATTTGTTCGGTAGAAAATTCTTGTTGCGAACCGATCATGGCGCTTTGCGTTGGTTGTTTAATTTTAGAAATCCGGAGGGACAGGTAGCCAGGTGGATAAAACGGTTGCAAATTTATGATTTCCAGGTACAACATCGGAAGGGGAATGCACACAAGAATACGGATGCTTTATCGAGAAGACCCTGTCCGCCGCAATGCAAATCCTGCGTACGCGCAGAGAGCAATGATCTGCAGCCGGGGACCCAAGCGGTGCGCCAGGCGATAATTCCCCCGACCCCGACTGTACGAGATCCTCTAAGTCCGTATGAGATGCAAAAAGCGCAGGAAGCGGACGAAGATGTTGGACGTCTGGTCCGATGGAAGCAAGAGTCTTCCGACCGTCCTGCGTGGGCGACTGTCGCAGCGTACGGACAGATTTTGAAAAGAGTTTGGGCGCAATGGGATTCTCTTGTGGTTAGAGATGGAATTTTGTACAGAGAATTGGAAAATTCTAGGAATAATTCGCGACAAATTCAACTGGTGGTTCCAAGATCTTTGGTGAAAGATGTTTTGAAACAAATGCATGATAGCCCGACTGGTGGACATTTTGGTGTCAGAAAAACTCTCGCGAAAGTCCGAGAACGATTTTACTGGGTAAATTGTAGGACGGATGTAGAGGATTGGTGCAGACAGTGTCACTTATGCGCGTCCAAGAAGTGCCCAATGACACGATGTCGCGGCCGAATGCAAGTGTATAATGTGGGAGCACCGTTCGAAAGGGTAGCCATTGATGTAATGGGACCGTTTCCCAAGTCGGAGGATGGCAACAGATATTTGTTGGTGGTAATGGATTATTTCACCAAATGGCCCGAGGTCTTTCCTATGGAAAATGAGGAAGCAGTGGCTGTTGCTGAATTCCTTGTCAGTAGATTGGTGAGCTCTCATGGGGTTCCTCTTGAATTGCATTCCGACCAGGGGCGGAACTTTGAGTGTTCCAAGAAATGTGTAATTTACTCTGCATTAAAAAGACTGGAATTACGCCACTTCATCCTCAGAGTGACGGAATGTGTGAAAGGTTCATACGCACCTTGGGACAGCAGCTTTCATTATTTGTTAGTGATAACCAGAAAGATTGGGACAGGCTTGTTCCGCTATTTTTGTTGGCGTACCGAGCTGCGGTGCATGAAACCATAGGGAATACCCCGAGTATGATGTTGTATGGGCGAGAATTACGTCTCCCCTGTGATTCAGTGTTTGGAAGGCCGGAACCAATTGCCCAGGATTCTAGCACGTATGTCACAGAGCTTACCAGGGGATTGGAGAAGGTACATAGTTTTGCTAGGAGGAATATTCGAATAGCTGCTGAAGGAATGAAGACCAGATATGACGTGCAGGCTGCAGAGAAAGTGTTTAAGGAGGAAGACTTAGTCTGGCCCACGTAGGCAAAAGGGAAAGTCACCCAAAAAACCACGTTGGCGAAAGGGAAAGTCACCCAAATTGCAGCGCCCGTGGGAAGGCCCTTATGTAGTAAAGAAAAGAATAAACGATGTTCTTTACAAGGTTCAGTACAATAATAGACCAGAGTTGCTCACGGTGGTCGTTAAACCTTCAACCAAAAAAAAAAAATAATAATAGACCAGTTAGAGGTTTACACCTCGATAGGCTTAGACCGTATAGGGTAGGAAATACCGAATCATAAAAATTTGAAGGATGAGTGTCTCAGGTGATCGGTTAGTTTCCCGTTGGTTGACTTAGTGATGTGAAAGGGTGAGAAGCGGAGAGCCTGAGAACATGGAATGAGTTTGTTGGTTGTAATAATTTTGTATAGTGTACTCGGTGTTGTGTTCCATTGGTGGAAATATTTTAATATTGCAATATGTCGTGTGACGTGGTAGTGGAACTGTATAATGTAAATTAATTATGTAGAGTCGTATTTGTGTACTGCCCTAGGGCGTGGCAGTGTAAATAATTATACATGTAGGTATGGAATGTGGGCGTTCCCTGAGATTCGTTAGAAAAGGGGGAGTGCCAAAGACCAATTCAAGGCGATTGTTTTTAGTAAGGGTAGAGACGATGATAGGCACCAAGGAAGAGGGGTACTGATGAGTTCTTATCTAGGGTAGGCAGTTCCGGGTGGTGGAATCGCTGCGAATCACAGGTAGCTTATATGCTTTCGGGACGAGTTGCATTTTAAGAAGGGGGCGATGTGAGGACCCGCCCCCCACCCTCCCATAGTTAATTGGCGAGAGGCGTGGTTAATTAACGGTAATTGAAACTTGATTGGGGGTTTTAATTAACAGAGAGTAATAATTTTAAACACTTGTGACGGGCGGTATATTAAGAAAAGATCTTCTAGCACTTTGAATTCAAGTGGCGAGTTGCAGGTGTTTGCCACGAGAACAAAGTGCCCATAAACGGAAATGGGACGGGTCAGAGTTTAAAAGCTATTCCCCATGACTCAAAAGTGTTTGGACGGCAAAAGCGTTTGAAGTATTTGTCTGTGCCGCGCGCGAAACAGTGGAAGCTCTTAGACTTGAAGAGCGGTTTATAATAAAAATGTCGCGGTTTCAAGTGTTGGAATTCACCGCTTACCAATTTCTTGGAGAGGGGAGATTGTTGTTGAAGACAGACCCCGTTTCATATCCGAGAGAACTGGGCCTCGATTTTTACTCGTGCTAGAAAATGCTTGCCGTCCGTCTGCGTGCTCTTACAATTCTGAGCATAAGAAGTGAAGCCAGCTGAAAAGCATAAGCCGATGAATAATAACCACCAGATTTACCTAAAAACTTTCTGATCCTCGCCAGACTATCGATAACTGTCCTAAGGAGCGATTTCAGGTGGAATGCCGACAGAAACATAATAATTACGGAATATCGCCTCACTCATGCAGAGCGGAGAAGAGAAACGCCAACATCGGGGACCCGCAGAGGAGCCGAGCCCTCCTGCAGAGCCTCTACGCAAAGAAAGCGGGGAGAGAACTTTTGTGCGTGTGTCTGTGCACGTGCGTTCAGCGACTGGGAATGATGTCGTTTTGACGAAGAGACCGTAAGCAACGCGGCGTCATCCAAAAAGGAAAAAGGGATACCCGTAGTGCCATCATATTAGTGAATGTGAGTGAGTGTTTGTGTTGTTTTCTGGGTGTCATCATGCGGTGGATACTCAAAGACCTATGTAAGTACTTTTTACGAATACTTTTATTTGCGCCTCATTGGGAACGAACAGACTTTTCGTTAGGACATATTTTCTGAAACACCGAAGAGGGTCAAAGCTGGCCGGAAATTATAGCCTTTCTATTAGATGAAGAATCCGGTGTAATTTATGCATGTATCCATTAAATCCCTGTTTTAATTATTATACTGTGCCTCCATTGGTTTATTGGTGTACTGTGTCGGCTAATTGGCTAACGAGGTATTGACGGATCCAGTGATTCGAATCGCAGTCCGGAAGTAATTGGGCATCCTGACAACTAAGACCCAATTGACGCAACAATACGTTCCTATTAGGTAACATAATTTGCATCTAATCCAATTTATGCAAATGAAAACTCGATTCTGTAAAATTTCATCAATACTACAGCAAAGCATTTGCCCGATGGTGAATGACCTAAGCACAATTCTATTTGAATTACAATATTTTAAAAATTTATACTTTATCTTACTTCTTGACTTGTTGATTCAGAGCTACATAATCTGATTTCACGAAAACGGACACTCGTAACGGTAAGTCTTCTGCCAGCATTTATATCAACGTCAGCAACATAGCACATAATAACAGGCAAAATAACAGACACAATCATAATTTAATCTTCACTTCGTCCCCATAACAATTTATTAGTAAATAAACTATCTTTTCAGATGGTCTTAAATTGAAGTGGGACACTCTTTAGTGCGCTATGAACTGTTCTTCTCTTTTTTTTATATACCGAAATCCTCTTTCAACATCTTCGTAGCTTTAAAGCCAATCTGAAATTGCACTTTTCGTAGTGTGCATCACTATGCTCAAAATAAATTTTACAAATACTGTTGAAGATGAACTGCGAATAAAACATTTTGAATTTTACAAATCTCTCGTCTCTTTGTATTTTTCCGAAATCAGGTATTTCCAATTGTTTAGCACACAACCCCTGCGAGGAATTCGTGTCGATTAGGTACTCCGCTTCGATATGAAGGTCATTCTGCCTGCCAATTAATCTCCTATCCGAAATAGTTCATCCTGATCTTTTAAGGGCATTAGCGTAAATAAATCCACCGATTAACAATCATTATATAGAACGTCAATTGCCAATTAATAAGAAGTTGCTCTTCCCTATGGTGCATTGACCTTATCTTGGACTTGTGTGTTCCAATGTCCCAGACACCTATGCCGGCGACCACGTCACTGTCGGTAGGGGATACATGGTCGGACAGGTAAAACGGTAGGAACCAGATGAAATAAGCTTTGAAATTAAAACGTTTCAGAACATTTAAAATGCCGAAAAAGATCTGAGTAGCAAATAGGATAACCGCCTAATTTTCTCATTCTTAACCGCCTAATTTTCTCATGCTTAGAGGTCTGTAGGCGTCAGCCATCAGACAAGTTGTGGTTACCTAAATGTTTGGATAGCTTTGTCAATAACGGAAGAGAGTAAATTTAGGGCATTTAAGTTTCCAAGTGAAGGAACACAAGACCTACGTACGGAACTGTGGACTGAAGAAGTCTTCTATAGCCCAATATTGTCACGAAATTAAGCAGACATTTTTGTTTTAAAACGCTACGCTTACTGCTAAACCTGATTCGACTATCAATCTTAATGTATTAGAAGCTTTCCACATATACCGCAACCATTCACGGCTTGTCAACGACATGATGTTTACTTGATTTCTTTCAAGCGCGGATAAACAACTCACCAAAGTCCATGACCGTCTCTGTCGATGTCACAATAATTTGAATGTTAACGCTCCCCTTGTGTTGAAGATGCCAAACCAAAGTCTCTGCGAAGTTATAATCGACGTTAAGTAAATAGTTAATTGTGAATAAACATTGCTATTTTATTATATCTCAACTAACAAGTTTTATAGTCATACGTTATTTATAACTACACGTTCTTTTTTGACACTCTCCGTCTGTAAAAAAAATGATTTCCCTCAACATCCGATCTTCGACATTTTATTTAAAATTTGAAGCTGCTATTTATGATAATTCTCCTATACCTCTCCATGTACACACGTGTTGTGCTCTTGCCAGATTTCATAATCTACTTCCCAAAAAATGTAATCTATGTACACCCAGTGGTGTACATGACTTGAGGAAAAATCACATATTTTTTTCGTATTGGCAGTGAATGAGGGCTTATTTTAATATTCTGATAGCTGCATATATGACTTCGCTTCTGTCTTTCAAGGCATTAAAATGAGCGAGTCTGTAAGATGTGCAAGTACGTGCAACCCGTCGTCATGATTGTTGGTTAGATCATCATATCACCGCTACCAGGATAGTCCCTTTCTCTGATGTTTGAGGGACTATTGCGGATACCTAGTTCTCTCCAGACTAGAATATGTCGAGAATCAATACTTAAGATGAATCGCGATTCATCTGTGAAAAGTAAATTAGCCAACTTTTTTGGAATCAAAAGTGACGGTGGTGAATCCGTGCTTGCGGGATGGCGGAAGACAGAGATACACAAATAACTGGAGCCCTTGCATAAAGGCTGTGCTAACCAAGTCCTACAAACACTATTCATTGAAACCTTTATTGCTATAGTTGCTTCAGTCTTCAAACGACTGTCTTAGTGGAAATCTCTTAAATATGTCTGGCAGACAGACTCACACAGCAGTCACCATCAGCAGTTGTGGCTCTTATACTGGTTGGTTCAACCTGTTTCCAAAGTCTTGCGTGATATTTTAGGGAACATTTAATGCTCTGGAAACACATGTGGGGCTGCAGGATTCCAATTCAATCAATCGCTTTTCACCACTGAATATCATACATAAGAAATCTTCCTGGCATATTATAATTAACTCGACATGGAACTGAAGTAGAAGCTTGAGTTTTTCAGAACAAATTCAAGATTCCAATAGACATGCTTGCGTTTTAATGGAGACTGAATTTGCATGGAATACCAGCAGAAAAGGTCAATGAGCGACAGTTTCCATCACAGAGAAATTTCAAGATTTTCCAATGTATAGTTCAGTAATTTATCATCAGAAAATACACTGACGGAAAAAAAATCCCAACACCAAGAAGGGGTTGTGTTAGATAAACGACAGTTGGTAGGCGGTGAGAGTACATCTGTAAGATGACGTCTATGCAAATTTCGTGCTCGGCTCATACGTGTGGCGCTAGTAGCGCCCCTCGGACCATGCATAGCAGGTTTGCTGTAAATACGCGCTGTAACGTTCGTGAGCGTTAGTTATAGTTGAGATTCGACGTAGTGTGTTGATGTTAGTCAAGAATACCTTTAAGAAGACGAAGAAGCCATTATCAAAAGCTCACGGAGTTTGAACGAGGTCGTGTAATAGGGCTACGAGAAGGTGAATTTTCTTTCCGCAATATTGCAGAACGACTTGGCAGGAATGTAGCCACTGTGCATGATTGTTGGTAGCGGTCGTTAAGGGAAGGTCCTGCATCAAGAAGACCGGGTTCCGGCCGGCCACGTGGCACTACTGAGAGGGAAGACCGCCGTGTACGGCGTATGGCCGTGGCGCATGGTACCGCGTCTGCGGCAGCAATTCGAGCTGCAGTTGCTACCACAGTGGCTCAACGAACTGTTACAAATCGGTTACTTGAAGGACAGCTCCGAGCCAGACGCCCTGTAGCGTGCACTCCACTTACTCCAAACCACCGCCGTTTGCGACGTCAGTGGTTTCAAGCTAGAGCGAATTGGAGGACGGAGTGGAGATCGGTTGTGTTTTCTGATGAAAGCCGGTTCTGCCTGGATGCCAGTGATGGCCGTGTGTTGGTTAGAAGGAGGCCAGGTGAGCGCCTGCAACTAACCCGTCTGCGGCCGAGACGCACTGGGCCTACACCTGTAGTTATGGTCTGGGGAGCAATTTCCTATGACAGCAGGAGCACTCTCGTGGTTGTCCCACGCGCCCTGACAGCACAGTTGTACGTCGGTCTGGTGATTCAACCTGTTGTGCTGCCATTCATAAACAGCATTCCAGGGGGTGTTTTCCAACAGGATAGCGCTCGCCCGCATACCGCTGTTTTAAGACAACATGCTCTACAGAGTGTCGACAAGTTGCCGTGGCCTGCTAGATCACAAGATCTGTCACCAATCGAGCATGTATGGGACATCATTGGACGACAACTCCAGCGTCACCCCCAACCAGCATTGACCGTCCCTGTACTGACCGACCAAGTGCAACAGGCATGGAACTCCATCCCACAAACTGACATCCAGCACCTGTACGAAACAATGCATGAACGTTTGCGTGCTTGCATTCAACATTATGGTGGTTACACCGGTTATTAATGTACCAGCATTTCACATTTAAAATGGCTCTTCTCGCGCTTACATTAAGCTGTGATCTTGAAACCTTAATCGATCAAATATGTTACTTATACAAATGTATTTCCGCCATTTCATTCCTCCACAACTATTTTTTCGTGGTGTTGGGATTTTTTTCCGTCAGTGTAATTACATTTTTGCAGAAAATCTTTTAATTTTGAGACGTGATATATCTGTTTTCTGTACCATGGGTCACTAAGGTACCTGTGCTTTTGCTGTTACGATGTCGACTTCAAATGAACAGTGGAATTAACCACTTTAATTAAAGGCGTTTAATTAACCACTTTAATAAATGCTGGCGGAAAACTTACCGTTACAAATGTCCGTTTTCGTGAATTCATATTATGTAGTTTGAATCAACCAGTTGCGGAGTAAGATAAAGTACAAATTTTTAAAATGTTGTAATTCAAATAGAATTGTGCTTATGTCATTCACCATAGGGCAAATGTTTTGCTGTAGTTTTGATGAAATTTTACAGAATCGAGTTTTCATTTGCATAAATTGGATTAGATGTAAATTATTTCCAATAGGAACGTATTTTCATTAGGGACGGAACGTTTTCAACTTCGTGTAAGTTTAAAATACAATTGCCGTTTCTTTACATGTATACCACTTCACAACTCAGCTCCATGCGTGTTAATGCGAAATTCTTTCGATGTTAATTTAACAATTTTAAAGATATTATGTAGATACATTAGCGTCGCGGTTTATCACAATGTTAAAGGTTAACCATAAAATAGCAGTGCCGTTAGTTTAATCTGTGATATAATGAGAAATTTAAGAAGACAGCACAAAAATACGGAAGTCAACTTTAAATGAACAGTGGAATTAACCACTTTAATTAAAGGCGATGTTAAACTTTGGAAATGCATAGTAAAAAAAAGGAAGGATTTTGTATACAATTTTGTTCTGATATATTACTGCGTAAATCTAACATCATCATAAATGAAACATATGCTCGAAACTGTGGTTTACATAAAATTAAGGCTGCGATAGGATCTTACTTCTTACTTAAAGAAAACTTAGAACCAAGTTGGTGGGTTTCTTCATTCTGAGTAGCACATATCTTTGAAAGATTAGACTGTTCAACTAAGTTCGGCGTTTTTGTTATAGTTATCAACTTTTTACTTATTTATGAACTCTGTGCTCCTGTTCACCAAAATAATATTTGAATTGATATAAAAAAACCCTGTATAAAAAAACCCTGAGTTAAAAAAAAAAAAAGAGTGCATTTTTTTCTATTCAAACGAGATATCTGTCATTTACATGATATTAAGATAAATATACTCGTACAATTTTCGTTTGTCAGGCTCCTTTTTGATTTTCGCTTGTATTGAACCTTTGGAGATTCGTTTTTCAACATTCGAAAATAATCAGCTAATGTAGCGGAACTGCATTTATAATAATCTATCACCGAGACATCTTGATGTAAGACCTCACCACGCCTGTCACTAACTGCACCACAGATCTGTGAGAAAAAAAACAGCATGTGAATGCAAGAAATATATTTTCAAGGTTATGTAGCACACCATTTCTTAATAAGAAGTTATGAGATTTCCTGCAGGCTCCCTGAAGTTCGCTGATTTATTGTTTCCCAGAAGTCCAGCTGTAACACGTCGGAAAGATCTCCATTTTGTTTTCTACCTTTCCTTGAGTACGCATTGAAAATTATCATTTCAAATTCGCCTAACTTGTGGGACATAAAACCTCTGCTTTGATCTTCTCTGCACTAAGTCTTGGATTTGTTTTGCAAAAATATGTGAATGCAGGGCTATTCATATCCAAAGCCTCGACGAAGCTTTCCATTAGCCAAAGTTTTGTGTGTAGTGAAAGTAGTAAAACTTTACTTGGTTCAATCAAATGTTCAGATGCTACATTCTTAATTCCGGGTGTTAGCGATTTCTCTTAGCCCATTTACTCTTTCTGTAATGAGTACTCTTAACACGGCTCCTCCACTTACAGAGAAAGCTCAGATACCTGGTGTAACTTTTTTATAATTCTAACAGAACAGCAACCACCTTCGCTACAGATTTGTCACTCATATTTCTGATAGTGTACACCTAAATGGATACTTTTCTTAGTTGCATAGGTTATTTTTGTGTGAACTGCATGTATAATAGGGATTGAAGGAAACTTATTTCCGTTGTATAAAAATACAGTCGCCACATCTATAAACAGTCGCCACTCTTGGGGAATATGTTTCTAGTTGATTGCTGCCAGTAATCCATCAGCATCATTACAGAAACTCAAATTTTCTTTCGTTTAATGGAATTTTTCGGAATCCACTTTCACAGAATTGTCCAGGAGATTCCATTGTTGTAAATTTGATGTGAAAAACAGAGCTATATTCTTTGGCAGTTAAAGATCTCTGATCAGGTCGTTAAGTTGAAACTGTGTGATCATATATGAATCTGAAGAACCTGGGTTTGGAAAACATTTTAGATCGCTTAAAATTGATGGCTGATTATGTGTGTAAAAAATGTTCACCAATGTCGTCTTCTTCATTATTGTGTTTGAAAAAAAAATACAGGCAGTTCAAGAATACATGGTCCTTCGCCATTAACTCAGTGAGGAACCGCTGAATTTACATTTGGTTATGAAACTATCTTTCTCTTCTTCATACCCATATCTTGTTTGATAGGAGACACAGAAATAACAATCCGTGTGGTGGTCAGTTGGCTCTTTCCAAATCATTAGCACTGAAAATGTCATAGAACGTTCCCTACCATTCAACCACGCACTTAGATTTGAAGCACAGGTGCTGCAGCATAAATGTGGGGCCCACTTCTTGTAAAAGTCGCCGATTTTGCAACGGAAATGAAACAAATAATTAATTTTCTCGTTACACATAGCATACACGCTCTCGGTGCAAATGTAACTTCTCCGCATACATAACAGGAGTTCATTGGATTATTGACTCATTTACATGACATTTATAGTGCCTCACGTTAGAGACGAAACAAAAATACGTTACCTGAAACTACTCAAGAGGGAAGTAACTGAAGAACTGAAATTCTGAATACTACATGGCTTTCCCGTGATCAGGTTAGTGGTAAGTGCCGCATGTGTAATGCGACAGTTACAACTGACGTGATCCTGAGAAAACGGTGAATAGAAGGTATCACGTGATCACCATGAAGGCCCAAACCTACTGAACACGTGGTGCAGAGGGAGCCTTCTCGAATGTCTGATTATATGATATGATCTGTGTGCCACTAAAGCTGCAGTTTTGCTTTTCTTTTACCAAAAAGTGTAACCAATGATGTGAAACACTCATATTTCGAAACCGTGGGTATAATTTAAAAATGTGGGCCAACCGGCATATTTATATAAAACTTCGTATCCAGTACCATAAAATTAGTTACGATTGGGTAGTTCTGAGCTCATGTCAGTTTTGTTGTTGACCAGTGTAATCATGCCGTATGCTGCAGCCGTCTGTGATTCGTTTCATTTCATGAACGATGGCTCTCAACATCAATAGAGCTCAGGTACTGGACAATATGTTTCAAGAGGAGGGAATCGTGCGTATGGAGTGGCCAACACGCTCTCCTTAAGTGAGTGCTTATTTTGCGTAGTTGATGGTAAACGAAGTCGCTTGGAACGTGATTAAAATTATGGATGCAAATGTTATGTTCATTATGGTTCTGTTCCATGTAGCTTGCTTATTTGGTAAACACAGGAACACAAATTATCTTTAACCAATTCCATAACTAAGATTGAAAACAAATGTCTCAAAAAATTGCTTTCAAAGATCTACGGATGCCTGGGCACGATGAAATTGTCAGATATATGTAATGGATCACCTGTTGGACACAATATTTCTAACTTGCCCGAGCTTACTGTTGTTTCTCGAATAAAAGATGTGTGGAAAACTAATTTGACATTTTTTTTTACCAAATACTGAGTGGTAATAATATTTACAAAATTATTAAATCAAACGTTTTTACGCAATATGTGTGCTGGTGCGTGTGCATGCGCGCGCTCGTGTATGTGTCTGACTGATTTATTCCTAAGGATTTATGAGGTAGGAATATCCAAAATATTTCCTATGAAAATGAGTGTTCTCTAGCAAGAATGGGGAAAATGTATATTCTTGTTTGCTAGATTGGTATGCTAAAACGGAAATCCTTCAGAAATCCATGGAAGCTTGTTTAAAATTAGAAGTCTTTTTGAACAAAACAGGGTCTCCTAAAAACTCCACATTCACCAAATAAACAGCCAAATGTTACTATTACCGTATCGGAAAGTCGGAAAGTGTTTTCGATATATTTACATGCATAATTTGAGTTCTATCCATTTTCCAAATGAGTTGAAAATCTTGGTGTTACTTCAAGACTTTCTCCGTAACATTTGCATTTTAATGCTTACAATAGGTACGTCTTATAGGTAACACATGCTAAAAAGAAATGCCATGTATCCTTTCTCAAAACAAAAGCTAAGTTGCTATAATAGATAAAATATTACACGTGGTTTCTCTCTGAAGAACAAAATAAACGTCGAACTAAATATTTTATCCAAAAGGAATACAGTTGGTAAATATCTTTCCATAATGATTCCTGATTGATGGGAAATTTATTCAGTACGAAATCATGAATGTAATGACAGCAAGCAAGATCCATTTCTCTTTCTCGCTAATAAGTCAATTTGGGAAGGAATACTGAGTACAAATTTTTCCACTCCTAAACGCTAACACTTAGATTAATATCCGACACAAAAACCAGGTGTCTCCTGGTTTTTGGTAATAACACGTTAACGAATGATACTTTAAATCGTCTAAGTTACATGGTTCCCCCGCCGCAGATGGGAATTGTTAAAGCAAAAATAACAGATGCTCTTTTCAATTGATTTTTGCGGAGTTTGGAGGTCTGGGCATTATCTAAAACACTTCCTTCTGTTTTCCTGTTTTCCGAACCATTCTTGAAAAACCCTGACATCGTGGAATGGCACATCAACCTTGTGCAAGAAGGCACTACTAGATGGGAATACCGTTGCCATTAAAGGATGCACCTCGTCTGCAATTGGTAGACTTCTCAGCTTCCTGCATATGAATGACTGGATCTAGGGTTTGCCACCAGAACATTGCACAAAGCATTCCACTTTCTGCTCCAGCTTGGTTTCGTCCCACTGTGTATTATGGTGACAAAACTTCCCCAGATAAAAGTCGCGTACATCCTCCTCCGCCCATACGCTGCAACAAGAAACCTGATTGGTCAGACCAGACGACTCTCTTCCAATTATTGAAGGTCCAGTTTACAAGCGTGCGTGTGGTATTGTATACGCTTTTGATGTTAAACCGAAATTTGAACTGACTAAAGTTTCTGCGGGGTTTTCTGTACTGGGTGCTCTGACACATTGCACCAGTCACCTGCACATAAATCCCCTGGTGAAGTGAGCTAAGTATCCGTTTTGTTGGATCGTACCATACGGAATATTACTTCCTCACTTTTACCACGGATGATCGGTGTTCGGCCAACATCTTGTTTTCGGTTCCTGGTTCACCATTTCTCCAAAAGTACCAAGGAAATATTATGATTTTCAATAAAATTACGGTTAGGATTTAGAAAATATTAAATGTACCATTTTATAACATCATATTCTTAGTACCGATGTGTCAATATTCATCCTTGGGAATATATTAATTGCGATGACAATTTCTACATTTCCTAAAACTTAAATTTTTTTAAAGACCACTGGAAGCATATGGCCTAGTTCTAACGTTGCAATAACCGCACAAATAAAACATTATGAAATATAGGGGAGATTATGTATATTATTAATGTCGTCGTCTTGATTGATGTTTCAAACGGAAACCAGGATTACATGATCAGTCTCGTACATAAAACAATGCTTTCTAACGTCATTCAGTTAATAGAAATCTCTTGAGTGCCGAAAAGGTTGCCATTAGATCCAACACATGTATCTATTAAAACAATGGGCATCACTAAGGTTTCGAAATGAAACTTGTTTATAGGGCTTTTGCTAAACAAACGGAATACATGATTGATCTTTGTGGAAATCATATGATATACATGTATATACAGAGTAATGATCAGGTTCCGAACCCTGAATTTCAAAAATTATTGCGTATGCTGTAAGCAAATTTTCAACAAATTGATGTGGCAACACGAGTCAGCAACTCGTCGAGATCAAATACTACATCTGTCGAATTCCTGAAGGAAATTGGTAGAGTGCCAGAAATGAATAACCGGTTCCATGTGTGCTACGCAGTTTGCCCACTTTAGCGTCGTCATTTGCATGGATTTGACGAAGGAGCAGACATTTTTTACTTGAAGCTTATTTGTAAAACGCAGTCTTAAAAACAGTGTATAGAAGAGTTCAGGTAAAAATGTCCGCAGCACACTGTGGTAAGTATATCAGAGATACACAGTTTACTCGTACGATTTCGGAAACCTAGAAGTGTTAATGATATGCCTAGAAATGGCCAACCAGGTGTGTTAACGCCGGAAGTGATAAACGATGTTCAAAAACGTTTTCAACAGTCACCTGCAAAATCGGTACATCGTTTATCTCAGCAAGTGAAATTTCTTACGGCTCAGTACAGAAGGCGACTAAAAGATTGCAGTTTCATGCACAAAAAGTGAAAGTTTCCTGAAAACTGAAGTCACCTGTTACGCATAAGCGCCTGCTGTATTGCCGTTAGTTTCGTAAATTTACTCGGTACCACAAGGGCTTATTGAAAAATGTTTTCATTTCAGATGAAGCCTGGTAATTTAATTTTTTCCTATGGGGATATTTAAAAGACCGTGTTTATGCAAACAACCCGCACGACCTGCAGTCCTTGAAAACGAACATTATTCAGGCTATAGCGTAAATCACGCCATCTATGCTGATACGCGTTGCGACAAACATGTGCCGCTGCGTGGATATTTGCCTCCAGCAAGACGGAGTTCACTTTCCGTACCTTCTTTAGGTCAACATTAGTTGCTCAAAAGTCGATGGAAGATGTATCTCAGATGTAAGTAAACTTTATGTGTCTGTATAATGCGAATAAAGTTATTAATGTTACGGTTCGGGAACTTTTCGATCACCCTGTATCAAATCCGTTTGTTTTGTACAGGAGCACGTGGCAAAGAAAACAAAGTGGCAACATCCTTTGGGATGTCTGTGAAGTCCTATCAATGCTGAACCCACAAAATAATACGTTTATATGCCTACTTAAAAGGGTGATCAGATTTTCTCGAAAATATTGAGACTTCTTAAACGAAGTGTTCTTTTTTGTTGCAAATAGGAGCAAACTTATAACAGTACACATAGGACCCGGATTTTTCAACGATTCCAAAGTTGAGACACATTGAGCTTGTTAAATTAAAATGATTTATATTCAGTGAGAACTAAATTAGTGATTTTAAAACGTTTTAATTTCTAATGAGGATAACACTCTTGTTGGTATTAACACGATCATGTTAATAAATGAGATTTTTTATGACGCAAACCATATAATTTCCGCAGGAATTTCAAATTCCTTATGAGCAATCATGTAACATATATCTTTCAGCATATTATTTTAATAAAAATTAAAATGAAAAATCTATCTCACTCAAATTTGGATGCACAGGATCCATGATTTTCAAAGAAAGCGAATTTGTTTATGCATCTGCTGATTGAAATTTGTTACGCCTGTTTTCAATTTCGGTGGTGGGGATTATCATAGCAGCGCTTCTTACCACAGTTGCTATATCAAAAATATGTCAGTTCTGTTTGAGCACATGAGGCAAGAATGTCTTCTACCAGAACGTTATTTTTAGGAGTAGGCTTTCCCTAAAATACCAATGATTTTTAATCGGTTATAGCTGCAATCATCAAACATATCTACATGCGTTCCTCTTGGCGTAATGTTCCAAGATTTAACTTTCATGGAGATAAACATCTGAATGTTATAAAGGGAAGTTTCCTGTGTATCTTAACTGCAAAATTCGACAAATTAATAACCAAATATATCAGAAATTATATTTCGTGCATTTTCATGAAGCTTACTTTTTCATGGGTGAACACATTTTTTTCAAAATGTATTTTATGCGAGAGGAGGACATGCCGATTTTTCGAAACATTTGTGTGAGGGCCAAAGTTGGATAACGTGTATACCTTCATCTTCCAAGAGAGCGGCAACACGTTTGGCAATGGAATCTACCAGCTATTGGAAAAGATTGGATGGTATTATGGCTCATGATTTTCAACACAGCAGTTCAGCCGACTTTCCTCTTCTAGGAGAGCAGCAACACGTATTGCCATGGAATATACCAGTTATTGGAAAAAATTGGGTGATATTAGGGCTCATGATTTCACCTCAGCAGTCCGTAAAATTTCGAAAATTCCCAGTATGGGGTTTGTTCTTGAATAAATTATTACATTTTCCCGCACATAGAAAATATAATTCTAATAGGAATACTGAGTATCCCATTGTATCGTCGGTTTTTTTATCCCTTCACAACAGGAATGAGAACGAGCATGTTTTTCTTCAAAGAAGGCAACCCTATGATGAAGAATTGGAACGTGATGAACGGATATGAATGGTCAGTGACAGTGGTTGCGGTAAGTTTTGAGACAAAGAGTAAAAACACTTCTCACCTGATTTTCAAGAAGTACTTTGTGATTTCTTGAAGTAACACATTCCCCTCCCATAAAGTTTACAAACATAAAAAAATACATCGCTCTTTCAACGTTCCAGAAACACATAGCTATGTGTTTCTGGAACGTGGAAAGAGAGATGTATTTATTTATTTGCTGACGCCACGTATTTGGGGGATTATCAAGTTTACGAACGACTGCCATAAAACACCTCACTTCTAAAAAAAATGATTTTTTATTTCAATTGAAAATATATACATTACAATAAGGAATATGTTCTTGGGACATGAAGTTATTTTAGTTATTTTGATAATTACGGCAAAATTTAAAATACAGTAATAATTCCAAAGTTTAAGACCATGCATTCTTACCTCTGTGGCAGAGATGAAAATTCTGTGACATATACGTACATTTCTGCCTACACATGTAATTAGGTATTTTAATAGATTGAAATTGAGAATGATATGTCTCTCATATTTTTGATGAAAACAATGCACTGTTTTGTCAAGTTCACTTCTGTATATTTGCTGGAAGAAGTCACTTATCTGTATTCTGAGAATTAAAATCCATGGCCTATTCACAATGCTGTTTTAATTGGTATAACAGAGTATCATCATCAGTAGGTTTACTTTGATTTATTGTTGTAATTATTATTAATGAATGTTACTTTCTTTTCTTGATGCTTTTCCAGTGAGTAACAACAGCGAAAATGTCCAGACCACATAAAACCTCTCCATCTTTTACTAAGAATGGAGGTCCTCTCTCTGAAATTCTTGCTTAATCTTGCAGATAAATGTCATTAATCCGGTTCTGTTTCTCATTCACAATGCAGGTTTTGAGTAGAAACACCTCTTTCACAATTTGCTGTGATCAGTGGAATGGTCAAAACAATCTGATCTGAGGCTGCAAAGCTTTCATAAACAAGAGATCCATCAACAGTTAAACCCTAATTTTCATTATTTTATACTTTGTTAGGAATGGCAAACTTTCTAAAAATTGTAGTCTTAAATTTTCTTCCTTCAAAACTGAAGTTTCTGTGCAGCCGTACTTTGTTTAGTGAATCATGTTTTGATTCAGGAGAGGCAATGCCGCCATGTTTAAAACATTATAAACATTATTTTCATAAAACAAACAGTAATGCATGCTGAATTCAGTCTTTCATTCAAATTTCCTTGCAGTTTGTTTACAAAATATCGAAACCTTCGAAAAATGTCGTCTCCCTCATTTCGTTCGGGCTTGTACGTACTCTACATCCCTTTTGTAGCTCTGACATCTACTGGGCATGACAGCAGAGCTCAAGGCCACCGAAATTTCTCCTCCGAAGTTGTGACTTAGATAAAGCATATTTTTTACAAATGCCTTGGGCATTTGGGGTCGGGTTTTCCAGCAGCTTAGGTATGTGAAACCCTGTAGAGAGGCAGAGAGGAGGTGGAAAACGAGGAAGGAAGTACATTATCGATGTTGCAACTGTGTCTTGAAGAGCAGGAGAAAAAATAATAGTAATCATAATTTAAAAAAAAACCCTCCTGCAGGTCGTTTTTTAAATCAGGTTAGATAATGTTTGGAACAGTAAAATAGGTCCCGATATTTTTGCAGGAAGTAATTTTCGTTTTTGATGAGTGAAATTACTTGTTCAGGCGTTAACGCGCTCACTGTTGAAATTACCATAATGTTGATGATGACGTAGTGATATTTGCAACTACCCCTTCAGAACTGCGCGGTATGATCCAGGAACTTGCTGACAAGAGTAAAGTGGTGGGACTAAAAATGAACTTTCAGGACATAAAATTGATGTAAAATGTTTTTACAAGAAATGAAGATTGATCGACTGATGGGGAAAAGCTGGAAATAATCCATTCCCACATTTACCTTGGACAGAAGATATCAAATAGGGGTCGCATTGATGAAGAAATTGATGGGCGTTTAAAACTTAGTTGTAGAGCTTTTGAAGAAACACTGAACTTTTTAAGAAGATTAAGCCATTATGTCTTAAAAGAAAAGGGTTTAATCAATGCATCGTTCCAATGCTTACAGAAGCCTCGGTGACATGAGCCTTAACTAAAAAGCCGGTACAAAGACCACAGACAGCTGAAAGAAGCATGGAGAGCCATATGCTTGGGGTATCCATGAAAGATAAGTAAAGAAACTCGTGGATACGGAAAGAAACAAGAGTGGAAGACATCGTAATCAGAATAAAATCCATGAAATGGATTAGGATGGACATATTTCCAGTAGGAGGGACCACCGAAGGACAACCGAAATTTTAGACTGGATACCAAGGGATCTAAAAAGACCCACAAGAAGACCACATGGGAGATGAATGGAAGAAATTCGAAGGCATGAGGGACTGTTATGGAGGAGACTGGCTCGAAACACAACGTTGTTGAAGAAACTTGGGGAGACGTCCATCAAGCAATGGAGGGATAATGGTTGTTTCCAAAATTCTGTAAGAGAATATTACAAAACTATATTTGAACTGATTCAGCTGTAAAACATAAATGCTCGATATTTCATTAACGGCAAAGCAGATCATTTTTTGTCGATTTTTTTGGGTACCAGATGGAAAATACGTAACTTATTTCAATCAGTTTAAAAGAGTTGGACGAAAATGAGAAGCATGTTTTAAAATTATTTATGAATTCATTCAGTCAGTATATTGTTAGAACAATAAATTTCTTATTGATATAAGCATTTTGTCATTTCCGTCTTGCCGTGCAATGTGTAGTGAAGATTTAAGGTGCATCTCACAAGCCCCCCACCACGGATTTTTTTAATTTTTCAGGCACCATTCGTTTGTACCACGTATGAACCGGAATGAACTCGGTTTTTTCGTTTGAACCGCAATAGTTTTGGAGATATTAAAAAAACAAAGAAAGGGGGGGGGGTGAAACGATAGCCCCCCACCACAGAATTTTTAAATTTTATTGCACCATTCGTTTGTACCATGTATGAACCGGAATGAACTCCATTTTTTTCGTTTAAACCGCAATAGTTTTAAAGTTATTTAAAAAACAAAGTGGGGGAGCTGGTGAAATGGTACCCCCAAAAAATGGAAATTTCAAATTCCAGGATAGCCATTCGTTAATAAATCGTATGAACCGGAATGAACTTCATTTTTATCCTTTGAAATTCAATATTTTTTGAGATATTTAACAAATAATATTGATAATTTACATATAAATATAGGAGGCCAACCATTTCACCAGCCCCCACCATGGAATTCAAAATTTCAAAATAGCCATTCGTTAGTAAATCGTATGAACCGGAATGAACTCCATTTTTATCGTTTGAACCGCAATAGTTTTTGAGATATTTAAAAAATAATATTGAGAATTTGCATACACACAGAGAGACCGACCATTTCACCAGCCCCCCAACATGGAAATTGAAAATTTCAAAATAGGCATTCGTTAGCAAATGGTATGAACCGAAAAGAACTCCTTATTCATCGTTTGAAACACAACAGTTTTTTAGATATTTAAAAAATAATGTTACAGACCTACCATTTCATCACCCCCTTCCCTCATCATGGAAATTAAAATTCCGAAATAGCCAGTCGTTAGTAAATCGTATGAACAGGAATGGACTCCATTTTTATCGTTTGAACCGCAATAGTTTTTGAAATATTTAATAAATAATATAATTTACATATACGCACAGAGACCGACCATCTCACCAGCCCCCACCAAGGAAATTGAAAATTTCAAAATAGCCATTCGCTAGTAAATCGCATTAACTGAAAAGAACTTCATTTTCATCGTTTGAACCGCAATAGCTTTTGAGATATTTAAAAAATAATGTTACAGGCCTACCATTTCACAGCCCCCCTCCCTCATCATGGAAATTCAAAATTCCGAAATAGCCATTCGTTAGTAAATCGTATGAACAGGAATGAACTCCATTTTTATCGTTTGAACCGCAACAGTTTTTGAGATATTTAAGAAATAATATTGATAATTTACATATACACGCAGGGACCGACCATTTCACCAGCCCCCCCCCATGGAAATTCAAAATTTCAAAATAGCCATTTGTTAGTAAATCGTATGAACCGGAAGGAACTCCATTTTCATCGTTTGAACCGCAATAGGTTTTGAGATATTTAAAAAATAATATGGAGAATTTGCATACATACAGAGAGACCAAACATTTCACCCCCCCCCCCCAACATGGAAATTGAAAATTTCAAAATAGCCATTCGTTAGCAAATGGTATGAACCGAAAATAACTCCTTTTTCATCGTTTGAACCACAATAGTTTTTGAGATATTTAAAAAATAATGTTACAGGCCTATCATTTTATCCCCCCCATCAGGGAAATTCAAAATTCCGAAATAGCCATTCGTTAGTAAATCGTATGAACAGGTACGAACTCCATTTTTATCGTTTGAACCGCAATAGTTTTTGAAATGTTTAATAAATAATAGAATTTACATATACGCACAGAGGCCGACCATTTCACCAGCGCCCCCCCCCCCCCCATGGAAATTCAAAATATCAAAATAGCGATTTGTTAGTAAATCATATGAACTGAAATAACTTCTATTTCATCGTTTGAACCGCAGTAGTTTTTGAGATATTTAAAAAAGAATGTTACAGGCATACCATTTCACCCCCCTCATCATGCAAATTCAAAATTCCGAAATAGCCATTCGTTAGTAAATCGTATTAACAGGAATGAACTCTATTTTTATCGTTTGAACCGCAATGGTTTTTGAGATATTTAAAAAATAATATTGAGAATTTGAATATATACAGAGAGACCGACAATTTCACCAGCCCCCCCTCCCCACCATGGAAATTAGAAATTTAAAAATAGCCATTCGTTAGCAAATCGTATGAACCGAAAAGAACTCCATTTTCATCGTTTGAACCGCAACAGTTTTTGAGGTATTTAAAAAAGAATGTTACAGGCCTACCATTTCACCCCCTCATCATGGACATTCAAAATTCCGAAATAGCCATTCGTTAGTAAATCATATGAACAGTAATTAACTCCATTTTTATCGTTTGAACCGCAATAGTTTTTGAGATATTTAAGAAATAATATTGATAATTTACATATACACACAGAGACCGACAATTTCACCAGCCCCCACCATGGAAATTAAAAATTTCAAAATAGGCATTCGTTAGTAAATCGTATGAACCGGAATGAACTCCATTTTCATCGTTTGAACCTCAATACGTTTTAAGATATTTAAAAAATAATATTGAGAATTTGCATTTATACAGAGAGACCGACCACTTAACCCCCCCCCCCCCATGGAAATTCAAAATTTCAAAATAGCCATTCGTTAGCAAATCGTATGAACTGAAAAGAACTCCATTTTCACCGTTTGAACCGTAATAGTTTTTGAGATATATAAAAAAATGTTAATAGGTCTACCATTTAACCCCCCCCTCACCATGAAATATCAAAATTCTAAAATAGCCATTCGTTAGTAAATCGTATAAACAGGAATGAACTTCTTTTTTATCGTTTGAACCGCAACAGTTTCTGAAGTATTTAATAAATGATATTGAGAATTTACATATACACACAGAGACCGAACATTTCAACAGACACCATGGAAATTCAAAATTTCAAAATAGCCATTCGTTAGTAAATCGTATGAACCGGAATGAAATCCATTTTTATCGTTTGAACCACAATAATTTTTGAGATATTTAAAAAATAATATTGAGAATTTGCATATATAGACAGCGACCGACCATTTCACCAGCCCCCCACCATGGAAATTCAAAACCCACCATGGAAATTCAAAATTTCAAAATAGCCATTCGTTAGCAAATCGTATTAACCGAAAAGAACTCCATTTTCATCGTTTGAACCGCAATGGTTTTTGAGGTATTTAAAAAAGAATTTTACAGGCCTACCATTTCACCCCCCCCCCCTCATCATGGAAATTCAAAATTCCGAAAGAGCCATTCGTTAGTAAATCGTATGAACCGGAATGAACTCCATTTTCATCGTTTGAACCGCAATAGGTTTTGAAATATTTAAAAAATAATATTGAGAATTTGTATATATACAGAGAGACCGACCATTTCACCCCCACCACCACCACCATGGAAATTCAAAATTTCAAAATAGTCATTCGTTAGCAAATCGTATGAACCGAGGGGAAATCCATTTTCATCGTTTGAACCGCAATAGTTTTTGAGAAAAAATAACAATATTGAGAACTTATATGTATATATATTCGAGACCGACCATTCCCCCCTCTCACCATGTAAATTCAAAATTTCAAGATAGTCATTCGTTAGTAAATGGTGTGAACCGTAACAAACGCCATTTTCATAGTTTCAATGGCAATAGTTTTGAAGATGTTTAAAAAAGAATGTTAGTAACCCACGATTTCACCTGCCTCTCCCGCCCCCAAAACCTGGACATTTCCTATTTCAGGATAGCTATTCGTTAGCTTGGTGTGATAGCATGGTGTGATAACATGGTGTAAACCGGAAAGACCTCTTTCTTTATTGTTCGAATCTCGATAGTTTTTGAGATATTTGTAACAAGGATAATGGAGGATAATGTCTTTCATTCGTTCCTGTCATTAGCTGAAAGAACTAAAGTCTTTCATTCTTTCCTGTCATTAGCTGAAAGAACTTCTCGTTTCTAGCTTTCAACCGCAGCAGTTGAAAAGACATTCCAAAAACAACGTGACGTTGCTTTATTAGGTATCGAGGACTAGTACACAGGAAAACGGAAAATACATGGCATGAAAAAACAATTAAGAATAACGGTACTGGATGAGCAGCACAAAGCAGTCTGTAAAAGTCAATCAGGACATACAAATATAAACGAAGCTGAACGAGCAGCACAAGGCAATCTGTGATAGGCGAAGCACACTGGAACAGTTACTGAGCAGAAGGAACGACAGACATGGAGATGGAGAATACATCGAACTGGAGGCTGCTTTTCATGCTCCGGGGTGCAGCATGAAAAGCAGAAAACGAGGTGCAACAGATAACACTTGCTAAGATAGCATGGTGTAGGTAACAGCACGGGGCAAATTAGCATGAGGCAATGCAAAAACGGTAAGTATCTGACGAGATGAGTCACACTGGATAAGCAAGTAACGTAGCACAACAGTAGAAGATATGCTGGGGCACATGGCATGACATAAGACAAATACTCGACGAGACAGGAGAAACAAATCCACGGAGCACCTGAAAAAACTAACTGGGTGCGAACAGCAACATAGGGCAGTATATAGCAACATAGGGCTTTCTCCTCTTATACCTTTCGTCACATCCAGGACAGTGACGAAAGGTATAAGAGGAGAATCGCGCATAACAATGCACACAGAAAGAAGCTCTGTGAACAAAACGATGTGACGGGTTCACGGAAGTAGACACCGGGCTGATGTTTGAAAGAACCGAGATGAGGAGAAAACATAGCGGTACATAGGATACAACGGAAAGAAGAAAGGTTGGATACAACGCATAACTGAAACAAGCAAAGGAGTAAGACGGAACAGCAGCAAGGCAAAGACGGCAGGAAGCGAAACATCATGCAAGAGCAGACAGAAGCTAATCGGTCAGAACCAGATCAATGAGGCGATTTTGAGCATCATCAAGGTAACAATTAAGAAAACTGTAATAACGGAATATCTCAGGGGTAAGATCTCGTGAGGTCAACGAAAACTTGGAGGAAGCAGCGAATATCCTCGATCATATTCGAGTAATCAGCTGGATCATGTGAGTCAAGAAGGTGATCCAAAGCAGCGTCACAAATAGAGGCAAAAAACAAGGGTTGGCAGCATCTGGGAAGAAAATATTCGAATACCCAGGGACAGCTTCGAGGCGAGCGACAATTGCAGTGGAAACGAAGGGAGAACCTATAAGGTCGGCGAAAGCAGCAACAGTAGAATCAGGAGCGCAACCTGAAGAACGAGGAAGAGAAGGCTGAGCGACCGCGGTTCGCTTAGTACAAGTCTTTCGATTAGAGTGACGACGGCACTTCTTATTAGAAGCAGTACCAACATGGACGTGGTGAGGAAGCACAGCAGACGATGAAGAAGCAGTAACCGACAGCGAGTGAGAAGTCTGACAAGGAAGATCTGGATCGTGTGCGGATAACGCAAGCAAAGAGGCAACTAATGGGGCAACAGGAGCTGGTGAAGGTGAGGCTTCACACAAATCCAGAAGAGTAGCTGTGCTGGAAAGCAGGGACCGATCACGGGACCAGAAATCGAAAGGAAGACAACAACACTAGAGGCATCAAAAGAGCTCGAAGAAGGCGAAACGGGCGGAGAGCACATCGGAGTACTGGAACGGCTGAAGAAAAGATGAGCGCCTGAGGGGGCGAAGCTGACGTACACAGCGGAGATGATGGAGCAGAAAATCCCGGGGTTGGGATTGACGAGGTGACGTGCGAAAACAAAGAAGGCAGCACCTGAGCAGGCGGAGAAAGGTCGGCAACGGGATGTGACAAAGAACAGACAACAGACGCGAAGAAGAAAGCAAGACAGACGAAGACACCGAAGCAGGAGCAGTAGATCCAGATGTATCCACAGCAGGCGACGCTAGTGGAGAAGGAAAAAGACCTACAGAGGAATGCAACGACAATCGAGATGGAGACTAAGAAGGTGGAAGCGAAACAAGCGAAGGCGTGGTGACCGGAAGTGAAGAAGGGGGTTCTGTGATGGGCACTTGAGCAACCGTTGAGGAAGAACAAGAAGAGGTGAACGGACACTGCGAGCGATGATGACCAGGCGTTTTACATGAGAAGCAATGATACGCAGTGAACACATTTATAACAACGTTGTGATGAACACAAAGCACCTGGAAAGCAGTGGGGCAGGAAGTAATGGAGTCCGTATCAGGGAAGAGAACTAAGGCTTGGCATCGGAAGCCTAAATAAGGACGATCACCTTTATCGGCGGGAAGCGTGCGAATAACACCAACAATGCGCCCACACCGAGAAAGAAATGCACATAAAACCGTCGTCGGGGCTTACTTTCGCAAACGGAGGACTTTGCTATGACATTTGGTACAGTTCAAACTGTGGTTACGAAGACACTGCAATATCGGAAAGTGGGTTTACAATTAATCCCGCGGATGCTGACTGACCATCATAAGGAAGAATGTATGGGTTGGAGTTTGAACCACTTGCTGCGTTACAAAGCAGAGAGTGATGCATTTATATCGCGCATAGTGGCAGGTGACAAATCGCGGTGCCACCACTTTGAGCCATCCAGCAAACCAGCGGGCATGCAATGGAAAAATCCCGGATCACCAAAACACATAAAATTCAAGTCACAGGACTCCGCCGTTGAGGTTATGCTGACCGCATTTTTTGACTATGAAGGGCTTTTGTTGGTGGACTTTAAAGAGTCTCACGTGAACAGCAATGCCAACCACTACATCTACACAGTGGACAAGCTGCATAAAGCCATCAAGAATGGGTGATCTGGCATGCTTTCGCGTGGTGTGATTCTTTTGCACACATTATGCAGGATGCGTTAGCACGGAAAGGGTGAGAGGTTCTGCACCACCTAACCTATAGCCCGGATCTGTCAACATGTGACTTTCATGTTGACAGATCCAAATGGTTCAAGGAGAAACTAAAGTTCTTCTTCGCAGACGGTATGCGTCGTCTTTCCAAGCAATGGGATGCGTGTTAATTCTGCCACACCTACGGATGTAACTCTTCGTTCGTTTATATATATATGTATCATCATCATTGTCAACTGTTATGAATCCACTACTGGATGAAGGTCTTCCCAAGTTTCTTCCAAGCAACGGCCACCGCAGCTATTATTCTCATGAGCGTGTCTCCTCGATGACACACCGGCATGCTTTCGAATTTCATCCATCAATCTCCCATAGGGTTCTCTTCTGAGTCTTTTCCTGCCTCTCGAAATTCATTCTGAAATTTCGGTTTTCCGTCGGTCGTCCGTTGTTCTAGCAACATGTCATGCCCTTACCATTTCAGTGATTTCATTGTGGTCATGATGTCGTAAACTCCTGTTGTTTTTCTTATCCATGAAATCCTCTGCTTATCTTTTCTGGTTACACCAAGCATGATTCTCTCCAGGGTTTTTTGCGTTGCCTGCAGTCGTTGCTAGTCTTTTTTTCGCTTTCCAACCGTAGGTTGAAGAAGCGTATATGCTTCAGCTTTTTCCGTCCGTCTGTCCGTCCGTCCATTTGTCGGCACGATAACTCACGTGCAAATGGTCCGATTTCCATGAAATTTTAGTATGTGGTAGGGGACCACTGGGGACAAACCCTATGGTAAATGGACAAAATGGGGTCAAAGGTTAGGACACAGGAGCGGGACCTATTCCATAGCTCTTATGCATTATAACGTACGTAAAAATGCTTCGATTGCGACAAAACTTTATCATGTTATTTCGGAGGTATACCGAACCGGTTCTGTTGAATATCATCGAAATGGGACCAAAGGTCAGTGCACAGGACCGAGATTTATTCCACAGCTATTATTCTCATGACTTGAGTAATTATTTCTGGTATGTTGGAAAGCGTATCATATTCAATGCATTGCATGATTTTACTAACTTCTTTAGTTAAGGTCCATGTCTCTGCTCCATACGTAAGCACTGGCAGGATGAACTGATTAAACCCTTATCTTTTAAGACATAATGTCATACCTTTCGTAAAAATTGTACTGTTTCTGCCAAAAGCTATCCATCCAAGTTTTACACGCCGATTAATTTCTTCAGCAATGTGACTCTTACTTCATATCTGCTGCCCAAGATAAATGTAGGTATCGGTTGTCCCAAGCTTTTCACCATCAATAAATAAATCTTCGTTTCTTGTAAAAGCAATATATGTCACTTTTGCCTTCTGAAAGTTCATTTTTAATTCCACTTCTTTACTCTTGTCAGCAAGTTCTTGGATCGTATTCTGCGGTCAGAAGTCGTAGTTGCAAAAATGACAACATCATCAGCGAAACGAACGTGATTTGAATGATCTGCATAAAGCTTTTTCTCTTTGTCCCAGTTCAGTGATTAAAAAATATTTTGCAATGTGGCATTAAAGAGTTTGGGAAATATGATTTTTCTTTGTCACACTAGCTTTCCAATTTTTATTAGTGCTGCATCCTCAAATATCCAAACTTTTGCAGTTGCATTTTCATAGATACTATTAATAATGCTAATGTATGCATCTGCAATACCACAGGATTTCAAAGCAGTTGTAACTGCTGATGGTTTTACGGAATCGAAGGCCTTTTCATAATCAATAAAAGCCTTGCATAATGGGAGTTCATATTCTCTTGTTCTTTCAGTTAGTTCTCTAAGTACATGGACACGATCTTCAGTGCTGTAGCCAATCCTGAATTCAGCTTCTTCTCTTGTTTGAGCCATGTCCAGTTTTACCTACATGCGATGTGAAAGAACCTAAGTGAAAATTTTATAAACAACTGATAGGAGGCTGATGAGAAAGGTGACGTTGAGGTCTTGAGATCCTCAACGTCCCCTTTTTTATGTAGCAGGATCATTGTAGCATTATTCCAATGCTCAGGAATCTTACCTTCGTTGAGACATCTGGTGAAAACTTGGGCGAGTGAAGTTTCAGTTTTTCCACTTGCTTCTTGTACACTCGTGGACAAGAAATTTACACACCTAGAAGAAAACATGCTACAACCGCGAAACTTTACAAATAGCTAGGGTGCGTTTGGTGCGAGTACGTATAACTGCACACCCTGTGGCGGCGCTGATAGCACGAAACGGTAGCCTTATAAACCGGCGTGTAGTCGATGCCTCATGAAAGAGAAAAGCAACGGCCACCGCAAGCAAGAGTACAGTGACAAGAATGCCGGTTAGACACCAGAGACGTCGATGTACGCAAATTACGGGCTTTGAGAGAGGCCTGATCATCGAGCTGAAAACAGCAGGTTGGTCGGCGCGCCGTATAACCCACCACGTGTATCGTTCTGACCATACCGTCCGACTGTGTTGGAAGCAGTGGACACGTGACGGCACTGCCACACGGCGAGTGTCTCCGAACGAACGAGGAGGACCACCCGTAGAGAGGATCGACAGATCGTGCGGCAGGCACGAATGGATCTCACCGGAACCCTGTCCACTCTACAGGCAAATGTAGCGGCTCTTGTGTGCCAACGAGCCATTTCCTGAAGCTTCGCGGAAGCGAATCTGCGATCCTAGCGCCTCGTAAGTGTTCTACCATTAACACCGGAACATCGCCGGCTCCGTTTGCAATGGTGCCAGGCGAGAGCGACGGGGAACGCCACAGACTGGCAACGTGTGGTGTTCAGCGATTAGTGTCGGTTCGTTTTGGAGACAGATGATCATCGTGTCCGGGTGTGGAGGTCCCGGGGTCGACGGCACAATTCCAACCTTGCTATCGAGCGTCCCATCTACCCCACTGCAGGCATTATGGTCTGGGGAGAATTTATGGTCTATTGCCTACGATAGCCGATCAGCTCTAGTAGTGGTACGTGGATCATTGTCGGGCCAGCGGTATGGGGATGATATCATAAGGCCCCACGTGCTCCCACTCCTGGACGGAATTCTAGGTGCGCTATACAAGCAGGATAATGCCATCCCGCACACGGCTCGGGTTTTCCAAGACTGCCTACGTCATGTCCCTACAGTTCCATGGCCTGCCCGCTCCCCGAACATGTCCTCTATCGAGCATGTGTGGGACCAGTTGAAAAGCCGGTTGACTCTGTGCCGCACTATCCGGGATTTGAAGCACACCGTCCAATAAGTGTGGGCCCTCTTCAGTAGGACATCAGGGGTCTACTCGCCTCTATGCTGGACCATACGCGCTACTGAAGATGACCGGACTGCGTGCCACTGATGCCTCTGTAATTCTCCTGCATTAATACACACAATTGACGTGGATTAGGAACATCAAACAGAAGTTATTTCTCTTTCCACGTTTTTAAGTAAGTCACGGAAAAATTATCATCAGCCGCCACCGGGAATTGAACCCAGTGCCTTTCAGTTACGCGCTGGACATGCCAGCACGGCACCACAGCGGCCTCGAATTCTCCAGACTCACATGTGATTAATTGCCAAACCACATGGCTGGTTGCTTCTTGGAGACCCGCACAATGGTGGGGATTCCCCAAAGATGGTAAGAAGCAACTGGTGCAGTGGTAGCATGTCCGTCGAGTAACTAGAAGACCCACGAGTAACTGCGGAAGACACTGTCAGATGATAATTTTTCCGTGACTCACTTAAAACCGTGGAAAGAGCGATGCTTTCTGTTTGATGTTCCTAATCTACGTCAATTGTGTGTATTAATTATTCATTCGCATACTACTTATTTGTTCAGTTGCTGCCTACCATCTTTGGTAGGCAGCAACTGAACAAATAGTACTGAGATTTGAATGCACAAAATCTTCTATAAATCTAAAAATAAAATCAGTTATCTCCTGCAACATGAGGAATCTGTGATATAAATTTCTTTTGAATAGCATTCTTTTTTGGGGTTGCAATTTTCACAAACAGTAATGTTACGTATTTGCTCGTCGTAACAGAAAAATTCGGTAATACACTGGCGGAAAGTACACCAAGAAGGAGACGTCTGATACCAACTAAATTTATACAGCATAATAACGGAATACAGAGCATGACGTGATCAAAACATTAAGGCAAAGTACAGCTATATTTGCTGGTAAACAGAAAAGTAACATTCCCATGTAACATGGTTAGTATGAGGTTGAACCGCCATGAACTGCGTCACACTTAGCAATTCTGGCATGGAGTTTTTTTTTTTTTTTTTTTATTTGAGGTTTAACGACTACCGTGAGCAACTCAATGGTCTATAAGCAGTCGCCCGTCCCTAATTTCCTAATTTAGGGTCACTGGTTCCAGGGAAGGGAGAGAGCCAGTGCCGTAAGACAAACACAACATCCATGCCTCACCGGGATTCGAACCCGGACCCCTTTCGGATGAATGATCAGAGGCCATCGCCTTAGACCACTGCGCCACCGGGGCGGCGCATGGAGTCTGTCGTACAGATGTTGGATGTAAGTTTGGGGTATTGAGTTCCAAGCATCCTCAACCTGGACGCGTAAATCGGGGATGGTCGTGGCTGGACGTGGAGACCGGATAAGTCGTTGTCCCATAAAATCCCACGCGTGCTCAATGGGGGACAAATCCGGTGAACGTGCAGGCCATGGAAGTTGTCTCACACCCTGAAGTGCATGTTGCATTGCACGTGCCGTGTGTGGGCGTGCGGTATCTTGGTGGAAAACACCACGATGGACCGACCTTACAAATGGCACAACAACGGGCTGAATGATGTTGTTGATGTAGGAGGGGCTGTTTAACGTATCCGGTACAAACACTAGTTGTGTACGGGAGTGATAGCTGATCGCTCCCCACACTAAGAGACCAGGTGTAGGCCCTGTGTGTCGCTGGCGGATGCAAGAAGGGTGGAGACGCTCCCCTGTGCGTCTGCGAACACGCATACGACCATCGGAGGCACCCAAGCAGAATCTGCTTTCATCGCTGAACACGACAGATCGCCATTGCTTTCTCCAGTGCAGACGTTGGCGACACTACTGCAGCCGTTCCTGACGGTGGGCGGGAGTCAGAGGTACACATGCCACAGGCACACGTGCACGTAGTCCTGCATCCAGTAGACGGTTGCGGATTGTTCGCACAGTCACCTCAGGTGCAACGGCAGCTAAGATTTACGTCGCAGTGGATGTTATGCTTGACAACGCCGCTCTTCTTATGCTTCGATCGGTCCGCTCATCAGTCCGTCTGTGACTCCCGGTTCCACGTCTTCTCGTGTGGGAATGTTCCTCGGACCATCTACGCCACCATCATACCACCAACGATACTTCCCGTCCAATTCGCTCCGCAATACGACGATACGACTACCCGGCCTCGCGGAGTCCTACTAGACGACCTCGCTCAAAGTCCGATTACTGCTGAAATCGTACACGTCTTCCATGTCCAGGCATTGCAGCTTCTTCAGGGTCTTCGCACGTGTCCGTACGCCGACGACTGATTACATTCACTTCGCCGTACTCCTTAAATACCACCGACAATTATTTGCATATTATGCAGTGCTGTGGCGTAAGCGCTCATCGGTTGGTCCCGAAATTAACATCACACCTACGTAAACTCGACCCATTAACATATGTAAATTTCATGATCGTCCTCCAATTCCTTCTTGGTGTTCTTTTTTCACTTTTCGCCAGTGTATTAAGATACAATAAGCTGTACGTAAAAATGGTACATTCGATAGGCGTCGAAAGTGTTTTAATCTGATTTCTGAGCAACGATATGAAGTAAAATATATTTTGAAATCGGTGGAATTTGCATTTCGCTCTTGGCGGCCAAATTATTGATCAGATAAAGATTAAAATGCTAGGATCATCGTTCTCACTGTTCTAGCTTTCCAATGCAAAAAGAGGCTGACAATAAATCAGACTTAGAGGTCCACAGATAAACGTATACAGACATATACATGTATATAGTGAAGGTATAAGTACATCCTTTAGTTTTCAAAGAACATGCAGGAAACTTTTCCACTTTAACACGCTTCGGTCGAAAGGAAGTGCAAAGCAGAAGAACCCTTAAATTTAAAACAAACGTTTTTGAAATGGTCCCATCCAAACAATTGTCTTTCTACGATATTTGACTCAAACAGCATCCCGTCACGTTGCTCTGCTGGCCACGCCCTTTGGAGCTGTGCAATTTGTGCTCTGCCTGTATCTAGCGCCCACCGCCGAATTAATTTGTGTTTCTCTCGTGCATGATTGTCTGCGCTCTCTTCCTAGTCATTCGTTTGGGTTGGTACGTGCATATTTTGCCGGTATTTCTTTATAATTCATCTCGTTGGGCCTGTTTACAATCTGCCCATCGTGACTCGCCTTGACTTTTCGCTCTAAAACTGTCTGCTGCATGTAGTAGCCTTCCCGCTGCTGTGTATACGTTTGCCTTCCGTGTTTGCGCTCCAATAATCGTTAATGGTACTCTGCGCTGCCTTCACCGGTGTGTCGATTACCTTCCTGGTGCTCCATCCATTGACAGTGGTTCTCTGCGCTGCCTTCTTCGGTATGCTGATCCCCTTCCTGGTGCTCCACCTTGATATAGTGGATCAGTGTGCCCTTCGCCGTGCATTTCTACACATTGTCCATGGCCTCTGCTTCTGCTTCTGAATTCGATTTCCCTCTCACGTCACTACGTGCTGCTTCGATGACTTGCCCTCCAAGTGTGTTGGATGCGTCCAAAGACTGCTCTTCTCCTCATCCTGCTACAGATCTGTGTTCAACGTCTCCGACTTTCCTCGCGACAGCCTTGGAATCCTATATTTCACGTCAAGGTTCCACGTTTATTGCACACGTACAATGCTTTCAACTCTTAGTTTAAGTGCCAAGTTCGACGCCTTACCCAATTTCAAGTTGCACGTCTATGCAGTGTATGTCTGCATTGTCGTTTCTCCCTTCCGGTGCAATTACACATTTCGCCAGAAAGCCTAAGTCCGTGCTTGTATATTTGTTTTAACCTGAGTTTGTTTCTCAAGTCCTATCGACTAGCCTTTCCGTTGGAGATCATAGCGTGGTCCCTATCCCACGTTCACATTCTCCCGTTCCTTAATTTGTATCCTGTACCTCCGGACGTTTCCGATGAGTTTTTACGTGCTTTTCCTTCTTGGTGTGGCCGCGTTCTTTGTGATATCCGCAGAATCCCCGCAGCCCATGTTGATCAAGCTGATCGTCCTTATTTTAGCTTCCGCCGCCAAGCCTTAGTTTTTTTCCCTGACACAGACTCTGTTTCTTACTGCCCCACTACTTTTCTGGTGATTTGTTGTCATCACAACTTCGTAATCAACGTATCCACTGCCTATCATTGCATCTCATGTAAACAGCCTGGTCACCATCTCTCGCAGCGCCCCCTCATTTCTCCCTAGTTTTCCTCAACGGCTGCTCAAGTTCCCGTCGCAGAACCTCTTTCTTCGCTTCTAGTCACCACGCCTTCGCCTGATCCGTTCACACATTCTTAGTCTCCATCTCCATCTTCGTTATCTGCCATCGTTGGTCTTTTTCCTTCCTCGCTAGCATCGTCTGTTGTGGGTACATCTGGATCTACTGTATATACTGTTTATACTTCGTCTGTATTTCTTTTTCATCGTCTGATGTTTGCGCTTTGTCACATCCTGTTGCCGCACCTTCTCTGCCTGTTCAGGTGCTACCTTCTTTGTTTTCGTCCCCTCGTCTATCCCGATCCCGGGATTTTCTGCTCCACCATCGCCGCTGCGTACGTCGGCTTCATCTTTCCTCCACCGGTACCTGTACTCCGGTGTGCTCTCCGCCCTTTTCACCTTTTCGGGGCTCTTCTGATGCCTCTAGTGCCGTTGCCTTTGTTTCACCTTCTGGTCGCCATGATCGGTCCCCGCTCTTTTGCACAGCTCCTCTTCTAGATTCGTTTGAAACTCCACGCTCCCCGGCTTCTGTTGTTCTTTTTTTTTTTTTGATTGGAGGTTTAACGACCACCGTGAGCAACTCAATGGGCTATAAGCAGTCGCCCGTCCCTAATTTAGAGTCACTGGTTCCAGGGAAGGGAGAGAGCCAGTGCCGGAAGACAAACACAACATCCATGCCTCACCGGGATTCGAACCCGGACCCCTTACGGACGAATGATCAGAGGCCAACGCCTTAGACCACTGCGCCACCGGGGCGGCCTTCTGTTGTTCCTGCAGTTACCTCCTTACATATGTCATCCGACTTTGTACCGTATTCACCTCGCTAGATTCCCGAGACGCCGCCTGTTGTTCCTTCTACGTCGTCTCGTCCTCTTCGTCAACATTTCCCTACTGGTATTGCTCCAAATAAGAAGCGTCGTCATCGGTCTAACCGCAAGACTCGCGCTAAGCGTGCGGCTGCGGTTATGTCGCCTCCTCATTGTTCTTCGCCAGGCTCCGCTCCTGATCCTGCTGCCGTCACTTTTGCTCGCCTTCTTGACAGTCCCTCTGTTGTGCCTGATCTTGTTGCTCGCCTTCAGGTTGTATCCGAGTTTACGCAGACTCTCTCTCTAGATGCCGCTTTCCCATTGTTCTTTGACTCTTCTCACGATGCTCCACTTAATCACTTTATTGCTTCCAATGATCCGGCAGTTTATTCATCTCTGGTTGACAATGTTAGCGCTTTTTACTTTGCATTTTTCACCTTCGGGCTCTCACCCGGAAGTTGAACGTTACTATGGTTGTCTTGACGACTTCATTTGTCATGCTCAACATCGTCTCCTTCTTCGGTCTCCACCTGCTTACTGCTTAGCTCCTGTGTGGTTTTGTTTGATGATTGATTTCTGTTGTGTTTTCTTAGCTTTGTTTCTCCCTGCCTCTTCCAGCCCTTGTTGTTTCGTTCTCCTTTTTGGGAAGTGTTTTCTCTCGTGCCTCGTTTTTTCTTATCATTCTGCTTTGTGACCTTTTTCTGTGTGTTTTGTCTTACGATGTCATGACTGCATCCGCTTTACATGACCATCACCAACTGCCTCGTACCGTTCGTTCTGCTCCTGTTTTTTTGTGGTTCAACCATGCCCCTGCCCGATTTTCTCGGAGTGCCATGTGTTGCTTCTAACCTTGCTATGTTTTGTATAGTATGTCGAACTGCTATGCCACTGCTAGACAGAAAATGCCAATTTTAAAGAAAGTAATAGTTTTTCCTTAATGTCGTGTTTCTTTTCAAAGTGGCATTAATACCATTATTTCTCTTTTTGTCGGAGGATGGTGCTCAATAAACACAGATGGACAGTAATAATTTCTCACCAATAATTTCGTTTTTTCCTTAAAAGGAAGAAGGAATAGTTCCTCGGTTTTCTACTCATCATGTTGTTCCCTGGTTCCAAGTATGGTGCTTTCTCTATTTGCTGGCTCAGCCATTCCTCTGCTCAGTGACTGTTCCCTGTGTGATTCGCCTCGTGTTGTATCTGCCACCGACTACCTCGCACGATTGTAAGACTGCTTTGTGCCTCTGCAATGCTCCGTTTCTTTCTGTGATGCCTTGTTTGTTTACTACAGACTGCCTTGCGTCGTTTGTTTCCGCTCCGAGATTTTTTGCTGTTTTACTATGCCATGCATTTTCCTGTTCTCTTGTGTACTGGTCCTTTTTTTTTTTTTTTTTTTTTTTGATTGGAGGTTTAACGACCACCGTGAGCAACTCAATGGGCTATAAGCAGTCGCCCGTCCCTAATTTAGGGTCACTGGTTCCAGGGAAGGGAGAGAGCCAGTGCCGTAAGACAAACACAACATCCATGCCTGACCGGGATTCGAACCCGGACCCCTTACGGACGAATGATCAGAGGCCAGCGCCTTAGACCACTGCGCCACCGGGGCGGCATACTGGTCCTTGAGACACATTGAAGAGATGTTGAAACCGTCACGCTGTTTTTGGAATGTCTTTTCAACTGCTACATTTCAAAGCTAGAAACGGAGAGATCCTTAAGATAATGACAGGAACGAACGCAAGACTTTTTGAAAATAAATTACTTCTTCATTATCCTCCATTACCCTTTATACAAATATCTCAAAACCTATCCAGATTCGAACGATAAAGATGTAGCTCCTTCCGGTTCAGCTATTCTGAAACAGGAAATGTCCGGGAAGGGGGGCAGCTGAAATCGTGGGACATTTTTAAACATCTCAAAAACTATTGGGGTTCAAAAGATAATAATGGAGTTCTTCTCGGTTCATACGATTTACTAACGAATGGCTTTTTGAAATTTGAATTTCCATGAGGGGGGGGGGGTGGTGGGCTGGTGTAATGGTTGGTCTCTGTCTGTATATGTAAATTCTCAAAATTATTTTTTATATATCTCAAAAACTATTCGGTTCAAACGATGAAAATGGAGTTCTCGTTTCTTACGATATACAAACGAATGGCTATTTTGAAATTTTGAATTTCCATGACGGGGGAGGGGCGGATGGTGAAATGGTCGGCCTCTTTTTTTTTTTTTTATTGGAGGTTTAACGACCACCGTGAGCAATTCAATGGGCTATAAGCAGTCGCCCGTCCCTAACTTAGGGTCACTGGTTCCAGGGAAGGGAGAGAGCCAGTGCCGTTAGACAAACACAACATCCATGCCTGACCGGGATTCGAACCCGGACCCCTTACGGACGAATGATCAGAGGCCAACGCCTTAGACCACTGCGCAACCGGGGGCGGCTGGTCGGTCTCTGTCTGTATATGTAATTTTTCAATATTATTTTTTGAATATATGTAAAGTAATTGCGGTTCAAACGGTGAAAATGGAGTCCTCCTCTAATCATGGGATGCACTAACGAATGGCTATTTTGAAATTTTGAAATTCCATGGGAGGGGGAGGGGTGAAATTGTCGGCTCCAAATTTTCTGAATCCTTTTTTTTAAATATATCATTCACTATTGCGGTTCAAACGATAAAAATGGAGTTCTTTTTTCGGTTCATACGATTTATTAACAAATGGCTATTTCGGAATTTCGAATTTCCATGGTGAGGGAGAAGGGGGAAGTATATGGTGTAGGCCTGTAACATTCTTTTTTAAATACCTCAAAAATTATTGCGGTTCAAACGATGGAAATGGAGTTCTTTTCGGTTCAAACGATTTGCTAAAGAATGGCTATTTTGAAATTTTGAATTTCCATGGGGGGGGGGGGGGGCTGGTGCAAATGTCGATCTGTGTGCGTATATGTAAATTGTATTATTTATTAAATATTTCAAAAACTATTGCGGTTCAAACGATAAAAATGAAATTCATTCCTGTTCATACGATTTACTAACGAATGGCTATTTCGGAATTTTGAATTTCCATGATGAGGGGGGGGAGATATTAGGCCTGTAACATTCTTTTTTAAATACCTCAAAAATTATTGCGGTTCAAACGATGAAAATAGAGTTCTTTTCGGTTCATTCGATTTGCTAACGAATGCTTATTTTGAAAGTTTGAATTTCCATGGGGCGCGGGGGGGGGGGGGATAGTGAAATGGTCGGTCTCTCTGTATATATGCAAATTCTCAATATTTTTTTTTTTAATATCTCAAAAACTATTGCGGTTCAAACGATAGAAATGGAGTCCATTCCGGTTCATACGATTTACTGATGAAAGGCTATTTTCAAATTTGGAATTTCCATGGTGAAGGAGGGGGAGGGGGTGAAATAATAGAGGGTTGTAACATTCTTTTTTAAATATCTCAAATACTATTGCGGTTGCGGTTCAAACGACGAAAATAAAGTTATTTTCGGTTCATACGATTAGCTAACGAATGGCTATTTTGAAATTTTGAATTTCCAAGGGGGAGGGGGGGTGAAATGGTCAGTCTCTCTGTATATATGCAAATTCTCAATATTATTTTTTAAATATCTCAAAAACTATTGCGGTTCAAACGATAAAAAGGGAGTTCATTCCGGTTCATACCATTTACAAATGAATGGCTATTTTGAAATTTGGAATTTCCATGGTGAAGGGGAGGAAGGGGGGGGGCGTGGAGGTGAAATGATAGGCCTGTAACATTCTTTTAAATATCTCAAAAACTATTGCGGTTCAAACGATGAAAATGAAGTTGTTTCCAGTTAATACGATTTACTAACGAATGGCTATTTTGAAATTTTCAATTTCCATGGTGGGGGGCTGGTGAGATGGTCGGTCTCTGTGCGTATATGTATATTCTATTATTTATTAAATATTTAAAAAACTATTGCGGTTCAAACGATAAAAATGGAGTTCATTCCTGTTCATACGATTTACTAACGAATGGCTATTTCGGAATTTTGAATTTCCATGATGAGGGGGGGGGTGAAATGTTAGGCAGGTAACATTATTTTTTAAATATCTCAAAAACCATTGCGGTTCAAACGGTGAAAATGGAGTTCTCCTCGGATCATGCGATTTACTAACGAATGGCTATTTTGAAATTTTTAATTTCCATGAGGGGGGGGGGGGGGCTGGCGAAATGGTCGGTCTCTCTGTATATATGCAAATTCTCAATATTATTTTTTAAATATCTCAAAAACTATTGCTGTTCAAACGATAAAAATGGAGTTCATATTCCGGTCCATACGATTTACTAATGAATGGCTATTTTGAAATTTGGAATTTCCAAACGATAAAAATTGAGTTCATTCCGGTCCATACGATTTACTAATGAATGGCTATTTTGAAATTTGGAATTTCCATGGTGAAGGAAGGGGGACGGGGTGAAATGGTAGGCCTGTAACATTCTTTTTTAAATATCTCAAAAACTATTGCGGTTCAAACGATGAAAATGGAGTTCTTTTCGGTTCAAATGATTTGCTAAAGAATGGCTATTCTGAAATTTTGAATTTCCATGGATGGGCTGGTGAAATGGTCGGTCTCTGTGCGTATATATAAATTGTATTATATTTTAAATATTTCAAAAACTATTGCGGTTCAAACGATGAAAATGGAGTTCATTCCTCTTCATACGATTTACTAACGAATGGCTATTTCGGAATTTCGAATTTCCATGATGGGGGGGGTGTGTGTGAAATGGTAGGCCTGTACCTTTTTTTTTAAATATCTCAAAACCTATTGCGGTTTAAACGATGAAAATGGAGTTCTTTTCGTATCATATGATTTGCTAATGAATGGCTATTTTCAAATTTTGAATTTCCATGTTGGGGGGGGGGATGGTGAAATGGTCGGTCTCTCTGTATATATGTAAATTCTCAATATTATTTGTTAAATATCTCAAAAACTATTGCGGTTCAAACGATGAAAATGGAGTTCATTCCGGTTCACATGATTTATTAACGAATGGCTGTGCTGAAATTTGAAATTTAAATTTTTGGGGAGATACCATTTCACCCCCCCTTTGTTTTTTAAATAACTCAAAAACTATTGCGGTTCAAACGAAAAAAAATGAGTTCATTCCGGTTCATACGTTGTACAAACGAATGGTGCAAAAAAAATTTTAAAAATCCGTGGTGGGGGGCTATCGTTTCACCAGCCCCCACTTTGTCTTTTAAATATCTCTAAAACTATTGCGGTTCCAACGAAAAAAAACGAGTTCATTCCGATTCATACGTGGTACAAACGAATGGTGTCTGAAAAATTAAAGAATTCCGTGGAAGGGGGGGGGGCTGGTGAAATGCACCTCAAGATTTAGCATTAATCTATTATTGAATCGCGTGTCAGTGTAGCAATTTCCACCAGTTTGCTTTTATAATGCAGATCCGCAATAGGCTGATTGTGGAATTTTTTAGCGTTTAGCTTTCTTCGAAGCTCTGTTAGAAAATTCTTGAAGCGATTCCTTCCCCTTTAGCTCTCAGTACTTCGTAAGATTTTGTCCTGGATGACCAATACTAATATCGTATAGCAGCAGCCTGAGACCAAGAAAAGTGATGTCGCGTCCCTTATCCCATCCCCAGGCGCAGATAGATACAAAGGGGTGCAAATGGGCGTTATTTTTCTCTCCCCCGTCTCCCGCACGTGATTTCTTCACAGGCGGCAAGCCCAGGAATTGATTCATCTGCTTTGATCATGGTTTTGTTTTACAGTACGAAATCTGTCATTGCGATATTCGTTATTAGGGAGCTCCGTTAGTTGTCCTCGCTCTTCCTCTTCTTTCCTCAGGTTACTTCCGGCATAATTTAGTTGGCTTCTGATCACCCATTCCAGTTGTTCTTCATCACCTTCTTGTCTGCTCCCTTCTAACAAATACAAGTATTCTGTTGAATTTTGATTTGCTGTATGCACGCGCTGTACCCCAAATTTGACTAGATGATTTTCATTTCTGGAAAAAAGAAGGTATTTTTCCTACTATTTCCCTTGTACGATAAGAAAAATCGGGGAGAGGGCAGAGGGCTGTGTAAAGCATATATTAGTTATTTAACATAGCTATGTCATCATTCTTAATCTAAAGAAGCGACAAAAATCTTTAGATTGTTTTTGTAAAATCAACAATTTCAACTTCAGAAACTAAAGACTTAACAAAATTGCACATTCATCAAGATATATGCCTTTAATATACTTTAAACTTGGGAAAAGCAGATGCACTTCCATCGACTTCGACCAGACCACACTTTGCCTGTGAAATTTGAAAGTGAATGCAAAAATGATATTGGCTTTTATGCTGGGAAGATGAAAAAATAAGCGATTTTAGAAGAAACGAGTTTTTGGAAAAAAACATTTTTTCCACCGAAAAATTACATTTTCCCATCCTCCGAGCACAATAAAAAAGTTAAAATTTTGAAAAGGTACTTAAATCAAAGTCATTTGCAGAAATACCCGTTTTTAGTGTATTCCCAATTAATGAAAGTAGTTTACTGTAAATATTGTTAAATGTTTGCTGCAAACATTGTAGGTGATAATCGGTGTCAAACTCAATCTGGGAGCTTAGCTTCAAAACCTCTGAAAATATGAATTCAGTTCAGTCGGCAGAAGAATTTGTGAAAAAATTTAACAAACCGAAAAACGAAATTCGTAATATGTTATCTACAGCTCGTATAAAACAAATTGAAGAAAATCGCGAAAGTTTGCTTCCAATTATTGACACTGTAAGTACACTGGGAAGACAAAACGACGATCCTTTCAGAGGCCTCAGAGACGATGGCAGTTTATTAGATACATCTCAACGCAATCGTATAACGAAAAAAGTAAATTTTCGAGAAATTTTAAAATTTAGAGTACGGGGTGGAGATACAGTTCTGGAAAACCATCTCAAAATGTCAAGGCTAATGCAGTTCATATTCCAAAAAACCCCATAAAATACCATTACTGAATATTGCGGTGAAGAAATTCTGAAAAATATTAAAAGTTTTCTTTCCGAGGCAAAATATTATTTTAAGTTATTTGATGAAACTACTGACATATCTACCATATCACAAATGAGTATTATACGGAGATATGTTTACAAATCTGAAATCAGGGAAGATTTTACTGGATGTTTCGACTTACATGAAATAAACTATGCATCAGAATTATCTTTAGAGATCGAACCCAAAATAGACGGTGTATCATTAGAAAAAACTGTGGCTAAAATTCTGCATCAAAATAATATCAACATAAAACCATGCGTTGGTATTGGTACCGACAACTGCAATGTCATGATGTCTGAGATAAGAGGAGCAATAAATTAAATTCCAAAATCAGCAACGCTTGCTGTGAGTTATATTCATTCGCTGAATCTATTTTGTCCAAATGCATAGAAGTGCATGTTGTATGAAACTGTTTTGGAATAATGGAAGAAGTCATTGCTTTTTCAATGCATCAGCAATAATAAGTTTCGTTCTGAAAAGTATCTTGCAATCGAAGTTATGTAGTCTGTGTTACACTCGCTGGGTGTAACGACACGACACTACCCTATACTTCGAAATTAATATTGTCCTTATTATCGAAACATTAAAGAGCATTGCTGCATGGAATGACACAACCTTTACAACTAAAACTGCTGTTTTATTAAATACCCTGTCAAAGAGTCAATTTTTAGGGACACTAAAATGCATAACCACTGTTTTAACGTCTACTGCTGCGCTCAGTATCTTGTTTCAGAAACATTCTAGATCTGTCTTCAGCAGGAGATTGTATTAAAGAACTTCTCTCTGCGCTGCCTTCGTTAAGAAAAACACGCAGACCGCGAATTCAGTAAAATTAGGATAAACTTGACTGATTTGACTAATGTATTGGAAATAAACATCACAAAAACCTAGACTCACAGCAAAACAAACCACAAGAGCTAACTATCAGTCTAGTACATCAGAGGAATATTACCAGTTAAGTATATACACTCAGTAGCCACTTTATTATGACCACCTGACTGTTTGAAGCAAATGAGCAATGGCTGCACGCTGTTGCCGCCAGAGGGCAAGGCTGGGATAAAATGGGAAAGCTTAGTGCTTGCGACAGTAGTAGAAGTGATTCTTGGGGGACGAGTTGGGTAAAAAATGCGAATTGACGGACTTTCAACGTGGGATGATTGTAGGAGCTCAGAGCCATGGAGCGAGTATCACCGAAACCGCCGAATTCGTGAAATGTTCCGGAGCAGCTGTTGTTAAAGTGTTTAAAGACTGGACTGTCAGCCAAAAAACTGGGTCTCTACGTGTAAGGTGACGTCGTCATCGACGGGCGACTGATCGGGCGGAACGGAGAGTGTCTAGACTGGTAACAGACAACAGGCGGGCAACAGTGCAGCAAATTACAGACCATCTTAATCAAGGATCCCCTCAAATAATATCTGCACGCACTGTTGTTGTACACTGCATCGGATGAGATATGGCAACCGAAGGCCTGTTCGAACATTTTTGATGTCTGCAGTTAACAAGAGAAAACGTCTCCAGTTCGCACAGGAGCACAAGGATTGGACAGTCGATAGTTAGAAATAAATTATATCGTCCGATGAATCACGTTTTCAGTTGCACCATGCCGATGGCGGAGTGAGACTTTGGCGGAAGCAGCACGAAAACATGGACCACAAATGCATTGCTACAAACCATCAACCTGGTGGAAGCAACGTTATGGTTTGGGGAATGTTTTACTGGCATGCTTTGGGCCCTTTAGCTCGTGTTGATCAACGTCTGACTGGCACATCATATCTAAACATCGTTGGGGACCAAGTGCATCCTGTCATGTGGATGGTTTATTCCAATGGCGATGGCGCTTTCAACAAGATAATGCGTCCTGCCATAGTGCTCGTATTGTACAGGAGTGCTTTCAGAAACATGAAGGTGGGTTTACATTGCTTAGGTGGCCCCCACAATTCCCAGATCTCAACCCCATTGAGAATTTGTGGGATGAAGTTGAACGGGCCATCAGACAGCTGGATCCACAACCCTGCAATCTCACACTCCTGGAAAGTGCTATTCATCAAGCATGGTCTCAGATTCCCACAAACTAGCTATCAACATCTCGTGGAGTCCATGCCACGAAGAGTCGACGCAGTATTAAAGGCGAAATGTGGCCCGACGAAGCACTGAGATGGTGGTCATAATAAAGTGACCACCCAGTGTATATTCCAATACTTGAATTGAAGACACGTTTCAGCAAGGACACAATAAATGCTTTCAAGTTGCTTGTATTATTACATGAAAATCTGTTGGAAACTGAAAATGATGATTTAAATGCATCACTGTCTGAACTGTGGAAAAAATAATCGATGTTACTCAGTCCGTTTCATCCCTTGAATTTGTATATTTGTTTAAAATCTCAAGAAGCCAGTTTTAAGCAAATATCCGGGAATTCAACTATAGTGAAAACGTACCGAAAACATTGCAATAAAGTTTTAATTTATGTGATGAAGATATTTATTCAAATCATCACATTTTATTAAAAGAATTATTAAGTTTACCGATAAGTGTTGCCACTGCAGAACGAAATTTTTCTGCCCTCCGTCGGACGAAAACCTGGCTAAGAAGACCTATGGGTGAAGAGAGAATTTTGTTATTTGCTCTATTCCACATTCATCGAGATATGAATGTTAATCCGGAAGAAGTGTTGAATCCATTTGCCACACGATGTCAGCACAGATTGGGTTTTGTTATATGAAAAACGTGGAAACCTAATGTTATACCTTCCTCGTTACCTCGACAAGTTCGTTAATTAATAAAAAATAAATACTAATCATAAGGGGCGAAAGTTGTTTTCCACCTAAATTGAAAGAACTGCAAAGCTTATTTAGGTTTAATTTAGGATGAATAACTGAATTTATAAAGTTTACACATTTCGCATCATCGATGGACTTTTAATGGGCTACAAATAAAATGCAGTTAGTGCTAAAAACACCCATCGAGTGGCTGTTTTTGGGTAAGTCATAATATAAGTTTGGTAGATTTTGAATATTTAAACTTTCGTGTTTTGACAAAAGGCGTTCGCATATATTAGTCACGGTTTAATGGAAGTACGTATGTGCATTGCACTCGACCACCCTTTAATTACGAGCCTGCTTGCAGACGGACTAAAATTTGTGTATCATGTACAGTTGACCAATGGCTTAACGTGCTTTCCGAAGCACGGCGAATATTCAGTAGTGGCGGTGCCGGGATGTGAACCTGGTATTCCAGGTTTGCATAATTCCCTGGATATCAAATATGCTACACATAATTTTGTTTAAACAGAAAAGTTTAATATATATAAACATAATTTTATTTAAACCGTGACTGATATATGCGAATGCCTTTTATGTATGCTTTCAAGAATTGTGCGCTTCAGATATATTTTGTTGCATCACCTTCCCCCACCCCGTGGGTAGAAGTTTTATAAATATATATTAACAGGTCTGAAACTAAATTCATCCCAAAAAATAGTTGGGTCTGAAACTAAATTCATCCCAAAAAATAGTTGTATCTGAAACTAAATCCATTCCAAAAAATAAAGGTGGTTTTTTTGGGGGGTTGGGGGGAATTAAATATTTTTGGCTCATGGTCCCCCTCCCCCAACCCCTTTAAAATTTTTCTAGATCCTTTTTATCATCCAACAAAATGTAACGTTTTAAGAATGCGAGACCCTTATTAAAACAGAACGTTAATATGGCACAGGCGACACCGCTGTGGTACGAGATTTCTACCCTCGTTATTCCGATCAATTCTCTGGTCTGGCAGAAATGGTTTCAGGCATATTCTCAAAGTAATAACTGGTATTCAAAACAATTCGACCTCACTAGTAATGGACAGAGAGGCGGATGTGCGTTCACGACAGCAACCTACTGCACCTCAGGAATTTATCTGCTCTGTGATCGATATAGAAAAAACTACTAAACTCTCGAGCCAGGCTTGGGGTCGAGAGTTTAGTAATCCTTAATTTCCTCTGCTCATTATCTCATTCGGCAGAGCGAGAACGGGGCGCGCCAGTTGTTAGAATTCGAATTGGCATATGGGTTTCTTTTTTTCTTTTTTTTTTTTTTTTGATTGAAGGTTTAACGACCACCGTGAGCAACTCAATGGGCTATAAGCAGTCGCCCGTCCCTAATTTAGGGTCACTGGTTCAAGGAAGGGAGAGAGCCAGTGTCGTAAGACAAACACAACATCCATGCCTCACCAGGATTCGAACCCGGACCCCTTTCGGACGAATGATCAGAGGCCATCGCTTAGACCACTGCGCCACTGGGGCGGCCATATGGGTTTCAAAAGCTTGTCGAATGGTATGGGGAAGTGTGATAATGAAAACACGGGTGGTGAAACATAATGATTTCAGAGGGTATCTGACATCTTCGTGAGCTAAAATAATAAAATAAATGAAGTACTTTAGAGGCCAAGCCCATGTGTTTTTTTTTCTTGTTTTTTTTTTTTTTGTTAAAACGCGACTTACAATAGAAAAATATGTTTTTATTTAAGGTGGTTCCACCTAAAATCTCTGCCTTATATTTTCAATGGCAAAACTTCTTTACATATTTTCTTTGTAATTAATGTATTCCCAAAGATGAAAATTTGCACATCGACAAAACTAACTTTAAGCTATAGCATGGGATACTTAATACTTGCTAAAACATAAAAATAATTATATTAAAAATCAACTATTTTGCTTTAGGTAATGTTAGACCTCCTAATAGATGGCGCGCCCTGTACATTGATGACGTCAGTCGAAAAACAAATGTTAGATTGCTCTATTATGGTTGTGTTTTAGCAGGTATTAAGTATCCCATGCTATAACTTAAAGTTAGTTTTATCTATGTGCAAATTTTCATCCTTGGAAATACTTTAATTCCGAAGAAAATATGTAAATAATTTCATCAACGGAAACACAAGGCAGAGATTTTAAATGGAACCACCTTAATAAAAATGCACTAACTTATATTAGTAAAAATTGCTTTAATATTTTTATTTTATTTTTCATTCACTTTTACATTGACCTAACGCATTTAAAAAATCGATTTATTGTCGCTTTTCACCCCGAAACAATTTGTATTTACGCCCCTAAATTACCATCAATCATTATTAATTCACTGCTGGTTCGTCGCATCAAGTGCATTCCACAAATTTCTGTCTTTAGCGTGTCACTACAACATTCCAAATTTCATCCAAATTTCTCCCACATGGTCCCTGCTGGATCTCTTCCTGCGTCTTGGTATCCGATCTAAAATTTCAGTTGTTCAACAGAGGTCAGTTCTTCAAGTATTGCGTTCAGCCCATTGCTGTTTGTCCAGCCCATGACAAAATACTCGTGAATGAAATTGACAAAGACACGTTGAAACCTAAGTTATGGAATTTCTAAAGGGAAGTTAACGATTAGTAAAGAATAAGCAAGACTAATGCCACTTATCAGAATGCTACACGAAACTGAAAGATGTAAAGTGAAAAAAATCCGGAAAATGATCGGTATATGTCGTGTGCGTAGTCTTCAGCTATGCTGGGAGGTCAAAGCTGAAATGGACAAAATCACGTGGTTATTGGTGATACCAGGAAAGATTCGCTGTCAATCAATTGTAGTTCTCCATAACACCGATGGTGCTCTGCAGTCGACGTTTTGAGTTTATGCTTACTAGAGATCGTTCTCTCTATATGTAATCCTACTTTATACTTTAAACAACACAAAATACCTCAAAGGGAATGATGATAATGCTTCGAGAATCGCTAGAGGGAATGAATCTACTCTCCTCAGTAAATAGTATGGTACCCCACTGTTCTGATGTCCAGTGCTTATGGTTTCTCGACCACGGTAAACGGTGTCTCTGGTGAGCAGCTGTTAATGGAACATTGCCTAATGCTTCAGGCAAACAGTCCGCCTTTGTGTAGTCGTCTGGTCACTCTAAACCGTGGTATTTTGCACTTGTGCTTATGCTCAGTTGCTCTGCTGCAGTCATGTGACAAATCCTGTTGAACTATAGGAACAGCTTCACTTGGGTTAGTTTATGGTGGACGACAACCAGCGGCTTTTCTCATGGCTCAGCTTATAATCTTGTAGACCGAGCACGCACGAAATAACATGCCATGGGCAATGCCTCACTGTTGGGCCACAGATATCGCAGCTTGAACCTCCCCGAGTTTCAAAATTACGCGATCATGATAATCAGCAGTATGTCCTTAAAGGGCCATTTTGTCGTCTCTAACAAACAACAAACACAATCGAACTACTGTACCACTTATGTGCACCATCCGGTTCCTACCGTTCAACTGACGGTATTGGATTGCATGAGCGAATTTTGCGCAGATTGTTTCTACTTAAAAAATGCATTCACATTGAACAGTACGGAAAACATTGGAAAGTGAGACAGTTATCTTTCTTTATTATAAACCATATTTTGTTGTGGAATTCGAGCATTTGACTCATGAAACATATTGTAGTATATTTAGAAATACGAAATAAGCCTTTGTAAATCTTTTGTTGTGAAACAGGGAAAGCTGTTGAAAAGCGGGTCTTTTGTATCCCTTATCTTAGAGTGCAACAAATACCCAAACGACATAACTTGCTTACTTAGTATAGGAAATACGCATTTCGTAAGCTCGATATCGGTGCACAGCATTCATCCAATATCATGATCTATATATATGGTCCGGTCATTTCATGAAACAATGCTTGAGAGCATGGGACATAGCACATGCTCGTGATCCGTGCAGATAGCTCATCCAAATTCAAGCTTTTTGAAGCCGACCGTTTCGTGACAGAAAAACAGAATTTTCCGTTTCGTTACTTCAAATTCGACCTTCTGTTAGTCTGCATCAAAGTGAACGAAAGTCCACGTAATGAAATGATATAAAGTTAAAACATCTGCCTCAATCTTAGGAACATATGTAAATAAAGCTTAATTTTACGATTATTTACCGTAGAAAATTCAAATATACACTGCTGGCCACCCAAAATGCAACACCAAGAAGGACACGAGATAACAAAGCCAGATTTACTGGACACATAACAACAGATACAAAGATGAAACGATTGAGCTTACAGGCCCGTGCGAATTTGCGAAACACGCAGACATCAATAGTTCGTGCGGCCCCCATGGCTGGCAATAACGGCCGCTACACGCCGCGGCATCGAAAGAAAGAGGCTTTGGATGTGAGCTTGGGATATGTTGGTCCAGGCTGCTTCCACACGTTGCCACAGTTCATCAGGCGTAGCCGCGGTTTATGCCTACCGGGCCACTCGGTTGCCGATCAGCGACCAGATGTGTTCGATGGGCGAAATATTGGGAGAACAGGCGGGTCACGGCAGCAGTGACACCTGTTGGCCCGTGAATAATTGTTGCACGATGCGTGCCACGTACGGGGGCGCATTTCCATGTTGAAACGTGGCCTCTGGCAGGTCCTGCAGGTAAGGGAGGACTACAGGCTCCAAAACGTCGGAGATGTAACGGTGGCTGTTCAGTGTACCGGCGATGCGTAGCTGAGGAGTGCGGGTGTCATACCCAGTTGCGCCCCAAACCATAACGCCAGGCGACGGACCGGTATGGCGATGCATAATGCAGGCGTTATACCGTCTCTCACCGCGGTGCCGCCACACGCGGATTCGACCATCGTGGTGTTGCGGGCAGAAGCCGGATTCACCGGAGAACACAATATCTTGCCATTCCGTATTCCAGGTGCGGCGTTCAACGGCCCACTGCCGCCACACTCGCCGGTGGTGTAACGTCAATGGTAATCGGAGCAATGGGCGTCGTGCGACAAGTCCCCGCTCCTGCAGACGACGTTGAACGGTACGTGCTGACACAGGTTGTTGCGCAACACACCCTAATTCCTGCGCTAACGTTCGTGATGTGCAAGTGCGAGCCGTCAATGCCCGCGGCACAACATGCCGGTCCTCTCGTACGGCGGTGTGCCGCGGCTGCGGCAATTGGTGAGGTCGGTCCGTCTGTTCCTCCTGCACCCACCGAATCCATACTCGCCTCACTGTGGCTGGATGTCGTCCCGCACGGACGCCGATGTCTCGGTACGATAAACCGCTGTCGCGATAAGCCACTATTCGTCCTCTGTCGAACACTGAAACGTGCTGGAATGACTGCCGTATTCTGCGACGAGGCATCAGGAAGCTTTCCACGCACAGGTCCGGCAGCACAACAGAAGTCCACTACTTACACCGCACCTTCTGTGCACCCTTCTTATAGTGCTTCTCGGTGGCATGCCGGGCGCACATGATCTGCATATGCCCTGCAATGCTAATCGTTTGTATGTCCTCTCGCGGGCTACGCATACTGCGAATTTCAGGCCAATTGAATGCTTCCTTCTCGGTGTTGCATTTTGGGTGGCCAGCAGTGCATATTAATATTAGGCAGTAAAACAATTTTAACGATATCGAACGTTACTAATCAGATGCTAGTATTTCGTGGTATCTAGGATTTTTCACAAATTGATTAATATATGTTAAGAAAATTTTACTTGTTAAATAACAGGCGCTCCTTGTGACGCTTTGTCTTCAGGGTCCACTGAATTTTACCGCTAAAAATCTAAGCACTCGTTTCCTTCGTTCTTTGCAAAATCGTAAACCCAATATGCTTTTAGATTTCTTAAATATTTATATTTTCAATAATAGGTTTCTTATTTTAAAACCGAAGATGGAATCTGTCAGATCTGAAAATTGTTTGTAGAATAGATTCACACATGTCAGGAAATTTCGCGTTCCTCCAGTGAAATAGCTATGAAAAATTTTAACTTTGAACAGGATAAAACGTTTGAATTGATAATTTTCATAACTTCAATTATTGCTGTATAACACTAAACACAAAATTCTAGGAAGTGTGAGCCGGTCATGTATTTCCATTATAATTCAGGAAAGCTGTAGCATATTTTATTAGGGCAGTTTAAAACCTTTTTATGTAAATGATGTAAACACTTCTTGGATTTTTTGAGAAATTGGCGAGTGAATGTCTATTGATGCACGCCACACGCAAACTCAGGTAGTCGGCAAATTCAGGTTGAAATGGACTAAACAATACACTTCGTAATTTCAAGTAAGGTTCGTTCGTAAATAAGGAATAATTCATCAAAATTCCAATGCAACATATACGCGGGAACTTCGATTTGGCTTCAATTTTCTCTTTAAATTTAAATCCTTTGTTTCATTCTGTAGTATGGAACATCGACTGGAGAAAAATATATTTTATAAATTCATACTGCTTGATTCTCGGGGAAGAAAAATCTGGTACACGAAAATTGCAACAGAAATCATTTACAATTTTTATGTTATAACATTATTAATTCTCAGTTTTCGTTTGTAATATGATTATATTAAATTTCCAAACGTTATTTTTTGAAAAACCTTCAAGTTTTGGACTTCATAACATTACAGGATATCATTGTTAAGTTCATTCCAGTTTTTAATACTTATTGCCTTTACACAGATTGCAAAAAATATCTCAAATAATAAATACTGAAATGGAATATACAAATGAAGTTTCATTTTTGAACAATATGTTAAAAGGGCAATTTTTAAAAATTTGAGCTACATGTTGAGATGATACCAAAATACAAGAAAAAAACGTAAGATTTACTGATGTGCATTGCGGAAATTATCCATTCCTCACAACCTTAGGTTTATAAGGACGCATGAGTGTTTTGTTGGATATGCATCATTTTAATTGAAAGATTTGAAGATGAAATAAGTGGAAGTTATGATGTAAGTACTTGCCACGTATGATTAACTAGAACATATGACTTTTCCATTTCCAAGGCATTCCAAAGATGTACCACGCCTTCCATCAGATAATAGAGCTCGTGTGTCCCAAGAGGAAACATTGATTTCGCAATAAATGAAGGAGAAAAGTTCGATTTTTTGCATTTCATTCTCCGTATTTTACTTGTTTTACTGAAATATATTTTTATGTATTAACAAAAAATGTTCAACCTGTTTCTCATTTCATTGTGGAATTATCTTTATCGCGCAGTACATACGTAAGCAAACCCACTGACACCTCTGGAGGAAATATGCAAGTAATACTTCAGAAATACTTCGATTTAAAGAATGGAAAATCGGCTTGAACCCAAATTGCTGTCTGTAGTGTAATCTTGGGACGTTTAACGCGGAGACACTAGAAAGAGACTCGAACGTATGTATGCAATATGATTTCAAAACCGTTAGAAAAAGCTCCCATTTGTTTGCTGTTGCCGAATACTAAGAGGAGGAATAAATACCTCCCGAATGTTACTTTTGCTCATTATTATTCGGTTAATCGAAGAAAACGAAATAGAGATTTTTGTTAAAAAATTTAATTTAGCTGAAATTTAATTATCATCAATAAAAATAATTCGAAATAATCATTATCCGTGGAGTATAAATATATATCTGCAACAATTCGTAATAAAAGTAAAATTTTAGTTTCATATTGGTAAAAGTAGAGGTAATAAATTTCTAAGTTTTGATGAATTTCCAGTTATTGTATATATTTCAGTAAAATCTCCTTAAAATAAATTATGTAAAACGTTGTTTGCTAAGTTTCTTTGATGATTAACTTTAATTTATCTATTCAATTCGAGAGTTGAAAGGCTCTAACTGTTTTTAAATTTCGTATTATATGACTACGTAACAAACTTGAAATTGTGAATGTACTGATTTAATAAATGAACGAAATTTGCATTAAGCAGTTTCGAAGTGATACTGCTTTTTGACGATGATACTTGAACAGAAATCTCTGCCGACGACAAACAGGTAACACATGGATGATTTTCTGCAAGGCACTCTACTTGGTGTTTTTGTGACATTAGTTTACATGTGAATGGGCAAGGTAAGCATGAGCAAACGAATAGTGTTATAACGCACAGTGTTATGAAATATTGGTGCTCACACCGACCAGTGAATTACAAATCTTTACTCAGGTGTACGCAAACATAACTTACGCAGAACGTACACAAAACACATGATTACATGCGCACCACGCCATGTAGGCAACTACGCTGACGGAAAAAAAATCCCAACACCAAGAAGGGGTTGTGTAAGATAAACGACAGTTGGTAGGCGGTGAGAGTACATCTGTAAGATGACGTCTATGCAAATGTCGCGCTCGGCGCATACCTGTGGCGCTAGTAGCGCCCCTCGGAACATGCAAAGCAGGTTTGCTGTAAATACGCGCTGTAACGTTCGTGAGCGTTAGTTATCGTTGACATTGGACGTAGTGTGTTGATGTTAGTCAAGAATGCCTTTAAGAAGAGGTATAAGCCATTATCAACAACTCACGGAGTTTGAACGAGGTCGTGTAATAGGGCTACGAGAAGGTGGATTTTCGTTCCGCAATATTGCAGAACGACTTGGCAGGAATGTAGCCACTGTGCATGAGTGTTGGCAGCGGTGGTTAAGGGAGGGTACTGCCTCAAGAAGACCGAGTTCCGGCCGGCCACGTGGCACTACTGAGAGGGGAGACCACCGTGTACGGCGTATGGGCGTGCCGCATCGTACTGCGTCTGCGGCAGCAATTTGAGCTGCAGTTGCCACCACAGTGATACAACGAACTGTTACAAATCGGTTACTTGAAGGACAGCTCCGAGTCAGGCGCCCTGTAGCGTGCATTCCACTTACTCCAAACCACTGCCGTTTGCGAAGTCAGTGGTGTCAAGCTAGAGCTAATTGGAGGACGGAGTGGAGATCTGTTGTGTTTTCTGATGAAAGCCGGTTCTGCCTGGGTGCCAGTCATGCCCGTGTGTTAATTAGAAGGAGGCCAGTTGAGCGCCTGCAACCAACCTGTCTGCGGCCGAGACACATTGGACCTACACCTGGAGTTATGGTCTGGGGAGCAATTTCCTATGACAGTAGGAGCACTCTCGTGGTTATCTTACACACCCTGACGGCACAGTTGTACGTCGGTCTGGTGATTCAACCTGTTGTGCTGGCATTCATGAACAGCATTTCAGGGGGTATTTTCTCACAGGAAAACGCTCGCCCGCATACCGCTGTTGTAACCCAACATGCTCTACAGAGTGTCGACATGTTGCCGTGGCCTGCTAGATCACCAGATCTTTCACCAATCGAGTACGTATGGGACATCAATGGACGACAACTCCAGCGTCACCCCGAACCAGCGTTAACCGTCCCTGTATTGACCGACCAATTGCAACAGGCGTGGAACTCCCACCCACAAACTGACATCCAGCACCTGTACGACACAATGCATGAACGTTTGCATGCTTGCATTCAGCATTCTGGCGGTTACACCGGTTATTAATGTACCAGCATTTCACATTTAAAATGGCTCTTCTCGCGCTTACATTAAGCTGTGATCTTGAAACCTTAATGGATTAAATATGTTATCTATACAAATGTATTGCCGCCATTTCATTCCTCTACAACCATTAGTAAAATTAAGACTACCTTTCTACCACGACGATCGCAGCTGCTTCCATGACGAATTAGCTGGAAGAAGTGTGATAGTAATAAAATTTGTTAACAGAAAATTAAAAAAAAAAAAAGTCTGTATCACTTTCACTTAAAAATTGAAATAATCATCATGTTAAAGGAATTTGAAATTTTTTTCGGAATAGAGATGTGCTTAATCGCTACGTGGTGACCCCATCGCAAATTGTGACTGCTACTCAAAAGTGTCTGTTATTTAACCGTGATTCGAATCACAGTTCAGGGCCTGTTCCTTCACTACTGTGTACCAGTAAAGTAACTAATAGTATAATCACATAGAAAAATGGTGTGTGTGTGTGTGTGTGTGTGTGTGTGTCGCGGTCATATGTAGCGAATCGTGAGTTATATATTTTAAACTTTTATACGTAATTCTGCGCTAATCCTGATATTTTGCTGTAGTTATTTGCGGCTTTTTCAGTTGAATTATGTGTACTTCTTTTATTCGTTTTTTGCGGGTAGTTAAATTTTGAATTCAGATTATCAAAAATTCACTGTTCTTTTATACCCAACATGATATGCTACAACTTTGAAAGAAACGAGGCAGCATTTTTCTTCAGCCTTCAAATGGATGAAGCTACTAAACATTTACTAAGTAACGTTCACAATTCACTATTATCTCTGAATTCAAAAAAAATTGAACCTCACTCACGGCGAGAACGATGAGCTCTCAAACAACGCTGTGAAAAATCACAAATAGCAGGCAGCTGCCAACTCGCAACAGCAGATAACGAGTAACAGCTACAAGAGCAGAATTCACTCGGTAACAGTTAAGACGGAGCTGTTGAAAATCCCGAAGAGCAGCAATGACAGAGTGAAGGGTGCTTATTGGACGATCACTGTTACTCACGATTTTCAGTAAAAGGCGCTAACTGTGGTTTTTCGAAAACCGTGATCAAATCACAGGTAGTGAAATGACGCTCATCTCTATTTCGGAAAGTATTGAACACTTGCTTATTGCGCTGTTCTCTCTGGTTCTGTCCTAAACTGAGCAAACTGAGGTATTTTCCAATACAAATAGAGTCGTTTAACAGTAAAACTGAAAGTCACAATGTGTTGTACGCGAGTTGTTAAATATTTAGTGAACGAGAAATGGTGTGTGCCAAATCCTGTGGAAAGCATTTGTCTTGTTAATAGGTGTCCCTCTGCTTTCCCCAACCAAGTCAAAGAAACTGATCTGTGTTAATAATACTCAAATTCCCAAACTTAACTGACTTAGGAGGTTAAATTGATCTGTTGACAATAATCCGGTTTTTCTACATTTACCGAACGTGTGCCTATCAGATGACCCGAGGTCTTATTGTCGGTATTTCTTAGATTACAACAAAAGGGGTACAATGAACTATGTCTTTTCCGGGAAAGCCAAATCCTGATGGTCCATGGTTTTTAAACAAAAACATCTGTTGTTTGCGTTATAGATCTGATTGAGCCGAAAGGTGTAATGAAGCAGCTAAACAGAATTCGCTCCTACTGAGACGAAGACGATGCTTATTTGACGGCGGAGATTAGAACCAATATACCACAAAAACCTGCTCCGAACATCAGTTGTATTTTCAATTTTAGGAGAAAGTGTCGGGTGGGGGAACCTGTTGGGAAGCTCCACTGGTTCAACCTCAGGATTGCCAAGAGATAAAAGACATTTAATAAACTGATATAAAATAATACAGGCGTCACTTAATGATGAATTAAAATATGGAAAATTTATCAACATCTCTCCGCTTTTGGATTTATTCTCAGCTTTTATTTTGCTGATACAATGTATCGAACATCTCAGTTCAATGAGAAAATAATGTAAGGTTCCCACTGACAAAGTCTTTTTATGTTAAATTATTTTTTCTTTTTCAGTAATTGTTCCTTTTTCATATTAGATACCGCAAGCTTGCGAAAAAATAAAAGTGACTTACGATTTGATAGTATCTTCAAAAGATGGTTAATCGCTACCACCTTCATTGTTGCAGCACACCAGTGCTTTCAAACTGCACGTTCTACATCGCAGAACTTCGCGCACCTGCACACACACACACAAACTTTTATTGACGAACTAGGTTGTTGTAGTTAGGGCGACCAGCTGGTCGGCTGCAGCGTTTACAAGACTAAATGCCTTCAGCGTTATAAATATAATAACTATCCTTCGGCGTTTATAAAGCTCACTCGCATCTCTCCCATGCTTTGCCAGAGTTTCCCGGTCACGATGACAGAGCGATAACAACGCTAGTTGAAAGTACCTGATTCCCGAAGGACTTTCCGTATTTCTCGTTAAAATAGACGCTCCTGATCAACGGCTCCTCCAAGTGTCCAGTCCCCGTGGACAGTTCTCTGTACGGGATAACTCTCTCATGGTCGCACTGAGTTATTTTTCCGTCATTGCACGAACACAACCTCTTCACATCTTAATGAAATTTGTAGGACGATACCTTCTTTTAGGCAGTTGCCTCTCCTGCGTTTAGTAGTCAACCACTTTGCGACCAAATTATTACCCGGGGAATGCGTTGGTTCTCTTTGTAGCGGAGTGATGTCGAATGAATTATTAGATAACGGCATTCTGTTATTTGGTTTATGCGGGAGAGAGACCCTAGGACATTTCTTCATTCACTATATCTACGGGCAATTCAACCCGTCATGGTCTTTATAGTACGCAGTTCAAATGCCTAGAAAAAGAGAGCTCTTCCATATGTAAGAAAGTTGTCTTCCAGCGAAGAACCATTGGACTACTTAGCAACTACTTTTTCCAGGATCTATTATGGTACAGCGAATTGATATTCGCCTCACAGTACTCACGGTGGATTTTCCCTTCAAACGCAACCTAAAATTTATCCTAGAATATTTTAATTACATTTTTGGGACATTTCACTGAAATATTATAATACTTATATTGGATACATTGGAATCCTAAACTATGAATATTCATTAGGTTAATAATGATTCACAGTATTTATGTATAATAGAAAAACATATGTGGGTACTAAATAGGGAAAAATACTTTCCTCTTTTCGTTTGCGAAACGAAAAATCTTTTTGCAAGTAATATATACATAGATGTGTACATTAGCATTATCAATAACATCTATGAAAAACTAAATACAAAGGTCCAGATATTTGAGGAAACAGCACAAACAAGAATTGGAAAGGGAGTGAGACAAGGTGACACTATATCTCATAAGCTCTTTAATGCTACATTGCAAAATGTCTTTCAATCATTGAACTGGAAAAACAAAGGGATAAAGGTTAATGTAGATTATTTAACTCACCTTCGTTTTTCTAATGACGTAGTCTTCTTTGCAACTACCGCTTCAGAGCTGCAGGGTATGATTCAAGTGCTTGTTGACAAGAGTAAAGAAGTGGGATCAAAAATGAACAGTCAGAAAACAAAAGTGATGTACAATGCTTTTACGAGAAATGCAGATTTATCGATTGATGGAGAAAAGCTTGAGACAACCAATACTTACATTTATCTTGGGCAACAGATATCAAGTGAGGGACACATTGATGAAGAAATTATTCGGCGCATAAAACTTGAATGGAGAGCTATTGGAAGAAATAGTACAATTCTTAAGAGCAGTATGCCATTATGTCTTAAAAGAGAAGTCCTTAATCAATGAATACTGCCAGTGCTTATGTATGGAGCAGAGACATAAACCTTAACTAAAAAAATATACAAAATCTGCAGACAACTCAAAGCGGCTTGGAGAGATGCATGCTTGGTGTAACCAGGGAAGATCAGGAGGTGAACTTGTGGAAAAGGGAAATTACAGGAGTGGACTACACCATGACCAGAGTGAAATCACTGAAATGGCAATGAGCTGGACATGTTGCCAGAAAAACGGACCCGCGATGGACAACTGAAATTTTAGACTGGATTCCGAACGATAGAAGAAGAACCAGAAAAAAGCCTAATGGGAGATGGATTGATGAAATTCAAAAGTATGCTGGAGTGACAGGGATGTGACAGGCTCAAGGCAAACAACTGCGGAAGAAATTTGGGGAGACCAGCAGTGGATATATATATATATATATATATATATATATATATATATATATATATGTATATCATCATCAACCATTATCAAAGCATATACGTATTTCTTCAAAGTAATTTTGATTTCAATCAGTTGTTCGTCATTAGAAGTTTCGTGAAGCCATAAGTGCTGTGGGATCCCGGTTTTCTGTTAAGAAATTCTGTGTCAACTGTATAAAAACAAATCAACGTCCTAAACTACATTGAACATTTCATTTTTTCATAATATAATAAACCACAACAATTAGAGGAGGCTTAAGACGTAAGTGAGTGATCTTCTGATGTGTCAGTTGTTTCAATAAATTAAATATTTTGTGCACGATATGCAGTAAAAATCTCAAGCTGAGCGATGTGATAAGTAAGTTGAAGAACGAGAATCATATATCTCCGACTTGTTTCATACAAAAATATTTCAAGTATCACTAAGGTGCGTTCAGCTTGATATATAATTGCACGCGTATACTGCATTAAAATTATGCTGGTCAAGTAGGAACACGTGAATTTGGCAAAGCTGAATGGTTTCATAATTAGCTCAGTACTTTTAGAAAAACTATTTCCAAAATATTTTGGAAAGATCATTGTTTACATAAAAGCTACCAAATTTTTTTAACTTTACAATGGATTACGGTGCACGCTAAGAAAATCCCTGGAACCGTATCAAACTAACAAATTACTTAAACCTGAAAATAGTAAATTGAGTGTAGTAATTTCTCCTGATCGTCAAAGTGCCTGTGCTATATATGTGTGTTCTTAAATGTCAAAATTTTTTTATCTGTTACTGCTGTGACAGGCGATATTTCGGTTCATTCAGCCCATCACAGTAATTACGAAACTGAGGTCAAAATGTAACGCAAAGGGCTGTAACGATAGCTCATGAAGAAATGAAAACCAAAGAATAAGATTTCAAATAAGATTTCTCCTTAATGAGATTTATTCACTGACATAATGTGAAATAAAATTATGATATTATTTTAATCGTATTCTTTCATCAGAAAACAGAATACCACCCCAAACTTGTTTTATATTTTTTTTCATTTATAAACAGTTCTAAAACAAATGATACATTGGTTGCTTTCGGAATGAAAAAATGATAATAAAGTTATGACCAGGCTTAAAATTTTAATACAGTCGAATTAACGTTCATAATGACATTGTGCCTCGTGAATGGGGATATGTTTAATGGATTTTGCTGCCATTCCAACTGGAGTAATTAATGATATTATGGATTTCCTCAAGATTAGAATAATTAGTAAACAAAAATGTGTCTGTGCTGCAATACAGAAAACTTTCTCAGCTTGATTATTGATGTAAATTAACAAAAACAAACTGCAATATTCTGCAACATTAAAAGAAACAAAAATACAAATTCAGGCTCCAAGAGATTAAACTTAAATTACTTTGGAACCGATAATCTGGCTTTATATTAAAGTATGGTAAATATGTTCTGTCATTAAGAGAATAAGGCCATTCAGAAAAAAATCCCTGTTTGTGTGTCTGTGTGCGTGTGTGTGTTATTAATACAAGTTTTACACACCTTAATTGTAGGCATTCTGTGGATCGTACACTATGGGATATGTTATCATAAACATATCTCTCATACAATGGGATATGCTATGATCGCATTTGAGCTTCTCTCTACCCTACAGCAAAGGGCAAAAGCTTCTCTTTCCTGTGAGTAAAAAATCGTACTCACAGGAAGGAGAAGCTTTCCTGTGATATTTCCGAGTTCTTTTGCAAAAAACTCGGAAATATCCTCGTGTGTTTGGCGGGATCTCGTCTTGTTCAATTAAATCTAACTGAGAGTCGAAGAAAGAAATGTTAGTACAAAAAATAGTTATTGAACGTGTTTTCCGATAAAGTGCTTTGCTATGAGTGGAACGTAAGTTAAGTTCCCTGAAACCAGAGTTTTCGATTTTACTTCAATCTTTCAAACGTATTCTGCCGAAACGAGCTTTGTAAAAGAGACTGAAGCCTAAGACATTTTTTTAAGTGTTAGACTAGTATCTTACCATCCACTCTAGTCCTAGGTTTTTCCAATGAAAAAAAATAGGGCACAATAAATTTTACTGAAGTACTAAGGAACTATCAATAAGAATGGTACTGATTCTAAGACAACTTTGACAAATCTATATTTAGGTTATATGTGAAGCAAAAACGTAACTGGGGATTTAAAATAATTTCAGTATCGAACTCTGCTTTTAGCTGAAAGTAATTTTTCAGTTAATCAATTTTCTGGATGATTTCGAGACAAGCGCTGACTACTGAAATAGAAACTATTAGATATTCAATATTTACAGTCTTTTGGCTTTTCAGGAGTGGAAGTTACTGTTAATTTTACCAATCCCTAATTTTCACCACTAAATTAAGCAAGCAAACTTATAACTTAGAGCTTTTATATATAATAAAACGTATTTTTACGCACTTAAGCAAAAGCGACGGTCATAGCGAGTGAGGATTAAAGGAAGCTTGTTATTGCTTGGTCTACAAGTCTCCTCCGCTTCTCATTCTTACATAACTTGGGGCGCATTGGTATTCGCAAATCTCTCCTCAATTTCCATACATGGGATGTAGTAGACCACTAGGATATTTAGGGTGAAATTGTGCATTAATTCACCACGTATCTTCCTGAAAAGTGGGTGCGAAATTTGAGATCATCACGAGTCCTTCACTTATAGATTCCGGTGTATGATCTTTCTTTGAAAACAGGGCCATGGTGCGGTACACTGTATTTATAACTACCAAGTGAAATATTTTGGCGAAAGCGAACAATGTCATCGACGAAAATGGTTAAGAAAGTTTTCGCAGGAAACACACTACCATAAAGAAAATTTCCTGCTTTTGCTGCACATTTTATTTCAACAAAGCTGTTGTGTACATGCAGAATTGAAAAAGCGTGAGGTGTGTACTTCAGCAAACGGTTAGCAAACTAAATGATAAGATTGGTAGCTACAGCGCCCAATTTAGTCCATATTAAGTATACGTAAAAATTAAAAATAAAAAGTATTTGAGTGGTTGTGATTATGAATCCGTAGGAGTGGGTCACGGCAGACAGAAGAAGATTTTTCGACAGCCCAAAATTAGCGAAAATGCTGACTGTACGTTATCATGCAAACACATGTTGAAACGACAAAATAGCTTGTACTGTAATCGTCAGAAATACGCGGCAAGGGAATTCCGCAGTCATGTAATCACAAACGCGAAAAACAAAATCTTCGTTTCCGGAAGGCGAATACCTAATTTTCCAAAATAATATATAATTATATTTATGATTCCTCATTTTTGAACATTGGCAAACCTTTGCTGCGAGAATATTCGATCCACCTAGTAAGAAATCTGATCCGCAACCGTGGAAGAGACATGGTTGCCAGTGACATTATCTGCTCCAGTGATAAAGTAAAACGAGTTTTGATATGATAAGCATCAGACTGCCTGCTTTAAAGAAATAAATTCTCGATACCAAGTGCAAAAAATTTTCTGCTGTGCCCGAATTGCCCATGTGATGATATGGTGAAAGACTGGACCTACATCCTTTAATATTATCGTTGGTGGTATCTGATTCATAAAAAACTAGCACTAATGCCGATTTAATTCTGATATATCCCATATTAATTGGTACGTAGCATACATCTTAGGGTATCTTTCTTACGCCCTTGTTTCCAAAATTGTTCAGTACAAAATCTTGCTTGTGATAAATTTTAGCATAACGGTAATTAGGGAAAATTCTCATATATTTCAGTCGCTAAACACACCTTTGAAATTGTTGCTTTCAGAAGCTCCTAACTTCAATTTTTGTGTGTGGGCAATGTGCTTCCAAATACGGTGGAACTTCATTCATACATTTTTTCTAGGAACCTGGTATAATTAAGGTACAATCCCCACTCAATGGAGTATTTATTGTCTTTGAAGTGCACTCACAGATAACACTACTGCTAGAAATTCTGTCAAGTTTGTGGAACCCCAATCTGTACTGTTTTTCTGCTACCACCAAATGGATGGGCTCGACTTCCGGGCCCACTAATTCTGCTGTTCTCTTGATTTGTTTTTTGTTTTGCCATGAAACAGCCGCGAAACGAAATTTTGCAGAGTTCTTGTGATTGGGTAAGACAGCGCCTCCTTTCACAGTGTGCCAAATTCCATCAAAGTTTCGGAAGATCGGTAATGAGATAAGTATTCCAGAAGCGTTTTCATGTTAGGCATATTTGAAAGCTTAAGAACGGACCTTCCATTAAGCTTAAGAACGGACCTTCCATTTCATTTTTTCGTGTATTAGCTCATCATATGCTCTTGTATTAGAATACTACTATTCTAATACAATGGTTTTTAAAATTAGCTTTAATTCTTTTTGGTGTTTTTGTGTTTCTCTTCCGTGAAATGAGTTGCTAAGAATAGTGTTGGATTTTCCTCATGAATTTGAACCCAACAAATAAAATATTATTCGAGCCCGCAGAGTAGAGAGCGGATAAATCTCACAGTTATTTGACTTTCACATGGGTTTGATTCCTTTAGCCTTGAATACAGACGTCTAACTAACTTCATTTCTTTACCCCCCCCGCTATCCAGATCAAAGAAAAAGAAACACGTTGCATGTATTTGGATGTTTTTGTGAAATAGACGTGGTTGTTCTTATTAATATTTAAAACATATATCCTTCGTAATTTAAACGTTAATCGTTAAAACAAATTTCATAAATCAGGCACGTGGAATACAGTGTATACAAATGAGGTCTCTAACTACTTGATTTCGTTCTATAATTGTTTTCCGAATTCCCCTACAAAGAATTTCCCCCCTAAAACGTGAAAAAGATAATACGCTTTGTCATTAAACATTACAAGGCGTTGTTTGAAGTGCATAATAATTATGATTTAAAATGCCGTTAAAGATTTATTATTTTCGATCTGTGACGAAAGCATTTTTCCTAAATTTTGTCGGTAATGGCGAATTCTCAAGCTGCTATTTCTCACCTTTAGTTTCTAAAATGTTTGTTGCCTTCGGTGATATAACTGTATCATCTTCATATTCAACCGTTATCCACTAATGGATAAAGGTCTCCCCAGGTCTCTTCTTCAGCTTTCTGACACCTCCATGTCAATCGATGTTTCTAAATTTTATTGGAACATTCCCACATGATCTTCTGCTGTGTTTGTTCCTCTCCCTTGGAATCCAGTCTAGGATTTCAGTTGTACAAAGGTGACCGTTATTTCTGGAAATACGTACCGACCATTAATGTTTCAGAGATTTTCCTTTGATCCTTATATCATCAACTCCTGTCGTTTTCCTGTCCCACGAAATCTTAGTCTTATTCTTCCTAGTTTTACCAATCATATATCTTTCCATACTTCTGTCAGGAGCTCGCAGCCTGTGATCCATCAGTAAGACTTGGAAAGATGTATTGATTAAGCACTCGTCTTTTAAGAAATAACCATAAATTACAGTTGAAATTCGCAATGTTTCTTCTAAATGCTCCTCAAACGAATTTATAAGCATTTTATTTCTATATCGATATCGCCTTTGCTAAATATCTGTCGTCCACGATAAATGGAGTCATCTGTTACTTCTAGAATTGCTTAATCAATCGCTAAATCTTCAGATCCTGAAAATTCATTATACATCAGTGTTGTTTCCTGTAAGATCCTTTTTAACCCATTTTTTTTACACTTGTGAGAAAATTGTGTCTTATATAAATGTCAACGCTGTCTTCTGCTAAAAGGTTTCCTACTGAAATGGCGTTGGTGACACACTTATAGCAGTATAACTATTCCAGCAGGTTTAAAGAAAATACTCTCGTACACTCACGAACCTGCTGAGCCAGAGGAATGATTTACGGTTAAATTCTCCCCAAATGAGGGCGCAACGTAATTAACTGCACTCAGTCTTCAGCAGTTGGATTGTACCTCCCAGTGGTACATGAGGATGCATTTTTACACTTGTCACCGATTTTTAAAGTTTCGTATCATGTCTAATGTTCAGAAAGAGAATTTCCGTCTTGATCTTTCGTCAGTGTAAGCTTCAAATGCAGCCTTTCTGGAACACCATGTTCTTAACATTAACCTAAGGTTACTAAGAGCTAAATCATGATTTAAATTATGTCTAATACATTATGCTGCGGAATAAACCGTTTTGGAAAATTTCTAGAAGACTATATACACTGAAGAGCAATTAGATTAGAGATAGCTGGCGTTATGCAAATGTGGCGTTGTGGGCGGCCCTGTAAACGGAAACGACAAGGCGTATGCAGCGATACGACAATATAAGGAGTGATGCGACGGAAATCAGTAAGAGTCGGACGCAGTATGGGTAAGACGAAGAATCTAAGAGCATTTGAACGTGGGCAAATTGTTGGGGCCCAACGAATGGGTCACTCCATCTCGGAAGTGGTGCAGGCACTGCGATTTTCACGAGCCACAGTGTCACGGGTGCACCGTGAGTGTAACGAATCCAGTAAAAGCATCCCTGCAAGGGCCAACTGTCGTGGACTACAGCGTGTGGATAAGAGGGATCATCGTCGGCTAGCTCGTATAGTACCAGCGGATAGACGTGCCACAGTGCAAGAAATCACTCTGCAATTTAACGCTGGTGCACAAAAACGTGTAAGCAGCAGCACCATCCAGAACCATCTCCTCGCTATGGGTTACAGAAGCCATCGTCCTACGAGGGTACCGCTGCTGACCGCACATCACAGGGTGCAAAGATTAACATGTGCGCGAGAACATCGCTACTGGACCCTAGACATGTGGAAAAATATTGCCTGGAATGATGAGTCAAAATTCACGTTGGTACATACGGATGGCACGATACGAGTACGGCGCAAACCACATAAAGCGATGGATCCTTCTTGCCAGCAGGGTACTCTTCAAGCTGGTGGGTAAGGCATTCTCGTCTGGGGAATGTTTACGTGGACTGAAATGGGACCCCTGGTACGTGTGACATCGTCCCTCACAGGTCAACGTTACCGGGATATCCTGGACGGCCATTTGCTCCCGTTTGTGCGTCTTCAACATCCCACTGGGGACCTCATCCTGCAACAAGAAAATGCACCGTGCCATCGCTCCCGAATTGTATCCGAATAGTTGGATGAACACTCCACCGCCGTGACCTCGTTTCCTTGCCAGCTAGGTCACCTGACCTCAATCCCATCGAGCACATCTGGAATGCCATCGAGACAGATGTAAAGGCTCCGACCATCCTCCATCAAATCTTCGTGAACTGTGGGAGCTTGTTCAGGGGTCGTGGATCCGTATGGTTTCCCAACGCTTCCGGTATCTTGTCGAGTCCATGCCGAGGCGAATTGCCGCCGTCATCAAGGCGAAATGTGGTGCTACACGTTACTAGACAGGTATCTCTAATTCAATTGCTCCTCAGTGTATATTAGTAGCAGTTAATGAGGAATTGTACAATACTTGCAACAAATAATTCTCAAAGGGTTTTTATCCAAGAAATATTAATTCTCTCACAGCATATATTTCATAGTACTTGTAATACGAAGATAAATTTACGGTGTCAATAAAGCTTGAAAGGAGCTCAAATTTATACACCGAATAGGCCGAACATCTGAGATTCCTACCTAATAGCGGGTTTATCCTCTAGCGGGAATAATAACCTGCGGACACAGACCCATTGACTGTACCAGATGCTTTCGTGGTTTCCAAGGTAATTCCAGCTTTCCTGTTGCAGCATTGTATGCAACTGCTCCCGAAACGTTGATCTAGGATACACTGATATGAAGTTCCGCTCAACGGCATCCCTGACAGTTTCCACAGGGTTTAAATACGGGTAGATTTAAGGCCACCAAATAGTTACATTTCAGATGAAAATTCCTCGATCAATGCTTAGGTGGCAAATGCCAGGTCGTGTAGCATATCGTTTTTCTGAAAGAGACCATCGGCCGCAAGATGCGCGAAGCCCATGAAAGCGTGTAAGTGATCAACACGTGCTGGTAGCGCGTAGGGGTTAGCAAGTTGTCCAGACACGCTAATAGCCCAAATCTGTATTATGAGAAAGCTCCTCAAACCATCACAGAGCCACCAATGGGGAAATAGCTTTAAGTTTCCGACACCGCACCCACACTCTTCTGTCAGTTCGATACAGGTGAAAATTGGATTCATCTGACCACACGACACGCCACCGCTCTACAGACAAACAGTTTTGTTGTTCCCGGTAACAGGCGAGGTGTAATTTCCGATAGCGAGCAGGCACTGTGTCACATTAGTAGGGCGTCGTCTCCCATAGCCCACGATATGCAACTTGCGCCACACCGTTTGCTATCTGATGATGCAAGGGCTGCCAATGTTTTTCCTAGATGTGATTTCGCCTCGGTTTCCAATCCGGCAATCTGTACGAGATAGGGTTGTGTATGTCGATCCCGCTTGTCAAGGGCCTGGGGTCGGACACTGCTTGCTCTCTGGGCGCTGGCACGTCCGTCGATGAAATATTCGTGGTGCACTCTTGATACAGTTGCCTTCGAAAACTTTAGTGTTCTTACCACTTGGGCGATAAAATGACTCATCTGCCCTGCACCCGTAATACGTCCACGATATCCCAGCTAGTAGCTGTTTGAATTGTTTATACCTGTATCGCTAGGTACGGAAGGACGAGAGCTTATATCCCAAAAATTAGCTTATGCATCTCTTCCTTTCCTGGAATCAGTGTCGCTAATCAGGGAAGAACGAGAGCATATACCCCTTAAAGTGGGTAACTGATATCATCGTTTCCTGGAACCAGTGTAACTAGGTAGTGATGGACGACAGCTTATAGTCCTTTGATCTGCTTATGCATCTCTTTCTTTCCTGGAATCAGTGTCACTAACTTAGGAAGGATGACAGCTTATAGCCCTATGAGTTGCTTATGTATTTCTTCCTTTTCTGGAACCAGTGTTGCTAAGTTGAGACGTCAATCGCCATTAAATTTATTCTGAAATCAGTATCATTATTGTGAGTTGTTCTCAAAGCCGATTACTGTACTTTTCGTTGTTTACAAATGTAGCACGGTTATATTTTAAAACAGCACATAATTTTTCTGATTCACAACAATTTAAATATCTAGTTATTAAGAAAAGAGAACAATAATCTGTTAAAATTAGTTTCACGTTTTTCCATTAGGCAAAGAAATTATCATTCACGTCCTCAAGGTTACATTACACATTCCGATGATACCATTATTAAAATTTTACCAGGAAGATAGAATAGAGAACTCGAATGAATCGCATGAGCTAATCCAATTGCATAACGAAATGAGATCATGCCTAAATATGTATAAAGAAAGGAAATGCGTTCTGTAAGATAGTAAGTGTTTTCGAGAGAGCGAATGCCAAAATCCCGAGGTTGAGAACCCGACATTTAGCTGCATGTACCTTTTTTTTTTCTTTCCACTTCACACATTTCAAATTCCTTTTTCACAATAAATATATATATTTATTTTGGTTTTGATCATTCAATTTGATTTACCATAAATTTACCATTTGGTGAAATTCAGTATTTTTATAAATTCTCACTGAGTTCGCACTTTGAAATAAGTACATGAGTGGCGTCCTAATTGTAGGGTTATAAGTTCCAGGGATATTGCACAATAGCACTATCTTTATGACTGAATAAAACTCAACACCTAAGACCAGTCTTTTAATGCAGCGAAGGAGTACATGTAAAACATTTAGTGTCATAAAATAAAAGTTCAGGCGTTCAACGAAGTAAACAGGAAATGCCCTTGATATTCTTCCGTTAGGTCGTGCACCTCGCTTGTGCAAGTACCTGTCAAAACGAACAACGGATTTTCTGCCACAATGGTAAACACTTTATCTCTTTTTGCGTATTAAGACCAGCATAAGTGCAAACATATTTATCTATAAGACAAAATACGTTAAATCCAAAAGTACGACATTTAATTTGACATTCTGTCCGACATTGCCGTTTTGAAGGTAGATAACTTTGGGTCACAAACATGGATGCAAGTTTTCTAAAAGCCACTGTCGATAATTTTATGGTTTTTAAATAATAACAAAACAAATTATTCAAATACAGATATTTGCAATATAGATTTTATGGAAAAATTAGATTAGACATCCATTGTGAGTTATTCGTATATTGTTTTCAGTGTTCCTTTTTTAGACGTGTAATATATCAACTAACATATTTTAAATGAATGTTGAATTCAGTTCTCATCCAGATGCATTTTAAAGAGAAATTCGTTTCGGGAAATTCAGAATGATAGATAATTTCTTTGATTTTCTAACATTATCAATAATAAATGACCAAATAAACCTCAGAAATACGAAAAAAAGCTTTGCTTTCAGAGTTTTTCTTAAACACTGCATCTTTTTCGTCAGTTAAGTACAGAACAGTTTGGTTTAAGTAATATAGGGACTCTTCATATTCTTTTACATTGTAAAGAGAAACACATCATAAATAAAACTACTGAAATCACTAAATAACTTGAAAAAATAATTTTATTTAGTTGTTATCTGTAATTTACATCTTTTCCAAATGCAGGAGTGCATAACATCTACACCCGGCGCGATAGACTTCTTCATGTACCAACAAGTTAGTAAAATCGTGCAATGCATTGATTATGCTACGCTTTCCAACATACCAGAAATCATTACTGAAGTGATGAGGATAATGGCCGTAAAATAAATCTCGCTCCTATAACTTGACGTTTGACCCCATTTCAGTGATATTCAACAGAACAGGTAAAGTATACTTCCGGAAAAAAATGTATATTAATATCTCAGTCGAAAACTAAAGTCAAGCATATTTTCGGTAAACAAAAAATATTCGTTTCCTCACTCACAGTCAATTAAATATGCGCATCTACATCTACAAAATACATCGAAATCTGTATCAAAATGCCGTGATTTTCTTTTCCTTTCTTTTCTTTTTTTGTTCTTTACTGGAAATATTTTTACGACTTTCACTTGGCATTAGTACTATAAAGGGGAACCACGAAATGTGATATCTACAGTGGTGTGTTCCGAAAATCTGAACGACGTGCATTCTAAATATCGTTGTGCCCAGGGAGGTGGCATTTTGATGTACAGTTGCAATCTTCTTTTTCTCGGATTTACTCATGACGTCACATAAGATGCACGAAGCCAACACAGAATCGTGTCAGGCACAACGAATCTACAAGCTAGTTGTTGACATGCTTAAGAATACATTTTACTTCGGGGAATGCTTGCAGAGATATTTAATTTACAATTACTGTTTCTTCATAACTCATTACTTTGCTTCATAATTTACTATTGTCTTATATCAGTGCAGCTCAACACATCTGGTTGTGCAGTTGCAGGCACCTTATCCTACAACCGGAAGGTTGAAGGTTGCGATGTTGTGCTTAAAATTAGTTTCCTGCAGATCCTGATTTGGAAAAATCTGGGTAATGAAGTGTAAACTAAAAGGTACTTTTAAATTAAAAAATGCAGGAATTTGCTTTAAACATTTTACTGTCGGAAACACATTATTTATTTCTCGTTTGTTCAGTTTTTTAATTGAACTCCTGGATGAGATATAACTCGAAAGGCTGGCCTATAAATAATTTGGATTTTTAAGAATTTCGTTTCGCAGTGACATTAAATTTTTGTAAGTGTAATTTCCTGCGAACTTCGAAGTGCAGTAATATGTTTGTTTACTGCACTGATCATATGTTTCCTTATTCGAAAAATGTTAATTTGTTTTGTTTTCAAAATCATTTAATTCGTAAAACAGGAAACAAGATATCGCTGATAAATATGCTAATTTTTAAAATTACAAGTGTTTGAAAACATTTCCTATCACATTTGTTGTTTGCATTATTTGTTAACGTATAACCCGTACGTGTGATGGCTCTCACAGTTCGCTGCTTTGCTTCCTGTGTGACGTCATTTCACCACACAATAGCAGCTCACAACCTAAAGAGTTATCTAGAAATGTTGGTTTCCTCTATTTCTTGATACACAAATCGCTTTCACGTTTTTGGAGACCCTGCTGCATTTCAGATTATTTTCATCATTTAAAAAGAAGTATGAAATAGTAAACTGGTGTGCAAAAATTAACGACGAAGAGGAGAAATTAGCATAACAGCGAAACGAGCAGGCAGAACGGACCGAAAGACCACTCAGAAGATATACCAGGGTCCGGTACGGAAGGGCATGCGCATATATTCATCATGACGAAGGGGCGGGGAATGCTGGAAGTGTATAAAACACACGGGCAGTGTACTCTCAGCAAATCGGTGAAAGCTATTGCACGGTGTACATCGGTTTGAACGACGTCTATTTGCTGCCACCGTGTGACATGGCCAACAGGCAATCCAGTAAACCACATCTGAATGACTTTACCCGAGGTCGCGACATTGGGAAGTTGGAAAAAGTCGAAGTGTGACTAGTGTAGCCGAGGTGTCCGGGATCGCTCACAACATTGTTTCACGAGCTTGGAGAGCATTTCAAACGACAGAAACAGCTGTCAGAGAGTTTAGCAGTGGTCGTCCACGAGCAACCACGGCGGCCGACGACCGGTATATTGTCCTGCAGGTGAGAAGAGACAGACGGCAGACAGCGGGAGAAATTGCAAGGCACATGCCACAGACAACTCGACGTCCGTTATCGGGTTTTACCGTGGCCAAGGGGCTGCACAAAGGTGGTCTATTTGCACGACGACCAGTACGGTGTGTGTCATTAACGCCTGCTCATCGGAGACGGTGGTTTCTCTGGTGCCAGGAACACAAGAACTGGACACATCAGCAATTCGGTCGAGTTCTCTTTACGGATGAAAGCCGAATTAGTCCGACGAGAGGTTCTGGACGTATCCACATCTGGGGAGAGCAGGAAACACGCAATCACACCTCCCACACCATCAAAAGGGACCGGTTTGGAGGTGGCGGAGTTCTCGTTTGGGGCGGTATAATGCTTGGTAGCCGTACTGACCTCCACACCTTCCAAGAAGGTTCAGTCACTGGTGCCCGCTATTGTACCGAGGTTTTCCTGCCTCACGTGCGTCTGTTTATAGGTGCTGTGGGTCCTGAGTTCCTCTTCATGAACGACAACGCTACACCTCATCGTACAGTGGCTGTCGCAGAGCTGTTGGAGAGTAAAGATATTCAACGCATGGATTGGCCCGTAAGGTCCCCGGACCTAATTCCAATCGAACACGTGTGGGACCTTCTCGGGAGACGCTTGGCAGCACGTCACGAGCCGCCAGCAACGATTCCGCAGCTGCGATTGACGCTACAAGAGGAATGGGCCGCGATGCCTCAACAGTTCCTTCACAACCTCGTCATCAGCATGGATATACGTTGTAAATCTTGCAACGCAGTCAGGGGTGATCATATCCCCTACTAAAGACTGGATTTTTCTTGGCAGACGCCTTTACATGGACGTTTCTGTCTTCTGTCCTGTTGTGCTCGAAGCTACTTTTTAAATAAAGTGCCTTTGTATCCTTTGGATTCCTTGTTTCGACGGTTTTGCTCACTTGTCCCATATTCCTACATCTTGGGGATCTTATGGTAGGATTTGAGTCGATGTGGAGCACTTCTGCACGACGTTACATTCGAAAAACCGTCTCGTCCTTAATTTTTGCAAGCTAGTGTAGTATTCTTTGCGGAAATTCGAAGTGAAATGCATAACTTCCTTCCACTGTAAAATCAAGTCACACATCGGATTGCGGTTATTACTTGACACTTCCAAAACACTTTATTATAATGCATTGATCATGCAGCTGAAAACTTTGCTTTGAGTTATTATTTAGAAAAAATAATTACAGAATGAATTACAGAATTACAGATTCGTTCAAATTACTGATAAGGGATATACTAAGTGTTTGCTTAGAGTGGCGAAAGCTGAAGAAGCTATAATCCTGGTTTGCGAATGGCGTCCAATTAACGTGGATCTTGTGAAACATGTTCAAATGTACTTTATCCCATTTATGATTTTTAAAATGACAAGACGTATTTTACTGCGTGATTAGTACGAGCAGTATGGATAATAATTTCGTACTTATTGTTTTTTTAATCAGTGATTGTTCTTTAAAAGATCGGTGCTTTATAAATATGGAACTCACCACGCCTGGACGAGTAGTCAAAGATGTTCTTCCTGCAGTGTGCAGATCAGAAGTTTGAATATGGTTGCTAAAGTTTAATTTCAGGTCTTAAACCATTAAAAGTCTTTATAGTCAAATTTGGATTAAAAGAGTATTTGAGCGAGAAAAATTTCAGCATTTTCTTTAAATATTTTACTAATGAGAATGTCCTGATAAGCGAGTAGAGGTAATTAAATTTTATGTGAGAACTAAAAGGTTCATGCGGTTGCTGTTCCTAAACATAAATAATAAGACAAGATTGCATCAGAAACTCCATCCCGAGCTGCATGAATTTACAGGCTCCATCAAATTTAAATATTGTTTGAGTCCAAGTGCTGCTTGAAAAACGACAGTTTTTTTCTTTTCTCTCACACAAAATTGATTCCCCATTGCATTAGAATAATTGAGTTTTGTGCATTTCATCTTTGACATGTTTTAGAGGTAACATTGATAATTGTTAGTAAAAAAAACCTTTTACTCGAAACAAAACATAGGCGTTACTGAGAGGAGTATTTCAAAAGTAGAATGCTAACAACAAATTTTCAAAAATGCTCATTTTACGTAAAATTAGCTTTTTTCTATTTTGTTTTGTATAATTCATCAACTGGTTTTGTATTAATTTTAAGTGTACCAAGACAATGTTGTACAAAGTTCAAACAATATTCTTATTTGAGCTTTAAAACCAATACGTTTTCATATTCTTAACAAGTTTAGTTAGGCTGAAACTTTCGAAATAAATTTTCCTGTGTATTTCAGCAACAGTTATATGCACCCAAAATTCCATTCATTCGCTATTCTCTTATTTTTCTGCTCTAAAACGTGCCCATTAATGCGTTCCGAAAATCACTGATAAATGGGATAAATTTTAAAATATTAAGTTAGAAATTTTTGTAATCACATTGTGTTGCGATCGTTGTATATATTTGTTTAGCATACAACTCATACCAAAACCTGTTGCATCAGCTCTCTTGCTTCCATGGTCACATTTTGTGCCAGATATATAATCCGAATTGGTTCAAACCTATAATTATCGAAATGATTCGTGAGCTGTACTACCACTTTTAGACATCAGGAAATAAAAGTTTAACGACAATAATCAAAGAAGTAACCACTTATCGATTCATTCATTTTATTTACTTTTCATTTATCGAATATATTATTGAAGGTACACTTTGAAATCCGAAAATTGTAGTGTAAAAAATGAAGCATAAAGTTACATACCAGAAAAATTTTGCTTAAATGTCTTTGAAATTCTTACTCTTAAAACATATTGTTTCAAACATAGTACTGTTAGATACAGGGGTTGGACAGAAAAATGTGAACACTACGCTCAGAGGCGTGACTTTTAATGCAGCTGCGTACGTCCCGGTTCGCAAAGGTATCCACCATATTTTGGTTGTAGTAATTTTGTTAATAACCTCAAGGCTCTAAAGAAATGCAAAATGTACTTCAGGGTGATGACCAAATGAGCGACCTAACGGACTTCGAAACAAGGATAACTGTTGGTGGCCGGTTTTTTTGGTGCCTCCGTGACAACAGTCTCCAGGGTGGTGGGAGTGTCAAGAGCTACTGTGTCTAGAGTCATGACAGCATACCGTGTTCGTGGCAAAAATATTTTATTAATGCTGTTCGTGTTCCGTTCATACGCCAATTTTGTTTGTTAAATGATAATCGCTTCAGACTTTAAAATCTTTGTATGTGTCTAATGTGTTGAATATATAGTTTGTAGAGTTCCAAGCTGGGTGAGCTTCTGTATCCATACAATATTTTATTAATGCTGTTCGCGTTACGTTCATATGCCAATTTTGTTTATTCAATGATAATCGCTTTATACATTAAAACCTTTATATGTGTCTGATGTGTTGTATATATTTTGCAGAGTTCCAATCTGGGTGAGCTTCTGCATCCATACAATATTTTATTAATGCAATTCGTGTTTCGTTCATATGCCAATTTTGTTTGTTCAATGATAACCGCTTCAGATATTAAACTTTTTGGATGTATCTGATGTTTTGTATACAGTTTGCAGGGTCTAAGCTGGGCGAATTTCTGTATCCCTACAATATTTTATTAATCCTGTTCGTGTTTCTTTCATATGCCAATTTTGCTTATTCAATGATAATCGCTAGAGACATTAAAACTTTTATATGTGTCTGATGTGTTGTATATATTTTGCAGAGTTACAATCAGGGTGAGCTTCTGTATCCATACAATATTTTATTAATGCTGTTCGTGTTTCGTTCATAGGCGCATTTTGTTTGTTCAATGATAATCGCTTCAGATATTAAACTTTTTGGATGTGTCTGATGTTTTGTATACAGTTTGCAGAGTCTAAGCTGGGCTAATTTCTGTATCCCTACAATATTTTATTAATCCTGTTCGTGTTTCTTTAATACGCCAATTTTGTTTGTTCAATGATAATCGCTTAAGACATTAAAATCTTTTTATGTGTCTGACGTATTGTATGTAGTTTGCAGGGTTCCAATCTGAGCGAGCTTCTGTAACCATACAAAATTTTATTAATGCTGTTCGTGTTTCGTTCATATGCTAATTTTTTTTTGTTCAATGATAATCGCTTCAGACATTAAAATCTTTTTATGTGTCTGATGTGCTGTATATAGTTTGCAAAGTTCAAATCTGGGTAAGCTTCTGTATCCATACAATATTTTATTAATGCTGTTCGTGTTTCGTTCATATGCCAATTTTTTTGTTCAATAATAATCGCTTCAGACATTAAAACCTTTGTATATTACTGATGTGTTGTATATTGTTTCCAGAGTTGCAAGCTGGATGAGCTTGTGTACCCATACAATATTTTATTATTGCTGTTCGTGTTTCTTTTTTTCGCCAATTTTGTTTGTTAAATAATAATCGCTTCAGACTTTAAAACCTTTGTATGTGTCTGAAGCTGGGTGAGCTTCTGTATCCATACAATATTTTATTAGTGCTGTTCGTGTTTCGTTCATGTGCCAATTTTGTTTGTCCAATCATAATCGCTTCAGACATAAAAATATTTTTATGTGTCTAATGATTTGTAAATAATTTGCAGAGTTCCAATCTGGGTGAGCTTCTGTATCCATAAAATATTTTATTATTGCTTTTCGTGTTTCGTTCATATGCCGATTTTGTTTGTTCAATGATAATCGCTTCAGACATTAAGACCTTTGTATGTGTCTGATGTGTTGTATGTAGTTTGTAGAGTTCCAATCTGGGTGAGTTTCTCTATCCATACAATATTTTATTAATGGTGTTCGTGTTTCATTCATATGCCAATTTTTTTGTTCAATGATTATCGCTTCAGACATTAAAATGTTTTTATGTGTCGGATGTGTTGTACAAAGTTTGCAGAGTTCCAAGCCGGATGAGCTTATGTTTCTATACAATATTTAATTATTGCTGTTCGTGTGTCTTTAATACGCCAATTTTGTTTGTTCAATAATAATCGCTTCAGACATTAAAACCTTTGTATATTACTGATGTGTTGTACATTGTTTGCAGAGTTGCAAGCTGGGTGAGCTTGTGTATCCACACAATATTTTATTATTGCTGTTCGTGTTTCGTTCATATGCCATATTGTTTTTTGTTCAATGATAATCGCTTCAGACATTAAAACATTTGTATGTGTCGGATGTGTTGTACATAGTTTGCAGAGTTGTAAGCCGGGTGAGCTTCTGTATCCATACAATATTTTATTAATGCTGTTCGTGCTTCGTTCATATGCCATATTGTTTTCAGTTCAATGATAATCGCTTCAGACATTAAAACATTTGTATGTGTCTGATGTGTTGTACATAGTTTGCAGATTTAGAAGCTGGGTGAGCTTGTGTATCCATACAATATTTTCTTAATCCTGTTCGTGTTTCGTATGTGTCTAATGTGTTGTATATAGTTTGTAGAGTTCCAACCTGGGTGAGTTTCTGTATCCATACAACATTTTATTAACGCCGTTCGTGTTACGTTCATATGCCAATTTTGTTTGTTCAGTGATAATCGCTTCAGACATTAAAACCTTTGTATGTGTCTGATGTGTTGTATGTAGTTTGTAGAGTTCCAATCTGGGTGAGTTTCTCTATCCATACAATATTTTATTAATGGTGTTCGTGTTTCATTCATATGCCAATTTTTTTTGTTCAATGATTATCGCTTCAGACATTAAAATGTTTTTATGTGTCGGATGTGTTGTACAAAGTTTGCAGAGTTCCAAGCCGGATGAGCTTATGTTTCTATACAATATTTAATTATTGCTGTTCGTGTGTCTTTAATACGCCAATTTTGTTTGTTCAATAATAATCGCTTCAGACATTAAAACCTTTGTATATTACTGATGTGTTGTACATTGTTTGCAGAGTTGCAAGCTGGGTGAGCTTGTGTATCCACACAATATTTTATTATTGCTGTTCGTGTTTCGTTCATATGCCATATTGTTTTTTGTTCAATGATAATCGCTTCAGACATTAAAACATTTGTATGTGTCGGATGTGTTGTACATAGTTTGCAGAGTTGTAAGCCGGGTGAGCTTCTGTATCCATACAATATTTTATTAATGCTGTTCGTGCTTCGTTCATATGCCATATTGTTTTCAGTTCAATGATAATCGCTTCAGACATTAAAACATTTGTATGTGTCTGATGTGTTGTACATAGTTTGCAGATTTAGAAGCTGGGTGAGCTTGTGTATCCATACAATATTTTCTTAATCCTGTTCGTGTTTCGTATGTGTCTAATGTGTTGTATATAGTTTGTAGAGTTCCAATCTGGGTGAGCTTCTGCATCCATACAATATTTTATTAATGCTGTTCGTGTTTCGTTCATATGCCAATTTTGTTTGTTCAATGATAATCGCTTAAGACATTAAAATCTTTGTATGTGTCTGATGTTTTGTATATAGTTTGCAGAGTTACAAGCTTTGTGTGCTTGTGTATAAATACAATATTTTCTCAATCCTGTTCGTGTTTCGTTCATATGCGAATATTGTTTGTTTAATGATATTCGCTTCAGACATTAAAATATTTTTATGTGTCGGATGTATTGTATGTAGTTTGCATTGTTCCAATCTGGGTGAGCTTCTGTATCCATACAATATTTTATTAATGCTGTTCGTGTTTCTTTCATATGCCAATTTTGTTTGTTCAATGATAATCGCTTAAGACATTAAAACATTTGTATGTGTCTGATGTTTTGTATATAGTTTGTAGAGTTCCAAGCTGTGTGAGCTTCTGTATCCATACAATATTTTATTAATGCTGTTCGTGTATGGTTCATATGCGTCTAAAGTATTGTATATATTCTGCAGAGTTCCAAGCTGGGTGACCTTCTGTATCCATACAATATTTTATTAATGATGTTCATGTTTCGTTTATATATGCCAATTTTGTTTGTTTATTGATAATCGCTTCAGACATTAAAACCTTTTTATGTGTCTAATGTTTTGTATACAGTTTGCAGAGTCTAAGCTGGGCGAATTTCTGTATCCCTACAATATTTTATTAATCGTGTTCGTGTTTCTTTAATACGCCAATTTTGTTTGTTCAATAATAATCGCTTCAGACATTAAAACCCTTGTATGTGTCTGATATGTTGTATATAGTTTGCAGAGTTCCAAGCTGGGTGAGTTTCTGTATCCATACAGAATTTTATTAATGCTGTTCGTGTTTCTTTCATATGCCAATTTTGTTTGTTCAATGATAATCGCTTAAGACATTAAAATCTTTTTATGTGTCTGATGTATTGTATGTAGTTTGCAGGGTTCCAATCTGGGTGAGCTTCTGTATCCATACAAAAGTTTATTAATGCTGTTCGTGTTTCGTTCATATGCTAATTTTTTTTGTTCAATGATAATCGCTTCAGACCTTTAAATCTTTTTATGTGTCTGATGTGCTGTATATAGTTTGCAGAGTTCCAATCTGGGTGAGCTTCTGTATCCATACAATGTTTTATTAATTTTATTAATGGTGTTTGTGTTTCGATGATATGCCAATTTTGTTTGTTTAATGATTATCGCTTCAGACATTAAAATCTTTTTATGTGTCTGATGTGCTGTATATAGTTTGCAGAGTTCTAAGCCGGGTGAGCTTCTGTTTCTATACAATATTTTATTATTGCTGTTCGTGTTTCTTTAATACGCCAAATTTGTTTTTTCAATAATCATCGCTTCAGAATTTAAAACCTTTGAATGTGTCTGATAAAACCTTTGTATGTGTCTGAAGCTAGGTGAGCTTATGTATTTATACAATATTTTATTAGTGCTGTTCGTGTTTCGTTTATGTGCCAATTTTGTTTGTTAAATCATAATCGCTTCAGACATAAAAATATTTTTATGTGTCTAATGATTTGTAAATAATTTGCAGAGTTCCAATCTGGGTGAGCTTCTGTATCCATACAATATTTTTTTTGCTGTTCGTGTTTCGTTCATATGCAATTTTTTTGTTCAATGATAATCGCTTCAGACATTAAAATCTTTTTATGTGTCTGATGTGTTGTAAATAGTTTGCAGAGCTCCAAGCCGGGTAAGCTTCTGCTTCTATACAATATTTTATTATTGCTGTTCGTGTTTCTTTTATACGCCAATTTTGTTTGTTCAATGATAATCGCTTCAGACATTAAAACCTCTGTATGTGACTGATGTGTTGTATATAGCTTGCAGGGTTCCAATCTGGATGAGCTTCTGTATCCATACAATATTTTATTAATGCCGTTCGTGTTCCGTTCATACGCCAATTTTGTTTGTTCAGTGATAATCGGTTCAGACATTAAAACCTTCGTATGGGTCTGATGTGTTGTATGTACTTTGCAAAGTTCCAATCTGTATGAGTTTCTGTATCCATACAAAGTTTTATTAATGCTGTTCGTGTTCCGTTCATATGCCAATTTTGTTTGTTCAATGACAATCGCTTCAGACATTAAAATCTTTTTATGTGTCTGATGTGTTGTATATAGTTTGCAGAGTTCCAAGCTAGAGGAGCATCTGTACCCATACAATGTTTTATTAATTTTATTAATGGTGTTCGTTTTTCGTTCATATGCCAATTTTGTTTGTTCAATGATAACCGCTACAGTCATTAAAATGTTTTTATGTGTCTAAAGGATTGTATATAGTCTGCAGAGTTCCAAGCTGGGTTAGCTTCTGTATCCATACAATATTTTATTAATGATGTTCATGTTTCGTTTATATATGCCAATTTGTTTGTTTATTGATAATCGCTTCAGACATTAAAACCTTTGTATGTGTCTAATGAGTTGTATATAGTTTGCAGAGTTCCAAGCCGGGTGAGCTTCTGTATCCATAAAATATTTTATTATTGCTGTTCGTGTTTCGTTCATATGCTAATTTTGTTTGTTCAATGATAATCGCTTCAGACTTTAAAACCTTTTTATGTGTCTCATGTGTTGTATATAGTTTGCAGAGTTCCAATCTGCGTGAGCTTCTGTATCCGTACAATATTTTATTAATGCTGTTCGCGTTTTGTTCATATGCCAATTTTGTTTGTTTAATGATAATCGCTTTGGACATTAAAACTTTTTGATGTGTCTGATGTGTTGTATATAGTTTGCAGAGTTCCAAGCCGGGTGAGCTTCTGTATCCATACAATATTTTCTTAATCCTGTTCGTGTTTCCTTCATATGCCAATTTTGTTTGTTCAATGATATTCGCTTCAGACATTAAAATCTTTTTATGTGTCTGATGGGTTGTATATATTTTGCATTGTTACAAGCTGGGTGAGCTTGTGTATCCACACAATATTTTATTAATGCTGTTCGTGTTTCGTTCATATGCCAATTTTGTATGTTCAATGATAATCGCTTCAGACATTAAAACCTTTGTATGTGTGTGATGTGTTGTATATAGTTTGCAGAGTTACAAGCTGGCTGAACTTGTGTATCCACACATTATTTTATTAATGCTGTTCGTGCTTCGTTCATATGCCATATTGTTTTTTGTTCAATGATAATCGCTTCAGACATTAAAACATTTGTATGTGTCTGATGTGTTGTACATAGTTTGCAGATTTACAAGCTGGGTGAGCTTGTGTATCCATACAATATTTTTGTAATAATGTTCGTGTTTCGTTCTTATGCCAATTTTGTTTGTTCAATGATATTCGCTTCAGACATTAAAATCTTTTTATGTGTCTGATGTGTTGTATATATTTTGCAGAGTTACAATCAGGGTGAGATTCTGTATCCATACAATATTTTATTAATGCTGTTCGTGTTTCGTTCATATGCCAATTTTGTTTGTTCAGTGATAATCGCTTCAGACATTAAAACATTTGTATATGTCTGATGTGTTGTACATAGTTTGCAGATTTAGAAGCTGGGTGAGCTTGTGTATCCATTCAATATTTTCTTAATCCTGTTCGTGTTTCGTATGTGTCTAATGTGTTGTATATAGTTTGTAGAGTTCCAAGCTGGGTGAGCTTCTGTATCCATAAAATATTTTATTAATGCAGTTCGCGTTACGTTCATATGCCAATTTTGTTTATTCAATGATAATCGCTTTAGACATTAAAACCTTTGTATGTGTCTGATGTGTGTTGTATATATTTTGCGGAGTTCCAATCTGGGTGAGCTTCTGCACCTATACAATATTTTATTAATGCTGTTCGTGTTTCGTTCATATGCCAATTTTGTTTGTTCAATGATAATCGCTTAAGACATTAAAACTTTTGTATGTGTCTGATGTTTTGTATATAGTTTGCAGAGTTACAAGCTGGGTGAGCTTGTGTATCCATACAATATTTTCTCAATCCAGTTCATGTTTCATTCATATGCCCATATTGTTTGCTTAATGATATTCGCTTCAGACATTAAAATCTTTTTATGTGTCTGATGTGCTGTATATATTTTGCAGAGTTACAATCAGGGTGAGCTTCTGTTTCCTTACAATATTTTATTAATGCTGTTCGTGTTTCGTTTATAGGCGCATTTTGTTTGTTCAATGATAATCGCTTCAGTTATTAAACTTTTTGGATGTGTCTGATGTTTTGTATACAGTTTGCAGAGTCTAAGCTGGGCGAATTTCTGTATCCCTACAATATTTTATCAATGCTGTTCGTGTTTCGTTCATAAGCCAATATTGTTTGTTCAATGATAATCGCTTCAGACATTAAAACCTTTGTATGTGTCTGATGTGTTGTATATAGTTTGCAGAGTTCCAATCTGCGTGAGCTTCTGTATCCATACAATACATTATTAATGGTGTTCGTGTTTCGTTCATATATGCCAAGTTTGTTTGTTTATAGATAATCGCTTCAGACATTAAAATCTTTTTATGTGTATGATGTGTTGTATATAAATTGCAGAGTTCCATCTTGGGAGGTTTCTGTATCCATACAATATTTTATTATTGCTCTTCGTGTTTCTTTTAGATGCCAATTTTGTTTGTTCAATGATAATCGCTTAAGACATTAAAATTTTTTTATGTGTCTGATGTATTGTATGTAGTTTGCAGGGTTACAATCTGGGTGAGCTTCTGTATCCATACAATATTTTTTAATGCTGTTCGTGTTTCGTTCATATGCAATTTTTTTTGTTCAATGATAATCGCTTCAGACATTAAAATCTTTTTATGTGTCTGATGTGCTGTATATAGTTTGCAAAGTTCCAATCTGTGTGAGCTTTTGTATCCATACAATATTTTATTAATGCTGTTCGTGTTTCATTCATATGCCAATTTTTTTGTTCAATGATAATAGCTTCAGACATTAAAACCTTTGTATGTGTCTGATGTGTTGTATATAGTTTGCAGAGTTCCAAGCCGGATGAGCTTATGTTTCTATACAATATTTAATTATTGCTGTTCGTGTTTCTTTAATACGCCAATTTTGTTTGTTCAATAATAATCGCTTCAGACAATAAAACTATTGTATATTACTGATGTGTTGTACATTGTTTGCAGAGTTGCAAGCTGGGTGAGCTTATGTATCCACACAATATTTTATTATTGCTGTTCGTGTTTCCTTCATATGCCATATTGTTTTTTGTTCAATGATAATCGCTTCAGACATTAAAACATTTGTAGGTGTCTGATGTGTTGTACATAGTTTGCAGAGTTGTAAGCCGCGTGAGCTTCTGTATCCATACAATATTTTATTAATGCTGTTCGTGTTTCGTTCATATGCTAATTTTGTTTGTTCAATGATAATCGCTTCAGACTTTAAAACCTTTTTATGTGTCTGATGTGTTGTATATAGTTTGCAGAGTTCCAATCTGCGTGAGCTTCTGTATCCGTACAATATTTTATTAATGCTGTTCGCGTTTCGTTCATATGCCAATTTTGTTTGTTTAATGATAATCGCTTTGGACATTAAAACTTTTTGATGTGTCTGATGTGTTGTATATAGTTTGCAGAGTTCCAAGCCGGACAAGCTTCGGTATCCATACAATATTTTCTTAATCCTGTTCGTGTTTCGTTCATATGCCAATTTTGTTTGTTCAATGATATTCGCTTCAGACATTAAAATCTTTTTATGTGTCTGATGGGTTGTATATATTTTGCATTGTTACAAGCTGGGTGAGCTTGTGTATCCACACAATATTTTATTAATGCTGTTCGTGTTTCGTTCATATGCCAATTTTGTATGTTCAATGATAATCGCTTCAGACATTAAAACCTTTGTATGTGTGTGATGTGTTGTATATAGTTTGCAGAGTTACAAGCTGGCTGAACTTGTGTATCCACACATTATTTTATTTATGCTGTTCGTGCTTCGTTCATATGCCATATTGTTTTTTGTGCAATGATAATCGCTTCAGACATTAAAACATTTGTATGTGTCTGATGTGTTGTACATAGTTTGCAGATTTACAAGCTGGGTGAGCCTGTGTATCCATACAATATTTTTGTAATAATGTTCGTGTTTCGTTCTTATGCCAATTTTGTTTGTTCAATGATATTCGCTTCAGACATTAAACTTTTTGGATGTGTCTGATCAATGACAATCGCTTCAGACATTAAAATCTTTTTATGTGTCTGATGTGTTGTATATAGTTTGCAGAGTTCCAAGCTGGAGGAGCTTCTGTACCCACACAATGTTTTATTAATTTTATTAATGGTGTTCGTGTTTCGTTCATATGCCAATTTTGTTTGTTCAATGATAACCGCTACAGACATTAAAATGTTTTTATGTGTCTAAAGTATTGTATATAGTCTGCAGAGTTCCAAGCTGGGTGAGCTTCTGTATCCATACAATATTTTATTAATGCTGTTCGCGTTACGTTCATATGCCAATTTTGTTTATTCAATGATAATCGCTTTAGACATTAAAACCTTTGTATTTGTCTGATGTGTTGTATATATTTTGCGAAGTTCCAATCTGGGTGAGCTTCTGCATCTATACAATATTTTATTAATGCTGTTCGTGTTTCGTTCATATGCCAATTTTGTTTGTTCAATGATAATCGCTTCAGATATTAAACTTTTTGGATGTATCTGATGTTTTGTATACAGTTTGCAGGGTCTAAGCTGGGCGAATTTCTGTATCCCTACAATATTTTATTAATCCTGTTCGTGTTTCTTTAATACGCCAATTTTGTTTGTTCAATGATAATCGCTTAAGACATTAAAATCTTTTTATGTGTCTGACGTATTGTATGTAGTTTGCAGGGTTCCAATCTGAGCGAGCTTCTGTATCCATACAAAATTTTATTAATGCTGTTCGTGTTTCTTTCATATGCCAATTTTGCTTATTCAATGATAATCGCTAGAGACATTAAAACTTTTATATGTGTCTGATGTGTTGTATATATTTTGCAGAGTTACAATCAGGGTGAGCTTCTGTATCCATACAATATTTTATTAATGCTGTTCGTGTTTCGTTCATAGGCGCATTTTGTTTGTTCAATGATAATCGCTTCAGATATTAAACTTTTTGGATGTGTCTGATGTTTTGTATGCAGTTTGCAGAGTCTAAGCTGGGCTAATTTCTGTATCCCTACAATATTTTATTAATCCTGTTCGTGTTTCTTTAATACGCCAATTTTGTTTGTTCAATGATAATCGCTTAAGACATTAAAATCTTTTTATGTGTCTGACGTATTGTATGTAGTTTGCAGGGTTCCAATCTGAGCGAGCTTCTGTATCCATACAAAATTTTATTAATGCTGTTCGTGTTTCGTTCATATGCCAATTTTTTTGTTCAATGATAATCGCTTCAGACATTAAAACCTTTGTATGTGTCTGATGTGTTGTATATAGTTTGCAGAGTTCCAAGCCGGGTGAGCTTCTGTTTCTATACAATATTTTATTACTGCTGTTCGTGTTTCTTTAATACGCCAATTTTGTTTGTTCAATAATAATCGCTTCAGACATTAAAACCTTTGTATATTACTGATGTGTTGTATATTGTTTCCAGAGTTGCAAGCTGGGTGAGCTTGTGTACCCATACAATATTTTATTATTGCTGTTCGTGTTTCTTTTTTACGCCAATTTTGTTTGTTAAATAATAATCGCTTCAGACTTTAAAACCTTTGTATGTGTCTGATAAAACCTTTGTATGTGTCTGAAGCTGGGTGAGCTTCTGTATCCATACAATATTTTATTAGTGCTGTTCGTGTTTCGTTCATATATGCCAATTTTGTTTGTCTATTGATAATCGCTTCAGACATTAAAATAATTTTATGTGTATGATGTGTTGTATATAAATTGCAGAGTTCCAAGCTGAGTGAGTTTCTGTATCCATACAATATTTTATTAATGCTGTTCGTGTTTCCTTCAGATGCCAATTTTGTTTGTCTATTGATAATCGCTTCAGACATTAAAATCTTTTTATGTGTATGATGTGTTGTATATAAATTGCAGAGTTCCAAGCTGGGTGAGTTTCTGTATCCATACAATATTTTATTAATGCTGTTCGTGTTTCTTTCATATGCCAATTTTGTTTGTTCAATGTAAATCGCTTAAGACATTAAAATATTTTTATGTGTCTGATGTATTGTATGTAGTTTGCAGGGTTCCAATCTGGGTGAGCTTCTGTATCCATACAATATTTTATTAATGCTGTTCGTGTTTCTTTCATATGCCAATTCTGTTTGTTCAATGATAATCGCTTAAGATATTAAAACCTTTGTATGTGTCTGATGTTTTGTATATAGTTTGTAGAGTTCCAAGCTGTGTGAGCTTCTGTATCCATACAATATTTTATTAATGCTGTTCGTGTATGGTTCATATGCCAATTTTGTTTGTCCAATCATAATCGCTTCAGACATTAAAACATTTGTATGTGTCTGAAGTGTTGTATATAGTTTGCAGAGTTCCGAGCTGCGTGAGCTTCTGTATCCATACAATATTTTATTAATGCTGTTCGTGTTTCGTTTATATATGCCAATTTTGTTTGTTTATTGATAAACGCTTCAGACATTAAAACTTTTGTATGTGTCTGATGTGTTGTATATAGGTTGCAGAGTTCCAATCTGCGTGAGCTTCTGTATCCGTACAATAATGTATTAATGCTGTTCGTGTTTCGTTCATATATGCCAATTTTGTTTGTCTATTGATAATCGCTTCAGACATTAAAATCATTTTATGTGTATGATGTGTTGTATATATATTGCAGAGTTCCAAGCTGGGTGAGTTTCTGTATCCATACAATATTTTATTAATGCTGTTCGTGTTTCTTTCAGATGCCAATTTTGTTTGTTCAATGTAAATCGCTTAAGACATTAAAATATTTTTATGTGTCTGATGTATTGTATGTAGTTTGCAGGGTTCCAATCTGGGTGAGCTTCTGTATTAATACAATATTTTATTAATGCTGTTCGTGTTTCTTTTATATGCCTATTTTGTTTGTTCAATGATAATCTCTTAAGTCATTAAAACCATTCTATGTGTCTGATGTTTTGTATATAGTTTGCAGAGTTCAAAGCTGGGTGAGCTTCTGTATCCATACAATATTTTATTAATGCTGTTCGTGCTTTGTTCATATGCCAATTTTGTTTGTCTATTGATAATCGCTTCAGACATTAAAATCATTTTATGTTTATGATGTGTTGTATATAAATTGCAGAGTTCCAAGCTGAGTGAGTTTCTGTATCCATACAATATTTTATTAATGCTGTTCGTGTTTCTTTCAGATGCAAATTTTTTTTGTTCAATGATAATCTCTTAAGACATTAAAATCTTTTTATGTGTCTGATGTATTGTATGAAGTTTGCAGGGTTCCAATTTAGGTGAGCTTCTGTATCCATAAAATATGTTATTAATGCTGTTCGTGTTTCTTTCATATGCCAATTTTGTTTGTTCAATGATAATCGCTTAAGACATTAAAACCTTTGTATGTGTCTAATGTTTTGTATATAGTTTGTAGAGTTCCAAGCTGTGTGAGCTTCTGTATCCATACAATATTTTATTAATGCTGTTCGTGTATGTTTCATATGCGTCCAAAATATTGTATATAGTCTGCAGAGTTCCAAGCTGGGTGAGCTTGTGTATCCATACAATATTTTATTAATGCTGTTCGTGTTTCGTTCATATGCCAATTTTGTTTGTTCAATGATAATCGCTTCAGACATTAACACCTTTGTATGTGTCTGATGTTATGTATATAGTTTGCAGAGTTCCAATCTGCGTGAGCTTCTGTATCCGTACAATAATGTATTAATGCTGTTCGTGTTTCGTTCATATATGCCAATTTTGTTTGTCTATTGATAATCGCTTCAGACATTAAAATCATTTTATGTGTATGATGTGTTGTATATATATTGCAGAGTTCCAAGCTGAGTGAGTTTCTGTATCCATACAATATTTTATTAATGCTGTTCGTGTTTCTTTCAGATGCCAATTTTGTTTGTTCAATGATAATCGCTTAAGACATTAAAATCTTTTTATGTGTCTGATGTATTGTATGAAGTTTCCAGGGTTCCAGTTTAGGTGAGCTACTCTATCCATAAAATATGTTATTAATGCTGTTCGTGTTTCTTTCATATGCCAATTTTGTTTGTTCAATGATAATCGCTTAAGACATTAAAACCTTTGTATGTGTCTAATGTTTTGTATATAGTTTGTAGAGTTACAAGCTGTGTGAGCTTCTGTATCCATACAATATTTTATTAATGCTGTTCGTGTATGTTTTATATGCCAATTTTGTTTGTCCAATCATAATCGCTTCAGACATTAAATTCTTTTTATGTGTCTAATGATTTGTACATAATTTGCAGAGTTCCAATCTGGGTGAACATAATTGATTTGTATATAGTCTGCAGAGTTCCAAGCTGGGTGAGCTTCTGTATCCATACAATATTTTATTAATGCTGTTCGTGTTTCGTTTATATATGCGCATTTTGTTTGTTCAATGATAATCGCTTCAGATGTTAAACTTTTTGGATGTGTCTGATGTTTTGTATACAGTTTGCAGAGTTCTAAGCTGGGCGAATTTCTGTATCCCTACAATATTTTATTAATGCTGTTCGTGTTTCGTTCATGTGCCAATTTTGTTTGTTCAATGATAATCGCTTCAGACATTAAAACCTTTGTATGTGTCTGATGTTTTGTATATAGTTTGTAGAGTTCCAAGCTGGGTGAGCTTCTGTGTCCGTACAATAATGTATTAATGCTGTTCGTGTTTCGTTCATATGTGCCAATTTTGTTTGTCTATTGCTAATCGCTTCAGACATTAAAATCTTTTTATGTGTATGATGAGTTGTATATAAATTGCAGAGTTCCAAGCTGGGTGAGTTTCTGTATCCATACAATATTTTATTAACGCTGTTCGTGTTTCTTTCAGATGCAAATTTTGTTTGTTCAATGATAATCGCTTAAGACATTAAAATCTTTTTATGTGTCTGATGTATTGTATGAAGTTTGCAGGGTTCCAATTTAGGTGAGCTTCTGTATCCATAAAATATGTTATTAATGCTGTTCGTGTTTCTTTCATATGCCAATTTTGTTTGTTCAATGATAATCGCTTAAGACATTAAAACCTTTGTATGTGTCTAATGTTTTGTATATAGTTTGTAGAGTTCCAAGCTGTGTGAGCTTCTGTATCCATACAATATTTTATTAATGCTGTTCGTGTATGTTTCATATGCGTCCAAAATATTGTATATAGTCTGCAGAGTTCCAAGCTGGGTGAGTTTGTGTATCCATACAATATTTTATTAATGCTGTTCGTGTTTCGTTCATATGCCAATTTTGTTTGTTCAATGATAATCGCTTCAGACATTAACACCTTTGTATGTGTCTGATGTTATGTATATAGTTTGCAGAGTTCCAATCTGCGTGAGCTTCTGTATCCGTACAATAATGTATTAATGCTGTTCGTGTTTCGTTCATATATGCCATATTTTGTTTGTCTATTGATAATCGCTTCAGACATTAAAATCATTTGTATGTGTATGATGTGTTGTATATATATTGCAGAGTTCCAAGCTGAGTGAGTTTCTGTATCCATACAATATTTTATTAATGCTGTTCGTGTTTCTTTCAGATGCCAATTTTGTTTGTTCAATGATAATCGCTTAAGACATTAAAATCTTTTTATGTGTCTGATGTATTGTATGAAGTTTCCAGGGTTCCAGTTTAGGTGAGCTACTCTATCCATAAAATATGTTATTAATGCTGTTCGTGTTTCTTTCATATGCCAATTTTGTTTGTTCAATGATAATCGCTTAAGACATTAAAACCTTTGTATGTGTCTAATGTTTTGTATATAGTTTGTAGAGTTACAAGCTGTGTGAGCTTCTGTATCCATACAATATTTTATTAATGCTGTTCGTGTATGTTTTATATGCGTCTAAAATATTGTATATATTTTGCAGAGTTACAATCAGGGTGAGATTCTGTATCCATACAATATTTTATTAATGCTGTTCGTGTTTCGTTCATATGCCAATTTTGTTTGTTCAGTGATAATCGCTTCAGACATTAAAACATTTGTATGTGTCTAATGTGTTGTATATAGTTTGTAGAGTTCCAAGCTGGGTGAGCTTCTGTATCCATACAATATTTTATTAATGCTGTTCGCGTTACGTTCATATGCCAATTTTGTTTATTCAATGATAATCGCTTTAGACATTAAAACCTTTGTATGTGTCTGATGTGTGTTGTATATATTTTGCGGAGTTCCAATCTGGGTGAGCTTCTGCATCTATACAATATTTTATTAATGCTGTTCGTGTTTCGTTCATATGCCATATGGTTTGTTTGTTCAATGATAATCGCTTAAGACATTAAAACTTTTGTATGTGTCTGATGTTTTGTATATAGTTTGCAGAGTTACAAGCTGGGTGAGCTTGTGTATCCATACAATATTTTCTCAATCCAGTTCATGTTTCATTCATATGCCCATATTGTTTGCTTAATGATATTCGCTTCAGACATTAAAATCTTTTTATGTGTCTGATGTGCTGTATATATTTTGCAGAGTTACAATCAGGGTGAGCTTCTGTACCCACACAATGTTTTATTAATTTTATTAATGCTGTTCGTGTTTCGTTTATAGGCGCATTTTGTTTGTTCAATGATAATCGCTTCAGTTATTAAACTTTTTGGATGTGTCTGATGTTTTGTATACAGTTTGCAGAGTTCTAAGCTGGGCGAATTTCTGTATCCCTACAATATTTTATTAATGCTGTTCGTGTTTCGTTCATAAGCCAATATTGTTTGTTCAATGATAATCGCTTCAGACATTAAAACCTTTGTATGTGTCTGATGTGTTGTATATAGTTTGCAGAGTTCCAATCTGCGTGAGCTTCTGTATCCATACAATACTTTATTAATGGTGTTCGTGTTTCGTTCATATATGCCAAGTTTGTTTGTTTATAGATAATCGCTTCAGACATTAAAATCTTTTTATGTGTATGATGTGTTGTATATAAATTGCAGAGTTCCATCTTGGGAGGTTTCTGTATCCATACAATATTTTATTATTGCTCTTCGTGTTTCTTTTAGATGCCAATTTTGTTTGTTCAATGATAATCGCTTAAGACATTAAAATTTTTTTATGTGTCTGATGTATTGTATGTAGTTTGCAGGGTTCCAATCTGGGTGAGCTTCTGTATCCATACAATATTTTTTAATGCTGTTCGTGTTTCGTTCATATGCAATTTTTTTTGTTCAATGATAATCGCTTCAGACATTAAAATCTTTTTATGTGTCTGATGTGCTGTATATAGTTTGCAAAGTTCCAATCTGTGTGAGCTTTTGTATCCATACAATATTTTATTAATGCTGTTCGTGTTTCATTCATATGCCAATTTTTTTGTTCAATGATAATAGCTTCAGACATTAAAACCTTTGTATGTGTCTGATGTGTTGTATATAGTTTGCAGAGTTCCAAGCCGGATGAGCTTATGTTTCTATACAATATTTAATTATTGCTGTTCGTGTTTCTTTAATACGCCAATTTTGTTTGTTCAATAATAATCGCTTCAGACAATAAAACTATTGTATATTACTGATGTGTTGTACATTGTTTGCAGAGTTGCAAGCTGGGTGAGCTTGTGTATCCACACAATATTTTATTATTGCTGTTCGTGTTTCCTTCATATGCCATATTGTTTTTTGTTCAATGATAATCGCTTCAGACATTAAAACATTTGTATGTGTCTGATGTGTTGTACATAGTTTGCAGAGTTGTAAGCCGCGTGAGCTTCTGTATCCATACAATATTTTATTATTGCTGTTCGTGTTTCGTTCATATGCTAATTTTGTTTGTTCAATGATAATCGCTTCAGACTTTAAAACCTTTTTATGTGTCTGATGTGTTGTATATAGTTTGCAGAGATCCAATCTGCGTGAGCTTCTGTATCCGTACAATATTTTATTAATGCTGTTCGCGTTTCGTTCATATGCCAATTTTGTTTGTTTAATGATAATCGCTTTGGACATTAAAACTTTTTGATGTGTCTGATGTGTTGTATATAGTTTGCAGAGTTCCAAGCCGGACGAGCTTCTGTATCCATACAATATTTTCTTAATCCTGTTCGTGTTTCGTTCATATGCCAATTTTGTTTGTTCAATGATATTCGCTTCAGACATTAAAATCTTTTTATGTGTCTGATGGGTTGTATATATTTTGCATTGTTACAAGCTGGGTGAGCTTGTGTATCCACACAATATTTTATTAATGCTGTTCGTGTTTCGTTCATATGCCAATTTTGTATGTTCAATGATTATCGCTTCAGACATTAAAACCTTTGTATGTGTGTGATGTGTTGTATATAGTTTGCAGAGTTACAAGCTGGCTGAACTTGTGTATCCACACATTATTTTATTAATGCTGTTCGTGCTTCGTTCATATGCCATATGGTTTTTTGTTCAATGATAATCGCTTCAGACATTAAAACATTTGTATGTGTCTGATGTGTTGTACATAGTTTGCAGATTTACAAGCTGGGTGAGCCTGTGTATCCATACAATATTTTTGTAATAATGTTCGTGTTTCGTTGTTATGCCAATTTTGTTTGTTCAATGATATTCGCTTCAGACATTAAACTTTTTGGATGTGTCTGATCAATGACAATCGCTTCAGACATTAAAATCTTTTTATGTGTCTGATGTGTTGTATATAGTTTGCAGAGTTCCAAGCTGGAGGAGCTTCTGTACCCACACAATGTTTTATTAATTTTATTAATGGTGTTCGTGTTTCGTTCATATGCCAATTTTGTTTATTCAATGATAACCGCTACAGACATTAAAATGTTTTTATGTGTCTAAAGTATTGTATATAGTCTGCAGAGTTCCAAGCTGGGTGAGCTTCTGTATCCATACAATATTTTATTAATGCTGTTCGCGTTACGTTCATATGCCAATTTTGTTTATTCAATGATAATCGCTTTAGACATTAAAACCTTTGTATTTGTCTGATGTGTTGTATATATTTTGCGAAGTTCCAATCTGGGTGAGCTTCTGCATCTATACAATATTTTATTAATGCTGTTCGTGTTTCGTTCATATGCCAATTTTGTTTGTTCAACGATAATCGCTTCAGATATTAAACTTTTTGGATGTGTCTGATGTTTTGTATGCAGTTTGCAGAGTCTAAGCTGGGCTAATTTCTGTATCCCTACAATATTTTATTAATCCTGTTCGTGTTTCTTTAATACGCCAATTTTGTTTGTTCAATGATAATCGCTTAAGTCATTAAAATCTTTTTATGTGTCTGACGTATTGTATGTAGTTTGCAGGGTTCCAATCTGAGCGAGCTTCTGTATCCATACACAATTTTATTAATGCTGTTCGTGTTTCGTTCATATGCTAATTTTTTTGTTCAATGATAATCGCTTCAGACATTAAAATCTTTTTATCTGTCTGATGTGCTGTATATAGTTTGCAAAGTTCAAATCTGGGTAAGCTTCTGTATCCATGCAATATTTTATTAATGCTGTTCGTGTTTCGTTCATATGCCAATTTTTTTGTTCAATGATAATCGCTTCAGACATTAAAACCTTTGTATGTTTCTGATGTGTTGTATATAGTTTGCAGAGTTCCAAGCCGGGTGAGCTTCTGTTTCTATACAATATTTTATTATTGCTGTTCGTGTTTCTTTAATACGCCAATTTTGTTTGTTCAATAATAATCGCTTCAGACATTAAAACCTTTGTATATTACTGATGTGTTGTATATTGTTTCCAGAGTTGCAAGCTGGGTGAGCTTGTGTACCCATACAATATTTTATTATTGCTGTTCGTGTTTCTTTTTTACGCCAATTTTGTTTGTTAAATAATAATCGCTTCAGACTTTAAAACCTTTGTATGTGTCTGATAAAACCTTTGTATGTGTCTGAAGCTGGGTGAGCTTCTGTATCCATACAATATTTTATTAGTGCTGTTCGTGTTTCGTTCATATATGCCAATTTTGTTTGTCTATTGATAATCGCTTCAGACATTAAAATCATTTTATGTGTATGATGTGTTGTATATAAATTGCAGAGTTCCAAGCTGAGTGAGTTTCTGTATCCATACAATATTTTATTAATGCTGTTCGTGTTTCTTTCAGATGCCAATTTTGTTTGTCTATTGATAATCGCTTCAGACATTAAAATCTTTTTATGTGTATGATGTGTTGTATATAAATTGCAGAGTTCCAAGCTGGGTGAGTTTCTGTATCCATACAATATTTTATTAATGCTGTTCGTGTTTCTTTCATATGCCAATTTTGTTTGTTCAATGTAAATCGCTTAAGACATTAAAATATTTTTATGTGTCTGATGTATTGTATGTAGTTTGCAGGGTTCCAATCTGGGTGAGCTTCTGTATTAATACAATATTTTATTAATGCTGTTCGTGTTTCTTTCATATGCCAATTCTGTTTGTTCAATGATAATCGCTTAAGATATTAAAACCTTTGTATGTGTCTGATGTTTTGTATATAGTTTGTAGAGTTCCAAGCTGTGTGAGCTTCTGTATCCATACAATATTTTATTAATGCTGTTCGTGTATGGTTCATATGCCAATTTTGTTTGTCCAATCATAATCGCTTCAGACATTAAAACATTTGTATGTGTCTGAAGTGTTGTATATAGTTTGCAGAGTTCCGAGCTGCGTGAGCTTCTGTATCCATACAATATTTTATTAATGCTGTTCGTGTTTCGTTTATATATGCCAATTTTGTTTGTTTATTGATAAACGCTTCAGACATTAAAACTTTTGTATGTGTCTGGTGTGTTGTATATAGGTTGCAGAGTTCCAAGCTGGGTGAGTTTCTGCATCCCTACAATATTTTATTAATGCTGTTCGTGTTTCTTTTATATGCCTATTTTGTTTGTTCAATGATAATCGCTTAAGACATTAAAACCATTGTATGTGTCTGATGTTTTGTATATAGTTTGTAGAGTTCCAATCTGCGTGAGCTTCTGTATCCGTACAATAATGTATTAATGCTGTTCGTGTTTCGTTCATATATGCCAATTTTGTTTGTCTATTGATAATCGCTTCAGACATTAAAATCATTTTATGTTTATGATGTGTTGTATATAAATTGCAGAGTTCCAAGCTGAGTGAGTTTCTGTATCCATACAATATTTGATTAATGCTGTTCGTGTTTCTTTCAGAGGCAAATTTTGTTTGTTCAATGATAATCGCTTAAGACATTAAAATCTTTTTATGTGTCTGATGTATTGTATGAAGTTTGCAGGGTTCCAATTTAGGTGAGCTTCTGTATCCATAAAATATGTTATTAATGCTGTTCGTGTTTCTTTCATATGCCAATTTTGTTTGTTCAATGATAATCGCTTAAGAAATTAAAACCTTTGTATGTGTCTGATGTTTTGTATATAGTTTGTAGAGTGCCAAGCTGTGTGAGCTTCTGTATCCATACAATATTTTATTAATGCTGTTCGTGTATGGTTCATATGCCAATTTTGTTTGTCCAATCATAATCGCTTCAGACATTAAATTCTTTTTATGTGTCTAATGATTTGTACATAATTTGCAGAGTTCCAATCTGGGTGAACATAATTGATTTGTACATAATTGCAGAGTTCCAAGCTGGGTGAGCTTCTGTATCCATACAATATTTTATTATTGCTGTTCGTGTTTCGTTTATATATGCCAATTTTGTTTGTTTATTGATAATCGCTTCAGACATTAAAACCTTTGTATGTGTCTGATGTGTTGTATATAGTTTGCAGAGTTCCAAGCTGGGTGAGCTTCTGCATCCCTACAATATTTTATTAATGCTGTTCGTGTTTCTTTTATATGCCTATTTTGTTTGTTCAATGATAATCGCTTAAGACATTAAAACCATTGTATGTGTCTGATGTTTTGTATATAGTTTGTAGAGTTCCAAGCTGGGTGAGCTTCCGTATCCATACAATATTTTATTAATGCTGTTCGTGCTTTGTTCATATGCCAATTTTGTTTGTTCAATGATAATCGCTTCAGACATTAAAACCTTTGTATGTGTCTAATGTCTTTTATATAGTTTGCAGGGTTCCAATCTGGGTGAGCTTCGGTATTTACACAATATTTTATTAATGCTTTTCGTGTTTCGTTCATATGTCAATTTTGTTTGTTCAATGATAATCGCTTCAGACATTAAAACCTTTGTATGTGTCTGATGTGTTGCATATAGTTTGCAGAGTTACAAGCTGGGTGAGCTTGTGTACCCATACAATATTTTCTTAATCCTGCTCGTGTTTCCTTCATATGCCAATTTTGTTTGTTCAATGATATTCGCTTCAGACATTAAAACATTTGTATGTGTCTGAAGTGTTGTATATAGTTTGCAGAGTTCCGAGCTGGGTGAGCTTCTGTATCCATACAATATTTTATTAATGCTGTTCGTGTTTCGTTCATATGCCAATTTTGTTTGTTCAATGATCATCGCTTTTGACATTAAAACCTTTGTATGTGTCTGATGTTTTGTATATAGTTTGTAGAGTTCCAAGCTGGTTGAGCTTCTGTATCCATACAATATTTTATTAATGTTGTTCGTGCTTTGTTCAAATGCAAATTTTGTTTGTTCAATGATAATCGCTTAAGACATTAAAACCATTGTATGTGTCTGATGTTTTGTATATAGTTTGTAGAGTTCCAAGCTGGGTGAGCTTCTGTATCCATACAATATTTTATTAATGCTGTTCGTGCTTTGTTCATATGCCAATTTTGTTTGTTCAATGATAATCGCTTCAGACATTAAAACCTTTGTATGTGTCTAATGTGTTTTATATAGTTTGCAGGGTTCCAATCTGGGTGAGCTTCGGTATTTACGCAATATTTTATTAATGCTGTTCGTGTTTCGTTCATATGTCAATTTTGTTTGTTCAATGATAATCGCTTCAGACATTAAAACCTTTGTATGTGTCTGATGTGTTGCATATAGTTTGCAGAGTTACAAGCTGGGTGAGCTTGTGTACCCATACAATATTTTCTTAATCCTGCTCGTGTTTCCTTCATATGCCAATTTTGTTTGTTCAATGATATTCGCTTCAGACATTAAAACATTTGTATGTGTCTGAAGTGTTGTATATAGTTTGCAGAGTTCCGAGCTGGGTGAGCTTCTGTATCCATACAATATTTTATTAATGCTGTTCGTGTTTCGTTCATATGCCAATTTTGTTTGTTCAATGATCATCGCTTTTGACATTAAAACATTTGTATGTGTCTGATGTGTTGTACATAGTTTGCAGAGTTCCAAGCCGGGTGAGCTTCTGTGTCCATACAATATTTTATTAATGCTATTCGTGTTTCGTTCATATGCCATATTGTTTCTTGTTCAATGATAATTGCTTCAGACATTAAAACATTTGTATATGTCTGATGTTTTGCACATAGTTTTCAGATTTACAAGCAGGGTGAGCTTGTGTATCCATACAATATTTTCTTATTCCAGTTCGTGTTTCGTTCATATGCCAATTATCTTTGTTCAATGATATTCGCTTCAGACATTAATATCTTTTTATGTGTCTGATGTTTTGTATATAGTTTGTAGAGTTCCAAGCTGGGTGAGATTCTGTATCCATACAATATTTTATTAATGCTGTTCGTGCTTTGTTCATATGCCAATTTTTTTTGTTTAATGATAATCGCTTCAGATATTAAAACCTTTGGATGTGTCTGATGTGTTGTATATAGTTTGCAGAGTCCAAGCTGTGCGAGTTTCTGTATCCCTACAATATTTTATTAATGCTGTTCGTGTTTTGTTCATATGCTAATTTTGTTTGTTCAATGATAATCGTTTCAGACATTAAAACCTTTGTATGTGTCTGATATTATGTATATAGTTAGCAGAGTTCCAAGCTGTGTGAGCTTCTGTATCCATACAATATTTTATTAATGCTGTTCGTGTATGGTTCATATGCCAATTTTGTTTGTCCAATCATAATCGCTTCAGACATTAAATTCTTTTTATGTGTCTAATGATTTGTACATAATTTGCAGAGTTCCAATCTGGGTGAACATAATTGATTTGTACATAATTGCAGAGTTCCAAGCTGGGTGAGCTTCTGTATCCATACAATATTTTATTATTGCTGTTCGTGTTTCGTTTATATATGCCAATTTTGTTTGTTTATTGATAATCGCTTCAGACATTAAAACCTTTGTATGCGTATGATGTGTTGTATATAGTTTGCAGAGTTCCAAGCTAGGTGAGTTTCTGCATCCCTACAATATTTTATTAATGCTGTTCGTGTTTCTTTTATATGCCTATTTTGTTTGTTCAATGATAATCGCTTAAGACATTAAAACCTTTGTATGTGTCTGATGTTTTGTATATAGTTTGTAGAGTTCCAAGCTGGGTGAGCTTTTGTATCCATACAATATTTTCTCAATCCTGTTCGTGTTTCGTTCATATGTCAATATTGTTTGTTTATTGATATTCGCTTCAGACATTAAAACCTTTGTATGTGTCTGATGTTATGTATATAATTTGCAGAGTTCCAATCTGCGTGAGCTTCTGTATCCATACAATATTTTATTAATGCTGTTCGTGTATGTTTCATATGCGTCCAAAATATTGTATATAGTCTGCAGAGTTCCAAGCTGGGTGAGCTTGTGTATCCATACAATATTTTATTAATGCTGTTCGTGTTTCGTTCATATGCCAATTTTGTTTGTTCAATGATAATCGCTTCAGACATTAACACCTTTGTATGTGTCTGATGTTATGTATATAGTTTGCAGAGTTCCAATCTGCGTGAGCTTCTGTATCCGTACAATAATGTATTAATGCTGTTCGTGTTTCGTTCATATATGCCAATTTTGTTTGTCTATTGATAATCGCTTCAGACATTAAAATCATTTTATGTGTATGATGTGTTGTATATATATTGCAGAGTTCCAAGCTGAGTGAGTTTCTGTATCCATACAATATTTTATTAATGCTGTTCGTGTTTCTTTCAGATGCCAATTTTGTTTGTTCAATGATAATCGCTTAAGACATTAAAATCTTTTTATGTGTCTGATGTATTGTATGAAGTTTCCAGGGTTCCAGTTTAGGTGAGCTACTCTGTATCCATAAAATATGTTATTAATGCTGTTCGTGTTTCTTTCATATGCCAATTTTGTTTGTTCAATGATAATCGCTTAAGACATTAAAACCTTTGTATGTGTCTAATGTTTTGTATATAGTTTGTAGAGTTACAAGCTGTGTGAGCTTCTGTATCCATACAATATTTTATTAATGCTGTTCGTGTATGTTTTTTATGCGTCTAAAATATTGTATATAGTCTGCAGAGTTCCAAGCTGGGTGAGCTTCTGTATCCATACAATATTTTATTAATGCTGTTCGTGTTTCGTTCATATGCCAATTTTGTTTGTTCAATGATAATCGCTTCAGACATTAAAACATTTGTATGTGTCTGATGTTTTGTATATAGTTTGTAGAGTTCCAAGCTGGGTGAGCTTCTGTGTCCGTACAATAATGTATTAATGCTGTTCGTGTTTCGTTCATATATGCCAATTTTGTTTGTCTATTGCTAATCGCTTCAGACATTAGAATCTTTTTATGTGTATGATGTGTTGTATGTAGTTTGCAGGGTTCCAATCTGGGTGAGATTCTGTATCCATACAATATTTTATTAATGCTGTTCGTGTTTCTTTCATATGCCAATTTTGTTTGTTCAATGATAATCGCTTAAGATATTAAAACCTTTGTATGTGTCTGATGTTTTGTATATAGTTTGTAGAGTTCCAAGCTGTGTGAACTTCTGTATCCATACAATATTTTATTAATGCTGTTCGTGTATGGTTCATATGCCAATTTTGTTTGTCCAATCATAATCGCTTCAGACATTAAATTCTTTTTATGTGTCTAATGATTTGTACATTATTTGCAGAGTTCCAATCTGGGTGAACATAATTGACTTGTACATAATTGCAGAGTTCCAAGCTGGGTGAGCTTCTGTATCCATACAATATTTTATTATTGCTGTTCGTGTTTCGTTTATATATGCCAATTTTGTTTGTTTATTGATAATCGCTTCAGACATTAAAACCTTTGTACGTGTCTGATGTGTTGTATATAGTTTGCAGAGTTCCAAGCTGGGTGAGTTTCTGCATCCCTACAATATTTTATTAATGCTGTTCGTGTTTCTTTTATATGCCTATTTTGTTTGTTCAATGATAATCGCTTAAGTCCTTAAAACCATTCTATGTGTCTGATGTTTTGTATATAGTTTGCAGAGTTCAAAGCTGGGTGAGCTTCTGTATCCATACAATATTTTATTAATGCTGTTCGTGTATGTTTCATATGCGTCCAAAATATTGTATATAGTCTGCAGAGTTCCAAGCTGGGTGAGCTTGTGTATCCATACAATATTTTATTAATGCTGTTCGTGTTTCGTTCATATGCCAATTTTGTTTGTTCAATGATAATCGCTTCAGACATTAACACCTTTGTATGTGTCTGATGTTATGTATATAGTTTGCAGAGTTCCAATCTGCGTGAGCTTCTGTATCCGTACAATAATGTATTAATGCTGTTCGTGTTTCGTTCATATATGCCAATTTTGTTTGTCTATTGATAATCGCTTCAGACATTAAAATCATTTTATGTGTATGATGTGTTGTATATATATTGCAGAGTTCCAAGCTGAGTGAGTTTCTGTATCCATACAATATTTTATTAATGCTGTTCGTGTTTCTTTCAGATGCCAATTTTGTTTGTTCAATGATAATCGCTTAAGACATTAAAATCTTTTTATGTGTCTGATGTATTGTATGAAGTTTCCAGGGTTCCAGTTTAGGTGAGCTACTGTATCCATAAAATATGTTATTAATGCTGTTCGTGTTTCTTTCATATGCCAATTTTGTTTGTTCAATGATAATCGCTTAAGACATTAAAACCTTTGTATGTGTCTAATGTTTTGTATATAGTTTGTAGAGTTACAAGCTGTGTGAGCTTCTGTATCCATACAATATTTTATTAATGCTGTTCGTGTATGTTTCATATGCGTCTAAAATATTGTATATAGTCTGCAGAGTTCCAAGCTGGGTGAGCTTCTGTATCCATACAATATTTTATTAATGCTGTTCGTGTTTCGTTCATATGCCAATTTTGTTTGTTCAATGATAATCGCTTCAGACATTAAAACCTTTGTATGTGTCTGATGTTTTGTATATAGTTTGTAGAGTTCCAAGCTGGGTGAGCTTCTGTGTCCGTACAATAATGTATTAATGCTGTTCGTGTTTCGTTCATATATGCCAATTTTGTTTGTCTATTGCTAATCGCTTCAGACATTAAAATCTTTTTATGTGTATGATGTGTTGTATATAAATTGCAGAGTTCCAAGCTGGGTGAGTTTCTGTATCCATACAATATTTTATTAATGCTGTTCGTGTTTCTTTCATATGCCAATTTTGTTTGTTCAATGTTAATCGCTTAAGACATTAAAATCTTTTTATGTGTCTGATGTATTGTATGTAGTTTGCAGGGTTCCAATCTATGTGAGTTTCTGTATCCATACAATATTTTATTAATGCTGTTCGTGTTTCTTTCATATGCCAATTTCGTTTGTTCAATGATAATCGCTTAAGATATTAAAACCTTTGTATGTGTCTGATGTTTTGTATATAGTTTGTAGAGTTCCAAGCTGTGTGAGCTTCTGTATCCAAACAATATTTTATTAATGCTGTTCGTGTATGGTTCATATGCCAATTTTGTTTGTCCAATCATAATCGCTTCAGACATTAAATTCTTTTTATGTGTCTAATGATTTGTACATTATTTGCAGAGTTCCAATCTGGGTGAACATAATTGACTTGTACATAATTGCAGAGTTCCAAGCTGGGTGAGCTTCTGTATCCATACAATATTTTATTATTGCTGTTCGTGTTTCGTTTATATATGCCAATTTTGTTTGTTTATTGATAATCGCTTCAGACATTAAAACCTTTGTATGTGTCTGATGTGTTGTATATAGTTTGCAGAGTTCCAAGCTGGGTGAGTTTCTGCATCCCTACAATATTTTATTAATGCTGTTCGTGTTTCTTTTATATGCCTATTTTGTTTGTTCAATGATAATCTCTTAAGTCATTAAAACCATTCAATGTGTCTGATGTTTTGTATATAGTTTGCAGAGTTCAAAGCTGGGTGAGCTTCTGTATCCATACAATATTTTATTAATGCTGTTCGTGCTTTGTTCATATGCCAATTTTGTTTGTCTATTGATAATCGCTTCAGACATTAAAATCATTTTATGTTTATGATGTGTTGTATATAAATTGCAGAGTTCCAAGCTGAGTGAGTTTCTGTATCCATACAATATTTTATTAATGCTGTTCGTGTTTCTTTCAGATGCAAATTTTTTTGTTCAATGATAATCGCTTAAGACATTAAAATCTTTTTATGTGTCTGATGTATTGTATGAAGTTTGCAGGGTTCCAATTTAGGTGAGCTTCTGTATCCATAAAATATGTTATTAATGCTGTTCGTGTTTCTTTCATATGCCAATTTTGTTTGTTCAATGATAATCGCTTAAGACATTAAAACCTTTGTATGTGTCTAATGTTTTGTATATAGTTTGTAGAGTTCCAAGCTGTGTGAGCTTCTGTATCCATACAATATTTTATTAATGCTGTTCGTGTATGTTTCATATGCGTCCAAAATATTGTATATAGTCTGCAGAGTTCCAAGCTGGGTGAGCTTGTGTATCCATACAATATTTTATTAATGCTGTTCGTGTTTCGTTCATATGCCAATTTTGTTTGTTCAATGATAATCGCTTCAGACATTAACACCTTTGTATGTGTCTGATGTTATGTATATAGTTTGCAGAGTTCCAATCTGCGTGAGCTTCTGTATCCGTACAATAATGTATTAATGCTGTTCGTGTTTCGTTCATATATGCCAATTTTGTTTGTCTATTGATAATCGCTTCAGACATTAAAATCATTTTATGTGTATGATGTGTTGTATATATATTGCAGAGTTCCAAGCTGAGTGAGTTTCTGTATCCATACAATATTTTATTAATGCTGTTCGTGTTTCTTTCAGATGCCAATTTTGTTTGTTCAATGATAATCGCTTAAGACATTAAAATCTTTTTATGTGTCTGATGTATTGTATGAAGTTTCCAGGGTTCCAGTTTAGGTGAGCTACTCTATCCATAAAATATGTTATTAATGCTGTTCGTGTTTCTTTCATATGCCAATTTTGTTTGTTCAATGATAATCGCTTAAGACATTAAAACCTTTGTATGTGTCTAATGTTTTGTATATAGTTTGTAGAGTTCCAAGCTGTGTGAGCTTCTGTATCCATACAATATTTTATTAATGCTGTTCGTGTTTCGTTCATATGCCAATTTTGTTTGTTCAATGATAATCGCTTCAGACATTAAAACATTTGTATGTGTCTGATGTTTTGTATATAGTTTGTAGAGTTCCAAGCTGGGTGAGCTTCTGTGTCCGTACAATAATGTATTAATGCTGTTCGTGTTTCGTTCATATATGCCAATTTTGTTTGTCTATTGCTAATCGCTTCAGACATTAGAATCTTTTTATGTGTATGATGTGTTGTATGTAGTTTGCAGGGTTCCAATCTGGGTGAGATTCTGTATCCATACAATATTTTATTAATGCTGTTCGTGTTTCTTTCATATGCCAATTTTGTTTGTTCAATGATAATCGCTTAAGATATTAAAACCTTTGTATGTGTCTGATGTTTTGTATATAGTTTGTAGAGTTCCAAGCTGTGTGAACTTCTGTATCCATACAATATTTTATTAATGCTGTTCGTGTATGGTTCATATGCCAATTTTGTTTGTCCAATCATAATCGCTTCAGACATTAAATTCTTTTATGTGTCTAATGATTTGTTTTGTATATAGTTTGCAGAGTTCCAAGCTGGGTGAGCTTCTGTATCCATACAATATTTTATTAATGCTGTTCGTGTTTCGTTTCATATGCCAATTTTGTTTGTTTATTGATAATCGCTTCAGACATTAAAACCTTTGTATGTGTCTAATGTTTGTTGATTGATAATTGAGTACATAATTGCAGAGTTCCAAGCTGGGTGAGTTTCTGCATCCCTACAATATTTTATTAATGTTCGTGTTTCGTATGCCAATTTTGTTTGTTTATTGATAATGAACTTGCAGAGTTCCAAGCTGGGTGAGTTTCTGTCATTAATGCTGTTCGTGTTTCTTTTATATGCCTATTTTGTTTGTTCAATGATAATCGCTTAAGTCCTTAAAACCATTCTATGTGTCTGATGTTTTGTATATAGTTTGCAGAGTTCAAAGCTGGGTGAGCTTCTGTATCCATACAATATTTTATTAATGCTGTTCGTGTATGTTTCATATGCGTCCAAAATATTGTATATAGTCTGCAGAGTTCCAAGCTGGGTGAGCTTGTGTATCCATACAATATTTTATTAATGCTGTTCGTGTTTCGTTCATATGCCAATTTTGTTTGTTCAATGATAATCGCTTCAGACATTAACACCTTTGTATGTGTCTGATGTTATGTATATAGTTTGCAGAGTTCCAATCTGCGTGAGCTTCTGTATCCGTACAATAATGTATTAATGCTGTTCGTGTTTCGTTCATATATGCCAATTTTGTTTGTCTATTGATAATCGCTTCAGACATTAAAATCATTTTATGTGTATGATGTGTTGTATATATATTGCAGAGTTCCAAGCTGAGTGAGTTTCTGTATCCATACAATATTTTATTAATGCTGTTCGTGTTTCTTTCAGATGCCAATTTTGTTTGTTCAATGATAATCGCTTAAGACATTAAAATCTTTTTATGTGTCTGATGTATTGTATGAAGTTTCCAGGGTTCCAGTTTAGGTGAGCTACTGTATCCATAAAATATGTTATTAATGCTGTTCGTGTTTCTTTCATATGCCAATTTTGTTTGTTCAATGATAATCGCTTAAGACATTAAAACCTTTGTATGTGTCTAATGTTTTGTATATAGTTTGTAGAGTTACAAGCTGTGTGAGCTTCTGTATCCATACAATATTTTATTAATGCTGTTCGTGTATGTTTTATATGCGTCTAAAATATTGTATATAGTCTGCAGAGTTCCAAGCTGGGTGAGCTTCTGTATCCATACAATATTTTATTAATGCTGTTCGTGTTTCGTTCATATGCCAATTTTGTTTGTTCAATGATAATCGCTTCAGACATTAAAACCTTTGTATGTGTCTGATGTTTTGTATATAGTTTGTAGAGTTCCAAGCTGGGTGAGCTTCTGTGTCCGTACAATAATGTATTAATGCTGTTCGTGTTTCGTTCATATATGCCAATTTTGTTTGTCTATTGCTAATCGCTTCAGACATTAAAATCTTTTTATGTGTATGATGTGTTGTATATAAATTGCAGAGTTCCAAGCTGGGTGAGTTTCTGTATCCATACAATATTTTATTAATGCTGTTCGTGTTTCTTTCATATGCCAATTTTGTTTGTTCAATGTTAATCGCTTAAGACATTAAAATCTTTTTATGTGTCTGATGTATTGTATGTAGTTTGCAGGGTTCCAATCTATGTGAGTTTCTGTATCCATACAATATTTTATTAATGCTGTTCGTGTTTCTTTCATATGCCAATTTTGTTTGTTCAATGATAATCGCTTAAGATATTAAAACCTTTGTATGTGTCTGATGTTTTGTATATAGTTTGTAGAGTTCCAAGCTGTGTGAGCTTCTGTATCCAAACAATATTTTATTAATGCTGTTCGTGTATGGTTCATATGCCAATTTTGTTTGTCCAATCATAATCGCTTCAGACATTAAATTCTTTTTATGTGTCTAATGATTTGTACATTATTTGCAGAGTTCCAATCTGGGTGAACATAATTGACTTGTACATAATTGCAGAGTTCCAAGCTGGGTGAGCTTCTGTATCCATACAATATTTTATTATTGCTGTTCGTGTTTCGTTTATATATGCCAATTTTGTTTGTTTATTGATAATCGCTTCAGACATTAAAACCTTTGTATGTGTCTGATGTGTTGTATATAGTTTGCAGAGTTCCAAGCTGGGTGAGTTTCTGCATCCCTACAATATTTTATTAATGCTGTTCGTGTTTCTTTTATATGCCTATTTTGTTTGTTCAATGATAATCTCTTAAGTCATTAAAACCATTCAATGTGTCTGATGTTTTGTATATAGTTTGCAGAGTTCAAAGCTGGGTGAGCTTCTGTATCCATACAATATTTTATTAATGCTGTTCGTGCTTTGTTCATATGCCAATTTTGTTTGTCTATTGATAATCGCTTCAGACATTAAAATCATTTTATGTGTATGATGTGTTGTATATAAATTGCAGAGTTCCAAGCTGGGTGAGTTTCTGTATCCATACAATATTTTATTAATGCTGTTCGTGTTTCTTTCAGATGCAAATTTTTTTTGTTCAATGATAATCGCTTAAGACATTAAAATCTTTTTATGTGTCTGATGTATTGTATGAAGTTTGCAGGGTTCCAATTTAGGTGAGCTTCTGTATCCATAAAATATGTTATTAATGCTGTTCGTGTTTCTTTCATATGCCAATTTTGTTTGTTCAATGATAATCGCTTAAGACATTAAAACCTTTGTATGTGTCTAATGTTTTGTATATAGTTTGTAGAGTTCCAAGCTGTGTGAGCTTCTGTATCCATACAATATTTTATTAATGCTGTTCGTGTATGTTTCATATGCGTCCAAAATATTGTATATAGTCTGCAGAGTTCCAAGCTGGGTGAGTTTGTGTATCCATACAATATTTTATTAATGCTGTTCGTGTTTCGTTCATATGCCAATTTTGTTTGTTCAATGATAATCGCTTCAGACATTAACACCTTTGTATGTGTCTGATGTTATGTATATAGTTTGCAGAGTTCCAATCTGCGTGAGCTTCTGTATCCGTACAATAATGTATTAATGCTGTTCGTGTTTCGTTCATATATGCCAATTTTGTTTGTCTATTGATAATCGCTTCAGACATTAAAATCATTTTATGTGTATGATGTGTTGTATATATATTGCAGAGTTCCAAGCTGAGTGAGTTTCTGTATCCATACAATATTTTATTAATGCTGTTCGTGTTTCTTTCAGATGCCAATTTTGTTTGTTCAATGATAATCGCTTAAGACATTAAAATCTTTTTATGTGTCTGATGTATTGTATGAAGTTTCCAGGGTTCCAGTTTAGGTGAGCTACTCTATCCATAAAATATGTTATTAATGCTGTTCGTGTTTCTTTCATATGCCAATTTTGTTTGTTCAATGATAATCGCTTAAGACATTAAAACCTTTGTATGTGTCTAATGTTTTGTATATAGTTTGTAGAGTTACAAGCTGTGTGAGCTTCTGTATCCATACAATATTTTATTAATGCTGTTCGTGTATGTTTTATATGCGTCTAAAATATTGTATATAGTCTGCAGAGTTCCAAGCTGGGTGAGATTCTGTATCCATACAATATTTTATTAATGCTGTTCGTGTTTCGTTCATATGCCAATTTTGTTTGTTCAATGATAATCGCTTCAGACATTAAAACATTTGTATGTGTCTAATGTGTTGTATATAGTTTGTAGAGTTCCAAGCTGGGTGAGCTTCTGTATCCATACAATATTTTATTAATGCTGTTCGTGTTACGTTCATATGCCAATTTTGTTTATTCAATGATAATCGCTTTAGACATTAAAACCTTTGTATGTGTCTGATGTGTGTTGTATATATTTTGCAGAGTTCCAATCTGGGTGAGCTTCTGCATCTATACAATATTTTATTAATGCTGTTCGTGTTTCGTTCATATGCCAATTTTGTTTGTTCAATGATAATCGCTTAAGACATTAAAATCTTTTGTATGTGTCTGATGTTTTGTATATAGTTTGCAGAGTTACAAGCTGGGTGAGCTTGTGTATCCATACAATATTTTCTCAATCCAGTTCATGTTTCATTCATATGCCCATATTGTTTGCTTAATGATATTCGCTTCAGACATTAAAATCTTTTTATGTGTCTGATGTGCTGTATATATTTTGCAGAGTTACAATCAGGGTGAGCTTCTGTTTCCTTACAATATTTTATTAATGCTGTTCGTGTTTCGTTTATAGGCGCATTTTGTTTGTTCAATGATAATCGCTTCAGTTATTAAACTTTTTGGATGTGTCTGATGTTTTGTATACAGTTTGCAGAGTCTAAGCTGGGCGAATTTCTGTATCCCTACAATATTTTATTAATGCTGTTCGTGTTTCGTTCATAAGCCAATATTGTTTGTTCAATGATAATCGCTTCAGACATTAAAACCTTTGTATGTGTCTGATGTGTTGTATATAGTTTGCAGAGTTCCAATCTGCGTGAGCTTCTGTATCCATACAATACTTTATTAATGGTGTTCGTGTTTCGTTCATATATGCCAATTTTGTTTGTTTATAGATAATCGCTTCAGACATTAAAATCTTTTTATGTGTATGATGTGTTGTATATAAATTGCAGAGTTCCATCTTGGGAGAGTTTCTGTATCCATACAATATTTTATTATTGCTCTTCGTGTTTCTTTTAGATGCCAATTTTGTTTGTTCAATGATAATCGCTTAAGACATTAAAATTTTTTTATGTGTCTGATGTATTGTATGTAGTTTGCAGGGTTCCAATCTGGGTGAGCTTCTGTATCCATACAATATTTTATTAATGCTGTTCGTGTTTCGTTCATATGCCAATTTTTTTTGTTCAATGATAATCGATTCAGACATTAAAATCTTTTTATGTGTCTGATGTGCTGTATATAGTTTGCAAAGTTCCAATCTGTGTGAGCTTTTGTATCCATACAATATTTTATTAATGCTGTTCGTGTTTCATTCATATGCCAATTTTGTTTGTTCAATGATAATAGCTTCAGACATTAAAACCTTTGTATGTGTCTGATGTGTTGTATATAGTTTGCAGAGTTCCAAGCCGGATGAGCTTATGTTTCTATACAATATTTAATTATTGCTGTTCGTGTTTCTTTAATACGCCAATTTTGTTTGTTCAATAATAATCGCTTCAGACAATAAAACTATTGTATATTACTGATGTGTTGTACATTGTTTGCAGAGTTGCAAGCTGGGTGAGCTTGTGTATCCACACAATATTTTATTATTGCTGTTCGTGTTTCCTTCATATGCCATATTGTTTTTTGTTCAATGATAATCGCTTCAGACATTAAAACATTTGTATGTGTCTGATGTGTTGTACATAGTTTGCAGAGTTGTAAGCCGCGTGAGCTTCTGTATCCATACAATATTTTATTATTGCTGTTCGTGTTTCGTTCATATGCTAATTTTGTTTGTTCAATGATAATCGCTTCAGACTTTAAAACCTTTTTATGTGTCTGATGTGTTGTATATAGTTTGCAGAGTTCCAATCTGCGTGAGCTTCTGTATCCGTACAATATTTTATTAATGCTGTTCGCGTTTCGTTCATATGCCAATTTTGTTTGTTTAATGATAATCGCTTTGGACATTAAAACTTTTTGATGTGTCTGATGTGTTGTATATAGTTTGCAGAGTTCCAAGCCGGACGAGCTTCTGTATCCATACAATATTTTCTTAATCCTGTTCGTGTTTCGTTCATATGCCAATTTTGTTTGTTCAATGATATTCGCTTCAGACATTAAAATCTTTTTATGTGTCTGATGGGTTGTATATATTTTGCATTGTTACAAGCTGGGTGAGCTTGTGTATCCACACAATATTTTATTAATGCTGTTCGTGTTTCGTTCATATGCCAATTTTGTATGTTCAATGATTATCGCTTCAGACATTAAAACCTTTGTATGTGTGTGATGTGTTGTATATAGTTTGCAGAGTTACAAGCTGGCTGAACTTGTGTATCCATACATTATTTTATTAATGCTGTTCGTGCTTCGTTCATATGCCATATGGTTTTTTGTTCAATGATAATCGCTTCAGACATTAAAACATTTGTATGTGTCTGATGTGTTGTACATAGTTTGCAGATTTACAAGCTGGGTGAGCCTGTGTATCCATACAATATTTTTGTAATAATGTTCGTGTTTCGTTGTTATGCCAATTTTGTTTGTTCAATGATATTCGCTTCAGACATTAAACTTTTTGGATGTGTCTGATCAATGACAATCGCTTCAGACATTAAAATCTTTTTATGTGTCTGATGTGTTGTATATAGTTTGCAGAGTTCCAAGCTGGAGGAGCTTCTGTACCCACACAATGTTTTATTAATTTTATTAATGGTGTTCGTGTTTCGTTCATATGCCAATTTTGTTTATTCAATGATAACCGCTACAGACATTAAAATGTTTTTATGTGTCTAAAGTATTGTATATAGTCTGCAGAGTTCCAAGCTGGGTGAGCTTCTGTATCCATACAATATTTTATTAATGCTGTTCGCGTTACGTTCATATGCCAATTTTGTTTATTCAATGATAATCGCTTTAGACATTAAAACCTTTGTATTTGTCTGATGTGTTGTATATATTTTGCGAAGTTCCAATCTGGGTGAGCTTCTGCATCTATACAATATTTTATTAATGCTGTTCGTGTTTCGTTCATATGCCAATTTTGTTTGTTCAATGATAATCGCTTCAGATATTAAACTTTTTGGATGTGTCTGATGTTTTGTATGCAGTTTGCAGAGTCTAAGCTGGGCTAATTTCTGTATCCCTACAATATTTTATTAATCCTGTTCGTGTTTCTTTAATACGCCAATTTTGTTTGTTCAATGATAATCGCTTAAGTCATTAAAATCTTTTTATGTGTCTGACGTATTGTATGTAGTTTGCAGGGTTCCAATCTGAGCGAGCTTCTGTATCCATACACAATTTTATTAATGCTGTTCGTGTTTCGTTCATATGCTAATTTTTTTTTGTTCAATGATAATCGCTTCAGACATTAAAATCTTTTTATCTGTCTGATGTGCTGTATATAGTTTGCAAAGTTCAAATCTGGGTAAGCTTCTGTATCCATGCAATATTTTATTAATGCTGTTCGTGTTTCGTTCATATGCCAATTTTTTTTGTTCAATGATAATCGCTTCAGACATTAAAACCTTTGTATGTTTCTGATGTGTTGTATATAGTTTGCAGAGTTCCAAGCCGGGTGAGCTTCTGTTTCTATACAATATTTTATTATTGCTGTTCGTGTTTCTTTAATACGCCAATTTTGTTTGTTCAATAATAATCGCTTCAGACATTAAAACCTTTGTATATTACTGATGTGTTGTATATTGTTTCCAGAGTTGCAAGCTGGGTGAGCTTGTGTACCCATACAATATTTTATTATTGCTGTTCGTGTTTCTTTTTTACGCCAATTTTGTTTGTTAAATAATAATCGCTTCAGACTTTAAAACCTTTGTATGTGTCTGATAAAACCTTTGTATGTGTCTGAAGCTGGGTGAGCTTCTGTATCCATACAATATTTTATTAATGCTGTTCGCGTTACGTTCATATGCCAATTTTGTTTATTCAATGATAATCGCTTTAGACATTAAAACCTTTGTATTTGTCTGATGTGTTGTATATATTTTGCGAAGTTCCAATCTGGGTGAGCTTCTGCATCTATACAATATTTTATTAATGCTGTTCGTGTTTCGTTCATATGCCAATTTTGTTTGTTCAATGATAATCGCTTCAGATATTAAACTTTTTGGATGTGTCTGATGTTTTGTATGCAGTTTGCAGAGTCTAAGCTGGGCTAATTTCTGTATCCCTACAATATTTTATTAATCCTGTTCGTGTTTCTTTAATACGCCAATTTTGTTTGTTCAATGATAATCGCTTAAGTCATTAAAATCTTTTTATGTGTCTGACGTATTGTATGTAGTTTGCAGGGTTCCAATCTGAGCGAGCTTCTGTATCCATACACAATTTTATTAATGCTGTTCGTGTTTCGTTCATATGCTAATTTTTTTTTGTTCAATGATAATCGCTTCAGACATTAAAATCTTTTTATCTGTCTGATGTGCTGTATATAGTTTGCAAAGTTCAAATCTGGGTAAGCTTCTGTATCCATGCAATATTTTATTAATGCTGTTCGTGTTTCGTTCATATGCCAATTTTTTTGTTCAATGATAATCGCTTCAGACATTAAAACCTTTGTATGTTTCTGATGTGTTGTATATAGTTTGCAGAGTTCCAAGCCGGGTGAGCTTCTGTTTCTATACAATATTTTATTATTGCTGTTCGTGTTTCTTTAATACGCCAATTTTGTTTGTTCAATAATAATCGCTTCAGACATTAAAACCTTTGTATATTACTGATGTGTTGTATATTGTTTCCAGAGTTGCAAGCTGGGTGAGCTTGTGTACCCATACAATATTTTATTATTGCTGTTCGTGTTTCTTTTTTACGCCAATTTTGTTTGTTAAATAATAATCGCTTCAGACTTTAAAACCTTTGTATGTGTCTGATAAAACCTTTGTATGTGTCTGAAGCTGGGTGAGCTTCTGTATCCATACAATATTTTATTAGTGCTGTTCGTGTTTCGTTCATATATGCCAATTTTGTTTGTCTATTGATAATCGCTTCAGACATTAAAATCATTTTATGTGTATGATGTGTTGTATATAAATTGCAGAGTTCCAAGCTGAGTGAGTTTCTGTATCCATACAATATTTTATTAATGCTGTTCGTGTTTCTTTCAGATGCCAATTTTGTTTGTCTATTGATAATCGCTTCAGACATTAAAATCTTTTTATGTGTATGATGTGTTGTATATAAATTGCAGAGTTCCAAGCTGGGTGAGTTTCTGTATCCATACAATATTTTATTAATGCTGTTCGTGTTTCTTTCATATGCCAATTTTGTTTGTTCAATGTAAATCGCTTAAGACATTAAAATATTTTTATGTGTCTGATGTATTGTATGTAGTTTGCAGGGTTCCAATCTGGGTGAGCTTCTGTATTAATACAATATTTTATTAATGCTGTTCGTGTTTCTTTCATATGCCAATTCTGTTTGTTCAATGATAATCGCTTAAGATATTAAAACCTTTGTATGTGTCTGATGTTTTGTATATAGTTTGTAGAGTTCCAAGCTGTGTGAGCTTCTGTATCCATACAATATTTTATTAATGCTGTTCGTGTATGGTTCATATGCCAATTTTGTTTGTCCAATCATAATCGCTTCAGACATTAAAACATTTGTATGTGTCTGAAGTGTTGTATATAGTTTGCAGAGTTCCGAGCTGCGTGAGCTTCTGTATCCATACAATATTTTATTAATGCTGTTCGTGTTTCGTTTATATATGCCAATTTTGTTTGTTTATTGATAAACGCTTCAGACATTAAAACTTTTGTATGTGTCTGATGTGTTGTATATAGGTTGCAGAGTTCCAAGCTGGGTGAGTTTCTGCATCCCTACAATATTTTATTAATGCTGTTCGTGTTTCTTTTATATGCCTATTTTGTTTGTTCAATGATAATCGCTTAAGACATTAAAACCATTGTATGTGTCTGATGTTTTGTATATAGTTTGTAGAGTTCCAATCTGCGTGAGCTTCTGTATCCGTACAATAATGTATTAATGCTGTTCGTGTTTCGTTCATATATGCCAATTTTGTTTGTCTATTGATAATCGCTTCAGACATTAAAATCATTTTATGTTTATGATGTGTTGTATATAAATTGCAGAGTTCCAAGCTGAGTGAGTTTCTGTATCCATACAATATTTGATTAATGCTGTTCGTGTTTCTTTCAGAGGCAAATTTTGTTTGTTCAATGATAATCGCTTAAGACATTAAAATCTTTTTATGTGTCTGATGTATTGTATGAAGTTTGCAGGGTTCCAATTTAGGTGAGCTTCTGTATCCATAAAATATGTTATTAATGCTGTTCGTGTTTCTTTCATATGCCAATTTTGTTTGTTCAATGATAATCGCTTAAGAAATTAAAACCTTTGTATGTGTCTGATGTTTTGTATATAGTTTGTAGAGTGCCAAGCTGTGTGAGCTTCTGTATCCATACAATATTTTATTAATGCTGTTCGTGTATGGTTCATATGCCAATTTTGTTTGTCCAATCATAATCGCTTCAGACATTAAATTCTTTTTATGTGTCTAATGATTTGTACATAATTTGCAGAGTTCCAATCTGGGTGAACATAATTGATTTGTACATAATTGCAGAGTTCCAAGCTGGGTGAGCTTCTGTATCCATACAATATTTTATTATTGCTGTTCGTGTTTCGTTTATATATGCCAATTTTGTTTGTTTATTGATAATCGCTTCAGACATTAAAACCTTTGTATGTGTCTGATGTGTTGTATATAGTTTGCAGAGTTCCAAGCTGGGTGAGCTTCTGCATCCCTACAATATTTTATTAATGCTGTTCGTGTTTCTTTTATATGCCTATTTTGTTTGTTCAATGATAATCGCTTAAGACATTAAAACCATTGTATGTGTCTGATGTTTTGTATATAGTTTGTAGAGTTCCAAGCTGGGTGAGCTTCCGTATCCATACAATATTTTATTAATGCTGTTCGTGCTTTGTTCATATGCCAATTTTGTTTGTTCAATGATAATCGCTTCAGACATTAAAACCTTTGTATGTGTCTAATGTCTTTTATATAGTTTGCAGGGTTCCAATCTGGGTGAGCTTCGGTATTTACACAATATTTTATTAATGCTTTTCGTGTTTCGTTCATATGTCAATTTTGTTTGTTCAATGATAATCGCTTCAGACATTAAAACCTTTGTATGTGTCTGATGTGTTGCATATAGTTTGCAGAGTTACAAGCTGGGTGAGCTTGTGTACCCATACAATATTTTCTTAATCCTGCTCGTGTTTCCTTCATATGCCAATTTTGTTTGTTCAATGATATTCGCTTCAGACATTAAAACATTTGTATGTGTCTGAAGTGTTGTATATAGTTTGCAGAGTTCCGAGCTGGGTGAGCTTCTGTATCCATACAATATTTTATTAATGCTGTTCGTGTTTCGTTCATATGCCAATTTTGTTTGTTCAATGATCATCGCTTTTGACATTAAAACCTTTGTATGTGTCTGATGTTTTGTATATAGTTTGTAGAGTTCCAAGCTGGTTGAGCTTCTGTATCCATACAATATTTTATTAATGTTGTTCGTGCTTTGTTCAAATGCAAATTTTGTTTGTTCAATGATAATCGCTTAAGACATTAAAACCATTGTATGTGTCTGATGTTTTGTATATAGTTTGTAGAGTTCCAAGCTGGGTGAGCTTCTGTATCCATACAATATTTTATTAATGCTGTTCGTGCTTTGTTCATATGCCAATTTTGTTTGTTCAATGATAATCGCTTCAGACATTAAAACCTTTGTATGTGTCTAATGTGTTTTATATAGTTTGCAGGGTTCCAATCTGGGTGAGCTTCGGTATTTACACAATATTTTATTAATGCTGTTCGTGTTTCGTTCATATGTCAATTTTGTTTGTTCAATGATAATCGCTTCAGACATTAAAACCTTTGTATGTGTCTGATGTGTTGCATATAGTTTGCAGAGTTACAAGCTGGGTGAGCTTGTGTACCCATACAATATTTTCTTAATCCTGCTCGTGTTTCCTTCATATGCCAATTTTGTTTGTTCAATGATATTCGCTTCAGACATTAAAACATTTGTATGTGTCTGAAGTGTTGTATATAGTTTGCAGAGTTCCGAGCTGGGTGAGCTTCTGTATCCATACAATATTTTATTAATGCTGTTCGTGTTTCGTTCATATGCCAATTTTGTTTGTTCAATGATCATCGCTTTTGACATTAAAACATTTGTATGTGTCTGATGTGTTGTACATAGTTTGCAGAGTTCCAAGCCGGGTGAGCTTCTGTGTCCATACAATATTTTATTAATGCTATTCGTGTTTCGTTCATATGCCATATTGTTTCTTGTTCAATGATAATTGCTTCAGACATTAAAACATTTGTATATGTCTGATGTTTTGCACATAGTTTTCAGATTTACAAGCAGGGTGAGCTTGTGTATCCATACAATATTTTCTTATTCCAGTTCGTGTTTCGTTCATATGCCAATTATCTTTGTTCAATGATATTCGCTTCAGACATTAATATCTTTTTATGTGTCTGATGTTTTGTATATAGTTTGTAGAGTTCCAAGCTGGGTGAGCTTCTGTATCCATACAATATTTTATTAATGCTGTTCGTGCTTTGTTCATATGCCAATTTTTTTTGTTTAATGATAATCGCTTCAGATATTAAAACCTTTGGATGTGTCTGATGTGTTGTATATAGTTTGCAGAGTCCAAGCTGTGCGAGTTTCTGTATCCCTACAATATTTTATTAATGCTGTTCGTGTTTTGTTCATATGCTAATTTTGTTTGTTCAATGATAATCGTTTCAGACATTAAAACCTTTGTATGTGTCTGATATTATGTATATAGTTAGCAGAGTTCCAAGCTGTGTGAGCTTCTGTATCCATACAATATTTTATTAATGCTGTTCGTGTATGGTTCATATGCCAATTTTGTTTGTCCAATCATAATCGCTTCAGACATTAAATTCTTTTTATGTGTCTAATGATTTGTACATAATTTGCAGAGTTCCAATCTGGGTGAACATAATTGATTTGTACATAATTGCAGAGTTCCAAGCTGGGTGAGCTTCTGTATCCATACAATATTTTATTATTGCTGTTCGTGTTTCGTTTATATATGCCAATTTTGTTTGTTTATTGATAATCGCTTCAGACATTAAAACCTTTGTATGCGTATGATGTGTTGTATATAGTTTGCAGAGTTCCAAGCTAGGTGAGTTTCTGCATCCCTACAATATTTTATTAATGCTGTTCGTGTTTCTTTTATATGCCTATTTTGTTTGTTCAATGATAATCGCTTAAGACATTAAAACCTTTGTATGTGTCTGATGTTTTGTATATAGTTTGTAGAGTTCCAAGCTGGGTGAGCTTTTGTATCCATACAATATTTTCTCAATCCTGTTCGTGTTTCGTTCATATGTCAATATTGTTTGTTTATTGATATTCGCTTCAGACATTAAAACCTTTGTATGTGTCTGATGTTATGTATATAATTTGCAGAGTTCCAATCTGCGTGAGCTTCTGTATCCATACAATATTTTATTAATGCTGTTCGTGTATGTTTCATATGCGTCCAAAATATTGTATATAGTCTGCAGAGTTCCAAGCTGGGTGAGCTTGTGTATCCATACAATATTTTATTAATGCTGTTCGTGTTTCGTTCATATGCCAATTTTGTTTGTTCAATGATAATCGCTTCAGACATTAACACCTTTGTATGTGTCTGATGTTATGTATATAGTTTGCAGAGTTCCAATCTGCGTGAGCTTCTGTATCCGTACAATAATGTATTAATGCTGTTCGTGTTTCGTTCATATATGCCAATTTTGTTTGTCTATTGATAATCGCTTCAGACATTAAAATCATTTTATGTGTATGATGTGTTGTATATATATTGCAGAGTTCCAAGCTGAGTGAGTTTCTGTATCCATACAATATTTTATTAATGCTGTTCGTGTTTCTTTCAGATGCCAATTTTGTTTGTTCAATGATAATCGCTTAAGACATTAAAATCTTTTTATGTGTCTGATGTATTGTATGAAGTTTCCAGGGTTCCAGTTTAGGTGAGCTACTCTATCCATAAAATATGTTATTAATGCTGTTCGTGTTTCTTTCATATGCCAATTTTGTTTGTTCAATGATAATCGCTTAAGACATTAAAACCTTTGTATGTGTCTAATGTTTTGTATATAGTTTGTAGAGTTACAAGCTGTGTGAGCTTCTGTATCCATACAATATTTTATTAATGCTGTTCGTGTATGTTTTTTATGCGTCTAAAATATTGTATATAGTCTGCAGAGTTCCAAGCTGGGTGAGCTTCTGTATCCATACAATATTTTATTAATGCTGTTCGTGTTTCGTTCATATGCCAATTTTGTTTGTTCAATGATAATCGCTTCAGACATTAAAACATTTGTATGTGTCTGATGTTTTGTATATAGTTTGTAGAGTTCCAAGCTGGGTGAGCTTCTGTGTCCGTACAATAATGTATTAATGCTGTTCGTGTTTCGTTCATATATGCCAATTTTGTTTGTCTATTGCTAATCGCTTCAGACATTAGAATCTTTTTATGTGTATGATGTGTTGTATGTAGTTTGCAGGGTTCCAATCTGGGTGAGATTCTGTATCCATACAATATTTTATTAATGCTGTTCGTGTTTCTTTCATATGCCAATTTTGTTTGTTCAATGATAATCGCTTAAGATATTAAAACCTTTGTATGTGTCTGATGTTTTGTATATAGTTTGTAGAGTTCCAAGCTGTGTGAACTTCTGTATCCATACAATATTTTATTAATGCTGTTCGTGTATGGTTCATATGCCAATTTTGTTTGTCCAATCATAATCGCTTCAGACATTAAATTCTTTTATGTGTCTAATGATTTGTACATAATTTGCAGAGTTCCAATCTGGGTGAACATAATTGATTTGTACATAATTGCAGAGTTCCAAGCTGGGTGAGCTTGTGTATCCATACAATATTTTATTAATGCTGTTCGTGTTTCGTTCATATGCCAATTTTGTTTGTTCAATGATAATCGCTTCAGACATTAACACCTTTGTATGTGTCTGATGTTATGTATATAGTTTGCAGAGTTCCAATCTGCGTGAGCTTCTGTATCCGTACAATAATGTATTAATGCTGTTCGTGTTTCGTTCATATATGCCAATTTTGTTTGTCTATTGATAATCTCTTCAGACATTAAAATCATTTTATGTGTATGATGTGTTGTATATATATTGCAGAGTTCCAAGCTGAGTGAGTTTCTGTATCCATACAATATTTTATTAATGCTGTTCGTGTTTCTTTCAGATGCCAATTTTGTTTGTTCAATGATAATCGCTTAAGACATTAAAATCTTTTTATGTGTCTGATGTATTGTATGAAGTTTCCAGGGTTCCAGTTTAGGTGAGCTACTGTATCCATAAAATATGTTATTAATGCTGTTCGTGTTTCTTTCATATGCCAATTTTGTTTGTTCAATGATAATCGCTTAAGACATTAAAACCTTTGTATGTGTCTAATGTTTTGTATATAGTTTGTAGAGTTACAAGCTGTGTGAGCTTCTGTATCCATACAATATTTTATTAATGCTGTTCGTGTATGTTTCATATGCGTCTAAAATATTGTATATAGTCTGCAGAGTTCCAAGCTGGGTGAGCTTCTGTATCCATACAATATTTTATTAATGCTGTTCGTGTTTCGTTCATATGCCAATTTTGTTTGTTCAATGATAATCGCTTCAGACATTAAAACCTTTGTATGTGTCTGATGTTTTGTATATAGTTTGTAGAGTTCCAAGCTGGGTGAGCTTCTGTGTCCGTACAATAATGTATTAATGCTGTTCGTGTTTCGTTCATATATGCCAATTTTGTTTGTCTATTGCTAATCGCTTCAGACATTAAAATCTTTTTATGTGTATGATGTGTTGTATATAAATTGCAGAGTTCCAAGCTGGGTGAGTTTCTGTATCCATACAATATTTTATTAATGCTGTTCGTGTTTCTTTCATATGCCAATTTTGTTTGTTCAATGTTAATCGCTTAAGACATTAAAATCTTTTTATGTGTCTGATGTATTGTATGTAGTTTGCAGGGTTCCAATCTATGTGAGTTTCTGTATCCATACAATATTTTATTAATGCTGTTCGTGTTTCTTTCATATGCCAATTTCGTTTGTTCAATGATAATCGCTTAAGATATTAAAACCTTTGTATGTGTCTGATGTTTTGTATATAGTTTGTAGAGTTCCAAGCTGTGTGAGCTTCTGTATCCAAACAATATTTTATTAATGCTGTTCGTGTATGGTTCATATGCCAATTTTGTTTGTCCAATCATAATCGCTTCAGACATTAAATTCTTTTTATGTGTCTAATGATTTGTACATTATTTGCAGAGTTCCAATCTGGGTGAACATAATTGACTTGTACATAATTGCAGAGTTCCAAGCTGGGTGAGCTTCTGTATCCATACAATATTTTATTATTGCTGTTCGTGTTTCGTTTATATATGCCAATTTTGTTTGTTTATTGATAATCGCTTCAGACATTAAAACCTTTGTATGTGTCTGATGTGTTGTATATAGTTTGCAGAGTTCCAAGCTGGGTGAGTTTCTGCATCCCTACAATATTTTATTAATGCTGTTCGTGTTTCTTTTATATGCCTATTTTGTTTGTTCAATGATAATCTCTTAAGTCATTAAAACCATTCAATGTGTCTGATGTTTTGTATATAGTTTGCAGAGTTCAAAGCTGGGTGAGCTTCTGTATCCATACAATATTTTATTAATGCTGTTCGTGCTTTGTTCATATGCCAATTTTGTTTGTCTATTGATAATCGCTTCAGACATTAAAATCATTTTATGTTTATGATGTGTTGTATATAAATTGCAGAGTTCCAAGCTGAGTGAGTTTCTGTATCCATACAATATTTTATTAATGCTGTTCGTGTTTCTTTCAGATGCAAATTTTTTTGTTCAATGATAATCGCTTAAGACATTAAAATCTTTTTATGTGTCTGATGTATTGTATGAAGTTTGCAGGGTTCCAATTTAGGTGAGCTTCTGTATCCATAAAATATGTTATTAATGCTGTTCGTGTTTCTTTCATATGCCAATTTTGTTTGTTCAATGATAATCGCTTAAGACATTAAAACCTTTGTATGTGTCTAATGTTTTGTATATAGTTTGTAGAGTTCCAAGCTGTGTGAGCTTCTGTATCCATACAATATTTTATTAATGCTGTTCGTGTATGTTTCATATGCGTCCAAAATATTGTATATAGTCTGCAGAGTTCCAAGCTGGGTGAGCTTGTGTATCCATACAATATTTTATTAATGCTGTTCGTGTTTCGTTCATATGCCAATTTTGTTTGTTCAATGATAATCGCTTCAGACATTAACACCTTTGTATGTGTCTGATGTTATGTATATAGTTTGCAGAGTTCCAATCTGCGTGAGCTTCTGTATCCGTACAATAATGTATTAATGCTGTTCGTGTTTCGTTCATATATGCCAATTTTGTTTGTCTATTGATAATCGCTTCAGACATTAAAATCATTTTATGTGTATGATGTGTTGTATATATATTGCAGAGTTCCAAGCTGAGTGAGTTTCTGTATCCATACAATATTTTATTAATGCTGTTCGTGTTTCTTTCAGATGCCAATTTTGTTTGTTCAATGATAATCGCTTAAGACATTAAAATCTTTTTATGTGTCTGATGTATTGTATGAAGTTTCCAGGGTTCCAGTTTAGGTGAGCTACTCTATCCATAAAATATGTTATTAATGCTGTTCGTGTTTCTTTCATATGCCAATTTTGTTTGTTCAATGATAATCGCTTAAGACATTAAAACCTTTGTATGTGTCTAATGTTTTGTATATAGTTTGTAGAGTTCCAAGCTGTGTGAGCTTCTGTATCCATACAATATTTTATTAATGCTGTTCGTGTATGTTTCATATGCGTCCAAAATATTGTATATAGTCTGCAGAGTTCCAAGCTGGGTGAGCTTGTGTATCCATACAATATTTTATTAATGCTGTTCGTGTTTCGTTCATATGCCAATTTTGTTTGTTCAATGATAATCGCTTCAGACATTAACACCTTTGTATGTGTCTGATGTTATGTATATAGTTTGCAGAGTTCCAATCTGCGTGAGCTTCTGTATCCGTACAATATTGTATTAATGCTGTTCGTGTTTCGTTCATATATGCCAATTTTGTTTGTCTATTGATAATCGCTTCAGACATTAAAATCATTTTATGTGTATGATGTGTTGTATATATATTGCAGAGTTCCAAGCTGAGTGAGTTTCTGTATAGATACAATATTTTATTAATGCTGTTCGTGTTTCTTTCAGATGCCAATTTTGTTTGTTCAATGATAATCGCTTAAGACATTAAAATCTTTTTATGTGTCTGATGTATTGTATGAAGTTTCCAGGGTTCCAGTTTAGGTGAGCTACTCTATCCATAAAATATGTTATTAATGCTGTTCGTGTTTCTTTCATATGCCAATTTTGTTTGTTCAATGATAATCGCTTAAGACATTAAAACCTTTGTATGTGTCTAATGTTTTGTATATAGTTTGTAGAGTTACAAGCTGTGTGAGCTTCTGTATCCATACAATATTTTATTAATGCTGTTCGTGTATGTTTTATATGCGTCTAAAATATTGTATATAGTCTGCAGAGTTCCAAGCTGGGTGAGCTTCTGTATCCATACAATATTTTATTAATGCTGTTCGTGTTTCGTTCATATGCGCATTTTGTTTGTTCAATGATAATCGCTTCAGATGTTAAACTTTTTGGATGTGTCTGATGTTTTGTATACAGTTTGCAGAGTCTAAGCTGGGCGAATTTCTGTATCCCTACAATATTTTATTAATGCTGTTCGTGTTTCGTTCATATGCCAATTTTGTTTGTTCAATGATAATCGCTTCAGACATTAAAACCTTTGTATGTGTCTGATGTTTTGTATATAGTTTGTAGAGTTCCAAGCTGGGTGAGCTTCTGTGTCCGTACAATAATGTATTAATGCTGTTCGTGTTTCGTTCATATATGCCAATTTTGTTTGTCTATTGCTAATCGCTTCAGACATTAAAATCTTTTTATGTGTATGATGTGTTGTATATAAATTGCAGAGTTCCAAGCTGGGTGAGTTTCTGTATCCATACAATATTTTATTAATGCTGTTCGTGTTTCTTTCATATGCCAATTTTGTTTGTTCAATGTTAATCGCTTAAGACATTAAAATCTTTTTATGTGTCTGATGTATTGTATGTAGTTTGCAGGGTTCCATTCTGGGTGAGTTTCTGTATCCATACAATATTTTATTAATGCTGTTCGTGTTTCTTTCATATGCCAATTTTGTTTGTTCAATGATAATCGCTTAAGATATTAAAACCTTTGTATGTGTCTGATGTTTTGTATATAGTTTGTAGAGTTCCAAGCTGTGTGAGCTTCTGTATCCATACAATATTTTTTTAATGCTGTTCGTGTATGGTTCATATGCCAATTTTGTTTGTCCAATCATAATCGCTTCAGACATTAAATTCTTTTTATGTGTCTAATGATTTGTACATTATTTGCAGAGTTCCAATCTGGGTGAACATAATTGACTTGTACATAATTGCAGACTTCCAAGCTGGGTGAACATAATTGACTTGTACATAATTGCAGACTTCCAAGCTGGGTGAGCATCTGTATCCATACAATATTTTATTATTGCTGTTCGTGTTTCGTTTATATATGCCAATTTTGTTTGTTTATTGATAATCGCTTCAGACATTAAAACCTTTGTATGTGTCTGATGTGTTGTATATAGTTTGCAGAGTTCCAAGCTGGGTGAGTTTCTGCATCCCTACAATATTTTATTAATGCTGTTCGTGTTTCTTTTATATGCCTATTTTGTTTGTTCAATGATAATCGCTTAAGTCATTAAAACCATTCTATGTGTCTGATGTTTTGTATATAGTTTGCAGAGTTCAAAGCTGGGTGAGCTTCTGTATCCATACAATATTTTATTAATGCTGTTCGTGCTTTGTTCATATGCCAATTTTGTTTGTTCAATGATAATCGCTTCAGACATTAAAACCTTTGTATGTGTCTAATGTATTTTATATAGTTTGCAGAGTTCCAATCTGGGTGAGCTTCGGTATCCACACAATATTTTATTAATGCTGTTCGTGTTTCGTTCATATGTCAATTTTGTTTGTTCAATGATAATCGCTTCAGACATTAAAATCTTTGTATGTGTCTGATGTGTTGCATATAGTTTGCAGAGTTACAAGCTGGGTGAGCTTGTGTACCCATACAATATTATCTTAATCCTGTTCGTGTTTCCTTCATATGCCAATTTTGTTTGTTCAATGATATTCGCTTCAGACATTAAAACATTTGTATGTGTCTGAAGTGTTGTATATAGTTTGCAGAGTTCCGAGCTGGGTGAGCTTCTGTATCCATACAATATTTTATTAATGCTGTTCGTGTTTCGTTCATATGCCAATTTTGTTTGTTCAATGATCATCGCTTTTGACATTAAAACCTTTGTATGTGTCTGATGTTTTGTATATAGTTTGTAGAGTTCCAAGCTGGGTGAGCTTCTGTATCCATACAATATTTTATTAATGTTGTTCGTGCTTTGTTCAAATGCAAATTTTGTTTGTTTAATGATAATCGCTATAGACATTAAAACATTTGTATGTGTCTGATGTGTTGTACATAGTTTGCAGAGTTCCAAGCCGGGGGAGCTTCTGTGTCCATACAATATTTTATTAATGCTATTCCTGTTTCGTTCATATGCCATATTGTTTCTTGTTCAATGATAATCGCTTCAGACATTAAAACATTTGTATATGTCTGATGTGTTGTACATAGTTTTCAGATTTACAAGCAGGGTGAGCTTGTGTATCCATACAATATTTTCTTAATCCAGTTCGTGTTTCGTTCATATGCCAATTATCTTTGTTCAATGATATTCGCTTCAGACATTAAAATCTTTTTATGTGTCTGATGTTTTGTATATAGTTTGTAGAGTTCCAAGCTGAGCGAGTTTCTGTATCCCTACAATATTTTATTAATGCTGTTCGTGTTTTGTTCATATGCTAATTTTGTTTGTTCAATGATAATCGCTTCAGACATTAAAACCTTTGTATGTGTCTGATGTGTTGTATATATTTTGCAGAGTTCCAATCTGCGTGAGCTTCTCTATCCATACAATATTTTATTAACGCTGTTCGTGTTTCGGTCATATTTGCCAATTTTGTTTGTTTATTGATAATCGCTTCAGACTTTAAAACCCTTTTTATGTGTCTGATGTGTTGTATATAGTTTGCAGAGTTCCAATCTGCGTGAGCTTCCGTATCCATACAATATTTTATTAAAGCTGTTCGTGTTTCGTTCATATGCCATATTGTTTTTTGTTCAATGATAATCGCTTCAGACATTAAAACATTTGTATGTGTCTGATGTGTTGTATATAGTTTGCAAAGTTCCAATCTGGGTGAGCTTCTGTACCTATACAATGTTTTATTAATTTTATTAATGGTGTTTGTGTTTCGTTGATATGCCAATTTTGTATGTTCAATGATTATCGCTTCAGACATTAAAATCTTTTTATGTGTCTCATGTGTTGTATATAGTTTGCTGAGTTCCAATCTGGGTAAGCTTCTGTATCCATACAATATTTTATTAATGCTGTTCGTTTTTCCTTTATACATGCAAATTTTGTTTGTTTATTGATAATCGCTTCAGACATTAGAACCTTTGTATGTGTCTAATGTGTTGTATATAGTTTGCAGAGTTACAAGCCGCGTGAGCTTCTGTACCCATAAAATATTTTATTATTGCTGTTCGTGTTTCGTTCATATGCCAATTTTGTTTGTTCAATGATAATCGCTTCAGACATTAACACCTTTGTATGTGTCTGATGTTATGTATATAGTTTGCAGAGTTCCAATCTGCGTGAGCTTCTGTATCCGTACAATAATGTATTAATGCTGTTCGTGTTTCGTTCATATATGCCAATTTTGTTTGTCTATTGATAATCGCTTCAGACATTAAAATCATTTTATGTGTATGATGTGTTGTATATATATTGCAGAGTTCCAAGCTGAGTGAGTTTCTGTATCCATACAATATTTTATTAATGCTGTTCGTGTTTCTTTCAGATGCCAATTTTGTTTGTTCAATGATAATCGCTTAAGACATTAAAATCTTTTTATGTGTCTGATGTATTGTATGAAGTTTCCAGGGTTCCAGTTTAGGTGAGCTACTCTATCCATAAAATATGTTATTAATGCTGTTCGTGTTTCTTTCATATGCCAATTTTGTTTGTTCAATGATAATCGCTTAAGACATTAAAACCTTTGTATGTGTCTAATGTTTTGTATATAGTTTGTAGAGTTACAAGCTGTGTGAGCATCTGTATCCATACAATATTTTATTAATGCTGTTCGTGTATGTTTTTTATGCGTCTAAAATATTGTATATAGTCTGCAGAGTTCCAAGCTGGGTGAGCTTCTGTATCCATACAATATTTTATTAATGCTGTTCGTGTTTCGTTCATATGCCAATTTTGTTTGTTCAATGATAATCGCTTCAGACATTAAAACATTTGTATGTGTCTGATGTTTTGTATATAGTTTGTAGAGTTCCAAGCTGGGTGAGCTTCTGTGTCCGTACAATAATGTATTAATGCTGTTCGTGTTTCGTTCATATATGCCAATTTTGTTTGTCTATTGCTAATCGCTTCAGACATTAGAATCTTTTTATGTGTATGATGTGTTGTATATAAATTGCAGAGTTCCAAGCTGGGTGAGTTTCTGTATCCATACAATATTTTATTAATGCTGTTCGTGTTTCTTTCATATGCCAATTTTGTTTGTTCAATGTTAATCGCTTAAGACATTAAAATCTTTTTATGTGTCTGATGTATTGTATGTAGTTTGCAGGGTTCCAATCTGGGTGAGTTTCTGTATCCATACAATATTTTATTAATGCTGTTCGTGTTTCTTTCATATGCCAATTTTGTTTGTTCAATGATAATCGCTTAAGATATTAAAACCTTTGTATGTGTCTGATGTTTTGTATATAGTTTGTAGAGTTCCAAGCTGTGTGAACTTCTGTATCCATACAATATTTTATTAATGCTGTTCGTGTATGGTTCATATGCCAATTTTGTTTGTCCAATCATAATCGCTTCAGACATTAAATTCTTTTTATGTGTCTAATGATTTGTACATTATTTGCAGAGTTCCAATCTGGGTGAACATAATTGACTTGTACATAATTGCAGAGTTCCAAGCTGGGTGAGCTTCTGTATCCATACAATATTTTATTATTGCTGTTCGTGTTTCGTTTATATATGCCAATTTTGTTTGTTTATTGATAATCGCTTCAGACATTAAAACCTTTGTACGTGTCTGATGTGTTGTATATAGTTTGCAGAGTTCCAAGCTGGGTGAGTTTCTGCATCCCTACAATATTTTATTAATGCTGTTCGTGTTTCTTTTATATGCCTATTTTGTTTGTTCAATGATAATCGCTTAAGTCCTTAAAACCATTCTATGTGTCTGATGTTTTGTATATAGTTTGCAGAGTTCAAAGCTGGGTGAGCTTCTGTATCCATACAATATTTTATTAATGCTGTTCGTGTATGTTTCATATGCGTCCAAAATATTGTATATAGTCTGCAGAGTTCCAAGCTGGGTGAGCTTGTGTATCCATACAATATTTTATTAATGCTGTTCGTGTTTCGTTCATATGCCAATTTTGTTTGTTCAATGATAATCGCTTCAGACATTAACACCTTTGTATGTGTCTGATGTTATGTATATAGTTTGCAGAGTTCCAATCTGCGTGAGCTTCTGTATCCGTACAATAATGTATTAATGCTGTTCGTGTTTCGTTCATATATGCCAATTTTGTTTGTCTATTGATAATCGCTTCAGACATTAATATCATTTTATGTGTATGATGTGTTGTATATATATTGCAGAGTTCCAAGCTGAGTGAGTTTCTGTATCCATACAATATTTTATTAATGCTGTTCGTGTTTCTTTCAGATGCCAATTTTGTTTGTTCAATGATAATCGCTTAAGACATTAAAATCTTTTCATGTGTCTGATGTATTGTATGAAGTTTCCAGGGTTCCAGTTTAGGTGAGCTACTGTATCCATAAAATATGTTATTAATGCTGTTCGTGTTTCTTTCATATGCCAATTTTGTTTGTTCAATGATAATCGCTTAAGACATTAAAACCTTTGTATGTGTCTAATGATTTGTATATAGTTTGTAGAGTTACAAGCTGTGTGAGCTTCTGTATCCATACAATATTTTATTAATGCTGTTCGTGTATGTTTCATATGCGTCTAAAATATTGTATATAGTCTGCAGAGTTCCAAGCTGGGTGAGCTTCTGTATCCATACAATATTTTATTAATGCTGTTCGTGTTTCGTTCATATGCCAATTTTGTTTGTTCAATGATAATCGCTTCAGACATTAAAACCTTTGTATGTGTCTGATGTTTTGTATATAGTTTGTAGAGTTCCAAGCTGGGTGAGCTTCTGTGTCCGTACAATAATGTATTAATGCTGTTCGTGTTTCGTTCATATATGCCAATTTTGTTTGTCTATTGCTAATCGCTTCAGACATTAAAATCTTTTTATGTGTATGATGTGTTGTATATAAATTGCAGAGTTCCAAGCTGGGTGAGTTTCTGTATCCATACAATATTTTATTAATGCTGTTCGTGTTTCTTTCATATGCCAATTTTGTTTGTTCAATGTTAATCGCTTAAGACATTAAAATCTTTTTATGTGTCTGATGTATTGTATGTAGTTTGCAGGGTTCCAATCTATGTGAGTTTCTGTATCCATACAATATTTTATTAATGCTGTTCGTGTTTCTTTCATATGCCAATTTCGTTTGTTCAATGATAATCGCTTAAGATATTAAAACCTTTGTATGTGTCTGATGTTTTGTATATAGTTTGTAGAGTTCCAAGCTGTGTGAGCTTCTGTATCCAAACAATATTTTATTAATGCTGTTCGTGTATGGTTCATATGCCAATTTTGTTTGTCCAATCATAATCGCTTCAGACATTAAATTCTTTTTATGTGTCTAATGATTTGTACATTATTTGCAGAGTTCCAATCTGGGTGAACATAATTGACTTGTACATAATTGCAGAGTTCCAAGCTGGGTGAGCTTCTGTATCCATACAATATTTTATTATTGCTGTTCGTGTTTCGTTTATATATGCCAATTTTGTTTGTTTATTGATAATCGCTTCAGACATTAAAACCTTTGTATGTGTCTGATGTGTTGTATATAGTTTGCAGAGTTCCAAGCTGGGTGAGTTTCTGCATCCCTACAAAATTTTATTAATGCTGTTCGTGTTTCTTTTATATGCCTATTTTGTTTGTTCAATGATAATCTCTTAAGTCATTAAAACCATTCTATGTGTCTGATGTTTTGTATATAGTTTGCAGAGTTCAAAGCTGGGTGAGCTTCTGTATCCATACAATATTTTATTAATGCTGTTCGTGCTTTGTTCATATGCCAATTTTGTTTGTCTATTGATAATCGCTTCAGACATTAAAATCATTTCATGTTTATGATGTGTTGTATATAAATTGCAGAGTTCCAAGCTGAGTGAGTTTCTGTATCCATACAAAATTTTATTAATGCTGTTCGTGTTTCTTTCAGATGCAAATTTTTTTTGTTCAATGATAATCGCTTAAGACATTAAAATCTTTTTATGTGTCTGATGTATTGTATGAAGTTTGCAGGGTTCCAATTTAGGTGAGCTTCTGTATCCATAAAATATGTTATTAATGCTGTTCGTGTTTCTTTCATATGCCAATTTTGTTTGTTCAATGATAATCGCTTAAGACATTAAAACCTTTGTATGTGTCTAATGTTTTGTATATAGTTTGTAGAGTTCCAAGCTGTGTGAGCTTCTGTATCCATACAATATTTTATTAATGCTGTTCGTGTATGTTTCATATGCGTCCAAAATATTGTATATAGTCTGCAGAGTTCCAAGCTGGGTGAGCTTGTGTATCCATACAATATTTTATTAATGCTGTTCGTGTTTCGTTCATATGCCAATTTTGTTTGTTCAATGATAATCGCTTCAGACATTAACACCTTTGTATGTGTCTGATGTTATGTATATAGTTTGCAGAGTTCCAATCTGCGTGAGCTTCTGTATCCGTACAATAATGTATTAATGCTGTTCGTGTTTCGTTCATATATGCCAATTTTGTTTGTCTATTGATAATCGCTTCAGACATTAAAATCATTTTATGTGTATGATGTGTTGTATATATATTGCAGAGTTCCAAGCTGAGTGAGTTTCTGTATCCATACAATATTTTATTAATGCTGTTCGTGTTTCTTTCAGATGCCAATTTTGTTTGTTCAATGATAATCGCTTAAGACATTAAAATCTTTTTATGTGTCTGATGTATTGTATGAAGTTTCCAGGGTTCCAGTTTAGGTGAGCTACTCTATCCATAAAATATGTTATTAATGCTGTTCGTGTTTCTTTCATATGCCAATTTTGTTTGTTCAATGATAATCGCTTAAGACATTAAAACCTTTGTATGTGTCTAATGTTTTGTATATAGTTTGTAGAGTTCCAAGCTGTGTGAGCTTCTGTATCCATACAATATTTTATTAATGCTGTTCGTGTATGTTTCATATGCGTCCAAAATATTGTATATAGTCTGCAGAGTTCCAAGCTGGGTGAGCTTGTGTATCCATACAATATTTTATTAATGCTGTTCGTGTTTCGTTCATATGCCAATTTTGTTTGTTCAATGATAATCGCTTCAGACATTAACACCTTTGTATGTGTCTGATGTTATGTATATAGTTTGCAGAGTTCCAATCTGCGTGAGCTTCTGTATCCGTACAATAATGTATTAATGCTGTTCGTGTTTCGTTCATATATGCCAATTTTGTTTGTCTATTGATAATCGCTTCAGACATTAAAATCATTTTATGTGTATGATGTGTTGTATATATATTGCAGAGTTCCAAGCTGAGTGAGTTTCTGTATCCATACAATATTTTATTAATGCTGTTCGTGTTTCTTTCAGATGCCAATTTTGTTTGTTCAATGATAATCGCTTAAGACATTAAAATCTTTTTATGTGTCTGATGTATTGTATGAAGTTTCCAGGGTTCCAGTTTAGGTGAAATACTCTATCCATAAAATATGTTATTAATGCTGTTCGTGTTTCTTTCATATGCCAATTTTGTTTGTTCAATGATAATCGCTTAAGACATTAAAACCTTTGTATGTGTCTAATGTTTTGTATATAGTTTGTAGAGTTACAAGCTGTGTGAGCTTCTGTATCCATACAATATTTTATTAATGCTGTTCGTGTATGTTTTATATGCGTCTAAAATATTGTATATAGTCTGCAGAGTTCCAAGCTGGGTGAGCTTCTGTATCCATACAATATTTTATTAATGCTGTTCGTGTTTCGTTCATATGCGCATTTTGTTTGTTCAATGATAATCGCTTCAGATGTTAAACTTTTTGGATGTGTCTGATGTTTTGTATACAGTTTGCAGAGTCTAAGCTGGGCGAATTTCTGTATCCCTACAATATTTTATTAATGCTGTTCGTGTTTCGTTCATATGCCAATTTTGTTTGTTCAATGATAATCGCTTCAGACATTAAAACCTTTGTATGTGTCTGATGTTTTGTATATAGTTTGTAGAGTTCCAAGCTGGGTGAGCTTCTGTGTCCGTACAATAATGTATTAATGCTGTTCGTGTTTCGTTCATATATGCCAATTTTGTTTGTCTATTGCTAATCGCTTCAGACATTAAAATCTTTTTATGTGTATGATGTGTTGTATATAAATTGCAGAGTTCCAAGCTGGGTGAGTTTCTGTATCCATACAATATTTTATTAATGCTGTTCGTGTTTCTTTCATATGCCAATTTTGTTTGTTCAATGTTAATCGCTTAAGACATTAAAATCTTTTTATGTGTCTGATGTATTGTATGTAGTTTGCAGGGTTCCAATCTGGGTGAGTTTCTGTATCCATACAATATTTTATTAATGCTGTTCGTGTTTCTTTCATATGCCAATTTTGTTTGTTCAATGATAATCGCTTAAGATATTAAAACCTTTGTATGTGTCTGATGTTTTGTATATAGTTTGTAGAGTTCCAAGCTGTGTGAGCTTCTGTATCCATACAATATTTTATTAATGCTGTTCGTGTATGGTTCATATGCCAATTTTGTTTGTCCAATCATAATCGCTTCAGACATTAAATTCTTTTTATGTGTCTAATGATTTGTACATTATTTGCAGAGTTCCAATCTGGGTGAACATAATTGACTTGTACATAATTGCAGAGTTCCAAGCTGGGTGAGCATCTGTATCCATACAATATTTTATTATTGCTGTTCGTGTTTCGTTTATATATGCCAATTTTGTTTGTTTATTGATAATCGCTTCAGACATTAAAACCTTTGTATGTGTCTGATGTGTTGTATATAGTTTGCAGAGTTCCAAGCTGGGTGAGTTTCTGCATCCCTACAATATTTTATTAATGCTGTTCGTGTTTCTTTTATATGCCTATTTTGTTTGTTCAATGATAATCGCTTAAGTCATTAAAACCATTCTATGTGTCTGATGTTTTGTATATAGTTTGCAGAGTTCAAAGCTGGGTGAGCTTCTGTATCCATACAATATTTTATTAATGCTGTTCGTGCTTTGTTCATATGCCAATTTTGTTTGTTCAATGATAATCGCTTCAGATATTAAAACCTTTGTATGTGTCTAATGTGTTTTATATAGTTTGCAGAGTTCCAATCTGGGTGAGCTTCGGTATCCACACAATATTTTATTAATGCTGTTCGTGTTTCGTTCATATGTCAATTTTGTTTGTTCAATGATAATCGCTTCAGACATTAAAATCTTTGTATGTGTCTGATGTGTTGCATATAGTTTGCAGAGTTACAAGCTGGGTGAGCTTGTGTACCCATACAATATTATCTTAATCCTGTTCGTGTTTCCTTCATATGCCAATTTTGTTTGTTCAATGATATTCGCTTCAGACATTAAAACATTTGTATGTGTCTGAAGTGTTGTATATAGTTTGCAGAGTTCCGAGCTGGGTGAGCTTCTGTATCCATACAATATTTTATTAATGCTGTTCGTGTTTCGTTCATATGCCAATTTTGTTTGTTCAATGATCATCGCTTTTGACATTAAAACCTTTGTATGTGTCTGATGTTTTGTATATAGTTTGTAGAGTTCCAAGCTGGGTGAGCTTCTGTATCCATACAATATTTTATTAATGTTGTTCGTGCTTTGTTCAAATGCAAATTTTGTTTGTTTAATGATAATCGCTATAGACATTAAAACATTTGTATGTGTCTGATGTGTTGTACATAGTTTGCAGAGTTCCAAGCCGGGGGAGCTTCTGTGTCCATACAATATTTTATTAATGCTATTCCTGTTTCGTTCATATGCCATATTGTTTCTTGTTCAATGATAATCGCTTCAGACATTAAAACATTTGTATATGTCTGATGTGTTGTACATAGTTTTCAGATTTACAAGCAGGGTGAGCTTGTGTATCCATACAATATTTTCTTAATCCAGTTCGTGTTTCGTTCATATGCCAATTATCTTTGTTCAATGATATTCGCTTCAGACATTAAAATCTTTTTATGTGTCTGATGTTTTGTATATAGTTTGTAGAGTTCCAAGCTGAGCGAGTTTCTGTATCCCTACAATATTTTATTAATGCTGTTCGTGTTTTGTTCATATGCTAATTTTGTTTGTTCAATGATAATCGCTTCAGACATTAAAACCTTTGTATGTGTCTGATGTGTTGTATATATTTTGCAGAGTTCCAATCTGCGTGAGCTTCTCTATCCATACAATATTTTATTAACGCTGTTCGTGTTTCGGTCATATTTGCCAATTTTGTTTGTTTATTGATAATCGCTTCAGACTTTAAAACCCTTTTTATGTGTCTGATGTGTTGTATATAGTTTGCAGAGTTCCAATCTGCGTGAGCTTTCGTATCCATACAATATTTTATTAAAGCTGTTCGTGTTTCGTTCATATGCCATATTGTTTTTTGTTCAATGATAATCGCTTCAGACATTAAAACATTTGTATGTGTCTGATGTGTTGTATATAGTTTGCAAAGTTCCAATCTGGGTGAGCTTCTGTACCTATACAATGTTTTATTAATTTTATTAATGGTGTTTGTGTTTCGTTGATATGCCAATTTTGTATGTTCAATGATTATCGCTTCAGACATTAAAATCTTTTTATGTGTCTCATGTGTTGTATATAGTTTGCTGAGTTCCAATCTGGGTAAGCTTCTGTATCCATACAATATTTTATTAATGCTGTTCGTTTTTCCTTTATACATGCAAATTTTGTTTGTTTATTGATAATCGCTTCATACATTAGAACCTTTGTATGTGTCTAATGTGTTGTATATAGTTTGCAGAGTTACAAGCCGCGTGAGCTTCTGTACCCATAAAATATTTTATTATTGCTGTTCGTGTTTCGTTCATACGCCAATTTTGTTTGTTAAATGATAATCGCTTCAGACAATAAAATCTTTTTATGTGTATGATGTGTTGTAAATAAATTGCAGAGTTCCAAGCTAGGTGAGTTTCTGTATCCATACAATATTTTATTAGTGCTGTTCGTGTTTCGTTCATATGCCAATTTTGTTTGTCCAATCATAATCGCTTCAGACATTAAAATCGTTTTATGTGTTTAATGCTTTGTATATAATTTGCAGAGTTCCAATCTGGTTGATCTTCTGTATCCATACAATATTTTATTAAAGCTGTTCGTGTTTCGTTCATATGCCATATTGTTTTTTGTTCAATGATAATCGCTTCAGACATTAAAACTATTGTTTGTGTCTGATGTGTTGTATAATATTTTGCAGAGTTCCAAGCCGAATGAGCTTCTGTATCCATACAATATTTTATTATTGCTGTTCGTGTTTCGTTCATACGCCAATTTTGTTTGTTAAATGATAATCGCTTCAGACTTTAAAATCTTTGTATGTGTCTGATGTGCTGTATATAGTTTGTAGAGTTCCAAACTGGGTGAGATTCTGTATCCATACAATATTTTATTAATGCTGTTCGCGTTTCGTTCATATGCCAATTTTGTTTGTTCAATGATAATCGCTTCGGACATTAAAACTTTTGGATGTGTCTGATGTGGTATATAGTTTGCAGAGTTCCAAGCTGGGTGAGTTTCTGCATCTCTACAATATTTTATTAATGCTGTTCGTGTTTCTTTCATTAGGCAATCTTTTTGTTCAACGATAATCGCTTAAATATTAAAACCTTTGGATGTGTCTGATGATTTGTATATAGTTTGTAGAGTTCCGAGCTATGTGAGCTTCTGTATCCATACAATATTTTATTAATGTTGTTCGTGCTTTGTTCATATGCAAATTTTGTTTGTTCAATGATAATCGCTTCAGTCATTAAAACCTTTGTATGTTTCTAATGTGTTTTATGTAGTTTGCAGAGTTCCAAGCTGGGTGAGCTTCTGTATCCATACAATATTTTATTAATGCTGTTCGTGTTTCGTTCATATGCCAATTTTGTTTGTTCAATGATAATCGCTTCACACTTTAAAACCTTTGCATGTGTCTGATGTGTTGTATATAGTTTGCAGAGTTCCAATCTGGGTGAGCTTCTGTATCCATAAAATATTTTATTAATGCTGTTCGTGTTTCGTTCATATGCCAATTTTGTTTGTTCAATGATAATCGCTTCAGACATTAAAACCTTTGTATGTGTCTGATGTGCTGTATATAGTTTGCAGAGTTACAAGCTGGGTGAGCTTGTGTATCCATACAATATTTTCTTAATCCTGTTCGTGTTAAGTTCATATGCCAATTTTGTTTGTTCAATGATATTCGCTTCAGACATTAAAATCTTTTAATGTGTCTGTTGGGTTGTATATAGTTTGCATTGTTACAAGCTGGGTGAGCTTGAGTATCCACACAATATTTTATTAATGCTGTTCGTGTTTTGTTCATGTGCCATTGAAAATTAGTGATTTTAGTCCCGAAGCATGTACGGAAATGTTATTTCGATGGTAGAGAGAAGGGTACACCCGGTGTGACTTCCGGAATCGAGCTATTATGATGCCTGTTTTTACCTCTAGACCATACCTATCCTTTCATCTTATTACATTGTGCATCGAATGTTGAAATTTTACCTGGCAAAGGAATGCAGTGAATTTGGTATGAATGTAAGTACTCATGATTGCATCTATGTATTACCTTTTCGTTACATTTAAAGGAAAAGTGATGCTTTATACTAAATTTTTTTGGAGTGGCAATATGCGAACGGCAGATATCGTGCCCCCCCCCCCCCCCCCACACACACACACAATTGTTGGACCTGCCGGAAGCCGTGAGCTCAGAGCTTTAGCTATTCTGCTCATTGGCTGATCATTGAACCGGTTGAACATTTTTATTTTAACCCTTTTAACTATAATTTGTATGTTAAGCCCCGAGGCTGTTCTTTTATGCATAGGATTAAATTAAAAAAATCAGTACTGTGATTCTTTTTGCCTGCCATTGGTGTACACATAAGTTGTAACGTTAGTAACCTTTATGTCAAAACAACTTGTTTGTGCGACCTAACGAAAGTTAGGAATAATTTCCGGTGAATTCATTTTGCCGTTAACAAAGGAGTAGGTGCGCAACTGTTCTGGTGAAGAGCAATGCGTTTAAAGTATTTTTTTTTATTTTTGCTTGGGAGCGCTGTTCTGCTAATCGAAAGAGGTAGCTGAAATTGTACTGCCGTGAGCTGCAGACAGTCTAACTACCGTATTGCAATTCCAGCAGGGTGGTACCACAGCTGCCTGGGCGGTGCAGTGGTCTAAGCGCTATTTAAAAAAATTAGTTCGCGCAGTGTACAGGTTCGAATCCCGTCAGGGATGGATTTTGTATATGTCTTATTGCAGTGGATCTCTCCTTTTCCTGGAACAGTGACCTAACATCAGGGACGAACGACTGTATATCCCATTGAGTTGTTCATGGTGGTTGTTAAATCTTCAACCAAAAAAGTGGTACGATATTACCTCCGGCATTACCATTTCATTCATTTGGACAAAAGGGTGTATGAATAACATGTAACAAAGGAAGTATAAACAGGATGGTGCAGCAAACGTAAATGAAGTATATTCCGGCAGCAGTGTCACCTCGTGGAGTAACAATACTTTAAGAAAAACCCTCCCCGAACACGAAATTAACTTGTCTGAAAATAAATGTAGCACTTATCTCCCATTGCAAAACGTACTGCATTTTATAATGATTGAGGATACCAGTTATTTCTAGTGCTCCACTTCCATATTTGTAACAGGTAAAGGCACACCGAAAAAAAGACAGGAATAAAATAATGTACTGCAGCTAATAAATTACAAAAGTTATGGAAACATACATAGCGACACGACCTTAAACCTACCCAAATTCTGTAGGGCCATCATGAGTCGTCAAACGGGACCCTAAAGGGACATGAGAGTTTTTGGTAATCGGAAAAATGGTTTCTTTGAATTTTATGCCTCGATTGCATAAAATACTGTGTCTATACTTATAACACGTCAAAGATTCGGTCAACTGTTTCAGAATTTTGCTGCTGTCCAACGTGCGTACGTGATATGAATTCCCATTTTACTTCCAGGGGATATGAGACCACGTAAAAGGCCTGAAAAAAAATATGTCCCTAAGGTTGATTTATTCATTAATTTCGGCGTATAGTAGGAAAATGGAAAATATGTCTCTAACGTTTATTTATTCATTAGTTTCGGCGTACAGTAGGTAAAGATTGCGGTTGAGCTTTCTTGAAGTGAAGGCTACTTTTTTAATAAAATATAATTTATTAATTTCTATTCCACTCTCAGTTTCTTTTATTGCATTTGATTTTTAAGTGTGCTCGATTTACTGTCTCCTTCCGTAGCATTGGGTAGTAGAAGGGCAACAAAAAAGTATTTCTTTTTTAAGGCAGTTCTGAAAACGCTCATTTTGCAGTAAAATAAGTTGTATCTGAATACAACTTTTTTGCAGAAATCAAAGTAGGTAATTTTTTGTTGTTGTTATTGTTTGGTCGTTTAACGACCACCATGAGCAACTCGATGGGTAATAAACATTTTCCCGTCCCTAATTTAGGGTCACTGACGCCAGGGAAAGAAGAGAGCCTGTGCTGTGACACAAACACTACAACCATGCCTCACCGGCTTTTGAACCTGGACACATTTCATACGAAAAGTCTGAAGAAAGAGTTTAGGGCGCAGGGTGGCTTATCATTTACAAAATGCAAATAAATCTAAGGAAAAACGAAAGCCAACTGAAAATAAGATGAATGTTCTTATTTACTTTTTTCTCAAATTCATGGAAATTTCCATGGACGAAGCATGTTTGTACTGTTAAAGTCTCTTGAATTCGGTAATAATTCACTTCCTTATTTCCCAATTAAAGATACTTAAACAGAAAATTTAATGAATATCTCATATAAACCACCCATCCCACAGGTGTTTGCTTTTCTGAGAGCATTGGAACAACTAATCTCATTTTTACGTAATACCCACTTCCAAATATTGACGGCATGCGGAAGAATAAAAAATATCCTTTACTGTAATGGGAATACGGTAAAAGTATATAATTCAAGTGAAAAGGTCCATTAAACCAAATGCTAAACTTAAAGCAAAATTATAGGATAATTACATTTAGCATTGTACATCTCGCTGTATTCCTACATGAACCCTGAATGCACATGGTTCATGGTTCATGCCAATTGCACCCAGCGGTAGTAAGCAGCCAACTTCAAAGGAATTTTTATACACGTAATTTACCCAAAATGCTTAAAAATTCGAATTAACCTCTTAACTGCAACACATATAAAAAATGTATTACTTGTTAAGGAGAATTGCCTTTATTAAACGCTTATTCGCAGCCTTTCTTTTCTTCAAAGCGTACGTGTAATTATCCTGTAACCACGAATATTAACTAACAATATAAAACCATTCTAAAATTTAAACAGACGCTACCGCAGTCGAAGACAGCAAGACCAAGCCTCCAAACTCTTTCGCACTATATCTACAGCCATTTGCAGAAGGTTTTCGTACTCGTCTAACTGCAGCCCACAGCAAAGAAAAATGTGGAATAGAGACCATGTGAAATGCACACCCAGAGCTCAGCAATCGCCATATTCTGGTGTCATTTAAACGTTGGAAAAAATTGCTTTATACGTTATTTGATTTTGATTTTATGTTTATTTTCGAATTTTATTAATTCTTTCTATTGAGTAAACAGGACGTGTGGATTATTAAAATTGTGAGAAATGCTCCTATTTTTTATATTAATATGGTTTTCATATAATATATGAGTTTTAAAAATGAAAGACATATTCTTAAATTGAATTATCTGTAAAAACATTTCTATGAAGTTAGCTGCCCGTTACCGCTAGAAGCTACTGGTTTGGTACTTTGAACCACCTGCATTAAATGTCGATATAGGAATACAGGGAGATGTACATTGCTAAATGTTAAGTATCTGTACCTTGGGTGTTAGTCTTGAGCTGCTTCTTTTTAGTACATTGTGGGTACAGCACTGTTCACCAAATATGTAAAATATATTTCATTTTCGTTTTAAACCCTAACCGGTGAATATTGTCTTCACTGATATGCCTTCAACCTAGGAGATGGCGTTTGACATAGTCCAATTGTTTTAATCATTCTAACAAAACAAGTTTTAATTAGATGTATAGAATTAAGTTTACGGATTAATTACTGAGAAATACAAATACACATGGATTAAACTACACTGAAGACAAATTGAATTACAGATACCTGTCTAGTAACGTGTAGCACCACCTTTTGCCCTGATACCGGCGGCGATTCGTCTCGGCATGGACTCGACAAGACACCGGAAGTGTTGGGAAGCCATACGGATCCACGACCCCTGAACAAACTTTCACAGTTCACAAAGATTTGATTGAGAGGGGTCAGAGCCTCGAACATATCTCTCGATGGCATCCCAGATGTGCTCGATGGGATTGAGGTCGGGAGACCTAGCTGGCCAAGGAAGCCAGGTTACGTCGCTGGCGTGTTCATTCAACTATTCGGATACAATTCGCGAGCGATGGCACGGTGCATTGTCTTGTTGCAGGATGAGGTCCCCAGTGGAAAGTTGAAGACGCACAAGCGGGAGCAAATGTTCGTCCAGAATATCCCGGTAACGTTGACCTGTGAGGGACGATGTCACTCGTACCAGGGGACCCATTTCAGTCCAGGTAAACAGTCCCCAGACGAGAATACCACCCCCACCAGCTTGAAGAGTACCCTGGTGGCAAGAAGGATCCATCGCTTTATGTGGTTTTCGCCGTACTGTTATTCTGCCATCCGCATGTACCAACGTGAATCTCGGCTCATCAGTCCAGGCAACATTTTTCCACATGTCTAGGGTCCAGTGGCGATGTTCCCGCGCCCATGCTAATATTTGCACCCTGTGATGTGCGGTCAGCAGCGGTACCCTCGTGGGACGATGGCTTATGTACCCCATAGCGAGGAAATGGTTCTGGATCGTGTGGCTGCTTACACGTTTTTGTGCACCAGCGTTAAATTGCCGAGCGATTTCTTGCCTTGTGGCCCGTCTATCCGCTTTTTCAATGCGAGCTAACTGACGATGACCCCGCTCATCCACACGCTGTTGTGCACTGTAGTTGGCCCTTGCATGGATGGTTTTAACGGATTCGATGTACTCACGGTGCACCCGTAACCCAGTGGCTCGTGAAAATCCCAATGCCTGCACGACTTCCGAGATGGAGTGACCCATTCGTCGGGCCCCGAAAAGTTGCCCCCGATCAAATGCGCTTAGATCCTTTGTCTTACCCATACTGCGTCCGACTCGTAATGATTCCCGTCGCATCACTCCTTATATTATCGGATCGCTGCATACGTCATGTCGTTTTCGTTTACAGGGCGGCCCACAGCGCCACATTTGCATAACGCCAGCTGTCTCTAATTCAATTGCTCTTCAGTGTACGTATTCTCTTTAAAGTCTAGATGTATTTTGAATTGTGAAATCATTAAAATAATCATCATGTGTTTTCAAAATAAGTATTACAGATTTTGAGTGCTGCCAAAGCTCTCTGTTTCACACGCGCGACATTATTCACAATTGTGATGGAATTTATCAAAGTGCAACAAACTAATATAAGCTAAGTAACGTCATGCCTTACATGAATAAAATTTCGCAATGAGGAATAAATAGTAATTTGAAATTCCCAAAAGTAGTGTATTTATACACAGTAGAGTCACATTATTTTGACCACTTCCTACTTTTGACGTCAAAAGCGCGTAGCAAATGGAAGCGAGCCCGTGTCATGAGTTGGCTTGGAGGGTACATAAGGTTTTTTGTAGCCATTCTGAAATGTATCACTCATTGATGTCATGAATAAAAGAAGCGATTTATCAGAGTTGCAAAAAGGGACGACTTCCAGCTTTCGGGACAAAGTGGGCAGCACTTTAGGAACAGCGCAGTTTGTTAACTCTTCGCGTGCTAGCTGTGGTTAAAGAGTATCGTGATTGGAGAAATGACACCATTGCGAATAAGCGACTTGAAAACCACGAGGCACCACGTGCCATTGATGTGCGAGGTGGATGTCGGATTTGAAGGTGCATGAGGGCCGATCGACACCATACAGTGGAGCAACTAACTGCTCGAATGAACCAGGGAGCTACCAGAAGTGTGTCTAAAATGACAGTTCAGCGAACCGTGTTGATTATGGGGCTCCGATGAAGACAGATGGTCACCGCAGTTATGCAAACGAAGGTGCATCGGCAGAAAAGGCTTACATTTGTACGGCGGTATCGGAATTATACTTCCGTGGATTGGCAAAGAATTGCCTTCTCCGATGAGTCACATTTTCTGCTTCATTGAACGGAAGGACGTTGGCGTACAAGTAGAGAAACATGGGAGAACAAACACTCTTCATCCATTGCTGGAAGAACTCAAGCTGGTGGGGGCAGCGTTATGGTCGGGTTAATGTTTTTGTGGCATTCTGCGGGTCCACTCATACTTGTGGAAGGCCCTATGGACAGAATTCGTCATGAATCCATCCTTGCAGACAACGTACAACTAATCATTCTGATTATCTACCCTGGGGCGAATGGGGTCTTCCAGCATGACCATGTGACGTGCTACACAGGAAGAAATGTCAGACAGTGTTTGGAAGAGCACCATGAAAACTTCAAAATACTTCCTTGGTAACCTTATTCCTTAAATTTAAACCCAATTAAGCATCTTTGGGACCACCTCGATCATGTTGTTCGCTCAGTGGAATTTCCTCCACGCACTCTCAAGCAGTTGTCAGAAGCACTGCAATCCGCATGGCTCCACATATCTGTGAACACCTTCCAGCACCTTATTGAGTCACTCCTAGTTAGACTAGCTGCTGTCCGCTCTGCACACCTCGGTTACTCTGCATATTAGCTAGAAGTCACAATAATGCGAATCGACCGTGTATATTTAGTGATCCAAAACAAAAATGTCGTGTGTTAAATTATGCCCGAGAGGGTGCTATTGCCAGAGTTGAAAGAGAAGGTAAAAAGTATAGAAATTGGGAAAGGTATTCATTTTCACTTTTTGCGAAATAATGTTTCTTGAATTCTGTTTTGGGGTACCACCAATATTCTACATACTGTCCTTGAAATGGTCGGTGAGAATAAATGGTGGCGAGATTCCAAACCCTAAGGAACTCTTGAATCATAATCATTCTTGGTATAAAGAATTTCAAAGATAGGCCAGATATATTCAGTACCTTATTCTACCTATCAGATTGATATCGAATGCAGGGTTTATTACATATGATACTTTAAGTTTCATTTCGTGAGCTAATTTTGAATTAATATTTTGTTGTTGCCGTCTTTGTGCTTCCGTTCATATCATAGGGCAATTTCAACGGGAAATAATTCGAATATAATCAAAAACGCTTCATTTATATTAAATATTTCGTTGCTACTAAAAATCGATAATTTATGTACCAGCATTTTCACTATTCCAAAAAACAAGGTAATTTGGTACACTTAGCCGTCACTAGCGTTGCAAACAGAAACAATTATGACTAATAAATTAAAGACAATGAATTTGACGCAAAGTGTAGATTCCAAAGTACAATACATGATATATTTCCTGATGCTAACACTGCCGATGTTTATTTTGAATAACAGGATTATGCTGAAATGCCATGAATGCACCTCTGACCAATTGAAGATTCAGGAATCTCAAACAAATTTGGCAGTATTTTTTTATTCGAATGTCGAAGTAAAGTCATATGATTCAATCTGTACGTTGTGGTATCTCTTTAGATAAAATAAAATTAGTTTACTATGTTAAAATTGCTTAATGAATTGAAGAACTTCTGCTCTTTTTTTAGAATAGCTGACATTTTTTCGGTGGTATTGGGAAGCAAAAAAATAGGACTGTTAGAATTATTACATATTTGGCAAATATCTTCAACATTCATAATGGTATTTTCAATATACTTTCAGGAGTAATACCACAAATTAGATTACATGGTAGGACAGAATCTGAAAGTGACTTTAAAACAAAATTTCATGGCATAAATTATTTGGCAAAAGAATGGATGCATTGTTTGGTGTGGGGAATGTTATCAATTGTACATTTTTATGCTTTTGTTTTAATTAGAGCTTTCATTAAAAATACCAATTTTCTAAATGAAAAAGCTAAGTAGTAACACTTTTTCGACTGCGCAGCAATCATCATTCGTGAGAAAAAGTTGGTACTGAGTCAACAACATAAATTTCAAAACAATAAAAAATCTGCAATTCCTGATTTTAAAATATATGTTCGTCGTGCACAGTGAATCAAAGTGAGGTCTTAGGGTGTTAAATGGGTATTTTCTGATATGGTTTTTTAAACAGGTATATATCAAGGCAATTATAAAGAAACAATAATGTAATCAAATCAAAACTATAATAAGGTTAACCCTTTAACGACCATGACCCGAAAATCTTGTATAACTATAAATACCATAACGCCCGAGACTGTATGCGTTGGTTCACTTCTTTTTTAGTTACAGCAATAGTGACTGATGATGACACCTGCTGAACCCTTGTAGGTCATGCAAATTTCAAGATCAAGTAAGGGCATTAAACTTGACTCTCCCTAGACAGGCGTTTCCTGCCGCTATGGTCGTTTGTATGTAAGGTCGTTTTGGGCATTATGTTCGTTAAATGGTTAAGTTTATTTCATAACCTCATACATGTTTAACATTAATTACGTTCGGTTTCATTTTACAAGTTGTAGGTTGCATCAAATTTTACTTACATCAGTGTGGCGGCAATTTCATGCAAGTGAAAGTAAGCAGTGAGGTATTGCGTTTCTTTGTTGAGGTGTATCAAAATATCACTGATGTGAGTTTACAAAGAAGTTCCCAGGAACGAATGCTAAGATGATATAATTTAGAAATCTGAGTATTGTTCAGATTTGTCAAAGACATGAGAGAGCATGGTCTGGATCTGATGGTAGACTGCGACAAATATATTTCTGAGAATTTTGAGGAGTTCTTGATTAGAGACCATTTTTTTGCAGTGGGAGACGCCACTCTGCCAGACTTCTCAACGAAAGAAAGTAAGAAATTATTGCACTGTCCCATGATGAAACCTCAAATTTGGTTTCAAGAGTGACTGATGACCTTTGGTTGCAGAAACTGAAAGGGTTTTCTCATATCGCTGATTGTGCCATCAATTTATTTCTTGTCTTTCTCAACAACATACCTACGAGAGGGACTGATTTTATCCATGGTGTACCTGCATAATAAGTATGGCACTAGTCTATATTTGGATCTGGACATCCGTTTCAAAGTTTCAACTGGACATCCGGACACCAAAAAGTTCTGCCAAACCCTGCATGTATCTCGCAGTAAAAAAGAAAAAAACTTTCAGAATTCACAATCATTCAACTCTAAAATTCGGATTAAATAACTTGATTTGAAACTTTTGTGTTCGAATTGATTTTTTCTTGCCCTTAATTTTGAACGAATTCCTGAAGATAATGTATAAAACAATTTTAGAGACGTTTTGCAATTAATAATGTTTTTCTACTTTTCTAACTGGTCATAGATTCTAAACAAGAGCTAATGTTAAGAAAGTAAAAGAAGGATTTTTTAAATAGATTTGTTCCATTTGAAATATTCTTTTAGGGATATTTGTTCAGTAGGTTATAAACTGTCTCAAAGATTGTCCAGGTAGCCAAAATTATTTTAAACCTGCCATATTAGGGGATTTTATCGTGGTGGTACATCGGACTTTTAGTCAAGACCAAGAGGTAGGATCTAAGCAAGTTTGAGAACCTATGGTTTAGTATGAACTGAAATCTGTTAAGCCTTTAAATCTTCCAAGACAACTCAGCAGCGGGTAACCACTTAAGAAGAGATATAGTAAACGCATCAGTTACTCATCGCGTAAAGGCCATCTATTTGTCATTTGATGCAGTTTTTCTTAATTCTAAATGAACAATAACTGAAATTTCTTACACGAAGTAAAATCAGTAAGCAATGCAACGCATCTATCAATGTAGATGAGCTATGAATTTTTAGGAGGAAATTAAAATGCTATTTCCAATCAATAGCCCTATTGACATTTCTGGAGTTATTGCAGATTGCTTTAAGATTTCCAATACAAATTAACAAACTTACTTTCTGAAGAAGTGTCATTAAGTATTTAACTAAATACATGCAGTAAGATCAGCTGATGACTAAACCAGTGCTCAGTCGAAAAGCCGACGGTACAGCGATATGTGTAACTCTCTCGAAAATTAATAGTGAAGGCGTTGCACGAGCAATCCTGCCAGGACGCAGCGGATCTTTAGCACGGAAAAGATCGGTCCAAGGAATGACTCAGTCTGCTGTACCCACGTGACCAACACTTCCCAACCCTTTCCCATAACCCAAGCGTGCCGCTTGCTAATGGGACGAGGTTCTTTAATTTTAAATCTGGATGGGAGACTGATTCGCATCCACGATGGAATTTAGGACAAAGTTCTTTATTATATTTAGGCTATAAGAAAATACATGCACATTTATTTAAACTGAAGGTCTCATGCAACGGGAAATCAATCCTTTATTTTCACGAGCCCTCTCACAGGGATGAAAAAATTAAATCTTTACAATGATGTTTACAAAGTCCGCAGCACTACCGCGTGTGATTCGGTCACGGGCAGGAATCATCGTTCTCTTCTTCATTGCAGTCTTCAGTCTTCCCTCCCCTGTTATCAGCAAAGATAAAATCATTTCGCATTTGATTATTCGTGTGTCATCCAGAAAAATAACAACGAAAGGTTCCCAAACTAAACGTCATAACACGAAAAATGATTTGAAACTAATGTTGATCATTTGAATTATTTCTTTGTAATGAATGATATGCTTCAGTTTCTACTACAAATCAGTAAGGAACTTTTCATCAATAACATTACTTTTCCATGAGTCTCGTGATTTTTATTCTACATGTTAATTTCACTAGGCTATGCTTACAAGTCCGTATGTGACATTATATCAGAATATTTCAAATGAAATTGTATGACATATATATGTTCGATGAACATAAACCAGAATAAGTGCAAATAGAATTTAAACAGAAAAAAGTATTTTAAAATGATCCGAAGGTGGTAATTATTTTGAATTTCTCGGGCATTATTTAGCTTTTTGGATAATTTGAAATTTTCGGAGCGTCGAATCGCTTACGTTATGGTAAATTTATGCTATTATCGGGCAGTTGTAAAGGAATTTTCAGTGTATCACATTGCATAGATTATATAGAGGTATCCTTTGATATTCCTGAAAAATCTGAAAATATTTAAGTAAAAATGTATTGAACTCAGGACCATATCTTTTGAAGATATGCTAGCAAGGCTACATTAATTTAATTATAGGAACGTACACGTATGCCACAGAAAAGTGACATTTAAATATATTTTTAAAAATTATTCAAAACATGATGTGTTACCCAGTTAATATTGTGCTACCTTCTTCAAGGAACACACGCGAATGAGGTACACCTCTTTTTAAGGGACAATTCTCCTGTTCCCAGTCTCGTGGTATGACGATTCTAATGCATTTACCTCTGAATAAGGGACGCTATTTTAGGGACACTTATAGAAACAAAAGTTATTTAAAAATAAATTTTTCCATTCAAAAATCCGCAAATGCCTACTCATAATAACCTTTAATAACGAGCACTGCCTGAAGTTCAAATCCTTTAGCAGCAAGCGCAGCTAGGTGATTAAATTTGGGATAAGGGAACAACGGACAGGAGCCATTGTTCATGGTTTTGTAATCACAAATATTCTTTTTAAAATTCTTGTGGCAACAGCGAATAGCTCGTCAAGTCTATCAATGTATTGAATATAATACAGTGAGTAATTACGGCTGTTAAATCTAATCCTCTGAGTTGCGTACAGTCTTTTAAAAAGATAGGCTTCAATATTTCAGTTTCCAGTGTAAGTGAACAGAGTGAGTGCACTGAAGAAATATAGAATTGCATGAACTTGTCAAACACCGTGGCAGTAATGTTACGATAGCGGAATATATTGCGATCAATGAACAACTGTGTACCGACGATTGTAACGACACATGAGAGCTTTTATTACTGTAGTCGATAATGAAGGCATAACAGAATGTATTTCGAGGATCCGGAAAGTGATGGGGAAGAAGTGGTGGAAAGCTGTTATATGAAAAGCTTTAACAAAGTCTTAAACTACGCATTACAATTGCATAAATTATAAATGGCGATCACAGTGAAGGACCAAATTTTATTAGTGAACTTAATATACATGTGCAGGAACGTTCCTGTAAATTGAAAGGTTCAAAACAAACTCTTTTGCAGGGTTAATTCAAATAAATACTACTACACAATCTTCCCACAGTTTCATATACAGGCACTGTACGTTTATACATGTGCAGTATTTCTGTTTCATACATATACTCTTTATATTTTTATCGTAGTTAAGATTTACTGTTTTTTACATGAGAGAATCTACATTTCGTATTAAATTAAAAAGGTTGTTACCTATTTGTTTACAACATATATCTTTAAATGTATTTCGTTATGAACCTCCCAATAGGGGTCACATGTATATAAGGAACAAAAAATGAGTTCCCATTTCTGTTCCTTATTGAGGTGTACTCCTGTACATTGCAGTTGGACATCAGTTTATCGAAGTTGATGTTTCCAAAAAAATATATATATGTAACAACTTCCACATACACTGACGGAAAAAAATCCCAACACCACGAAAAAATAGTTGTAAAGGAATGAAATGGCGGCAATACATTTGTATAGGTAACATATTTAATCCATTAAGGTTTCAAGATCACAGCTTAATGTAAGCGCGAGAAGAGCCATTTTAAATGTGAAATGCTGGTACATTAATAACCGGTGTAATCGCCAGAATGTTGAATGCAAGCACGCAAACGTTCATGCATTGTGTCGTACAGGTGCTGGATGTCAGTTTGTGGGATGGAGTTCCATGCCTGTTGCACTCGGTCGGTCAATACAGGGACGGTTAATCCTGGTTAGGGTGACGCTAGAGTTGTCGTCCAATGATGTCCCATACGTGCTCGATTGGTGAAAGATCTGGTGATCTAGCAGGCCACAACAACATGTCGACACTCTGTAGAGCATGTTGGGTTACAACAGCGATATGCGGGCGAGCGTTATCCAGTTGGAAAACACCCCTGGAATACTGTTCATGAATGGCAGCACAACAGGTTGAATCACCAGACCGACGTACAACTGTGCCATCAGGGTGTGTAAGATAACCACGAGAGTGCTCCTGCTGTCATAGGAAATTGCTCCCCAGACCATAACTCCAGGTGTAGGTCCAGTGTGTCTCGGCCGCAAACAGGTTGGTTGCAGGCGCTCACATGGCCTCCTTCTAACAAACACACGGCCATCACTGGCAACCAGGCAGAACCGGCTTTTATCAGAAAACACAACAGATCTACACTCCGTCCTCCAATGAGCTCTAGCTTGACACCATGACGTCGGAAACGGCAGTGGTTTGGAGTAAGTGGAATGCACGCTACAAGGCGTCTGGCTCTGAGCTGTCCTTCAAGTAACCGATTTTTAACATGTTCGTTGTGTCACTGTGGTGGCAACTGCAGCTCGAATTGCTGCCGCAGACGCAGTACGATGCGCCATGGCCATACGCCATACACGGCGGTCCTCCCTTTCAGTAGTGCCACGTGGCCGGCCGGAAGCCGATCTTCTTGAGACAGTACCTTCCCTTGACCACCGCTGCCAACAATCATGCACAGTGGCTACATTCCTGCCAAGTCGTTCTGTAATATTGCGGAAAGAAAATCCACCTTCTCGTAGCCCTATTACATGACCTCGTTCAAACTCCGTGAGCTGTTGATAATGTCTTCTTCGTCTTCTTAAAGGCATTCTTGACTAAAATCAACACCCTACGGTAAATCTCCACGATAACTAACGCTCACGAACGTTACAACACGTATTTACAGCAAACCTGCTTTGCATGTTCCGAGGGGCGCTACTAGCGCCACACGTATGCGCCGAGAGCGAAATTTGCATAGACGTCAACTTACAGATGTACTCTCACAGCCTACCAACTGTCGTTTATCTAACACAACACCTTCTTGGTGTTGGGATTTTTTCCGTCAGTGTATATAAACCATTTTTTCATACATATGTATTGTGTAGTATATTGCATTTAGAAGCACATTCCGTAATCAATGAACTCTTTCTTTTAAATAACTTAAGTGAATATGAATCATATTATATAAAAATTATATTCATTTAGATAATTAAAAACGATTAACAAGAAGAATGCGTTGAACGTACCTTTAAAAACATGTATTGACGTAGTATTCAAATGCATTTTCTTTTGTGTAAAAGACTTTCTAATGTTTTGCTGCACAACAAATTTCCATGATGATTCGTTATAGAAGATTTCACAGGTATTAAATCCTTAAAACGCATCGTCAGGAATTTTTTATGAGAATTTAAAAGCACGGCGTATTATATCAAACACGGCCTTTACAGAAAGCTTAGGGGGTTCTTCTGCGACATTCTCTTCAGCCTCTTTGATGTCAGTCTGGTCTGTCTGAAAAGAACTTACTATGTCGTCGTCCCTCGGGTATTATGAAACAATAACGTCTTCGTCGATGTCAAGGAACTCATCAAGGGATTTTTATTTCTGGAAAACCTTTGGTCTCAAGTCCTTGCGACATTGCTCGACTTGAGGCAATTCCATGAAGTCAGCTCTTGCAATGCAGTTTGTTAATGTCGATTCTAAAACATCGGATTCAAATCCTCAGATCAGTCATCGTATCTGTACATTACTCATTATCTAAGGCCAGATAAGTCATTTCAGACTGCGTTTCTGATAATGAATTTTCAGATTTTTTACAACTCGCTGATCCATTGGCTGCAATTTTGATGTCGTGCTTGGGAAGAAGAAAATCAAATTCGCATTTGATAGTTTTGATGCTACATTAGGATGGGCCCGGCAATTGTCTACAAATAGAACATTTTTTTCATGTCAAAAATTATTTTTATTGAAATTTGAAATTCACTCCTTAAAAATATCAATTGCAATACGTGCCTTTCTATTACAGCTGTAGTCAACTTCTAAAGACTTGGAAGCACCTAGGTTGTTTATTTTTCCCTATCACCAATAATCTCAATTTTTCTTTCCCGTTCATGTTAGCGCCCACCAAAACTCTTATCCTCACTTTCCTGTTTTTACCTCCAAGACAACAGTCGTCTTTAAAAATAACAGTTTTTTTTTCGCAATCATTGAAAGAAAAGTCCTGTTTCGCCGGAATTAAAAATGTTTTCAGGAGTGCACTCTTCTAAAATCTTCTTCGAAACAGTGTTTTTCTATTGGTCGCAGTCAGTGACACACACGTTTCCACTTTCCCCAGAAAGAACCTATTCTTATAAGTCATATTGCTTCTTAAATTCATCCAACCGAAACTAGTTTGGAAATACCCTTGCCCCAAATGATTGGCAAAATTTACTGCATTTTCTTTTATAAGAGAACCTGAGATTGGACAGTTTTTGTCACAAAAAATGTTAATCAACTTTATAACAGTGTCGTGCACTTTTCCAAACGTTTCCGGTCAGATCCGACACCTTCAAAAATTTTCCTAACAATCTCCATTTTTTATAATTGTCGACACTGTACTTGGGGAACACAAAAAGTAACCGCAAAACCCTTTTTTGAGGATCCCACTAGTAGTATAGGCTTGATCACATCTGGGCTAAACAGACACGTCCCCATAGCAGACAGATATTCCTGTTTCTTGGATTCTAATTATCGCTAACAAAAATATAATAGTGAAAAAGCAGATCTCTAAAGTCAAGTTGATTAAGTTGCTGATTTGATCTGTAAACAAGGAAAAATAAAAAACACATTTCTGATGAAAATGGATCGTTCCAGATTCGAATCAGTTATATTTGTTTTCTTACGAGGTATAACAAAATCCTCCACCACAGCAAGTTGCTGCAACTAACTTGCTTTGGAGGCGATAGCATTTGTTGTAAGATTATGCAATTTAAGTCTTTTTAGAGTTCTATTTTTCATTATTATAATTGTGAGCGTCAAGCGTCTTGTGATACCATATATTAGACAATGTGTGAAGACCAACTCCATATTTTAAAACATAACGAAACAGATATTTAAACATGTATAAAACACAGTGGAACCTGAATATGAAAGTATCATTTCAGCTGAAAATTCAGTTTATGGCATTCTGAGTCTGAGAGTAATGAACTTCTAAGAAAAGACTCAAGTGATATATCAAAGCAGAAAATAAAGAGAAATGTTGTCCGACACTTTGAAACATGTGAGAGACATTTGACCTTCTGATCTTAAGAAAGCTACTCTTAGAATGTTTTGTTTAAGCAGAATTTCAAGGCGTTGAACTCAAGGTTATTGACTGCTTTGAGAGCGTCAGATGTTATAGTCTTTTCACATATGGTGACACAAATGGAAAGGTTAACAGATTTGTTTAAAATAAAGTATTTTGGTTGAGTATATCGTTCGATTCTGAGATGTTATTTCATTTGCTTGATAAATAGTTTGAGTGTTTTTATTGCTTCCAGGAATATGATCTTGAATGAATTCTTTACTCTCATAACATATATGTTGCACTCCATTTATAGTCATCTTGATGCGAGCAATGCTCAGTAAAATTTTTGTAGCACTTCTTTTATTCACCCTTTAACCTTTTAGTGTCGCTGAACTCTAAGTGATATCGACACTAATGCTTGGGTGGAGAATTCAAAGTTAACTTTGTTTTAAAGAGATATTTTATAATTATTTAAATCTGTAAATACTCATGCGATTTAGGACAATGTGAGCCTCTCAAGATAGGGTCAATATTCTGTCGAGTGTTTGTCATACTTCTTTTATTCACCTTTTAACCTTTCAATGTAACTGAAACTTATATAATATCATCACCGATGTTTAAGGGGGTTAAATTTGTTTTAAAGAGAGATATTATAATTATTCACAGCTGCAAATTCTCATCCTGTTTAGAACAAACTGATCCTTTCAAGATATAAGATATCTAGGCACATGATCACCGTTCTATGACCTTATTAGGCGAAGTACGTTTGCTTTGAGACCCTCTGATGATTAACGAATATGAAAAAATTAATTCCATTGCTAAACCTTTACACTTGTGCACTTCAAAAGACTTAAAATGAATAGAGTTCAACTCAGTAAAAAATGCAGTATGAGCTCCATATAAACCCTCGCTGGAGAACTAAACACGCTGATTCTTCTGAGTGCTTCTCTAGTCGCCTCTTGCTGTCGGCTACGAACCAAAGATGTCGTTTTCGGGTAAGTTTATCTTCTTTTAATTTTGCGTCAAGAACTGATGATTTTTCATCTAGGTATCTGCAGAAAGTTTAACATTTATAACGAATATTTAAAAGTAACATATTTCAGAGTTTTAAATAAAGGGAATCATAAAACATCGTGCACCATTAAGATTCTTTTTTAAAGCTAAATTCCAACTTCTAAATTATGAAGTGGTGAGTTGTCTAGTATATTGATTATTTTTATCATGTTAAATATACTCTGTTCTAATTGCTTTATCACAAATTTTAAACATTAGCAATTAGATTCTATAATTTCTTCATTTTATAGATTTTGAAAAGGAGCTGAAAAAAAAAGTCATTTCTGATGATGAAGAAGAAACTGAAATCCCACTGTGAAGAAACAAAAGCTTCCAGTTAAAAGGAAAAACAATGCCAAACAAAGTGCTTCCTCACCATATGATTTGGTTTTGGTTGATGACACTGTACCAAATAAGCGCATACCTCCATACTCCATTTATATCGGAAGGGGAATCGTCGCAGAAATTAAAGAATTTCGTAAAAACTATTACCTGTGCTTTGCAAAGATAGTGGACAGTGAGAAAAAGAATCATTTTAACTTGCCAATTGAACAGCTTGGAACTCTGAAAAAGGCCATAGATACAGTGTTTCTGTATGTAAAGGACTATCAGTAAATTTTTTTCTTCGATATACTTTCTTTGAAATAACTAACTAGTAACCTTTATGGTTCAGTGTCAATGTATATTTTGTTCTTAGAAACATTTATGTTTACATACGTGAAATGTTTTTGCAAATTCATAAAGTGACGTAGAACTCTTTCAGTATCATCATCATCATCATTGTCAACCATTATCAATCCACTGCTGGACGAAGGTCTCCCCAAGTTTCCTCCACAACAGTCTGTCTTGTGCCAGTCTCCTCCATGTCACTCCCGCATATTTACGAATTTCATCCACCCATCTCCCATGTGGTCTTTTTCTGGGTCTTTTCCTGTCCCTTGGAATCCCCGATAACATAAATGTTGGGATTTTGAAAGAGCAAAAACAAGAAAAGAACGCGCATATCGCAAAGTTTCCCAAAATGCAATTTCATAAACAGTCTTCAGCATTTAAAGGCAATGTGGAATCACATGTGGCCACAGCAAATGAAGATATTTCTGATCCCACTATTCTGTTAAACAGCATGAAAACTTAGATTTTTAATATACTGTGTAATAACAGTTTATCTTTGAGGCTTAGATTTATCGTATGTTTAACGATAACTTTCTTCAAGTTTAAAGACGATTCTCCGATCTTTCAAGATTTTTTCTTTTGTTCGTTTGCTGAACGTGTTACGTCAGTATATGGCATAAACGAAAAACTTGAGAAAGTTTTTCAAAAAATTGAAAATTCAATTGAGACATTTATTAGGGACGGAAGCGGGTGGATAATAAAACGTATTAAGTCTGTGCATGTTCATATCGGAAAATATAATTCCATTAATGGCGGTTGTTCTACGATGAGGTTACCGAAGTTTTTGCAAAATAAAAAATGCTTGTTAAACATAAAATGTGAAGACAATTTATGTTTCGTCTACAGCGTTTTAGCAGGGTTATTTCGCAAATTTTCGAATAAAAATTCTGTTAGTACTTATAGAAAATATCTGAAATATTTAAACACTAAAAACTTGAAATTTCCTATGGCATTAAATAAAATAAAATGTTTCGAGGAAAAAAATAATTTATCGATTAGTGTATATTCTTATGATAAAGATGTGTTTCCATTATATGTTAGCAAAAACGCAAAGTTCAGGCAAATTGATTTGTTTCTTTACAAAAGTCATTATTTTCTCATCACGAATTTTAATCGTTTAATGAACCAAAAAAACGGATTACATCATTACTGCCGTAATTGTTTAGTTGGATTTCAGAGGGCAAATACTTTAACTGAACACATGAAAGTATGTATGAATAATAAATTTCAGAAGGTTTCTTTACCACAAGTTGGTAATTCTGAACTTATTTTTAATGCATTTCATAAAATGCATGAACACGCATTTTGTGGTTTTGCAGATTTTGAATGTCTTACGAAAAAAGTGCATACAAGTATACCATCAATATCTAAAAGTTTCACTCAAGAAAGAGAAATTCACGTTCCTATCAGTTTTGCCTTAATCGTAGTGAACAAAAAAAACGAGATTGTGTATCACAAATATTACTGCGGTAGAGATACAGTGAAACAGTTTCTGGATGTTTTAAAAAACGTGTGTGCTGTTGTTTTGAAAAAATTGAAAGAAAATGTTCCCTTGATTAAAGAAACAATAAACCGCAGTTACACTAATAAGTGTCACATATGTGGAAACAGATTTAAGAAGGGTGATTTAAAAGTACGTGATCACAGTCACTTCAGTGGTGAATTTAGAGGATTTGCACATCAGTCATGTAATCTGAATTATAAAAATTCATACTTTTTTCCAATTGTTATGCATAATTTGGCTGGCTATGACAGTCATATCATTCTTAAGAATATTTCTGCGCAAGTAGCAAAAGAAATCAAGATCATTCCTGTCAATATGGAAAAATATTCGACTTTTACATTAGATAACATAAAATTTATTGACAGTTTTCGTTTTCTAAATACATCATTATCTAACTTAGTTGAAAATTTAAATAAAAATATGTATGACTTCCCCATTTTTAATTCATTTTTTAAAAACTGCAAAAACAGGTTTTTGCTAAGGCAAAAAGGAATTTTTCCGTATACATATTTCTGCTCAGAAAAGGTTTTAAAAGAAACAAGATTACCAAGCAAAAAGTTCTTTTATAATAATTTGACAGAGTCTCACATTTCAGACGACGATTATGATCATGCGCAACTTGTGTGGAAAGCATTTAAATGCATATCTTTCTCAGATTATTTGCGTTTGTATCAATACACTGATGCACTGTTGTTAGGAGATATTTTCATGAATTTCAGACGTTTATCACTAAATTATTATCGGTTAGATCCTGTACACTTCATAAGCGCTCCAGACCTCTCATGGAATGCAGGTTTAAGAAAAACGAAAGTTAAACTGGAATTGATTACTGACATTAGCATGTACTTATTTATTGAAGCGGGAATCAGAGGCGGTATAAGTCTTGTCGGTACAAGGTTTTCAAAAGCAAATAATCCCTATATCCCAGAAGATTTTGATGCTACGAAACCCACAACTTACATTTTGTCCTTGGATGCCATAAATTTATACGGATTTGTACAGTGTGCTCATTTACCATATGCAGGTTTTAAATGGTTATCTGAAGAACAAATATTAAATTTCGATGTTACTTCTATCCCTGATGATTCAGATACAGGTTACATTCTTGAAGTAAATTTAAAATACCCGCAGAACATTCACGATGAACATGATGATTATCCTTTAGCTCCTGAGCATTTAGTTGTAAGAAAAAGTTTTTTATCAGAGTACCAGAAAGCTACATTAAAGAATTTGGATTTAAAGTTTCAAGGAGTGAAAAAATTGATTCCAAATTTATTTGACAAGCAGAATTATATTGTCCATTATCGTAATTTAAAGTATTACATAAAGAAAGGATTAATTTTGGAAAGAATTAATAGAATTTTGTGTTTTAAACAGAAGCCATGGTTACGAGATTATGTCACATTTAACAATGAAAAGAGAAAACAAGCTAACAATGAATTTGATAAATCGCTTTTTAAGCTTATGAACAATGCGTTTTACGGGAAAACATGTGAAAATGTTAGGAAAAGGATCACAGTGAAAGCTGCAGTTACCCAGAAACAATGTCAAAAGTATATGTCTAGTCCTGCATTAGAGTATTTTGAAACCATTAACGATAATTTTGTACTATTCAAGTTAAAGAAGACTAATCTTTTTCTAAATAAGCCTCTTTACATTGGATTTTATGTCCTTGAACTCAGCAAACTGCACATGTATAAAACCTACTATGATTTTTTTAAAATGCAATATAAGAATCGTTGCAGTCTAATTTACACAGACGCTGATTCACTAACAATGTATATTGAAACTGAAGATGTCTACCAAGATTTGTGTACTGTTTTTAAAGAAATAGTTGACACAAGTCAGTATCCTACTTTTCATCCTGCATACAACAGAGGAAATGAAAATAAGTTGGGATATTTCAAGGATGAAACAAGTTCGAAGCCAATAAAAGAGTTCTGCGCACTAAAACCAAAGATGTATTCATATATATATCAAAATGATGCAAAAAAAACAGCCAAGGGAATTAAGCGTTATGTTATTAAGAATCTGAATCATGATGATTATAAAACTGTATTGTTTGGTACTCAGTTGCTTAGACATTCTCAGTATCAAATTAGCAGCAAAAAACATAACTTAAAAACTGTAATTCAAAATAAGATTTCACTAAGTCCTTACTATGATAAGAAATTCATTTTTGATGATGGAATTGAGGTGAAGTCTTTTGGACATTATTCTATCGCATAAGTTGTGTTTTATGATGTTCATTTGTAAACTGATTTCTGTGTTTCATAAATTCAACTTATAGACTCGTGTAATTTAAGTAAATCTCAAAATATGTTTTATCAAAGTGCAAAAGAAATTATCACTAAGTTTTAAAAAGCATCATACAGAAACCATTGCATATTTATTATCTGTATGCATCGCTGAAGAAAAAAAATCAAACGCATTCGTTCACCTGTGAATGAATACACATTTCATTTCAGATATATCAATGTGTAATAAAATTTGACGTCTGCCGTGTTTTGAGAATTAGTTTTTCAAGCAAAAATGAGATTTATGTAAAAGTAGAGCCTCACTGCCCCTTCTTCATAATTTTTTTCTGTTATAGATCTCGTGCATCAGTGCTCATCAAACTCATGTGTGACATTCAAATATTTCATAAATGAGAAAGAGGATCAGCAGAAGATTTATCAGTTTGATATATCAAATCCCATGCTTGACATTGTCAACCCACTAACTAAGAAACAATTCAAAAAAATTATTGAGGAAAAGAAGCAAGGTCATTGGTACAGAGGCATTATGAACAAAAAACATATTGACTTGTTTACAAAGAATAAAACTGAAATTTTTATTATTACAGAAAAAGATTATGAAAGCTTTAATGTTTTAATGAAAGTAAACAGTAAAGGAGTAGTGCACTTTTTCAGAGTTTCGGGAATAAAAATAAAAAAGATTTGGAACTTTTTCAAAAGTTTTCTTTACATATGTAAGTCAACAACGATGTGTATCAGTTCAGATCTAATGATATTAAATGCTATGCACTCTATCATCTGCGTATAGAGAAATCTTTAAAATATGCATTTACAGTAGGTTTGAGCTTTCACGGGTTTTATTAAAAGGAATTCATTTGAATTATATACTTTTTTGTATTTTTGGCATGTTTTATGAGGTGAATATTACGAATTGCATTTGCATGGTAATCAGAATTGTATAAGATATTATACACTTTAAACTGTGTTGTCTGTTGTAGCTTCAATGGATTGTATTGCTGATACCATTGCATTTCACACTATAAAATTGTGTTATCTGTTGTAGACTCCATAGTATGTATTGTAGCCACCATTGCATATATATATATACTATAAAATTATGCTGTCTGTTGTAGATTCCATAGATTTTATTGTAACCGCTATTGTATATATATATATATACTATAAAATTGTGCTTTCTGTTGTAGCATTAAAAATAAAAGGGTGAAAACCCGCCAGATCATGTGTTTCGATTGCAATTATACTTCAAAAGGTTGCAATGTGCTACATATGGTCTGTCGGCAAAAGTAAAGCAGCACAGCCTAGATGAGCAAATGAATGCGACATTTTATTACACAGCAGTTTGGTGAATGATGATGGAAGTGAAAATAACTGTGAGTATTATTTTTATTAACTTTCTAAAAGAGTAAGTAATTGATAAATACAGAAAGTATACAAACACACAAAATATGAAAAAGAAGAAAACGTTTTTATTTGAAATTTGTGATCCTTAAGAGTTACATTTTCATTGTTACAATATAACATCAAAATATTTAGATAACAATTGACTATCCGTTAATAGATTAAAATAGCTGAACAGATTTAAGTAGAGTGACATCACTCGTCTGTCTATTAGGATTAATCAGCGTGTCCATTATCAAAAGTCTCTACCGAAAGATAATCTTTAAGCGTCTAACATTTCAAGAGTTCAACGTTTCTTGACCTCTGTCAGATGATACATCAAGATATGCTAGCTTTATAGAAGGTATCTTGTGTTCTTTTCGATGTGAGCCAGATGTTCGCTCTTTTTCGTCGTCATTTTTTATGGGCTGCTTCACTGCAGTTTGCGACGAATGCGAAACACATACACACATACATACACACAAATGCAAATATTAGCATTCTGAAAACGATCGTTCTAAAGGATGAGTATTTCTGGTGATTGGTGAATGAATTTCTCTAATAATTTCTCTGTTAGTAAGAACTTAAAGACTCCATCAGCGGTAAAAATTTTACAACACATTTCTAAATAGTCCATTCTTTTGGATGTAGGAGCATTATATCATTTTAGTTCTTCAAAGTGCACTGTCAGATAATGAATGTTGTAAACGGCAATTCTGAATTTTTAATGCATGAAGCTCCTTACGGATCTCCTTGTTCGACAAGATTTTGAAATAGGCGATTTTCGAGTCAAATGCTGGGTGATCCACTTCATCTGAAGGAAATTTTACAGCAGCATCAACTGTTTGAAGCATCGTTTCGTAGAGTTTATTGCCACAACTTTTAACAGTGTAGGGACTGCTGGCGGATGTTCTGTGAACATGCACAAATCCAAATTTCTCCATGGTTTATTATAGAATAAACTCTGCAAATGTAATCTCTAAAGAGGTTTGAAATGAAGATTTGTTCTAACGTTCCTTTACATCCACATGGGTTTTTATACTTGATGTGAGGATCAACACTGCAATTGATGAAGTACCCAATGAAAACAGATCAACTTAAGAAGTAACCAATGAATTTTGATGTTTAAAATCAGATCAATACGCAATCAGTTAGGTCTATTTGCTTTTTCTTCACATAAGCACTATAGTATGTCTTTTTAACATTTTCTAAACCTTATCCAAATTAGTCAATAACTACCGTATTGGATGTAATATAAGCAATTAGGTGTTTACTAATTAATAACATTCAAGCTTGTTTTGATTCATATAGTTTTAGAGAACAGTGGATTTAAGTTGTTTTCCTAAATTCCATACAAGTCTGATATTTCTTTAAATTTAACTTGCAGGTATGTAGTTTTAGATGACGACTGACGAATCTTTTCACCACTTGCTCATTATGGCCTTGGTCTATGAGGCCCAGTTCTTTAAGACTTTTTCCTCTAACCATTTTATAAAGAAAATATAAGCAAAACAACCCACAACTTGCTGAATAAGGCGCCTGATATGTTATTTTGTTCCATTTAACGCTATCAGAATTTTCATCGATAAATTTTAATATAGATGTATTATTAGGTTCGATGCCATAAGAGCAAAAATAATAGCATGTAGAATTTTGAAAGAATAAAGCAATCCAATGTGAACCTTTCTTTTTCATTGGATCTAAATTTACAATAAATTAAGACCAGCGATCTCTGTGCTGAGGCAAACCATCAGACGGATATACTCCATGAAATGTGGTGCTCATAGCAGGATCACTGCATGCTAATCGCCAAAGACTACGCGTATCCATTAAAAATCGGTAAACACGCTTCGTGACTTGTCAATTTCAATCGTATTTTGGAATTCTGCATAAACTACGACGTTAACTGTTTCGGGCAATGGTTCAGAAAACTTCAAATCTATGGAAAGATTACCATTTGCAGTAATACTAGAATGTAGTTCTCCGGAACTGAAGTCTGGAGTTAAATCAAACGCATAAAGACTCAGACCATTTTTATATTCCTTGTAGCTAATATTGATATTTTGACCGTAGTGAAATCTTGTTAAATCTGTAAATAAACTCAAATAATTCCGCGTATAAAGATCCTGTTGAAAATTTGGCGTATAAGCTTTCGATGGAATCATCTGATTATCCTTTAATAAGCAAATATAATTTAAGTTGTAATTTTTAAAATTAAATGGATTTTTAGCTATCGCTCCGTTAAATGCAGTGTTACTAACAAGCCCAATTATTAATCGTGTTGGTAACTGACCGATGAAGGCGTTCGCAATTGTGGATGAATGCAATCCAGCTGAAAGGGTAAATATTTTCACGTCAATTTTCCTTATGGGAATTTTCATCACTCCTCTCTCCAATGCTTTTTCATGCGCAATTATAACAGAAGGGGTAACATCGACTTTACGTATAAATAAAGATGCATTTTGTATAACTATTTTATAATTATCTGCATTAGACATTAATGCAAATGCATCCTTAGATCTTTCAAGTTTTATCTTTACATTCATACCGTTTGGTAATAACTTAGATTGACACGCAAGGTCAATATGTAAAGCTCCGCTTAAATCGATTAATTTACTTTTTTTACACATTTGATATCGCGAGGTCAGTCCAGCATTAAAATTATTCTCCGGATTAATCTCGTCAAAATGAGATGGTGTGTCAGCATAAAAGCCTGAACACGATAACATGGTCTCTTGAGCATCTTTTGGAAACATCAACAAACTTTCAATAATGCTTCTATAGGCATAATTATTTTCTGATTGTACAAGCTTGTCATTTAAAAACACTGAACATTGATTAAACATTGTGTTTAAAACGTAATTAATTACTGTAACTTTTTCAGCTTCTGGCACATTATCACCATTCTTCTTTAAAATTTTTATTTGCATGTGCAATATGGAATGCGCTAAATCTAAATATTGTTCTCCGCTTCCAGTTATGTAAAATTCTACTGGACTTTTATCTGTTAATGTTGCAATAGGCTGAAACTCAACGAAGGTTGAATTTTCAATTGCAACTTGAGTAGGTCTTGTAGAAAAGAGTTCCAGTTCGCTTTTTAGACAGGGGCAAGACCTCGAATCCATGATAGCTTTTTTACTTGTAATTAAATATATCTCGATAATGACCCAATTTACGTGAACTTTTCTTCATACGTTTAGCCGCAGAACTGTTACCAGTTTTAGGTTTGCGTTTTCTTTTTATAGGTTTCCCTCTACCACTTTGCTCGAGCTTTTGTAATACATCAGTTTTTATTTTCCCAGCTGTTTCTTTAAATCTTGTTTTAGCCGCTTCACTTAAAGACTTTCCGGATGTTAAATCAGATATAACGTTTCTTCCTGTACTAAGTAATTGTTTACCCACATATTTTCCTGCTTTTGACAAAATTGGCGTGATATGTCGTAGTATATCACCAAACAATCCATATCCACGTTGATGTAATGGTCCACTAAAGTACAAATTTCCCCCAATCTGGTCGGTATAGTGATCGGTACAATTCCACTTTTGCGACTTCATAGTTTTCTCTTAAGAAGTTATAATCTTGATAATGGAGACAAGATGTTCAAAGGCATAGATATATCATTCACCAAAGCAAACAAATGTGAAATGACGATGCCATCAAAAACTCTGTTTTTATAGTCTTCTTCTAAAGCATAACACCAGAAAAGTTTTACCACCTGTGAAAATTATATTTCCACCTCCGCTTGTTCTTAAATCGATTTCTATCGTATCTACATAAGTTTTCCTTATAGGAAAATACAAAGGTGATGTATACAGTTTTACTATCTGGTCTTTCGTCTCGCTCATTACAGGAATTATTCTTAAAAGCGGGGCAACGGTATCGCCTACACGATGTGAATCAACTACATCACTATACACAAAAATTTCGGTGATTCCTGCATCCAGTTCTATAACGTAATCACTTATGTATGTGCCTGCATCAAAAACAGAAATTTTGAAACCCAACAGATCTTTGAATCCATCGCAAAATATAATTGTTTTGTGTTCCGGTATTAACATTTGAACTTTCTTGTTTGTTAAAAGTTTAAATTATGCATAACTGACGACATCAAATAAATCTTTTGGATTCGTATATAATCCTACAGGAATGTGAATTTTTTCTGTGATTTTTACGAGTTTTTTTACTTCTACAGTTTTCTTTTCAACAACAGTAAAGAACTCAGCCTCGTTGAAAACAGTTACATGATGATATTCAAAAGTAGCAGTTTTCTTCAGTATGTGGTTTACTAAAGGCAAGTTGAGCATATGTAACAAAGACGGAGCATTTGCTGCTGCCACATGCATTTCATAATTCTGTGGTATAGTCACAGTTACTTTATTTTCAGAGACATTTAATGAAAATGTTATGAGATTCTTTTTAAGTACAAGTAAAATATTTTGATTTATACTCTCAAATATGTTTTCACTTTGGCTATGTTTAATTGACAAAAGAGGTATAACATATTCTTTATCTTGAACTAAAGTTTTATCGATGATTTTGAAAAATTGATTTGACAAATTAGCTTTAGTTTCTCGATAGTGAAATTCATGCTTATTTTCAGTTAAAACTATGCTTTCAATTGGTAAATGCAAAACATACAATAATTTTTCAGCCGTTTCATTTGATATGTGAACTTCATAATTTTTCGCGATATCAAGTGTTACCCTCATGTCTTCGTGTAACACAAACGAGACAGCATCAGTCTTAACTATTGTTCGTATATTCTCGTTAATAGTATCGAAAAAATTTTTCCCTTTGTCGTTATTGTCTGAAATTAAGGGGATATTATATTCGGCGCCACGTACTTCAACTGTTTCCATAACATCTTCATCATGAACAAGCTCGTACTCATTATTACTTTCAGTGATGTTAAACCAGCTTCTAGGAAGTATGATTTCTGTTAAACCTACTTCCCATGCACCAGACAATGTAAGTGGCTGTGACAGCTTCGTTAGGAAATGTCCTTGGGTATTATTAGGAAAATACTTCATACTTGCAGTGCTAGCTAACGTTACATAAAATTCTTCACCCATGATGCGCTTATCCAGCTATTAAATTTTTCAGGAAATCCGCTCCAACAAACGTATAATTCCTTTTTCTTACCACGCCCTTTAACTTTAAGAATTTTATCAATACGCCACAAATCCTTCTCGGTTTTTTTTATTTTTTGTAATTCTTCTGCGTAAAATTTTCCTTTAATGATTTCCCCTTGCATGTCACGTATTATATAGTTTGGTGGATCCGAAGGAACAAGTTCATGAACAAGAAAAATTTCTTCAGTCCATCCTGGTAAGTAACCTTTCTTAAAAACATGTTTTACTTTTGATATACGAACCTGATCGTTAACAGAGAAAACAAATCTTTTTTTTCGTTGTTCCTTTCCATACAATTTTTCAAAAATTTGAGAGTGATGTTGTTTCTTTACCTCTGCAGGTGGCATTCCTATACTACGATGTATACTATTGTTGTAGCTATGAACAAGACTCTCCAATATATTAAAATATTTGTATGAAGACCTGTGCGTAAATATCCGAAACATTTTTTCTTTCAAAGTTCTGTTGAATCGCTCAATTACACTTGCCTTAGTATTACTATGAGTTGCATAATGTTTAATGTTAGACTTTTTAAAAAACAGTATCACTTTTTTATTAAAAAACTCACTTCCCTTGTCAGTTTGCAATTTTTGTGGCTTTCTTTTCTTGAATACCTTTCTAAAGCCAGATAAAACTGAATCAGGTTTCTTATTTTTCAAAGGAACGACAAAAGCATATTTTGAAAATACATCGATAATTGTTAGAAGATATTTCACACCTTTGTTCTGCTTCGATAAAGCTTTTAGATCTACTAAATCAGCTTGCCATAATTCATCTTGAGCCAATGCTATGGTTTTTCTACGTGAATACTGAATTTTAACAGGTTTATGCAAGTTATATGTGTCTTGGGACATTAGCCATTCTTTCACTTTGTTATACGGAAGCTTGCTCGTTTGTGCCAATTTATTAATGCCCCCAAAACTTGCAGGATGTTTAAAATCATAGTAAAGGGATTTCAATAACTTAGCCATTTTGCATCTGCTGAATGACTTCTTGATTTTCATGGTAATGTACTTCGTGTCATGCGTCTGCTTTGTGAAGGTCTGTTTGCTTCCAATGCTAATGAAGTTTCCGTAGAACTTCTACGTCCATTTGGAGAAACCGGGTCATAAAACACAGATAAACTATTTAATCTCGAAGTTGGAGAAGCTTCTAAGTTATCCCTCAAACGCTTGTTACCAATCCATTGCAGAGGAAGATTAACTGATTTTATTACTTCAATAAAGGGTTGAAATCCAACTGGTACAGTATCATGTTTACGGTTTCTCATAAGGTATGAAAATAAGTCTACGATATTACTTCCAGCAACCGAATCACCGTTAATAACAAGTTCGCCTTTATTGTTCCATTTGAAATTTTTCTTTTGTACCATGGACAAAATATGTGGAATATACTTCTGATGTAAGCGAGGTACTGTTACTATGATCGATTCTGCTATGGGGTCTTTACTTAAGTCATCATCATTCTTTAAAGGTTTAGCATCTTAATACATCAGTTTCTGTTCTTCGGATGGAGGTACGATGCTTACAGGCATAGGTGGTCTTGGAGAATGAACAGTTTTTTGATATCTAGTGATGAGCTGACTCAGCAGTTTAACTTTCACATCATCAGGAATTGAACTTTGATCTAAGAGCGATCCGATATCGTCTTCTAAACGTACTGACGGTTTTTGAAACTGATAAGCTGCGAGCAGCTCAGGAGGAACTAAAGCCATTTTCTGAGCCATAGTTTATATACGTTTTCCTATTGCTTTTCCTACTAAACCTCCAAGAACTGATAGCACAGTGGGTATTATTAATGGTAGAAATCCACCAGTTTGACTGGATAAAATTTTTCTTTTCTTGGCTAGAGGAATCTTTTTTATTTGCCAGCTGTCGAATACCATGTTTATACTTTTTTATTTTATGCAAATTGATAGGCAAGTTTCCTTCTAAGACGTTGCTACAGATTTCACAAATAGAATGAATCTGATCCTTTGAAGCAGTTTTTAATATAGCTTTCCTCTGCAGAGGCGATGATTTGCTTAACAATGCTAGTAAGTGATAATTTTTTTTTATATTTTTCATTATTTTGGTAGATAAACCCAGTGAACACCGTTTTCATCAGGAAAACAAGACTCTCTCAGTCTTAAATTGACATCAGTTTCAGGTCGAAAATCGAGAAGTAAATAACCAAACTTTTGAGTCGTTGCTTTTTTATAGGCATCCATCAAGTACGCTGACTGATGAACAAAAGCTTGACGAGCTAAACATTGTAACTGGCTTATATCTCTGTTATTTTTGAAAAACAAAAGATAATGTGTGTTTAGACTTATATCCCGCATTACTTTATTTCGTGGAAACAAGTTTTGCATTATTAATATCACACTTACATTAGCATGATGCGAACCCACGGTAAACAGAAACGCCAGCTTCTCTGTTAGCGAACTCATTAAGTCATCGATGACAACGAAGTCTACATCATCAAACGTATCAGGCATTCCGCGTACGAATTCTATGTCTTTCTCTTCTAAGAACCATGGTTGGTATACTGAATAACACCACTTGATTTTTTTAAGCTGGCAATCGTAGATGTTTTGATGAATTATTTTTCTAACGGTGGTTGTCTTCCCTGATTGCGAGGGACCAACAACAATGCAAGTACTAGGATGCTTAAACTTCATGTTTGACAAATGCGCTTAAACTCATTTTCAAGTAACTGTACACCAACTACATAAGCTTTTAAATTTCGATTCTCATCGCGAAAAAAATAACGGATATCATAGACATTCTTTCCATCTTTCTCACACTGATGAAAATAATAACTGCGTCCAAGATGTATAGATTTAAAGCATGAGGAATTTTTTAAATCAACTTCTAGTTCTGCCACCGTTTCAGTATTAAAAACTAAATTAACTAATAATACTATATCCAAAGTAACTGCAAAAGCAGTGAAAAATATAAAGAATAATTTGTCATGATCCATTTAAAAAATCGGTTAGATTTTTATATCAGCCTAGTGAAAACCGTTTCAAGATTTTACAGTTACATTACAAGAATGAAACTTTAGGTGCTCGTTGATACTTATATACTCCATGTGCATCTGTTGACATAATCGTGGAAATGGTGACGTGTCTGTTTAGCCCAGATGTGATCAAGCCTATACTACTCCCACTGCCCACGTTCTTCAAGACCTCCACCTTTTCCAGAACACACAACACTGAGAGATTTTCTTTTTGCCATCGTGAACACATACCGTCAATTAGAGAGACTAAATCAAACTAAACCTGCTTTTCAGAGGAAGAAGTTTGCTTGACGAGAGGGTTGAGTATCGTGTGAGGACAATACCCATCTACGTGACCCGTCAGCGTAAACATGACCTTGACCACCGTTTCCCTTCTTCGTCTCACGACGTTTCTGTTCTATTTTTCTCACTTGTTTTTCTAACAACATCGTCATTACGCACGGGGGGGGGGAGCTTCTCAATACGTTATGAAAACAATCGATTTATTAAAAAAATGTCTATATATTGAAACAGGTTTTCTGTATAATGTTCACGGAGATTCACAAAACTTTAAAATACAGGGAATTTTGATATACAGAAGTTCCATATATGAAGGTCCTACTGTATTATGGAAACAATTTTTTTAAATTTATAGTGTGCAGTATAATATACTTAAAATTAGGTATTAAATCATCAAAAATGTTTTTCTAATTATTTCGTATGGTTTGATGTCCGTCCATTGTGGCTAAAAATAGCTCTCGTATTACCAGAAATCAATGTGAAAAATTAATCTATGAGTTGTTGAACACAACTTTTGATATATAGTTTAGCGCCGTGCTTGAAAATAATTCACATGCAATAATTCTAATGTTTCTTCACATAAAACTACCAGCCGGGCATTAGATTCATAAAAAACCCTGTTTTCACGAAAGGGTTATTTTGTTTCGTTTCAGTAACGCGAAATTTCGAGTTACTTTGCCTGTTTACTCTTTGTTCAGAGAAAAGGAAAACTGAATTTTCGGTTGGTAATAATTGTTTTCCTTATTTTCGGGTGTTCTGCCATTTTACCAACAGAGACTTGAACCGTTTGACAGGGTAGGGGTTACCTTGGAGTTGGCAAAATGAACTGAACTAAGAGTATTCCCTGTCCAAGAATTGCGCTGAAAGCTCCAAAAACGCGTGCATTGCGATCATATTATTTGCTTTGTCCTTTCGCTTTTTTATTCAAAGTGGTGATTAAGGTGATTATTTGGTTTAATCCTTCCTAATGATTACATTCTCAAAGGGCTGTAGCGATGAGAACGAACCTAAAACGGGAGAGAGATGAGGCTTCAATGATTTGCTTCTACCGATTTTCATTATGTTAGTGTCAGCCAGATTTACATATCCTTTGTTCATGGAGCAGGGAATACTGTTTATAAACGAGCATTTATCATCAGTGACAGGTTATATTGTTGGTACTTGGGAGATGTCAGGAAGAAATCATTTATTTCGCTGTAGCTTTCGTAAAACTCCACAGCTGTGTGAATATCTATGTTACCGAAGAGTAGAATATCTGAGGGACGTATGGTTCAGGCACATAGGCCGATTAATAGATTAAACAAAATACCGAAAGCGCTGCTATTTTGCTACAAAGATTTTAAGACACATACCTCTACCTTCAACCACTTATTGAGCAAGAAATGCAAGAGGTATAAACTATTTACACCTCAATTTTTGTTTTCCTTTAACCGTAAACCTCACTTAAAGAAAAACACAAAGCAAGTGTCATCTTAGTAAACCAGTTAGCGTTTTGTTAGATCTTGCGCAGTTTTTCTATTGTTCGTACTACACTGTGGAATATTGAAGTTCCGTCACCGTAAAAGATAACAGACGAATTAGAAGGAGGATTTCAACAAACATTAGTTACTATATACTGACTTAAAATAAATTACTGATCATTAGTAGTCCAGGAATGTATATCATTTTTCCAATACAATACACATGGTATTTACATTTATTAATTTATGAGTTAGATTTTATAATGTTGAATTTCCGAATAACATGAAAGTTTGCTTCGGAAAAATGTAAATATGTATGCGCTAATCAAGGAATTGATATAAAAATTGTCTTATATTTATTACGATTGGTAATGTAAGAAATCACATATTTGTTAATGTTACCGGACAAATTCTCATAGGTACTGAAACTTTCCCGTGAAAGCAGTCGGTTTATACGGATAAATAACGCAATTGAAGAAAATAGTGCTGTTTCGTAACAAAAATACTGTTTGTTTGCGCTTGACGGTGCCAGATGCCCGATTATATAACATGATGATTTTTGTTTACTCTATTATTGGAGTTTCTTCTACTGGTAAACAAGGTCTCTCCTATAAGGGGGTTAATATTTCTGAATTTGCAAAATATAAGTTATCAGGAAGGAAGGGGTGTATGTCCTTCGATATTTCAAAACAGGTTTTACATTATATCCCGATCGTTTCAATTGTTTGTGTAAGGAATATCACAAAACCTTACAGTTGCATTTTTTAATAACTGAAGATTTCAATTTGAAATTTATCATATTTCAATCTTTGCTTTTCGACACCAGTGACACTAATATAAGAAATCTGTAAAAATAAATACAACACTGATAAATTTTCCCTCACTTTGCAGAATGCTAAATTAAATTATTTGGAATGCCGCTGTGCCACTGTTGGATTTTATTTGTTTAGTTTTCTAAAGAAAAAACTGAAATTATTTAGAGGAATTCTGAATATTTTAACTTCCCGTTTGTCTTCTGAAAAATAAATTTTACGGTAATTGCTTTCTGTCGCATTATTGAATTATAATAAGGACAATTTTGTTCTTCTGAAAGCTGAAAATAATTCGCATCTTAATAACCTTTCATGTTGAATGCAGTAATATTTACCCAAAATTACATTTGCCATGAAGTCACCTTTTTATGTAATGCAGAATATTATTGATATAGTTGCAGTAATTTATTTTTATATACACTGACGGGAAAAAAATCACAACACCAAGAAGGGGTTGTGTTAGATAAACGACAGTTGGTAGGCGGTGAGAGTACATCTGTAAAATGACGTCTATGCAAATTTCGCGCTCGGCGCATACGTGTGGCGCTAGTAGCGCCCCTCGGAATATGCAAAGCAGGTTTGCTGTAAATACGCGCTGTAACGTTCGTGAGCGTTAGTTATCGTTGAGATTCGACGTAGTTGTCGTCCAAGTTGTAGTTAGTAAAGAATGCCTTTAAGAAGACGAAGAAGTCACTATCAACAGCTCACGGAGTTTGAACGAGGTCGTGTAATAAGGCTACGAGAAGGTGGATTTTCTTTCCGCAATATTGCAGAACGACTTGGCAGGAATGTAGCTACAGTGCATGAGTGTTGGAAGCGGGGGTCAAGTGAAGGTATTGCCTCAAGAAGACCGGGTTTGGGCCGGCCACGTGGCACTACTGAGAGGGAAGACCGCCGTGTACGGCGTATGGCCGTGGCGCATCGTACTGAGTCTGCGGAAGCAATTCCAGCTGCAGTTACCAGCACAGTAACACTATGAACTGTTACAAATCGGTTACTTAAAGGACAGCTCCGAGACAGACGCTCTGTAGCGTGCATTCCACTTACTCGAAACCACTGCCGTTTGCAACGTCAGTGGTGTCAAGCTAGAAGTCATTGGAGGACGGAGTGGAGATCTGTTGTGTTTTCTGGTGAAAGCCGGTTCTGCCTGGGTGCCAGTGTTGGCCGTGTGTTGGTTAGAAGGAGGCCAGGTGAGCGCCTGCAACCAACCTGTCTGCGGCTGAGACACACTGGACCTACACCTGGAGTTATGGTCTGGGGAGCAATTTCCTATGACAGCAGGAGCACTCTCGTGGTTATCCCACGCTCCCTGATGGCACAGTTGTACGTCGGTCTGGTGATTCAACCTGTTGTGCTGCCATTCATGAACAGCTTTCCAGGTGGTGTTTTCCAACAGGAAAACGCTCGCCCGCATACAAGAGTGTCGACATGTTGCCGTGGCCAACTAGATCATACAAGAGTGTCGACATGTTGCCGTGGCCAACTAGATCACCAGATCTTTCTCCAATCGAGCAAGTATGGGACATCATTGGACGACAACTCCAGCGTCACCCCCAACCAGCATTAACTATCCCTGTATTGACCGACCAAGTGCAACAGGCATGGAACTCCATCCCACAAACTGACATCCAGCACCTGTACGACACAATGCATGAACGTTTGCATGCTTGCATTCAACATTCTGGCGGTTACACCGGTTATTAATGTACCAGCATTTTACATTTAAAATGGCTCTTCTCGCGCTTACATTAAGCTGTGATCTTGAAACCTTAATCGATTAAATATGTTAAATATACAAATGTATTGCCGCCATTTCATTCCTCTACAACTTTTTTTCGCGGTGTGGGGATTTTATTTTTCGTCAGTGTATTTTTGTAAAAATTAATGTTTTTTTTAAGTGTCTCTTGTTTAGGCTTTCCAACCGTAAGTTGAAGAAGCGTATATGCTCCAGCTTTTTCCATCCGGCTGTCTGCCCTTCCGCCTGTCGGCACGATTACTCGCGTAAAAATGGTTCGATTTCGATGACATTTCAGTTTGTGGTAGGGGAGCACCTGGGGACGAAACCTTTCGAAAATGGACGAAATGGGGACAAAGGTCAGGGCATAGGAGCGGGATCCATTCCATTGCTCTGTTGCGTCACAGCTTGCGTAAATATGTTTCGATGTCGATGAAATTTTAGTATATTGATAGGAACCACCTGCGAATGAACCCTATTGGAACTGAAGTCAAAGGTCAGGACATACGAGCGGGATGCATTCCATTGCCTTTATGCGTCATAACGTACGTAGAAATGGTTCTATTTCGATGCAATTTTGGTATGTGGTAGGGGACCACCTGGGGACGAACCCTATGGAAATGGACGAAATGGGGTCAACGGTCAAGGCATAGGATCGGGATTCATTTAATCGCTCTTATCCCTTACTCTTAAAGGAGCAATTCTTGTATGTATGTAAATTTTATTTTGAAAACGACTCTACGGATTTTGATGAAAGTCGTTAATCTACCGCTTTCTTGTACTAGAAATCGATTTAGCTTTATCTCGACTTTAGGAAAAGTCTTTTAGTGCGTTAATGAACCACCCCGAATTACCATGATTTTAGTGTCATGGCGACCTATTAATATTACTCATGCTTAGAAATCTTATGACGTCACAATCTCGCGCTTGAAATGCTGGCGCGCTGTCACGCCATCTGTCTCATCACTTCACGCTTTGTGTGTGGATCCTATTAAAATTTTATGACGTCACACTCTTTTGAGTAGATGGTTGCGATTCCCATCTCCCGCATTAAGTCATGCGTTAGGTGCGTATGTCCGTCCGCGCGATAACTCGCGTAAAAATCGTTCGATTTCGATAAAATTTTAGTATGTGGAAGCGCAACACCTGGAAAGGAATTCTGTTGAAAGTGAACGAAATCGGGTCAAAGGTCAGGACATAGGAGCGGGATCCATTCCACGGCTCTTATGCGTCATAACTAACGTAAATATGTTCGATTTCGATTAAATTTCAGTATGTGCTAGGGAACGACCTAGGGACAAGCCCTATTGAAAATGGGTGAAATGGGGTCAAAGGTCAGGACATAGGATCGGAATCACTTCAATCGGCATTTTTCGTAATAACTTACGTAAACATTCTTCGATTTAGAAAAAAATGTTAATATGTCCTAGGGGCCTTCCTGGGGACGAATCCTGTTGAAAATGGGCGAAATGGGTTTAAAGGTTAGGACAGAGGAGCGGGATCTATTCCATAGCCCTTATGCATCACAACTTAGGTAAAAATACCTTCATTGTGACAAAACTTTATCATGTTATTTCGGAGGTATGCTGAACCGGTTCTGTTGAATATCATCGAAATGGGATCAAAGGTTAGGGCACAGGACTGAGATTTATTCCACAGCCATTATCCTCATAACTTGAGTAATGATTTCTGGTATGTTTGAAAGTGTATCATAATCAATGCATTGCATGATTTTATTAACTTGTTTTTATGAATGTCAACGCTCTTTGCCGAAGGTTGACGGTGACTCCAATTGATTAAAGATAAATAAAATGTTTAGGCAAATATGTTTTTCTATTTTCAATTATTATTTTTCGTTGCATCTTTCATTTCTCCATTGCAGCGTGGCAATTTTCAAAATTTATACTTATACCAATTTCGGTCTACTTGTGTAATGAGTGATATCAAATTGTCTATTGGAAATCTACTACCCTTAGTTGAATGCGGTGCATTGTAACACGACTGTACTTAGCATTTGATTTAAAAGGGTGGTGAAATGTTTAACTATATTGTTTACTGATATGAAGGGCAACTTGCAGCTACATCCTTTAAACACAAATTGTTTTATTTTATTTTGTTATCTGATGAATAACTTGAGTCTTTTTCTATAGAATAATTTGAGTCTTAAAAATGTAAAGAATATTTAGGAATAATTATTCCTGAAAACCTTTGGGAAGGCCATGTTATGCGTCTGCAATATTTTAGAATATCGACATTTTGTGCTCTGTCTGATTTCTTAAGATTCAAATTTTCAGATATTTGTTGGCATTTATTGAACAAACTTAATCCTTTGTTTATTTCGCTCTCGGCAGAGGATACTCGGGCCATGTACTAATTACGGCGCTGTGTCTAATGTACACATGATAATTATCTGTTTTCTCACCAAACGAATGTTTGCTGCTATGCCTGCAGATCCAAAAGATATCAGTAAAGGAAGTTTTATTCTTTCGTAACTATCCGATTTTCGGCATAGCCTGCCGGAAACTAATACTGTACCATTCTAGTTCGTTATATCATAACATATCTTCAATTCATAAAATCTAATTTTTGTTGGAATTTTCAAATTAATTAATTTTTAAAGTTCATTTATCCAGATCCCAAGTGCCTTCTAAGATTGAAACGATATTTGAAAAAAAAAACACACACACACTGAGGTTCCTTTCTAATTTTTAGCTGAAATAAAAGGCTTAAGAATCAATGTTAAGATATTTGCAGCACATATAATTTACTTTGACAACGGTACACTTAAAGCATATTGTCTGAATCGGACAGATACAGTATCTGGGCAAAACTGATTGGAAACTCTAAGTAAATCAAAAAACAGTATTGTATTTTAATCAGTAGCACGTAGGGCCTTCATTTGCGGAGATTACAGCATCCACCTGTCGAGGAAAACTGCCGACAAGTCCATGGAGTACGGACAGCGAAATATTCCTTCATCCCGCCTTAAGAACAACGATCAATTATGTCAGTAAGAAGGTCCTTACCTGGCGTACAAATTCATCCCATTAGTGTGCAATGGAATTGAGCGTCGGGCTCTGAATAGGCCAGTCCATCCGCGAGACCTGATTTCCCTGATAACACAGCATTATAGCTATGGAAACATGGTACTTGGCATTGTCGTCCTGAAAGAAACAATCATCGTGTCCGTAGAACAGCCACAATGTCGGAAGCAATGAGTTATCCAAGATAAATATCTCAGTAGAACCACAAAAGTTTGTTTCGGGTCTAGGTTGATAACTCACACCAAAAGTTCATAGTAACAGTTATATATACACTTACAAATTAAGTACTATTGCGTACCTCTAATCCTCAGTGAAATGATTCACATTGTTGGTGTGTCATTTTTCTTACTTGTGGATTCATTGACGATACTCAACACATGTCGCGATATTCCCATGATAATAGTGTACATAAAAGAAAATATTAAAACTAGGAAGTCTCATGTACCAAGGAATTATCATGGGAATATCGCGACATGTGTTGAGAATCGTCAATGAATCCACAAGTAAGAAAAATAACACACCAACAATGTCAATCATTTCACTGAGGATTAGAGGTACGTAATAGTACGTAATCTGTTAGCGTATATATAATTGTTACTATGAGTTATCCAAGGTACATCTATACAGTACAAAGTTTATGTTGCCGTTAATAACAACAGGTGGACCCACATTGTACCAGCAGAAACAGACCCATGCCATAACTCCACAGCCTACGTGCTTCACAGTCGGCTTGTACACTCCCGAAACATTCATTCTCCGGATAACAGCCAAACCCAGACACGTCCATCTGATCTGAATAAAGTGAAGTGGGATTTCCAACACTTGCCGTCATTGCTCCAATGTCCAATTTTTGTGTTGTTGACAAAATCTGAGGAGCGTGGCTTTTTGGACTTTGTGATGAGAGTTTGGGCAGCTGCCCGGCCATGATATTGGAGTGCATGAGCCTCTATTAGAAGTGTCTTAGAGGAGATCATAACCCCAGAGTCTATCTGGAACAAATGTGCTATGGCGTGCATTGGTAAGGACCAGGTTTTTCTGTATCTCCCTTTGTAGCACTCGCCGGTCCCCGGGTTGTAGTTTCGTGGGTGTTCCGTGGCGACGTGAACTCTTGCAATGTCTGTTTTTCTTACACTTGTTGATGACAAAGGCCACAGCCGATTTAGCGACCTGCCTCACTTCAACAATGCTTCTTAGACTCGTACCTCTAATTGGGAAGCCGATTATAACGCCCTTTTCAATCTCGGATAGCTCTCTCTTGCTCACCGTTTTACCAGCGATTGTTCTATGAGTAACCCCATTACGCTTTAATGGGGTGCTCAATCACTTTTATCCACATAGTGTAGTGTGTCCCACAAAAAAAATATGTCCTCGCGTCATTGGCTGTGGTTCAAGTCACGAATTACTTCAGAATATGGAACTTCAGTGTGCAGTTAAAACTACCTTTAACAGGAAATTTAAATTTCATACAAAAGGTAACTGGCAGCCACTTTTTTAAACTTTTTATAAAAAAACGTATTACTAAATTTTAATATTTTATGTTGTGTTTTTCTCAAATATATTATTGACGACAAGTATTTATAATGAAAGACAGAATGTGTATGTGTGTGTTATCACACGATTACAATTTGTAATGGATGCATACACCTTTGTGGTCTTTCTGTATTCGACATCTCAGTTGCTGAGACCCTCAATAAGGATTTTTGTAGTCAGATGCTGACTGATAAACCACTCATGGCGCTGAGAATTTTTGGCACCGTAGCGTAAATGCGAACGCACTCGACTAGTTATCGAGAGATCTGGGGTTCCATCCCAGCGGTGTCGGAATATAATTTTTCAGTTGCTATGCTTTGTTTATAATATAACGTGGACAGAGCGATGACATCGTCCATTTACATTATCTCCAGGTATTTGATATATATCCGCCTTCCTACATTTCCTTTCTTAAAATATTTACAAGAAGTTCGAGTCCGCAGACTGACCTCAAGGAAGATCACAATGAAAAACTGAGGAGGATAAAATATGTTGAGTCGCAACTGAAGTCTCAAACAGATCAGTCTTGAAATAATCCATGCATTCTGCTTAAAATGTTAAGGACTTGCATAAAACGGGACAGCACTAGTTCTTTCAGAAAGACTTATGACGAAAGTATTCTCAGAAACCAAGCTCACATGATGAATTTACTAAAAAAATTTCATTTACAAATCGACATTCTAAATAAAAATGAAATCCTGAATAAAAATGGACATCCCCAGCTAAAACTACCATAGAGATAGTTGCAGCTGGGTTGGGCTTAATGAGACCCTACGAAGAACTAATCCAACAGTAGAAACATTTTTTACTTCTTATTAGATTCGAGAATGTGAAAGTTATTCATATCTTATGGTTTTTTTTCATAATTTTGGAAATGTCCATATATATAGATTGTACAATTTGTTACGGGGCAAGAGTATAAATATCTCATGAACAGTAAAATATTTTCCTGGGGACATTCTTTTTTACAAATTTTATTTCCGAAATAAATCTTCACGAGTCAGATTAGCACTTTTGCGATGATATTTTATAATTACTGCACTCGTATATACATTTTTGTATCATAAATTCTTGTACAGGATTGTTGTTATTATAAAGCATTATTGCATAAGCTCTTATCTGATTCATCCAGCATTTACTGCCGAACAAATTTGGGAAGAGAAGAATGTCCTCATGAAAGTACTTCACTATTTTCAAGAGTTGGGGTAACAAAATAAGCTCAGCAAGGCTTTAAGGAATTACAAAGGTATCGTTCCAAAGCCTTCGAACATCACTAATCCGAAACTTTCAAATATGACTATGCGCCAAACACATAAATAAATATCTGAGGCCTTGTATTAAAAAGCTTTTGTAGAGTAAAACCCGTGGTGTTACATCAATTAATCCAAAATATTTTGACGCTCACGCAATGTAGAGCTGGTGTGTACCGACAACTTGAACAACTAAAAATAAATTTGCTTAGAAAATCGTGCTAACGAAAATCTCTAACCACACTTTTACCCATTTTAACACAGATGCATGCCTCCTTTCAACAAAGCGAAGAGCACCTATTTTTCTTACCTTATTTGTGAAGTAAAGCTGGTGTACTGACCGCATATCTCTACAGTCTTTCTTGTACTGCAGCGTCTCTTTAGGTAATTGGTTTTCTGTAGTTCCTGCAGATTAGTAGTAGACTCTAATTTGATTTAAAATGGTTAAATTTCTTTTCTCTCAGAATTCTGCTCCTTCCAAAAAAATAAATTTATTTTCTCAGAATTCTGATTCTTCTATAATGAAGCTTTCTGTGTTTTCCGATGAAAAAAATAGAAAGCTTCATTATGCAACTGCATAACACGAACTTTGGCAAAATACACTCAGTAGACAAAACATGAGAGGAGAGGTTATGAACAGCTGAAACGCACATTCCCCGAACAGAGCGGAACAGACCGAAATCGAACGAGGATGATGAATACGCAGATAGTAGGCTTCGCAACAGTGTATCAAAATCGAGGAACACGGGGTAACTTTGATCGTGCAGGAATTGTCGGCGCAAAAGAGGTGAATCATTCTATCGCAGAAGTGGTAAGAACCCTTGGGTTTACGAGGGCAACCACAGCAAGGGCGAACCTCAAATATACCATTGCAGGACGTACAGCGCCCAGAGAGGAGGAGGTTGCCGACCACAAGCCATTGATGACCGGTGTCTCAGTAAATTATCCAGGCAGGAATAGACCGACAGTTTCGCAACGGCGATGCAAATCACATCCAGGTTAAATTATGGTGGCTCATGCAACGTCAAGTAACAAACAGTAGGCGCATACTGCATAACCTGGGACACGGGAGCCGAAGCCTTGCTCTTGTACCAAACGCAAAACTGCCGTTATCGGAAATTACGTCTCGCCTTTTGCTAGGAACAGAAAAACTGGACTGCTAAGGGAGGTGCAGCGTTATGTGAGCAGACGAATATCGTTTTCAGATGTACTGAGCTAACGGAAGGATGCTGGTTTTTGCGTTGACAGCATGAAACCATGAATCCGTTGTGCCAGGTCGGCCCATGTTAAGGCATGGTGACTCTCGGAAGGTTTATGTAGCCTTTGTATTGGATAAATTAGGTCCCTTAGTATGTCTGAAAAGTTTCTTAAACGCTGCGCGTTACGAACATGTGCTGTCTGATCACTTTTATTTCATTCATGCATACTGTGGTCGATAGTGTGTTTCAGTAGGACAATAGACCTTCACACCGGGCGACAACCATCCAGCGGCCGCGAAGTTCCAAAGATTTAAAAATCGTGAAAGCTCTTTGCGATGTCATGTAGCGGGACATCAGATTCCATCGCCTGCGCAGGCGGCGTTGCAGGTAATGCTGGAGAAATCATTAATCTAATCAGGATGTTATTCGCTCTAGAGGAGAACCAACACCCTATATCTCTAGTATTTCGTTCATTGAGTATAATATACGGTGGAAGTTGCTGCATGTCCTTTTTTCTGTTCGGCCAAATTTACGTAGCTTTAAAATTCAAACTTCAGCTAAATGTACCCACTGCATGACGAATAAGAAAGATGGCAGAATTGGGCAATTATGATTCCATCTGCAGGTATTTGTCTTTCCGCGACTTGGCCAAAGACAGTAATGAACTACAAGCACAAGTAATATCTAGATGTAGAAAGTGCAGCATAAAATTAAAATACATTAACTATTATTTGAAGAACATACTACTACACTTTTTAAAGCTATTTTGTAATATCCTGTTCAAAGAAATCGGCAGAAAAACGTGTTAGAGATTTATGGCTGCACTGCAAAGATATTTTAGACACTGAGTGCCGTAATTTTAATGGGATATTCTTCTACTTCTTATGATAATATTCCGCTATATTTATCTATATAGAACAGGTGGCAAAAATATATGTTTTATTTGCCATTGTACGCTACATCTTTTAAGATTTATTTTGTACTAACTTGCACATGTAAAAACAAAAGAAAACCAAAAATATTGGAATTCCCATAATGATCACTTCTCTTTAACTCCTGTGTTTGCTTGTATCACTGTGCCATGTTTACTACAGCCTATTTATATCCACTGTAAATAGGCAAAGGAACTAGCTCCAGAATACATTTTGTTAAAAAATCATTTTAACGCTGTAACAACACGGGATTTTTATGCAAACATATGAATCCTTTAGGCCGAGGGAACGTAGAGCATTAACTCCAAAAAACCTAACTCTGACGCTCTATTTCGGTCTTGTCAAACTTTCTAATGACTACACATACGTAAAAATCGATCAAGCTTACGAGCATACATTAATGGTTTAAAGGCATTTTGCTATTAATGGGGATCTTTCAATTTAAATATAATGCTCTTAATGAAAGGAACTGCAATGCTCCTACTACTAAATTACGTTTTTGTTCTATACGCAACACCTTTCATTTTGTGTTGGGTTACGGCAGAACAACATGTAATACATTTATTTTTAACCAATCAATCAACAATACGTATTCCTTTGTTTTCACAATTACAGCGCACGTACTTACTTGTTGTTGCAAGATGACAAGGTGGCGCAATTGTCTTAACCCTGGACTCTAATGATTTGTCGGAAATGAGTTCGGGTTCGAATCCCAGTGAAACATGGATGTTAGGCTCTTCTCACGGCACTGGACCTCTTCATAATCTGGAATTATTGACCCTAATTTAGAAAGGGCCCAATACCTATAGCCTGTTGTGTTGTTCACGAGGTTGTTTAACCCCCACAAAAAAAAACACAAAAATAATGTAGAAATCTATACAAAGTTACAAGGAAATTACGTGATCAGGCCAATATCTCACGAACTATGGCAGTTAGCGATTTACTTCTTGTGCAGCTGTATGGGAAACCCACTATGGCGCCCACAATAACACCACGAAGGATCTCCTCGCAACCTTTTTTGGAGGGGTGGAGAGGGCTATTGTGCCCCTATTTGCAGATGGAGCAAAAATCAATTACAAACTTGTTCAAGGAGTCAAAAGTAGTACACAAATGTTTTTGTCCCATAACAAAAGATGGAAAGGGACTCTCCAAATGCAAAAAACGCGGGAAGCTACCTGAGTTGCAGTGTCCGAAGCATATTTGCATGAATTTCAAATGTGCTTTCTGCTCCTTCGTCAGAATACAAGAAATATATGCCCGGTAGGTATGACAACACTTCATCAACCAGTAACGGGAAGTCGACAGCTTTGCAATTTACGCAAGTCAATTGGATGTGCATAGAGTTTTCCTATTGGATGAGTGTTTCGCCACTTTATGCTATTTCTCCTTGTCTCAGTGTATTTTTTACTGTATTGGACATCAGAATCTGATATTGCATATGTTAAGAAACTGCGTTTTATTTCAGAACAAGAACTGTTGATAAGCGTTGTAGAAAAAATGTCCCTTTGTACTTTCATTTACTTAGAACTTACCGTTTAGATAAGTTCTAAGTAATAAGTCCTTGTCTAAATACTCTGTCGTTGCTTCCGGATACCGTGATTTTCTTGGAGACACATTGCCAGTCCCTTTCCATCTTTTGTTATGGGAGTAAAACATTTATGTACTTCTTTTAATTCGTTGAAGAAGTTTGTAACTGATTTGTTTGCCCTATTTCCAACGGGGACGCGATAGACCCTCAATCTCCCAAAAACGGTTGCAAAGGGATCCCTCGTGATGTTATTGTGTGCCCCATAGGGGATTTCCTATACAACTACACAAGAAGTAAATCGCTAACTGCCATAGTTCATGAGATATCAGCCTGGTTAAGTACTTTCCTTTTAACCCTGTATATGTGAAGAAGACTGGCTTACCAAACAGAATGGTATTTCAGCATCCACACGAGTGTCAATGTTGGCGCTGCTTAAGCACCAACATTTTCACGGGTTGCACATACAAACTTAATTTTATCACTGATGTTTACATAGTGTATAGTATTGTTTTTTTTATTGAACAACACTGCATATCACCTGATTACCATTAATATGAAGTTTAGGCGCCCCGGTGGCGCAATGGTTAAAGCAATGGCTTCTGATCATTCGTTCGGAAGGGGTCCGGGTTTGAATCCCGGTGAGGCATGGATGTTGTGTTCGTATTACGGCACTGGCTTTCTCCCACTTCCCTGGAACCATTGGCCCTAAAATAGGGACGTGCGGCTGCTAATAGCCCAATGAGTTGCTCACGTTGGTCGTTAAGCTCCAATAAAAAAATTCTGACGTTCATGTAGGTGAACGCCAGATTGATTTTTATTCAAATGTAGGTGAATTCCTGTTTTCAAGAGGTTGGCTGAAAATTTGTAGAAAAGACATGTCACGATCAAAAGAAAAAAACCCATCTACGAGCGTTGTGCGAAAAGTCGTGATAACCGACGTCTCACACACACATTACGCTTTATTTCGACATGAATTCTATTTCACTGGCCCTTAATGTAATCACTGGCTCAATGAACAATTTCAGCCCATGCCTGTGGGAGACGCTGGATTACGTCAGTAGATCAGTTTCTATTGACAGCTGCAACATTTTGGTCAATGGCAAGGAGCACCTCTGGAATACCACGAAACCGTTGTCCTCATATGAGTGCCTTCAAGTTGGAAAACAGGTCAAAGTCACAGGGACTCATGTTTGGAATATGTTTTCTCCAAGATTTCCCAACACCATCTTGTCAAAATGTCCTGCACTGTATGGACAACAAGACAACGAGCACTGTCGTAAGTGAAGATTGGTGGATTATCTTTAAATATTGCGACTAATTTTGTAGTGCGGAAGTCAGATGTTTCTCCAGAAAACTTGGATAGCAGTCGGCATTCACAGTTTGTTTTTCAGTTATGTCATGATGAAGTGTGAAATCACTAATCTTTCCATGACGAGGATAGAAGCCACGCCCCTCACTCCGGAGTAAGTTGCTTTCCCAACTAAGTTACACGGGCGGAATGTATCGATGCAGATTTCTCGTCTTGATACGTCACATCATCTCATTCTTAAATTTTTCTTTCTGTTTGAAACGAACAACAATTTTTCATAAATTCTAGGCGATGTGTGGAACAAACATCGCACATTTTTCGAAGAACGCAATGGACAATATATTCATTTATACGTTCGGGAGGCATTGTGAAAACACAATTTTTTTCCGTAACGGGGTTCGAACTCGCTTTCCCTCACTTCGGAATAAGTTACTCTCCCAACTGAACCATACGGACCAAAGGTATCGCTGCAGAATTGTCGTTTTGACACTTGATTTACCTCGTTAGTACCTCACAGAAGGATTACACCACACATGTCATACGCAAAAATCAGCATCACTTTCATTTCACAATATTCCTTCCGTACATTTATCTGGCGTGCAGATCCGTGATGTCCCTATTCATTTGATTTCCGTTTGAGTGATGGCTTGTCCAGCTATGCCCAAGTTTCGTCGATGTCAATGTTTTGACGAAGGAATTCATCACTCTTATTATTATATAGGTCTAGATGGAGTTTTGCAAAGGAGTACCGGTGCCACTTTTGATCTTCTGTGAGGTAATGAGAGGCCCATTTCATGCAATTATTTCGCGTGCCATGGACATCGTGCATAATGTGACGCAAGTGAAGTCATTGGTTCCAACTTCATTGAAAATTAGTGAGTGGTCCACTGTCTATCGCGATCAAGTAACGTTTGCACGAGGCTCACTTTCTCCTGTAAGATTTATGGGAGTCCCGATCGTTCATCATCAGATGGATGTTCTCGGCCGCCGAGAAAAGTATTCCCTCATCTTGCAGTTGTACGAAAGGGCAGCTCTGCATCACCACACGCATCATTCAGACCTAACTAGCATTCCTTTGTGTCGCGATAGCGAGCACCCCGAATTTTTATCCAGCTGCTTATTTCGACTTTGTAAAAATGCTTTTGAGAGCCTTCACAGAACGGCTATACATTATCTGCTGCGCGAGCTACAACGTTCGTTCCGCACAAACACTCAAATAGCATACAACATTTAAAATGCTTTCCTGTACTTGAATGTGTTATCACCAGCGATCCGCCGCAATTATTCGCGCTGAGCATTGCCGCGTTGCCACTACATTTCACTTAACACCTTATAGCCATTTTTAACATTTTGTATATTAATACAGTCCAACAGTATTCCCAAATCGTTATGGATCATATCTGTGGAATTATTCACGAAAAGTTTAATTTGCGGCCAGGGTGGTCATTAGTACACGACACGGGTTTTTTAACCATTTGACAGAAATGGGATGGGCCTTGAATCCGAATTATACCATGTATGGAGTTTTTGTTTCTTACGGTACTCGTTTTCTCTTTTGCCTTCAAATTAAGGACTGACGACTGAAATTCGCTCCAAATTAGGGTTGGACGGTTACTTATATCCAACTGAGTTGCTCATGCTCGTTATCAATCCTCGAAAGTAACAAAATATAATGAAAATAAAAACAGATATATGAATGTCACTTCTTCACTTGTAATTTGAGTATTAACACAGGAAAACCTGAAAAAATGGAATTTCAGTTTCGCAAGTAGCTTTCGTTCAGATTTGTGTTAGTGAATTTGCAATACAATACGCATACATTGCACATTGGTAACAAAAACAGCTAAAAGCATTCATAGAATACTTGACAGATTCCATGACATGGAGCTCCTTTTTGAAACTGAGCAATGTTAAGGTTAAGCGCAAACTGATCAGATGAAATCATATGTTGAGAAATTGGTTCTACGTCAATTCGTCGCGTGCGTCAATTCGTCGCGTGCGTCAATTCGTCGACTGCGACGATTCGTCGCGCGTCCATTCGTCGCGTGCGTCAATTCGTCGACTGCGTCAATTCGTCTTGCGTTAATTCGTCGCGCGTCAATTCGTCGACTGCGTCAATTCGTCGCGGACAAATTCGTCGCGGACAAATTCGTCGCCTACGTCAATTCGTCGACTACGTCAATTCGTCGCGTTTACAGATTTTGGTTACATACAAAACGAATGCAGGAAAACGTACGATTTCGGACGTCTTGCTCCCTGATCAAATTTATAAAGTTTGGCGACGCAGACAGGATAGGAATATTACGTTTTTCTTTGGCACTAAAAATATTAGACGGTAAACGGTTTTTGGAAAGGGGCAGGGCCCGGTTGGTCAGAGCCCCCATACACAAAAATTTTGTAAAATCTACAGTTTTCAATTCAGAACCAATAAATCTGGTATGCTATCTCGTGGTATTCTAACTTAGACTGTAGACGGTTTTGGGAAGCGGTTGCAGAGGAGGGGAGGGGTTACAGCCCCCCTACAGAATTGCCGTAAGATATAGTTTTCAATTTAGAACTACCAAATTTGGTATATTATCTCATGGTACTCTAACTTAGACGGTTTTTGGAACGGGTCAGGGGCCCGGTTGGTCAGAGCTCCCCACACACAAAATATTCGTAAGATCTACAGTTTTCAATACAGAACCACCAAATCAGGTATCCTATCTCATAGTACTCTAACTTAGACGGTTGTCGGTTTTTGGAACGGGTCAAGGCCCGGGGAGTCAGGGCCCTCCCCCTCCCCCTACATACAAAATTTTCGTAAAATCTAGTTTTCATTTCAGAACCATCAAATTTGGTATCATGAAACTCTAACTTAGACGCTAGACGGTTTTTGGAAGGGGTTGGAGCCCGCGGGGTCGGAGCCCCCCTCATAAAGAATTTCGTAAAATCGACAGTTTTCATCTTAGAACCACCAAATTTGGTATACTATCTTATGGTACTCTAACTTAGACGGCAGACCGTTTTTGGAACGGGTCAAGGCCCGGGGGTGAGAGCCCCCCTCCCCCACATACAAAATTTTCTTAAAAACTACAGTTTTCAATTCAGAACCACCTAATCTGGTATACTATCTCATGGTGCTCTAACTTAGACGCTAGACGGTTTTTGGAAGGGGTTGGAGCCCGCGGGGTCGGAGCTCCCCCCTCATAAAAAATTTCGTAAAATCTACAGTTTTCATCTTAGAACCACCAAATTTGGTATACTATCTTATGGTACTCTAACTTAGATGGCAGACCGTTTTTGGAACGGGTCAAGCCCCGGGGGTCAGAGCCCCCATATACAAAATTTTCTTAAAAACTACAGTTTTCAATTCAGAACCACCTAATCTGGTATACTATCTCATGGTACTCTAACTTAGACGCTAGACGATTTTTTGAAGGGGTTGCAGCCCGGGGGGATAAGGGCCCCCTCATATAAAAATTCGCAAAATCTACAGTTTTCAATTTAGAACCACCAAATTTGGTATACTATCTCATGGTACTCTAACTTAGACGCTAGACGGTTTTTGGAAGGGGTTGGAGCCCGGGGGTCAGACCCCCCGAATAAACACTTTTTCGTAAAATTTACAGTTTTCAATTTAGAACCACCAAATTTGGTATACTATCTCATGGTACTCTAACTTAGACGCTAGACTGTTTTTGGAAGGGGTTGGAGCCCGCGGGGTCGGAGCTCCCCCTCATAAAAATTTCGTAAAATCTACAGTTTTCCTCTTAGAACCACAAAATTTGGTATACTATCTTATGGTACTCTAACTTAGACGGCAGACCGTTTTTTGAACGGGTCAAGGCCCGGGGGTCAGAGCCCCCCACATACAAAATTTTCTTAAAAACTACAGTTTTCAATTCAGAACCACCTAATCTGGTATACTATCTCATGGTACTCTAACTTAGACGCTAGACGATTTTTTGAAGGGGTTGCAGGCCGGGGGTAAGGGCTCCCCACATACAAAATTTTCTTAAAAACTACAGTTTTCAATTCAGAACCACCTAATCTGGTATACTATCTCATGGTACTCTAACTTAGACGCTAAACGGTTTTGGAAGGGGTTGGAGCCCGGGGGTCAGACACCCCCGAATATTTTTTTTTTTGTAAAATCTACAGTTTTCAATTTAGAACCACCAACTTTGGTATACTATCTCATGGTACTCTAACTTAGACAGTAGACCGTTTTTAGAACGGATCAAGGCCCGAGGGGTCAGAGCCCCCACATACAAAATTTTCCTAAAAACTGCAGTTTTCAATTCAGAACCACCAAATCTGGCATACTATCACATGGTACTATAACTTAGACGCTCGACGATTTTTTTGAAGGGGTTGCAGCCCGGGGGTAAGGGCCCTTCTCATATAAAAATTCGCAAAATCTACAGTTTTCAATTTAGAACCATCAATTTTGGTATACTATCTCATGGTACTCTAACTTAGACGCTAGACGGTTTTTGGAAGGGGTTGGAGCCCGGGGGTAAGATCCCCCACATAAAAATGCCGCGTAAAATCTACAGTTTTCAATTTAGAACCACCAAATTTGGTATACTATCTCATGGTACTTTAACTTAGACGGTCGACGGTTTTTTCGACGGGTCAAGGCACTGGGGGTCGGAGCCGCCCCCCCGCCCCGCACACACACACAGACATACAACATTTTCTTAAAAACTACAGTTTTCAATTCAGAACCACCAAATTTGGTATCATGAAACTCTAACTTAGACGCTAGACGGTTTTTGGAAAGAGCTGGAACCCCGGGGTGAGAGCCCCTCCCCCTCCTCAAAAAAAATTCGTAAAATCTACAGTTTTCAATTTAGGACAACCAGATTTGGTATACTACTTATGGTTATCTAACTTAGACGGTAGACGGTTTTTGGAAGGGGTCGGGGCCCGGGTCAAGGTAGCCCCATGCAAAATTTTCGTAAAAAGTTCCGTTTTTTACTCTTAAGAATACCTTATTTACGTTTTAAGGCGCTCTTTGGCCTTTTGAGGGCCTTGCACCATAAACCATCAACCAACCAACGAACTAACCAACCAACCAACTAACCAACCTACGGTCTAAGTTAGGGACTGTAGATAACAATAAAGTGCAAAAATATGCGTTTAACGGTGTATTAAAAACACAAATCTATATAGTTTAGCTTTCACTACCAACGAACGGCTTATCAGAAAGAAATATAATGTAATGTAAACAGAGAGTTCCAGATATTCAAAATTCAAAACGGTAAGAAAAAGATGATCAATGCCAATGTGAAGTCGTATGCATGCGACATCACATAGGTACATTGCATTTCTGTGTCGCGGGATTCACAGAAGCACACGCCAGATGTACGGCAGTTCTATAGATGTCTCCTAGAAGGTAAGTATTCCCATTCCTTTTTCTTTCTTTTTTGTTACGCAAAATTAAATTGACTAAATCAAAAAATTTAAAATAAGTTTACTGGAAAATTACAGGAATATATTTTTCATTCATTAACTTTCACCCGCTGAACTTGGTGATTCCACAAATTGTAATATGTACCTGGCAAATAACTGGTATCCCTGCTAGTACAAATTATATTAATGATTTATTTGCGTCCAGTTCAATCTAGTATGTCCATAAGAGCGTTTAGGGCCGTATGAAAAATACATTTCAACGTGTGCCGCTACGGCGACGGAGTGATCTAGGCGCTGGCTTCTGACCACTTGTCGAGAAGGATCCTGGTTCAAATCCCGGTGAATCATGGACGTTGTGCTTGACTTCTGGCACTGGCTGTCCCCCTTCCCAGGAACCAGTGGCCCAAAATTGGGAATGTCCGACTGCTTATAGCCCACTGAATTGATCACGGTGGTCGTTAACCCCCCCCCAAAGATTGCGACGTGTCCATTGCTATTTGTTGTGGACCGTACAAAAAGTATGTTTTTGATATCAAGGTGTCCACTTCCATGTAGGCTGGCCATAAAATGTTAGGGGACCGTACAAAATTGCACTTTTGTTTTCACCTTGTCAGCGCTTCGGTATATGGTTGAAGTATACGTATATATAGTTGGGCCATTTCAGCACGTAGTTTGGTTTATATAGAAAATCAAGATAATGTTACATTTTTACTCAACTACAACACTTTAATCCCAAAGGCTATTTGTTGAAATCTTTAATCCGCCGTGCTCATATTCACAACGTTAACATAACATGTCAAGTTATTAATGTTGCAGTTTTACCCTGTCACAAAACTTTAGTTACAAGACCTTAGGCGTAAACTTTTTTTAGGAATTTTCAGTCCGACGTATTCATAAGGTTTCGATAACATGCCAAGGTTATGGTACTGCGTTTTGACTGAGGCACAAAAATTAATAAACAGGCCTTAAGCCTTTTTATCAGTTTTCAATCAACCGTGCTCATATACATAAAATTTTCAGAGAAAGTCAAGTTTACTGTGTTGCGCATTTACTCGAGTACAAAACTATAAACAGCCATTAACTTTCACCCACTGAACTTGGTGATTCCTCAATTCATCCATTAACAAGTCTTTTAAGTGATTGTATGCTATGGTCATATTGATAATGTTTGATGTCAAGTCACGTTAATGATGTTGCACTTATTAAAGACTTAAAAAGGTGTAGAGGCTAGTAATTATTATTTGAAGTCTAAGTAAAAGCTCATTTTTAACTTGACTCGTCATGAAATCCTTGTGAATATGGCATTTATTTTATTTTGTACATTTTACAAAGCGTATGCATTTTTTTTGGCATTTGTTTTATTTTGTGTTGTACTTGTTACATAGCGTTTCGCATTTTTGTAATGCTTGTGACTTGTGATTGCATTTTGAATTTTTATTTGTTTCACATTTTGGATTACTTTTTGACATTTTATGTTTTTGACATGCTATTTTGAAAATTTTGACTTTTTTAATTTTGCGTTGTGTTTTACATTCTTGCATCTTCGGCGGAATTACATTCTTGAAAATTCAAATACAAGTTAGTAAAAGGTATAATTCAATTAGTGAGAAATACCAGCACATTTTAGTAAAGGGTAGAATTATATGAAATTCCTCTTAAAATGTCCAGCATGTTAACATTGTCTCTGTGCACCGAAGAAGTTCGAATTCCTTTTTATCTTGCCAGCGTTTCTCTTCTGGGTGGATTTGTTGCAATCTGTGCTATCACTCTTTCGATTTTAGCCATAGTTGTTCTCTGCTCTTTCGCAATTTCACTGATTATTTCGTACAGTCACAGTTTTTTCTCTCCCAGAATTGTATTCCAGCGTCTGTCTAATCTTTCAAGTTCGTTTTGTGTTCTGGGAAAGACAAATAAATTGTTTTCACTAACTGACCAAATTGTTGGCGGGAACAGCGGAGGGCTTCTGCTTGGATTATTTCTTCTGCTTCCACGAAATTTTCCAAGAACATAATTTTCCTCAAACCACTGAACTACAGAATCTGCATATTCTAGTAAAATTGATTTCACTTCTTCAAAAGCAGCTGGAATTTCATCAGATGAAAAAAATGCGAGTGCTTGCAAATGTCTGACTTTGAGAGCAAACTCACTGTGTTCCCTATATTCCAAGGCTATGCCAGAGGATGGATATTCCTCAGCACATTTTTTTCCGAGATGAAACCAACAACATTTGTGTGTGCTGCTTCCAAATTCCTTTTTAGCAGCATTGAAACGGTAGCTATTTCAAAATCTATTATTATGCGTATATTGTGGTGCAAGCTGAATATCATAGTCTGATGCATAGTTTTGTAAATCCTACAAAAATACTTTATAATAGTATTATATTTTTTATACTTGCTGGAAAGTAACCCATAAACTAGTGGGACAAGTCTGTGCATCTCTGGATTCGTTTCAACCATAGCATGAATGGAACATAATTGCCTAAAAAGGGTTGGACAAATTTCAAATGTCCCATCCCTAATCCAGAGGGGTGCTTCTTTAAGCTTTCGTAAGTTATTCTCTGTTAAAAATAAAATAATTCTTTGATGTCCAAATGCGCTACCTCTGCCAAAAAATTTTGCACCATCTTCTCCTGTAAATTTATTGGGGCATCGATCCGTTCTGAAGTCGTAGGCTCCGCAGGCATGTCTTGGCATGTCTTCTCTTTTTTACAACTTGCCTTAGTGCATCCATATTAGGCATGTAAGCTGCATTTACTGTAGCCATTGACGTTGTCACGGTTTGAATAATTTGTGCAGGGGCTTCGTCCGTATTTCTCGCTCGTTCTTTTATTTGCGCTCTTGCAACAGCAACATCACTTTTCTCCGGTCTTGGAGCATGATTATGTGGTTTCTCATTGCGCATCCTGTGTTCATCTCCAATAAGAATAGTACACTGCCGGACAATTGCTAAGGACGGATGACAATAGCAACGATAGCAACCATAAAATGGAAGGCAGGAAAATGTGGAAATTAGCATAAGTGCGGGATACAGTAAGACGTGTTGTGCGTATGCAAATTTTGGATTCCCGAACTGGTTCGTGACGTCATAGCGCTGATAAGAGATATAAAGGATTTGACGCGTATTGACCGTTGTTGTTCAAACGCAAAGTTGAAAGGGAAAGAATCAATTGACGAACTTGCAATTTTCAGTATGTCTTCCCGACATCACCTAGATGATTTTACGCGTGGCCGTATTATTGGCAAGATTGAAGAAGGGCGAAAAATAACAGATGTTGCCAGGGAGTTCGACGTCAGCCACAGTGTTGTTTCAAGGCTTTGGAAATCATTTCAAACAAGTGGAGAGTGTAGCAAACGTCACGGGGAGGTCGTGTTCGCAGTACGACACCTGCAGAAGATCGGTACATAGTGCTATCAACAAAAAGACACAGGCGCAGCACAGCTAGTGTGGTAGCAAATCAGTTTATGGCTGCTACTGGCAAGCAGATCTCCCGAAAAACTATCGCCAGACGTTTGCATGAAGGAGGACTATACGTCCGCTGTCCTGTTGTGTGCATCCCATTGTCCAGACGTCACCGTACTGCCCGTTTGCAATGGTGCCATCAACATTGCAATTGGGCTGATAACGACTGGTCTGCTGTCCTCTTCTCAGATGAGAGTAGATATAGTCTATCGTCTGATTGTCGACGACAACTGATCTGGCGTGATAGTGGTACTGCATATTGTCCAGCAAACATACAGGAAAGGGACCGATATCCGACATGTAGTGTCATGATATGGGCTGGCATCATGATCAATGGCCGTACGTCCCTCTATGTGCTTCCAACTGGGACTATGACTGGCTAACGATACATTAATGATGTTCTGCTACCTCATGTTCGCATGTTCCGTGGTGCTGTCGGTGATAGATTCATTTTCATGCACGACAACGCAACATGTCATCGAACAGTCGCTGTCCAGGAGTGTCTTGAGAGCGAGGATATTCAACGCCTCGTATGGCCAGCACGTTCTCCAGATCTGAATTCCATTGAAAATGTGTGGGATGCTTTGGGGAGGAGTCTTGCTGGTCGCCAATGCCCTCCAATAAACAAGGACACCCTCATCCGTGCACTGACAGAGGAATGGGATAAATTACCCCAACAGCTGCTTGATAATGTTGTGCAAAGCATGACAGGACGTGTGGAATCTTGCATCGCCCTCCATGGAGGCCATATCCCGTATTGACATCTTACGCCTGAACGCCTGCGGACGGTAATTGCATTTTTCACGTTTACGTATTCTGCACAAAATGGCCTGTTTGTCCCTTGAACACGTTCCAAAGCCTTCTGGATTTCAAAAATTGTCTTTCTTGTAATGTCCTGGCATTCTGACATTATTTTATTTCACTTGGCATCCAACCACACTTACTTTTTTATGCGCTATATAGCCGTTTATGATCCGTCCTTAGCAATTGTCCAGCAGTGTACTAGCAAAGCCAGTACAATTTCCATAATTTCTTTCAATACAGTGACAATACCGTAAATCACCTCGCACTCTGTTATGGCAAAATAAATACCCTTTCCATTTCAGCAAATCATTTTATTTTTGTGAGTTAACTATTTATGTTGCATTCTTCATCTGCATAGTGCCTTCGGAAAACAATGCACTTTCTCTTTCCAAAATATTTAGAATGATATATTTCCACTATTATCACTTGACAACGCACAACAAAGGTTTTAACAAGCACGTTCTCTGTTCTCCAGTCAACTACGAACTAATGAGCAACCATTCAATAAAACACTCAGAATACAGACAATCACGTGAAGCTTGTTCCTCCAGTTAGGGTTTAAGCGAAGTTCAAGATTTTCGTACCTGCGGTCACAAGAAGTGGTTAATTTTAAGGATCGGCATCTTATCTTTTGTTTTTCCAAAACGCAGAGGTACATGTATTTTACAGCTGGGACGCTCCAGGCGGGGGATCAACAGATGCGAAGAACCCGGGAGCCAGGTTCCGGAGGCGTCAGCAGGCGCAGACTGGGCAGCTGTACTCTGGGCCGGTAGGAGTCATGCTAATTCTCAAAAATAAATTCAAATTTTTTGTGTTGCACCATGCGTATGAAAGAAAATTGTTATACTGAAAAGACAATTTGTTTACCCCGTAACATATTAAACGAAACCTACGTCCCTACGTGCCAAATGATCTGTAAGCCAAACACAGTTTTTCATGCAACACCTTCCCCCGACTTTCTAAGTTCAGATCTGTCTCGTTCGACTTATTTCCTGTACCGCCCCTCTCTTTCGCTAATTGCAGTTAATTGCCGTGAAATTGGTGTTTTACGTTGGGGTGTATTGCCGCCTGTCCTGAAGACTACAGTGAAAGCGGTGAACCCCAGGGGAAAAGTATTCCATCAAAAGCAACAGAAATCCAATGCGAGAGCAAAACTTTGTTCGTTGGCATTACATCCAAGCAATTTAGGCGAAGTAGGAAGTGTGTTTTTCTACTACGACACCAGAAGATTGTCGCGAATGCTCAGCCAATTACGATACAGATGTGTCCTTAAGACTTCTCTTTCAAGACGTCCAAAGGCCCGCACTAGGGGATGGGGAGGGATACAGTGCGGATGCTCTTTTGTGTTGCAGTTAGAAATTCTTAAGCTCATTCTTCCTTAAAACTTTGCCTGGTTACCAGTAAGTACTGTCTCATGCCTCAACCATTGCACAGATTTGTTGTTTTTGTTTTCATTCTTTGAGTTAACAGCGGGAAAATATCTGAACTGCGTTGTTTCAGTTGGAAATATTTTTTTTACTTCAGCAACAGGGCTTCACGTATAATTGCAAAATACTTCGATAGAATAAACATACCTTATATAAAGAGTTTGCATGAGAAAATAGATTAATAATAAAGAAAATATTCTAAAACCAAAAGAAGAAATTGCGGAACCGAAAAAGCTAGGTAGAGGAAACAAAAGGCTCTAAGAAAACGTTCATATTTAAAGAAACCTGTAGTCGCTTAATGAGTAAGTGGTATAACTCAATACAAAATCATGTGCTGTATTTGAAAAAAAAAATTAGAAGCAAGTAGGCATCGTGACTGTCCACAGTTTCCCCTTTTCATCCTGTCGACATTACAACCACCACAGAAAAGAAAAGAACAAAAACATAACAAAAACACCCATACAAGTAAAATGCCCAAAACATAAAAAGAAGTAACCACACAAAATGAAATGCCCAAAACATTAAAAAAACTGCAACCACACGAAACAAAATACCCAAAACATGGTAAGAAATTCTGTTTAAAGCACAATGAAGGTATACGACAGGAGAAATATATGTTTTTAAAACTTAATACAAGTGTCAAAACTGAAATAAAAAGAAAGAAAAAAGAAAAATTCCAAATTTCATTGTTACTTTAGATATTTTGACCTGTTGACATTTCGTAAATTGTACTTGCACTCGGTCAAAACATATTACTTACAAGGACTCTTTAGTAACATTTAATCGCTGTGGTCGTATTTATAAGGTTTGCATAAAAAATCAAGTTAATAATGTTGCGCTTTCACTTACCGTCTCCCGCTAAGTTAGAGTTTCATGACACAAAATGTGGTGGTTCTGAATTAAAAAATAAAGATTTTAAGAAAGTTTTGTATGGGGGAGGAAGTCTTACCCCCGGGCCTTGATCCGTTCCAAAAACCTTCTACCGTCTAAGTTAGAGTACCACGAGATAATATACAAAATTTGGTGGTTCTAAATTGAAAACTATAGATTTTACGAAAGTTTGTGTGTAGGTGGGGGGGGGTAACCACCCTTGCCCCGACCCGTTCTGAAAACCGTCTACCGTTTAGTTTAGAACACCATTATATAGTATACCAAATTTGGTAGCTCTAAATTGAAAGCTTTAGTTTTTACGAAAAATATTTATGGGCGGAGGGACTCTGACCCCGTGCCCGAATCGTTCCAAAAACCGTCTACCGTCTAAGTTAGAGTACCATGAGAGAGTATGCCACATTTGGTGGTTCTAAATTGAAAACTGTAGATTTTACGCGGCATTTTTATGGGGGGGCCTTTACCCCCGGGCTCCAACTCCTTCCAAAAACGGTCTACTGTCTAAGTTAGAGTACCATGAGATAGTATACCAAATTTGGTGGTTCTAAATTGAAAACTGTAGTATTTACGAAAAAGTTTTTATCCGGGGAGGGTCTGACCCCCGGGGCTCCAACCCCTTCCAAAAACCGTCTAGCGTCTAAGTTAGAGTACCATGAGATAGTATACCAGATTAGGTGGTTCTGAATTGAAAACTGTAGTTTTTAAGAAAATTTTGTATGTGGGGGGCTCTGACCCCTTGGCCTTGACCCGTTCCAAAAACGGTCTGCCGACTAAGTTAGAGTTCCATAAGATAGTATACCAAATTTGGTGGTTCTAAGATAAAAACTGTAGATTTTACGAAATTTTTTATGAGGGGGATGGCGACCCCGCGGGCTCCAACCCCTTCCAAAAACCGTCTGGCGTCTAAGTTAGAGTACCATGAGATAGTATACCAAATTTGGTGGTTCTAAGATGAAAACTGTAGATTTTACGAAATTTTTTATGAGGGGTGGCTCCGAACCCGCGGGCACCAACCCCTACCAAAAACCGTCTAGCGTCTAAGTTAGAGTTTCATGATACCAAATTTGATGGTTCTGAAATGAAAACTAGATTTTACGAAAATATTTATGTACGGGGGGGCTCCGCCTCCCCGGGCCTTGACCCGTTCCAAAAACTGACAACCGTCTAAGTTAGAGTACCATGAGATAGGATACCTGATTTGGTGGTTCTGAATTGAAAACTGTAGATCTTACGAATATTTTGTGTATGGGGGCTCTGACCAACCGGGCCCCTGACCCGTTCCAAAAACCGTCTACCGTCTAAGTTAGAGTACCATGAGATTATATACCAAATTTGGTAGTTCTAAATTGAAAACTATATTTTCCTGCAATTCTGTAGGGGGGCTAACCCCCCCCTCCAACCGCTTCCCAAAACCGTCTACAGTCTAAGTTAGAATACCACGAGATAATATACCAGATTTGGTGGTTCTGAATTGAAAACTGTAGATTTTACGAAACATTTGTATATGGGGGCTCTGTCCAACCGGGCCCTGCCCCTTTCCAAAAACCATTTACCGTCTAATATTTTTAGTGCCAAAGAAAAACGTAATATTCCTATCCTGTCTGCGTGGCCAAACTTTATAAATTTGATCAGGGAGCAAGACGTTCGAAATCGTACGTTTTCCTGCATTCGTTTTGTATGTAACCAAAATCTGTAAACGCGACGAATTGACGTACTCGACGAATTTATCCGCGACGAATTGACGCGCGACGAATTGACGCGCGACGAATTGTCGTAGTCGACGAATTGTCGTAGTCGACGAATTGACGAGCGACGAATTGTCGTAGTCGACGAATTGACGCGCGACGAATTGTCGTAGTCGACGAATTGACGCAGGCGACGAATTGACGTAGTCGACGAATTGACGCACGCGACGAATTGACGTGACACCGAGAAATTTAGGAAGGGAGTGTCTGAAACCACATCTTAAACAACCCTTAGAAAGAGGAAGCAAAGAATGTCTAACGAGAAGAAGTCAAGGCTCAGCGAGACGTAACTAGTGCCACCATATCTTCAAGGAAAAATGCAGTGCATATAGGCTGATGCCGGAGTAGACAGAACAAATTGCGCATGCGTATTTCTGTTGACTTCAATTCTTTGGGTAAAGAACAATCAGCCGAGCTACTCACAGCACGTGATTGCCACATTCTCGGTAGCATAATTACTTTGTAAATCGGATATGTTAGTTTTGTTACGCCAATCGGGTTATTTAATGCTTTTGTTTGTTCTTCAGTTTTTCAGAAACGTTTTTCGTAATGCCAAATACGAGGGAATGTCTGCATTATGTACGGATCCTTAGGCCTAACTGTAATATTTGCTGAAATTTAATTTAAATAGTAATACTAATGCTATTGCATATTTTACTCACCAAAATAAGGGATGGGTGGGATATCAGAAAACAGCAACAAAAAACTACTCTATGCAAATAGTCGTCAGATCGAAGGAAACCATCGTGGATCAAAGAAAAGCTTCTCTGCCGTAGGCCCCTTAACGTGTTTTGCTCCAGAATGTTAACTATTCCGCAGAGCATATTATCTCTTAAGATGTGGTGGCGCTGTGGTCGCCTGTTGTACGTTATCTCTATGAGAGTTGACCTTCTTTAAGCGTTACATATTCTTTGGAGGAGGGTAGGAGATTTGGGCTAGAGAGCCAAATGAGAAAGTGAAACGGAAGCGAGGTAGAAAGGGGAAGAAAGACGACCTTTTTTTTTGCTGGGGGCTAAAACCCAGGAAGTGAATGTTTGAGAGCCGTACGTCCTCATTATAAAACATTGTTTTCCTTCTTAATACTGAGCACAACAGACAGCAAAACTGAAAGAAATTACCGAAGGCTTTCCAATGTAATTGAAGTTCAAATAAATAAAACTAATGTCCCTTTTGCAAAAAATAAGAAGCGGAACTCATTAATTTGGAAAATGACGGTTTTAGTGATATCTGGAAATGTTGCAAAATACCCGAAATGCAAAAGCTTTAGACATTTCAGGAGCAACTGACAACAGCTGGCCAACTGAGGTATTTCTTGGATTTCACAGAACAGGAACATACTATGAAGATACCTCGTTCGAGTTGGGAGTTTGAAAGTTGAAATAATGTCGGAGTATATGGAAATTCACTGGCTCAAATGCAAAAGGTTGTTTAAAAATTATGAGAAAGTATTCAACAAGAAATGTAATTTGAACTTTTGCGAAAGTTCAAATTACGGACCTATATTCTTTGCAGTAATGATATCGTTTCCCAATTTAAATAGAATCAATGCGTAGCAGAAGTACATAGAAAAAATATATACATAACGCATAAAAGCTTCATAGATTTTATGCGTTATGTATATATTATTTCTATATACTTTTTTTGTCGATTTGCGCTGCAAAAAGTTTTCCAGAAATTGTGAATCAGTTCTTATTACTAACATAAATACATATATTTATGATTACTGATAATTGTAGAAACAGTAATACCTGATATATTTCCGAAATTTATCAGTATAAAGCAGCGGTAAAAGTAGATGATTTGTTTTGCGAAACACAGTCTTCAGAGTTGAACTCTGGGCTAATTTACGCGCGCGCGCCCACACACACAAACTGATGAAGGAAAGCCAAAAAGTGGTGATGACCTTGTCTCATAATACTGAACGCAGAAAAGATATTACCTCAAAAACAGTGAATAACATCTTTTTTCCGCCTCACAAGGTGCTCCTTTATCAGTTTAAGTTAAAAATAAGAAAAAAGACTTTACTGTTATATGCCGCTTTAAACTAGTGAATGTTTTTTTCCGTGGATGTTACTGGAGCTTGATCAGGAGTTGTCACTATGAAATGAATTACTCTGATCTTCGAGCTCGGTATTCGAATGCTAACCAGCAGCACTTTACTAGTTTAAAATTTGAGCGAGGTGGATATTGTATAGCCGCTAACTCATTTATCTATTGGATGAACATTATTTCGATTTCAACTTTAACTATGGTGTAACTTCAATGTCCATCCTTTGAAGTTACTCCATAATTTATGTTGAAGTCGAAATAATGCGGAAGAATTAACTCCTTTGTTTAGTAGTAAATGCAGAATAATTGAAACCAAAAATTGTGAGTGCAACGCTGATACATCTGAATTCAAAAGCGTTGAATTCATAAAATGATTTGGTCAATAGTTCATTAGGTTCCTTAAAGTCACGTTTAAGTAAATACAAACAAATTTCAAAATCCTGGCAGTTGTTCGCTCGGTTTTTAATCAGACAGAGCAAACATCTGCCAGGATTTTATAAGATATAACAGTATTTTCTAATACGTTCTGTAAAGTCACGTTTAAGTAAATACAAACAAATTTCAAAATCATGGCAGTTGTTCGCTCGGTTTTTAATCAGACAGAGCAAACATCTGCCAGGATTTTGTAAGATATAACAGTATTTTCCAATACGTTTTGATACGCACAATTTTTTGGGGCAGAGTCGCTGATGGAAGTGTCTGTTCGATGAGCATTATTTCGACTTCAAATTTAACTACGGAGTAACTTTAACATATATCAATTTTTCTACAAATGAAGTTGTCTAAACACAGTATAACTGCTTCCGCAAAATGTTACATATAATAAATTTGTATATTATTCCAAATACGTAAACTTTTATCGTCTAGTTTCTTATTGAGACAAAATGTTTTAAGTACCTTTGAAAAAAAAACAAATTATATTTATCCATGCTTCTTTCAGTAATTTATTCAAACTATATATTTCAAATGAGACTTAATAAATCTTGTTTAACTTTTTCCGCGCCTTTTTGAAGATTTTCTTACGTTGCTGGACAACAATCAATGAAAAACAATTAATCATATTGCAAATTTTATCCGAGTCGAAATAACTTCTTTTATGCGCATACGTGGAAACCCATGCACCAACTTCGTACTAGATATGGAATATTTGATAAAACTGCTCAGTACAATAAACGGGTTAAAAATCTCGGTACGATTTCTATCCAGTAACAAAAGGCAACCCCACTGGAGCTGTGATCAAAACGCTTCCTTCTTAAAATTCGCTTGAGATGTGTCAGGGTTCCAATCCTAGTTAAGCATAGATGTGTTGTTTGTCTAATGATTCTGTCTTTCTCTTTCCCTGGACCAGTGTCATCAAATTATGGACAAGCGACTGCGAATCGACTATCGATTTGCACATGGAGGTCGTTAAAACACCAAACTGAAACAAAGATTATACAGTCTGTGTCAAAAAAAACAAAAGAACAGAAGCACTCAGCAAAGATCTTGATTGGTATTTGCAAAGCACATGTATAGGACAGGAAATTGCAATTCTATAGTAGTTGTGCCATTCATTCGGACAAAACAGCTACAAGAGTGGACACAAAATGTTTTCAGAATGCCCTCAGCACACCTTATATACTCTCTAAGCCAGCTCACGTCACATGCTTTCTTTCATTGGCTACGGGCTGTTGACATCAAGAGTAGAAGCTGGTCACAATAATGTGACTCGACCGTGTATTTCAGTTGAAAATGTTAGAAGATTTGGTTAAACTGTGCATCATTTTACGTTGTGAATCACTTTATCTTTCTTCGATCTCCGTTTTACGTGCTACCTACAGCTTATTGGCAAGTGCTATATAGTAATATTGCGGGGTAATTTATTTATTTCTATCCTCATGGTATCTTTGGATCCACCAGAGTAAGCCATAGTGCTTCATGTACATCGGATTTTTCAAAAATCAGTGTTGTGAGATATAATGCTTGTATCATTGTACGTTTTGTTTTTAAAGATAAAGGCAATGTTTTTAAAAATGAGGATATGCAGATATGTGCTTCAAAATGTAAACACAATTTTGAGAGAGAAGCAATATCAAATGAATTACTGCAGACGAAAATAAGGACCTCTCAGATTTATTGCGTAAAAAACTTAACAATACATTAAAGTATTTTTAGCAGCACTTTAGTACCATGTATTTATCACACTTTGTGCCTGAGAATGAAAAAGTGGGATAGCACAAAAAAAAACCTTTAAGAATTTATGCTACTTATCTCCAGTTCTTGATCTCCATGGTGGTAGATTCAAGTCATGCAAATGAAGCGTTTACATTCCAAAGCGGGAACTTACACTCACGTGTTTCTCTAAGTTAAGAAGATAATCTTTTTATCTTCACTTAAGAACAGTACAAACGAAGTCCACACAAAATATTAAAAACATATATAATTGCTCACGAACAACGTGTTGTCAACGGGAATTGATGCACGTCATTAAATTTCAGCAAACAAAGTAGTGAAGAAATAATCGACTTTAATGAGGAAAAAAAAACAGAACAAACTGAATAGTGCCAACTTTTGCAATCATCGGAAGGTTTGGTTGTTTGTAATAGAGTAAACAAAGAGGTTCTTCCTTTTCAAGTGTCAGTTTTAATATAAATTATTTTTTTCACAAATTACATGATCATAACTTTTATGGTAGCATTTGCATTTAACCTAATAGAGGATACATATTTTCCTGCAAACTGTCTAGTATTTTGGAAATAAAAGAGTGGTTTCCTTTTAAAAACGAATTATGCATGAAATATTGCATAACTTAGGACTTAGAATTCTTCACAAATTAGAATATCAGTATTATCGTTATATCATCATCAACATCATCATCATTGTCAACCATTATCAATCCACTGCTGGACGAAGGTCTCCCCAAGTTTCCTCCACAAAGGTCTGTCTTGTGCCAGTCTCCTCCATGTCACTCCCGCATATTTTCGAATTTCATCCACTCATCTCCCATGTGGTCTTCTTCTGGGTCTTTTCCTGTCCCTTGGAATCCAATCTAAAATTTCGGCTGTCCATCGATGGTCTGTTGTTCTAGCAGTATGTCCAGCCCATTGCAATTTCAGGGATTTAACTCTGATCATGATGTCTTCCACTCTCGTCATTTTTCGGATAGTTGAGTTCCTTTTCTTATCTCTCCTGGTTACACCAAGCACGCACCTCTCTATGCTTCTTTGAGTTGTCTGCAGCCTTTGTATGTCTCTTTTAGTTAAGGTCCACGTCTCTGCACCATACGTAAGCACTGGAAGGATGCATTGATCAAACACTTTTCTTTTAAGACATAATGGCATATTGCTCTTGAAAATTATGCTGTTTCTTCCAAAAGCTCTCCAGGCAAGTTTTGTACGCCGACTAGATTCTTCATCAATGTGACCCTCACTTGATATCTGCTGTCCAAGATAAACATGGGTATGTTATCTCCAGTTTTTCTCCATCAATCGATAAATCTTCATTTCTTGTAAAAGCATTGAACATCACTTTTGTCTTCTGAAAGTTCATTTTTAATACCACTTCTTTACTCTTGTCAGCAAGTTCCTGGATCATACTCTGCAGCTCTGATGGGGTAGTTGCAAAAATGACTACTGCATCATCAAAACAAAGGTGGGTTAGATAATCTTCATTAATCTTTATCCCTTTGTTTTCCCAGTTCAGTGATTGAAAGACATTTTCTAATGTGGCATTAAAGAGCTTCGGAGATATGGTGTCACCTTGTCTCACTCCCTTTCCAATTTTTATGTGCGTTGTATTTTCAAACAGCCGAATCTTTGCACTTGCATTTTCATAGATGTTATTAATAATATCAATGTATGCATCTTCAATACCGCAGGATTTCAGAGCCATTGTAAATGCTGATGGTTTTACCGAATCAAAGGCTTTTTAATAATCGATAAAAGCCATGCACAATGGAAGTTCATATTCCCTCGCTCTTTCAATTAGTTCTCTCAGTACGTGGGTATGATCTATTGTGGTGTAGCCACTCCTGAATCCAGCTTGTCTTCTCGGTTGAGTCATGTCCAGTGTTACCTTCAAGCGGTGTGAAAGAACTTTAGCGAAGATTTTATAAACCACTGAGTGGAATCTGATAGGTCTGTAGTATTTGAGATCCTCAATGTCACCTTTTTTATGTAGCAGGATCATTGTTGCATTGTTCCAATTCTCAGGAATCTTCCCTTCATTAAGGCATCGAGTGAAAATTTGGGAGAGTACTGTTTCAATTTCTTCACTTGCTATGATATTTCAATTTCTTCACTTGTATGATGTCAACAGTAATTCCATATTCTCCTGGAGCTTTCCCCAGGTTCATGTTCTTGATTGCATGAGCAACTTCTGCTGGGAGGACTGGAATTACTCTGGTACCTTTCATGATGTCTGGAGTACATGTATAATCCCTTTCATATAATTTGGAGTAGAAATCTTTCACTCTTGTCAAAACTTCGCCTCTATTTCTTGTTACAGAACCATCTTCTTTTCTCAGAGCCATAATCTGTTTTCTTCCCTTACCGAGATGTCCCTTTGCTATCTTTAGGCTTTGGTTGTTTTCAATTGCTTTCCTCACTAGCTCACAGTTGAATTTCCTTACGTCTTCAGTGATACTTTTTCGTACTGTATTGCATAGCTCTACATATTCCCTTTGGAAGTCACATCTTCTTTAGTTGTCCTCATCTCTCTTCTTTTTGCATCAACATTTTGGGTTTTCCTGATAATTTGTTCACATCCAACTTGTTCTTAGACCCAGCTAATTTTGTTGCTGTTTCCATAAGAGCTTTGGTTACTTTTCTGTTAACTTCCGAAGTATCCACTTCTTCCGATGTTAGGCCTTCTAAAGCAGAGAATCTGTTCTTCAGTTCCAACTATAACGAAGTAAATTTCTCCGTCATTTTTGGTCTACGCCGGGATTCGAACCCGAGTACGCTTATTCCGGAACAAGCAGCTCTACCAACTGAGCTACGCAGACATGTATTCTGATTCCTATCTGCCTTTATGTCATGTGCGTCCTGCTGGCAGGTACGTCACATCTCCCCCCCGAAAGAGGGCCGGGGGCATGGCCCACGGATCAGCCGTGACCATGAATCGCTGCAGGCAGACAACCACTGTAGAACGTGCACTTGAGAACTCCCAGTCAATCTGGTGTGTGGAATGCAACGTCACACACATTTATTTTTCGAAGCACTGGAGAAGGGATTCTCTGATTTTTCCAATCTCGCGGTGTGGAAAAAACATCACACCAATGCGAGATTTTGAACCGTCGGGTCATCCGGGTAGTTCGGGCGCCATTATAACGAAGTAAATTTCTCCGTCATTTTTGGTCTACGCCGGGATTCGAACCCGAGTACGCTTATTCCGGAACAAGCAGCTCTACCAACTGAGCTACGCAGACATGTATTCTGATTCCTATCTGCCTTTATGTCATGTGCGTCCTGCTGGCAGGTACGTCACACAACTTGAAAGTATTACGGTGTTTTTTAAGGTTGGTTATGTCAATACATTTTGTTTGTCTTATGAGCTTGCCACGTTCGAGTTTAGTGTTGAGGTGCATCTTACATCTCACCAATCTATGGTCACTACCTGTGTTGAACTTATTCAGCACACTGCAGTCTTCGATGACGAATTTTTTGTTAACATAATAAAATCAATTTCACTTGTCGTCCCAATTGGATGTCTCCATGTCCATTTCCTGTGTGGCTTTTTCTTGAAAAAGGAGTTCAAGATGAAAAATCCTTCTGCCTCTGCAAACTCAACGAGAGTATTTCCACGCTGGTTTCTGTTGCCGTGACCGAATTTACCTACTGAAGTTTCATTCTGTTGCCGTTGCCCAATTTTTGCATTGAAATATCCCATAATTATCTTCAAGTGCTGCTTACCTTTATTATTTAGATGACGAATTTCCTCATAAAATTCTTCAATTTCTTCTTCAGGTTGACTTGTGGTGGGTGCATAAGTTTGAATAATCTGAGCCTGGTATCTTCTCGAGAGTTGGATAACGAGTCGTGCAGATCTGTCAGAGGAACTTTCAACTTCTACCACTTTATCTTTCAGTTTCTTGTTTATTATAAATCCAACACCACTAGTTCTGCCAGTATCTGTCCCACGATAGTAGAAGAGATGTCGACTTTTCAGTTCAATGAGATCTTCTCCTTTTCTCCTTACCTCACTTAGCCCGACGATGTCCCACTTGATCCTTTGTAGTTCCTCTTCCAATTCAAGAAGCCTTGAATCAGAAGATAGGGAGCGTCCATTATACGTAGCCAAGGTCAGCATCAAATGGCAGCCTAGTCCTGTCCTCCGGGGATTCTTAGCATCTTCTGCCTTCATGTCGCACTGGCCGCTGCCTTGGCCAGGTACATTCCAGCTGCCGGAGACTGAGGGCCAAGATTTAAGTTGTAGAGTCATTTTGGAGGTGTTTGGCCATAACTCACCACGCTGGCCAAGCGGTTGGTGAGTGTGGGATAGCATTTCCTCTGATCCCGATGGTATAGTTATACCGCTATTGGCGGTCGTCAGAGCCCCTTTAGTGGGAACAGGATGCACCACGAGAAGGCGGGGTTGATATTTGTCAAGGAGAGGCTGTGATGTTACGCATCACCTGACCTTACATCCCTATCGTTATATAAAAGTATATATATAAATATTTTACTAAATATTTTTATGTATTATTAAAAATAAGTTTGATTTGACACGCTTTCCGCTATGTATTGGAGGAGAGTAGACTGAAAATGCTTGAATTACAAAAAGCGTGTATGTAGTTCGATGCAATGGTATGATGAAAGGAACACTACAGAAAAACTTGTGCTTCTACACAGTTCTAGATAATTTCATAGTCTAAACAGTTCCGACCATATCTCCATTTTTTCTAAATATTTCTACTAATGCATGACTATTGATTATCATTACTGTTTTTTACTTTACTGTTCTGCGTTATAAGTGATTATTAGCAGTAGTGTTAGCAGTAGTGTTAGCGAAAGCATTTAAAGTTTCCGCACATTTCTCTGAATGGATGCAGACGGGTTCGAGAAGACCTTTACTTCTGATTCTTGTTATTTGTTATGTACGTAGTTTTCGTTAGTAATAGCTGTGCCTCTGTTGCTTTCTGTATTTCCCAAATCGCTCATAGAATGTATGTATGGAGGAACCACTATTATTTCTTATTAATATGCTTTATTACTTTAGATGGGAGATTCTTTGAAACAGTGTTAGAAAATATTTCAAATAATATTAGACCAAACTTTCCGAACAGCTCGAAATCTCACTCCTACGGCCCTTCTGTTTTTTCTCACAAGGCATTCCTTTCCTATTTGCTTTAAATTTCTTTAGTGATCGGACTAACACGTTAATGATATAGTCCCGTGCTTCGGTTCTTGACGCGAAGAGCGCACAGAACGAGAGGTGAGAAAAAATCTTATTCGTCTTGTGAACAGATCAAAGATTTTGAAGTAACTTTTGTGTGCCTTGTTTTTGTTATTCATTATGGAAGTGTTTGTCTTTAGACGCCTAAATGATGTGAATTTCTTAGTTCCCTGCCAAAATTACGGTTGGTTCTCGAATATTTACCTACTTGGACGTGCCGAGCGGGAACGGAAAATCTGAGCAAACACAATGCGCTACAACATGTCAACTGTCCCTAATCTAGTGCCGCCAGATCCAGTTGAGGAGAATCCAAGTGCCGCAAGACAAACACTAGCTCGATGCTTCAGCGTGATTAGTACCCGGATTCATGTATGACAAATAGTCAGATGCAGGGACTTTAACAACTGCGCCACCACAACTTTGGCCGAAAACATTCTTGAGAAACATTTTTACTTTACGAAAGAGGCTTATAAGGTCTTGGTGTTATGCTTCTGTACAAAACGCCTCAAATGAAGTCACTCCGGCGGAAATGCTGTTGTTAATTAACAAGCAATAAATTGAATTCTCGAAATAGTGACAGAATTCATAAATGTTGTTGGACATAAAATCAGAACTCAGAGCAAATTTCTGTGCGATCACATTCTGTATTCACAAAAACATCGTTCCTCTAAGCGAAATACCATCTCTGTGTTGTACCAAATGTCATCATCTAAATGAAGAACATAATATTTTCCAAGATACAGAGCTTCCGATGAGAGATGTGTCGTTAGCGAACGATTCGTTCGAAAAGAATGAATCAACAAGCTCAGTCATTGGCTAACAAAGAATTTCCGCATATCTGTGTTGCTAACTAGAGAAACAATTTGATAAGAACCTTTGATGGACTTTGGATTAATATGGGCTCATCAACTTTGGATGAAACAACTGGAGAAAAACATTTGTTTTATATGATTGGTAATTATTAGGCTAGTAATTGTTTCGCAGCCTTAAATTCCGGGACTATTTTCTCGAATTTCAGGGATTTTTTCTGTAATTTTCCGAAATTTGAAAGAAATCCACAAGTTTCAGCTTTTTTCGTAATTTTGCAGAATTTCTATTATGATTATTTTTCAAGTTTAAATAATTATATTACTGCTTTCAATATCGTACGTGATTGCAGCGCATATGTTATACCTCAGAGAATGAAAAATGTGCATGCGTTTTTATTTAGTTACATCAAATCAAATCTATAATTTTTTGAGGGCACAGAGTTGCACACAACGGGTTTCGGAATTTATCAATCATGTCTTTATTTATGAATGTGCAACGATATTCTTTGAAATTCTCGTAGTCCTCCAAAAACGGAAATAAAACAAAAAATATAAACACAAGCATTTAATCCATAATTTTTAAAATCAATAATAGTGAATAATCTGTGCCATTTTATGGATTACTGAATGGAATTTCCATAATGTGATTCATATATATATGTTTGATAAAGGAACTGTAAATTATGTGTACTGAAAGTGTATAAAATGCGGTTCATGTGATAGACAGATAATTTCTCAGTTTTTCGGAAATAACTTCCTAAAAACAAAAGCTCTACAATCACACCCTGATTGTTTTTCTATCCTTGCTTTACCGCCAAAAGGATTTGAACCTACACCTTCCTACACTGGAACTGCAATGCCCCCTGCTAAACTAAACTGGAATGCTCATGAGTGCTTCATTGTCCATTTCCACTTTTGAGAAAGACGGGACACGAAATATCCCAACAGGATTCGGGTAACCAACAATAATAGTCGAAGACCATTTCATTGCAGAAGTACATAACTTATTTCCAAACAACTGAGAACGTTTTTACAAAAATATGCAATACTTCGTTACACCTTAGCACGAGTCTTGAAAAAACAGCAGATGTGGTTATAACCATAGCAAATGGTAATACCTGTTTATTACGCGTGCGTCGTCGCTACTTCGCAGTTCAATAAGTGGTTTTTCGTAAACCCTTAACAAGAGTTTTAGCGCTGTGATTTCTCGAAAAAAAAACATTTGAAAGAGGAACAAAGGTACGCCATTATATTTTGCTGTCTACTTAAGAATGCTGTTGGAGAGACTTACCGTCTTATCCAAAAGGATCATAAAAGTGAATGTCTAGGAAACCAAAAATTTACAGACGGCAAAAATAATTTATGGATGATCTTAGGTTGGTGGCTTTAATGGCGCATTGAGAAAGACCTTCAATGAGTGTTACAGAGGTAAGAATCAATTTAATATGTGTTATTATACGGGAAGACAGACACGTATCAAATAGAGATATCGAAGATATAGTTCGCATCTCAAAATCATTAAATCACAGAATTTGTACGGATAATGTGGGCATGAAACAAATTTGTTAAAATCGGCTTCCCGTTTCTTTTCATGTGCTGCCCAATGTAAGTCCGCACATGGCCAGTTCTCGCGTTTCTTATTTGGAGAATATGAAAACTAAATCAATGCCCCAACCTGCATGTTGTCCAGAATTGTCTATATGTAAATTCTGGTTGTTCCTCATTTAAAAAAAGAGACACTACGGGAAGGACATTTTAAGCTGCGCAGGGGTGCGTCAACAGCATTTCATAAGAATAACTCCAGAAGACATTCAAAAAGTGGGAGAACCCTTGAATAACTTGTCTTTGAACAGTATTTCGAAGGAGATGACCATTTTCTCGATAATTAAGCTATTTTTTTTTTATAAAAGGTTTTATATGCTTGTTTTTGCATAAAAATATTCACAGTTGTTTCGGGACAAAACTTGTGTTTGTTTGTTATTTTCGTATGTGTTGCAGAAGAAAGACATAAAACCCTATTTTAATGATCACGGCAAGGAAATCATTTTCCGTTCTGTTGCTAATACGATCGTCCCTGGCCGTCTGTGCGATTCCAATCTATATCTTCCTACTCTGGAGCTCCGGTTTTCTGAATAAAACTATGTCAGCAGGATTTCGCTGCACAATTTTCGATATGACCCCATACGTTACATTTCGACAATGAACTTTTTGTCAGAAATCTAGCGAGTTCTGATAACTACAATCTATTTATGAAAATCTTTTCGATCAATTTCGATTTGTAACAGTATATCTGCTAGAGGTAAATTCCTGATATGATATTCGCATCAAAGGAAATCGCATGTGATTGTTACGTTCAGTACATTTCTAAAAAGGTAATTCGCGCATGTGGCTTCAGAAGTACGATATCATTTAAAATTAAAATCATTGATCATTTTGTTTGAATTCTGTCGAACGGATTTATAACGAAATTAAATAAAAAGTCGTAAATTGACGCTCTGAAGAACACTTCGATGAATGCACACCACCCGGATATATAGAATTCAATAGAACTGTTTTGTATGCATTGTGGTTAATTAAGAATAGATAGTTCTAACATTTGCAAAAACTTGAACCTCATTTTCATGAATTTTAAATGGTTGGCGAAATGCTAATTTTTGCACAGTTTTGGTTTAAATTCGAGTAAAGTATTACAGATGAGTTAAATTAGGAAAGGAGGTACCGCATTTATATTTGTATTCGTTTACGAGTAAAGAAGACAGTTTTTTCTCTATTTTATACAGTCAATTGAGAAAACAATAGCGATACCTACCTAATAGCGTGTTGATCCTGTCTAACGCGAATGACATCCTATACTCGCCAAGGCATCAAATCCACCAGATTTTGGAGGGTTCGCGGAAGAAATTCCAGCCATGAAGGTTGCAACATTTATCACAAATCCGCCCGCTACGTCGACTCAGTATCCATGGATCTGATGGTCTGCTACACGGCATTCAAAAGGGCTACCACAGGGTTTATACTGGCGACTTTGAGGGGGCACTAACTGGTTCCAGTGTTAAATGAGTGTTTCTTGTGCAACGCCTGGGTGACTGCGGCCCGGTGAAGCGGCTCATTGTTCTGCTGAAACATACGATCGGCCACAGGATGCGTGAATGGTATGAAAGCGTGTAAGTCATCAGCCAGCATATGCTGGTAGTGTGCAGCAGTTAAGGAATCCTCAGACACAATAAGGAAACTAATATGTCCCATGAGAAGAGACCCGAACCCTCACAGAACCGCCACAAGCTTGAGCAGAGCCGACCTGGTAAGATGTGATTTAATTCTGTGTTTCTTTATTTTACTGTGCCTATTGAGTTTAACTAGAACTGCTCCTTTCTGTTATTTGCGGAAAACAATTTCGGCCAACATGCGCGCTATATGTTACGTACGCTGTCTCAGATGAGTGACAGAAACTGATATTTTATAAAATTCCTTCATGTTTTCTCAAACAATATGGCGTAGATTTACCCAGCAAGTTTTAATATATTCGCTCCTTTATTTTATTATATCACAAAATAAAGATATTCGCAAAAAAATGGTATATGACCCAGTACAATGGACTTCAAATGACAACACAACATTATTATTTTTACGAAGGGAACTTTGAGATAAATCAGTAAAGGAAGAAATATTCTTCATAATACATGGTAAATTGATAGAATATTCAACGAAAAGAGAATTTAAATTCTGAATTTGTTTGTAACACTTACTGGTCATCCGTTTAACACTTCTCAGAAAACTTGAAATTTTCATCGCCCTAGATCTGGAATCCCCATATTTCCGTTCGAGTACGAAGTCCATGCTACTATGCCGTTACACGTTATATTAGTCGTATTATCTTTCTGATATCCGTTCGAGTATGCTAACCGTGTAACAGTTTGCATTTTCGTGAAACGTTAGCATATTCCAATGGAAATCAGGAGATGCGGGTTCGATTTACACTCAAGGGCGATGCATTTCTGAGAGGTGTTTCATGGATGACCAGTAAGTGTTACAAGCAAATTCAGAATATATATTCTGTTTGCTTTGCGGGTCTTTTAGATATAAAAAAGAAATACACTGAAGAGCAATTGAATTAGAGATACCTGTCTAGTGACTTGTAGCATCACCTTTCGCACTGATACGGCGGCGATTCGTCTCGGCATGGACTCCACAAGACACCGGAAGCGTTGGGAAGTCATACGGATCCACGAACCCTGAACAAGCTCTCACAGTTCACGAAGATTTGATGGAGGGGGTTCAGAGCGTCGAACATCTCTCTCAATGGCATCCCAGATGTGATCGATGGGATTGAGGTCAGGTGACCTAGCTGGCCAATGAAGCGAGGTCACGTCGGTGGAGTGTTAATCCAATCATTGGGATACAATTCCGGAGCGATGGCACTGTGCATTGTCTTGTTGCAGGATGAAGTCCCCAGTAGGATGTTGAACACGCACAAACAGGAGCAAAACGTTGACCTGTGAAGGACGATGTCACACGTACCAGGGGTCCGATTTCAGTCCACGTAAACAGTCTCCAGACGTTAATTCCACCCCCACCAGTTTGAAGAGTAGCCTGCTGGCAAGAAGGATCCTTCGCTTCATCTGGTTTGCGCCATACTCGTATCCTGCCATCCGCATGTACTAACGTGAATCTCGACTCTTCAGTCCAGGCAATATTTTTCCAAATGTCTAGGGTCCAGTGGCGATGTTCCCGCGCCCATGCTAATCTTTGCGCCCTGTGATGTGCGGTCAGCAGCGGTACCCTCGTGGGACGATGGCTTCTGTACCCCATAGCGAGGAGATGATTCTGGATGGTGTGGCTGCTTACACGTTTTTGTTCACCAGTGTTAAATTGCTGAGTGATTTCTTGCACTGTGGACCGTCTATCCGCTGATACAATGCGAGCTAACCGACGATGACCCCGCTCATCCACATGCTGTTGTCCACGACATTTGGCACTTGCAGGAATGGTTCTACCGGATTCGATGTACTCACGGTGCACCCGTGACACATTGGCTAGTGAAAATCCCCGTGCCTGCACGATTTCCAAATTAGAGTGACCCATTTGTCGGGCCCCGTCACTTTGCCCGCGTTCAAATGCGCTTAGATCCTTCGTGTTACCCATACTGGGTCCGACTCTTACTGATTCCTGTCGCATCATTCCTTATATTGTCGGATCGGTGCATACGTCATTTCATTTCCGTTTACAGTGCTGCCCACAGCGCCACATTTGCTAACGCCAGCTGTCTCTAATTCAATTGCTCTTCCGTGTAGTATGTGTAAGAATCGGAAAAAATCAAAAGAGTGACGACTAAAAACAGCAAACAATTCAAACTGCTTTTGACATAAGGAATACATTTTACGTTTCATGGAATAAACGTGATTTAATTATTACAGACAAAAGAGGGAAAATGTAAGGATGTCTACTGGTATAATCTTGCTTTCAGTATTTATTCTTAAAAATAAACTGTAATTGGAAACTTTTTGGACAAGTTTGTACATCGTTATTAGCCATGTTTTAGTGAATCGAAAGCTTAATTGCTTGGTAATTCAAAAACGGGTTTAGATGAATTAATCTAAAATCTTTGTCTTGTATTTCCAATGGGAAAACTTCTGTAACAATTTTCTTCAAAATTAACGTGTTCACAAGTATGAACTTTTGAATATCGTTAACAAATACTTCACATTATAGCCTGGTATACTTAACATTTTCCAAATTTTAACCAAAATTAAGCAATTCAACATTTGTTTGTCTACTGATGTCCTCAATGTATATGTCGCGCCATCTATTTTCTGGTCTAAACACCACCAATGAAAAAGTTATTGATTTTTAATACACTGCTGCACAATTGCTAAGGAGGGATCATAAACGGCTATATAGCGCATAAAAAAAGTAAGTGTGGTTGGATGCCAAGTGAAATAAAATAATATCAGAATGCCAGGACATTACAAGAAAGACAATTTATTGTGCTCTGAAATCTAGAAGGCTTTGGAACGTGTTCAAGGGACAAACAGGCCATTTTGTGCAGAATACGTACACGTGAAAAATATGCAATTACTGTCCGCAGGCGTTCCGGCGTAAGATAATATGGCCACCATGGAGGGGGACGCAAGATTCCACACGTCGTGTCATGCTTTGCACAACATTATCAAGAAGCTCATGGGGTAATTTATCCCATTCCTCTGTCAGTGCACGGATGAGGGTGTCTATGTTTATTGGAGGGCATTGGCGACCAGCAAGACACCTCCCCAAAGCATCCCACACATTTTCAATAGGATTCTGATCAGGAGAACGTGCTGGCCATACGAGGCGTTGAATATACTCGCTCTCAAGACACTCCTGGACAGCGACTGCTCGAGGACATGTTGCGTTGTCGTCCATGAAAATGAATCTATCACCAACAGCACCACGGAACATGCGAACATGAGGTAGCAGAACATCATTAATGTATCGTTGGCCAGTCATAGTCATAGTTGGAAGCACATAGAGGGCCGTACGGCCATCGATCATGATGCCAGCCCATACCATGACACCACATGTCGGATATCGGTCCCTTTCCTGTATGTTTGCTGGACAATATGCAGTACCATTATCACGCCAGATCAGTTGTCGTCGACAATCAGACGATAGACTGTATCTACTCTCATCTGAGAAGAGGACTGCAGACCAGTCGTTATCAGTCCAATTGCGATGTTGATGGCACCATTGCAAACGGGCGGTACAGTGACGTCTGGACAATGGGATGCACACAACAGAACGGCGGGCGTATAGTCCTCTTTCATGCAAACGTCTGGCGACAGTTTTTCGGGAAATCCGCTTGTCAGTAGCAGCCATAAACTGATTTGCTACCTCACTAGCTGTGCTACGCCGGTGTCTTTTTGTTGATAGCACTATGTACCGATCTTCTGTAGGTGGCCTACTGCGAACACGACCTCCCCCGTGAGGTTTGCTACACTCTCCATTTGTTTGAAATGATTTCCAAATCCTTGAAACAACACTGTGGCTGACGTCGAACTCCCTGGCACTATCTGCTATTTTTCGCCCTTCTTCAGTCTTGCCAATAATACGGCCACGCGTAAAATCATCTAGGTGATGTCGGGAAGACATACTGAAAATTGCAAGTTCATCAATTGATTCTTTTCCTTTTAACTTTGCGTTTGAATAACAACGGTCAATACGCGTCAAATCCTTTATAACCCTTATCAGCGCTATGACGTCACGAACAAGTTTGACAATCCAAAATTTGCATACGCACAACACGTCTTACTGTATCCCGCACTTATGCTAATTTCCACATTTTCCTGCCTTCCATTTCATGGTTGCTATCGTTGCTATTTTCATCCGTCCTTAGCAATTGTCCGGCAGTGTACAATTGTGGTTAAGGTTTAGAAAAAATTAAGAATATTAGGCTATAATATGGTTATTTTTTTTCAATGTTCAAATTTTCATCATTAGGTATACTTTAATTATGAAGAAAAAGGCCGCAGAAGTTTACCCATTGGAAATACAAGGCAAAGGTTTCAGGTGGTTCCACTTTAAATGAGTTATTATAAAGTACAGGTTTTAAAAGCTGAAGAGTTAAATGTCTGGGGAAAATTGTTTTATTAGTGTAACATAGATGAAAAACTGAAATAGATTTTTTTTCACAACACATTTGTCTTTTTTGTATCCCAAAATATGAATTTCGTGAAAAAAGTGCATATCTAAATTTCTGTCGGGGTGGCGAACGCCTCACAATTAACACAATGGCTGCACTCAGCGACGAAAATTTCAATAACCCAGAGTTCAAGACATTACACCGGATAATCAAAGCTGACACGACATTATGCGTCCTCTTTTGCAGATTATAAAACATCGTATCTTGCAAATATTTTCATGTGTGATCAATGAGAAGAATAATAGCAATTCGAACCCAGACGAAATGAAACAATAAATACACCGAAAAAGAAAAGAGTTAAATAAAGATATGCAAGAGAACACGAACCGGTGCGTTTCATGTGAATGCACTGCGTCAGTGACAGACAATAAACATTGTATGTACTTATGCGAATGTGAGATGATAGGTTTGTGAAGGGCAGTACATATGAGTGGTGTCACGTCAATTCGTCGCCAGCGTCAATTCGTCGACATCGTCAATTCGTCGCCAGCGTCAATTCGTCGACAACGTCAATTCGTTACGCGTAAATTCGTCGACTACGACAATACGTCGCCTGCGTCAATTCGTCGACCACGACGATTTGACGAGCGTGAATTCGTCGCGGACAAATTCGTCGACTACGTCAATTCGTCGCGTACAAATTCGTCGACTACGTCAATTCGTCGCGGACCAATTCGTCGCGTTTACAAATTTTGGTAACGTACAAAACGAATGCAGGAAAACGTACGATTTCGAATGTCTTCCTCCCTGATCAAATTTATAAAGTTTGGACACTCAGACAGGATAGGAATATTACGCTTTTTCTTTGGCACTAAAAATATTAGACGGTAGACGGTTTTTGGAACGGGTTGGGGCCCGGTTTGTCAGAGACCCCCACATATAAGATTTTCGTAAATTCTCCAGTTTTCAATTCAGAACCACCAAATCTGGTATACTATCTCGTGGTATCCTAACTTAGACAGTAGACGGTTTTTGGAAGCGGTTGTAGCCCGAGGGGTTCCCCCCCCCGCCCTACAAAATTCCCGTTAAATCTAGTTTTCAATTTAGAACCACCAAATTTGGTATACTATCTCACGAAACTCTAACTTAGGCTGTAGACGGTTTTTGGAAGCGGTTGGAGCCAGGGGAGTAAGAGCCTCCAATTAAAAATGTGAAATCCACAGTTTTCAATTTAGAACCCCAAAATTTGGTATACTACATCATCGTACTCTAACTTAGACGGTAGACGGTTTTCAGAACGGGTCGGGGCACGGGGGGTTAGAGCCCCCCCCCCCTTTTTTTCGTAAAATCTACAGTTTTCAATTTGGAATTACCAAATTTGGTATAATATCTTTTGGTACTCTAACTTAGACGGTAGACAGTTTTTGGAACAGGTCAAGGCCCGGGGGTAAGAACCCCCCACACATACACACAAAAATTTCTTAAAATCTATATTTTTCAATTCAGAACCACCAAATTTGGTGTCATGAAACTCTAACTTAGCGGAAGTCGGTTTTTGGAACGGGTCGGGGCCCGGGGGTCAGAGGTACTCCCACCTTACAAAATTTCGTAAAATCTAGTTTTCAATTTAGAACCACCAAATTTGGTATACTATATCATGGTACTCTAACTTAGACGGTAGACGGTTTTCGGAATGGGTTGGAGCCAGGAGGGTAAGAGCCCCCCTACAAAATTTTCGTAACATCTATAGTTTTCAATATAGGGCCACCAAATTTGGTATACTAACTTATGGTACTTTAACTTAGACGGTAAACGGTTTTAGAAACTGGTCGGGCACGGTGTCAGCGCCCCACCCCCATAAAAAATTTAGCAAAATCTACAGTTTTCAATTTAGAACCACCAAATTTGGTATACTATCTCACGAAACTCTAACGTAGGCTGTAGACGGTTTTTGGAAGCGGTTGGAGCCATGGCGGTCAGAGCCCCCAATTAAAATAACGTGAAATCCACAGTTTTCAATTTAGAGCCCAAAAATTTGGTATACTATATCATGGTACTCTAACTTAGACGGTAGACAGTTTTCAGAACGGGTCGGGGCACGGGGGTTAGAGCCCCCCCCCAATTTTTTTTTCTTAAATCTACAGTTTTCAATTTAAAACTACCAAATTTGGTATACTATCTTGTGGTTATCTAACTTAGACGGTAGACGGTTTTTGGAACGGGTCAAGGCAAGGGGGTAAGAGCCCCCCCCCGTACAAACGTTTCTTAAAATCTATATTTTTCAATTCAGAACCACAAAATTTGGTGTCATAAAACTCTACCTTAGCGGGACACGGTTTTTGGAACGGGTCGGGGCCCGGGGGTAAGAGCTCTCCTCCCCGTACGAAATTATCGTAAAATCAACAGTTTTCAATTTAGAACCACCAAATTTGGTATGCTATATCATGGTATTCTAACTTAAACGGTACACGGTTTTCGAAACGGGCCGGGGCCCGGGGGTTAGAGCCTCCACCCTACAAAATTTTTGTAAAATCTACAGTTTTCAATTCAGAACCACCAAATTGGGTATACTATCTCATGGTACTCTAACTTAGACGGTAGACGGTTTTTGGAACAGGCGGGCACGTAGTCAGAGCCCCCCTCCACCCACCCCATACAAAATATTCGTAAAATCTACAGGTTTCAATTTAGAACAACCAAATTTGGTATGCTATCTCATGGTGCTCTAACTTAGACGGTAGACAGTTTTTGGAACGGGTAGGGGTCCCGGGGTCAGAGCCCCACATATGAAATTTTCGTAAAATCTGAGTTTTGAATTCAGAACCACCAAATTTGGTATCATGTAACTCTAACTTAGACGCTAGAATGTTTTTGGAAGCAGTTGAAAGCCAGGGGGGTCAGAGCCCCCCTCCTTATAAAAACGTGCGTAAAATCTACAGTTTTCAATTTAAAACCACCAAATTTGGTATACTATCTCATGGTACTCTAACTTAGATGGTAGACCGTTTTTGGAACGGTTTGGGGCCCGGGGATCAGAGCCCTTCACATACAACATTTTCGTAAAATCTATAGTTTTGAATTCAGAACCACCAAATATGGTATCATGGAACTCTAACTTAGACGCAAGACGGGTTTTGGAAGTTAAGAGCTCCCTCAAAAAAATATTTGTAAGAGCTACAATTTTCAATTTAGAACCATGAAATTTAGTGTACTATCTCATGGTACTCTAACTTAGACTCCAACCGCTTTTTGGAAGCGGTTGGAGTCAGAGGCCCCGATACCAATTATTGTATAATCCACAGTTTCCAATTTAGAACGACCAAATTTATCACACTACTCATTGTATTGTAACTTAGATCGCAGATGGAAAAGGTCGGTGCCCGGTGTGAGGGGGACCCATTCAAAATTTTCGTAAAAATTACATTTTTTACTGTTAAGAACTGCATCCTAATACAGCACTCCATTACCCCACCTACGGTATAATTTAGGGGCCGTAGATAACAAGAAAGTGAAGAAATATCCGGTTAATGGTGTATTGGAAACAGAAATTAATAAACGTTAGCTTTCACCACCAACGGGTGCCTTATCAGGTAGAAATACAATGTAATGTAAATAATGTAAATTCTTTTTTGTTTCGTATAATTAAATTAACTAAATCAAAAAATTTAAAATAAATTTACTGGAAATTTACGGAATTACCTTTTTCATTCATTAACTTTCACCCGCTGAACTTGGTGATTTTACAAATAGTAATATTTACCCGGGAAATACCGGGTACCCCTGCTAGTAAGAACTAAAGGTAATGTTACAGTTTTAGTCAGATACAAAACAATAATTAGAAAGACCTAGGGCTGGGCCTCTTTAGCAATTTTCAGTCCGCCGTGCTAATTTTCATAAGGTTTGCATAGAATTCCAAGATATTAGCAATGCGCTTTACTGAGGTTGAAACTATTATGCAGACCCTAGGCCTAGGGCTTTTTGATAGTTCTCAGTCCTCCGAGCTGTTATTTATATAGTTTTTATAGAAAATAAAATGAATTCTGTTGAAATGTTACTCGAGCACAAAGCATTAATTGATACGTCCGAGACCTAGGCATATGCATTTTTAGTATTTTTTATAATGCTGTGATCATATGAGGTTTGAATGACAAATCAATTTAAGAATGTTACGCTTATTAAAATTTTTTTAAAAGGCCTAGGCCTAGGGGCCAGTAATTAGTATTTGGTGCCTAAGTGAAAGCGCAACATTATTAACTTGATTTGTTATGCAAACCTTATGAATATGACCACAGCGATTAAAAGTTAATAAAGAGTCCTTGTAAGTAATATTTTTTGACCGAGTGCAAGTGCAATTTACGAAATATCAACATGTCAAAATATCTAAAGTAACAATGAAATTTGGAATATTTCTTTTTTTTCTCTTTTTATCTCAGTTTTGACAATTGTATTAAGTTTTAAAAACATATATTTCTCCTATTGTTTACCTTCATTGTTCTTTTAACTGAATTTCTTACCATGTTTTGGGCATTTTATTTTGTGTGGATACATGTTTTTATGTTTTGGGCATTTTATTTTGTATGGGTATTTTTGTTATGTTTTGGTTATTTTATATTATGTGGTGGTTGTAATGTCGACAGGATGAAAAGGGGAAACTGTGGACAGTCACGATTCCTACTTGATTATAATTTTTGTTCAAATTCAGCACATGATTTTGTTTTGCTTTATGCCACTTACTTATTAAGCGACTACAGGTTTCTTTAAATATAAACTTTTTCTTAGAGTCTTCTGTTTCCTCTAACTAGCTTTTTTGGCTCGGCAATTATTTTTCTTGGTTTTTGGTTTTTTTCTTATTATTAATCTATTTTCTTATGCAAACTCTTTATATAAGGTATGCCTATTCTATCGAAGTATTTTGCAATTATACGTAAAGCCCTGTTGCTGAAGCAAAAAAAATATTGCCAACTGAAACAACGCAGTTCAGATATTTTCCCGCTATTAACCCAAAGAATGAAAACACAAATAACAAATCTGTGCAATATTTGAGTCATGAGACAATACTTACTGGTAACCAGGCAAAGTTTTAAGGAAGAATGAGCTTAGGAATTTCTAACTGCAACAATAAAAATCATCCGCACTGTATCCCTCCCCATCCCCTAGTGCCGGCCTTTGGACGTCTTGAAAGAAAAGTCTTAAGGACACATCTGTATCGCAATTGCCTGATAATTCGCGACAATCTTCTAGTGTCGTAGTAGAAAAACACACCTCCTACTTCGCCTAAATTTCTTGGATGTAATGCCAACGAACAAAGTTTTGCTCTGGCATTGCATTTCTGTTGCTTTTGATGGAATACTTTTCCCCTGGGGTTCATCGCTTTCAGTATAGTTTTCAGGACACACGGCAATACACCCCAACGTAAAACACCAATCTAACGGCAGTTAACTACAATTAGCGAAAGAGAGGTGCGGTATAGGAAATAAGTCGAACGAACAGATCTGAACTTAGACAGTCGGGGGAAGGTGTTGCATGAAAAATTGTGTTTGGCTTACAGACCATTTGACACGTAGAGACATAGGTTTTTTTAATACGTTACGAGGTAAACAAATTGTCTTTTCAGTATAAAAATTTTCTGTCATACGCATGGTGTTGCACAGAAAAAAATTGAATTTATTTTTGAGAATTAGCATGACACCTACTGGCCCAGAGTACAGCGCCTACTGCCGCCTCCGGAACCTGGCGCACGGGTTCTTCGCATCCGTTGATCCCCCGCTTGGAGCGTGCCTGGTGTAAAATGCATGTACCTCTGCGTTTTGTAAAAACAAAAGATCAGATGCCGATCCTTAAACTTAACCTCTTCTTGTGACCGCAGGTACGAAAATCTTGAACTTCGCTTAAACCCTAACTGGAGGAACAAGGTCCACGTGACTCGTGATTGTCTGTATTCTGAGTGTTTTATTGAATGGTTGCTCATCAGTTCGTAGTTGACAGGCGAACAGGGAACATGCTTGTTGAAACCTCTGTTGTGCGTTGTCAAGTGATAATAGTGGAAATATATCATTCTAAATATTTTGGAAAGAGAAAGTGCATTGTTTTCCGAAGGCACTATGCAGATGAAGAATGCAACATAAATAGTTAACTCACAAAAAGAAAATGATTTGCTGAAATGGAAAGGGTATTTATTTTGCCGTAACAGAGTGCTGAATGATTTACGGTATTGGCACTGTATTGAAAGAAATTATAGAAATTGTACTGGCTTTTCTAGTACTATTCTTATTGGAGATGAACAGAGGATGCGCAATGAGAAACCACATAATCATGCTCCAAGACCGGAGAAAAGTGACGTTGCTGTTGCAAGAGCGTAAGTAAATGAACGAGCGAGAAATACGGACGAAGCCCTTGTACAAATTATTCAAACAGTGACAACGTCAATGGCTACAGTAAATTCAGCTTACATGCCTAATATGAATGCACTAAGGCAAGTTGTAAAACGAATACGAAGAGAAGACATGCCTGTGGAGCCTACGACTTCAGAAGGGATCGATGCGCCAATAAATTTACAGGAAAGAGATGGTGCAAAATTTTTTGGCAGAGATAGCGCATTTGGAGATCAAAGAATTATTTTATTTTGAACAGATAATAATTTACGAAAGCTTAAAGAAGCACCCTCTGGATTATGGATGGGACATTAAAAATTTGTCCAACCCTTTTTAGGCAATTATGTACCATTCATGCTATGGTTGAAACGAATCCAGAGATGCACAGACTTGTCCCACTAGTTTATATGTTACTTTCCAGCAAGTATAAAGAATATAATACTATTATACAGTATTTTTGCAGGATTTACAAGACTATGCATCAGACTATGATATTCAGCTTGCACCACAATATACGCATAATGATAGATTTTGAAATAGCTCCCGCTATAATTCTGCTAAAAAGGAATTTGGAAGCAGCACACACAAATGTTGTTGGTTTCATCTCGGGAATAATTTGCTGCGGAATATCCATCCTCTGGCATAGCCTTGGAATATAGGGAAACAGTGAGTTTGCTGTGAAAGTCAGACATTTGCAAGCACTGGCATTTTTTTCATCTGATGAAATTCCAGCTGCTTTTGAAGAAGTGAAATCAATTTTACTAGAATATGCAGATTCTGTAGTTCAGTGGTTTGAGGAAAATTATGTTCTTGGAAAATTTCATGGAAGCAGAAGAAACAATCCGACCAGAAGCCCTCCGCTTTTCCCCACCAACAATTTTGTCAGTAAGTGAAAACAATTTACTTGGCTTTCCCAGAACACAAAACAAACTTGAAGGATTGGACAGACGCTGAAATACAATTATGGGAGAGAAAAATTGTGACTATACAAAATAATCAGTGAAATTGCCCAAGAGCAGAGAACAACTATGGCTAAAATCGAAAGGTGATAGCACAGATTCCAACAAATCCACCCAGAAGAAAAACGCTGGCAAGATAAAAAAGAATTCGATCTTCTTTGGCGCACAGGGACAATGTTAAAGTGCTGAACATTTTAAAAGGAATTTCTTATAATTCTACCCTTTACTAAAATATGCTGGTATTTTTCACTAATTGAATTATACCTTTTACTAACTTGTATTTGAATTTTTCAAGAATGTAATTCCGCCGAAGATGCAAGAATGCAAAACACAACGAAAAAAAAAATATTTCAAAACAGCATATCAAAAACATAAAATGTCAAAAAGTAATCTCAAAATGTGAAACAAATAAAAATTCAAAATGCAATCACAAGTCACAAGCATTACAAAAATGCGAAACGCTATGTAACCAGTTCAACACAAAATAAAACAAATGCCAAAACATAAAAAAAATGCACACGCTATGTAAAATGTACAAAATAAAATAAATGCCATATTCATAAGGATTTCATGACAAGTCAAGTTACAAATGAGCTTTTACTTAGGCGTCAAACAATAATTATTAGCCTCTATACCTTTTTAAGTCTTTAATAAGTGCAACATCATTAACCTGACTTGTCATCAAACATTATCAATATGACCATGGCATACAATCACTTAAAAGACTTGTTAATGGATGAAATGAGGAATGACCAAGTTCAGCAGGTGAAAGTTAATGGCTGTTTATAGTTTTGTACGCGAGTAAAAGCGCAACACAGTAAACTTGACTTTCTCTGAAAATGTTATGTATATGAGCACTGTTGATTGAAAACTGATAAAAAGGCTTAAGGCCTGTTTATTAATTTTTGTGCCTCAGTCAAAACGCAGTGCCATTACCTTGGCATGTTATCGAAAACTTATGAATACTTCGGACTAAAAATTTCTAAAAAAAGGTTACTCGCTAAGGTCTTGTAACTAAAGTTTTGTGACAGAGTAGAACTGCAACAATAATAAATTCACATGTTATGTTAACGTTGTGAATATGAGCACGGCGGATTAAAGATTTCAAGAAATAGCCGTTGCGATTAATGTGTTGTAGCTGAGTAAAAATGTAACATTATCTTTATTTTCTATATAAAACAAACTACGTGCTATAATGGCCCAACTATATATACGTATGCTTCAACCATATACCGAAGCGCTGACAAGGTGAAAACAAAAGTGCAATTTTGTACGGTCCCCTAACGTTTTATGGCCAGCGTACATGGAAGTGTCCACGTTGATATCAAAAACATACTTTTTGTAACATACTTTTCCATAAGAAATGCCAATGGACACGTCGCAATCTTTTTTTTGTTGGGTTTTAACGACCACCGCGATCAATTCAGTGGTGGGCTATAAGCAGTCAGACGTTCCTAAATTTGGGCTACTGGTTCCTTGGAAGGGGGACAGCCAGTGCCAGACGTCAATCACAACGTCTATGACTCACCGGGATTTGAACCAGGATCCTTCTCGACGAGTGGTAAGGAGCCATGGCCTAGATCACTCCACTGCCGTAGCAGCACAAGTTGAAATGTATTTTTCATACGGCCCTAAACGCTTTTATGGACATACTAGATTGAACTGGACGCAAAGAAATCATTAATATAGTTTGTACTAGCAGGGATTCCAGTTATTTGCCAGGTACATATTACTATTTGTGGAATCACCAAGTTCAGCGGGTGAAATTTAATGAACGAAAAAAGATATTCCTGCAATTTTCCAGTACATTTATTTTAATTTTTTTGATTTAGTTAATTTAATTTTGCGAAACAAAAAAGAAAGAAAAGGAATGGACATAATTACCTTCTAGGAAACATCTATAGAGCTGCCGTACATCTGGCGTGTGCTTCTTTGAATCACGCGACACAGAAATGCAATGTACCTATGTGATGTCGCATGCGTACGACTTCACATTGTCATTGATCATCTTTTCCTTACCGTTTTGAATTTTGAATATCTGGGACTCTCTATTTATATTACATTATATTTCTTCCTGATAAGCCGCTCGTTGGTAGTGAAAGCCAAATTATATGGATTTTTCTTTTTAATACACCATTAAACGCATATTTTTGCACTTTATTGTTATCTACAGTCTCTAATTTAGACCGTAAGCTGGTTAGTTGGTTGGCTGATGGTTTATGGTGCAAGACCCTCAAAGGGCCAAAGAGCGCCTTAGAACGTAGATAGGGTATTGGAGTGCTGAACTTTGTTGCAGATCTTAAGAGTAAAAAACAGAACTTTTTACGAAAATTCTGTATGGAGCCCCCGTGACCCCGGGCCCCGACCCCTTCCAAAAACCGTCTGCGTTAGATAACCATGAGATGGTATACCAAATTTGGTGGTTCTAAATTGAAAACTGTAGATTTTATGAAATTTTTATGAGGAGAAAGGGCTCTCACCCCCGGGCTACAACCCCTTCCGAAAACCGTCTAACGTCTAAGTTAGAGTATCATGATACCAAATTTGATAGTTCTGAATTCAAAACTGTAGATTTTACGAAAATGCTGTATTGTGGTTAGCTCCGATCCCCCGGGCCTTGACCCGTTCCAAACATCGTCGACCGTCTAAGTTAGAGTACCATGAGATAGTGTACTAAATGTGGTGGTTCTAAATTGAAAACTGCAGATTTTGCGATTTTTTATGAGGGGGGCCCCTTACCCCCCGTGCTGCACCCTTCCAAAAATCGTCTAGCGTCTAAGTTAGAGTACCATGAGATAGTATACCAGATCTGGTGGTTCTGAATTTAAAACTGTAGTTTTTAAGAAAATTTTGTACGTGGGGGCCTCTGACCCACCTGGCCTTGAGCCGTTCGAAAAGCGGTCTACCGTCTAGGTTAGAATGTCATGAGATAGTATTCTAAATTTGATGGTTCAAAATTGAAAACTGTAGATTTTACGAAATTTTTGTGTGTGTTGGGGAGGGCTCTCACCCCCGGGCTCCACCCCTTCCAAAAACCGTCTAGCGTCTAAGTTAGAGTTTCATGATACCATATTTGATGGTTCTCAATTGAAAACTGTAGATTTTGCGAAATTTTTATGAGGGGGGTCCTTACACCCCGGGCTGCAACCCCTTCCAAAAATCGTCTAGCGTCTAAGTAAGAATACCATGAGATTGTATACCAAATTTGGTGGTTCTAAATTGAAAACTGTAGATTTTACGAAATTTTTGTGGGGGGCGGGGCTCTGACCCCGGGCTCCAACCCATTCCAAAAACCGTCTAGCGTCTAAGTTAGAGTTTCATGATACCATATTTGATGGTTCTGAATTGAAAACTGTAGATTTTACGAAAACAACTGATGTGGGGTGGGCTCTGACCCCCCGGCCCTTGACCCGTTCCAAAAACGGTCGACCGTCTAAGTTATAGTACCATAAGATAGTATACCAAATTTGGTGGTTCTAAATTGGAAACTGTAGATTTTACGACATTTTTTATGAGGAGGGCTCTTACCCCCGGGCTCCAACCCCTTCCAAAAACCGTCTAGCGTCTATGTTAGAGTACCATGAGATAGTATACCAGATTTGGTGGTTCTGAATTGAAAACTGTAGTTTCTAAGAAAATTTTGTTTGTGGGGGGCTTTGACCCCCAGGCCTTGAACCGTTTCAAGAAACGGTCTACCGTCTAAGTTAGAGTACCATGAGATAGTATACCAGATTTGGTGGTTCTGAATTAAAAACTGCAGTTTTTAAGAAAATTTTGTATGTGGGGAGCTCTAACCCCCGGGCCTTGACCCGTTCCAAAAACGGTGTACCGTCTAAGTTAGAGTACCATGAGATAGTATACCATATTTGGTGGTTCTAAAATGAAAACTGTAGATTTTACGAAATTTTTTATGAGCGGGGGGGGGGCTATGACTCCTTTCCAAAAACCGTCTGGAGTCTAAGTTAGAGTTTCATGATACCAAATTTAATGGTTCTGAAATAAAAACTAGATTTTACGAAATAAGTTTTGGTTGGGCTCCGATCCCGCCGGCCTTGACCCGTTCCAAAACCCCACAACCGTCTAAGTTAGAGTACCATGAGATAGTATACCAGATTTGGTGGTTCTGAATTGAAAACTGTAGATTTTGCGAAAAGTTTGTATATGGGGGTCTCTGACCAACCGGGCCCGACCCGTTCCGAAAACCGTCTACCGTCTAATATTTTTAGTGCCAAAGAAAAAGCGTAATATTCCTATCCTGTCTGAGTGTCCAAACTTTATAAATTTGATCAGAGCGAAAGACGTTCGAAATCGTACGTTTTCCTGCATTCGTTTTGTATGTAACCAAATTCTGTAAACGCGACGAATTGACGTAGTCGACGAATTTGTCCGCGACGAATTGACGCAGTCGACGAATTGATGCAGTCGACGAATTGACGCACGTGACGAATTGACGTATAACCCATACGAGTATTTTAATATGGGTTTCATGCCGTTTTTCTAAATAGGGAAATGTTTGCCATGCAGTGTTGCGTTATACGGAGAGCAGAGCTTAATTTTTAAAACGAAGAACTAATTAACATAAATAACAGGAATGTGCTCTACGTAGCCTGCAGAACGTTGTTTTACCGTATCAACACTTAGAAACACTGGCTAAGTAAACTGGATGTTATACGGTCCTGCCTAATAAAAATATCACCTTGAGCCTAATAATAAATAACAACATCTTGTAAATACATCTAAAAGATACACTTCGTTTTCAAATTTGAGAGGGCAACCAGGGCCATGCATCTGGCAAAATCTTTGGTAATGGCAGGATCTAGCTCGTCTGCTTTGTTTAATCGATTACGTACTCCAAACCGGTATTCACAATTTATCAATTCCATTGTAACTTTTGTTGCAGAAATCGACGATTCTACCTATATTATAATGGTTTCAAATATTTCCATTCTGACTTTTGGCGTCCCTTTCAATACTGCTATTCTAATCCATAATCGCCATCAATATTCGCAAAGCGTTCTGTCTTAGGATAAGCTTGCTACCTTTCGGATTATATTTCAGACAAAGTTGTATGATGACTCTGAATATGACCCATGACACTAATCATTCGCGTAGTTTAGGTCCTCCACGAAATTTTGGCAATGTGCTACAAAATACGGTTGACTCTAACCGTCTAATTCTGTTTTATCCATTCTTTTCTTTAGTCTTGGGAGAGTATTTCATAACCTTTCAAAGATGTATAACTTTACACATTTCCGCTTCCGTTTTGAATTACTTTATTTCAGGTCCTTAGGAACTACTTATTTCAATATGGATTATTTGTTTTTAAGTCATGATTATTTATTTCCGGTTCAGTCTGTGTACATTGCGCTAGGCTATTCATGAACGATTCTACAACAACCAATGAATCTTCACTCAGTCTCTTCGCTGTGAATAACCAGTCAGTCCTTCATTGCTGCACAAAATGTCTTCGCCCGCGATTAGCTTCCACTTTTGGGGACATAGTAAAAGTATTTACTGTGCAAATATTGGTATTACTATCACTCAAAGGGATTGAAAGCGAGCATTTAAAATCCTTATAAAACCAATGATTTGGGCAAAACAGAAAGAGATGTTGCGTACCCAAAAATGAAATACTAAATATTATGTTTCACAAAAGAAAAACACATTCCCATTTACATATCACAAGTTAATAAGTTTCTTATGCTAAATAATTTGTTTCGAATTTCTACATATTTCCGGCTTGATATTAAAACTGTACTGCACCAAATTTAAATAATTCGGCTTCTTATGATTTGAAACAACTACATTTCCGTTTGCGCTAATATAATTTCATGTGAACTAAGTCCAACAACATACTTCTTTACCACAATAAAAACACATTTCTATATTCATACGCTGCTCCTCCATTTTGTTGCTTCTAAAGATAATCATTTATCCAGTAACAAAAACACACGATGGCTGGAAACTGTTATAATTTTTAAAGTTTTTAATTAAGAATTTCCGTTGTATTCCTTTTTTATATTTACTTCATTGCAGACATCTATGATGATGAATGGCAATGGCGGCCTTCGTGGCATACTCTCTCACATGTTTTGTCAAATCAATTTCATTTTCTTTTATTCTACATCATTACATAGTGTTCCCACATTACAAAAATTAATATAAAAATATATTGCAGGTACAAGAAAAGGATTCCACGACAATGATTGGGCACAAGTAAAATGTTTTGTCAGCACACTACCGTTTGGGTGCCATTTATGACCTGGAGGACATCTAATCGCTATTTGATTTCACGCTATGTTTTGATTAACATCGGAGCAAAGACAGAACAAATGACATCTGTTATTCTGCTTTTCAAAGTCTCGACTTCCGGAACACTGCTAGAATAAACTTGGTCTTTCACATAACCCACAGAAAAAAGTCTAGAGGGGTGATGTCGGGCGATCGAGGTGGCCACGTCATGACACCGATGCGGCCAACTCTGTCCGGAAATGTGGCATTCAGGAACTAACAAATCATTACACAGGTCTGAGAAATAATACTGTTTTTTTCTGCACCGTTTCAGGTGTCTCAAATGTTTTTCGATACGCTAAGTTCAGAAATGCTGAGCTTTTTTCTCTATCACGGAAGGTTTTTCCAAAGAGTGTGGATGAAGATCCAAACAAAGCCCACAGATCTAGCAGAGTCAAAACACTTTATTTACAAAAACTTAAAAATAAGCTTTATTTTACATTTTATTAATTTGTTATGTTTATTATAGCTACCACGAAGTCAAAATCTCTCTAATGTCTCTTCGTCTTCCCCTCGAAGCTCCGTTTAGAATTTTTTCTCTTGTGCACGGCTTGTGGCTGCTCCCTATTCAGCATCCAACAGTAGTCTGCTATCATGTTCACCTTCCACCGGCCCTGATACCTCCGTTCTATTTCCTTTATGTCCTGGTGGAATCTCTCTCCATGTTCTTCTCTCACAGCTCCTAGGTTTTCTGGGAAATAGCATAGATGGGAGTTCAAAACGTGGAACTTCAAGCTCATTGAGCAGTCCAAGGCTTTGAAGTTCTCCAGCATGTTTCCTACGATGTTCTTGACGTCAGGGTCCTTTTGGTTGCCAAGAAACTTCTTTACAACTTCTTTAAAGAATGTCCAAGCAGATCTTTCAATGGCATCCCTTTTGGTTTCAAAGATTTCGTCTTTCATGAGTTTTCGAATGTCAGGACCGACGAAAACCCCTTCTTTCAGCTCCGCCTCTAACGGCTGTGGAAACTTACTTGCCAGGTACTTGGAAGTATCACCATCTTTTGCAGGGCTTTCACAAACTGCTTCGTGATGCCAAGTTTGATGTGAAGTGGAGGCAGAGTATTTGTTTCGGGCCCACCAAAGATTCGAAGTGCACGTTCTTTTCCCCTACTTTTAGCGCCCTGCTTGGCCACACGTTCTGAGTCCAGTGCTTGGCTTTAGCACGACTGTCCCATTCGCAGAGGAAACAGGGGTACGTGGTGTAGCCTCCCTGTTGACCAAGGATCATACAGATATCTTTGAGATCGCCACAGATGGTACATTTGTATTACTTTTAGGTAAGCTTGGTCAGTATCAAGGCTAAATGCTCATACCTCTCTTTCAAATGAACGGAACGTCCAACCGGTATAGAGGCGTATTTGATGCCATTGTGAAGAAGTAAAGCTTTCAGACTTCTTCGTGATGAGCCATTGAAGAGTCTCCAATCTTCCGCCTCATGCTGAATTTTGAACATTTGCATCAAACTGGGGACATCGGAGCAGTAAACAAGTTCACCGTCTTGAGAAAAGTAAGGCACGTAATCTTTCTCTTGGTCTTGAAACCAATAGAAAGAAGTTACAGGGGTTAGGAAGTTCTTCTCCTGGAGTCTAGAGCATAGCAACTGAGCGGAATCTTTTGGAAAGGCTAGATCTCGGATCACGTCGTTCACTTCTGATTATGAAAACAGTTGGTGCTCACTGCAGTCGTCGACTTGAAAATAGTCAGTAGCATTGTCATCTGACTCGCTCCCTGAGGGTGCAGGCACATCGTCTAGCCTTTCTACAGGCGAAGCTATGGCAGTGTCAAGTCCGTGAAGCACGGGGCGCAGTGCAGATTCAAGGTTCAGGTAGAAGATTTATGTTTTGTTTTTTAAGCTGTACCCCTGTATGTTGCACAAAAAAATAGCAGTCATCGCTGGGGTTTCGGGGCTCCCTCCATATCATAGACACTCCAAAACGAAAATATTTCATCTTAATCTTGGACCACATGTGGAGTCTTTCCACGCAAATTGAACACACTCGATGTGGGGCCCATGACTTGTCTTGGTCTCTAACCCTTACACCTAAGTATGCAAAATACACTTTTCCAACGAAGTCCGTGATTTCCCGCTGTTGCTCTTTCAGTACAAGTTCGCCGCAGATACAGCAAAAGCTGTCAGGAGAGTTGACACAACCTCCAGAAACCATGACAGTCGTAAAGGCACATACCTTATTCCTTTGAGGACCACGTTTGCCAGCAACACCATTTTTATATATATATATATAAGTTAATATTACAAGAATATTCTGGAGACAAAAATTCGCGATTTTTCTCGAAACTGTACGTGATAAAATGTTTTGAGTATTTTTCCCGAAATCTGCATAAAAGAATACATAAGAAACAACATTTAATTTGAAGAAAAAAAGTCATCGCTGACCTGTCCCGAAAATTCGGTGTCATCTTTTTTTGTTTTAAAATATACACACGCAAACTTAATAATATTCAGCAGGATAATATATTGAGTAACACTTCAAGAAAACTACCATAAAGTCTCTAATAAATGCAATAGTACTTCGTTTTGTATAAGAAACGAGAAGTACCTATTCTAAATTATTCAGCGTTATTATTGACTAAAAAATAGGTTTCATGAAACAGAGCTATTGTGTAATTAATTGGGATAACTAAAAAAATTCCCGATATATTTTTACCTTAACCAGTTGTTGGTGAAAGGCTTTTCGGATTTTCTTAATTTCCTATAAAAATTAGTTTTAAATTTTAGATTTTTATCTATATATAATGTTTTTTAGAAATTACTGCAAGTAATGTATCGACTTAGGAGTAAGAGTTCTATTTTAAAATATAAAACAGATGTACATATATTTGAATAAATAATTTCCCCTTAATGTTGGGCTCTAATAATTCCCTCCAAATCTGAACCTCACAAAATGGTTTAATTTTTGGAAACGTCTTTGGTATTATAGGCTGGGCGTTATCAAATTTTAATGTATATGATGATCCTTTAGATATAACGAAAAATATCTGATGTACTTGCAGTTCTGTGCTGTCGTTATTTCAGTAAAACAAAAATTTTACACGTAACTGAAATACTTAATCGAATTTTTCGGTATAATTTATAAGGGGTTAATCAAAAGTAACCTGAGAATAATACTTAAGCATCAGAAAAGTCTTCTGGAAAACAAATAACTTTTATGATCGCTGACTATTAAGTGTGACAGCTAGTATAAAACTACCATATTGTTTCTGCTTTAGTTAAGAGCTTTGGATATAAGCTGCAAAGCGTTTACGTTTAACAACAGAAAAACGTAAATCTTTGTCGAATCAAAAGGAAATATTACAAACTAAAGTATGTCAAAAAATATTTGTTGATTCAAATTTCGTTGCCTTTTCTTGCAGCAGAGTGTTCTTTTACATAACCCAAACTGACTAAATTTGCTAGAACTCATTCTTTCCTTTGGAAAGAAAGAAATCTTCATTAGTAAAAATAAACATTTACATATATTTATTGTTCATTCTTATATTTAAGCAATGTACTCTCATTATTGGAACATTTGTACATATGAAATCCTGACATTACCAAATCATGCGTTATACGCAATTTATGCAGTTACTCTCAACGGATAAAATAATTATAACATCATCAATCTGAAAGAGGCTAAAATAATATTAGCTAAAAGATAGTTATGATAAAGCATTATAAGAAAAAATATGCATACCCTGTCGGATGTACTCTTGTTTAGACAAGAAAAATTAGCGAAGATGTTTGCAGATTTGAAATTCAGAATAGCTGAAACCTGCAATATCTGTGTCGTTTAAAAATTTATTTCCAGCACAAAGCGAAAAGTTACGTTTATTTACGTAGAATACATTTTCGTTCTTATCGTCTAGGAATCTGAGTGAAATTAGTGAAGATATACACATCCTCTTCATACAAGATGTTTGATTACGCACATTATGGTTATATAAATTACACAGAAATGTTGAAAATCACGGAACGAATACAATAGGATCATTTATTGCACAGTATTCACACAACTTTGCCACTTATTGAAGTTATATATTTTCTTGTGAAATATATCTTCATTGACAGTCATATCATAAAGTATCCAAGTTACATTAAATCTTTAATATTTTTCTAAACGCAGGTTAGTAAGTTAAATGTCTCAATAGTTGACATAAATTTACCAATATTTCTTTATATTAAAGGAATAATTTCTTCTTGGAAATGGCACATATTTTGATATGAAATAAGTACCATAGTTTTATAATCACCTGATCAAAGTCGCTGAATTTTCACATTTAAGATAGAAAAAAAGGAGAACAAACCATATGAAGCTAAAAGTGATTATACATCATAGAACCAAAGCATTATGAATACGAACACTTGCATATGATGTTAGACTACCACGTGCCTCCAATACAGCTCTGAGCTCTGCATGTCATTGACGCTACAAGAGTTCTAAGGTGTCTTGCGGTATCTAGTACCAATACGTTATCAGAAGATCATTATCTCTTGTAAGATGCGTAGTTGAGCCGACGCAAATGGAATCTGCTGTTTCATCATAAACCAAAGATGCTTGATTGGATAGATGTCTGGAGAATTTGAATTACTGCGCAATACGCAAGATCTTCCTAAGGTACCACAAACCATTATTGAATAATCCAGGCACCGTGGCATCATGTATTATTCTGCTGAAAGAAGGCATTACTAATGAGGAACACCGGTTCCCTGAAACAATACACCAGGTCTGCAATGATGTTTAGGTAGATACTAGACTTCATAGGTTCTTGCACATAAATGACTGGACAAAGAGTTTCACAGCAGAACTTTGACAAAGCGTTACGCTTACCCCACGGCCATGTTTCCCACGGTGCATTATTGTGCCAACACTTTTCCAGGTAAATGAATCACACATACAAGGCCGTTTACAGGATGCACGATTCTTCGGACAGGCCCACCTTCTTCCAATCATTCAAATTCTAGGTTTATGCACGCGTGCGAATTATAGGCCCTTTTTTTGGTGAACCGAGGTTAGCATGGCCACTCGAATAGACCTTTGTCTTCGAAGCGCCATTTTAAATGGGCTCGTTATAGTGTTAGTTGTACACATTACTCCCGTGAGAAGAATTTAAATTGCTGGCAATTTGCGCTAGGTTATCCATTATGTGTACCTCGAGAATCGATGACGGGTGGTCTCTCACCTCTGGAATCCAAGAGCTGTGTTCGGCCCACACCCTGCCGACGCCTCATGGTGTTTCACTCCTGTGACCATTATTCGAATGTAATATCCACGGCTGATCGTGAGCACATCACAAGCCTTGCCGTTTGGGAAATGAACTGACTCAATCGTCTGGCCATTGCAACTTGGCCTTTGTCCGACTCTCTCAAGTCCACTGCATTTCCCATCTGTAAATCAGGAATAAAACTGATTAACAGAGATCGCCATTAGGTCACGTACTCTTTTACCTGCAGTTACCAATTTGCATACTGGCATGGTCGTAATGTTTTAGCTCTTCTTTTGTATCTGCCAATTTCTTTAAGTTTGTTTCTCTATCGTATCCGGCATTGTAAATGGGCCACACACTTGTTCATTGCATGTGCTGCTTTTGACACGTTATAATTTTTAGATTTCTAAACTTTGAGTTTTAGGAACTTAAAATATTTTACTCTGAGATTTATATTCTACTAGACATTACCTTCAATCACAAAATCTAAAATGAGAATATTGGATTTAATACAGTGTAATATATTTGTTATATTGGGAGACCGTGTCCGCCATGATGTTGAGCCATCTTTCCCAATCCATCTTTTGGGAAATCTTGTATTGAGTAATATTCGAACAATGAATCCTTAATGTACAGGTGCACTATCCTGCTGGAAAATTACCCACGGTTGACATTCGTGCAACTGAGTTGAAACAAGAAGCTCCATGCTCTCCAAGTAGGCATTTGCTGTTATTGTACGTTCACTAAAAAAAAAAAAAAAAGAATTGTCCCATTACCCTCTTGTGCATGAGGTCACCCCACACATTCTCATTTAGCCTATTTCGCTGTTTTTTGTGAAACACAATAGGATTTTCCGACCTCAATATACCAATATTTTGTCTATTTCTTTCACCAGAGATGTAAAAAGTAGTCTCATGCAGAAAACACACGGCTGCAAATACTTGTTATTCTCAACGATACGCTGTCAAATCTCAGTTACAAAATCAGAACGATGTAGGTAGCCTTCTACCTACAAGGTTTGAAAATTCTTCTTTTTGTACGCATGCAAACAGAATGTTTTGGGTAAAATTTTCTTCAGTGTAAAGCAGGAGAGTACGAGTTCACACGAAACTCGGTGGGGGGATATCGAGGTTCTGCGTATGAAAGCTGCCAGCACTGCATCAACTGTATCTTCATATACAGTCCGTCGACTAATTCGTTTTGGATCATCAACAGTTGTAACGTATACTCTATATTCACTTTCCTTTTGATTTTACTATCTCTGGTTATTTTATTTTTCTATGTAAATTATCTTCTTACTGAACGAGATGTTATTTCACCCGCTGAATGAGATCTGGCAATGAGTGTAAGTCATTACGTGGTGGTAGCCAGTATAAATAGGCGCGTTCAACGATACCAAGAGAGAGCTTTTTGTTGATGTGCGTAGGGTAAGCTGTTGTTTATGTGTCAGAGAGCTGTTGTTTATGTGTCAGAGAGCTGTTGTTTATGTGTCAGAGAGCTGTTGTTTATGTGTCAGAGAGCTGTTGTTTATGTGAGTAGAGCTTCGTTCATGTGCAAGGAGCTACGTGTTATTTGAGTAGCTGTGTGTGAAGTGTGTGTGATGATACCAGTAGAAGTTCATAATAAAAGGTTTTAAGTAAGTACGTTTTTCTCAGTTCATAGTACTGTCAGACCTCTGTCTGGCTGTTAGGTTTATTTCATTAGTGATTATTATTAACAACCAGCATTAAGACTTTATTCATCTTAATTACTACTACAACATTACTAGCAGTTAAAAGCTTGTTCATTATTATTACTACACAACTAGCAGGAACGTTTATTCATGATATAATTAACAAAACAACAACCATTTGAACACGCATTAGAAGAAGCATTAGCTTAGTACAAGCATTGAATTCATTATAATATTAGTGAAAGCTATATTCACTATAATTAGCAATTTAGAAGAAGCATTTTATTCATTATAATTGGCGCCCGAACTTTTCTCGAACACGAGATCTTGACAATTATTACCCATGTCTTCCTTACCTGAGACAACTTCAATTTTTCCGCCTAAGGCAAGTTTCGATGGTGATGTTGTTTTTTTTGACAATTTGCAAGAAGCCTCTGGGTCTCACTTTGATATGAATGATCTACACGTACCCAGGCATTCTTCACAATTTCGTAATGCACCAGCTTCCTATTACTCTGAGTCGCCGGGCGTACCTGAGGAAGTTCAATCCTCTCAGCGAAGCAGAATGCTTGCCCATTTCGTGCCGCATGCAGGAACAATTCTTTTCAATGGTTTGGAGGGATCCTTAAAATTCCTCGAAGATTTGGAAGATCATTTTGATCTCTATAATATTTCTCAAGACTGCAAAGTGCAAATCGCAGGCACTTGCTTGAAGGATACCGCTAAGACCTGGTATCGGCAGTGGAGAGTGTCGAACCCGGATTCTCATTATGAGAATTTCCGAGCAGAATTTTTGGAGGTCTTTCCTTTCGGCCTCAGTCGAGCTAGCCTTGCACAACAACTTTTTTCTCGTCAGCAAGGACCCAACGATAGCCCTGTTGCATTTGCGTTGGAAACAACACGCTTATATAACTTATGGGATCCACATGCCAGTCATGTTGACATGTTGGATACCCTATTGCAGCAGCTCGACCCATTTTTACAAGATTTTCTTGAGGTTCGACACCCTGCTACAATTCATGAATGCCTTCGCCTCATACGAACGTATGAAGAGCGACATGGCAAACATGGTTCAACTCACTATGCTCGGGCACCCCGCGAGACTTATTACGAAAACCCTCAGTGGCATAATAGGCATAATAACTTTCAACGCGAGCATACACAAGTGCACACCCAAGCTTCATACGTTCCACCACACAGAAAAGTGGCAAACCAACCGCGAGTTTCTGAACAATCTTCGGGATATCGTACAAATGCACAGTATGCTCGACCCCGTTCCAATCCGCAGCATTCGGAACGTTTTCATGCTCAGGGCAATGATGATTTTTCTGCCCGTGCTGAGGGAAAAAGTAATAGATATGAAAATGTCAACAGACACGCGGAGTTCCCGACGCAGGTTTCACGCAGTTTTCCTCATCGTGAAAATTTTCCCGATACCCGGCAGGGTCGAGGTTTCAGACCGCATGATAATTAAACCAGGAATCCTTTAAACTTCCAAAGGAAGTAGACCAAGGGTCGGTCCTGCTTCCTGATACCAAGCATTCTGACCCTAAAACAGTATTAGTGACTGTCCAAACTCCTCAGTTGCCTGATGTGTTCTTGACAATTGAAGATATTATTGTCGAGACAAAGTTCGACACTGGTTCTGAAATATCAGCCCTAAATACGAAGTTTTGCACTGACAATTTTCCTGCAATACTAGTTCAGCCTGCGACGCAGTATTTGCGAGGTGCAAATAACGAAATCTTCAGTATCACAGGAACTGTCACATTATCTCTAGGGCTGGGAAAGGCTCCTTTTGCGCATTCTTTCCTGCTTATAGACGAACTACCTGTTAAATGTCTAATGGGAATGGACTTTATTAATACGTTTCAAATAACTTTGAATTTCGTACAACATGTGATTTCCTTTACGGAACCTGTCGAAATGATTCCTACTGTTCCAATGGATATAACGAGTTTGTTATTGAGTAACCAATTGAATGAGAGGCAACGAAACCAGCTTTCTCTACTTTTGCAGGAAAGCCATCGTTTATTTTCTGATCAACCTGGTTTCACACAGGTGGTTTATCATGTCATTGACACTGATGGTTCGAAACCGATAGCGACGAAACCTTACCCTTGTGCTCCCCATAAGAAACAGGAAATGCAACGTCAAATTTATGAAATGATTAAACAGGGCATAATAAGGGAATCAACAAGCGCCTGGTCTGCACCTGCCTTTTTTGGTTCCAAAGAAACAACCCAATGAATTTCGTTTCGTGACAGATTTCCGCAAGCTCAACCAAGTCACGAAAACGATCAATTATCCACTACCTGTCATGTCGCATATTTTGCATGACCTGTCGTCAACTAAATGGATGTCAAACTTGGATTTGGCGAGTGGATATTGGCAGGTGGCGGTACATCCGGACTCTGTCGATAAAACAGGCTTTGCGACTCCTTTTCGGGCTTATGAATACCTGCGTATGCCCTTTGGACTAACTTCTGCACCTGCTACTTTCCAAACGCTTATGGATACGGTTCTCAGACCTGTTCTGGGTCCCCATGTGCATGTATATTTGGATGACATTATTATTACATCCGAGACTTTTGACGAGCCCCTTTCTCTGCTCAAACAGGTGTTCCAACTCATATACAATGCTGGCTTGACGTTAAAACCTAGTAAATGCCAGATAGCGAGGCACGAGATTGTATATCTGTTGTTGAAAATCACTCCCCACGGTTTATTTACGGATAATGAAAAAATTAGGCCTATTGTTGACTTTCCTCGGCCTAAAACAGCAAAAGTACTATCACGCTTTCTGGGAATGACCGGATGGTATCAGCATTTCGTCCCCGCTTATGCTACAATCTGTGAGCCATTGTATGCTTTGAAACGTAAATACAAGAAGTTTGTTTGGACACCTGAAGCTAACGCTGCTTTTGAAACATTGAAGTCTGCGTTGACTCAGCCTCCTGTGTTGGCTTTCCCGGATCACTCTAAGGAATTTGATATTTATACTGACGCATCCGGAGTTGGTCTTGGTTGCGTTTTGTCACAAGCTGGGCATCCAATGGCTTTTGCGTCTCGTACTTTAGCCAAAGCTGAACGCAATTATTCAGCTACGGAACGTGAATGTCTTGCTGTTGTGTATGCTCTTGACAAATTTCAATGTTATCTTAACGAATTGACAGTTAACATAATTGCGGATCATTCTGCCCTTCAGTATTTGAATTCTGCTAAGCACCTATCTCAAAGACTTAGGAAGTGGGCTCTGAAGTTACAAGAGAGCAATATCAAAATTTCGTATCAGCCAGGTCATAAGAATCAATTACCGGACGCATTGTCTTGCGTCCCGATTAGTGGGGTCCCCACAGAAACTACTCCTGGATGTCAGCCTTTACTTCTAATAGCTGATATAACATCCAGAGAGCAGATAATGGCAGAATTAATAAATGATTCAGATTTTGGGGATATCTATAATTTTTGGCTTGCGGGTTCACCCCTACAAAGTGATCCTTCTTTGGCTGGGAGGTCATAGCATTTTGAAGTCATAGAGGTTCTTCTTTACTATACGAAATCTAGGACTACTAGGGCAGAGTTTTGCCCATGTATTCCGCGAAACCTTAGAATGGCTCTTTTAAACGAATTTCATGACAAACCTCTTGCAGGCCATTTAGGTATTCGCAAGACCCGTTGTAAATTGCGGGATGTTGCCTATTGGCCTGGCATGTACCAAAGTGTGCTCGCATACGTTCAATCATGTCACTTGTGTCAGATTAATAATTACCGTAATGTAAGACCAGCCGGTCACTTGAAATCTAGTTCAAGTTCTCATGTTTTTGACATTATTTCCATAGATTTATTGGGACCTTATCCTTTATCTGTTAAAAACAAAGCTCGTTACGTTCTAGTATTAACTGATAATTTTTCTAAATGGGTTGAAGTTTTTCCCATTAAAGCCGCTATGGCAGAAGTTATTTGTAATGTATTAATTAATGAAGTATTCTCTAGATATGGTGCACCTAATAAAGTAGTTTCGGATAATGGTCCCCAATTTATTTCTGACATTTTTGAAAGAATGTGTGCGAGACTACACATTAAGCATAAATTCATTTCCCCATATCATCCCCAGAGTAATCCTGCGGAACGAGTAAACCGCACGCTAGTGAAAATGATTGCTACATTTGCCATGAATCATCACGAGCAATGGGATGCCCATCTTGAGCTTTTTTCGTTCGCCCTCCGCTCGTCTGTTCACGAATCTACTAAAATTACTCCGGCAGAACTTTTTCTGGGTCGCAAAATTAAAACCCCTTTTGAAAATTTAACGGGGATTATCGACGAACTAAGCCAGCGACCAACTCCGCAATCAGTACAAATCATGGCAGAAAAAGCTCGTGTTGCAATGCTAGGAGCACAAGCGGCTCAAGCAAGATACTATAATACTAGACGTAGGGAACCAGATCTTGTCGTTGGAGATCTCACTCTCGTGGAAACGCACTTCCAGCCTTCTGTTTCTCATACTTTAGTGAAGAAATTTGCACCCAGGTACGAAGGTCCATATCGGGTGGCAAATGTGTTTGAAAATAACATTGTTCTTGAAAAACCTGACAATCAATTTCAATACGTACACGTTGCTCAGTGTCGCAAGTATCATGAACGAAATATCGATTTTATAATCAACCCTACTCAACCTTCTGTTCTACAGACTCAAGAGTCTATATCTCACGATCAACCTCCAGAAATTTTGGACGAACCGACAAACATTTTTGAAGAATCTCCAGTGATTTTTTTCTTCACCCTCCCCTCCTCAAGACGGGTTTCCAAACACGCAACCTGATTCTCCCATGAGACCAAGGCTCGAATCAAGATCTTCAAATACTAGTATCGTTCCTTTCCCTCGAACCATTGCCAAGACTATTGCTGCACCATTTCCTGATAACTCTGCACCAACACAAGCTCCTACTTCCTTGAATACCTCGTCAGAAAGTATTCCTATAGGCCGAAATAAACATCGCCCTGCACGACCACTAGCTTACAGCAGCGACTCAGAGGCTTCAGATATTTCTGATTTATCAGCTATGGACAATAATTTGACTATTACAAACCGTCCAGTAACATCAAAAGCTGGTCGAAAACGTAACTTGTCTCCCCAATCTGCTTCGCCGCAACAGCGACGAAGGCAGAGATCCTTGCATCCGCTCGGGTTTCGCCCCTGGAACCTACGCTCAGGGCAAACAGGGCCGATGCCTGCTTCTACTCTCATGCCACGAGGGAAAAAGCGAAAACAAACGATGTGGCCGGAGCCACGTCAGTCCAAAAGAATATTGGAAGGACAACATGGGCCCCAGCACAAAGGGACTACATATCGAAAGCCTGGGGGAGCCCGTTCCTGTCAGCCGCAGGGATTTCCTGACCGACAGACTTCAGCCGTTCCTGACCGTTCCGATCAGCCGCAGGGATTTCCGGACCGACAGACTTCAGCCGTTCCTGACCGACGGACGTCAGCCGTTCCTGACCGACGGACGTCAGCCGTTCCTGACCGTTCCTATCAGCCGCAGGGATTTCCGGACCGACAGACTACCGAAGTTCCAGATCCATTCAAGTCCTTGAAACGCACTACGCCACCTGAATTTACCAGTCCGATTAGGCCTGGAAAACGTTATCGTACTAGAGTTTTTTATGCGTCCTCGAGATAAGTAAGTTCTCGTGGACAGGTTCTTTTCTCCGTTTGTGGTTTTTCCTGCACGACCAGTTGGCGTGTCAGAATTTCTTTTTTTCGTGTTGGCCTATGCATTCTTTTTTTGTGTATATATGTGTTTTTTTTTATATTTCTTCTATGTCCATCTACTAATCCAAATTTTTTTATATATATCTATGTGCTTAGGGGTAAAATAATAAAATTGTTACTGTTAGGCAGCTCCAGGCAATCTTCGCTGCTGATACAGTTGGTGTGTATTCAACGAATAATGAGAACGTAATTTGAAATTAAAAAAGTGATTCCTGCTAGGCAGAATAAAAAGGAAGGTATGCCGATGCAGGTTTGTTTTGTTCAAGTATACAAAGCGTTTCACAGGCGAATACAGATTTCTTGATTTTGTCATGCCAAGTTTGATATTGTACATACTGCTGCCACCAAAACAACAACAAAAAAGAGGTCGATAAACGTCAATCAACGAAGTGTAAGACTTACACTCCAAAATTGATAGGTTTTCGAAAAAAAAAAATTAAGGGGGAGATGATGTAACGTATACTCTATATTCACTTTCCTTTTGATTTTACTATCTCTGGTTATTTTATTTTTCTATGTAAATTATCTTCTTACTGAACGAGATGTTATTTCACCCGCTGAATGAGATCTGGCAATGAGTGTAAGTCATGACGTGGTGGTAGCCAGTATAAATAGGCGCGTTCAACGATACCAACAGAGAGCTTTTTGTTGATGTTCGTAGGGTGAGCTGTTGTTTATGTGTCAGAGAGCTGTTGTTTATGTGAGTAGAGCTTCGTTCATGTGCAAGGAGCTACGTGTTATTTGAGTAGCTGTGTGTGAAGTGTGTGTGATGATACCAGTAGAAGTTCATAATAAAAGGTTTTAAGTAAGTACGTTTTTCTCAGTTCATAGTACTGTCAGACCTCTGTCTGGCTGTTAGGTTTATTTCATTAGTGATTATTATTAACAACCAGCATTAAGACTTTATTCATCTTAATTACTACTACAACATTACTAGCAGTTAAAAGCCTGTTCATTATTATTACTACACTACTAGCAGGAAAGTTTATTCATGATATAATTAACAAAACAACAACCATTTGAACACGCATTAGAAGAAGCATTAGCTTAGTACAAGCATTGAATTCATTATAATTTAGTAGAAGAAGCTTTATTCCTTATACAGTTACTGTCTTCCTAGATTTTGCACATCAAATTGTTATGATTTCATGAACATTTAGTGGACTCTGAAATCTATTTTGAAATTAGGCTGAAAATGTATCGGTTATTTTGTCTTGTTGCACCACTATGGGCCTTTTTCTGCACAGATGCCATTTTGGCTCCTTGCGCTGGTAGCTCCATCTAGTTATTACTAAGCATTCACATACAACAACAAAAACTTTGTTAGTTTGAATGCATTTTGGCATAAAACGCTTCTTTCTAACTACCAAAGTTTTTACATAAAGATTTTTGTTAATGAGGGAAAGGATTTATGTCCATTCCGTACTTTTCGAAATGTTTATAAAGAAATTACGCACGGTGCTTCTATTTAATGATGGAACTAATTTTAAAACCATTAAACGCTCACAATTCAAAGGAACACTTCTGAATTATGTATCTTCATGTATATAAATCTTCGCGATATAAAGAAACTGTGGTGTGTTCTGATAGCAGTTTCTTGTCAAATACAGTTCATCAGAAAGGAAAATGTTGATTTTCAGATTTCATGTGTTAGTCCTTTTTATTTGTCACTCGATCTGGTATTTTCTGAATATAAAACGTGGAGGAATACAGATGATCATGATCATATGTAGAGATTTTAGGAAGGGAGTGTCTGACCCCAGGTCTTAAACAACCCTTAGAAATAGGAAACTAGGAGATTTGGGCAAGAGCGCCCGATAGGAAAGTGACACGGAAGCGAAGTGGAAATGGGGCCAGTACCCGGGGTCCGACGGCTTAACGTGCCCATCCGACGCACGGCTGGTATTAAGTGGATCGAACCTGAGGCCCTTTCCGTGGCAGTCACGAACGTTGCCCTCTCGGCCACCCGCGGCCCGTGGAGGAATACAGATATGCAAGACAAGGGTATATGTATAAACTAATTGCAGTAAAATACTGCAAGTAAAAATAATTGTACATACATTAGTTTTTGGAAACTCCTCCATGCTTCTTCACCGGACGTGAAACACGAACTGTTTGAAGATTGTCAGACCATAATATTGTAAAAGCCATGTTGCATAACAATTCGATGATTAGTAAACGAAATTTTGACCATTTGGGGTCTAGCACAGCCAAATTGGAAAATGCCGTAAGACGGAAAGTTTTACTAGACCGTGGTTCGACGTATTATGCGTAAAATCTTTGTATTTATTTCTACGAGTAGGAATTACAGTAACATTTAAAAAAATGTTTCCTGCAAAAAGTCATACTCCAACCTCAGAGTTCTGCGGTACAAAGAGACCAAACATTTAAAAATGGGAAATGTTTGGGAGCAACTGGAAAGTTTAAAATTGAGTAATAACCATTTAAAATGCTGAACCACTGATAACAACAGGTATTTCACGCCACGTAAATAATGTTGCACTTTTCAGTCGGGATTAGCATAGCGGCTAACGTGGTAATCCTACATTTTTCAGAGCATAAGGCAAATTACAATATTGAACGATGTTTCTGCATGATACGACCAGAATGTTGAATTCGGAGGTTCGCGAGAATCGAACGAATCTCGATGTTATGCATATTCACAAACAAATAAAAAAGGAATCATATTAAATGTATAGCTTTACAACAACGTTGAACATGAATGCAAAAACAATAACATAGTGTATTTTTTAAATGTAATTTTACTCTGAGACTTTTACCAAAAGATCATCATCGGCAGTGAATTCCGTAGGAAGAAAACCACATTTGAGAAATCTTACAACTATCCCAGCCAGCAGAACAAAACATATTAGCAATAATGGGATAAAACAGCAGATGTTTTGTTTGTTTATCATTCGTCTCTGGTGAAAAGATATAAAGTCGTGTGCAGTGGATATGGGACAACTAAAGCTGGTTTCTGGAGAACGGAAATAAAGTCACGGGATGCTACAAATCAACATTTCAATAAGTAATTGCTCATAGACGCAAAAAGTATGTCGTCAACAGTACGTATCGGTGGTATCGTGCTGTATTGCTTTAAATGTGCGAGCTGATGGAAGTGACGTAACGGTCTGAGAGCTTTTATTTTATTGCAGATATTGTCGATCCGCAATACTTCCACAGCTGCACCTGAAAACCCCGGGGTGTCCTAACATCCTTTATCGTTTGGTAACATTCTTTTCACTGGGTAACCTAACATTCTTTCGAACGGGGTTAAATCTTCTGGCACCAGGCAGACACTAATACATGCAACTGTGTTACCTCAGGAAGAGGTCTACTTCTAGCACGGAACTGAAAGTGCGACACGACCATGATCCACGAGCATGACATTGACTTGAAAGCACTAGAATTACACCACAGTCCCTAGATCTTTACTCAACTAAACACCTAATAAGCTGTAGGACCCTTCATATGCCGCAAAACAGCACCCACTCGGCGAGACATCGATTCGATGAGGTGGCGATAGGTATTCTGAGATGCCTGGTACCATAATGTCAGCAATAGGTCCCCCAGTTCCAGTACATTTCGTGATGGGGATTTTGCGTGAACCCCCTTTTCCAAGTCGAACAAGAAATGTTCAATTGAGTTCATGTCAGGTGAATTTCGAAGTCAGTGCATTAAAAGATAGTCACCAGCATGTTCCTCCAGCCACTCTTTGACAATCCTGGCAGTGTGGCATGGCGCATTTTCGTGTTGGTAATAGCCATCACCAGCGGGGAATACGGTTGCCATGAATGGGTGAACTTGCCCGGAAAGATGTTTAGTTGCCTGACAGCTGTCAAGAATTGCGCTCTTGGGATAATAGACAGTGTCTCAAGAAAACCTTGAACACAGCATAACACAGCCGCCGCCGCCGGCCTGTTTCCGCCTAACAGTGCATCCAGGTGCCAGAGCTTCCATTAGTAATCGGTGTATCCGCACTCTGCCGTGTACGTGTTCACCAGGAACCTTGATTCGTCAGACCAAGCCACTTTCCTCTAATCATCCACGGTCCAATGTCGATGTTCTTTTGCCCATTTCGTGCGTTGTGAGCGATGACGTGCAGTGAGCATGGGGACTCGGCTGATTCTTCGGCTATGCAGACACATGCGAAGAAGGCTACGATGAACTGTGTGATGTGATACATTGCCGTGATCAGCACTGTTGTAGCTGCAGGTGATATATTGTATTGTGGCCCTGCGGTCTCTGTGAACGAAGCGTTACAGTCGCAGCTCACCTCTGGCTTCAATGAGCTGCGGAGAACGGTCCGTCGTTTGGTTATCTGTGCACCACCTTTGATATGTACGCACTACAGCGGCACGTAAACATCCCACATGCCGCGCCGTTACCGAGATCGTAATTCCGAGGCGCCGTGCCATTACAGGTTACCCTGTATCAAACTCCGACAAATCTGCAGCATTTCCCATTCTGACTCCGAACACTTTACTAACCGAAAGCCGGTCCTCGGGTTGTACATATATATATATATATATATATATATATATATATATATATATATATATATATCATCATCATCATCATCATTGTCAACCATTATCAATCCACTGCTGGACGAAGGTCTCCCCAAGTTTCCTCCACAACGGTCTGTCTTGTGCCAGTCTCCTCCATGTCACCCCTGCATACTTTCGAATTTCATCCACCCATCTCCCATGTGGTCTTTTTCTGGGTCTTTTCCTGTCCCTTGGAATCCAATCTAAAATTTCGGCTGTCCATCGATGGTCTGTCCTTCTGGCAGTATGTCCAGCCCATTGCCATTTCAGGGATTTAACTCTGATCATGATGTCTTCCACTCTTGTCATTTTTCGGATCCACGAGTTCCTCTTCTTATCTCTCCTGGTTACACCAAGCATGCACCTCTCCATGCTCCTTTGAGTTGTCTGCAGCCTTTGTATGTCTCTTTTAGTTAAGGTCCACGTCTCTGCACCATACGTAAGCACTGGAAGGATGCATTGATCAAACACTTTTCTTTTAAGACATAATGACATATTGCTCTTGAAAATTATGCTGTTTCTTCCAAAAGCTCTCCAGGCAAGTTTTGTACGCCGATTAATTTCTTCATCAATGTGACCCTCACTTGATATCTGCTGTCCAAGATAAACATATGTGTCTGTTATCTCCAGCTTTTCTCCTTCAATCGATAAATCTTCATTTCTTGTAAAAGCATTGAACATCACTTTTGTCTTCTGAAAGTTCATTTTTAATCCCACTTCTTTACTCTTGTCAGCAAGTTCCTGGATCATACTCTGCAGCTCTGATGGGCTAGTTGCAAAAATGACTACGTCATCAGCAAAACGAAGGTTGGTTAGATAATCTCCATTAATCTAAATCCCCTTGTTTTCCCAGCTCAGTGACTGAAAAACACCCTCCAATGTGGCATTAAAGAGCTTCGGAGATATGGTGTCACCTTGTCTCACTCCCTTTCCAATTTTTATGTGTGTTGTATTTTCAAACAGCCTAATCTTTGCACTTGCATTTTCATAGATGTTATTAATAATATTAATGTATGCATCTTCAATACCGCAGGTTTTCAGAGCCATTGTAACTGCTGATGGTTTCACCGAATCAAAGGCTTTTTCATAATCGATAAAAGCCATGCACAATGGAAGTTCATATTCCCTCGCTCTTTCAATTAGTTCTCTCAGCACATGGATATGATCTATTGTGCTGTAGCCACTCCTGAATCCAGCTTGTTCTCTCGGTTGAGCCATGTCCAGTGTTACCTTCAAGCGGTGTGAAAGAACTTTAGTGAAGATTTTATAAACTACTGATAGGAGGCTGATAGGTCTGTAGTTTCCGAGATCCTCAATGTCACCTTTCTTATGTAGCAGGATCATTGTAGCGGTGTTCCAATCCTCAGGAATCTTTCCTTCATTAAGGCATCGAGTGAAAATTTGGGCGAGTACTGTTTCGATTTCTCCACTTGCTTCTTGTATGATGTCTACAGTAATTCCATCTTCTCCTGGAGCTTTTCCCGCTTCATGTTCTTGATTGCATGTGCAACTTCTGCTGGAAGGACTGGAGGAACTCTGGTACTGGTATCTTTCATAATGTCTGGAGTGCATGTATCATCCCTTTCATATAATTTGGAGTAGAAATCTTTCACTCTAGTCAAAATTTCGCCTCTATTTCTTGTTACAGAACCATCTTCTTTTCTCAGTGCCATAATCTGTTTTCTTCCCTTACTGAGATGTCCCTTTGCTATCTTTAGGCTTTGGTTGTTTTCAGTTGCTTTCCTCACTAGTTCACAGTTGAATTTTCTTACGTCTTCAGTGATACTTTTTCGTACTGTCTTGCATAGCTCTATATATTCCACTTTGGAAGTCACATCTTCTTTAGTTGTCCTCATCTCTCTTCTTTTTTGTATCAACATTTTCGTTTTTCCTGATAATTTATTTACATGCAACTTGTTCTTAGACCCAGCTAATTTTGTTGCTGTTTCCATAAGAGCTTTGGTTACTTTTCTGTTAACTTCAGAGATGTCCACTTCTTCCGATGTTAGGCCTTCTAAAGCAGAGAACCTGTTCTTCAGTTCCAACTTGAAGGTATTATGGTGTTTTGTAAGGTTGGTTATGTCAATAGATTTTGTTTGTCTTATGAGCTTGCCACGTTCAAGTTTAGTGTTGAGGTGCATCTTACATCTCACCAATCTATGGTCACTACCTGTGTTGAACTTGTTTAGCACACTGCAGTCTTCTATGACGAATTTTTTGTTACACATAATAAAATCAATTTCACGTGTCGTCCCATTTGGATGTCTCCATGTCCATTTCCTGTGTGGCTTTTTCTTGAAGAAGGAGTTCAAGATGAAAAACCCTTCTGCCTCTGCAAACTCAACGAGAGTATTTCCACGCTGGTTTCTTTTGCCGTGACCGAATTTACCTACTGAAGTTTCATTCTGTTGCCGTTGCCCTATTTTTGCATTGAAATCTCCCATAATTATTTTCAAGTGCTGCTTACCTTTATTGTTTAGATGACAAATTTCCTCATAAAATTCTTCAATTTCTTCTTCAGGATGACTTGTGGTGGGTGCATAAGTTTGAATAATCTGAGCCTGGTATCTTCTCGATAGTTGGATAACGAGTCGTGCAGCTCTGTCAGAGGAACTTTCAACTTCTACCACTTTATCCTTCAGTTTCTTGTTTATTATAAATCCAACACCACTAGTTCTGCCAGTATCTGTCCCACGATAGTAGAAGAGATGTCCACTTTTCAGTTCAATGAGATCTTCTCCTTTTCTCCTTACCTCACTTAGCCCCACGATGTCCCACTTGATCCTTTGTAGTTCCTCTTCCAATTCAAGAAGCCTTGAATCAGAAGATAGGGAGCGTCCATTGTACGTTGCCAAGGTCAGCATCAGATGGCAGCCTAGTCCGGTCCTCCGGGGATTCTTAGCACCCTCTGCCTTCATGTCGCACTGGCCGCTGCCTTGGCCAGGTACATTCCAGCTGCCGGAGACTGAGGGCCAAGATTTAAGTTGTGGAGTCATTTTGGAGGGGTTTGGCCATAACTCACCACGCTGGCCAAGCGGGTTGGTGAGTGTGGGATAGAATTTCCTCTAATCCCGATGGTATAGTTATACCGCTATGGGCGGTCGTCAGAGCCCCTTTAGTGGGAACAGGATGCACCACGAGAAGGCGGGGTTGACATTTGTCAAGGAGAGGCTGTGATGTTACGCATCACCTGACCTTACATCCCATATATATATATATATATATATATATATATATATATATATATATATATATATATATACATATACATATGTACTCACTACAGCGGCACGTAAAAGATAGTTACAGGATGATAGTCACATGCTGTGACTATTATTTAATGCACTGACTTCTGCTCTGTGGACTTCACCTGCGCCTTCTTTTGGTCTCCAGGCGCGCTCATTTCACTAATTGAACTGACACCTCACAATTGCATGTAGAAATTCCGTCCACAGAGGCGGATCCAATGTAGTTGCTTTGGTTTAGGCCCCAAAGCAACTACAGGGGATCCGCCTCTTGGTTAGGGCACAGAAACGGAAGGATTGAGAGCAAGTCTAGCGACTTTTTAGGCAGAACAGTTTGTAATTATGAGAGAGCACAGTAGATCGTGCCACGGTATAAATACGAATTTACTCAGAAAGGGGTGGGATAAATTAGAAGGGGTAAGGGAATGGACACTTTATATGTAAACAGGGGCCCATAACCGGGAGCCATCATTTAACTTGCTCGTCCAATGCATGGCGGATATTCAGTGATGAGAGCAAATCACACCACAATCGGAAGATCAGCCCAGGCTTAACCAGGGGACCCTATTAGTAGTCCGGTTTGCTAGCTACTAGGCCAACTACGGCCCTAACTCGTTTCCCTAGGTTGGGGTAGATCATAATGTAATGGCTCATCAGTGTATAGATCTATTGTGCTGATATGTCATCTGGGTAAAATTTTGATGATTATACACTGAGTGGCCACTTTATTATAACCAGCCCTCAGTACTTCATTGGGCCACATTTTGCCTTTAATACTGCGTCGATTCTTCGTGGCAAGGACTCCACGAGATGTTGATAGGTGGTTTGTGGAATCTGAGACCATGATTGATGAATAGCATTTTCCAGGAGTTTGAGATTGCAGGGTTGTGGATCCAGCTGTCTGAAGGCTCATTCAACTTCATCCCGCAAATTCTTAATGGGGTTGAGATCTGGAGATTGTGGGGGTCACATAAGCAAAGTAAACCCACCGGCATGTTCCTGAAACCAGTCCGTTACAATACGAGCACTATGGAAGGACGTATTATATTCATGAAAGTAGCCATCGCTATTGGGATAAACCATCCACATGACAGGATGCACTTGGTCTGCAACGATATTTATATATTATGTGCCAGTCAGACGTTCATCAACACGAATTAAAGTACCCAAAGTATGCCAGGAAAACATTCCACAAACCATAACGTTGCTTCCATCAGCTTAAAGGGTTGTAGCGATGCATTAGGGATCCATGATTTCGTGCTGTTTCCGCCAAATTCTCACTCGGCCATCGGCATGGTGCAACTGAAAACGTGATTTATCGGACCACATAATTTGTTTCCAATTATTGACTGTCCAATCCTTGTGCTCCTGTGCGAACTGGAGACGTTTACTCTTGTTAACTGCAGACAGCAAAGGTGTTTGAACAGGCCTTCAAGTGCCATATCTCATCCGATGCAATGTACGGCGAACAGTGCGTGTAGAGATCATTTAAGGGGATCCTTGATTTAGATGGTCTGTAATTTGCTGCACTGTTGCCATTTTGTTGTCTGTTACCAGTCTGGACACTCTCCGTTCCGCCCGAGCAGTCACTAGTCGATGACGACCACACGTTGCACGTAAAGATCCAGTTTTTTGGCCAATAGTCCAGTCTTTAAGCACTTTAACAACAGCTGCTCTGGAACATTTCACGAATGCGGCTGTTTCGGTAATACTAGCTCCATGGCTCTGAGCTCCTTCAACCATCCCACGTTGAAAGTCCGTCAAATCGCATTTTTTACCCATCTCGTCACCCAAAAATTATTTATACTACTGTCGCAAGCACTAAGCTTTCCCTTTTTATACTAGCCTCGCCCTCTGGCGGCAACAGCGTTCAGCCATAGCTCATTTGCTTAAAACTGTCGGGTGATCATAGTAATGTCGCCACTTAGTGTATAAACTTCGATTAAAAACACAGAGTGAAAAATAAAAGGCAGAAGAACAAGCAAGCTTTCGGAAAGACAAGAGTATCAGACAGATATTAGCCTTAAGCTGAAGTCTCATTGCAAAAAAGGCACGAAGAAACAACAAAATGTTTTCACATGCTTCGTGGAGTTCCATAAAGCTGTTCACACTACTGAACAAAACATCAGCCTGCTTGGGCTGGAATCATATGGCGTGGATGCCAAGATAATTCTGCCTCTGAAAGAAATAAACATGAATGCACAGGCAGTTGTCAGCATTGGAGACATGTGGTGCTTGGTTTATCACCAGCAGAGGTACAAGGCAAAGAGATCCAATATCACCAAGCTTCTTCATCTCACATCTGGAGAGAATGTTGGACGAAATAGGGATTGAAGGGGCTGTAACCTCTACTAGAGCACAAAGATTTAACTATCTGTGTACTGCAGATGACATTGTACTGAAGATGAAATGAAACGAGATAAAAAGGTACAAGAACTGAATAGAGAGGGTAAAAGATATGGTCTATAGATGAACATTGAAAGTCAAAAACAATGGTATTTGGCGTAAAAGAGATCAAGGAAAAGATCATGTTGGAAGAAAAAATTTGAAAATGTGAAAAAATTCATTTATCTCGGAAGCAGTATAATATATGATTTAAACGGCAAACAATACATTTTAATTAGAATTGCAGAGGTTATAACACTGTTAAAAGCCATGAATAAAATTTGGAAGAGCAGAGCTATTAGCTTCAAAAGTAAGTTTAGCATTCTTGAGACATGCATTTTCAGCATCATACTATATGAATGCGAGACTTGGACCTTGACAAAAGAATCAGAGAGAAAGATACTTGCTTTTGAAAGAACCTTCTGTACCCTTCTTCATTAAAAATCGTAAAGTATTACGAATCGAGTGGACTCAAGGAATAAGAAAAGAAAAAGTGTATTGAAGAAAACAATTAGAGACCCTGTTCCAAAAAATCCTACAGAGAAAATTAAGATTCTTTGGGACACATCTCCAGAATGACAAATTACATAAAGATAAAGACACTGGTGTTTGACTTACTGAACGGAGTAAATGCAAGGGGTAGCCCACACCATGTGTCGGCTGACCATGCTAAAGACTGGTGCTGGGGAACTCTTCAAGACCTAAGCCTCGCTACAACGAACAGACTTAAGCGGGAACATGTAGTTGAATGGCAACAGAAACCTAAGGACATTGTTCCAATGGTTGATGATGTAAAACTTTGTTTCTAAAGCGAATCACTTTTGCAATGTTGCCAAAAAAAATTGGATCACCGATCAATGCTTATATAAACGACGTTCCGAAGATATAGATAGATATAATAAATTTTATAGAAATCATACTGCGTGAAAAATTACATGTACTTAGCTTGATATCAATTGCATATACAATAAGCTGAGGAAAACTGGTAGAAAATGTGGTTTGAAATTTCATTTGTGGTTTGAAATTTCATTTGTGGTTTCAAATATAAGCCTTAACAAACTCTGAAACCTTTAGTTTCCATAATGGGAATGAAAGTTTAAATCAGTACCTTTACTTGATCTGCATGCAGTTAACAATTGTTTTCTATGCCTCATTTTAAAGCAAACTTAATTTCTTGTAAACACTAGTGGTTTTGTATAATTCGTATTCCCGAATTATATAAAAAAATTCTTCAACTCAAGTGACTTTAGCAAATCAAAGAGCCGAACTTTAATAATTATTTAAAGCGTTTTTAAGAGCTTACCACAGGTTACATCAGGCAGCAAGGCTCCCTCGTGGTGATAATGGATGTTCTTCTACAAGAACATGAAAAGAGATTTCATAGAATTAAACTGAATGATTCTTTTGAACTAAACAGATATACATTTTCTCCGAAAACTCTCTAATTGCCGTTGATTTCTAAAGATGAGTAATTAGTTTTTCCTGTTTATAATTTTGCAACGGAAGATAAGATTACTGAATTCAAATTATTTAAAAAAGAAAACGTACATGCTCAGTTGCAGTGCACAACGATAAAGGATATAATTCTGCCAAGTAATTTAATATCTTTTCTTTAATACATTAAATTTGTTACTTCATTTTTAAAATAAACTTATTTGTATAGGAAGGTACATTAGAGTAAGATTTTAGAGTAAACAAGGTAAATATTTATTTTGTTTTGCAGCACGCTCTTTTAAATATGTTACCTGCTGCAGTCTATGGAGACAATAATTGAATTATTTTTTCATTGCGGGTTTCGCAAACACAGTAAGCAATTCAGTGGACTATAACCAGTCGCCTGTCCGTAATTTAGCACAACTGGTTCCATAGAAAGGGGAGAGGAAGTTCCGTAAGACAAAAAAAAACATCCATAACTTACCGGGGTTCAAACCCGGACCCATCTTGGACTAATGGCCAGAAACCATCGTGTAGACCAATGCACCAACGAGGCGACAATTGAACTTACAAGGTACCTGCTAAAATATTGATATACGGAGATCACTGAGGTTTACGAACCTCCATATCTGAACTAATATGTCCTGGAAAATATGTGTCCTCCTTGATATATGAAGACATATCTTTTACAACAATTTTAAGATGACGTTTTTCAGATGTCAGCGAAGTTCATACTGCTTTCCTATTGTTCAAACATTGTGTGACTTCCTGAAATGGAAAGTTGAATATTTCAGCACTTTTACTCATCACACATTTCTGCATTAAACATAACATTTCACATAACACATTAGCATGAAGATGCTGCAATTACTTTAATAGAGAAGAGCCAAATTTATTTTAGAATATGATGGCCGTTATTGGAGTATCTCAGATTTATGAACAGGATTTAAGATAGAGAGGGTCTGACTCCAAGTCTTAAAAAACACATAGAAGTTCAAAGCTAGGAGTTTGGAGCTAGTATGTACCGCAGGAAAGCCACACGCAAACGCGGTAGGAAAGGGAGGAAGACGCCCTTATTTATAATATGGTGTGGGGGCAGCGCCCCGGCTGACGGCTTAACATACCCATACAACTTATAGCTGATATTAAGCAGTTCATGCGATCGTACCTGCCTGGGATCGATCTGAGCCTTTTCCGAGACAGTCACAAACGTTGACCACTTGGCCATCCGTGGCATTACTGGTATATATACCTTACAAATTCGAAATATCAGCCTTTGCTATTTTCGTTTTATTTTCAACTGAGTAATGTGCTTACGTAATATATATCACAAAGTACAAATGAGAAAATGATTCATCTACCGATGTGAAAATGACAGGAATCTGCGGAACCTAGAAATCTAGAAACTGTTTTAGATGTCCTGCGTTCTCCGTCGATTTTAAACTTCTCGGTTCTCGTGTATCACATGTGATACAATAGCTATGTAATTTAAAAAAAGTACCCGATGGCAGAAAATCTTCCAAAACAGGTTTGTATCACATATGAAATTATGTAAAACACGTTGTTAAATTTTCTGTTATCAGTACAAGTCAAAGTTCGGGAATTGTAGTGGCGGCTTGTTAGAAAAACACGATGAAGAAATTTTAAGTCGTGGTAAGTGTTTTATAACTACTTAATTAAACACATATCTATTTGAGAATATGCATTGCATTTTGGTAAAGATGACTTAGTTATTTCAAGAAAATAAGTTTCATTTCGTCAACATAGTAGATTTTAGTAACTTCTTAAAAGGTTTTATGTCACTGGTGATACAATTGCTACCATTCCTGTTGGAAAAATTCATGAGTTACTTTTAGCGAATGTTTGCACTTGCATTTATTAAATATTTGTTGGTTAATAAATGCGTAACTTACTATATTATCATTACTTGATTTTTTTCTGAGGAATCCTCAGATTATAAATAACGAACCACTTCCTACATCTACGCCGCATAATTCAGCACGAAGTAAACATGTAAGATACATGCCTGAAATGATTCGATACAGCGCCCACAGCAGCAGATGCCGAAATTCTTAGCGCAAGGCACTAACTTAAGTACAGTGTTCAAACTGTAATATGTTTCTATGTTTCAATGGTTCCAGAAATTGTTTTAAATTGTTCCATGAAAATCAGTCATGATATTTTATAATACTGCTTAATAAAACTTGAAAATAAATTAATTAAGCCAGTAATTTCTGAAATCTTGAATATTACACATCGGTCCGGTTGTATCACATGTGATATAACACCCCTTGCCTTGCATAGCTTCTTCCTTACATGGAGAATTCTGAAGATCTATTTATTTCAGTTTTCAATGCAGTAAACATCAATTTTCAAACCTTTTTTAAAATTCAAGTTTTTTAGCATCATCGGGAGTCTGAGGGGTCTAATGAAAGATGTCGTTGAAAAATAAAAGTTATGCCACTCTTTCAATACACGACGAAAATCTCTTAAAAATTTGAATAAACATTATATATTTAAAATGGAAATATCACGGAGGAACTGAGAGCGTGTATAACTTTTATATTGTAATGGAACCAAACGTCAGACTAATACCGTCTAGAGGGCAGGGGGCAATGTCATTAAAGATACCGGTTCACTCATTTATTGACGTTCGCCGTTAAGTAAGCATTCTAATTGGTTCACAACTTAGTCTTTCTTCAAAATTTTGAAATATATTACTCTTGTTTTAAAACTCTCTTCTACAATGGTTATTGAATTTTTTGTGACTTTTTTTCATTTTCAATGATTTGATTATGCTAAGCTTCCCGTACTTGCAAAAAATAGCAAATAATGAAATCAATTTCAATGGTCAACAGCAGTTCCGGGATCAAGACATTAATACTCATTGAGCATTATAACTCCAGTGCAATGATCTTTCTTTTCGTTTAGATAAAAAGCTTTAAAATTTGTCAAAATGTGTTTGGTGCGTTAAGCGGTTAAAAACCCGTAATGAAACTATACGTTTACCTGTGGTAATTTCCCTTTCGACACCGCTGCGCCACTATTAAGATGTACAAATTTACAAACTGGACGTCACTTTTAGAATAATTTAGTGTCTTTTTTTATTCTTTGGCTGTATGTTTTCTTGTGTTTTATTAGAATGGTTGTATATTTCTCTCATTTGTTTTGGGTAGCATTTGATTTTTGTGGCTTACTTCTGCGCATATTTTGCTAGTTGTGGCCACTAATTTACAATAAAAGTATTATTTGATGTTATTAGCTGAAACTCGTTTCGGCCAACCAGCGCTCCATATGTTTCGTATGATCTTTGGAATAAGTGACCAAGCCGTAATTTTATGAAGCTCTTTTTTTCTCTAGCAGTATAATATGGAGTTCCAAAGGAAGTTTCAGATATCTTGTAATTGTCCTTAATGTTTTGTTCATCATCAAACGTTAATATCAAATTTTCAAAGATATTTTACATTCTCAGTATCATGGACTTTAAACTCCAACCCTGGATTATTATTTTCCGGAGGCATATTTGAATATATAGTGTATGTAAGGAGGGATCAGACAAATATCCGAATGGTTGCGAATAACAAATACTAGCACTTGAAACTGCATTTGACAAGTTGGATATGTTTCTGGTTTTATAGCTTAAACGTGATGTAATTAGTACATACAAATGAAAACCTGTTAATTTCAGGATGTCCAGTGGTGTAATTTTTCACACAGTATTTAGTTGAAAAAAATTCAAACTTTAAAATAGTTTTGACATAAAGAAAGTATAGGGAAATTGACTTCCAACCAAAAAAGAAGAAAGAGCTTAAATGCTCCTATCTTTAAATTGGTATGGGATAAATATGAACTGAAATCGACAGAAAAGATGCAGCGAAGTGTTACGGCGATAACTGCGGCCAGTAAGTGCAACTTTTTTTGCTGACGACCATAGACTTTTGGGCCTCTCATTGGACCGTCTGCAAATTGCGATTTTTACAGTACTATACGAAACAGCCACGATTGAACACATTTCCTCTTTTAAACATAGCACAAATAGTAACAATACAGTAATACCAAAAGCATCGCGTAACGTAAAATGCATTCCTACTGATTATGGGAACGTTAGTTGAAATTAGCTTTATTTTCTCTAGTTTCCTCACTGTTTTATCTGATGTCTAGGAAACAACATTTAAAAAAAATGGTGATCAGCACAGGGTCCACTCCGGCAATGTACACCAGATAACACTTGCCCCATATTTTAAAATAAGCGGTATTACGGTTCTGAATCTCCATTAGTGCCGAATATAACTCTTTAGATTTATTTTCACTTGTTGCTTTACCTGCTGTCAGGGGGAAATATATTTAAAAAAATTGACATTAGCACAGGTTCCACTCCGGCAAGTACTCTACATGGGTTTTTTCTTAAAGTTTAAAGTAAGTGGTATTGCCTTTCTGTATATTCCTTTGTTCAGGGGTTAGCCCTTGTTATCCAGACATTTGCATACACTGAACCTTGCTGTTCCTTATAAAATTGTCATTCGTTTTACTGCTGCAAAACACCTTCGAACAAGTTAAGTTTATGTTACAAACACAATCTGGGGACGTGCACCTTAGTGGTACAAGGTTAGACGGTTGTATGCAAAGAAAACTTCCATGTCTGACTGCTATCATTTCTCCGAGACTTCATTGCATATCCCGGTGAATTTTAAAATTGACTGTATTAGGGCATTACCCAAATTACTTGTCATTATAAAAGGATTATGGTCTGAATTTACTTCTGTATTATATATAATTCAAGACTACACACTTGTGATGTTCATTTAGAATAAATTATCAACGTTTTTTCACAATTAAATGTTTTATTAACATCGACTATAGTTTCGCAGAGCGTCTGGCTCGGCATCATCAGGACGAATGGAGCGTAAACATTCAAATCATTGTGACATCATCAGAGTTCTGACGGTCACGGTTTTTGGTGAGTTGTTTCCACGCCCTTGAAAGAAATGGCGTAGACGTCATGTCATTGACAAGTCGTGAAGAATTCCGGTATATGTGGAAGGCTTCTAATACATTAAGCTTGTTAGTCGAATCAGGTTTGTCAATAAGAATAGCGTTTCCAAACAAAAATTTATGGTTATTTTCGTGACAATGTTGGGCTATTGATGACTTCTTCAGTTCATAGTTCCGTACGTAAGTTTTGTGCTCCTTCACACGGAAACTTAAAGCCCTGCGGGTCTGTCCTATATATGAAAGTCCACATTCACAAGGTATCTGATACATTCCCCAGGAATTTATGTCTTGGACGTAGTCTTTTGATCCGTAAAAATTCATCTTGTTTATGGGTTTGAAAATCACTTTGAAATTAAAACTTTTGAGAATTTTTGAAATTCTGAAGCAAATCTGAGGAGCAAATGGGATAACCGCCTAATTCGTTCGTACTGGGAGGTCTACTGGCGTGAGCGAGCAGACGGGCTTCGGTTTCCTAAATTTTTGGACCGCTTTTTCTATCACGGAAGGGCTATATCCTCTGTGTACTGCAGTTCGTTTTAGAAAAGCAAGCTCTTTCTGTAAGGAATCCTCAGTTGAGCATATATGTACTGCACGATATACTTATGTGTAGAAAGCAGACATTTTTTGTTTCCATGGGTGATTTGATTTTGCATGTGGAGGTAAGGAAACAGCAAATGGCTTTCGATAAACTGTTGTACTAAAGGATCCTTCAGAGCGTGACACCAGGACATCTAGGAATGGTAAGCAGCCATTATTTTCAGTCTCACATGTGAACTGTATATGAGGATCAATTGAATTGATAAGTTCAACTAATTTAGGTAGTTCGGAATTCCTGCCTTTCCAGAGGACAAAGGTAGGTTTCAAAAGACTACGTCCAAGACATAAATTCCTGGGGAATTTATCAGATACCTTTTGAATGTGGACTTTCATATATAGGACAGACCCGCAGGGCTTTAAGTTTCCGTGTGAAGGAGCACAAAACTTACGTACGGAACTATGAACTGAAGAAGTCATCAATAGCCCAACATTGTCACGAAAATAACCATAAATTTTTGTTTGGAAACGCTATTCTTATTGACAAACCTGATTCGACTAACAAGCTTAATGTATTAGAAGCCTTCCACATATACCGGAATTCTTCACGACTTGTCAATGACATGACGTCTACGCCATTTCTTTCAAGCGCGTGGAAACAACTCACCAAAAACCGTGACCGTCAGAACTCTGATGATGTCACAATGATTTGAATGTTTACGCTCCATTCGTCCTGATGATGCCGAGCCAGACACTCTGCGAAACTATAGTCGATGTTAATAAAACATTTAATTGTGAAAAAACGTTGATAATTTACTTCTGTAGCAGGGTAATATTTATAATTCCTGACCTTAGGGCGGTATCTCTGTGTAATTAAGTTAAAGTCTATTTGGTACCTTTCTCCACTGTCTGGCATTCTCCATGTATATCATCTTCATTCAGGGCTGGCTGAGTAGAGTGTTTGCAATTCAAATTATGGCTCTCCCAGAATTCTATGATGCGTTCGCCTAGATCATATTTTACCTGTCCGAATTCTTCTGTTATATTATATTCTTATATTTCTCCTAACATTGCATTCCAGTCACCCAATATAACCAGGGTCTGTTGATATTTAACTTACATTATCAATTCCTCAAGTTGTTCATGCCTTTCTTTTATTTCGTCATCTTTTTATTTTGATGTTGGCATTTATATCTGAATAAAGGACAAGTCTCTAGCTTCTGTTTTTACTTCAATGAGAAGCATCTATCGATACCGTGCATATACTTGTAATATCTTGTCCTAAACTTTTGTTTACGATAAATCATACTCCTGCCCTGCTATCTGAAGATCCAGAATATACGTAGGTCATTTCAAAAGTTTTGCACACTACGCAGGCGCTGCCCGTAGGATGACGCAAACGCTCCAATCGTTGCGCCATTTGTAAATCAGACTTCAGTATCCAAAGTTATGTCTGCATTTGCTGGAAAATTTGTTCCTGTACCGAAACATGCTGCATAGAAATGGAGGAAAGAAGTGAGTCAAGTCAGATCTCACACAGCGACAAGCAATCCTACAGTAAAAGTGAAATGTTGCAAGGAAAAACACTTACCAAAATTCATAAATCTTTGTGTGAAGTTTATAGGGTCAGTGTAGTGGATAATATTAGAGTGCCACGGTAGGCTTCACGTTTCTACCAAGGTCGGGAAAGCATTGAAAACGACCGAAGACATCAGATGCAACAGACGACACTCCTGTGGTTATCGTCATCAGCATTGTGGAAGAAGATCGATGGAAAACATGTGAAAAGTTTGCATATCAAGCAAACATGTCTATGGTTTCATTTTCAGAATCCTAACTGAAAAATTATAGAAGAGAAAAGTGGCTGCGAACCGGGTTCCACATAATCTGAATGGAAAGCAGCAATGAGTTCGCAAAGGGATTGCAGAAGAATTGCTTCAGCGGTACGAGACAGAAGGTGAGCAGATCCTGTGGTTTTGGAGTTTTTGGACAGAATTTTTGCTACAGCCAAAAGTCCTGACATGAGCTCACCAGATGATGAAAAGTTCCCAAAACTGAAAAAACCACTCCGCGGGAAACGATTCACTACGACTCAGGATCTTTCGAATGAGGTGACCCGAGAAATCCGACGTCTCCACAATGGAGGTGCCCTAACTGGAAACCAAGATTTACCTAAACGTTGGGAAGCTGTCATAAAGAAAATGGAGATGACATTCAAGACCTATAAAGGTTTTTTGTGAAATAAATTCGTTTTTTAGAGATAACCCACATTATACAAAACGTTTGAATTGATCCTTGTATAGTTTTGCAGTTTCCGGTCTAGAAATTTCTGTTACCTGGCAATCTTACTTCGCTAATTCCAAGAACATCAATTTTCATTTGGCTCATTTTGTGTTTCAAATTTTGTAATTTTCCGGATTGTTTAAGTGATATCATATTCGAAATTCTAATTTTATTCTTGAATTTCGCTGGTTAACGACCTGAGAGAGGCCCTGTGGTACTTCCGTCTCCTACCGGGGCATCCCTCCTGTAAACAGAAAAGCATGATTTCCTATGTTTATTTATCTTTGTTTTGACTTCCATGCAAGAAAATTTTGGGAAAATAAAGTGGTGGGTTCCCGTGACTTTCCACTTCACAGTACCATGGCCATTACTGGCACTATGTCATTGCCGCTAGATCTGATCTTGGGATTCGCAATATCATTTATTTTCAGCCCCTTACAGAAATGGTGTGTGCTGCTGCCCTCTCCCATAGTATCCTTCGTAGGCTGGCTCACACCCCACTAAGACCTTTGGGTCTGGGTGGTTCCTACCGTTAGCTAGACTACCGCTGGCTTACCAGTTGGGGTTGTCAGAGCAAGAATTGGGGAACAGTACTGAGGCATAATAGATCGATAAATCATCTTTCAATATAGCAGTGATTTGTCACCAATAACATCAAGTCACGAATAATATTTGTTGACATGTTTGATATTTTGTTGGGCACTTCGATGCTTCTTTGATGCATCAGTGCCAACCTTTTTTTTTTTTTTTTTTTTTTTTTTTGCAAATAAACTGAAGAATCTTCTTCGCTTTTCGGTCAGCAGAAATGATCTATTTGTAAAATTACGTTCAATATACAAGTGAAGCTTACTAATTCAACATCCAGTAATATAATTTTATTAAACAAATCTATGTATCTGTGGAAACCTTGATCTTTCTTCCATGCATCGAAGTTTTGCTAATAAACTGAAGAATCTGCCCTTTCCGATCTGCAGCATTGAACCGATTTGTAAAATTTATGTTCAGTATGACAATGATACTCACAAATTCAACATCCAGCAACAAAATAGTTGTTAAAACGTCTGATGTATCGGAGAAAACCTTGACGTTTATTCAATGAATTGGTGTGAGCCCAGATGTTTGAATTACTATCTCCAGCCATGCCTGGCGTTCATCTATACGCTATCTCACTGGGCCCCGCTGAAGATACGAATACCAATTAGATAACTAATAAGCATAAACAGATTGGCCTGCACGTTCGGAACTCATGTCAAACATGCAATGACACGAAACAGTTGCGCGAGAGAAGTTAGGAGAGTGTGTGAGGATGTCGTGGTAACCAGGTTGAAAAAGTGTCTTCTTCTGTAATTACGTTCGATATTTGGTGGAAACGTTTGAGCTCTTTGTGATGTTGTATCAATTCCTAACATAGCTACTCTAATAGAAAGAGTCAACAGACCGCCCTTATCTGGCACGTTAACCAAAAATAATTAATGGTGAAAGGAAGCAGTTTGAAATATAGTTCAAGTTTCTCCATAGATATGTTTTTAATTAAATAATTCTAGTAAACACCCCTGGTGTGACTACGCAGGAATTTGACATTATGTACAGTTCGCTGTATAGAAGTGTAAGATGTTTACCTTTCGATATTGCAAATAACTACACACATGAGATCAGTAACCGGATACTTTTTTTAAACCAAAAAATGATTATTCACTGTTAAAAAAGCAGGAATGTTCTTTAAATACTTTACTGACTATAGTTATACTGGTAATTTATAATGCGAATTGGTTGGCTTACCTTGCAAAAAGAAATTGAAAACAGATGCTGTACATACAACCAACCAACCAACAAGGTGAAATTTACCGTAAACACATTACATCATGTCAAGAGACATAGTTCATTTCTAAAGCTTTGATTCTATCTTGTAGTAAAAAAAGTATATGGGCGTGAAGTCAGAACACAGGGAATGTTTTCCAAATGAAGTAAAAAAATCGTAATTTCGAAATGCACCGTTTCGTCGTTCTTGTTTAAGTTTCCCTCCCTGACTCTCCGTGTGCCAGTCTGGTATGCAAATAGTACCAAAATAAAAAGTAAAACACCAGTTCAAGCGCGTAATTCGTTTTTAACATCATTTCAATATAACAAACTGTAAATCTTACTTGTTTTAATGGTCTTTAATCTGCTGTTAAACACAACTGCATGCCGAAAGGTATCGGGCACCACCCCGCCTGCAAAAAAAAAAAAAATTCGGGGATATTTTCGTGAAAATTCATTTGCTTTCATTTACTGAAGCATTTTAATTCCATATTATTAACAAGTTTCCTAGGTGATTTAATAATTCAAATTCTTTGGAACATATAGCTGTATAAATAAAACCAAAATTATTGTAGTTTGTCACTGTTAATATAATTTGCAACACCAAGAAAGGAACAAGCAATCACAATGAAATTTATGAGAGCGATTAGTTATAGTACAATTTTCAAACGATCACAATTACATGCTGGCTTGCGATGCGAAAGGCCAAAAAATTACTAATACGTAAATCCGTCATGGGCGTGTGAGGTTTGTTCGTGACAAACCTCTCACACAGTGGAATTTAATGAAACAGATTTTGGATGGCCATCTGCGGTATTGCATTCAATTCTGCTTCTACACGCATCCACAATTCGTTGGTTGTGACAGGCAGCGAGACTATGCGACCAATCGTTGCTCGATGATACGTCAGACGTTCCCGTTAGGCAAAAAATCTGGATACCGAGTAACCCAGGACAGACGAGCGACTTGATGGGCACCAAGTACGTCATGAACAGTACGAGAAACATGGGGTCAGGCAGTTTCATTTGGAAGACGTCTTCCGGGATCGTCAGAAAGACGGGTAGGAGTTTAGTTTCCAACACTTCCGTAATGAAGCTTTGACTGTTAAGTGTAACAGTGATGCGTAGAAGCGAGTGTGTGAAAGAAAACGCAATAGCGTCATAGACCATCACTCTTGGAGTGGGATCCGTATGGCGCTGCGCAGTGCAGTCTTCCAGATGCCGTTCACAACGGTATCAGCGAACAAGGATTCGCCCGTCGTGATGCATTAGATTAAATCTAGAGTCGAACAATTGTTGTTAGTAATATATTGCAATAAATAATTTTATATAATTTAAATCACATGCTGAATTAGTCAATTCTGATATATATTCCAAGAGTCTTGAAAGCAGCGACAACTGCACTTAAGAAAAACTTAAAAAGTTGTAAATTATGATGATCTAAGTAAAATGTTCATTGTGATAACAGATAAATGGCATATCTTTAATTAAGGTGTCCAGAGCAAAACGCTGATTTTGGTACAACAATTCTCTTACCGAAAACCTCAGAAAAATCCAAGTTAGAAATCGAAGTAGTATGTGCCATCATGTTCAGTAGTTTGAACCCGTCTGTTTGTCAGGTGTTCATTCCTTCACGGTAGAAAGCTTTCTGTTTAGAAACAAATAATTTATAGCACTCGCGATCGAGGACATCCGAAGTAGTTAACTGCTTGCCATGAAGAAAATGCGTGATCACCAAAACCACGTGGCAGCTTAAAAGGGCAAGGCAGGGGCTGTATGCTCCATTAGACAGTAGCTCTAATCTATGTAGTTCTTGAAGTTTAGCTTCGGCCCGATTAGCAGTATGAGGTTTGCATAATCTTGTTGCAGCGATGCTCGCCTTCGGTTGACAAAGGCAGGCTACTTACGCTGACGTTCAGGGTACATCCTGTGTAATTGAGAATATTTTTTGGCATTGAGAGACCAACCGTTCAGAGTGAGCTCAAAGTGGATCACACCTTCATCATAATTTCACCAGACACACAGGATAAACCTTTCCTCCAAACGTCCGCGTTTGGGAGATGGAAAGCTGGTTGAACTACTATATTTGAGGAATCTGGTAGAAGCTTTCTTAGCAGCTTCTTGCATACTTCTATGTCCTTGAGCTTCAGCAGGTATGAACCAAGAAGGAAACATGCGGCATCGTCTGTAAAAATTTTCGATCTCGTGTACGTACTCAGCGATTGTAGATTCTGAAACTCCGAGTTCCTCTGACAATTTGAGGGTGATTGTTCCTGAATTGTCTTCCAAGATGCTTGAAGAGGGGCCGAATCAAGTGCAGATGGCCTACAGAACCATTCTTATATTTCAAGGTCAAGTCTCCAGCCACAATTATCTGGGACCATCATTGCGTGGCTGTTTAACCGCACGGCTTTCACTTTCAACTTCGTTAATTTTCAAACTCTTTTGCAGATTTAAACCCCTTTCCAGTAATTTCGCATTAGAACCAATATTTCAAACGCTGTACACATGGCAATTGATCGATTTCAAGTACAACGCATGGGTCGTGATATGTGCTTCACGCCTTGTTTGATTCTGTACAGTACACGATTTCAGTCGTTTACAGCATAGAAAAACTACCCTGCAGAAAATATGGGCACCTACGTCATGGAATTGTTCTATGGAATACAGCCATTTTTTTTCAGAAACTCTAATAGGTGATTGTGGTAACTTCATTAGAACTTACTGAGGATTTTCTACTGACATTTGTTTCTACATGTATTTAGGTAAATGATTCCTTTCTCACTCAGCAACCGTTAATGCAGATATATTGTACACATAACTGTGGTATCGAAATAAAGGATAGAATGTGTGATATAGGTATTGTCCTTTTACTCAGAGTGCAGTGGCTCTAAAGGCAAATCTATTAGCGATATATATCTGTCAAGAGCAGAAATTTTCCTTTGTCGCTTGAGTGTTAAGTTGTTCAGGGTGGACTAAAGCGCAAATCTGTCTAACGTGAAAATGGAAACATATACTTTAAGAGTGCAAAGGGAGATTTGTATATTGCTAAAATTTTAATATGTATCAACTCATTGTTTTGCAAATAAAAAATATTTCACATTACACTCTGTACTTCTTCGATCCATTTTATTGAAGCAGTCTGGAAGTAATTTGTACTGGCCTGTAACAGTGGTTGTTAGCATGAAGAAATTGAAAAAAAATCGCTTATGAATAAGACGTCGATTTAATCTGCGGTTTACGACAAGTACCTCTGCTGCGTTTCCTTTTGAATTCGGCTGTACCTGCACCCTTTCCTGTTGACACAAATATAAACGAATTACTGACAAAAGGCTCGATGTAACTTCATATTCTGTAGCCCAGATAGGAGAATTAAAAGTACTAATTTCTACTTTACAAGAATCCGGAATTGCACAATTTCGTTAGTCAGGCCTGCTACTTAGAAATTTCTTCATTTGAAAACAGACCTCTGATCATTTTCGGCTTCCACCAGCTTTTACAGTTAAAACTATGTAGTTGAAACCTACAAATTCATACTTTTCCTCATTTTTGGCCAATCCATCAGCGTGGATTACCTAAATATCTCATGCACCTGTGAAGGGACATTTTGCCAGTCTTTATAAGTACTGAGGTGTACCCGTGGCCACTTCAGAAGAACTTGTCATTTTTTGGTATACACATGTACCACGAAGTCTGCTGTTAAACCTTATTCACGACTGTTTTAAGTGTGCTGTGAATGCTGAAAGTCTCCACTCGATGCACTGTCATATTATGCGGTTATCTAAGGAAATGGGATTCGTGTGGTACCGTGTAAAATCATCTCCAGCTGCATAGCCTTCGAATATTGACCAATCATTTACACCCACAGCAAGACCGTTGATTGCTTGATTGGTAATTTTGCACCACTTTTTTATGCACACTTGATACATCTATTTTGCGTACCCGTGAAAATTTCCGTTTTTAAGATTCTTGCATTTTCCCATCCATAGCCCACTATAATGCTTCTTTCAGATTCTCATCAAACACAGTTCTTTCTAAAAATGCGGCTACCTCTGCTTCGTGCACGTGGGATTCCTTTACAGTCAGATGTGTCTAAAACAGTATCAACGGCATAGTTGCGCATATAGGGCAAGATGGCACCTGTCCCGTTGCTCTTTGGTCTTGCATTTAATATGTGCCTACTACGTCGGTATACGTGGAAGAGATGTCGATGGAAGTCCCTGAAAGGAGAAAAAACAAAATAAAGGGCGATGATAAGTACTGCAGCACGGTAATTTGTTTTGGTAACTCAGATCTAGTTGGAGAAAACAAATAAATGTAAACAAGAAATCACTAAAGAACATTAACAAAAATAAAGGAGTAATTTGAAGATGAGGATCTGTCGTGAAGAAACCGCAGTAGTTGGCAAGTGCTGGAAAACAAAGCACGAATGCCTTTGTAGAAAGAAGAAAAACAACGAGTAGCTGATTTCATGTATTCAGGCAGCTTTTATACGAAATGTGGAAAGGTGATAATAACGTGAAATTAACAACAGCACGGCCAACTTTCATTGAGAAATATTATTTGATACATCCAGATATCATTAAAAAACTAAAAGCTAGTCTTTCATGTGGAGTGTTGCTCTGTAGATATATGAAACTCAGATGCTTAACAACTTTCATAGGTTAAAAATATTTTAAACATGTTTATAGCCACCTAACGACGTTCATAAAATTATATGACTTGGTATATGGTCCTAGCTCTGAATGATGACAGTTGAAACAATAGAAGCAGGAAATATTGAACGTATTTCGGGAGTAATGGCACATTTACGCGCTTGTGTGTGCAAGCAATATAAAACGAAATAGATGTAATGATATGGCAACTATTCAGACAGTCGGCATTGTGCTTTAGCGTGATTAAAGTAGCAGTAATTGGAAGAGATGAAAGTCGAAGGCGAAAGATTCAATTTCTGCAAAGCTTAAAAAATAGCAAGCACAGTTCACAATCAAGCGAATGAACTGAGAACAGGGAAACACTGTCCCCGTCTTTTCATTTCACAACCTTCTATCCTCCGTGTTGAGGATGTTATGTTTATGTTTCCTTTGTTTCCTTTTGAGTATGTTATCCTACATAATTCTACGGAAGATATCAAAAATTGAAAATCAATGAAATGCCAATAAAATTGTTAAGGTGCTTTTCTCATAAGGCTTCTGTTTATGACAGTAATGTGGGTTTGAAAGAATTATAGGAAAAGTTTACGGGAAATTTTTTTTAATTCTACTGGCATTTCAAACAGTTCTTTTGAAGTAAGGAAACAAACACGGTAAAAACCTTTAAATCACCCTTTAGAATGGAAGATCATCACATATTTTGTATTCGCTTTCCCTAGTTTTGACAGAAATGAACTTCAAAAAAAAATTTGGAAAGCGAAAAGAAAGAAAACGGATCCGGTTTTTGGAGATAGCTATAATTCGAATTAAATAATTGTATTACTTAAGGGCATTTAAACACTATAAAAATTCCTGGTCTCAAGTCGGTTACGGAATCAAATATAATTTGTATTTAACTAATAAATGCGCAATTTCGCCTTGTTCAAATGCAAGTAGCTCTCAGCGAGTTTTTAAAAAATAGAGAGTAATATCAGATCACATTGAGTTCCAATATTTACCATTAACTTAAGTACCATAGTTTTACCAATCACATACCTGCTATGTTTTAAAGGTTGAGTACATATACGCACAACTACTAAGGTCTTGCCTTTTATTAAACAGCTAAGCCTGTGTCACTGCATAGGTATTCAGCGCTCAGATAAAATTGTCAATTCATTGCTAGATTGTCCTTTTTTCAGATACCGGAAGAATTATATATTCTGCCTTTAACATTTAAATTTGAAATGTTCCTTTCCGAATAAAAATTTTTATTCACTAAAATTATTCATGCCTGGAAATTTAGTTTTTATTGCATGAGAAAATTTCATTTTCCAAAAGTCTTCAACACTCGAAATTTCAGTTCAACAGCCGTCAGAAACGTTACGAAAATACTTAGAGAACAAAAATTTGGTTTACGCTACCTTAAGGTATGTCTTATTTGAATGGTTTGCAGCACTAAATTTAAAAGTTTAACACAAGAATAACAGTTCGGACTCGACTATCACTCAAGGATTAGGAGCCAAAGGCTTCTATTCCTAAATAGCGATTGCTCACTGTTGGTCTTACGTGAAATCGCAAGGCTATGCTACATGGAAATGTTACAAGCTGCTCCCATAACCGTTGACTTTTTCTACATTTTCTTTATGATTTATTTTACAGTTTTCGAAATTTTACATTTCAGTTAAGACCAGTGCCCGAAACAATTTCACTTTTTGAACGAACTCTTGCCATGCAGAGTCAATTTCGATACCTGTAGTATTTAGTAGTGCTCCATCATGCCTAATTTACAATAGTACGTAGGTTGCAGCTTCGAATTCATCCGTGTCAAAGATAGTACTGAATCGTTTCCCAACTTTATCCATGAAACTTCAGTATGCAATTTTAAACGTTCAATAATATTCCGACATTACATTATTTTTACCCATTGGGTTTCAAATTCATCAGCACCAATACATAGAAATTATGATGATATCTCCCCCCAGATTATCTACTTTCGTCCCCGTTTCGTTTACCTTTCCTCCTTTGCATCCAAAAGTTTCCAATTTCAGTCTCCCCCACTTGGTTGTAATTTTGATTACTAAGTTGAACTGAGATTTCCTTTACTTCATAATAACGTCTTTCCTGAACGGCGCCGAGTACAACGCTGAGGTGGATTTAATGGCCATGAACAGTTTTCTTTAGATTGATATTTTTTCTACTCTTTTCTTAAGGAAATGCGATTGAATAATTAACCAAAATGAATTTGTTTTAAAATTAAAACAAATTAATTTTGGTTTAACATTATTAAAAGAAATAAGGAGCAATTTTAGTATGTTCAAAAACTTCATTTTGTGTCATCTGCGTTAGTGTTACAGTAATGTTTGCTTTTCGTATGATTCTAATGGACTGATTTGAAACATTTCTAATAAAATACATCAAAAATTACATCACACATTTCCAATAGTTAGAAGTGTAATCAATAAATCAGGTTTTAGGTTAAAGAAAATTTACAGCGGTGGATCAATGGTATTTAAAATTTAAAGCTAAACGATGAATTTAAGTGGATATATTTCGTTAGCAACTGAAAACTGCCACTGCCACAAATGAAATGTGAGACGGATCTGTGCAAACAAATTTTGCTTAAAGGGCAGTTTTAGATCTGTCAATACGCAAGTCTAAACCTAACTTTCGGGAAAAGAACACTACTATATTTAAAAAGGAAGCTCTCTCAATAACAGAGAGGGAGGAAAAGAGAAATATTTAGAGACAATGCGTTAGGACAAATACACTGACGGGAAAAAAATCCCAGCACCAAGAAGGGGTTGTGTTAAATAAACGATAAGCGGTGAGAGTACATCTGTAAGATGACGTCTATGCAAATTTCGCGCTCGGCGCATACGTGTGGCGCTAGTAGCACCCTCGGAACATGCAAAGCAGGTTTGCTGTAAATACGCGCTGTAACGTTCGTGAGCGTTAGTTATCGTTGAGATTCGACGTAGGGTGTTGATGTTAGTCAAGAATACCTTCAAGAAGACGAAGAAGCCATTATCAACAGCTCACGGAGTTTGAACGAGGTCGTGTAATAGGGCTACGAGAAGGTGGATTTTCTTTCTGCAATATTGCCGAACGACTTGGCAGGAATGTAGTCACTGTGCATGATTGTTGGCAGCGGTGGTCAAGGGAAGGTACTTCCTCAAGAAGACCGGGTTCCGGCCGGCCGCGTGGCAATACTGAGAGGGAAGACCGCCGTGTACGGCGTATGGCCGTGGCGCATCGCACCGTGTCTGCGGCAGCAATTCGAGCTGCAGTTGCCACCACAGTGACATAAAAAACTGTTACAAATCGGTTACTTAAAAGACAGCTCCGATCCAGACGCCCTGTAGCGTGCATTCCACTTACTCCAAACCACTGCCGTTTGCGACGTCAGTGGTGTCAAGCTAGAGCTCATTGAAGGACGGAGTGGAGATCTGTGGTGTTTTCTGATGAAAGCTGGTTCTGCCTGGGTGCCAGTGATGGCCGTGTGTTGGTTAGAAGGAGGCCAGGTGAGCTCATGCAATCAGCCGTTCTGCGGCCGAGACACACTGGATCTACACCTGGAGTTATGCTCTGGGGAGCAGTTTCCTATGACAGCAGGAGCACTCTCGTGGTTATCCCACGTACCCTGACGGCACAGATGTACGTCAGTCTGGTGATTCAACCTGTTGTGCTGCCATTCATGAACAGCATTCCATGGGGTGTTTTCCAACAGGATAACGATCGCCCGCATACCTCGGTTGTAACCCAACATGCTCTACAGAGTGTCGACATGTTGCCGTGGCCTGCTAGATCACCAGATCTTTTACCAATCGAGCACGTATGGGACATCATTGGACGACAACTCCAACGTCAACCCCAACCAGCATTAACCGTCCCTGTATTGACCGACCAAGTGCAACAGGCATGGAACTCCTTCCCACAAACTGACATCCAGCACCTGTACGACACAATGCATGAACGTTTTTTTGCTTGCATTCAACATTCTGGCGGTTACACCGGTTATTAATGTACCAGCATTTCACATTTAAAATATCTCTTTTCGCGCTTAATTGTAAGCTGTGATCTAGAAACCTTAATCGATTAAATATGTTACCTATACAAATGTATTGCCGCCATTTTATTCCTCTACAACTATTTTTTCGTGGCGTTGGTATTTTTGTTTTTTCGTCAGTGTATCTGTCATCGTGGAAGGTTTGACTACAACGGTTAAAACCGAATTTTATTACAAATGAAAGCATTTTTAATAGTTTTTCCACACTCAAATTTAATCGTGACGACTGACAGATCTATGTGGTTTGTAATGAGAGAAAGTCATATATAATTTTCTGAATTTCTTAAATGTTAGACAACATCCTATGATTCCAAAAGATGCCGAGCAGCTACGGTGAAATTCGTTTAGGTGAGCCAACGAGAAGTATAGCCCAAACGGAATTTGTGAATTTAATGATCAGCGTTGCATCGATTAATTATTTACCGTGCAACTCGATGTTCACATCTTAACGAAACTTTGTTCCCTTTGGAAGTATATACCCCTTTTGAATACAGTGAAAATATTACATTTCCACCAAGTTCTGCGTAAACAACATAACAATGACATCAATCATGATATACTGTCTGTACGGAAGGATCAACTTAAGAATTAAAATTACGAGCGGAAGATTTTCTAGTAAAACTCGTGGGAAATCTACAATGCAATGAACATGTAGTAAGGTACTAAGTCAGGAAGAATCGGCATTACCTTTCGCATTAAAAGTGAGAATATGACATAGGGCAATCCTTTCTGTGTCTTCCAGTGTTTTATTACTTTAACATAACGTGAACATTGGTAAAACATTTGGAAAGAGTCTTCAAAGAAATATGAAAGGCCAAAAGAAGGAAATGCCGCGTTACGAATTGCACGTCATATCCATAATAGTGATAACAAACATATTGAAAAAATTGCAAAAAATTTATTCTCGATTTATTTCGCTTCTCCAGAAAAAATACTGTGAGTTGAGCCTATGCACACCAAGTCGGAATTATCCTGATAGAAACTAAGTTTTTTGCACCGTAAAGGTAGATTATACAAAGTTATTTTTGTATCTTGAAGTGACTATAGATTTTGTAAGGCAGGACGGTCATTCCAGTTCGGCCGCTTAAGTGGGTCAATGGTCTAAGCACTGGCCCCTAACTTTTCGACCGTGGTGTGTCTGCTTTCGAATTTCGTTAGGGATGTATGTTGTAATTGAAGTGACTATAGATTTTGTAAGGCAGGACGTTCATTCCAGTTCGGCCGCTTAAGTGGGTCAATGGTCTAAGCACTGGCCCCTAACTTTTCGACCGTGGTGTGTCTGCTTTCGAATTTCGTTAGAGATGTATGTTGTAATTGTCTTACGGCGTTGGCTCTATTCCTATCCTAGAGCAAGTGGCCCTAAATTAAGGAGAGGCGATTTTTATATCTCAATAAAGTTAGTCACGGTGTTCGTTAAACCCCATATCTAAGATATCAACAAAAATTCAAAGTCGATTAGTATTTCAGTGAAGTTTGTTAGCTATATGATATGTGGTGACTTCGTGTTTAGTCTTAAAATTTTTTTTTCTAATAATATGACAGACGAACAGATTAGTGTTGTCAGATTCTTCAACTTCAAATCAGTAAATCAGAGCTCACGAAAAAAAAACAGTAAAATCTTGTAGTTCAGGTTTTCAGCTTGAAATATGTACCACCTGAGGAATGTACTGCAGAATTCAGCAGAAAAAATTCTACTGGCATTTCAAATTGTACTACAATTTCACAAACTCCTGTTAAACAGGAAAATATAACTTCGAAAAAATTAAATACGGTGACTTTTGAAAAACCTTACTGAAGATCATATTTATGAAATAATGCTCACCATTTAAACAACTGTCAGTGTAAAAAATGACGGCATTGGCCATTTTAATGTAGCCTAATTTGTAACGGTTTTATGTTGTCGTCCTAACAGCAATAATGTGCAACCTAAACCTCTTACGAAACAATTCGCAGAGTTTCCATAGTTCTTGAAAAAGGGCTGAACTCAAAAAGAGATAAAGTACACAAATACTTTTCTATAGACTTTACCAAATATTCTGAGCTTTAGCACCGTGCTAGAATCACAGTATAACAAAATAATTAATCATATACATGGAAATAAATATTTCATGACAACCAATACGATGGATAATTTTTCGTTTTCTTCAGTTTTTTCTCTTCAGACCAGTTCTGAGGTACGTCTTGTCGTATGGAACAGCAAATGGTGAATACTGAAAGAATGAGGATTTCCTTTGACAGTATGTTCCTAAATGTGTTTGATTAAATACACAGGTAATATCATACCTTTTGACAGCATTATTCCATAGAGAGGTCTTTTACTTGTTCATCTAGCGACTAGAAACCAAGACTCTTACAACCCGTGGAATCTGGGTGGAAGCAAGAACTGAGTGATAAACAGATTCTTCCTTTCGGGTTCCCTAGACCGAATATCCTAGCTTTTTTTTACCGCTAAGGGCTGCATAAGATCTAAGTTAAGACACTCCTTTGCTGAATTCCTCTCCAACAGCATTCATTTCATTTTTAATGAACTTAAACGAAAATGTGATTCCGCTAAAATAACTGAAGAACGTTTTAACTTCTCTGAGGCATACGGTAAAAGAAACCATAAATAACTGCTAAAAAATTACACAACTTTGGTATCGGTGGTGTATCATACTAATAATGTTTAGTCCATAGGTGGGGAAAATGTCAAATAATCGAGAAATAATGTCTCAAGCCAAAACATTAAGCCAAAAAGTGAATGAACCTCAAGTAATTCCTGAAGGCGTGATCCGTCTGAAACTACAGAGCCAACTTTCCGATTGAAACGAATTCACAGCACTATATATATTATCCAGTGCTTTATCCAAGAAATTACTGCTAACTATATTTACAAAATGCAAATAACTTCCAGTTGGAAATTCATAGCAGCGCTATAAATAAAGATATTTGATCTTACATTACAAATAGGTTATCTTTACATAAGTTGCACGTAGATAATGCCCCGATTCTCTCTTCCTTCCTATACCGTGGTGTTATAGTTTTTACTGACCTCCGCTGTATAAACGAAACAGCCGAGGACTATTTCCAATTTTTCTAAATTATACACTGCCGGACAATTGCTAAGGACGGATGACAATAGCAACGATAGCAGCCAAAAAATGGAAGGCAGGAAAATGTGGAAATTAGCATAAGTGCGGGATACAGTAAGACGTGTTGTGCGTATGCAAATTTTGGATTGCCGAACTTCTTCGTGACGTCATAGTGCTGATAAGAGTTATAAAGGATTTGACGCGTATTGGCCGTTGTTGTTCAAACGCAAAGTTGAAAGGGAAAGAATCAATTGACGAACTTGCAATTTTCAGTATGTCTTCCCGACATCACCTAGATGATTTTACGCGTGGTCGTATTATTGGCAAGATTGAAGAAGGGCGAAAAATAGCAGAGGTTGCCAGGGAGTTCGACGTCAGCCACAGTGTTGTTTCAAGGCTTTGGAAATCATTTCAAACAAATGGAGAGTGTAGCAAACGTCACGGGGGAGGTCGTGTTCGCAGTACGACACCTGCAGAAGATCGGTACATAGTGCTATCAACAAAACGACACCGGCGCAGCACAGCTAGTGAGGTAGCAAATCAGTTTATGGCTGCTACTGACAAGCGGATTTCCCGAAAAACTGTCGCCAGACGTTTGCATGAAGGAGGACTATACGCCCGCCGTCCTGTTGTGCGAATCCCATTATCCAGACGTCACCGTACCGCCCGCTTGCGATGGTGCCATCAACATCGCAATTGGACTGATAACGACTGGTCTGCAGTCCTCTTCTCAGATGAGAGTAGATACAGTCTATCGTCTGATTGTCGACGACAACTGATCTGGCGTGATAATGGTACTGCATATTGTCCAGCAAACATACAGGAAAGGGACCGATATACGACATGTAGTGTCATGGTATGGGCTGGCATCATGATCAATGGCCGTACGTCCCTCTATGTGCTTCCAACTGGGACTATGACTGGCCAACGATACATTAATGATGTTCTGCTACCTCATGTTCGCATGTTCCGTGGTGCTGTCGGTGATAGATTCATTTTCATGGACGACAACGCAACATGTCATCGAACAGTCGCTGTCCAGGAGTGTCTTGAGAGCGAGGATATTCAACGCCTCGTATGGCCAGCACGTTCTCCAGATCTGAATCCCATGCTTTGGGGAGGAGTCTTGCTGGTCTCCAATGCCCTCCAATAAACAAGGACCCTCTCATCCGTGCACTGACAGAGGAATGGAATAAATTACCCCAACAGCTGCTTAATAATGTTGTGCAAAGCATGACACGACGTGTGGAATCTTGCATCGCCCTCCATGGTGGCCATATCCCGTATTGACATCTTACGCCGGAACGCCTGCGGACGGTAATTGCATTTTTTTCACGTTTGCGTATTCTGCACAAAATGGCCTGTTTGTCCCTTGAACACGTTCCGAAGCCTTCTGGATTTTAGAGCACAATAAATTGTCTTTCTTGTAATGTCGTGTTATTCTGATATTATTTTATTTCACTTGCCATCCAAATACACTTATTTTTTATGCGCTATATAGCCGTTTGTGATCCGTCCTTAGCAATTGTCCAGCAGTGTAATTATCAGAAATTCGCATATTTTTTATTTCCATTAAGAGAACTTTGGAAACGGTATTCACACATATTCAGAAGTTCAGTATTTAATGTAAGGCGTATTCAATCGGTGTTCGTATATATACACTGCTGGCCACCCAAAATGCAACACCAAGGAGGACACGAGATAGCAAAGCCAGATTTACTGGACACATAACAACAGATACAAATATGAAACGATTGAGCTTACATGCCCGTGCGACTTGCGGAACACGGAGACATCAATAGTTCGTGTGGGGTCCCAAGGCTGGAAGTAACGGCCGCTACACGCCGAGGCATCGAACGAAACGGGCTTTGGATGTGGGCTTTTAGTATTTCGGTCCAGGCTGCTTTCACACGTTGCCACAGTTCATCAGGCGTAGCCGCGGCTGGTGCCTGCCGAGCCACTCGGTTGCCGATCAGCATCCAGACCTGTTCGATGGGTAACATATCGGGACAACAGGCGGGCCACGGCAGCAGTGACACATGGTGGTCCGTGAAGAATTGTGTCACGATGTCTGCTACATGCGGGCGCGCATTGTCCTGTTGAAACCGTTGCCGCTGGCAGGTCCTGCAGGTAACGGAGGACTACATGCTCCAAAACGTCGGACATGTAGCGGTGGCTGTTGAGTGTACCGGTGATGCGTACCAGATGCGTGAGGGTGTCATATCCAATTGCTCACCAAACCATAACGCCAGGCGACGGACCAGTATGACGATGCATAATGCCGGCGTCCTACAGTCTCTCGCCGCGGTGCCGCCACACACGGATCCGACAATCGTGGTGTTGCAGGCAGAAGCGGGATTCGTCGTAGAAGAAAATGTCGTGTAATTCCGTAGTCCAGGTGCGGTGTTTAACGGCCCACTGCCGCCGCACTAGCCGGTGGTGTAACATCAATGGTAATCTGAGCAATGGGTGCCGTGCGACAATTCCCCGCTCCTGCAGACGACGTCGAAAGGTACGTGCTGACACAGGTTGTTGCTCAACACACCCTAATTCCTGCGCTAACGTTCGTGATGTGGCAGCGCGAGCCGTCAATGCCCGCCGCACAATATGCCGGTCCTCTCGTTCGGTGGTGTCTTTCACGTCGGTCCATCCGTTCCTCCTGCACCCACCGAATACATACTTGCCTCACTGTGGCAAATGTCGTCCCACACGGGCGCCAATGTCTCGGTACGATAAACCGCTGTCGCGATAAGCCACTATTCGTCCTCTGTCGAACTCCTAAACGTGCTGGAATGACTGCCGTATTCTGCGACGAAGCATCAGGAATCTTCCACGCACAGGTCCAGCAGCACAACACACTTTCACTACTTACGCCCCACCTTCTGTGTCCCCTTCTTATAGTGTTTTTCTGTAGAATGCCGGGCGCACATGATTTGAATATGCCTTGCAATGCTAATCGTTTGCATGTCCTCTCGCGGGCGACTCACGCTGCAAATTTCAGGCCAATCGGATGCTTCCATCTTGGTGTTGCATTTTGGGTGGCCAGCAGTGCAGAATTCATTGTGTTGCAGGTTTGCGCTGTAGCTTCTAGTTTGGACACAGGAGGATTTTAACCATATTATCCAAGATTTCTTATTGGAAAAAAGATATGGTCATTCCCTGAAGGAAACGTTGAAGAAAGCAGAACAGCGGCAGTTCTCTCAGTAAAGAAAGCGCTTGTTCTAATATGCTTCTTCCGGTCTAAATATACAGCTCTGGGTGAAAGTTTGTTTGAAGATTAGTAGCTCATATTAATTATAAGTATGCACAATTTCAAGCGTAGAGGATAGTATAACAATAGTTAGAAACAACGACAGAGCACAATGAGCATTGGCACCAGCATTTAAAGAAGAAATGGGAAACAGGCCTATTCCAGTGATGCCATTTTCACATTTCGACATGAAAGTCTTGCGATATGCGACGATTTCCGCTAACTGTTATTGACTGGGAAGCTGTACATTATCAGAAGTAAACTGTTCTACATATAATTGTAGATATTAAGATATCAGAACTATATAAAAATGGTATTAAGTTGTGATTACTCAAAGAAAAACAGATAGATTTGAAGCACAATATTTCATGTTTATTCAATCTGAAAATTGTACTTCAGAAATTAGCAAGTTTGAAGCTCCCCAAGCTACGCAGTGTTGTAATCGTTGGATTCTGGCAACTAGTCGGAGTAGGGTTGCGGTTCAAATCCGGAAGAGCAGTTGGTGTGTTGTTTTGTTTGACGGCACTGGCAACCTCCCTGCTAGTGGCCCTGCATTAGGGATGGCCAACTGCTTATATTCATTCGAGTTGTACACGATGGATGTTAAAAAATCAACCAAAAAGTATGGCTATACTTCCAACTGCAGCCCGCTCTCCTTTAAGATTTCAAATCGGCGAATAGATGGCAGCACGTCCTCTCTTTCCTTGGCGCGCTTAGTATCTCTTAGTAGTAGTTTGCTTGTTGAACGCATGTTTTGTAGCAGGAGCTATTAACATCTTTTTTTTTTTGTTTAGGACGCATTTTTACTGTGCCGTAAGATGTGGAACTGGAAGACATTCTTCAATGAAATTGGTAGGTATGAGGCAGCTTGTATTTCCTGGTATGTACGGCATGGATTGCTACTTTCTACAAGAAGACGTACAGATGATCTCCCAATGACCCTCAGAATGGATGTGTATCATCGTTTTGGACAATTCAGGTACGTTTGAGGGAAGGATTAGCTTGTCCTTGACAGTTGGGACGTGGTTCCATAAAGCTTATATTGATATCGTGATGAATCTAGTGTACCTTTTCTCTAAAGATTTGTCCTGCAATGAGGCAATTAAGGAATCGAACCAGGGTTATGTTACCAAGTCCACTGAGAGAATTAGCGACACTTTTCACGTTTGAAGATAACTGGCCTCAGAGTTCATGGTAGCCCCCAGCGTGACGAAGGAAATCGTTTATTTTATCAGTAGACTCGTTTACTTCACAAATGAATTCATCAAAAAGTGAGAGCCAGTGTTGTAAACATTGTTTGCTCTATTTAGTGTAAAGAACCGCAATTTTTCCAAATTCTGCCCAAAATCTTTTGAGCTGTAGCTGATGTTTTTTAAACAGTAATTGCACAAGCAACTAACTTAATTCAAGAATTGATAATGTCTTATAAATATAGAAGAAATACCAGATGACCAATTTTAATACAGAGAGAGTGGAATTCAAAGCTGTTCGTCAGTTCACCTAAATTTGATTCATTGGTAGCCAAAATGCAAGGCATTTGTTTATTATTTTAAATTTACTGAGGAATGACAGTGATTTTCCAGTAAGGGGTAAAGCATTATAGACGAATGTCATTTTTTCCAGTGTGAATTGGAAAAATTAATATTTAATCCTTAAGAATATTTAGACAAGTGGCTATGCGACAAAAAAAAGATATTTATCTCCAAACACATCAGTTCTTATATTAAACTTGTAGTGGCACTAATAGAGTGCAATTACACGGATTTAGGAAACTGAAGGGTGAGAAAACAAAACTGAACATATTTCGAGGAAGTATGTGACAAAAATTTGCGGATTTGCCCTCAATTTTATTTAATATACAATATTTCTGAAATATGGTTGACTTCGTTTACGGAAATTCAGAATTTCAGCCTAAATCCACTTAGTGTTTTGAGTGTTTCTCATGAAAACGATAACCACACGATACTTCTGTCGCCTTTTTTTCTTCGGACGAGCACAAATATCTGGAAAGTACTGCTATTCCCAATTTCGATTTTTTTTTATGGTTCATTGAGTGCCATTAACAGAAAGTTCTTTATGAGCGCAAACTAATAAATTTAAACTGAATTCTTCCATGGTGTATAGAATGTTCTTTATTAGCGCCCCCTAATAAATTTAAACTGAATTCTGCAATTGTGTGTACGATATCGAAAAATCATTCCACCCAAAAAAAAATTATAATCAACATTTTATATTATCGAATGATTGATATTGTCTGTTCTTATATGTTATTGCAAAACCGTAATCATCCTTGGTGTGTTACCTTATAAAAATAAACCAAACGTTTCAGTATGGCAAACACACAGCACACACTAGATATGATTTTCTATTGTAGTTAAACCAGCAACGAAATAGAAAATATAAGCATATCGCTATTTAATTAAAAAACATGAAGCGAACGTTTTTTCCAAATTGCTGAAAATCACGAATTGTTAATTACATCAAGAAAAGTTTATTTTGAAAACATGTGTGTGGAAACCTATATGATAAAGTACGTAAATCGGTTTGTAACGTACCAGGAGATGTGACGTACCTGCCCGAAGGACGCACGCGACATAAAGGCAGATAGGAATCAGAATAAAACGTCCGCGTAGCTCAATTGGTAGAGCAACTTATTCCGGAATGAGGGGACCCGAGTTCGAATCCTGGCGCGGATAAAAAAGACGGAGGAATTTACTTCGTTATAATGGCGCCCGAACTATCCGGATGACCCGACCGTTCAAAATCTCGCATTGGTGTGATGTTATTTCCACACCGCGAGATAGGAAAAATAAGAGAATCCTTTCTCCAGCACTTCGAAAAAAAAAAATAAGGGGGAGATGATGTAACGTACCAGGACATGTGACGTACCTGCCCGAAGGACGCACACGACATAAAGGCAGATAGGAATCAGAATAAAACGTCCGCATAGCTCAATTGGTAGAGCAACTTATTCCGGAATGAGGGGACCCGAGTTCGAATCCTGGCGCGGATAAAAATGACGGAGGAATTTACTTCGTTATAATGGCGCCCGAACTTTTCGGATGACCCGACCGTTCAAAATCTCGCATTGGTGTGATGTTATTTCCACACCGCGAGATAGGAAAAATAAGAGAATCCTTTCTCCAGCACTTCGAAAAAAAAAAAAAAATAAGGGGGAGATGATGTAACGTACCAGGAGATGTGACGTACCTGCCCGAAGGACGCACACGACATAAAGGCAGATAGGAATCAGAATAAAACGTCCGCATAGCTCAATTGGTAGAGCAACTTATTCCGGAATGAGGGGACCCGAGTTCGAATCCTGGCGCGGATAAAAATGACGGAGGAATTTACTTCCTTATAGGTTTCAGTAATTTGAAACTGATGCGTGCTAAGACAAAAGAGCGTGCTCCGCAGATAGATATGGTATCATAAAACCACAAGGAACAGCAAAAGATGAGTTGTATGAAGAAACTCTGAGAAGTTATATGAAGCCCCTTAAGGAAACTAATACCTTTTTTTTCAATTCACTTGTCAAGACCGTGGATATTGCGGCGAATACATTGGAAGCACAAGCATTTTCTTACACCCTATAGCGTCAGGGTGTCTTGGTAAAAATTTGAAGCTGATGCAAAAACTTACGCATGAAATGCTGTATCCATTGCAAAAAGTATTTCTCAAATCTGATTTTTAGACGCTGACATATCGGATAAATCAATCTATATTTACGACTGTAGCGGAATTGCTATGCGTTACTTGAACGAGAAAGTTTGCAAAGCAGTCTTCGTAATAAATGGCTTCGAAAGAAAGAAATATTTTTTTCAATCGGCATTTTGAAGCAAAGATGTGGAAAAAAATATTTTTTTAATTTCACAGCAACTGCATTACGCTTTCTTACGGCAAATCCGTTAGTCTAAGCAGGACCGGAGAGCAAGGATCATAATTTTCACCTTTCTATCTTCTCGATGAAAGAATATTCTTTCAAATAGGACTAATTAATGCCGAGTTACTGAAGGACAAACCGATTCTACAAGCACGTACTTTTTTTTACAAAAGACGTGTTAAAGTAATTATTGTTGGCACGCAACACACTTAATTATAAGAACTATAATTTGGCAGGAAAGATTCATCACTGCTATTTGTAGGAATAGCAGGTGTAGGTTCTACTTTGTACGTGCGCTTAATTTGAAAATCGGTGATAGCGTTTGGTCTTAGGCACCACTTAAATAAGCCAACAGATGTGCTGAAATTTTTAAATAAGGTAACTTGGAAATTTTGACTAGTTCACTAAATAGATATGAATTTTGAGATACCATGCAAACTTCTAGCAGAAATGTTTTAGCGAATGTATGACGCTTTTATTCCTTTTATCTCTGCAGTATCTGACTTTAAATCGAACAATTTTCGGGAGGAGGGAATTAAAAGGGTAAGAACTGAAAATTGTAACGAGGAATTGTGCACCAACTACACTTAAAATAGTATAAATATACTGGGAATCCGAATAAATTGTCGTAGATCTTCTGCACTACAATTTCTTAATTCCAGTTTTGTTAAAATGCTCTAAACAAGAATACTCAGAAAGTATCTCTATCATTGAAGTACGTAAAAGCAGATCTCTATCCTGTCCTTTACCTGGCTGAAACAATATTCTGTTTTTGAAACGAACAGCGAAGGGTGCATGCATTGTTGACCAGCTTCAGTTCTTATGCCTGCATTCTTTGGTGTTTGGTGCTTCAAAAGGAAATTTATATACTCGTATTTGTGTAAAGCTTAAGCGTAATAGATTAAAAGGACTGACACTTCCAGATCGAATAATCCTTTTCTTTTTCAGCCAATCAGATCAAATGACCCTTTCCTTAATTTTACTGCCTGCTATCGAAGTCGTTTCATTCTTCAACATATGTCGTATCACTTTCACCTGATTTAAACCAAGTGTTAAGTGGAAAGTTCTACAGGACAACAGGAGTTTTTCCCCGTTGGACCATTGTCAATCCATGTTTCCTAGGCAATAGGAATAATGTTGTTATCTTTTTTTTAATGATTCCAGCCCTCGTAGGAAGAACTTTTCCGCTTCCTTTTGGGACGGGTGCGGGGTACCAAGTCTGAGAAGTTATATTTCATTCTTAATTGTACGGGAACTTCGTTACTACCCTACAAGTGTTCAGGATAGCTGCACTTGGCAGTTCCACGTAGGTGTTAGGTTGAAGGTCTGGTGTCTGCACATAGCTCTGAATAGTCTTAGATACAACTCCTTTTGCTGTCATTATTATTATTATTATTATTATTATTATTATTATTATTATGACGTATGCGACGTATTCGAGATATCACGTGACAAGACGACAAATCTGCAGTGATACATTCCGTCAGTGTAGCTTAGTCGGTTAGATTACTTCGCTCCGGAACGAGGGGACACGGCTTCGATCCCCTTTACTGACAAACTCTTGTTTTCACACATATTGGAAAATCTAGGTTCGTTCAAGTTTGACGACAATTTCTCTAAAATCTTACGTTCTCAATGCCATCTTATATCAATAGCATTTATCGTCAAAAATACCGTCTGGCTGTATGAACAAATTCTGTGATCTTATTAACATGAATTTTTAAACTGAACACACTGAGCACCTCATCTGTCTTTCTACCGTGTCTTTGAAACCGAATTTAAACCACAGCAGCATTCAGGGAATACGTCTTTCCTCCTTGGCCAACAGTTCAAGCATTATTGCAAGACAGCTGTCGTAGCCAAAGAAGATTATTTATTATTATACAGCACAGGTTTTAAAATTACAACAGGTTTCAGAGAACATGGGATTTTTCTTGGACAACCGTCAAGTCTTTGCTACAAGAACAAAAATATTTTTCACTACACAGCCTAGTTTTTTCTACAGAGTACCACCAAGCTGTATCTCTTATTTTTCACACTTTCAACCACTAGAAAGTAGCGATTCATGTCAAGACACAGGACTGTATTTCTTGGTCTTTGACTCTGTTATCAATAAACGAAACATATTGAGTGGGAACCAAATTTGTTTAAAAAAAATAACCTGCCTTTTTACCGTTTGACTGCCGTTTCTGGATATATTTTACGTTCGTTAAAACCGGTTGAACGCAACAGCTCGCGTCTGAACATGTGATCTTCCTGTGTCCCGCAGAGTTCATTTTAGTTTTTGCTTTCAAGTTTTTATAACAGCAGGTCTTTTGTTTTTTCCCAACGCACTAAGCTTAATGTATTTGCAACAATCTCTTTCTTCTCTTTTGCACTCTACAAAATGAGTTGTCAGTTTCATCTGTCGTCGGCCCAAGTGATATACTTCCTTGCTGGAGAGATCAGTCTTTCGACTCGTCATATCTGTGTTTAAGAGAAGTTTTTTGGTCTGCAGGTAGACTTCGACTAGTTTAAAGAACATATTTCACACGGTCCACGATTTTCCCGGAATAACATTTATTTATTAATTTTTTTGAGTCAAATATTTTCAGATTTCTCTATGCTTCACTGTTCAGTTTTTGGGTTTTAATGCAATATGACCATTGAAGGGTATTTAGTTATTTCACACACCAATATTTTTATGTATCTCCCTCATTTCACAATGCTATTGTGCGCTTTGAAACAAAAGCAATTTATTATCTCTTTCATACTGCATTATGTTCCACGTACGCTGACAGTCTGCTCTTAGCCTTCAAGGCACCATACCTATCGCCCACTTAGTTCACTGTTATATGTCTTCCTGGTTCATTGTTCACTGTTATATGTCTTCCTGGTTCTTTGTATATTTTTCCGGTAATATGTTGTAATTCCTCTGTGTTACGTGAAATAGGTTGCCCGTGAGAACTCTTATTAGATCATATAATTTTTTCCCTTGACCTACAGTTAAGAGTCAGCTTTCAACGCACTTTCCTATGGAAAGTTCAACATTTTTGCTGATGATTCTATCCTTTTTAGTTAGCATCAATATGCCACAGCTTATTCAGGTACTTTGGAACCAGTTGTAGGTAGCCACTCACTTTAGTCACCAGTTCCCATCTTTAGAGCACAGTGTTTTTTCGCCAAGAACCATGCCTTTCGACAAATGAATATATTTCATCCTGTACACAGTAGGAGACAAATTAGGCCGCTCTTCCTGAGCAGCGTACTTGCACATCTAACTGGTGTTTTCCGAAAATGATCTTAAACACATCGCAGTTCTGGTTACATTACATGATCTTTCCCTTTTGTCGAAGGCACAGTCTTCGCTTTCAAAGCAGAATGACTCTCTTAGGAACGGTTATACTTGAAAGATGCCAATGTTTGTCTAGTTGGTCGAAAAATATCACATTTATTTTCTGGTGCTTTAAATTGCATGCAAATAATAAGTGTCTTCATAAAACATGATAACCATGCTTGGCTCTCAGCCACAATGGGAGAAAGGTATATATCCATCCCACATGTTTTTGGTGTATCACAAACAATGGGGTACATGTGCTACTGACGACTTTCTAGCATTTTAGTGAAGAAGAATGAAACAAAGAGCACGTCAGAGGCTTCAATCTGTTTACGCTAATATGTGCCGTCGGCTGTGTATGTTTTATCAATACATCTGCTGTATTGCTTGGTTACTTGACGTAATGCAACTTGTCCACACCTCGAACAAAGCACTACAATCTCGTTACCCTTGGCCACTCGTTTCATCCTACAGAAAGACGGCTGGCTCTCTGTTTTGGTGATTGTGTACCAGTCATTATACATACTCGACACAGTTGTTTTTGCTTAGCCTAGAAAGTTTGGCGCTTATGATATGCTTGCACTTGCCCTCAGCTCCCACTATCATACCTGTTTCAAACTTGCTTAATTCATGAGTGTTTTCCATTTAACCGTTATCTACGCTTCATACATGCCTGAAACATTCGCTGTGAAATATTAATAAAGGCATCTCAATGTCCTACTTCCGTTCTTAATTGACAATGCAAAAATGTTCTGATAATTTGATACGTATTTGTGTACAAATTTTGTTGAATTGTGTACTTCACTTCAACAAAATTTGTTGCACATATGATCGTTTTAGCAATATATAATCACTATAATATACATTCTAAAACGTTTGCATTATAGGAATTTGTCAAGCAAACGTTTTGTCCCTGAGCTATTAAAGATGACGAATATGCCAAAGTGGTTTTCCTTTGCCTCGTAAGTATCCAAATTTAATAGACAAAATTCGTAAATTAAAGGAAATGGGTTGCTAAAATTTGGCATGTAAATATTTCGCTGGACATTATCTGTATATATATACGCATATAAAGCTTTGATACAAAAGATTTTTGGGATTCAATAATTCTGTCTGTTTATAATCCGATGTTTTTTATGTAGAACCAGACCAGTACATGATTTACCTCATATGCCTCAAACAATACTTTCTACTGCTTATTTTATACAGTTGGACTCTGCCATGACTGACATTTTTTATCCAAAAGGGAACAATTAGAGATCAAATGTAAACCTATTCAACAGCTTTACAACAGTATAACTGAGATTTTCCACTTCTGCGTAGGGCAAAATTGCTACAGTTCCCATCATTTAATTAAAAAATACATGAAAACCCGCACAAATGTCAAACACAAAACTTTTTTCTTTTAAATATTTACCATCACATTATAAATGGCATTGCAAACGTACAAACTGGCGTCGGCACGTTGTTATGAATTATTATTTAAGATGCCAGGAAAATTTGTGTGTCACCGCTAAAATTGTACAAATCCATTCAGAGGAGACTGTTCACACGTGCAGGAAGATGACCTTTTTAAGTTTCGTCACCCAGTAATCCATTATGCTGCTGTCATGCTCCGGCCCGACGTACAATACACGTAAAGAGAAAATGCCTGCTTTCAAAGGTACCCGTTCTAACACGTTTCGCATATCGCCATCTTGTCGCGTGGACGACGCAACTGATTTAGCCCTTCATTCCGTTGCACCTTTATAACATTCCATGATAATAGCATGTTCTATTTGTCCTTATACAAACAATTTCAGTACTCAGCCGAAACCAGATGCTGTAAACTGGGATTAGGATGCTAATTCTAGCCCCAGATATTCATAAGGGAAAAGCGAGGAAAGCATTTTAATTTTCCCGGAGGTAGATTTATTGAGAGTGTAAGATAAGGGAATGAATGCGTCAATAAAATCCCACTTTATTTATCTTAATCGGATTTTTTAACAGAACGGGAGTAAAAAAGCTTTATATATGAACTCATATTCAAATTCATCATCAAGTGACTTCGCAATCGATTTTCATTTTGGATCAATATTTCTGAAAAAGTCGCATTACCTATTTGAACTGAGAAAAATAAAGTCAAATAAACATAATTCCTTACTAATTACCGGATTTACATTTATCTGTTCCTACACGTTAATACAGAAATAGGAATATTAACGTGTAGTACCTGATTAGTGAACTGATCTCCCTCCAATGTGCCGCGTTACAAAAGGTACAAATGGGTTTCAATGAAAGCAATGAAGACCACTCACTCTGAACTCGAGAAAAGTATCCTTTGTTTCACATGGATAATACGGTACCATTCTGTGTAGAGTGACATGAACTCTTTCGTTCGCTTATACTTCAGGAAGATAGCAAAGTAGTGATAAAGAATTGTTTCGTACTGTGTCCCATAACCAGAATTAAACAGAACTTAAATTTCCACAGTTATTCGTTTAAGCGAGACTCGGAAACCTCTTGCAATGACAATCAGTAGCAATAGAGAAGATCGTCACACAAAAGGATTCATCCTGAAAGCTTAACATTATCTTAGATGTTCTCAAGTTTCATGAAACAACTCTAATAGGAAGTTAGTTGTAAGTTTTTTATAATTTATAAGCAGATACTTTTCTGATCGCTAATTTAGGAAGAACTGAGGCAGATCCCTTCACCTAATTATGCCTTCTCACTTTCATAAAATACGTCCATGGTTTATTGAGCAATAGATGTTTTTTCCAAAGGGTAAATAATAAATGCCAGTCATTTTCGACTGGTAAATATTCCCACTACGCAACAGTCATAATGTCGGATATTGCATGATGATCATCAATGGCATGTAACATGTAATCACTGTTTCTCAACGGAAGGTATTCGCTTTGTCTCGCAGTTGCAATAACGTTCACAAATTATATTTCAAATGCGGCTGTTTTTCAAATCATATGAAAGAGATTAAAAAAGCTGCTAAATATTCCAACTACAAAATAGCCATAAAATAGGAGTTTTTCATAAATATTATCATGAATGGTATGTATTCACGTTTTCTCACCGAAAGTTACTCAATTTATCTTGCAGTTGGAATAACTTTCAGAAATTGTGTTTCAAATTAAGTTGTTTTTCAAATTTCATGAAAGATATTAAGCATATTTTCCTTCCAGTAGCCCAAAATTAAAGTTATATTATTTAAGAAACGATTTCAAAAAAATTAGTGAACTGATTTCTTCTACGTGGTGTCGGAAAAATGGAACAGCTCTCATAACCATTGTGCCAAAAATAATGAACACGTATACATGCCTACAAATGCATGATAACTGATCCACATTTCTTCGCTTTCTTTAAGAACAGGCATCATTTCGGCTTCAAAAAACTGGTCCAGATTTTCAGATGATTTGCTAAGTTAATTCCGATGAGAATTTTACGCACTAGTGATGTAACAATTATAAAAAATTGCCTCACAACTCACATTTCGGCTGTTCTTTTGTGATCGTTGTATTCACATTAATCGGAAACTTGGAACCTGGGTGTTTTAGTGGCTTGCATAATCGGGCGCTATCTGGGAGACGCGGGTTCGATTGCCGCTAAAAGAGGATGACATTTTCCAGTTTTCCGATATCATCTGACTCACCATCCATGTCATATTTATACAATTAAACCGATTTACAGCTTCCAAATTTGTATTGTACTATGGCGTAGTCCCGTATTTCATTCATTGATCTCATTTGAGGAGGGGGGTCAAACGACCATGATAAGCTCTTCGATGGGCTATGAGAAGTCGTCCGTCAAACATTTAGGGCAGCTAGTTCCAGGGAGGGGAGAGAGCCAGCGATATAAGACAAACACAACATCCATCACTCGACGGGATTCGAAACCGAACACATCTCTGGTGAACTGTTAGAATCCATCGTTCAGAACACTGTGCCAGCGGGGACGCTCGGGAAATCCAATAGGTGTAACATTGAATCAGTGCATATCTCCATGCTGTGTTTCTGTTTTCATGCTGTAAACAGTTTCTTCCTTGTTCTCCACCTTTAGTGTTTAAGTCAGAAATAGTTCTAAAATTCCAGGTTTCAAACGTATTTGGCAAAGAAGAAGGAGGAAGAGGAAAAGCGCAAGTTGATAGCCTTTGGAACCAAACAAGAAAGGCCAACAATACCAGAGAAGCCACCGACATTTCGAATTGGAACAGAATATTACTACAAGAGCCCCTTCCCTGTTGGGCCCGGGATCTTATGAGGTCGAACGCATGACATCCAACTCCTACCATCAGAAGAAGAAAACGTCGACCAACAAGAAAGGTTGGGGATTTGCAAATCGAGGAAGTCCTCGCATGGGGACCCGATGCTTTCAATAGCACCTCCACCAACGCGTTACCAAACGAATATCCCAACGTACAAAACTGCTGAGCCTGCCGCAAAGCCATTTGGATCCAGCGCGAAACGAGTCTATTTTGGTGACAGATTGCCATGTCCCCTCACACGTGGACCTGGTTTCTTTGAACTCACAAGAGAGATTGGCCGCAAGTTTGAGAAGAAGTCTGACTTCGGCGAAAATACGAGAATGGTGAGGCCTGTGACCATTAAATGCGTCACAGAGTTTACTGAAAAGTGCGTGTGTGCAACCAGACACCTATTGGAGACTACTGGCAGAGGAAGATGGAGGGGATGTGTCGTCCATGCTATGACGTGATGTCCAACTGGAGCGATTCCACTATGTCTAATTATAGCGATTTCCCTCCGTATTCAGGGCCGTTGGCTGAGTTCAAGAAGTTTAGGAACTGTGATTTCATGCACGACCATAAAGGATCTGACAAACCGGTGCAGACTCTCAGCGACAACAAATAAAGAAGCTCCAGAATAAGGAGGCCTACTTGAATCTTTACTTTTGAGCACTATCAATGAACTTCTTTCATCATGTGTATGCGATATGTTTTGTACTTTTTGAAGTTCGTTGCACAAATTTTAAATTTCAGTGTGTTTAAACAAGAAAATGATAATGCACTCTTGGAAATGAATTAATCCTCGGATATTTTTTATTGAATTTTGCAATTTAACTGGAACATCTTCGTCGACATTACGAGTTTCCTAACATGTTACTCATTAGCTGTAAGGAGACATTATGAACCAAACTGTACGAACAACTGTCCTGATTCTTCATTAGGATTTTTAGCGGACGAAGACGACCACCCGATATACCGGTTTACGGTCATAAGAAATTAAACAAACATTTTTTCAAGTTTTCACACATTGTCGGGTGGCTTTATAAAGACTAAAAACAAACGTTACAATTTAAATAAAAGCATGACTAGACTAATGAAATAAAAAATAAGCTATTCAATACAGAGAGCGTACAATATTTAAACCCACGAATTATGCTTGCTGAGCACGTCGCATTTTAGATGAAAAAACATATGAAGGCATTTGATCCAAATTTCAGCAACTCTAGAGAAGCGATGTAGTTGCATGTGTCACAGTTAGTTCTGATCTCCAATGTTTTTGGTGAGACTGTTGATCTAGGGTTGGATTTGGCAGATAATTTTAATACCATACTGAATAGTTTCATGGACTTCAGTTTTACCTCTGTGGAAAGTGATGTGGGCGCACCATCTTGCATGGCGCAAGTTTGGTGTTCGCTGATACTGATCCCAAAGGAGCGCTTAGTCATTCCGATGTAAGATCGTTGAGTGTCATCAAGGTAGAAGATCGGTACGACATAATCACCAACGTAGTTTGTGATTAAAAGTCTGTCAAAGCATTTTCTAAATATGCTGTTTAAGGATATAGGAAATTTAAAGTCAACACTGAGGCCTGCCTGTTTAGGATTCCTTCAGGATGTAGGAAACACCTGGAATAAAGATTATTTATTGGAGGTATCGGGGATAAAATAGAGAGGCTGGTGACAGCGTTTCCTTTGTTTTTGGCATAATGCTAGACGCATGGTTCAACGGGTATCCTGGTTTAATGTATAGTTTTGTTATTTTATGTAGTTCGGATTGTGTAGTGAAAACAACGTAGGAGAGAATAAATGCACTTTGAATTCGTCCCCTGAAAATGTTATGTTTTATTCAGCTGCACAGGAAAAGCTTCGGGTTAAGGACTTACCTAGGGTTATACTGTACTACTCAGCAATTTTGTAACCCTCTTGTGATTCAGACGGCAATACATCCAGAATTAGCTAAATTAACTCGATATCTCAAATTTAAGTCAACCGCCTTCCGAGAAAAATTGGAGTTCGACATTAGCTCTAACGCGCGCAACGGTAGAGTTACCTTACATTTGCCAAAAATGTCGATCAGATCTTCCTATCCCCGCCCACTGACTCTCCCTCCGGTTCACCCCTTAAAAGCAATTAACCTTGTAAAACTTCTCTCAGCCGAAACGATTAAAAAATGATAGAAAAATCATCTTAGGGGGAAATATGAATTTACATAGCTCGATATAAATTTCGTAATTTCAAAGTGGTTGCTCAGAAAATAGCAGTACATTTAATTTTTTGTCCCTTATGTGACACTGTTTGCTGCAGATATGCATTGGAGACATTGTATTATCAGGTGATGCGTAAAATCACCCGCTCTCCTTGGCAAATGTCAACCCCGCCTTCTCGTGGTGCATCCTGTTCCCACTAAAGGGGCTCTGACGACCGCCAATAGCGGTATAACTATACCATCGGGATTAGAGGAAATGCTATCAAACACTCACCAGCCCGCTTGTCTAGCGTGGTGAATTATGGCCAAACCCCTCCAAACTGACTCCACAACTTAAATCTTGGCCCTCAGTCTCCGGCAGCTGGAATGTACCTGGCCAAGGCAGCGGCCAGTGCGACATGAAGGCAGAGGGTGCTAAGAATCCCCAGAGGACCGGACTAGGCTGCCATCTGATGCTGACCTTGGCTACGTACAATGGACGCTCCCTATCTTCTGATTCATGGCTTCCCGAAATGGAAGAGGAACTACAAAGGATCAAGTGAGACATCGTCGGGCTAAGTTAGCTAAGGTGAAAAGGAGAAGATCTCATTGAACTGAAAAGTGGACATCTCTTCTACTATCGTGGGACAGATACTGGCAGAACTAGTGGTGTTGGATTTATAATAAACAAGAAACTGAAGGATAAAGTTGTAGAAGTTGAAAGTGCCTCTGACAGAGCTGCACGACTCGTTATAAAACTCTCGAGAAGATACAAGGCTCAGATTATTCAAACTTATGCATCCACCACAAGTCATCCTGAAGAAGAAATTGAAGAATTTTATGAGGAAATTCGTCATCTACATAATAAAGGTAAGCAGCACTTGAAGATAATTATGGGAGATTTCAATGCAAAAATAGGGCAACGGCAACAGAATGAAAGCTTCAGTAGGTAAATTCGGTCACGGCAACAGAAACCAGCGTGGAAATACTCTCTTTGAGTTTGCAGAGGCAGAAGGGTTTTTCATCTTGAACTCCTTTTTCAAGAAAAAGCCACACAGGAAATGGACATGGAGACATCCAAATGGAACGACAAGTGAAATTGATTTTATTATGTGTAACAAAAATTTCGTCATAGAAGACTGCAGTGTACTAAACAAGTTCAACACAGGTAGTGACCATAGATTGGCGAGGTGTAAGATGGACCTTTAACACTAAACTCGAACGTGGCAAGCTCATAAAACAAACAAAATGTATTGACATAACCAACCTTAAAAAACACCATAATACCGTCAAGCTGGAACTGAAGAACAGATTCTCTGCATTAGAAGGACTAACATTGGAAGAAGTGGATATTTCTGAAGTTAACAGAAAAGTAACCAAATCTCTTATGGAAACAGCAGCAAAATTAGCTGGGTCTAAGGACAAGTTGCATGTGAACAAATTATCAGGAAAAACCAAAATGTTGATGCAAAAAAGAAGAGAGATGAGGACAACTAAAGATGTGACTTCCAAAGTGGAATATATAGAGCTATGCAAGACAGTACGAAGAAGTATCACTGAAGACGTAAGGAAATTCCACTGTGAACTAGTGAGTAAAGCAACTGAAAACAACCAAAGCCTAAAGATAGCAAACGGACATCTTAGTAAGGGAAGAAAACAGATTAAGGCACTGAGTAAAGAAGATGGTTCTGTAACAAGAAATACAGGCGAAATTTTGACAAGAGTGAAAGATTTCTACTCCAAATTATATGAAATGGATGATACATGTACTCCAGACATCATGAAAGGTACCAGTACCAGAGTTCTTCCAGTCCTCCCAGCAGAAGTTGCACATGCAATCAAGAACATTAAGCGGGGAAAAGCTCCAGGAGAAGATGGAATTACTGTAGACATCATACAAGAAGCAAGTGGAGAAATCGAAACAGTGCTAGCCCAAATTTTTACTCGATGCCTTAATGAAGGGAAGATTCCTGAAGATTGGAACAACGCTACAATGATCCTGCTACATAAAAAAGGTGACATTGAGGATTTCAGGAACTACAGACCTAACAGCCTCCTATCAGTTGTTTATAAAATCTTCACTAAAGTTCTTTCACACCGTTTGAAGGTAACACTGGACATGGCTCAACCGAGAGAACAAGCTGGATTCAGGAGTGGCTACAGCACAATAGATCATATCCACGTATTGAGAGAACTAACTGAAAGAGCGAGGGAACATGAACTTCCATTGTGCATGGCTTTTATCGAATATGAAAAAGCCTTTGATTCGGTGAAACCATCAGCAGTTACAATGGCTCTGAAATCCTGCGGTATTGAAGATGCATACATTATTACTATTAAAAACATCTATCAGAATGCAAGTGCAAAGATTCGGCTGTTTGAAAATACAACACACATAAAAATTGGAAAGGGAGTGAGACAAGGTGACACCATATCTCCAAAGCTCTTTAATGCCAAGGTGGAAAATGTCTTTCAATCACTGAACTGGGAATACAAAAGGATAAAGATTAATGGAGATTATCTAACACACCTTCGTTTTGCTGATGACGTAGTCATTTACTACCCCATCAGAGCTGCAGAGCATGATCCAGGAACTTGCTGACAAGAGTAAAAAAGTGGGATTAAAAATGAACTTTCAAAAGACAAAAGTGATGTTCAATCCTTTTACAAGAAATTAAGATTTATCGATTGATGGAGAAAAGCTGGAGATAACAGACACATACGTTTATCTTGAACAGCAGATATCAAGTGAGGGTCACATTGAAGAAGAAATTAATCGGCGTACAAAACATGCCTGGAGAGCTTTGGGAAGAAACAGCATAATTTTCAAGATCAATATGCCATTATGTCTTAAAAGAAAAGTGTTTGATCAATGCATCCTTCCAGTGCTTACGTATGGTGCAGAGACGTGGACCTTAACTAAAAGAGACATACAAAGGCTGCAGACAACCCAAAGCAGCATGGAGAGGTGCATGATTGGTGTAACCAGAAGATATAAGAAAAGGAACTCGTGGATCCTAAAAATGGCAAGAGTGGAAGACATCATGATCAGAGTTAAATCCCTTAAATGGCAATGGGCTGGACATGCTGCCAGAAGGACAGACCGTCGATGGACAGCCGAAATTTTAGGTTGGATTCCAAGGGACAAGAAAAGACCCAGAGGAAGACCACATGGGAGATAGGTGGATAAAATTCGAAAGTATGCGGGAGTGACATGGAGGAGACTGGCAAATGACAGACCGTTGTGGAGGAAACTTGGTGAGACCTTCGTCCAGCAGTGGATTGATAATGGTTGACAATGATGATAATGATGATATATATAGCACTTGGTGAAAGTCAGAATTTGCGTGTCTGCGTTTGTGATGTTTTATTTTAAAACGACTAAATCAGAATACAGTTTGAATATTATTTGTTTTTCGAAAACACCTTTGGAATGTTTTTGCGTTATATTTTAGGAAAAAAGCGCAGGTTTTTCACGTTTCAATTGATAATGTGTTCCATTTTATATAACTGGAAAATTAAAACTGTCTGAGAATTCAATATGAAAGGAACGATGGCCTGGTGTAAAATAAAGCATAATAACCTTGCACCCCACCAAATTCTTACCAGTAGTATTCACAATCGTACTGAATGTTAATTACGAGATAATTTCCGCAAATTAATATTTTTAACGTTCACCGCTGGGCAACTGAAGCAGGATTGCGGATTTTGTTGCGACACATGCAGACATACCTATGTAAAAAAATTCTAAACATAGTCCTCGTAAACTTTGACTAGGTGTTAATACACATTTCATTGAGGAAGAATAAAGTATGTGATAATTTGCAATTTTCTTGAAGTTATTAAAAATTGTTTTGGTTACGTTGCCTAATATTCAATAGTTTCTTCTAGATACAATATTCTAAAACTAATATCGCGTGCTTAAACAGAAACAAGTATTACGGTCTGGTCGGAGAAATGTATCAATGTTCAATGGTGGACATGCACGTGGCATCTGTACATTTTTCTTAATAAATACGGTTTTGTAAGTAAAATAAGTATCATTACTCTCTGCCAAAGCTTGTATTGAGCTAATTATTTCATTTGACATATACATTTTCAAAAAATATGCAGTATATTAAACAATGAACAAAACTCACTATACTTTAAATTGCAGGATCTTTGCTGTTAAGGAAGAATCAAGGATCTCATTTTCAAGTTATACAAAAAATACAGTATATTAAGAAACAACACTTACTATATTGTAAATTACAGCATCTTTGCATTTAAGAAAAAACAGTAATCTCATGTTATTGACAAGAAAGGAAATATTACGTTTATGAAACTCATTTTTACTACACTACATTTTCGTTTTTTATGACTTATTTTACTTCATGATATTTTCATTATTTTATGTGTTGTTTTGCCTGGGGAATAAATAGCTCTGTAAGTTTTACTTCCCCGGGATGTTTGGAAAAAAGTATTCCGCAAAATGTACGTATTATACGTATAAGTTATCAAGTTCTTAAGAAAGTATGCTGGAAATAGAGAAGCATGTATTTCAAGCTTACAAATTCGTACAAAACAGTTTACCTAATCGTCCCGTCAGTCCCAATTGGAACTGATGATCTTGTTGTACCGATATACTAGTTTAACTATTCCTCTCCGATAGAAATCTGGCAAACGGGAGTTGAAGAAGTAATCCGTGCAAATTTTCACATCATCGTCATTACCAAAAGTTTTCTCAGCGAGAAAATTCAACAAAGACTGGAAGAGATTAAGCTCGAACGACGCAAGTTCGCGGAAATAATGGGGTTGCGACAACATTTCCCATTCGAGCTCGTGAAAATTTTCCTGGATCCATAAAACGAAATGTCGTCTAGCATTACCCTTGTAAAAAACAATTTCCTTGAGATTAACCAACCCTGGGCGCTTTTCTTGCAGTGCACCACGGAGAAGGTCCGATGGCTTTATGTAAGAATTTGTTGCGATGTTATTGTTACGCGGTAAAAGGTCGTTGTGAATCACGCCACGGCAATCCCTCCAGCAACTCAGCATTACATTCCGTGAGGGATGGAACAGCTTAGTGACCATCTGTGGGGTCAGTCCATGCTTGGTCCATCCTCTTTGTCGGGTAACATTCACGTATGCTACCCAAGTTTCGTCACCTATGAAAATTGATGCAAAAAGCCCCCTGTTATTCTCTTTTCCGAAGGGAAACAGGAGTGGAGCAGCGTTGCAATTGATTTTGGTCAGATAAAGCATGGTTTACGCATTTTCACAGCTTATACCGATATCCTAACTTTGGAAATCGGGTGTTGGGTGTTGATGGTCGTACAGACGGAATTCATGATCCTCTGCCAGTTCCCTTTGCGTGTCGTCACACTTGATCGATAGCCTGTGTTGCAGTGTGTCATGTTCAACTTCACGGGGTCTGCCATTTCTGGGCGCATCTGACAGATTTCATACACCAGTGTCGAATTTCCTGTACCAAGCTTAGCAAGTACTGTGTCTGGCGATATCGTCATCAAAGGAGTTTCGCAAGTTTCTAGGTGCTTTCGTAATTACCACGCCGTTCAAATATTCATAGAGCAATATTGCACGCATACCTGCTTTTTATATCTCCATCATATCATCGCCACGTTCAAGTAACCTTCAGAACAACAGCGTACGTTCTGTCCTTAGAATCTAATCTTTCCCTCACAACACTCTAGGATGTTTATCTCAACGCAGGCACATTTTGCGTAACACAAACCACATACGATTTTTTTACAAACTTTCTTTACAACCTTGTATTTCTGTGACGTTCTATTAGCTTTGAAAATTCATCCGATTGTTTCTTTCGATAAAACTGATACATCCATTGTTTGCATATCACGTAGCAAACTTTCGCCTCAGGAATTTCGAATGCTTCTAAATCATCACCTACGGTTGGACTGTTTATATAGCACACGATTATCAATTCCGTGCCGAATACGTATTTACAGTGTTGATTCACTTCGCCGTACTCCTTAAATACCACCGACGATAATTTTCATTATTTGCCGTGCTGTGGCGTAAGCGCTCACCGGTTGGTCCCGAAATTAACATCACACCTATGTAATCTCGACCCCATTAACATATGTAAATTTCATGATCGTCCACCAATTCTTTCTTGGTGTTCTTTTTTCACTTTCCGCCAGTGTATATTCTAATCAGAAACGTTTGAATCATTAATGGATCACTTTTCCAAACAGGGTGTCATTTGAAAACTACAAATATAATGTTCTGCAGCTAAGCAGCGCTTTTTCTCAGTAAATCTCCTTTATAATGTATTATACTAGTTTAAATTTCTAAAATACGTCACCAAGTGTCACTTTCAATATCTGTTAAATATTAATCTGTGCTGTTTCCAAATTACTTTTTAAGAGCTCATTTTCCCCTGTTAGATGCTATAATTATCTGTTTATTAGAGTTGATCCTTTAATGCACCTCAGGGAACGATTCTTATCTAACATTTACACAATATTTCAAACTTCGGACTTCATTTATCTGCGCGCACAGAGATACGCTTTCCAGAAGCCTTTGTGTGCAGTATAGCACTCAAAGGTAGAAAAGAACATAACTTAAATATATATATATTTATTTAATTAAATACTGAAAAAAATCGTTCTCTAAAACTAAGGAATAATGGTCCAAATACTATGTTGGCTGGTTTTCTGATGGCTGCAAGTTACGATGGGATACCATTCGCCTGTGAGACCTCACTATATTTTCTTTCCGGGAATAGAAGAAAGAAATGTTGAGAAAGTGTGTCACTCAATGAAGATCAAAAGCTACATGACATAATGTACATTATATTTTTAGAAATGCATGTTAACAAGAGCTGTAATGAAGATCATTCGGTTTGTAACTTCTGTATCTCTTTTAACGTAAAATAGCAGCAAAAAATTTCAATAAATCATGGCAAATGTAGTAAAATTGATGTGTTACCTTATGTGCGTGTTTCTAGGTTCCCAGTTTAGTAGAAAAATGATCTTTTTCATTAGTATGTTTCTTTTCCTTTGCTGTGTTTATTCCGTGTTTATGTTCTGTGCATGCCTTACGTGAAGTCAACAATCGTATCTATTTTTTAAAAAACCGACCTTTTCTATTTCATATTATTCCTTTGTCTGAAAAAATGTCCTCCTGTTGGTGCTTCAATAATCGGAACGTGTTTTTTTTTTTTTGCATGTACGGAAACCATTTTAAACGATTTTTTTCTGTTAGTAATCTCTATATTATGGCGAAAATCAAAACATCACATGGATGAATGTTATGTTTTCCGACTAAGGTTTCCAGCTTTAATTCAAGAACATAATAGAAAAAATAATGTTTACCCTAAAATTCCGTTTGCATTTCATACGCTCATCTAGGTAAATTATAATATGTACTAACATTAGGTAACTAATTTTTGCTGACACTCTGGGTAAAATGTGCCACAAACGAATAGGTAAGCTATACGTTCTTTTGATGTGACACTGGCATTGTTTTCTTCATTCAAGGAATTGTTGTTACAATTGACAATTTACTAAATACCGTTCACTGTTCTCTTGTTTCAACTAATCTAAGAAATTTTAAACCCGAAAAAGACATGGAAATTTGTAATGGCATTAATGCTAAATCAAACAGTAGAGAAACTGCTTTAAAAAGAGCCATTTCTATCGGTAACGAATGATTAATAGAAGTATTGAATATGAAACTATCATATTCGGGTTTACTGCTCACGTTTTTGATGGTCATTGTAATTTATATGTTGAAAATAGGAAATCATACACAACTTTTTAAACTAGTTATTTTAATGAAATTAGAGTGAAAACTTTAATGCAAAATTTGAAATAGGAATATTCTTAAACAAAGCATTCATGTATGCAATCCAAATTTACCAGTGTTTTTTTTTTTTTTGGTTTTCTTCCTATTTGGAGGCATTGAACTTTTACAATAGTATTCCATATATTGAAATTTCTTCAACACTTTCTTTACATTTATGTCTTTTAATGCGATTACCCAGGGAAACCTCGTTTGGAGATTGCCTCTATTTTTTTTTTTTTGATTAAGTAGGAAGCACTAAATAGAACGACTTGCAAAATATGCTTCTCAAATAAACCTTCCTTGTTTTATTAAATGTAACACACAATTTACATTTCTCATCTCTATATTTCTTCCATTATGAAGACCAATGAGACTGATCAATATCAAATTATTTAATATCGGTAAATGTAAATCACCACAATTAAATTAAACAGCTTTAGTTATTTCACATAATGGAAAATATATAAGTAATTCAGTGGTAGTAATTTATAAGTAAACAATTTATTTTAATTGTGCTGTTAATTTAAACAATATTTATCAGATTTTATTTTATGAGAAAAATAATATTTTCTCTAACATTTATCTACCGTGTGCCAAATAGGGAAATTTCTGTATTTTCGGTGAAGAGATTGACTTACAATCCATTACATTTACAGATATCATATTTTCGTTGCATACAGCCTTCATGAAAAACACACATCCGCATTAAGGTAAAAACCTGACGAAATAGGAGGGAAAATAAAAAAGTAAAGGAACCGCGAAAAAAAAATCTCCATTACACGTGCTTAGAATGTGAAAGCTAAAAACAGAAAAAACTGATCATCCTTGTGAGAATGAAAATAACTGGAAAATGATTTCTGAAAATTTTGCATAATTGTCAAGCACTACTTACCGATTTTTAAAAGAATGTAACGGAAACAAACAATGAAACAGATCATGCCCAGAAGTACGTCAAATAAAAAAGGCGAGATTATAGATGGCTACAGCAGTTCTACGAAATTCAGTTCCTAATTGGTTTAAGGCCATTTCCTTTCGAGCATTTAAGAGGTAAGCCTAAGAAGTTGTGCCTCAATGCAATATTTCTATTTTGAAACCTCAATAAATTCATTCTGTAGGTGTGAAAAAGGCAGACAAATGGGTGATTTTTGTTTCTCAAATTAAAGTATTATTTGCTAAGCTTACTTAGGAAGAATGGGATAATCGTGCATCCCTGTTCATCCAGAGATTTCTTAATCTCTTGAAAAATTACTTCGTCGCTGTAGGAATTTTCATGTACGTAAATACTGAATTTGTAAGCCATAGTAAGCCGAGCGGATTACTTTAAACAGCTCAACTTAGGCTTTGCAGGGATTAATAATACTCTAGTAGGAATTACTTTGGTAGGCATTTCAAGAGAATATCTTGCAAGGAAAAATAGGACAATACAAATGACCACATATACCGCTCGACCGGCCATCAGTCGATGAGCCCTCAGTACTACATCCGAACTCCTCCAGCGTGAAACCCTTCACATTGGCCAATCTGAGAGAAGTACAGAAACAAAAAGGACTAAGCCCCCCCCCCCCAAATATTCATTTTCCTTTAGGCCTGACTTGGCAAGTTATGTCGATTTACTTGGTAAGGTAGTATGTATCGTCTCACGGATTATTATCTCGATGTTTGGGTTTTTGCAGAAACCACGACTGCATTGGAAGGTTTGTGTCTTTAATTTTTAAAACTTTGTTCTGACTTATACGTTTTCCTCCGTACTAGTAAGAAATGTGCTAAAATTCCCAGATTTTCCAACACTATTGAAACAGTTTTCAAACGTTGTCTACTGCCGTTTTCAAGAGTCGATAAGAATATGGCATTCCTCTACGGATATTCCTAATGTGCTCTCCACATATTTTGCGAAAGATATAGCTTGATTCTCAGAATTTCTGCTTGATTTGTAGTTCTATCTCTAGTAGGCTTTATGTTACCAAAAGTAAAATACAAGACGAACAATTAGCTCACCTTCACTCTCTCTTTCTTTCTCTATCATCATCATCAACCATTATAATGGTTGATAATATTCAATCCACTGCTGGATAAAGGTCTGCCGAAGTTTCTTCCACGATTGTACGTCTTGATCCTGTCTCCTCCATGTCACTCCAGCATACTTTCAAATATTAGCCTTCTCGTGGTGCATCCTGTTCCCTATAAGGGGTTCTGTCGACCTATGACTAGCAGTATAACTCTACCATCGGTATTAGAGTAAATGCTATCCCACACTCACACACCCGCTCGGCCAGAGCGGTGAGTTATGGCCAACTCCCCCTCTCCACAAAAGATGCTTACACTCTCTCTCTCTATATATATATGTACACTGACGGAAAAAAAATCCCAACACCAAGAAGTGGTTGTGTTAGATAAACGACAGTTAGTAGGCGGTGAGAGTACATCTGTAAGATGACGTCTATGCAAGTTTCCCGCTCGGCGCATACGTGTGGCGCTAGTAGCGCCCCTCAGAACATGCAAAGCAGGTTTGCTGTAAATACGCGCTGAAACGTTCGTGAGCGTTAGTTATCGTTGAGATTCGACGTAGTGTGTTGATGTTAGTCAAGAATGCCTTTAATACTAGCTGATGACTTTACTTGCAGCGTCAAAGTGTTGACTTCGCAGGGAAATGTTGAACTCTCTCGAAAGTTTTGGGATTCATAGGATCCCTGACGGCGCTGCGATAGCTAGCCCGTCAGTCAACGGAAACCACAGTCTTTCAGTCGGACAGATTCGGTCTAGAGACCTGTGGGGATCTGCCTCCCCCACGGGACCGGTACCTTACACCCTTCTATCATAACCTGTGTGCGTGACGTGCCATGGGCATTTGGGTCAAGCAACTTTTCAATAAAATTTGTCATCTCGTGGCGAGGAGATCGCCCGCCAACGCGAGTTTTTTTTTGGAGGGGGGACTAATGTCCTTTATTAGGTATCTTATCAAAACAAAATATAACCACGTTACACTGTGAGGGTCTCACGCACCCCTCTCACAAATATTTAACACTAAACATCACACATTGAAAATATTTACATGGTCCACAGCGCTAGGGCCAGTGCTGTGGTGATGACCCCGGGCCAGGGTCATCAGAAACACCTTGGTCAATAAACCAAAATGCTCAATGTCGAGAGCTACGTACCTCCAAGGGTACTACCATCTGTCAACCATAGTTGACCCGACTCTTCCTTTGCTCAAGTTCCCTAATAAGGCTGGGACACCCTGCCTTATTAGGGAACTTGAGCTGGAGGGAGAGACGTCCAACTTCAGGCGGAACTTGGCATTCGCAGCAGTGCAGTGGCTGCACTTCGGTGCGGCTGCACACTGGTGGTGCTGGTGCCAACTTCACCGCAATTGCCGCACCTTGCTTCTGACTCGGGGCAGTTGCCTGGGAAATGGCCGAAGCCATTGCACCGAAAGCACCTGACCTCCCCAAAAATTCCTTTAGGCGGAGCACTGACCAACCCAAGTTCAGTGTCTTCCGCCTCACCAAGTGCTGGAAGGCCTTGGGCTCCACGTCTGCCACCCAGTGGACCCAACCTCCCTTGCCCTTGATGGGAAAACAGGCTCTAAACCCGTGCTTCGGCCGCTACCTTCTGCGTCCGGGTTGAGGGATGTTACGGTCCTGTATTTCAGCCAGTGGTGTTGGCCGTCTGCACATTGTTTACGGCACATTGAATGGATCGAAATGGGTGGATATTCTGGAGTCCAAACTGCTACCGTCTGCACAAGATATAGGTTTCCGGAATTTTACCTTTCAGGACGACAACGCGCCATGTCATCGGTCAAATTAGGTTGATGAGTGGTTTAATCGAAAAGTTATAAGAAAACGTCTGTGGCCGGCAGTGTCACCAGATCTTAATCCCATAGAAAATCTGTGGGTGAGATTGAAGCAAAAGATCCATCAACAAGGACCCACATATAAAACAGCATTAATTGAGTCTTTAAGGGTCGTATGGCACCATGTTATCACCAATTGACAACTAGAGAAGCTCATTAGCTCCATGCCAAGAGGATTCCGTTCATTACTAAGAACCCGTGGGTATCCAATTAAATATTAAAGCGTATTTTGATTGTTGTAAAGTTATTTCAAGGGTCCTGCAAGTTTCAATAATGTAGTGTACAGCAATTTTACGTTAAATGCATTGTACACTAGTTTCACAAATTCCACTGTATTTTGCTTTTTATGACCAGACGCTGTACTGTTGCTCATAACTTCGCTTCTATTACTCGTAATAACATTCTGTAAAATCACTTAAATTCCGCATAAATGTTTCTTTAAAATGATGTATAATGTGTATCCCTCACTTTACCATTAGGCTGTATAAGTTGATTTCAAGCAACAAAAATTTACTTTCGGTCTTATGGTGCAGGACATTTGGCCACGACTGTATATATATACACTGAATGGCCTCTTTGTTATGACCACCACCTCAGTACTTCATTGGGCAACGTTTTGCCTTTAATACTGCATCGATTCTTCGTGGCATAAACTCCACGAGATGTTGATAGGTGGTTTGTGGAATCTGAGACCATGTTTGATGAATAGCACTTTCCAGGACTTTAAGATTGCAGGGTTGTGGAACCAGCGGTCTGATGCTCATTCAACTTCATCCCACAAATTCTCAATGGGGTTGAGATCTGGAGATTGTGGGGGTTCACCTATGCAAAGTAAACTCACCGGCACGTTCCTGAAACCAATCCTGTACAATACGAGCATTATGACAGGGCGCACTATCTTGTTGAAGTAAACATCGCCATTGGGATAACCCATCCACATGACAGGATGCACTTGGTCCGCAACGATGTTTAGATATGATCTAGCAGTCAGACGTTGACCAACACGAATTAAAGGACCCAAAGCATGCCAGGAAAACATTCCCCAAACCATAACGTTGCCTCCACTAGCTTGAAGGTATGTAGCAATACATTTGGGATCCATGCTTACGTGCTGTTTCCGCCAAATTCTCACTCAGCCATCTGCATGGTGGAACTGGAAACGTGATTCATCGGACCACATAATTTGTTTCCAATTACCGACTGTCCAATCCTTGTGCTCCTGTGCGAACTGGTGACGTTTTCTCTTGTTAACTGCAGACAGCAAAGGTGTTCGAAAAGGCTTTCGGCTGCCATATCCCATCCGATGCAGTGTACGGCGAACAGTGAGTGCAGAGATCATTTGAGGGGATCCTGGATGAAGATGGTCTGTTATTTGCTGCATTGTTGCCCTTCTGTTGTCTGTTATCAGGCGGGACACTCTCCGTTCCGCCCGAGCAGTCACTATTCGATGACGACCACACGTTGCACGTAGAGACCCAGTTTTTTGGCTGACAGTCCAGTCTTTAAACACTTTAACAACAGCTGCTCTGGAACATTTCACGAATGCGGCGATTTCGGTAATTTCGGTACTCGCTCCATGGCCCCGAGCTCCTACAATCATCCCACATTTTAAGTCTGTAAAATCGCATTTTTTACCCATCTCGTCACCCAAGAAACCCTTCTACTGCTGTCGCAAACACTAAACTTTCTCTTTTTATACTAGCCTCGCCCTCTGGCTGCAACAGCGTGTAGCCATAGCTCTTTTGCCTAAAACTGTCAGGTGGTCATAATAAGTGGCCACTCAGTATATAAGCATACCAGCAACAATGAAATACCAAAGGACACATACTCTTTGATACCAGTAATGGTGAGAAAATGTATATAATGGTTAGCTCAATTTTCCAGTAGACCCCACGCAAGTCGATACACTTCGTGTTCGTTCCATTACCGTTTTTATCTCCTGGGAGAAGAAGCATTGCAGGTCCTCCCGTCTACAGGTCTGCACCGCTTCCGTAACATCTTCGTAAGAGATGAACCTGCGATCACGTCGGGCCTGTATAACTGCCCCGAGATATGATTATCGCATGGCGGCAAATTAATATTGTAAGGCGATGTGGAAGACGTTAAAAACGCAGTCGTTGCTTTGCCTCTAAGGTTGCGACTGCTACAAGGGAAGATGCATTTTTATGGTGCAGCAAGGCTGTCTGCTTTCGACAGCATTCCTTTTCTTTTGCTGCGAATTACAGTGTTAGAAAAAAAAATAAAAAAAAATTAAATCGTAACGCAGGGATAGGTCCCTTTACGCCAGTGTTTTCTGAAAAAGTTACACCCATCAGCAAATACTCTTGTGAAGGTTTTTATGAAAACCTGCATTCCCGTTTGGTGGCTTTTCCACTGTAACTCTGCATTCTTACTTCATTTCGAACACTATGTGATATATGGGTCATTCCGTTTTTTAAATTACGTATATAACATTTACGGATATTAGAATTATATCTCGACATCAAGCATTTAATTCACCTTTAATTACATAAAATTGATTTCTAAAACTTCACTATTCGACACTTGATGTTGGAATATACTTCTAATATCCGTAAATTTTATATAATTTAAAAAGCGCGAAAACATCGCGAAAACACAAGGAGTGCGAAAACATCACTTTTGATACCAGTATCGGACACGCTATATGACAAATTCTTATTAACCTTCTTTATATTTGGCTTCAACTTCACAGGTTGAACAATACCGTATCACAGATTAGTCACTACAACATTTCTACTTCGATGTCTTTCACTTTAATATCATCTGCCAACTTCATGAACCGATATTTTACATAATTTTTTTCAATACCTCATTGCTATGCACTATTCAACGTGATCTTTCGGATTATGGCTTCCTGTAAAACACATTTAACCAATACAACGCACACAGTCCTGCCACTATCTCTTTGTACTTGGAAAATATTCGATCGTTATGTTTTATCTGTCACAAGCCAGTTCGTTGCGCAACATTGCAATTCAATCATCACATCTTCTCACTGGTTTTCGATCACGTCTTCATTGAAGCCAAAGTCACTTTTTTTATTGGAAGTTTAATGACCACCATGAGCATCTCGATGGGCTGTAAGCAGACGCCTGTCCCTAATTTATAATTTAGGGTCACCGGTTCAGGGAAGGGAGAGAGCCAGTGCTGTAAGAAAACACAACATTCATGACTCACAGGGATTTGAACACGGACCCCTTTCGGACGAATGATCATAGACCACTGCGCCACCAGGGCGGCTGACTTTGTACACCCTCCCCAGCAAACGCGGGTGTATCATAATGTCCTTGTTGGTAGTCCCCAGCTGTTTGGCTAACTATCACGTGGATCACACTTAGGTCGGTCTCTACTAAGGTTTTCAGCGTATCGATATGCATGCTTGGTGTCTTCCGGGTTCGGAACAGTCGGACAGGTCAGAATTCCCTCCTTTTAGAAACCTTTCAAAGAAACGACAGCATTGATGCTGTATTATGAGATTTTGGTACACACTGGTAATGTTCTTTACAGCTCTTTTAGGAGTGCTACCGCCATGAAACTCATAAAACATTCAATGGCGGATGTTCTCCTTGTCCACATCTATGTATGCTAGTGCTTACACTCTTCACTTGCTGACGGCAAACTGGCACTGATTTTAACCACCTATGAGTACCTGCTGATGTCATTCTAGTGTGCGGCGGTCTCAGTGGGCGATGTACGCCGTGGCCGGGGCTTCAAACTCTAGGACCTCGTCATAGGACACTACTTTCTTTCCAACCCAATATATCAGCTGAGAAATGTCTACAATTCGTAACGTTAAAATGTACTGGAAACTTTTATACCAACTGCCGCAATTCTATTATTTATCGCATTCATATCTAATCAAAATATGCCGGCCATTAAGACGAATGTTATTATTCTAAATACAAACAGAATATCAGCTTTAATCCGGATTTATACGCCGGAATCAACATATTTTGTGAGATATCGGGAGTTAGAACACCTTTAGGAAATCACGACTTCATAAAACGATGTATTGATCAATTAATGAATATAGATATATTTATATACATTATGTTTTCCAAATGTTTTAACGCAAATTCTTATGAATATTTCCTTTGAAACAAGGGAGGTTTATAACACAATCTAAACTTGGTGTCAAGAATTAGTAAAAATAAAGTAAAATATAAACAACTTGTAGTATTTCTCTTACAAATGAAAATTTTGCAAGACGTAAGTTTGGGCCGTTTCTGTATTCTTTCTACACAATGCTTATTCCGTTTGATTTCAACATTTTGCTAGTCTCTCCCCTGCAAATTTAATTTCTGTTATACGTATATACTTTGCATTATGATTTTATGGTGCGGTTGTTAGGGCGGAAGTGGTATAGAAACGAGTTAGAAAATATCTTTATAGGAACGCTGAGACTCCTCAATAGCAGGGAAGCAATGCTGACGATTTATACAGCTCTCCAAGGCACGGTGGATATTCATTGCCTAATACAACAGTTGTGAGCTACGTCAAAAATATAAGCTAGAATCCTTGATAGGTACGATTATGTGATTTGAATATATAATATTTTAAATTTATTTTGTGCAATGAGAATCACCGGTATTTTTTTAATTGTACATTATTTTCTCTTTTCGATAATTTTACAGCGGTAATTTTTGCAAAGACATATTCTGAAGTGCCAGAAAAACTGGTACACCAGTCTAATACGGGGTAGGTCCCCCACGGGAGGGCAGGACTCAAAACCTACGACGGAGCATGGACTCCACTAGCTTCTGGAAATAAGCTGTAGGCAATGCACACCATACTTCCAGCAGAGCATTCCACAATTCGGGTGTACTCCGAGGTCTCGGATTCCTGTGTTCGATAGCGTGTTGCATGGAATCCCAAATGTGTTCTGTCACGATCAGATCTGGAACGGCAACACCACCAAACTCAGATGAATGCTCCTCTAACCATAATGTGGCGTCCCGACACTTGTGTGGAGGTGCATTGTCCTGTTTGGAACAGGCCCAACCAATCAGCATGAATGCAGGCCATGAACGGGTATACCTCGTCAGAAAGGATGCGCACACAGCGTTGGCCGGTCACAGATGTTTGTAGACGTACATGGGTCGCATTGAAGTCCAGGTAAACACACCGCATACCATTACGGATCCCCCACTAGCCGGTACAGTTCCCTGTTGACAGGCGGGATCCATGGCTTCATATGGTTTGCGCCACACACGAATCCTTCCATCTGCCCGACACAGTTGGAAACGCGACTCGTTTGACCAGACTACTTGTTTCCTGTCATCAAGTGTTCAGTGGCGGTGTTGCCGTGGCCAAGCGAGTCGCATAGCTCTGTGTCGTGCATTTATCAAGGGGACTCGAGTTGGGCGTCGGCACCCAAAGGCCATATCTTGCAGGGAACGTTGCACAGTCCGGACGCTGATGCTTGTTGTGGATCCAGCATTGAATTCCGATGATACCCGCGAGAGTGTTGCACGCCTGTCGCATGAAACGATTCTTGACAGCCGACGATGGTCACGTTCACCCAATGTCTTTTTACGGCCACACTGCTATCGTAGGTTGGAGGTTTTGCCGGAATTCTTGTAGTCACGGTACACCCTTGTAATGGTCGTCCGTGAAAATCCGAACTTCGTTTCTACCTCCGAAATACTGTGGCCCATCTCACGAGCGCCAACTAAGACACCGCGTTGAAAATCGCTTAAATTGTTATTACTTGTCCTTCTCATGCGGGAAACAGCTCTGACAGCTGGCAGGGATGTCTATCGATTTATATACGCACTGGTGGATGCAACCGAGTACGCGCAAAGGTGACGTTGCTATGTATTTTCCATAAGCTCGTCTGTACCAGTTTTTCTGGCACTTCAGTGTATTTGAAAATTCCGCAATCACATCTACTTTTCGTGTACCTACCATACCATTTTGTTTCTATTCCTTGCCATGTACCGAGGCTCGTTTTTCATCATTCTGTTTTTCGTTGATTGTAATGATCAAAAGCAGAAAAGGTTGAAGTTGTACGATTCCTTATAAAATCCGTTCTTATCCTTCATGGATCTTTGGAAACAAAGTTGGTTTTGCAATTTTTTAGAATTCTTTGAATTTATATGATATTATAGAGACAAAAAGGCGTCAATCTTCCTGATCTCATTGAATTGCTAACAATAAACTGAAACTGATGAAATTCTACTTTTGTGTTATTTTATTCACAGTGAAAAGGGTGATTATAAAGCAAATCTTTTCTCGGATATACACAAAAAACACATTGGTTTTAATTTTTGGTTCTCCACATTTCGGCTAACCGATGTCCAAGCAATGTTGCTTGTTCTTATAGAAATTTCTCGTCTGGTGATGTTGATCTGAAGCAGAAGAATAAACAATCTCTCACCGCATATTTTTTTTTTTTTTTTTTTTTTTTTTGCAAAAAATAAAATTAGTATTTTTATGTAAACCCCTGATGCCATGTGGAATGCCTTAGTTAAGAGCAGCTTTCAATATTTAAAGACAGTTTCAATAAACCAAAAGTAAACCCCTAAAGTTTAGTAAAGTTAAGACTTTGATGTGAAAGATTCGAAACAGTTTGAAAACATAGATTGAGTCTCCCTCTCTTCAGCAGACCAAAGGATCAATAGCTATAAGCCAAATACATAATCCTTTTTTTTTTTGGTCCCAAAGCAGTTCAAGCCTTTAATGTATCTCTTAACTTACAATTCTAAAAATTAGTTAGTGTACAGTTATATTCCAAAATTTTTTAATGCTTTTCCGTTGAGAAAAACTTTATGAAATAATCAAGATTTTAAACAAAAAAACGCAGTAGCAGGATGTCCAGGATATTATTTCATACCACTCATTTAATACATTCCTGTCAGTTAGAAATTTTGAATGTGGAAATGTCTACGTTATTGAACTGAAATATGTAGGGTACATTACTTGAAACAATATTAAGTGATAAGAAGTACAGTGCTGTCAGTGATATGGAACATAATATTCAGTACATTGTGTCCTCACAGGGAGAGGAGAAACGTATTATGCACTGGATGGCATTGAAACAAAGTCCTGTGTGTTGAAGTGTGTAAAGTCATTCAGTGCTCTCTCGATTCGTACCAAATCCAATTTGGGAAACTGGGGCAGAGCCTGACATGCCGGGCATCAAACGACCATATATCACACTTGTTTAACGTGCAAAAATATTTGACGTTCGCGCTTGCGAAGAAAGATGTTGGACATGTCGCGCTTCCAGGAATTGTAAGACATTCCGCGCCTCATGAGGCCTCTATTGCCCTGTTGTAAAGTAGCAGCAATTGCTGTATGCAGATATTGCAGTAGTTCAGCGAAAATAACGCACAACTGGCTGATCGTGATCCCAGCAATGTGTAAGATTGGGGATTACGAACAGGACTTAACAGGACTAACGCTAAAGTATTTCATGACTTTTTACTTCGATAGCGAAGTAAAAAGTCATGAAATACTGTCAGTAATCTGACTGAAAATTGAAATACATGAACTTTGTAAATTTAATGCAAATGCAAATTATTTTAATGCTACATACTCCACTTACATGAACGCTCGTTCGGACTCATTTTCCGTTCGGCTGTTTGGAAACAACTGTTTTAAATTTTATAAATACAGTTTCGTCGGTATATTGAACCTTCTAGTTAGGATCAGTGCTTTATAATAAAGGGAAGATTCTCTTACTGAGAAAATATTCTAAGAAATAAATGGTTCAATATGTTACACTAGGCACGTGTTTTGCTGCCTTCGCAACTCAAATTCCGTTAAATAACCGTCGTGTGCGTCCCAATCTCTTGGTTTTATGTCATCATTAGATAAAAATACTCACCGCAATTTTTATTTGCTGATAGGCATATTGCAGAATACGTTTTGGGTAAACAACACGAACACCAGAATTCATTGTTCGAATGTAAGATAACATTCCTCTTTCAAATATTCTGATAAATTGGGAAGAGGTATTTTATTACCATATTTTCAGTGATTTTTCATATGTTAAAATATAGAAACTGCCGACATTTATGCTGTATTTTCGACAATTGCATTAGTAGAAACGTTTCGCAGTTTGCGATTCTGGAAATCGTTTCAAAAGATCTGTCACAGCGCGTTATACAACACACATTCCAATGGATGTCACTGCACAAAATGTTGCGGAGTTTTTCAAAATTAATGTGTTAAAAATTAAGATGTCTTAAAACTTATCATAGATTAGTTACACAGAAATTTAAATTTTCGCTTTAATATGTTTTGTGTAGTAGAAGGTGTGATGCTCGTGTAGTTTGCTGCCTGCAAATTAAAATATGTTTCGGAGCACTTAGTAAGAATGAATGCATAACTTTGGGAAATCGCGAAATATATTATTTTCAATATTATTGTTTGAGAGACCTGTACATTTTTTGTATTATTTATACCCCCAAATACTATTTTTTTAGAAACACTTAACAACAATCAGACACGCTACATCCTGATGATTTCTGACAGAGGTCAACGTCTCATATCCAGCTATATTTCATGACACCTAATTCCCAAAAGCCTCTGAAAGCAGCGATAGAACAATAATAGCATTTCATCTAAAGCTGAAGAGAATTAATTTCAATGGCCGTGCAGATCCCTACAAGCCTGATTCAGCAAGACCATCTTCAAGCGTAAGCTGGAGTGATGCAAAGCTCGGCGCCAGTGTACTCTAGAGCAATGGAAACGCTTTCTCAAGAGTAATTAATCACGATTCTCCAACAGGAAGTACGAAGAACGAGCCTGGGTATGGATAATGACAAGGTAACGATATATGCACGACTGGGGTGCGGCAACTGTGAACCTTGGAGATGGAGGTATCAATCCTGAGGCCTGTTTTCCCATTGTTTAGTCAAATATATCTTAACACTGCAACCTATAACGACATTCTGCAGAATTCTGTGATCCCAACGTTATCACAACAGTTTAGCAAAGGCCCTCTCCCTTGCCAACAGGACAGTGCCCTATCCACAGGTCGAAGTGTGTGCAGGAAATGGTTTGATGAGGTGTGCGTGGAAGAACTTGACTAGCATACAAAGAACCCCGGTCTCAAAGGAGTGGAACACATTTGTGCTGATATCAAAAGCCGGTGCGATGACTAAGCAGACAAATGTTCTGTGGTAGAATATAAGTTAATTTCCGCTTCAACGCACTAAATTTATACTCACGGATAATGAAATTTGCGAACCAAGAAGGAAGCATCGAATTGATCTGAAGTTTTATGGCCGTAATGAGACAGATGAATGGTACACATAATGGCAAAAAGAAAACTGCAGGACAATTACAAAGGAATTTTTTTTGATTTAAGGTTTAACGACCATCGTGAGCAACTCAATGGGCTATGAGCAGTCGCTCGTCCCTAATTTTGGGCCACTGGTTCCAGGGAAGGGAGAGAGCCAGTGCCGTAAGACAAACACAACATCCATGCCTCACCGGGATTCGAACCCGGACCCCGTTCGAACGAATGATCAGAGGCCATCGCTTAGACCACTGCGCCACCGGGGCGGGACAAAGGGATTTGTGGCACACAGTCTATTAATATTCATTAACACGTCGCACCGCCTGGTGCGGTGATACATGCTGCAATACTGTCTAGCATGGAGGAGAACAGACTCCAGATGTCCTCCTGCGGCTGACAGGTTTACACCTTTTGGAAGGTGTGCTCCAAATCGCGGATAGTGCAGCACCAGGGCAGCCGGCGTTCCAACTGGTCCCGCAAATGCTCGATAGGGGAAATGTCTGGACATGATGTAGGCCGCCCTGGGCAACCCGAACCGTGTACGGGAGGGCATTATCCTGCTGGTATAGCGCACATGGAGACCATCAATGAATGGGTGCACATTTAGCCATAGGATCTCACCCACATATCGCTTGCCGGTCAATGATCCACGTACCAATACTAGAGCTGATCGGCTATTCAAGGCAATAGCGCCCCAGGCCATAATGTCTGCAGTGAGGGAGGTGTGGCGCTCGATAGCGAAGTTGAGATGTGCCCTTGGCCCGGGGACCCCTACACCCGACTGCATTGAGTGAGGTGTGACGCTCGATAGCGAGGTTGGGATGTGCCCTTGGCCCGGGGACCCCTACACCCGAATACAATGATCGTCTGTCCCCAAAATGAGGCGGCACTCATTGATAAACACAATATATTGCCAGTCTGCGATATTCCACGTCGCTCTGGCCAGGTACCAATGCGCACGGAGCCGGCGAGGTTTCTGTGTTAATCGCAGCATTATTAAGGGGTGCTGGGATCGCAGATTCGCTTCAGCGAGTCGTAGGGAAATGGTTTGTGGGCACAAAGGAACCTCTACATCTGCCTGTATAGTGGACCGGGTCCCCGTGGGATCCGTTAGTGCCTGGCGCACGATCCGTTGATCCTCTCTACCGGTGGTCCTCCTGTCCGTCTGGAGGCGCTCCGCCGTGTGGCTGTGTCGTCACGTGTCCACTGCTCCCAACACAGTAGGACGGTATGATCAGAAAGATTCACGGGAAGGGTCGTCGCGCGCTAACCACTCTGCCGTTTTCAGCCCTATTATTAGGCCTCTCTCAAAGTCCGATAGTAGTGTAAATCGAAATCTCTGGCGTAGTCCCGACATTCTTGTTACTCTGTACTCTTGCTTGCGTCGGCCGGTGCTTTTCGTTTTCATGGGACATCGAGTACAAGCCGGTTTGTAAGGCTGCGGGTGCATGCTTGCAGCGTCACCTCATGTTGTGCGGTCATACGTACTCGAGACAAACGTGGATCGTTTGCATACCAGCACACACTCTAGCTAATTGCAAAGTTTCGCGGTTCTAGCATATTTTCTTCTAGGTGCGCAAATTTCATTCTCCGTGAGTGTACTTAAGAGCCTTAAAAACGCTGGAAAGTGTTGTACAATAGAATCATAGGAACGCAGCAACGCAACTAAGCGGCAAATTTGAACACCATCCGTAATGATTACGTCTCCGACATAACAGTTCTTCGCCAACAACGCTATCCCTGAGTTAATCGCCGCTCTGCAATCCTCAAATTTTTTATTACGAACGTCAAAGCGACAAAAAGCGTAAAGTGGTGCAAAACATATAAACACTAGTAATCTAAAGATTGCCAAAGCCTCATCTTGTCTGGTGAATCATGGTTCGAATTGCTTTTCACCAGTTCAGAGTGTACGTTTGTCAAAAACCTGCAGAAGCGCACCATCCCGACTGTTTTGTTTCGACTATGAAGCATGGATGTGGATCACCGATATTTTGGAGAGCAATATCATGGTATTCCTTAGGGACGTTTATCATTATTTACGGTCGTACCACGTCTTCAACGTACGAATCTATTCATCTGCACCCAATGTTGGACGAATGTTTCCCAAATGACACTCCCTCGTGTCAAGCAGAAAATCTGTTCGCGCAATGAACGAAACGTGTCAAGTTTTTGTTGGCAGAGCATGAGGATGAGCTACAGCAGCCACTCTTCCACCTCAATCTCCAAACCTCAATATTATTCAACATTTGTGGGAATACCTGGAGCCAAATGTCAAATCACACTTTCAAACTCCAAAAACACTAGCACAATTCGGACCATTTCACGGGAAGGGTCGTCCCAAATTTCAGTTTCATATGACTTGTATAAGTCTAATCCAAGTGAAGTTGCTCCTATTATGTATTCCCGAGATGGGTATGTAGCTAGTTAATAAAACGCATCTCCACAATCATTAAATGTTGCCATTATTTTGATTAACCCCTGTACTTCCGCATTTCCTATTAGTTTTGATTGCAGTACACTAATTATACTCCAGCCTTTATCAAGCAATCACAGGTATATTGAAAAGATGGAACTGATTCTTTTTCATATTGCGAGAATTACGGAAAATATTCCATTTTAGGATTTCTATATCCATGAACCATTACAAATAGTGCATTGAGATCATTCTGCTAACACGTCTATCTAATTAATCACGCACATTACAGCAATATTCGTTTTTTTTTTTTGTATTTTTTTTTTTGACAATAATAAGGTAATTTAATTTTTTGTTTTCCCAACCCCAGCGAGAAGTTCATATATTTTAACAAATTTAAAAGACTATAGTTATTTTCATGTCGTTTTGAATCCTTCATCAGGTGACGTGACGAAATTTAGTTTTGCACTGTACTATATGTGATTTTAATTTGCATCACTGTTATTAACACCACACATCAGAAAAATATAGGTATATAAATATATACATGTATTTTTTGAAGTTGGATATTAAAGAAAGGGTTTGTGGAGCGGTGTTATAATGTTCATGCAGCCAACGTGGACGCATCTTTATCTGTTACGCCGCTGATATAAGACTTAATTCTTAACTGCCACTTTCAATTAAATGTAATGCTTTGAGCTTCAGGTGAACGCAAAACTTTCTTTCAGAGGCTGTATTTTTTTTTTATTTTTTTTTTTTTTTTGGCAGCGAGTTATCTCTTTACGATGAAGTTGCGAATTTTTGCAGTCCAAACTGTTACAATTGCAATGTATTAAACAGCGGGTTAAAACACCCTTCAGAATAGTACAGCCTCTGAGAAGATCTTACTAACTTCCTACGTACATATATATTTATTATATTTTTATGAAGTATTAATGTATACTAAATTGAATTTCGCTCCGGAACTGAAATTATTGAGCAATATTTAGACTAAATATTTAGTAAAATATTAAAAAAATCTTGGATAACCGCAAAATATATTATCTACAAAATCAAAGTTAAATAAACACACATTTGTTGTTTAAATTACAGTTTGCAGTATTTTCTAAACAAATGTAAAAAATCTCAATTTCGCCGTAGGAAGAATGGAGATATTGCGAGAAGTCAGGTTCGCAGATTTCATCGTAGTAACCAAACTAATTCATTCTTATACAATGTAGCCTTTATTTTCAAAGAGAAAGTTTCACATGGCCAATCCATTCAACATGTCATTGGCATAAGTTTTGTAACTTAACAATCTGCAAAAAAAAAAAAAATATGGTGTTGTCCTTTAACTTTTTCTAAAATCTGGTTGTTTTTCGTAGAGAAACGATATTTTTCTTGTTATCAATCTAAAGTATTTCACTGTTGACTTTGTCGGATCTTGTACACTTCTAGAGCAGATTTCATTGACTCCATGATGTCGATACCAACAGGTTTAATTATGTAGGAATCTTCTATTCTGGTGATATTAATATCATAGTTGAAATCTTCTGTTTGGAACATAGGCCCGAGGCTTTTAGTACAGGAAAGTGTCCAAACCAGGATATTATTTTGAAATAAAAATTTCTTCGAATCTGTGAAAATTTTCGATATGGCACATATATAATCAAGGAGCATATAGTTCTCGTTTAAATGGTTACTTTCAGATTAAATAGGTGAATTCTGTTGAACGATTTCTCCAGAATCGCAGAAAGGTAGTTTCACGTTTTATTGGTATGCCATATTATGTAATATAGAAATATTTAAAAAAGATTGACTGTTGATGAAATTGAAACTTCACTCACTTAGCGATATTAAATTCGATATCAAAATACGCAATTACGTTATTCGATATCGTTCCTTAAGTTTTAATCATTTCCATGGTGAGATATTACAAATTTTGCAATGTAGGCAACAAAGTTACTTTTAGAACACGGTTCTCTCTGGAGATTTCTATAGTAAGTATGGATTAACGAAATGGTAATAAATGGTCACTAAACTATTCTTGCTTTTCTTTTCCAAGTTCAAAATACTTGAAAAAAAGATTAATGACTGGCTCATATAAACCACTCCTCCTAAATAGGTTTTTCCTGGGTGCATTCGAACTTCGTTCATTGTATTACCGCAATACTTATTTCCAAGGAGTGACAGTCGCCTTCAGAAGAACAATAAAATACTTTTATGTGATGGAAATCGGGTAAGAGGTATAACAACCTGCGTCCAATAACTTCCAAAACTGACCGCATACCTGACGTAAAAGTAGGGTGATAAAAATATCACGTATATGCCAGACGACAGCAATCCTTGGACATTCAGCCAAAAATTCAAAACCGGTTTATGCCGGTCCCAACAGGCGGTAGACGGGTATTAAAGGAATCATAGCAACTGGTTTCGCGACATTTGACTTTAGGCATTATATTTTTATTGGAGGTTTAACGATCACCGTAAGGAACTCAGTGGTCTGTAAGCAGTTGCCCGTCCCTAATTTAGAGCCACTGGTTCCAGGGAAGGGAGAGAGCCAGCGCCGTAAGACGAACACAACATCCATGCCTCACCGGGATTCGAACCCGTACCCATCTCGGACGAACGATCAGAAGTCATCGATTGGATCACTGCTCCACCGGGGTCGGCTGACTTTAGGCATGGAAGAACAGGGAGTAAACATCTGTCTTTGTTAGAAACTTGGTATATCAGGTACTGAAATTTACAGAACGTTAAAAGGAATATATGGAGACTCAGCACTACCGCAGCAGAGTTTTTGGATGATATACAAGGTTTCTTAACGGGCCAGAATTCTTTCATGAAGATACGATCTCTGCGCGCCCCTCTAGAGTGCGAATTGCTGAAAAATCAACGAGGTGAGGAATTACTAAATGAATTATAGTGAGACTTTTGGTAAGTCGGTGTGCAGCAGTAAATCAATCTATCATGAGATTCTACGCGAGGATCTGGGGAAAATGAAAACCTAATGCCAGAATGGCATCCCGCATTTTGAATGGTGACCAAGATGAGTCTCGATCGTTCATCGGTTCTCATGAACTGGGTACTGCAGCTCAGTATCCTAATTTTTGCTTCAGAATTAATGCAAGAGATGAATCATGGTGCATGCAGTACGATCCTCAAACCTGGGCACGATTATCCATGATAAAACTGGCGCTAAAAGGACTGTATCATGCAGATGTTACATCTGTCGAAGCAACTGTGACAAAACATCTTAAGGACATCTTCAAAAGTGCCATCGAGAGCTGTTTTCAAGATCTTCTGATACGCTGCAAATTGTATTTTGATTCAGAAGTCCTGTATTTTGAAAGTGACCAACATTAATTGTCAGTAACTACTTTTCATATAATTTTTATTGCCTCAGTATTAAAACATTTCGGACATAAGTTTTCATTCAAGTGAAAGCTTATAAAATTGACCAATGGAATCAAATGCTAAATGGTAAATAATATTTTCAGTGACATGCCTTCCACCTAAAAAAAGCGGAGGGAGGTGTAGTACAAGCAAAATAAATGTGTATTGAAAACCAATTTAACAAAAAAAATTTCTTATATGTAAATATTTTTTCCGTATAATTACTGATTAAAACAAAACGTATTCAAGTTAAGCTATACGTATATTATTCTAAATTACTAAACTACTTGAATTGCTATTACATTAAATTAATAATTAATTAAATTAATAAATGTTTTCACAAGAAGAACATACTGCATAACTGTGATAAAATGTAACAAAAATGCAGCTACCCAATTAAACTGAGTGATGTCATATCTTACATGAATATAATTTCTAAATGAAGAATAAATCAGAATTCGAAATCAATAGAAGTAGTATATTTATATATCTGATGACCCAAAACAAATATACAGTACTTTAAATTGAACCAAGATAGAAGATGAGTTGAAGTGTAAGACAAAATATCGAGAATATGGTAAAAAGATTCATTTCTACTGTTTGCGAAATAATGTTTCTTGTATGTAAATATGCTCAGTTTTGGGTTCCACCAATATTCTCAAAACAACCACCTTGGTATGATCGGTGAAAATGAATGGAGGATCAATTCAGTATGAAAAGAAACACTTCAATAATAATCATATTTCGTGTAGAGGCACTTCAAAGCTAACCTATCCAACCTGATCCAAATTGTATGCCTTAATTTGGAAGTGCCTCTGCTTATTACATCGATAATTGAATAAAGGTTTTATTTACATATGTTACCCCAAATTTCATTTCGTGAGCTAATATCGATTTAATATGAAGTTTTTGACCTCTTGCTTGAAGCAATCATTAGGTTTACTTTAAAGGAAAATAATTTGAAAATAATAAATGACGTTCCATTAATATTTAAGTCGAGGAAATTCCTCTGAAGTCACAGCAAATTCAGCAATTTTGAAATATTTTTCAGTAACCAAAAATAATGCATGAATTATTTTGAAATATCGATTACTCATCATATTTTGTTTAAATGATGTATTCTGTGCAGTGCGGTAATTAAGTAATCAGACGGATTTAAAAAAATCCCGGTAAAGCACACTGGTTATCAAAGCATTGTTTTTTATGTCATTTGTGAAATATGGTTGGCAACAGCGTTTGCCGAAGACATGCGCATATGATTATGTCCGTTGTGCATGATGTCATTCGGTGCGAAAAAATGTCACGAGCTCTGTTATAGCCAGAGAGCAAATATCCTGTTCTGTTTGAAAATCGGTAAAATTGTATCTGAGACAGCTAGGATTTTGAGTGATGTGTTTGGATCTAATTGCTTATGTCGTGCTCAGATATCCCGATGGTACGCACGCTTCAAGCAGGGATGGGATGATTTGGAAAATGACGGAAAGCCCGTACACCTGATTTCAGTGTGCACGTCTGAACTCTTTGAGAATGTTCGCCAAAAGATAAGAACTGATCGTTGTGGGATCTGAGCTCGATGTTAATAAGGAAACCATTCGTGAAATTTTATAGCCAAATAAGGGATGAAAATCTTTGTACTCCATTTGCACCGCATGCTTTTCAGACAAGCAGAAACATGCGCGACTGGAGTGCGCAAAATACCCCTTGGCTGCCGCAGAAACAGTTCAAAATTTTCTCCAAATCATTTTGGCAAATGACGAAACACAGGATTTTCGTTATGGTCCTGAAACTAAGTGTAGGAGTTCTCAGTTTGAATACCCACAGTCACCCAAAAAGAGAAGAGTAGGTTAGGGAAGTCAGAAATCAAGACAATGCTTGAGTGCTTTTACGACAGCAAGTGAATCCTGCATCTCTAATTCATTTCCTCAAGGTACATCTGTCACTGGCATTTCTTACACATCCATTTGGAATTGTAACATTTGAGGAAATTTCCACATCCATTTTGAAACGATTTTGGAAATGTTCACATCCATTTTGGAAGGACGTTTTCAGTTATGTGTACAAACACGGGCAAATGGTCTTTCTTTACGAAAACGCGCACATACATAGAGTACCCAGAGTACAGCAATTTCTGGCATGAAAACAGGTGTATGTACTCTACCGTCCCTTTTTCTCTCAAAACTGGTCACCGTGTGACTACTTTCTATATCGTAAATTAATACTGATTTTAAATCGAAAGTTTTTCAAGACATTGAAGACAGAAGGAATTGGGACATCTGCTATTCACTCTGTACCAAATTTTAACATTTGCAAGCGCTTCCTTTAGTTAGTTGATTGTGCTACTTCATGTATTAAATCAGGAGGAATGCACATCGAATGAAATTTATTCCCGTAAGTTTTGTAGTTTTTCATTTTTCAGAAAAAATCGATCTCATTACTTAATTGCCGCACTGTGCATGTACTACTTGTTGGTCTTCCGCTTGGTCTTTTCTTGTAATGTGGTATTAAGTCCAAAATTTAGTTGCTCAACGGTGGTGAGGTTTCCCTGGAGTATATCCATCTGAACCAGGAGTATGTCCGTCCTAATACGTCACTAGTCACTACGATGTTGAGAGTGCCGTAAATATGCTATTAAATTTGGGGTTGCTGATTAATTACTTCTTCGCTCGTATATGTGTGTGTCTCCCGCTGTGTCTTCTCTTGCTTTCGTTTATTAGACTGTACACAAATACAAGAAATAATTTATAAAAGTGAATTTAAGCGTACAAATTTGACATTGTTTCAGCGTAGGTATTCAAAATATTCAATAAACTAAACATTCTCATTTAACATTTCGTTGTCTGAAATTTTTTTACAATTAAAATTTTTGTAAGGAATCGCCTTTCTAAATATTGTAAAATTCAAAAGTTTAGAGAAATTTTTAAAAAGGTACAAACATATAAAGAGAGAAACAAACACACTATTCGTTTCTTGAATTCAAAGACTACAGACTTATGACGACTATTTATTCTAAGATAATACAACGTGGTTTGTCACAAATATTTATTTTTTCAAATCGACCATGGTTTCGCTGGGTATTGACCTAATTTCATCAGGACGAATGACACGTAAATATTCAAATTGTATATGATATCACAAATGATATTTACGGTTACGGGTTTTGGTTAGTTGCTTCCACGAGTTTGCTAGAAATGGGGTGGAGGCATGTCATTAACAAGCTGGGAAGACTACTGATATATACGGAAAGTTTCCAAAGTATCAAGCTTGGTGGTTGAACATGGCTTGTCAAATAGTTTTGCTTCTTCAAAGAAAAATTTGTTGTATTTTTTGTAACAGTGTTTAGACATCGTTGACTTCTTTAGATAGCAGTTCCGAATGTAGGTCTTGTGCTTCTTCAATTAAAAACGCTCCACGGGTCTGTCCTATATACGAAGCGCCACATTCACATGGAATTTAATAGATTCCCCACGAGTTTTCGTCTACAACACAGTCCTTTGTTCCTAAAAAGTTCGTTTTGTTTATGGGTTTAAAAATCACCTTAAAATTAAAGGTTTTGAGAATTTTTGAAAATCTGAAAGCAATGTCACGGGAAAATGGAATAATGACAAAATTATCTCGCAATGGGCGCATCACAGGGTTTAACGTGGAGTTAGGCATCGGTTTCCGGAATTTTGTACGAACCTTGTTTAAATTGGAAGGGTTCTGTCCTCTTTATACTGCAACACCTTTAAAGAGGATAGTGTTGTTTTTTCAAACTGTCTTTTTCTAAACATATTGTTTAGTGCAAACGTATCGCGCTACATACGCAAATATACACTGGCGGAAAAAAATCCCAACACCAAGAAAGGGTTGTGTTAGATAAACGACAGTTGGTAGGCGGTGAGAGTACATCTGTAAGATGACGTCTATGCAAATTTCGCGATTGGCGCATACGTGGGGCGCTAGTAGCGCCCCTCGGAACAGGCAAAGCAGGTTTGCTGTAAATACGCGCTGTAACGTTCGTGAGCGTTAGTTATCGTTGAGAGTCGACGTAGTGTGTTGATGTTAGTCAAGAATGCCTTTAAGAAGACGAAGAAGCCATTATCAACAGCTCACGGAGTTTGAACGAGGTCGTGTAATAGGGCTACGAGAAGGTGGATTTTCTTAACGCAATATTGCAGAACGACTTGGCAGGAATGTAGCCACTGTGCATGATTGTTGGCAGCGGTGGTCAAGGAAAGGTACTGCCTCAAGAAGACCGGGTTCCGGCCGGCCACGTGGCACTACTGAGAGGAAAGACCGCCGTGTATGGCGTATGGCCGTGGCGCATCGTACTGCATCTGCGGCAGCAATTTGAGCTGCAGTTGCCACCACAGTGACACAACGAACTGTTACAAATCGGTTACTTGAAGGACAGCTCAGAGCCAGATGCCCTGTAGCGTGCATTCCACGTACTCCAAACCACTGCCGTTTGCGACGTCAGTGGTGTCAAGCTAGAGCTCATTGGAGGGCGGAGTGGAGATCTATTGTGTTTTCTGATGAAAGCTGGTTATGCCTGGGTGCCAGTGATGGCCGTGTGTTGGTTAGAAGGAGGCCAGGTGAGCGCCTGCAACCAACCTGTCTGCGACCAAATCACACTGGACATACACCTGGAGTTATGGTCTGGGGTGCAATCTTCTGTGACAGCAGGAGCACTCTCGTGCTTATCCCACGCACCCTAACGGCACAGTTGTACGTCGGTCTGGTGATTTAACCTGTTGTGCTGCCATTCATGAACAGCATTCCAGGGGGTGTTTTCCAGCAGGATAACGCTTTCCCGCATACCGCTGTTGTACCCCAACATGTTCTACAGAGTGTTGACATGTAGCCGTTGCCTGCTAGATCACCAGATCTTTCTCCAATCGAGCACGTATGGGACATCATTGGACGACAACTCCAGCGTCACTAACTGACATCCAGCACCTGTACGACACAATGCATGAACGTTTGCATGCTTGCATTCAACATTCTGGCGGTTACACCAGTTATTAATGTACCAGCATTTCACATTTAAAATGGTTCTTCTCGCGCTTACATTAAGCTGTGATCTTGAAACCTTAATCGATTAAATATGTTAGCTATACAAATGTATTGCCACCATTTCATTCCTCTGCAACTATATTTTCGTGGTGTTGGGATTTTTTTTCCGTCAGTGTAAAAGGCGCTGGGTTTTTGTATCCAAGTATGATTGGACATAGCATGTGGAGGTGAGAAACAGCGGAAGGCTTCCGATAAATTGTGGTTGAGAGAGAACCATTTGAGCGAATAACCAGGAAGTTAAGGAATGGTAGGCTTCGGTTATTTTCAGTTTTGTAGCTGAATTGAATATGAAGATCAATGAAATTTAAGGTTGACTAATTCCGAAATTTTAGAAGTTTTTTTTTATATGTTTAACTTTGAAATCGCGTCTACCATTTTACAATGGAATGACTTGAGGAAAGTTACGTGTAATATTTACAATAAAATAAACATTTACTCTTTGTGCCTTATGTTCGTTTATTTGAAAGGTTTTAACATGTCGCATACTATTTGATTTAAACTCACGTTTTCAGTAATACACTGCAAAATCTCTATATACACTGACGAAAAAAAAACCCAACACCACGAAAAAATAGTGTTAGAGGAATGAAACGGCGGCAATACATTTGTATAGGTAACATATTTACTCGATTAAGGTTTCAAGATGACAGCTTAATGTAAGCGCGAGAAGAGCCATTTTAAATGTGAAATGCTGGTACATTAATAACCGGTGCAACCGCCAGAATGTTGAATGCAAGCACGCAAACGTTCATGCATTGTGTCGTACAGGTGCTGGTTGTCAGTTTGTGGGGTGGAGTTCCATACCTGTTGCACTCGGTCGGTCAATACAGGGACGGTTAATGCTGGTTGGGGGTGATGCTGGAATTGTCGTCCAATGATGTCCCATACGTGCTCGATTGGAGAAAGATCTGGTGATCTACCAGGCCACGGCAACATGTCGACACTCTGTAGAGCATGTTGGGTTACAACAGCGGTATTCGGGCACCCTCTGGAATGCTGTTCATGAATGGCAGCACAACAGGTTGAATCACCAGACAGACGTACAACTGTGCCGTCAGGGTGCGTGGGATAACCACGAGAGTGCTCCTGCTGTCATAGGAAATTGCTTTCCAGACCATAACTCCAGCTGTAGGTCCAGTGTGTCTCGGCCGCAGACAGGTTGGTTGCAGGCGCTCACCTGGCCTCCTTCTAACCAACACACGGCCATCACTGGCACGCAGGCAGAACCGGCTTTCATCAGAAAACACAACAGATCTCCACTCCGTCCTCCAATGAGCTCTAGCTTGACACCACTGACGTCGCAAACGGCAAAAGCGAATTTGATATTCTTATAAGTTCCTATTGGGCAAAGTTCGATGATTTAAATGTTTGCAGAGAATGTGTGAGAGCATTTCTTCTGACAATGCGGCGAAATTTCCTGTTTGCTTTCCGAAATTAAATTTTTCTCTGAGAAACAAAATCTCTATGCAAAATATCTATCTGGATTGCAGAACGCTATAGTTTCTGTGAAGAGGAATTTTTATACATTTTCGGATATCTAAGAGTAAAACTTACTACGCGGCCATTGCACTGAAGAGCAATTGATTTAGAGATATCTGTCTAATATCTTGTAGCACCACCTTTCGCCCTGATTACGGCGGCGATGCGTCTTGGCTTGGAATCGACAAGTCACCGGAAGCGTTGGGAAGCCATACGGATCCACAACCTTTGGACAAGCTCCCACAGTTCACGAATATTTCATGGATGGAGGAGGTCAGCGCCTCGAACATCTCTCACGATGGCATTCCAGATGTGCTCGATGGGATTGAGGTCAGGTGACCTAGCTGGCCAAGGGAGCGAGGTCACGTCGGTGGAGGTTCATCCAACCATTCGGGTACAATTCGAGAACGATGGCAAGGTGCATTGTCTTGTGGCAGGATGAGGTCACAAATGGGATGTTCAAGACGCAAGAAAGGGAGCAAATGGTCGTCCAGAATATCCCGGTAACGTTGACCTGTGAGGGAGGATGTCACACGTACCAGGGGCCCATTTCAGTCCACGCAAACAGTCCCCAGACGAGAATGCCACCCATACCAGCTTGAAGAGTACCCTCCTGTTAAGAAGGATGCATCGCTTCATGTGGTTTGCGCCGTACTCGTATCCTGCCATCCGCATGTACCAACGTGAGTCTCGATTCATCAATCCAGGCAACATTTTCCCACATGTCTAGCGTCTAGTGGCGATGTTTTCACATCCATGCTAATCTTTGCACCCTCTGACGTGCGGTGAGCAGCGGTAACCTCGTGGGACAATGGCTTCTGTACCCCATAGCAAGGATGTGGTTCTGGGTGGTGTGGTTACTTACACGTTTTTGTACACCAGCGTTAAATTGCCGAGTGATTTCTTGCACTTTGGCCCATTTATCCGCTGTTACAATGCGACCTAGCCGACGATGACTCCGCTCATCCACATGCTGCTGTTCACGGCAGTTGGCCCTTGCAGGGACGGTTTTACCGGATTTGATGTACTCATGGTGCACCCGTGACACATTGGCTCGTGAAAATCCCAGTGCCTGCACGACCTCCGAGATGGAATGACCCATTTATCGGGCCCCGACAATTTGTCCACGATCAAATGCGCTTAGATCCTTCGTCTTACCCATACTGCGTCCGACTTTTACTGATTTGATCATGATCATGATCATATGTAGAGGATTTTAGGAAGGGAGTGTCTGACACCAGGTCTTAAACAACCCTTAGAAATAGGAAACTAGGAGATTTGGGCTAGAGCACCCGATAGGAAAGTGACACGGAAGCGAAGTAGAAAAGGGGAGGAAGACACCATTATTTATTACCGGGGGCCAGTATCCGGGGTCCGACGGCTTAACGTGCCCATCCGACGCACGGCGGGTATTTAGTGGTTCGAGCGTTCGTACCTGCCTGGGATCGAACCTGAGGCCATCACGAACGTTGCCACTCGGCCACCGAACCTGTGGCAGTCACGAACGTTGCCCACTCGGCCACCCGCAGCCTACTCTTACTGATTTTCGTCGCATCACTTCTTATGTTGTCGGATCGCTGCATACCTCATGTCGTTTCCGTTTACAGGGCCGCCCACAGCGCCACATTTGCATAACGCCAGCTGTCTCTAATTCAATTGCTCTTCTCTGTATATACTAACGACAGCAACACACGCGTACTTCAGGATGAAATAAACAAACATTCTGTACGCATTTTTGGTTGTACAAATCCGGAGGAATATGTGTCTTCGTTCATGTGAACTGAAATAAATTGATTTTTAAGAGTGGCTAAAAATATCATAAGCAAATATCTTTTGTAACACTTGCTGCTATATTTTGGGAAAGAAAGTCATATATTTTATTAAAACCCATATTTTGGAAAGAACGGGCTTTGTGCTCACGAAACAGAAATGCAGACATTGATGATAACTATACATTTGAATGCGATATATCTATCTTATTGTCATGTTCTTGATTAATCCATCTGATATCTTCTTTCACATATCCTTGAAACAAGAACTCTCTTTCTATTTTTAGATTTAAATAGCTTATGTTCGATGGAATTTTAGGCAAACAAGCAATGGAATAGCGAACACAGAAATGTGTTGGTAAATTGAGCACTGGGGAAGTGAATCCCGATACATTTGCAATTAAGTTTACGGAAAATGAAATTATGTTGGAAAAAATGTTAAAAAAAATTTAGTTTCGTACTAATGATTTCATGTGTCCAAAACATCGGTACTTTGTCAACTAGATCACTTATATAAGTTCATTTGAAAAGCATTTCCTATTAAGAATTAATTTTCTGAAAAGTTTTCAGCTATGCGTTATTGTCGATATTTGGATTTCTGTTTTCCTAAATTAGTATACATGATGGTCATTTATATTCTTAAAATCTGGAATAGACGTGATTTTTCAAAATTACATTTAGAAGGAATTTTACTTAACAAACTTTATAAAATTTCCCATATTAACGCGAAATTGAAAGTAGCAAATAGAGATAAACGGGGAAAATACGGAATTACAGTATTCCATTTCTTTTTCATTTACCGATTGCAATTTGTCCGAAGCGGAATTACTTTGGGGAGCTCTTATGTAAATGAATTTAGAAATTTCAGTTATCCATCATTAGAAGTTTATTGTAAATGTCCACAAGGTACATCTTGTTACAATATTTTCCGTCTGTTGCTTTGAGAACGTGTTCCACTTTGTCTTTTACAACTTCCTACTATACGGAATCTTGAGCAATGTACAAGACAAAATGTATCACAACGACGCGAAAAATTCTATTATTGTGCAAATAAGATGCGACATGATTTCGAGCTAGGGAAAAATAAATAAGATTTTAGTCCAAAAATGGTCGTAAATTTTGTAAATGTGAAGAACATGGCTGAACTGTAAGTTAAGGGACCGACGACTGCTTAATATAGCTCATTGAGTTGCTAAAGGTTGTCACTAAACACCCCCCCCCAAAAAAAAAACTTCATTCTCACTTACATACGCAGCTATGAATTTGAGAAGGCTTTATTAACCGATCACCGCAAAGGAATCGGATATGTACGAGACGTTAGTAGCAGCAATATATAAACGACAAGCGACGTTGAAAGGGACATGATAGTAGAGAATAGATGAACAGGTGTAGTCATTAAAGAAACAGGACACGTCCTAGGCTATAGATCAAAATCTGAAATTAAGATATGACATTCGTACATAAAACGGGAGACAACAAATTAACGGTTTTCGTGCTTGGGGAAATGACTGGTCGATATTCGAGTGCATCTATTGCTGGAAAGGAAAATAGAGGTAAAACACGAGATCCATTCTGTCGTGTAATCACGTAGTACAGCTGTGGTATCGAGAGAAAAATATTAGCATGCACAGCAAGCCGCACATTAACGCAAATGTGCTATGCCAGCAGGTGTTCATTCGTGTATAACTCCTCTTTCCTAGGAACCGGTAAATTCGTCTGGGGAAGTGCCCGGGAACACCAAAGTTGGATTTTATAGGATTGGAAAAAGTATGCCTTTTCCGATTAATCGTGTTTTCAGTCAATACGCACGCATGAAGCGGTCATTTTAGGGCGTCAATAACACAAAATTTTGAATACGAGCTGTCTATAGTTATATATGTAAATTGCTGGAGGAAAGTAAATATCTAAAGGCTGTCTTCTGGAAGTCATTGGGTTCACTGAAACCTCTAGAACTGCATGGAGTTGTTCTAAAACATTAAAATCTTGAAGTAAAAGCGTTACTGTTTCTGCTATGTCTGTAACCCTGGCAAGTAAACTCAGAAACGTTCTCACCAAGGTCCATCTACTCGGCTTGTAAACTACAGCATTTCATTTATTGACGTCATACTAATACACAGTTTAATACGAGCTGTCGCCCTCCATCGGAAGGTTTCGTTTGGGCATATCTATTAAAGCTTTTTTTAAAATAGTAGAACGCAATGATGTTATCAGTGTGGTATTGTTTCTAAGAAGGCTTTGCTTTGATAACCTAATCCAGACGAAGCCTTCGGCTGGAGATCGAATGCATGGTATAAAATCTGGGACGGATTAAGGATGGGGTTTCTAACGATGCTACAGCCTAGGGGCCTACTATTACCAAGGAGTCAGGAGGCACGCCGCTCAATCGAGTGTAATAATCAGCTTATCTCTTTACATATACACTGAAGAGCAATTGAATTAGAGATACCTGTCTAGTAACGTGTAGCACCACCTTTCGCCCTGATGACGGCGGCGATTCGTCTCGGCATGGACTCCACAAGACACCGGAAGCGTTGGGAAGCCATACGGATCCACGACCCCTGAACAAGGTCCCACACTTCACGAAGATTTGATGGAGGGGTGTTAGAGCCTCGAACATATCTCTCGATGGCATCCCAGATGTGCTCGATGGCAATGAGGTCAGGAGACCTAGCTGGCGAAGGAAGCGAGATCACGTCGGCGGAGCGTTCATGCAACCATTAGGATAAAATTCGGGAGTGATGGCACAGTGCATTGTCTTGTTGCAGGATGAGGTCACCAGTCGGATGTTGAAGACGCACAAACGGAAGCAAATGGTCGTCCAGTATATCTCGGTAACGTTGACCTGGGGGTGACGATGTCACACGTACAAGGGGTCCCATTTCAGTCCCCGTAAACAGTCCCAGACGAGAATCCCACCACTACCAGCTTGAAGAGTACCCTGCTGGCAAGAAGGTTCCATCGCTTCATGTGGTTTGCGCAGTACTCGTATCCTGCTATCGGCATGTATCAACGTGAGTCTTGATTCATCAGTCCAGGCAACATTTTTCCAAATGTCTAGGGTCCGATGGCGATGTTCCCGCGCCCATGCTAATATTTGCACCTTGTAATGTGCGATCAGCAGCGGTACCCTCGTGGGACGATGGCTTCTGTACCCCATAGCGAGGAGATGGTTCTTTATGGTGTAGCTGCTTACATGTTTTTGTGCACCACCGTTAAATTGCCGAGTTATTTCTTGCACTTTGTGCCGTCTATCCGCTGTTAGAATGCGAGCTAGCCGACGATGACCCTGCTCATCCACACGCTATTGTCCACGGCAGTTGGGCCTTGCAGGGATTGTTTTACCGGATTCGATGTACTCACGGTGCACCCGGAACACAGTTGTTCGTGAAAATCCCAGTGCCTTCACGACTTCCGAGATGGAGTGACCCATTCGTCGTGCCCCGACAATTTGCCAACGATCAAATGTGCTTAGATCATTCATCTTACCTATACTGCGTCCGACTCTTCGTGATTCCCGTCGCATCACTCCTTATATTGTCGGATCGCTGCATACGTCCTGTCGTTTCCGATTACAGGGTCGCCCACAGCGCCACGTTTGCATAACGCCAGCTCTCTCTAATTCAATTGCTCTTCAATGTAGTATCGGTCTCCAAACGCCTTTTTTTTTCAATCGAGATTTTAGAAGCTCATATTTTGCTGCAAATACATCCGAAATTTTAGATTGGATTCCAAGGGATAGGAAAAGACCCAGAAGAAGACCACTTGGGAGATGGGCGGATGAAATTCGAAAGTATGCGGGATTAACATGGAGGAGGCTGGCACAAGACAGACCGCTAACGAAGAGGCTTGGAGAGACCTTCGTCCAGCAGTGGATTGATAATGGTTGATAATGATGATGGTGATGACATCAGAAGCGGAAATTAAAACTTACGCCACCTGGTGACCAAACCAATTCTTACGAAAATCAGAAATTATGTGCAAATGATTTCCCAAAGAAACTGTATCCGGGGCAGAAAAAAATCAAATCGGGTATCTAAAAGCAGAGAGATTTGGGGGAAAGCAATCCACATTTACGTCCCTTGCGGAAAGTCTATGCATTATTTTCAAAGTTGGAATTTATATGATAAACTTGTCACACTGGAAACAGTATCCAAGAAAGAAGGAATTTTTCAAATCGGATGCCTAGAAGTAGAGATATTGACAAAAATAAGATATACTTCTACGCACCCTGGCGTAGAAACCATGCACTATTTTAGAAAGAAAATGTTTCTAAAAGGTTTGTCGACCTGAGTAGTATCGGTATACAAACGACGTTATTTCCAATCGAGAATTTAGGAGCTCAAATTTTGCTGCAAATACATCAGAAGCGAAAATTAAGATTTACGCCCCCTGGTGCCCAAACCATTTTTTTACAAAAATTATAAATTATGTGCAAACAATTTCGCATCAGGAGCTGTATCCGGTGAAGAAAGAATTTTTCAATTCGGATATTTAGAAGCAGAGATATAGGCAGAAACGCAATTTACCATTACGTCCCCTCGCGGAAAGTCTACTAATTACTTGAAAATTTTGAAATTATATGAAAAACATGTCAAACGGAAAACACTATCCAACAAAGAAGGATTTTTTTCAAATCGGGCTCCTAGAAGTAGAGATATTGACGAAAATAAAATATAACCCTACGCCCCCTGGCGGAGAAAGTGTGGAATATTTTAAGAAGAAAATATTCCGAATCGATGCGAGTGGCATCAGTCCACGAAATAAGTTTTTCAATCGATATTGTAGAAGCTCAGATTTTATAGCAAATACATCAGAAACAAAAATTAACTCTTACGCCCCCTGCTGGCCATAGTGTTATTTACCAAAAATTCGAAATTATATGCAAAAGATTTTCCATCAGTAGATGTATCCGCTGGAAAAAAATTTTCAAATCGGAGTTTAGGAAGAACAGTTATCGGGAAAAATGTAATTTACTTTTACGCCCCCTAGCGTAAAATATATGCGTAATTTGAAAAAGAAACTGTATCTAAAATACTCTTCGACATAAATAGAATCGAAAGATAAAATAATTTTTTCAATCGGATGTTTAGAAGCAAATATGTAGAATAAAACGTAATTTTAAATTCGACATCATCTGCCTTTACGCGCTCTAGCGGCGAAATTGTACATCGTAAAAAAGAACGAAATAAATTATCATCATTCGCATATTTCAAGCTTCCGAATGCAAAAAGAATTTTTCAAATCGGACTAATAGTTGCAGAGTTACCGTGGGTACAGACGGACGGACGGACAAACAGATAACATAAGCACGATCTTTTTTTACAAAAGACGTGCTAAAAAAGAATTTTGTTGTACACAGTGTCTTTGAACAAGTTGTTATGAAGTATATTTTCCAGAGAAATGAATTTATAAGTAAATATTTTACGTGGAATGCAAATTTTGAGTGGCCATGGAATTTCTGAAATATTCCTAACATTGTCAATGAATTCATACAAAAATTGGAACAAGAAGTTCAAGGATTTCTTCAATATAGATTTCTTTGAGAATACCCTCAGGACCATTTCGGCCAAGCCTAAAGGTATCAGCATGAGAAAAAGTGATGAGGAGAGAAAGGTGGGTTTTTTTTTTGTATATTTTAAGATGCATTTATGGCCAACTTACCATTTGATGGTCTTGCCCCCAATTTGACATTTCCAGCACGAGATTTGTGATCAACATGTCGCTTGTTCCTAGAGAAAGCATTGGGGCTCTTCACATTTGTTGGCTGAAGTCATTCACTTTATTCTATTACATTTTTTTGTCATATAGGGTTTTTTCCCTCCTACCTCCGAAGGCGTCATGTAGTTATCTTCATTTTTTTTACATTCTTCATTTTTTTACTAAAAACGTAGTTACGTCAAATATGCTCACTGTACACATTCATGGTCTTATTTATATATCAACACTTAAAAAAAACATTGTTTTTTTCATCATACATACATCCACACATTCATACACTTCATTATGCACTATATACAACCAACAAACGCTCTTCGCACTCCCTATTTACATATATACAAAAGACGTTTGTACCTCGGTTAACTACATCGATGTTTTATAACCCAGCCTTTAACTTGCATACATTTCATGACCACTGTGAAACGGCTTCGCAAAAGGAGCTCACCCATGCCGCATTCTATCCTCAACAACATCCCAACCGTAGCACTTTCTTTAGCAACCCGCTACCATCTTAAGGGGGTGGTGGAAACTCTTACTTATGCTCACGGTATCCGCAGAGCAAGTGAGGAACTCTTCCGGGGCAATATCAACTCTCGAAGCTTCCTTCTCTTCTTACACGTTACATTTGGATCACCTTCTTCTTCACCCTAATCACGATGTCTTCCACTCTTATCATTTTTCTGATCCACGAGTTTCTCTTTTTGTTCCTTCTGGTTACACTGAGCATACACCTCACCATGCTTCTTTCAGTTCTCTACAGTCTATGTATGTCTTTTTCAGTTAAGGTCCACGTCTCTGCACAATACGTAAGCACTGGATGAATGCATTTTTCGAACACTCTTCTTGTAAGACATAATTACAGATTGCTCTGAAATATTGTACTGTTTCTTCCAAAAGCTCCTCATTCAAGTTTTATACGCCGATCAATTTCTCCATCAATGTGACCCTCACTTGATATCTGCTGTCTGAGGTAAATGTAAGTATCGGTTACCTCGAGCTTTCCCCCATCAATCGTTAAATTTTCATTTCTTGAAAAAGGTACGTCACTTTTGTCTTCTAACAGTGCATTTTTAATTTCACTTCTTTAGTCTTGTTAGCAAGTTCTTGAGTCATACTCTGCAGCTCTGATGGGGAAGTTGGAAAAATAACTTTGTCGTCAGCAGAACTACAGTGAGTTAAATAATCTCCATTAACATTTAACCCTTTCAGTTCAGTGAGTGAAAGACATTTTGCAATGTAGCATTAAAGAGTTTGAGATATATCGTGTGACTTTGTCTCACTCCCTTTCAAATATTTATTGGTGGTCAATCCTCAAATATTCGAACTTTGGCACTTGCATTGTTATGCAGGTGCCAAAGTTCGAATATTTGAGGATAGTTATTTATAGTAATTTATTCATCTTCAAAACCGCAAGATTTCAAAGCCAATGTAACTGGTGATGCTTTCATAGGCAAAACCTAATAGCAATCAGATTTTTTCAATAAAAGCCATGCATAATGGGAGATCATATTCCCTCTGTCTTTAAGTTAGTTCTGTCAGTACAGAGATATGATCTGTAGTGTCTATAGTGCTGTAGCCACTCCTGAATCTAGTTTGTTCTCTCGGTTGAGCCATGTCCAGTAATATCTTCAAGCGAAGATATGGCATATTAAATTACAGAGCATTTTCTACTCAAATATTTTTTTATGTATGGAAAATGTGTGATTTTCTATTGTGAAAGAACAGTAGAACACCATAGGTAAAACCTAATAGCAATCAGATTTGTGCCATCCTTACTTAAGAATGCAACTATTGTCTTTATATGCATCTCACTGAGAAGAACTCAGAAGCGAAATAAGCCTCAGGAATTTCAGTACGCAAAGGAATCGTGATTTAAGTGACCTTGAGAGATGCTTGGCTCTAGTCGAGCACATGCAAGCACCGTTAAAATAGAATACATTCTGGGACACGAAAAAGTAAGTGCATGCAGCGTACAGGGGGCGATACATAACAACACCAACAGATATCGGTCTCTCTTTGTGACGAAACTATTGGATTCTCTTCGGGCTCAACAACAGCTGGAAAGTACTATGTGATGTAACAGGCGAGTTTCTTGCGTCAAGCTAGACTAGAGCGCAAGAGCGGTCTTGAGAAAAACAATTCAGCTCAAAACTCTCGACTGTCATGTGTTCTAATGGCAATAACATCAGATGAGCAATTCGTCTACCACCCTTTTCGGCTGAAAACTGACAAATTTGTCTTTAATGTATACAGGAAGGAAAACCTCCACTTGAAGACTGAATAAAGACCACCTGATTCAATAGTAAACGTTTGCACTTAATACATTCCTACGGCATGCCAGAATGTGTGATAAACTCTTCTGATGTATGGATAAGGATCACCTACCGTGAACTTTACACGCTTCTGAAGGCAGTGAAATTATCTTGGTTCTCTTTTCATGCGGCTACCTTTCTCTCTGTGCACCTCTGAAACATCATATATGAGCTATCTAAGCCTCACTGCATACCAATTAGAACCGTATATATTCATGATGTTACGTGATTAAGGAGGTTCTTCCAAAAATATATTGGGCTGCGGCACATGAATCGGCTCTTAACGATGTGGCGGAAGAAGGGCTATAATTGCAGTAAAACCCAAAAACACGACTCCCCTCCGCCCACACACACACACAAAAAAAAAAACCACCAAACAAACACGAACACTAAAGTAATTTTATTTTTTCTTATTTGTACCGCGTGAGCTATCTGGTTGGAGAACGATTACATACTTAATCATTATTTGATTGACATTGAAGAACTGGTTCTACTCCCCATCTCATCCCTGGGTAGCGGGAGATTTTCGACTGCTGATCTGATGATCACATTCCTTTTTACTTTAGGAATCGAATGAATGTTCACATTCATTCCATTCAGATGTTCACATTCCTTATTACTTTTGGAATGAAGAAATCTTTGCACTGATAAAGGAAAAAGAAGAAGATGAAGATTTGTACGTGAGGAAATGAAAAATGAAGCAAAAGTTAAAATGATGATTTACAGTGAAGGATTGAAGCCAACTGAAGATACTCTGCATTCGTTGGAGGAGCAAGGTGGTTCTGCAATGGATATTTTAGTACTTTGTTGCTTACGTGATGAAGCAGCACGAAGAAGAAATGAATGTAAGAGACAACCCAGCATCACCAGGTTTTTATACAAAAGTGATTAGTTTCTTCGTCTGGAGGTAAACATACACTGACGGAAAAAAAATCTCAACACCACGAAAAAATAGTTGTAGAGGAATGAAATGGCGGGAATACATTTCTATAGGTAGCATATGTAATCGATTAAAGTTTCAAGATCACAGCTTAATGTAAGCGCGAGAAGAGCCATTGTAAATGTGAAATCCTGGTACATTAATAACCGGTGTAACCGCTAGAATGTTGAATGCAAGCATGCAAACGTTCATGCATTGTGTCGTGCAGGTGCTGGATGTCAGTTTGTGGGATGGAGTTCCATGCCTGCTGCCCTTGGTCGGTCATTAAAGGGACGGTTAATGCTGGTTGGGGGTGACGCTGGAGTTGTCGTCCAATGATGTCCCATACGTGCTCGAGTGGAGAAAGATCTGGTGATCTAGCAGGCCACGGCAACATGTCGACACTCTGTAGAGCATGTTGTGTTACAACAGCGGTATGCGGGCGAGCGTTATCCTGTTGGAAACGACCCCCTGCAGTGATGTTCATGAATGGCAGAACACACAGGTTGAATCACCAGACCGACGTACAACAGTGCCCTCAGGGTGCGTGGGATAACAACGACAGTGCTCCTGCTGTCATAGAAATTTGCTCCCTAGACCATAACTCCAGGTGTATGTCTAGTGTGTCTCGGCCGCAGACAGGTTGGCTGCAGGCGCTCACCTGGCCCCCTTCTAACTAACACACGGCCATCACGTGCACCCAGGCAGAACCGGCTTTCATCAGAAAACACAACAGATCTCCACTCCGTTTTCCAATGAGCTCTGGCTTGACACCACTGACGTTGCAAACGGCAGTGGTTTGGAGTAAGTGGAATGCACGCTACAGGGCGTCTATCTCGGAGCTGTCCTTCAAGTAACCGATTTGTAACAGTTCGTTGTGTCACTGTGGTGGCAACTGCAGCTCGAATTGCTGCCGCAGACGCAGTACGATGCGTCACAGCCATACGCCGTAGACGGCGGTCTTCCCTCTCAGTAGTGCCACGTGGCCGACCGGAACCCGGTCTTCTTGAGGCAGTACCTTCCCTTGACCACCGCTGCCAACAATCATGCACAGTGGCTACATTCCTGCCAAGTCGTTCTGCAATATTGCGTTAAGAAAATCCACCTTCTCGCAGCCCTATTACACGACCTCGTTCAAACTCCGTGAGGTGTTGATAATTGCTTTTTCGTCTTCTTAAAGGCATTCTTGACTAACATCAACACACTACGTCGAATCTCAACGATAACTAACGCTCACGAACGTTACAGCGCGTATTTACAGCAAACCTGCTTTGCATGTTCCGAGGGGCGCTACTAGCGTCACACGTATGCGCTGAGCGCGGATATTGCATAGACGTCCTCTTACAGATGTACTCTCACCGCCTACCAACTGTCGTTTATCTAACACAAACCCTTCTTGGTGTTGGGGTTTTTTTCGGTCAGTGCATTTGTATGTATGCTTGCTTTGTAGCACAAAGACTGTTTTGTTTTGTAAATTATAAATTTTCTTTCGCTGTGTATGCATTAAATGCGTACAACATATTAATTTGTAGCAAAGTATACTATGAGTTTAGCATAATTTATTCCAGAGTTCGGAATAAATTAACATCTGTTCAGTTCACATTGAGTCGAGTTATCGGGGTTCTACTGTACCTGAAAATTCTATAATGTTAACCCCAATTCGCCAGACCCCTGTAGCAGAAGATACCACTAAAGAGATATTTGCATCTTTTTGATTAGAAATGGACATCGGTTTGATCCCAAGCACGTTAGAGACGTTTGATCCGATAAATGTCTTCCTTCGTTTGGATTGACATGTTAAGCAGTCAAACTCCGGTAGTGGTTAACCCACGGTAAATATAAGCCATCTACTCCTCCCGAACCCCAACTTTGTCCTATCACGCTATTGTATACTTTGACAGAGTGTGACGTCATTCTCTGCTACCACTCTTAATAAATGCTATATCTATTTACTCAGGTACAGTATGGCTTCGAAATTTCCTTACGTGAGCCCATAGGTACCAACCGGAGCTTTTTTCTTTCTCGTACTCGGATAAAAGCGTTGTATCAGCAGCAACTTGTCAGTGTAAACCTTCTCTGCTGTAAATCCTTCAATCATATTGATGCGTCCATGCGAGTGGTGACACAGGAAAAAATGTGTAGCCATATTGTCGTCACTCCCTTCTAAGCTGTTAGATATATTCAATGATTGCAATAAGAAATGAGATGTTCTCGTGGAATCCACAGTCTCATCGAATACAGGCTGTTGAGTCCAAAGACTGGGAACACGTTGCTACGTCCGTGAACCGAATAGTTTGTTATCACGAGCTTTCCTATGATACGACACCGAATTCTTGATTTTCCACGTGAGCACCCGGACCTGAGATCTAAGCACTCGTGACATTTTGCAAGTGCCTTATCTTCTTGAACTTACTCATATTCATAGAAGTGTTTTCTTTCTTCCTCGATTATGTAATCTAAACTATTAACTGCTTTAAGAAACTACGCGGAGGTAGCGAAAGCTAGCAGCTCATGTTTTCATTATTTATACGCCAAAAAAACGGAGCATAATTCTTATTGTCTTCTTTTCTTTCGTTGAAGTTTTACTCCATAATGTGTATTGTTAAACTTCAACGAAAGAGAGCGTGTTTCTACTTACGTTTTATTCAAACAGATGTTATGAAATCCAGTTTCTTTTTCAGATACTGAACGTTTTGCTTTAAAAGCATGTTCAGCTGTCATATTCCTTCTTAATATTATATGGTATTTTCATGCTGTTTTATTGCACCCGTTGTGTAGAACAACTTGTCGCCACATTTAAGTCGTTTAAGAATTGATGACCAATAATTTTTCTTTCAAGATAGTTAGAAATAGAAGAACTTTTTGCCTATATTATAAAACTTTTATATGGTTACGAGCCAGAACGCACTATACGCATAGATCGTTATAATTTTATAAATATATGTTAGTTATTTCTTTCTACACCATCTAATTTACATTACTTTCCCATATCCGTTATATTTACAACATTTTCAAAAGTATACAATATTTTGACTGTCAAATATTTCTGTTTAAGCAATGATGTATTAAGATATCGCAGATATTTGTCGAACTACACTGCCTTGTTCCGAAGGTACCCTGTACATAATAACTATAACATAAGACTTGCATGTTTATCAGTTAGAGCACGTGTAAAGTTCAAAAAAACTTTTTGTTTCCTATAACAAAAATGAAAACGCTTAAAAGTAAATTGCTTTCGAAACACGCAGTTTTCATTTAAGTTTAGGAATCTTTTGAAATGGATGTTGTCCGTTAATGAAACATAATGCCGTCCAAAATCATGAGGCCTAGTATTGGGCATCTGTGGCACTCGGTGATAAAGGCCTCATCGTATATTTGGAGGCGACCCCTACAGACTATACTTCGGCCATCTTTAGGCCACAGGGAGAAGCGGGACTTATCGGTAAACTACACATATCCCAAATCCACTTCCTAATGTTATCTTGTACTGCACTAAGTTAAGCGGTGGGTTCAATGTTGTGCTGTTAATGTTACTATTGCTGCTGCATGTCCTGCGTGGGGGCCTGCTAAATGAAAACTATTTCGGACCGTTTATGTCAGGGGTGCACAACCCGCGGCCCTCAAAGTCAGTTTATGCGGCCCGCGGATAAATATTTTATACTATTGAAAACGTGAATATATATATTGTGAATGATGAGATTTTTTCCCATTATTGTAGGCCCTAGTTGAAATAAGAAAATTATAAAAATGTTTCGTTAACTAGCAAATTTTCCCACAATGAAAAGTTTTGTTGAAAGTTCTGAATTCCATGTAAATGTGGCTAAATATTCATCTCTTGTAGTGGACCTTCACAATGAGTTTAAAAGACGATTTGAAGATATAAGAAAATTTGAGGTTTTGTTCGATATGTTTTCTCTACCATTCACTACTGACGTTGCGTCAGTGCCACTAGATTTCCAGATGGAATTAATTGATCTTCAGTGTAACAATGAGTTAAAAACAAAATACTCTGAAGTTTCTCTCCTAGAATTTTACAAAAATTACTTACCGAAAGAAATGAAATTGCTCAAAGATCATGCTTTAAAAACGGCAACGTTGTTTGGAAGTACCTACTTATGCGAGCAATTGTTTTCTTTGATGAAACAAATAAAGTCAAAGTGTCGTTCTCGTTTAAGTGATACACTATTGGAGGGAAACTTGCGCATTACCATCTCTAACATTGAACCTGGTATTGACAGACTATTGAAAAATAAACAATGCCAAGCATCTCATTAGGAGCATTAGGCTACTACTTGATTTGATGGTCAGTTTGACGATATACTGATTTTAATTTTTTATATACTTTGATGTTAAGAATTCTGTTTTTTGTAAAAATAAAAATTTTACAACCTTGTGATAGTATTATTTTATTTTATATACCCCTAAACCTTTTCCAATTAGGAGTAAGTTGATTGTAAATCAGTAATTTGATAACTTAATAACGCAATTTGCCAAAAAATTTCAAAAATGGATTTAAACCATTTAGAGGACACAAAAATGGTATTGAAACACATTTTTTGTCTGCTGGTAAAATAGGTTATTCGGATAATAGTAAAATTAGCTTTAGCGGTAGGGTTTGGCAAGTGCCTATGTGAAAAGGTAACTTGCGGCCCGCCACTTATTATGTAAAAATAAACTTGGCCCCCACTTATAAAAAGGTTGTGCACCCCTGGTTTATGTGGACAAATTTTGCATCCTCTGATGTTTGAATAATGTTCCTGATATCATTTGCAGTGGAAAAGGGGTGAGGAATATCCATCTTTATAACATTTAACGACAGTGGTCCTCCTGTCGTTTCTGCAGTGCATCTTTGCGCACCACTTCCCCGTCGCCGTTACCGTTGGTGGTCCTGATTCCATTGTGACAATCAGCGTTGTACGATGCTGACATTTCATCATAAACTGTTCACGAAAGCGTCCATCAACAAACAAGTGACACGCAATTCAAGGATATTTTCCCTTTCAGTTGCGGTCAGCTGGTGGTAGGCATCTAGATGTGCAAGTGGCAGGGAGGGAGCGTCTCTCAACCCGTTGCGATCAACTACCCAACTCAGGCGGCGTTACATAGATTACCGGTTTGCCCGCGTTAATACCTCATCCGATGTGCTTCACAAGACCGTTCAGTGCGAAACTTTTAGCACTGGCATATCTCCGGCACTTCTACCACACCTGTGATTTTCATGATTCTCGGTGTAGCGATTTCACTTTTTCGAAGAGTGTTCCTGATATCTATGCCGGTACTTCCTCGTTGAGCCATTTTACATCTTTACAAATTAAAGAAAGTGGAGCTGATTTTCCTCCTTTCTAAACAGCTCTTCATTTTACAAAGCATTTCCACCTGTTGAAATTTGGAATTTGCTCTGAAAGTAAGTTTCTGTTCCTATATAAAAATAGCTCGATATGTTTATAACAATTGCTTTCCTTTTAAGGGATTAAAATGTTAATATCTGATAGTCGAGATATAATTATTTTGGATGTACGACAACTTGTTCAATTTTCAAAGGGGTGTACTTTTAAAAACCACTCGTGAACTAAAGAATGGTTTCTGCTAAACCAATAAGAACAAAACCGTAGAAAAGCTTTTCGTATTTTGTTAAAAAAATTTATTTAAAAATTCAATGAATTGATAGAGATTCAACCTTTATTGTCAAAACTTTACTTCTCTTAACCTTCGTGAGCATTAGCTCATCCACATTTTATAGTTCAGGAAGTTATCTTGGCGATTGCCATTTTGTTTGGCCCGTTCTATTGATGTGGTGCGTACGTCATCTTTCTTCGGAGCTGTTCAATCATTCCCGCATATAAATCGTCCACAAAGAACATTGAACTAAATAGTCATTCACTTCTCACTCCCGGTTGTTTCAACGCATTCCCAAAGCAAACCATTATTTCCTGCAAAGCGACTCCACTTCGAAGAGGAAAATACAACGCTTCGCAAAAGAACAGAAGCTTAATTAACCATTTCAGAGCTACATATGAATTTATGATTGTCTTGATCCCAACACTGAAATAAATAACATTCATTTATCATTCCCATATTTCAGTTTCATCATATATCCTAGTTGATTGCATATCCCACACTCATATAACTGTTGCTACTTATTAATGATCCATATTACTTTCTTTAACATAAGTACATTACTTTCTGGATCATCACTTTTCTGTTCATCACACTTACATTTCCAATTATGTCTAACGAAGAAAGGGATAAGGTCGGTTTTTTCTCTTCTACAGCCGAATTTGTCAGGTTCAGTTTCTTAAATACTTGAGATTCATTTTTGTTGATGTGAGTTGAACTTTACAGAAAGACTAAATATTTTAGCATGAGAAAAAGCATGGAATTGTGAATGAAACTTTGAGAATTTATACTACCGGTAGAACTGATTGAATGGTAATTCTGCCATATACAATTCGTTTATGACAAAATATTTCAGCATTTATCGCTCTTAGCCGTATATCGAGTGATATAAGCTTACTCGATATATCCTTTACTCGATATACGCTCTTAGCCGTATATCGAGTAACTGAAGCAAAAAATAAGAAAAAAAATGTTTCTACATTTTCCTGCTTAAGCATCAAATTCTAAAACAATGATCAACTATTTAAGTTACTTACATGTTTAAAATTTTCTTTTACCCTCATATGAAATGCGATATAGTTTACCGTTCAAAATGTTTCGTTAGTCATCGTTGCAGACATAATGTTTGTTTCGTGAAGTAAATGATTTATTTTCGCCGATATATGTTTCATGAAAAACTTTTCTGGGTATAGGGGATTATTACTGGGATAACAACTTGTTTTACGCAAATTTTTATTTCTCTCTGAACTGACAGCACAGTGTGTTCGGGATAAGACTGATAGAATAAGAAACGGGATATTTTTATTATGTTGTTGACTGACATGCATGTGATTTTGACAACAAGGAGGAATGCTTATAAAGTTTGTTTTCTTGAGTAAATTTCGATGTGCGCATCACGGGTGGCGCAACTCTTGTTCAAACGCTATTCTATTGCTTTCCGTATATTGAAAAATATTTCGGGAGTCACGAAGGCAACATCAGATAATATCCGGGTACGACATTCAACCACTTCTGTTATTCCGGATATGTGCACTTTGCATCTGATATGCAGTAGATCCCGGTTAATTCTGCAGTCGGCTAACAGGAGCGGCCATTCATTTGGGATAGTTGTGAGAGAATATCCTGAATAAGCACTTTGGGATAAAACTTCGTATAATTGTGACTGCCGTTTAATTGAGCAGAAACATTGAAGTCTTGGAGCGTCCCAATTAACGGAAATCTACTATCTACCCAGAGTTAGAAGTAAGAAAGTTTCAAGTGTGTCAACCTCGCAGACCAAAGAATTGGAGTCCCTCATAGAATAACATGTTTGGGAGCTGTTCGTGGAAACATCTTTGACCAGCTACTATAAATGAACATCAAACAAAGATATTCGCTCTTTCCACGTTTATAAGTGAGTCACGGAAAAATTCTCATAGGCCGCCACCGGGAGTCGAACCCAGGGTCTTCCAGTTACGCGCCGGATATGCTTCCGCTACACCACAGCGGCCTCGAATTCCTCCAGACTCACACATACTAACTGCCAAGCCAATTTGGCAGGTTGCTTCTTGGAGCCCCTCTCAATGCTGGGGATGGGAATTTTTCCGTGACTCACTTATAAACGTGGAAAGAGCGAATATCTTAGTTTGATGTTCCTGGTCCACGTTAAATTTCTGTATTAATTACTATAAATGAAGTGGCGCACCGTCTAGTTGATAACGGTAGCCGATTTCAGGGTCAACAAAAAAATTCCAATGTATACAGGTACACAGCGACGTTACAGAACTCTGACAAAGGAAGAACTGGCCAATGACGTTTTGTTTTGTTTTTTGTCAAGCGCTACCAGATGTTTAGTTTCAAACTATGGTGCTGGTGAGACTAGAAACCATGATAATTTTCTGAGCCTAATTCCACGATTATGTCGTTTTACCACCGGCGGCACGTAGAACGTCGTCTCATAACTGGAAAATACCCTGTTCAGGTAATCACTTTTAGGTCATTTTGCGATAACATTTTCGCGATGTAGATGTAAGAGAACACCTAACAGAACACGTAACAGATCCCAATGCTCTAGCTGTTGTCCTTGCTGATGTTTCTATGATCGGATGTTACATCCTTTTGGGCCACGGCTCATATTGAATTTTCTTTCGGGGAGCGGACGAAAATTGAAGTTTTTCAAATTCACCAGAGCAAAATTAAACTTAATGAGGCATAGAAAAAAAATTAAAGCAGTTTTTCCTAATGTCAATTGTTGCATTTTTATTATTTTAAGACATTTTTCTAATCTAAGTCGCAGTTTCACCAAACCGTTAAAAAATGAAACATTTTCGTGTGGGCGGACAAGGTTCCCCTGGAAGTGTTTCATTTTTTCCAGGCTAGTCAAATTTATTCACAGGACTTGTGAGAACAATACGTGAAAGCTGGAAGAATTTCTCTCATATTTAGGGTCAAAATATTTACCTCATTTTTCTTACTTCGATACTTATATGCGAATCGCTGAAAATACTTGAATCTTGAAAAATATCGTTTCATAATTCATTATTTTGAGGACTGATTTCAACCATCGCTTTATACAGGGAAACGTTTCTTTATAGGACATATCATTTATACCAAAAATGTCAGTCGCTAGAAGGTATTCTACTGATTTTTCATCTAAATCCATTTAAGATGCATTTATTTGGCATATTATATCAATGTTTTGCTGAAAATATGCTTTAATTCAAATTTTTGCTTTAATGAATATTTAGGCTAGTCAAATATATAGTGACAGGTACTTTTACGTGCACCCTGCAAGAGTTCTGATATAATTCGTTTTTTAATTTAGTTATGAGAGTTGCTCTCACGTTGCATTTTAGTCGCCCTTGGACACTTTCCTTTAGTTTAAAATTTTTTGTTCAAAATATGTTTAAATTCAAATTTTTAATGAATATTATTAGGCTAGTCAAATTTATGGTTACCAGGTACATTTGCTTGCATCCTGCAATAGTTCAGATATAATTCGTTTCTTAATTTAGTTATGACAATTTCTCTCACGTTGCAATTTAGTCGCCCTTGGACACTTTATTTTAGTTAATATAAAATAGCTCTTTTTTACCTAAAAATAACATTAGTGCTTTTTTTCCAAAAAATAATATAAGTGTTTCTTTTTATTAAATCATATTAGTGCTTCTTTTCCAAAAAATAATATAAGTGTTTCTTTATATTAAATCATATTAGTGCTTCTTTTCCAAAAAATAATATAAGTGTTTCTTTTTATTAAATCATATTAGTGCTTCTTTTCCTTTTTTATAAGATACATACAAAATAATTAAATTAATTCGCATTTCGGACATATTCCCTAAAACACGGTCACAGTAGTTTTAGTAGAGTAATAGCGATCATTTAACCAAACATACAAGAGGAGATTGGTTGTCTCAATTTCATATGAACCAAACTAAAATCTTGTTTTTTACTCTGCTGAACACTTATTCCTCTATCAGATAAGGAAATCTCTTATTACCAGAGCATCAAAAGCTGGAAAGTGGATATATCCACAAGAAGACAGCTACAGAATGAGATTATTTTCACAAGAAGGCAGCTACAGAATGAGAATATTTCCACAAGAAGAGAGCTACAGAATGTGAATATTTCCACAAGAAGACAGCTACGAATGTGAAGACAGTTATGAAATTCTCAAACTTTGTGTACGAGTTTTCTTCCTATTCACGATAAACACTGCTTCAATACGAACGTTAGATTAGATGTAAATTTTGTGTGGACTGGAGGTTGAAAACTTGATTTAACGAGCATACTAACTGAAAGAAATTTATGCGTTTCGTGGAAAGTGAAAGACATTTATGGGTTTGATGGCACCCTAACTGAAAGAAATTAAGGTTTCCTGATTTTTAGGGTTAATGATGGGAACATCTTTTGTAATATCAGGAAGCGGTTCCAATTTTTGGATGATATTCTTAACAGTTTTTATATAAAGCAGATAACACAAATTAAAAAAAAATACAATAGTTAAGTATTTGTCATTCTTCCCCTAATATTCAGTTCCTGTTTTAATAGAGAGAAATCTAAGTCGCTATACACTGATATGTAAGTTAATAAACAAATTCGACGCAGACGACTTGAAGAACAATTCGGATTCCCAGTCTAATCTCCGTTGTTTTAGATTACTACCTTCTTCTTAATAATCATGCATTTCCACAACCAGTCTTTCATTTTCTATACCTTATAACTAACATTACTTAAAAACCAATTTCCTACAACTTGAAATCAAGAAGCAGTTAAGCTCTCTGACGATAGACTGTTACTAAATTAAAGTGAGAATAATTAAAAACTATTTTATTTTTACAGTATTTTTTGAATTAAATACTGAAAATAAGCACAAAACAATAATTTTCAAAGTTGCCAGATTTTCATTTGTTTGTAATATATTACATTACGTTTAGCTATGAAACTTGAAACATATTCTACAGTTTAAACACAGATTCAAATCCTTGATTGTCTTTCTCCTCACTGTACATTTTTCTTTCTATTTTTACACATTGTTTACCCTCTTAGTACTCAAAGTTCCCTTTGTAAGAAATAAAAATCGAGAACTAGTATTTGAAGTCCATGCTACTGAGAATTCAAAATATCTTAGGGGATGTTTTTAAAGTTTGATAATAAAGAAACAATTAAGGGTAACTTGAAAATATTAACAGCCTTCTTCGTAAATCTATACCATACCATTAAAGAGAAAAGGGAACATCATAAAATATTACTTGTGTCTCAAATCTGAAAGAGCACAAGTAGCATAAGGAACGCTAGTTGCCCGTACAAATTTTCTATAAACAAAAGAAAAAACTCTATGCGAAACACAACTTATCTATTAAGTGAAACGTCACACTGAACAACAGACAGCAAGATGTCACAGAATTAATTGTTCTCTCCTAGACCTAACTTTCCTAGCTCAAATAACACAGGTCTCGTACTTGTATTTTAGGACAGGAAAACTTTCTTCGATGACGTAACCATTACAGATACATTATTACTTGTAATCAATATTTCACTATCCTCAACAAGTAAAATAGTAAGAGATAATATGAGAAGATAAACAGAGCCTTTAAAGAAGAAGAGAGTGTACAACAGTTATTTCCAGAAGTCAATAACACATATTATTGTATAATGTTTCGTGTTTTACTTTGTAGGGACTTGGGAGTGATTCCAAGATTTCTGCAAATCCATACTCAAGGACTATCATGGCATGACAACAGACTACTCAGGAGTTGCCGAAAATAAAAGGCTATCAAGGGCTTTACGCAGCAAAAGAGGTTTATTATATCTTCTAAACCGTAAGTGCTACTTTGCTCACCTAACCTTTGTCAAAAATGAACGTTCGCTATTGTAGATCAAGGACTCACCATTACTTCTACTAATTTAAGGAATGAAATCGAGACTCTGACTTGCACCCATATAAAAAAAACTATGTATATTGGTCGACAAAAGTGTTGGAAAACAAACTGACTACCGTCGTACCTACCATGGTAGCCCGGAACACCCAGTTCTAACAAAGTTTAAAAACCTCAGTAATATTGAAGTTAATAGTCTGCAAACCAAGGCCTAAAATAAGGGAGAAAAATTATCTTATCCTCCAACGAAAGGATCCATACTGAACACTATTACCCAGGTGGAAAGCATAGTTAAATCTATTCCTGAACAGCATAATGATTACGCTAGAGTGATAATGGCACATACCTTACAACATGACTCTTGTTACCTTATCCGACAACCTGATCTTATTCAAGAGCAAAGACAATTAGTTGAACTCAAAAACAATAACGACTTGTCTATTGTACTTGCACACAAATCTCATCAGACTGTGTTATTGAATAATTGTGACTATGTTAAAAAAACGCATGAAGTTAATAATACTATTCAACACAAAACCATTCAAAGTGATCCTATTCAGGCCACTGTTGCGAATCTTCTAAGACTAAAAAAGGCTTATTCTTTTCTTGAAGGTTTTTCACATGCATTCACCCCTCCCCCCAGGCTATCGTGTGCCTGATATGTTCGGACGGGTTAAGTTGCATAAAGAGAATTTTCCCATTCGTCCTCTGGTATCAGGCTATGTTAGCCATACCAGACCCTTAGAATAAGCCTTGGCTTAATATCTAGCCACTTATACTGTGGATTCACTTTATTCTATTAAAAGTTCCACAAAGGCTATAGAAAGACTGTGATTGCTTCAGCCACAATCGCAGTCTTTCATTTTGGCATCTCTTGATTTGGTCTCATTGTACCCTAATGTACCTGTTGAGGCCACACATCAGATTATGGAGGCAAAACTTGCTGATTCCCATATCCCGAGTTCAGAAATTAATGCTATTATGAACGCACTCTGTCTTGTTAAGAAACGTTCATATTTCAAATTTCAAGACAGCATTTATCAACAGTTGGAGGGCTCCCCAATGGGTTCCTCCCTGTCTGCTGTTCTAGCTGAAATTTTGTTACAGCACATTGAAAATCAGGTCATTAGTTCTTTCCCTCACCGTCCGTTGCTTTATTTAAGGTAAGTTGAGGACAACCTGGTTGCATGGCCTCACAACCGGGCTGTTTTATACTTATTCGCCAACGAACTATCATCCATGTTCCCAACAATCAGGCTTCCGATAGAATTTGAAGTTAATAACTGCTTACCTTACTTGGATATTCTTATTCGTAAGGACTATCGCCTTAATTGCTTTACCACTTGTGAATATAAAAAACCCTGTCATACACCTGTTTTAATATCTTATTATTCATCACACCCTAGACAACTTAAGTTGTCAGCATTATTCTATTTGTTTAGGAGAGCTCACTCACATTCATCAACTGCTGAATCGTTTCAGCAAGAATTTAAGTACATTTTTGGTTTGGCTGAGCAATATGAGTTCCCTAAATATCTGATTAGGCAAGTGTTTGGCAAGGTCAAATATGCCATACATACTGCCCTCTTACTCCAACTGCAATTCCATATATGTTGGCTCTATGCAATATAATCCACATTTAACGAGAACCTTAACACAACTACTTTATGTAAACCATATGGCTTGAAATGTGGTTCACGAACACGAACCGCATTTTCAGTAGTTTGTAAGGATCGTGAACAGAACATCAAAATGGGGCAGTGGGGTATTTACAATTTCCCGCTGGTTAAGGCAACTATAGGACAATCAGCCTCTAATTATGTGGGTTCTACAAAACGTAATATTGAAATACGAATTAAAGAACATAAATGCAATATTAAAACAGGCATGTATTGTACATCCCTTCCCTCACTTGAGGTAGGGATTGAAGTAACACGCTTTGTGACCTAGCTAGCTGTGGACATTTGCTTGAACGTAAATTCCACCATTAAAGTAAATTAGTGTGACGACGACCATATATTAAAATCATGTAATGATCCAATTCATTGAATCTTCCTTCTTTTGTACTAGCATCCTAACAGTCACTGAAAATATCTTTAATTTTCGTGACGAGAGCTGGGTGTACAGGTAGATATTGTACACTAGGTTGGCAAAAATGCTTGTTTTGTTTTACAGGAAGTCTTTCTTTGACTCTCCAGTCTTCTACGGCTAGTCTTCATTTGCATCCTCCTGTGATAACACTATCAGCTGTTAGAAAGTTGGTTACTTGCTCTCAACAGTCCTTAATATCGTCGAACAGATGCATCAGTTATCATCACTGGGTTTACAGACTTATTTCTAAATTTTTACAAAGCAACTTCAATAAAAAAAAATATAGCAAAAGAAAAATGAACTTTTGTCAAGGTGGTCTCACTTAAAAATTTCGCAGTTAGTTTTAAATGGTAAGAACCTTCTCAACTATTTCCTTCCCCATCGATGCATCCCGAAAGATAAAAATTTGCATATCGATAAATATAACTTTAGAATATAGCATGAGATACTTAAGATTTTATAAAACTTAAACATAATTATATTAAAGATATAATATTTTCCTTTTGTTAATTTTAATACCTGTAAATAGATGGCGCGAAATGTACTTCGATGACATCACTGAAAAAACTGTTTCATAGCTTTTTTCGTAATTAGAAATCAGCAGTATCTGCAATTCTGTTGACATTTTCAGCTAACTTATTTCCAAAACATTTAATCTAAGTCCCTCCAATTATGGTAAACCTTTCGGACTATCGTCTGCAGAGACTCAAATTTTGATTGCACTTCGAGAATTAATAAAATTAGTGAAAGAATTGTAGGTACTAATCTATAATTCTTAAATAAGCCATCAAACATTTGTTTGTCTCCGACTTGATTAACGTTTATGTCGCGCCATCTATTACCAGCTTTCAACATTACGAAAGAAAAAAGAACGATTGGTCAGTTCTGTAATTATGGTTAAGTTTTAGTAAATATTATATTTGTCATGGTATAATGTAAAGTTATTTTTTATGGATGTGCATTTTTTCATTCTTGAGAATACATTAATTGCGAAGTACATTCCTACATTAATTTTTACAATGGAAACATTGAAAATAATATTTAGTTGCAACAACCATAAAGCCGGATTTGTGTGTGAGATGATTTAAATGCTGGCCCAACCCGAACGCTATCCAAAGAAGCAACTTATCTTGCCTGTTCAAAATTTTCCGAGTTCATCCCAATTTCAAGCAGAACCCGGGCGATTCTCGGGGAAGATCCCAGATTGATCCAGACTGGGCCAAAAGGAACAGTTCTTTAATCTGGCTTCACAAATTTCGATGAGCATATTATCCCAGAATTATGAGGTACACTGCATTTGGTCAGAGCCTTTGATTTTGAGATATTTCTAATGCTTTAGAACAATTCACGTTTTTTCATTTTTATGAAAATTTACCCTCATTTACCTTTTGAACTCCTGGGAAATACGATAGAAAAAGCATAAGAATAGTATTTTAACATTAATGCATCCGTTTGAAAGTAAATTCACTTCGAGCTGAGAATCATAAGCAATGGGTACATATGTTCTGAGCTCTCGCTCTGCGGGAGTTCGCAGATTTTAGCTTCGGTATTAAATCTGGATGATGTGTTCATGACGATCGAAGATCCATTCGTGAATTGTGGAATTTTTTAAACTGATCTTGGATACTTTTAGAAAGTTGTTAATTTCTGTTTTGAACGTAAAAACAGAAAGTTGAAAACTTCCGATTAGAGCGTAAAAAAGGGACCCTACAAAACATTGTGCGCTTAGTAAGCGTAGATGGACACCCGGGGAGCTGGAAATTGAATAACAATTCCTTTAAACCTTCATTCGTGAACAACACTTTTTTCGTGAATGATGAATGAACTCCCAAGAGGAATGATTGATACCATCACTAATTTCCACGGTTAATAATTCAGAAATGGGAATAAGGTGTATTTCAACTGCGTGAAAGAAATAGCGTTGCCGTGGTTGATTCCATTTTTTATATTTAAAATCTGATAAGATCCTCTTGCTGTTTTTCTCCTACACCCTTGTGAGTTGTGCCAGCTCGCCAGTATATCCCATAAGTGGAATGGAAAGCCTTCTGGAATACGACAATTACAACTCCTCCTTTAGCTTGGTAAAGTGCATACGGATCGAATAACTCAGTAATTCTTGTCTAATATTTTCAGTAAGCTAAGGCTTACGGACGTTAATACTAGCAGAACAGAAATATAATTAAAATTTTAGCATCGAAAAATTTATCTATGAATATTTATTTCGATTTATTACTGAATGTAATATTATAAATCCTGAATGCAACCATTTATTTTATCATACAGCAAAGAAAAACTGAATATTTGCTGAGGAATCATATTTGTGGACACGTATCATAACATATAATGTGATGACCTAAATACCTGGAATTCGATATATTCTGGCAATATTCAAACATTTTGTGTAAATACTTTTAAACGCCAAATTTACTGTAATTGGTAGTGCATTCAAACTTGTCATGAAGGGATAGAAATGTCTAATATCAATAATTATTAATCTTTTATCTTTACAAGAACTACACATTATTACAGAATGCGTTATTCAAAAATATGTATAAATCAGTACATAGTAGAAATATTTTCCTTTACATATAGCAAAGATGGTTGTACATGTAATGTCCAGTTTAAAAAACCCCTTAATTGTGTGTTTATTTGAAAAATGAAAAGTAATGAAAAGTTATAGTATTAAACACATGATTACCAGAATCCCTTTGATAAAAAGCAGTAATCATAGTCTTATTTTACCGCTAAAACATGTTGGAAAGTTTTCCCTCTCGTCTCCTCATTCCGTGTGGATAAATCTTTGCGATTTCGTACATCAGGGTTGAAATTCTGCTTCCACCCATATCAATCACGTACTTCATATGTTGGTTTGCATTTCAGCAAGAAACGCATTAAAACACATAGATAAAAGGAACATATCAATATATATATATATATATATGAAGGGAACATATCAATAAAAATAATGCATTATTTTGTTAAACGCTGAATTGTCTTTATTTTTCATGACATTTTATCTAAAATACTGAAATGTCAACAGACAATCCTCAGCAAGGTACTTTCCCGCTGGGAGGGTCCATCACCATTAGTGAAAAGCATCAACATAACTGGGTGGACTTGGTCAGCAATTTTTGTATGGGTAGACGTTGCTCCGCTAGAATCAAGGGACTAAACACTCGAACGAAAACATGCTGCGGATCATAACGATGCATCGGCGAGCATTAATAGTAGTGACGATTAAAGATCGATCCATGCAATCGGGCTGCAGTCTAGATATCGTCAATCATCCACCTGCATGGTGTAGCTGAAAACCTAGTTCGTCAGACAACATTACACTTTTCCACTCATTTACTGTCCAGTAGTTGTGTTCCTGAGGGAACTTGTTCTCAGCAGATAGCAATGACTTACGAACAGGCTGTCTGCTTTTGGAGCCCATACGTAATGTGCGGTGAACTGTACGTTTAAAAGCCACTGATCTTTGTTTCTTACTCATATTATCTGTAATCTGACCGCTCTCTTCTCTGCTTTAGTATCCAGTAGCCGTTGACGACCACACGTCTTGCTCTCATATCCGGTTTTTTGGGTGGTGGTCCACCCTCTGTAAACGACCGCAGGCCTCGTACGTTTCACAAAAGCAGAAGCTTTGCTAATGCTCGCAAAAATGCTCCGAGCACCTATGACTATTAAATATTCAAATTCTGTCAGATCGCGTCTTTTACCCATTCTTTCCTACGCAGTGCACTTAATTCGTCTCTGCATGCCTTCACCGTTCCATTTTCATACCGATTAAGCTATCTTGGCTCAGCAGCATCTGCGAGATAACTGCTTCGACTAAAATTGTCTCATGTCATTAATTTGGACCTTCAGTGTATGCTTTATCAGCATCAAGTCAATAATTCTTCGTAGGCTCTCCTATTTATTGAGATAACAGATGGTTTATTACAATGCAATATTTCTGAGTTTTTCAAAATATGGAAGAAGGGGAACATCTGCTATTGTGCAATATTTAAATATCTGCCGAAAATACAATGCAAAATCAGGTTCCGGCGGTGGGATATGGTACATTGTTTTTTGATATGGGTAATCCTGTGGTACTTGAAAGAAGTACAACAAACTTTTAGCAGACCATGTGAACGTTTGGTATATGTATAAAAATGTCCACTTTGTTTTATTTCTTCAAAACCATTCACGCATTATTAAAATGCTTTCCGTTATACAATGAAGTGCCAGAAAAACTCATTGAATTAGCTGCGTCAGCTTCAAAAACCTTGAACTAGTGGAGATCTGTTAGTTGTATCTGAAGTTCGGACTCACACAACATTCAACTTTAGCCGTTGTACCTCATCTGCGTTCTTGTCCTGGCAACTGTAGCAAGAGACACCGTGATCTGCTGTTAAAAAACAATCGGAACACACATCAAAATGCTACTCAGCTCCAACGAGAGCTTCTCGGGTGAACAGGACACAGATTGTCAACCCAAACTAACCGTACTCGAATTCACCAAAGCGGTCTTTATGCTCATGAGAGGACGGTTTTATGGGACCCAAAGCCACTATCAAAACTCTAGCCATCTAAAGCGGATATACGTCCACTGCTGCAAAAAATATGAATTTAAACATCGGTGGTAAGAAAACCACTACGAAAAAATCATTTCGTCATCCAAGAAATTTAAAAACTATCTCTCAAATAGAATTTACACTTATTCTAGTTTGACATTATACTGCGTCTTAATGCGACTTTAAAAAAGGGATCCTCTTGGTTATGCGTGGATTCATCAGCGCTGAATCAGCATACGTTCCTAATCTAAATATACAACATACATGTTTAAATATATGTATATTGCTCAAAATAATTACTGGAGCAATGGCCTGTGCCCCTTTGATCGCGCGACAACATTAGGTCAGGAGAAACTATGTTGAAGAACAACGTGTTTGGTGACACAAGTGGAATCAAGTTCTCTTCTCTTACGATTCGAGATTCAGTCTGGAGTCTGACAATCAACGAGTTATTTTCTGAAGGAAGCCCGGCACATGAAATAATTCAGCTTTTGTGCGGGAAACATGATATTTCGGGGTTATACGTCAATTCGTCGCGTGCGTCAATTTGTCGACTGCGACAATTCCTCGCCTGCGTCAATTCGTCGCGCGTCAATTCGTCGCGCGTCAATTCGTCGCGGACAAATTCGTCGACTACCTCAATTCGTCGCGGACAAATTCGTCGACTACCTCAATTCGTCGCGGACAAATTCGTCGACTACCTCAATTCGTCGACTACGTCAGTTCGTCGCGTTTACAGATTTCGGTTACATACAAAACGAATGCAGGAAAACGTACGATTTCGAACGTCTTCCTCCCTGATCAAATTTATAAAATTTGGACACTCAGACAGGATAGGAATATTACGCTTTTTCTTTGGCACTAAAAATATTAGACGGTAGACGGATTTTGGAAGGGGTCAGGGCCTGGTTGGTCAGAGCACCCCATATACAAAATTTTTGTAAAATCTGCAGTTTTCAATTCAGAACCACCAAGTCAGGTATCCTATCTCATGGTACCCTAACTTAGACGGTTGTCGGTTTTTGGAACGGGTTAAGGCCCGGAGGGGGTCAGAGCCCCCACCCCACCCCCCACATGCATACCAAATTTTCGTGAAATCTAGTTTTCATTTCAGAACCATCAAATTTGGTATCATGAAACTCTAACTTAGACGCTAGACGGTTTTTAGAAGGGGTTGGAGCCCGGGGTTCAGAGCCCCCCTACTTATAAAAATTTCGTAAAATCTACAGTTTTCATTTTAGAACCACAAAATTTAGTATACTATCTCATTAAACTGTAACTTAGATGGTACAAAGTTTTTGGAACGGGTCAAGGCCCGGTGGGTCAAAGCCCCCACAAACAATTTTAAAAAAAAAATACAGTTTTCAATTCAGAACCACCAATTCTAGTGTACCATCTCATGGTACCCTAACTTAGACACTAGACGATTTTTTGAAGGGGTTGCAGCCCGGGGGGTAAGCCCCCCCCTCATAAAAAAATCGCAAAATCTACAGTTTTCAATTAAGAACCACCTAATTTGGTATACTATCTCATGGTACTCTAACTTAGGCGCTAGACGGTTTTTGGAAGGGGTTGTAGCCCGGGGGTAAGAGCCCCCCGTCATAAAAAAAGGCGTAAAATCTACAGTACTCAAGGTAGAACCACAAAATTTGGTATACTATCTCATGGTACTCAAACTTAGACGGTAGACCGTTTTTGGAACGGGTCAAGGCCCGGGGTCAGACCCCCCACATACAATATTTTCTTAGAAACTACAGTTTTCAATTCAGAACCACCAAATCTGGTATACTATCTCATGATACTCTAACTTAGACGCTAGACAGTTTTTGGAAGCGGATGGAGCCCGGGGGTAAGAGCCCCCTGTCATAAAAAATTCCGTATAATCTGGAGTATTCAATTTAGAACCACCAAATTTGATATACTATCTCATGGTACTCTAACTTAGACGGTAGACCGTTTTTGGAACGGGTCAAGGCCCGGGGGTCAGAGCCACCCCGCCCAAAATTTTTTTGTAAAATCTACAGTTTCCAATTCAGAACCATTAGGTATGGTATCATCAAACTCTAACTTAGACGCTAGACGCTTTTTGGAAGGGGTTAGAGCCCGGGGGGTGATAGCCCCCCTCATAAAAATTTCGTAAAATCTACAGTTTTCAATTTGGAACCACCAAATTTGGTATACTATCTCATGATACTCTAACTTAGACGGTAGACCGTTTTTGGAAGGGGTTGCAGCCCGGGGGGTAAGGGCCCCCTTTATAAAAAAATCGCAAAATCTAGTTTTTAATTTAGAACCACCAAATTTGGTATACTATCCCATGGTACTCTAACTTAGACGGTAGACCGTTTTTGGAACGGGTCAAGGCCAGGGGGGTCAGAGCTCCGCTCATAAAAAAATTCGTAAAATCTACAGTTTTCACTTTAGAACCACCCAATTTAGTATACTATCTCATGGTACTCTAACTTAGACGGTGGACCGTTTTTGGATCGGGTCAAGGCCCGGGGGTCAGAGCTCCCGCCCCCATAATTTTGTTTCATAAAATCTACAGTTTTCAATTCAGAACTATGAAATATGGTATCATGAAACTCTAACTTAGACGCTAGACGGTTTTTGGAAGGGGTTGGAGCCCGGGGTTCAGAGCCCCCCTCCTCATAAAAATTTCGTAAAATCTACAGTTTTCATTTTAGAACCACAAAATTTGGTATACTATCTCATGGACCTCTAACTTAGACGGTACACCGTTTTTGGAACGGGTCAAGGCCCGGGGGTTCAGAGCCCCCCACATACATTTTTTTTTAAAAAACTACAGTTTTCAATTCAGAACCACCAATTCTGGTCTACTATCTCATGGTACCCTAACTTAGACGATAGACGATTTTTTGAAGGGGTTGCAGCCCGGGGGGTAAGGGCCCCCTTTATAAAAAAATCGCAAAATCTAGTTTTTAATTTAGAACCACCAAATTTGGTATACTATCCCATGGTACTCTAACTTAGACGGTAGACCGTTTTTGGAACGGGTCAAGGCCAGGGGGTCAGAGCTCCGCTCATAAAAAAATTCGTAAAATCTACAGTTTTCACTTTAGAACCACCCAATTTAGTATACTATCTCATGGTACTCTAACTTAGACGGTGGACCGTTTTTGGATCGGGTCAAGGCCCGGGGGTCAGAGCTCCCGCCCCCATAATTTTGTTTCATAAAATCTACAGTTTTCAATTCAGAACTATGAAATATGGTATCATGAAACTCTAACTTAGACGCTAGACGGTTTTTGGAAGGGGTTGGAGCCCGGGGTTCAGAGCCCCCTCCTCATAAAAATTTCGTAAAATCTACAGTTTTCATTTTAGAACCACAAAATTTGGTATACTATCTCATGGACCTCTAACTTAGACGGTACACCGTTTTTGGAACGGGTCAAGGCCCGGGGGTTCAGAGCCCCCACATACATTTTTTTTTTAAAAAACTACATTTTTCAATTCAGAACCACCAATTCTGGTCTACTATCTCATGGTACCCTAACTTAGACGATAGACGATTTTTTGAAGGGGTTGCAGCCCGGGGGTAAGGGCCCCTCCATAAAAAAATTCTCAAAATCTACAGTTTTCAATTTAGAACCACCTAATTTGGTATACTATCTCATGGTACTCGAACTTAGGCGCTAGACGGTTTTGGGAAGGGGTTGGAGCCCGTGGGGTAAGAGCCCCCGTCATAAAAAATGCCGTAAAATCTACAGTATTCAATTTAGAACCACCAAATTTGGTATACTATCATGGTACTCTAACTTAGACAGTAGACCGTTTTTGGAACGGGTCAAGGCCCAGGGGACAGACCCTCCACCCACATACAATATTTGAGATAGTATACCAAATTTGGTGGTTCTAAATTGAAAACAGTATATTTTACGAAAATTTTGTACGTGGGGGAGGGGCTATGTCTGACCCACCGCGCCACGACCCGTTCCAAATACCGTCTTCCGTCTAAGTTAGAGTTTCATGATACCAAATTTGGTGGTTCTAAATTGTAAACTATAGATTTTACGAAAAATTTGTATGTGGGGGCTCTTCACCCCTGGCTCCAACCGCTTCCAAAACCATCTACAGTCTAAGTTAGAGTTTTGTGAGATAGTATACGAAATTTAGTGGTTCTAAATTGAAAACTGTAGATTTTACGATAATTTTGTACGAGGGGGAGGAGTTCTGACCTCCCGGCCCCCGATCCGTTTCAAAAACGGTCTTCCGCTAAGTTAGAGTTTCATGACACCAAATTTGGTGGTTCTAAATTGAAAACTAGATTTTACGGCAATTTTGTAGGGGGCTCTAACCCCCGGGCTCCAACCGCTTCCAAAAACCGTCTACAGTCTAAGTTAGAATACCACGAGATAGTATACCAGATTTAGTGGTTCTGAATTGAAAACTAGATTTTGCGATTTTTTTTATGAAGGGGGCCCTTACCCCCGGGCTGCAACCCCTTCCAAAAACGGTCTACCGTCTAAGTTAGAGTACCATGAGATAGTATACCAAATTTGGTGGCTCTAAATTGAAAACTGTAGATTTTACGAAATTTTTGTGAGGGGGCTTTCACCCCCGGGCTCTAACCACTTCCAAAAAACGTCTAGCGTCTAAGTTAGAGTTTCATGATACCATACTTAATGGTTCTGAATTGAAAACTGTAGATTTTACAAAAAAATTATGGGGTAGGGGCTTTAACCCCCATGCCTTGACCCGTTCCAAAACGGTCTACCGTCTAAGTTAGAGTACCATGAGATAGTATATCAAATTTGGTGGTTCTAAATTGAATACTCTAGATTATACGGAATTTTTTATGACAGGGGCTCTTACCCCCCGGGCTCCATCCCCTTCCAAAAACTGTCTAGCGTCAAAGTTAGAGTATCATGAGATAGTATACCAGATTTGGTGGTTCTGAATTGAAAACTGTAGTTTTTAGGAAAATTTTGTGTGTGTGTGTGTGGGGGGGGGCTCTGACCCCCGGGTCTTGACCCGTTCCAAAAACGGTCTACCGTCTAAGTTAGAGTACCATGAGATAATATACCAAATTTGGTGGCTCTAAATTGAAAACTGTAGATTTTACGAAATTTTTATGAGGGGGCTTTCACCCCCCGTGCTCTAACCCCTTCCAAAAAGCGTCTAGCGGCTAAGTTAGAGTTTCATGATACCATACTTAATGGTTCTGAATTGAAAACTGTAGATTTTACAAAAAAAATTATGGGGGGCTGGCTCTAACCCCCGGGCTTTGACCCGTTCCAAAAACGGTCTACCGTCTAAGTTAGAGTACCATGAGATAGTATACCAAATTTGGTGGTTCTAAAATGAAAACTGTAGATTTTACGAAATTTTTATGAGGGGGATGGGCTCTGACCCCCGGGTTCCAACCCCTTCCCCAAACCGTCTAGCGTCTAAGTTAGAGTTTTATGATACCAAATTTGATGGTTCTGAAATGAAAACTAGATTTCACGAAAATTTTAAATCGTACGTTTTCCTGCATTCGTTTTGTTTGTAACCAAAATCTCTAAACGCGACGAATTGACGTAGTCGACGAATTGGTCCGCGACGAATTGACGCTCGAAAATCGTCGCGTTCGACGAATTGACGCGCGACGAACTGACCAAGGCGACGAATTGACGCGGGACGAACTGACGCAGGCGACGAATTGACGGGCGACGAATTGACGCGCGACGAATTGACGCGCGACGAATTGTCGTAGTCGACGAATTGAAGCGGGACGAATCGTCGCCGTCGACGAATTGACGTAGTCGACGAATTGACGCACGCGGCGAATTGACGTGACACCATATTTCGGTGAACATTAATTGATGGCCTGGGATGTTGGGACCTGTGCGACACCCGAAAGGTCAGTCTGATGGCCTAAAGATCAGTAATTCAGCTTTTGTGCGGGAAACATGATATTGCAGTGGACATTTATTGATGACTTGGGAGGTTAGTACCTGTACGACATCCGAAACATCAGTCTGATGGCCCAGAGACCAGTAGCCTAATAAGCACAACGTTTCACCCCCCCCTGTCGGTTTACCGAACACGAGGCAGAATTTGTTTTACGCTGTGTGTGTTGGGTTGTGGATGGGAAGTCAAGGAGAGTGTCTGGAATAGTGAGGGTTAGCGAGAGAAAAGAACTTGTTGAGTGATTTGCACATTTCTTCGCACGATACACCTTTTGTGTTTCTCACAGATATTGTGCTCTACTTGGACGGTTTTGTGACATTTTGCAAACTGATGTCGTTTCCTCGAATATTAAAGTTTCATCAGACAGATATGCTTGCAATAACGGAGAACTAAGAGCAATAGCAATGTGCAATTGTTTGGTCCAAAACTAAATAAATCACAGGAAGAAATCACCCTCTAATACATGGCAGATCTGCAGATGCTGTGAATAGATGTTGGTGCGTGTCGTGTCGTACGCAATCTTAGGTGACTATTTCCACACATCCTCCACGGGGAATCCCCATGTGACCTCGCATTTTTCATCAACTGTGCAGGGAAAGGAAAATGGGGATCCACCGCAATATTTACCACACATTTCGGAACGACCGTATTATAATCTGGAACCAAAGGGCCAAGTAGTTCCAATCTGTTATGCATCCAGTGTTGTAAAACGGAAACATGAAATTTACTAAGGGAAAGCTAAATATACTATACGAATATTTGGGTCAATTATTTGTTTGTTTTGGCGCATGTTCAGATTTTTTATAAAATTATAAGTGGCAGCTACATTACGCCTTTTTGTTACGTTCGCCACACACCCGCACGTATAGATATGGTACTTAGCCATTGTCTTCGGAAGATCAAAGGATAGATTTATGACTGGGACAATTTGATTGAGCGCAATGTCGAAATCAACTAGATAGGAAATCACGGTGTGTAAAATTTATGCGCGCTACTTTCCATTCCTATGATATATTTCAATCAGATATTTTTTCATATTTTTCTTCATTTCAAAATAACGTATAACCAAAACCGTGGGTAATAGCTACGCGGACAAGGAGGGATTACTATCCAAAATCTCATTTCATAAGAAAAAAGTACATCTCCAATAAAAAGTTCCTCGGAACTTTTCTGCAATCAATTCTTAATCATGACTTCATACACATTTCACTGGAAAATGACCGTTAAATACCAATGTGGAATTCCTCTGTTTTTATAACAGAAATCCCTACCTTCACTCTAAGGTTTCCGGTCAGTATCATTTGAAACATCTGAAACACTTCAACCACTATCTGCTATCGATCTCAGAATAACGGACTGTTGGAATTCCCTTTGCTTGCGGCAACATCGCGGTAAACCCTTGCTACTGTGGAGCTGGTATTGCTCAGGAAACAAGTAGTGTTGGTGATTCTAGAAAATACACCTCAACAGACAACTATCACTTCTCGTTTAAAGTTACTCGGATCAGTCGTGTTGCCCACTTCCATCGTCTGGTAAATGCTACAGGTGCTTTTCGAGCTCTTATGTCTGATTTATACCGGACAAATAGCCAAGGGCAAAGCACTTTCGTTGTAAAGAAATTCTGATACGACATTCACAACCTGCTTAAAAATATATCTTAATAAACACAAGCAGCTGTAGAAGGCCAGATATAGGCGATAAAATGCAAATTACAGAGGTGGGCTCAGGCCGATATTTTCCTTTGATCTCCAACTTATTGGAATTCCACTTCTTCCTCGTGCGGTTGCGACACAGCTATCATTATGGAAAAAATAACATTCACAACTAATAAGGAAGTTTAGCTCTTCCTGTGCAAGGAATGTTTAAGGAAACAAAGCAAGGCGTATACAGTTAGACGCAAAATGAGAAATGATGAGGGCCTGCAAATGAATATTTACCACGAAAAGTCCTGAAGCCTAAAGGACAAAAATCGCGCTAAACAAAAAGAACATCAAAAAATTGCAGCAGGAATTTGCTACACCAATTTAACGTCTTGGTAAAAATAGACTCGGTGCTCAGTATACCCAATTAAAGTCCTTAAGTCTGTAAGGCCCTTCTGGCATCGTGTTATCACCAATGGACAGCTAGATAAACTATCAGTTCCATACCAAGAAGGTGCACTTTGCTACCAAGTAACCGTGGTTATCCAATAAAATATTAAAGTGTATTTTGCTTGTTCAGTAATTTCAAGTGTGCTTTAAGTGTCAATAATGAACTGTACAGTAATTTTACGTTAAATGCATTGTACACTAATTTCATAAATTCCACTATTTGTTACATTTTATGACTAGATGCTGTACCTTTGCTTTTAATTTCACTACTGCTAATGGTTATTACATTCTGTAAACATATTTGAATTCAGCATAAAATATCCTTCAAAATGATATGTAATATGTATTCCTGACTTTACCATTAAGCTGTATAAGTTGACTTCAAACATCACAAATTTGACTTTCGGTCTACTGGTGCAAGACTTTTGGCCAGGATTGTATATATGTCACCAAAGAGACATTGAGAAATTCAGACTAAATGATATACTCAGAAACTTCACCAAATATTTCACCCCTAAATGCGAGTTGAATTTCTTAGTAATTTTACAGTATATGCTTTAGTTGCATAATGGCTACGGAACTAGAGATCATATGCGTGTACAGAGATATGAAACTGAAAGTGCGAAAAAGCATGAATTCCAACAACTACACAGCATTTATGGATCATGTAAAATCTCTGTATTTCGCATAACCATGAGCCCGTACATTGTCATAGAAATTATGTGGTATGGAAGATCCATATATTAACCCTTTAACGACCATTGCGTCCAAAACGCCAGTACGTAGAAACGGCAACAGCCTCCCGAAACCACTGTCGAGGGTGAGTCAGATTTCCTACGCTTACTTGTTCTTCAGATTTTCTCGACCTATGAGGGATCAGCAGGAGTCACCCTCGGTCACTGTTGTTGTTATTAAACGAAGAAGTGAAACAACAGGAAGTTTCGGACGTTATGGTATTTAAAGTGATGCAATAATTTGGGGTCATGGTCGTTAATGGGTTAATATTATCAATAACATTTAAGAAATTGCAAGTACATAGATTCGATTGTTATTTTAAAAAGAAGGCGTAAAAATTGGAAAGGAAGTGAGAGAGACAGACATTATACTTTCCAATCATTGCAGAAAATATTATAATCAGATACTGAGATAAAAGATAATGGATATCTTGTTTTCCACTTCAGTTTTCCTGATGAAGTAAGTATTTTTCGAAGTATTTCCTCAGATCTGTGGGGTGCGATGGAGGAATGTTTTAAAAGGGTAAAGAAGTGGATTAAAAATTATCTTACACCAAACAAATTTGGTGTATAATTTTTCTACAAGAAATGATGTTTTTCCAATTGAGGAAACCATTGTAGAGGTAACCTATGTCGGACAACTGATATCAAAGCAGAGCTATACGGAAATAGGAATTAACATGGGTATAAAGTTTGGTGAAGAGCATTTGGATCAAGCTGTACAGTTTTCAAAGGCAATTTTCTATTACGACTGAAAGGAAAAAGGTTTAATCAATATGTCCCACCTGTCCTTACTCATGAGTAAAGGTCAAGGGCCTTAACATATGAATTAGCGCATTGGCTGCAAACGGCTGATATAAGAATGAAGGGGTGCATACTTGGTATAACCAATAAAGATAAAAAGAGGAACTCATGAATCAAGAACATAAAAGTGTCGATAGCGTCAGGATAATGGTAAATTAACTATAAAAGCAATGACCTGAGGATCTGATAATCGTTGGCCAATCAATTACTAGACTGGGATCCTAAAGATAGGAAAATAGCTAAAATAAGTGCTCGTGGGAAATGCGTGGATTAAGTTCGAAAACATGCCTTAGGGACACTGTGATGACTAGCTGTAGAGTTAAAACTGGGAAAGAGGCTTGCCTAGGCATTCATCCAGCAATAGACTCATAATGGTTTTTGATGATGAGATGATGATCATTTTCACGGTAGTATATCACAGCACTTGTAAATACCGAATGTGGTATGCGATATAAGATGTTATTTCTTCGCCGACATTTTTAACATTTCAGCTTAATTACAGAACCTTTTGTAATGACCATTTCGCAAAATTAGAATTTTTCACGATAACATGTCCAAAGATCATATACGTATAAGAATGTTGTCTATGTACGATAATTATTTTACTTTACCACCATGCTCCAATTGTAATTAAAAAATTATTTTATTTTCAATTTAAAAAACATACGCACAAGAGCTTTCGGGATCAAATCAGACCGAGTGCAATACGAAAACAGTCTGTCAGAAGTTTTATAATTTCTGCTGTTTAATGTTCACTCACGTGACCAAGCCGCTTTAGTCTTGCCAGCAGTCACAAGATAAATATGAGAAATAAGGAAATAGGTATATAATGTATATATTTTTTAAGTATACAATAAAAAAAGTAAGTTTCGTAAGTGTTTTTACATACATTCACCCAAATTGTGCCTCCCGTTTTCTTACACTGAAAAAAACTTCGGGCACTGGGTACAAATTTGCAATAAACCATCTTCATGGGGTTGGAATGTAAGTGGGAAGGTCATTTTCAAGACATTTCTTGTATATTATGGACGTAATCATTCAAAAAGTGATGGAATATACACTGCTGGACAATTGCTAAGGACGGATCATAAACGGCTATATAGCGCATAAAAAAGTAAGTGTGGTTGGATGCCAAGTGAAATAAAATAATGTCAGAATGCCAGGACATTACAAGAAAGACAATTTATTGTGCTCTGAAATCCAGAAGGCTTTGGAACGTGTTACAAACAGGCCATTTTGTGCAGAATACGTAAACGTGAAAAAATGCAATTACCGTCCGCAGGTGTTCCGGCGTAAGATGTCAAAACGGGATATGGCCACCATGGAGGGCGATGCAAAATTCCACACGTGGTGTCATGCTTTGCACAACATTATCAAGCAGCTGTTGGAGTAATTTATCCCATTCCTCTGTCAGTGCACGGATGAGGGTGTCTATGTTTATTGGAGGGCATTGGCGACCAGCAAGACTCCTCTCCAAAGCATCCCACACATTTTCAATGGGATTCTGATCTTTAGGACATGCTGGCCATAAGAGGCGTTGAATATCCTCGCTCTCAAGACACTCCTGGACAGCGACTTTTCGATGACATGTTGCGTTGTCGTCCATGAAAATGAATCTATCACCGACAGCACCACGAAACATGCGAACATGAGATAGTAGAACATCATTAATGTATCGTTGACCAGTCATAGTCCCAGTTGGAAGCACATAGAGGGACGTACGGCCATTGATCATGATGCCAGCCCATACCATGACACTACATGTCGGATATCGGTCCCTTTCCTGTATGTTGGCTGTACAATATGCAGTACCACTATCACGTCAGATCAGTTGTCGTCGACAATCAGGCGATAGACTGTATCTACTCTCATCTGAGAAGAGGACAGCAGACCAGTCGTTATCAGTCTAATTGCGATGTTGATGGCACCATTGCAAACGGGCGGTACGGTGACGTCTGGACAATGGGATGCACACAACCGGACGGCGGACGTGTAGTCCTCCTTCATGCAAACGTCTGGCGACAGTTTTTCGGGAGATCCGCTTGCCAGTAGCAGCCATAAACTGATTTTCTACCTCACTAGCTGTACTGCGCCGGTTTCTTTTTGTTGATAGCACTATGTACCGATCTTCTGCAGGTGTCGTACTGCGAACACGACCTCCCCTGTGACGTTTGCTACAATCTCCATTTGTTTGAAATGATTTCCAAAGCCTTGAAACAACACTGTGGCTGACGTCGAACTCCCTGGCAACATCTGTTATTTTTCGCCCTTCTTCAATCTTGCCAATGCGTAAAATCATCTAGGTGATGTCAGGAAGACATACCGAAACTTGCAAGTTCGTCAATTGATTCTTTCCCTTTCAACTTTGCGTTTGAACAACAACCGTCAATACGCGTCAAATCCTTTATATCTCTTATCAGCGCTATGACGTCACGAACAAATTCGGCAATCCAAAATTTGCATACGCACAACACGTTTTACTGTATCCCGCACTTATTCTAATTTCCACATTTTCATGCCTTCCATTTTATGGTTGCTATCGTTACTATTGTCATCCGTCCTTAGCAATTGCCCGGCAGTGTATTTGCTGATATTCATTGTCGTTAGTGCAAATGCTGATTGACGGTGTTTGTTACTATCATTGGAACATTAAGGAGATTTCTGTTCAGAAAACAAGATTTTTACTTATATACCTCGTACGATAAGCGAGAAAGTAACATTATTTTGTTTCCCCAAAAATGGAAGAACGGTTATTCAGTTGCAATTTAAAAATAGTTTCTGAACTAATAAATTTGAAACTTGTAATGCTGTCCTATTTTATTTTAAGGCTTTTAAATGTTCTTCACAGATGTTATTTGGAATATCTCGTAAAAAACACGTTTATTAAGAGAAATTTAAATTTTTCGTAAGATTTTAGTAAATTATTTAAAAAATGAACTTCGTATATATTTAATTTTAAGTTAGATATTTGTCCTTGTTCACTGGAAGAGTGCTTGAAAGAAGCAATGATAAATTCGCAAAATTCGAATTTTTTTATTAAGAATCAACTTTCGTCTTGTTGTGGCAGACGTGTAAGAAGTTGTCGCTACGTGTACATGCGACACGCTAAGTGAAATCACATGGCATTTCCTCTCAATAACCTTATTAATTTTAGAATTGAAAACAACACTTGTGTTAGTCCATGCGATAGAGTGGAAGGTTTGCAATTATTTCCGGTTAAAAAAATTGCACATTTACAAATTACCCAAGAATGTTCGTGGGTAAGCATCATTTAAGCAGATGGTAATGTGAAAAGTTTAATTTGATGTATGTGCACTATAGTACATAATATAAGACAACATTTTAATTTTTAGCCGTTTATACCGTGAAATCCCAGTACCACTTAAGATTTCCTCTCTGACTTACCATTTTACGAATAGTAACATATCTGTTCAGTAGGAAGTTCTTTAAATCGAAAGACAAAATTGTAGAAATCTTGCGAAACCGCAGATTGATGCAACCGGACGCCTGTATCAGGCAAAACATGCCAATTTGCCCCATGTAACATTTGAGTCCTCAGGTACGTACCGTACCAGTTGTTGGGTCCAAGATATGAGATGCATCAATGCTTGTAAAAATTTTAACACGCAAAAAGATTTGGGCAATTCAAATTAAATCGAGACTCCAGTGATCGAAAACACCGAGTACGACACAACGAATGTGACAAACGCTACGTGCTTTTTTTTCTTGAAAGTTTAACGACCAGCATGAGCAACTCAATTGGCTATAGCAAGAGACCCGCCCTAATTTAGGGTCACTGGTTCCAGGGAAGGAGAGGCCAGTGCCGTAAGACAAACGCATCATCCATGCCGCACCGGGATTCGAATCCGGACACTTTAGATCATAAGCCAGCGAACATACCACTGAGCCACCGGGGCGGTTTATGCACGAGACAGCTGTCAGATGCCTTAGTTTAGTGTAGTGGACTTTGAAGTAGAACTGCGTCTTATTTTATTTATTTGCAGCCCCAATGTTTTTGAACGTACTAAATTCCCTCCTTCAAAATGATTATTTCTTCGGCATAGATTCTGTTTGTTTAACAACAACTATCCATGCTCTGACAACTGCTAGTGATAAAACTAATCAATATTTCAAGCTCATGTATACCTCAATTAAATCGACTTCGCTGACTTACATCTGGCAGTTAGAATTAGGAATACTCCTTCTCGGATTTGCAATGCCTTTCTTTCTCTATTACCTTCACCAAGAAATATCCTAAGTTTGTATTTTCTGCGAGAACGCTTAGTGTTTGCAGTGCATCACAGACGGCGCGAGAGTCTCAGCTGCGTGAGATAAAATTGCTTCCGCCAAAACTGTGCCATTTCACTTCCATTATCGTAACATGCGTCGTAAGAGGCTCTTTTCCGACGCCTGAATTTGGAATGAAATTTGGATGTATTTTATGTTATTGTCGTCAACTATTAGTAGTCGATGTAAGAGAAATTACTTCGGCTACTAATGGTCGACGACAATTAAGTTGAGTATATGTTTATTCGCCTGGCTTCTTTTGCATGAATCCCACATTGCAACATTATGTGGTCAACAAAAAGAATTTTAAGAACAAGGCAAGAGGGAAAACAATCTTAATCCCTTAACCCATTTAACTGTGGCTTTTCCCCTTTAATTCTGGTTGCAACTTGCTAACATCTTTAAATACTGCTGATCCACAGAGATTACTCACCAAGTTATCCACAGATATTTGTAGCTATTTAAAATACACGACCGAGTCACATGATTGTGACCACCAGCTAATATCCAGAGTTACCGCTGTGTGCTGGGCGGACAGCAGCTAGACGGGCTGGGAGATACTCAATAAGATGCTGGAAGGTGTTCACAGGTATGTGGAGTCATGCGGACTGCAGTTCATCTGACAGCTGCTGGAGGGTGCGTGGTGTAGGATCCATAGAGCGAACAACACGATCGAGGTGAACCCACAGATGCTCAATTGGGTTTAAGTCTGGGAAATTAGGGGTCCTGATAATTACTTTGAAGTCTTCATCGTGCCCTTCCAACCATTCTCGGACATTTCTAGCTGTATGACACGTCTCATTGTCGTACTGGAATAACACATCCGCCCCAGGAAAGACCATCAGCATGTAAGGGTAAACGTATACAGAAAAAATGGATCCATAAAGAATTCGGTTCATAGTGGTATGAGTGGACCTAGGGATTGCCACGAAGACATCCCCCTAGACCATAACGCTACCTCGACCAGTTTGTTTTCTTCTAGCAAATGGTTCAAGAGGGTTTGTTCTCCGATGTTTCTCGCGGGATACGCCAACGTCCATCAGTTCGATGAAGCATAAAACGTGACTCATTGGAGAAGGCAATCCTTTGCCAATTAGCGGAGGTCCAATTCCGGTACTGCCAGACAAATGAAAGCCTTTTTTGCAGATTCATCTCCGTTACCATAGGTGCAGTGATAACCCGTCTGCATCGGAGCCTCATACACAACAGGATTAGCTGAACTGTCGTTATAGACTCACTTTCGGTAGCCGCTGGTTTATTCGGTCAGTAAGTTGCTGAAGTGTAGCGTGTCGATCGGCCATCACGCACCTTCGGAGTTGACGTTCATCTCTCGCATCAATGGAATGCGGTGCACAGCAGTTTTAACATCACTTATTCGCATTGGTGCCATTTCTCCAATCACGATACGGTTTAACCACAGCAGCACGCGAACAGTTCACAAGTTACGGAATTTCAGAAATACAGCCACTTTGGCATGAAAGCCGATAATCATCCCCTTTTTGCAAATCTGATAAACCTCTCTTTTATCAATGACAGCAACGAGTGATATGTTTTCAGATTGCATACTGAACACCCGATACACCATCTAAGCCATCTCACGGAACCTGCATTCTATCAGTGGCTATGCGCTGTTGACCTCAAAAGTACGAGGTGATCCCAATAATGTGTCTGGACTGTGTGTTAGTCCGATTATTTGGTTTTTGGATGATCCCATCAATCTCAGATGTAGTTCCGTATCAATAATGCCATATTTCACAGAAATTAAATTTTCAAAGGAGAAGTCACTTACATTCGAGAATTCGTATGAGTTCTTTATTTAAAACGTTTTTCACTCTACTTTCCACTAACTGAAATTAAAACTATTAGTTTTCTATAGATTACACTTTAGAAAACAGACAAACATTTTATTGACTTAGCATGAAGGCATTTTTGTGCTAATCCTGCTTTTGAATAAGTTTTTTTCTCTGCTGTAAGCAAGTGTTAATGGGCTTTGTAGTGTTTAAGAATGATTTCCTCTATGCAAATGTGTGTTGCGAAAATTCAATTCTCAAATACATTTTAACAATGTAATTTTACTTAGTCTTAACTACTTACAGCAGCTCAAGATTTTGCCTTATTTTAGAAAGACTGATTTCAGTCTCTGAAGCTTTACAGGGCAAATCAAAGTAAAATTATTCAAAAAGAGGAAAAGGCTTATGTCACCTCCCTCGTCGAAGATCTTTTGTGCCGCCCTCGCTCTCCGGTAAGTTGCAACTGTCGTAAACATGCCTTGACGGCCACGCTAATCAGCCACATTTTTCAGCCCACAGCAATGTCCAGGATGCGAAGTTATTCTGAAAATGGCCTATTCCCGATACACTCTTGATTATGATGATGAAAGGTGATGCAGGTATTCTAGTAGCACCTGCATTTTACCGTATCGGGAATCCACTATCGTGCTTCCTCCAGTCTATGTTAACTCCTGACATTTGTCCATGATGACATCGGATTACCCTATACGTGAATTCAGTGATGTTTTTCTATTTTTATAGTTGCCAACAATATGTTCGTCCACTATCAAAAGGGGTGACAAAATCCCGTTTCTAGAAGCCAAATGCCATTGATATCTCTTTTCCGCAGTAAAAATGCACCTACACGCTTGCGTTGTAATCAACAATCTTTGATTTAAAAGCAGTTAAACCGGAATTAAAAGTATAAAGGCGCTGAATGTTTTTCAAATCTCTGAAAATCCTGCAATCTGCTTTTCAAAGGCGATGGATTACTCCCTTGTTTTAATACATTCGGTTTTAAGAGTAAGAAACAACGCAAATGCAATAGAGTTTCGAATGCGGCATCTGCAGAAATATTTTCGTTATATCTGAGTAAGCTTTTGTTATTATTCAACCATTTTGTTTTCAGAAATTGCATTTATATGGCAACGTTTGCTGAATTAAACGTTTCTCACCCTCACAAGTACCTGAGATCCTGGATTTAGATGTGAAGTAATGCCGGCAAACATTTGCGCGTTACTCATTCGGTACCATTTTTTATATCTGGGGAATGAACCTAGGATTAAACACTTGCTTTGCTGATTACAGCGATTACGAAGATATTGAAACAAGAATTTGGGTCATTCTTGCGGAATGGTTTTGCATATTATAATCAATTTCCTTCCGTATAAAAAATAAAACACAAAAGAAATAAAAAGGGTGTGAACATTTTTGCATGTTTTAAAAATCAGAGTATATCATATTGCAAACGATGAACTAATTTTTCGACAGTAATATGTCGACAACAATAATAATAATATCAAATGCAATTTGGAGAAAAAAGTCTTAGCTAGGAGTAGTATATCGAAAAGAATAAAAGTATATTTGGGAAGAAAATGTTCTTACTCTTCACACATGAGGCAGCTATTTGTATTCATGTTAGGCGGGAAACACCTCGCGAAAATTTAAAACTGAAAACATATTCTGATATGCATACAACGCCATTATCTTGCGTGTTCGTTGCGTTTAAACTTCGCTTGGCGAATTTCTTAACAATTCCGAGATGTAATGAATGTCTTTAAGGAAAATTTCCTATTCCGTTTTGATTTAAAAGCATTCCCGATATAATTGTAACCATTGCCGCTGATATGTTTCGCTCCCTGTGTGAGTAAACGGTGTCCTGATTGTACTATATCGCATGAGCTACGATGCAAAGATTAAAAGAGAAATTCATGATCATCAGGCTTTTTTCATGTACTTCCTACAAAATTCGTAGGTAGGGTTCTGGTAAAATGCTTTTGCTCATTCAATACGCTGTCTGACATTTATTATTATTTGTTTTTGGGAAATCCGAGCTCACCATCTACATTTTCTTGTTTGCTGGTGCAGAGATCAATTATGCTAGCACCTTCTTGAACGCGTTTTAAATACCCTTTTTCAATCAATTTTATTTGGGCTTACGTTCAGGTATTTTTAAAGGGGAGAGAGAAAACTTTTTATTTTTTATGTTTCCGTAATTTCAATTAAAGTCAAATCATTTGCCAAATTTAGGACTGTGGCAATTACATTTTAAAACAAACGAGCCATTAATAGTATTTGCATTGGGAAATTCGTTTGCAACATCACGGGCCCGACAGTGACTTTTATCTGAAAATGAATTCCGGAGTCGCTGCTAAATGATTTGTCATCCACATGTAAAATTCCAAGACATATTACGTAACAACTGCAATGTAAGAATGAAACATCCGATTTCCATTGCGACTTCCAGTTATATTCTGCGAATGAGAATGATAAAAGGACTCTTTTAACCGAAACTTACTCTTGATCTGATCAGTAACTGACTTTACGAGTAGCTGATGAATGATGAGTGCTAACTTAAAAACGATGTCGTCACGTATCTAAATACATTCACAGGTCATATTTTTTGCAACCAATAATTTTTATGTATAATGCAATGTTTCAATTCATATTGTGTTTAACTTCCTGGTTTTATCCAAAGACCACGCTTTTGGAATCTCATTTAAGCCGTTCATCCGCTTATATATGAGGAACCATTTCCACTGTAAGCCTTGTCCCGACTGTATTGATCAATCAATGTTTAGAAGATTTCTTCAGCCCTTGCATTCTGCGTTGGAGTTTCTTTACATCAAAGAATATCATCAATAATACTGACTTTCTCGACATCAAGAAATCAAATATACATAAATGACTAGGCAACACTTGAAAGCTAGGTTGAATCATCAGTTTGGACTGCCAACGGTTTGTAAAGTTTCATTTTCCTTTTGTGTTTTCAATAACACCTTTTACCATTCCATGCATTCGGAGACCTTCGGTAGTATCATGATTAGGAATCATATTTCTGGCATTGGAGATTTAGTGTCTACCACTTTGTCAGCTACAGTGAAACCACAAGGAAAAATGAAAGACTTTTTCTGGATATAATTTATAACTTTGAGCTGTTAGAATTGTTTTTTAGAATGATATTCAAAATTGCCGTGCTCTTTGGTTTTCTAAATACGTAGACTTTTCTGACACTCTCGAATTTCTGCCCAAATGAAGTTAAAAGATTCATCCTTGTAGTCACCGTGGTTGGCAATTACATGACGTTCTAGTATTAATAGTTACATGTTATTTTTTCATGAAATGTTGTTGCAAATTGCACTCTGTGGAAAAGATAAGTCATGCATATTTAAAATTAATAATTTCAATTTTCAGGATTTTTAGGTTAATTTATTTAAAATCTAATGCTGACACACAGTTTAAATTTCAATTTTGTTAAACAACTCTTGCCATTAATTGTACCAAGAACAGAAGGCGAAACAAAAACTGACAGATTACTGGAAACAGTCTGATTCAAAATTCTCACTATTAAAGCATTTCTACTTAACTTCACGTTACATTTTGCAGCGACATCATACATGGCAAACGAAACAAGTATGATGTTATAACAGCAAACGAAGAAATCGCACGACATGATTACCGATCACTGTAAAGCCGAAACTGACGAGAAACCGAATGTTGTGTTTTTGTTCGGTAGGTTTCCTCGAAATTTTAAATGATTTCATCTTATGGAAATTATGTCCACGATGTGAATTACACTCTCGGCATGACAGCAATTTCGGCTAATTTCCGAAAGTTGACTCAGTTTGCTTTCCACAGTTAAATAGATTTTGTTCTTGGAAAGTAACGGAACGGAGAACAAAAATAATTGGAATATATAATTTGGGTACTACTTTGGGGGTCCCGGCAGTGCGTTAGGTTGAATTCTAAATCACAAAATGAAAAAAAATACTGAGTAAAGGTCAAATAAATTGAGGGAAAAATGTTTCAATGTGAAATGTTCGAAAAACTGAATCCAAAAATTATTTCATTAAATCCACAGAAATCAGTTACACAAAAATTAGTAGATGTGAAATTTAATACTTATTATTTAAAATAAATTTTCCGGAAGTATTACTGAAAGAAAACACTTCCGTATATTGCAATAACGTTTCTGCTAAATGATTGTGCACTGTGCAAACTTCTGCTTTTCACATCAACAAAATCGCATATAAATTATCTCCAGAAAATTAATTTAGGAAAACCACTTTGAAAAATTTAACCTCTATGGAATGTTTAACCTCTAATATTTAACACACATAACATATGCATATATACAGTACATAGTTTTGGCGACGCAGTGTTCAAGTTTTATTATACAGGAATAACAGTCATCAATATCATTTTAGCTCCCCTCCATGCTATAGATTTGCAAATGTTTTTACTATTTCCTAAGTTATTAAATATTTATTACGAGTGTTGCATGCTAGGTATACATCCTAATTCAAATTCAAAGCAAGCAAAGCCCAGTTTTTCGAAAAAATGTGCGAGATCAGCTTTTGTTTAACTACAACTTAGCTTACATATCTGTAATAAAGTATATGAAACACCCACTGGAATACCCTTCTGCAGGCAACGCGGAACTGAATGCCAAGCATTTTTATTTGTTAATACGATGGCTTTAACAATGAAAGTGATATGTAAAAGGCTTTAAGGGTGAATTAAAAGTGAATTGAACAAGTAACTGAACAAGAGCCGAAACTTATGCAGAGTTTATTAAAATGCCAATTTATATTTTTTAGTTCCATATGTGTACACACTCTTGTTTTCTTTTTATCTACTTTGGGCTGCCTGGAATGTGTCTCATTCCATTCTCTGAATCTTACATTAAATATGCAAAATCCTACAGGAATTGTACAAATTATGGTCTGCATAAAAAAGAAGGTAACGTTTTTTGAGATTGGAAATAAATTTTGGAAACTTCTTATTGTACGTACATTTTGTATCTACCAGATGAGTGTTAACGCAGTATGATAGTTAAAACAGCTAATAAAAATTCAGAGGCATGTCTCAATACCGGATTTGGAAGTCACACGAATACACGTTCAGCAGAAAAAGCATTAGAGACAGGCAAATCGAAAGTTAATATAGGCATCATCAGCGCAGACTTGAACAGAACGAAGTCGAACGCTAGTGATAAATAAGCGGACAGCAGAGCTTCCAAACAGTGCAAATCAATCAATGGACTTGTGTAAGTGTGGTGATCTGAGGGACTTTGATTTTTGACACATTGTCGGAGTATGACACATTGGTCATTCTGTCGCACAAGTTGTAAGATCCCTCGGATTCTGAGGATAACCGTATCAAGCGCGTATCTCGGGCATAGCAACAACAGGCGTATTAGCGACCAGAGAGCAAGCGGTCAACAACCGGACACCATTGATTGCCGGGGTCGACAAAGAATATCCAGGCCCTTACAGAGCGACTGCTCCACAACGACGGTGAAAATCACATCCATATTAAATGACGAAGGCCCAAGCAGTGTCACCTACAGAATGGTAAGTAGCACGTTGCATACCTTGAGCTAGAGGAGCGAGCAACGCCCTACACCTATGAAACTGTTGACTGCGCGTTATTGGGCATTACGCCTCGCCTGGTGCTGGGAAAACCAAAACTGGATTTTGAATGGTGACTCCGCGTCATGTGGTCAGACGAATCACGTTATCAGCTGTATCGAGCTGACGGGAGGGTGCAGGTGTGGAGTTTACAGCGTGAGGTAACGGTATCGTTTTGCCAGGTCGGCTTAGTGCAGGGCGTTGTTTTCTCTGTGATAGTTTGGAGAGCGTTCTAATGGGACACATTATGTCACGCAGTGTGTATGATGTGGTCCTTAATAGCTGTGCACTACCAGCATGTGCTGTCGGTCAACCTACACGCTTTCATGGCCTTTGGGTATCCTGCTGCGGATGGTCTGTTTGAGCAGGAAAATGCTCTGCTCTACAGGGCCTCACCCACCTAGGCATTGGTCGAGAAACACTCATCTGAATTTGGAACCATCCAGTGAGCAACTCTCTGGGATACCACGGCTGGGAACATTAGATTCATGTATGCTGGACCGACATATCGGGGGATCCAGCATTCATGAATATCAGGCCAACACCCATATACATACACGGACAGAATGCCTTGCTGTAGATTTGTCATCTTGATAAATGCTTTCACTTTTGTAGTACGTCATAATCATATAGTGTCAGAAGTTTCGCGTGCATTTGAAGATTTTGTCGTAGCGCCCATGCATTGGTTAGAACAAGTGCCACACAGCATCTTCGAAGTAACAAAATGACCTATTATTTTTGGAAAGTGGGCTCAAAAGCGCATTCCTAAAAGGTCATGCCTAATCAAATTTGCCGTTCATAGACAGGTCCTTAAAATAAATTTTCAATGACTAATCATCTATGAATTGTTTCTTCCTAAAAATATTATTTGATTTTCAATTTCTTTAGACTTTGTATCGTTATTGAGCATAACGCCCACTTCCAGTATAGGAACAATATTGTAGCTGAGATTTCAGAGCGTGTATGGTAAATAAATATATGAAGACGGTCGGTGTCATCTTTTGCGACTTTTAGATTATTAAACGATATCATTATTTCCATTGTTACTTAAGCAGCAAACATTAATCACATGCACGTCTCAAAGATAAAACTCTGAGTGACCCGATACTTGCTTAAAATTGGACAAGCTTGATAAATGATATATATCATAAGAGTCAGTTATGTTAAACCGAAACATCCACATCCAGGGATCCGGCAGATTTGAGGATTTTTAAGAGATATCGAAATTGGTATAACACTAAAATTTGACATGCTAAAAGAGATTATTTATGATTTGAACAGTTTTTCTTATCCTACAGACAGTAGGAGGACTTGGCGCTCTATAAATGATCTCTTGGCCAGATCCGGATCTGTTGCTGAACTATTCAGGTTGATCATAATGGTAACATGGTGTCAGAACCACTGAGGGTTTCGGATTTGTTCAATAATTACTTTGTGGAGTTGCCTGAAAAACTTGTCTCATGTTTAAACTCAACTGATGATGGCTTTCGTGACCAACTTGCTGATCATAGCCCTTCTTCTTTCTATTTCACTTCTGTTGCAAGTGATCTTGCTCGGGTTTTAAATGGATTAAAGCCTTCAGGGGGCCCTGGTTTAGATGATGTTCACCCTAAGGTGGTCAAATTTGTCTCCTCCCGCCTAACTGTTCCGTTGACTCATATTTTTGATAACATTGCCTTAACTGGGATTGTCCCGCCCCCTTGACTCTTAGCCGAATTATTGTATTTCCTAAAAAGGGTTCGGAAACAGATATGACAAATTCTCGGCCGATTACAAATATTTCAGTGTTTGCAAAAATTAGGGAGAAACTATTACTAAATTGATTGAAATCATTCTTGGATAGAAATGGGATTTTTCGTCCCAACCAGCATGGTTTTCGTAAAGGTTTTTGACAGAGACTGCTGTTTTGGACGTTTTGAATTACTTACATGCCAGTTTGGATTCTGGGTACTCTGTTGTTGGACTTTTCTTTGATCTTTCAAGAGTATTTCATACAGTCTGTCACGATGTTTTATTGATTAAATTAGAGAGGATTGGGATAAGGAGTGGTGCATTGAAGGTGTTGCGGAGTGATTTAATGGGCAGGAGACAATACGTTCAGATCAATGGATACTGCTTTAAAGTAAGACCCGTTTCTTATGGATTCCCTCAGGGCTCGATATTGGGTCCTATTTTTTTCCTTACCTATATAAACGTTATGTTTCAGGTCCCGGCTAAAGCTCATATGGTACTGTTTGCTGATGATGTCAGTCTTTTTTCTAGGGGAGACTCCTTGGATGAACTGATTCCTCAACTAAATCTTAAAATTTTGAAGTTTATTCGTTGGTTTGCACGTAATTGTTTTACATTAAATGTCGCTAAGACGGGTTGTGTGATGTTTTCCTTTACTACGCATGATCATAGTGATTTGAGTCCGGTATATTTGTACGACACGGCTTTGGAATATCGCGCATCAATAAGGTTCTTGGGAGTTGTTTTGCATAAATCTTTGAAATGCGATGATCAGGTGGATCAGTTGGCGTCTTACCTTAGATCGAGGGATAGTATGATTGCGAGAAACTCGGGTTTCATGTCGGTTAGAGTTATTATGAATTTGTTCTATTCATTTGTTTATCCTGAGCTGTCGTACTGCATCTTGATTTGGGGTGTAACTACAAAGCAAAATCTCACTCGTCTGTCTGTTTTGCAGAGAAGGTATGTTCGATTGTTAAAATCTTCGGCTCATTTAGAATTTTTACTTCGTTATTATCGTATATTGACTGTAGAGCAGTTGCACAGATATAGACTAATGTTAATGATTCACGAACGTATTAATACAGGAAGATGTTCGAATCTGAGAGTTTTGTCGAGAGCCACTCATTCATATGATACTCGCAGGGGTTCAGAGTTGGCGATCCCTTGGGCGCGTACAGGCATGATGTTTAACAGCATTAGTGTATTGGGCCTTCGAGAAAGGAATAGACTTCCATTCACCATTAGATCTGAGTTCCGATACCTTGTTTTCAGGCAACTGTTGAGGAGTGTTTTGATTGAAAATTGTATATAAAAATGTGATGGTAGGGGTAGGAAATTTATGTTTATTGTCTTGGGCTTTCTGGATGTTATTTAATGCATACTTTAATATCATATTCGTTCACTCGAGTGGAGTTACAAAATTAATTGTTTTTAAAAATTTCAGAGGATGTCAGCGGCTTGTCATGCTAAAATTGTAGCCTTTTTCCCTGGCTCCGTGCTGTACATGGAAAATATTCTTACTTGTTATTATTAATATTCTTGTTTTTATTAACCTTCGATTATGTGACATATTGTTCGTTCTTTTGGGTGTTGTATTGTGATATTGTACAGCAAAAGAGTTCTAATAAATAAATAAATGAATAAAATAACCATGACACATCACGTTAGACTTGCAACAGAAAAAAAACTGTCCAAACTAATTGGGTATAAGCGAAATGATTTCGAAACTGTAGATTTAATTTGGAAAATGCGGTTTCTGGATAAAATTTAAAGAAATTAGATCATTGTTAAAGGTCTTGCATATGATTTAAATCCTACAAGAAACTTGTGTTCTATTACTTACTCTGAAGCAAAAGCTTTAACAAATGTTCCATGTAAGCTCAAAAAGATCGTTCTTGTGTTAGACTGCGCAATGTATGCATGAGTGCGATTAGTTATATCTTTCTAAATAATATACATTTATGAACTGTTCAAAACAAATTGAATATAAGACTGCATTTCTAAATCTGGTAAAAAATTCCTGCTTAACCATGCGATGAGTAGGACTGATTTCAAGATAAGTTCAGTTTTCTTAGTGTTATCACGTCTACGTTCGTCATACATTTTATTAAATATCAAAATAGCATAGTCTGTGAACATTAACAGAGGCTTGATTGTTTCACGGCTTGAATTTCTTTATCTAACATTTTCGTGAGAGAACAATGTTCTTTTATTATTCGTTTGAGTTTCTGTAGATGAGAGATAAAGTAGAGGTCACTTTGGCGTAAGGTACCCCTTATTTGACAGCAATTGTCACAAAAGCACGCACATACCGATAAGAGTAAGTAATCTATTTGAAACTTCTCATTTAATACCTTCGAGCGGTGCAGTAGTGTGCGGTGTTTTGGTAGATTCTGTCCTCTGGTATGTAGTGTAGTTTCTCCTTGTGCCGCATTTTATTTCCAATTTTTCTTCTATTAGGAAATGCTGAAATTACCTACAGTTTTCAGTATTCATATTTTTTCTGAGTTTTTGTTTCCTCTCTACCAAAGCGAATAATAATATACCTAGCCTGTCCACTTGAGGCAATATCTGTAATCATGACGTCATAAAACCGATGCTGGCTCCTCTTGTGCTAGCTCAAGCGACCAGCACTTAGCTCGAACTTTGAAGTTCTTTCCAACGGTTGTTGTTGGTTTCTAACGCCCGTTTATTGTGAGTTTGGCTACTTTAACAAAGTGTTTTTCCGTATATTTGACGAATTACGTTATTGTAACGTGTTTTTTTTTTCGTTTTTTTTTAATTCATTTTTGCTTATTTTCTTTTAATTTCAGTTGATATTTTTACCGAAATTCGGAGTTCTTTCCAAGGGTTGTTGGTTTCCAACACCCATTTGGTCGTGAGTTTGGCTATTTTAACAAAGTGTTTTTCCGTATGTTTGACGAACTACGTTATCGTAACGTGTTTCTTCCGTCTTTTTTTATTCATTTTTGCTTATTTTCTTTTAATTTCAGTTTTTTTATTGTTCATTATTTCAGAGGATTGTTTATGGGTATGCATTTTTAATTAGGCTTTATTTCTGGCGTTAGTTCGTAAGGATTTGGTGCTTTCTTTAGAAATGAGTTAAAATTCAACTGGCTGGATTATGCACTTGCCCGGGTGTGAAGAATTGACTGTCATAAGTAAGTGCATTTTTTCTAATTTTTCAAACTTGTTATTTGAAGGAAGCAACTTGGCCCTAAATTTTTGGGAGCTGTGGTTAGAACACGTTTGAATGCATATTATATTGGGCTAATTTATAAAACTTGAATTGTGTATATTGTAACTTTGAATTGTGTATACAATGTTCTGCCCCATATGAAGTTTTTCTCCCAATTTTTTAAGTTGTGGCACATGGATACCATAGAAAACTGTTGCCCAGATTTTCAAAAATGGAAGTTCTAGAAGTATACTGAAGGAGAATATGCAGGCAATTTCCTCTGTAAGTCGTAAAGAAATACTTCATTGTGCTGAAAGGTTATGCAAAAGTATGGTGGCTATTGTTACTCATTTATCAGTGCTTTAAATAGTTCCCAAGTTCATGTTTATCACTTTGCTATGTTTACATTCTACGGACTCGCACTCACCTTAAAAGGGTAAAGAAACTAGCTCCACCACTCAAGATGGACAAAAAAATATATTGCATCTGCTTCTTTTCTGTATGATAAAACCATTCCAGAATTCTAAAAACCAAAGATGTTTACTTGCTGTGCCAAACATAATGTTTTATGACCTGTCAGTTATATCCTTAGCTGGATAGGGAGAAGGAGCACAGAACATAGATAATTGCTCAAATGATCAGTACTCTAAATAAAATTATTAGGAAACTACATAGTTCAGTTATATATTTTTTTAAATGTGCTTGTTTCATTATTCAGCATTTTGCAAATTTAGCATTATGCACAAGTTTGTAGTCGCGAACTCAGGTGATGACATTGAGAGAGCAAATGGAAAAAAAACATCCGAAAGGAGTCCGGGTTCAAATCTCGGTGAGACATCGATGTTTTGTTTGTCTTACGGCACTGACTCTCTCTCTTCCCTGGAACCAGTGACTAAAGTAGGGATGGACGACTGCTTATAGTCCATTTGAGTTGCTCACGGTGGTCGCTAAACCTCCAATAACAAAAAAAAAAACAGTTGTATTTTTCTTTATTCGTATGAATTTGTATATGAAAAAAAACATCTACTGTATGTTATTAGAGCTTTGGTATTGATTTTCTATAAAAATGTTTTCCATGAAAGTTATGCTGAGCTAGTTTCTTTACCGCTTCACACATATTTACATATAGCACACTTATCCATTGAGATGGGTGAGTGGGCTATATATAAACATGTTAATGTATACATGCAAACATGAGAACTACATGATAGCTTTCACAAATGGATGTCCTTCTCTATTGGCTGCCTTGACAATGCAAAGACCTGGTCTTCCAAAGTGATATGGGTTAGTGGGTTTGTTCATATTTCTGTCCGTTACTCTCCATATGTCACTGCAATAAAAATAGTTCCATGATGAAATCCAAAAAAATGTGAGTAGAATAACAACCGACTTTCATAAAGTCAATGGCACGCTTCGTTGGTTTGGATGGTCTTCATAGTTTACTGAATTGATCAATAAAATTAAAACAACTGAACAAAGAAAATAAAAAGGTAATTGTTATTTCAGATATTTGTAATGTTTATTCAGTTATATTTTGAGTTACGTTTGACTAAATTATATTTCTTTATTTTTTAAAATAAGTCTTTTTCTTACATTTTAGACCAACACGTGTTATGTCTTCAGCGGTGTCGCCAGGGTGAGTGTAAACACAGCCGAGTACACAACTCACCTCAAAATGAACAGCTCCTAATCTAAATCATAAACACACTGACAACTGCTGCAGGAGAATTGTAGCGTTTATATTGTGTAATAGCGATTGTACAAAGCCATGATCTCAAACATAAATAAATGCAATAGTGAATGCCTTAGTGAGGTACTTGTAGCATTTCGGAAGTTCTTCCAGACTCGGTAAATCATATTTAAAATGCACATATCAATGTGAACTGCAAAATCCTTTAACAACCAAACTTCTGAAGGAGCAAACAAGAAAAGTGCTTAATACTAAAAGTATGGAATTGAAGATTTTCAAAGCACCTGTATTCAAACACACAAAACCATGCTGACCTCTTTTTACCTTGTGAACCCATTTTTGGCCATATCTCTTTGATATTTAGGGCTGAGTTCGCACGCCTCATACACACTCACAAGTCTGACGATCATCTGTAACAAATGAAATTTTTTCTATGAATAGTTTTTAGTCTAACAAACATTCAAGCACAAAATCTTTTTCTAAGCCTCAAAACGTTTCTTCGCTGTTATCCTTTTTTAGTATCAGACGTGCCACCTCTTTGGACATAGGCAAGAGACTTAGGATTTTTAGTCGTTCCTCCCGCCATCCGGATGAATGTCAATTCTCCTGATTTTCACTGAGAATTTGCAGTTCAGATAATTGAAATTCCATCAACCACCATGATTTTAAACTGCCTGTGAAATCTTTTTCTTTCTATGTCAATGCAAGTCATCATCAGTTTCATACTGTTCCTCTCAATCTTTCTACAAAAAGAAAGCCGCCCCAGTAGTCTAAGCGCTGGCTTCTGACCCATCGTTCAAGATGGGTCAGAAAAAATTTGCTAAACATTTTTTTCTCCATGTCTCATTGCCGTATGACGCCTTCAGCAGAGCTCACCTGTACTGGCACTAAAATGCCGGGGAGGGCCAGTAATTGATTGAGAGATGGGAGCTGCCTTGGCTTCTTGCAGTTTAGTCTTTTTTTATTATTATTATTAGGGGTTTAACGACAACCGTAAGCAACTCAATGGGCTATATAAGCAGTCACCCGTCCCAAATTTAGGGTCACTGGTTCCAGGGAAGGGAGAGAGCCAGTGCCATAGGACAAACACAACATCCATGCCTCACCGAGATTCAAACCCGGACCCCTTCCGAACGAATGATCAGAAGCCATCGCTTAGACCACTGCGCCACCATGGCGGCCCTTTCGAATTAGGTATTGTTTCTTCAGATACTGTGTTATTTAATGCCTCACTACTAACAACAATAGTTATCAAGTAGTTTTAAGAAAACAGCCTGTGGGTTTATGGTGCATTCAAATTGATATGCTGTAAGCATGTGTGAAATTTATCTGATTTATTTCCCTTGCGTTTATGCTCTGCAATACATTTTATTTGGTAAACCTTAGGCGTTCGGCACGGAAGTAGTTTTTAAAGGGACGATAGATGGCGACACGTTGTTGCTGCATCAATAAGCAATTCGTTATGTTGTGAAAGTGCAAAAGGAAGTCAATAATATGAATTAAGAGTGTCCCTTAATAGAACCATTTTGAATGTTGATTGTGGCATATGTGTGAAATATTTATTTTGACTGAACAATTGTTTTTCATTTTGAATATGAAGCTGTCTAGTTAGCAAAATAAAAGCAATAAAAGTTTTATCTGCCAAGGAATAACTGTCTGATCGCACGAATCAAGACTTCAAAGCAGTGTTCAGAGGAAAGACTGCAATTCCGTCGGAATGTTTGAGAATATGATCTGCCAAGTACATTTTATGGTTGTCCTATGTTAATTTATGTTTTAGGGGACGCCAATTGCTCTCCTTTCCTTGTGTATACGCCCCTGTCATGGGATCAACGAAGCTGAGGGAGTGTTTCACGTTCGTAGCCACAGATCGGCAGGTTCCGATATGCAGCCCACTGATCTGTCATGATCATGGTTCAGATCTCCACCCTGAATCGCTTGGTATCTCGTTCAAAGATACCAAGAATCCAGGTGCCCTTGACGAGACGACCGCTGTTGTACTTCCGCTTGCCCACTTTCGCTTCGTCTACTTCCATGATGATTCCATCACCGCCAAGCCCTTTTCCCTCACATTGCGAAGCTACCGTTACCTCTGAGACTTGTCTACAATTCGAATACCAGTCGCAAACTGTCTCAGTGGATATGGTAAGATTGCCATGTGAGGTTTCTCCAATCGCCTCATTGTAAGACAATCCTTTGGTAAAACAATGCGTCAGAATCATCACTATCAATAGGAATCTGAGCATACGAAAACCACGCACTAAGTGTACGGGAAGAGTACTCATCATTCCCCGAAGCGTGCTTCTTCCAACACCAGAATTGTCCTAAACGATGAGACACATCGACACGTAGATTCATGAGATGGCCCTCAGAACATCTTTTAGAGGTGGGAAACAAACCCTGTCGCTCACACCAGGAAATAGACGTTTTCTCATCCTTTCCAACTTCATTAAAATCCTCTTCCAATTCCACATATTAACACAAAAAGCTGAAACAACAGGCATAAATAATTTACGAGATCACAGGAGCAGAGATCTAGAAATAACTTACGTAACACAGGCGTACAGACCCAAGAAAAATCTTACGTAACGCGGGCGCACAGATCGAGAAATAACTTACGTAACTAGCTATAACTTATTGCACGTGAAAGTGCTAGAAGAGCTGAAGTGGTACCGTAGCGCCATCTATCATTGCTTTCGAAAACTAACTCCGTGCCAAGCGTGGAAGTTTAGCCTTTTATTTCACCATGCGGAAAAAAAATAATTCTACATTGCTTACAGTTTGAGATCGTAGATTGTAAACATCGAAGTTTGTTGCTCAAGATTTGGTGTGACATTTGTACACCATTTGCAGAAAATATATATTTAAAAAAATCATTATATTTAAAAACAAAAGTTGCACAATTTGTGCCATGTGGAATATGGCCACGTGTGAAGTGGGCGAAACCACGATAAAAAAAGCGCAGACCCTTATACTCTACCTCATGTGTTCTGTGGAAAGGAGTATGAATAACTCACTGCAGTAAAACAAATTGATACAGCTACATTTTCTATTTTTTTTAATTAGGGTAGTTTGAACTATGGCTCTTGCCTTATTTGCAACATGAAAGCTAAAATCTCGGCAGATTTATGTAATAACTATTATTGATAATGTGCAGATCCCTCTTTGTGTAAATGTGTGGATGTGTTACTCGGCTATGAGAAAAACAAATGAATTTTTTTGTATATTGTTTTATTTTTTCAAATTCAGTCTTTCCCTAAAGGAAACCTGTATCTCACATATTTGTAAATGCAAATTCTTTATCAGTGTTCCCTATGAAATGAATAATAAATAAATGTTTGATTTTACTATTTTGTGTAATTTGACAACAGTACAGAACAAGTTCCATCTATCAGGGAAACATTTTTCTGCATGAAGCTGCTTTTTCAAGTAATTCAAGATTTTGAAAAAAAAAGTTATTTATGAATATCAAACACAGTAAGCCATATGTTTGGAATTTGTTGCATTAGTCATAATAGAGATCTAGTAAATTTTGTATTTTTTACACTTTTTTTGTCTCTGCATTTTTATAAAATATGTAATATGCATTTACTGCACATTTTTTGTAAATGAATAAAGAAGATATTTTACCAGAGAAACACTTTTATGTTTGTGATTTACACTATCCTGTTTAACTCTTGCACCACTGATCCCAAACTAACCTTATTTCAGTTCACTAAGATTTATGTACATCCATATTCAAGGCTTGAAACATACCATACTTGGGGCATGTCAATTATTTGCCTGGGCAAGTAAAAAAAGCAATCTGGTTGCCCGGACTGGGCAACTAAATTTAGAAATGAAAAAGTTTGGAATATAATTTCCTGCTACAAGAAAAAAGAAGTCATCACATGTTGTGAAAAGAGTTCACTGCTAATCACTACAAGTTATTGTTATGGAGTGCCAAGGGCAGAAGAATGTCACTTTTAAGTATATTATGCTGTAGGTCCAGATATTGGAACCATATGTAATTTTGTTCTAAATGTTGTTTATATTCAGCGACAGGATACATGCCATTGATGGAATTGGCCTCCGGTGCTTAGTGACAAAGGGCAAACAATTCAACGAAAAGAACATGGCTGAATCACTGAATTTATCAAATACGTACCAATTTCAGCATCATCAGCTTAAATCTTGAGGTACACGCTTTTGTGCATTGGACATTTTAAGTACAAGCTTAAAATGGAAATGCAAAACATGAAAAAAAAAAGTTCACAATATTCTTTAACTTAAAAGAGTTCAGATTGTTATCATAAAAGATAAATTAACCTGGGCATTTTGCTTTTACTACCTGGGCAGGTAAATAATGTTTGAATATGCCCAGCTGGGCATGTAACTTTTCAGACATTTTTCAAGCTCCGATATTTTTAGTTTTCATTTGGTTGTTTTCATGCTTTATATTTGTTTTTTTCTACTCTATGTAGTAATTCACAAGAAATGCAATTAATGAGCACAAGTTTCACGCTCCTTCATAATGGTTGGTCACGAAATTTCGCAAGATTGCATTAATGGAATAATATCCAAATGCGTTTCTTTGGATGATATTGATGTGCCATTAAAAGAAGGGATTATATTAATTTTACTTCTGACTTAATATTTTGTCTGTAACTGCTTAAGATATAAATAGCAATAACAGAAGAAATGTCCCCTTATTTGTGTTAGCAATACATTCTGCAAACTATGTTCTTTTTTTTCCCAGTTTACTTACTGTTACATAAATTTCATCATCACGAAGGCAAATTTCCCATACATTTTTCCATTATATAAACGAAGAAAAATGCTGAACTTTATATTAAAGGAAAAGGATAAAAAAAATCTATATTAATTGCTATGTTGAATGCAAAATCGTTTTAAAAACGAAGCAAGAAAAAATTATCATTCAAAACGTAACTACGTAATGCTTCGAATCTGAGATCGAGAGCCAAGGCGAGAGGGAGGGGAGGGGTGGGGATTGAGAAGACGCCAAGCAAGGGTCGCGGTTGCGGTTCCAAAGCTACCTACGTCACGTTTTGACGTCGCGCTTAGTTTCTTGGGCTACCACCAGTGTCACGATGGTCGCTTTTGATTACCGTGACGTATATGGCAAGTGGGCGGGCTAGGTATATTATTGGTTTTGCACACAACCACTAGCAACAAGCAGTCCATAACTAATATGGATATCAAATGACAAAGCTTACCACTAGGCTATGCAGTTAAACGGAAAAAAATTTGCAAATATGAAAACTTATATTGTCAAGAAGTCGATTTATAACGCGCGGGAGCTTTCTCCTGTTTTTATAATGAAAGGAAGTAATTTTACACAACTAAGGAAAATAGAATAGAATTCGCTGCGAAAAGCAAACTCCTCTTTTAGTAGAAAGCAAACGTGACCCCATCTTTGGCAGCTATACAGAATGAAAACTTCGATGTGAACAAACCGGTATAAAACGTTTTTACAATTGTTCTTTTTCTTGTCTTGATTTTAAAGTACAGTGCTATTTAAATCTAAATACTTGAGTAAATTGTTTCGGATTTCGCTTGAACTCGAGACCAGATTACGAATATATAAAATCAAGATCTTCTATTTAAGTTGAACTTATTGGAATGAAACAATCCTAATTTTTCAAAAACTTATCTTACAACTAAATTATTTACCTAATAACATAAACTGCAGATACCCACCTTTCGATCCCTTTGTGATCGAGCTATACATATTACGGAACTCTGGCAGCTCGTCTTAACATTCGTGGTTTCAGCACAAGATACATTATTTCGTGGAAACACCCCTGCGGATTATTATTATTTTTCTGTTTCCTCTATACGCCAATGTGTAACCACAAGGAATTCTGGATTTTCCCTGCCCTAAATGGTAGAACTTAATGTCGGTGTATCAGAAATTGCTGAACTGAAATAATATTGAAACTGTCACGCCAGTTTTCATCTAGACAACAGTAGACGAATATTCTTAATACATCACTTATCCAACAGAAATTGTTAGCAAATTTAGACGCACTTTATTTGACACAAACTCTTAACTCCTTCTTGGTACTCTTTCACCAAAGAAATACGAGTATCATGAGAGACGCCGTAGCGCAAATGTCTCAGGGGTATCTGGGTTTAAAAACAAATTATTGGAGATTTGGGTATATGCTACAAATTACACGCGCATGTCATTGTGCCTTCACGTCCACATTTTCCTTCAAACACATCTTGACGACTGGGATCTTTTCTCTTTTATCTGTTTAAATGATACCAGGTGACTCCTGTGCTACGATTTCTACATCACGGGCATGCGGATCTGACATTAACCGCATGAAAGTCTGGACATCGCACTACAAATGGGAACAGTTCGGGCTGATGAGAGTTCGGGTTTCCTCTGACGTGTGTTCAACTGACACATTTTGAGACCTCTGCTACGTCTAGGTGCTTTTTCAGCGGTCCACACTTCGTTTGGAACATTGCCATCATGCACGAACAGAACAATGCAATCTTCCAGGAGAACAATGCCTCACAATCCCCACAGAGCCATGGTGTTTAGAATTTGGTTACTAGAAAATTCCGTTTATTAGAACACTCGGGAACAGCCTCCCCATTCACCGGACCTGCACTCTATAGGAAGTACAGTAAAACACCCATATAATACGGTCCGATACACTGCAGATTCGTGTATAGCGCGATAAACAGAATGTCTCCCGAAAACAAAATCTTTGTTAGTGAAATTTTTACTTGAAGAGCAGCGCCGTCCAAGACAGCCATTAATCAGTAACTTGATCCTACTTACCCTGTTGTCCAAAGGTATAATATCCTTGTATCATACATTAACATAAATCTGAGTTTTGAGTACAGTACAAGTGTCGTGATATCGCAGAAAAGGAAACCGTATTGTGTTATTGATAAACTATATGGTGCATATTGAGTATATAGTATATATTAATACAGTGTATTCTGTTGTAGTTGTTCCCCCGTCCTTCTGCTTCGGCATTTGTCATTCTACAGATCATCTTAAGATATACCACGCCTAAACTAACTCGGTGTGAGATATATACTCTGACAAATGCTATATATCGGGTTTTTACTGCATTCGGGACGCTGGGCAAAAGTATATTATAGCTTTGGAACTCCCTCACAGGAATGCAACGAAATCATGGAGAAGCATGCAGCAAGCATGGTGTTGATGCCTGTGGAACTATTTCACCATTCCGAAGAATCGACGTCTCGACGTTTAACTGACCTTCTTCTGGAAAATTGTACCACCCCGTTATTAGGTATGTATCAAATGATTTCGGGCCATTCAGTGTATATACAGACACATATTTGAGGTACCAGGAAATTGTTTTTTGAAATGTAGTTGGTATGCAGTTTTCATCTTCCATACTGGTTATACACTCCATGTCAAAAGATAGCTTTCTTAACATTAAAACAATGAAACAGGTATTCCGTACAGACCGAAACCGCTAAACCATGTAGCTGAAGGTACGTACGCGTATATCAAGAATACATGGTGATCCGTTTTGAATGGGCAAGTACGAAGTTCAATCTGAAATAACAGATTATGATCATTTTGAAGTCTAGTGCTGTAACTGCCAGTAATATACAGTTCATACTCTTACATGACGTCGTGAAAATTTGGCTAAGACTGTCCACCATTTTGATAGTGACAAATATGTTTAATGTTTTTAAGTACAAGTGACTGGCCTAATGCACGAGACGAATGAAATGCTTCATTAATATACAATAGAGATAAGATATAACTGCCAGAAGACGAGATACTAATACCCCTCATGTGACCGACAAAACAAACTGCTTACAGGAGAAGATATTAACAACTTTGGCAAATCCATTGAAAATTAAGTATACATGACGTGATAAAAACCCGACGCACAGAGTACTTGATTGTTGAAATAACGAAGTTTAACAAACGGTAATTTAATTTCTATTTTACGGAAATTCTTATAAGAATAATTTACAGATGCCTATACATCAAATTATTTTTGGAAGAAATTTGTTGCAACCAACAGCCATATACAACAGGGCTTTCTTGTAATTGTCCCATATGCAGTCCTATTTTGGAAATGAAAATATAATTTTGTAGCAGGGGATGAAGATGATCATGAAAATATTTGTGACATAACTTTTCAAATCGATGACGCCGTCTACTGAAACGAGTGTACCCACATATTCCCCATGAGAATGCACACAAACAATGGTAGGACATAATTCTTTACATTAGAGAATACGTTCTCCCCGTAGTTATATTCTTTGAGCTGTCACCACACGCGCACCCGTCCTTTTGCCACACAATGCTTGAAAACCAATTTTTCAGACCATTTCCAACTACTCCAATGCTGTTTACACTTAAAAATGCTTTGCGTTCTAAGCGATATTTCTGTTAGATTCTACAGTATATCACCGGCATGTTTCTATCATGATGTTGAAAATGTACTTCAAAATAGTTTACGGCAGAACAACCAAGCTGGACAGATACATTCGACAAATATCAGCTCGACAGATACATTCAACAAATACCAGCTCGACAAATACATTCGACAAATATCAGCTCAACAAATACATTCGACAAATATCAGCTCGACAGCTGTGGAACTGTCCGCCACAGCTTTAACTTGACCTTTGTTCCATAATCTAATTTTAATTCGTCTTCACACAACAAATATCGATAATCCGGTCGTTTGGGTATGGAAATTAAAACGTGCCCTGATTATTGTATTGGTCCGCCGCACTGAAGGATTTGAGAAGTTAGTATGCTAAGGAACCGTCTTACGTGTTATTTTTAAATTCGCCAAACATCAATATTCAAATACCAATGTACTAACGAAAGATTCTTCCAGAAGCCCTGAACTTGTTGAAGCACTTCATATTTTCTAAAAAGAAATTATCAACAAACTATTCATGAAGTACCTCTTACTAAATCAAAATGTTAAACAATTAATACACTTTCAATAATCATTTTCTCTTTTCTGAGAAGGGTGTTAGCAATAAATCTAGAACTATGAGTGTAGGTTTTCACAACATAAAAGTAACTCACGTTTTGATACAGACATTTAAAATTAAGTTGTGCTTTTCAACATGAAAAATTATATATCTCATTTATTGGATCGGCACCTTAAGCAAAATCTCTGTTGTATGCAGTACTTTTCTAAAAGCGGATTGCAAGCAAATAGGAAAATAAATATTTTTTTCAAGTTACTTCTGATAAAGACGTTTGTAGAGGAATCCTGCTAAGGAAACGGGGTCAACAGCACTGTTTACAATTTATCTCATGAACTAGTTATATGACAACAATAAAATTTGGGAAATGACTTATTACGTATCTTTCTTTTTCCATTAACGTCTCTGGTAATATGTATCTTTTTCGAGCATACTTAGTCTCTTCTATGCTGGGTCAGCGTGTTACCTTCTGATTGGATCTCTGTTCTTTGACTGAGGAACTTCTTTTTAAAGAAACTCTTTTTTCAGTGTCAAACAATAAAACTGATGGAACAGTTTAGATTGCAGGAACGGATTTTTAATGTATTTTGTAAGACAATTTTTTCCGTTTAAAGACTGCCTGCTGACGCGAAACTAAGAGTTGAGAATTTCATTCTCTATATATTGCATGTTTGTTTGGCCATTCAATTAAAGAACTGAAAATTACCTGCTTCCACACATTTGATGAGTATAAAAAATTGTTTTTAATTGAATTCATGCATTCTAATTGCAATAATAATGTATCTTTCTTTATTTTTAATGACTTTACGGGTTTTCTAAAAACCAGTTTCGATGTAATCAAACCTATGAGATATGAACAAAAAGCGCATGTTCATTTCCTTCATTTCATAAGTACAATCATGCAATCGCTAACAGTATGAATTGTTTTTCTTGGAGTAGAAAGTTTTAGTAAGAAAATGAAATTTCCATTCATTGCAATTTCTGTTGCAAAACTTGATGTACTTTGAAAAACATCTTTTTTTAACATACACTGAATACCCAAAACGATGTGACCAGTATGTCTTTATTCATAAAGAAGCAACTGCACGTGTGAAGGTTTTAGTACTATATAAATGGCACCTGATACTTTATGTTAGTGTTGTATTTTTTTTCAGATAGGAGAGGCAACGAACTTAACGAGGTTGACAAAGGCCTAATTGTAACGGCCAGACCAATGGGTCATAACATTTTCGAGACGGCAATACTTGTTCAATGCTCCCTGTCAGCCGACGTTAATGTCTTCAAAACGTGGTTCGAGGAGGGCTAAACCGCGAACTGTTGGCGAGATGTGGGTCGACCACGGCTCATTGATGGTAGAAATGAACGAATGATATGCCCTATCATATCATTCGTTCATTTCTACCATCGGTAGGAGTCAGCAGAAGGGATAGTGTCGCATAACTTCCCAGTAATTCGATATTGGCCGACAGGAGCAATTTGTCACAACATGTAGTACTTCTAACCCCGCTGAAATGGATTTAGTAGTAACCGGGCGCTCAGAGGATTTAGGCTAACTTTGGTTCACCTTCGAAACAGTTTACAATAGGCACGCGAACATCAAAACATTACCGTGAATGCTTGAAAGAAGCTCGTTCGTTCCGATGAATCTCGTTTTGTGTTTCACCATGTGGATAGCCCGGTACGTGTGCGTCGTTTACCGGGGAAGGTGTGAGCGACAGAATGCATCATCTGACAAAACCAAGTTGGCGGAGGAAGTGTATTGCTGGAAAACAATGGGTCCAGTCATTCATGTTCAGGATTCTATAACGTCTACCTACTACCTAAACATCGCTGCAAACAAGGTATATCCTCTTATGACAAAGGTAAATTCCTCTAGTAGGTTCTTTTTTAGCAGGATCATGCACCATGCCACAATGCCCAGTTTTTTATAGAGGGGTTCGCAGAACATGCGTAAAGCTTTCAGGTATTGGCTCTGTCTACCAAATTCCCATACGTTAATCAAATAGAACATCTGTGGTTTACGTTGGAACAGCAAATGCGACATTTAATGGCTGAACCACTTAACTTATAATTGTCTAACAAAAGGAAGTTGGCGAAGGAAACGTAACTTACTATTGTTAGGGATTTCCTGGTAACGTGCTGCATGGTAACGTGTGGGTGTCACATACCACAAAACAATTTTAGAAATTTTATACCGTCCATGTCTCGACACGTAAGAACTGTTTTGATGGTACGTGCAGTACCACGTCATATGAGGTAGAAGGTTGTAATGTTTTTGTCTGGGTGTATAACCTGGGCCAGGGGTCGGCCATCATTTAGTAGTGTTGTGCCGAAGTAATGGTGCAAAGTCACTTAGCGTACCAACCTAAGTCCACCATATTTTTATATAAAACAACCGTTGAAACAAATTAATTTATACTTGTATTAACATGTTTCCGACACATTAAACAGCTATTTTATTCTTTTTCGATTATTCAATAGTTTAATATAAATCGGATCAAATATAAAAGTTATGTTTCTCAAAATGTAAGTTCTGAGCACATTATTGCGAGAATTTATTATAAAACTTCCGAATGTATAATTTGGTAAGACAGAAAGTCCAATAATTTAAAGAACAAAACAATTAAACAATTCAAATAAAAAACACGTTATTAAAATGTTGATATAAGTAATCAGTGATTACTATTGATCTGATTCATTAATCATGTAGTGGGGCCCTTGTACTTGCTTCTCCTTTTTTTAATATTTCAATATGAAGTGTGTCTTTGGTTGCTTTCAGCTTCACACAGGCTTCTGAAGGCACAGATGTTACACGACGTCTTCGTGGACTTGCTTTCATGGGTGAGAAAATTTGTTCACGTGTATAAGTTGACCCAAAAGCCGAAAGCAGAGCAAATGCAACTTTCTTCAAACAGGTGAACGCTTCAAGAAGCTATGTCAAGCAGTTGAGGATGGCAGCTAACATTTTCAAGCAGTTTCCTTCATGAGTATTCCGCGATTCTACAAATTTTACCGTCCATAACTCTGATGTCTTAAATTCGTTGTGCTACATTTCAAAATTGTCAAAAGCTATCCACTCGAGAAGATATAGGTAAAATAGGATGGCAGTCAGATCAATTAAGTCGTGCATGGTGAGGTAAGAAAATCATATGTTTTCTAGGCAACTGAGGTCGTCGTAGAATAATAAATCCGTATATTCTGCAAAATATTAGGCTTAATACTTAATCGAATATATCGCTATCAATTTAAATACTAACACTAAAAAGCCGGTTAATGTCGTTACCGATGCTAAAAAGAGTAAATAAAATTATCTAGAATCAGTATAAATTCGTACGTAATTAAAGAAAACGCTTAGAATTGCCTTTAATTTATCTTTATCGATCCCTTTCTTTGAATCACAATTACAAGGTATTTGCTGGAAAGAGAAGAAGGGAGGAGGGGGGCGGTGTAGGTAAATCAGCACGCACATTTTCAGCGGCACGAACTACCATTGATTCGTAACCAGGAAATGATAGAGCACTGACGTGTGTTCTATCATTTCCTGGTTACGATAGAGGATCTGACGCGTGAGTGTGGTAAAGAAAAATGTAGAATTTCCGGACTGGAAGCTAGGAGCAATACAATTGAAAGAGTAAAAAGATTTTTATTTACAGAGTGCAAAATAGTACTTCCATCCTGAAGAAGAGGTTGCTGGTAGACGATTTGAAAGCACTGTTTTTCTAAATAAATATAAAGGGAGGATAAAACTAGGGAATCAGGTTGAAAGGTGCAAGTACATATGCAAATATCGGCACCCATAACTTAGTTCGTAGAAGGGAACAAGCAGAAATTCTAAATGCTAACAAGATATACAGACGTCATAAAAACATTTCTTTGTGCTTTCTTGTTATTTAACCGTTCGTACTTCAACACATAACTTTAACTTAAACCAGAAGATACAAACACCACATGAACTTTGCCATCACGACAAATGAAACATTTCTATGTTACTGGGTTTTTCATTTCGGCCACGTGGGTCACATGCGCCAAGAAATTTCCGAGGCAACACAACGTGTCATCTGGAATGCAAAAACAACCTCAAGAAATAAACGATTTCATTATTACTTTGTACTCTGAGTTTCAGATTTTTCAGTTACAAGTTCGCAATGTTCTTTTCAATTTTTCTTCAAAAACGTAAATCCAGAAGTTTTACTGAAAAATTAGCAATCAGAATTAGTGTTAGCGCACAAATCTCTGCCGTACCTGCCAAGGAAAGGGTATATTGGGTATGTTGGAATTTCCTGGAGAGTGCGAGTTCCCCCTCTTGCCCGCTCTATTTGGCGCCAATGTATGCAAATATAAAATTGAGTTTACGAAATAATCGATGGGTTGGCATTGTGTCATAGTTGCGGTTACCTTCGGTGGCACAGTGGTCTAAGCGCTGACTTCTGGCAATTCGTGTGAGATAGATCCAGGTTGGAATCCCGCTGGGGCATAGATGCTGTGTTTGTCTTACTGCACTGGCTCTCTTTTTTCCTTAGAACCAGTCACGCTAAAAATGGGACACGCGATTGCTTATAGCCCGGTGTCTTCCCGCTGTGCCTTTTGCCCGTTAGGTCTTTACCCGTTGTACTTTATATTGGGGTCATTAGCGGTTTTAAATGGGGAGACGAAATTTCAGACGGAGAGAAATTCATTCTACGTGTTTTCCCGCTATGGCTTATATTACAAGCATAAAAATGGGGAAAATTTGCCTTCTAAAAGGAGGATCGCCTGGTTTGTTTCTGCTGTCAGAGGCGTGCAAATATGTGGCAGAACAGATCCCAAGCAAGCGCTCAGTGTATGCCATCGATATGGACCATTTTTTCCCTACGAGTTTTAATTTAAAAGTTGGCTTCCACAGTGTACCTAAGAAACAACTAAAATTTCGTTTGAATTGAAGGATTCTGTATGCTTATTATCATGCCGTAAGTTTGGAAGAACATATGTAAAACCAGATGAAAATTTCCTGACGAAAGTGACAAATTTCCACGAAGAGCGCGTAATAAAAAATCATTATATTAATGAACTCCGCAAGTGAGCAGTGGCTCTCCTATTCTTAAGTGAAAGTCAGCCGCGTACAAATGACTGTTACGGGCCAGAAGACAGATTTATTATAAGGACAACGGGTAACAATTAATTTGAAATATATATTATGTAATTTAATGTATTAATAATAAACTGTAATTAAAATATAACTTGTCACTAAAAATGATATAACTTGGAAAGACTTAAGTCATATTATATGATAAACCATAAATTCAGTGTTTTTTGTACTTTGTTTTTAATCCTCCACACTGTTGCACATCCATTAATTCAAGGAGTTGTTTTTTTAATTTTTTTAACTCAATGTTTGTTGATATAATCTATGGTACGTTTCATTTATTATTTTTTTTTTACCATTTTTAAACACAGCATCTGCTGCCCAAGTACTATATCAATTGCAAATCAATAAGTTTTGGTTGAATTATTGTAACAGGCCACCAAGTACTTCAAGCAAAGTCGATGTGCTTAGTGTATTCCTGCCAGTCGTTTGCCAACGCGTTTATGTAGGTTTGAAACTGTAAATTTTGCGATTTATAAACCGCGGTTTGGTAAATTTTAGACATAGATGAGGACACAGCAATGAAATTTAATATATAATAGGGTTTTATTTAGATACGTTCTTCCTCTATTACATCATCCAATTCAAGCCAATGAAAAATACGTGTTCTGACGTGCTGCCACCAATAGTTAGGTTTGGAACTACTTGAACTGAATACGGAACTATAACACATTTTTTTTTTGGTCACTACCAAATATATGTTTTGGGGGAATTTAGCTTTCATAAATTATGGCTAAAAATTTCAAAAATGTTGTATTTAATTGTTTTCGCAAAAACTTGCAAATGAAAAATCTTCGGAAACTAACGTGTTTAACAGAAAAAATGTTCAGCGTTCTGAACAAAATGTTTCAAAGCATAGCGTTTTCAAGGGACCTTCATTCACTTAATGCCGTAAAAATAGGAATTTCTTGAAACTATAGCAAATTTCGAAGTAAATTTAAGGCATAATTTCCATTCGAATTTCTTGTATAATGTAATACAGAAATAAAAACTCTGCGAATGAGCACCTGGTAAATTCATTCTAACTGGAAATGTGAAACAACGTAAAAAAAAATAACAAAACCTAGTTGAAAATAAATTGGGATTCAATATTAGGGTAGCGAAAAGAAAAAAATCATTCCTGGAATAAATCAATACAAAACATTTTTTTTTCTTTTTAGTATTTCCTGTTGTTTCATCATGACATTGGATTTCATCGATCCAAACATGAGCCATTGATATTCTAGTGGACGACGCCCACAGATGGTAAATGTTGTCTCACATGACCGGTTGCCTCCAATGAAGTGAATTTATGAGACATTATATGAGAGTCGCCTGCGTTTCGAGCATCCTCACTCCCGATGTCTTGTCGCTTTTTCTTCTTATTTCCCATGTCAGTAATTTTTTGTTGTTATTTTTGTGAAGTCCCGACTACTTCAGAACGTCACGTCCTTCTAAACCAGCTTTGTTGGCAATTAAGGGAAACAATTCTTTGTTTTATTATTACCGTAATCTTGCAACTTTTTTCTTCAGGTTGTGAATTCCTGGAGGGTCGACAGTGTGTGTAGGTGTTATTCATTTATTTGTGTCAAAGTTTGTCTGTAAAAATGTGGGCATTTAAGTTTTGGTGTGCCTGTTTGCAATGTGAGTGTTCGACGTGTGGGGCCTGGTGCAGGTCAGAATCACACCCCGGGTGGGGAGAAATTTGTATTCGAGAGTTCGACCTTGAAGCTAGCATGAATCAGGAGCGTATGTGCTAATGACTGTGGAACCATAGTGTGAATATAGGTGGTTATTTTATCACCTACTGATCTGACCTCATGACTAAGATATTCATGAGGGGAGAAGACGCACTGTTTCAGTGATTTGGACAACAATCAGTCAAAGTGCACGTATGCACTTGTAATGGAGCCAGAATAGCCTTTCGGTGGCATTATTTGTCTCCATTTTGAAATGCAAATATTCTATAATCCTTTACAATAAAAACTGCAACAGTAAACCTATATAGTTAGATGGATTAACATCCTCTGTATGTTTGAATATAGATTTAGTGCTTAAATTCGTGTTCACTTGTCAGTCCATTAATCCCTCTACCACCGGACAGGGAAGAGGGCGTTTTTCAAAAAACAATGTAGATATTACTAAAGTTTCGTTTTCCAGTACCTTTATATAACATTTTATTGCAAGAAATTACCGTAAACTTTGAGAATTATCGTTCTTCTCGTATTAATTTCAAAAGGAATTACAATTGCTGAACAGATTTATCGATGCCTAAATGTTTTTAGTAGAGAGCGATATTTATATAAGTCCTTATTTCGAAAAGCGGTACATCTACTTATCTTAACGTGTTTAACAAATTAACCGTTTCATTTCTTGGTTGCTGATCACAGGCACTTACCTAGACAAAACATACAGAGAGCTGCAGACAACTGGAAGAAGCACAAAGAGGTGAATACGTAGTATAACAAGAGAAGATAAGAACAGCAACTCATGGGTCAGAGAAATAACAAGAATTAAGGACATCACAATCACATTAAAATTAATGAAATTCAAATCGTTTGGACATATCCGAATTTGTGTTAAAAAGAAAAATGTTTACATTTTTTACAACAATGTTATTAATTTTTACTTCAAGGCATTTTTTACCGGAAGTTTTAACATTACTCTTCAGAATAACAGTTGCTTTCAGAATAAACGTTCATTTTTAAGTAGCACATTTCAGCTGAGAAGCATGTGTAGAATACTCCTAGAAACAAAACGAATCTACAGCGTTCATCAATGAATAGTTGCTGAGTGAAGAATATGAATCTATGTTAAAACATAAGTTTCTAAATTTATTTTTGTTTAAATACCCTGTGTTATCAAATGTCGTAAAGACTAGTGAGCTGACGCTTTATGTCGTGGGTAGCCTTGAAGCTATAACATATTTTGATGTCCTGTGCCATATATGGATTCTTTCAACTTTTTGAAATTCAGGTGCTGACAGTCATCAGTGAAACTTGGAAAAAAAAACTTTTTCGAGGATAATAACTGGTTATGCAAAGGCTACAAAGACTCGTTTTCGTTTTTTCATAGTAAATCTCCACGCATTTTAGATCCACTTTTATTTTCATACTCATACCTATTATTACGGTTGATTGAGTGAAATGAATTGCTGGAAAAGATCTCCCAATTCTTCTTTTAGGAACTGATATCGTCCTTATGGACTGAGTAAATTCATCTTTTTGCTAATATATTCCGTCGAAATATCTTTAAGACAAGATGTTGCCGAAAATATTATTAGTCTGCATGGATTTTAATGTTTTCAATTAAATATTTCTTTCTAAAACCATTTTTTTTAGGATTTCAGAAACGTATTGGATATTTTGTCTATAACTTCAGGATTTTACAATTTAATCGGTACTAATTTCAACAAAATTAGTAAACAGACATTTATGATCGAGAAAATGTTTTGACAATAATTTTCAAATGCATAAATCGATGCCATTTAGCCACATAATCAGTTTACCTTGTATTCGCCTTCCAGATATTCCGCAGCACAGTTTCTTTGTTAAAACTACAGTTTTAAACTTTCATTTCCTTCATGAAGGACCTTGTGTTAACAACTGAAATGCGTAGCTGATTGAAGAAATGGTTTCCTATGGAAATTTAAATAACCTTGACATACATATTCTATTTCGTATGCGGAAGCTGTGTTGTAGTTAGGAAAAGTAAATATTACAGATGTTGAGAAAACAACATGCCTTGCGTATTTTGAAATTACTTTTGTAAATTAAGGCAAAGCATGTACGTAAAACCATGTATGCCTCAGTCGATTCCTTAAAAATTGGAAACGAACACGTGAAATACTCTGAATTAATGGTAAGCAAAATTCCCATTCACTATGCAGTGAATTCTCGATTTTATTATTTGCAACGGACCGCATAATAATCCTAAGATTCGGGAAAACGCAAAACCGAGTTCTAGGTAATTACAGGCATACATAGTGTGCAAAGAAATAAAAAATAAGTGTACGTTGGTACGAATTATGTATTGTAAACACGTTTTGTAAGAACCAAAATGCACTATAACTACGTACGTACTTACATTATGGGATATTAGTTTCGAAAAAAATGGTAAATTCTATTTGCTCACCATTTTCAGCTCTTGGCTCAACAAAGCTTTCTCAATATTCGATAGGCTTTTCAACACGTTTTCTTGGGATTCATGAAAAGGAAAAATGTTTTTTTTTACAAGTTCTGATCCATTCAATTCCGCGTTGAAAGAAGGCACAGTTTCCGAAATTTCGGCTTCACATGTCGTCGTTATTACCGTCTTTTAACGAACAATTCATTACATCCGAGATTTTTTGAACCTGCGAAGTCAGCACATTTTGGTCATCCGATGGCACAATTGGAACGTCAGTTCAATTCAAAGGATCACCTGTATTCATCGAATCAAATGTTTTCAATGGGCAAATGGTGCACATTAGTTCGACGTCAGGCTGGAACGAAGTAATTCTGGGTTAGTGAAATGGGCTGTAAATGTGAAATGGGCTAAAATCTGATCAAAAGAATGCATTGGATGTCGAACCGAAGAGGACAAACAGGCTGGAACTGCTAAACCTATGCATCGAACGTTCCTTTCCCTTTTAGCTTTCTTACTTAATGTTCTTAATTAGGTGGATGAGTAATACCAATTTCTTCAGATTCATTATCTTCTAAAAGAATTATAATAACAGTGACTCTCAGGAGGATCGAGATGTTTGAGTCACTTGCTTTTACCCAGTGTAACATTATCAGAGTCAGAGAGACTAGTCTCCCCAATTAAAGTCTTGGGTCATGGAGTAGAGGATAAAGGATTAGAAAAGAGCGCTAATCACCCATTATTATTACCTGTGATCTGTTTACGTGTGCTACTGCTTAGATGGGAGGGCAAAAAAAATTTTCTGTCATAACGTTAGTAAAATCCGGCCGCTATAAAAATCTGTCTGTTTGGGAAGTGCAGATAATATTCAGCACAATTGTATTTAGGTACTTCTCCCGTTTAAAAGGTTAACAGGCAAATATAAATCATCACATGGATGAGAAGAACGTTTCACGGGGGAGATAATTTCTCAGTTTCTTTGAATATGAGAATTACACCGCGTCTTTCAGTGAAACGCGAGAAAAGAAGAACTACTCTAGAATTAATTCAAATCATATTTTAGAAAACAGCACATCTAGGTTATTAAACATACGGGAACTGCAAGCAAGGTCCACTGTAATTTTAATTATCGTATGTTTTGCAACGTGGATATTAAGGTACTTATACCCGTCCATCAGTTCGCGTGGACATTTGCTGTCAGTTTTTGTTATTGTTATGCTGGGAAACTGATGTGCAACAGAGAATCCACGTTCACGATATTTAGAAGAAAGGGTTCACAAAGGGGCTGTAATGTCCACCATGTTTACACATCGTCATTAAAGAAAATTAACAGGTAGATGAATTTTACGTCATGAACTCCAGAAAATTCCATTTAGGCGTGTCTACTAGAAGGAAAGTACAGAAACTTTAAAACTTTTGTTCGAGTGGTTTCGCCACTGTCGTATAAACTGTACATATCATTAGAATTACGAAAATTAAGATCTAATATTATTATCCCAAATTGGGTGACACATTTACCGCCGTCCTTACACTTATTTGTGAAAAAAATAGAATGATGTATGCTGTTGTTGATGTGATTAAAAGTTCTGCTTAAACTATGGCATCGCACCTTCTAGTAACATCAAACAATATTTTTTTTTTCACAAGCGTCTCGAAAGTGTGATCTACGAAGGAAACAAATCGTGCAGCTACTACAAAACACAACTTTTACACAAGCTGTATTCTCTACTGATCTCATGATCGTGAAGGCGATGTTATATTGAGAAACGGGCCGACGACAACTAATAGACCAGTGATGATCTCCGTTTGTAATTTGATAATGATGATATATGCACTGACACAGGCCCTATATTAGAAAATAGCATCACAGAGTGATAATAACCTAGATATCGGCTGAAACATTAAGAGTTTAGTGGAAGCGTTGAATGCATATTTGTATTTAATACCCGTGCGAAGGGGACTTGAATTTCAAATTTTTCACTTTATTTCTCTTTCATTCCATGGTAAAGTTTTGAGTCAGCACTAAAGTAGACAGTTTATAATCCGACTGAAATGTGTCGTGTTGATACTCTTTCAAACTTAAAAATAAAAGTAAATAAAATTAATAACTGTAATGTGCAGCATGTTTACACATCGTCATTAAAGAAAAATAGCAGGTAGATGAATTTGGAATGAATTTGGAAGCTTTGACTCTACTGCCTACCTCTGAAAGAACGAGGACTTCCTATTCTAGGTTTAGGTACCTAAACCTACAGCACGTTTCGCCTTTTGGCAAGAGAAGTAATTAATAACTTAAGAAGGGGGAGCAGTGTGTCGTGATAGGAAAGTTAGTCAAAGAAAAGTTCGGAACAGGTAGAGTTTGAGGAGTGTACGAATTCCCGTGAAGTGCGGAAGTTATAAGCTGTCCTACATACCTACCTGCATTACAGTCATTAGCATTACAAACCAAGCAACCAGTTCACCGCGCCAACATCCCGCCGCAGCAAACGCAGAAGAGGCCACGGGGAAGGGGAACCTGCGAAAAGAGAAAAACACAAAAATAGCACCCACAAAAAAAGCAAACAGAAAAAACACCCAGTTCACCCACAGCCAATCACGTTTCTTGCACCCATTATTTGTGGATATTATTTCGACTATGGTGTAATTTCTAGCCATCAGATAGTCTTTTCAAATTGTGTAGTCCACAACTGACTTAACTCACTACGGCCCATCAGAGAAAATATTGTTTCCCATGGTTGTCGGATTTCCTCCCCTCAACGGCGAACTATTATAGGGTGCTGTAGGAGAATCACCATCCGTATATAAAGGAAAGAGCCACATTGCCACAAGTCCACACATACAGAGAAGGAAATAATAACAATAATGTAAATAAACGGCCTCAGTCACACTGTCAAGTTTACGTGCTAAAGAGCAGAACAGACTTGATGAATAAAATACTTAATTCCAATTATCATTTTTTCTAATCGGGAAAATGAGAGTTGGTTTTTTTTCTGGTATTTTATCCAGAATTGATTTCAGTCTTTTATATCACTCAGATTCATTAGCAGTATAGCTAAGTGCTTTCACGACAAGTGGGTCGGGCCGCTTCTTTGCTTTTTCATATTTTTTTGCAAGTTCATACATCGTATAGTGAATTTAGTTAATATTCAACATGATTCTGATAGCTTTGTTTGAGGTTTATGCTAGCTCTACCATCATACGAAGGGTTTTATTTTGAAATGAAGTGATGTGGTTCTTTTATCGCTTCTTGCAGTTACCCGCAATCCACAACCATAAGTAATTGCCCGGCTGATCTGTCTGCCTCTCAAAAATTCAGGTACATTAGTTTTTATAGTGTTTCGTCATGGAAGAAAATTTAATAATAATTTAATATAGTAACAATTTTTCAGCGTAAAATACTGAAAGGTAAGAAATCAATTCCTTCGGTTGAAGCGGAAATTTCATTATCCGTGGGTGCATCTACTTCTTATTTTCTATTATGTCATTCCTTGGAAAAATTGAAAGCACCATATTATGCTTCTGACTTCCTGACTTATACTAATTTTATCAATTCCTGAAAATAATTTACCTCTCAATTAAGAATTACATTGGTGTTAATCATAGTATTTTGCTTAATTGCACTGCAGCATTTCGTAATCTAGAGGACATTTGTAAAAACTTCGCCCTTGTGAAAAAGCACTTTTCGTGAACACCAGTAATTTGCTGTAGTTATTAGAGAGCAGACACTTTTCTTGTAAAGAAAGCACAATTCAAAATGATTAAATGTATTTGCAATAATAATATACAAATTAACCTAATAGCATTTCATTATTAGTAATTAAACTGAAAAAACTTAATCTAAATAGTATGATGTCAAAATGTTTTTGATCAGAGCCGCGGATGGCTTAGTGGTTAGTGTTTCAGATTATCGATGCTGGGTCCCCAGGTTCTAGCCTGGGCTGATCTTTCAGAGATGGTGTGATTTACTAACAATCGCTGAATATCCGCCGTGCATCGGACGAGCACGTTAAGTGACGGCCCCCAGGCTGGACCCACTGGTTAAATGGGTGTCCTTTCCTATGTCCTCCCTGAAATTCTCTCACCCATCTATGTGCAATATCGTACTTGTACGGTGGCGCCATCTACTGTACTCTAATCTCACTACAAGCTGTTCTGTCAAAAGTCGCTAGACTTGCTCTCATTCCTTCCGTTTCTGTGTCCTGCCCAAAAGGCGAGCTCGCTGTAGGTAGCTGGGACCTAAACTCTACTCCCTGTGGACGGAAGTCCTGCATGAAAATGACAATGCTCTCAGAGATGTTTTTGATCAGATATTTTTGATAAGCCTTCACTTTGTCTATGCACATGAAAGGTAAATTTTTGAAAATATACATCTTGGAGAATCTGGTTTCACTGATGGTCATTTTCATGAGCTTTTCGTAAAATGAATCAGTTTTGGCTGAATCCTATTACAGTAAAGTTATCTATCGCACTTCACGGTGCCATCAATTTTTAAAAAAATGTTGCAATGAACACTCTGAAGTATCAGGAAAACACCCTTCGGGTATTCCATAAGTTCTAAACATATATAACATTAATTAAATTTCAGTTTCTTTTTTCATCACTGCCAAAACTGAAGAGCTGTAAGGAAAAGTAATGCCTATTACAGTGAAAAAATCATAAATTAAGAAGTAAAAAAAATTCACACAAAAAGAAAACTCTCAAATGCAAAGGTGCTTTAGAGGCATATGTCATAAGTGGATTCTGACCGTTTGTCGGAGATCGGGCGGTGTTCAAATTCCAGGCAGTTCTGCTGAGCATGCCAAACAGTGCTGCTCTATTCGTCCTTGTGAACTATGGCTCTTAATTTGTCACCTGTTGCTCTGTTTCCTATGGTAGTCATTAAACCACGAAATACAAAAAGGAAATGGATCCTCAGTCCAGTCTCTTGAAAATTGCATCATCAGCCACTCAGGTATCTGAAACCAGAGTGATTAACAATTAATAATTAGCACCACGAAAGAGCGGCTTTAAAGGAATTGCGTGCGGTGCTTCTGCGAATTTAGGGAATTGCCTGAACAAGGCAAATTAAAGACCTCTATTTCTCAATCAACTGTTTCACCTGACGGCCATTCGATTATTCACGTATCAACGACTTCTAAGAGATTTCGACCTCTCTCTCTCTCTCTCTCTCTAGAGAGAGAGAGAGAGAGAGGGGTGTGCGTGGAAAAGAGATAACGTTGCTCCTCAACCTAATAAGCATGTATCGAATTCAAACCTTCACACACAGTATTTGTTAATTCTGTCTATCTGAGTTTGTCATTTTTTAACAGTTGCTTTATTTAACAGATGCCTCCCTGAAAACTGACGTTATCAGGAAAACTACACATTGATATACCGGGAAAACATCTTTTACTCATTCCACAATTTTTTTTACTTTGAACGTTACAGGAACTTTTCGAAAGTGACATGACGCACTCAAAGGAACACACGAATTAAGAATTTTAAAATTGCGTCACATGCACTTGTAAGTTAAAGTCATTTCCAGATTTTGGTAAATTACAGAACGAAAAGAAATTTGTGGTTTGTCCTTATACATAATCAATGTAATTAATCGAGGCTGCATTGGATATAGATGAAGACAAAGCAGGTACTTTAAATTTCCTACCCATAATACTTCTAAACATTATTAAAAGGAATGATTCGGTAACGCCTGCACTTAATTATCTCTAGCCGTATGCTTCTTTTAAAGATACTGGCCTATCATTTCAGGGTACGTTTGTATATCCCAGTAATGGTATATGTGTACTTTAGCGTCCTAAATTACTTCGTCGGAAAAATTTAACTGGGGAAAGGTGTGAAGTACAATATTTTAAGCATGCAAAATAATGGGGAAAGATGCAAAAACATAGTATTTTTACATGAAAGGAAATAATTTTTCCGAAGAATTTACCAGCGAGTACGATGGTTTGCAGCAGTTGTTGCGGGAGGCTGAAGCGGTGCTATCGGCCACCACGTGAAGGCTCCGTGCGTCGGAAGGGAGTAACAGTTCATAGTGAAAGCGCGGAAGGATACAACAAGAGTGGGGAGTATGTCTTGGAGGAGTGTGATGCGTCGTGTAGTCGTGTGCAAGAAGAAGTAGTTAACAAATATTTCATTAATTATTCAGAAAGAAATGTGCTAAATGTTGTTGTTATTATTGTCAAAATGTGTGGGAATGTAAATAAACGAAGCAATGTAAATGAAAAACGTGCGGAAGAAGTTTTCTGTAAGTTTTGGTTCCGATTGAACAGCAAGATTTGGTTATGGTTTCGGAGATGTTAAGGTGTCGGTGATTTCTTCAAGCAACTCATTTGTACTTCTGCTGTTATTCCGTCCATCGTTGCTCCTTTTTTTGACTCGTGAAACGGATATATTTAAAAATAAACGATTTTCTTAAAATCAGGAGTCGTACTATGGCAAGGAGGCCTAAAGCTTCGTCTCGAATTGTGGGGAATGATGAAATTTTAAGCCTTGACGAAATCCGCAATGAAGTGTGGAGACTAACAAGTTCGGAGACGGCTACTAACACTGTGGATAAAGCTACGATTTGGCTTGCGCGGCGACGGATCCTCAGAAATTCATGTGTCTGTTCACGGTGTGGTGAGGAATGTAGGCTGGTCCATTATTCCCAAGGAATTGATCAGAAACGCTGGAAATGTTGTAGTTGTCAATTCACTAAAAGTATTCAATTTTCTTCGTTTCCAGGAAAAAGCCATTTGTCTTTGAAGAAATTAGCCGTAATGGCGTACTGCTGGACTAAAGATTATTCACAGAAACTTATTCACCACGAAGTTGTTGTGGGGAAAAAATCAATCGTAGATTGGTGCAATTTCTGTAGGAAAGAGTGCGACAATTACCTACGTCGCAATGTGGAACCCATTTAAGGATTTGATAACAATGGCGAGCCCATTATTGTGGAATTGATGAAACGTATTTCTTCCACAGAAAATACAACAGCGGACGGTACAAGAGAGGACACTGGGTTTTCGGTGAAATTGAAGGGACCTGCGGGAAGTGCTTCTTGTTGGAAATCCGAAATCGCAAAGCCAGGACTCTTCGGCGCTTGATTACGCAGCACATGCTGCCTGGGACTCACATCATTTCAGACGGATGGGCAGCTTACGCAGACATTGATAATTTGAGCAATGGAATTTACACTCATACCGTTGTGATGTATACGATAATTTTGTTAATCCACTGGATCCTAACATTCACACAGAGAATGTGAAAAACTTGTGGATGCGTTTGAAGAGAAAGCTACTACGCCAGTTCGGAACACGAAGAGGACTTTACGGCTCTTACATGCGTGAATTTATGTTCAGGACACTATTCACAGATAGAACAATATTTGCCAATTTCCTAATTACAATTTCGCAAAATTACCCTTGAAAAAAGGAAATTACAATGCATCATAAAACCGACCTCTTTCCTTCAGCGTATTCATACAACCCTCTTCGATGACTACGTACTGCAGAACCGCTTCGTTGTGTATTCTTCCGACCGTAACTTGCCGTTCTCAACGACGCTTCCATTCACCGGACTCAACCTTCACGCCGTCGCCGCTCCGTCATATTAGGCCTACCGCACGTACTCTTCCAAGCCTTCGCACTCGCAGGTAAGTTCTTCGGAAAAAGTATTTCCTTTCATGTAGAAATACTGTATTTTTGCATTTTTCTCCATTATTTTGCATGCTTAAAATATTGCACGTCGCACTTTTCCCTCCCAGTTAAATTTTTCCGAAGAAATAATTTAGGAGGCTAAAGTACACATTTACCCAATATTTTAGTCTGATGAACGTATTTCATGTATCGGTATGAATTCTCTAATTAAAAAATTACATACAAATTTTGTTTATGTATTGGTATATACAGTACATTAGCCGGTTTAGCATTTGTAAATACTTCTGAATAGGAATGCATTTTGCAATCCAGTTCTCAATCATTTTGTCTTACAAAACGAAGGTAACGAACTTTCAATCTTCCTGCAAAAAGTTACATTGTGAATAACAGCTGATCCACAACTTTTTTTTTTTTTAGCATTTTTCAATATTTCTTTCAAATGAATATTTTCTGACTGACCCTAAAGAGCTAATTAATGAGATATTTTGCTAACGTTGGTTCACGTAAAAAACATCGAACAATTGAACAATTTCTAAGTCCAATTTTGATCCACTATTTGATGAAAAAAGATACTTATTCAACTTCCCAGAGAAGCTTTATGTTATTACAAGGATTACGAATCGCAAGATGTGAACTTTCTGATGATCCGAAGTTCAACGAAAGATTGACAAACGTTTCCCAGAAGTACTAAAATTTCAATTTCAAAGTTAGGAAAGATCAAAGGTATGTATGGATTATTGGGTACACAATATGCAAGAGTAAAACAGCTGTTACGTAACCTTTCAGCCGCCCCGGTGGCGCAGTGGTCTAAGCGATGGCCTCTGATCATTCGTCCGAAAGGGGTCCGGGTTCGAATCCCGGTGAGGCATGGATGTTGTGTTCGTCTTACGGCACTGGCTCTCTCCCTTCCCTGGAACCAGTGACCCTAAGTTAGGGACGGGCGACTGCTTATAGCCCATTGAGTTGCTCACGGTGGTCGTTAAACCTCCAATAAAAAAAAACCTTTCATTTTGTTTTCTTTTTACCTAAGCCTTCAGAGCTACAATCACACGTAGTTCTACTTTTGAGGATTACGGAACAAAAGTCATACACCATGCTATATTGTTCAACTAAGAACACCGATAACTGCATTTTATTTTAAATGTAATTGTTGAAGATATCTTTAATTTTTTTAAAGGTAAAGAATACCATTAGAAACAAAGATACATATTCCCTTTGAAAATGTATTACAAGACAAAACGTGCTTCGTTCTGGTAAACGCTATTGTTCTTAATACCATACATTGATTTAGGCCCGTGTTTTTATGAGGTAAAGTTCAAACGATCGCATTAAATTTGCCATCACAAATTTAATGCAATCGTTTGAAAAACGCTCGTGTCAGCACAGTGCTAAAATCTTTCGTATAGATTACGTATCGTGTTTGCATTTAATACGTATTGCTTATTTTTTCTTCATTGCCATCTAAACACGATTAATATTATTAGTTGTCTAAAACTATGCAGTTCAAAATAACTCTTTTATTATTCACAAAAACTGGATAACCGACATTTTTTCAAGAACTTTCGAAGCGGCTTACACTTCATCATTGGGCATTCACTGAATAATTTATTCGAATAGGAATTCTAATATTTTCTTCAAATGGTCGCGTGAGTAATACATCATATATACTATTGAGTAATGTGATACAATCATAACATATATCACGTGTAAATATAAGATCATTGCAACACCAAGAACACGAAGATCACTGTTTACAGAAATCTTTTTCATCCTGGCAAACAATACCAGAAGTTGCAATGAAGACACTGCAGCTAAAATACCAGAGCCGTTGACCATTATGTTCATTCGAAGGATGGCCTATTATGATATGAACACTTATTTTCTCACAATTGATTTATTTAGTAATGTGTTCTTTGGTCTTTAATAACCTATAAATCTTAATATGTTTTATATACGTAGTTATTAAACGTTCGTAGAATATGAATAATGTCATAAATGTTTCAAAAATCCATAAAGAAAATTTCGTAATGTACACTTGCTACATGTTATGATTGTATCACATAACTCAATAGTATATATCATACAAATTTTGAAGATGACAATCCGATTTTTGGCGTAAATGTGACAAGGATGGTAAGTCAGATAATTTTTGAAAACTTGAAAATTTTCATCGTCCTGGAGTGGGACTCGAACCCGCGTCTCCCAGAAAACGCCTAGGTATGCTAACCACTACACCACCCAGAACGACCAAGTTTCAAGTTTCCGATCAATTTGAATTTAACCATCACAGGATTCGCTAGTCGAAGCAACCGGCATTCATGTTTAGCGAATCTGGAGGTTAATAATCCTATCCCGTGATTGCCCGGAGAAGCAGATAAATCATGAAAGAAATACGGGATTACGCCATATAATACAAATTTTGAAGATGACAATCCGATTTTTGGCGTAAATGTGACAAGGATGGTAAGTCAGATAATTTTTGAAAACTTGAAAATTTTCATCGTCCTGGAGCGATGAAAATTTTCAAGTTTTCAAAAATTATCTGACTTACCATCCTTGTCACATTTACGCCAAAAATCGGATTGTCATCTTCAAAATTTGTATTATATGGCGTAATCCCGTATTTCTTTCATGATCTATCTGCTTCTCCGGGCAATCACGGGATAGGATTATTAACCTCCAGATTCGCTAAACATGAATGCCGGTTGCTTCGACTAGCGAATCCTGTGATGGTTAAATTCAAATTGATCGGAAACTTGAAACTTGGTCGTTCTGGGTGGTGTAGTGGTTAGCATACCTAGGCGTTTTCTGGGAGACGCGGGTTCGAGTCCGCTCCAGGACGATGAAAATTTTCAAGTTTTCAAAAATTATCTGACTTACCATCCTTGTCACATTTACGCCAAAAATCGGATTGTCATCTTCAAAATTTGTATTATATGGCGTAATCCCGTATTTCTTTCATGATTTATCTGCTTCTCCGGGCAATCACGGGATAGGATTATTAACCTCCAGATTCGCTAAACATGAATGCCGGTTGCTTCGACTAGCGAATCCTGTGATGGTTAAATTCAAATTGATCGGAAACTTGAAACTTGGTCGTTCTGGGTGGTGTAGTGGTTAGCATACCTAGGCGTTTTCTGGGAGACGCGGGTTCGAGTCCCGCTCCAGGACGATGAAAATTTTCAAGTTTTCAAAAATTATCTGACTTACCATCCTTGTCACATTTACGCCAAAAATCGGATTGTCATCTTCAAAATTTGTATTATATGGCGTAATCCCGTATTTCTTTCATGAGTATATATCATGTATTAGACACACGACCAGTTGAAGAAAAGATTAGAATTCCTATTCCAATAAATTATGCGATGTATGCCTGAAAATGAAGTGTAAGACGCTTCGAAAGATCTTGCAAAAATGTACCTAATCCAGTTTTTGTGAATAATAAAAGAGTTGGTGCATAATTTTAGACGACTAATAATATCAATCGTATTCAGACGGCAATAAAGAAAAGATAAGCAATAAGCTAAGATCATTTTTATCAACTAATTCTCAGAATGCCAATGTGGCAGCAGGACAAATGAAGTAAACTTAAACCTCGAACTTCGGAATATATAGTATACGGTATACGTGGGAGTTATATTCGACAACACTGATGAATCCTGCTAGAAGATTTCCATTGGATATTTGCTGCTAACAGTGCAAGGTACGTCGCGAAGATATCTGTCAGCCATTGGGAGTCATCAATATCCACTTGCACATATATGAAGATATATTTTACGAAAAAAAGTATTATGAAAGTTATAGCGAAATTCTCGTACACTAAACTTCAAAACATCCAACACCGTCATGAAATTTTACCATCGTGAGAGCTGTTTCCTTTTGACAGAGAAGTAGCACAAGTTTATCAAAAATGTCTGTATTTTCAAATATCGATAATAAATAATGTCAGAATTTCACTTCCGGTATACTGTACACAATTTTAGGGAAGAAATTCAAATGTGGTCATAATTTTTACAGAGTGATCTAGGTGCTAATATACACTATCTACCAACAAGTAATTGGACACCTGTGATAGCAAAGAAAAACGAAGTTTATTCACCTTCAATAGTTGGTGGAGCCTCCACGAGCGGCGATTACAGCTGCGACCCTCCGGGGCATACTCTCAACCCGGCGTCGTACGACGGCTAGGGGTATTTTCTTCCACTCGGCTTTAAGAAGACAGGTCAGTTCCTTCACCGATTTCGGACGATGGGGTCACTCCTTAAGTCGACGCTCCAACTCGTCTCCGAGGTGCTTGATAGGGTTAAGGTCCGGACTCTGCGCAGGCCAGTTCATTCGATTAATCCCATTGTCTCCATACCAAGGCATGGTGGACCTCGCAACATGACAGGCGGCATTGTCATCCTGAAAGTAACATGGGTCCACCCCGTAAAACTGCCACAACGTAGGAAGCGCATGGTCATCCAAAATGGGGCAGTAGGTCTCGGCGTTGAGTCTACCACGAATTGCGACCAAGGGTCCCGTGTCATACCAGGAAAAACACCCCCATAGCATAATTCCACCGCCACCGAACTTCACAGTTGGCACAATGCATTCCGACAGGAGGCGTTCTCCAGGCAGACGCCAAACCCAGACCCTGCCTTCCGAACGGTAGAGGGTAAATCTTGATTCGTCGCTATAGAGAACCTGTTTCCATTGTTCAACGGTCCACTGTCGACGTTCTTTGCACCACGTTAGCCAAGCAGCGCTCTTGGACTTGGTGATCAAAAGCTTGTTGTTGGCGGCAGCACGTTCATGATAACCGAGCAGATGTGCTTCCATACGGATGGTATTCATCGATAGAACACTTTCGGATGCCTGTTGAAATTCCTCGCGGATGTGGCCCGTCGATTTGGTGCGGTTTTTCCGAATTTCTCTGGCCAGCACCCGTCGGTCTCTAACTCTAGGTTTTGTGGATCTGCCGATTCGAGGCACATACCGACAGTCACCTCTCATCTTCCACTCGCCAATCATGTAGGCCCCGGTCGCTTTTGGGTACTTCAACTTGTTGGATATGTCACGTATGGATCGGCCATTTGTGTGATACCCGACGATTACAGGTTTCTTTAAATCAGAGAGCTCCGAACTGCGTGGCATCTTGCATGCGACTGGTTGCGTTCCCCACACGATCTTTAACGGCGGCGGCCGTGACGTGTATCAGGACCACAGATATCGTCGATTGCAGGGGTGTCGAATTACTTGTTGTTAGAAAGTGTATGTCTAAAAAGCATCATAGAAAATCACTGAACGATTTCAGGGCTCCTCCTGGAGATTTTATGTGAAAAGTATTAGATGTAATTTCTGAATTATCTGAGCGAAATGTGAAGTGGAATATATTATATTACACTTTGTCCAAATTTCGGATGCATCAAGATTGAATTTGGCAACATTTATGAGTGCTTCGATTTTACATGTGGGGCTAAAGAACATAAAATAGCAAGTGGTTGGTGTCGTATCATATACGGAAGTTCCATTTCGATTTCAGAATCAACCTATGTTTATTTCAAATAAGTTTTTTGCTTTTGTATATAACAGAATTATATGAGAGCAATTGTGCGCAACATAGCGTATGTACAGAATTCGGAGTGATATGTTTTACATTGAATCATTTGACAGGTTTGTACTTAACATGTTGGGAATGTTTCATTTCGTTGCAGCATTATTACGGTGCGGAATGTTTTGCCCATAATTTCATTTTTTCTTAACACGATTTCCACCAGTCGGCGTAAGACATGTTTCAGTTTACAGCGTATGTAGAGCAATTTCTGCTATGAAATACATTTTTCTTGTCAAAATGTATTCCTAAGACGTGCTCATTTCAATTGCAGTAGTCGTTACACCTTCAATAAAAAAAATATCTATTTGCAGTACTGCCCATGATGCTACCCGTAACTCTAACTGAAAACAATATGTCCTACCACTGCTAGTACGATGACGTATTTTGCAGTATTCAGCTAATGTTAGCCTGAAAGGAGGCTTCATTTTGTTCGTTAATTATCAAAATAGGTATAAAAATGCATCGTTTTTGAACTTGAATCCTTCGGTCGTTGAATATTTTTTACACGTGATCACGTTTCTCGTTTTTTTTTCAGTACATAACTAACAACATAAAATTTATGTGTACTATCTGCCTAATCTTTTCATTATCCTCCAAAAAATTTGTTAAGCATAATTTTATTTATTCTGAAATTCCATAAATAATTGGTATGTCATTTTCTAGTCACATACAGGAACATATATTACATACGTGTAATCGAGGGGTATTCCCGTCTAAAAACTGGATGCTATCATTATACATAATATCATTACAAAAATGTAATGCAGGTAATACTTGAAATTAAAACATAGTTACATGCATAGAATTTCCTTTTGTTTTCAGTAAAGAATTCTGAAATATTTATATTTAAATCATAATTTTTTTGTAAAAAATTTACAATCGTAAGTAGGATTACATCAAATCCTACGTGAGCGATCGCTCTCCTATTTATCAAATTCTGTTTTAGTAATGCCATAAAATGGTTAGCCCATATCAACCTTTTCGGATGCGGTAATCTGACACGTGCGAATATGTAAAAAAAACATATCACTAGAAGGCATTTCTAGTGATATGACGGCATGTCTGTCTTTTCACAGCAGACGGCATGTCTGCTGTGAAATACCAATATGAGAAATCAATGATTAGGTTAGAAGTCATGACAAATATGATATCAGAAACTTTGGTTGGAAAAACGAACATTATTTAAAAAACAATTAAACACCTTAAATTCCGAAATCAGATATTAGTTAAAGCACTATCAAAATTAAATTTTTAAACTGTGTTAACACATCGCATATTTTGAGTCAGAAGTCTGAAGCAGCACCCCCTAATCACCATAAGAACGCAAAGCACCCTCGGATGGTAAAAATTTCATTTTACCTGCCATTTTGTAATTTAGGATCATATTCACGTTGTAGAAAATTGTGAACTATAGATACATGTGCCCCGAGAGAAACTGAAAAGTAAGATGCCGAGCACAATAGGAGCATTATTGCAGTTGATACCGGAAACAAATTCAACCCCCTTCCTTCCAGTATCTTTCTTTATATCAGTGATAGGATATTTTGCTATCTGGATAGTAAGATACGCCTGTTCGAACAGAACGGTCGCTACGTGAGACGGTTTTGTCCGTCACGAGGATGGGACAATCTGTTCAGTGAGCTTCACGCTTTCACTTCGCACAGTTAAAGATCGATGATTATGCGCAACCTTAGTTAAGAGAAAACTATTCCATCTGCTGACAGAGTGCTAAGTACTTGATAGTTTGACAACAAGGACCACCAACCATTTACAATCTCGTGCAGGGTGGTGTCTGAGAGAGAAAGCGAAACAGGTGTTACATATTTTTAAGCTCAACGTCTTTTCGTTATCAATTAAAACTTTGGAAACAAGATTCTTCCGAACGTTCCTCGTATTCGCGACAGTCAAATGCTGGTGTATCGTCTTATACTTTTTAAAAATGGCTCTCCATGGCCCCCAAATAAGGGTCCCTTATGCATTGGTTTTGTGAGTGATAATATGCGTGACGGACAAATTAGTGTTTGGCGGGTGACCGCGAAATACAGGTTACAGCCAATACAAGCTTCACACTGTTTGGTTTCGTAAAAATAATCATGTCGAATAATTTATTACTAGTAATATGTTCGGTTATATTCAGATTTTATCAATGAATTGAAATGAAAATTATTATTTGAATCCAGATATATCAAAATTTGTTGAATGATCTTAGTGTAAAAATACATAATTATGGCGCTGCAAACTTGATCAAATACAACGAAATGAAGCATTGAAAACATCTCCATTTTCTGCATGAATTACGTAACTAATTGAGTTTAATATGTTAAAAAAGAAATTCTGTCTTTGTGTTTTTTTGTTTTTTAAAGAAAACTACTCTAAGACTTCTAAGAAAACTACTGTATGAGTCATGCCTGATGAACACATGATCATTCAAAAAACTTTCACAAATTGTCTGCTCAATATTTAGTTCTTATCACATAATTACTTGTGTTGGAAGATAACATTCCTTTGTTGTTCTTAATGAACAATAAGAAATTATATATAAAGAATTCTTGCTTTGACTAACACTGAATAATGATTCTTAAGTTTCGGTAATTTATGTATGTAATTAAATGTAATAGTATAAATTCGATTTCTTATTCAGGTCTAGAATACAGGTAATTCTACTTGTTCTTAAACGTGAGTAGATACTCACATGTGAATTGCAGGAATAGAAAGCTGGTTGTTAAATTTTAATGACGTGTACTCCTGCAGGCATAATTTGATTGTTTGTCTGCCTAGGACTTCGTACACAGCAGTGATGGCCGAGTGACAGACCGCAATCTTATTCATTACGAGCTGCGTATTGCTTTTAGTTTACTTAATAAGTTTTATCGTTCAAATTGCCGAAGTTGCCACTATTTCTCGCATACTTGAAGGTGTCCGCTCAATCTTTGTTACAATTGGCCACAATAAGACTTACAAATTCACGGATTTCATTTGCATTTCTAAATTATCACCGCAAGCATTAATTTCTAATTAAACCTTCCTGTTTGTTACTCGCCTATTTCACTGATTAGAAAAACGCAGACTATTTCTCTCTTGCGGAAGCATTTCTCGGTTCAACATCCCATCTCTTCAATCAGCGCTGACCATGGACGTCACATCAAGAGCGCTATTCAAGTGCTTTTCTTTGAGAGCTGGAATTCTACACTGTACAAGAACTATACTCACTAACGATTTTCTCCGCTCTTTTTTGTTGGACTCTCTGTATTTAAGTGTAGTTGAGATGCATATTTTACTGACAGGTTGAAAAAATAATGCTATTTTATAAACTGATATATTCATACCTGGACATTGTCTAGAACATATTGTTTTATTTCTCAGAAAGCAATCTGTTTTGACAATGACGGAAAACTACTGCTGTACTCATACATTTTCAGTGCCTTCCAAACAGTTATAGCTTGTAATGGAATCTAGAAGTGTTGGTGCCAGTCTATTTGAGACAAAAAGAGTTTTAGTGGTTTACGTTTGTGTCCGACAACACACTAAAATGCCATGGTTTCACATTAGGACAATATTTGCTTCAGGTGTACGCTTAAATAAAAAACGATTTTTTTTTATTTTAACATAGAATAGGAAGCTGTTTGCAAAATGGTGTGAAAATAAATGCAGAGGCCTCTCTAAAAAAAGGAGAGAAATATCCTAAAACAGGGACTGATTGTTATTGCCATTTACATGCAGCAGTGACACAGTGTAACACATGTGACACCCCTGTCTCGTTAAGATCATGTCTTGTATTATGACTGTCAAACGTCAAAAAACTAAACATGTGAAAGAATCTTTTCGCAATTTTCATTAGGTGCTGTGAAGTAAATTGTAAAACAATTATTTTCATAAAATTTAAATCTGGGATAGATATACTTGACGTTTTAAGAGAAAAAGATACCGACTAAAGTATGTTTTAACTCACAGCGGTGATGAATGCGTTTTGAATATTCTGTTTCTTAAAGGCATATTCTTCCGGGAGTTCTTTTTAACGATTTACGTCGAAAAAGCCGGAGATGTTCATCAGGGAGTTTTTTTATACACTACCCGGAAAAGCAGGGGATCATTTTATTCATACAATTCGTGTGTCGCCTTAATTAGGACAGAACGGTCTTTTGAAAATGGCCATCTGGATTTCGTAAACTATTACAACGTTATTTCGACTCACTCAGTTATTATTATTAAATGAAATTACAAAAAAAGGTAAGGCGGGGATGATCAGCCTCATTATATAAGTAATTAAATAGCTTGCTAATGCTGCCAGATTTTAACTGTAGAGAGAGTGATACGCCTGCTGAAAGGCCTAAATAACATAGATGTTATGGCTGTCGAAATGTACAAGGGGTCGACATAGATGTTTCGCTCTGAATAGACAGCCGATTCTCTTTCTACAAACTAAACACAATTATGCTCATGTCCCAGGACACCTCCGTATCGTGTGTCTTAGTGTGCCATAGTAGGAAAAAGGACGGGTCACAGGTAAATGTTGTAACGGGTCAGATGCTTTTCGATATTCATGGCAGAAATGTTTGCCCAATCTCGCTTTCAAGGAAAGGAATGAATTGTTCATTGTTCGCATCAAATATTTCAGCAACCTTTTACCGAAGCACATGAAAAAGCAATGTCACAAACTGAGACAGGCACATATGGACTACACGTATTTCTGTATAGTAATCTTCTCAAAATTCTTATCAGCAGCAAAGTGTGGTCTTTGTACGCAACGCATGCATTGCACACTCTTAGTACACCAAAAATATTTTTGATAAAAAAAAGGAAAGGATTATGTGAATAAAATATTGTGCCCCAGAAATGTTTAGTGAAATTTTAGCTATGTACGAGTGGTTATAAAACGCTATCTTTAAAACATAATTTACATGTTTGTATGTATCTGTATTCGAATTAGATGAAACCAGCATTTATGCCAAACTGCTTTCTCATCTTGAAGCGTAACTGAGATCACACCGTGTGTGTATGAATGCAGAATATTCTAAAAAGCGACGTAAGCAGCAACGAAGAAAGGGATAAAAGCTACAACGAAGCGATGAAAGACTCAAAATGAAGCCTGAATAAAAGTTATTAGATTTTGATGAGCGTTTCTGAAAGTTTGGGAATAATGTTTTGCGAACAATATAAATATTCTTCCAAAAGATGCAGTAATACTTCGAAATATTTAACTAAGTTAATAGAACCAAAATAATTTTTTTGTCTCCACATGTAACTAAAAGCAATTATCCAGAGTATTGCACCAGAGGTAAAATTAATTCCTTAGCAGATTAGATCTGGTCGGTGTGTTTCTGAGCAGTACGCAGGCCAGATACGAAGAGCAAAATCTTCTTCAATCGAATCAGTTCCAGTTAAAGGACTGTCTAGTGAACGCCGGCTAAGATGTAGACTTATATGTATGCCAACACTTATAGAATCTATGTCATATTGCATACGTACTGTAACTTGTTTTTACGGTAGTCCAACCCAATATTGAAAAACATTTTCTGATTAATTGGTTGAAATGTATATATGTTTATGAAAGTAACATCTGCAAATTGAAAAGTTGTGAGCTTCGCCATTAGTACCTTTCTTCATCTCACGCCACAGAAAAAATGTTTGGGCATTTAAGCGACTTTTTTATTAATGTAAAGAAGTGTTTATTTGTGAATTTTTTTAAAACTCAATGCTTACCATATTTTCGCTTGAATCTCTGATTCAGATTAATCAGGCCTACAAGGATTACATGAAAAACTATAGTAGGCGTTAAATTGTACACAACTGGGATTATAAATAAAATTTCTTTATAATACGAGCAAAGTATGTTAATTCATCGTCTGTAATTTATCATTCATAAAAAGAAATCCTGACTTTTAAAACTTACGAAAATCAGTGTTCAATAAACTATGCAAAACGATGCATTTTAAACGAAACACTTTGGCTTACTTTTCCTCTGTATACCAAAGAGAGTACAGGATTTCACAATTGCGCATTATAGCGCCTGTTTCAGGGCAGATAACTAAATTCAGGAAACAATAAATACTAACACTACTTAACTATTCATACAAATGCTTGTCTCTTAAAACATATACAACTTAAAATCAACCTCCAAAAAAAAAAAAAAAAAAAAAGAAAAGGTACGGAACAAGAAATAAAACGAAACATATATCTGACTGCATTTGAGCTCCCAATGCATCTATAGCTAAATATATAAAAAAGGAATAAAATATCAATTAAAGAGCAAACAATTAATACAAATCAAATAAGATACCCTGAAATATAATTACAAAAGCTCTGTTTACAAATCAAATAAAACTAAATAAAATAAAAAATCACAGCCCTTTGCTGCTCCTCTGAAATGCCCGCCTGACTTCAGTCACGTAGTTTATGAAAGAAGTAAGATGTAATGTCATATCTTCTCTGAATTACTTAGCATAAGCCGAAGGCATTGCATATTTTCTACATCACCCGTTATTTTCTAATCGTCCTATAACTCTCTGCACGTTGTTCTGCCGGAGTTCACGTCGTGGTGGACAAACTTGAAGAAACAAAGTTTTTAATAATTCTATTGCGAAGTTATGTTTTATGTTCTATGCTTTATTGTGGAATGTTTTAGTTAAATACTTTATGAAAATATTACTACATATATTGTCCTAAAAGGTTGTATTATTGACAAAAAACATTTTATCATGTGGCAATGCCCTAGGTAATATTTCCATTGTATGTTGAGGAGCACCAGCCAACCCCTCTTTGTGAGCTAACAAAGAATAAGACTTCAGAGACAATACCAACTTAACGTAGCAAATCATTTTTAGTTTTTTCAAATGGTTATACTTTATGGTATGTACCATAAAATGACCTTTTGAACACGTGTCTTTAATCGGGCGTTTGAAGGTTTTCCCAAGAAGAAAGCTTGTTAAAATATTTTTGTCAATAATACAACCTTCTTGGACATTGTACATAGTAAAATGTTAATAAACTGTTTAACTAAATCATTCTACAATACAGCGTAGATCATAAAAAATAACTTAGCAATAGAATTACATAAAACTTTATTTCTTCAAGTTTGCCCACCACGACGTGAACTCCTGCAGCACAAAGTGCAGAGAGTTAAAAGTCATACCTTTTCGAAGTTTGAAACTTACAGCCTTAAATTACGCTGATCGGATAGGTTTTGCTCGATAACCACACCTAGTTCTTTCATCACCGATTTCTTTAACCGCAAATGGAATTTACACATCGGTGGTTCTTCATCGTTCCGTCATTTGCTATCGCTAGCAAAGTTATTTATCCAGGAGCAAAAGCAAGTTTTTTCCCCTGCTCCAACTGTTTAGCATAGCTACGGTTCATCTCCTTTTCGATCACAGGTCCCTTTGAGGCAGAGGTCACGAGGACAAAGTCGTCCGCATACGCCTGCAATTCCTTGAGGCGCCTTATTCTAGGTGCAATTCCTTGAGGCGCCTTATTCTAGGTGCAATGCCGCAGTCGATGATCCACAAAATATTTTTCTCCATTCATGAAATTATTCTCCCAGGACTGAGTTGCTTATGTAAATAATATAAACTTGTGTAGGTACTTGCGAGTTCCTTAAAACAGAAAAGAGATTACCTCTAATCACCATAAGAACGTTCCTGCATTACTTATTGCTATACATATTTAGTTTATTAAATCACTCATATGTACATGGTGACCTTTTTCTCAGTATGAAAAGTGCTTCTGAAGGATCCATGGAATAGCTGGCAAGATGAAATATGATCATTAAAAAAAGATTCATTACTTAATGTTTATGTGATCAAATAACACATCTTAATTATAATTTTCAAGTCATTAATATTTTGCCCCCACAAGCTTTATTTTCAGAGTCATCGAAAGGTTTATTTGTTAATTGTTTAGTAGTTTGCAAAACATTTTTGTTCTAAAAACGTTCTGCCCAAATTCAACATTTCTTTATGAATGGTTGCGGAAACTTGATTTCCAAATAACCATATGACTTCCTTTCTGAATTATGCCAAATTATCTAGGTGCGGGATTCATGCATGGTAATGGAAACAATATAATTTGCTTTGCCTGGACGATTGTCCAAATTTGAAATTTGTTGTAGCAGTGGTTAATCTCATCATCATAGCAACAACCAAAATATGATTATTTGTGACGGCACGGTTGACTATTTGTGTTTTCGTGCAGATGTTCAGTGAATGGAAATTGCTTTTCGTATAAAATCATGAGACGTCATCATTATAGCACCAACTGAGAAAAAAATACTTGTGACCTCCAGCGTAGATTTTCGTGTTTTCGGGCCGGTATTCTGTGAATGGAAAGTGAGAATTACATCACCGTGTGAGATAACAAATCTATGATATAAAACTTCTTATTGTTGTAATGTTCATGAAACCAACATTCACATTTCGACATCACAAACAAAAAGAATACCTGGTTATTAAAAATTGCGCGACTTATTTAATTTTTTCCTGTCATTATTGAAGGATTTCTCCTAGTTCAAACACAACATTGTATTTAAAGAGTAAAATGCACAAAAATTGCAATGTAGATTAGTTCATTTGAAATATATTGTAAATATGCAGTAATTTGTTCTTGTAAATAATTTTATGTAACATACTTTAAACTATGCGAATTTATTGTTATTGACATATTTTTTGTGTAACTGCTTCTTCCATGATGCAGTTAGAGAACAACAAATTTAGAAGAATAACTTTGTTCTAAATTGTTGGTTCCGGTCGTAATGGGATATTTGTAAACTATTTGTTCACAACGAAAGATATTTCAGCATGAATGGTTTGTTTACACCAGTTTCACTAAACATTCAATCCGTCATTACTGCGATACATATTAAAGTCGCAGTGCTTTTCATGTTTCTCCGCCACCTAGAAATTGGAAACGATTTCCCCATTAGGAAGTAATATCAAATTTTAAAATTGTTGAAATTTATACAGTAAAACCTGTATAAAACGATAACCTGGCTGAACTGGAATATAATTTCTGAACAGATCATTTTACCATACAAACCAACCGGTGTACACCGGAAACCTGTCAAACCCGGAAACGGAAACCGATTTTCGGTACGACGGTACAGACAAAACTGTTTAAAACGGAAAATAAAAATTGAAAATATGTAGTTTCTTGATCCGTCAAATGCAATATGTATTAACAAAATCTGTACATAGTTTGGGAATAATTGAAAGCAATCTAAAGGAACGTATCCGAGTTAACGTGGGAATTCGTAGTGCATAGTTTTGTTTATCAGTTCCCCACCGTGAGTCGAGAATTCCTGGCGTTCTGCCAAGTGGGTCTCCGGCTTGTGTGGGCAGACAGTATGCTTATTACTTGTATTCCACTCCTCCCCCTTCCCGATGTTAGCGCTGAGGAATTCCCCTAACACTGTTCCCCTAACACCGTTCATTCTCGTTTGTGTCCTACAATTTGACGTTTAAACAAGTGAGTGCGTTGTTTAAGAGAATTTAAAAAAATCTGCATAATGCCAAGTGGCAAAATAAAACCTTATCACTTGGTAAGAAAGTGAAACTGGTAGAAGAGCATCAACGAGAAAAAACGTTCGGTTAAAGAATTGTCGCAGAAATTGAAAGTTTGAAAAGCCCAAGCTTATGAAGCCTCGAAAAGTAAGGACAAGATAATGTAAGAGTGGCTAAAAGCAACTGCAGGACAGGTAAAACGACTGGGTAGAGTGTCATCAAATGAGCAAATAAACAAGGCAGTTTGGGAGTGCTTTGTGAGCGCTAGAGCTAAAGGGATACCGATTTTTGGGCCAATGATGAAGCAGAAGCATTGAAGGTTGATCCGAAATGTGATAAAACTCGCTTTAAAGCTCCTAATTGCTGTCTAGAGAGTTTGAAATCCTGTCATGGCTGACCATGTTCAATAAAAAGGCCAAAATACAAAACCGAAAGGTTTTGTTGTTTTTTGATAACGCTACTTGTCATCCCCACAGTTCTTTACTTAATGTAAAACTAGCCTAGTTTCCTCCTGAAAGGACGTCAGTTACGCAGCCACTGGACCAAGGTGTGATTTCCAATTTCAAGTGATTTTACAAGAATTGTGTGTTACGATCATTTATCCACAATCATCAAGATTATACCAACATTATTGAGCTTTGCAAATCCCTAAACGTCCTTGATGCAGTTAACTGGATAAGCAATGCAAAGAAGAACATCCTTCATCAGACGGTGAAGAAATGTTTGATGCTGACGTTTTTGTTCATTTCACTGATCACCAACCCGTGTTTGGAGATGTTAGCAGGACTGTTGATGTATTGAAGCAGGCAGAGGAACAAGAAGATGATGATATGGGTGAAGGTGACGAAGAAAACAGAGAGTTGAAAATAAATACATTCATTCAGTGTCGCAATAAGTGTACCAGTTTTTTGCAACCTGTCCGGCAAACAAGTATACATGCCTTTTTCTAAATAACTGCAATGTACGCTGTCTGCATTATGTAGGTATTTTTCTCATTGTTTTATTTTCTATGCAGTTTGTCTTTTTGAAATAAAATTTGCACTGTTTCTATGAAGTTTTTTACTGTCGTTATAAAATTTTCCTACTTCACGTAATTTTTTTGTGTATGAACCTGTATAAAATGAAAAAAAAAATTCTGAACAAAAAGATTCCGTTTTAGACAGGTTTCACTGTATTAGAAACAAACAGAGGCGAAGAAATAATTCGACCTGCTAACGATATTTACTCCTTTGTCGTTCATTTTTTAGCACATACCAAAGGCTGTAATTTGTAATGCTTGTTGTCCCTGTACAATTTCCGGATTTCAGAGGTTTGCTTAATCGGACATAAAAACGCTGTTCACCTAACCATGGTAATTTACGTTTAGATGAATCATTTTGTAGTTGTAATTTTCAAATTTGAAAATTTTTGAAAAGTTACAACTGCAAAATTATTGATACGTCTGTTTCTATTCAACCACCAATGTTACCATAATTCAGCAACTTATGGAAACGAGTAACAACCGGTTTTCTAAAATTAGTTGTGAATTTAGCAAATAGAAAACCTAATGATTTATATATAAAATTTACTATCTGAAGAAATTTTTAAATACTGAGGTTTAAAGAAACAAAGTGAGGTATCTATTATACATTAAAGAATGCATCAGATACATCAAAAAGATGCATCTATTATACGTTCAGGTACGTATATTAAGCGATGTATCTGTTACACATCAAAGTGATACATCTATTATACCTTCAGATACGTACATTGCACGATTTAAGATTCGCAAAACGGTTCTTCGAATATTTTAATAAATAAAAATTGTGTAATATATTTCTATTTTCTTAGCTTTTGTTGCTGAAGTTCTGTGTTATTAGGATTCATAACATTTATCATTACTTCAAGTTCAAATATAATGAGAGTTCGGCACATGATTATGTCAGTCATGGAAGCCAGTGGCAGTCGAGATAGTGAAAAAACGAATTGTCGATACATTTATGATTAAAGCACGTTGTGTGGGCCTCAATACATTGAAATTCCCACTTAATGAAATTGTTAAGATACCATACGATTTTTTCTTAAATGTGTTTCTAGTTTCCTGACTGGCCAATGGAGTACTGATTCTTAAATAACAATTATTTAATAATATGTTAACAAAGTAAGATTTGCATTTTTTTTTCTGAAGATAGGCTGTTTCTGATGTCTTGAGAAAACTACTGTTTTTCGCAATTGCAGAGGTACAAGCATTGTTCATTCTAATTACCTTTTTGCTAAAAGGATTTATTTTTACGAATAAAGATACACTGAACCCTCGTGCAGCTGAGTAATGTACTGTTTGGGGACATTGTAACACCATGAAAGAATCTCGCTATTTAAATAAAATTTATATCACACATTCCCCGTGTTGCATGAGATAACTTATTACATTTCTAAAACTATAAAATATTTTCTCGCTTCAAAAGTCATTATGAAGTTAAGCTACCAGGAGCTAAAATAACATCCTCTACACGGCGAGGTATTGAAGGGATGAGGGTTTTGATATCATCCGGCAGAATTGCCTTCCAGGATGCTCCTATCTGAGAGCAGATTTCGCTTTGGGCAACCGGCAGAGGCGCTTGACTAGCCAATCGCTTAGATACCATGCCCCAGGCATGTTTGATCGGGACATATCTACCGAATAAACTGGCCAGGGTACAAGCGCATTTGTAGTTCATGGAAGTAGCCTTGGACATTCCGAGCCACATTTGGCTGATCATTGTCATGCGGGAATACAGCGCCAGGACAGTTCTGTAGGATGGATATCACCTCTGTTTATAACACATCACTGATGTCTCTCTGGCTGTTGAGGAATCCCTCAATTCCTATCAGGCGAGATCAGGAATTGAACCCAATGGCTCCGCAAGCTATTGCCTTTTGCATTGTGCCGGTACGACGCAGCAGAGTGCCGTTAATTACCGTGTCTCTTCTAACATGTATTGAAACATCATGCTGCATTAATTAGAATCGTTACTCATCAGAAAACATGACCTGCTGCAAATCTGCGCGTCAGTGTTCGAGACCTCATTCCAACCTCAGGCGTGTGAAGTTGATTATCAAAGCAATATGCAGAAATGGGCTGATATTGACCAGTCATGTGTTAAGCAGACGTTGTAGAGCTGAGCAGAACAATGAAGCCTGACCTGTGGCAGTGATTCACTGCTACGCTAACACTGTGGATGCCGATGTGCGATCGATCACTGCCCTGCAGTTGTGGTTCTCTCATCCCATGCAGTCGTGCGATTTTTTGGCCCTTTTCCCGTATTTCAGTATGCCACGTTCGCATTACTATACTGACGTTTCGTCCCGTACGAGCGGCAATTTCGTCCAAATTTATATTTCATCTCGTACAAGTAGCAGTTTCGTCCAAATTGCCATTTCGTCTGTGCTGGTGTTTCGTCCCGTACGAGTGGCAATTTCGTCAAAATTTCTATTTCGTCTGTGCTGGAATTTCGTCTCTTACGAGTAGCAGTTTCTTCCAAATGGCCATTTCGTCTGTGCTGGTGTTTCATCCCGTACGAGTGGCAATTTCGTCAAAATTTATATTTCGTCTGTGCTGGAATTCCGTCTCGTACGAGTAGCAGTTTTGTCAAAATTGCCATTTCTTCTGTGTTGGCGTTCGTCCCGTACCACTGGCAATTTCTTCTGTGCTGGAGTCTCGTCCGTACGAGTGGCAATTTCGTCCAAATTACCATTTCGTCTGTGCTAGAGTTTCGTCCCGTACGAGTGACAATTTCTTCTGTGTTGGAGTTTGTCCCGTACGAGTGGCAATTTCTTCTGTGATAGAGTTCGTCCCGTACGAGTGGCAATTCCGTCCAAATTGATATTTCGTTAGTGCTAGAGTTTCGTACCGTATGAGTCGCAGCTTCTCTGATACCAGCAATCATTACTCGTTCAAAGTGCCTTCGGTGTTCATAATGCGACATTCTTTTGTGACGGAACATAGTGTGACACACAAAAAAAAGTTTCGTATTAATGTCGACTCTTCGCTGATTGCAACAACTCATTTGACCCAGCTATTTATCCCCAGAGCGGACAGTTCATAAGGCTGTGCTCCAAAACCGCACGCGCCTTTTCACGGATATTTGAAACATTTACTTGTCAAAACCTGTTGTACTTATTCTGTAAGTTTCAAGCTAACACCATCAGGTCTTCAGGTGTTGTAGTTTTCACTAACAGCAGTATATACCACTGCAAGGAATGTTTTTGTGTTTTCGGTAAAGTACATTTTTTTGAAACTCAGCTTTTTTTGCAGTTATAAATATAGGTAAAACAAATATAACTAACGTAATTATTTAAAATCATGTTTCTGCAATTTTTTCGGTAACGTATTTAAAGTCTTGGTATTACCCTTAATTTCGTAAAAGTTCGAATTGTTTACCTGCAAGTACGTTTGATAAAGAGATCTGGGATCAAAAATGCACCAAATCTTGCTATGTAAAGCAAAATGTTGATGCATACTTTAGATGACATGAATAAAAGTTGCGTGATGTAAACACGTGCAGTGAAATATCCTTTTTTGTGGTTTGCTTTTAGTGAGGTTCAAATTATTCACACGTACTTTTGAGCATCGGAATTTAACACCAGTCGACTTTCACATTTATGAGAGACCGTGAAACACAAGAGGTGAGCCTCTGTAACAGTTTTACGATAGCGATAACATGATCACGACGTAGCTTTGCTCATACCAGAATGCCCTTGGTATCTGAGAGATGCATAACCGCATTCCATCTGGAAGTTTTAAAATGTGCTAGAGATCCATCTCCTCAATTCTAATAATGTCAATGGGATATTTTCCCTCTTAAAAACTGCGCATACGACTTATTATCTAGCGCCAAAAACCATTCATGATGGTGATTTACGGTAGATGTACTCGTTTCATGAATCAGCAGAATTTGTCTTATCGTGTTAACTTTTTGTTCGAGACACTCCAAAATTGAAATCACGAATGAAGTCACATATTGAATTTAAAATGTTGGTGGCTGTGAGTTTAGCTAAAACCTATGCTACAGCCTGATAATACGAATTTTTAACAGCATCAATGTGTCTTTTATCTGGTAGCAGCGAAATCAGGATAAACCGACATCATGTCCTTCGGTGGACCAAATGCGACTGCATTTATAGTGTCACTGAGATTTTGTGCTCTTGAAAAGCTACTGATTGAATGGTTGCTAGGTGGCGGTTATTAAATGAAAGAATCTCATGCGTTGAAGTATGAGTGAACACTTCTTTGTTTGGAAATTCTGTTGCAGTACAAAGTTCAAGATATCATATGGATTGGTAATTCGTTTAATAACACATGTTTTCACAGTTCTTCGAATAACAAAAATTAGGGAGTGTCATCGAGATGAGCAAAAAGTAACCTTTTCTGGAGGTTTAGCCGTTTATCCTTCGTTATGGAACAGAGCTGTTCATTTCAAAACAGGAACTACAGTTTCGAACAGCTTGGGAAAGCAGATCAAACGTCCCAAATGTGTGATTCGTCCTTCGAATTGATCTTCGAAATGAAACGCAATAAATGTATTTGAGAACTCAGGTTTCCAAGTGGTATTGGCTTTGAAGGCATTTGTTGCAATATTTGTGATTTAACGTAACTCGCACTGCTGCAGTGAGTGAACATAAGTTCCTTATTCTATCAGTGAAATGTTAAAAATTACTTTGGCACTTTAGGCTATTGAAACATTCCATGATGCCAAACTATCATTCAGTTCATGCAAAGAAAAACGCTATGTTTCTAGTGTGTTACTTAAAAGTACGGCTGCTGCATTAACACCCATTAAAAATATATTTTATCATATCTTATTTTTTTTTAAAAACGCATAAAAATATTGTAAATTATTCAGAAAAACAAAGTCAATTTCTTATCTTAATTTATTCTTATTCGATATCTAAACTTTTAATGTTATTTGGAAGTTTCTGTTAAATACATACATCGTTTCTAAATCAACAAATAATTATTTTATATTAATAATGATTCCACTAAATAATAAAAACAAAATGTTTAACACGTTAGACACTTTTTGCAGCTGTTTCTTATTTCGAAAATATAAATTCTAGGAAAGCGATTCAAGCTGCTTACAGCCGAGAACAAATAAGACGTTTTGCGTTATGTTAATTAAAGAGCATTCAATTTATGCTACCTGCAACAGTTTTACATTAAATGCGCAAAATCAGATGCCACTGCATACTCGGTTAGATGAATGTCAATAGGCACAACGTTAGTACTTTGTGCCATAACTTTCTCAGACAATTTTGACTAAAATGAAGCATTGCTCTTGAAAATCTGTTTCTCCTCAGAATAAAAAAGAACCAACAAATCAATGTGGTTTATTTCATTTCTTGATTAAGAATCGAACGAACACATTCAAATAAGTGATCTAAGCTATAATTTTTATGCTCATTGATGAAATTTGTTTTAATACCGTGTTATGATTCCATTGCAAATACCTTATATTTATATTCAGCTATATTCATGATTCAGCACTTGCTTTCCTGAACACTTCAGATTATTACTTTACGGATGGAAGTCTGATAAAAATCATTTTATTTTTCTACGCGAAAACCTTACAAATATTGACTTTATAAAGAAATTATTATGCAATCAAATAAAATGTCCATTTTGCTGTCACAGAACACCCAATATAAGGTGTAGTTTTATATTTGAATTGCACACGATTGTTTGTTTGTAAGGGGGTATCATCACATCTCCTGTCTGGAAATGGAAGCGTAGAGGGCAAGGGCCCAGAATTTCCCCAGGGCTGATCAGAATGGAAACCAGAAAAGATTTGTAATCGGAAATAATCCAAACTCGATCATTCCTTACTGGCCGGTTACGACCATCGCTCCCTCTTACGTAGTTAGGGAAGAGAGTTTCGATACAATGTTATTTGATGAATTCATTAGGATTTGTTTCTCAGATATCCGGTTCACAATAGAAGTACAAAATACATTTCCAAATGTAACTGAAACATTACAAAATATTTCATAAATGTTTATTACGTTACATTATTTTCGATTTTACGAGAGAAATATGATTTTTGAGAAAAAACCCACTTAGAATCTTCTTTCCTTTTCATCTTTTTTTCTCCATTGTAATTCATTAGAATACTTTAAAATCAGCAAGAACAGATTTATCCTAAAACAACGTCTTTTACTGTGCTAAGAACCCAGTGTTTCCATTTAAATTATTGTATTAAAAATATTACAGTAACTTATTTCTTAACTAAAGGAATTCAATGATAAATATTACAGTTTTTTATTATGTGAAGGCTGATTTTGAATGCGGAATGTGGAACAAAATATCTGTTTCCAGCTTTTTAAGACGCGTATGATATTCTGATTACTTAAAACCGTTTGAGTTACATGTTAATCAGCAGATATAAATCATAATTCCTGTTATATAATAAATGGTACGTCGCTGTCGTAACTTTGTAATTACAAAGCTTTTGAACTTTATTTTGTGCGAGTGGAAATTATGAATCCTCACACAACACCCTTTAATGTTCTAATTGCAGAGTGTTTCCATCTAAATTATTGTATTTAAAATATTACAGATTTGTTGTAACTTATTTTCTAACTAAAACAATTCAATGATAAATATTATAATTATTTATTATATGACGGCTGATTTTGAACGCGGCATATGAAACAAAATATCTTCTCCCAGCATTATAAGGCGCGTACTATATTCTGATTACTTAAAATCGTTTGAGTTACATGGTAATTAGCAGATGGAAATTTAGAATTTCTGTTATTTAACAAGCCTACGTTGATGTAACTTTCTATGATATTCTGATTTTTTAAAACAGTTGAAGTAACATGTTAATTATCAGTTAGAAATTAGAATACCCGTTATTAAACAAGCGTACGTTGCTAAATCTTTGTTTTTTCAAAGACTGTTAACTTAATTCTTTGCGAGTGTGGACTCGTTTTCGCAATTACAGATACCCTAACTAAAAAAGTTTTGCCATGTAATTTTAAATATACATTTTTTATGAACAAAATATTGCAAACTCTTTTGAAAAATATATTGATATACAGGATAATTCATAATTACTGTACTGTCAGAGATTCCGTGGATTATCATCAAAAATCGGGAAACAACAAGCTAAAACCGCAAACATAATATCACAACAAAGAGTTTTATTGCCTGTAGAATTGATACATCAGATCGCTAAACCACTTCCACATGACCGCCTTTCGGCGCACGTGAGATATCCAAGCGATAATCAATTTCCCTCCAAGAGTTCCCTAGAATTTGGGTCGTTACTTTTGCTATTGCAACATCAATTCTTATTTTTAGGTCATTGAGGGAGGTCACAGGGGTCTAGTAAAAGTATGTTTTACACGTATCCCCACAGCAAGAAATCCATTGGCGAAATATCCGGTACGCTCGGAGGACACAGAATAAGTCCACCACGTTCAACCCAGTGCTCAGCAAAATGCAGGTCAGGAAATTATCGCACAGTAACAGAATAGTGCGGCGTTCCGCCATTGTGTTGGAACATTACATTGGGCTGCCGATCTTCCAACTGAGGTAACAGATACAGCTGCAGCAGGTCCACATATGTCACCTCTGTCACTGTTTTCTGCCCAAAGAAACAAGGCACCAACACTTTCGAACATGACAAAGCGCACCAGACGTTCCCCTTTTGATTATCTCTTTCGAATTCTCAAATGGCGTGAAAGTTTTCGATAATCCATATTACGCAGTTATGCCGATGTACCTTATCTGAGACGAAAAACGTTGTTTCATCACTAAATATCCATTTCCGCAGTTAATATCCATCAGATTCGACTTTGGACAAAATGTCTTGGGCAAACTGGAAACAAACATGGTTTATCGTCCCGCTGTAAAACCTACACAATCTGCAGTTTGTACGCTCGGAGTTGTGGACGATTATGCAGGACCATCCAAACATTGGTTTCTGGCATACCTAATTGTGACGCATTTCGTTTCGTTGACTACTCTGGCCTTCAAGAAAAGGCTTCCTGGATGCGATCAACATCGTCCTGCGAAGTGCTCGCTCTCCGAGCTCCTTTTGGATGCTGCATACTCCCAGTTTCTTGTAACTGCTTTAACCAGCGTCGTATAGCGTTATCGGAAAGCGTCACTCTGCCATACTGCGTGCTGTAATGACGTTGCGTTGTGATAACTGATTTTGTTTGAAAGAACCGGAGTACGCTTGTTGCTTTCTTTTGAACAGTCGCCATTTTGAAGTATGACGTCAATTCAGCGGGTATCAGGTTGCCCCATTAACTTCGCGGGGTAAACTTCTTTATGCGGTAGGCAGTTTTATATGATAGTGTACGGGTTGATGATGCCAGGCCACTGAAACCCCTACATTAATTATGATCATGCTGTAGAATTACAATCAAGCATTATATCCGGTATTTTCATTTAACAAATTAATATCAGAAACACTATTTTCAAGTTTTTTGTAGCATTACTTCCGGTATGTTCTTTTAGCAAAAATATATAGCAAACACTATCTAAAATTCTTTACTGTTGTGGGAATGCGTGTGTCCTAGTGGTCAACTTTCGTCACTGCCAAGGAGAAGACTTCGGGTAAAGAATATAAAGCTTCGCGTGAAGAACGCTAACACTCGTAGAGAGCACATAAAACAGGCGTCGCTGGCCTCTGATCATTCGTCCGAACGGGGTCCGGGTTCGAATCCCGGTGAGGCATGGTTGTTGTGTTTGTCTTACGGCACTGGCTCTCTCCCTTCCCTGGAACCAGTGACCCTAAATTAGGGACGGGCGACTGCTTATAGCCCATTGAGTTGCTCACGGTAGTCGTTAAACCTCCAATAAAAAAAAAACAGGCGTCATGAGCGCCACCACAACCTAAGAGGTAATATGCTCTGCCGGAAAGCAAACATTGAGGAGCAAAGCACGTCGGGGGAGACTATGGCAGTGAAGCTTTTCTTTGATCCACAAAGATTTCCTTCGATCCACAATATGTTTCCTTCGATCTGATGACTATTTTCTTGGAGCTTTTTTGTTGTTAGTGTTGTTGTTGATGCTGTTTTCTGATATCCCGCTTGTTCCTTACTTTCCTGAGAAAAGTATGCAATCATTTTTGTACTACTATTTAAATTAATTTTTAGAAAATATTATAGTTAGACTTAAGGATCCATATAAAATGCAGACAATCCCTAGGATTTGGCATTATTGAAAATGTTTCTGAAAAACTGAAGAACAAAAAAATCCTTAACTAACCCGATTGGCGTAACAAAACTAACATATACAATTTGCGAAGTGACTATGCTAACGAAAATGTAGTAATCACGTGCTGTAAGCAGCTAAGCTGACTGATCTTTACCAGAATTAAAGTCAACAGAAATACGCATGCGCAGTCTGCTCCCGCATTAGCCTACATGTTGGTTTCTGTTTACTGCATCGCGTATCCTAGTGGTTGAGGGCTGACTTTTTTCCAGAAGTGAAGTCAACAGAAATACGCATGTGCAGTCTGCTCCGGCATTAGCCTGTGTGTTGGCTTCTGTGCACTATATTTTATATCTTAAGATATGGCGGCGCTAGTTACGTCTCGCCGAGCCTTAACTTCTTTTTCAGTCAGATATTCTATGACTCGAGTTCGATACCAGGTAGGGACGAACGCTCGAACAACTAAATATCCGCCGTGCGTCGGACGGGCACGTTAAGCCGTCGAGCCCCGTGTTCTGGCCCTCGGTAATAAATAGGGCGTCTTCCTACCTTGCTTGCCTATCGGGCACTTTAGCCCAAATCTCCTAGCTTCCTATATCTAAAGTTGTTTAAGACATGGGGTCAGAGAATCCCTACCTAAAATACTCTACATATGATCTGATATTTTCATCGATGGATGAATGCGTTAATGTTCTGATGTGCTTACAATTGCCAAAATGTACATGATAATCATGTTTTCAATTTCAAATAATAATGTCCAAATGTTTACTGTCTGGAGCATATTGGCACTTAGTATTTTCTAGACTGAACGAACACATTGCTTTCCATGCACATAGTATTAATCTTTGAGTAACAATTATTTTTGTCTCAAACCTCTCAAACGGTGATACATGAACAAGTATGTTTCAATGGTTATTCCTTTGTATGCACATTTATTTACTTTTAGTAACATCCACCGTTTTTTTTAGACAGATGACAATGAGATGCAAGTACATAAAAGAAGAACAGCAAGATCAAAATGCCTGAAATAATTCCATTAAAAAATTACGCCGTGTGACTCATGCATCAAAATTTATTAAACGTTATTTGAAATGAATTTTATTTGTCCTTACTTTCCAAATATGGAAAATAGAAATTAAAAAATAATCACAGAAATAGGTTTCTCTGTTAATTTTACTTCCTTTCAAGTCAGTATTAAAAAAAAACATACGTAACTACGTTATACCTAACTACTTTTCGAGCAAATCACTTACATTCTCTAGTTTTAGAGTTTCAAATATTTTGTCGTCAAATGCATTTCACTTTTACTTCTTAATATATTAGCACGCAAAGTAAAATGTCATTCGAGGGTCATTGGTGAATTTGTTATATACAATATGTGATAAAAAATGTATCCTGACGAGATTTATTGAAAACAAAAAGCTACAAGATTTACAGATTTCTAAATTTTTCGATGTCGAAGTAGCCCCGCCCCCTTCCGAAGCCACACGCTGTTTTCACTGCTGAAAGCATTTCCTGAAACCATCTTCTGGACCACCGAATGCTACTCCGACTCATTGTGTTGTATGTCCTCAAAATCTTGAAATCGTTTTCCCTTCAAGTGGTCTTCGAGGTGAGGGAAGAAAAAAAAATGCCTCAGGGAGACGTTGTTTGTAGAGTGGCTGTCGGGGCTGCGCAATGCTATGACTACCTAGAAATTAGTTCAATTAGTTGTGATGTATAGGAAGCAGCGTCGTGATAGTGGAGTTGCCAATCCCACTCTCATGGGAGTACGGCGTTTTGCGACGAACTGTGTCATTTAGAAGCCGTAAATCTTGACAAAAGTACTTCTTGTTGATTGTATTAGCTGATGGACTGTATCAGTGGTGAAAAGTACGCCCATAATTGAAAAACAAATAGTCAGCATCGTGTTAACACCGCTGCGGCTGTGTCGCACTTTTTTGGGGTCTCGGAGAGTTTGAGGTCTTTCACTCTGAAGACTGGGTCAGAGTTTCAGGGTCATATAAATCCACGATGCATCACCAGTTTTGATAATTTTTTAAAATGTTTCATCGTTTTCGACGTACTCAAGCAGATCACTAGTAGCTGAGGCGTTGGCTTGTTTTTTATCAGCTGAGACCGATTTTCGCACAAATTTTGTTGATCCGAATCCATACATAAAACGGCCGTAAGAATCGAATGACCTGAACCGAAACTAATGTTAAAGTCTTCAGCTAACTTAGGAATATGATTTGTTGATTTTCTGGTACAGCTGTGTGCACATGTTCCACACTGTTTTCATTTTTGCTTGTTGCGGGCTTCCCAGGCAATTCGTCACTCTCAACACGACGCTCACGACCATCTTTGAAACATTTATACCACTCAATAATGTACATGTTCACGACTCATACTGTCCTCTCTATAAATTGTCTGTAAATTTTAGTACGTGTCTTCACAAGTTTTGCCATGATTTTGGAAAAACCTGATGCAAATTCGTTGATTTTTGTTTTCGACATGGCAAATGCAACGAACAGCTTCAAGCACATAAAAAAGCACTATTGCAAAAACAAAAACAAAAAAAAGAAAGAAAGAAAAAAAAAGAAAAGAAAAGAAAACGTAGATTGGAGTTGCTGTCGTAGCACAATCCACAGATGCTCGATTGGAAGGAAGTCTGGGAGATTCCAATGCCAGGCTATAATACTTAGACATCTTCCTCATGATCCACCAATCATTCTCAGACAATTCGGATAGTCCGGCATGGCGCATTAGTATCCTATTGAACGAAGGTAATGCTAGAGGGGTGTAAATTTACCATGAAATATGCACCTGTCGTGCATTGATGTTTAGGTAGGCAGTAACCGCCGTCGTTTCCCGTGCATGAGTTATTGGACACAGGTTTTGCCAGAAGAAAATTGCAAAAGGAATTATACTTCTTACACCGGCTTCTTTCCACCCGGCCTCTCGTTCCTTTTTATCGCCGTAGGGCATCCATATGCTAGTATGTCCCAACCCAGGTACAGGGTGCACGCCTAACCGGGCGACTACGCGGTGTCATATTCATCTGATCTGGATGTCAGATTCATCAGATCAGAATACTTTCTTCCAATCATTCTAGCAATCATTTAAAAAAATGCTAATTTGGTTGGAGAACAGTTCCTTTAATTTATGTAAGATAACTTTTAGCTCATGTCTTTTATTTCAAACGGCATAGCAGGAAAGGTAAAAAGATTAAAAAAATGACTAAGCAGATATTCTAGGAATCTAGGTTTTCAAACACTGAAGCTGATAAACACTGAAAAAATACAGAAATAACAAATATTGAAATACAAGTGTACACTAGCATGAATCTATATATTTTCCGATATCTTACTGATCTTTTATTGATATCAATGGCTTGTAATTTTTATTTTTTACAAAATACACGTGTTGATGTCTGTAAATGAGAAACGTGGCACTGTACTCTGCATTAGTATCTATACGCTGTATCACTGCTAATCTTTACCACGGATGTAGGATATAACGTACCTTTTTGTTTTTTAGATTTGATTTGCTTGGATTTTAAATGTTTCTTTTTAATGAAGAAACATCGATGCTGTTTACAATGCTAAAAGCTAAAATATTAAATCTTTATCTTATGTTGTGCTGACGTTAACAAAAAAATATCAAGTATTTAAGAAATTATACCGGACAAATTCAGCTGTGAAAGAGAATAAACCGTAGAACCTCCCTTTTCTTCCGTAGAGAGCAATGACAAATGTAAAAAAAGTATGATGCTACAGAAAAAGGTATGATCGAGGAAGTAAAGTATAGTTCTTATGATACAGAAAAGTAACGTTGATTATCAATAATTAGTAACTGTTATGTGAGTGTGTAATATGCAGTTACCTAGAATATGTGATGAGACTTAAAAAATTGAGTGATAAGTGAATGGCTATTTATTTCAATGTTCTTTGCGAATGATTCATTTGCGGGAATGATGAAATAACTTTGAGGAAAGAATTACGTGTGGCACCACATCGTGCTGTCTTGTCCCAACAGAACGGGCAAAAATATCTATCCAGGGATTAACTTCCTAAACTATAAAATGTAGGTAAGCAACTTAATGCTCACGAAAGTAATGAAATCAAGTTCCCGTGGAACTGAATTGCTTATTTATTGAATTTTACAATTAATTTTCCAACAAATTACAGAAAGCTTTTCAACATTTTGTTTGGTAGGTCTACAAGGAACAATTCTCTACTTCATGAGTTTTTGAAAATACTCTGCTTTAAAAATAATCAAATTGTCGTAAATTCAAAATAATGATATCAAGATTATCAGACGTTAGCATTTTAAGCTTTTAAAAAAACAACTGGTATAAACATATTCAGCTATTTTCATATAGGAACAGGAACTTATTTTCAGAGTAACTTGCGAATTCAAACATGTAGAAATGCTTTTTGAAATAAACAGCTATTTGAGCAGGAGGGAAATTAGCTGCATTTTTTTCATTTTATAAATATGTGAAACGACACAATGTGGAAATATCAGCATACATTTAGGAAACAGACTTCGAAAAAGTGAAATCGCGACACCAAGATGGAAACATCGTGGAATCATGAAAATCATAGGCGTGCTAATGACACACTTTGATGGACTTTTGATTAATATAGACTCATCAACGTTGGATGAAACAGCTGGAGACAAACACTTGTCTTAACTTCTTGGTAATTATTAGGCTACTAATTGTTTCAGAGCGCTAATTTCCGCGATTGTTTTTGCGAGTTTTAGGATTTTGTTCTGTAATTTGGCGAAATATCAAATAAATCCTCGAATTTCAGATTTTTTCCCATTTTTGAAGAATTTCTATTATGATTTTTAGATTATTTTTCAAATTTAAATAATTGTATTACTGTCTTCAATATTGTATGCGATATCAGCGCAAAAACTATAACTCAGAGAATGAGAAATTTATATGAATTTTGATTTATTTACATTAATACCAATCTATAATTCTTTGAGGGCACAAATTTCCACACGAAAGGTTCCGCAATTTATTAGTCACGTCGTTACTTATGATTGTGTAACGATGTTCTATGAAATTCTTGCAGTCCTTCAAAGAAGGGAAATTTAGACAAAAAACATTAACACAAGCATATAATCTATAATTTTTAAAATCAATAATAGAGAATGTACCATTTCATGGTTTAGTCAATGAAATTTCTATAATGTGAGTCGTATACATTTATGGAATCAAGGAACCGTGGATTATGTGGACTGATAGTATTTAAAATGCGGTTTATGTGATAGACAGATGTTTCACAGTTTTCGGAAATAACTTCCTAAAAACAAATGCTCTTCAATCACACATAGATTGTTTTTTTATCCTTGCTTTCCCGACAAAATAATTGGAACCTTCACCTTCTTACAATGGAAGAGTAGTTGCCCCATGCTAACTTACGCTGGCGTGCTTATCAGTGCTTAACTGTCCATTTCACTCACACGCCACAATATTCCACCTTTGAGAAAGATGGGGCACGAAATATTGAAACAGGTTTCGGGTTTACCAACAACAATAGTCAACGACAATTTCATTGCAGAAGTATATAACATATTCTTAAACAACTGAGAACATCTTTACAAAAAATTTGCAATACTTTGTTCGAACTTGCACGAGTCCCGGAAAACCGGCAGATGTGGTAGTAACCATAGCAACCGGCAACACCTGGTTATCACTCTTGCGTCATCGGTAGCGCGCAGTTCAATAAGAGCTATTTCGTAAATTCTTAACAAATGTTTTCACGCTGTGAATTTTCGAAAAAGTGAAAGTGAAAGAAGAACAACTGTGCGCCATTACATTTTGCTGCGGACTTAGGAATGTTGTCGGATAGACTTTCTGTCTTATGCAAGAGGATCATAAAGATGAATATCTAAGAAAACCAACAATTTACAGATGGCGAAAGGAATTTATGGATAGTCGTGAGTTGGCGGCTTTAATCGCGAATGGAGGAAGACTTTCAACGAGTGTTTCAGAGGTAAGCATCAATACAATAAGTGTTATTATACGGGAACCCATACACGTATCAATTAGAGATATCGAATATATGGTTCAGATCTCAGAATCATTGAATCACAGAATTCGGACGGAGAATTTGGGCATGAAACGAGTTGGTTAAAAGTGGCTCTCCGTTACTTTTCATGTGTGGCCCAAAGTAAGTCGCACATGACCAGTTCTGTCGTTTCTTATTTGGAGAAACTGAAAAGTACATTAATGTCTCAACCTGCATGTTGTCCAGACTTGTCCATATATGACTTGTGGTTGTTCCTCATTTAAAAAAAGATAAATTTTAAGGATGTCTACTGGTGTAGTTTTGCTCTCGGTATTTATTTTTGAAAATAAAGTATTATTCTAAAAAAAACTTAAATTTAGAATTGCAGTTCCAGTTCGTCCTCATTTATTCGAGAGCTTAATTGCTCTGAAATTCAAAAACAGGTACAGGTTTTAAAACTGTAAAGTTATGAAATGTCTTGGTAAAATTGTTTTATTGTTATAACATAGATAAAAAAATAAAGCAGACTCTTTGTCACTGAACATCTCAATCTATTTTTTAACCCAAAATAAGGTTTTCGTAAAACAAGTGTACATCTAAATTTCTTTTGGGAAGGTTATCGCCTCACAATAATTAGAATGGCTATACTCAGCGGCGAAAGTTTCAATAACCCATAGTTCACGCCATCACACCGAATAATCAAAGCTGACACAGCATTATGCGTACTTCTTTCCACATTATAAAACATCGTATCCTACAAATATTTTGTGTAATCAATGAGAAGAGTGATATTAATTCGAAGCCAGAAGAAATGAAACAATTAATACACCGAAAAAGTAAACAATAAAATAAAGATACGCAAGGGAACACACACCGGTGCGTTCCTGTGAATGCATTGCGTCAGTGTCAGATAATAAACATTGTCTGCACTTCTGCGAATGCGAGATGATACGTATGTTAAGGGCCGTACATATGAGTGTTTCATGATGACTTTCGTGCCGTTTTTCTAAATAGGGAATTGTTTGCCATGCAGTGTCATGTTGTGTTGAGGGCAGATCTTAATTTTTAAAACAGATAACTAAATAAAATAAATAACAAGAATGTGTTCTACGTAGCCTACAGAACGTTGTTTTACTGTATCAACGCTTAGAAATACTGAATGATTAAACAGAAAGTAGTCATGTGTAATTAAAAATCTCACAATAAATACCTGGAGCCAGAGAATAAATAAAAAAATCTTTTAACAGCACCCTAAAGATATATTCTGTTTTCCAGAAAATCGATAGGGCCCGTCTGAGCGACAGATCTGCCAAAACCTTTGGCAAAGTAAGGATCTAGTTCCACTATTTTGTTTAACTGATTACATACTTCAAACCGGTATATACAATCTATGAATTCCATTTTAACTTTTGTTACAGATATCGACGTCTCAACCTATATTGTTATGGTTTCAAATATATCCATTCCGACCTTTAGCGTCCCTCTCAATGACGCAATGCTAATCCATGATCGCCAGAAGTGTTTGCAAAACGTTCTGCTTTGCTGAAGCTGGTCCTTTTCAGTTTATATTTTAGGCAAAGTTACTCAATGATTCTGAATACACTGACGGAAAAAAAATCCCAGCACCAAGAAGGGGTTGTATTAGATAAACGACAGTTGGTAGGCGGTGAGAGTACATCTATAAGATGACGTCTATGCAAATTTCGCGCTCGGCGCATACGTGTGCCCCCTCGGAACATGCAAAACAGTGTTGCTTTAAATACGCGCTGTAACGTTCGTGAGCGTTAGTTATCGTTGAGATTCGACGTAGTGTGTTGATGTTAGTCAAGAAGGCCTTTAAGAAGACGAAGAAGCCATTATCAACAGCTCACGGAGTTTGAACGAGGTCGTGTAATAGGGCTACGAGAAGGTGGATTTTCTTTCCGCAATATTTCAGAACGAGTTGGCAGGAATGTAGCCACTGTGCATGATTGTTGGCAGCGGTGGTCAAGGGAAGGTACTGCCTCAAGAAGACCGAGTTCCGGCCGGCCACGTGGCACTACTGAGAGGGAAGACCGCCGTCTACGGCGTATGGCCATGGCGCATCGTACTGCGTCTGCGGCAGCAATTCGAGCTGCAGTTGCCACCACACCAAACTGTTACAAATCGGTTACTTGACGGACAGCTCCGAGCCAGACGGCCTGTAGCGTGCATTCCACTTACTCCAAACCACTGCCGTTTGCGACGTCAGTTGTGTCAAGCTAGAGCTCATTGGAGGATGGAGTGGAGATCTGTTGTGTTTTCTGATGAAAGTCGGTTCTGCCTGGGTGCCAGTGATGGCCGTGTGTTGGTTAGAAGGAGGCCAGGTGAGCGCCTGCAACCAACCTGTCTGCGGCCGAGACACACTGGACCTACACCTGGAGTTATGGTCTGGGGAGCAATTTCCTATGACATCAGGAGCACTCTCGTTGTTATCCCACGAACCCTGACGGCACAGTTGTACGTCGGTCTGGTGATTCAACCTGTTGTGCTGCCATTCATGAACAGCATTCCAGGGGGTGTTTTCCAACAGGATAAAGCTCGCCCGCATACCGCTGTTGTAACCCAACATGCTCTACAGAGTGTCGACATGTTACTGTGGCCTGCTAGATCACCATATCTTTCTCCAATCGAGCACGTATGGGACATCATTGGACGACAACTCCAGCGTCACCCCCAACCAGCATTAACCGTCCCTGTATTGACCGACCAAGTGCAACAGGAGTGGAACTCCATCCCACAAACTGACATCCAGCACCTGAACGACACAATGCATGAACGTTTGCGTGCTTGCATTCAACATTCTGGCGGTTACACCGGTATTTAATGTACCAGCACTTCACATTTAAAATGGCTCTTCTCGCGCTTACATTAAGCTGTGATCTTGAAACCTTAATCGATTAAATATGTTACCTATACAAATGTATTGCCGCCATTTCATTCCTCTACAACTATTTTTTCGTGGTGTTGGGATTTTTTCCGTCAGTGTATGTCCTATGGCACTATTCATTTGCGTCGGTTCACCACGAAATTTTAACAATTTGCTATAAAATACGGTAGCCTTTAACCGTGTAATTGCTGTTTTATCCATTCTTTTCTTCACTTCTGTGGGATTTTCATAACTTTTCTGTGTATTACTTTACGCATTTCCGGTTCCATTCTTTCCTTTACTCTTGGGGGATTTTCATCAAATTTCTCTGTATTAACTTTACGCATTTCCGGTCCCATATGAATTACTTTATTTCAGGTCTGTTTGAATTACCTATTTCAGTATGGAGTATGTATTTTTAAGTAATGATTATTTTATTTCCAGTTCAGTTTGTGTATATTGCGCGGGGCTATTCACGGACGATTCTACAACAACAAATGAATGTTCACTTGGAATAGGGAACGGTTCAGTCTCCTCGCTGTGGATGACCAGTGAGTCCTTCATTGCTGCATTAAATTTCTTCGCACGCGATGACATATTTGTCTATCATGTAGTTCCAAGTATAGAACACGTGCCTGATGCTTTAGCGTATAGAAAGGTTTCCTGGCAAATACTTATGCAGGAACAATTTTGAATACATGAATTATAATAACGTGAAAAGGTTCATTTCATAGGACTGTAGTACCTTGAACTAGTTACCTTTTTTGGTATTGTGCCTCACATCATACCTATTATGATGTATGATGTACAGCATAGTACCGTTCGTGCATGTACACTGCGAGAAATTGAAAAAACAACACCATTAACAATTGCAGCTGCATCTGTGAGATTTATGTCGCAGCAAAAATTATTTTGAAAGGAAAGTGACCGCATGTGTGAAATGATTCAATGTTTACTTTACTTTTTAATACGTAACACAGTTTACATAGGGCACATTTTAATAAGGTGTTGCACTCAAGAAACACATATAGCGCATTAAATCCATTTAATTTGATGGCGTAATAAGCAGAAAGATTCGTAATAAGCACAAGCAAACTGATTTAATAAGCTAAAAGCGTTTCTTGATATTTACACTGTGGTGTATTAAAAATAAGGTGTTGCTCCTCCTCCAGTAACAATACGAACTTGCAATATGGCATGCAGTCTGTCTTACAAATGTTGGATATCATACTGGGGATTAGCATTCCACGCGCTTTCAACTTGGACGCGTAACTCGGAGATGGTCTCTGCCTGTCGTGGTCCGCGGAAGAGCCTTTATCCCATCTAGTCGCTAACATGTTCGATTGCACAGAAGTCCGGAGAGCGTGCTGGATAAGGGTGTTGATGCACAGCCAGAAGAACACATTTAGTTGCACCAGAGGAATGAGGGCTGGCGTTATCCTGCTGGAATACCGCATTTCGGATCGCACTCAAAAATGGCATGCCAATCGACTGCATGATGTGGCTGACGTACGTACTGATATTCAGTGTACCCCTTACAAACACCAGACAGGTACGAGAGTTATAGCTAATCACTCTTCACATCATGAAGCCCGACGTGGGGCCTGTGTGTCGTTAGATCAGTGGTGGCCAACCTTTTACATACCATGCGCCAATTTTTTTCACGTATGAGTTCAGATGCGCCATACAACTCAAGTTTGGGGTAGAAAAATAGGGATAGGGGTAAGACATTCTTCGCTTAGGGGAGGAAAAGGAATAACTCAATCACGCAATTAAATTAATTAATTAATTTACACCAGTTCAAAAGACACGTTTATGGGAGCACCAATCTACAGTAGTCAGAAATGATCTCTTTTGCTTACAGGTATAATCGACATTTTTAAATGATTTAATTATTGTATGTAAAGCAATATCTATTACAGCTGTCATTACTTACCATTAATGAAACTGTGAGCGTGTTTGGATTTCGCTAGTCTTTCAATGTTTGGTGTTAAATTTGTTACTGAGAGCAGCAGAGAATTTTTCAAATTTGAATCAGTTATTCGCGACCTTGTTTTGCTTTTAATCAAGTTCACGGACGAAAATGCTTGTTCACATCTGTATGTCGTTCCAAAGCGACATATATAACTTTTTGCAAATTTTCTTAGCTCTGGGAAATGTTCACAGGGTAATGAACGCCAGAAATTAATTATGTCAGAATCATTTTGATCTGGATAAAGCTCATCAAATTACATTTTTAATAATGAATTTGTTTTTAAATCAATCACTTCCATTTGTATGTTACTAGGTATCTGCATTACGTTTTGTTCACTATGTGAAAATGGGTTTATAAATGCGAGCATGCAGTTTTCTTCTTTAGCAAAAGCATGAAAACGACTTTCAAATGACCCTTGCAATATCTTGATTTTTTCAATATATTTGGTCAAATTGCTATTATCCGGAGCACATTCACTCTGCTCTATTAAGTGTGGAAATTGAGTCAAATCCTCATTTTCTAACTGAGAGATGAACAGTTTTAATTTCATTTGAAATGAACTGATGCTGTTGACTATGCTAGGAAATAATTTATTCTTGCCTTGTAGTTTTAAATTTAGATCATTGAGATGGCTACTAACGTCAACTAAAAATGCCAAATCAAATAGCCAGTTGTTGTCCAATAATAGGGTTCTTTCATCAGGTAGTTCATTTTCCTGTTCTTAAAAATTAGAAACAGCATTTTTCAATTTCCAAAATCTACTCAGAACCTGTCCTTTAGAAAGCCAGCGTACCTCACAATGAAGGACAAGTTCACCATATTCCAAATCTAACAATTGACAGTATTCTCTGAATCCTCGTCTGTGTAATGCTCTTTCTCTAATTTTATTCACACATTTTACAACCGGTAGCATAACATGCTGCATGTTTAAAGTTTTCCCAAACAGTTGCTCTTGGTGTATAATGCAGTGATACTTAAATACAGGACGGTTTAAAAATTGTTCAAGCAAAGTTGTAGTGCCATTGATTTTACCTATCATCGACGGCGCTCAGTCCGTACACACACTGATGAATTTTCTATAATCTAGTTTTAGATTTTCTAGGCATGATTTTACTTTTTCAAATATGTCTGATCCTCTCGTTTTACCATGCAATGACTCCAGACTGACAAGTTCTTCAAAGACATGAAAATTATCATCAATCCCTCTTATAAAAATGGTTAACTGGGCAACATCCCATGTGTCCGTTGATTCATCCAAACCTAGAGAACAGAAAATATAGGAATGGACAAGGTCTTCTAGTTGCTGAGATACATCCTGAGAGTGTTCCTCGATACGTCTCGTAAGTGTCTGCCTTGATATGGCAATTACGTCTGCTTTCCTTTCAATACCTTTATTACCAAGATGGCGTGCAAATATTTGGAGACAAGTCTTCACAATTTCTTCCCCGTCAGAAAAATGTTTCTTTTTTTTCGCCAATACTAAAGCAATTTCATATGACGCTTCTGTCATCGCCAAGTCTTCACAACTTACTTTAGCAAATATATTTTGTCTTCTTCCGATTTCTTCCTTTTTTCTTATTCACATATTCATTTCGTAACTCAGACCCTAAAACAAGTCTCATTTTTTCTTCTATGTTAGTCTGACGCTGTGTTTTATAGTCTCTATTAAGATCATGTCTTCTATTATGTGAAAGAGTACTTTCACAAACAATGCAAAACGGTTTTCCTGATGGACTTGCTATAAATAACAACTCATTTTCCCACTGTTCGTTAAACTCACGCTTACTATCACTTTCTGCGCTTCTTTTGCTCATTTTATTTTGCTCTGTGATGGATAAAAGGAATTTACAAAAAAAATAGAAAAGTACAAAACTCTAAAAATCTAAATGTTAAAAAAGAACAAATAAATCATAAGTACGTACGTCGTATCACAAAGTCACAGAATATCAATTATGTGGGATTTGAATTCTATGTTCGCGTTAAGAAACAGTTGGGCGCTCTTCTTCGACAAACGTCATATATATTTATTCTGGAATCTGTCTTTCAATCACTCTCAATACAAACACCACGCTAGTACACTCAATAAAACGCTCTCGCAAAAACCCTGCTTCAAACTCCACGCCACGATGGCTCACTCAGTTTCTTCTGCCAGAGGGCACAGCACTCGTGGGAAAAAGCGCTCTGAAGTAATGTTTCTCAGCGATGTTTACTGGCGACCTGCCAAAGTCAGCCACCCACGGCACGGCGTGGAATTTGAAGCAGAGTTTTTGCGAGAGCGTTTTATTGGGTGAATCACACCGTTTTCAATCGTACCACATCTCACTCACGCAGTTTTCTCTCTCTCTCTTATACACACACACACACACACACTGTTCACATCCTTCAATTGTAAAATGGCAAAAAAAATCGGCTGAACTGATGAGTAAGAAGACTGTATGAATTGAACTGAGAGCACTCAGGTGTTGAAAATATGAAGATGGATAAATTCAATTATGGCGCCTACTTCAAAAGAATAAGTAGGCGCAAGTATGCAATGCGCCACTTATAATTATACAATGCGCCACGGTTTGGCCACCCCTGCGTTAGATGATGCACGATGTAGAAGCAGCCGAACTTGTCGCCTTTGGACGCGTACACGACCAACAGACGCTCCCAAGCAGAATCGGATTTCATCACTGAAGACCACAGACCGCCATTCTTTTCTCAAATGAACTCGTTCTGGCCAACTCCTCACACGTGCTTTAAGGTGACAAAGGTTCAGCGGTAACCGGGAGAGCAACGCGGGTGCCCATAGTCCTGCTTCGAAGAAATGATTCAGTACCGTTCTGTTTAACACACGTGTCTCATGATGTCGTGTTACATTGATTGCTACATAAGAGAATTCAAAATATTATAACTATACTCGTAAACAGAATTTAGTGACGTAGAATTGAAATCAAAGTTCCCTAGCTTTCGCACATCAACCAGACGGCTTTTCAAGGAAGGTATACAGCAAATTGAATAATAAAACACTTCAACAATTTGAACGCAGTGACTTGTCTAGAAAATTAGTGAATGTATGCTAATATACTTATTCATCAAATCAAATGCATCGTAGTATTGGTTGGGCATTCTGTACGATGGGAGAAAACGTAGCATCATTTGAATAACTGGTTTCTAAATTGTGACAATTCTAGAGAGACACTATCATTGCAAGATAGTGATAATGACACTTCACTATCATTTCAAGCGTATAGACCTCTCAGGCTTGTTGAGCTGCAGTAGATTTAGAAGTACAGCAGGAATTCGGAAAAACATTTTATTTATATCATCCCACAATGGATCATTTGACTTGAACGTAACTTCTCAGGATAGGGCAACGTTTAACTTTTCGCCCTTTTTGTCGCTTTTGTGTTCGTTGATTCTAATTCTAAACGACGTTTGGTAATTCCGATGTCGATGTGTTAATATGCTCTGGAATATAAAAATCACAACCATTCGAGCATTGTCAGTATGAGAAAGCTGCATCCCGTTCGCACCAGCGAGGTTTCACGCACAGAAAACGCGCTAAGTAGCTTCCGCTCAGACTGTTCCCTAAGCGATTGTAAGTAATGTTTATTTCAACTAATATTGCAGAAGTATCACACAGACATGCTGCGCTGATTTAGGATAAACTGTGAAGTAAGTATACACTGCTTGCAATTTTGACGTTCAGTAACATTAGTAATTAATTGGAAACTCATTTACTAAAATATTTTAAAAAACCCATATTTCTAATTGCACACTGGTATGATATACCTTTCAAGGGAACTAAAATGCTTCAAAAATATGCTAGAAACTTTACGATGTGTCTCATGTCAGTGCGGTTTGTCGAAAATTGTTCTGAAGTATACTATCCGAATTTTGAAATAGTACGCGAAACTTCTAGCAGCTGGGACAGATGTTACAAAGCTGACGATAACACTGCAATAAAAGTTCGTATAACACTGCAATAAATTCCTAATATGGAATTTAAATATTTTCTTCTCTGGATTACCTCCAAATTCATTTCAGACAGAAGCTGATTTGAAAGTTTTCTGAAATTCAAAATATGGAAATCCGATCTGACACTATCAGCACAGACAATTCCTGGCCAAATGAACTAAGGATAATTTTACTGTAAATCTGTTTTATGATTATATACAAAAGTAGTACGACACTCACAAAAAGGTTGTGAATATCGATAAATAGAACTCTTAGTTTAAAAAGAGCAAAAGTCTGCAAAGCAAATCTTTGATTTTTATCAGAATGATATCTGATATATCGACCATTGTGTGCAGCACAGTAATGAAAAATGTTGCACTCTCTTTCCATTAAGATATTTACTTACATTTACCTTTGTGGAATAAAGGTGTTTAATGTACGCAATATAAAATACCGTTTAGCTTCAAGTAGTCTGGTGAACGTGCCTACTGTTCAAATATCTGCGTTTCCAAGTGATGTATGTAAGCATTTAAAGCAAGAATAGAACTATCAAAAATAAAACATTCAATCAGATACAGTGCGCTCTTGTATTTTAAAATCAAATTTGTCTGTAGCTCAGCTGAAGCAGTAAATTAATTTCAATGTTTAAACCGTAGCTAATCATCCCTACGCAAGATTTGCAGAACGTTTAACTAAAGGTTTAGATGAATTCTGAAACAAAACGTTTAATGGAAACAAAGCCAAACCAAAAAGAGCGATAAAAGCATACAGCAAAAGGCAAACAATTAAATGCACTAAATGCATCTTCTGCCTTCCGTTAGCTCCAGAATTACATGATAACATGGATTACGTACTCAATTCAATAAGATTTAGAAAACATATATGAAATGAATTAGGATTTTACTTGACTTTGTCAAAGTTGATACCTTTTAAAATAAGTAAATGCCAATTTTTTCAGGATTTAAAGACAATTTCATCTTTATGAAATCTGTTATACCACAATTAAATTGCAAATAATGTGCTACCCCTGAGTGATATGCGATACTGTGCTATAAACGTGCATAATTCTCCCAGTTAATTAAGGAAAATCAGTTTTAGGTTTGGAAATGCGCATTTCTGAAAGCTAATTGAATATGTCATCCATGCAACTCATAGTAATTCACATTAACAGTTCATTGAAGTTATAATGTATGTAGTTAGTGCTTCGTCTAGAATATGAATATATACCACTAATAGATTCAGGTGATAGTGGCAATATTAAAATTTAGTAATTTATTTATATAAAAAATAATAATAAGTAAATCTTTGATTTTTCCTTGGTTAAAAAAGTTGAGAAGAAAGTGTGCATATCGCCTGCCTTCTACTTTGAGCAGAGATAGGTAGAAATATTCAGAAGTTATGGTGAATGTTATTTTCTTCTTTTAGGTTATAATCATTGTTCCCTTTTCAGATATGGTCGCTAATTTACAGAGAACTGTTCATTGACATAAAACAGTTCTCTTTGAACATTGCTGAATTTATAATCAAAGCACACTTCAGTCTAAAGGCACCAAGACTTCTTAAACCTTAATGAAATTGATCTTATGTGTGAATATAGGAATTCCAATTCCGTGAGGTGTATTATCTGTTGTATTTGCTGAAAAAGATTAATATTTTTGCGATTTAGTTATCTTGATTCCTCAGTTGATTTTCCATATTTCGTTTAATATATCTAATATTATATGGTCTGTGATCCATATTTAAATTCCGGGAGGATGAATTATTTAACCACTTTTGTAAAGAATTATGGTACATTACATTTCGAAATGAAGTTGTACTGTTTCTTCCAAAAGCATTCAATACAAGATTTATTTACCTTTTTAATTCCTTTTTCGATGCACTTTGAATTTTTTCCCTATCGCCCAAGGAAGACGCAGGCATCAGTTACTCCTAATTTGTCTTCATCAACCATTCAAAATTGTGAAGTCATTAGGGGTTTCTTGTATTGTTTCTTCCAAAGGCTCTCAATACAAGATTTATATAAATTTTTAATTCTTTTTTTATGCACCTTGAGTTTGGTTCTTGTCGCCCAAGGACGACGCCGGCATAAGTTACTTCTAAATTTTCTTCATTAACCATTGAAATTTGTGAACCGATTTGGGGCTTCTGCTATGACACTCCATTTTTAGCATAAGGGTTGGTTCGTGTAGAATAGTGTATATTTGGATATTGGAGAACGATTTACCCCTCAGTTGGTCGATCATCAGAGACCCTTAGTGACGTACCTACTTCAAAGATGATTCACATGTCAATAGGGCAAGTTGCAGCGATAAGCCTTTGCGGGTGTATTTCAATTTGTAGAATGTGCGACGTCTCGGAAATATGATATGGTTTCGAATTTCATCAGCAGCAGAAAAGGGCTAATCGCAATACCTTCAGTGAGAACGGGATGCTCCGCAAGAATTTTTCTATGATAGATCATATGTTGTCCGTCCATTGATCATAGATGCCAAATATATGTATATACTCTCAGTGGGAATTATTAGAGATAGAGGTGATGTGCAGTTGATGTGGACAATCCCCGCGGAAAGTGGAACAAAATAAAATGAAGGCAAACGATAAATAGGTGGATAGCAGAGCTTCCCAATGGTGTTTTGCAATCGTTGAGCATGAGTAAATTTGGTGATTTGAGTAAATTTGATTATGGATGCATTGTCGGCGCAGGACAGATCGGTCATTCTATCGACCAAATGCTTACAACCCTAGGGTGCCGGGGGAAACCGTATAAAAGGTGTACCGTGAATACGCCGTCGACGGACGTACTTGTGCCCAGAGAGCAAGTGGTGCCCGAACACATGTCATTTATTTTTCTGGTCGACGTATACCATCCTATCTCGTACAGATTGATCGCTTCGGAACAACCGCGCAAATCATATGCAGGGTAAATATCGGAGCCCCTATCAGCGTCAGCCAAACGATAATGGTACGGGACAGGCCTCGTATCATGGGCTACAGAAGCAGATGCTTTATTAGTGTTGCACTCTAGAATGTCCGTCATCGGAAATTAGGTTTTGTCTGGATCCGAGAATATCAAAACTGGACATCCCCAGAGTGGCGTCTCGTCATGAGTCAGATGAATCAGGTTTTCAGCTGTACCGAGCTGAGGGAGTGAGTGGTGTCGTGTCGACAGGACGTCATGACCCCGTCGTGCCTGGTTAGCTCTTTTCACTGCATTGATACCTCGGTAATGGTTTGGGCATCTTCTACATGGGACATCGTAGGTCCCTCAATGTGTCCCAGGAAGTGCTTAACCGCTGCGCGCTACCAACATAATCACCTACCCGCTTTCATAGCCTTCGAAACTTATGGTCTGTTTTTGCAAGACAGTGTTTTTCTTTCCAAACTTGATCAAATAAATATTGAAACATTACGAAGTAGGGTCTGCGAAATTTATCAAAAAATTGGTGTTTAGAGCCCAAAGCACTTATTTTATCAATTTTTCAAAACGTTAAAAAATGACTTCCTACAGGAGAACAATAGAAAATTTTCCGTTAATGTATACTTTCAGTAATAATCTTTTCACAAGAGATAATACCGTCTAACACGTCTTTTTTTTCAAATTGAAGGTTCAACGCACACCATGAGCAACTCGATGGGATGTAAGCAGTCGCTCTTCCCTAAATTAGGACAACTGGCTCCAGGGAAGGAAGAGGACCAGGGCCGTACGACAAACACAGAACAGCGATGCCTTACCGGGATTCCAACCCGCATTTATCTCGGAAGAATGGCTACAAGCCAGCGCTTAGACCACTGCGCCACCGGGGAGGCTTTTCATACGTTTACATCGATTTTTAGTGGATGGTAAAAATTGTTCAAAATACTGAACATTTTGGCAAACGTGAAAAATTTGTATTCTTAGAAGGTCAATACAAACATTTTGCACACATTTATTGTATCGTAGTTATTTCATAGTACACGGTTCCAACGATTGTACAAAATTTGAGCCTTATGGAACTTCGTGTGTTTTGCATTCAAAATTCAAATATACAACTTACGTGAATTACGGGAAACGCGTTTTTTGTTATAAATTGGAAAAATACTTACTGCATTAAAGTTTCTTTCCATTTATGTAGAGGAGAAATGTGTTAGATTTGTCAAAATTTTCTATTTGATTCACGCATTTGTTTGCTGTTTTCTACTTATTCAAATTTATTAAGGAAGGTATATCCACTACCATCAAAACCAGCCAATATCACTCCAAACTTCAGAAGCACCGATAGCTTCTTTTAGATCATTGGCTCTCTTTTCCGCCAGCTTATTCATTGCTATCTCCGTCATTTATCAGTGCTAAATCTGCAATGATATCAGTATCAGTTATTTCAATTGAAACTTGAACATCCTCTAAAACAAATCTTCGTTTCCGTTCTGTACTCGTCGTCAGATTGATACCGCGACTGCATATCTGCCAAATTTTGCTGCAACTGTTTCGAATTGACCGCTTCACTGTCTTTAGACGTAATTTTTTCATCAATATCATAAATCGATTTAAACCGCTGCAAACATCCAGTACGTGGAGTAAAATTAGTTTTGCGAATTAATATGCAACATGTTTTTGTATTATTTTACAGCAGTGTCAAAAACGTGAATATTAGGAGTTAATGTTGGCATATTATTTACGAAGTGCTTCTTTTATCCCATAGTGATGCTCACGTAACATCATTAGCTCTTGGACGCTGTCTTGATTTTCTTTTCATGTCTTCATTTAAAAAAAAAATAACTTTTAAAGCCTTTCATGTCTTTATTTTTTTAAATGTGTTTTTGTGCTATTTTAAAATGATTTGTTAGTGGATATTTGTTGCAGAAATTTGCTGTTGGAGATTTGTTGACACATTTCTTCAACAAATCTCCACTCCGTGTATTACTTTGAACCTTTTGAAACATCAAGGTTTTTCACGTTTTTTCAAAACTGCATTTCACTTGTGAGGTTTAAGTTATAGAAATGAACTTCTTTTATTGAAATTTTTATTTAGCCAGCAGTCGACCACGTCGTCCAACTTCAGTGCCCGAGAGACAATATTTTCAATACGAGAATCCTCCCGTTTTTAGTGATCTTTCTGCAAACGGGAATGACAGCGTACAATAAATATTACAATACAGATGGGGATAAATCCATTTCAACTATCGTAAAAAAGCCGCAAATTATACAGCTACATGATTTTATTGGCATACATATTTATACAAGTAAATCAATTTCATAAAAAACATAATTCTAGTAAGTAACTGGAGGCAATGTTTATAACCACTTATTATTTTGATAAAAGAAAAAAATTAAAGTAGTGTTCCAGTTGCTGTGATCATATTTATTTGTTTCATCTAAAATTTTCATGCCGCGCTCATTGGTTTACGTGAGTGCCAGTTTTTAAATACCAGGTAATTAAACATAACTAGAAACTCGTTTTCCAAAGGAAAAATAAAAGCATTGTGCACGACATTGAATATGCACCTGACCCACGATTTTGGAAGTCTTAGGTGGTATGTTTCTGCTGAAAACCCGACACTCTAAATGATGAGCGGCACTGATGGCATAAAATGTTTTACTTATACATGTATATTGAGAGTCGTGTGTTGTTCGATGTAAGGTTTCTCCTATACCTTTTAATATAATTTTCTTGCTGATTTTTTGAAGTTCGATAAAAGTTTAATTCGCTTTATCCGTGTTCCATACAGAAGGATTTCACAGTATTTCATTTGGATAGTATAACAATATTGAGATTTCATTAGGCTATATCGTTTGATCCCAAGCTCCAACTTCAAGATCCTGGAAAGCATCCAAGGACATTTACAACTTCGCCTGCAGTTAGACCCTCAAAATCAAATGGCTTCTCTGCCTCGTTTTAGTTGGGATAAAGGCAAAGCAATTCCTACTTCAAAGGCATATGGTGTCGTGCCAGAAAAAAAGGGAAACTGCAACTGATTCTCCAAGTCCTCCACCGATGAGGGTGCATTCGTTCAGTCAGGGCCCAGGGGAGTTCTTGCGAAATGTCATGCCGGACGCAGTCTGCGCTTTGCAGGCACGACACCATGGTCATAATCCTATGGGAACGTTACTGCTTAATGTCAAATCCTCTGAGATTCCGCGGATTTCTGAACTTCTGGCGTACCCCGTAGCAGTTCAGAAATTTGCAAAATCGGGTGTCACCCCCGCTCCACCGAATTCGTGACTCCCACACACGTGTCAAATTTCCTGCAGACCTGTATGCGTTTTTTCCATCCACTTCTAAGCAAGATACGTGACTCGTCACTGCAAGCTATGCAACACCTTTTGGATGCGGTCCATAATTTTCGGTTGGTTGGTTGGTTGGTGATTAGATTTTATTGGCGCAAGGGCCATGGGCCATAATTTTCAGTTATATCATTGAAGAAATCACTATTGATGTTCAGTGGTAAGAAGTAGCCGTCGCAAAGTACTAAAAGAATGTAGTGGCAACGGAATAAATCCTCTTCCAGTTTTACCTCTGAGGGTACTTCATACAGGCCGGTACTTGTTTTAAAGGTGTATGTAAGCAAGACGCCGGTCTCATTTGTTTGAGCCAGCAAGCACCTTCCTAGACTACGGCCTTTCAGAAAAAAACATAAAACTTTGTGAGATGATGTTGCACGACTCAACACGTACAGATACACTTATTAATAAATTCTTGGTCCAACAAAATGGCAGATACTAAGAGGTGCATCTGTTTAGCTAAATTATTACTTATTTCGACTCAACAGAAATTTGGAAGATTAAATTAAGATGGACCTTTCCTTCTGACTGTTTTAATTCAATGAGAATAATAATTCAGCAAGATTTAAATAACTCATACCCTGCTATTTACTTTGAAAAATGAGTTTCAAGTATGTACAGCTGGAACTTTCAGAAAGTGTGAAGTCACATACTGAAGTGTTATGGACTGCTTTTTACGGCAAATAAAGGACCCATTGCTGCGTCCGAGATGCCAACTGACACTTCAAAATGACCAAACGCCAGTAGCGGCTAATGAGTTTGAAAGTGTGTGTTAACAGTGTTCGAAGGGGTGAAAGATACGAAACGAAAATTGTATCTGTTTGAGATAAAAATTCTTACGTGCAATTATTGTACACAAAGTCCTTCTCTTTATCTTTCAGAGAAGCAAACATGTCAACAACGATCCCATTCAAATTTGGTATTTTATTGATCCTGCCTTTTTCTATTGAAAGCATTGCTAATGCACTCAGTCTTCACAATCGTGGCACTTTTTAAAAATGTTTTTAGCGTCTTTAAAGTTAAGAAGCATCTTTCAGCCACAGCACTGGTCACTGAGAACGAAGAAAAAATCATCTGGTGTTCGAATGTCTCTGAAATTGTCGTATAGAAGTTACAAACTGAACTGGGAGTTTTCTATGACAAATAGCGAAAGGCTTCCTGTTCCAATTATATTCCAAGTTCAAATTAAGTCTTGTCGTCTGCGGATAACACCAAGTTCAATTTATAGACGATCGTTTTTCAAACACGGATGAACTTCTATTGTTTATTTAAACAGTTTAATCAGGAATTGCTGCTCGTATTTATGGAATTTTTCAGAGTCAAGCGGACTACAGCAGAGTAGTACTTCGTAAAAGAAAATCTTGTCTGTATTTAAATAAAAATCACATTACACACTTCTTTAACAGCCGTAGTTCTATTTAAGAGAACATTTTCTAGTTGTCACATATAATTGGGTGACTAATTACCCCGAAGAAATAATTCTTTATAAATACATGGTAGAATTGGAAAGCTATTATTGGCATATTTTCACTGTATGCCATGAAACAATTTACTTCAGAAAACTTGAAAATCTTCAGTTACTTGGAATTTCTTTTTCCTGAGTAGTGTAATGACTAGTAAGCTCGACGGCAAATTGGGAGGTGCAGATTACTTTTCCGCTCCAGGTCGCTTGAAATTTTCAATTTTTCTAAAGTTTGAAATGCAGTGAAAATATGGCAATAATACCATTTTCTAGTTTTTTTGTTTATTCTTTTTTGAAGGTGACGCTGACACTGATTTTTGACTTGCATTCTTATTTTGACCGTATTGCATATTTATTTCTCGACTGACTCTTGAAAACTGTGGAGACGTTTTATGGTTTGCACCTGCGTATACACTCTTTTTTTGTATATGGTTATAACAAACATCCACATGAGGCATAATGTGAAAAATGTGAGCCAAAATATATTACTTGATTATCCAACACCCGTGGAATGGCTTCTTCTTAGTTAATTGCTGCCGAACACTTGGATGATAAATCTAAATATTTTCTCCATACAGTCAACCATCTGTATTCTGCACTCATACACGTTGTTGTCCACTAGACTATTGATATTCCACTTTGCAGCTGAAGCGTAACGGCTTCTTTTACCAACAAGTTCACCGAGAACAAAAATCCTGTGGTGAGAGTGGCTGAGAAGATTAGTTACAACAGTAAAATTTGAAAAAAAACCACCCCGGAACTTGTTGGTTTTGACTTGTAGACTATGCCACAATCAAATTTAATATGTACATAGCGATGTACAAAATATGCATGTTTATAATGTTTCTGACTAGCCTGAAAACCCCGCGATGCCCACTCATCATTCATACTAGCACCATCATCTCTCTGAGATGTTACTTTGTCAGGATTTTTAAGAACTGTTTCCAAGGAGGCACGAATGCATCCAGCAACTGACGCCGCGTCATGTGACCAGGGCAAAAACAAATAACCAGTATCTTTCACAAGGTCGTGCATTAGTTAATCCATAGAGAAACCGATTTCTAGTTGGAATGCAGATGAAATACTTATTTGGTGTTTCATCTGCGATCACTGAAACAAAACCTACCCTTTTTATTTACTTTTTCTACGCAGGTAGTAAGCATACAAACGAACAAATCATTCTGAATTCCGTTGGATGTTCCTTTAGAAAGCGTTGTGTTAGTAAGTCGGTCTTTTAAGACATGCATCAAGTTCTGTTGAAAACTTAACAAGACCGCTAAAAACGTCTGTAACGTACCAGGAGATGTGACGTACCTGCGAGAAGGACGCACACGTCATAAAGGCAGATAGGAATCGGAATAAAACGTCCGCGTAGCTCAATTGGTAGAGTGACTTATTCCGGAATGAGGGGATCTAGGTTCGAATCCTGGCGCAGACCAAAAATGACGGAGAAATTTACTTCGTTATAATGGCGCCCGAACTATCCGGATGACCCGACCGTTTAAAATCTCGCAATGGTGTGATGTTATTTCCACACCGCGAGATAGGAAAAATAGGAGAATCCCTTCTCCAGCACTTCGAAAAAAAAAAAAAAAAGAAAAAAAGAAAGGTTGAGATGATGTAACGTACCAGGAGATGTGACGTACCTGCCAGAAGGACGCGCACGACACAAAGGCAGATAGGAATCAGAATAAAACGTCCGCGTAGCTCAATTGGTAGAGTGACTTATTCCGGAATGAGGGGATCCGGGTTCGAATCCTGGCGTAGACCAAAAATGACGGAGAAATTTACTTCGTTATACGTCAGGATTTAAGGAGTACGCGCATTCATCGTGTCCTCGAAGTGCTGGTTCAAATGCGCCGCAAAAGTTTATACAATTAATAATTTTTCAGAGGAAATGACGTTTTGTTGTAAATTGCTCATTTTGTCTTTTAAGATTCATACGATGGGTGCAATCAAGTTGTTGTCGAATGTCTATATATCGGGAGCGGTTAAACTACAGAGTAGAGTTTAAATGTGCTTGTGCGCATTTATGCTTGTGTATTTTTTGATTTCGGTGAGGCAAATCAGCTATACCAAAATTCATCCAACTAGATTCACCACTATGTTTGACATACAATAAGCAGAGAAAGCAATATAGTAAGTAGGTTACTTCACATCAATAGATCCACAAGTCTTTTCGTAAATACCCTGCTTAACCTCTCTCTTAAAATCCATATCTTTTTATTTAGTTATTTTCACTGTGCTAAGCTGAGGCGTTGTTCTGCTGCTCTGTTTTGTTCCCATTTTTTTCCAATGGCAATCTAAAAAATCCCAGTAATTTTAATTCTGAAATGCTTAACTTACTCAAAGCCCTGATGGATTTCTTTTTGTACTGAAATGTAATTACATTAATCCCTTTCACATAAATGAAATCCTATACTTTACAATATAACAGGTCAACAAAACTCACCACAATAAAAAGAGCCTGCGAAAAGCAAAAATCGCATCGATAACTCAGAACTCACCACAAAGAGAGTCTACGAAAAGCGAAGAAACGCGACGATACTCAACAAATGACTTTTAGCTGTGCGCAACCTGCTCTATGCTGCTACAGCAGAGGATTAAAAATGAACACTTACTAGCTTGCCTAAAGTCTCCGTTTAGTTAACGCGCACTGTTTCTCGATCGCACGTGTGATCAAAGTCAACGGAAACCTAGTTTACTGAGCGGTACACGATAACTCTCGGCGAAAATTGCTCAGCACTTTCTTCAACAGATAACAAGTAAATAACAAATATTTATTTTTACCTTAAAGTGTTAGTATAAGAATTTTGTAGTATCTGGCTGGTAATTTGAATTTTCGATTGGGGCATCACGTTCTCATGGGCACCAATGGAGTCGCAGACACTGATTGAAAATTGCTTTTAATTTTCGTATCTTTATATCTTACTAGCTAGTTATAATATTGGTCAGGACGTTATAACTAAGTTTCTTTCCGAATCTATTGAAATACTTATTTATCCCTGGTATATAAACTTGTAAAACCCTGACAGAAGTTCCTTCTGATTTATAAAATGGATTGAAGCGCGATTTTGCAGTAGCTATTTGCTATTAAATACGTTACTTATAGTGGCCAAATTAAGTAATCAAAATTTATTAATATATTAAAATATATAAATAATTTACTGAGAAGTCTTACTTAATAGTATTGAACCCTGCTTCTTATAAAGGAAACTTAAGTTTTAGGAGTTGATTCAAATAATTATCTTAGTAACATTTGTCAGTCGTAAAACCGCAACGAAATTATTTGTTTTGCTTTCCAAAATATTGAAAGAATAATGAACTTTAACCCTGTTGTTTCAAACTTGAAATTCAATTTAGACTTCCAGTGGTTTAGGAACCTTCCGCGGGAGAAAAAAGGAAAAAAAAGAAATAACTCTCTGGTATTTCTTAGAGATAATTCAATGTCATCTGTGCAGATGTACGTTGGCAGAATTCACGCTCCTGTTCACTAACGCACCCAAAATTAACTACTCTAAATATAATCGGATGCTTTCTACTGTGGACGTGACTTAATATGAACCGAAGTACATCACGCACTCATTCGTTAGGCATATGCGCTGAGCTGTATGGGCAACTAAATCTCCACCTGAGTTAAGGATGATGTAAAGTGAGTTGCTAGGCATTAAAGAGCCGCCTCGGTTGCAGATAAGTCAAAGCGCCGACATCGGGCCATTCGACCTAAATGGCCCTGAGTTCGAATCACTCGATGAGTCATGAATGATGTGGTTATTTTACGACACTAACTCTCTGGTTTGTATGGAAACAGTCGCCGCAAATTGGAGATGGGTAACTCCATTCAGCAATTTTATTTATTGACGGTGGTTCTTAGTCCCAAATTTAAACAAGAAAGATGACACCGAATTTTCGGGTGTAATTAGCACGTCTCTTGAATCCGTTCTGACGCAAATCTATTCAAAGTCAAAAGCTATTCAAAGTCAATGGAACCGGTATGGAAAACAATAATATCTGACGGAAGAAAGAAATTTTTCAATCGGGTCTTTAATCCCTCAGATAATGCTGTAAACGGAATCGTGAGCTTACGAAATCTTAGAAACCGAGTTATCGACAAAAATAAGATGTGACTTTACGACCCTTGGTGGGAAAACCATGCATTATTTTAGGCAGAAAGTATTCACAAAAGGTTTATCCATATGAGCGGTATCGGTCCAAGAAAAAACATTTTAGTCGAGTTTTCAGGAGCCTAGATTTTACTACAAATACATCAGAAGTAGAAATTAAAACTTATGACCCCTCGTGGTCAAACCATTCTTTACCAAACATTAGAAATTACTTGAAAAATATTTTCCGTCAGGTCTTGTATGCGATACAGGAAGAATTTTTCAAATCGGAGTTTTAGGAGCAGAAAACGCAATTTACCATTGTGCGCCCTAGCGGAAAGTCTATGATTTACTTGAAAATTTTGAATTTATAGGAAAAACAGTTCGCATCGGAAACACTATTCAACAAAGAAGGAATTTTTCAAATCGGACTTTTAGATGTGGAGATATTGACAAAAAAAAAAGATATACATCTACGCCCCTGGCGTGGAAACCATGCATTATTTCAAGAAGAAAATGTTCCTAAAATGTTTGTCGACAAGAGTAGTATCGGTCCACAAAAGACTTTTTTTCAATCGAGATTTTAGAAACTCATATTTTGCTGCAAATACATCAGAAGCGGAAATTAAGACTTACGCCACCTGATGGCCAAACAATTTTTTACCAAAAATTGAAATTACATGCAAACGATTTCCCATGAAGAACTGTATCCAGTTCAGAAAGAATGTTTTCTGATCGGAGATTTAGAAGCAGAGATATAGGGGAACACGCAATTTACCTTTACGCCCTGTAGAGAAAAGTCGTGAAAATTACGCCCTGTAGAGAAAAGTCGTGAATTACGTGAAAATTTTGAAATTATATGAAAAACATGTCACACGGAAAACACTATCCAACAAAGAAGGAATTTTTCAAATCGGACTCCTAGAAGTCGATATATTGACAAAAATTAGATATACATCTACGCCCCTGGCGGAGAAACTGTTAAATATTTTAGAAAGAAAATATTCCGAAAAGGTTTCTCGATGTGAATGGCATCAGTCCACGAAAGATTTTTTCAATCGATATTTTAGAAGCTCAGATTTTATGGTAAATACATCAGAAGCGAAAATTAACACTTACGCCCCCTGGTGGCCAAAGTATTCTTTACCAAAAATTCGAAATTATATGCAAAAGATTGTGCATCAGGAGATGTATCCGGTGAAAAAAATCAAATCGGAGTTTTAGAAGAAGAGTTATCGGGAAAATTGCAATTTACTTTTACGCCCCCTAGCGTAAAATATATGCGTAATTTGAAAAAGAAATTATATCCAAAATACTCTTCGACATAAATGGAATCGAAATATAAAATATTTTTTTAGATCGGATGTTTAGAAGCAAATATGTGAAATAAAACGTATTTTTGAATTCGACATCATTTGCATTTACGCCCTCTAGCGGCGATATTGTACATCGTAAAAAAAAAACGAAATGAATTATCATCATTCGCATATTTCAAGCTTTCGAATGCAAAAATATTTTTTTTAAATCGGTCCAATAGTTGCAGAGATACCATGGGTACAGACGGACGGACGGACAAACCGATAACATAAGCACGACCTTTTTTTACAAAAGACGTGCTAAAAAGTAAGATGTACACCGATGAGCCATTATGACTACCTACCTAATAAGCTGTAGGACCCTCTTTAGCTTGCAAAACAGTGGCCACTCGGCGAGTCATCGTTTCGATGAGGTGGCGATAGGTATCATGGGGTACCTGGTACCATAATGTCAACAGCAGGTCCTTCAGTTGACGTACATATCGGGGTGCTGGTGATTTAGCAGTGAATCCATTTTTATAAGTCGAACTGCAAATGTTCGATTCGGTTTATGTAAAGTGAATTTGAAGGACAGGGTATTAACAGAAAGTCACGAGTATGTTCCCCGAAACACTCCTTGACAGATCTCTTAGTGTTGCATGCCGCATTATCCTGTTGGTAATAGCCATCACCAGCAGGGAACACATTTGCCATGAATGGGTGAATATGGTCCGCAACGATGTTCAGAAACCTAACAGGGGTCAAGGAATTGTGCTAATGAGATAATGCGGCCTAAAGTGTCCCAAGAAAACATATCCATCAGCATGACACGTCCCAGGCCGGCTTATTCGCGCACTACAGTGCATCTATGTGCCATAGCCCGTGTTAGTAATCCGCGTTTCCGCGCTCGGCCGCCTACGTGATGCACCAGGAACCTTTATTCGTCAGATCAGGTCACTTTCTTCCAATCATCCCTGGTCACATCTCGATGATCTTTGGCCCATTTCATGCATTGTTGGTGATTTTGTGCAGTGAGCATGGTGGATCCGTGCCAGGGTTTCGATTACGCAGGGCCATGGGCACAAAGTTGCGATGAAGTGTGTGCGGTGAAACATTGCCCAGATCACCACTGTTCTAACTGCTGGTGATTTGTCGCATTGTGGTCCTGCGGTCGCTGTGAAAAATGCGCGACAATATCCGTTCCACTCTGGCATCAATGAGATGCCAACGACCGTTCGTCGTTTGACCAACTGTGCACTACATTAGATACGTAATCACTGCAGCGGCAAGTGATCAACCCACAGTCCGCGCCGATTCCGTGATCGTAGTTCCGAGGCGCCGTGCCATCACAATTTGTCATTTATCAAACTCCTAGAAAACAGCAGCTTTTCGCATTCGGACTCCGAACACTTTACTAACCGAAAGGTAGTGTTATTTGATGTGTGGTATTATTGCAGGTATACCTCGGGTTGCATATATACTGCTCTGTGAGCATTACCTGCACTACCGTTCGGTCTCGAGGCGCACTCAATTCTCTAGGTTGGAGGTGGTGATAATGGAATAACTTATCTCTGTTGGCACTTAGCGCCCGATTCGAAAGAAAAGATTTTGATGAAGGGAACAAAATTGTCTTAAGAACCGCTATCATCTTTAAATTATAAGAATTGTAATATAAAACAGAAATACAGACGGAAACATTTAAGAAATTCTGTTGATACATAAAGAAAAGTGATTGCACAGGGCCGTTCCTAAACACCTTCAATGCACTGCTCAAGGTTATTTGATGTGGGGTATTATTGCATTCAGGAATGGCAATAGACGTTCCTTATTTTATTCAACAAAAGGGTTTGATGTCCGTCAAGAAAGAGATACGTCACGCAAAATTTAATTATTTCGTTAAACACTGCGGAAACACATCGACATATCTAAAAACATTTCTCATCTGTCTAGATACCATGATCCTCCCTAAAATAAAAACTCTCGCAGTGAGATTTCAAAGATCATAAGCTCATGTTACGGGATGAATTCACAATCACTAGGCCGGGTCAATCAAGTAAAATCAGCAGCCACTAAATTATTCTTTTCTTTCAGTTTGTGAATTATTTTATTTGTAATCAGTTGCAATAGAAATAATTTTATTCGCACTATCTCAGGTAAATAATAAGCATTAAACAATATTTGTTGTGGTAACAGCAGAACAGGGTGATATGGGAGAAGGCTTTACTCATTTTGAGCTTTGGGTACGAAAGAATTGCACAATTTTTATTTCAATCATATTTCGTAAAATGTACATTTCGTTTTATTAAATTACAAATACAAAGAGTGGCAGACTTTTTCAGAGAAGAATCGCTGTTATAGCAATCGTATCTCAGTCGTGGAAAGAAAACCGCATAAAATATAGAGTAAACCACATAAAGATATGGCAAAAAACGTTTCCTTCTTTACAATTTTCAAAACTTGAAGAACCTTCCCTCATGAACAGCACCCATTTATGTCGCATTGAATCTACATATCTGTCTGTAGAACTCCTTTTTTTGTAACGACATCCGTCCGCTGTAGTTCAGGCACTGTTCTAATGTCGATGTAGAGCAGCTATTATGTAAGACAATGTAAATCCATCTGTTTTTCCTTTGATGTTCATCCTTTCTATAAGCCCGATTTATGTTTTTCCTTTCACTGAGCTGAATGTGAATAGCAAACCCATTTCTCCAGTGTTTCGGTGCAAACTCGTTTATTTTATTGTTGAACACAGAATCTCCGTGAAAGGAAATGTAATTTTCGTTAAAATTTGATCCCAATTACATCGAAAGACTATATTGCACGAAAGAACATCTTTTAACCAGTTTACATGTGTTGTCAGATCTGTCAAGAAACATATTAAGATAAATATGCCTCCCATCTGCTCACCGCAGAAGGCGTTCTCGAAACTGCAAGCTAAAGTCTCAATCACTGAATTATAGGTTGACAGAACTCGTCCGAAGAGAAGTTCGGAAGAGCTATCATGAGAACTAGTCATCAAAAACATCAAGGAAAAGATGATGGATTTATTAAATATTGTATTTATATTTTCCACATTTATTACTGACGAATACACTTCCCAACACACATTATGTGCCATTTGCATCAGACCTATTCTTGGCTATATTTTGGTCGCTGATTCCAAAAATGTCAGACGCTTTGTCCTATCAACTATAGTTTCATAAATACGAAATATCTGCCTTATATGCTGATTAAACTGGTCGTCCGTCAAAATATGTTTTCCTTAATCGCATGATTTTCAATTTGTCATAATACTTTGACAAATATTGGTGTACTAATTATACTACTAAAATAACCACATAGTGCTGAATCAGTTTATTTCAACAAAAGAGCATACAAAATTATCAGTCATCGAAATGTAAGGAGCTTCGTTTATAAGACTGTCTAAAGTGCGATATCGCAGGACATTCGCGTTGAAGTATCCAGCAGTAATTTCCTATCACTTGGGTGACCCATCTTTCCTGCTGTCTCTCTTCTACAGTTTTTTATGTCCTGGTGAAAACTTTCTTCTTTCTCTTGCCGAAAATCACCAAAGTTTTTTGTAATGCGTTATGCGTGATGTGGATAATGTGCCTTGATGCTCATAATAAAGCCAAACCTATTAAAGTTGGAGAGCTTTGATAAGTTTGGCTGTAATATGGCTTTCCAAACTTATTAAAGTTAGATTTAACTCTGTCCCTCTAGTTATTCAGAGCAGTTGTCCACCTTAAATTTTCCTCGAAATTTTGGATAGCTAGAACCAAGCACAAGGGTCAATGCTGTTCACTGAATCAATGAAATGTGAGTTTTGTATAAGCTGTCTTATCGCGGCACCATCAAAAACCCCTGCGTTCTGTGTTTCTGTTTTCTGTCGAGGGAATTTACTTTATAAATAGTCAAAGCACAAATTTTCTTCATTCAAAGCCTTCACAAATTGCTTCATCTCGGCTAGCTTGAAATAAAATGGTCGCAGGATAACATTTGTCTCTGTCAACTAAAGGTTCACTCATAATACTTTGTCCTTTAGTGTCACCATATTTCTTTAAGTCCAGTCTTTTATTTCCCAGTGGTCATGTTTCACTCGGCTGTCCCAACTACGTTAAGACCACGGATATTTTGTGCAGCACAATGCTGACAAAGTAGAAAGTCAGCCATTTTTATGTCTAAATATATATATCACCCATTGATGTTCTTAATACTTGTTCTATTCGAAGACAAGAGCGATTGTCTTGTATTTTACTTTCGTAGTGGAAGAGTGTCTAATTGGAATTTAATAACATCTGAAAAACAGAAAATATCTTGGACTTCACTTGGAGCTGCAGCATAAAGGCGTCATTTATTTTGAATGTATTCTGATAGACCCATTTTTTTCACAGGGTTTCTGAAATCATTGGAGAACACTATGTTGTTATCCTTAGAGAAAAACCACGGGTAAATCCTTGCCTGTGTTACGATAAAATGTAATGCCGGTTCTGAATGAAGTAAATTCTTTTCATTCGGCATGCAGGCCAGCAATTCAGAAGACTCCTTTGCGAGTTTCAGATCCCTGAGGAGGTTATTTAGCCGATGTTCATTAAAACGTCGAGCACTTGATGAAGTTCCTACAAAAACACTGCCACTTTCCACACCTTTGAAATTAGTCAGAAATGCGTACTTCATCATCTTTCGGGAACTCTTATAGGGGTAAAAGATGGAACGGATACCTCAGTTCACTGTGGATGAGGTCGTCTTGCTGAATCTAGGACAGGATATGTCCACTTGCTTTGATTATTTCGATTGTTGCCATTGATTTTGACAAGACAAAAATAACAGTCACCATGATAGCTTTTACATTCTCTCCAAACCGTTGGTACTCCAAATTTCTGTCATTTCTCCACTTTCTACTTCTTCTTTGTAGCAATTGATCCGTGCAAGTTGTTTGGGAAGTCTGCTGAGTCTGGTAGTCCTTAGGGAACGTCTCATAAACAGGTTTCCGACTTTCTTTCAGAGGGTGTTCGCCACAATTGAGCAAAGGACAACTGAATAGTTCAACCAGATTCTTCGTGAGGAAGCTATGGCGACTGCCCAATCTTCAAACACAAACAGATTACATTACATTTTCCAGTTGTGTAATTTACTAAATCACAATTAGAATAATATACACTGGAATTACAATCCTAAATTAGAATATTATATTCATACTGTATATTGTATATTGAAATTATTATAATTTCGACACACCTAATCCTGAGATTAAAGGAACAGAGATTCCGTCCACATTCATCCAATTCCATTTCCTATCCAAAGCACCAAATTATTTTTCGTTGATCTGTATTATAAGCACACCCCTCCAACAGGAATTCCTGACATCGCCACTGCTGTCAAGCAATTACTCTCGCACTGAACCCCACTCATATATCACGCAAATAGTGGTATATATGGTTATTTCAAAATCTTGAAATTGACGATTAAATTCTGAAATAAAATGTTCAGTGTGATCTGTATACTTTATGAAGTTTACACTTTCTTTTTTTGAAAACTCCTTATTAATATATTTTCTTTTTTTTTAAATGTAAGATATTAAATTTAAAACCATATCATTGAGTAATAAGGCTATGGAACACCTAATGTTTCTTACAACGGTATATATGTTAGAGTTTGAAATGCCTCTGAAGTTGTACTTGCAAAAACGTAAATGGGCAACATTTTTAAGTTTAGACTGAACTCAGAAATGAATAATCAGTTTTCAGTAATTTATTTTTTAAATTGTTGATATTTAAACAACAAACGTCTTTTTTTTAAATGTAGATATCTTTTTGTAAAACATGCTTCCCGTTTTTGTAGGAGCAGAAAGCAAATTGTTTTAATATTAATCCTTTTTTGGCAAATTTAAACAGAAAAGTGATAATTTAATGCAAACTTCAAGTGATTTGTATTTTTAATTACTTAAATCGGCTGCTATTTTTGAAATTCTTTCATTTATTTGCATTTCATTCCAGTATATCACTAGGGAATTTTTGTAACGGCAAAGAAGAGTAAATGTGCTTTTATTTTTGTTTTTAAATATTTAGTAAACATGAGTGATGTTGTTGGAAAACAACTTAAATTCTGACAATCTCAAAATTATAATATATGCTTTAGTCGTATTCATTATGAATTGACATCACTACATATAAGGTCTGTTCAATATATAGTGACACTCTATGGGTGGAGTGTTTTTGCGAATGTTATTAATGGATGGTGCTAGAGTACAGACGACGTTAAAGGCAACTCTACTGAATTTAAACTTGTCCGTTACCGAAGTCATGTAACGTGCTGAACTAGCTTTACTCTTCTTTCGTAGGAAATGGATGAAAGAAAAAAACAATCCGTAGTATTTACCTGAAGAAAGTTTGGATATTATAAAAGAATTAAATAGATACAGAAGCAAATGGCAAAGAATAAGAAATAAGAGGTTATATGCCCTTTTTATTGCTCTCTAACAGGCTAATTAAAAGAGAAACTAGAAAATTTGAAAACGGGTCATTGAGGGATGTCGTAAATAAAGCGTATATTGACTACTGTGACGACTCGGGAAAAATAAAAAAGACCCTCTGGAACCTTACATCGAGTTTGTAAAATAAAAACATCAAATTAATCCCGTCGATCCTAAAAGCAGATGGGAAGTTGTTAAGAACCAACGAAGAAAAAGTGGAAATATTTGGAAACTTGCTTGGGAAACAGTTTAAAATAAACGATATCCCTGACACTGACGTAGCCCATAAAATGCAAAAGGCAGTGGATCAAGGGCGCCCATAACAGTGACAGGGGGGCTCGACCCCTCCCCCTAGCCGTTGGTATAGCCAAATTTTTGATAAATTGAAATCACAATAATGGGCGAAACCTTTTTTCAAAGCAATAATAAGATGCTAATGATTGATTCTATCAATTATTTTTGTTGTATTTTAGTATCTTGTACATTTACTAAAATGTTTGACAACCTTAAAGGTAGTAAGGATTTTTCTTAGCTCACCCTAAAAGTACTCATATGGGCACCGCTGCTATGGATATTTATTTTAATCATGCTGAGAATGTTGAAAATTCCAGAGGGATAATACAAAGTGGTCAACTCTAAGAAGAATTTGCTAGTAAAAAGAAAAGGTGTTAATTCAAAATAGTAAAAAAGCGACATAGAAGGCAAAAGCCCAAAGTGGCAGACACTACGACCTCTCTTAGGTCCGCAAACCCATCACAAGCAGCAGAAGTGGGACAGCATCTGGACTATAATAACAAAAAAAAATATGAAAAAAACGGTCCTTTTAAGAGCCGAAAGATATTTGTTTCTCCTGACTTTGAAAAACAACGTCCTATTAGCGACAGGGAAGCTAGGTTTCACATTAACACTCTCAGTTATAAAAAGGCACCTAGTAAAGACGGTATTAATAACAAAATTATGAAAAAATTGTAGTGTGAATATGTGCAAATCCTTACAAAAATTTACAATAAAGCCACTAAATTAAATTACTTCCCTGATGAATGGAAATCTGCAGAGGCAATTTTACTTACAAAGCCCGTTAAGCACCCAGCTATACCAGAAACCCACATACCTATTTCGTTGTTCCCAACTGTGGGAAAATGTTTGAAAAAGTATTCTTATCAGAATGCAACAATTCTGTGAAGAATACCCAGTTATACCATTTGTTCAAGGTGGTTTTCGAAATAAACATTCCACGGTGCATCAGCTCTCTAGAGTAAGTGAAAGATGCCCAGAAGGAATAATAAAAAAAGAACAAAAGAACACCCAGCGTCCATATTTTTGGATATTGCTAAAGCGTTCGATAATGTCCACATGAGGCAATTATTTATAAGCTAATAACACATGACTTTCCACCATGGATTATTCATATAATCAAGTCATACCTTAACAACAGATCAATCTGCGTAAAACCTAATGGGAAGAAATTAACAAAAAAAAAATAGAAGCTGGTGTTCCACAAGGCAGTGAACTTGCACTTACGCTGTACTCTTTGTTTTCGTCAGACTTTCCCAACTTTAATAATAGGAATCAGAATACAGCTTTATACGCTGACGACACTGCAATTGCTTATACTTCCAAAAATAAAAATCAAGCAACATTTATGCTGCAATACTATGTAGAAAAGCTGGAGAAATATTTCCTAGATTGGAAAATTAAAATTAACACTGATAAAACCCAAGCAATTATGTTATCACGCAGACACATAATCATAATCCTGACTTTGAAATTGAATTATATGGAAAACATATTTTGGGGAAAAGATGTTAAATACTTAGGCTTTATAATGGATCGCAATCTGAATTGGAACACCCATATCAAAGAAACACTGGACAAAGCTCTAAATCTCAGAGGATATGTCCAACCCATAAGAAAAAATAAAAGGCTCACCAAAAAATTAAAACTCTGATATGGAAAGCCTGCTGCAGCCCTGTTATTACTTATGGCTGTCCTATCTGTGGTAACTGCAAAAAGAAGCAAAAAAATAATATTACCTCGTTTCAAAATAAAACTCTGCGTATGTGACTGAACTTGATGGGAGAACCTCAAACAATGCTATACGTAGCATGCTAAACATTAATCCTATTCATTATACAATGTATGATTTAGCAAAGAGGTGTATTATGATAAAGCTAACGATCATCCCACCCACTTGTCAGGAAGGCCCTTAATTATACTGTTAGTAATACTAACAGCTATAAAAGTCCGAAAGCTATTTTGAACAAAGTTCCAGAAAAGAACCCAATTCATGGCTACTCTAGTAGAAAAAGTAATAATTGGGACTATAATATTGAGCGTATTCTCCATACGTGTGAAGAAAACAAGCTGCTAACAAAAAGTGCCAAACTCTCTCTAGCCAATGGAAAAAAATAATTTTCCTGATTGGCTCCTGAGTAACGAGGCAAATAGTTGACACCTAATCGAATACTGAGCAAATGGCAATTTTGTTTTATCAGGACCCTTGCATTTAAAACTGAAATTAATTTTAATAGTTTTGTTTTGTGAGAGAACTGATTGTTTCTCTGGGAGAATTGTTCGTGTGTGCTGTTTATTTCTTTTTCCGGTTTCCCCTTAACCGGTCCTTTCTGCATTTGCTGCGTCTGAATGTTGGCTGCTAATGTTATTGCTCGGAGTGTGATGTTGCTGCAGAGAAGTATGTAGGCTAGTTTATAACTTCATTACTTAACGGGAAACCATATACTCCATGCACTCTAACTCTTGCGTACCTTTCTTTCACACTATCCTAACAGGGCACACTGTTCCCATTTCTTTAATATTTCCATTTTTCACCTGTCAAAAGACGCAGCGCGCTGTGGGTTCGGGTCTCCGTACCTAAGATAGGAAACGATTGATGATTGAATAGGAGATGGATGCATCAAAAGGTGCTCAACGTTTTGTAATTCCCTTTTTGAAAGCAGAGAATCTATCACTAAGCAAAATTCATAGATCAATGAAGGCGGTGTACGTGCCTTTTTGATTTCCACGCAGTACACGTAGTACTATAAGGGTCCACCATTTCCGCAGGCAACGGAATGTTAATCCTGTTCATTGACTATCAAGGACCACTGCTTTTTGAGTGGCTAAAGAAAGGATCAACCATCAATGCGAAATTATTTTGTCAAACTTTACTGAAGCTTCGATAAGCCATCAAAAACAAGAGACCTGACCCGTAATTCATCGTATTGTGCTTCTGCATGATTACTCACTGCCCCATTCGGCAGTTACCACGCAAAAAACATTATAGAGACTTCGCTGGGAAGTCCTTCGACATCTGGCATATAGTTTTGACCTATCGCTGTCCGATTTTCACATCTTTTGACCTATGAAAGAAATTCTGAAAAGCAAACATTTCAATTCAGATGATCCGATGCATGGAGCTGTAGATAACTGGTTGCAGAAGCAGCCTGCCTCCTTCTATGTCGCAGGGATACAAGGTCTTATGCAACGACGGGACCGCTGTATAAATGCTGGCTGGGATTGTTTTTAGGTATGTTATGTTGCGACCCTTTCAGGAAGATAATCTCAATATTTACTGAAAACCACTAAACAGTATCAAACAAAAGTAATCGCTCTTTCGACGTATGTAAGTCTGAAGGAATCCGAGGTCGTTGTGGCGCAGTGGTGGCATGTCCTGCGCGTAACTGGAAGACCCTGGGTTCGATTCCCAGTGGCGGCCAATGCCAAATGTTTCCGTGACTCACTTACAAACGTATGAAGAGCGATGACTTATGTTTGATGTTCCTAATCTACGTCAATTGTTTGTATTAAACTCTATACAGTTTTACCTTATTTTGCAAACACAGTTTGCAAAATAACGTAATACCAATAAATAATTTATAAGCAATAGAAAATACAGGGAAAAAATATGTTTGAAAAATAACGTACAACTGTTTGCAAAATAACGCAACATCGTAATAATTTATAAGCAATAGAAAATATAGGAAAATAAATTAAGGTACCGACTTCAATACTTTGGAACCACTAAACTGATTGAACTAATTGAACTACAGGCCATGCATATTACATTACATTTATTTCAGAGAACAACGTTTATTCATAAAATTTTCAAAATGTAGAGTCTACTACCGTTTCGCTGAAAGCTATGGTTCAGCTTCGTTATGACCGTGGCCTACGGGAATAGTTAAGGAAGCCTGTTATTTTGGTCCAAATTTCCTGAAAGAAGCGGAAGCACTTCGAGATTTCCCCCAATGTCCCAAGAAGTCGCTATTACCGAGCACAATACTGCCTTAAAGTTAATGCATTTTAGTTTACTACCCAAGGTTACGAAACTACATACTGCCTTTTTTTCAGTTATTTTTATTTAAAAGAAATGAGGTATTACTATGTGCCTTTTGTAAATTCGTAGAAGCAAATTCGGAACATGTAAAGTGCGGAAATTTTTATTTGTTTACATGATACTTATGCAGTTATAGCTGTGTGAATTTTTGAATTGCGTGGTTGTTGGTAGCAGTAATCTTGTGAATATCAAACCGGAATGAATTATACTTCATAAAAGAGTGAAGTTTTTAATTTTGACGTACTATTTGTTTGAACTTGCACTAACGCATGAATTTCAGTTTAAAATAAAAATAGGTAGGTGCCCCAAAATATTTAAGAATTTCATAAATTCAGCATTTTCTCACACATCGGCGGCGATTTACGATGAACAATTTGAAACATTTGCTAAAAAAAAACGCGATTCAGCGAAAATGAAATGCATTAAAATAGCCTTGGAAACCACCAGTTTTATCACACTTTAATTGCCGCCGCTTGTGGTTGAAAGTTTCAAGCGAAGTGGTACTGCCCGATTAACGAGATAATCTCCAGATACCTTATACTAACCTATTTGGGTATAACTGACAGACACATAACACCATATTTATTTGTGTAACACATGCATTCTAATATGAGGAATTACCATACTGCCTGATTTTACAATATATAAAATTTTAAACAAAATTGTGAACAATTCCCTTGATTTAATTTAGTTGAAAATTGGACAATTAAGCCAGAGCATTACTCTCCTCTTAAATACAAGTTTTTACACAAGCAATTTCGCAGACAGCCAAGCATGATCATAACGACCTCTTTAAGAGTGGAAAGCGTTCAAATAAAGGAGAAAGTAGGCAGTTATATAAACTTACCTTTGAAAATTATTCGGGAAGAGTGAATTAATACAAAATGTATATTAAAATTCCATATAGTAAGCCATCGATGTATCTAATGTGTTCCGAACTGCGCAATTTCAATGATCCAGAACATATCGGAATGTTAGATTGTGGGATAAGACTGACAACCTATACCATCAACGTTATTTAATAGTCATATAATATTATTATTAATTGCTTTCGTAAGAAAATATAAAAACAATTGGGGCGATTGTGGAGAAAATTTAGGTTTTAATTCTCTAAATCAGCACACTCACCCACTACTACCAGCAGCTAATCGTTGCTGTTGTCTTCTGTAAAAGCGCCACCTCGTGAGCATTCAAGCGTAAATGCTTCCTGGTTTTGAAGGCCCAAGTAACAGGCTTCTTTCACTTTTAAGGCTGTCTTTGAAAGAGCGTTAGGATTCATCTGGTGCGGTAGATGGCGAAAAAATCAAATCTTGGGTTACAGATCCATTAAATATATATGAAATGTATATGGTTAGCAATTCGCGATTCAATTGTTTGAACAAAATATACACTGTTAAAACATTTGAGGTCGGATGCACCAGAAAGTGTTGCTACACCAGCTGCATCACTTTCGAAGAAAATATACAACTTTGTGTGAGGCAAACAAAACACAATAACATTTTAAAACATTACAATTCATGCAACCTTGTACCATAAGGCGGAACAAAGTTGCACCCGGCTTTTTGCTTGTTTGCATTACACAATGGTGTATTTCATATCAGAAATTCGAGCAGCTGGAATTGCACCACTTTTTGGTGCAACTGACCACAATTTTTTTAACAGTGCAGAAGTGCATCCCCTTCTGGACAAAGATCGTCCAAAAACTGAGCGGAAAGTTATTTACAGAGGGCATCCCCACCTCCGGTCACATCAAAATAGACCATTTTATCCTACACATAGCACACGCATAGCACACGCATACTTCTTAAAACTCTCATTTTTCTTAAACATTTTAAACACATTTTTATTTTCCTATCCGAATACCTACAGTTGAATGCCGCTTATTACCTGAAGTCTACATCGGCAGAGTAATTTCCTGGATTGGCACACTTCTAAATGAAGAATCGTCCAGTCTGCGAAAGTTATATCCTCGTCAGTGTCCCCCTAAAGATGATAAAATAAGTTATTTCAAATTAACAATATCTGGTTCAAATCGCTAAATGCTCCACCCGGTTGCGCAGTGGTATAAAAGCAGATACGTGACCTTTCCTCCGGGATTAGCGCGGGTTCGATTAAAAGTGTTGCATGGATGCTGTGTTTGTCATACAAATCTGGCTCTCCGTTTCACTGAAATCATCGACCTAAATTAAGGACGAGCCGGCGACTTATACCCACTGAGTTGCTCACGGTGGTTTTTAAACTACCAACCAAAAATATCGTAAACGCAACGATTCCCCACCTAAACAAGCCTCCCAGTAGAGTACGAAAGCTTGGCAAACTTTATGTGATTTACACCAGTGAATGAACGGATGTATTACGATATAAGGGTTTTTTGTTCGTGCAAGGTCTGGTGTATTTTGAAATTTACATTATATTGCAACATGTCAGAAGGTCTCCTTTTACCAAGAGTTTTACTTTCCAATTCAGTTTGATCTCGTTTATTTTCTCTTCATTGCTTCATTTTGTATAAAATGTGCATCAACAGAATACACACATGTGTGTCTTCTCCGTTTACCAAATGTAGAAGCTTAAAATAAAAAATAATAATTACAACTATACAATTTCCATGTTAAACTATTCTACAATAATTTGGCATGTAATTACGGCATGTTGCTTCCATTGTCTCTATCACAAATCCTTAAACACTTTTAAAGTACATTCATACGCACGTAAATTCGTTTAAGTGTATTTCAGAATCTCTAATGTATCTTTCTGTAACTTCACCAGTTCAACTTGATCTACCTCACACTTCTATTATAGGAAACTTTTAAAATTCCAGTGTCGGAGAAACTGAAATTCACAACATTGTATCTAAGTAATTTATCATCAACAATTCGTTTTCTGTAAGATAAATATGCACTTTATATTATCTTAGATAACGGAATCCGACGTGAATCACAAGCAGTGTCACATTTATTCCAGTTATTTTCCAAATATGCTAACAGTATGTTGCACAAGGTAATTTCATCTTCTAAAGGGAAGCAACTGGATAATTCTCATGGTATTTCCATAAACTGTTGATTTAGTTCTTCTAATGTCTGTTACATATTTATGTTCTTTTTCCTGAGGAAGCATTTCTTTTCGGATACGGTGAATAAACGATGCAATGCATTTTGTTTTGCTTCTTACATCTCGTTAAATTTTTCTTCTATACCAATCTTTCGATGTGGTGTTAGTACTATAATTTCGTATGTTAGCAAAGGCATCAATGATTCCGTGAGAACGGTAACTAAGATATTAAGAATAATACTGGAGGGTAATGGGGACAGAAAACAGCCTATTTTTTGATGTGCAAAAGATATAAGGTGATATGAAGTGAAACAATATTCCCTTGGTACTGTAATTGTTTACAAATTTGCAAAAATGGTACGTATATAGGTGTACGTTGACTGAAAATATAAGTTAGTACCCAGGCACCATTTTACTGAAGGTATCTCCTCTCTCCGTGATTTCGGCTAAAAAATTCGTCATAAATCGGCAGCTGAGATAAACCCCTTCAGCCAGTTTTTAATCATTGCCTTTGATTTATATTTTTGCTGTGTGTTCAGCTGCTGGTACATGCTCTAGAACTCCACTTTTTAATTGACAAGCTTAACTTCAAACTATCTTTTCGCAGAATGGATACCGAAATGAAACGTAAAAAAAACTAATAGTGATTCTTCTATACGTATTTCTCAGAACATGAAGGATGATCTTGTCCTCATTGAGCGTGGAATTTTCTTTGTAGCCAGTATACTTCATTGAGATATTCTGAGTGCATGTATATTGCCCCATTGAGCAACATATATTAACCAACATCACCCCAAGGCCTATCCACTAGCTGCGATATGCGGACGCAACTTCGCTACCTGTTCTTCATTCTCAACATACCAAATTTTTACTCTCAACTCAAAAACGCGCTCAAGCTGATAAACTTCGGTGTCAGCATAAGGTATCCGGCATCTGAACATAAATGCTTAATAGAAGTATTGAGAAGCCTCATCTTCTCAATGAGGCAAGTGTTTATGCGATACGTCTTGTATAATACATATACCATACGACATATGAATGACAAAAAGTTTGTTTATAATTGGAATCAACGAACGTAAAGGCATGCAGAAGACGGAAAAATATTTACTGCCCTATCAAGAGAGGTCAAGATCAAGTCTGCTGATTCAATCTGGAATAATATAAATAAATAAGTATCATAATCCACACCCAAATATACTGCCATTCGCGAAACCATGGAAATCCTGACCACCATCAAAGCTTGCAATGATGACGTCTTTCTACAGTTGCCACGCATTTGGAAACAATTCTTCAGATAATGCTACGTTTTCTACCACGGTACTGCGTGCCCAACGAACATGATTTCGTTCCTTCGAATGAATAATCACACTTGCGCCTATTCATTTATTGTCTAGTCAAATCACCGCTTTCAAATTGTTGAAGTTTTCTATTATTTGGTAATTCAGTTAGCTGCCCACCTTTCAAAAAGAGCCATCTGGTTCATGTGCGAACGCTTGGAAACTTTGATTTCTGTTCTACTCCAAGAAATTCAGATTCCTAGTATAGCGTTACTATTTTTAGTACTGTTGGTGTGGAGTTCCTTATTATTAATTAAGGACTGCTTTGTGTTCTACTAACGCAGCTTATTTTGACGCCCACCAAAGTATGCCGTGGGATATTTCAAGGTAAGCATGAGTTCACCTCACCTAAAAGGGACCAATTCCTCCTTCTTGTCGGTGTATATTCCGGGGAAAAGTTTTCTAAATATTTTACAACTACTATGATCTTGGGAGCCCATAAACACTCTGAAAAGAAATATCCCTGTAAAGACTTTTACATCCAGAAATAATTGAATAAATCCATTTTTTGCACAATCAGTCGATTAGACATTTCACATCTGAGAAAAAATCTTGTGCCATGTGGGTAGGCAAAAGCATAAGGCTTGTGAGTAGAACAATATTTCACACTTTCTGTCTTCTGGAATAACAGCCTGTAAAATAACATTCTTTAATTTTCTCACAAACTTATACTATACCTCTCATGAGATAGACATATTTTAACGAGTTGGAACTCGCTTACATTTTCGCAGTGTTTGTAATATTGAAAATGAAACACATTATTTTGAATTATTAAAATAATTAATTTTTCCGATAAAATACTCTTAATTATTTTGTTCTTTTTCTCTTCTTATAGTCTTGAATCTTACGTTACAGGGAAATGAAAATCAGAACTGATCAGAGATATATATAAAACTACGGTAACAGATAAGCAGTTTGCAAATACTTTAAAATAACAAAAATGTATATTATCATCCTGAACACTAAAGCAATAGAACAAAATTGAAATCAAAATTTTTCATATAATATCAATTATGATTTTCTTACGAGTTTTAACCTTAACTTACAGATACTGGTTTCCTGATTTGCCCGCTAAGTCAAAATATATTAACGTATACTCGACGTTGAGTTTTCCTCTGGGATCTCCTTTGCTCTAAAAAGGTTTCTACATACGTACATACTGTATTACTAAGCTGTTCTGTGAGAATTAGAGTTTGGCTCTACAAAGAAATACATGCTACCAGATAAATTTCTAATTGATTATTTACTTACTGTTCCCGCATCAAAGCTCCATTTACAGCGATTTTGACGCACAACTCGGGCTTCACTGACATCAATCATACGACGTACACAAGACTTTCTATACTGCATACTCTTAATCTTTTACTCATGCAGACACTGCTGAATCTGATTCTACAATGACGTCGTTGGCTTTTCTCTGCCTTTCCTTCCTACCACTTGGGCTGAAAAAGTTTCTTAGTAAGCATCTCATCACTCATTTTTACAAAATGGCCAAACCACCAAAGCATATTAGTCTCCACCTTGCTAATAATATTTTGCTTCATGTTACACAACTGCAACACATCTTATTACTCACACGATCAGAACATGTCTTGCCACAAACACCTCGTAATTAACGTATAGAAACGTCTAATATGTTTCTTCAGTAGTATCCAGGTCTCTCTGCCATACATCAAAGTAGGAACAATTACACTTTCGTAAGTACACAGCCATCCTGGCTTATCTTGAGAACCCACCATCTCTGTGAAAACCTCCTAAAGCAGGTGCGACGTTCAATTAATAATTCACTTGCCTACTGATTTAAACATCTAATTTGTTCTCTCTCTCAAACGTGCTCGCTAAATACACATATTCATTCACTTTGTGAATCACTGGGTCCTTTAGATTTACACTGCATACAGTGCTAACGATTCCTAACTCAAAAACCATAACTTTAATATTTCTCTTACTTATATTCAGTTTGAATTTCTTAAGAACTTCCTACATCCGGGACAACATACTCTGCAACTCACTTTTGCTCTTTACCAAAAGGACTGTGTCATCAGCATACAGCAATCTGCACACACTGATATTACTCAAACATAAACCAGTATTGTCCATCTGGACATCAAGCATGCAGGCACTCATAAATATATCATACCGCCCCGGTGACATTACGCGACCTTGTCTGACTCCAGAATCGATAGAAAATCGTTTTGATAAACACCATTCCCAAGGTAAGAGTGTTCTTACACAAGCTCTACTTCCAGAATACATTGCTTTCACACTATTTAGTAGATCCCCAGTAACACAATATTTATTCAGTACCCACCACAAATGTATCCTATTTACTCGTTCGAAATGTTTCTCTAAATCTATGAAGGCAGCAAAAACTTTTTAACCAAAACCCAGACACTTTTCAGACATCATGTGCAGTGCAGAAATTTGGTTAGTGCAGCCTTTACCATGAATAAAATCACTCTGAGCATCCCACCCTTTCTGTGATGTAAAACTTTGCCCGTTTTCAAAATGACTTTACCGAACACTTTTCTTGGCGCACTCATTTCTTGACATCTCAATTGAACGTATAATTTTCCCTAATATGTGTCATCGAGGGCAAACCTACGATGTGTATGCAAATCGAAGCAACTTCAGGTAAACAACTGTGCGCATAAAAGTCTTGGAAGGGTAAAAATAACACTATTTTGTGCTCTGTTATTCAGAGTTAATCTTGTTCTTCAAATCAGAAAGGCAGCACATTCGAACGAGTCTTACAGAGACCAAATTGTATTTGCCAGATGACAGGTTTCGATAATTTCTAAGACAGCATGGCTTGCGGTGGGCTCATAATCAACCGTGATTACTGCTTTGTAAAAGTGGTTCTAGGTGGGATAAACCACGAACTTCCAGCAAATTGTGGTCCTACCACCGCGGGTCGATACTAGAAGCGACCACAGACTATCGAATATGGTGTCATCAAACAGAAGGTATTAAACTTTAGCTGTCAAATTTATGGAACAACTCTCCGGTAATTTGAATGATGGTGATGGTAGTAATGGGCAAAAACACATCCCTGCTCAAAATAGGGTTGTGTAGCGGCTGGCCTAAAGATTGACCATGTTAATGTCGGTACACCGTTGAAAGCTCATACAATTGGTACGCCAGGATTTAAACTTGCCCTTGAGTTATTGGAAAAAGGCTGTTTGGTCTGATGAATCTCGGTTCCCCTTTTTTTAAATTGAAGGTTTAACGACCACCATGAGCAGCTCGATTGGCTATAGGCAGTCGCCCTTCCTGAATTTAGGGTCACTGGCTCCAGGGAAGGGAGAGAGCCAGTGCCGTAATACAAACACAACATCCAAGCCTGACCGGGTTTCGAACTCGGTCCCTTCATGGATGAATGATCATAAGCGATAGCTTAGACCACTCCGCAACCGGGGCGACAGGTTCCTATTGCACCAGGTGGCCTTCCTTTGTACAGGTATATCGTTTGCCTGGAGATATGTTGACACCAGGGTGAACCGTAGGACAAAAACCAGCCGGGGAGGAAGTGTAATAATTTGGGAAAGGTTCTGCTGAAAACCCGTGGGTTCAGTCATCCATTTGGAGAAACTAAGACGTCTACCACCTACCTGAACATTATTGCAGACCAGGTACATCCTTTTATAACAACGGCAATCCCTTCTCGTAGTCTTCTATCAGCACGATTATGCACAATGCCTCAGTGCCAATATGGTTCAAGAATGGTTCACCTAACATGAAGAAGACATCGAGGTGCTGCATTTTACCCCAAGTTCTTTAGACATCAATCCAATCAAGCATCCGTGTTTTATGTTGGAACAGCGAATCCGATCAGTTGTGGTTCAACCATGTAACAAAGAAGAATTATAGGTTATGCTTGTAGAGTGTTTGCTCCAGATACGACGAGGCACCTTTAGAACTTATTCATTGTCATTTTGTAAAGCTAGAAATAAAGTGAAAACCGAATCGAAAATTTGCGTCTTCAGGAATTGTTCTTCCACACTGCACATTAAACATAGAATGCGATACTAAGAAATTTGGAAATATTATTAAACAGCAGCTGTAAAATTTTAAACATTTTTTTTTTTACACAAAATAACATCTAAACTTGTGTTGATGGGTTTTAACAACATTTAATTTATATCAATTCAGAATGTTTGTTACAATTGAGAAATTATACAATTTACTGTTTTCTCATGAGGTATTCAAAACTCCAAGAATGGAGTAATAAGAATACAATAGCAAAAGAACGTATTTTAACTTTAGTTTATTTCCATGCCCAGAAATATCAAAAAGTTTGTTTTGAACACATTTTTAAAATAGAAAATACGGAAATCTTAAATTACGAAGAGTTGCAGATTTCTTTCGAGGATTTAAGAATAATGTTCCGAGCCCTCCTTTATATTGCATTCAAGTTGATATCCTTGTTGCCGGAATTGCAAATTCACGAGTTTCGAGTTTCATAAGTAAAAATACAACATGGAGAGTGATTGAATTTATCGTTATTTATTCTAATACTTTATTGTCACCTATTTCAACGTGGATAGGCCCCAGAAAATATCACTGAACATCATGAAAACCCGTTTTCTCTGTTAGTGCTAAAATAATGTGCTGGAATTTCGAAACTTGTTTTAGAAAAATATTAGTAAAAATATCCCACATTGTAAATAAAATTTTTTTTTAAAACCATAAAAATTGTGTCACTGGTGATTGCAATTTCAAATTTTAGAGATTTTATATAATAAGAAACGGTTGTTTCACAATCTTTAAAAAAAAGTTCAAATAATTTGCTCCTTATATAACATGAGATGAAATAGAAACAGACAACAAAATTATGGAAAACATTTCCAATATTTTTCTTTAATTTTTCTCGCTAAAAATTTGAATTATGTCCTTTGAGCTTTGTAATGAGTGATACGCAAATGGATACTACATCAGATAGTTTTAGCATCATTTTTTAACTTCTTAGTGCTCTGTTTCTTTGCACTTCAACAATAAATTATCATTACTTCATAAAATTGCTGAATATATTTTGATTTATTTTGTCTCAAATTTTATAGATTACACCTTATAAGAATTTCGTACGGGCACCTGCTTCTAGTTAAATTAATTGCCTCAAGTTATAATGAATATCTGCAGGAGTACTCTATGAAGGCCACGAGAAATTCTGTTCCTGCGAAGCCAAAAGTCAGTTTTTTAAATGGTTCCCTTGTTCTGGTCAAAAATGTACTTCTCCATTTGCACTGCAGTATATTTTGCGTATCAAAGTTGCGCTCAACTTTCAAAGATAAGTTACAGCAAAACATACATATTTTGCATATCACTGTGTGAAATCCCGTTAAAAGTTAAAAAATCACATATGCATTGTGTAAATTACTTAGCAATTCGTAATTTCACTTATGCTTTCCGATCTACTCATTTATTTATTTATTTTACATTTCCTCCTGAAGGCTGGTTGGCAAATATTCCATACACTTTTTATTTAAACTAACTTCAACAGCTCATGTGTTTTGCAGAATGGAACAGAAAATAGATTCGGAGTGAATGAAGTTAAATATTACTGGAATCATCCTTAAAGCTCAGCTCATATGATAACTATTCCACCAAAACCTGAAGGGATCAGTCATGGCAAGTTGGGGAAATATCGTAGTGACCACACATTTTCCTTATTTGACAATGGAATTTTCAACAACAGTATAAAATACCTCCAAATCGGCTTTAAAAGCCGCAAACTGGGTCTCATGAATCTCCTGCCAAATGGGGGGTGCGCGGGGGGGGGAGAATTCGTGCAAAACGTACATTTATCATAATTCCCGCAATATCATATCCATTCGCACAAATCGCTCAGAGAAAAGAAAAGTAGTTTCACAATTTCAAGAAAAAATAAAATAAAATAAAAAAATTAGAAACGTTCAAACATTTCTGAGTTGGAATTTGGGAGCCTCATGACGGAAATACAGAACAAGGAAAAAGTATAGCAAAGGAATAAAAAAACCAAAAGTAAAATGTGTGTTCAGCAAGAACACCAAAAAAATTTTATTTAAAAATAAGCAGGAAATCTCGTAATCACCCCTCAAACGGAAAGAAAAAATTCAAAGGAATATCATAAAGGCCTATATTTTCTTTGGAGTACCCCTAATCCTTTCTGCCTACAACTTCCGTTATGTATCATAAAATTCCTTTTGAAATTCCTGGTCTACTGAAGCTTTCGCGATTTATTTGTTATTCAAATTCTGTTAAATGTGGTAATGAAATTAAAGCTTATTCTTGAAATCCTTTGTTTAAAAACAGGATTGTCTGTATTTCTTCAGGAAACAAGAACTCTGGAGAAAATAATTATTATTGACGATTTGCTTTTTCTTTAATGCAAAGTAGTAACCGATTTATCTCTTATCATAGACTGCAGTGTACAATCATAGTTGGAACTCGTCTCATCGCCATTAGCTGTTTATCCTCGGATGTCGAACTGATAGGTCACAGGAGAGTATAATGTAATCACTGAGGGATTTAAAAGGCTCAGAAATGTACCACAAAACTTTCGTTTCTCATTTTTGTCTGTAACGTCACTGCATAATTTATTTACCACCATTTAAAACAAAAGTTGAGCATCACTGCCTGGTCCAGTTTGTACTGCTTATTCAAAATAGCTTGCTTCCATCGATTAGTGCGTTGGCGCAATATTGTGACCTCTCCAAATATGTGTTTTAACAAACGTGACACATTAAACTATATCATCGTTCCTCAGTCGTAAGGAGCTTTATTATCATGCTGCCGTGCACAATGCAAACGGATTTACGGATGTTTAGTATAGACGAAGGTTATAGGAAGCGAACGTCCGCGGTCAAACCATTTTAGTTCTGATGTGCGGCAGCCTACGTACACTGAACCTATGGTCACGATACCTTTCTTTCAATATGCAGTTACCAGAAGCAATTAAACTATTTCGTTATCTTGTAAAATCCTCTGCAACCACAGCTGATTTTGAACATTGGCAAGTCGTTTTCGCCAACAAGATGACGATTGACTTCTCGTTTTACATATTCTTTGGAGATTCCATTATGACGTTGAGATGGTTTTGTAGACAACTCATTGCAAAAGATTCGGACGTGTTCGAAGCGTAAGAAACGGCAACATTGGAACGAATCCGGATTTAAGCGTTTTTGAAAATGGAATGATAGTGAGTGGTAGAAGGGAAAGGGCAAGCATTTCAGAAATGGAAAACCTTCTCAGTTACGAGATGGTTGAATGAGGGGCGTACAATGAATAACGCACGAATAACAAAACAAGCAATCAGGAGATTTTCCCATAAAATTAAACGGATACTCAATGTTCGAGAGAAACTGTCCTTAAAGGGAGCTGTACTAGGTAACAAAACGATCCCTCGTGTCAAATAACTACGCAATAAGAATGTTGGTATTGATATTATAACTTCAGCATACACAGCATGCCGCGTTTTGATTTGCATCAGCTATAGCAGCAGACCTACGCTTTGTGCACACATCACATTTGATAAAAATCGACAAACTAGTCCGCAGTGATAACAGTAGCACCAGAGCCTTACCTTTGAAAATTTGGAAACGGTAGGCTGTCCCAGGAAATCAGGATTCCTGTTAATACACACCGATAATTGGGTCAGGTTGTTGAATCCATTGCAGGAATCGATGGAGCCCAGCTCTCTGACGTTAACTGTACAGGCTGAAAAGGAGGTGTGAAGGTCTGGAATGAATTTTGTCGGCCGGCATTTGGTATCTTAATACTTATAGTACAGCATTTGAATACCACCTGGTATTTTTAAAACAATACGGAGCAAGTACACCCCTACATTTGCACGGTGTTACTTAAAGAAGAAGGCTATATTCAGCAAGACAATGGACAATGTCACTAGACCGGGATCGATATAGAGTGGTTTCAGGGGCACGACAGTAATATCAGTTTCCTAAAATGGAGCGCACATTCCTCATATCTTATCCCAATTTAACACTTTTCGGATGATATTAAGACAGCCCTTTGTAACAGAGGTACTTCTTCGCCAAACGTTTGGTAATTTACAGACGGCAACTTAGCAGAAAACACCTGAAGAAAGAAATCATCGCATCATTGAATGATGACAGAGATGACAGAGTTATGTTTCTTCCAATTAACAGGCAGGAGCTGATGTTTTTGTCTATTAATATGTGTAAGATTGGATACAGTGAAATTCGCGTTCTCTGCTCCTCTGCTGGCCCTACACCATTGCGAGTGCATTGCACTTAAGTTTAAACTTACTTCTGAAAAACGAAATGATAAGAGAATTGTCGTCAAAGACACGGCTGGGCAGTTTAATGCTCGTTTTTTTTTGTTTTTCAGAATTTTATAATTTGTATTTTCCTATGTACACACCAACAGTTGATGTACGCAGACGGAAGTATAATTTTTTTTCCAGACTGAAGGGACAACTTCACCAACTCTTCCCTGTTTAAAAGCATAACTGTCAATCAAATGCACCTTTAATTAATGGCCAATAACTTTGTCAATTATATTGCATCTTGTTCTTGGTGGCTAGAAATTTCTTAAATTTTCCGGTTTAAATTTAATGTTTGTGAACTGATTAGTTTCTAGGTGTTTAAAAGTTCAACGCAGGAATTTAAAAATAAAATTGTTGCTTGTTTTACCTCGGATGGAGAATAAAAAATTCTACATATCTATATTTCTTCAATTCAGTAAAACGAAATTTTTCTTATTGAAGAATTGTACATTAAAATATTATGCTTTCACTTTCTTCTTGGAAAACTGAGATTTATAAATTATCTTCAGCATTTGTTGTTATAATGGCCCAATCCAGAAAGCTGATTTCCTTTGAAGCCGATTGCAATCGGCTCCCACAAGAGGGCTTCTTAATAAAACGCAAATGTTTTATCGACAAACAGAAATAGAAAAGCACTTTCAGTGTTAAAGCAGTCGGAATGTAATTAAAATTTAAAAGAAGCTGCTAAATGTCCGATCCTTCTGATTGTATACCATACTAGCGGTCAGACAGGAGATGTTCGTAAGAAGAAAACCCTATATGGGCTCAAATAGCAAAGATTAAAGAAAGTTCGCTTTGAGGTGGGAATTATATTTAACTGACATTGTTCCTATTCTTTTCGTGTCGCAGTTTTATCTCTGGTGAAATTCTTGCAAAACAATTCTTGTTCACGAATGTGCAGTGATATCGAAGTGTAAAAACTTTAAAAATAAAGGCGAAAATATCAAGGCTATCTGGGTAAAAAAACAAAAAAAAAACGAAGGAACATCGTTTTAATTATCAAGATAGAATGTTGGCTTGCTTTTTTCGTCATTTATCAGCAAGAGTTTTGTAAAGTTGAAAGCTTTTTAAGTGTTACAGAGCATGGATTTTTTTAATTCCCTTTTACCCAGTTAGTGACTCGTATAAACTCAGCAGTGGATCGCTCAGGAATTTTTTCCAAAAATAATCGCAGTTTAAATTATAAAATTATGTAGTCACCTACCTTTCCTCACCATAAAGCAGGTTTAAAGAAAATAAAAGGGGATTTAATTGCAATAAAAATATCACTTTTTGTATCGTAGCTTATTTCCTGCCGAAATTCATACCAGCTACTTTCTTTGTTCTGTCCTACACATTTGGTTCAAACTTCACTTTGAGAAATTAAATTTCGCCCAATATTATCACCTTTTTTAATTATTTCTATACGATTTCGCTATTTTGAACGTAAATTGAAATAGTTAACATCAGAATTCTCTGCTGGTTCAGCAAGATATTTTTAATACAACCTGTATTCTGATAACCCTGTAATAGCTTTTTAATGGTAATACATATGGGTTTCGTCACGTAGCTTTTGGATGAGCCGTTCGTACCACTTCGGTATACACTATATTGACCAACGTCACCAGAAACCACTTCAAAAGCAAATGAATGGATCAGCTGTGTTGTTAAGATGCTCGGTACAGCTGCAAACGGTATAAAAGCCAGCCTGCAACTGACCGTGATCATATCGCACTGTGAGGTTAAATAAAAATGTCGCGGGTGGAGAGAATTTACTTTGAGAAAAGAAAGATTGTTGGGTGTTATATTAATCGGTTGTCCATAAGAGGAACCAAGAGCCATTTAAACATACCCAAGTCAACTGTTCTGGATGTTCTGAATACGTGGACGACACATGGCGTGCCTGAAGCTGTAAAACGTACAGGCAGACCGAAGAAAATCAGTGATAGAAGAGGTTGAAGCCTCAGGAGAATCGTTACAGCTAATCGACGGAGTACTGCACAAGACCTCAGTGTACAGGTGAGTAAAAATGCTGGAACCTCGGTATGTACCCGTACCATTCGCAGAGAGCTTCATTCCATGGGTTACCGTGGCCGTGCGGTTGCTCATAAGCTTTTCATCTCCATTCGGAATGCTACTCCTCGTTTAGCATGGTGTAAAGAACATATATCGTGAACCGTAGATCAAGGGAAACGGGTCTTATGGACTGATGAATCCAGATACGCGATCCATTAGTCTGATGACGTTGTGTGGGTATGGCGGCAGTCGGGGGAATGCCATTTACCACAGTGTACTGTTACTACGGTCAAGGTAGGAGCTGGCAGCGTACTCATGTAGGGGTGTTTTTCGTGGTATGGCCTCTGCCCATTGCTTATCGTAGACAAACCTGATAAACAGCACCTCTGCCTTTTATTCTGGACAATACCAACACTGTGGCAATACTATGGAACTCAGCTTTGCTGGTACCAGCTAAATAAAGCACCAAGTCATAAAGGAAGGACTGCTACGGCGTGGTTTGACTATAATTCCGTATCATGTGTAGACTGGTCACCACATAGCCCTGACCTAAATCCCATAGAGCACCTATGGGATGAATTAGAGCGCCACATAGAAAGTTTGGAACCAAGGCCTACTACTAATCAACAGTTAGTGGCAACATTATGTACTGAATGGGAGCACATACTTATCGCTGTGTTCCAAAACCTTGTCGAAAACATTTGTCGAAGGGTTAACGCATGCATTAAGGTCAAAGGTGGACCGACACCGTACTAATATATGTCCATAAATGCTATGTTGTGTTTCTCTTCTAGAAGTCCGGTGCTTTTGTCAATATAGTGTATGTTATAAAAGATGAATTTTAGTTTGCAAATGTTATGGTCTTTTCAAGGCTAGGATTTCCCCTGCACTTAAAGAAACAAAATATTGTTTCATTCCTCAGTAACAGGAGTTCGCTGTAAACTGCTTCATTTTTTAAGAACTCCGGCTTTGTGAATATCGTTCCTAAGCTGGAGTTACACTACATTTATGAAGGTACATGTTAGAGATATACAGTATAGTTATTTACAAAACCAAACTATATGTCCAGTCCCCGAAATTCAGCACATAAGTACTTAAATTTATGGGAAAATAATATTAGATTCAGTTACCTATCAGTTTTTTGAGAGCACTCTAATTCGAAAACGATTCAATGAACTAAGAAATTTCTTGTTCATTCATGCACATTAAATATTCTTTTTAGTAAAATGTGGCACAGTAGATAATATTGCTAAATTCAATAATGTGCAATAAATATTTCTTCTTTGTGGCTGCTAAGAGGAGACCAATGGTAATCAAAACATAGTACGAAACCTTAGCGCTTCAAAGTTCAGTGCACGTCTTCGAAAAGTTTGCAAATTAGATGAAAGGTATGGGCGTGAAATGATTTAATTCGTATTCGCTCCGATTTATAAATATCTATGGAAGACGTACAAGTTTAGTCATGGACTGATTATTTTAAGGATCATACCTGCAGGAAAATGTTAGACGCGAAAACTTGTGTTCCATGACGCTTTAGTGAGGCGTATCAGGACACATGAACCGATATTACCAGGGAATAGACATATCAGAAAAGTAGAAATCCTGGTTTGACTTCAGTCTCTGACGTGACAAAACGGGAACCTTCAAGGAAGGTACAGCAAGGAGCAGATGACCTTTTTTGTAACAGTTCTGCCTAATGCGCCGGGTAAGACGTCTTAACGAGGTCATTCAACGCACGGTTGATATTTCGTGGTTCAGAGAAACCCAACATACCTTGAAAGCAAACCCGCACCGCTGCTCTGTGAAGCAGTGGTCAAACGCTGGCTTATGTCTGTTCTGCCGAGTAGGGTCTGGGTTCGAAATCCTGTAAGGTATGGATGTTGTATTTGTTTTACGACATGGAATTATTTCCCTTCCCTAGAACCAGTGACCCTAAATTAGAAACGGGCGCCTGCTTATAGCCCACTGAGTCACTCATGGTGGTCATTACACCCTCATTAAGGAAAACCGTAGAAGGCTGCCCTAACCACAACGCTATCCACGGTGCTAGGTAAACGTATCGTTGTATCACCGGACACATGGCATCTGCATAAAAACTGAGTAATCTCGGACTATATAACGTTCCTTTCGCGAACATTCCCGTGATTTGCAATGCCGTGCCATTTTATTTAACACGGCATATCCTCGGGATAGAGTCAAGTGTGTATGTGGTCGTAAAGCAGAGACAAAATGTCTGATTTGTAAAAGATGGTAAACATATTTAAGAAAAAGTGGAGCAAAAATTTCCCATTCCAAGAAAATCAAACGAATAATGATAACTGACATATTGTTCTAGAAACTAAGGGTGTACTATGCAAGAATCCTTTTTTAGGAGTGTGATATGTAACGTCCAAGATGCGCAATTCGATGGATTATATGCAGTTTTCCGTCCCTGATTAAAGGACTTCGTTTCCAAAGACAGGTCTTAGATATTTACAGCCCAATATTTGAAAAATTCAGCAAAATGTTTCGATAATTTTCGGGAAATAAGGGATACGATGCGGACTTGATGATCGTATGCCATTTTTTCATGGTAAAACGGATAGTTTGAAATGTAATGCAGGAAACAAATTTACAAATTATGCCGTCTTGCTAGAAATTGTGGATATTACATGCAGCATTTGTGTAAAGCACAAAAACTTGAAACGAATAAGGTGGCAGTCATAGAATGAGAACTTGGCATACAGCTTAGGTACTTATCATAAGACGATTCTAACACCTACTGAGATTTTTTTAAAGTTGCTCACGTTTAACGCTTTTTAATTTATACCAAATAAAACTTACCTATGTATATCAGTTACGTGTAAATCTTCCGTTTTGTGGTATAACAACAGTACAAAACTGTTAGTGACATCAGAAGGTTTTCTAAAATTCGGAACGATTCCGCCTTAAAATAAAATTTAACAACGCTCAGCCAATAATGATAACTCCTATTACGAAATTTATACTGCTTTGTGTGCTTTGAATTTTGCAGGAATTATTTAAAAACTGCAGATAATATAAATTATATTGATCGTTGTGTATCTCTTGCATAATTTGAATTAGAACTGTTAGTCATGATGGAATGTTTAATTTTTAGTAATTTCTATAAACAGATTAAAGGTACATAGAAAAATATTATGCTTTCCATAGGCCTTTGATAATAATTTGCCAGCTTATGTGAAACTCTTAGTACTAGCATTAGGTGAAGGCAGAAACAAATAGATGTTTTGGTTAGTTATTGTCGTTTAGTAAATCTAAACGATTCGAACTGATTCTTAAGTCACACATTTTATACATATCTTGAACCTACTAGAGTATTTTTTTAATTCCTGCTCTTCACGTTTGTTAGGCATCATGAGATTAGAGCTTTTGAGAAAATGTTTAATAACAGCTACAGGCCTGTACCCACATTTTGTATATAATATCCCCTTCCCTTCATTCTCAGGATCGTCCTTCCAACGACTTCCTGCTTCTTCGCTTCCTTCCACAGATACAAGGTCAGGAACAAACCTACAACACCAGCTTGTTTGTGAGCCTCTATCTGAATCAGAATATTTCTGTCCACCTTACATTACCGTATCCTAAAAAACGCTGAACATAGAAAAATACCTGAAAGCATTTCTGCAGGGACAGAGAAGCCATCTTTTGCCAGATTACTTCTTAACGTGAGGTGAAATTTCTTCTTCGTGACGAATTTCTACTACAGAGGTTTACGTGACGCTCTTCCTCTCAGGCTGGTGTTTTACCCTTAGATTTCAACGAGCGCCTGAGCACTTTACATGCTCACACGCACATGCATAAATCTGTAGTGGACATTGATTATATGCTAATTAGTCGTTTAATTTAATCGGTGGCAGGCTTCTAAAGTGGAACGGATAAATAATTATAATTGCAATTAATGCTCGTTATGCACATTTAAGTTAGGCACTTTTACAGTTATGTGCTTTTTGTGGGGTAGGTAGCACTTTTATTGTTATCAACTAATTACTAGGTGTTTCAGACCCAAAGCACCCATGTAGTCTGCGACCATAAAAGAGAGTTTTTGCAAAATTTATCTGCATTGGATGTGGTGTTTTCACTAAAAGTCTATCTGGAGATTTCTTGCTAGTCTTAAAAAATATCCTAAACCGGCAAATGAAAATAGTTTTTCTTTCTTTTTTTTATATTCAAGACGTAATTTTGTTCTGTTTTTCCAAAATGTACATGGCACCGCTTTGAAATCTTGAGTGGGTACTTAAACACCAGTGCACCCATGAATTTAATATCTGTACATGTAACAAAAAAACGAAGGTAGTTGTACACGCACACTACTTTGATGAATAAAAATGCAAACCCAGGATACTTTTAATCTGGTTTGAGTCATTTTTTACTGAGCTTACAATTTTTTCTTAACATAACTAACGTTCATATCCGACACCATAAAAAGTTATTGGTTCCAAGCGTAGATGATGTAGTTTGTGGTGAGCTAGGAATGCTGACATAGCAAATTGATTTCGTGAGATGCCATATGTTTTTAGGGGAAAAGGAAGAACCTTTAGATTACTGTGATGTGGAGAACTCAACCAAGGGATGGTTATAGACTCTATAACTGACTTCTCTGGTTCGGTAACAAAGGTAATGTATTTCGAGCGTTTAAAACCCTCACATTTTCAAGCTTCGGATGACTGGGACATATAATTTTTTATAGTTGACAATTCTGAGTTGGGCAATACACACGCACGTAGTGATTCCTTTTCAGGGATATGGAACCAAGTAAACATTAACTTCGAAGGGAATTACTACTCACTTTTGCATCATCAATTTCTATGATTAATCGGTTATTTAGTCTACACCTCTTTATTCTTGAGCTGTGTGGTATCAAAAAGTAAGGATAAGATAAAGTAAACTGATTCATCAATATATTAAAATTTATTTTTTTGTCTTTCCTTTAAGATGTAAAACAGAAAACAGAAAACATTTGGATATGATAAAATGAGGCTCTAACTCAGTTGAAGTACCTGGTGAAGGAGCAAATGCCTGACTTAAGGAAAGCTACATGATTTTACCTCGGGAAAAACAATCTTATTTTGGCTTCAAAATGTAGATGATAAATGTTTTTACAGAGATCTGATTTTCACAATAAGTAAAGTTCACTAACCTTCCATTGTTTGTCAATAATATTTTTTAAAGTAGATAAAAAACTAAGATAATGAACAAGCTGATAAACATAATTTACATAGATTAATGAAACACAAATGGAGACAAAATGTGATTACATGAGTGTCTGATTCAGTTGCTCTGGGCATACCTGTAGGTTTGTAATCAGTGGCTCTCTGAGGAATTTTTATGAGGGTGAACCAAAATATTGAAGATGCAAATGGAAATACACACAGAAGAAGACATCTCCCAAAAATACTGCGGTGCGATAAAAATATCTGCGCCATAGTAAACTATATTTCCAGTGTTTCATAACAATTTATAATTTAAAGCATATTCAAATATTTTAAAAAATAAGCTCCCAATAACAAAGAAAGAAAGGAGGAAAACGAAATTATCCTCATGGAGATGTCCCGCGTGCCTGAGCCGCTAAGTAGTGAATATGAGGTCGGTGCGCGCTCATCGAATCTTAAAATTTTGATCAATAAAGGACTGGAGAAGGTTCGTTTTGTTTTACATAAAATTTAGGACAATGTTTATGGTTGATTCCTTCTTTCGTATATTCGCTGTACAATGGAAAAGGTAAACAATCTAGACATGATGCTTAATATTGGGTGATACAACTATGTGTACACATGATGCATAACATTGTTCGAGGAACGGCAGGTATTTCGACCAATAAAACGTAAAACATGAACTACAGTTCTGAAATATTAAGGATAATGAAGGAAGATTTGATTTAAGTGTCTAGTGAGACAGTGTAGAAAGTTGAGGTAATAAACGTAAAACATGCTGTTCATGTAATTTAAATTTAACATTAGTATTTTCCATGATGTCGTTTCAAAAAAAAAAAAATGTGAGAAAGCGAAAATAGTTAGCCATGCAGAAATGGTAGAAAAACAGGGCCGCCTAGGTCTAAGCGCTGGCATATGATCATTAAACAGTAAAGTGTCTAGGTTCGAATCACTGTGAGGCGTGGATGTTGTGTTAGCCTTACAGCACCAGCTCTCAACCTTCCCTGGAACCAATGACCCTAAATTAGGGGTGGGCGACTATTTATAGCCCATGAATTGCTTACGGTGGTCGTTAAACCTTCAATCGCCGCCCAGGTGGCGCAGTGGTCTAAGGCGTTGGCCTCTGATCGTTCATCCGTAAGGGGTCCGGGTTCGAATCCTGGTCAGGCATGGATGTTGTGTTCGACTTACGGCACTGGCTCTCTCCCTTCCCTGGAACCAGTGACCCTAAATTAGTGACGGGCGACTGCTTATAGCCCATTGAGTTGCTCACGGTGGTCGTTAAACCTCCAATCAAAAAAAAAACCTTCAATCAAAAGGAAAAAGCCAGGCTACGATTTTTTGGGGGGGCTTTTCGGTAGCAGTAAACTATGAAAAATCCATGGTCTTAAAAATAAAATCAAGTGCATGTCATGAGGTAAAACTGAAAATTATCATTTCAGAACCGAAGGACTCCGAAAACATTTAGGCGGTATTGAGCGGAGTTAGGAATTTATTATTATTATTATTATTATTATAGCTTTTTGGACTTTCCATGCACAAATGCTTTCTTCGACGTTCGCAGCTGACTCAAACTCATTTCAGCCAGATCGTAATACAGGCAAAGTGGATCGTCATACAGAAGATACTTGATAAGATTTAGGGGAAGGTAGCAATCATGAGGAAGTCCACAGTAACTTCACAGTCATAAAAGACCAATTTTGTTAGGTGCATCCACGCAATTTGTTTTGGGAATCTGGTAGAAGGGAATGGAATGATTCCGAATTAGATCTTCGGCACTGAAAGTTCAGGAAAACAACTGTCGCTTTACCACACAGGCAAAAGACTAGCAATTCGCAAATTCGGCAATGCCGATAATCATGAAATTAACTTATCTACTTGAATTATATATAGAAGCTTAAAAACATCAATCCATGTACTTTTTTAACTGTTTACTTACTACGGTCGTTCTTACAGAGTGTAATATGGAAAAAGTGAAATTAATATATATACAAATAAAATAAATTTCATAATTACCTGGCACTGGGGATACGTCGTTCCGCATGGGCGCTTCCCCGGACAGAGGCCAATCATTTCACATTGGTTGGCTAAAGTTTGACACATCCGCTAATCGAGGGTGGTTTGGGTGCATACATTTTGGTAGCGGGGTTTGCATTCGCGCAACCCTTATTTAAGACTAAGATAAGATTTGTACACATTCGCACAAACCTCATGTTATATTCTCACCTTGAATTTGAGTATGTGAAAGTGATTTCTGTTATTTATTGGCCATACATTCTGTTACGTTCTAATTATTTCTTCGTTGTCCGCTCTTTCTAGGAGGACGAAACAAATTACGAAGTAACAAGTAAAAGCTTGATCTATAATATCCAGTTATTTCCAATTTAACGGAAAACAGTTCGCGCTAACTAAGACTATGCTTCCTTCTAAACCCCAGAAAGTTTAGAAGGTCAGTCCAAGTGCGCATTGAATACCTTTCAAACAAAGGCCTTTAACACGTAATTGGACTAATTATTTCAACTTGCTTGACCTTAGAAGGAGATATAGCATTATACCTTGGTGTTTTTTGTTGGATTGGATGGTTTTGTAGCGCATATAATTATATTGCCGGTTTTCCAGTTATATTCTCAGCTGTGTCGCTTCCCGGAAGAGGACACTATTGACAGAGCTGAGGATATAACTTATTTTTAAATTGAACAATCCGTGAATAAAATGCAAAAGACACGATCTAAATCCAGCGGAGCGATAGTAGAAGCACTTCAGAAACTTCACGCACCTATCAATTAAACAAAATATATTTAAAGTCTTACGTTGCAAACAAAGTTAAATTAACCAGCGGCCGGTTAATTTCATTAGTTAGAAAACCGTTTAAGCGTATGAAAAAGTTACGGTATAGCGGGAAAATCATGAGTACGCTCATAAGCATACAAGAGACAAAATTAGTTACCCAGGCAGAACTGAGCCACCCGTTATTGATAACAGGTACGCTGATAAGCACACAATCGAAATAATTAGTCACCCAGGCAGAACTGAGCCACCCGTTATTTATAAAAGGTATGCTCATAAGCACACAAGAGAAATAACTAATCACCCAGGCAGAACTGAGTCACCAGTTAAGAGAAAAATTTAGTCACCCCGGCAGAACTGAGCCACTCGTTAAGAGAAAAAATTAGTCACCCAGGTAGAACTGAGCCACCCGTTGTTGATAACAGGTACGCTCATAAGCACACAAGACAAATAATTAGTCACCCAGGCAGAACTGAGCCACCTGTTATTGATAACAGGTACGCTCATAAGCACACAAGAGAAATAATTAGCACCCAGCCAGTGACGGAGCCCCCGTTATTGATAACAGTGTGAATCAGGTGTTATAGAGATTCCACGAGGTTGTGGATGTATTGAAAATCGATTAGCAGCAACTCTTGCGTCAACTGGTCTCGAAGTTTCTTCAGAGTACGTGTGTGTTTATTCCGGCGTTTCACCTTGGGTTCCAAATGATCCCACAGACTTTCAATAGGATTTAAATGGGTATTTGGCGGGCCAGTCAAGGTGAGACAGTGTTGCTGATTGCCGTCCTGCCAAACAGACATAATGTTGAGCCCTGTGCAGACAGCAATTGCCGTATTGGAACATAGGAATGGCAATGTGATGCTGCTCCTGGAGATTTAGAGCGAAGGACAACATTTCTTCATTCAGAAAGTGGAGGTACGCATGCTGGTTCAAATTCATTGTCACTGAAACGAGAGGGCCTACTTCGTGGTACGAAAAATATTCCCAAAACATCACAGAACTACCTACAGCATGAAGAACATCTTCGACACAATCATAATTGAGGGCTTCATTAAGTCTGCGATTCACTCATTGCCTGCCATCATTGGAGTACCAACAGAAATGTGACTCATCAGACCAAATTATCCGTTTCCAATTCTCCAGTTTTGATGCCTTTGACCCATTGATAAAGCGCGATATTGTGACTTGTTAAAAGAGGCCTCTTCCATGGTACTCTGCTCCATATGTCCATAACATGCAGTTCTGTCGCAATGTATTTTCGGAAATTCGTTGGAGTGGACTTCCACTGACTGTTTGGAGTAATTGTTGCTGGGTTTGAAAACGATTTGTAGTTACCAGGCATTAAACATGGCGGCGGTTCATACTGGTGAGAATCGTTTTCTGGCCACAATTACGTTGCCGATTTTCAGTTGACAGCGAATTACACCACTGTTTGTAGACCAGCTTGACATTACGCTTGAAACACCAATAAATTGGGTGACTTCATTTACTTTGTGTCCATGAGCACAGCCAAAAGCAATGGCTCCTTTTTGCCATTCAGTAACGTCTGTAATACGACGCCTATTGCAGATTAAAATCAATACACACGTGGCTCTTCACCACTGCACGAGACAGAAGTGACCCTGTAAAGAACGTCAGTGCTATTTATCTGCCGACAATGCTCTGACGGCGTACCTTAGTACAACCGGTAACTTCCTGCTGTCATTTCTGTTTTGGTTAACTAATGTTTTGTCCTGTGATCTTACCAAACTGTTTTTCGTAGAATCAGGGTCCAATTGGGTAAACCCGTAAGCAGAAAGAGTAAATAAAATAAATCGGTACTACTAGAATTTCTACTGCTGAAATTCGAAGTATTTGCGCGGAAATGATATCTTAACACAAAGCGTTTGACTGAGATAGCGGAAAATTCTTGTAAAGACATATATAGTGACTTCTGTTGGTTTGATTCAGCAGATATTTTAGTATCACCCTGCAGCACTGGTATAAAGAAAATGAATTACAATCTACGTATCGGACGCAAAAAGTGTGTTATATTACTTACAGGAGAACGATTAAAAACGCCTTACGAGTTTTCAGGATTCAACGTCAGATATTTAATCACATTATGCCACATAATGGTAAATCACTGAGTATGCAAAACATCAACTCTTGGATGCTCAGAAAATTCCCTTAAGTCGAACAAATAAGGCAGTCGGTTCCTTTACACAAATGATGTCCACAGTCTTTTTGAAATTTTCACACAAATTATGTCCTCATTAGATTGCAAGCTGAATCGTTAGATACGTTATTTTCTGTGTCGACAGTTGTTTTTCTCACATGGAAATTGATTAATTTTGAGAAATTTCCATAATGAAAAATAAATAATAATGTTAAAATCATCATATAGATTAACCGCTATTAAACTGAAATTGATTTTAAATTAGTACGCATTACTTTAAATTAAAGATTAGTTGTACTTACAAAACATGAAACGTTTTTAAAGTTACTTTGCGTCGAGGATGCTTCACTGAAGAATGTGACTCCTCTGGGCGATAGCCTCCCGTTGTACTTCGAGAGGTTGAAACCTGCCACGTTAACCTAGTGTAGACGGTGTGGCGTGTAATTTTTGGTAGCGGGTTTTATGTACGCGTCGACCCTATTTCTGCAGAAATAGATCAATCTAATTTGGAAGCAAGGGAAGTGTCACATTAGCTGACAATTTGTCCTAATTTTCTCATGAGAGGAATGGCAGATGTAATGAAAATGCATGATTAAATACATATGACAGTGAGAGAATACGACACAAGAAGCTATTTAAGTTCTGGCCGGCACCTCGCCATTGAGGAATTAGTACTGCCAGCTGTTGGCCGATGTGAAAAGTAAAAAAGCACTTTCCTTCAGTAGTGATCGCGTTTTCTTATATTAAGTTTCGAAGCGTTTAGATCCAGTCTATTTGTAGTTTGTGTGTTTTTTAGGGGTTTCTGAAATTTGTTTTGACGATGTTTTTGCTTGTGAACGCTGTATGGATCGTTCTGAATTACTGATTTGGCTGGTTCTGAAAAGAACCCTCCGGAAAGTTAATACTAATACCTTCTAGCTCCGGTTTGCTTGTACTTCATGTGACTCCTAGCAGGACTCCGTAAGGTGTTTAGACCCCTTTTGTTTATTCAACTTACTTGTGTTCCTTTGCAGTACCGGGTGAACTGTAAGAGGTTTTTTGATAAAATTGGTAGGGACCATGATACTTCTATTCCGTTGTGTGAACGACAGAGGTTGATTTTGTCGTTAAGATGTTCCGAGCTCATCCAGTGGCTCTCTGATTGGATTTGTGTCACTGTTTTGTAGAATTCCAGGGTATAAAGAAACACGATACAAAGAGGCATTAAATGCGTTCCCTTACACTTGAGATGTGGTTCCATAATTGTTTCATGATATGGTTCCATAGTTTTATGATATGAGGATTATAATTCTCATATCATGAAACCAATTGGCTTCCACTCAAACTTAAGCTTCTTCTCTTCAATATACACAAATTGAAAATGTTAGTAATTACTATCAATAGGTTGTTGAAGCTTTGCTAAAGTATTCTTTGATTAATTAAGCGTAGTTATGTTCCATCATGTGGATTCCCTATCATATACCTGAGCTTGTTTCCTGATTTCGTAGGACATGCGTTAAAGTAATAAGAAGCCAATGACATAAATGAAGAAAAACAACAAACATTCAAATCTGTATTAATTCCGTGGTTTCTTTCCTGTCATCCGTAAATAAAGATTTTTAACGTAGCGATTTAAAAATCGCATTTCTTTAAATGATGTACGAGTGTCTTCAGAAAAAGAAATATTATTCATATAAAATTATTTCCAGGTATTTTACCGGAAGCAAAATTAAAAGCATGTGACATTTAGCATCAGCATACGATTTTTCGGACAATGATTAAAAACTCCTTCAAAATATTTGCTAAATTCAAAGAAATTTGCTGAAGGTACACATTCTCATGCCGCCTTTTCATTCTGCTTTCGAACAAATAGTGTGAGTAATCTGGAAAGTGATTGTATGTTTGTATATGTCCATAAGCTGTGCCTGGTAAGCACAAAAGTATGGTGTTTGGAATATGTCTTCGAAGTCGTGTGGATTTGACGAAATTACTGAGAAAAACAACTCGACTTTCTGTTTCTTTCTTCAGCAAAAACCGAGATAATAATAATAATAACAATAATAATACTACTACTACTACTACTAATAATAATAATAATAATAATAATAATAATTTGATGGAAAATCTACGTTTTTAAATCACTCTAGTAAAACTGCCAAAATTTTGAATAAGTCATGAAACTTACCCATTCATTCCATTTAACTTCCGCTGCATTTCGTTGTACCTCCTCAATATCTTGAAATCATTTTCTTTTTAAAGGGTATTGGACTTTTGTGAAGAATATAAACTTCCAGAGAGAGAGTTCTGGTGAATAGGATGACTATCGGTCCTGCGAAATGCGGTGCTCAGCAAGAAACTGGTGCACAATTTGCGCTGATTGGCCGGCGCGTTTTCATGGAGGAGTTGCCACTTGTCACTCTCATGCGATTCCAGACTATTGCTTCAAACTGCTCCCCACAAATGTGGCAAAAATTAAGAGTCGTACCCCTTGCTGATTTTCTGGTCTGATGGGGCATATTCATAATGCACACTTCCTCTTAATTAAAATCAAACAGCCAGCATCGTCTTCATATTGCTGCCTCTCTGAAGCGTATTTTTGGGTCTGATAAAGTTTGGGTTCTTCTACTGTGAAGACTGGGCGTTAGAGACCGGGACATGCCTACAAATCTACGATTCATCGCCATTATCACTATTATTTACAGCTTCTAAAAATGTTCTCCGTTTTCGTCGCATTCAAGTGGACTACTAGCAGCTGAAACACAGCGGAGTTTTGCTCGGCTGTGACGAATTTTGGCGCAAATTTATCTGAGACGATCCCCGTACATGTATCATGCGTACGAATCGAATAAACTGAAACGAAACTAATGTTAAAATCTTCAGATGGCTCACGAATAGTTATTCGACAGTTTTCCAGCACAGCTGTAAGCGTAGAACAACATTTTTACCACTTTTGCTGAAGTATTCTTGATCATTCATCAGTCTCAACACTTTCACGTTCATGTTGAAACATTTTTACCACTCGAACACTTGTGCACGACTTATGTAATAATCGCTATATACTTTCTGTAAATTTAAGTACCTTTCTTTGTAAGTTCTGCCAAGAGTTTGACAAAATCTGATGCAAATTCGTTGATCAACTGCTTTTGATAGGACAAATGCGACAAACAGCTTCACACACGTACGAACAACACTACTGAATGAAAGAACCTGATGAGCAGGCTAAACGTGACACAAGGCACATGCTCAGTGGGTTCTAATGTCAATCTGTGCCAAATCGCTTCCTGTGGTGTCAAGCGATTACCAACTCATGCAACCAATCTTGATACTTTTGAAGCACACCTCGTATATTGTAGCGTCGAGTTTAGGGTCGTGGTCTCGCTATTAGTTCCACAGTAGTTCCCTTGTAAACAGGTACTACATGAGTGGGTTCTAGAGTAGGTATGCGTTCTGCCGTGACGTGTGGTTACCCGAAAACGGTTTCTCAGTTTCCAGTTAATTCTTTTCCCTTCTCGGAGACATGAATCAAGTTCGGCGGCTAACCAACCACTTCATGTGATCACAAAATCAGAACACGCATACTTTTTTAAAAGAAATATTCTTCATTTTTATTATTTTCTTTCGATTATTTTACTGAATCATATGAGAAATCGAAAGTGTACCTAAAAAGTCTTACAGTTTACGCGTGATTGAACGCACATACTTATAAATAATGTTTTGTCATATGCACGCAATTACACTAGCGTGCAAAAATTAAGAACAAGACGGTTTTTCGAATGTAACGTCGTGCAGAAGTGTTCCACATCGACTCAAATCATACCATAAGATCACCCAAATGTACGAATATGGGACAAGTGAGCAAAACCGTCCAAACAAGGAATCGAAAGGATACAAAGGCACGTTATTGAAAAGGTAGCATCGAACACAACTGGACAGCAGACAGAAACGTCCATGTGACAGCCGGCTGCCAAGAAAAATCCAGTCTTTAGTAGGGGATATAATCACCCCTGACTTCTTTGCGGGATTTACAACGTCTGTCCATGCTGAGGACGAGGTTGTCAAGGAGCTGTTGAGGCATCGTGGCCCATTCCTCTTGTAGCGCCAATCGCAGCTGCGGAATCGTTGCTGGCGGCTGGTGACGTACTGCCAAGCGTCTCCCGAGAAGGTCCCACAAGTGTTCGATTAGATTTAGGTCCGGGACCTTGCGGGACAATCCATGCGTTGAATATCTTCACTCTCCAACAGCTCTGCGACAGCCACTGTACGATGAGGTGTAGCCTTGTCGCCTATGAAGAGGAACACAGGACCCACAGCACCTTTAAACAGACGCACGTGAGGCAGGAGAACCTCGGTACAATAGCGGACACCAGTGACTGAACCTCCTTGGAAGATGTGGAGGTCAGTACGGCTACCAAGCATAATACCGCCACAAACTAGAACTCCTCCACCTCCAAAACAGTCCCTTTAAATGATGTTGGAAATGTGATTGCGTGTTCCCTGCTCTCTCCAGATGTGTATACGTCCCGAATCGCGCGTCAGACTAAATCGGCTCTCATCCGTAAAGAGAACTCGAACCCATTGCTGATGTGTCAAGTTCTCGTGTTGCTGGCACCACAGAGACCGCCGTCCCCGATGAGCAGGCAGGCGTTAATGGCACATACCGTACTGGTGGTCGTGCAAATAAACCACCTTTGTGCGGCCTCCTGGCCACGGCGAAGAGCGATAACGGACGTCCAGTTGTCAGTTGCATGTGGCTTGCGATTTCTCCCGCAGTCTGCCGTCAGTCTCTTCTCGTCTATAGGACAATATACCGGTCGTACGCCGCCGTGGTTGCTCGTGGACGACCACTGCTAAACTCTCGGGCAGCTGCTCCTGTAGTTTGAAATGCTCTCCAAGCTCGTAAAACGATGCTGTGAGCGATCCCGAGCTCCTCGGCCACACTAGTCACACTTTGACATTCTTCCAACTTCCCAATGAAGCAACCTCGGGTAAAGTCAAACCGATGTTAACGGTGCAATTGCTTTCACCGAATTGCTGAGCATACACCGCCCGTGTGCTTTATACCCTTCCCTCCCTACGTCATGCTGCATATGTGCGCCTTCCCTACCGTACCGGACGCTAGTCTATCTCCTGAGTGGTCTTTCGGTCCGTTCTGTCGGCTCGCTCTGCTGTTATGCTAATTTCTCCTCTTCGTCCTTAATTTTTGCACACCAGTGTAAAAGTATAGAAGAAATCCGAATGTGCGTTTTCAATGGGCATTTTTAGAAGAGTGATTGAGTGCTTAATGATATCTTTCATGAACACAGGTTAATTTATAAAGCCAGTGTTCTGAATTAGAGGCCCCGAATATCAAACAAGTTTGTAGAATTTATTTATTATTTTCTAATATATTTTAGAAGCCTTCCGAAGATTTTTGATTATTCACTATTGTAATCAATGTTTTCGAGTGTATCATGAAATTCATTTTTTTTCCTGAAACGTCAGCTATGTGTATGATTAAAAACAACGGCACACCGCAAGTTTTTTACCTTTTCCTTTTTAAGTACGAATTTCGTTCCAATATAAAGTATGTTAACTCTATATGAACTGCATTGCCAGCTAAAGTATCTGCTTCTACTGCTTATCATTTAGCATTAATTTCTGGAAAAATTCCTGACGCAATAAAAAAATTCAGTGTCATTCATACTATACTAAGTTTTTTTATTAAACACTACAGTCTGCGTGGAGTGATCGATCATAACCTTCATTAATGGTAGTACGCAACGTCATGGCGGCAAAGCAGAAAAATTGTATTTGTTTTGAAAATGACTTCTTCCATATTGCCTAAAGAAAATGATCCAGATGATAAAACAAAAATTCTGATATAGTGGCATACATTCTTTTTATCTACTTTGCATTATCGTTTCGCACCATGATTTCTCAAGTTGGTGGCAACACTGTTTTTGTTTATTTTTACAGGACACAGATGGTATTACCATAGTTCAAAACTGGAACAGGGCGCCACACTTACTGGCACACTAAACTTACTACATCGTGACGCCATCAAAGTAAAAAAACACAAATTTGCGAGGAAGTATCTTTCACCTTTAAAGGATTGCATCCATCCACACCTCGGGCATTGTAAAGACTGTAGGCCAAAATTTGCTCTATTTCTCACACTGTTCCACACAATTTGTCTTTTCCGAAATTTGAATAAAAAAGGATTATGCTTGCAAAGTGACAAGCCTCTAGCCTCAGGTTTTTGCCACTGTGGCTGTTTGTTTGAAAGAAAAATATAAAATCTTTCACCAAACTCAAGGTACTACAGAACAGATACGATAAGTGCGATGCAGTCATTATGGAATTATGTATAGAAAAAAAACGAATTACATTTTTCATTGAGCTGCAAATTATAAAAAAATTGCACGTACTTACCACTTATAGCTTGCTTTCCATTAGTCGTTTCTGTTTCTAAAAGTGATGACCTGACATTTTTGATAACTAATTTGGATCGAAACTCAAATCAAAATGCGGCTATCATTACAAGAATGCGGAATTTTATGACTCAATCTCCAACCACACAGTGACCTAAAGATTGCCACAATTGTTTTGTGATTTTCTATAACAATCCTGATTATTAGAAATCCACATTTCTCAGCTTTTTTAATAACAATTCGGATCCAGGCACAGAGCTCATTAAAAGTCAGTTGTTTTGAGAAATAGTATGTATGCACATTAAATTTTATAATTTATTGATAAACCACACAAAACGAAGCATAACAGGCGATTTGCAAGAGGCCATTTCACATTTTCTTTGTATCTTTAACATTTGTTTTTTTGCAAAAAAAAATCAAGTCTTTTGTCAATACATACTGTGGTTTTATTGCCACTTCATCAATTATTAGAGATGGGAATTTTGCATATGAATTCAGGGTGCACAGGTGCAAAATCAACTTCACTTGTCACGGGTACAACATATCTTTCTATACTGTTGTCTTGTGAGGTAGTTTTACCAAATTCGTTCGTAAAAAATTATAGCCTTTGGAAGATGTTCCATTCCAAAGTACACATTCACTCAAATTTCTTTCATTACATGCGGTTTTTTTGGGTAGGGGGAGGGGTTGAAAAAAACGTAAAACTGACATGGTAGTTCTCTGTTTGATCCATAAAACTCACATGGTAATCCTCTGTTTGATCCATAAAACTCACATGGTAATTCTCTGTTTCATCATTTATAATAAGCGTTTCAAGGGTTGAGTGGTACTCATTTTCTTGATAATAATTAATCATTTGCTGTACATTCTTATTTTATTGCTTTTGTCATTCTAACATACGTTTCTTTCCCCACAGAGAAGATCTCGAAAAGCATAATTCTTTATGATTTTTTTAAGTTTGCCACTCTAGACGGTAAGTATTGGCATTGTAATTCATCTACAGCAATGGCAGTACCTGTAGAGTGGGAACAGTATTTTTTTTCTGATCTCAACAAAATGCAAAACAGTTTTGCTTCAAACAAAATGCTTCCATCTTGCTTTGTTTCAGACGTTTCTTACATCTCATTATTTGAACAAATATTTCCCAAATCTGGTATTGCTTCTGCAGCATTCATTTTTGCTTTCTTGTTAATTCTAAGAATATTTCCCATTTTTCTCTTCTGAATTTCTTTTTCTGAACGCTAGTCAGCTTTACGGTCAGCAGCACATCGATCAGCAGGTGTTGTGGATTTTATAGAAGGGATACCTGAGGAAAACAGTGGGAATTGGGCCGTTTTTTAGTTTTTTAATTGTGATTCCGGAAATGTAGTATTTTGTATCAAAGTCCCAGCTGCATACAACAGATGAAGCAGAACTTTTATTCACCGAAAATTTTTCACGCGATATTGCTTTCAGCCATTCTGTCCTTAGATGAGGATCTGATGTAAACTGATTAAAAGAAACTGTGCTTTTGTTCTTTTCATGAGTTTCTATCAGATCTTCATCTAAGGACAGAATGGATTTTCTTAATTTTATTTATTTTAAGCATCTAGGCTCACCTATTATTATTATTTTTTATTTGCCGAGTGTTCCCGCTACAGCTGCTCCTCAGCCTGCTCTAATTATATTATGTTTGGTAATTCTGGGAATTTGTATGACTTTGTTTTCTAGTTGCGATGGGACAAATTTATTTTTTTCTATTTTATTTAAAAGTCTAAAGATTATGTATGACATACACTGACGGAAAAAAAAAACCCAACCCCACGAAAAAATAGTTGTAGAGGAATGAAATGGCGGCAATACATTTGTATAGGTAACATATTTAATCGATTAAGATTTCAAGATGACAGCTTATTGTAAGCGCGAGAAGAGGCATTTTAAATGTGAAATGCTGGTACATTAATAACCGGTGTAACCGCCAGAATCTTGAATGCAAGCACGCAAACGTTCATGCATTGTGTTGTACAGGTGCTGGATGTCAGTTTGTGGAATGGAGTTCCATGCCTGTTGCACTTGGTTGGTCAATACAGGGACGGTTAACGCTGGTTGGGGGTGACGCCGGAGTTGTCTTCCAATGATGTGCGATACGTGCTCGATTGGTGAAAGATCTGGTGATCCAGCAGGTCACGGCAACATGTTGGCACTCTGTAGAGCATGTTGGGTTACAACAGAGGTATGCGGGCGAGCGTTATCCTGTTGGAAAACACCCCCTATAATGCTGTTCATGAATGGCAGCACAACAGGTTGAATCGCCAGACCGACGTATAACTGTGCCGTCAGTGTGCGTGGGATAACCACGAGAGTGCTCCTGCTGTCATAGGAAATTGCTCCCCAGACCATAACTCCAGGTGTAGGTCCAGTGTGTCTCGGCCGCAGACAGGTTAGTTGCAGGCGCTCACCTGGCCTCCTTCTAACCAACACACGGCCATCACTGGCACCCAGGCAGAACCGGCTTTCATCAGAAAACACAACAGATCTCCACTCCGTCCTCCAATGAGCTCCCGCTCGACACTACTGACGTCTCAAACGGCAGTGGTTTGGAATAAGTGGAATGCACGCTACAGGGCTTTTGGCTCGGAGCTTTCCTTCAAGTAACCGATTTGTAACAGTTCGTTGTGTCACGGTGGTGGCAACTGCAGCTCGAATTGCTGCCGCAGATGCGGTACGATGCGCCACGGTCATACGACGTACACGGCGGTCTTCCCTCTCAGTAGTGCTACGTGGCCGGACGGAACCCGGTCTTCTTGAGGCAGTACCTTCCCTTGACCACCGCTGCCAACAATCATGCACAGTGGCTACATTCCTGGCAAGTCGTTCTGCAATATTGCGGAACGAAAATCCACCTTCTCGTAGCCCTATTACACGACCTCGTTCAAACTTCGTGAGCTGTTGATAATGGCTTCTTCGTCTTCTTAAAGACATTCTTGACTAACATCAACACACTACGTCGAATCTCAACGATAACCAACGCTCACGAACGTTACAGCGCGTATTTAAAGCAAACCTGCTTTGCATGTTCCGAGGCGCTACTAGCGCCGCACGTATGCGCAGAGCGCGAAATTTGCATAGACGTCATCTTACAGATGTACTCTCTCGGCCTACCAACTGTCGTTTATCTAACACAACCCCTTCTTGGTGTTGGGATTTTTTTTCCGTCAGTGTATATTCATACTGTATATGCGGCATACAATTCATAATTCACATCCTGCTTATATGTCTTCACTAAATTCCGTCGAACATGACTGCTTTCTAAATGACAGTTGCGAAAGGTTACGACAGAAATATGGGATAATTACCGGTCAAATATATCAATGGATCATGATATTTCTCCTTTGATCAAAAACATCTGATGAAACTATCTGACTTAAAGCATGACCTTCGAAATGTGGAAATACAATTTTCTACGTATTTTCAAATGTTTATCATTATTGAATTGTTTTTAATTAACATCAATGCGCATTCTTGAAAGTTATACATACTAATCAAGTCCCCAGTTACTACATTTGAAAAAATTTCAAACACTAAAATAGCGAAATATTGTTTCATATTCCGTACTCTGATAAAAACCATTATTTGATAGTATTTGTTTTTGCATCCAAGAACAGTGTACTATGATTTTACAGTTGTTTGGTCTCACAAAGTTTTCAGTAAACTAATCGAAAAATTAAATATTTAAATGTCCGTCAAGATGCACTTTAACCACAATGTTGGAATATCTAAAATTAACTAAGCGAATATTTATTCGCAGGTTTATCATAAGAATTTCAAGTTAAGCGGCTGTAGTTACTACTTAAAACAGTCGTTCGTCTGAATTTGAATAAACAATGATCTGCAATCAAAATGTCAGCTACCCAGGCATCATTGATACTAGACGTGAGTGAAAGCTATCCTGCATGGTTCGGGCCAACAGGATGGATACTGTGGTGCACCTCGACGATAATATTAATGCTGGTGACCAGGGTAATGTGTCGTGACACATAATGCAACGAATCCTGATGTAAATGTGGTTGTGTAGTCGCATACCACTCCAAGTGTCCATGTTAAACTCAGTTCACCATCTAAAGCACCCACAATGGGCACGCAATCATTAAATTTGAAATATGAGTGATTGCAAGAATGTCGTCTGGCCCAATGCAGCAGGTTTCTTGTTGTACCATTTGGACGGTTGTGTGCGTGTTCGTCGTTTACCTGGGAAAGTGTTGGCGCAAGAATACAACGTGGGCTGGAAACCAGCCTGTTGAAGAAATGTAATGCTTTGGGTGATATTATGGTAGTATTCTCCAGTAATTAATGTGCTGGAAACTATATGGTCTACTTTCAACTTAAACATAATTCCACAGCAAGTACATATTTTAAAGGCAACAGTATTTCCCTCTAGAAATGTTTTCTTTCAGAGAGGTAATGCGCCTTGCCAAACTGTCCACATTGCAAGCAAACGTTCCTCCGAACATGAGGAAGACTTCCAGGTATTTTCAAGGCCTCCAGATTTCCCACACGACAAACTAGTTGAGCATCTGGGATCTGTGTTTGAATTGCAAATCTGATCTGCGGCGTCTCAGGCACGTAACTTACCAAAGTTAAAATATTTCCTGAAGGCGTGTTTGCATCAGATACCATAAGACGTCGTTATAAATGTTGTAGTGTCCATGCCTCGCCGGATAGATTTCTTGGTTGCGCATGAAGAACCATCGATATATCTGGAAAAGGGTCATAAGGTTTTGACTCTGCTGGGTATTATTTTTTATATAAAATTGATCGTTTGATACAGGAGAGATGGTTTCTTCTGTTAGAATTTGTTTGAAAACAATGCATACCTTTATCAAATGGGCACTTTAGGTCAGGCTTGCTCATGCTTTCACATGTGAGGAAGTGTTTCAGTTTTAATTTGAGATACTGCTTCCCTTAGTTGATCTCTAAAATACCTTTTAGAAAGGCGACTATGACGTAGTATATTAGATACAGCTATAATTCAGTTACTGTTTTTCATTCAAATTGCCAATTATGATCTTTTAATTAATAAATAGAATTTCTTCTTTGGTTCCTATCTGGAAAATTACTTTTATGTGTTAATACTTCTAAAATGCAATCCCCAAATAAATGAATGCTTTCGTTTATGCCATAAAGATAACATCATTATATTGAGGCATAGATGAAAATGTTGGGTAAAAAATAATTTTATCAAACTGAAATATATCTCACATGAGTTCTGTGAAAAAATATTCATTTCCTCTTCCGGTTTCTGGTTTCAATATTTGTGTTAAGTATTAGATGTGGGTAAAAGTTCTACCCGTGCTTTTTGTAGAAAGGAAAAACAATTGTTTTTGAAAAAATAACAACTTTCTTCTTCAATAATTGCACTATTATCTATGACCATTGGCCGTTATTCTGGTTGTTCTGTATTCCTCTTCGGTACAGCTCCGTCTTGGAGTAAAAAAAAATCTTGTAATGCAATTTCGACATTTTCAATTCCATCGAAAGTTAAAACACGGTTGTCCTGAAGAGGTCGAGAAAGGTGGTATTCCGTAGGTGCAAGTTCTGGGGAATACGAGAAGTGAGGTAGCACTTCTCATCCAATGTCCAGTAATTTTCTCTGTGTGGCTGACGCTGTTTGGTATTTTGCACTCTCATATTGCCAGATAACGCTTTTACGATTAACCAATGTTTAATGCTTGTATTTCAATTTTGCGTTCAGCCTTTCCCACTGTTGGCAGTACTTGCCGGCTTCTATCCTTTGATTAGGTGCAAACTGTTCCCCGTGGGTTACTGCCCCCCTCCCCGATGGCATCCTACTATAAACTTAGGAAAACCTTTATCGGATGCAGTGCTCCACTTGAAGTCGATGGAGCAGGCTCTCCAACACGGCATAGTCTTCTAACGCTTTACATTTCTTTAAAGGACTCACTTTTCGTCAACCGTAACTAATCGTTCCAAGAAAGGTTCCTTTCTCTGACGCGCAATAAAAAAAACAGAAAAGAGGGTCATTGTGTCCTATCGATTTCTCAGGATAGGTTACGTCGTGCACTCAGGTTGAATTTTGTTACTAACCCAAGAATGTGTATCACTCTTTCTACAGTTGTTCTGTCTGCCGAAAAGATTTTTGATAGACCTTCAACGGTTGATCTCGGTCTTTTAATAAGTGGCTAGTTTCAAGTCTTCAGAAACACCTGATGGACGTCTACACTTTGGTTGATTTCCACTGCTTCTGTCTCTTTCTCGGAATTTCCGGAAACAACGGCAATATGTGCATTTGTCTACAGCAGGTATCGGCAACCTTTTGGCATATGCGGGCCCAGCATTTGACATTTAAGTTTTATTAAGGGGCTGCAAACGCAGTACATTATACACACACATATATATGCACAGATACAGTATTATAGGTTATATATAGATTGTTATACATTATATACTAAATATATATTAGTACATATTAGTATATAATGCACATTTATTATGTATTTATATCAAGTGTAGACCCTTCGGGATCTTAGCTGTTTTTATAATATAAAGAGGTCATTTTAAAATAAAAAATAAAGCGATTGATAAGGCGTCCGCGGGTCGCATAAAACGACTAGGCGGGACGCATGATGCTCTTGGGTTGCCAACCACGTGGTCTACAGTATCCGGGCCATAAACCTCACAAATGGTAGAGCCAGGTTGAGCCTTATGTTGCCTTTGTCGAACTCATAAAACAATGTCTAGTGTGATCCTTATAGCTTGACATGTTAACCTTTGTGTGACCTGTTATGAATGAGTTGCACCTGCATACTTAGTGCCACTTCATTACCTACTCTGCGATGTAATGTTCTCACCGCAGGCACCATCTTTTATTACACTTCTTACCTGAATTGTTTACTTGGAAATAGCATCATGAAAATAGGGTGAATTTTTGCATACACCTTTTACACTGGTGTGCAACAATTAAGGACGAAGAGGAGAAATTAGCATTACAGCGGAACGAGCAGGAAGAACGGACTGAAATACCACTCAGGAGATAGACTAGGGTCCGATACGGTAGGGCATGCGCATATATGCAGAATGAAGTACGGGAGAGAGTGTGAAAGCTATTGCAACGTGTACATCGGTTTGAACGACGTCGAGCAGCTGCCACCGTGTGATATGGTCAACAGGCAGTCCAGTAGACGACATTTGGATCACTTAACCCGTGGTCGCGTCATTAGGCAGTTGGAAGAAGGTCGAAGTGTGACAAGTGTGGCCGATGAGATCGGGATCGCTCACAGCAACGTTTCAAGAGCTTGGAGAGAATATCAAACGACAGGAACAGCTGTCTGAGAGTTTGGCAGTGGTCATCCATGACCACCCACGGCGGCGGACGACCGGTATCTTGTCCTACAGGCGAGAAGAGAAAGGCGGCAGACAGGCGGAGAAATCGATAGGCAAATGCAACAGACAACTGGACGTCCGTTATCGCGCCTTACCGTGGCCAGGAAGCTGCACAAAGGTGGTCTATTTGCACGACGACCATTACGGTGTGTGCAATTAACGCCTGCTCATCGGAGACGGTGGTTTCTGTGGTGCCAGAAACACAAGAACTGGACACATTAGCAACGGGGTCGAGTTCTCTTTACGGATGAGAGCCGATTTAGTCTGACGAGCGATTCTTGACGTATACACATCTCGAGAAAGCAGGTAACACGCAATCACACCTCCAACATCATCGAAAGGGACCGGTTTGGAGGTGGCGGGTTGTCGTTTGTGGCGGTATGATGTTTCGTAGCCGTACTGATCTCCACATCTTCCAAGGAGGTTCAGTCACTGGTATCCGCTATTGTACCGAGGTTCTCCTGCCTCACGTGCGTCTGTTTAGAGGTGCTGTGGGTCCTGAGTTCCTCTTCATGGACGACAACGCTACACCTCATTGTACAGTGCCTGTCGCAGAGCTGTTGGAGAGTGAAGATATTCAACGCATGGATTGGATGGATTTTTTTTTTTTTTTTTTTTTTTTTGGATTGGAGGTTTAACGACCACCGTGAGCAACTCAATGGGCTATAAGCAGTCGCCCGTCCCTAATTTAGGGTCACTGGTTCCAGGGAAGGAGAGAGCCAGTGCCGAAAGACAAACACAACATCCATGCCTCACCGGGATTCGAACCCGGACCCCTTACGGACGAATGATCAGAGGCCAACGCCTTAGACCACTGCGCCACGGGGCGGCACGCATGGATTGGCCTGCAAAGTCTCCAGACCTACATCCAATCGGACACGTGTGGGACTTTCTCGGGAGACGCTTGGCAGCACGTCACCAGCCGCCAGCAACGATTCCGCAGCTGCGATTGGCGCTACAAGAGGAATGGGCCGCGATGCCTCAACAGCTCCTTGACAACCTCGTCCTCAGCAGGGAGAGACGTTGTAAATCCTGCAACGCAGTAAGGGGTGATCATATTCCCTACTAAAGACAGGATTTTTCTTGGCAGCCGCCTGTCACAAGGACGTTTCTGTCTTCTGTTCAGTTGTGCTCGAAGCTACCTTTTCAATAAAGCGCCTTTGCATCTTTGGTATCCTTGTGTGGGCGGTTTTGGTCAGTTGTCCCATATTCTTACATCTTGAGGATCTTATAGTATGATTTGAGTCGATGTGAAGCAGTTTTGCACGACGTTACCTTAAAACCGTCTCGTCCTTAATTTGCGCACTCCAGTGTAGTATTGATGCTTTTCTGTGAAAGTAGTATGTGGGATTTCAATTTTTGTAACGTCTCTTTAAAATCCTGGAGTTTTTCTACCATACCTATTACACACGCAGTTTGTAGATGTTTCCCAAAAGCCTCCCAGCATCGGCGGACGACAATGAGGAAGTCAAGCATCTTGGCCTAAGTTCTAAACCACGAGAAGTCGCTCATCTCTCCTTGAATTAGAAAATTCCTTGTATTACGACATTGCCCAGTAAATACAGAATGGATATTATTCTGTAAAAGAATAAGTAAATTACTGATTTCCTGACATTTTAAAATCTGTTCATGTTTTTTTTATTCGTTTCACAGTTTCGCTAGGTTTCTTATACAGTATATATATACACTGGCGGAAAGTGAAAAAATAACACCAAGAAGGAATTGGCGGACGATCATGAAATTTACATATGTTAATGGGGTCGAGTTTACGTAGGGGTGATGTTAATTTCGGGACCAACCGGTGAGCGCTTACGCCACAGCATGGCATATTATGCAAATTATCGTCGGTGGTATTTAAGGAGTACAGCGAAGTGAATGTAATCAGTCGTCGGCTTACGGACACGTGCGAAGACCCTGAAGAAGCTGCAATGCCTGGACATGGAATACGTGTTCGATTTCAGCAGTTATCGGACTTTGAGCGAGGTCGTCTAGTCGGACTCCAGGAAGCTGTGTGGTCGTATCGTCGCATTGCGGAGCGAATTGGACGGGAAATATCGGTGGTGGTACGATGGTGCCGTAGATGGTCCGAGGAACATTCCCACACGAGTAGATGTGAAACCGGGAGTCACAGACGGACTGAGGAGCGGACCGATCGACGCATAAGAAGTGCGGCGTTGTTAAGCAGAACATCCACTGCGACGCAAATCTTAGCTGCCGTTGCACCTGAGATGACTGTGCGAACAATCCGCAACCGTCTACTTGATGCAGGACTACGTGCTCGTGTGCCTCTGGCATGTGTACCTCTGACTCCAACCCAACGTCACGAACGGCTGCAGTAGTGTAGCCAACGTCTGCACTGGAGAACGCAATGGCTTTCTGTCGTGTTCAGCGATGAGAGCAGATTCTGCTTGGAAGCCTCCGATGGCCGTATGCGTGTTCGCAGACGCTCAGGGGAGCGTCTCCACCCTTCTTGCATCCGCCAGCGACACACAGGGCCTACACCTGGTCTCCTGGTCTGGGGAGAGATAAGCTATCACTCCCGTGCACAACTAGTGTTTGTACTGGGTACGTTAAACAGCACATCCTACATCAACATCATTCAGCCCGCTGTTGTGCCATTTGTAAGATCGGTCCATCATGGTGTTTTCCAGCAAGATAACCTACGCCCACACACGGCACGTGCAACGCAACATGCACTTCAGGGTGTTAGACAACTTCCATGGCCTGCACGTTCACCGGATTTGTCCCCCATTGATCACGTTGTGGATTTTATGGAACAACGACTTATCCGGTCTCCACGGCCAGCCACGGCCATCCCCGATTTACGCGTCTGGGTTGAGTATGCTTGGAACTCAATACCCTAAACTTACATCCAACATCTGTACGACAGACTCCATGCCAAATTGCACAGTGTGACGCAGTTCATGGCGGTTCAACCTTGTACTAACTATGTTACATGGAAATGTTATTTTTCAGTTTATCAGCAAATACAGCTGTATTTTGCCATAATGTTTTGATCACTTTATCCTCTGCAGTCCGTTATTATGCTGTATAAATTTCGTTGGTATCAGACGTCTCCTTCTTGCTGTTCTTTTTTCACTTTCCGCTAGTGTATATATGTATAAGTCAAATTTCTTCACCTTCAACCAAGAACTTCCCGTAGAAATCCCTGAATCTTACTCAATTAACACACCCAAACTAAAACTAAAACTCTCACAATTCACATACAACAATAATAAAAATAATGATTTTAAACACTTGGGTTCGGGGACCGGGAGCCACTCATCAGGGAAAGACTCCCCTGCCCCCGAACCCTGGTTCAGGTATCATGCAGGTGTCTTTGAAATATCTGATTTCCGAAACAAGGGTTAACATTTTTTCTTTTTTTATTGCTATACACCTGCTCTTCCCTACCTGAACCCGAAACACACAACTTAAATACAAAAACTTACCTGAAATGAAACAACTATAGACTTTATAACTCCACTGAATTCCAATAAATCTAAACTTCGATCGCTACAAATCCCCTCCATATCATGCAAAAGCACAGCAACAGCTACCGATCCCACTCCCAGACTTATCTTGAATTTTTGAAAGTAACCATATGATGTCCTATGGCGACCTCCGTCGGAATTGAGAAACAACTATAACAAAATTAATTGTTTTAGTTTTTAATGGATGCCAGCAAATGTTAAGTTAAATGCTCCGGGGCGACTCGGAGGAAGATATTTTAAATTGAGGCAAGAAAAAAAATTAGTCCATAGCTTAAAAGGTAGTAGTGTTACATAGTCTGATTTTATAAGATTTTCTCGAATTAAGAGATGTCAATAATTTTACGGAATGAAATAAACAATATTTTAACGGATAATTATTTTTTTTAAAGAAGAAAAAATAATTTTTAACTGCTTTGTGGTATTGGACCGATTATTGCATATTCTTGGGACTCTGATGAATTAGGAAATAATAATGTTTCTGAGTACGTATTCAGAGATATTGGAATAACAGCTACTTAAAGCATTGGTATCAAAACAAAAATGTGTTATCTTATCGAAAATATCCAGAATGATACACTGACTTAGGGGAAGAAGGTCCATATCGAGGAAATGCACATGATCTTTAGATCCCGTTTCAGAAAGCACTAGTCCTAGAGGATAGATATCATTAATTCGGACACAAGAGGTACCAGATAAAAATGTTATTAAATCGTCAACGTATCTGAAGGAAAAATATGTAGGTGAACTAAATTTCTCCTCGTAGTGATGAAGATAAAGATTAGCTAACAGACTGGAGCAACAAGAACCCATTTGGACACCTTTTATCTGTACACACAATCGTTTGTTGTCATAAATGTAATTATTCAAAATGCAAAAATTACATAAGGTTCCCCAATATTCAAATGTAACATCAAGCTGCAGACCAAACTGTTCAAAATAAACATACAGAATTCTCCTTATATCATTCAAATTAATTGAGGTAAATAAATTTGTGAAGTCATATGTAGTATAATCTGTAGTTCAGTATGATTAATAGAATTAACAAAATCCAGAACTTTTATATTGTTATCAATAATCTATGAAGCATTTTCAATTTGGCCATAAATAATAGATAAAATTTTACAAGCCTGATTATTATAACTGTTTATTCCGCAAGTAATAAATCTGAATTTTACTGGCTGTTTATGGAATATTGAAATTGCGAAACTATATGGAAATTGTAATTGCATTTTATTTCTTTTTAGTAATTTATTAAAGCCGATCAACTGCTTTTTGATGTATTTAGAGTACAGTCTGTTACTATTTTATATGTATCTTCATTGAATAGTTCTAAAGCAAGTATCTGGTGATAATAAAACAAGGTTTTCGTACCACAAAGGCTACTCAGGGAAACAAACTTGCTGTTAATGCACGATGTTCAAACTTGCTGAATGGTTCCAGTTATAGGCAAACTTTAATAAATAATAACAACACACAAGTTAAAATATATATACCTGGTTAAAATAACATGAGTACTTTCGTGCTCGCTACGAGCACATCATCAGATGAAAGACCAAGTTGTAGTTCCAGAAACACATTTATATATGGGTGCCGTTGCCAAACTTTCTCAATGAGGAAAGAAATTCAAGAACGTTCACTTGCTTTAACGTAATATGAGAAAAAAGGCTCATAGAGTTCCATTAATGATGGGCAGAGTCTGCGATGTAAGAGGTAGAAACCGGAATCAAGGACAGTAAAGTTTTCCAGGCCTGAAAAATTTAGCTGGGTACTTCATCATTGCAACAAGTGTCAACTCGGTACAAATTGTGCAGACTCTCTGTAAAGAGCATTGTTTCCCTCGTTGTAGAGGTGGATAGAATGGAGACGTCTGTCCAAGATGGGTAATGTGTACCAGCTGAAGAAAGCCTGGCTAAAGCAGTCGATGACGAGCCATTTTTTACACTTTATTTGTGTTCCTTAATTCTTGTTTGCAGTCTCCGTAGGGTTGAGCCGATACATATAAGGTCATTGTCTTGAGGATCGACAGATTTCATAGTAATGGAATAGATGCCTTATTTGTCTAACAATTCAACACGAACCGATCATTTTTAATCAGGGATAACATGTTCGAGGTTTTTAACCCAAAACCGACACCGTGACTGTGACAGATGTTCGAGATTTTACCATGTGAATGTCATCGATCCAACATATTTGATATCCCTACGTTCACGTGTCAGGATAAAAAATGTTGAATTTTGGATTTTACGGTATATTCTATGGACATTTGAATGTGAACATCCGTGCTGATACGCAATGGTATATATCTTTTGAAGTTCCTCCTCACGGAAGGCTACAGAAGAGGAGTGGGTAAATGCTCGACGAATAAGAAAGTATAAGGGTGAAACCTTATATCTGGTCGGGTGGGCGGAAACGCGTGGTATCAAGATAGGTATAGAGGAAGGCTTTCTGTAAACCGAATAACTCAGGTGATGGGATGTGGGGTTCCTACGAAGTTGGAAGTATAAAAACGGAAGTGAATTATCACATTCAGCCTCCACGGTGAATGACATAGAAGGATAAACAGACGACAACGTGGTCGCAAAAGAGAATAAATTTTCAACTGACAAAGGCCAAAAGACCAAGACATCGTCAACATACCGAATGTGTAATATAGGTGTAATCTGACAAAAGACCAAAATGCGGTTTTCTATGTTTTGAAGAAGAAGTTCAGCCAACAGAGAGGAGAGTGGGGACCCCATGGGGGCTCCCTCAAGTAGGCATATAAAATGCCCTAAACCTGAAAAACGAACGTGTCTGAATGAGGCGTAATGCCTGTTGAAAGGCTTGAATTTCCTCAAGGGGTACAGACCCCAATTGGGAAACTTTACTTTCAATGATATTGTGTACAATATAAATGGGGACTTTGGGAAACAGAGAAACTACGTCTAAAGAAGCTAAAGGAAAGGGTACCCAGGATGACTGAAAGCCTTGATCCGTTGCAAGGCTTTTACGCAGCTAGAAATGGAATATTGTGAGGAAGAGATTAGAGGAGTAAAATATTTAACAACTGCTTTCTCCAAAGGCCTGGTGGGACTAGCATACCCAGAAACCAAAGGCTTAATGGGGTGATTTTCCTTATGGGTTTTCAGTTTCCCAAACAATTCCGAGACCCTAGGTCCATAAGGGTGGTGCATGAAGTTGGAAATGCAAGGGGGTAAGGAGCCATGATTACGGAGTCTGCTTAAAGCAGAAATAGTGGCAGAGGTAGGATTCCCGTGAATGATAGAATGGGGGGTATTATCAATCGCATTTTCCATTTTCATTAGGTAGTCCTGCTCACCGAGAGTTAAAACCTGGTTGGATTTGTTTGCTGTGATAACTGCCAAATTAGGGTTTGAGCGAAGAGCCTGCAGTTGAGTTTTTCTTTAAGCAGGGTTTTAGATGCAGGGGAGATATTTCAACTTCTACTGAATTTGATAGCTTTCGCTACCTTATACATGGAGGGTTCTCGTTCAGGAATGGGGAGAGATTGAATAATCTTTTCTTCCTGGGAAATAAGCTGAAAGGGATTAGGGTTAAACTCAGGATAAGCAAATTTGGGACCTATATTTAAGGCATACTTTTGTAAAGAATTAAGAGGATGAGAACTGAAGTTAATGTATGCTGGTTGTGCGGTAGAAATTTGCCTTTGTAGATGCGAAGAACAACGCTTTGCAGAACAAGAATCAGCTACTAAGTTGCGTAGTTTCTTAATCTGTCTGTTTTGAAATAGTTGCACTTCTGTATTGCAGGAAGCCAAAAATGCAATAAGAAGCCTATCAAGTAATGCAGGGTGAAAGTATAATGGTAAATGCAAAAAAGCGTAATATGATTTCCTGTGCAAGTAGTCTATAGAATACAATTCGTTCGTATCTCTGAAGTTAGTCTTTTCTATTTTGCAGAGGCAAGGACTGAGGCATCTCGGCGAGAGACTGGAAAACAGCCCAACTCCAGGTAGTTGAGAAAAAGATTATTCGATCTTTTCCCAGGAAGAAAAGATTATTCAAACTCTCCCTACTCCTGAACGAGAACCAACCAGGTATCAGGTAGTGAAAGCTATCAAATTCAGTAGAAGTTCAAATATCTCCCCTTCATCTGAAACCCACCTTAAAGAAAAAATTCAACTGCAGGCTCTGGAAAACTTTACTGTCCTTGATTCCGGTTTCTACCTCTTACATCGCAGACTCTGCCGATCATTAATGAAACTCTATAGGCATCTATTTTCTCATATTACGTTAAAGCAAGTGAACGTTCTTGAATTTCTTTCCTCATTGAGAACGTTTGGCAACGGCACCCATATATATATATATGTGTGTTTCTGGAACTCCAACTTGGTCTTTCATCTGATGATGTGCTCGTAGCGAGCACGAAAGTACTCATGTTATTTTCACCAGGTATATATATTTTAACTGCTGTGTGTTTTTAGTTATTAAAGTTTGCCTATAACTGGAACCATTTAGGAGGTTTGAACCTCGTGCATTAACAACAAGTTTTTTACCCTGAGTACCTGGTGATAATTTTTTTTTGCAAATGAAGGCATAATTATTGCTACTTCTATCTATTGGGGTAGCTATGTGATCATTCTGCAGTTTTTTAATTTGAGCCTCAATACCCCTCCAATCCTTGATATAACCATTTCTTTGAAAGTTTTAATCATAAGATCTTAATAATCCCTCCAGAACTGAACTCAGCCATTGAAAGAAAAGCTCAATGGTAGTACTAGTTCTATCAGTACTCCCGTTGGGTACTGCTTGTCTCAAATATATATATACACTATCTACCAACAAGTAATTGGACACCACTGCAATCGACGATTTCTGCCGTCCTGATACACGTCACGGCCGCCGCCGTTAAATATCGTGTGGGAAACAACAACGCAACCAGTCGCATGCAAGATACCGCGCAGTTCGGAGCTCTCTGATTTCGAGAAAGGTGTAATTGTCGGGTATCACAGAAATGACCGATTCATACGTGACATATCCAGCAAATTGAAGTACCCAAAATCGACAGTGGCCTACGTGATTGGCAAGTGGAAGATAAGAGGTGACTGTCGGAATGTGCCCCGACCCGGCAGACCCACAAAACTTGGAGTTAGAGACCGATGGGTGCTGGCCAGAGAAATTCGGAAGAACCGCACAAAATCGATGGGCCACATCCGCGAGAAGTTTCAACATGCATCCGGGAGTGTTCGTTCGATGAATACCATACGTAAGGAAGGCCATCTGCTTGGTTATCATGGACGTGCTGCCGCCCACAAGCCTATGATCACCAAGTTCAATAGCGCTGCTCGGCTAACGTGGTACAAAGAACGTCGACAGTGAACCGTTGAACAGTGGAAACAGGTTCTATGGAGCGACGAATCAAGGTTCACCCTCTACCGTTCGGATGGCAGGGTCTGGAACGCCTCCTGCCGAAATGTATTGTGCCAACTGTGAAGTTCGGCGGCGGTGGAATTATGCTATGGCGGTGTTTCTCCTGGTATGCCACGGGACCCTTAGTCGCAGTTCCTGGTAAACTCAACGCCGACACCTACTGCACCATTTTATATAACCATGCACTTCCTACGTTGTGGCAGTTTTACGGGGTGGACCCATGTTACTTTCAGGATGACAATGCCACCTGTCGTGTTGCGAGGTCCACCATGACTTGGTATGGTGACAATGGTGTTAATCGAATGGACTGGCCTGCGCAGAGCCCGGACCATAACCCTATCGAGCACCTCTGGGACGAGTTGGAGCGTCGACTTAAGGGGTGCCCCCACCGTCCAAAATCGGTGAAGGAACTGACCTGTCTTCTCCAAGCCGAGTGGAAGAAAATACCGCTAGCAGTCGTACAACGCCTGGTTGAGAGTATTCTTCGGAGGGTCGGAGCTGTAATCGCCGCTCGTGTAGGCTCCACCAACTATTGAAGGTGAATAAACTTCGTTTTCCTTTGTTATCACAGGTGTCCAATTACTTGTTGGTAGACAGCGTATATATATATATATATAGGGATTATATTGGTTTTGTTGTTATTTTATGTGTTTACGAAATAAAGTCACTATATCATTGAGAAAAATAAATATAGTTGTTTAAGCATACATAATTCGAGATGTCTATCGGGCATCTCTGCGTGTCTCAAATATGTTCTAACAGAAGTAATCTCACTCTCTGTAGTTAGAGGTTATGGGTATTTGCAATGATTCAAACTTTTTTGTAATCCACTGAAACTGTATAACTTAGCGTTCACGTGCGAATATAATAGGTTCCAGATTTTAAAAGTTTCTACCTGATGTATTGTAATTCCTCTGTCATCTAAAACTTCGAGCTTTTCTGAATCTTTTGAAAAGAGTGTTTAAGAACAATTTGCATGAAACATATTGTTCATTTTATTTTTGACATTTTTGAAGTAAATATGTTGCACACACATTTGTTTCTTGAACTCACATCGTTTTCTTTTCAAGTTTTAAAATTAAAAGATATTTCCATATGTAATATATATATAAAGCGAAAATAAAAATTTATTTCGGAGAAATAAGAGATCGTTATTTTTTTGCAATTCAATTTTTCTTCATACAAGCCACTAGCCGTTTGTCTCTGGTAGTTTTTTCCATCCAAAGCAGAATAAGTAAGAATCACTATTGCATCAGGTACCAAGTGTTTCGTAGTTTCTCTTATCGGACTCCGTGCGATCAATGAGTGATTAAGGAAAATCAAGGTTTGGGCGATAATGCACTGCAAACAAGAACATGGGGCTCTTCTCTCTTGTCTTCATTTGCGTGTAGAGCTGTCGTTTATAAATATCATTCGAAGGGATCTCAGTAGTATTCAAATTTTGCAATGAGTTAATTTTTTTTATGATTGGAGGATTAACACCACAGTGAGCAGTCGCCCATCCCTAATTTAGGGTCACTGGTTCCAGCAAAGGGAGAGAGTCAGTGTGGAAAGACAAACAAAAAATGCATGCCTAAACTGGATTCGAACACGGACCCCTTTTGTACGAATGATCAGAGGCCATCGCTGAGACCACTGTGCCACCAAGAGTTAATCTTCAAATCGAGTTAAAGTCAGCAAAGTGTCTTAATGAGGTCATATCACGAAATACAAAATTTATTCTTCTTTTCTTCATCCACGCTAAGATATCTTCGTCCTTAATATACTCCAACTTTCCTACCGACATGTAGTAAAATGCAGTTCGAAATCAATGACATGTTTGAACAGCGGATTTGAAACGGATAATGAAAATATTCAGTTTTAATATACTTTCGAATTTTGTTTTACTTTTCAGCATGGCAGGAAAACAAAATTCAAGAAAATATCATGCATGGCAACATTTGTAGCATTTTGTTGCAGATATAAATTCCAGTTTACCTTTATGGAAGAGGTCGCGTTTCCTGTGTATCCTAAATTTTAAAATTGATGAGATACATTTTCAGTTTTTAATTCAAGTTATGATAATTTGTGCCACCTTTGTACAATTATATTTGGACAACAAGCAGTATTTCCGCAGTTGAATCACATGGTGCCAGATTGTTTTTCGTGTACTTGCAAATTCCATTCTTTGAGGCCTACGATTTTTTCCTTATTAATGGTGATTTCTTCACTTTAAAGTTATTACCAGCACTTCAGTTTCTCTAGTAGATCTAACGCTTTTTGGAAGAGTTTGATTTCTGACTTGCTGAAAGATTCGCTTTTGTTTGTTCCGTATAGTTTTATCTCCGCGTCAAGTGATTTTTACGATATTCAAAAATTTGGTTATTGCAGCAAATTTGTTTTCTCGCGCTTTATTTTACGAGTACAAAAGATTCATATACCTCCTTTAAATTAAGGAATACCACATACATGTATTTGAACCACCGATTTTAACACAACTTTTACAGATACATTTTTTTCTGTAACATGGTAACACTGCATTGTGGACTTTCTGCATAAACGAATTGTCAAAAAAACAATTCTCACATCATTACTTGAAAGTATTGCAGAATATGTCACCTTAAAGCAAACCCACATCATTCTTCTCAATGTCATGATTGATCCAGATAATCCTAGAGAGTTTTACCCTTCCATTAGTTTAAATATTTCTATATTTGTTTTCTTGCTTTATTTAAAAAAAGAAAAATATTTCCTACCGTCACTTGTGGCAACTTCAAAAATAACAAATATACCTGCTCACATTTTTAGAGTAGCCTTTCTGCCTTCTAATTCTCAACACACAGGTTATATATTGGAGCCGCCTAGGACTGAGATCTTGTGTGATTATTTATAAATAGTTTTCTATCCCAAAAGTAGTTTGATTGTCATGTGCTGCTTAATAAGCTCAGAGCAAACGCTCTTCCGACAAGTAGTACACGCAATGACCTCTGCATCACGTAGTATGGGAGTCAGAAACATTTTGTTAGCTCTGTACCAAAGCTATGTTATGAAGTGTCGTAGAGTGTCAGTCCTTTTTTATATTTGTTTGTGAATAGACAAAATCTCAAAACGTAAACCAGTCGACTATACTTTAGTATATTTATTGATGGGCGGTTTTCTCCTGCTAGTTGTTTATCTTTAAAAATCGGTTTGTCACAGTTTTCTTCCTGATCATTAAAGAGAAACGTTCGTTCAAATACAAAACCCCATTTTATGAAGCAAATTCTAAAAAACATAAGTTTTCTTTAAAGTGAATTATGTTTTATAATATATCACGGATGCCAAAATCAAGATAAAATATTTTTTCCAGAAAAAAAAAAAGATTATGCAAATTGAAAATTGAAAGCCAAATAATAAAAGAAAAGGGAATTTTACAAAACTTAAAAATTCAGTGTATTTCTGAACTATCTTCCTTTAGTACATTCATTATAAGTTTCATAGACTAGATATCTTACCAATAGAAGGGATTTAAAGGAAAATTGAATCATATTAACGGGGTCCTCTATACTATATCCTTTACTATTTGTATTATATATTTCATGGGCTAGGTATCTTGCTTACAAGGAACCTAAAAGGAAAACTGAATCAATGGTATTTATGAAACACTTGCTCAAAACCATGGAATTTATGTACAGACTGTTAATAGGACACCGTTACGCATTATAGACAAACACTTATGCTTTTACTTTATTACTTTTTAGCAACGAGCTAAGGAAATCGATTAAGATTGGTCAAAATTTTTTTCAGAAAATCCTGAATTCGAATACATTTATATAAGTCTAATGTAGGGCTACAAGATCCAGGGAAGCAAGAGAAGCAGTGCTGTAAGACAAACACAACGACCGTTGGTCACCCGGATTTGAATCTGGAACCTCTTTCTGACGAATAGTGCGAAGCCAACGCTCAGACCACTACGCTACCCGAGCGGCTGAGCATAATTTCAATTTATAAAGTAACACAAATGTTTTGAATAAAAAGAAATACTAATGTCTGTTGAATTTTACTTTGCGATTGTACACGTAATCTTTTTTTCAGCTGGAAAGCATATCAAACCACAATTCTGTAGATTGCTGTGTATTTAAGCATAAAGCAAAAACATCTTAAATTTATTTAATAAATACCTTTACATTTGAAAATGAGAAAAGCTGCTCCGATGGCGCAGTGGTCTAAGCGATGGCTTTGTAAAGGTTGTGTTGACCTGTGCTCCGTGTTTGACCTGCGTTTATTGGTGCTTTTTTGTGTGTGTGCCGTCATTTTGTTTATCTCCTGTGTTGTGAACGTCTCCTGTGTCGATTGAGTCCGACTTTGACGCCCTGTAAGTAAAACTTTACTTGTACTAACTATTTTTCCGTCCTGGCTTTGCCCAGGGCCGGGTTTAGCAAGCCAGCCATTGCAAATGGCGACGACCGCATCTGATAGGCCAGGTCTGAAGCTTGATAGCAAAGCTCCGCCCCCACCTGGCCACGTTCGGTCATCGTCACTATCACACGCAGCTGGTTTCCAAGCCGCGTTATCTGATGTTACCACTTCTTCTTCCAACTTTATGGATGTTGATTTCCCGACATTTTCCACCACCGTGACGTCATTAACTTCTTCAGTATCCGTTGCCTCTGGTACTTCATCTGCTCCTGCGAGCACTGCGTCTTGACCTTCCCCATCTCCGCCCATTCCTACGGCAACTCTACCTTATGCTTCCGTTGTGAAGGGTACCAGTTCATCTTCCTCTACAGCGAAGAATCCATGTACAACGCCTCTTGATATGATTGTCACTAGAGACAACAAGAAATTACGCATCGAAATTCCGGAAACTTCATCTGCTGGGCAGGAGGTTTTACGCACACAGAAACTTGGCATATGTTTTGATGCCCTCCCGGACACCAGCCTTAAGAAATACTCCTTAGCCGTCCGCCAAATCCTCCCTAAGGGAGCGATCACCCATATGGCGAGGAAGCCTAGGACTGTTCTCATCTATTTTGCGAAGCCAGAGTTTGTGGAGCGCGTCTTATCTGACGGACTGCATGTTGGGGATCATACCTTACTGGGAGTCCCGCTCACGCAGCGCCCCGTACTTGTTACGTGCTACCCCGTACCACCAGAAATCACGGACCATTACTTAATGGCGGCGCTTTCCTGTTGTGGAAAAGTAGTTGGTTTCATTTCCACTCTGTCTTCCGCACCAACAGACCCAGATGACAGGAACATCTTAGGTCTGCGTCGCCAAGCAAGGATCCTGTTTCCTACTGAAGATGCCATTGCTGATTGCCCTACTGACCTCACTGTGGTTGTAGGGAAGCAGATTTTCCGGATCGATATCGTTACTGCCTTGCATTGTTTTAAATGCAAGGCATATGGCCCCATCCAATCACGTTGTCCACATGTATCTGCCAAGCCCCTTATTTCCGTACCACCCAAAGTCAACACCCCAGCCTCAACACCAGTTTCTCTGGCCACACCAAGTTCGGCTCCACAGACGTCCTTGATCCCTTCTACTGTTGTTCCAGATGATTCTCCCCCAGCAAGTGATGATTCGTCATCAGTCTCCAAGTCTTCGATATCTACTACAGGTACTTTGGCCACCTTTCCATCGTTGGACCCACTTGCTGCTGTGGTACATCTACGTTCTTCGGAGGGTATTATCTCAGAAAAGGAATGGCAACCCCTCCGTCGTGTTGCTTCATCTTCTTCCCTTGGATCCCCTAATGTGGAGTCAGATCTAACTGTCCTACACCCACCAGCTTCTCCCGGCGTTCCCACATTGAAACGTACCAGACAGAGTTCCATCTCGCCAGTGACGTCTTCTCCACGCTGCTGTCGTTCCCGTTCGCCAATTCGACAGTCTTTCTCTCCAACAGCAGTTCCTACATCTCTTAAGTCCCCAGCTGTTCCAAAATTGCTGGATCAAAAAGCTTTCGCTGAATATCTGGAAACTTTCCCTGCATTAGACGGGCAGCTGTCGTTCCCGTTCGCCAATTCGACAGTCTTTCTCTCCAACAGCAGTTCCTACATCTCTTAAGTCCCCAGCTGTTCCAAAATTGCTGGATCAAAAAGCTTTCGCTGAATATCTGGAAACTTTCCCTGCATTAGACGGGCAGCTGGCGCCCTCTGATCTTGCTCTCATTATACTCAATGAACCGTCACGTCCTCTCAAGCAGCTAGACTGCGTTCAATCACGTAATGCTCAGCTTCCCACTATTATCACCCAACTTCAGAATCTACTTGCTCTTTTGCCAAAAATTAACACAGTCACTAATGTGCAGACATCTAACTTAAAGAAACGTGTAACCAGTCTTCACAAAAGTGCTGATAGTAATATTCAACCACTACAACCTCTTTCAAGTTAAAATTACTTTCTTTCAACTGTAAGGGATGCTCCGTCCCTCCTACCAATGCGTTAGTGTTTGAAGACATTACACCGCATGATGCGGATATATTATTGCTACAGGAGACTAACTGCCATCCCAACACCCCATAACACCGGTGGCGAACCTGGCCATTTTAATTCTACCATGCCCATCGACTTAGTCTTCACGCAGGACTTGCGGTGGCCATCAGTTTTCGTCTTCGATCCTTTATTACTGATATCACGGTCAAACCGATTTATCGTGACCTCCTGCAGCTTCTGTCTTTCCGACTTCACAACTTCCGATATAATATCTTCAACATCTATGTTTCCGGCAATCAACAGTATGCAGACTGTCTTTTTGAGCATTTTGTTTCCTGTGTTCAAGGTCTTCCGGACACTGATATTGTCATCTTAGGTGGTGATTTTAACTGCACCCTTGACCCATCCCTCGACAGATCGGACGGTTCCACGGATACCAGGTATTTTTTTACCAGAGCACTTTCTACAGCCATCAACCAGCTACAACTCCAAGATGCTTTTCGAAACCTGCACCCATTTCTTCGTTCGTACACCTGGCGCTCCTACTCCACTTCCTCCCCTACAACTGCCCGACTTGACCGGTTTTATGTTTCTTCAATTCTTCTTCCTTCAGTAATCTCCCTTTCTCACACACCGACAGTTTCTTCCGACCACAGCTGTGTCGTAATGTGTCTTCACACCGGTCCATCTCCTCGGCAATACTACCGTACTTGGACCCTTGATGATAATCTTTTACTTGATTCAACTTACGTAAATTCCATCCAATCGCAGCTCCAACAAGCCTTATATACGCTCCCTTTTGCTTCTTGTCCCTTGCAACACTGGTTAAATGTCAAATCCCAAATTCTTCTTTATACCAAGCAATATTCCCACGAAAAACGTACCACCGCCTCTATGAAGATTGATGCTGGACGCTCGATTTTTTCCACCCTAGATCTTGATTCTCCGTTGTTTTCTCATTACCAAGCTGAACTTCGTGCCTTGCTACTTCCTGTCTCCCAACAAGCTCTTCACCGCCTCAAGCTCCTTTATCTCCAGCCAAATGACTATCTATGTGAACAGGTTCAACAACTGGAATTCCACAAACGTTCTGCTCATCACCTCCGTAATCTGAAGTTACCCGATGGAACTGTTACTAATGACCCCACTCTCGTTTGCTTCGGTGTTAGAACATATTTCCAGTCACGTTTTGCTCAGTTCCAGTCAAGTTCTCCGCATGCTGATTCGATTCTTCGTGCCTTACCACATATTCCATCGCATCTTGTTACATCTCTTTCTATGCCTATCACCCCAGCAGAAGTAGTACAGTCACTTGTCTTACTTAACTGTCACTCGTCACCTGGTTCTGACGGGTTGACAGTTAATTTCTTTCGTACGTTTTCCTCTTTCTTACACCCTCTCCTATTGCCTTGCTTTAGAGCTGCTTTTTCCTTATCTGTTCTTCCCGCCGCTTTTACTCTAGCTCACATCATTCTTCTTCCAAAGAAGGGGTGTCTGCTGGAGTTAGATAACTGGCGTCCTATATCCATCCTTAATATTGACTACAAGATTTATACTAAAATACTCTCTCTTCGATTGAACCCTGTCCTTCCCACCGTCATACATCCCGACCAAACGTACACCATCCCTGGCCGAAGCATTCATACTAATATTAATCTCCTCCGTGACTCATATTGCCTTGCCCACATTTCCTCCGAACCTTTAGCCTTCCTCAATCTTGATCAGAGGAAGGCCTTTGATAACGTGAGTCATCAGTGGCTTGCCTCTGTGCTCTCTGCCTTCGGTTTCCCATCTGTCTTCATCACAGCCCTCCTTGCCCTGTACCAGGACTCAGTTGTCCATATCCGGACGGCCTCCTTCCTTACAGATCCCATTCCGTTTCGTAAGGGCATCCGTCAAGGATGTCCTCTTTCCGGATAACTTTTCTCTCTAGTCTTTGAGCCTTTTCTTTGCTCTATCCGTTCTCTTCTACAACCTCCCCCTCCACCATTCGGCATAGCACCAGGCACCATTCTATCGTTCTTACTGCCTACGCCGATGATATCACAGTTCTCATCCGAGAAGAATGGCAATTCACAATTGTTCTTGCATGGTATCAAGTGTATGCTGCGGCTTCCGGCGCTTCGTTAAACCTTTCAAAGTGTACAGGCTTGTGGTGCGGCTCATGGAGACATCGCCCCGATACACCGTGGGGCGCTCATTGGACTTCCACCAGTCAAAAGATACTTGGGGTGCACATTGGCAGCCGGGTCTCAGCAGCGGCTGCCACCTGGAGACCCCTCGTCAGGAAACTACGTCACACCGCTGCTTACTGGTCCAAGCTCAAGTGCTGTTTGACCTACCACAGTCGTGCACGGCTTTCTGGACCCACATCCTCTCGTTAGTTTATCATTCCTGGATTGCACAACCGCCACCAGCCTACGTTCAAACTGCAACAACATCAGCAATGCTCAGCATTGTTTGGTCATCTACTCATTGGTTATCTTCCTCAGTATTGTCTCTACCTTCGACTTGTGGTGGCCTCAATATGCCAGAGATTACCGTACGTTATAAAGCTGTAAGAATTTTCAATTTCCTCCGTTTGACAGTTCAACCAGACTCTTCCGCTTCCATTCTTCTGCTTAATGTTCTGACTTCCCCCTTAATCCCTGCCTCACCGTCCATCTTCTTCTCAAGATGGATATTCACACTGTCATTCCCCCCCCCCCCGTTTTCCTCTAGTCTACCATGAAGTGTTCAGTTCCTTCGTTCTTTACCGCTCATTCGTCAACCCCTCTTCCACTCTTGATCTTCTTTCCGAGCCTCTTTTTTCTCCTCCGTCCTCCACCCCCTACTGCCAACTTTTTCTGTTTCCCCGCATGGCTACACGCTATTGTAGTCTCCGTTTCCCAACTGGTCCTCCCCGATTTTTCATGGAAACCCGTTTCCGAACTTTTTCCCACCCTACCACCCTCGCCCGAACTCTCTGATAACTTCCTCCAACTTAAACATGCTCTTCAATCACTTTTTCCTTCCCTAGTCGATTCCTCTGGCCTCCTTTCTGTTTCCTCTGCCTCCTTTCCGTTTCCTCTGCCTCTCTCCCTTTTCCGTTCTTCCTTCCCTTTTCCGGTGATCTCCTCCCTCTCCACAGTCTTTCCACCCGCACCCTGTACCGTTTTCTCCGTTCTTCTCCTGCGGTACCTTGCCCTATTCCCTCTGTTCCTTCTTTTGCACTAACCTCAGTCTGGTCTACTGCCCAACAGCGGTTCACCACAGTCACAGATGTGGAAAATTTCGTCACTGCGTACTTCAGGTCAAAATCCGAGTCCTTCTATCACAGGGTAATTTATTTGTTGCCTGGAAAATGGCAAAAGGTCATTGATGCTATTGGCCAATATTTCGCTAAATAAATGTGTATTTTTTCCTGATTGTTCTTGTTCCCTTTCTCCTTAAAACGGCTGAAACTTTTGCATACCCCTAATAAAACTCTTTCCATTCACTTGGACTAAATACTTACGCAAGATTTCTTTTTGCCGGTAGACTGCAGCGTTCTTATACAGCTTTTGTCTTGCTAGAAAAATATATAAGAATAAGTCGATTCCCATGACTTTTTCTGCAATTATTTATGTGTCTGTCTAACCTTAAAGCTTATAATATTATTCCAAAGTATTATATCAAGATGACATATATAGATGTGACAACTCATTGGAAAAATTATTTATTATTTAATATGATCCATGTGAGCTATTTCAGTAAAAGGACATTTTATACGAGCTATCAATGAGAAAATTTTCTACTATGTACGTTTAAGCATGAAAATAATTATCGTTAGTTTCTGATAGTTGTTATGCATATCGTCAGGTGCTCTTTCAGATTTTGTGCACGGATATTTTTACTGTGGATTGGTGAAAATGTTTCCTTCAAACCTTTCCTTAATTATTACACATGGTATTAGTAGGGCAAAAAAATAAAAGTACGTACATTTCAAGTCAATTTCGACTTGGATTACAAAAAGAGAAGCTATGCAAGTACATACCTATAGTATTACCATTATTTCACGTAGTATATCATAGATTCGACATCAAACGTTTACTTAAATTACAGTGATTCCAGTTTTCTGATATTTTACAGAACAAAAGCAGTAGTGGTGGAGTTGAGGAGTTAGCACCGCAACCACAAACTGGTAATACAAACAACTGTGCAGGTAAACCTTGTGTTCCTTACGTAATTATAGTCCTAGTCATCTGTGCTTGAATTTAAAAAAATATCAATTTGAAACGTGAAAAACGGCGTTGATGACAAAATACACGAGTGTAATTTTTTTACCTCCTGATAACTTCCATGAAAATGGAAGGCTTAAATTATATGCATTCTCAATCATAAAAAGGGAAGTAGACCTATTGCATACTTATTCCTAGGCAGAACAGAGCAATGTTCGGCACAGGACTATTTGACTTGGCAAATTCGAAAGGAGCCTTTTGTTTTTGCAATATCCATGTGAACAACTGCTCCCTTAAAGAAGGGTAAATAAGCATACACAAATCATTTCAGTTCTTTTTTTTTTTTTTTTTTTTTTTTTTGATTGGAGGTTTAACGACCACCGTGAGCAACTCAATGGGCTATAAGCAGTCGCCCGTCCCTAATTTAGGGTCACTGGTTCCAGGGAAGGGAGAGAGCCAGTGCCGTAAGACAAACACAACATCCATGCCTCACCGGGATTCGAACCCGGACCCCTTACGGACGAATGATCAGAGGCCAACGCCTTAGACCACTGCGCCACCGGGGCGGCTCATTTCAGTTCAACTGATTCCTTCCACATATTTCGAATTTTCTGCACAAATTCCTGAAAGATAAGTGTCCATATTCAGTGTTTGCCAAATGAATAATTCTTCAAAACATAATTTCTTAAAATTGTTCATTATATAAATCGGTTTGTTTTATAATACATAATAGTGTCTAACACAAAAGTAATCATGTGAAAAAAATTAATATTCAGTGGATGTCCTGTGAAATTCATTAGAATGATCATAAATTTATTAAACTGGGCTCATACAGGGGATTTCTTTAAAAAAAATGGAACGGAATTCTATTTGTACGTCTATTTAACGCAGTTAATTCGAAAGCTCATGTCGAAAATTTTGTTTGTTTGCTAGGAAAAAGAAGAGGCTCTCTGATAATGGAAATTATCTTCATTTCTTTGGGTAAGATAAATTTTTGAACGGCATAATTACGTATTTTCGCACTACAACAACTCAGTAGAGAGGGGCACCCTCCGCAAAATTCAAGAAAAATACCTTTACAATTAAAGTTTGATTATTGCGAATATTTATTTCATTTATTATTTACATAAACATTTGTTAAAAGTACCGGTCTTGCTGTTCATGTTCGGGTTTGTTTGCAAGGAAACAATCGATGTCAACAATTAGATTATGAAAAAAAGTACGGTAATATTTACATTGCCGTGCTCTTTTTCTTTCATGTAGAAACCTAGAGGTTTTCATAACTTAATTAGTGGTCCTCATATGTCCATAAATATATAATTTATTTAACACGTGCTCATACCGTTGACGGCCAAAAAAGGATGATAAACAAAGAATCCAAGAGCTTGTCGTGGCTTCATGTAGAAAGAATAAAAACAGATGTGCAGGGCTCATGGGGAAATGTTCGCTGGTGGTTTGTTGAAGAGAGGAAGAATGACAACTGTGATAACGACCGCCTCGGGTATGAGCACCTTTAAACGGTTATGTATCACGATCCTGTAATTTTTTTTCTTAGGTTTCCAGATAAATTCATCGTTGCAAATGAAAGCATCCGCCTTCACTCAATGAAAATTCTTTCGGTGTCAGTTCAAACGTTTACTTAATTGTGTGTGAGATTGAACACAACTTCGCATTGTGCAAAAACTACGTTTTATCTTTTTTCTCCCAACGCCATGAGCGGCAAGAAAAAGAGGTAAGTTAAAGACGAGAAAGGCGATTTTCAGGATGGCTGAACCTATCTGTTCAGGCATTCCGACGACCAGACACAATATCTTAAGTGTAGTCAAACAGTGGGTTTGCTGAAACAATATGATACCAGTCGTCATTATGCCTCGAAGTACGATAAAGTAAAAAAATCATGCGAGAGAAATCTTTGTTAAGTACCTTAAAATGAAATTCGACCATCACACGTAACTCTTTCACATACTTTCCTGCTATCAGGAAGCTACTTGGAAAGTATAATTTGTTGTCGCACAATCAGTTGGGCAACATATGAAACCGTTCGGCGACGGTGAATTTGTGAAAACATGTGCTATAAATTTGACCAAAGCTTTTCAGGATGAAAAAACAGTAAAGCGTTTTGATCCCGTACCTTGTCACACCAAACGGTGTCGTGCCTAATAGTCTGTTTCTCGAAATGTATTGGAAAAACTGCACAAGGAATTATCAAACACAGAACGTTTTTCAATTACCTTTGACGAACGCACGACGGTAAATACACAGCTCTTAATATTTGACTGTTGCGTGTGCAGCGATTGCGCTGTTTCTGAGGACCTCATACTCATGTCCTCTCTTCTAGTAGGGCAAAACGAGAATTTATCTGCAAAGAAGTTGTAACCGTACTACAGAAATCGGAGGTTTCAGGAAGCAAAGTTCTGTAACAGCAGATGGTGCACCTCCATTGACGGGAAAACTTCGGAACTTGAGAAGCACAGCGTCAACTGTCCTTCAACTCATTGTATCATCCATCAGGAATCTTCTTTCGCCAAACACCCAAAAGTGAATGACGCCATGAAGACGGTCTTTCAAATCACAAATGCAGTTCGAGGTGGAAATCGCTCACTCCACCATCGAAGACTACAGGGTTTTCTTGAAGATGCGACTTATGATGACCTTCTCCTTCACTCTAATATCATCTTGCTTTTTTCAGGAAAATGTCTTGAAGAATTTTATGTAGTCAGTAAAGAGTTACATCTGCTCCTCATTGAAATTACCTGCAATGAATCCCTGCAGCAAAAAAATGGTTGATACTGAGGTTTTGGAAGGACTGACATTTCCAACCAACATCGCGAATCACCTTAACATGCTCAGTAAGTGTCTTCAGGGTACAAATCAAGATGTTTGTAACCTGTACACTGAGATTGTTAGGTTTCAGCGCAAGCTTTCTTTGCTTGAGGAACAGTTTGAACTCGGCGAGTTTTTTTCATTTTCCTGCTTGACAGGATATATATGATGAACTTGGTGATACTGTTGATAATGACTTGGCGATACTACTTGGTGATACTCTTGAATGTGCTAAAACGTTATTTTGAAGAACGATTTAATGACTTCGCTGGACTTCAACCACAGCTCACGCTATTCAGCAATCCCAGAACGACCGACATAACGACTGTGAAAAGCCGTTATCATATGGAAATATGAGAATTTCAATCTAACCCATATCTTACGCAATGTACTGAAACAGGTGATGAGTTCTTCCAATATCTTCAGAAGGAGCTGTTTCCATTGCTTGGCAGTCCAGGCTGCTATCGACGTTCGGCTCAACATGCCGCTGCGAACAAGCGTTTTCAAACATGAACTTGATGAAGTCGTAAACTCGAAGCAACTTATCAGACAGTTCACTAAGTAGTTGCCTGCCGATGTAAATAACCAATCTTAAAGCAGGCATAGGTCAACTTATGAAGAATTCTTAGGATCAGATAACCATTTCAAGTTTCCCGTAACAAAGGCGTGCTTTTCACACGCGCTTTTCACACAAAAATATGTTCAACGGATGTATACAATCTCGTGTACATCTGTTTATCTATTAAATTTGTTTAATAATAAAGTATATGATATCTTTTCATTGTGTATTTACGATGTGGAACTTTAATTCAGTGTGTGGTCCGCGGGTTCCGTGTCAAAGTCGTCTTGCGGTCTACTTGATATGGAATTTGGGACCGCTCTGGTCTATTTAGTCTAAATAGGAGCCCATGCTTACGAGATTTATTGGAAAATGTTATGCTGCTAAAAGTTATGTACGGGAAATACACGATCCGCGTACCGTTACGGTTTATTTAAGTTAATAGCTGAAGCTGCACTGAGAGGAATTTGTTTTGTGGAAGGTGAGGGAGCATCGTTCGAAGAGCGGCAAGACTTTCGCTTCAACGATTTAAAAATGTGGGACTGCAATATTTAAGAAAATGCATGAACCTAGAGACCTTCGATGGAAAATTCTGAAGATGCACGCCACGCCATAGTTCCAAATCCGTGCACAATCAGTAGGAAACTACAAAATGAGCTAGGAGAAAAATAGCACACGACTGTCTAAGAACTGCACAAACTCGCCAAGGAGCACAGAAGCTTTCAACAAATACTCCATGAACTGACTGCTGCTCAAGATCAGGACGTGTTCACGTGTATCACCAATTAGAGTAAAATCCCAAGGTATACCGCTTCACCGTTTACATGGGATGAAATGTGGATGTTTCCCCGAATACTGACATGACAAGACAATAGTTTAGATGCCAGACCCAGTCCCAAAAAGGGATGATTTGAGAAGAAAGTTATTATACGTAATACAAACAATGACAGCTTGCGGCAGCCGGTTTTTCATTCAAGAGATGAACAGATAAAAATACGTTTAAGGTATAGCCCGTTTTGATACCAAAATATATTGGAATTTATTGTTTCCAATATATCTTGACCCTTTTATGTATTCCTGGATCACGAAAATCCCATAAGGGTATTGATCCACAACTAATAATGACTCAGTAACATCGTCAGTTGCACCCCTATACATTAATTATTTTTCAGACCTTTCTCAAAGTACGCCGCTTGCCTTTCTTTCTTTCCTTCTGTTTTTTTTTTTCAAATGACGAGATTTAGTTGCTGACGTGATGATAAATTAAGTGTTTCAGCTTGATTATAAAAAAATATATATATATCCCGACGTGTATCGTGTTTGAGCTGCTGACCTTTCACAAATGCTTAAAAGTCAGTTTTCAATTTAAGGTTAGCAAATAAGTCAAATGCTGGAAGTAAATAGTTACTTCTCAAACAGTAAAACACATAGGGAAGTGCGTGAGCACAAAACCTACGCCTTATTATAATATATACACAACAAGGCTAGTTTTAAATATAACTGCCGCAGTTGAGAAGAACGAATTAAGATTCGGCGCGATTCGATAATCACCAACCTGGTGTTGGTATGTTTAGCTAATGTTGGTCCTCTAATTCCACAGGAGACCAAGTAGTTCGCTGTGTTCCAGAGTTCTGTTAATGTAAAGTTAATGGTCTGAATTTTACGCAAAACTCTGGCTCAGGGAATTCATCCAATTATGGGATATTCCCTTTCATACCTGACGAGAAAGCCAATTGTTAGTCAGCCAACAATAACCTACATATCCTAGTATATTTTCTACCACAAATGCGCATATTGTGGGGTATAATAACTTGCGACTTTGCCTTGACAAGAAGTATACATATCAAACTCACAAAGCTGAAGAATGTAATGCACATTCACTGTATTAAAAGAAATACAGCTCATTCGGTTATGATTTTGGTCCGATTCAACAAGCGGAACCTAATCGATACCCAGGAATGGATGGTTTCGTTCACCTGGCCAGAAAATGAAGAAGTGAAGATTCGGTTTTGACTTATCACTGAAGAACAAATCGGAATTGCTATGCATTTACTTACGTTACAACTCTAAGAAGCAGTGATTAAAAGGTCTCATGCATGTCGAATTCACACTTCCGTGCTATAGACGCAATAACTTTTACTTGACACAGGTTAAAACATGTTCTACGTTACTAAGAGTGGGATGATGCCTGCAAGATATCCAGTATGTAATACATCGTATTGACTGTGGATCACAACGGAACAAACAGTTCCCGAATAACGTTAGAAAGGAATGAAAACAAAGCAACATTTTTATGTACATATATTTTCCGAATGATTTTGCCCAACATGATGAAGGCATGATTATTAAAACAAATAATAGGTTCTAATTTGGGTTAGTAATGCTCATAAAAGAAACGAAAAATGCAACTATGGTTTTGCGATTTTGCAGCAGTTGAAATCCGCGAGCCAAATTCCTTTCCGACAAAAATAATACAAAAAAGTATGCATATATTCTGTTAATGTTTTTTATTATTTATCTCGAAATTTACAGGAATGACGCTTTAAAGAACTAACAAAATTTTCTTGGTTTCTTTGACAGAATATACATGAAACGACTGAAGATTTTAATTACCTCATGTCAACCATAAAAATTGTGAAAAGGGTATATTTGCTTCAATATCTGAAATATATGTCATTTTACTCAACTTCGATTAAAGCAGAGAATATCGGAAAATAGCAATATTGATGTTATTGTTTAATATATTGTGCCGATTGGGTGTCAGAGGGGAAGACATTCTCTTACGGCCCGTCCTCACAGACAGGATGGGTCAGAGTCCCTGAGATGGAACATCGCGCGGGCTTACTAGGAGTTCTGCGCACACTTCCACCCAGCGTATTGCTTCAGATGGCGTCAGTTCGTGAGGTACAATGTGGCAGCTCCTGTAGACCTTGTCGAATGTGACGAACCACGGTGATTTGCGATATGCTCAGCACTCCTGATAATCTTCGAGTGCTGGTTGTGGGATTTTCCTCTACTTCCTGGTGCACGGCCGCCGAATTCACGGTTAGAGGCCTACCTAACCTCGGCTGATCGTCGATATTTCTGTCACCTCAGCAAAATTTCTTGAACCATCTTGTTGCAGTGCTGGGGTGCATGAAACCCTCTTTATTTGCATGACAAGTGTTTCGTGTTTCTTGAGCAGGGTTATGCCTGAGTTCTCGCACGTAAAGCAAAAGTTCCCTAAATAGCCGGTTGTGCCTGTTTAGTCGTCCCAACCATAGACAGAAAGACGGCATGCAATACTTTTCACCGCAATGACTACCACTTTTTATGCCTTTTGACTGACAGCAGTGAGTGACTTCAATTAGTTTAAACACGTGACATACCCACCGCAGCACATGTGTTTATGCAAACATGGGAAAACTTTTAACTCACCCTTTTTAGGATCGTCGGATGTTTACGGTCAGACGTAGGTAATATGCAGTGAGAGTTGATGGGAAGCGGAGCAAAGCGTACTCAGGTGTCAGTAATTAAACTGCTACTGTTGCTTACTGTTCTGATAGAGAGGACGCTGTGCCGTATTATACGTAAAACTATGCGTGATGAATGAGCATCACGCAAAGCTTTACGACCAAAGTCTGCAAACGAAGGGTATAGAACAGTATACGCACAGCTGCACTGCACCGAACCCACCAATGCATATGTTTTATGTGTAAACTCATGATCACTGCCCCTCATCACAGACAACAACTTCAGTTTGCCTGAAAATTTAAGATATTTAAGTGTGGATGTCTGGTAGAAAGGAGCTTTTTATGGTAAATCACGTTTCACGTACTTTTGATGAGTTGTACGCGAGCGGATAAGGCAAAATGCTTTGGAAATCTTGATAGAATACGTCGTGACCCTACGGGAAAACGAAAGTGATAAGCTGTAATATTCAGGCAGATGTTTTCCTGTGACATTTTCTCTCACTGACAGAGAAGGACAATTCTCTGCTGCCCAGCACGTACCAGTTCACAACCGCAACCGACGTTCCTTAGATAATGATAGCACTCAGATACGGTGGTCCAGTAATGTACCCATGTATCACTGATGACTCGTTCACGGATCAAGCGGAGAATAACCACATTTTCTCGTCGCCACCCGACATAAACCCAAATGAACAGATCTGGAACTATATGAACTGGAAAATTATACACACTAGGACAGTTAAACTTCAAACTATCAAAAAGTCAAAGTTCTTTCGATATTTATTTTTATTCAGTTTATTCAAAATTGACTGGTGCAATAAATGTTTAACTTTTTATTTGTTTTTTTCTCAAGAACGGAAAATGTGCGATATTATTAATTAGGTAAAACGCAGCTTTAGAATTCAGCTTTTTTGAAATGATGTTAAGCATAGAATAATCTGCCTCTTCCTTATGTGAACAAATCATCTATCGCAAATTCAAGTTTCCCAACTGCTGTCTAGTTAAAACCCAATGAGTTTTAAATTCAGAGCTTCGGCGCACCGTCCTCAACCAAATGTGTATAAATCATATTTTATTTGCATCCAACATATTTGAAAATGTATCGGCTCCTAAGTTGGTAAACCTCACTTTTCATTTCTCTTCATACATTTCATACATATGGTTTGTAATTTCAAACCATTGCTTATATAATTTTTAAGAATGGCCTTCTTGTTTAGTGCACATTCTGCATTGAAAAATATTTATAATGCTGGTCACACGCCAAAAGTTACATAAAGAGAGCTGCAAGGGAAAATATATAGTATACCTGCAATGCTAATTCGTTCTATATGCGATTTCTGAAAGGCTAATGTGTACTGTTAAATAAATGAAGTCATTTGCTGGCGTATGACTTAGATGAGGAGAAAATTCTCGACTTTTTTCTCTCACTTTACCTTAATCTGTGCCAAAATTGGAATACGTCACTGTTGTTATGGGTTCTAATTTAGGAAATTCTGATTGCATTTATAAAATAACAAGAGCATATATTAGCTAAGGGAAGTTTTCTTTGTGGTGAAACATTTGAACACTCGAACACAATATTTTTATGGAAAATGTGCATAGAACAAATTTAGTTTGCAGGTATTGCGTAGATTTGCTCTGAGTTCCTAAAGATGACAGACCCATGGAACATTCATCAATGCAGTTCAAACAATTGCTGAAGTATGGTTACGTTCTTACTTCTTTGATTTAACATAAATGATATATTCCTGTTTTTACCCAAAATAGTACAATATGTTGTCCTAAGATCACATAATTTTTAATACATATTTTTCAGCAAATCAGGAAAAACCAAAGTTAAATTGAGAAATTCCACATATTACTGAAATGAACTTTTGCACAACAATCGAAAGATTCCACATGATTTTAAACAGGTACACCCTGTCTGACACAAAATGATTGAAAAGTGATAATTTCCTTTATTTGTACGGTTAGTGCTAAATCTTTCTTTCTTGCATGTCGATTTCTTTGTGTATGAAACAGGAAGCAAGGAACATGCGATGTTATCGCTTCGATAGTCGCTTTACCGTAACAGTTCACGTTTTTGATTTTTATTCTTTTTTCTTGTCTGTGTTCAACTTTTTCTACTATATCACATATTTAAACGAAATCATATAATTACATAGTAGTTTATCTATCAATGTGTCATATATTAAAAAAAAGGAGTGGTTTTAAATTCGTACGCAAGAATTTCCAGCGTGAAGCAGCAGTCAGAGAACTTTGGGTTCTCAAAAGCGAATTGAAGATAATGAATTCCATATTCCATGAAAAATTCGAAAATATAATAATGATGTACTTAATTTTTAAAATTATTTTTTCAAATCCACAATGTGTTTCCATGATGTTGATTACTATGCGCCTCTGAGTAACTGGTATAAAGAATGTGTTGGTGTTCGCGTTATTTCGTCCCAAAACGAAGCCAAAGGAAACATGTGAAATATAAGAAACTCAGGCGATACAAAACCCAACAGGTGACTTTTTGAAAAATGGTGTAAGGCCGGGGAATTCTCTAATATCAATGTGAAGCGTAAGATCAAAGAAACGGGACGTAAAGGACAGTAAAGTATACAACAAAAAGCAGACAATCCGAAGAATTGAATGAGAGCAAAAAGAAGTAATGATAAGTCAACTGCCTTTTTAATTTTTTTATGGCAATATCATATAAAATGAATTTATGCAATATCGATCAAAATCATACCTCAAGTTATTTTATTTTTCCCAACATACACAATATACTTTAAAATGCTAGAAATGTTTTTGTCTTGCAGTAAAATAGTTAGAAAGTATAGTATAAAATTAAAATATAAAAATAAAATTTAAATTATGCTTTGTCAAACTTTAATTTCATGTAAATCCTCATTAAGGTGGGTTTTGGCTCGCAGAATTCCTGTGTTTGTGACGCGAATATGTTGATGGTTCCCCGTGAAGTCGGCCCAGAACGCAATTTGTCCCTTTGTCTTCCCAATTGGGGTTGCGCGTGGAGCAAACGACCACATCTCCTAAAACTTCTCGTTACGGGATTTCACAAAAATACTCTTTAAGAAGGCCACGGCCCACCTCCGGGTGTCAAATCATTGAAGATGAATAGCCAGACTATTCCTGTACGATTCTTCAGGACAAATAACAATTCATTGTAAAGGTTAGTTACTCGATTTTGTCGTTATTACTGATCAGTAAATACTTCGGCTCTCACTCGAGTCACGTGCATTTTTTCCCGCACTCAACTGTGTCACGGAATTCTCAATATGAACTGAAATGTCAAAATGTTTTGTGTCAGGAGTAATGTGTGTAAGACATTTTCCAGGACGTGAAGAAAATAAAATTGGGAGATGGAAACATAAGTGACCATGCATTCGAATGCTGATTATTTCACAACAAGCAAAGTTTTATGGCAAACTACGAATGCATCTTCACTTTCTGCTGTGTTATGTGTTACGCAAGTATGAGCTATCGCCTTGTTAACGCTTCTGGTTGATTTCTCTGCATCATTCTGCGATAAAATTTCTCATACTTCTTGCCTTCGTGTCAGTTGTAATATCCTTTGTCTTCCTTCACTGCTAATTGATTTTCCTGGAATTGTATGCAGCAATTTTTTTATATCAATCCTGTGTATCCTCCATTTCACCATACTTTCTCAAATTTGTGAACTGAAAATACTGTGTAGAATTTAAAGGGGAGTTTAAACAAAGTTCGGCATATTCCAAATGATGTCAGGAGAATGTGCATTTTCTTGTGAGAAATATTTCTATACATTAGCGCAACAACGTTTAAATTACAATCTCCAGAATTGTAACAATTCGCTTACTTTAAGGAGTACATCCCTGTAAAAAGTTTGTAAATAGTATTTGGGCTAGCGTTTGGTAATAATTTCAGGATTTCCAAAAGTTTGCTTGAATTTTACTTACAAAGTAGCTAAAATTTCTAGGATGCCGTCCAGTGTCGTACTGAAAAACCAAGGTACTTCCTGCAAAAAGTAACTTCCACGCACTTTTGAGAACAGCTTTAGCTTTAATCATGGAAAATTTAAAATTCGATACGATTAACTTGGTCGTATGGGCGTTTTAATAAGCCAAATTCTTTCTTACCTACAAGTATTTTTCGTAAAATCAGAATTATGGCATTTTACAACATAAAACACATATATGTAGGTTACAAATGAATACTGCCGAAGTTCAATGACAACAGAAGGTGCTAGTAAACAGTTACTCCAGAGTTTTCTGATGATGAAAACGTCCTTTTCCGGCGGTTATCGTTCTTCATATGCTTCGTAATCACACACAAAACTCTTAACGGCATTATGATGGCGTCTAGTGTATAACAACCTTTTCCGATTTATACGACAATGTACGAGATATAGCTTATGTCCTATCATTCAGGAGGTCAGAAAGCCATTCCGAAACTCGAATATCTTAATACGAATTCTCTATGTGGGCAATGGTTATTAGCGGTGCACATGCCCTACGATAGTTTCCTCTAAGCAATTTCCATCTAGAGTGGTAGTTTCGCATGCGCTTATTTGAATGTTTTTTAGTTGAGAAATTACGGCTACAGAAATTGTAGGAAATTCTGGTGCGAACAGAAGGCATTTTAATTTTATATGTACATCTGTTGGAATCAGCATTCACACCTAAATCGTCATTATTTCCAGTGTCATTCGCATTTGATGTGGACACATCAGACCCAGTGCTTCGGGCAAGAAAATTTTAACACCAGTTGGAGAACTTCCAATTGTACAGAAAGAGATATCTGTGGGGATTGTGTCCTCAGAAGTAGACCCAAAGGAAACGCTTTCTGAAAACTTTCTCAATGCAGAAATACTACGTTCGTCGGTAACAGTAATATATTTCTTACTACCCTAGGTAGAAATCTTTAGTACCTTTATGGAAACAACATCTGTGGGAAATGTGCGCAAAACAGTAGTCCCAAACACAACAAATTCTGACGACCCTATCAATGCAGAAATATCACGTGTATTAGTAACAGTAACATGATACTTATTACTATCCCTAGAGATAACTGGCTCATTTATGGTTTTAGGGTAATTTTTATTTGAAACAAGGGTCATTTCTTTGGGATGATAATTTCTATTCCCCAGTAGATTTTTTCCCTTCAACGGTCCTCACATTTGTTTAGTTTTCTGTGTTTCCTAATTGGTCTCCTCAATTTCCGCGTGTCCAATGAGAGAACAATTCAAGGGATCCCCACCTGGACCGAGACGCGAGCTGTACTAAGGGGAAAGGGATAACCAGCACTTTCTTAATTGGGTCAGTGCACTTAAGTTTTCAAGTATGAGGGAGGCTCTTGTCTTCGAACACCCGTGCAGGAAATTAGTTTCCTACTTCACGTGTTTGAATGCGAACAAATAGAGCAATCAAATTTAAAAAAACATCTGGTGCTTAGTTTTCATTTGGACTTCACCAGGCGTGCGGTACGACGTCACAAACGAAGCTCTGGGCCTTGGTCTGTTTATGAAAATTTTCATTCAAGAATATGGAGTTTTTGGGTTAAACACCAAGAAATATTTCAATATCACTGTAAATGAAGAACTATAAAATTAAAAATTGGACGCGATTTTTTAATAAATTTATATTAAAATATATTACTGAACGCTATTGAAAATACGAAAATGATAATTTTTGATCAAAAATATAGCAATCTAATTTATGGTTCTATCACTTCATGTTGAGGTCAGTGGTAAAAGTGGGTAGAAGGCTGGAGAAAGGCGTTCCCTTAATAAATTGGTATGGAGAAAAGAGTTCACCCAAATAGTGGTGAACAGTCTAAAATTTCGGATGTCCTTCGGTGGCCTGTTCTTATGGTAATATGTCCAGCCCATTCCCATTTCAGTGATTTTATTGTGATCATGATATCGTCCACGCTTGTCTATTTCCTTATCTACGAGTTCCCTTTCTTATCTTTCCTGGTTACAGCAAGCATGCAACTAACTCTCCATGCGTCTTTCATTTGTCTGCAGCCTGTGTATGTTTTCTTCAGTTAACGTACACGACTGTGCTCTGTGCTTCATCACTGGAAGAATGCATTGATTAAACACTTTTCTTTTAAGACATAATGACATATTGCTCTTAAAAATTGTACTGCTTCTTTCAAAAGCTCTCCAACCAAGTTTCACACATCCATTAATTTCTTTGTCAACATGACCCTCGCTTAGTATCTTCTGTCCAAGGCATCGGTTGCCTCCATCTTTTCCCCTTAATTGATAAATCTTCATGAGCAGGATAACTCAGCACTGTAGTTGATTCCAATCTACCCAAATAAAAAACATTACATGGGCATTTACGGTAGGAATTGCAAAAATAGCAATCTGTGAAAAGCTCCAAGAAAAGCAATGGAATTATTCAATATTATGCTTTTGAAATTCGAGAAATCTTATATTTATTTCTTCTTGGAGAAAATAGGGAGACGTATCTGTTGATTACTCTTTCTCATGAAATCTGTCTGTCTTTGAAAAGCAAAAAAAGTAATATATATAGCATATTATACTTAATTACAATGGACTTAGTATAAATTATTTTAAAATTTCCGAACTGTCTGTTGAATTCACTGTCAAATAGATAAAATCTTCCTATTCTAGTGAACAATTGCATTACTTAAGGTAATTGTAATTTTTGGAATCCCACATCAGTTTTTTCTACATTAAAGGATGGTACTACAATCTTGTTGATTTCTACTCCAAGCAAGTACATTCATTGAAGGATGAACATATATTCTTGTTTCTTCCGGTATTGATAAATTTTGAGAATTTTCACGTCTGAGTAAAACCTTTCAAATAAGTCGGAATCCTCAAAAGTCTACTAAATGTTTGAAATAATTAAACGGAAATTTAATTTTTTTTAAATATGGATTTACGGAACAGAGATCTTGGCTTTGTGTTTCCTACATATTTTCCCGAAGCAGAGATTACGATAACATAGGTAGCATCTACATTGATCAATGAGTTTATATTTCCAACACATAGCAGAGAAACACCACAAAATCCATAAATAAATAACTTAGCGTAGTTGTGTCAATACTCTCAAAGATGTTAAATACCGGGTTACTTATAAAATAGTCAAAGAGCCGTGCATTTTTAATAATCTGAAATTTTGATTTTAACGCATAATTGCAAAAAGTATGTAAATAAATTACATTTAGATGAGCTAAAAAAGCCTTAGAAAGTACACTAAAATATCGGGACTAAGGCAGAATTGCATATAAAAGTGCAAAACACATAACTGAGTGACATGTAACCGACCTTCCAACGTAAAAGGTTAGAAATGTTATCTGCTATTTTTCAAAGTTTAAAGGTCATTTAGCTATAACACTATATTCAACTTGCCACGAAGCAGACGAATCTTCCCGCTGCCTCCTCCCAGCAGAACTGTGTAGTATTGCAAACGCTCTGGTTAAATGCATTGAATTTAAAATGTAAGTGAGCTCAGCTCACGTACGAAACTAAAAGTATTGATGTGTCACTATGAAAACACCAATTACTATTATTCATTTAATGTATTTAATTTTTCCAATAATGTATGCAAACCTATGGGAAAATAAATTATTTGCGTTGTATTTACAAAACCAATTCTTCAGACCAGTGTTTCCCAACATTTTTGCATTCACAGACCGACGATGCCGAAACAATAATTACAGGTTATATTGGAGCATTTTATCTCGTAAATTTCCATATTATATAATTATCACTTCGTGCAATCCATTATTTATTTACTAGATGATGATATATCACCACCTTAGAGATAATATCATTAAATCTGTTAATATTCTAGGGCGACAAAGTAGGAAGACTTAAGCGTAGATTTATCAGCGGTAGTGTTTTTTTATAGAACTTTTCTGAGTTTGAACTCATTGCACAGTCGTTCAAATAAATTCCGTGGCTTGTTCTAAGTTATTGTCCTTCGAACGTAAATGTCGTGCCAGTTTTCAAGTCTTCATGGCGTCATTACATAACGTCTCAGAAAGCATGACACACAAATGCCGTGGTGACAGTTCACTCCCAAGGGACATATTGAACCTAAGCATCAGGTACACTTTGTCGTAAGATCAGACGAAGCTTTCCGTGACTTTCGTTTTTTGTTTTTTTGTCACTCTGGGAAGGCATCATGAACTCATTTTCTTACGCTTTCCAACCGTAGGTTGAAGAAGCTTATATGCTCCAGCTTTGTCCATCTGTCTGTACGTCCTAAAGATAACTCGCGTAAAACTGGTTCGATTTCGATGAAATTTTAGTATGTGGTAGGAGACCACTTGGGGACGAACCCTAGTGAAAATCGACGAAATGGGGTAAAAGGTCACGACACACACTGGCTTGCAAAAATTAAGGACGAGACATTTTTTCGAATGTGACGTCGTGCAGAAGTGCTCCACACCGACTCAAATCATACCAAAAGATGCCCAATATGTAAGAATATGGGACAACTGAGCAAAACGGTCAAACCAAAAAATCCAAAGCATACAAAGGCACTTTATTGAAAAGTTAGCTTCGAGCACAACCGGACAGAAGACAGAAACGTCCATATGACAGGCGGCGGCCAAGAATAATCCAGTGTTTATTAGGGGATATGGTCATCCCTGACTGCGTTGCAGGATTTACAACGTCTGTCTTTGCTGAGGACGAGGTTGTCAAGGAGCTGTTGAGGCATCGCGGCTCATTCCTCTTGTAGCGCCAATCGCAGCTGCGGATTCATTGCTGGCGACTGGTGACGTGCTGCCAAGCGTCTCCCGATAAGGTCTCACAAGTGTTCGATTATATTTAGGTCCAGGGACCTTGCGGGCCAATCCATGCGTTGAATATCTTCACTCTCCAACAGCTCTGCGACAGCCACTGTACGACGAGGTGTAGCGTTGTCGTCTATGAAGAGGAACTCATGACCACAGCACCTTTAAACAGACGCACGTGAGGCAGGAGAGCCTCGGTACAATAGTGGACACCAGTGACTGAACCTCCTTGGAAGATGTGGAGTTCAGTACGGATACCAAGCAAGATATCGCCCCAAACGAGAACTCCGCCACTTCCAAACTGGTCACTTTCGATTATGTTGGAGGGGTGATTACGTGTTAACTGCTCTTTCCAGATGTGTATGCGTCCAGAATCGCACGTCAGACTAAATCGGCTCTCATCCCTAAAGAGAACTCGACCCCATTGTTGATGTGTCGAGTTGTTGTGTTCCTGGCACCACAGAAATCGCCGTCTACGAGGAGCAGGCTTTAATGGCACACACCGTACTGGTTGTCGTGCAAGTGGACCACCTTTGTGCAGCCTCCTGGCCACGGTAAAACGCGATAACGGACGTCCAGTTGTCTGTTGCATGTGCCTTGCGATTTCTCCTGCTGTCTGTCTTCTATCTCTTCTCGCGTGTTGGACAATATACCGGTCGTTCGCCACCGTGCTTGTTCGTGGGAGATTACTGCTAAACTCTCGGACAGCTATTCCTGTCGTTTGAAATGCTCTCCAAGCTGGTGAAACGATGCTTTGAGCGATCCCGAACTCCTCGGCCACACTAGTCACACTTCGACCTTCTTCCAACTTCTCAATGACGTGACCTTGGGTAACGTCATCCAGATGTCTTCTACTGGATTGCCTGTGGGCATATCACACGTTGGCAGCAACTAGACGTCGTTCAAACCGATGTACACCGTGCAATAGCTTTCACCGAATTGCTGAGTGTACACCGCCCGCGTGCTTTATACCATAACGACCCTCCTGCTTCCCCTACATTATGCTGCATATATGCGCATGCCCTACCGTACCGGACCCTAGTCTACCTCCTGAGTGGTCTTTCGGTCCGTTCTGCCTGCTCGTTCCGCTGTTATGCTAATTTCTCCTCTTTGTCCTTACTTTTTGCACACTTGTGTATGTTTGGCAATACCATAAATTTTAATGTACTGAATATTATGTTGAATGAATGATGAAATTTTTCTTGTACATGCTTCTCTTGCAAAAATGTATGATTCGGTTCATAAGCTTCGAGTCTTTAATTTTCAGAGCATGCTCGAAAAAAAAAATAACCAGTGGCATTTATTCACTAATTTCCTTCACAATAAGTATACAAATATATCGTATTATTAACTGATATCCAGTAAAAAACTTTCGAATATATTTGAAACTTCTCGTTTTTCTTTGTCCTCACGCTAGGGAATAAATCTGAAAATATTAGGGGCCAGAAAAAAAGACGCCTTTTTTTATCATTTTTGTTTGCGGGATTTAAAGATCACAGTGAGGAACTCAGTCACCTGTCCCTGATTTGGGACTGATGATTCCTATTAAGGACCAGCTCAATATATATGTTTTGCGCTTCTCCGGCATTCCAAAACCCTGACTCATCTCCGACGATTGATTTGTAGCCAACGCCTCATACCAGTCGGCTACTGGGGAGGACTCTTCTTTTCCCTCCTGTTTTTCTAAATAATTGTTTTACATCTCTATCTCAATAGATGTGCACACTATTTGTTCTGCTGAATTAATCGGAAATTGTAGCTTATGTAACATATTTCAGAACTATTATATTAAAACAAAATATTCAACATACCAAATTTGGAAAGCACATTGAGTGTATGAATTTTAAATTTTAATCTCTTACTTATATTAACTGATAGAAATATATTATTGTGTAAGTTATAATCACAATACGAACTTTTACCGAAAGAATATTCGGGGGAGGGAGATGCTTATGCAATCGATCATGCTTCTAGTCGGTGCATTTGATTCGGCTTCAAGCAAGTTACCAAATCACCGATTCCGGATCTTGCAGTCAAGCCAACGGCAGAAGCGTGTGACAGTTTCACGATGAAAGACCTGTATTCCCGCTGACGGAATTTGTCTCTTTCGCTCAGGAAATGACAATCGTTTTAGGAATCTCAGTAGCGTTTTCAAAGTGACTTAATACGATTGCATGACCATTCAGAGTGTAAATGTTCTGAATCATGCATGACATTCAAGTAAAGGAATTTCGGTCCAGCACTTTCATTAGTGTTAACTGCAAATGCAGCCTTTCTGGAACACCAAAATTTAAATTAAATGGCAAACAACTTTAGAACTAAAGTTTTATAAAATATATTTCGAAGACATTATACTGTACAATATACAGTTTCGGAAACTCTGCAGAAGACTGTATATATGGATCAAGAGCAGATATTGAGGAATTGTTACGACAGTTGTAGAAAATATTTTGTAAAGGTCATTTCTTAAAATAAATAAAATATTTAACCTCTGGCAGAGTATAAATATTTATTGCTTCTTCTATCTCTAAGGGAAACGTATGGTGTCATTAAATCTTTGATAGCAGCTTAGATATACTCACTGAATGGACAAAACATCTAAAATATTTACCTAATAGCGTGCTAGCCCTCTAGCACGAATTACAGCCTATGCACGCTGAACCATTGACTCTATCAGATGCCGTAGGTTTTTCGGAGGTAGCGACATCCATTCATGTTAAAGCATTGTACACCTTCCCCCTCTCCTCCAAAGACCTCGGTCAAGGATCCAGTGGTCTGATGTCCTGCTGAAAGGCATCTCAGTGAGCACCCACACAGTTTTAATACGGGTACCTCAGAGGCCACCGGATGGTTCCATACTCAGATGAGTGTTCCTTGAGAAATGGCTGGGCGGCTACTGCGCGCTGGGGTGGCGTATTATTCTGCTGAAACAGACCATCGGGCACAAGATTCGCTAAGGCCATGACGGCGTGTACGTGATCAGCCAGCATATGCTGGTAGCCGTAACGGTTAACAACCTATCCAGACACTCTAAGGGACCTAATGTGTCCCATGAGAATACTTGGCTAACCATCACAGAGTGATCATCGCCTTGAACAGAGCCGACATGCAAAGGGGCAATAGTTACATGTTGCCGACGCCACACCCGAACCCTCTTGTCAGTCATTTAAAGCTGAAAATTGGATTCACTTGTCCACAAGATGTGGCGCCATTATGCAGAGGTCCATTTTTGATGTTCCCGGCAGCAAGCCAGATGTAAAGTTTGAAAACAAGCATTCAGTTCAGGCACGCCAGTATGGTGTGTGATCTCATAGTTCAGAGCATGCACGTGTGCCGCACCGTTCTGTTGCTGACGCTGCTTTGCCCTAAGACATTTAACATGGATCTGGTTTGCGTCGCTGTCATCCATGGTGTGTGATCTGATACCGCTTGCCCTCTAGGCGCTGGGTTGTCCGTTTGTGGTAAAGTACTCGCGGTACATCCTTGATACGGTTGCTCTCGAGCATCCTAGGGTTCTTACCAGTTAAGCGACAAAATGACCCATCTTTACGCCAACAAAACGTCTACCATCAAAGTCTCTGAGAGCTACAACGTTTTCCCACGTTCGTTGACTGCGATGCAGTATTAGGAGAACCTGCTGTCCACCTACTTATCTCCTGCATTCAGTTTGTGTCTGTTCCCATGAGCGTAAGGGAACCCAAACATCCGGAATCAGGTTTTACTTTCTCCTGCGTGTATATTACGTATAACACATGAGGAAATACACCACCAAAGCACTGAATAGAATCCTGTATCCAGAAAACAAAAACAACAATTAAAATTTGTTTCTATAAATTTGAAACTTGTCCACAATTTTCACACAAATCTACATTGATCGTCGGACCTATCCAACGTGGTATATCTGACAGTGCGTCAAACAGAATTTATCTATTAAGAGAAATGTTACACTGAACAACAGGTAGCAAGATGTCACATAATTAATTGTTCTTTCCTAGACCTACCTCCAATAACACAGGTCACCTATTTGTATTTTAGGAGACGCACATTTTCTTTGATGCCAGAACCACTAAAGTTGCATTATTACTTGTAATCAATATTTCACTACTGTCAACAAGAGTAATTGCAAGAAATGATATGAGAAGTTATACAGAGCTCTTGAAGAAGAGGAGAGTGTGTCAATAACGAATATTAATGAAGTCAATAACGAATATTAATTTATCTTGTTTGTGTTTTTCTTTTCACCGTTATCCAATTTGTCTCATGCCATATATTGAGCAGCTTGTCGTACGATTGTACAATTACTATAGTAAAGGTCAAATATTATTAGAGCAAGTATATTTCGTTTGAGAAGTAAAGATTCTTTCATTTTTCAGAACCGCATATTTTCACGTTCCAGTAAGGATGCTAAACTACAACCTTGTGCTTCGAAGTAACTGCGCCCACACTCAAACGGACGGCGGTCGGAATGTAGTACACGTTTTGGAATAAAACAAAAACCAATCAAAACTTTTATTTGATATCAACATGTCTTATGATATTTTCCCAAGTAATCACCATTGTGATTTTATCACTTATCTTACCGTGCGAAAGTTTTACACTCCCTCGTCATACACCTCTGTCGCCAGTTCATCCATAAATGTTGTGACTGCCGTCATCATGGCTTCACTACTCGTAGAGAGTTTTCTCACCAAAAACTTTCAGTTTCAGGAAACTGTAGCAGACACTAGTGGCCAGGTCTAGGATGTTGGGTGGATGCTAGTAAACTTCTCATTAGAAACTTTCAAATATTTTTCTTGGGGACGTGAGACCAGACGTTGTCGTGGAGGACACTCACACCACTAGACAACAGGTATCTCCTGCGATCCTTAATGGCTTATGGCATTCGCCTTCTTAACCTCGTCAGCGTTTATTGTGGCTCCTTGGGATATGCCCTGAAAAAGATTGCAACCTTTCGGTCGCAGAAAACAGATGCCATGACTTTCCTATTTGAAATTTCCTGCATTAACTTTTTCGGTTTGGTTGGTGAACGTGGACGATGCCATCCCACAGATTCACGTTTGTTCTGGAGAGTAGCGTAAGAAATCAAAGTTCCGTTACCTCTCAGAATGTGTACTATTCAATATATCAAACACATGAGAAACTCATCACCTTTAATGGAGTTCCGGCTCAAAAAGGACAACGCAGCACCCATACGGTTTGTTCTGTGTTGATTAGAAAGCATGCCTGGAAACCACTTTGTACACATTTTTGCGCACCAGAGATTATCGGTGACAATTTCTTGGATTATGGTGCGACAAACATGACCCAGATTTTCAAGAATTTCGTCAAGTGTCAGACTTCGATCGTGCTTGTTGAATCCGTTGACACAACGCATCATCTGTCGTGAGGGACGGGAGCCCGGTCCGTTCCTGATGGTGGATGTCCTGCCTCCACGAATGAAACATTACGCACCACAGCGGTACAATTCATTCATCCATAGTATCATCACCATTTAAACTTCCAAAATTTGACGATATTCGACTATTTTTCTGACATCGCCGCGTACATGTGGCATTAAGAATTGAATCACAGAACTCACTTTACATTTGGCGGGAATGAATATTATCTTTTTAATTTTAATCGCGCAAAGAAACTACAGAAACGCTATTAAGATGATTAAATCCACTTGGCTGGCGTATGACAAAAAAGTGACTACAAATGGCTATTCTGGAACTCCAGTGATTCGTTCACCTGCCTGGGAGCAAAGTCCAATCGGGTACTTCTTCTGTACCCCCATTCGTATACGAATATTCACACACAACAGCTTTTGGAAGAAGATACCGGTGCCAGTAAAAATGTACTCCTACTTGTGAATAAATTAACTTTTGGTTTATTAAAAAATTCTCCAGCGTCCCAATACTATATACCGATGGTGAAGCTAATGCACCCAGCGATGAAAAGCCCTTTATTTTATAATATTATCTTCAAAGGTCATTGAATTCGGTCCATGGTATTATATATACGTGTATTAAAGACATTTCCAGGAAGATGATTGTCTTTAATACAAGTATACACGCGTTCAGAAACGCGTTTATGATATATCCCCACTGCTAGACAGACGAATAATGAAATTTTGATTTGAAGGCAACTTGCCACGTTAATTTCGCAAATGGCTTGTTTTCAATTGTAAGTGAGCAACTACTCACTCTAACAGAAAATAAAACGTGTAGGTCTAATATTGGGAATATGAAATAATTTATTTGTATACTTATATATAATGTTCTTCATAAATTACCGAAAGTTAAGTGAGAATATAATTTATTGTTAAACAAAAATGTAATACCTTAAAAGATGATATCTGAAAGCTGTTCACTAAAATAACGGTTTGTTACATAATGTATATTCTTGTCTAACAATAAAAGCACTACAATAGTGATGAGTTCATTAAGAAGGGCTTATACGATAACAGTAGCTTTTCTAAATAGAAAAAGACGGAAAGAATTTTTTTCTTCTCATATTAAACTGAATTATTTGGAAAATGCATATCGGAAACAAAGTTTTTTCGCATAACAAAAATCATATTCTGTCTTCGGAATCGATAAAATTCTGAACGGCACATATATTTTCACATTACGGTGTTCCAGCAACTTTTAAGAGATATTGATTCCAATATTTGTTCTCTTCTATTCATTGACAAAAACTGAATATAACCGAGAAAAATTAGTTTTGTGAATTCAAACACACCGAAACTTGTGATGGCTGTCATCCTCACTCTGCAGTCATGTGCTAAAATGGTTCAGTGTTGTCTGGCACAGATGCTATCAGCCACAAAAACGGTGCAAAAGAGAGCATTTTGGGGAGGCCACTGGGAGCCATTTGCCAAACGTATATAAGAACATACCTGCATTTTGCGGTCGCAAACACGTGAGATCTATGCAAAAATCTGGTTTCAAAAGTTCAAAAATGAATCAAAAAGAACTTGAGCTTAAAATTATGAAACACCCGTTTCTCTTTCTCTCTCTATCACCATTCTGCACGCGATTGTAAATGGTAGGTGGTCCTTGGAGCCTGTTTTTTAAGTTCTTATCATTTCGTCAGATACATGTTGGATGCTTAATAATTTAAGATGTAAGGATATAAGTTGACCAGAGTATACATGTTGAATGCTTAATTTTTTTAAATGAGAGCGTGAAGCATATGGAGCAGTTTGTCCCTTCATACTGACGTACAAAACTTTCTCACGTAGCGACCATTTTGCTTGAACAAGCTTATCTTATTCTCCAGATGGCAAAGTAACACATCACTGCTTTGAAGAAAGAGAAGGGATGAAAGGGGGTTGAGAGAATTTGCTTCAGGTCTCAACTGCAGTAGTACTGGTATTTTGTTCGGCATCTTACTATTCCAGTCCTCCGGGAACACATATGGTAAGACGCGTAATTTGAAACAACGTGCATGATTCCTAAATTACACAATAGAAGAAAAAATAAAATGTTAAAATTTTATCATTTTAAAAATGGATAGAAGTTATAAAAGAACGTTCTAAAGGGTTATCGTACAGACAGTTATCAGATAAGTTCAATAAAAAATAAAATAGTTCCGATCACCAATACCACCGGCGTCCGCTAATAATGATTTCCATTTTTAATGATCCTGTCGCGTCAGAGATGAATTTATGGAAAGAAAATGGAACATATACCAAGAAATAAAAGTTCTAGTACAGCCATGGAATCATTGTAACAAACATATTTTTCCGAATTTTCACTTCCTGCACTAGCGTGCAAAAATTAAGGACGAGACCGTTTTTCGAATGTAACGTCATGCAGAAGTGCTCCACATCGACTTAAATCATACCATAAGATCCCCAAGATGTAAGGATACGGGACAAGTGAGCAAAACCGTCCAAACAATTAATCCAAAGGATACAAAGGCACTTTACTGAAAAGGTAGCTTCGAGCACAACTGGACAGAAGACAGAAACGTCCATGTGACAGGCGGCTGCCAAGAAAAATCCAGTCTTTAGTAGGGGATATGATCACCATTGACTGCGTTGCAGGATTTACAACGTATGTCCATGCTGAGGACGAGGTTGATAAGGTGCTGTTGAGGCATAGCGGCCCATTCCTCTTGTAGCGCCAATCGCAGCTGCGGTATTGTTCCTAGCGGCTAGTGACGTGCTGCCAAGTGACTCCCGAGAAGGTCCCGCACGTGTTCGATTGGATTTAGGTCCGGGGATCTTGCGGGCCAATCCATGCGTTGAATATCTTCACTCTCCAACAGCTCTGCGAAAGCCAATGTACGATGAGGTGTAGCGTTGTCGTCCATGAAGAGGAACTTATGACCCACAGAACCTCTAAACAGACGCACGTGAGGCAGAAGAACCTCGGTACACTAGCGGACACCAGTGACTGAACCTCCTTGGGAGATGTGGATGTCAGTACGGCTACCAAGCATGATACCGCCCCAAACGAGAACTCCACCACCTCCAAACTGGTCCCTTTCGATGATGTTGGAGGGGTGATTGCGTGTTCCCTGGTCTTTCCAGATGTGTATACGTCCAGAATCGCTCGTCAGACTAAATCGGCTCTCATCCGTAAAGAGCTCTCGACCCCATTGCTGATATGTCCAGTTCTTGGGATCCTGGCAGCACAGAAACCGCCGTCTCCGATGAGCAGGCCTTATGGGCACACACAGTACTAGTCGTCGTGCAATTAGATCACCTTTGTTCAGCGTCATCGACACGGAAAAACCCGATAACGGACGCCCAGTTGTCTATTGCATGTGCCTTGAGATTTCTCCTGCTGTCAGCCGTCTATCTCTTCTTGCCTGTAGGACTACATACCGGTCGTCCGCCGCCGTGGTTGCTCGTGAACGACCACTTCTAAGCTCTCGGGCAGCTGTTCCTGTCGTTTGAAACGCTCTCCAAGCTCGTGAAACTATGCTGGGAGCGATCCCGAACTCCTCGGTCACGCTAGTCACACTTCGACCTTCTTCCAACTTCCCAATACGCGACCTCAGGTAAAGTCGTCCAGATGTCGTCTACTGGATTGCCTTTTGGCCATATCACATGGTGGCAGCAAATCCACGTCGTTCAAACCGATGCTAACGATGCAATTGCTTTCACCGAATTGCTGAGCGTACACCGCCCGGGTGCTTTATACCCTTCCCACCCTCCCTTCCCTCCCTCCCTTTCCTCCCTACGTCATGCTGCATATGTGCCCATTCGATACCGTACCGGACCCTAGTCTATCTCCTGAGTGCGCTTTCGGTTCGTTCTGACTGCTCGTTCCGCTGTTATGTAATTTCTCCTCTTCGTTCTTAATTTACTGCACACCAGTGTAAGTTGTTCATCAGTCTGAAATGGTCGTCCGGTAATGTCTTCTTAAAACTGGGCAGCAACCAGAAGTCACGTGGTCATAAGACTGGACTACATAAAGGTTGGGGCATCAGCTTTTAATTCTTTTTTTTTCCAAATAAGAAATGACCAAATTTGCTGTGTGGGGCTTTACGTTGGGCCGAACATAAAAAGGAATAGGGAACCCAACCGAATAAACTCGTTTCATGCCCAAATGCTTGGTTAACATTTTGTGAATTTTTGATTTTGAAATGCGAATTATAGCTTCGATATCTTTAAATTTTATAATCTCAATGTTACTCCACTCCACAAGTGAAGTGTTAAGGTTTCAAGGTTTCAGTATTTTCTTAACGTAAAATTCGATATGAAATTCAGATGTCCTCTTTACCTCATCATGGATTTCCATAACACAATATAAAAGACGCCAACTTCTGTGATAATGACAGTTGGCTGAATGTCACGGGAGATAGAAATATCTGAATGGAGAGTTGCAAACATTTCATACCAATTAGTTTAAGTGAGGTTTTCATTCATTCAGGCTTTGTCTTGAAAATTGGAAAATTATTTTCAGTTTACTTCAAATAGAACACATATTTGTAAATCCCTCATTATTACACCCTGGAAATAATTATGTGTAATCTGATATATTTTTCGTTGGATAATTAGAAAATCTATTTAAATTAAACGTTCTTAGAGTTTTTTTTTATTAAATTCTTTCTTAAATTTCTGACTCAATGAACTTAAGCCGAGGAATTAGAAATGTTCTGGAAGTGCTTTTTTTTTTTTTGTTATTTGCAAAATTACATTTTTGAGTTTTAAAGCCCTTAGTGGTGTATAAATCATTGTTTCCTGAAGGTTAATAAGGAATTTAAACACAAAAATTAAGGTGTTTAATTTTACTTCACTTTATAATGTTTGGTTACTGCGGGAGGAAGTCTTCCTTTGCAGCACCGGTGGCGCAGTGGTCTAAGCGATGGCCTCAGATCACTCGTTCAAAAGGGGTCCGGGTTCGAATCCCGGTGAGGTATGAATGTTGTGTTTATCTTAAGGCACTGGCTATCTCCCTGCTCTCGAACCAGTCGCTCTAAGTTAGGGACGGGCGACTACTTATAGCCCATTGATTTGCTCACGGTAGTCATTAAACCTCCAATCCACCCCCCAAAAAAAGTATTTCTTAACTGCTAATAATTTTTTTAAGTCTCAGTGTTTGAATAGAATTTCTCAGTTTTAGGATTAATGTTACATCTGTAATTCCTTTGCACCATGAACAGAAATCTGCTCTATATTATAATGTTTCAATAATTTAGTGTTTAATAATATTTCCTAATGATAAAAAGATTTGTACAAATTGAGTGCACTTGCGTCCAAAGTGAGTGCATATCTCCATTGTATGGAAAAGGGGCCTTTCCTCCCAGTCTTCCGTCTATAAATTTTTTTATACAATTGGGAGCTTGTTTACCTGTTAGTGTTCACAGCGCTTGTATTCTGCAGGAATATCTTCAGCCAATAGTGCGGAATATCAGAAAGGTACAACTGAGAGTGTTAATGTAGATTATGTGAAAGGTAGAATGCATGCGGTGTACATGCTCGTGAGAAAGGAAGTTCGAAGGTGTGAGCATCTTATTCAGAGCTATACTTTCGAGACCGATCTAATTGTTGAATGGTCAAGAAAGTTTTACTACGTTTCAAAATAATAATCTGTGTGCCCCTATATGTTCAGGAAAGAAGAACACAAGGACTTCTGAGACCGGCGAAGAACCCAGGGACCTCTGATCCCTCGTAGTGTTTTGCATGAGAAGCTTTGTTCCTGGATGAAAAAGCTTTAATAATTGCCCATTTTTATAAACCTCTCTGACGGGCCTTTCTGTGCGAGACGATGCGATACTCGTACTCGTTACTTCCACATTCGGAAAGAATATACAGTATTTAATAAATCTTGTAAAGAAATGTACATTTCTTAAAATCTTTGTAAATCTCTCTCTCTCTCTCTCTCTCTCTCTCTCTCTCTCTCTCCCTCTCAAAGGCATCAGTAAATATACTTGGGCAACATATTGCCATGCGTTGAAATTCAAGAATTGAGAAGAAATTGTGTTCAGGAAATCCTACCACTGGAAACGTAGTGCGAAGTTTTAGGTGAACCACCATTAAGCTGAAGAAAATTATGTACAATTTCAATTTCAAGAGGTTTCTGTGTTATCGCAAATAATTTACACAAAATTTGGTGTCCAGTGACATTGTAAATAATTTTTTTTTAATTCCCAGTATTTTGTTTTCAAATTACATGAATTCCTAAAATTTGCTCTACAAACCAACTTTAATGGTTGAGTTAGATGTATCCATTTTACTGCAAGTTTCAAAAGGAAATGGACCAATCTGTAAAAATAATTCCAGACATTACTGGCGCGCCAAAAAAATTAACTTGTTATCCTTAGGTGTGAATTAGAATTGACTTTCTGGATACAATACGCATATTTATTGGGTTGGAAAGAAAGTAAAGTTTGCAAATACAAAGCAACACAAAAGTGCTAATTACCCTAAACACAAGTGGAAATCAGTTAAAATGTAATCGCCATTGTTTTCCACAACATCGTCCTATTGTCTGGGTAGTTATTTGATACAGACCCTGTAGAACTGTGGCTACGTGGACGCAAAGAAGCGCGTGTTTAACATCGTCACAAATTGTGAGCCGCTGTAGCTGTCTGAAATGTTTTAAAGATAATAAAAAGTACTAGTCGTTTCGGGCAATGTGCGGGAATAGGTTGGATGCCGCAGTAGCGCCCTGCTTTTATGGCAGGTCATCCCCCATGCTGTGTAAGGTCTCTCTCTATCCTGCTGTAGGAGAGAGAGCATGCAGATCAGCGGTGCTTGTCGTTTCGACGTAAGGAACGCGTGCAGATTATCATGGTGATGGCAGTACACATCTGTGGTGTTAGCTGTGATGTCCTGCCACAGCTCAAAAAAAAACAACACATCGCACATCGCACCAAACAAAGAGCAAGATAATAAGTAGGTGTAAGAAGGATTTCGGAGTTTGCATAGTCTTTTGTTTTGGGTCCATCCACTGACTACGGGCGTTTACATTGTCATTGAAGACCAATTTCTCGACACCTGTCAAAACATGTGTTCCAAGAACGGTACACATGCTTACGTTCAAGTAGGGCAACGCATGCATTCATGCGATTTGTATCCTGCCCAACAGTGAGTCGATGGAGTACCCAAACTCTTCTCTTGTGCACCTCACCGATTTGACGCAAGTCTTAATAAAGCCCGTGTATGAAGTCTCCAATTGTTAGGTCAGCTCTCATGTGGTTACACGTGAGTTGGTCTCCACTAAGTTCATCTGAATGTCCATATCCACTGTTGTGATTCTTCCGCCTTTCGCATGGTCTGACTGATCAAAATTTACCTCTGGAAATCGTTCTAACCAACGACAGCATATGACGATGTAATATGGCATTGGGGTACACACTGCTAATGTTCCTTACAGAATTTGCAAGAGTACTAACCCGGGGAAATTTGCACAGCAGCATGAAATATCAGATGCCTTGCTTCTGGACTTCCATGTTGTTTGGCGCTTACACATTTCGCATTCTGACGGCTAATTGCCACTAGCTTAAGTTACTTATCAGATGCTATCATTCCAATGTCTGAGAAGTATCCAATGCCGTGGCCGGGACTTTGACTTCGGGTACTTTGTCACTGAATATCAATCACTTCTTTGCAACCTAATATAATTATCTAAACAAAGCCTAGCTTTTGTTAGACATACCCTTTATGTTTGACATGAGAGAAATTGCAAAATTTCTATAAATCAATCATATAAACGCTGAAGTGCCAGAAAACCTGGTACACCAGTCTCCCCGCGGGAGCGCAGGACTACCGAAATACGACGGCGCATGGACTTCTTCAGGAAATATGCTGTATGCAATGCACACCATATTTCCTGCAGAGCAATCCACAATTGGGATGTATTCCGAGGCCTCGGATTCCTGTGTTCGATAGCGCATTGCATGGTATCCTAAATGTGTTCTATCACGTTCATATCTCGGGACTTGCGTAGGACTAGAATAACCCCAAACTCAGATTAATGCTCCTCTAACCATAATGTGACGTCCCGACACTTGTGTTGAGGTGCATTGTCCTGTTGGTAAAGGCTCAACCCATCAGCATTAAAGCAAGACATGAACAGATGTACCTCGTCAGAAAAGATGCGCAAATAGCGTTGGCTGGTCACAGACGTTTGTAGATGTACCAGGGGTCCCAGTGAAGTCCATCTAATCACACCCCATACTATTACGGACTCCCCCTCCACGACCACCAGCCGGTACTGTTCCCTGTTGACAAGCGCCATGGCTTCATGGGGTTTGCGCCACATACGAATCCTTCCATCAGACCGATGCAGTTGGAAGCGCGACTCGTCAGACCATGCTACTTGTTTCCAGTCATCAAATGTCCAGTGGCGGTGTTGCCGTGCACAAGCGAGGCGCATTGCTCTGTGTCGTGCACCCATCAAGGGGCACGAGTTAGGCTTCGGCTCCCAAAGCCGTTTATTGTACAGGGTACGTTGCACAGTCCAGAAGCTGATGCTTGTTGAGGCTCCAGCATTGAATTCTAATGATACCTGCGAGAGTGTTGCACGCCTATCGCGTGAAATGATTCTTGACATCCGACGATGGTCACGTTCACCCAATGTCTTTTTACGGCAACACTGATATCGTAGGTTGGAGGTTTTGCCGGAATTCTTGTAGTCACAGTACACCCGTGCATTGGTCGTCCGTGAAAATCCGAACTTCGTTTGTACCTCCGAAATACTATGGCCCATCTCACGCGCGCCAACCATGACGCCGCGTTGAAAATCGCATAAATCGTTTTTACTTGCCATTCTCATGCCGAAAACAGCTCTGACAGCTGGCAAGGATGTCTATCGCTTTATATACGCACCTGCGGATGGATCCGAGAACGCGCACAGGTGACGTTCCTATATATTTTGCAAAAGCTCGTCTGCAACAGTTTTTCTGGCCCTTCAGTATATGTACAAAAATTTCCAAACGTGATACTGAAAAAAAAATTATAAAAGGATAAAAATGCATATTACAAAAATCACATTTTAATGAATAAATAACAAAAAAAAACCCAGTGCATTTCATTTGATTTACATATATTGTGTTATGAAAGAACTTACAACAAAATACAAATATAAATGGTCTTATGAAATCTATAAGTATTCTGTCAATATTTTGCAAATTTTCCAGAATCCCAGTTGTACATTAATTCATTATTTTCAAAATAAACATAAAGTAATTATCTGAAGTAAATATAAATGTTAAGTAACTGAATTTTTACGATATACGTATAACACCAAAAGAAACATTAAATATTGTATTGAAGAAAAACACAAATGTTATTCGGCTTTATAAGTTTTAAAAGACTATATCGATCGTAGCAATTGGAAAACGCAAAATTACCTTCGTAAATTTTACACTAGGAGCAAAACAAGAGTTTCACCTTACATACAAGTTCTTATTTCCCTAAGCTTGTTCAAAATACGAAATACCAAATGTTTTTCAAACGTGTGTGCCTCAATTTGTGTCGAACAGAATTCTGAAGAAAAGATACATATTTACTCCGCAAAATGTTTTTCGAACCACGTATCTGCAAGTTTATGAAGAGGGCAGGCCCTATAATCCATTTGACAAGAATTATTTTAGTTTCTGTTAATTTTCTATTTGATTTAATTCATGTCGTTGGTATAAAAATGTGCGAGAATATTCACAGAAAACATACGAGATTTTTCACCTATTTATTATTCAATATTTATTTTAATAAATAGGTTGCTAAAGTCTATTTTACAAACAAAATTAAATTAAGCTGAAACACATTAAAGACCTTGAGAGTGACGTATGGGACTTTGTGTCTTTCACAAAACGGTCAATGTGCTGCCAAATAACTGAAATTGCAACAGGCAAAGTGTTTCCTAAATGTGTATCTGTTATTGTTGTCGTAGTTTTAGGGTTAACGAACTTCATAATATAAAATAATTGCTGTAAGTTGTAAGTGCTTCCGAATAGAGTCATTCTCGTTGGAGCAAATCTGTGAGTTTAGGGTACTTGTCCTCTGGGAAATATCTTTTATGAAAGTCAGTTAGTAAATCATCCTTCATTTTTGACTTTAGATCTGAGTTCTCTTCTGGCTCACCATGTTCCATTTGCATAGATGGGGAGCTTGTTCCACATCAACATCAAAAGGGGATGAAAAGATCTGTAAATTAAGATCTTGTGCTCTAAAATCACGGAAACTTGTGTTAAATTCTTCTTTCAATGACATCAGCTCCACTGCAAGGGAACAGCAAACAAAATTGTTGTTCTGGTTTGCAAATTGGGAAATTGGTAAGCATTGCTTATCCTTAATTGACTTCCCAGAGTCAAAGTTTATTCTGAAATCATTTAATGTATCCAAACAGCTAATGCAACAATTGTCACAGAGTTTTTAGCTTAGCATTTATTTCATTAAAATAAGATGTAACATCTTCAAGAAATGCCTACTTACACATACAGTTTCTGTTTACTAACTTGAGAGCAGATGTTCCTTTCATGTACAATGAACAGATACCTCAGTTTTCCATTCGTTAGAGCATTTCAGGATCTTTCATTTATTTACAGAACACACTTCACACTCAGTACAAATTGAGATCTTCATGCTCGGATTGAAAGTCTTACAGACTTTTTGAAATTGGAGGTGGTTTTGTGCTCTCGACTTCCTGATATTGAAGCTCAAAACTACTGTGATTATGACAGTGGCGAATTTGATTTATTTTACACACACGTTTTGTTGTTGTAAAATGTAGTGAAACATACGTAAATATTCCGTATTGCTGTTCTTATCAGCGAACGCTTTTCTGATTTAAGCAATAACGTTTAAGATTGACCTAAGCATTACTGGATCCCAATCTGATAATATGCCGTTAAAATTCTCCAGCTTAAGGTCGTATTTATTAAAACATCTTTTACTTCCTGGATAAAGACTTTTCCCCTTGCAATATAATTCATTTCTTCAAGAGCAAATAATTATTCCTTACAACTGTAGCATCGATTCCGCTGAGCAATATAGCCAAGTGAGCAGTACCGGCAGCATCAGTGTTTTCGTCTGGAGCTCTCGGAAACGCTTCTAATTGTTTCGCGAGTTCTGTGAGTCTTAATTTAATGTTATTGGTCATTCCGTCGAAACTTATCATCACAGTCCAACAAGAAAGACTTGTTGTTTAACATCCTTGCTTCTATAAGGACGCAGTACTTTAATGGCAGCACTAAGATATTCTTTGAAAAAGTGTCGTTCGAAATATGGCTTTGAGCGCTTTGCAATTATTTTTTTGCACTGAAAGTAAAATTTTGCATGAACTGGTTTGTCTGCTTCGTTATTCTGTTTATGGAAAAGCACCTGTTGTTCAGACTGCAGGTATACTGTTATTAAAATTTTGTATCTTAACTTTTCACATCTGACCTTTGAAATTGTTGTAATTGGCGCGCTTGGTATTGTAATGCCTTTTCAGGTTGAATACTTTCAAAACAGAAATAATTTCGAAACAAATAAAAAAAACCCGGTTTTCTTTCTACATGTGGAAAAAAGTATTCATCGGTCCACTTCTCTTGAAATACACGACACTGTCCAATTTCGTCTTCTTCAATGATATCATCTAAACAATTTAGAATGCCGACACAAGTATAACAAAATAAAATTAATATAAAAAATCGTAAAGTGTCACCAGATATCAATATAATAAAATATAATAAAATAGCGTATTGGAATTTCATAAGGCGTTCAATTCAATACAGACAGTTGTGGGAGACGGTGCTAATTCTTTGCAGCACGCACAACGAACAACAACAGCCGAATGGCAATTTTCCTCCCGTTCCTTTCTGTCGGTTGGATGCAGAGCGTTTTCTCGCCTACAGTTGTTTTCGCCTCCGGTTCATCAAACATAATTAAAGGTTTTGATCAACAGAACTAGAGTTCTACCATTCATCAACGTTTCCGGCGTTCTGCCTACCAGCTTCTCCTATTAATTAATATCAGATGCGGATGTTGACGTGCTGCCATCTCCCTACGAACTTCTTCTACAATCCGACATCCAAAGTTCACATTCTTTTTAATTGTACAGAACTTTAATAATCCTTTGGTAACTATGGGGAAAGATTCATTGAAATTTTGGAAGTTTTCGCGTGCCGTATGAAATTAGGGACGGATTCAGATGATGTCAGCGAGAGGTATGTTGCACATGCCTGATCTTCAACATCAAAACGGGGCCAAGCGATACTACATGGAAACTTCCAAGCGGTCGCTAAGAATTACAAGTAGAATGAGCAAGCAAGAAAGCGACACAAACGTTGGTAACGTAATCACAGCTCTTTCCATGGAAGTCTAGTCCAGTGTCCTTATGTTGGATGATTTAAAGAAATTAGTTTCCTACTCCCAAACTAAATATGCAGCCATTAGGGGAACTTTACAGATCACTACAACAGTGAGGCTTTCAATCATGGCTTCAGTTTAAAATTGCCAGTAGTTCAAAACCAGTACTTCAAATAATGCCTTTCACCTTCCAAGATAATCCGTTTTAAACCAAAATAACGTCTGGCGTCGGTGAATGGAAATCACATCCGTATCTATTCCTTTATTTTTAGTTCAGTCATTGCTGTCAAATTTCTGAAGGGTTCTATTATTCAGTTTTGAGCTTGTTTTCTCCCTTACTTGAAAATGTTCGAAAGCTCGAAGGTTTGATATTACGCTATATTTACGCCAAAGTATAATATGACATAACGTTACTAATATAAGTTTATCGTTATATTTATACTTTCATCCTGAGAGTAATTGATAGTTAATTTTAAATCCTTTCTTTTCTTCACTGTCTTCTATGATTTTCAACCTAATTGTTGTTCATTAGCCTATAATTAGACCGGAAGTGTACATATCCAATTTCAGAATATTTTCTGTACATTACAGTAAGTGGTTGAACACAGGGGCAAATCATTTTTATTAGGAGAGAAAAATTTCATTCAAATAGTATTATTATTAACATATAACGTGCACAATCTCGATGGTTCAGATTTTAACTAATTTCTTGTTCTCAAATTTGAGGAAAATATAACTGAAAATTTTTTATGATGCCGAAGGACGTTTTCGACAAACGATCCACAATTCTAAGTGACCACATAACGAAAAAGGATTTCATTTGGGTGAGCTAAACCTCACATCAGTTACCAAGCAACAAGAGCCAAAATTCAATGAAGCAAGTATGAGTCATTTTCTTGTAGGACTTCCGTTCACATTGAGTAGATTTTAGGTCCCAGCCACCTACAGCGAGTTCACCTTTTGGGCAGGACACAGAAACGGAAGGAATAAGAGCAAGTCTAGCGACTTTGACAGAACAGTTTGTAGTGAGATTAGAGTACAGTAGATGGCGCCACCGTACAAGTACGATGTTGCACATAGAGTGGTGAGAGAATTTCAGGGGGGCTAGGAAAGGATTTCCATTTAACCAGTGGGTCCAGCCTGGGGACCGTCATTTAACGTACTCGTCCGATGCACGGCGACTATTCAGTGATTGTTAGCAAATCACACCACCTGCGCAAGATCAGCCCAGGATTGAACGTGAGGACCTTGCATCGGTAGTCGGAACTGCTAACCATTCAGCCATTCGCAGCTCCAAAATGCATTAAATTCATTTTGATTTAATTTTATACTTACCTTTCTTTCAAATATACTGCATTCCGTAGCAGCAATTTTGGTTTTTGTCCACTGAAGGAAATAATGTTTCAGAGCATGAATTCCAAAGAATTTTGAATAAAAGTATGTGTACTTTAAATGCAAAAATATCATTGATGAACTTGACTCGAAACTGAAGCCTTTTTGACGGGAGCAGTTCCAGGATAATGAAGCGCAAACATTTCATTAGGATTCAGCTCCTTGGGAGACTCCGGAGAAGATTAAAGAAATTTGTTAGAAACGATCATGGAATAAAATGCAATTGGTAGAAGCAGTCATGCAATATTGATTTCAAATTAACACGCCTGATGAACTAAAACGCTTGGTTCTCTTCATGAGACGGCACTGCAAAGCTATAATTGCGACAATAGGATTTTGATTGAATAGTAACAGAATTGGTGAGAAGGTATGAAATAAATTTTGCCTTGTTTTGCTGTGTATAACTTATTTAGAAAGGTTATTATTATTATAAATAACGTATATTGGTGATTTGAATGCGAAGTAGAGGGACAGCAACAGAATGAAATTTAGATAGGTAAATGCAGACATGGGAACAGAAACCAGCATGGAAATACTCTAGTAGAGTTCACAGAGGCAAAAGGGTTTCAATCACGAGCTGTTTTCTTAAAAAAAGCACACATAAAATGGTCATCAAAGCCTCGCAACGAAATGACAAGTGAAATTGATTTTATTATGTGCAACAAGAAATTTGTCATGCAGGACTGCAGTGAGCTAAACAGGTTTTAACACAGGGAGTGATCGTAAAAAGGCAATATGTCAGATGAACCTCATCCTTAACTCGAACGTGGCAAGCTCATAAAACAAACAAAACGTATTGACATGACCAACAATAAAAAGCGTCATGTTACCTTCAAATTGAAACTGAGGAACAGATTATCTGCGATAGAAGATCTAATATCAGAAGAAGTAGACCTCTATGAAGTTAACAAAAAACTAAACAAGGCTCGTATGGAAACAGGAACAAAGATAGGTGATGCAATTTGTTACATATGAACAAAATATCAGGAAAAACAAAAATGCTGATACAAAAGAGAAGGGAGGTGACGACAAACAAAGATATCGCTTCCGAAGTAAAATATATAGAGCTATGCAAGACAGTACGAAAAATAAAACTGAAGACCTAAGGACATTCAACTGTCAACTTGTGAGAAAAGTAATTGGAAACAAACGAAGCCTGAAGAGAGCAATATGGCGTCTCAATAAGGGAAGAAGCAAGATTATGCAACTAAGAAAGAAGATGGCGCTGTAACAAGAAGTAAAGATGAAATGTTGATAAGATTGAAATACTTTTATTCAAAGTTATATGAAAGAGATTATACATCTACTCTAGATGTATCATCGTTGATAGAAATCTGTTGAAATTGCTCAGCTTGTTCCAGCATTACGCGTAATGTTACGCTATTCTTTTCTTACATATAAAACATACATGTGTAAACAAATTTTTGCTTTATTTTATAAAACGTTACATTGGACAGGTGCAATAGTGTTCACAAAGAACACACTGCGGGGCTATAGCAGTATGAGCGTAAAGGAAAGGGCTTTTAAAATAATTTGAAACGAAGGACTCGGGGGCCCCGCTTGATTGCATGTAATTCTTTGCACTGATATTGTGCGCAGACAGAAAGTGCTGTAATATTAAATTTCTCATCAAAGCGACCGTCAGAGTTTATTGAAGAATGTTTGGTATACTTATAAAAATACGCAAATATATCTGCCAGAACACGCCTGGTAGTCACTACACGTAACACAAAATGAAGGAGAGAAATCAAATGTATTTATTAAAAGCTCAAGGTAATGATTTACGCAAGAAGATGTTTTACACTGCGGCTTTAATTTTGATTTCCCGATGACATAAATGTTTTTCATGTAATAATGTACGTTTCGCTCAAAGAAAACAAAATAAATATTAAGGTAAATATGAATCCAAAGAATTTCTGTATGAGCTATAGTAATTTAATCGTGTCCGATCAGAAAATAAATCTATTCGGTGCACGTTGCTCGCTTTGTTTATCACAAAGGTACTAATGACCAGCACTCACAGTTCAGTAACAGTTATATGGTGAAAAACGAAAAAAATTCGAAGTAGGAAGAAACATTTTCTCCTTTAATTCGAAGTACACTGCTGCCAAGGATTACGAATACATTGGGACCATAATAATGATGTATTGGTCTCAAAGAAATATAAAAGAAGCTCAGGTCATGTAACCGTTTGCTGTGTGTAATCAGTGGTTTAAATGAAAAGAACCTGGTATAAATTATTAAATCATAAGGGTTTTAGACGCGACGTTTGCTGCATATGGAAAAAAATGCAGAGAGCAAAATTTATTAGCACTATGAACTCTTTACGTTTCCCCGTTTCCTTCTTCACTGAACAAATTAAGTCAGTGAAGCATATCTCTAAATACAACATGTACAGGAGTCAGTTAACAGCATTCTCCAGCTACATGGTACGCCACCTTCGATTATGACAACTACGAAAACATATCTCCAATCTTTGACAACAGAATTTCATTACGATCACGTATTATAGTATTAGAAACGAACAGAGATGAAGAAAATTATTCGACCTGTGCACGTTGTAATTCATTTTTAAAGCGTACACCAAAGGCTATAAACCTGTCATGCTTGTTGTCCCTTTGCAATTTCCGTATTTCACGGGTTGACCATTTGCAGAGTAGTACGCTGTTCACCTAACTATTGTAATGCATGTTTACATAAAACATTTCAGACTTTTGGAAATTTACAACTAGGAAGGGGTTTTCAGTGTTTATTTTGAATAACTTACTTAACTTTTGAGTTGTTAACATCTTCTAACTTATGCGATCGCGTGTTTAGTTCTTTTTAAAATTTTACCTACCTAAGATATAAAATTTTTTTGAAGCTTTAAATATATAAAATTTATTTTCTGAAGAAAATAATGTATACTTACGTATAGAGAAAAAAAATTGATGTAGCTACTAAACATTAATGTTCAGATACGTACATTGTACGATTTAATATTTTGCAAAACAGTTCCTTGAATATTTTATTTAATAAAAAATGTGTAATACGTCTCTATTTGTTCAGCTTTGGTAGCTGAAATTCTGTGTTATTGAAATAAACATATCTCATTACTTGAACTTAAAATATTATAATATAGTAAAAATATTTTAAAATATTCAATTTTAATACAGTCCTGTCCAATTGCAGAGGCAACGCTTATTAATGAAAGCTTACGCCAGAAATCTCAAGCTGAAACACATGAAACAACGCTGCCCCCACCAGATTGTGTTCTGCCAGCAATGGTTGAAGAGTGTTTCTTCTCCGATGTTTCTCGCCTTATACGCCAAGGTGCATCCTTTCGATGAAGCAAAAAACGCTACTCATTGGAGACGGTAATCCTTTTTCAGTCAGCGGAGGTACAATTCCAATAGTGCCGTGCAAATGTAAGTCTTTTCGGCCGATGCACCTTCGTTTGCATAGGTGCAGTGACCATCGTTATGCATCGGAGCCACATACACAGCAGGGTTCGCTGAACTGTCGTTTAGAGACATTTCCAGTAGACCGCTGGCTCGTTCGGCCTGTGAGTTGCTCCACTATATCGTGTCGATCGACCCTAGTGTACTTTCGAAGCCGACGTTCACCTCTCATATCATTGGTACGTGGTGCTCCGCAGTTTCCAATTCGCAAACTCGCATTTGTTCCCGTTTTCCACACACGATACACTTTAACCCCAGCAGCACGCGAACAGGTCCCAAACTGCGATGCTTCAGAAATACTGCCACCCTTGGCCCGAGAGCCGATAATCATCCCGTTTCTGCAAATGTGATATCGCTCTTTTTATCCTTAACAGGAACGACTGATATGTTCTCTAATGCTTAGAGCACACCTTATATATCTTCCAAGCCAACTCGCGACACGCACCATATTTCATTGGCTACGCGCTGTTGACCTAAAACGTTGGAGGTGGTCACAATAATGTTACTGGACTTTGTATAATTCCACATTACTGAAAATGTTGAGACGGAATCTTTTCAACTGCTTGCAAAGAATTTTCCTACTGTTGAATTATATCAGCGAATTCGGTTGTAGCACGCATATCGAATAAGGGAAGATTTTTGCAACTCCCTCAGACATGCGTTCAAGAAAATTTACTGCGTCGTCGTGCAAAAATAGAAGTATTGACAATCAGAGAAACAACAGCACTCGTTCAAGGGTATGTTGAATTCCTTTTGAAGAAGAACTGCTAAATATTTTGCCAGCTTTTCAGGATTTAGTCAACAGGTTTCCTCAAAAATTGCAGCGGTGCATGCTAGTCTGAAAAAGGGTATTCTATTTCATATAATTGGTATTACTTTTTCAACTCTCTGATGCTACCTGAAAATGACAATAGAAAATATTTATGAAGTAGAATATATAGTACAATTGCAAATGTACCTGAAGAACTAATCTTTCAGAAACAATTTAACTTTAAAACATTTTGAATTAACGAAAAGATCTTCAGCTGTTTTGAACAAAGGCATTTAACGATAGTTTCATTTTGTGGAATATATCACTTTGACTTTTTCATTACGTACGAATTTGCTTCATTTTAGTAATTATTATTATGAACTTATACAAAATTTTAATATTTGGTGCTGTCGCATTCTTTTCTCTAAATCACTAAATTAAGCCAGTCGAGGAACAAAAGGTATTTGTGATTGAATACGTAATACAAATTAAATGAAAAATAAGACATAAATCATCATCTCACTGTGAATAACGCCAATATAATTCTTAGAGACATCTACGATAGAACAATAAGAAGAAAAGGAACTGGAAACTTTAGAAATTTTTGACATTTCTCAAAATCGCACTGGTAAGTTTTTTTCATTAATTAACAACGTTCTCATAACATATTTACTAACGTCTGAATAAAACCACAAAACGGCAGCTATCAATACCTACCACTATGCGTCTTTAAAATGTGCGGATATACATACAGTACATGAAAATATATTCTTCAAATGTACCCTAATACCTACTCAGAACGTAACAAGAGCAGTGAGCAATGCTTTGTTTGCGATACTTACAGCTGTTATTATGGACACCCAGAAGGACATTGCGAAGGTGGAACATGAACTTTTTGATCTACATATTTTGTTAGCTAAAAAATTAGAAGATTTCGATACTTTAGACAAAAACACTTCAGTTCGTAGTATGAACATGTCATCGAATCACAGAATTTCCCTCGAAAGAAAATTCAAAAATTTGATACCTGGTGATAAGTATAAGCAGGTTTATACCCATAGTAACTATAACGGAATAGTGTATCCTGATAATGAAGTGTTTGTCAACTTGTCCTGTCATATTCTCTCTGAAATTCAGAAGAGGACTTAACGATATAATTCTAATTTTGCTATCTCAAGAAAGATACAGGTATCAGACATAATTGCGTCAGTTGAGGAATCTCTAATAAAAATCAGTCTCAAATTTGAAGAAAAGGAAATAGTTAGACATTGTATCAGCCAAGTGATATCCCCAAATCAAGCTACATTACCTAGACTAAATTTAACCACCAAAGAAATTTATGTGCTCAAAGAATTGCTCACAAATTCCAATTTAATCATAACTAAAGCTGACAAAGGAGGTCAGTTGGTTGTATTAGACAAAAAACATTATGATAACAAAGTCAAAAATCTTATTTTGGATGGACCTTACAAAGAAATAAAGAATGATCCTTCATATAAATAATTAAAAGAAATACAGAAATTGATCAAAAACTCAGAAACTCTGAGCCAAAACATGAAAAACAAACTTAAACCTATATACGCCCGTTGTGCGAGATTCTATGCTATCCCTAAAGTACATAAATCTGGAATTCCTTTCCGGCCTATAGTAAGTAATATCGGCACAGCAGCATATAAGTTATCCTAGTTCGTTTCTTCATTATTATCTTCCTTGGCCACTCCAAACGAAAAATTCCACTGAGTTTACCAATCGACTTAAACTACACCCTGCGTAGATCAACTAATGCTATCCTTTGATGTGGTATCTATGTTCACCAATATTCCAGTAAAAGGAGCTCTGGAATCTCTAAAATCAAGTCTTGTAGAGCATCATTACAGACAACCTGAAGTTGAGGAAATAACAAGACTAGTGGACATTTGCATAAAACAGAACATATTTACTTTCCGTGGAACGTTTTATGAACGGCATGGGCAAATCACTGTCACCTATATTATGTGAAATCTACATGCGTCGATTTGAAGAAAAACTTTTCAAACTTGTGAAATTTGACTTATGGACACGATACGTAGACGATACTTTCGTTCTACGGAAGGGAAAACATTCTGAAGTTCCGGAATTAGTCAAACATATAAATTCTATTGATCCTCACATGCAATTCAGCTACGAAACTGAAAATAGCGAATGCCTACCATTCCTTGAGTTCCTCGTAACTCGCTTAAATCATTCTCTCGCAACCACAATTTATCGGAAGCCTTTCGCTGCTTCCTCATCTCCACATGCCAAGTCCAATCACCCTTGGCAACAAAAACTCAGCGCCTTTTACAGTTTCGCATATCGCGCGTTACACATATGTTCAGATAAAGACAGTTTGGAAGAACTTTATTTTCTTAAACGTGAACACAGCTATGTAATAGTTACGTCCTTTAGTCCTACGATGCAGAGAATGTCACCGTTTCTAGGTGTTTTCTTTTGTTTATTCCCCACTTATATAGTACCTCCGAATTCAGTACTCTTACACGAAGTCGATAGCATGTGGTACTCAGTTTTCATAGATAGCCTACATTAAATTTGGAAAATGCGGTTACCTGAAAAAAAAAGAACAAGTACATGGAATTTATATAATGAGAAGGTTCTTCAAGCTGCACATTAGACCAAAGTACAAACCTAGACAGCCAGTACAAAGCAAAGTACATTCTATCTGGGCCAAACATAGCTGAAGGTTTTATATTGAGAATTAATCTCATTGTTTCTCATTTATGCAAAAGTAACGAAACAGTATAGACATAAAAGAAAAATAGAGACAGAAAACGAGAAGTATCCATACTCGCCTTTTCCCATGCTTTTTGGCAAAAATTCATAAAACATAGAGATGGAACGAACGTTACTATGAATAAATGAAATGGACGTCAGTAAATTGACAACAGACGTGTGCCGTGTTAAAAGCAAAGCAGTTCACACATCCCGAAAACACTGCTTTACAATGAGAAGAACTATTCTGTCTGTTGCCCCGATCATTTTAGTTACAATGAAACAAAAGCATACTTTCAAAGCAACAATTGATGGTTCCAAGAATGAAACACAATCGAAAAATAAATCTCTGTGAGTTTTCGTGATGCAATGTCAGGGAAGTTTCCATAAAAATATGTAGTACTATAAAGAACGTTTCCGATTGTTTTATAACTATACAGACGAGTTTTTTAAATATTTGATTGAGCGTTTAACGAACACCGTGAGAAACATAATGTGCGATAAGCAGTCGCCTGTCCTTAAATTAGGACCACTGATACGAGGAAGTGACAGATCCAGAGCCCTAAGAAAAACACATCATCTATGCCTCAACAGGATTCGAAATCATAGCCAACTCGGAAGAATTATCAGAAACCAGCTCTTACACTATTGGTCCACCGGGTGCCCATAAGAGATATTTATATTGAATTCGTTATGCTTTCAATGTTATCTATTGTTTCCCTCTGTATCAACAGAACATTGAAAATCCCGGAAATGTTTCTACTGTAAGGAGATATAGCTTAAAAACGCGCCTCAGTGTGACACCAAAATATAGAGATGAACCGTTAAATATCGTCATTATTGTACAGCATAATGTGTAATATTGCGTCTATTCATTTTTTGATACCAAGAATAATTTAAGTGAAATTATTGCAGCCGCGCTTATTGCGACCAGTGATTTTAAGTGCTAGTGGCAGCCAGAATGACTAGCTATTTTGCAAATGGCGCTTAGCTCTAAACAACGCAGAAGATCTTAATTTAGAATATTTAAATTCGTGCACAGATAGTCAAAGTAATCGAGGTAAATACCTTAGATGCACGTTCTTGATAAGAAGAATCACATCACAATACAAATTCAAATTCATGGACTAAATTTAAAGATTTCTTTTTTACATACATGTATAAGAACTTTCAGGTTCCCCTAGAACTCATCGTCAAATACATAAACAGAAGAAGGAATACGTTTAAATAGAATGTTACGTGACATGATATAGACATCAGATATTAATATGTGATACAATGTCACTTGGCCTCAATTTGTCTGAACTACGTGGAAAGTGTCATGAAATAAAGAAAAATGGAATGCAGGTATACATAAAATACTGCATTGTAAAAATAAAGGAAAGTTAGTATGTAACTAAATTAAGTGTGCTGTTCTCATCTGGAGATACAACAAGGAACATTATAGCAGTTATCGAGATTTCATGCATTCTTCATTTTGCGGGGTGTTGCCATAAGTGTCATGTCCTTAAATCTTAAATTCATTTGAATTTTTATGAGCATCATTTTTAGAGAAAGATTTGGCAAACTTTGAGTCGGACACCTGTTATTTTACTGTGATAGAAGTAACTTTACTTGATTGAAAAAATAACCTAGTGTAATTCGTTTTTCACGTGGTCCAGACTTTGCTGCGCTTTGTGCACTTCAAAAAGAAAAAAATCTAGTTAATGCTAATACACTAATCAATGAATAATCGTTTCAACTAATTAATTTAAACAAAATCATGAAGTTCAAATGATATGGAAAGTGATCATCTATCTCATTAACTTTTTTAGTTCGAATATATACCATACTGACATCCGAATAACACCGTTCACAGTATAATGGAATTTTTGCATAGCAGATTTCTGTTGGGCATGCCAGCTTCTCTATAAAGATTCAACGCTTTCTTTACTATAACACAACGTTGTTCAGGGCTATTTTTGAGGCGCCATGTTTTGTCACTTTCATAAATGAACGGCTCACAGCATTTGCCTTTAATGATGCGATTCCATACACTAAGGACTTTTCTAGGATTACCCAAAATATTTAGAGTTCACAGAGTTCGCATAGCAAAAATGATAACAACAAACAGAAGAGTGCCACAACATGCATTATTTTGTGTTATGAACCAATGACATATGAAAAACCATACCATGATTTTCTTTATTAAATGAGTAGCATGCATTACTAGCGTCCTCTTCCAAAAGGAAACAGACACAAGCAACCTTATACTTACTTAAAATGGAATAATTTTGATGCAGAATATATCGTCAAAGTCACAGTAATTTGCGTTAAAGCGATGCAAAACTACGACGCATGATGTTAGTGTCTATTGGCATTAATTATTATTATTATTTTTGCGATCGGAGAACAATTCCTAAATCAACTGGGCCGCCCTGGTGACGCACAGTCCAAACGCAGGCTTACCACAATTCTTTCGAAATCGGATGAATGATCCAAGGCCAGGGTCCGAATAATGATGAGGCATGGCTGATGTGTTTGTATTATGGCACTGGTTGTTTCTCTTCCCTGGAGCCAGGGACCCGAAATTAGGGACGGGTGACTGATTGTGCCAAATTTAGTTGCTCAAGGTGGTCGTTAAACACTCAATAAAAAAATCAAATGTGCATCCGCGTAATGATTTCGAAAAGGTAGATTAAATCTGAGAAATACAGGATCTGGAATAAATTTAAATAAATAAGATCATAATTAAAGGTTTTCTATACGCTGTAAATCAAAGAAAAGACCAATCTCCTAATAGTTGATGTGAAGCAAATGCTTGAAAGCTATTTACCAGTGCCTACGAAAAGATGTAGAATACTAAACAAAGTTGTGTATTACATTAGTTTTATTACAGTTTTTTCTTTGTAAAATAAATTACATTTTTAAAGTGTTCAGTAGTAAACAGTAAAAATATTAATTGTTAGAGTAAGTTCGGTAAAATCCTCCTGCTGAATAAATTGTTGGGAAGGTACATTAGAAGAAGTGGATATATTAATATTCCGATTTTCGTGCAACCTTAGACCAGATTGAATCAAAATGAAATATTATATAACCATATAAATGGTGGTATCTTGGGAATTAAAAGATTGCTATTGACTGATCCAACTTAAGTTATTCAGACCATTTATGATAAAAAAAAACACATTCGGCTCACAGTAATATAAAATATCAGGTAGGAAGATACGTATATTCACACCCCAGCGGAATTACCATGTGAACCACTTTTCAATTTTTTTAATGATAACAAATTTAAAATTTTGGCTACATTGAGGAACAGAATCGAAGAACATCCAATTCTGAAAAATATCACTCCTTATGACGGAACGGAAAAAAGCGTTAAAGAAAAGCATTCCCACGAAATTTTCCAGGATACCCCTAGGATACGACCTTAAGGAAATTTGGATTGGATTATCAGGTATTAAGGTTGGTGCAAAATGCAGAGATACGAACTTTAAGATCTTCCGCGTAATCATCCCAACCCGAGAGTGGCTGGGTCTTCAGGATAAAAGTGCCTCAACGCCCAAATTTACTACAATGTGGACAACTAGAAACAATTAATTAAATTTTTGTAAACCTCAATGGGCAGTATATTTGGAATTGGATAAAATACGTTTTACAACTTAATAACAATTTAATTATAGAACAAAGTTAATACTATACTCCTTTACAAACTACTGAATCAAAAAAGAACATTATTTATACAATCATTGCTCTAGTTAAATTTATCTCTGGAAAAACAGCAATAGGAAATGTTTTGGTGACACTGTATTGAACTCAGAACAACTGAAAGTTTGTATTGGATGTGATATCCGAGTACAAATGGCACATGATTACAGTTAGAGGCTTGCAGAAAGCGGTTAAAAATGGCTATCCTTGAGGCATGTATTTTATTTAAAAGGAAAAACAACAGGTATCAACAGAAAATTACAATCGAAAAGTGTGTCTTGTATTTATTTTCATGCTATGCCTTATAGACATTTACTGTTGGTATAACTTCTAACAAGGTTTGAGTTCTGTTGCACTTTTATTGCGTTTATTTGGGAAGTCTTGTATAATCACATTGACAATAATATCAAACAAGAATTTAGCATTTAAAACATTCTTTCACGACTTCAGGGGACAATACTTTTCGCATGCCCAAATCAGCCTCCAGAATATGTGAGCGTTGCGTTTCCCCTCTCAAGCATTAGAACCTATGACATCTTTAAAAAAGGTTCTTTAATTATCATGTTACGTTAAGACACATGACATACCTTGATGATACTTTCTGTTGTTGTTTTTTAAATTTAACAATCGTTTCTTACCTTACTGACTGTTGCAACTGAAATCCTTAGTGGCGCACAAACTCTTCTAACTATGAAAAGTAAGTTCTAAAGATTTAGGGGCATTTACACTAAAATCCGATATGACTTTATTTGAAACAAGGAAGAATCGGCCTCATAGACTAAAATACATGTGCAGATGTTAGATACATTTCTGTTCAAAAGTAAAGTCGAATGGGAAAACAAGAGTAATTAAATCGATAGGAAAAGATAGGTTGAATCAGAAAAAAAACTGAGAAAAAAAAAGAAGTTTCATAAAAATAAACCAAAGTTTGAAGAATCATACAACACTGAACAGAAGGAAAAATATATTAGGTAATGTAAGGGGAATACAATATTTTCACTATGGGAATTTGGAAACAACTGCTTTTCTGACGAATTAGTAAAACGTGAAAAAAATTTTTTAGAGGAAGTACGGACCTAGTCGCTATGTCTCCAGAATGAAAGCTTTTTTCTGCTGAGACAATGAATAAAAAATACGATAATGAAAACCTAATTAAAACGAAAGAAAAGGTCAATGAAACTAAACGTCTAAACATAAAATGAAGCAGGCACAGAAGTTAAAAATGATTAGACAGACACGGGAGAACTGGATATTAAGTGAATGAAATGCAAGGGAAATTTTGAAACCTCAATTTAAAGCGAACTAAATGAGGAAAAGGAATGAGATTAGGGAGTTCTTACTGAATTTGATGAGGTGAGTAAACAAACAAATTTAGTTATACATGAAATAAAGTAAAAAAAACATAGCTCGTTTAAGAATATGTTTTTTGGTGAAAGTATGAAATAATAGTTGAAATATCATGATCAGCATTTCGAAAAAAATAGATTGAGTCGATATGTAGGGAAAAGAAGTAGGTATTTCTTTATTTTCGCTATGGGGGTGGGGAATAACTGCTTTTCTGGTGAATTAGTAAACGTTAAAAAATAATGTTTCGTGGAAGAACGGAATTACTTGCTTTGCCTCCCGAATGAATGTTTTTTTTCGGATGAGAAAGAAAAATATACAGAACATGTCAGAAGAATACAAATTGTATCGTAAGAAAAAAGGTTTTAGATTGCATATCTTGACAAGGAATGCTTTCCTGTTGGGACAGTCCACGAAAACGTATAGCAAACTAAGAAAGAATGAAAAAAATATATATTTGACATACATGCAAGCTTTCAGGAATACTTTAAAGGAAGTTGGAAAATATGCTATATAAGGAAACAAAAGTCTGATGATTTGCTACATCTAAAATAATCGTTTTGCTGAAATGAAATGAGAATAAATAGTCTAAATAAAAGGAGTCATAAATTTCCCCAAGTAAGAAATAACTTGCTGACATATTGAAAATTTTTACGAATTTCGAAAAAAGATGAAGTAAAATAACGAAAATTGGGAAGCTATAATGATATGCGAAATAAAGTAAGAAGATAATGTTTCAGCAGAATTTTATTTGTGAAAGACCTGTAGAGTTCTTGAACACACGAAAAAATTAGGAGAAAATAACATTGCAAGGGCGAAAGACTCAGAATTAACATGAAGTCATTTCACAAAATATTTGTCAAAGTCCAATTATTAATGCGAACAGGAACGAAATCGTTTCTAAAGAAGCATTTCTTCGTCTCATGGTCTGGAATAAAACTAAATGAAGGAAAAAGAAGAGTTCCCCAGAAAACATATATCAAGTCGTTAAGAAGCGTATGTTGGATTAAATCTGGAAAAAAAAAGATACTGCTACGAACGAATGTTATGTATAGCTAGCTGCTATAGATCTGCATATTTCTTGCACAAACATGAAACAGCTATATAGAAAACCAGATTAAGTCATACATTAAAAGCAAGTAAAAAAGTTGTTTGCTAAGGAAAAAGAAATAATAATGAAGAAACGTTTGCTTGTTTGAATCAGAAAAAATAAAACGTCGATAAAAGTAGTTATTAGTTTGAAAAGTTACAAATAAAAATAATGTTGGTACATGGAGAAGTTTAACGGGTACGCAAGCATTAAAAAAATGATTACGTAAATGCATTAAAAGGTACATTTCACTGATAAATCATGAAGAAAAAAATACGAAAAAATAAAAAAAAACATTTTAACTATGCATGAAAAATTGTGGCTTTGTACGGTGGGAAAAGGTACAACGTTAAAAATTGTAACGGAAAATGCCATGAACACGTAAATACATTAATAAACAATCGCGTTTTAAGATTATGTCTGCAGCCCAAACTTTGGAAAACGTATACGTCCGTTGAAATTGCGTGACGTCTCCTCAAAGAAAATAAAAAAAATCTTTACGTTGAAAAATTATGGATATAAAATGGAGAATTAGGGCGGAAATAAGAAATAAATTCGTTGCAAAATGATCAAGTTATTGAAACAAAAATCAGTTTTGGAGCTTATTGTGTCTAACAGAATCTCAAAGAACGCCAACTCCTCCTCTTACCCTATTTTTAATTCCTTCCATTTGTTCACAAGAACAGCTTAGCGCTGACCCCGTGGAGGAGAAAATGGCGTTGGCTGACGTCATGGTTTTTCTGCTAGCACGGCTATGTCATCCATATAGTGCTCGTCGCATACAAAATGGTATGGTCTGAGACAAAGAGAAAATGATGGCTCATCCCAAAAACGTGGCGCACAAAATGACAACCTGGTGAAACTAAAATGGCGGACAAAAGATAGCGGAACATGAATCAACAGGAACGAAATGTTTTCCATTGAAGCGTTTCCTCATCTAAATTAAAATTGGAGGGATGAAAAATATAACAATTAAAAAATCAAGCAACGTCTATAAAAACTCCTGACACCTCACGGAAGTTCTAAAAATATAAGTTTAATAAAACAAATTCGAGTAAAAAGAAATATTGGAAAGATTTCCTTTCCTCAAAAAGTTCAATAAATCTCCCAAGAAACACCGCTAGGGGGCAACAAATTGCTTTCACATCCCTTTTTTCCCACTCGGTCATTGCCATCCCTCAAAATTCCATCAAAAGTTTCAACAAGCACCGCTAGGGGCAGCATATCGCGTACACATCCCCTTTCCCCCACTCGGTAGGTTGCCATCCCTTAAAGATCCATTGAAAGTCCCAAGAAGCACTGCTAGGGAGCAGCACATCAAGTTGACATCTCTCAACCCAACTCGGTCTTTGCCATTCCTCAAAAATCCATCAAAAGTTCCAAAAAGCACCGCTAGGCGGCAGCATATCGAGTTGAAATCCCCTTTATCCTCCCTCGGTCGTTGCCATCTCTCAAATATCCATCGAAAGTTCCAAAAAGCACAGCTAGGTGGCAGCACATCAGCATCGACCCAACACACTGGTGCCACCTGCCACGTCCCCATATTACTCGGCGTCAGGCAACACACCCTGCTCCTTCTTACCAGGCCACGCCCCCATCCTTCTCCTAGAAGGTTGCATCCTTGCCCTCGGACCCGTCATGTTATACTACTGATTTTGCTGTCTGTTTACGGGATGTCTGCGCATCCGAGCCTTATCTGTCAACTGCCTCTATGTCCACATCACTATCCTTGTGTCAGGTCCAGAATGAGCGGTTAGATAATCAATTTCTGTCATCCCAACAGTCCATCTTCACTTAAAGTACGCCAGGTGTGCGTAATGCGAACGTCTTTGGCCACGGGCATACTGAGACACATGAAACGCTCTTTGGACTCAAAGTCAGCTCTTCACAGATTGCAACATCTCTCTTTGTACCCATGAGCGACAGTTCAGAAGGCGTTGCTCAGAACCTGAGGGCGCATTTTCACTGTTTTTAGCAATATAAGTGACCTAACCAGTTGTACTTATCCTGTTAGTTTCAAGCTAATATCCACGGTCCTTCATAGTTTTGCAATTTCTACAAACATTAGCTGCTCGCATAGCTATCAATATAATGTAATATATGTTTATGCATTGTCAAGAATACTGGCCGATCGTTTTGTATTACATTTGGATTCGGTGTGGTAACTAACTGTACACTAGTGGTAATGGCATGTAAAAAAAATAAAGAAAAACTGAATGTCCATGAATTTCTAAAATTTATGAACATCTTCAGATTTCATTCATCCTTTTTAAATTTACAAAGAAATACGACGTCGAGATTACAAAAAATATATGAAAGACTGTTTCATAACATGTTTCAGTAAAATATTGAAAAAATAAATTATTAATACTTATAACAAATTTTTTTATTAAAAAGTAAACCAAAGGCTAATCTAATGACTTTACCTGCACCGTCTAAATGCAGACTTCGCAGGGATGTGCTGAATTCTCTAACGGTTAAGAAGATGACGGCTCTGCGCGAGCAAGTCCGTAGGCAAACTGCAACCACAGTCTCTCTTTCGGATAATATCGGTCTTCTGACTTGTGGGGTTATACCGCCTATCATGAGACTGATATCTCACAACTTTCGGCCATAGCCCGTGTGTGCGACGGGGCCAAGAAAATTTAATTTTTCACATCACTGGCTAGGAGACCGATTCGCCAACGCGAGTTTTTGGAACGTACGTCCTTTAATGGTGTATAATAAAAACAGGTACATACACATTTATCAAATTGAGGGTATCATGCCACCTCTCTCACACAGTTTAAGAATATTAACATCACAATACACACACATATTTATTTACATGGTCCGCAGTACTAAGGTCTGTACTGCGGTGATGGCTCCGGGGAACACACGTAACACCGTACGCAAGAGTCACATGCCTCTGAATAGTGCCCCATGTGATCAACCATAGTTGACGTGTTTTTAAGAGGCTCAAGTTCACGTTGCAGACTGGGACAGGTCTCACTGAAGTTGTAGTGGTTTACTTCCAGCTGCAGACGGAACTTGACATTTGCAAGCGAGCAACAGCTGCATGAAGGTGTGACTGCACACTTGAGGTGTTGGTGCCTAACGTCACTGTAATTGCCACACCTGTCTTCAGATTTATGACAGTTGCTCCGAAAATGACCAAAGCCATTGCAACGGAAGCATTTGACTTAACGCAAGAACTCTTTAAGGCGGAGGACTGAACAACCCAGGTTCATTCTTCTCCGTTTCATCAAGAGCTTGAAGGCCCATAGCTCCACATCTACCACCCAGTTGACCCGGCCTTCTTTAGCCTTAAGGCTAAAGAAGGCCGTTTTCCCATTAATGGGAATACTGGCTGTGAAACCGTTTTCAAGGTCGGGGTTCAGCTCACGAACCCCTTCCTCGAAATCCTTATGTGAGAGCTCCCCGTCGACGCCGTACACGATCAACTGGAGAAATCAATTCTATGGGTTTTTGGGAAGTGTGCAATCTCTGGTTAGGAGATTGTTTTTCAACTAGACCACCACCCCACCTTTCTTAGTGCTCCGAACTCCTTTGACCTCAAGCTGCAGCTTTGCAGGGTTAACTGACACTTGCAGGGTCTTTTCACGTCATCAGATGACGTGTTCTAGACTGTGGAATAGACCAGAAGAACGTGTTTACTGTCCACTTTGTCCTACCTACGAGGAGCAGGAGAATGAGGCGAATTCGGCGTCTGCCAGAGGGCGCAATACCATTGATTCGTCCCGTCTACCTACTACGACTGCCGAATCGCGAAACGTAAAACACATTAGAAAAGCGGATGTTTTTTCGCAAGTTTTCAGCAAGGTATTCGTTTATTCTAGTGCTCGTTAAATTGTGGCATGATGTAACCTCAAGGCATAGAAAATAGCAAAATAAAACAAATACACTGGAGGAAAATGAAAAAGAACACCAAGAAGGAGACGTCTGATACCAACGAAATATGTACAGCATGATAACGGAATACAGAGGATAACGTGATCAAAACATTATGGCCTAAAAAAGCGCTATTTGCTGGTAAACTGAAAAATACCTTTTCCATGTAACATGGTTAGTACGAGGTTGAACCGCCATAAACTGATTCACAATGTGCAATTCTGGCATGGAGTCAGTCGTACAGATGTTGGATGTAAGTTTGGGGTATTGAGTTCCAAGCATCCTCAACCTAGACGCGTAAATCCGGGATGGTCGTGGCTGGCCGTGGAGACCGAATACGTCGATGTCCCATAAAATCCCACACGTCCTCAATGTGAGACAAATCCGTTGAACGTGCAGGCCATGGAAGTTGTCTCACACCCTGAAGTGCAAGTTGCGTTGCACGTGCCGTGTGTGGGCATGCGTTATCTTGCTGGAAAATACCACGATGGACCGACCTTACAAATGGCACAACAACGGGCTGAATGATGTTGTTGATGTAGGAGGTGCTGTTTAACTTATCCGGTACAAACACTAGTTGTGTACGTAAGTGACAGCTGATCGCTTCCCACACCAGGAGACCAGGTGTAGGCCCTGTGTGTCGCTGGCGGATGCAAGAATGCTGTAGACGCTCCCCTGTGCGTATGCGAACACGCATACGGCCATCGGAGGCTCCAGAGCAGAACTTGCTTTCATCGCTGAACACGACAGAAAGCCATTGCGTTCTCCAGTGCAGACGTTGGCGACACCACTGCAGCCGTTCCTGCGGGTGGGCTGGAGTAAGAGCTACACATGACAGTGGCACACGTGCACGTAGTCCTGCATCCAGTAGACGGTTGCGTATTGTTCGCACGATTACCTCAGGTTCAACGGCAGGTCGGATTTGGGTCCCAGTGAATGTTCTGCTTGACAACACCGCTCTTCTTATGCGTCGATCGGTCCGCTCATCAGTCCGTCTGTTATCCCCGGCTCCACGTCTTCTCGTGTGGGAATGTTTCACGGACCAATTACGGCACCATCGTACCACCACCGATATTTCCCGTCTAATTCACTCCGCATTACGACGATACGACCACCCGGCTTCGCGGAGTCCGACTAGACGACCTCGCTTAAAGTCCGATAACTGCTGAAATCGTACACGTCTTCCATGTCCAGACATTGCAGCTTCTTCAGGGTCTTCGCGCGTGTCCGTACGCCGACGACTGATTATATTCACTTCGCCGTACTCTTTAAATACCAGCGACGATAATTTGCATATTATGCCGTGCTGTGGCGTAAGCGCTCACCGGTTGGTCCCGAAATTAATATCACACCTACGTAAACTTGACCCATTAACATATGTAAATTTCATGATCGTCCGCCAATTCCTTCTTGGTGTTATTTTTTTACTTTCTGCCAGTGTATGTAGCCATGGTAAATAACGATAATGTTCGCATGCCGTATTTAATGTTTTGCGTCATACTTTTTCTTTACACCAGATGTACGTGGAATATAATCTAAGTTGAGATTGCTTCTCCATCTGTCCGTACACCACTAAGCAAAACTTCTAACTGAGATCGCTAGACTAATTCAACACATTACAGTTTTTTACCTCTTGTACATCTAGAATCTCAGTGGATATCAAAATTTCTTAAAGACTTGAAATGGTTTTAACATTGAAAAACTTCCTAATTCCCACAAATATGTATTTCAAAAAGCCAGTTAAAATGTTAAATGCAGTCAATGGAGGGTAGAACACAATTCTCAAGGATAGCAAAGTACTAGTGAGGGGAATTGTAATTGTAGTAAGCTACCTGTTTCCCTAATTTGTAACTTTTCTACAACCACGTGTACGTATGCAGAGGTGGACTTCTTATTTTTGCACTCCTGTGATTCCTTTTTTTTTTTTTGGTTAGAGGTAACCTCCTTACTGATGGCTCTGGCTCGAGTTTTTATATAAAGAAGTCGAAGCACTGCAGTAATTTAATTTTATTCTACAGCACTACAAAACGTGAAAGAAACTTAACACATTAAAAAACAAATAGATCAATAAACTTGAATTACGGTCAGAAAATTTCAAAATTCTATCCTTTACAATCTCCTATTTCTTCAACGCACAATCGTTTCTTAATAATCTTCTTCTATCCTTTTCTCATGCTCTGCTGGTTGGTACGCTATCAAGCCTTGGTTCCAAAATTACTGAAATGTAAGTTCAATAGGTGAGTCGAAAGATTTGCAATATAAGGGTCACTTTATGTCTTCATTCGTTCCTCTACGACAAAAGCTCGCTCGCATTCAAAGCACTGTACATCATGTTGCACTGTCTTTAACCCTCTGTCTGAAAAATCTCCGATTCAGCGGCGGTAACAGTTCTTGTTCTTCGAGGCGAAGAAAGCATTCACCGCAGCTGCCACCTCCTTCTGGTTGTTGAAGTTCCGCCAAAAAAAAAGTGGGCCATTGACCGGATCAATTAGTAATCCGACGAGGCAGGATCCGGACTATATGATGGGTGGGACATCATTTCGATGCCCTCACGTTCCTGGGGTTTTGCCTCGGTCGTTCGCAATGTATGAGGCCGAGGGTTGTCCTGCTGTAGAAGAGCCCGCATTCTGTTCACCAGTGTCGGGTACATCTCCTCCAAAACGGCCTACATTCGATCCAGCTGTTCAGAGTTGAGGCTGGCGTTGATGTGCGGACCGTCTGGAAAAAATCGCAATGGATTATCCCCTCGGAATTCCACCAGACGCAGAGCATCACCTTGTGCTCGAAGCGTTTACGTTTGCCAACAGGTTGTGGAAGCTGGACTGGGCTCAACCATTGCCTTTGTGTGTTAGGATTACGAAAATAGACCTACTAAATAGGCAACATCCAAAGAAGATGAAACAGTGGAAGGAGTTTGTAAATTTTGGAGAAGACAAAAATGAATAAAGTATTTCGCGTTACCATAGCTGCTGTCTCAGCTACGGTAGGAAACATAAACACTTCAGAAAATGTCTCCAGAAACATTTTGGTTGTGCTTTTTGGTTGTGCTTTTTCTGAATTATCCTCCGTATAATTCAGAAAAAGAATTTGCGGGTACTTAGGAATGCAAACTGTTGCCACAATTGTCTAATTTACAGGTGGCTACTCACATTAAATCAAAGATACTTTTAAGCTTTTGCTATAGGAAATGGGGTGCTCATGATCACACCATGTCTTTACGCACTGATGTGTCTGAAACTTGCAACACCATGAAGACTTACTGGTATTCGCTTGAAACTTACAGAATATATGCAAAAGTTTGGGACGTGCAAAAGATTAACATATTAGCGAAAATGAGTTTAAGACTTCGGAGGAGCGCCCTGTGAGCTGTTAGGCCTTGGATATAAAGAGTTGCCTCAAACAAGATGTTGCAATCAGTGAAGAGCTGACGTTGAGTCGAAAGGGTGATTCGTTTGCCTCATTATGCACCGTCGCCGAGGCACGTCTCATTGAACACGTGAAAGACTTTGAGCGCCCAAAAAGTTTTGAGTAAGAGAACCTGTATTTTACTACCCCGAATTTGCCATTTGTACATTAGGAAACGGCAGTACAGTGATCCGGACGTGACAGCAGTGGACATGTAAGGCTTGAACGCAATGTACTTCTGGAAATGAACAGCAGTGGACATAAAAGGCTTGAACGCAATGTACTTCTGGAAATAAACAGCAATGTCGCATAACTGCACAGAGTGACTGGTACTTATACCGCATGGCAGTGACCGATCGCACACTCACATCCACCATATTGTCGCAGGAGTAGAACACTGTCACTCGTCAGGCTTTGTCTTCCAGCACAGTTCGACGCTGTCTGCCTAACAGAGGACTGGTCACCAGCAGTCCATTTCTGCGCATTCCTTTGACCCTCAATCACAAGCGCATCAGGCTCCAATTGGGTCTCAAACGGTGCCTCAGAAGCTCCGATTGACAACAATTCCTATATTCTGACTAGAAATGATTCAACTTGATGCATTTTGATAGGAGCATACATGTTCGAAAATATTGTGGTGAACGGAAATTTGCAGCGTATTACGGGCCAAACGCAAAAAAGTCATGGTTTTGTTTCCCACTGTGTTCGATTCACGATATTGCCTGTTACTCCTAATATCCTGCGATACATGAGGAATGCCTTAGGGTCATAGGTAATATCCTTCCTTCAGAATTGTTCCAGTAGGACAATATTCGTCCACACGTAGCCCTCAATTTCCTTTCAGCCCATACGGCTTTTTCAATGGCCGATACGTTAGCCTTATATAATTTGTATCCTATTGAACATGTCTGGGACATGGTAGTTAAGCGATTGGTAGGTGAAGCGCCTCGTCATAGTCTCAACAAGTGAACTCAGGTCTATAGAAATAGCCTGAAAGGGCTTTTTCCAGTACGATATGAAATACCTCTTCCATTCAGTGCCACTGCGTGTACATACTTTTATTAATGCTTGATGTGTGTGTACACGATAGTTACTTTTATAGGAAAGAGAAATCTTGTATAATTGTACGAATGTAATCAGTTAGCTCCTGTAACATCAGAAATATGTAATACAAATTTTAATTGAATACTGTGATGCTTTTTTCGTGTTGCAATTTTCACAAATTCAGACTGTAGCTGCATATTTGATGAATTTCTCCATGGAAACTACGTTAAGCAAAAGGTCAGACGTTTATAAATTGTTTTACTTATTTAGTTATTAGTTCAGAATTTCACCACAATTCCAAAAGTCGAACGTTTCAGGTCCTGATTGCCATTCAACACAAAGTTTCCAAATGGACAACTTTCGTAGTAAAACAGAATTCTAACGCAATATATTCAAACAGCGATTTTCCGTTATGACCGCTTTTACACATTATTTCATTGGCACAAGTTTGCCTGACCTGCATTTTTTTTCATTTTTGGCAGGAAATTTGTGGTGATACATAGGTAATAGTCGATTACATGTCAGAAAGCTGGATGTTTGGCTCCCAATTTAAACTGTAGTAAGATTAATGCAAATTAACTTATGAACCTTCAGTTTTCCGTTATTAGTGACGCATCAGTGCGAGAAACCAAGACATTCGTATGTTTGAGAGCACAAATGTTTACATTCTGTAAAAAAAAAAAAACTAATATTCAGTCAGCTATTATAAGATTTTTTTTTGTGAGATGTTGTCTGCTCAGTAAAAAACAATATACGTGGACAGATAAATCTAATTTATATTTGGATCAACAAAAGAGCGGTCAAACCCGGATTAAATGTGAAAACCTACCAAAGTGTATCGAAGGCTTAATGAAATACTTCAAAGGGTTTTACCCAAATAGTTAATTATTCTGATTTTAAAAGAAACTTTTCAATGAAGAGGTTATTTGATATATCTTTCCTGAACCAATTTTGATGCGAATTTGAAAATGAATAATTGATCCATTACTGTCTAGTAATTTATTTTTAAAAAGTGTTTTAAGTAAAGGAATACAGAACAAGTTTGCTTAACAGAAATTAGAATATGAATCTGTAAACCACCTTGTATGGTGTGTAAAGCAGAAATGGTACGTAGACACCTAAATTTTTTTAAACTATAAAATTTCCTTTTTTTTAACAGTGAAATCTTGGGACTTCAAGGTAGTAACGTACATATAGTTAGTGGAAAGGTGTTAATAAGGCTTTAGAACAAAAGTGACTTGTCCACATAAATTCAATTACGTTTCGAACAGAAATAGAGAATATAAATAACAATTGAATCAGTATGTAGACTAATCATTAGCTTTCAAAGTTTATTCTTTTAATTGAGGCCATATGTTTGAGAGCTCGGAAAGATAAAACTGTCCACCCAACCCAAGCTTTTTCGATATAGCCTTTTCGATATAATCTATGTCTTTCGATATAGCCTTTTCGATATAATCTATGTCTTTCGATATAGCCTTTTCGATATAATCTATGTCTTCATTTTACATTTATTCGTAAGGCTTGGTGAAATTTTCAATTTCACCAAGCCTTACGAATAAATGTAAAATGAAGACATAGATTGAAAGTACCTATTACTTGAATAACACGTCTAAGAAATTATATTGAATTATTAGTTGTTGATCTCGACTCAACAAATAATGGTTTGATAAAAACGACGATCCACTAAACTGCAAGTGTCCACTAATTTGATTTTGGATGATTAGTTCCCTTAAAATTACAAAAACCCGATTAGGGCTACATCTGCCACTTCAGCGTGTGTCAAATTACATTGAAAGGATTACTTTAAAAATCCTGCTGAAGAATTGGCAGAAAATATTATATTATCTTAATCATAAACATTTTTTTGCTCGAATAACAGAAAAAAAGACGTTAAATCCATCGAAATCTGTAAAATATTATTTATTTGCGGAAAATGACCTGTCATGAATTCTTAGATTTTTTTTTTTATGCTGAAATATAATGTGTTTTCGAAGATGACTGTAACTGATTTTATGTACGTATGGCAATGACTCTGATTTATATAACTGATTAAACGTTCCATATTTCCGAGGAAACATTTTTGGCTTCACCCTGGCGCAGAGGTCTTATTGCTGGCTTGTGACCCGTGCGAGATGGTTTGGAATTCTGATTAGGCAAGAATTTTGTGTTTTTTTCACAACACTGGCTGCCTCCCTTCCCTGGAACCAATGGTCCTAAATGAGTACCAGCGACGGCCCTTAGAACATTGCGCTGCTTGCTGTGGTAGTAAAAGCCCCAAACAAAAGCAAATTAAATTTCTGTCGTGCCCACATTCAATGGTATATCACATAAGCGTGAGAAGTAACAGCTGATTTAAATAAGGTTAATAAAATTATTTCAAGAATATATGTTTGTCATTTTCTCAAGTCTATATTTCAGAAATTCCTCATTTGCTTCAAATGTTTATACTATATTTAAATACCAGCGCTATTAGCTTTGTATGCTGCGACAGAGAGTCGGTTAAAATTGATAGGAGTTATGCAATATTATAATATAATAACTGTATTGGGAATTTAGAATTTTTTTCATTGCGTCGAAATGAAGCCCCCATGTATTCAACGGGTAACGCGCTAAAAGCGTTGATTTCATATAAATGCAAATAACACTTAAATATTGCGGATTTTTGTGACAACGGAACAGTCCGTCTCAGAAATCGGATTTCTGAAAAGAATTTGTAAAATTGATCTGTGTCGTAGCGAGATAGAGTTTAGTAAAAAAAAAAAAATTAAAAGGAACAGGTCATCTAACGTGGAACTTTTATGCAAGAAATTTAAAGTTAGTGAATACTGTACAGCAAATCAAGAAACTTTCCTCAATGAACAAGAATGTTTGTCAGCAATTTTAGCAGTTGTAAAACAATTCTTTGTCGACAAATGAAAACATCAGTTTCGTGCTACAAAGGACTCATATTTACCCAGTTTTAGAAAATATAAAACGGCCATTTCTGACATTACCTCAGTCAACTACCGATTGCGAAAGGGGGTCTTTATGTCAAACAATCATGAGGACAAAATTGAGGAAAAGAGCTTATAACAGTAATTCGTTACACTAAATGGTCCAGAGATTGAGAAATTTGACTTTAATTCAGCATATAAAAAGTGGATTACTTTTTCGCCGCGATTGAAACAGTGTACACAATTATTTTGCGAGTTTCCCAAATATGTATTTGTCAACTTTATGTTGAACTTCTAACAGAATTGTTTGTATAAAATGTTTAAGTTCAGGTTTTCAACATCTCAAAACTTTACTATAAAATATTAAATCCAGCACTAACAAATGCAGTGAAAAATAAATAATTAAAATTAATGTGCATATACTATTGATCTACGTCCAATGAATATAAAAATTTGGCGAATGAATTCTTTTTTTGCCTATTAGAGTGGGAACCGGGATTATAGAGCCAGAACAACCCCTGCAATGAGTTGAATGTTAACGCACTATTTGTCTTGATGATACCGAGCTACTCGCGCTGCAAAACTATAGTAGACGCCAAATAAACATTTAATTGTGAATAAACGAGTCTAATTTATTCTATAGATGTATTTGGACATATCGTAATGCGTTCTTTATTCTAAAAATAAATTATATTAAATTAAATTTTAAAAGACGAGATACATATGCAAAAATGTTAGTGAAAATGTCGAACACTTCTCACCAATCTTAGTTGGAAGGGACAGCTAAGCAGGCCTGGACACGAGAACATGATTTTTCGCCAGAAATTCCGACTTTTAATAAGGACAACCGTCTAGTCACAAGCTTGGTGCGTCTAATTCGCTACCTCACTGACCCGCACCCGAGTGGTGCAGACGAATCATACACGAGGATCATAACAAAAGCTCTGCACACGTTAATCTAAAATGAAAGCGGATCATGCAATCGGAAAAGTGATTGCGTCATATCAAGGTTAGACTCTCAGCAGCGCAGTGGTATCAAGACGACGCGGTATAAATTTTTATGTGGATGTGGGAGAGTTTGGAAGTGGCATCTCCTCAGATCGGGTCACGGCGTTTGACCAGCGCTCGTACGTGAAAATAGAATCTCTGTGGGGAAAAACTTCGAAACAGATCCACCCTGCTTTGCAAGAAGTTTGTGGGAAAGGAACTCTTGATCGAAGCACAATTTATCGCTAGGCATCGTTCTTTCCATGGCTGAAGCAGCATCGAAAATGATCGCCGCTTAGGCTGAAATCAAACGCCGTGAGACAAAATTTCTGTCACCATTGTTGCAATGCTTCTCGAAGAGAACCGCCGTTTGACAGTCGAGGATATTGTTCCTCAGGCAGATTTGTCCACCATGTCTGTTCGCCGGATTTTGACAGACTCACTGGTAAAATGAAAAATCACCGCGTGCTTGGTGCCCCATTAACTCATACTCGAGCAGAAAACAGCCAAGTTTCACACGCGCAGGATCACATCCACAGGTTCAAAAGGAAGGGAGGCACATTTTGGAACAGAACTGTCGGAATCGGTGAGACTTGGACCCGTGATTTTGAACCGAAATTGAAGTCACAATCAAGGAAATGGAGGCATCGAAGTTCCCCACGCCCCTCAAAGTGTCGTCGGCAACAACCCAAAATGAAGGAAATGAGGATATTAGCGTACGTAGCCCAGCGGGTTGTGATCTCTGATCGAGTGCCGGTAGGGCAAAATGTCAAGGCACAATATTATCATGACTTTCCGAGGACAAAGTTAAAACCGAAAATTCGTGAAAATCGCCCCACCTTGTTGGAAGCGGGAGCCATGTTGCTGCATGACAACGCATCGTGTCATGGTGCAGCGTCGGTACGGGGTCTTTGGTCGAAATACGGCTGTAAACTTTATGCCACCCACCATACACACCTGATCTCAGTTCACCCGACTTAGATTTTTTCCAAAAGTTAAATAATCGGCTCCGTGGCATCTGCTACGAATCGCTGGACGAACCGTCAGTGTTCGTGACCCAAATAATAAGACAGCTGAACAAATATGGCATACTGCGGACAATCCAAAACTTTCATAACCGCTGGTAGGCTGTCATTATCAGCGGAGGGTTGCACATTGAACGGCAAATAAAGTAAGTTTTCTTCGTTACTTCACACTTTTCTCAAGAATAGACAGTGTGCAGAACTTTTGTTAGGACCTCCGTAGGCGTTATCAACGCCTTTTTAGCTTCACATGCCGCAGGTAAAAGTTTCACACATTTGAAAGAAAGAGATTTCTGTTCATTACCGATTATCAAAGTTGGGTTTTATTACCTGACACATTTGTAACTGAAAGGAAAGTTCTACATCTTTGACCAGGTTTCAGTCGTAGAATATTTGAACCTTTAAAGCAAGTGTTTTGTCCCGCAGTATGTTACAAGGCAATGCGTCTCCGGCAGCATTGAATATATCATTTGCGTCATATTCAACTGAGGGTTTCTTTAAGTTTCTATCGTTCCAGGCACTGACATTTTCCGTAGTAACAGAGGCACATTCGCAAAGCAGTTTTTATTAGAATTGTCAGTTCCGTAATAAAACTCTGCAGTCATCTATTTGAAGCCTTGAAACGTTCACTGTTTTTCAATCTCACTTCCATGCGTTTGTGCTTTTTGGTGAACATTCCACCAATCGGCGTATTAGAAGATCGCATATTTTTTAACCACTCCATCACTAATTTCTCCAGCACTCGATATTTCCACTTCGTTGCACGAATACGTTTGTGAAAAATAACGAATTTTCTGACTACGTTAATCATCTGTCTGTTTTTGATAACAATGAGGAGAACATATCTTTGTTCATTAAATAATTTAGTAATCTTTGTACCTTTACCACAGTGTTTCTCAACTTCCTTCAAAAACGTAATTTTCTTATCAATTGACAAAGAACTACTTTTAACGGGAGAGACATTGCAAAACTCGGCATGTATACAAATCACGATCAGAAGGTAAAACTTTAGTTCTGCTCAGGACAGACAAGCGGAAAATTTCGTACGAATAATCAGTCGAGTGAACACAGACCTTGACGCCAGCTCGTAATGTCTGTTTCCCTACACTTACTGTATTTGGAGCACAGCACGATGTCATTCCAACTGTTGAACACTGCACGGAGTCTCTTTGAAGTTTAAGTGTGAAGAACACATTCTTACTAAACTAATTTGATCAGTCTCAAAAACTGAATTTTGATTAGTTCTTTTTGTTATGGGAACTTCTTTAATGCGGCCACTATGAAAACAGAATTAGAGTTGTGGCTGTCCTACGGATTAAGAGCGGGAAATTGGTCAATGAGTTCGTTATATTGAAAAGATATTTGAAATGGTATATAATACATATATATATATACTGTATAATCGTGCTATCCAAGGTTCTTAAAAAGATATTCTCGTTTCCCTGTATTTATTTGTGTTAATCCTTGTCTCTATATAAGATCCGACATGTGTGCCATAAATTGAGGCCCCCAAGGCTGAACAATTGAACTCATCAAACAAAAGATAATGTCACTCCTAGAATAAAACGATATCAAAACAGTGAGTACACATCCATTTGCACATATCACAGTGCCAACAGTTCGAGTTCATATTACAATTTGCCCACTAAAGTTGGATCTCGCGTTTCATTCTACGTAACATTAATTCAAGGAAATATCTTGAGCATTTATTTTAGTACCCGCTTTTCATGCCCCAAATCGACAAGGGCCTACAGACCCGTCGACAGATACACACAAACCTGAAACATAAAAAAATGGGATCGGAATTTAACAAGTCTAGTGAAGAGATGGTGTCCCTGTGATTTGTAAACTGGCGTACAGAAACGAACTTGTGCAGCCGTAGCGTGGTAGTATCAACTGATTTTTGGGTATACCAATAAAGCACTGAATCTAATTACTAACTAGTTATGAAATTTAGAAATGAATCACATCTCTCGTAAGCACATTGATATCCAAATTTTAACTCGGGAAAGCATTCGAAGGGACTTTGGCTTGTAAATAGACACCTTCCTAAGGTTATTCAACATAAGAAACATATGTTCCCTTTTTGCGGATGAAGGGTCACATCTTCAGATATCACCAACGTGAGGTGTAAGAATGAACGAAAAGAATGTGGTAATAATGAATGTGATAATTTAGTGCGTACTCACAACTCTCACAATCACGATTCATACTTATGACCAGGATGAAGACAAACTCTGAGGCCTAAGAATTTCTTCCTCGATGAGGGCTGTGCGTTGCTCGATGAGTGTACAGAGAGGTATCTAATGAGATGCTGAGTGCCCTCCCAGAGCATACTAGACAAGCTTTATGGTTCCAGATCAGGAGACTTGGCCTGCCAGTACATAAAACGAATATCCTCAATCTGTTGAAAATCATCTAAAAGTTGAGTGCCTTGAAAGAACTAATGTCGAAAGTTGCCAGAAAATGTCTAACACAGTGCTCAATGAACTCATTTCTATAGTATTCAGCATTCACGTTAGGAATGAATGTTGTTCGCGAACGTTTACAGGATCACTACGGGTCCCCTGTTCTCTCCAGTTGAATTGTACAAGAGAATATGTTTTAAACTTAATCTCGACTCATCTGTAAGAAAACACCGGCTCATTCGTCTTTGCTCTGTGAGCTATGTTGTCTGCACTTGTCCAAGCGATCGCTTCTGTGAGATATAATATGCGGGTCATAAAAGATGGATCTCCTAGCATAACGGCTAATTGCATTAAGCTTCCGATGTATTGCCTACCTTGATGCTCTAGTCCCAGTAACAGCAGAGAGCCTGAAGGCAATTTCTCAACAGTATGAAAATCTGAAATCGTGGGGATTAAATCACATAACCGCTTTAACAAAGTGTCATACGTCCCAAACGACCCTGGCCAGGTCTCCATAACACTTCACCGTTGCTGTTGGGTTTATGGCATTACCAAGAAAACACTCAAGTGTGGATAATCATGTCCCTTCTGGCCTGGATCTAAGAGTAGTGGACTTTAGGTCGTCCTATCGATCACCACCGGATAGCATCGGACACTCACGTTAATACGTGAGTGTCCGATGTCCGTGGCAAACGAAAATCATTTTGAGCCACCAAAACGGCTCTGACTCTCGCTTTCAACGAATAATTCCACTACAGTTCCCGGATGGTTTTACGTATGTAACTGAATTTACATATTGGGCAGCATTTGTTCTGGTAATCATATTCGATTCAGCGTATTTTTATCGTATTAATTTGCGGATGTGCTCAGAATATATTAGTTTTTTATTGAGCATTTTGGTTTATTTTATCCCTACTGCCGTCCGGAAAAACACCTTTGCATATTTACAATTATCACACTTTGTTCGCAAATTGAACTTAATATCGGGTTAAATCAATGAGAATACATTGTCTTTTACGAAAATGCGGATCTTGTCTTAAAAGAAGCAGGTAGTAAGTTCATTTCTGAATTCTGGATCACTACACGGAGAATGGGAAAGTCGTTAAGCAATACAAATCCCCAATAGTAAATATCTGTCATTCATTCACTCCCCAAACAAGCAGAGGTCTGCGAAATCCTGGAATTACATAAAAAGCCTTACCTACTTGTTGTCTTTCACACGACATATGTCATTCTATTCGAATTCGTACCTGCTGGAAATAAATAACTGTACTGTGGGAAAAGAATGGGAAGCTTCGATAAAAAAGACACTGGGTAATCTCACCAAAACGAGTACCTAGATAGTCTATACAAAAATAAATTGAGAAATATTTCATTAATATCCATTTATTTGTCACTGACCTCAGTTATATCTGCGTTCATGAACAAAATTAGCGTTAATATGAAAACTGTTATCTGATGTTCATGCAAATTCGAACACTTTTAAATTGCATGATTATAACAGCGGAGTTTGTAAATTTCAAACAGTGAACAACATGAAATGTGCTATGTGAACCATCTGAATATTTTAAAACGAACTGGTATTGAATATGTACTTAATAAGATGCAAGCATTAAAACAAAATTAAAATATGCAAAACTGAACCAAACGCTTATATTTGATGGATTTTTATACAACATGTTCACCTCCTTACAAATTTGAGATGAAACGTCATACAGCAAACACTAATTCATATTTCAGGGCAAAGCGCAATTCTGTGAAAAAGAAAGTAATGCTGCATAATCAAACAAAAGTTTTACAAAACAACTTGTTAATAATTTATTTTTCTAAGAAAATACTGAACACTACTATAAAGGTTTGACCATTCTTCTTTAAATGTACACGGTCGAGTCATATTATTGTTAACACCAGCATATATTAAGAATAACCGCACTGACTCAAGGTTTCATGCGAGACAAAGATCATGAGGCCTGTGAAAACCCTGCATGTCGACTGGTTCTTTACCAAATTATACATCATCCGTCTTAAACTTATTAAAAATGCTCTTACATTTACGGTATACATTTTCTGGGGATTTTTTGATGTCACTTGACGCACATTACTGCATTGCAAAAAATAATTTCTTAATGGATTAAAGTAGGAAATATTTTGGTACATGAAAAACGATCGCAAGTATGTTGGTATTGGTAAAAATGTACACATATATTTCACAACGTACTGAAATCTAAAACGAAAAGAAAAAGATTAAGTCCGACTATTTTGTTCGGGGAAAGGAAATTATCGATAAGTGTAACTTATTTCTGATATTTAGGGAATATTGAAAGTTAAATCTTATCGAAATGTTGTTGCAAATCATTCATTAATTTACAGAAGAGATCGCGTTTTCAGTTCATCTAGACAAATTTTAGTTTTCCTAAACACCCAATTGAAAAAATCATTTTTAAGTCAGATACTACTAATTAAAGAACTATATGCGACATTTTCTTTTCAAAATAATTTAAAAAGTTCCCGATAGGGAGCGCACATATATGATCTGTTTTCCGGGATATCACTTCAAAAAGTCCAGTTTATAGAATTGTTTCAACACCGGATTTCACATACATTGTAGAACTCCATAATAGTGTTATTTTTAAAATTCACAGGTCTGGTGCTAAGTAGCGTTAGAATGTATTTCTGTTTAAATACACTGACGGAAAAAAATCCCAAAACCAAGAAGGGGTTGTGTTAGATAAACGACAGTTGGTAGGCGGTGAGAGTACATCTGTAAGATGACGTCTATGCAAATTTCGGGCTCGGCGCATACGTGTGGCGCTAGTAGCGCCCCTCGGAATATGCAAAGCAGGTTTGCTGAAAATACGCACTGTAAAGTTCGTGCGCGTTAATTATCGTTGAGATTCGACGTAGTGTATTGATGTTAGTCAAGAATGCCTTTAAGCAGACGAAGAAGCTATTATCAACAGCTCACGGAGTTTGAACGAGGTCGTGTAATAGGGCTACGAGAAGGTGGATTTTCTTTCCGCAATATTGCAGAACGACTTGGCAGGAATGTAGCCGCTCTGCATGATTGTTGGCAGCGGTGGTCAAGGGAAGGTACTGCCTCAAGAAGACCGGGTTCTGGCCGGCCACGTGGCAGTACTGAGAGGGAAGACCGCCGTGTACGGCGTTTGGCCGTGGCGAATCGTACTGCGTCTGCGGCAGCAATTCGAGCTGCAGTTGCCTCCACAGTGACACAACGAACTGTTACAAATCGGTTACTTGAAAGACAGCTCCGAGCCAGACGCCCTGTAGCGTGCATTCCACTTACTCCAAACCACTGCCGTTTGCGACGTCCGTGGTGTCAAGCTAGAGCTCATTGGAGGACGGAGTGGAGATCTGTTGTGTTTTCTTATTAAAGCCGGTTCTGACTGGGTGCCAGTGATGGCGGTGTGTTAGTTAGAAGGAGGCCAGGTGAGCACCTGCAACCAACCTGTCTGCGGCCGAGACACACTTGACGTACACCTGGAGTTATGGTCTGGGGAGCAATTTCCTATGACAGAAGGACCACTCTCGTGGTTATCCCACGCACCCTGACGGCACAGTTGTACGTCGGTCTGGTGATTCAACCTGTTGTGCTGCCATTCATGAGCAGCAATCCAGGGGTGTTTTCCAACAGGACAACGCTCGCCCGCATATGTCGCCGTGGCCGGCTAGATCACCAGATCTTTCTCCAATCGGGAAAGTATGGGACATCATTGGACGACAACTCCAGCGTCCCCCCAACCAGCATTAACCGTCCCTGTATTGACCGACCAAGTGCAACAGGCATGGACCTCCATCCCACAAACTGACATCCAGCACCTGTACGACAGAATACATGAACGTTTGCGTGCTTATATTCAACATTCTGGCGGTTTCACCGGTTTTTAATGTACCAGCATTTCACATTTAAAATGGCTCTTCTAGCGCTTACATTAAGCTGTGATCTTGAAACCTTAATCGATTAAATATGTTACCTATACAAATGTATTGCCGCCATTTCATCCCTCTAAAACTATTTTTTCGTGGTGTTGGGATTTTTTTTCCGTCAGAGTATATTTGCATTTACTCTTCTAAAAGTTCCATTATATAAGTTGCTTTTTTTTAATTTATTCCGTTCGGTACAGTAAAGGTTAGGAACACATTATCATGTTTAAATAATGGAAAGATTTCCCCCTAGGAGGGGTCATAATAAAAAAATTCTGGGTATCTCTAGTTCCAGATGACATTAAAAATTACTTTTCTTAGAAGAAATCCCTTTACTTTCGTGTGAGGAAATAGCAATTGCATGGTTTATGATAAAGCACGCCCAGGCATTTTCTGTCCAATGTATTTGCATCGCTCCCTTACAATGTTACCATTGGCGGTAGAGCTAAAAGTCGTCAATTAAATTAAGCCGGCTGCCTGAATACGTTACATCACAGTACCATTCACCAAAATTCATGAAGACTTTTTTTAGTAAAGTGATATTTATACCAGGTTTTGGAAATAATCTAAATAGATTATCGAATATTTAAAATTGAGTGCGCTTTCAGATCTTTGGTGTCATTCCAAAGATTTCAAAGGTGAGAACACATCAAAAAAATTCTAAATTAACCAAATGTTCTTAAATGTTTGTTAATCACCTTAGATTACTTGGATAGCATATTAATCTCGGTGTTCCAGTGTTAACGGCACAAAATGTTTCGTAAATTAAATCCTGTCAGCTTTTTTCTGCTCCAAATTAACCGTGTGTCAGAGTCGTCTGTATTTGTCATGAAGCTTCGTGGGTGACAAATAAAACACATTATAAATATATAATTTTGAAAATATTTTGGAAAGCTTTCGGCGTTCAAATTATGAATATGTCTCTAAATAAATAAAACAGCTAAAAGAAATAACTTAATTTATTAATTTTCCCTTTTACATTGATTTATTATCCCAACAAAAGCAAAGTTCTTTGAAGATAAGTCGGGAAAAAAACACATACACGAAAAAATATTTTGGAAAAAACCCTTTCACGCAGAAAAATGAGAGGAATTTTTATGATTAGAACGCAGAATCCGAACATGGAAGTATCAATTTTTAAAAGGATTTATTATTAATTTCCAGAGACCCTTTACTTAAAATGAGGGTAATCAGATTCCATATACGTCAGTAGTATATAGGGGGTACTATGGCACACACCAAAATCACATAAAAACCTCAAAATCAGGCATTTTTTGATTTTTCAGACCTCAATAATCACGAACATTTTAAGGCTTTTTATGATCAAAAACACCATATTTTCATTAAAAATCATTGATTTTTGGGCATAAAATAGTCAAAAACATCAGATTTTTGAAAATTGAAGTTTTTACTCTGTTTTTTCATAAAAACAGACATCATAAAAACACGCATTTTTGATGATATTTGACGACTTTTTTGAACAATTGCAATCATTTTGAGCTTTGAATAGCTTTGAAAGTGATGAAATGATGGATTTAGTGATCAATAGAAAAGTTGTAAAACAAACTACTTTGCAAAGTCCTTTTTAAAAATGCATTAAAAAAAGGGGTACCCAAAATGGATACCCCTTATAGGAAGATTAAAAATTTAGGAAGATAAAAAGTGTAGGAAGATTAAAGTTCTAATTCAAATGGAATTAAAAGTATGTTATTTTTTCAATTTCTAAGTAAGGTTTAAAAATGTTTAATTCTAAATAAGACATGACTTGTATGCTTAATTCATCATTCTTTTTTCCTGATGCAAAGAGTATTAAAGGTTTATCTGTGTAGGCATCACTATTAAATAATATATTCTCCCCAAGTGTAATTAAAACTTCTGATTTCCCATTAGTATAATTAGGACGTAAATAAAATGTAATTTTCATATCCATATTTTCACTCAGTTTCATATTTCTGTCAAGGAGATTGCTACTAAATTTCATAAAAACGACTGTTTCCCAGTAACGCATAGCACCAAGAGTATTATATGCTTTTTTATCTTCTTGAATTGTTGCATAACATTTTTGATTATCCACGTAATTTTTATTAACTGCGTCATACATATCCTGAGGAGATGGAATATTCACTAGTCTTTTATTTTGAACATCAAACTTTTCATCTTTTAAAATTAAAACATTGTTTTCTAAATACCTCTTATTCACTGCATTCTTATCTGCTGTAGGATCAGCAACATTTCCTATTCTTTTACCTTTTGCATTAATTACATTGCCATCTTGAATATGTAAATATTTTTGATCCAAATTACTTAATTCACCTTTAAGTACAGCATCTAAATCTCTTATTCTTACAGCAGTTTCTTGAACAAAATCTGAAAAACTACCATTAATATTTTTTTCTATTTCACTTTTAACTTCCAGATTATTCTCTCTCATTTGTTTTAAAACATATTCTCTTGTAGTAACATCATGTTCATCTATAGGTTCTTTACAATTTTTTAAATTTTTTTCTTCCATATCAGAATTACCATCATCTGTTAATTTAAATCCATTTCCAGGAGGTCCAGATGGTCCAATTCCAAATTCTTCATAAGACGAACCAAAAGGGTACCAATTCATTTATTTAATCTAAAGTTTTCAAAGTTTTAAATTCCTTATTAGCCATATTAAGTGATCCTCTTTTTGTTTCATTCACGATGAAATAAAATCTATATGGTTTACCTGGATTTGATCCTAATCTCCAGTTAAATTCTAGTCTTAAATTCGAAATATTAGTATACTCTGGATGATTAGATAAATTAAAATAAAAGATTGGATACAATCTCGCATAATTTACATAACTTATAAGACATCCACTTTCAGTATTATGAGTATTTAATCCAGCTGCTAATAATTCAGAATAACATCTATTATAATCTAACTGCCCATCTTTAAAATTCGTTTTATAAATTTCTTCTGGAACTTTTTTATTATTACATAATATCCAGCATTCAAGGAGATCTAAATTATCAAAAACCATATTGTTCTGATTTTGATTGCTTTCTTTTTCTACATACTGTGGAATGACAAGAACACTTAACACCTCATCAGATGTAGTTCTTATATGACATGCACCACTTGATGTTGTTTGCTGATTACTTTTCTCAATTGAAGCAGAACACCAAGTAATTTCAATAGGTGTAGAATTCAAAGCTATACTTTTAAATTCAGCCTCAATGGATGGGTACAACTCTACATAAGGTAACCATAATTGAAAATCAGATATAATAACTTTATAATTAGGATTTGCAACATCTGTGTATAACATATCATTATGACTATTTCTTTGAAATTCAAATGTAACTTTTATATCAGAAATTAATCTTCTAAAATCGTTGAGGAACCCAAACAGTTGTCTTAAAGGAATCCAAAATTTTATTACATTACTGTTTTTTGTTAAAAGCCATCTCTGTCTAAATCCTTTATTATAAGAGGCATTTTCTTTTAATTTGATATCTGATCCTTTCTTTACATCTTTATTAGGATCATCTATTACTATTTTATCTTTATCAGCTGATTCTGATGTATCAACATAATACATCATATTTGTAGCCTCTGAAGTGGAATAATCTTTTGTGAAATTTATAAGTCCGTTAATTTGATGAATTAATGAAGCACATTCAATATTAGAATCAGTTTGTTCTTTTCCTATAGTTAATGAAGCGGATCTAAACAGATTCCCACCATTTACAAATGTAACATTATCAGTTCCTATAGTATCATTATTATTTTTTACTATTTTACTTTCTAAGCATATATAACCGTTACTATATAATATAGGTGAATTTGTATCTTTAATAGTAAACTTATATTGATCAGATTCTTTTACATTAGTACTATCTTCATTATGTTTTATATATTCATACTTAGCAATTTTATTACTATAATAATCTGGAATAGCTTTTAAGTCCCAAAGTTTTTCCATTTATTAGGATAAAAAACTCATTTATACCGTTTCAAACCAGATCCATCCTGAATTTTCGTTTTAGCTAATATATCATTAAGAGTTACATGGGGTTTAGATAATATATTTTCAAGTTTATTTTGAATAACTTTTTTAGCTTTATCTTCAATTGCTGATTTACCTAAAACTTCTAATATTTTTTTCCTTCAGTGAAGATATTACCACCATATCGTTTTGCATATAATCTATGTTTGTTATAATTCATTTATTAAGCTAAAATTAATCTATATAAAACTCTCATATTATTCAAGTCTATCAGTTCATTATCTTGATTCGTGATATACATTCGAATTCTATGAATATAATTTCGTCTATTAATGGGTAAAAATAAAGGATTTATTTCATCAATTTTTATTAAACTACCAGGAGGATTAGATGGCGTAAAGGAATACAAAATATCTGAATTAATATTATTATATAGAGCTCCTGTAATTACATCACAATGAATGTGTATGTCATCAACTCCTCTAGAAATGTTTGCCATATATTTTCCTTCCTGATGATTATCATCTTCATATATTTCTGATTCAAATCCTAAAATTTCATGTAATTTACTCTCTCTAAGATCAATTTTATATTCATCTTTTAATTCAATTATAAAGCGCTGTGTAGCGAAATTAGCTTTAAATTTAATTGGTGGTTCATCTCCAAATCGTTTTATTAAAAAGTTATTTAATTCCCTTAATGTGTAATTTCCATTATCTAAAGTTATTTCATGCCATAAACTACCATCAAAATACTTAAATGTATTATTTTCTTCATCAATATTGTTCCATGAAACCCACATAGACATAGATTTTAAAGCTATTTTTGAATTTTCATTAACAGGAATAGGAGGGACATATTCAATTGTAAAATCTTCTGATTTCTCAAAATTTTTTGAATCTAAAATTAACATTTATTAAGCACAAAATCTTCATTATAACCACTTAGTTCTTGGGTAAAAGAATATAAAACTTCAACAGGTGATTTACCTTTATTCCTTTGAGTTATGTATTTCATACAATAAAAAACACATTTAACAGATGTTGGTTCTTGTAAAAAACTCGAATTATATCTAATTCCTTTATTAGATGTTTCAAGATATTTTACAATATTTTTAGGTATGAAAATGTTATTCAATTTAATGTCTTTATATTTATATTCTCCAAATGGATCAAAATATTCCACAAAATTATATTTAGGATCATTATAATAACAGACCCAATGAGTCCCAGGTCCTGTAGATATATCTAAATTAATAATTCCACTTTCAAATTTCTTAATCGTTTTAGGTAATAAATCTGATGTAAATACACCTCTGAATCCTTTTACATCTTTCATATTTTGTTCTATCGTTTTATTGGATATACCTCGTAATTCTGAAGAACTCCCTTTCCAGAATGTTTTTTTTTAAGGTGTGAACCTTTCGGTTTACAACCTGATCCAGTTACTTTACTTAAAGCTTTATTCACACCAAAACTAGCAGCACCAGATAAAGCACCAGTACCAAGAGCTGCTAAGATAGGGATCAAAAAGGGTAAAATACCTCCGTTTTTCTTTAATTGTGTCTTACTTATAGTTATTCGTTTACCATTTTTAATTTGATTAATTTGAGTTTTTGTTAAATACATATCATGATTAGCACTTTTAGTTTTATCAATTTGCAATGTAATTTCTTCACCTTTCTTAACTGCTGATTTTAATTTGTTTTTCTGACCTTCACTCAAATAAATTCTTGATACAATATAATTACTCATTTATTAAGATAGAAACTTTGAATAATATTGTTTTACTTGCTCATTAGTCATTTTACCCTCTTTCAATAATAAATCTAGTATTTGAACTACTTGGTTATATACTTTCTTATTTTTAGTTCCCTTACATATTTTATCTGTTAATTTATCTAAAATATTAAGACCCTCACCCATATAGTAATTCCCCATTTTGAGAGCTTCTAATGCTCTAATATATTTTCGCACCTCAGCCATTTTATAATCGAAACGATCAATTTTTTTCTGTAATTTTTTCTTTTTTCTTCATCTTTAGCATTATTAAGTGCTTTTACTTGAGGACCTTTTAGACGTCCGATTTCACTGATTTTTTCATTTGCTTGTTTTATTTTTTCATCAATCTCTTCATCAGACTTATTAACTAATTCTGAAGGTAAATCAAATCCTAACTTTTTTTAATAACTGATACATTCAAGTTTTTGTTTAAGTTAATTTTATGAATTCCTGCTTCTCTCTCATACATTTCTTTAGCATCTGAAATAGGTTCTTCAACATCTTCTAAGGCAGGAATTCTTGAAGATTCTGCAATTGGTTGAAATGAAAGTTCTTCAATTGCATCTTGAATAGCTTTTAAATTTTCTTTTCTAGATACATCTTGATATTCTAATTTTTCAACTATAGGTTTATGAAATTTTGTGATTGCCTCTTCATATCCTAAATCTTCTAATTGCTTTTCCTTATTTCGTTTTCTTAGTTCAGCATTTACTTTTGCTAATTTTAATAAATCTTGTATCACTTTACTCATTTATTTAACTGAAAATTTGCTTCCAAGCAAATTATTTTACTTCCAAGCAAATTATTTTACTTCCAAGCAAATTATTTTACTTATATAAATGGAAGATTTTTAACAAATTGAAGAATATTTATCTTTTGCTGAAATGGCATTATATCTAGCTGAATGTTATTTATCTCAAGGAATACCAGCTGAAGACTTATTATTTGAAGCTGAAATGTTTATTGAAGATGCTGAATTTCTATTAAATAAATATGATTAAGCCTTGCAGCATTAAAATAAAAGATTATTCAGAACCAGAAGAATTTATAGATCCAAATCAAAATCCAATATTACCTATTCATCCTTTTAAACTTTTAATAACAGGATCTTCAGGATGTGGAAAAACAAATTTACTATTAAATTTAATATATGATCATTTAAATTTTGATGCATTATTCATATGTGCAAAAGATATTAACGAACCTAAATACTCTAAATTAAAAGAAAATTACTCAATGTTTGATGATATAGAAGAGGAAGACATTTTAAAAATAAAGGGAAAGAATAAAAATAAGTTATTAAAATTATTTAAAAAGTTTAAGAAAGAAACATTATTTAGTTCAGACATAAATGAATTTATTACTGTAGATGACTTAGATCCTTCATTAAAAAATCTAGTTATTTTTGATGACTGTGTAAAAGAAAAAGATCAAACCGAAATTGAAAAACTTTTTATAAGAGGAAGGAAGAAAAATGCATCCATTATTTATTTATCACAGACCTATTATTCAACACCTATTGATATAAGAAAAAACTGTGATTACTTTATATTTTTTAAACTTCAGCACAGAGAAATTAAACAAATTATTAGAGAAATTGATGGTGATTTTAATATAGATCCTTATCAAAAAAGTATTAAAAAACCTTATGATTTCTTCATGTTAGATTTGAAAAATCCTCATATGAGATACAGACATAACTTTGATCCTATATAAATGGAAGAATATTTAGAAAAGAAAATGTATGTATACAGAAAAAGTTTTAATTACTATAATAAAATTAGTATATCATTATCAGTAGGCAAATTTATATTTAGTGCTTCAGGTTTATCAGCTTTTGCATTTATTCCTTTAGCAGCACTTTCTTTAGGAGCAGGAGTCATTGAAGGTGTTGATAAAACTCTAAATATTTCAGAGAGAAAAGAAGAATATAAACAAGCTTACAAATTTTATAAACAGATATTAAATTTAATAAACGCTAATTCAATTTCAGAACAGGATGCTTACGTTAGAGAACAGGATTTTATAAAAAATATGAAGTATTTTCCTTTAGAGAAATATGTAAAACAAACGCAACTAAATGGTTATAGATATGTAAAATAGATTTACACTTAAATAAATGGAATTACAAGGAGGTGATATAGTAGGATGGTTACAAGATAAATTAAATCCACCTGAAATGCATATACCTGGTTACCAGTATTGTGGTCCATTTACAAAATTAGAAAAGAGATTAAAAAGAGGTGATCCAGGAATTAACAGAGTTGATAAAGCTTGTAAAAAACATGATGTAGCTTATAGTAAAACTAAAGATACTAAACAGAGACATATTGCTGATCAAGAACTCTTAAACGATTTAGATTCAATTGAAAATACTACAAGTGGATTCTATCCATTAGGAGAGAAACAAGCTAGAGCTGTTATAAAACCAATTATAAAAGCAAAGAAAACATTTGGTTTAGGAATTTCATCCTATATGTATTGCTTAAAGTGCAAACAGAAAACTGAAACTAAAGATATTCAAGAAACAGTAGCTAAAAATGGAAGACGCATGGCAAAAGGAATATGTGCAGTCTGTGGATCTAAAAAGAGTGTTTTTTTAAAGACGTAGACCTTAAAAATATTTATTATACACCAGAAACTGGTTATTGTGGTATTAATGAATTACAAAGAAAAACTAAATTACCCAGGAAAGATATAGAAGAGTTTTTACATCAACAAGATGTATATACAAAACATAAACCACTTATTCATAGATTTAAAAGAAGAAGAATTTATGTTTCTCATGTCAATGACCAATTTCAAGCTGACCTTATAGATATGCAAGAATTTAAATCCTTTAATAATGACACAAATTATATTTTATCAGTGATTGATATATTCAGTAAATATGCTTGGACAATTCCGATTAAAAGAAAAACAGGTGAAGAGGTAACTAGAGCATTTAAAAAAATATTTAAAGAAAGAAAACCAGAAAAACTTCAAACAGATAAGGGTACAGAGTTTATAAATAAACAAACTCAAAAGTTATTCAAGGATGAAAATATTCACTGGTTTACAACTGAGAATATTGAGATTAAATGTGCTGTTATTGAAAGATTCAATAGAACTTTAAAGACTAAAATGTGGAAGTATTTCACAGCAAATAATACTAGAAAGTGGTTAAATGTACTAGATAAATTAATTAAGAATTATAATAATTCTTATCATAGATCCATTAAAATGACACCTATAGAAGCAAGTAAGGAAGAAAATGAATTAAAAGTTTATAATAATTTGTATAAAGAAAAAGAGAAAAATAAACCAAAATATCAAAAAGGAGATAAAATAAGAATTTCAAAATATAAAAGAGAATTTAAGAAAGGTTATCTTCCAACATTTACAGAAGAAATATTTATAATTTCCGATATATTGAACACAGATCCTCCGACATATAAAATAAAAGATTTAAATAATGAAGAAATTACAGGAACATTTTATGAAAAGGAACTGGTTAAATATGATAAGAAAGATGAGGTTTATAAGATTGAAAAAATTATTAGAAAGAAAGGAAATAAATACTTAGTTAAATGGTTGGGATATCCTGATGAATTTAACAGTTGGGTTGTAATTTGAAAAATTTTTGCAAAACGCCCTTTCGGTGGAGGGTCTATGCTTCATTTTTTTTTATTTATTTGTACCTAGCCAGCCAGGTGGGCGTTAACTCTTAAGACCCTCCACCACACACAGAACTTTTTAGATGCTCAAACGCTCTACCGTGAACCCAAACTCTGATTTCAAAGTTTGGGACAGGGAGCCATTCTACCGTACCGAGATTCGAACCTGAGACCTTTTGCATGCATGCCTGACTCGCTACCACTCGGCCAACACAGGCCAATGAATTCTTGCTTGAAACATATATTTACGGCAAGAGAAACTTGGCGATGATCCAAAGTTGTTACGTAACGAAGAACTGCTTCTTTCCGAGGACATAATCGCGCCGCGGAGAGTATTTTGGCAGCTGTTCAACTCTGGTTATGTAAACATTTTCGCTCGCAGCTTATCAGTAATGACTACATCTAAGCAAGAAAGAGATTTAATTGCTTGTGCTACCATCTATATGTGAAAGAAAAAACTGAAAATAATTAGAACAACTGAATACTGACGAATACGATATTAAAATAAAGTTTTTAATAAAATGAAATCTAATAAATGAATTATTTTAATGAAGAAGCTAATTACCTTTCTTATTCATCTTCAGAAGAAGAACAAATTGAAATTCCTGAAAATTTTAAAAAAGTAATGAAACAAATAAAAAGAATGAAATATGATGAAGAGGAAGACTGTTATTATATAGATTATAATAAATATTTAAAAAGTAGATATGTTAGTAGAATAAGATATTTTAATCAGTTTAAAAGAAAAAAATAACCTTAAATTTAATAAGGAAGCAGAAGATTTATTTTTAAAATTATTGGATTTTATGTACTATGAGAAAAATTTAAAATATGTATATTTTATTAAAAAAATTTGTGACTATTATCATATATCAAATGATATTAAAATTAATATAAATCCAAAAAATGAAAAGATCTGGGAAGACTTTAAAGCAGCAAGCTTAAAGCAAAGTATTTATAAAATTTGTTTCCTAATAAATGGAGAACAAAACATGCAAAAGTTGTAAACAAACAAAACCTATTGATGAATTTTACATTCAACGTCTTAAAGGTTACGTTTATAGACAGCACTATTGCAAGACTTGTGATTCCAAAAGAAAGTACCAAAAGAGAATTTGCGACTGTGGAAGAGAATACACTGTAACTCATTATGAAAGACATTTAAGAAGTAATTATCATAATAAACGTGTGCAACCTGTTTTTTAAAATCCCTTTATAAATTTACATCCCAATAAATGGAGTTAAAAAATCTGAAGCCTATTATTGTGCATCTTAAAAGTGCTCTGAATGCTATTAGTGTTCAGAAACTTAGAAATGCTTTAAAAAGATTAAATATCAGAAAACGAAATGTAAAAAAAGATGATTTAATTAAATCGTTGATAAAATATATTAGAAAGACAGGTGATTATAAGTCTGTTTTAGTAGATATCCTTGGATTAGATACATCAGAATATTTAGATAGAAAAAGAAAAATATTTATTAATCATCCAGAGAGAAGAAATAGAATTAAAAAATTATTTGATTCTTTTAACTTAAAATTCAAAGATAACAAACTGAAACCAAGAAAAGAAAAGAAAATTAAAACAGATGTAAATCTTGAAAAATTATTTAAACCTGATTATGAAATTATTGAAACAAAAGGAAAATATATTAAAAAATATATGGTACATAGAAAGAATTATAGAGTAGCTGGAGTAAACATTAAACCTGAACAATATTTAAATATTTTACAACATATATTTAGAAAAGCAATTGGTAAAATTCAAGGTAAAGTAGATATAATTGTATATAATCCTAAACTGAATAAACCATTTCATGATAAAATGATGTATACTAAGGATGCCTATGAGCTATATATTTATAAATTATCTGATCAAATTGAATATAAGGAATTAGAAATAACTGATTGTATATTTGATTTTAATGTAATTGAATTACCTTCAGGAGGTAAACATATAAAGATAATTAATGATGAAACAATAGAAAATAAAAGAAGTATCTGTCAGATAAAAAATGATGATAACATATGTTTAGCTAGATCAATTGTAACTGCTCTATCTATTCAAAATCCTAAGCTATTATGTGATAAATTGAATCATAATGAATTATCAAAAAATGATATTAGATACATCAAAATGGGTAGAGTTTTACAAAAATCATTAGCTGTAAAATTACATGAACTATGCAATATTCCATTAGAAATATGTTGCTTAGAAGAGGTTAAAATATTTGAAGAATTCTTAGATATTCAGATAAATATATTTTGCAGAGAGAATTTTAATGAACGTATATATAGTGGTAAATATAAATCTACATGTATTTACATATTGAAAAATAGAAATCCTTTCGATGTAATTACTTCTGTTAAAGGATTTTTAGGAAAAGAGAATTACTGTGATTATTGTCAAATAAGCTATAAAAGATCAGATCAACACAGATGTCCTCTCAAATGTGATAGATGTTTTAAAACAGATAGTAACTGTAATGGTGAAGAGATATTTTGTAAAAAATGTAATCGATTATTTAAAGGTGAGGAGTGTTTTGATAACCACAAAAGAAAAAATAAGAAAGGTGTTAGTGTATGTAAATGTCTATGGAAATGTTTAAAATGTAAAAGAATTATTAATCGATATGAGAGAAAACCCAAAGAGCATGTATGTGGTGAAAAGAGATGTAAAAATTGTTGGAAATATGTATTACATGATCATAAATGCTATATGAAACGTAAAGATGCTAAAGGTGGTAAATGTGAAAATGATTGTCCTAAGTTAACAAGAAATCGAAAAGATTGGTGTGAAAAATGTAGATATGAATATACTGAGAAATATATATTCTTTGATGTTGAAACTAAACAAGAAACAGGAACTCATGAAGTTAATCTAGTTGTATGTCAAATGTATGATGGTAGTGAAAAGATATTTGAAAATGAAAATGATTTTTGTAATTGGTTATTTCAACAAAAACATTTTGGATATACTGTACTAGCTCATTATGGTAAAGGCTTTGATTTTCAATTCTTAGCTAAATACTGTTTTAAAAACAAAATAGAAGTGTTTACTATATATAATGGAAATAAACTCAATTATATGCAGGCATCTGGATATAATATAAGATTCATAGATTCAATCAATTTTACTATGATTCCATTAAGAGATTTTCCAAAAACATTTGGGTTAGAAGAGATGGCAAAAGGTTATTTTCCTCATTATTTTAATAAAGAATGTAATCAAAATTATATAGGTAAATACCCTGAAAAACATTACTATGGATGTGATTCTATGAAATCTGAAGAGAGAAATGAATTCTTAAAATGGTATGAAACTGTTAAAAACGATACGTTTGATTTTCAAAAAGAATTTGTTAAATACTGTAGATCAGATGTAGATATTTTAAGAAGAGGATGTTTAGAATTGAGAAGATTATTCTTAGAAATCGCAAATATCGATCCATTTAAATATGTAACTCTAGCAGGTGTATGCATGAGTATTTATAGAGATAAATTCTTAAAAAAGGTACAATTGCCATAGATGATGATACAATTCAAAAAGACAAATATAGTAAAAAATCAATTGCTTGGTTAGATTATCTGTCTAAAAAGAATAATATCAATATTCAACATGCATTAAATGGTGGAGAGAAAAAATTAAAATTAGGTAAGAAAATTTATAAAGTAGATGGATTTTATGAAAACACAGTGTTTCAATTTCATGGATGTCACTGGCATGGATGTAATAAATGTTATAGAGAATCAACTATAAATGAACAGAATCAGATATGTATGAAAGACTTATATAAAAGAACTAAGAGGATTCAAAAGAAGATTTTAAAAGCTGGATATGAATTAATTGTTATATGGGAATGTGATTTTAATAATAATAAAGAAATTAAAAAATATATAAAAAATGAATGGAATAGAGATTTCGTGGAACCTTTAAATCCTAGAGATGCATTTTATGGGGGTAGGTGTGAGCCTACTAAATTGAAATATGAATTTAAAAATAATGAAAAAGGTAGATATATTGATGTATGTTCACTGTATCCAACTGTAAATTACTTTGATAATTATCCAATTGGTCATCCTGTTAAGATATTTAATCCTGAAAAATTTGATAAAGAATGGTATGGTTTCATCAAATGTAAGGTCTTACCACCTAGAAATTTATATCATCCAGTGTTGCCAATTAAAGATGAAAAATTGATGTTTGCTCTTTGTAAATCATGTTCTAAAACTATCAAATGTAATCACTTTAAAACTGTTGTAGATAAAAAGAAATGTAAAGAATGCTTTGAAATTAGAAATAAGGAGTGTAATCATAAAAGAGACGAAAGATGTTTCACTAGTACATGGACTACTGATGAAATGAATTTAGCAATTAAAAAAAGATATAAAATTTTAAGAATATATGAGGTATGGAATTTTGAAAATAAAACTGATGAACTATTTAGAGATTACGTTAAAATGTTTTTGAAAATCAAATTAGAAACAGATGATAAATGGTCTGAAAACTTTAAAAGTGAAAAAGAATATAAGAAGACAGTTTACAAGAAATTAGATATAAAATTAGAAAAAATAGAAAAAAATCCAGGAATGAGATTTATAAGTAAGATATGTTTGAACTCATTATGGGGTAAGTTTGGACAGAGAAAAAATATGAAACAGACTAAATACGTAATGGATTTAGATGAATTTTATAAAATTGTATTAGATGATAATCTCAAAGAATTAAATATGATATTTATGAATGATGACTGTGTAGAAATGACTTATAAAATGAAAGATGAATATGTTAAAAATAACTTCAATACTAACGTTTATATAGCAGCTTTCACCACTAGTTCTGCTAGAATTAGATTATATAAAATGCTTGATAAATTACGTGAAAAAGTGATTTATAAAGACACAGATAGTGTTGTGTATATAGATGATGGAACTAATAAAATCAAAACAGGATGCATGTTAGGAGAATGGACAGATGAATTGGGAGAGGACAAATATACGAAATCCTGGATAGCTGGTGCACCAAAAGACTATGGATACATACTAAATGATGGAACTGTAAAAGGTAAAGTTAAAGGATTTAAAATGAGCTATGAGAATGAAAATATTTTGAATTTCAATGATAGAATGAAAGTAATAACAGGTGAAACAGATTACTTAGAAATATCAAATAATCAGTTTAAGATACAAAAAGATAGAAATATAGCTGTAGATACACTGAACAAGAAATACATGTTTGGATTTGATAAAAGAAGAATTCTAGATGATTTGAATACTGTACCTTTTGGATATGTATTTAAAAAAAGTGAGTAAATATAAACAATGAATGATATAATTATAAATATTCAAGGATTTGTGCTCCCAAATCGTAAGATAGCAAGAGAGATAAGTTGGGTACACTCAAAACTGAATATTGGTGAAACAATATCAGTGTTCACACCTGACTGCAAATTAGATGAACAAGAATTGAATATCGTACGTAAGTGTGTTTTAGATGTGCATGGACTGAGATTTAAAAGATATCCAAATAGCAAAGAACTATGGATTAATAATTGTGAGGTAAAGAACTATATTAAAAACCTGTACCATATTTATGGTGGTACATTTGCATATAAAGGAGGAGTAATGGAAAAAGAGATGCTTGAAGATATTCCATCTGTTGATTTAGATATACCTAAATGTCCAAGAGTTTTAGGCCCCGGATGCTCTATGTATAGATGTATGCATTATAAGAATTATATTTCAAAAAATGAAAACTTATAAATGGATTTAATGGGTGACCTTAGAGCTCTATACTGTTCTTCAGATAAAAAATATAGTAACGAAATATCTCAATTCGCTCATTTTTGTGATGACTTGATTCATATGTATAGAGATAATTACAAGTTTTCAGATATTCTAACTATAGTTTATAAATATTTAAAAAAGGTAAAAAGAATAATTGATAAAAAAGAAAAAAACGAGGAAATTAAAAACAAAGGATTAGAAATTTTAAATGAGTTTGTAAGTTATTGTAATTTACAGTTCTCATCACATGTATTCAAAAACCTTTAAAAAATAAAATCTTATAAATGGATGAGTTCAATAGCATCAGATTATTTACAGAAACACAGAAATTAAAAGATTTGAATCCTGGAGATTATAAATTGATGTCACTGAAAAAAATCCAAACGAAATTCGGAGATGCAACTATTGCAAAAATAGAAGTCAATGATGAAGAAAAAGAATATTATCTTAGAAAATGTCACGGAAAACTATCTGACAGTGCAATTAAAAAAATTAATAAAGGTAATTATATATTCAGATTCAGAGGTAAAATTGATGATCTATATTATGATTATGAATTAGTAAAAACTTAAAAAAACGAATTCTATTAAAATGAAAGTTCACTTCGATCCTAATGTCATATATGTAGGAAATGAAAAGGTATATGGGAAACATATGCAGTTGATCGAGAGAGGTTCAAAAGAAGAATTACCGAAACAGAAAATAAAATAGGACATATCTTTAAAGAGAAATGAAGTACTACATAACAAAACCTTATAATATTGAATTCGTTTAAATCTTTGTAATATTTTTAATTAAATCTTAAATTTGTTTAATCTTCCTAAATTTTTTATCTTCCTATAAGGGGTATCCATTTTGGGTACCCCTTTTTTTAATGCATTTTTAAAAAGTAGTTTGTTTTACAACTTTTCTATTGATCACTAAATCCATCATTTCATCACTTTCAAAGCAATTCAAAGCTCAAAATGATTGCAATTGTTCAAAAAAGTCGTCAAATATCATCAAAAATGCGTGTTTTTATGATGTCTGTTTTTATGAAAAAACAGAGTAAAAACTTCAATTTTCAAAAATCTGATGTTTTTGACTATTTTATGCCCAAAAATCAATGATTTTTAATGAAAATATGGTGTTTTTGATCATAAAAAGCCTTAAAATGTTCGTGATTATTGAGGTCTGAAAAATCAAAAAATGCCTGATTTTGAGGTTTTTATGTGATTTTGGTGTGTGCCATAGTACCCCCTATATACTACTTACGTCAAGCGTACAGAAAAAAATATATATGGTTATTAGCTTACAGTAATTTCTTAACAAATTAATTTATATAAATTATTTATTTTCATGTCACTTTTCCAATAAGAATGTGACCACTGGTAATACGCCATCTTTAACTAGGTACTTAAAATGGCTGAAATAAAAGTACCATGAAAAAGCCGGAAAAATCGTTTTTAAAACGGACTTCTCTTTACGGAAGATCATACAAGTACTACATAATTAAGAAAAGTGACCAAAACAATACACATTACGTACATGATGCTTGTTTTTAATTCAGACTGTGATTTTTACAATAAAAAAATGTAACGAATCTTTTGTTTCCTCTTAGACATTGACGGATTGTAACTCTGGACTTTACAGAAAATACGTAATTCTCGGCTTTATGGATACTTGCCGTTTCTTCAATAGGTGCATTTGACACACAATAAAATTGTCAGATTGTGTTTAAAGCTTCCATGAGTTCTGATTGAAATGGTTTGCTTCCAGTTCTGTCCCATTGATCATTCTGATGCTTTTCTTCTGAGCTTTCGTTTTCTGATTGTGTTATTTCTGTATCTGGCATGTTATGCCAGGGTATTACATCTGCGTCAGCATGGACATAGCTTTGAGAACTAAATATCACTCCCATCTTTTTGGCATTGTTTCTCCATTCATCTGCATTCTATTCTACAGGTCTGCCGGCAACGACTTTCTTCATTAAAATCATATTTGGCACTGTAGTCAGCTGTCTAGAGCCTGCTTCAATGTGCTTTACTGGCAGTTCATTCCGTGTCATGGCAAGAGCTTTAATGTCTTCAAGGATATTCCATTTCACTGGTTTATCATCCAATGACGTCCACCTGATCTCGTAATTTAGCAGAATGGTCCGATATTTTTGCTTTATCAGTTTCATAATTTCCTGATGAAGAGGCATACACTAGTGCTGTTATCAGTCAAGAATATCAGTTCAATGTTATTCAACTGAATATCTTTGGAACTTGGGTGTGCAGGACAATTATGGATGAATAGCGCCATTTTTCTGTTCTCAATTCCCACTTTAACGTCGAAAACCTTCACCAACTTGTTAAATAATGGCATTGTCATCCACGCTTTCTTATTAGCTTCGTATGTGCACGGTAGCAAAGCACCACGAAGTCATATTGGCGCGATATAGAGAAGTTAAACGTCGTTCTTTACAGAGTTTTCTTCCTGGGATCGCCTTTTAACGTCAAAGTCCTTTCAGGAAACATGTTGTAAAACAACGCAGCTTCATCTGCATTGTCAATGTATTTTGTGTTGTATCGAGCTAGCATTTCTGAAAGGCCAGGAGACCGGTCCTGAACCGCTTGCGTGCAAAGAGAAGGTGATTCTCCATTTTTTTAATTTTTTTCACAGAAATCCTGATTCTTGTTTTAAACTGGGTCCGAACAACTAAAATTCTCAATCATTATTTAACTATCCAAAGAACTAAAATTCTCGATCATCATTTCTACGCTTAATGCATTAATTTTAGCACTGATCATCGGTCCACTAACAAGAAAGTTTTAGGCTCGATTATGACAAAACTACGTAAACAATGTTTCCTCTAATTCCTTATGTTCACCACTTCGTTACTTCATGGATTTCGCCGGCACATTATTCTGCAAAGGCCGCCTTCTTGAGCTTCTCTTTGTTCTTTAAAACTGTAAACAGTGTTGAAGATGCAAGTCCAAATTTTCTTGCGATCTTACTTTTCGATATCAAGCTTTTCTCGCCGCCCCGGTGGCGCAGTGGTCTAAGCGATGGCCTCTAATCATTCGTCCGAAAGGGGTCCAAGTTCGAACCCCGGTGAGGCATGGATGTTGTGTTTGTCTTACGGCACTGGCTTTCTCCCTTACCTGGAACCAGTGACCCTAAATTAGGGACAGGCGACTGCTTATAGCCCATTGAGTTGCTCACGGTGGTCGTTAAACCTCCAATCCAAAAAAAAAAAAAAGCTTTTCTAGTTTTCATTCAAAACTTCTTAACTTTGCGTTGAAAGTCAAAAGATTCCTTTTGTTATCCATTTAAAGAACGAAAATTAATGACGTGCACGTGTAAAATTTTTTTATTTTTCCCACCGTTGAGGTGACGATTGGAATAAAGCGAGAGGACAGAATCCAAATAGCCAAGAAGACTAACCACTAGTCACTCATCTGTGCGATCAGTTGTACGCGTTTATCTCTTAACACTTCCTGAAATTTCAGGGAAGGTTCTGTTTGAAATCTTTGAAAGCAGAAAGATTGGACATGAAACCTCTCTTAATAGCGGGAAATCCTTAGATTTACAACTCGCAATACACGAAAATTTTACTATCTTTTAACTTAACAAATTGACGGTGCATTTTGAATCTCTGGTAATAGCGAGATTCTCGCTTTAAGCCATACTCGTAATATCGGACTTCTACTGTGATACTGTATAACATTTTTACTAACGGCAGCATGTTGTTTTACAAAATGCGCATTACTAATATTTTATTACTTTTATTTATTACCAACAGTTTATTTTCATCGCACTACGTTAGTTCACTAACGCCAAATTTCGTGCTGCCGTCTTTGTGTCATTTTTCATTCTTTTTTTAATGTTGACTTTATAGGAATTCATATGGATTTATCCCATTAACCCGTTAACTGGGTATTAAATACTCCACATACATAACCTGCTTTGGGTATTTATTCTTATTATGGGATATTTAAATATTGTCTGCAGAAATCTATAAAGTACTATTTTAAATTGAGTAAATAGTGGTTATTGAATTTCAACAATAGTTTACAAACATAATCATCATCATCATTGCCAACCATTATCAATCCACTGCTGAACGAAGGTCTATCCAAGCCTCTTCCACAACGGTCTGTCTTATGCCAGTCTCCTCCACGTTACGTCCGCATACTTTCGAATTTCTTTCAGCCATCTCCCATATGGTCTTCTTCTGGGTCTTTTCCTATCCCTTTGAATCCAAACAAAAATTTCGGCTGTCAATCGATGGTCTGTCCTTCTGGCAGTATGTCCAGCCCATTGCCATTTCAGGGATTTAACTCTGATCACGATGTCTTCCACTCTTGTCATTTTTCAATTCCACGAGTTTCTCTTCTTATCTCTCCTGGTTATACCAAGCATGCACCTCTCCATGCTGCTTTGAGTTGTCTGCAGCCTTTGTATGTCTCTTTTAGCTAAGGTCAGCGTCTCTGCACCATACGTAAGCACTGAAAAATGCATTGATCAAACACTTTTCTTTTAAGACATAATGCTCTTGTAAATTATGCTGTTTCTTCCAAAAGCTCTATAGGCAAGTTTTATACGCCGATTAATTTCTTCATCAATGTGACCCTCACTTGATATCTGCTGTCCAAGATAAACGTACGTATCTGTTATCTCCAGCTTTTCTCCATCAATCGATAAATCTTCATTTCTTGTAAAAGCATTGTACATCACTTTTGTCTTCTGAAAGTTCATTTTTAATCCCACTTCTTTACTCTTGTCAGCAAGTTCCTGGATCATACTCTGCAACTCTGATGGGGTAGTTGCAAAAACGACTAAGTCATCAGCAAAACGAAAGTGAGTTAGATAATCTCCATTAATCTTTATCTCTTTGTTTTCCCAGTTCAGTGATTGAAAGACATTTTACAATGTGGCAGTTAGGAGCTTCAGAGATATGATGTCACTTTGTCTCACTCGCTTTCCAATTTTTATGTGTGTTGTGTTTTCAAACAGTAGAATCTTTGCACTTGCATTTTCATAGATGTTAATAATAATATTAATGTGTGCATCTGCAATACAAACATAATAGTAACAAGTAAATATCAATAATGTGTTACGAAGATTATTTTACGTTATAGATTGTTTCAGTGTGATTTAGGCGAAAGCATATTGTACACATAAGGCCTTTTCGCAGTCAGGACACCAGTATAATGTATCTTTCCTCTTTCCCTTGTACCAACACACAATATATCTCCGGAGAGGGTTTCCCCTTGAAGATGTGCTGGAAATATCTTCCGGGAAGCAGCGACTGAGGAGACCAGATAGTATTGGGGATTTAGAAGGTCGGCCTATTGTAGGCCGCATCACTCCTACAGATGATAAGTTCTCACCGATTGTCATTTGAAAAATCAGTCTTTGAAGTTTTCCACCTTTCTTCTTGTAGAAGACAAAGGCATTTAGGCAAATAAAGTCAATCAAGTACCCGAACATCTTATGGTAATACTTCTTGAGACGTTCCTGACTGTTTTTGTAGCTGTGTCCCATATTCTTACTATATTCCAGGGCTTTCTTCGATGTCTCCCTTTCTAGTGTTTATCTTTTCCATGGAAGCACCGTAAATAGTGCTTACAAGAGTTACATCACGCTGATCTTTCCATTTCATTATAATCATCTTCTTTCGATAGCCTGCTACTGTTTCGCCTTCCTGTAATTTTAGTCCAGCGGCTCACAGCTCTTCTGTGTGTAACTATATGTACAGAGAAAATTATTTCTGAATCAGTTACTTTGATTTATAAGAAACAAAAAGGTTGGGTGCCCACCCCCACCCCCACGTTTTCTCAGTATGACGTCATTCAAGATGACCGCCATCATTCCACTTGCCTTCTGATAAAGCAAGCGTTTTAGCAGAAACGGTAAATTTTATTGAAAAAATGTTTAAAGATAAAATGTTTAGCGTTCAATCGTCTATAAATTTGCTTGTGGCTATTTTCTTGATTTCTCGCACCATTATCCCAGAAAATTTACCTTTTAATATTGCAGTACGGGAAATGTTTGTTTGAGTATTCTTAGCACGCAAATCCCTGGGTTTTAGCTCCTTCTTTAGTACGAAAGTGGAACTGCGTTTCTTAGGAGAAATATTGGGTATTTAATGTTGCCTCCTTAATGTTTAAACCGTTATTATATAAGCGGAGCATCAGATATTTTCCTAGAAAGTGGCTTATTGGGTGTTAATGCGACGGAATCTGTCATCAGTGGAAAAAATTACGTACGAGGTGTTAAGGCTATGTTCATTCTTGATGAAGCCTTGTTCCGCCTTCAAGTACTGGCATTCTTTAAAACAAATGTAGCTGAAAATTACGCTGGAGAAATACAACAACTGCAAAAACTTCAAGGTAGCCTTTCCACAAAATATTATACAATGTTCAGAGCAACATTTGATGACATTAATTTTGAGCACCTTATTTCAGACTTTCAGGATTTTGTTGTCGCAGGCCGGGATTCATCAAAACATTGTTTGTACTGGGATAACTTCAGGATATTTGTATCCTTACTGAGAAACTGAATACGATCTGACCTAGAGGGTTTATGGGATCTACATCTGGATACTGTTCAGAAGATTCAGCCTCTGTTTGCAGTCTTGGATTGTGTAAACTACCAACGCTGGAGCTCTCTTTACGTAGAAGACATGAGGAAATTAAGTACTACTCATCCTGAAGGGTACGAAGCATTCACGAACGGTAAACATGTTCTAAAAAGTTCAGCCATACCTTCTCAGATGTTGGTGCCTATATGGCTCTCGAGCAAACGATTAATAGATCACAAAAAGGGTCATCTAGTGTAATTGGAATGACAAAGCAGAAGAAGTTTTTTGCTCAGTGAGATCTGACGTACCATGAGTTACTGCAGATAACAAACTTAGATCGAGAAATCACTAAATCTGTATCAACAACATCTGACTTACAAGTACACCATGAGCTCCGAAAAAGTGAAACAGAACACACCAACAACATGATTGTGACTATAGTACAGTATATATTGAAAACAGAAAACCCCTTGGAATTATTTGGTAACACATCACTACATAACCTCGTAACATAGGTAGCAGTTGCTGTCGAGGCTAAAGAAAAATTGTCGATTGTGAGCAAAATAGGTACTGAACTTTACAAAGCTTACAGAGACCCGGTATGTTGAAAAGTCTGCACATATCTCGGACCAATAAATCGCACGAATTTACCCACATTAGAAACTCAAAATAAATAAAATAAAAAGGAAAATATGCGCTAAATAGAAACTGTTTTAAGACTGCCGCGAACAGAATACTTCAGATTGCTCAAGTTCCTGGGTATGAACTGGCACATTTGTTTCAGTTTGAGTTATCGGATGTTTCAATGCTTTTTGATGAGAATGGTCTTCTTGTTAAAAGCAAAAAAAGTATTCTTATGCAGGAACTAGAAAGAACTCTGAGTGAAGACGCAACAGAAGTACAATTTCAACCAGATGAAAGTACTTGTTTCACCATAGACGTTATGAACTGTTTGAGAAAAGTGGTAACCAAGGAAAAGAAAATGTTTGGTGATGTTGCCACTTCTTACTCGATGTTTACATAATCACTCTGAGCTGGTGCTTCCAGGGGAGACCATTTCTTCGGTAGCTCCTGAAGACTGAACGTCTACTGAGGCAAAAAAGCAATGTCATAGCTTTCTCCAAAATATAATCAGAAGCTAATCTACCAATTCAAATAGAAACTTTCTGGTCCTCATCATTAAACAAATTTTTACTACAAAAACATATAACAAACAGTTTTAAAACCTTGATGGTGGCAAGACTTATTAGACAGATGCATGTGTTAAGTGCATTTCCTTGTTCACCGGATGAAATTAGTGTCAACTGCATGGGTATTCAAAACGGTGTTGAAAAGCCAATACATACCATGGACAGAGTTTTAATAGAAGAAGCAGTCTTCAGGATGATGATTCATGGAGAGAACGCAGCAAATCAAAGGCTAAAGAGAATCGTGTTTATAAGTAAATAAATATATACCGAAACAAATCCTGTCTTAGGCAAGATATAAAAAACTTTAATTTAAAATATGTACAATGTTAAAATCGATACAAAATATTTCGCGAGGGCGACCACCGCTTCATCAGGTAAAATAACTGGAACGTAGGCAGCAACCTCTTAAATAGTATGATAAAGAGTGACGTCAATAGTATGAATGTGATATACGTAAGTACGAAGCACCAAACCATTAAGATGAGTGTAGATTGGAGGATGTAAGCGAACTATTATAATGAGAAAGGCGTAAAGTTCTAGATGGCACAAACAAGTAGGAATGTTTATGTTTAATAGTAAGAGTATCTAGCAAAGCCTTCCACTCTGTAGAAACAATTGCTAGAGAGTATCTAGCAAAGCCTTCCACTCTGTAGAAACAATTGCTAGTGTATCATCATTACAGCAACATTTAAAATAATGCTGAATGAACAGAGCTTCTGAAAATAAAGTACTTTTTTTGGTAGTAGTGCTCAGTAAGACAACAGATTCATTCCATATAGGGATGTGGGATCCATTTTTTTCACATCGGGCAAAAATTCATTCCATATTAGATGTCGGTTCCATTTTGTTCATATCCTTCGTAATTACGCATATCACATTCATACTATTGACGTCACTCTTCATCATACTATTTAAGAGGTTGCTCCCTATGTTGCAGTTGGTTTACCTGATGATGCGGGGGTCGCCCTCGCGAAAAATCTTTTATCGATTTTAACTTTGTACATATTTAAAATTAAAGTTTTTTATATCGTGCCTAAGACAGAATTTGTTTCGGTATATATTTATTACTTTGCACGACTTCGCTCTTTGGTTTGCGTTTATAAATGCTGCTTGGTTCAGGCTCTATTTCACTGGAAAAGGTTCCACACCCAAGGAGTGAATGAAACGTGGCTAAGAACTGGCATTGTTGACACAACAATACTTGTTCCAATGCATATGTTAGCTGAGACACTGGTAAAGACATGTGCCAGGCATTACACTACCAGCATTTCATGTTCTTTCTGCTGCTGACCACACGAACAAGTTTGTTACCAAAAAAACTGCAGTTGGCTGTAACCTTGCGCAGTATCTGAAAGAGTTTGACGTGTCACCACTATCTCCAGAGCTCGACAAGATAATGTCACTTGCCGAACAGTACTTAGCGTAATTGTTGAAGAAAGCCTCGTCTTACAAGACACGTGATGAGTTCAGGCTGTGAAAGTACCACCATAGGAAAAATATTTCTCTCGATGATCTACCTCCAACAAGTACCAGTGCCCAGGGACATCTTCTTCGTGCTTTGTTCCACGCCTACCTAATGATTCACTGCCTCGATGAAGCACAAGAGACACTGGATTCAGTTACGTTCGACTTTGAAATGACAGATAGTGTTCTAATGCCATCAAAGTACATTTATCCACTACCAGACGACTACATTAGAGCATGTGCATGCATGAAGTGCGCTAGATCAAATTGTGTGTGTCACGATTCAGGAGTTCCATGTTGTTCGTTTTGCAAATGCAACAGTGTTGACATTAGCAAAATAGATTGTAGAAACCCATATTTAATTTAATGTTGTTGCTGAAGAAACATAAAAACATTTTACTTAAAACGGTAATGAATTTATATTGTATTTTACATTTACAAACCTAGGTGTTTAAAGATAATAAAACTAGCACTCCTTTATGTTGTATAAAATTTATTTGAAAAGAATCATAAAAATGTTTTTAAAGATTTGCAAGTGTATATTTTTTGGGTAATATGAATTAAACTAAAAGTACTTTACAAACAATTTCATTGAATATATGTTTTCCTCCCTGTTAGTGTTAAATCTTCCTTAAGGAGAATATTTGCCTACTTCAGTATGAAAAGATTACTTTCCTGAGATAATGGTTTTATAAATCAAGAAAATAATCAGAAGGAAATTTGTAGACGATTGAACGCTGAAAATGTTTTCTTTAAACATTTTTGCAATAAATTTTACGGTTTTCGCTAAAACGCTTGCTTAACAGAAGGCAAATGGAATGACGGCGGTCATGTTAAACGACGTCATACTGAGAACACGTGAGGGGTGAAAGGTGGCCACCCAACGTCTGCACTGGAGAACGCAATGGCGATCTGTCGTGTTCAGCGATGAAAGCAGATTCTGCTTGGGAGCCCCTGATGGCCGTGTGCTTGTTCGCAGACGCACAGGGGAGCGTCTCCACCCTTCTTGCATCCGCCAGCGACACACAGGGCCTACACCTGGTCTCCTGGTGTGGGGAGCGATCAGCTATCACTCCCGTACACAACTAGTGTTTGCACCGGGTAGGGTAAACAGCACCTCCTACATCAGCAACAACATTCAGCTCGTTGCTGTGCCATTTGTAAGGTCGGACCTTCGTGGTGTTTTTCATCAAGATAAACACGCCCACACACGACACGTGCAACGCAACATGCACTTCAGGTTGTGAGACAACTTCTATGGCCTGGACGTTTACCGGATTTGTCCCCCATTGAGCACGTGTGGGATTTTATGAGACAACGACTTATCCGGTCTCCACGGCCAGCCACGAACATCCCCGATTTACGCGTCCAGGTTGAGGATGCTTGGAACTCAATACCCCAAACTTACATCCAACATCTGTACGACAGACTCCATGCCAGAATTGCACAGTGTGACGCAGTTCATGGCGGTTCAACGTCGTACTAACCATGTTACATGGAAATGTTATTTTTCAGTTTACCAGCAAATACAGCTGTATTTTGCCATAATGTTTTGGTCACGTTATCCTCTGTATTCCGTTATTATGCTGTATAAATTTTGTTGGTATCAGAAGCCTCCTTCTTGGTGTTCTTTTTTCGCTTTCCGCGAGTGTAACTGCCTGAGGGGCAGATGGATGAAATTCAAAATGTAATTCATTTTTAATGCCAAATCTGACAAGTTGCAGAAGCATTGGATGAATATCTGAGCTCAATCACATCTTAGCAGCAACTCCAAATGGATATTAACAAGTCTATATCTCTGGTTGATGTATCTCATCGTAGAGTAAGTCGATTCACATTCCTACATTTTCTCATTCTGTTCCATAAGCACTTTCCTCTTCAAGATTTGCCATTTTTATGTTATAATTTCTATTATGGAATTGAATACAGTCTGGAATAAACTTTTCACATCCGTTATCCTTGCTGTTGAATATTTTGTTACGAGTTGAATCAAACGTGGCCAATTATTTTGAAATACCAGTTTTCAAATTTGGGAGATATTTGACAATCGGAATAGATTTCTACACGTCTATGCCAGAATGATTCCGGTAAATAAGTGTTCAAGTGTTCCAAACTCTGAACATAAAGCAAGTCATCGTAATTCGTGTGCTTGCCCTAAAACACGAAAGTGGACATTTCTTTGCCATTAATGTAACTTAAAAGCGAAAATATGACGCAAATATACAAATGATAAAATGAACTCATTAAAATCAGTAAAACGTGATTCAAATTTCCGGGATATTTTTTTATCTAGTATGTATACGAGCTCCCGCTAGGAAACACAGTAATAACTAACAAACATAATTAACAGACATTCGTGCTAACTTTCCTATAGCTCCTTCTTAAGGCCAGCTAAAATAGTAACGGAACTCGAGAGATACAGCGTTAGAGTGCAAAATAGGCATCGCAACAACGCACATGGTACCGCTAGAAAAAAAAACTGAGCTAACAGGCAGGACTCTTAATATTATAAAAGGTCATCGATATGGTAGTTATATGCTTTTAACCTTCCACAGTGGCCTAAATATGGCAGCAAAAACACTTTTGTCGGACACAGAGGGACAGGGATTGAAGCTACGTTGTTTCCATCCGTACCAGTTCTGTGAGCAGTTTTAATTATTAGCATTAGCAATAAATATGTAGAACAAATTCTATGTTTTCTCTTTCGAATGAGCACTGAGGTGAGTTAACACTCGTACAATATGACCGTTACTTGAAATTTTTTTAACAAAAACCTCGCAACGTATTTTATTTTTTAAAGTATCATTCCAATTTTTTACTAAATATCAGTCATATTTAAAAAGACTTTATTTTTTTAACCGTCAAGAATCCAATATTTTTATCAATAAATGTATTTGTTATATTTCCTTCGAGCCGAGTAGAAACGCTCTTCATTTTTTTCTAGAAATCTGGTCAGGTTTGCAAAATGGGTCAAACCGTCCTTGAGAGTTTGCACTGCAATGAGATACAATTTCGACTTGAATTCTTGAACGTATGGTGCCAGCTCACAAATTGCATTTTTCTGTCTCTGGAGCTTCACGTTTTATTCATTTAAAAAAATAATATACAACACAATAATGCAAATCACACTGCCATGAATGATTCTCAGTGTCAGGAAATTTCTTTTATCAGACATTTCTCAACAAGAAGATGTCGAATTTTAAGGAAACAATTCGGTAAATCGCAGTACTTTTCTTCTTCTTAACCGTCTCACATTTGCATAGTCAGTAAGACCCTCGAAATCACAGTTACCAAAGTCTTTTCAGGCCGCAACAAACTGTCAACGGATGAGAAAAATTCCATTACAAATGTAATTTACAATTTTCATATTCATGTCTATCAAGGTTTTTAACATGCTCTTTCCGAGCATTTCATCGCACACATCATACTGATGCAGAATGTAATGGACGGACATATCATTACACTCTTCTTATTCAAATACTGCTTTAGACGAGAAACAAATCATAATGTATTTCCAATCGTTTTGGGTGCATTATCCGTCTTAGTCGAAACTAGTTTTAGCAGATCCTGGTCTCATTATTTTAAAATTGATTAAAACAAAATTGATCATAATTTCCTGAAGTTCCGCCCCTCAAGCCACAAAAATACAAGGATTTCTTCAGGAATTGTAAGATCAGAAAGCGCAAACTGAACGCAATCTATTAAATGCGCACTGTCAGTTAAGTAGTTCGACTCGTTCATCTCTCGGAAAAGAACCAAAAAATATTTCAGTTGTTCAAACAATTACTTTTCTCTTATTAGATAATTCCAGCACTCTACGAACAGTTGTCCCATGGCTTGACTGCAAATTGAGTACATTTTGAAGCGCATCTTTCTTCAGATTCGATTCGTAGTTTTTCAACATATTATCAAAAAACGAAATCAGAATATTTCTGTCCTTGTCCGCATCAGAAATTGTTTTTTTCCCCGAGCCCAAATCCTGGAGTCATCTCACCTCACCAGCGAAATAAACTGTGCTGAAAGAACTACGTTAGGCTGTTAATTTGATCTTGAAACTGTGATTTAAAACGGCCAATATCACTGTCTCGGCTACGGCCGTTAACTGGATAGGATTACACCATAATATACAAATTTTGAAGATGTGAATTCGTTTTTTGGTGTAAATATGACAAGAATGATTTGAATTTTTCAGAGGGTTTCCAAAAAATTCAGGTCATATTTGAATGATAGTTGTATTCAAATTAATCAGAAACTTGAGACTTCGTCGTTCTAGGTGGTGTTGTGGTTAGAATTATCGGGCGCTGTCCAGGATACGAGGGTTCGATTCCCACTCCAGGACGACGAAATTTTCAAGTTGTCGGATATTATCTGACTTAGCATCCATGTCGTATTTACACCAAAAAGCGGATTCACATCTTCAAAATATGTTAGTACCTTTTGTTTAGGAATAACAGGTTTGTGCAATAATATGTATTTGCATTTGGCCAACTGTGCAGCTGTGATTCAAATAATTAAGAAATTTTCTATATAGAAAAATTGTGTTAAGTCCCAAGGTGTGGCGTTATGCAAGCTCTCGATATACTGAAGGTCTATATAATGTGGTTTGACTGTTTTCTTCCACTGTAGCATAATTCAAAGAAGCTACCTTATGTGAAGTTTTTCGTTTCCACGTGGATATCATGAAGTTTACTGTTAATGGTTGTCATAAAATATATTATTCCAACACTTTGTGGAGATAGACTACAATTATATTGATACTCCACAATTTCGATGCGTATGTAATTTACAGTGTTTTTTTTATTTCTGTGGCCCGTTTTCATCTGTTGGTGCTCATAATAGTTACTGCGTTCTCTGAAGGAAAATATATTCACTAATTTCTTTACAGTTTTGCGTCAATCAAAAATTTAGAATGATGTTTTTCTATTTTGTAGAATAATAAAACCATAATTTCAATGAAGAAACAACAAGTATACAAAATTCGGGATCAATAATACGTTTTCAATAATTTACTACTTATTTCTAAAGAACTAGCCATTGCCAGAACAACAGACATGAAAGGCATCATGAAATACTATGCACTTGAAACCGCCATACACAAAACATTATGATTTTTGCAACAACTCCAACAGCGTTTAAGAATCACAAAACGAACACATTTGGCACATTTCTTGCTCTCTTTATTTCTATTGCTTCCTCGAGATATATTTATTGCTTCACTCCTGGTTTCGAATTGACATTACTGATTGTATTGATTACGCACGAAATTATATTAATGATACGATGTTATATAATCCCCAAAGAGAGACTCAGAATAGGTTTCAGCTTCGATCAAAGGCTGTGACGTCGTCAAAAATCTTGAAGATGAAACTTCCGGCACGGAGTGCAGGGATTCCATTGATTGTGAGAATATAACGTTCCAATAGAAATATGTGCAAATCTTCCAGAAGAACATCTTTTGGGTAAAAACGTATGTTTTCGAATAAAACAAGTTGTTTTGGGTTATAATCACACAACAATTAAACCAGTCACCTCCAACGTACAGCACATTTAGCTTATAAAATTTACATTCCGTGGCATTAGATCTAATCTATTTGGAATAACGAAGCAATTAAGCTCTTTATTACGTAGAGAAGACATTACGCCCTCACCAATTTTTTTTTTCAAACTGGATTTGAATAACTTTTATTTAGAAATAAATACCGACAACGAAACTACACAAGTAGACATCCTCCATTAAATTTGTTTTTGTTGAAATTTTGACAGCTTTCCGTGTATATTAAAATTCTTTGCGTTTTTTAAGCGACATGACAGCCACTGATTTTCTTTTAAACACGGGGAACCAACTAAATAAACCCTGTGACTAATTCAGGGCACCAGGTCATTATGGCCACTAGAACTTAAGATCTCGCGCCTAAGTTTTTGTACTGAAAATTTTGCTCTTTTAAGTCAATAGCTTTGTATACAAATTGTTGCTTCAGCACAACGTATATAAAAAAATTGTAAAGCTAAATTCTGAACTTTTAATTCCATTAAAATAACTATCGTGTAATCTGAAAAAGTGCGTGCACCTGCATCCTTCAGTTTTGTTACGTGGCTATGCCGTATTTCCTCAGAATCAATAATTATTCCGTACAATTGTTACCCTCACTTCCAAATATTTTGTCGCTCAGGTGGCGCAGTGGTCTAAGCTCTGGCTTATGTCCATTCGTCCGAGAAGTGTCCGGGTTCAAATCGAGTTGAGGCAAGAATGTTGTGTTTGTTCCATAGCCCTGGCTTTCTCCCTTCCCTGGAACAGGTGGATTAGGGACAAGTGACTGCTTAGAGACCATTGAGTTGCACACGGTGGTCGTTAAACCTCCAATAAACAAGTCATATATTTTACCGTAGTTTTGACACTTTGAGATTTCGTCTCCTGATTTATTGTGACACAGCACTGCGCTTGACGGAAAATGCAAGTGATATTTTCCTGTTTCCCGAATTTCTGTACCTCTTCGGATATCAGCTGTCGGAATGGACGTATCACTTTGATACTGGAGCGTCGTCTATTAGGGATTGAAAATATTTGTTTTCGATTGATACAATGTAGGAGTCAGTTATTCTTACAGATATGATAATAAAGGTATTAGATTGAAAGTCACGCTCTTAACATTGAACACGTAAGGAGTGTTCACAGATAAGAGGTGACTGCACAGCTTGTCAAGCCACGCCTCTGTAAAGCTTCTTGCAAAGAAACATTTTGAAAGGGGTGTTTGGCTCCTAGAATGCTTTAGGGAGAGTGACAAATGGGAATAAATGTAACAAGATAACTGACCTGTTCTCTTAGTGCCTATGCGTTAAATGAGTCGACAAAGCTTTTTTTTTTTTTTTTTGATTGGAGGTTTAACGACCACCGTGAGCAACTCAATGGGCTATAAGCAGTTGCCCGTCCCTAATTGAGGGTCACTGGTTCCAGGGAAGGGAGAGAGCCAGTGCCGTAAGACAAACACAACATCCATGCCTGACCGGGATTCGAACCCGGACCCCTTACGGACGAATGATCAGAGGCCAACGCCTTAGACCACTGCGCCACCGGGGCGGCACAAAGCTTTGGCAATCTTATCTAGGTGATTTCATAACTGCAACTACGGTACCTTTACAATGTTCTCTGTTCTTATTTCACATTTATTGCTTTCTTCTTGTGGATAAGTAAACTTAACGTTATATCACGGAATGTTTTCGTCATATTACAAAATCACAGGGAAGGCAGGTGATTTACTGCTATTAATACGATTCATCATCATTTAACACTAGGAACTTTCTGTCGATGTAATTGTAGAATATGTGTTCAACATTGCCATGTAGTAGACTTGAAAGTATATTTCCGGATTGATAAAATTATATACGAAATACGGAAAAGCTATTTAGTGAAAGGTAAAATTAATAATATATCATGTGACATATCTAGTGACCCCATATCATTGCATATTGGTTTTTATAAACTTGGCAGTTTGAAATCGTAACTCTAATTCCTAACACTGTACACTAAATGTCGTTGAATTTTGGAATACCCAGTCGAAAACCATTAATTTCTGTAATGGAACTTTCCAGTTTTGTGTTAACCATACTCATGTCATTTCGCAACTTCTGTTTTAGCACATGCCAATGTTCTCATAATTTTCGTACTGTGTGCTCTAGATATCCTGGTGTATAGCACTTGATAGCTTTTTCTTCCCCTTATTAATAATCAATTCTAGTTACAATGAAGCAAGCTGGCATTGCAAATGACCAGAAACGTCTAAAGAGATGAAATTAACTGCTTTCTTTAATTATCCAGCTGAAAAAGTTCGTCAATCAGTGTTGTTGAGAAATCCAACAATCAACGACACTGAAACGTTAGATGGAAAATAAGGACTGGAATCAAGACAAATGGAGACATAGGACGGAAATTTGAATAAAAACGGAACTGGAATGAAAAAAACGTGTGGTAGAAGATGCAATTTCAACACACCGGTTGCAACCGCAAAGAGGAGGAAATCCAGAGAAAAAAAGTGCAAAGAGTTCAAGGGGTTGAAATTTGATAAGAGCATGGATGTAGAAAGTTGTGAGATATGTGTTTGCTTTCCTAATACTACAGATCAGAATTCGAAGGTAGTGAAATATTTTGGAGGCCCTTTTAAACTAGAGACATTTTAACAGTATGACATATCATTTTAGCATCAGAAATGTTTTACAGCATATAAAGCAATGCAATATCCTAAAGCTGTTTCTTTGTTTATGTGTTTAAAAATCAGATCAAAAAATGTAAGAACATATGCCAGTTGTTTTTAATGTTACATGATACACAATGGGGTCTCATTATTGTGGCCACCTCTTACTTTTGATGTCAACATAACGTAGCCAAGGAAAGAAGGCACGTGTCCTGAGCTGGCTTCGAGGATACATAAGGTGTACTGTAGGCATTCTTAAAACATATCACTCGCTGCTGTCATGGATAGAAGGAGAGATTTATCAGATTTGCAAAAATAGATGATTATCGGCTTTCGTGAAAACGGTGGCAGTATTTCTGAAACAGCTCAATGTGTGAGCTGTTCGCGTGCTGCTGTGGTAAAAGTGTATCGTGATTGGAGAAATTACACCATTGCGAATAAGCAACGTGAAAACTGTGGAGCACCACGTACCACTGAAATGAGAGGTGAACGTCGGCTTCGAAGGTGCGTGAGGGTCGATCGACACGCTACAGTGGAGCAACTCGCTGGACGAGTGAACCAGTGGGCTCACGGAAGAGTTTCTAAAACGACAGTTCAGCAAGCCCTGGTGCGTATGGGTCTCCGATGAAGAAGCAGGGCCACTGCACCAATGTTAACGAAGATGCATGGGCAGAAAAGGCTTACATTTGAACGGAAGTATCGGAATTAGACCTCCACTGATTGGCGAAGTATTGCCTTCTCTGAAGAATCATGTTGTCTGCTTCATAGAACGGATGGACGTTGGCGTATAAGGCGAGACAAATAGGAGAACAAACACTTTCCAACCATTGCTGGAAAAACACAAGCTGGTGGGGGCAGCGTTATGGTCTGGGGAATGTTTTGGTAGCATTCCCTCGGGCCACTCTTACTTGTGGAAAGCACTATGGAACGTATTCCTTACGAATATATCTTTGCAGGCCACATATACCCATACAAGCTTATTATCTTCCCCGGGGCTGATGGGATCTTCTAGCACGACAGTGCGATGTGTCACACAGTTATAAATGTCTGCGAGTGGTTGGAAGGGCACGATGAAGACTACAAGGTACTTTCCTGGCCCCCTAAGTCCCCTGACTAAAACAGAATTGAGCATCTCCAGGACCATCTCGATCGTTTTGTTCGCTCTACGGATATTGCACCACGCCCCTTTCAGCAGGTGTCAGATGCGCTGCAGTCAGCATGCCTCCACAAACCTATGAACACCTTTCATCACCTTATTGAATCACTCCCAGCTTGTGTAGCTGCTGTCCTCGCTGCCTGCCGCGGTTACTCTGGATAATAACTGGTGGTCACAATAATGTGACTCGACCGTGTATATATAATCTAGCAATACGTCCAGCGATTGCCAATGTGAGGTACTTTCTTTGATCATGGAACCATATATACTGCTGTTAAACTGAATGTATCTCATTGACAATTTCATTTGTCGGTGTCTTCGTTTACGAGACTAGAAAATCTCGGGATTTCACTTTTTCGCAAAATCACACAGTTGTTTAAAAAATAGACGTGAAATACTTTAAAACATTCTAATAGTGCAAATGAAAATCCCAAAGCTGATCTTCCTTGAGGGCTGGAACTTAAAATTTCCAGCATTTTTGAAATTTATCGAAGTGCCAGAAGAAAACTAACGATCCACATTCTAACAAAAATAATTGACTCGCTATAATGTAAATGCTTATTCTTAAAATTAAAACTACATTTTCTTTAAATATTGTAAAGCTATATGTTTTATTGAGCTTTTGAGTTCAATAGCTTTTTAATGTCTCGAATTGGTTAGGCAAACGTTTTAAATTTTTGAACTTGATTTCGAAACCCTATGAAATTCAGAAATTTAAAGAAATGTGTAGAGGGCCTTGAGAATTGTTTATGTTGCTCCTACCATACGTCAGAAAGATGGGGAAAATTATTTATTTAAATAATTTACACATTTGTTTTGCGTACTTTATAACCGAATATTTTAACGGTTTTTTCAAGTTCGATTGCTCAGATTTTCTAAAAATAGAACAATTAGTAATATATTACAAAAGAACTTAATATACACTGCTGGACAATTGCTAAGGACGGATCATAAACGGCTATGTAGCGCATAAAAAGTAAGTGTGGTTGGATGCCAAGTGAAATAAAATAATGTCAGAATGCCAGGACATTACAAGAAAGACAATTTATTGTGCTCTGAAATCCAGAAGGCTTTGGAACGTGTTCAAGGGACAAACAGGCCATTTTGTGCAGAATACGTAAACGTGAAAAAAATGCAATTACCGTCCGTAGGCGTTCCGGCGTAAGATGTCAATACGGGATATGGCCACCATGGAGGGCTATGGAAGATTCCACACGTCGTGTCATGTTTTGCACAACATTATCAAGCAGCTGTTGGGGTAATTTACCCCATTCCTCTGTCGGTGCACGGATGAGGGTGTCCTTGTTTATTGGAGGGCATTGGCGACCCGCAAGACTCCTCCCCAAAGCATCCCACACATTTTCAATGGGATTCAGATCTGGAGACCGTGCTGGCCATACGAGGCGTTGAATATCCTTGCTCTCAAGACACTCCTGGACAGCGACCGTTCGATGACATGTTTCGTTGTCGTCCATGAAAATGAATCTATCACCGACAGCACCACGGAACATGCGAACATGAGGTAGCAGAACATAATTAATGTATTGTTGGCCAGTCATAGTCCCAGTTGGAAGCACGTAGAGGGACGTACGGCCATTGATCATGATGACAGCCCATACCATGACACTACATGTCGGATATCGGTCCATTTCCTGTATGTTTGCTGTACAATATGCAGTACCACTATCACGCCAGATCAGTTGTCGTCGACAATCAGACGATAGACTGTATCTACTCTCATCTGAGAAGAGGACAGCAGACCAGTCGTTATCAGTCCAATTGCGATGTTGATGGCACCATTGCAAACGGGCGGTACGGTGACGTCTGGACAATGGGATGCACACAACAGGACGGCGGGCGCATAGTCGTCCTTCATGCAACCGTCTGGAGACAGTATTTCGGGATATCCGCTTGCCAGTAGCAGCCATAAACTGATTTGCTACCTCACTAGCTGTGCTGTGCCGGTGTCTTTTTGTTGATAGAACTATGTACCGATCTTCTGCAGGTGTCGTACTGCGAACACGACCTCCCCCGTGACGTTTGCTACACTCTCCATTTGTTTGAAATGATTTCCAAAGCCTTGAAACAACACTGTGGCTGACGTTGAACTCCCTGTCAACATCTGTTATTTTTCGCCCTTCTTCAATCTTGCCAATAATACGGCTACGAGTAAAATCATCTAGGTGATGTCCGGAAGACATACTGAAAATTGCAAGTTCGTCAATTGATTCTTTCCCTTTCAACTTTGCGTTTGAACAACAACGGTCAATACGGGTCAAATCCTTTATATCTCTTATCAGCACTATGACGTCACGAACAAGTTCGGCAATCCAAAATTTGCATACGCACAACACGTCTTACTGTATCCCGCACTTATGCTAATTTCTACATTTTCCTGCCTTCCAGTTTATGGTTGCTATCGTTGCTATTGCCATCCGTCCTTAGCAATTGTCCGGCAGTGTATAATTTATACATTTCATTTTGTTTCAAACTGTTTGTCGTAACCAATATTTTTTAAGTGGGGTATATTGCTGCTTTCAAGCAAATATTTATTACTTTGTGAGCAGGCAAATGTGTTTGTCGAATCATTTATATCTTTTAGAATAATTAACAAAAATTTTAATAAAATTTCAAGTTTTGTATTATACATTTAAATGTATTTGTAATTCTAGAAATTTTGTGAAAATGTTACAGTGTGGATATATCTTGCGAATAAATTCGAAAAAAAAAAAAAAAACATTTCCCTAGGTAACCTGTCTTAAACCCTCATTTCAAGTTTCCTTTTAACTAGGCATGAGCCATAAAATGCCCGAAGAACCAAGAATGCTGGCTTGGGCTGGATATGCACAAATTAGTAAGTAAAGAAAACTGACTTCCTCTCAGAATACAGATAGAAGCTGTGGTACTCAAAAGGCAAAACGTGAGATCCATGGTTCTGAGACAGAAATCCTCATGATAACTGCCTATCTGTGGGTGCTGATGACGTAGGAAAGCAAAGGCTGAAGGTTCACAATAGTATAATAGAGACGTTTGTTATGTCACACTACAAACAGAATCTCAATGGCTGTAATTGCTTAGAAATTGAAAACTCTCTTTGAATCTGAACAACTTGAAGCTGGGATGGGCAAACTATAGCAAATTCAACCGGTTTTCGGTTCGGGAAAGTATTGCAGATTTTAAGAACAGATTCCGTAAGAGTGAAATTTATTCACAATGCGAACCTACTGATGTGACTGTTCTTAACTCAAACATACAGCGAAGAGGATTTTGTAAAACGGAAATGAAAAAGAAAAACAACTTTTATCAACACAGAGGATAGAATTTGGACTTCTAATGATTATTAATGGCTTAAAGATGCTATCTCAGTGGTGAACGCAAAACTTTAAAGCTGCAGTCAATTTGTGAAAAAAAATTCCTGTAGTTAGTTGAAACAAAATTTGGTTGGGTGAATATTTTTTTTAACCTTTAAGTGTTGGCGACAGCTGAATCGAAATTTCAACTGCGGAAGTCTATTTCTTAAGCAAGACTTGCCTACACAGAGCAAACTGAATCTGTGGGTCACAATATTGTTAGTTTTTTAAAATAGATTTTTTCACTGATGACCTTGAAACTTGAATGACCAAAATTAAATTATTTCTAACTCTGAAAGCTGAATATTTTATTCTACGAATCGGCAGATTTGTCGGAGAGCTGAATTTCTGAGCTGAGTTACGAGCTCAGTTGTTTGTTAAAGGCGTTAGCATAGATGTGTAGCTTTTGTGGATTTACCTTTCAATATGACCACAATTGTATTGAAAAATTTAATTACTGAAACTAATCCTACGATTAGAGTTCAGTATGATTTGATAAGCTTCTTTCTAGTGTATTTCAAACCCATTTGGAGCTACACTATCTACCAACATGTAATTCGACACCCCTACAATCGACGATATCTGTGGTCCTGATACACGTCACGGCCGCCGCCGTTAAATATCGTGTGGGAAATAACAACGCAACCAGTCGCATGCAAGATGCCACGCAGTTCGGAGCTCTCTGATTTCGAGAAAGATGTAATCGTCGGGTAACACAGAAATGGCCGATTCATACGTGACATATCCAGCGAGTTGACGCACCCAAAATCGACAGTGGCCTACATGATTGGCAAATGGAAGATGAGAGGTGACTGTCGGAATGTGCCCCGACCCGACAGACCCACAAAACTGGGAGTTAGAGACCGACGGGTGCTTGCCAGAGAAATTCGAAAGAACCGCACCAAATCGATAGGCCACGTCTGCGAGGAGTTTCAACAGGCATCCGGGAGTGTTCTTTCGATGAATACCATCCGTAAGGAAGCCCATCTGCTCGGTTATAAGGGACGTGCTGCCGCCCACAAGCCTTTGATCACCAAGTCCAATAGCGCTGCTCGGCTGACGTGGTGTAAAGAACGCGACAGTGGACCGTTGAACAGTGGAAACACGTTCTCTGGAGCGACAAATCAAGGTTCACACTCTACCGTTCGGATGGCAGGGTCTGAGTTTGGCGTCAGCCTGGAGAACGCCTCCTGCCGGAATGTATTGCGCCAACTGTGAAATTCGGCGGCGGTGGAATTATGTTATGGGGGTGTTTCTCTTGGTATGGCACGGGACTCTTGTCGCAATTCCTGGTAGACTCAACGCCGAGACTTGCTGCTTCATTTTGGATGACCATGCGCTTCCTACGTTGTGGCAGTTTTACGGGGCGGACCCTTGTTACTTTCAGGATGATAATGCCACCTGTCATGTTGCGAGGTCCACCATGGCTTGGTATGGTGACAATGGGGTTAATTGAATGGACTGGCCTGCGCAGAGCCCGGACCTTTACCCTATTGAGCACCTCTGGGACGAGTTGGAGCGTCGACTTAAGGGATGCCCCCACCGTCCAAAATCGGTGATGGAACTGATCTGTTTTCTCCAAGCCGAGTGGAAGAAAATACCGCTAGCAATCGTACAACGCTTGGTTGAGAGTATGGCCCGGAGGGTCGCAGGTGTCATCGCCGCTCGTGGAGGCTCCACAAACTATTGAAGGTGAATAAATTTTGTTTTCCTTTGCTGTCACGGGTGTCCAATTACTTGTTGGTAGATAGTGTAAATGCCTTTGAACTGGGGGAAAAAGTGAAATCAAAAATTTTGTAAGTCGAATGCGTCAATGTTTGTAGATAAGAAGTGTGATCCATTTCGGAAAGGAGACAATAGCTGTAAAGTTACGTCACCATGGCATGTAAGGACCTTTTGATATGGCCCTGTCATTGATAGTAAATTTCGAATCTTCAAAAATGCAAACATTGGGTGTGATGGCAAATTGTTTCAAATGTTTTAGAATTCAAATTTTAATGAATTGCTTATTTTTAAGCGATGAGTTGCTACTCGTTTCGTGAATTAATACTTCATTTTAAAAGAAATTTAAAAAATGAAGGATGTGTGAATGAGCGAATCTACGTTTACTGCTGTTGCAGAAGTTCACAAGAAAATTCAGCTGTAAAAATATGGACCAATCGTGTAAGAATAAGATAGTAGCTGTCTTAAACTAAAAAAAGACATTGAGAAATATCACGTTAGTAATGCAAAGGTTGCTTTCAGAATTAAGGAACCCACTGGGTCTGAACTCTATCATGCCCTGGTATTCAGTCAGCAGATGTTACCTTTGTTTGCTTCATTAAGGACTCCTACTTGGCGCAAGATACCCAAATCAAAGTAATGTTTCATGGGCGTTCTTGGTGACTCAGTTCAACTGATTTATTTCATCAGTCCTCTGAACACTAGAGGACTGATTGTTAATGTGGGCTGCCTTGAGCGCAAGAATCTCTGATTATTCTGACATTAAATTTGAAATTAAATTTGATTTTAAATAAATATACGTTTATTTGGTTCCTCAGACAATGAAAGAGAGGCGCCTTTTGGGAAAAACTTATTTTGCGCTGCAAAGGGAATGCACACCCAGCGGTGAAATACAATTCAATTTAAATCTTAGGAAAGCTCAAAAGTCCTCTTTAAGGGGATTTCTACATAGAAAACAAATTATGTAATTTTGCTTTCCTTCTGGTGCACTGATTATGATCACAATAATATTTTACTTAATGACACAAAGTAGCTTCCCGAAAAGAGATAACAATTGACTCAAAGCTGGCAACTAAATTTAAAAATAAAACGGCGCTTTTAAAGACATCTTTTTCATTGTTCTAATTGCAACTTACAGATAAAAATTATTGGATTATTTAAACGATAAACTCAGTTTAATTAAAGTTTGCAATTAGCTAAATAGTGCTAGTTAATAAGTTACTAAAGTAGTCTACCCAGATAGATTCTATCTTGGATGTTAAAAACTTATTGAAAAATAAAAAAACGGTCCTTTAAAGGGCATCTTATACAAAACAATATTAATTTTACCTCATCCCATTTATATAAACACATCTAAATTTATTTAATGCTTGGCCCTTAAAAGTGAATCAAAATGTTATCAAAAGTTAGGATTGCCCCAAAAAGTGACAGCAACAACCTAAAAACAAAAATTATAATTGCGTTTGACCAGTTAAAATCTTGATTAAAAAGTAAGACATATGTATGAGTTTTCATAAGCCCTAAATCCAATGAATTAAGCATTTGTTCATCATAACTCATCCTTCCGTAAAATAAGATTGAATAAAATAAGCAAAATTAAACTTCGTACCGATAATTAACCAATGAATTACATAAACAAGAAATTTAAAGGAATTTTAATAGAGATATTTCAAAGACATCTGGTTTCACACTTTAAGCATTCAACAAAAGGCAATGCATATAACAAGCGTCTCGGGGTAACCTGGTTCCCGAGAAGTGCGCTAATAAAAAAGTTCCAACACCCCCTATATTTTAGTCAGTAAAAACCCACATCAAATAAGAGTTAAAAGTGAGAAACTCACATCAAATAAGAGTTCAAAGTGAGAAACCCACCTACACCACAGTTCAGACTGGGTCACAAAAAGTGATTCTGCACGTATTTCGACTCGCTACATAATTGCTGAGTGCCGAGAGTCGATACAGGCTGCGTGCCAGCGATCGGGTCACGTGACTTTTGTTTGCTCCTCGGGAACCACGTTACCCCTAGACGCTTGTTTAGTTCTTCACTAATGGCCAAACCACCCCCTAAAGTTTCTCGTCTTAAGAGTCCATACCACACCTCTTATGGGGCAGTATGCATGACAATTTTTAAAGAAACTGAAACATGTGTAAGAAACCACAATTCTTGTTTCTGTATTAAATTTAATTTTCGTAGATATTTACTGAAACCTAAAAGTAAGTTTGAAATATGATGTACATGAGATAAATTTATCCCATCACAAGCCGATTAGCACATCGAAATATGTATAAAACGTTGAACACTGAAATGATAACACATGTTTACTTAAATTTTTACTTATTTTTCACTTAAAATCTGTAGAAATTAGTTTTGCAGTTCACACCGGATCAAGCCACTTAAATTAACATTCGATACTTCATGAATTATTCATTTACAGGTGATGTTATTTTTCAATTTGTTACATGTCTTCTGATTTTATTTTTTTGTTTTTATATGATTCTGCATAACATGCATGACTCTAAAGATACTGACGGGCTTTGAAATTTTGTTGATCTATCAAGTCCGTCAATATACACTTACACAATTACACATTTATAACAGGTTTTATTACTTTAGTTTTGTGTGGAACGTGATAAAAAGTAGACGCAAAAAGTATTTGCAAACTTTTTGGCATTAGTATTGCATGTACTAAACGCAAAACAAGTAATTCGAGCACTCATAAGAACAATGACAAATTTGTAGGGAAGTACTTCGGAAAAGTCATGTGTAATGTTTTGCCGTTGTGGGACACTACTTGGTAATCGCATATACGGTCCCTTATCTGACGTGTCCCATTCGATCAATGAGAAGCGTTGGTAAAAAAGGTATCTCCCACCAGAGTGATGTCGCTTTTTTCCGAAGTTCACGTTTTTTCGTTATAACATGCTTTAAACGTTATCAAAAACTTCGAGATTTCTATTAATACACATTATATTAAAAAACGTGGCGTAGTTCACAATCTTGGGTAAGCCCAGTTAAGTGATATCAAAGGTGTGAAGAAGGATGTTATGTCCGAAAGGGAAACAAATTTCCAATGTTGAAAACAGTATCCGATTTGGTGGCATGCCATTTATTTCCATTCATCACTGTACATTAGAGTGTCATCAAGGTCTTTCATTGAACTAAAGTAACTTGAATGCAATCCAAGATCATGACTACTGGTGTGTAAAAGCAAAGTTCAAACAACAAAAATAAAGAATTTTAGAGCAGAATTCCAGCTGAAAGAAATTTTAAACGAATTTTTCTCCCACTTGATTTCATGCTTGTTTCTCGTGAGAATTCCATTTACAACGATGTTCAAAATCACACACATTTTAGGCACTCATGATAAATTTTTATGAAGCTGTTTTCATCCACCAATGGAGGTGTTTAGATATCTGCCTAAGTGCGAAATGGTGATGACGAACCCGGTAAATAAAGCACAATTAAAGAAATGTTGATGAATGACACTGTAAGCCATGCAATAACAAACATTTTTCTGGTATAAACAACACTGAAAAATTGTTGAAACAGAATTCCTAGCAGTAATCAATGAAAATAAAAAGATATTCGGAGCTAAGACACTGAATAAGGCTGTACATTTTCTACTAACGAATACTTTCTCGTCAGCGTACAAGAAATCACAATGGAAGTAGATACTTTTTCTAACAACGCGTCTCATTGGTCGAATATGAGACGTGACATAAGTGCCCGTATATGCGATTACCAAGTAGTGTCCCACATATTGCAAAACATTATACATGACCGAATGGGTCATGTACGGTGCGTCGCATAAATATAGAGACAGTCGACTTTGCGCCGTGAACGCAATGCGAATATAGGTAGGAAGCTGAAGTGGTACCTAATTAGACATAACCCTACAACAAACGTTTCGATTCTTCGAGATGACCGGATTGTGTGAAAAGAACAACACAAGGTGAAATAGGGTAATTTTGGGTGTCTCATAAATATAAAGACAACTATGTAAAGTAGCCACATGCAATTGAGATGTACAAATTAGCATGTTGTACGCACGTGCGTGGGCCGTAATTCTGTCCAGCTTACAAAAGATAGCGGATCTGCCGTCAGATATTCATTTGCCGAAATGCCACGCAACAGTCAACTTTCTGGTAAGGAGGTGCAGAAGATATGGGGACTGAGAGCAAATGGATTGTCTGTAGCGAAAATTTGTAAGGCCATGGGGAGGATTAGGGCAGTCATTTATAAGACTTTATCGAAACGTGGTGCGTTAACATCCAGAAAACAGCCTAGAAGGCCTCGAATAACAACCAAACGAGATGATCGTGCCATCATGCATTTATTTTGATCCCAAAGGTTATCACTACGTCAGGTTTCTCGTACAGTTAGCGTCACCGTCTCGAAGTACACAGTTCATCGTGGAATCAAAGAAAGTCGCAACATTGTGCTCCGTAAGATGCGCCGTCTGATACACCTCACGTGGCGCCATAAGGAAGCTAGATTTTTATGGGCAAGCAGCCACATGCACTTGACGGACGAGTGGATCACAACTATTTTCTCCATTGAGAACAAGCTCAACCTAGACGGCACTGACTGTTGGAACTGCTATTGGCATGATTTACGATGCGAGCCACGCATCTTCTTCAACAGACAGAAAGAAGGGGGTCTGTGATGGTTCAGGGAGCTTTTGCTTTCAATGGGACAATGGATATCGCTTTCCTGCAAGGCAGTCAGAACTCCGAAACGTATCAGGACATACTCAGCAGCCACCTTCTACCGTTTTCCGAAACTCTGGCTGGTGTTGATTATCTGTTTCAGCAAGACAATGTCTCTATCAAAGGGTCTGCATCAACGAAAAGCTGGTTCAACACTCATCATATGACCGTAATGGATTGGCCAGCACTCAGTCCAGATCTGAATACTATCGAGAACCTCTGGGGTATCGTAGCTCGTGATGTGTTTCCGAGTGGGCGGCACTTCTGAAGGGTGGTGTCATTGAAAGAGCAGATTGAACGAAGCTGGTACGCACTCCGTCCAGAACACTTACACCACATGGTGGACAGCATGCACAATCGGGTTTTCAGGGTTATTCGGAACAACGGCTCCACTATTCGTACCGAGAGGCTCATAACTAGTAAGTCTTTATATTTTTGAGAAAGCGTACTGCTGTTTTTTTCTTGTACTTAGCGCTGGAATTGTTATGTTTCCGTCAAACTATTGTGCAGCTGCATGTCCTATGCTATTTTTTCTATAAATATGAGGTGTACATTTCAGCTCGTTGTTGTTTTTTTTTATTTGAATATTTGGCCTGTCTCTATATTTATGCGACGCACTATAGACATGTTTTATACCTCCTCCTATGCAGACAACGAGAGAAATTTTTCCCACGGACTGGGTGACATGGCAATTTCCATGTGAGGCGTTACTCATTTAAAAAAGGTTAAACTATTTAAATACCACGAAAATTGAACTATTTCGTGTAGTGAACTATATTAAATTTATTTTACAAATAACTGTAGGCTAAGAGTCCATTTTCAGTGTTTCATGGTTAAACAATCGCGCAAATTTCACTCATTAAAGTCGTACATTAAAAACAGCGGATTGTTCCATAATCTATTATGTTTTCTAACACAATCATAATTATGTGAAAGTATTAAGTATTCAGTGGTCGTCCTGTGAAATTCATTAGAATGATCATTAATTCACTGAGAAAGGCTTGTGCTGTAGTTTTCTTTTAAAATAAAAAAAAAGGGACAGAATTTTATTTCTAGGTATGTTAAACTACTGGAGTTTTTTAAAAAATTCATGCCGAAAATAGAGAAATCTTTACGAAAAGAAAATCATCTTCATTTCTTTGGATTAGATGCACGTTTGAAAGGTGTAGGTATGTATTTTCGCAATACAAAGATTTAGCTCAGGGCACTCCAGCCCCAGTCCTCGGCTGCATTCAAGGAAAAACATATAAAAATGTATGCCTACTTGTTGTTAATATTTATTTCAAAGTTCATTATTTACGTAAATCTTTGTTAAAAGTATCGGTCACGCTGTACATGCACGGGTTCGTTTATAGGGAAGAATGATGTTAACAATTAGATTTAGAGAAAAAAAGTACGGTAACATTCAAATTCCTTTCGTTTTTTTCTCGTCTGGAAGCCCAGAAGTTTTCCTAGATTTACTAGTTATATTCTTATTTCCATATACAAATAGTTTCTTTTAGCAGGTGTTTTTTTTTTTTTTTTGATTCGAGGTTTAACGTTCACCGTGAGCAACTCAATGGGCTATAAGCAGTCGCCCGTCCCTAATTTAGGGTCACTGGTTCCAGGGAAGGGAGAGAGCCAGTGCCGTAAGACAAAAACAACATCCATGCCTGACCGGGATTCGAACCCAGACCCCTTTCGGACGAATCATCAGAGGTCAGAGCCTTAGACAACTGCGCCACAATCAGGAACAGATGCTTAGCAGGTGTTAAAATCCCTTTAATGAGTGACTGGTTGAATTGTAGCGATTTGGCTATTAATATGAATAAAACAAAAATAATTATTTTTCGGCCAAAATTCTGCTTTTCCACCTACCTTACAGAAAATAAAATTTATTGGACATGATATTGAGGTGATGCACTGCCATAAGCATTTGGGTACCACTTAAGTGATGATTTGAAATGAAATACACATGTAGATCTACTTTCAACTAAAATTTCGAGAAACATTGGAGTTAATGGTCACACTCTTAGACATCTAACCCCTAAGTTAATGCTGTCGTTATACTATTCCATCATACACACCTATTTTACCTACTGTATGTTGCTGTGGGGGAAAACAACACAATATAACATTCACAAACTACAAAATAAATTTATTAGGCTATTAGAGTTAAAAATTAATACTAATCAATCTTCCAATTTGATTTCAGAACAACTACACATCCCAATACTTTTAATATATTAACTATACAACAATTATATGAATATAATTTGGGAAAGATTATGTTTAAACAAATAAAATATAACCTCTACTACAATTTGATCACAATCAATATGCGTTCTGATACTTATCTAACAAAGAATAGATTTAAACTACTACCGGTATTAACACATACAGGAAAATTAAAAAATAACATAAATTACTCTAGCCCTAAATCACGAAATACTTTTCCTCACCAACTTAAAACTAATAATAATATAAATCTTTAAAAAAACTAAAACTCTATCTATTGGGGAAGCCATATTTTTTTACTAACTCTTTGAAGGTTATATTGTTTACTTTTGAAATTTCATATACCTATGCTCCTATTTGTAGTGAAAAATTGTGAAACTGGGATAAAATTCTACTTGCAATATACTAAACTATTCATGGTGACCTTTCTTTCTTTATAATGTTTATTTACTTCTTACCAATTTACTTATATGATGTCAGAAAATAAGTTATGTCTGTTCCTGACTTATGCGATCTTTATTATGGGTGCCTAGGGCTATGTTAGGCCAATTCATACCTTTTCCCTCGTGCTTCCCAGTTGTCACTAGTTACACTGTTATTTTTATGGTACTGCTATTGGTGTATATTGGCGCAACTAAAAATAAAAATGAAATGAAATGAAAGTAAATTTTAAGGCAATGAAAAAATAAAAGAATTTAAAACAAACAATCCAAGAGCTTCTCGTGGTCTTCTGTAGAAAGAACAACCCAGACATGCAGATCTCATGGGGTGAAGTTAGGAAGTAGTTTGCTGCAGTAGAAAAAGGATGACGAATACGTTGGGTGATCGGTTATGAGCGCCCTCAATGGGCTACGTATTGCGACACTGTGATCTGTCTTCGCACGATAAATATTCTTCCGGTGACAGTTTGGTTCACTGGGTGAGTTTGAACAGTACTTCGCATTGCAAAAACTACTACGTTTCATTTTTTTGTCTCTGCTGTGAGCGGGAACAGAAAGAGTTTGGTTAAAAACCAGAAACGTGATTTTAAGGATTGCTGAACAACGGATTTGCTGTTTGTGCAATCCGGCGACAAGATACATCGTCTTTAATATATGCAAGCAATCACCGTCTAATACAGTATAATATCAATCGTAATTACGTTACGAATCATACCTCGAGGAATGATAAAATCAAAAATGAAGCGAGAGAAACCCCTGTTAAGGATCGTAGAAAGAAATTGGCTCATCAGAAGCAAGTCTTTCACATATTTATCTGTGCGCAAAAAGCTGCTTGATATGCGTCATTTTTTGTTCGACAATCCATTGAGGGAACATATGAAACTGTTTCCCGATGGTGAATTTGTGAAACCATGTGCTGTAATATGGCAAAAGACTTTCAGAACGGAAAAGCGTTAAAGCGTTTAGAATCAATTACCGTGTCACATCAAACGAAGGTATTTTTAATTTGTCCTTTACGAAATGACTGATGTGACGTACACTGCTCATCTCTTAATATTTGTTCGAAGCATGTGCAGCCATTTCACTGTTTCTGAGGACCTATTAACCAAGGCTCTTCATGACACGACAAAAGGAGGCTGTTATCTACAAAAAAGTTGTAACCGTACTCCAGAAAGTCAGAGGCTTCGACATGCTGAGATTTGTAGCAGAAGATGGTACACGGCGAATGAAGGGGAAACCATCGGTACTGGGAAAATGACAGTTAAAGACTGGGAAAAAGGGAAGTTAACGCCGTGCTTCAGATGCATGGCGTCAACTGTCCTTCCATTTGGTGTATCATCCATCAGGAATATTTTTGTGAAAACCAACGAAAAGTGAAGGAAGCCATGAAGATGGTCGTTAAGGTCGAAATTAACTTACAAATGGAAATCCCTTACTCTCCGGTCGAAGGGAATAAAGAGTGTTTTTGAAGAGCTTAAATGGTGTATGGAAACCATGTCATTCGCTCTAAAGTCCGCTGGCTTAGTTTAAAGAAATGTCTTCAAATATGATTTGCAGTCCGGAAAGAGTTACATCTGTTCCTGATTGAAATGACCTGCGATGAATCCCTTCAACCAGATATGGTTGATTCTGAGTTTTGGGGAGAACTGGTGTTTCTCACCGATATTACGAATCACCTTAGCATGATAAATAAATAAGTCTCTTCATGGTGCGAATCAAGACGTTTGTAAGATGTGTGCTGGGACTGCTGGGTTTCAGCTCAAGCTCTCTTTGCTTGCGGAACAGTTGGAATGCGGCAACGTTTTCCATTTTCCTGCTTGCCGTGAAATACATGACGGCCTTGGTGATTCTGTGGATTTTAGCGCTTATCACCTGAATTGCATGTGCTGATCAGTAATTTTGAAGCACGATCACATCATTTCGCTGCACTTCAGCACTACATCATGCTATTCAGTAATCCCAAAACGATCGACATATCGACTGTGCAACGCGCTATAAGATGGAGCATTGTGAAATTCAGGCTGACGCATTTATGTTACACAACGGATTGAAACAGGTGCAGAGCTCTTCAAATTACTTTCAAAGGATCTGTTTCCATTGCTTCGCAATTTCCGAATTCGCATACTATCGACGTTCGGCTCTACATATCGTTGCTAACAAGCGTTTTCAAACATATGGAGAACTCGAAACAACTTATCAGGCAATTCACTCAAGAGTTGACTGCTGATGTAATCAAACAACCTCAAGGGAGATATCGATCAAATGTTGCCGAATTTTCAAACTCAGACATTTATTTGAAGTTTCCAGTAACAATGGCGTGGAATTCGCTTCTTTCGGGCATGCGAATAATGAAAAATACATATATTTTCTGATGTCATATGCCACAAACAAAAGCGTGTACAGCTGTTTGTGCATTAATTTATTTCAATAATTAAATACATGGAAACATTTCACTGAGTATTAACGATATGAAAATTCAATTCAGTGCATCGCCAGCGGATTCTACGTCGAAGTAATAGTCCTGCGACTCACTTGGTATGAAAAGTTGGACCTCCTGCATTAGAAGGTTGACATGGTGTGTTAAAGCAATCCATATTCATTCAAGTCAAATTCTCACTCGTCTTATTGTACCAAGCGGTTTGAGAAACCTTCATCCGATTTCGCTCACATTTCAGGTCCAAAACGCAGTACATATGATCTAAAAAGATATAATTCTATATATTGTTACGGATTTTGGGGTACTAAAAGTGAAGCAGAACGCTTTCTCTGGAATGCAGACAGAAGACCCTCTTAAAGGAGGAGCATTTCTTCAATTTTGGTGGCATAAACCGAGATGAATATTTACAAGACTAGTAAACACGTTGGCACTTTGGACTAAAAATGGAAGTGCAAAAAAGTGAAGTAATGTCTGTCTGTCGTACCTCAGTCAAGGATGAGAAAGACAGCACCAGCAGTGATTTATTATGGACAAAAAGAGCGTCATTGAAACCTCGGTGAAGAAATTGAAGCAGTTGAGAGAAACCTCGAAAAGGATTTTGAACCCTCATATTGCGGAAACGGCTGCCTGGGTGCCGTCGATGTTTGTGCGGAGAGCATACGGGCGTGCCATTCTCCCCCCCCCCCACCCAAGAAGGAGAATTTCACTACCCGTAATCACGAAATATCTGGATTATACGCTGTGCTCACTCTTCGGATTTTATGTGCTGCAATTTTCCTTCATTTCAATATACACTGCGGGCCACACAAAATGCAACACCAAGAAGGGCACGAGTTAGCAAAGCCAGATTTACTGGACACATAACAACAGATCCAAAGATGAAACGATTGGGTTTATAGGCCCGTGCGACTTGCGGAACACGCAGACATCAATAGTTCGTGTGGCCCCCATGGCTGGCAATAACAGCCCCTACACGCCGTGACATCGAACGAAAGAGACTTTGGATGTGGGCTTGGGGTCTGTCGGTCCAGGCTGCTTCCACACCTAGCCACAGTTCATCAGGCGTAGCCGCGGGTGGTGCTTGCCTTGCCACTCGGTTGCCGATCAGCGACCAGACGTGTTCGATCGGCGACATATCGGGAGAACAGGCGGGCGACGGCAGCAGTGACACCTGGTAGGCCGTGAAGAATTGTTGCAAGATGCGTGCCACGTGCGGGCGCGCATTGTCCTGTTGAAACGTGGCCGCTGGCAAGTCCTCCAGGTAAGGGAGGACTACAGGCTCCAAAATGTCGGGGATGTAGCGGTGGTTATTGCGTGTACCGGCGATGCGTACCAGAGGGGTCGGGTGTCATATCCAATTGCGCCCCAAACCATAACGCCTGTTGACGGACCGGTATGGCGATGCGCAATGCAGGCGTCATACATTCTCTCGCCGCGGTGCCGCCACACGCAGATCCGACCATCGGGGTGTTGCAGGCAGAAGCGGGATTCGTCGGAGAAGACAATGTCGTGCCAATCCGTCGTCCAGGTGTAGCGTTCAACTGCACACTGCCGCCGCACTTGCCGGTGGTGTAACGTCAATTGTAATCGGAGCAATGGGCACCGTGTGACAAGTCCCCACTCCTGCAGACGACGTCGAACGGTACGTGCTGACACAGGTATTTGCGCAACACACCCTAATTCCTGCGCTAACGTTCGTGATGTGGCGGTGCGAGCCGTACACGCCCGCGGCGCAACATACCGGTCCTCCCATTCGGGGGTGTGCCGCGGCTGAAAAATCGCTCACGTCGGTCCGTCCGTCCCTCCTGCACCCACCGAATCCATACTCGCCTCACTGTTGCTGGATGTCATCTCACACCGGCGCCGATGTCTCTGTACGATAAACCGCTGTCGCGATAAGCCACTATTCGTCCTCTGTCGAACTCCGAAACTTGCTGGAATGACTGCCGTATTCTGCGACGAGTCATCAGGAAGCTTTCCACGCACATGTCCGGCAGCACAACACACTTTCACTACTTACACCCAGCCTTCTGTGTACCCTTCTTATAGTGTTTCTGGGTTGCGTACCGGGCGCACATGATTTGCATATGCCCTGCAATGCTAATCCTTTGCATGTTCTCTCGCGGGCGATGCATGCTGCGAATTTCAGGCCAATCGGATGCTTCCTTCTTGGTGTTGCATTTTGGGTGGCCAGCAGTGCAGATCTCACATTCAGTCGTTCTGGGAGAGATGTACTGTTATTATTCCTGGCCAGGAGAAACTTTGATAACTGATGGGCCGATATAAGGCCCTCGATCTGTATGTAAATAACCATTCATCTACAGATATATCTTCCTATGAGGGTTGCAAATAAGCGATGTAAAGTGACTGTCGGATTACCTAAAATAAGGAGTGATGCTCTAATTCAGAGATACGTTAACAACGCGGATATTTCATCCGATAAAATACATGTCAGAAGTTTGTTTCGTTCCGGACACTAAAGCAGCTGGCCATACCGGTAATCATATCAAGGCTTGCGTACATGGCAAATTCCGCAGTACTACAGTAGGTATTTCTCACTTCTCATGTATTATTTAGAAGAGTTGTGGTACTGAAGATGTATACGTGGTAATTCAGTTTGATTCAGAATGCGAGAGTAATGTTAGTTGAGTGATATTAGACATTACCAGGTTCGATCCATCGAAATATTTCATCATAAATATTTCACTAACTGCAATTAGAATTCAAAAGTACAGAAAGCGAAACAATAGAGAGTTTAAAAAAAATAAAAATTTTACACTTGGAGTTGGGGCCGCGGAATACACTTCTCAGCACAGGAACAGAATTGAAGCACATCTAGAAATACTGCTAGTGTCTACGTAACCTCCGAGTACGAAACCTAAAAGTTTTTTTCCTGTAACTTGGGTAAATGTTTCGTTCTCGAACGTACAAGATTTAGCCTCAAATTCATCCTTCTATTTTAATTCGAAGTGAATCCAGAACGATATTAATTAATAATGTCATTCACTGTACTTTGGTTCCCACAATTTTTTTAATCCTTTGAAAACGGTTTGAAAAGTTGAATTTGTTAAAATATTTTGTTGTTTGAATGCCCCGAGGAAATTAAATTTTATTCCGCTGTTTGAACGTGATAAGAGGTTCTTTTTTATTTTTGGAAACCGAAGTATCTCAGTAAAACAATTTTTACGACATTAAGCTGTATTTTTATTGTAACTCTGAATTTCAGTATTTTATCCGAAAGGTTAGTTTCTTATATAAATAAATCGTTTTTGAAATATCTAGATAGTGCAGTAATACCAAAAATTTGTTGAACCCTTCCCAACCTATGGTGTGGGAACTAAGACGTGTTGCGCAACAATTTGGAGTGATGATCTTGCACTGAGAATTCAATGCATGCAAGTGCATTATTTGAGTGTAATTATTTCAAAGGTTAAGATTTTCACAAGGCATCTTTCCAATAAGTTTTTTTCTGTACAGTTTGCGACTTTCTCGTACTTTTTTCTGGGCAAAATTTCCTGTTTTCTCCACTTTAACGCTTTAAGATTTCATATTTTTAACACTCGCTCTCGACTGGTATTTTAAATCGCAGACCTTGCAAATAAAGTACAGTGTGAAAACAAATTAATTATTACATGTACCGGAGTTCCATGAAAACGAACTGGGTGACTTCCAAATTTCTATAAGCTCATGATTATTAACCTAACGATCAGATATGCTTGAATCTCCAATTTTACTGTTCTATTCGGAACATCATTACATCAGAAGAATGGAAAATACCCCCCCACCTTGGAGCCAAAATCGAAACTCAATTTTCCGATTTCCGTTCTAACGCATTTAGTTACCACCCAGATCAATGAAGTTTCAAGTATCTGCGCCAGAAGAATCTGAACCTATTCAGATTCCCCAGTGGAAGGCAAATTCTACTTCCTCGTAGTGTAATTATTTACATCTCCAACACCTAAGATATCGATTCCATTGAAATATATTCTTCACTAAGTACTTTGAACGATCAGTATTATTAGCCTAGCAATCAGATACGCAATTAATAATGCTACACGCTACCAGGAAGCAAAATTCGCACTGACTGACGAAATCTGAAGAGGATCTCATTCTTCTACATGAGATATTTGAGATTTCATTGGCTTGGTGGCGTAGGGGACATAATGTTCGAAAGGAAATCGGAAGATACACGTTCAGTTTGCTCTCCAGGACTGCGTTTTTTTTTCAAGTTTTTTATTGTACGATGCTACGTATGGAGCAGCAAAACTGACGATTGCGGCATATAAACCCAGTAAACAAAATATTAGAGAAAAGGGTGATGGGCAGTTCACATGGGCATCGCTTGTGCAGATATGAACAGATCCAAGCCGAACGCAGGCGATTAATTTGCGAACAGCAGTGCATCTCAACCGTATATCGTAACTGACGAATATGGGTAAACGAAATGATCTGAGCAACTTTGAACGTAATTGATCAACCGTATATCATGTGAACGAAATGATCGGAGCGACTTTGAACGTAATTGATCAACAGCATATCGTAATTGATCAACCGTATATCGTGTAAACGAAATGATCGGAGCGACTTTGAACGTAATTGATCAACCGTATGTCGCAATTGATCAACTGTATATCGTGTAAACGAAATGATCGGAGCGAATTTGAACGTAATTGATCAACCGTATATCTTGTAAACGAAATGACCGGAGCGACTTTGAGCGCAATTGATCAACCGTATATCGTAATTCATCAACCGTATAGCGTGTAAACGAAATGATCGGAGCGACTTTGAACGTAATTGATCAACCATATATCGTAATTGATCAACCGTATATCATGTACACGAAATGATCGGAGCGACTTTGAAGTAATTGATCAGCCGTATATCGTAATTGATCAACGGTATATCGTGTAAACGAGATGATCGAGCGACTTTGAATGTAATTGATCAAACGTATATCGTAATTGGTCAACCGTATATCGTGTAAACGAAATGATCTGAGAGACTTTGAACGTGGACTCATTTTTGGCGCAAAACAGATGGGTGTTTTTATCTCCAGAGTGGTAGCAACCCTAGCGTTCCCGAGGGCAATTTTCTATCAAGAGCGTTCCTCGAAAATTCCATCGACCTATGTAATATCTCCCAGATAGTAAGCTGTGGATGACCACATGTCGTTGATGACAGTGACGATGTAGGCTTACCACACTCGTACAGATCGACCGCTTTGCAAAGGTGGCGTAAATCAAGAACAGGCTAAATGTCGAAGGCACAGGAAGCGTCAGCGAAGGAACAATACGGCGCAAGTTGCATACCCTGAACTACGGGAGCCAACGTCCTACTCTTGTGCCACTTGTGACTACTCGTCTTCGGACATTATTCCTTGCTTAGTTCCGGGAACATGAAAACTGGACATCTGTGGAGAAATGCCGCATCGTAAGGTAGATGAATCCCATTTCAGCTGTACCGAGCTGACAGGCAACTGCGGGTGTGGTGTAACATTATGAACCCATTACCTTGTTGTGCCCAGTCGACCCTATTGAAGCCGGTGGTGACTTTCTGGTGGTTAAGGAGCCTTGTCATCGAATACATTCGGTCCCTTAGTGTGTCTGAAGAAACGCTCAATCGCTGCGCGCTACCATCATGTGCTGTATGATGACCTACACGCTTTCATGGTTATGATGGTAACGCTGAATGTTACCCTCATGTGCTGGATGATGACCTAGGCGCTCGAATTAGTATATGTGGCGGCAATTTTTTGACCCCAGTGAAGCTAATTAGTAAATGTCGTGATATTTTTCGTTTAGATCAAATTTCATGTTTTTTTTTATCTTAAACATTTATGAATCGTTTCTGCTTGTTTTGATCACGAATCCATCACCGTACTGCCCGAATAAGAACATCGGCGCCTTAAATTAGATAAAAACCTACAGTAAGGACTAAGAAATACTGCAATGAAATAAAAGCAAAGCGATAATAAAATTATGGTCATTACATGGTTACCAATGCAGCTGTCTTTGCGTTTCGAGACAGGGGAAACCTTCAACGAAATTATAATTCCGCTGTCAGTGGAGTTAGACAAGTTACAATCATTTTTATTATAAACAAAGTAATCGTACAATAGTCAACACTACAGCCTTCACAACTGATTTTGTTTTAAAATTTACGACTGTTCATTCGCTTCCCTTGCACTGGTCCACACGGTTTTTATAAGATGAACAAATGTAGCTGTTTTAACTAACATTTGGGTGCTATTTTCAGATCTTACTTTATAAAACAGCCACCACGTCATGTTTTTTAGTTACAATTTTTTATGAGGCATTAAATATGTACTATTGTTCCACATTGGCGCTTGTAGGCATACACAAGGACGCTAGATATCTTTATTTTAATATTTTGACACTGGACATATTATGGGTCGCAACACTGAATTTTTTGCAGGTAGAGAATATGTAACCGCAACCGAATCGGCATTGCTGTATTTTACATTGAAGGAGAAACAGGTGCTGAACCCCTAGATCACTCCGCCGCCGTGCGGCACACGTTGAAATGTATTTTTCATACGGCCCCAAACGATCTTATGGACATACTAGATTGAACTGAACGCAAATAAATCATTAATATAATTTGTACTACCAGGGATACCAGTTATTTTCCAGGTACATATTACTATTTGTGGAATCACCAAGTTCAGCGGGTGAAAGTTAATGAATGAAAAAGATATTCCTGCAATTTTCCAGTAAACTTATTTTAAATTTTTTTGATTTAGTTAATTTTAATTTTGCGAAACAAAAAAGAAAGAAAAAGGAATGGGAATACTTACCTTCTAGGAGACATCTATAGAACTGCAGTACATCTGACGTGTGCTTCTGTGAATCCCGCAACAAAGAAATGCAATGTACCTATGTGATGTCGATTGCGTTTGACTTCACATTGGCATTGATCATCTTTTTCTTACCGTTTTGAATTTTGAATATCTGGAACTCTCTATTTACATGACATTATATTTCTTCCTGATAAGCCGCTCGTTGGTAGTGAAAGCTAAACTATATTGATTTGTGCTTTTATTACACCATTTAACGCATATTTTTGCACGTTATTGTTATCTACAGTCCCTAACTTAGACCGTAGGTTGGTTAGTTGGTTGGTTGATGGTTTATGTTGCAAGGTCCTCAAAGGGCCAAAGAGCGCCTTAGAACGCAGATAGGGTATTCTTAAGAGTAAAAAACGGAACTTTTTACGAAAATTTTGGATGGTGCTCCCTTGACCCGGGCCCCGACCCCTTCCAAAAACCGTCTACCGTCTAAGTTAGAGTGCCATGAGATAGTATACCAAATTTGGTGGCTCTAAATTGAAAGCTGTAGACTTTACGAAATTTTTATGAGGGGGGCACTGACCCCCGGGCTTCAACCCCTTCCAAAAACCGTCTATCGTTTCAGAACCATAAAATTTGATGGTTCTGAAATAAAAACTAGATTTCACGAAAATTTTGAATGTATGTGGAGGGGGAAGGCTCCGACCCCCAGGCCTTGACCCGTTTCAAAGACCGTCGACCGTCTAAGTTAGAGTACCATGAGATAGTATACCAAATTTGGTGGTTCTAAATTGAAAACTGTAGATTTTGCGAATTGTTTTTATGAGGGGGCCCTTACCCCCCCCTGCTGCAACCCCTTCAAGAAGTCGTCTAGCATCTAAGTTAATGTACCATGAGATAGTGTACCAGATTTGGTGGTTCTGAATTGAAAACTGTAGTTTTTAAGAAAATTTTGTATGTGGGGGGCTCTGACCCTCCGGGCCTTGACCCGTTCCAAAAACCGTCTACTGTCTAAGTTAGAGTACCATGAGATAGTATACCAAATTTGGTTCTTCTAAGATGAAAACTGTAGATTTTACGAAATTTTTATGAGGGGGGGGGGTGCTCCGACCTCCCGGGCTCCAATCCCTTCCAAAAACCGTCTAGCGTCTAAGTTAGAGTTTCATGATACCAAATTTGATGGTTCTGAAATGAAAACTAGATTTTACGAAAATTTTGTATGTATGTGGGGGTGGGGGTGGGAGGCTCTGACTCCCTGGGCCTTGACCCGTTCCAAAAACCTACAACCGTCTAAGTTAGAGTACCATGAGATAGGACACCTGATTTGGTGGTTCTGAATTGAAAACTGACGCGCGACGAATTGACGCGCGACGAATTGACGCGCGACGAATAGACGCGCGACGAATTGCGCGCGACGAATTGCGCGCGACGAATTGCGCGCGACGAATCGTCGCAGTCGACGAATTGACGCACGCGACGAATTGACGTAGAACCGATAAAAACACGCAACCTTTAACACTTCCATACATTCCTCTATTTACACCATTCGATGTCTTCTAAGATGACAATGCGCTGAGCCACAGGTTCAATGTTGTGCAGAAATGGTTTGAGGAACACAGTTCAGACTTCCAGCATGTCGATTGGCTTCCAAAATCTGCCGATATTTAGCCCATAGAACTCTTATGAGACATTATGGAACGACATATCAGGAGTCTGGATACACCGAACAGCTCCATACCTGCATAATGGCCGCATTACACACATTTTGGTTGGCCATACCTCCCAACTGTTTCCGGCATTTTATTGAATCGATGCCACGTCAAATAACTGCTGTACTAAGGGCGAAAGTGGACCTACAAGGTATTAGGTAGGTGGTTTAATTTAGTGATGTCTCAGTGTATTTGAGTACATAAAAGTGAATTTACAATAAGAAATTGTAGGCCATTGTAAATGCAAAATGTAAGGAAATCAACTGTTGCATAAAATAGTCGAAGGTTTTTATTAGTCTCACAAGCGTACACAAAGAGATGGATGGTGTCGTTCTTCCTCGGCACTACAAAGACTAATCAATGTACGAAATATGTACCTCAGATCCGTGAGGGATTTTACGGTAAAAATGATATGACGAAAATAATAAAACTGTTAAATATAACTAGAAAAATGAAAATAAAATGTATGTGAATACGACCATATGGTTACGGAATGCTTATCATTTGGTCGTCTTCACATTTCGTGCTTACCCGGAATACCCACTGTATATGCTGCCTGCTATGCAGTGCTTGTCATGCATATCAAAAACACGAACAACTGATGCATAATTATTCTCTACATTTTTCACAAAGGTATCAGTGCTTACATGACGATGGTTACGATTGATTAGATACATTAATATAAAACGAAGGCTCGAGTGTTGATTGCAGCGTTCTTTAGCTGCGTATAATTGCTTATATTTATAATTTGCTTAAAACAATATATTCGTAGATGTGCTCAAGAAATTACTTAAATATTTATATCGGATGAAATATTTATTTATGAAATCTGTTATAGGTATAGTTATATTAAAAATATATTTCCGTTTATAAAATAATATTTTCAAAGATAAAGGTTTAGATATCACAGAATAATAGCTATATACTATATTCACTACTGTTTCACACGTTATATACGTTCTGTGCGTTGTGTGCACATTTTCAGCAAAATCATCCTGGCATTTATATATCATATGAATAGGAATAATATTATAAGTTTTAATTATTATATTATCAAGGACTCACCTTGTATCGGCATTCCAGCTTAGTAAGCTTCCACTTGTATCTTGAAAAATATGTTTATCTAGCGTGTCATTAGCCACGTATAATCATCGTATTAGAAATAGGCCTAATTGAAATTTGCGACCAGGGTTTAAATTCAAATAAAACACGACTATGGATATCATACAAAGAGAGTGTGAAAGAATTATATACAATGTAATTAAGAAACATGTGTGTCTAGCGTGTCATTAGCCACGTAGAATCATCATATTGCCAATAGGCCCAATTGAAATTTGCGACCTGGGTTTAAATTCAAATAAAACACGACTATGGATATCATACAAAGAGAGTGTGAAAGAATTATATACAATGTAATTAAAAAACCTATACCATCAACAGGTATTGTCAATCTTTAAAAGAATGAATGGATAAAATCAATAACATTACAAACAGACCTCAAATAAAATTTCCGTCCATTATTGAACAATGCCAGACAATTTCTGTAACACGCACACAACTCCACGTAAACCACCGGACATGTTTCGGCACGACTGACTTTCGGCCATTATCAACGGTATGCATCCTGGATCAATGTTTAAAGTTGTTATATATCTAGGTCACCTCGGCATCACCTCCGCTATAGTTGTTCTACGTCGACGTTTTCCGTTATCGTTACATATACGTGTATCACGTGTGAGTCACATCCACGCCATCTATTGGGTTAATTCCGGAATTGCTGTCGCTGTTTTTATTTCGTAAGTATATGTTATTTCTTTTATTTTCCTTTTTGTTGTTATACTTCGTATTATTTTCTTGTTGTATTAGATATTTCCATGGGTACGGGATATCTTTCGGAGTAGACGTATTGCAATTGGATTTTTGGGTTTTCTCAATAGTTATAGCCTCAGACCACAAAATTGGATTATGTTTATTGTGGGAAGTTAAGATTTTACTATTTTCCCAATCTGGTATTAATTCATTTGTCATACAATGTTGTATAAGTGATGTTTTTTCTTCTTTTTTAATCCAATTATCATAGTGCTCATTCAACCTCGTTTTAAACCTTCTTTTAGTACTACCGATGTAATATTTGTCCTGGTTATTTTCCTTTGGGTCTATTGTAGGAATCATGTATTGACCTGCCTTATTTAGTGGACTTTTATTGTAACCACTGTTTGTCAGTAATTTAGAATTATCAGTAACTATTTCTGCAATTTCAATATTGTAATTCTGGCATTCTTTTCTTATAATATTGCTTAGTGGAGGCATATATGGTATACTTCCGTAGAATAACGTATTTCGTTTTGTTAATCCATTGTGTTTTTGCATATCAGCTCTTCTTATTTTGCGATATAGTGAATCTATCAAGCCAACAGGATATCTAAAACATTTAGCAGTGTCTTTAATCCACTTTATTTCCTCAATAAGCGCAATTTTCGTTGATGAATGTGTTATAGCTCTATTTATAAATGATCTGAACGCTGAAATTTCATATCTCCATGGGTGACAGGATTCATTGGGAATTATAGCAGGAACGTAAGAAGGTTTTCCATATACACCAAATTCTATTTTATTTTGATGCCTAAATAAAGAAATGTCAAGAAAATTAAGTCTGTTGTCAATTTCTTTTTCATATGTTACTTGAATAGTTGCGTACACATTATTGAAGCTGTTTATGAAAATCTCCATATCATTTTCTGAGTGTGGCCAGAAAATCAATACATCATCAACATATCGTAAATACAGTATAGGCAAGTTACAAATCGATCTGTTATTGAATATTTTCTTTTCGATGTCTTGCATAATAACCTCCGCAAGCAAGCCGGATAATGGTGATCCCATTGGTGCGCCATATATTTGTCTATAAATTGTATTATCGTAAGTGAAGTAATTATTTTCTGTTATAAACTTGAGTGCACATACAATGCTTTTAATTTTCGGCAATTCGATGTTTTCTTCTTCTAATCTTTTTTCAATTAGGTTAATAGCATCCATTGTGGGAGTATTTGGGTACAATGAGATGACATCCATACTGTACATCGAATATTTGGCACCGTCAATAGCTTTAATTTTATCAATTACTTCTGTTGAGTTCTTCACTGTATATTTATGATTACAATAATATATTTTCAAGTGGTTATAAAGACTTTTTCTAATTTGATTGTTGGGGCTTTATTTTTGTTAACAATGGGTCTAATTGGCCTATCACATTTGTGGGTTTTTAGCTTCCCGAATATGTGAGGCACAGATGCAGCAACGGGAGGGTGCGCATTCTTTTAACATCATCTGGAAGTGACATATGGTTCTTTATATGTGCCATTCTACGCAAAATATTTATAATAATGATCCTACAGATAAAAATAAAAGAAAAACACACTGTTACCTATTTTATTGGAACTCTCAATTTTTAGATTTAATTGAAAAAAGAAACTGGTTTGACAATCTAAAATAGACATTTTAGGTCCGCGAAAATAGACATAGGTAGGCCCGCGAGGGAAATCTTAAAATTAAATTTCATACGACTGAATTCTTGTCGGGTGTTTGAATTTCGGACCTGCCGGCCACCTAGTCTGCGGTTTTTCGGGGTTTTCCACTGCTTCTCTGGGCTTGGGGACGTCAATGCGTAGATTGTTCCCTGTCAAGTCGGTCCCGGATGCACTTTGTTTGTTTCTCCTCTTGCTGGCGATAGCAGAAAATTACATTTCCCAAGCCGTCTGGGAAATTGGAAAATTACCCTCCCGAATAAAGAATTGAGAGATATCTATAGCCAGAATTGGCTATAAAAAGGGCTAACAGACAGGATAACAGACGATAGGATTCTAAATGAAAACTTCTATATGACGTTTATGAACGACGAAGTAGAACTAAAATACCTGACGTAACGCTTTCTTATTTCAAAAGAGTTAATTATGTGACCATAATCGTGTGACGTAATACATCTCTGACGTCATGTCAGAATGATTTAGATCATAGCCACATGAAATGGCGTCACACCAGCAGCTGTTGAAAATCGGTTCTTGTTACTATAACAACAAAGCAAAGTGGTAAACGCCGCCCCGGTGGCGCAGTGGCCTAAGCGATGGCCTCTGATCATTCGTCCGAACGGGGTCCGGGTTCGAATCCCGGTGAGGCATGGGTGTTGTGTTTGTCTTACGGCACTAGCTCTCTCCTTTTCCTGGAACCAGTGACCCTAAATTAGGGACGGTCGACTGCTTATAGCCCATTGAGTTGCTCACGGTGGTCGTTAAACCTCCAATCAAAAAAAAGTGGTATACGTGTCCGCTGTGGCAACGTACCCTGAAACAAGGCAGCAGCACCAGTTCTTGACGTCATCACAGGAAGACCTTGCCATGACCAACCTACATAACTAACGCGACGCTGATCTCCTGTATTTAGATGCTTACGAAACTATAAGGGTTGAAACTATGTTTTTTCCAACTATTTGAAACATATATTTGCGATGGTAAAACAAGGCATTTGTATTGAGTAAATAGGTATGTGTATTGAGTAAACTCAATGTTACAAGTTTTTTTTATTTATTAATTTTTTAGATGGTGGAGGAGGGCAGAGAGGTTCCAGGTCAAGTGATACAGTACGTTGATTCTATTAGTGAAAGACAAATGCAATGAAACTTAGGGGGTTTGTTTAGCAACTCCATTTTAAGGTATTTTGATGGTTAAATAAAAAGGGAAATTCTGTTTTAATTTTTCCACTTGCACTGGAAAGACCTACCTCCCCCCCCCCGCCTGCAAGACAAAAATTTAATAAATAAGACAACCTAGGTGCATTGAATTTACAGATCTTGTTCTATTTATTCAGCAAACAATAATTTTTTCTTCTGATTCTATAATTTATAGCCTCGTGTCCAGCTCTAACAAAAAGCCGAAGCATGAGGAACTGTTAAGGAATCTGCTAATCTTTTACCTTATTTTTCCATGCAGACTTTCATCCATTCATTCTTTTAGTAAACTAAGATGTTCAATAGATACTTACTTTTAAAATTTTGAAATTTTCTTTTACTTCAAGTGAGGATCCTTTAAAAATGACATTTTCACTTCCTTCCACAGAGTTCAGACAACAAACTGAGAGGGTGGGAACCTGCACAAGAGTTTCCGCTTGCAACAGAAAGTATACAATTTATTTAGTAATCACCTTTTAGAACTCTCCACATATACTTAGTAATAGGTTCATGATAAAGGTATTTCAAATTAAAAAAATAGACTAAATAAAATAGCTTTTTAAATTATGAAAAAATGGGAAAGTATTGTAACACGACAGTACAGGAAATACAAAAAGATGAAGATGAAAATACATAAATGGATTCAATTTTTTTTTATTTTATTAGTGCCAAATGTTATAATTTTTTATGAGGTTCCGTAATGATTAAATAATTCACTGACTTTTTATAATAGTTGTCAGTAAAATGTTGAAATCTTTTATATATTGGCGAAATCAAATTTAGTATTGTATATTTATTTTTCCAAAATAATACCTGCAAGAAATCGAACATGATATCGATATATGTTTTAGTATTTGTTTGACACATTTATAATTTTCAGTTTTATTTAACTTTCAAATATTTACCCTTTCTGCAAAGGCGCAATACACACTATCTAGGGTATTTAACTTAAACAACATTTTTCTTTCTGAATATGTTAGAAGCAAAAAATGGTTTATATTTAGTTAAGAAATCATTTTGCACCATCAGTTCATTAGTTCGAAGTATTTGCATATTTCTCCAACAGTGTGCCATAATTAGTAGCATTACCTCACAGAATTGAAGTTTAAAAGTAATAAAACTTAGTATTAACACCCTGTTGGTAAAAAAAATAAGGTATCAGTCCAATTGCTATAAATAAACAAAGCCATCGCTCTTTTAACGTTTTAGCAACACACAGCAAACGAAAAATTGTTGTTTGGCCACTGCTCGGGAAACGAAATCCAGATCTTTTGATATCCAGCTAAGAGATTTTTTGTTTGTTTCCCCAGCAGTAGCCAAATAACAATTTTCGGTTGCTGTGTGTTGCTTAAACGTCGAAGGAGCTATGTCTTTGTATTTGGAGGGTTTTTACCAATTGCTATAGCTTTTTTTATGTATGTCCTTCGAAAAATGTAGCATTTACAGTTAGAAAGCTACTTTGTACCAAAAAAATGTTTGAAATGTTAGAAAAATATTTTTGATTTAATTAAGCGAACTTTAAGGCCAATTCCATTTACTGAAAACAATTCATAGTTTTCACATTTTTTATTCCTTTTTAAAGGAATAAAAAAATTGTGCACCAAAACAATGTATAAAAACATGAGTTTCTAGCATATTTTAAGGAATGACAGATTTTGAAAATGTACAATTCTAGTGTGTAGAAAAATGTACAGCCCAAGAATTAGCAAAAACACAATAAACCTTTTTAACAGTACATTACAACCTAGTTTACAGATTGGTAATCATTATATACTGCGCGATTTAATGCCGTTTGAAACATCTTCAGGTAAAACACTTTATTGCGATACATTATTAAGATTAAAGATCGTTCTCTCAATTACACTCTGTTTCAAACTAAATATAAAATGGCAAAGAAACTGTACTATAAAAGAGCTAATAAAACATACATATCCTTGAAGCTCCTGTAGGCTGGGAATCTCGAAAAAATTGCACGAATCCATTTGGAGCGTAGTTCTTCATTCTGGGGAAATTTAAACACTGACGCTTTAGGACCTGTGTCGTAATTGCTACGGCAATTTAGTACACAACAATGTGAAAGCATATTAGAACTAAAAATAATTTTTAGCACTGTGAAATAAATAACACAGAGTGGAATAATATGAATCAGTCAGCTGCAAGAGTAACGAACAACCTCATGGAGCAACGCCACAAAAATCACAAAAGATCACAGACGCTAACTATGGTTACGGTCGTTCGTCAAATTTAACAGGTCTTCCTGTAGTGATGTCAGTCGTCGGAGAGCAGGAGGTGTTTGGGATTTGTTTCAGGTTGCGTTGGCTGTGGGCGACAAAATGGGAAAAAAGTTCATACTTTCGAACAAAGAAAATAATATTGTTTTAAATTGATACGTGGAATTATATGACAGGTGCAAATTTAAATTACAAGACGCAGCTGTTCCCATTAATTCGTATGTTACGCACAATAACTCTGAAAGGAAAGCGAGTTTCTGAGGTGGAAAATAAGAAATCATTTGTTTGTTGTTGTTTCGCACGCTTTCGTAGCATTTTGCTAAAGCCATTTCCGAAAATTGGGTGATCATTGCGTTTCTCAAATGTTGCCAAAATGTTCCGAATGAGTATCAACCTGTCCCGCATGTGTTATCAAAGCTCTCTCTGCCATAAAAGGTTTTATGATAGATGACACTACTATTTTTACATAACGCATTCAGGACACTTCGTGACAAAAGATTGGAACACTGTCGTACAATACTGCGAATACATTTTCTAGAATTACTTTCTCGATGTGTTTCGAATGAATTGTCAACCTTTCCCAGTGTGTTCCACTAGGAACACACTGATGTACTATATATTCCGAAATGCCACGGATGGCTAGAAATGAAATTTTCAAAATACAGCATAGCTCAGGCATTTGCATCATATTAACTGTACTCACGCCCCAATTTAGTTAAATAGTGGGCTTTGACGTCAAATGTGTTATATAGGCATTTTGGAGCACATAGACATTAATCTGTATCAATTCAGTAAGTTTACAGAAGCACCAGTCCTTATATATTCCATGGTATATATATATATATATATATCATCATCATCATCATTGTCAACCATTATCAATCCACTGCTGGACGAAGGTCTCCCCAAGTTTCCTCCACAACGGTCTGTCTTGTGCCAGTCTCCTCCATGTCACTCCCGCATATTTACGAATTTCATCCACCCATCTCCCATGTGGTCTTTTTCTGGGTCTTTTCCTGTCCCTTGGAATCCAATCTAAAATTTCGGCTGTCCATCGATGGTCTGTCCTTCTGGCAGTATGTCCAGCCCATTGCCATTTCAGGGATTTAACTCTGATCATGATGTCTTCCACTCTCGTCATTTTTCGGATCCACGAGTTCCTCTTCTTATCTCTCCTGGTTATACCAAGCATGCACCTCTCCATGCTTCTTTGAGTTGTCTGCAGCCTTTGTATGTCTCTTTTAGTTAAGGTCCACGTCTCTGCACCATACGTAAGCACTGGAAGGATGCATTGATCAAACACTTTTCTTTTAAGACATAATGGCATATTGCTCTTGAAAATTATGCTGTTTCTTCCAAAAGCTCTCCAGGCAAGTTTTGTACGCCGATTGATTTCTTCATCAATGTGACCCTCACTTGATATCTGCTGTCCAAGATAAACATACGTATCTGTTATCTCCAGTTTTTCTCCATCAATCGATAAATCTTCATTTCTTGTAAAAGCATTGAACATCACTTTTGTCTTCTGAAAGTTCATTTTAATCCCACTTCTTTACTCTTGTCAGCAAGTTCCTGGATCATACTCTGTAGCTCTGATGGGGTAGTTGCAAAAATGACTACGTCATCAGCAAAACGAAGGTGGGTTAGATAATCTCCATTAATCTTTATCCCTTTGTTTTCCCAGTTCAGTGATTGAAAGACATTTTCCAATTGGCATTAAAGAGCTTCGGAGATATGGTGTCACCTTGTCTCACTCCCTTTCCAATTTTTATGTGTGTTGTATTTTCAAACAGCCGAATCTTTGCACTTGCATTTTCATAGATGTCATTAATAATATTAATGTATGCATCTTCAATACCGCAGGATTTCAGAGCCGTGGTAACTGCTGATGGTTTCACCGAATCAAAGGCTTTTTCATAATCGATAAAAGCCATGCACAATGGAAGTTCATATTCCCTCGCTCTTTCAATTAGTTCTCTCAGTACGTGGATATGATCTATTGTGCTGTAGCCACTCCTGAATCCAGCTTGTTCTCTCGGTTGAGCCATGTCCAGTGTTACCTTCAAGCGGTGTGAAAGAACTTTAGTGAAGATTTTATAAACCACTGATAGGAGGCTGATAGGTCTGTAGTTCCTCAGATCCTCAATGTCACCTTTTTTATGTAGCAGGATCATTGTAGCATTGTTCCAATCCTCAGGAATCTTCCCTTCATTAAGGCATCGAGTGAAAATTTGGGCGAGTACTGTTTCAATTTCTCCACTTGCTTTTTGTATGATGTCTATAGTAATTCCATCTTCTCCTGGAGTTTTCCCCCGCTTCATGTTCTTGATTGCATGAGCAACTTCTGCTGGGAGGACTGGAGGAACTCTGGTACTGGTACCTTTCATGATGTCTGGAGTACATGTATCATCCCTTTCATATAATTTGGAGTAGAAATCTTTCACTCTTGTCAAAATTTCGCCTCTATTTCTTGTTATAGAACCATCTTCTTTTCTCAGAGCCATAATCTGTTTTCTTCATTTACTGAGATGTCCCTTTGCTATCTTTAGGCTTTGGTTGTTTTCAATTGCTTTCCTCACTAGCTCACAGTTGAATTTCCTTACGTCTTCAGTGACAATTTTTCGTGCTGTCTTGCATAGCTCTATATATTCCACTTTGGAAGTCACATCTTCTTTAGTTGTCCTCATCTCTCTTCTTTTTTGCATCAACATTTTGGTTTTTCCTGATAATTTGTTTACATGCAACTTGTTCTTAGACCCAGCTAATTTTGTTGCTGTTTCCATACGAGCTTTGGTTACTTTTCTGTTAACTTCCGAAATATCCATTTCTTCCGATGTTAGGCCTTCTAAAGCAGAGAATCTGTTCTTCAGTTCCAACTTGAAAGTATTATGGTGTTTTTTAAGGTTGGTTATGTCAATACATTTTTGTTTGTCTTATGAGCTTGCCACGTTCCAGTTTAGTGTTGAGGTGCATCTTACATCTCACCAATCTATGGTCACTACCTGTGTTGAACTTGTTCAGCACACTGCAGTCTTCTATGACGAATTTTTTGTTACACATAATAAAATCAATTTCACTTGTCGTCCCAATTGGATGTCTCCATGTCCATTTCCTGTGTGGCTTTTTCTTGAAAAAGGAATTCAAGATGAAAAATCCTTCTGCCTCTGCAAACTCAACGAGAGTATTTCCACGCTGGTTTCTGTTGCCGTGACCGAATTTACCTACTGAAGTTTCATTTTGTTGCCGGTGCCCTATTTTTGCATTGAAATCTCCCATAATTATCTTCAAGTGCTGCTTACCTTTATTATTTAGATGACGAATTTCCTCATAAAATTCTTCAATTTCTTCTTCAGGATGACTTGTGGTGGGTGCATAAGTTTGAATAATCTGAGCCTGGTATCTTCTCGATAGTTGGATAACGAGTCGTGCAGCTCTGTCAGAGGAACTTTCAACTTCTACAACTTTATCCTTCAGTTTCTTGTTTATTATAAATTCAACACCACTAGTTCTGCCAGTATCTGTCCCACGATAGTAGAAGAGATGTCCACTTTTCAGTTCAATGAGATCTTCTCCTTTTCTCCTTACCTCACTTAGCCCGACGATGTCCCACTTGATCCTTTGTAGTTCCTCTTCCAATTCAAGAAGCCTTGAATCAGAAGATATTGAGCGTCCGTTGTAGGTAGCCAAGGTCAGCATCAAATGGCAGCCTAGTCCGGTCCTCCGGGGTATCTTAGCACCCTCTGCCTTCATGTCGCACTGGCCGCTGCCTTGGCCAGGTACATTCCAGCTGCCGGAGACTGAGGGCCAAGATTTAAGTTGTAGAGTCATTTTGGAGGTGTTTGGCCATAACTCACCACGCTGGCCAAGCGGGTTGGTGAGTGTGGGATAGCATTTCCTCTGATCCCGATGGTATAGTTTTACCGCTATTTGCGGTCGTCAGAGCCCCTTTAGTGGGAACAGGATTCACCACAAGAAGACGGGGTTGACATTTGTCGAGGAGAGGCTGTGATGTTACGCATCACCTGACCTTACATCCCTATATATATATATATATATATAAATATATATATATAAGAGTTAACTTGAAGACTTTAATCATTGTGACAATTTTGTTTTCATGGTTCGGTATATCAAAGTAGAGCGTGGACTATATTTGTGGGTTTATTTCATTAGGTCGAACCGTCTCCTGCCCTAATTTGGACTTTTTGGACTATTTGGACTCCGCGTTCATGTGTGGCTGTGTGTTCCCGGCTCGACCGTGGACCTTTTCCAACGGTTTTCGATTGGCGATAAATCGGGCGATCTTGTTGGATATCGCAATATTTGGACATTCTGTAAACATTGTCTGGATACTCGAGAGGTGTGTACACGGGCGTTATCGTGCTGGAAGATGGGCTACTGTAGGTCATTCAGGAACGGTATCAAAATGGGCCGCAGAACCTTGCTCTCGTATTGTGCAGCTGTCAGTGGGCCCGTGATGCAGGCAAGTTGTGACCTGCTCTCATGCACAATAGTATCCCATACCATGATGCCTGCCTGACGGGTGGTGTTGCGGTCTCGAATGAAACGGGGACCTGTCCACTCACCAAGGTGTCGCCAAACACGTATTCGTCGATCGTCAGCAAGCATACAGAAACGGAATTCGTCACTGAAGACCCAGTGTTTCATTCATGACCCCAGTTCGCATTACTTCAGCACAGATCTCCAGACAAGCGCTGCGATGGCTACCCGTCTGTGGCAGTCAAAGAAACTGTTGCCTACTGCGCAGGTTTGCCACATGTAACCTTCGGTTTACCGTTAGTGTCGTTATACCGACGTCCATGACAGCAGATAACACGGCACGTCAAATATCGGCGGCAGTGCTTTCTGGTGACGAACTAGCGTGTCGAACAATCCGCCGGTCCAGGCGTGGTGACGTCTGTCGGGATGTAACACTGCCGCTCCGACGCTGCGAACATTCCTGTGGCCACTGGTGCCGACAGCGTCCAACAGTTTATGCATCCCGTTCCACATGCACAGAGATACGACGTGTAGACGAGCCTGCTTCACACAGGCCTACAATTCTTCCTCTCTGAAAAATATCCAAATGGCGATAAACCTGCCGACGGCGTGCACTCGGCATTTTCGGCTTATGCTGAACAGTTTCTCAGATCAAACAACAAATCTGAAACGTCTCTGACACTTCCACTTGTGACCACACATTACCATTACTGTTGGTGCTGTCATCTTTCATCTTTATTTAACGAATGTGTGACGTTATCGGCTCTGATTTAACATAATTTGAATATTTTGAGTGGGTATACCCGAACAGGGTTTGAATGTTTCTATCACACCTTCTTCTGTGTGGGGCAGTTTCTATGTGAAGCAGTGCATAAAATGCAGGTTCATAACATTTACAAGACAAACAAAAGACCATGAAATCACGTCCTAGCTGCATAAAGAGTAAAAATCATATTACCTCAACAACAGATACACTGTTAGGATGCTATGATTTAATATGAAATACATAACAGAAGGGATGTAAGGTCAGGTGATGCGTAACATATCAGCCTCTCCTTGACAAATGTCAACCCCGCCTTCTCGTGGTGCATCCTGTTCCCACTAAAGGGGCTCTGACGACAGCCCATAGCGGTATAACTATACCATCGGGATTAGAGGAAATTCTATCCCACACTCACCAACCCGCTTGGCCAGCGTGGTGAGTTATGGCCAAACCCCTCCAAAATGATTCCACAACTTAAATCTTGGCCCTCAGTCTCCGGCAGCTGGAATGTACCTGGCCAAGGCAGCGGCCAGTACGACATGAAGGCAGAGGGTGCTAAGAATCCCCGGAGGACCGGACTAGGCTGCCATCTGATGCTGACCTTGGCTACTTACAATGGACGCTCCTTATCTTCTGATTCAAGGCTTCTTGAATTGGAAGAGGAACTACAAAGGATCAAGTGGGACATCGTGGGGCTAAGTGAGGTAAGGAGAAAAGGAGAAGATCTCATCGAACTGAAAAGTGGACATCTCTTCTACTATCGTGGGACAGATACTGGCAGAACTAGTGGTGTTGGATTTATAATAAACAAGAAACTGAAGGATAAAGTTGTAGAAGTTGAAAGTTCCTCTGACAGAGCTGCACGACTTGTTATCCAACTCTCGAAAAGATACCAGGCTCAGATTATTCAAACTTATGCACCCACAACAAGTCATCCTGAAGAAGAAATTGAAGAATTTTATGAGGAAATTTGTCATCTAAATAATAAAGGTAAGCAGCACTTGAAAATAATTATGGGAGATTTCAATGCAAAAATAGGGCAACGGCAACAGAATGAAACTTCAGTAGGTAAATTCGGTCATGGCAACAGAAACCAGCGTGGAAATACTCTCGTTGAGTTTGCAGAGGCAGAAGGGTTTTTCATCTTGAACTCCTTCTTCAAGAAAAAGCCACACAGGAAATGGACATGGAGACATCCAAATGGGACGACAAGTGAAATTGATTTTATTATGTGTAACAAAAAATTCGTCATAGAAGACTGCAGTGTGCTAAACAAGTTCAACACAGGTAGTGACCATAGATTGGTGAGATGTAAGATGCACCTCAACACTAAACTTGAACGTGGCAAGCTTATAAGACAAACAAAATCTATTGACATAACCAACCTTAAAAAACACCATAATACCTTCAAGTTAGAACTGAAGAACAGATTCTCTGCTTTAGAAGGCCTAACATCGGAAGAAGTGGACATCTCTGAAGTTAACAGAAAAGTAACCAAAGCTATTATGGAAACAGCAACAAAATTAGCTGGGTCTAAGAACAAGTTGCATGTGAACAAATTATCAGGAAAAACCAAAATGTTGATGCAAAAAAGAAGAGAGATGAGGACAACTAAAGAAGATGTGACTTCCAAAGTGGAATATATAGAGCTATGCAAGACAGTAAGAAAAAGTATCACTGAAGACGTAAGGAAATTCAACTGTGAACTAGTGAGGAAAGCAATTGAAAACAACCAAAGCCTAAAGATAGCAAAGGGACATCTCAGTAAGGGAAGAAAACAGATTATGGCACTGAGAAAAGAAGATGGTTCTGTAACAAGAAATAGAAGCGAAATTTTGAGAAGAGTGAAAGATTTCTACTCCAAATTATATGAAAGGGATGATATATGCACTCCAGACATCATGAAAGATACCAGTACCAGAGTTCCTCCAGTCCTTCCAGCAGAAGTTGCACATGCAATCAAGAACATGAAGCGAGGAAAAGCTCCAGGAGAAGATGGAATTACTGTAGACATCATACAAGAAGCAAGTGGAGAAATCGAAACAGTACTCGCCCAAATTTTCACTTAATGCCTTAATGAAGGAAAGATTCCTGAGGATTGGAACACCGCTACAATGATCCTGCTACATAAGAAAGGTGACATTGAGGATCTCGGAAACTACAGACCTATCAGCCTCCTATCAGTAGTTTATAAAATCTTCACTAAAGTTCTTTCACACCGCTTGAAGGTAACACTGGACATGGCTCAACCGAGAGAACAAGCTGGATTCAGGAGTGGCTACAGCACAATAGATCATATCCACGTGCTGAGAGAACTAATTGAAAGAGCGAGGGAATATGAACTTCCATTGTGCATGGCTTTTATCGATTATGAAAAAGCCTTTGATTCGGTGAAACCATCAGCAGTTACAATGGCTCTGAAAACCTGCGGTATTGAAGATGCATACATTAATATTATTAATAACATCTATGAAAATGCAAGTGCAAAATTAGGCTGTTTGAAAATACAACACACGTAAAAATTGGAAAGGGAGTGAGACAAGGTGACACCATATCTCCGAAGCTCTTTAATGCCACATTGGAGGGTGTTTTTCAGTCGCTGAGCTGGGAAAACAAGGGGATAAAGATTAATGGAGATTATCTAACCCACCTTCGTTTTGCTGATGACGTAGTCATTTTTGCAACTACCCCATCAGAGCTGCAGAGTATGATCCAGGAACTTGCTGACAAGAGTAAAGAAGTGGGATTAAAAATGAACTTTCAGAAGACAAAAGTGATGTTCAATGCTTTTACAAGAAATGAAGATTTATCGATTGATGGAGAAAAGCTGGAGATAACAGATACGTATGTTTATCTTGGACAGCAGATATCAAGTGAGGGTCACATTGATGAAGAAATTAATCGGCGTACAAAACTAGCGTGGAGGGCTTTTGGAAGAAACAGCATAATTTTCAAGAGCAATATGCCATTATGTCTTAAAAGAAAAGTGTTTGATCAATGCATCCTTCCAGTGCTTACGTATGGTGCAAAGACGTGGACCTTAACTAAAAGAGATATACAAAGACTGCAGACAACTCAAAGAGCATGGAGAGGTGCATGCTTCGTGTAACCAGGAGAGATAAGAAGAGGAACTCGTGGATCCGAAAAATGACAAGAGTGGAAGACATCATGATCAGAGTTAAATCCCTGAAATGGCAATGGGCTGGACATACTGCCAGAAGGACAGATCATCGATGGACAGCAGAAATTTTAGATTGGATTCCAAGGGACAGGAAAAGACCCAGAAGAAGACCACATGGGAGATGGGTGGATGAAATTCGAAAGTATGCAGGGGTGACATGGAGGAGACTGGCACAAGACAGACCGTTGTGGAGGAAACTAGGGGAGACCTTCGTCCAGCAGTGGATTGATAATGGTTGACAATGATGATGATGATGACATAACAGAAATTTGAAAAGCATTATTTCGTTAATTTTAATGATGTCAGATTTCATTCATGTTCTCATTGATTCCTTTCAAACAAATCTGCATCGCCTGACAAAAGAAAAATTGCTGCAAATTTGAAAATACTGTATTTGTCGAAAGTTAATACCTTTATCCTATCTAAGTTAGCAAATCATTTCGAAGTATTTCAGCCGGGAATATTATTATAATACGAAGCATTTTCTTAAAGTACGGGATCAAGTCTTACAAGTGCCGCCCCGGTGGCGCAGTGGTCTAAGCGATGGGTTCAAATCCCAGTGAGGCATGGATGTTGTGTTTGTCTTACGGCACTGGTTCTCTCCCTTCCCTGGAACCAGTGACCCTAAATTAATGACGGGCGACTGCTTATAGCCCATTGAGTTGCTCACGGTGGTCGTTAAACCTCCAATCAAAAAAAAAAACAAGTCTTACAAGGAAGTACGTAATACCGACTTCATTCAGCCCAGGTACCGAAAAGAATAAAAAAAGGAATTATACTATTTAGCGAATTCGCTTCATTGTACGGAAAATGCTTTCATATACAGTAATCACAAAACTCGTTTTCTAGCTTGCAATTGAATTCTCATGAAGCTTAATCATGTGCATAAACAGCGTGTAGTGTATCGTATATTCTTGCTGCATCTTTTATTTAACAAAAACGATGCACAGCATTTTGGAAATAGCCTACAAATCTTCAAGTTTTTGTCGATGGTACCAAATGCACACCAGAACAGCTATGCTGACCTAGGGCGGTGGAGGGACGACTGGTGAAACCATCTCAAAATCAGTTATACACTGCTGGACACCCAAAATGCAACACCAAGAAGGAAGCATCCGATTAACCTGAAATTCGCAGCATGCGTCGCCCATTAGAGGATATGCAAACGATTAGTATTGCAGCACATATGCAAATCATGTGCGCCCGGAACGCCACCGAGAAGCGCTATAAGAAGGGTGAACAGAAGTCGGGGTGGAAGTGTGTTGTGCTGCAGGACCTGTGCGTGGGAAGCTTCCTGATGCCTCGTCGCTGAATACGTCAGTCATTCCAGCATGTTTCGGAGTTCGACAGAGGACAAATAGTGGCTTATCGCGACAGCAGTTTATCGTACCGAGACATCGGCACAGTGAGGCGAGTATGGATTTGGTGGGTGCAGGAGGAACGGACGTTCCGATGCCTGTGATTGCTGCAGCCGAGGCACACCACCGAACGAGAGTACCGCCGAGTTGTGCGCCAAACATTGACGGCTCGCACATCCACATCACGAACGTTAGCGCAGGAATTAGGGTGTGTTGCGCAACAACCGGTGTAAGCACGTACCGTTCGACGTCTTCTGCAGGAGCGGGGACTTTTCGCACGGCACCTCTTGCTCCGGTTACCACTCACGTTTCACCACCAGCGCGTGCGACGGCAGTGGGCCGTTGAACGCCGCACCTGGACTACGGAATGGCACGACATTGTCTTCTTCGATGAATCCCGCTTCTGCCTGCAACACCACGATGATCGGATCCGCATGTCGCGGCACCGCGGCGAGAGACTGTATGACGCCTGCATTATGCATCTCCATACCGGTCCGTCCTGGCGTTATGGTTCAGGGCGCAACTGGATATGACACCCGCATCCCTCTGGTACGCATCGCCGGTACACTCAACAGCCATCGCTACATCTTCGACTTTTTGGAGCCTGTAGTCCTCCCTTACCTGAAGCACCTGCCAGCGACCACATTTCAGCAAGACAATGCGCACCCGCACGTGGCACGCCTCGTGCAACAATTCTTCACGGCCCACCAGGTGTCACTGCTGCCGTGGCCCGCCTGTTCTCCCGATATGTCGCCCATCGAACACGTCTGGTCGCTGATTGGCAACCGAGTGGCCCGGCAAGCACCACCCGCGGCTACGCCTGAGGAACTGTGGCAACGTGTGGAAGCAGCCTGGACCGACATACCCCATGCCCACATCCAAAGCCTCTTTCGTCGATGCCGCGGCGTGTAACGGCCGTTATTGCCAACCATGGAGGCCACACGAACTATTGATATCTGTGTGTTCCTCAAGTCGCACGCGCCTGTAAGCTCAATCGTTTCTTCTTTGTATCTGTTGTATGTGTCCAGTAAATCTGGCTTTGCTATCTCGTGTCCTTCTGGTGTTGCATTTTGGGTGGCCAGCAGTGTATGTGATTTTACTCCAAAATTTCCTGATTGCAAGCCTAAATAAACGCGTTAGTAAACTTCACGGAGGTTTACATTACGCACTTCGAAAGCACTTTAACCACTTGGTAGCCGAATACGGAAATTTAACCAACGTTTCTTGGCTAACTGCCCTGTTCCCATGAAACTATGAATCATATGGTGCTTTTTAAAAATGAGTAGACATCGGGTATGCCACTTAACACAGAACATAATCTTGTTCTCAATCACTTTCCAAAAACACACCACCTCGAACAGAGGAAACACCTCCCCAGAGGAGAACTCATTCAAAGTTGCTTCTTTTCCAAGCCGAGTTCACCATTCTCCACCAGTCAGATGAGACGCGTCAACCAACCTTGAAAAGCTCAGTTTTACAACACACTTCATTCGCGACTGAGTATTGACTACTTACCTCAGGAGAAGTTGTCTATGTCTCTTGCATGATTTTTGTACTGTCAGTGTTTCGTTGGAATAACTTTTCGTGGCCCTTTCAGTAAGAAGTAAACTTTTGTCTTCGGACGCCAGTTAAGGTATTTATCGAGCTGAAACCGTAACTAACACATTTATTAACACGATTTGTAAGGCTTTCAGAATTTTTGGAATAACTTACATTATAAAAATTCATTCTCATAAAAAAAGTGGTAATGCTCAGGAACAAAGGTTATTGGAAGATACAGTTATACGGAACGACATTCGAAATACGGAAAATAAAATCTGCTCTCCTAATACTACTATTAGAAGCAACTCAAAGCTCGTTATAATGAGAGGTGAAAGTCATCTGGGGATAAATTTGCACAGAAGAGTTTCCGAAAGAGAAAAAACCATTAGTAAAGTATAAAGCCAAGCCCCGTCCAGTCCTTAATTCAAGAAAAAAAAATATCTCCCTCACCAAAATTTCCCCCGTTCAAAATTGTTTAGGCGGTCTTTTAATCTGTATTTTTAGGCTTTCCCACTGTAATTAATTGAGACATCCTGGACTCCCCTCTCAATTTTCTATTTCCTGTGCGAAGAGCTTCATGCTAGCGCAGTCTTGGCCCCACTAACTTACAATTTAATTATTAATGGGAATGGTAGGGTGTGTTTTACAGCTGTTTTTTTTTTTTTTTGGATTTAATTTTACTAATATTAATTATTTAATTTTTTTAAAGTCCAATTCGTCAATGATTTATTATCAATTCAATTCAGTTAGGCAAGTATTCTTCGTAGGGTTTTATTTAAAGGAAACTTTCGATGCATATACTTTGATCCAGGGGTGATCGTACTCGGTGTATTAGAAACAGAAGTGACAGAATGTGTGTCTAGAGGCTTTGACAGGAAGCCAAGTGGAAAGTGTTAGGAGGATCAGACAAGGAACAGCGAGCTTAGATCGTTGTAGCGTGACAGACGATACCAGATGGTAGTATGCAGTTCTCGCAGGGGAAGAACGGATTACTATTTTAAACGGGATGTCCAGCCCCATAAGGCTTTGGGCCTAACGTGCAGTCCGAAGAACGGCGACTCTTTAGGAATGGGTCAGGAGGGGATCGCACCTTCGCCCAACCGAATGCCGCCGACTGCTCTTACCAATGGGATTCTCCCAGACACCGAATCGAATCCTCCGCCAACGGAAGGCAGTCGACAGTTCTGATTACTATCGCGTCCCATCACCCCGTCTTCAAGCCTTCGCACGTGCATTTATGCAGTGCAGTTTGTGGTTATTAGGAGTTATTACTGAGACCTAGGTCCGTACGGAAGATAATATTGAAAGATTTATGCTTTCTCCTCCTACAGTCCATAGGTGTCACGTCAATTCGTCGCGTGCGTCAATTCGTCACGCGTCAATTCGTCGACTACGACAATTCGTCGCGCGGCAATTCGTCGCATGCGTCAATTCGTCGCGCGTCAATTCGTTGACCACGCCGATTCGTCGCGGACAAATTCGTCGACTACGTCAATTCGTCGAATACGTCAATTCGTCGCGTTTACAGATTTTGGTTACATACAAAACGAATGCAGGAAAACGTACGATTTCGAACGTCTTGCCCCCTGATCAAATTTATAAAGTTTGGATACGCAGACAGGATAGGAATATTACGTTTTTCTTTGGCACTAAAAATATTAGACGGTAAACGGTTTTTGGAACGGGGCAGGGCCCGGTTGGACAGAGCCCCCCATATACAAAATTTTCGCAAAATCTACAGTTTTCAATTCAGAACCACCAAATCTGGTATACTATCTCACCGGGGAGTCAGAGCCCCCCCCCCCGTACATACAAAATTTTCGTAAAATCTAGTTTTCATTTCAGAACCATCAAATTTGGTATCATGGTACTCTAACTTAGACGCCAGACGGTGTTTGGAAGGGTTGGAGCCCGCGGGGTCGCCCCCCCCTCATAAAAATTTCGTAAAATCTACATTTTTTATCTTAGAACCACCAAATTTGGTATACTATCTTATGGTACTCTAACTTAGACGGCAGACCGTTTTTGGAACGAGTCAAGGCCCGGGGGTCAGAGGCCCCCACATACAAAATTTTCTTAAAAACTACAGTTTTCAATTCAGAACCACCTAATCTGGTATACTATCTCATGGTACTCTAACTTAGAGGCTAGACGTGTTTTTGGAAGGGGTTGGAGCCCGGGGGTCAGACCCCCCCGAATAAACACTTTTTCGTAAAATCTACAGTTTTCAATTTAGAACAACCAAATTTGGTATACTATCTCATGGTACTCTAACTTAGACGCTAGACGGTTTTTGGAAGGGGTTGGAGCCCGGATGGTCAGACCCCCCCCCGAATAAAAACTTTTTCGTAAATACTACAGTTTTCAATTTAGAACCACCAAATTTGGTATACTATCTCATGGTACTCTATCTTAGACGCTAAAAGGTTTTTTGAAGGGGTCGCAGCCCGGCGGGGGTCAGCCCCCTCATAAAAATTTCGTAAAATCAACAATTTTCATATTAGAACCGCAAAATTTGGTATACTATCTTATGGTACTCTAACTTAGACGGCAGACCGTTTTTGGAACGGGTGAAGGCCCGGGGGTCAGAGGCCCCCACATACAAAATTTTCTTAAAAACTACAGTTTTCAATTCAGAACCACCTAATCTGGTATACTACCTCATGGTACTCTAACTTAGACGCTAGACGTGTTTTTGGAAGGGGTTGGAGCCCAAGGGTCAGACCCCCCCCCCGAATAAACACTTTTTCGTAAAATCCACAGTTTTCAATTTAGAACCACCAAATTTGGTATACTATCTCATGGTACTCTAACTTAGACGCTAGACGGTTTTTGGAAGGGGTTGGAGCCCGGATGGTCAGACCCCCCCTCATAAAAAATTTCGTAAAATCTGCAGTTTTCATCTTAGAACCACTAAATTTGGTATACTATCTTATGGTACTCTAACTTAGACGGCAGACCGTTTTTGGAACGGGTCAAGGCACGGGGGTCAGAGCCCCCCACATACAAAATTTTCTTAAAAACTACAGTTTTCAATTCAGAACCACCTAATCTGGTATACTATCTCATGGTACTCTAACTTAGATGCTAGACGGTTTTTGGACCGGTTTGGAGCCCGGGGTCAGACCCCCCCCGAATAAAAACTTTTTCGTAAAATCTACAGTTTTCAATTTAGAACCACCAAATTTGGTATACTATCTCATGGTACTCTATCTTAGACGCTAGAAGGTTTTTTGAAGGGGTTGCAGCCCGGGGTGTCGGCCCCCCTCATAAAAATTTCGTAAAATCAACAGTTTTCATATTAGAACCACCAAATTTGGTATACTATCTTATGGTACTCTAACTTAGACGGCAGACCGTTTTTGGAACGGGTCAAGGCCCGGGGGTCAGAGCCCCCACATACAAAATTTTCTTAAAAACTACAGTTTTCAATTCAGAACCACCTAATCTGGTATACTATCTCATGGTACTCTAACTTAGACGCTAGACGGTTTTTGGAAGGGGTTGGAGCCCGGAGGGTCAGACCCCCCCCGAATAAAAACTTTTTCGTAAATACTACAGTTTTCAATTTAGAACCACCAAATTTGGTATACTATCTCATGGTACTCTATCTTAGACGCTAGAAGGTTTTTTGAAGGGGTTGCAGCCCGGGGGGTCGGCCCCCTCATAAAAATTTCGTAAAATCAACAGTTTTCATATTAGAAGCACCAAATTTGGTATACTATCTTATGGTACTCTAACTTAGACGGCAGACCGTTTTTGGAACGAGTCAAGGCCCGGGGGTCAGAGGCCCCCACATACAAAATTTTCTTAAAAACTACAGTTTTCAATTCAGAACCACCTAATCTGGTATACTATCTCATGGTACTCTAACTTAGACTATAGACGGTTTTGGGAAGGGGTTGGAGCCCGGGGGTCACCCCCCGAATAAACACTTTTTCGTAAAATCTACAGTTTTCAATTTAGAACCACCAAATTTGGTATACTATCTCATGGTACTCTAACTTAGACGCTAGACGGTTTTTGGAAAGGATTGGAGCCCGCGGGGTAGGAGCCCCCCCCTCATAAAAAATTTCGTAAAATCTACAGTTTTCATCTTAGAACCACCAAATTTGGTATACTATCTTATGGTACTCTAACCTAGACGGCAGACCGTTTTTGGAACAGGTCAAGGCACGGGGGGTCAGAGCCCCCCTTATACAAAATTTTCTTAAAAACTACAATTTTCAATTCAGAACCACCTAATCTGGTATACTACCTCATGGTACTCTAACTTAGACGCTAGACGTGTTTTTGGAAGGGGTTGGAGCCCAAGGGTCAGACCCCCGAATAAACACTTTTTCGTAAAATCCACAGTTTTCAATTTAGAACCACCAAATTTGGTATACTATCTCATGGTACTCTAACTTAGACGCTAGACGGTTTTTGGAAGGGGTTGGAGCCCGCGAGGTCGGAGCCCCCCCCTCATAAAAAATTTCGTAAAATCTGCAGTTTTCATCTTAGAACCACTAAATTTGGTATACTATCTTATGGTACTCTAACTTAGACGGCAGACCGTTTTTAGAACGGGTCAAGGCACGGGGGGTCAGAGCCCTCCAGTTTTCAATTCAGAACCACCTAATCTGGTATACTATCTCATGGTACTCTAACTTAGACGCTAGACGGTTTTTGAAAGGGGTTGGAGCCCGGGGGTCAGACACCCCCCGAATAATTTTTTTTTTTGTAAAATCTTTAGTTTTCAATTTAGAACCAAGAACTTTGGTATACTATCTCATGGTACTCTAACTTAGACAGTAGACCGTTTTTGGAAGGAGTTGGAGCCCGGGGGTAAAGCCCCCCCCATAAAAATGCCGCGTAAAATCTACAGTTTTCAATTTAGAATCACCAAATTTGGCATACTCTCTCATGGTACTCTAACTTAGACGGTAGACGGTTTTTGGAACTGGTCGGGCACGGGGTCAGAGTCCCTCCGCCCATAAATATTTTTCGTAAAAACTAAAGCTTTCAATTTAGAGCTACCAAATTTGGTATACTATATAATGGTGTTCTAAATTAAACGGTAGACGGTTTTCAGAACGGGTCTGGGCAAGGGTGGTTACCCCCTCCCCCTACACACAAACTTTCGTAAAATCTATAGTTTGCAATTTAGAACCACCAAATTTTGTATATTATCTGATGGTACTCTAACTTAGACGGTAGAATGTTTTTGGAACGGATCAAGGCCCGTGGTAAGACCCCCCCCCCCATTCAAAATTTTCTTAAAATCTTTATTTTTCAATTCAGAACCACCACATTTTGTGTCGTGAAACTTTAACTTAGCGGGAGACGGTAAGTGAAAGCGCAACATTATTAACTTGATTTGTTATGCAAACCTTATAAATGCGACCACAGCGATTAAAAGTTACTAAAGAGTCCTTGTAAGTAATATTTTGTGACCGAGTGCAAGTACAATTTACGAAATGTCAACAGGTCAAAATATCTAAAGTAACAATGAAATTTGGAATATTTCCTTTTTCTTTCTTTTTATTTCAGTTTTGACACTGGTATTAAGTTTTAAAAACATATATTTCTCCTATCGTATACCTTCATTGTGCTTTAAACAGAATTTCTTACCATGTTTTGGGTATTTTGTTTCGTGTGGTTGCAGTTTTTTTAATGTTTTGGGCATTTCATTTTGTGTGGTTACTTCTTTTTATGTTTTGGGCATTTTACTTTGTATGCGTGTTTTTGTTATGTTTTTGTTCTTTTCTTTTCTGTGGTGGTTGTAATGTCGACAGGATGAAAAGGGGAAACTGTGGACAGTCACGATGCCTACTTACTTCTAATTTTTTTTTCAAATACAGTACATGATTTTATATTGAGTTATACCACTTACTCATTAAGCGACTACAGGTTTCTTTAAATATGAACGTTTTCTTAGAGCCTTTTGTTTCTTCTACCTAGCTTTTTCGGTTCCGCAATTTCTTTTTTTGGTTTTAGAATATTTTCCTTATTATTAATCTATTTTCTCATGCAAACTCTTTATGTGAGGTATGTTCATTCTATCGAAGTATTTTGCAATTATACGTGAAGCCCAGTTGCTGAAGTAAAAACAAATATTTCCAACTGAAACAACGCAGTTCAGATATTTTCGCGCTGTTAACTCAAAGAATGAAAACAAAAACAACAAATCTGTGCAATGGTTGAGGCATGAGACAGTACTTACTGGTAACCAGGCAAAGTTTTAAGGAAGAATGAGCTTAAGAATTTCTAACTGCAACAAAAAAGAACATCCGCACTGTATCCCTCACCATCCCTAGTGCCGGCCTTTGGACGTCTTGAAAGAGAAGTCTTAAGGACACATCTGTATCGTAATTGCCTGAGCATTCGCGACAATCTTCTGGTGTCGTAGTAGAAAAACACACTTCCTACTTCCCCTAAATTGCTTGGATGTAATGCCAAAGAACAAAGTTTTGCTCTCGCATTGGATTTCTGTTGCTTTTGATGGAATACTTTTCCCCTGGGGTTCACCGCTTTCACTATAGTCTTCAGGACAGGCGGCAATACACCGAAACGTAAAACACCAATTTCACGGCAATTAACTGCAATTAGCGAAAGAGAGGGGCGGTACAGGAAATAAGTCGAACGAGACAGATCTGAACTTAGAAAGGGGGAAGGTGTTGCATGAAAAACTGTGTTTGGCTTACAGATCATTTGGCACGTAGGGACGTAGGTTTCGTTTAATATGTTACGGGGTAAACAAATTGTCTTTTCAGTATAACAATTTTCTTTCAGACGTATGGTGCAACACAAAAAATTTGAATTTATTTTTGAGAATTAGCATGACGCCTACCGGCCCAGAGTACAGCTGCCCAGTCCGCGCCTGCTGCCGCCTCCGGAACCTGGCTCCCGGGTTCTTCGCATCTGTTGATCCCCCGCCTGGAGCGTCCCAGCTGTAAAATACATGTACCTCTGCGTTTTGGAAAAACAAAAGATAAGATGCCGATCCTTAAAATTAACCACTTCTTGTGACCGCAGGTACGAAAATCTTGAACTTCGCTTAAACCCTAACTGGAGGAACAAGCTTCACGTGATTGTCTGTATTCTGAGTGTTTTATTGAATGGTTGCTCATTAGTTCGTAGTTGACTGGAGAACAGAGAACGTGCTTGTTGAAACCTTTGTTGTGCGTTGTCAAGTGATAATAGTGGAAATATATCATTCTAAATATTTTGGAAAGAGAAAGTGCATTGTTTTCCGAAGGCACTATGCAGATGAAGAATGCAACATAAATAGTTAATTCACAAAAGAAAATGATTTGCTGAAATGGAAAGGGTATTTATTTTGCCATAACAGAGTGCGAGGTGATTTACGGTATTGTCACTGTATTGAAAGAAATTATGGAAATTGTACTGGCTTTGCTAGTACTATTCTTATTGGAGATGAACACAGGATGCACAATGAGAAACCACATAATCATGCTCCAAGACCGGAGAAAAGTGATTTTGCTGTTGTAAGAGCGCAAATAAAAGAACGAGCGAGAAATACGGACGAAGCCCCTGCACAAATTATTCAAACCGTGACAACGTCAATGGCTACAGTAAATGCAGCTTACATGCCTAATATGGATGCACTAAGGCAAGTTGTAAAAAAGAGAAGACATGCCAAGACATGCCTGTGGAGCCCACGACTTCAGAACGGATCGATGCCCCAATAAATTTACAGGAGAAGATGGTGCAAAATTTCTTGGCAGAGGTAGCGCATTTGGACATCAAAGAATTATTTTATTTTTAACAGAGAATAATTTACGAAAGCTTAAAGAAGCACCCCTCTGGATTATGGATGGGACATTTGAAACTTGTCCAACCCTTTTTAGGCAATTATGTTCCATTCATGCTATGGTTGAAACGAATCCAGAGATGCACAGACTTGTCCCACTAGTTTATGGGTTACTTTCCAGCAAGTATAAATAATATAATACTATTATAAAGTATTTTTGTAGGATTTACAAGACTATGCATCAGACTATGATATTCAGCTTGCACCACAATATACGCATAATAATAGATTTTGAAATAGCTACCGTTATAATGCTGCTAAAAAGGAATTTGGAAGTAGCACACACAAATGTTGTTGGTTTCATCTCGGAAAAAAATGTGCTGAGGAATATCCATCCTCTGGCATAGCCTTGGAATATAAGGAAAACAGTGAGTTTGCTCTCAAAGTCAGACATTTGCAAGCACTCGCATTTTTTTCATCTGATGAAATTCCAGCTGCTTTTGAAGAAGTGAAATCAATTTTACTAGAATATGCAGATTCTGTAGTTCAGTGGTTTGAGGAAAATTATGTTTTTGGAAAATTTCGTGGAAGCAGAAGAAACAATCCAAGCAGAAGCCCTCCGCTGTTCGCGCCAACAATTTGGTCAGTTAGTGAAAACAATTTATTTGGCTTTCCCAGAACACAAAACGAACTTGAAAGATTAGACAGACGCTGGAATACAATTCTGGGAGAGAAAAAACTGTGACTGTACGAAATAATCAGTGAAATTGCCAAAGAGCAGAGAACAACTATGGCTAAAATCGAAAGAGTGATAGCACAGATTCCAACAAATCCACCCAGAAGAGAAACGCTGGCAAGATAAAAAGGAATTCGAACTTCTTTGGTGCACAGAAACAATGTTAACATGCTGGACATTTTAAGAGGAATTTCATATAATTCTACCCTTTACTAAAATGTGCTGGTATTTCTCACTAATTGAATTATACCTTTTACTAACTTGTATTTGAATTTTTCAAGAATGTAATTCCGCCGAAGATGCAAGAATGTAAAACACAACGCAAAATTAAAAAAGTCAAAATTTTCGAAATAGCATGTCAAAAACATAAAATGTCAAAAAGTAATCCAAAATGTGAAACAAATAAAAATCAAAATGCAATCACAAGTCACAAGCATTACAAAAATGCGAAACGCTATGTAACAAGTACAACACAAAATAAAACAAATGCCAAAAAAAAAAATGCATACGCTTTGTAAAATGTAGAAAATAAAATAAATGCCATATTCACAAGGATTTCATGACGAGTCAAGTTAAAAATGAGCTTTTACTTAGACTTCAAATAATAATTACTAGCCTCTACACCTTTTTAAGTCTTTAATAAGTGCAACATCATTAACCTGACTTGTCATCAAACATTATCAATATGACCATAGCATACAATCACTTAAAGGACTTGTTAATGGATGAATTGAGGAATCACCAAGTTCAGCGGGTGAAAGTTAATGGCTGTTTACAGTTTTGTACTCGAGTAAATGCGCAACACAGTAAACTTGACTTTCTCTGAAAATTTTATGTTTATGAGCACGGTTTATTGAAAACTGATAAAAAGGCTTAAGGCCTGTTGATTCATTTTTGTGCCTCAGTAAAAACGCTGTACCTTAACCTTGGCATGTTATCGAAACCTTATGAATACGTCGGACTAAAAATTCCTAAAAAAAGTTTACGCCTAAGGTCTTGTAACTAAAGTTTTGTGACAGGGTAAAACTGCAACATTAATAACTTGACATGTTATGTTAACGTTGTGAATATGAGCACAGCGGATTAAAGATTTCAACAAATAGCCTTTGGGATTAATGTGTTGTAGCTGAGTAAAAATGTAACATTATCTTTATTTTCTATATAAACCAAACTACGTGCTGAAATGGCCCAACTATATATACGTATACTTCAACCATATACCGAAGCGCAGACAAGGTGAAAACAAAAGTGCAATTTTGTACGGTCCCCTTACATTTTATGGCCAGCCTTCATGGAAGTGGACACCTTGATATCAAAAACATACTTTTTGTACGGTCCACAACAAATAGCAATGGACACGTCGCAATCTTTTTTTTTTGGGGGGGGGGGGATAACGACCACCGTGATCAATTCAGTGGGCTATAAGCAGTCGGACATTCCCAATTTTTGGCCACTGGTTCCTGGGAAGGGGGACAGCCAGTGCCAGAAGTCAAGCACAACGTCCATGATTCACCGGGAATTGAACCAGGATCCTTCTCGACAAGTGGTCAGAAGCCAGCGCCTAGATCCCTCCGCCGCCGTTGCGGCACACGTTGAAATGTATTTTTCATACGGCCCCAAACGCTCTTATGGACACACTAGATTGAACTGGACGCAAATAAATCATTAATATAATTTGTACTAGCAGGGATACCAGTTATTTGCCAGGTACATATTACTATTTGTGGAATCACCAAGTTCAGCGGGTGAGAGTTAATGAATGAAAAGATATTCCTGCAATTTTCCAGTAAACTTATTTTAAATTTTTTGATTTAGTTAATTTAATTGTGCGAAACAAAAAAGAAAGAAAAAGGAATGGGAATACTTACCTTCTAGGAGACATCTATAGAACTGCCGTACATCTGGCGTGTGCTTCTGTGAATCCCGCGACACAGAAATGCAATGTACCTATGTGATGTCGCATGCATACGACTTCACATTGGCATTGATCATCTTTTTCTTACCGTTTTGAATTTTGAATATCTGGAACTCTCTGTTTACATTACATTATATTTCTTTCTGATAAGCCGTTCGTTGGTAGTGAAAGCTAAACTATATAGATTTGTGTTTTTAATACACCATTAAACGCATATTTTTGCACTTTATTGTTATCTATAGTCCCTAACTTAGACCGTAGATTGGTTAGTTGGTTGGTTGGTTAGTTGGTTGGTTGGTTGATGGTTTATGGTGCAAGGCCCTCAAAATGCCAAAGATCGCCTTAGAACGTAAATAGGGTATTCTTAAGAGTAAAAAACGGAACTTTTTGCGAAAATTTTGCATGGGGCTACCTTGACCCGGGCCCCGACCCCTTCCAAAAACCGTCTACCGTCTAAGTTAGATAACCATAAGTAGTATACCAAATCTGGTTGTCCTAAATTGAAAACTGTAGATTTTACAAAATTTTTATGAGGAGGGGAGGGGCTCTCACCCCGGGGTTCCAGCCCTTTCCAAAAACCGTCTAGCGTCTAAATTAGAGTTTCATGATACCAAATTTGGTGGTTCTGAATTGAAAACTGTAGTTTTTAAGAAAATGTTGCATGTCTGTGTGTGTGTGCGGGGCGGGGGTTGGGCTCCGACCCCCAGGGCCTTGACCCGTCCCAAAAACCGTCGACCGTCTAAGTTAAAGTACCATGAGATAGTATACCAAATTTGGTGGTTCTAAATTGAAAACTGTAGATTTTACGCGGCATTTTTATGGGGGGGGCTCTTACCCCCGGGCTCCAACCCCTTCCAAAAACCATCTAGCGTCTAAGTTAGAGTACCACGAGATAGTATACCAAATTTATGGTTCTAAATTGAAAACTGTAGATTTTGCGAATTTTTATATGAGAGGGGCCCTTACTCCCCGGGCTGCAACCCCTTCAAAAAATCGTCAAGCGTCTAAGTTTGAGTACCATGTGATAGTATACCAGATTTGGTGGTTCTGAATTGAAAACTGTAGTTTTAAAGAAAATTTTGTATGTGGGGGCTCTGACACCCCGGGCCTTGATCCGTTCCAAAAACGGTCTACTGTCTAAGTTAGAGTACCATGAGATAGTATACCAAAGTTGGTGGTTCTAAGATGAAAACTGTAGATTTTACGAAATTTTTTATGAGGGGGGAGCTCCAACCCCGCGGGCTCCAACCCCTTCCTAAAACCGTCTAGCGTCTAAGTTAGAGTAGCATGAGATAGTATACCAAATTTGGTGGTTCTAAATTGAAAACTGTAGATTTTACGAAAAAGTGTTTATTCAAGGGGGGGGTCTGACCCCCGGGCTCCAACCCCTTCCAAAAACCGTCTAGCGTCTAAGTTAGAGTACCATGAGATAGTATACCAGATTAGGTGGTTCTGAATTGAAAACTGTAGTTTTTAAGAAAATTTTGTATGTGGGGGCTCTGACCCCCGGGCCTTGACCCGTTCCAAAAACGGTCTGCCGTCTAAGTTAGAGTACCATAAGATAGTATACCAAATTTGGTGGTTCTAAGATGAAAACTGTCGATTTTACGAATTTTTTTATGAGGGGGGCTCCGACCCCGCGGGCTCCAACCCCTTCCAAAAACCGTCTAGCGTCTAAGTTAGAGTTTCATGATACCAAATTTGATGGTTCTGTAATGAAAACTAGATTTCACGAAAATTTTGTATGTAGGGGGGGGAGCTCTGACTCCCCGGGCCTTGACCCTTTCCAAAAACCGACAACCGTCTAAGTTAGAGTACTATGAGATAGGATACCTGATTTGGTGGTTCTGAATTGAAAACTGTAGATCTGGGAGCAAGACGTTCGAAATCGTACGTTTTCCTGCATTCGTTTTGTATGTAACCAAAATCTGTAAACGCGACGAATTGACGTAGTCGACGAATTTGTCCGCGACGAATTGACGCAGTCGACGAATTGACGCGCGACGAATTGACGTAGGCGACGAATTAACGCGCGACGAATCGTCGTAGTCGACGAATTGACGCAGTCGACGAATTGACGCACGCGACGAATTGACGTAGAACCCAGTCCATAATAGGGAGCAATTTGATAATTATAAAAAAATAAGGAGCTCCAGAATCCATTTCCTTTGCACAAATGGTTGATCGTCTCATTGTGTGAAATACTTTTAGCTTTAGCTGACTCAAAAGGAGAAAGCGTCATTAAGTAACTGAAGCAAGGTGCTGAAGAAATCCCTGAATACATCTGCAGTGCCGAGATCTGCCTTTCTTTGAAGGAAATGGAAACCATTATGCGAACATGCTGAAAGATAAACCCTTTGAAATTAGGCCAACAAGTGAGCACAAGATCCTCGCACAAGCTTAAATTATACTGAGTGCATTCTAAATCATACAGAGGCATCAGCACACCCTCTAAGTTATAAACTTTCTTCTATCCGTTTCATGCTTAAGCCAGCATTTACCCATTCTTCTTCCCGCAGAATTCGTCTAGAAGAAATTTCAAGGATTCATACCATTGCATGCTCACATGGCTAGATCGATCGTCAATAACATATTAAAGAAAGTTAAGAGGGCAGCACTATCTACCTTGCAACGAGAAAATATAAAGACTAAATTTGTGGGTTCCATGGATTTGTCCCGGATCTTCTGAATGTTTTAAAAAACGAATGCCACAGAAACAATATGGACTTTTGAAATAAGAGCGAACAACATATTGACCTCGATTAAAAACGACCGAGATCGTAACGAAACCGACAACAGGTATGGTGTTTATGCAATCTTCGTGAAGCCAGTGGACAGTATTCATGAAGAAAAGTTATGTACAGGATCAATTACACGTTCAATTAACACACGAATCAAGGAACAGAAATATAATGTGACATCTGCATCACAAAGTACAGACAGCTCTTTCCCGCCGAACAAATACCGGAACGCATTACCCAATGAGGACAGAGATTTCTGTATTAGCTACCCCCCGTTCTAAGTTCAAGGTCCTTTTTACAGAAAGCTTACTTATACACAACGCAGCCAACACGTGTTGTAATGACGTTATTGCTATATAACATCCCTCTCCCTTGGAGACAGGCGCTAGAGAGGAAAGAACAATCGAACATGAACAACTAACTTCATGTAAATATTGTAAACATTGTATCCAAGAATTCCTTTCAGTGCATTGATTTGACTATGTTTTTTTATAATATAACAACATAGTGAACATTCTTGATCTCAAAGACTACAGTCTTGTGACGATTATACGTATTAAGAGAATACAACGTGGTTTGTCACAAATATTTATTTTTTCAAGTCGACCTGGTTTTCTCTGGGTATTGGCCCAGCTTTCATCTGGCCATTCGTCCTTATGAAGCTAAGTCAATACCCAGCGTAATCATGGTCGACTTGAAAAATAAATATTTGTGGCAAACCACGTTGTATTATCTTAATACATGTAGTAAACTTTGTTGAGTTTTTAGTAGCAATGAAAGTAATCCAGCCAAACATGAGCAATGTACACTTATGACGTCCAATGTAACTCACTTATATTACACATCGAACCAAAGAATATAAACGCTTCGCGTGAAAAAGCTCAACTCTCGTAGAGATAATGTAAAACAGGCGACAGCAGCGCCACCATGTAATGCGGCCGTAGATGCTCTGCGGGAAAGTTAACATTCAGGCGCAAAAAGCGTAGGAGACACGGGACGGGAAGCCTATTTCACGGAAAGGTAGCGAAGCTTTGATCTGCGACTGTTTCCTTCGGTCTCATTGGGTCTACTAAAGCATTTTTTTTGTTGTTGTTCTTTTCTGAGTATCCCTCCTGTCCCTTCTTTTGGTGAAACAAATATATACATTAGCAATTAATATTATTTTAAGGAAATTTTAGCAGTTTTATTCTCACTTTAAGCACCGTAGTAATACCAGGTTGCTTGGCATGAATTTCATATTTACAATATACCTTAAATGTCAAAAATTCTGAGGCTGGTTTTGAATTTCCATGGGATTCGTGGTACTTCGTATTAAAAATTGTTTGCATGGAATTTTCAGTAGCAAAACAAAGGAATGGGATCCCACAAAACGTAAACATATTAGGTACCCAGCAAAAACAGTCTTGCTGAGCCAGCACTGTCCGCCAATTTCCCAGTAGTAGCCATAATAATAAAAAAAAAAAAAGCAAAGACTCCCAAAGCTGCAATTTTAAGCAGTTTCCCAAAGCTACAATTTTTTTTTTCTACCCTTCCGAAGTTTGTAAATTAAACGCACTGCGCTGGCGAAATTTTCTCTATAGATCGGAAAAACATCCGTTCATATCTGAATAGGTTCGAACCTAGGCCGTTGGCGTGATAGCTGAGCTCTCTACCGACCGGACTAATTCGTCACGTTCGAGTGTATGCTTAAAGCTGTCTGTTTGGTATGCAATGTGTAATCGAATGCTTCCCTCTTTCATTTTACAATATTACGAGGTATTTTTCATATAATTGATAAATTAATTTTTTCAACGTGACGATAGTTTTTTTTTTTAACCTTAAGGGAACTTCACTCATTTTCAAGGCGTGTACATATCATACTTAGAGTCGCTTTCCAAAGTTTTGTACTGTCTTGCCGTCTTGAAAAGAGATTGTTGAATAAATATATATTTACACGGGTTCATGTCACATTCTGTTACATTTTTAACGTTGTGTCTTTCCTTTCCGTTGTCCGAAGCTACATTGTTTTAAAGAGTAAAAGATATTTTATTTTACTTCTCGTTATTTTTAGAAGCGAATTCCTCCCAGTCTTGTGTATTCAACCCATGGATGAGTACACCACATAGCGTTGCTTTTTTTTTCTTTCTAATAATTAATTAATTTTGTACGCGTATAATTCTTTTTTTTTCAGCAAACGTTGTTTTAATGGTTTTCCAGGATATTTGTTTCAAGCGGTTTCAAATTTGTTCTTGTTATTCATCCACTCTATTCCATGAATTGTTATTCATCGGAATGGAGTGGGTGTATTTCATGGCTGTAATATAAACGCAGATCTAGATGAGAACAACAAAACCTTTGAACAAAACGCCAACACAAACAAGCGTTTATATTCTTTGAACACAAACACGCATGCTCAGTCCAACTCAGTCTGCTCCGGCATCCTGCGGCATCAGCCTGTAATGTTGGCTTCTGTGTAGTAATTCTTTGCCGCATAATATAGTGGCGCTAGTTACGTCTCGCTGAGCCTTAACTTCTTATCAGTTAGATATTCTTTGATCGAACCCCTGATAGTCTTTCCATCGTCATTACATCAGAGGAAGGGCCTAGTGAGCCCGAAAGTTCTTATGTATGTGTGTGCGCTTTTGTTTTTTACCAGTGATTCCTTTTAACTGTGACGTGTGTAAATAAAGTTTTAGCAGGTCATTAGTTTTTAGTGAATAATTTTTTTATCGTGTAGACAATAACATGGCTCTAGTTCCGAAGTGCTACACGTCGTCGAGCTTGATTACGTTTCGCATTGTGAATCCCCGTGTGCCAGTTCGCGATATAACTAGTTCTCCAAGGAAATGCAAAAAATGCGTGTGTGCTTACGAATGGAATAATAAAAGACTTCGAAAATCGAAGAGTGCTCCCCGTTTGCTTGGACGTTTTTTAATATGTAGTTGAACTGACTTTCTAAACTTGATTGGGTTTAAAAGTAGACTTATACGTCAGCCAATAGAGTTTTAGTGGGATTGGTAGCTTTTTGTTGAATTGGATTGGATGGTTTTATTGAGAAAACATTTATATTCTCAGTTAACTGTTTATTATTGTTATATCATCAGCTGTGTCCCATCCTCTGTGTTGCCAGCTACAAAGGAGGGGCACAGGAAATGATATAACTCATCTCAAAATTAATAGTCCGTGGTTAAAACAGGAAAAGCTAGGATATCAAGCATAAAAAACAGCATTGACGAACGCCGCCGAGGGATATGCTTAGCATAGCGGAACTACATCCCATTGAGCACTCGTATGAGTGAGAGGGTGATTTTCGTGCTATTTCAGCTCATGTTCGGTTAAATGTCGTTAAACCAGAGAGAGAGAGAGAGATTCTGCCCTTCTCTGTCAGTCATCTGTATAAGATATAACCCAAATTGTGTTAAAAATTATCCTTATATGAACAAATGCGTGATACACATGAATGCAACGTAATAAACTGGTTACGGATGGTATATAAACTGTTGCGGGTTATGTAATGTCACGTAATAGAATAGTTTCGATCAAAAATATGTGCTTGTCAGATTTACAACAAAACTTTACGAAGAGATGAATGAAGTTTTGAAAGAAACAGAAAGCAAGAAACGAGTGGATGACAAACCGCGCCTACGTTCGGCGCCCCAAACCGCAGGAAATGTCGTTTACCCTCGCTTCCCAATTCTAGTTCGGCGTTACAGGGCATCAAATTTTCAGCTTCGGGATATTTCAGTGGTTAAATGACCTTCGGTCAAAGTGGCTTACGAGAGTTTTTGGAGCAAGTACATTAAATATTTAATAATTTGATTGATTTTCATTTCTGTGGCACTGAGGAGAGCACGCATGAAATGCCTCTTGATTCAAATTCGACAAGCACTTAAATTGCAACGGAAACACAAATTCCCCTCCTTCTTTCTTTTTTTCTAAGGCATGCTTCTTGTTTCGGGCACAGCGGGGACATTAATATCCTGAAAATATTGTAACTTAGGTGACATTCCGACGGGATAAGAACTAGAGCTTTATTTTATTTTATTTTCATTACTCTTTTTAATGCAAAGGATATCAGATTTTGCGGCAGTCCAATTCATTTAGCTGCATTCGGGTAGATTATAATAAAGAATGAAACCCACAGAGGTAGGATACCTACAAGACGTATCTGGTATTTTGCCACATGTTCCGATTTACTGTAGTACTTTGTTAATTCTGTGTGTATATTAAGTACTAATCGTGTATATATGAAAAAATAAATATGCGAAACATGGAATGTGCGATACAGTAAGGTAGCGCACTATTTCTTCGTATAGGTGGTTTGATGTACATCTGCTTGATGCATAACTTGTGGCATGAGAAAATCAGTATAATAGAGTGACTGTGAGCGAGAGAAAAGGCGTTTGAACTCGTAGGAAGGCTTGACACAGCGCTTAACAACGAAATCAATTTAAATTCAACTGAACATTTAACAGATCAGATTAAATTATTACTTCCAGGTGTGTAAATATTCTAGCATTTTACGGATTGCAGCATTGCTAAAAATGAGAGGAAATCAAACACTGAAGTGGGTAGTTTTTTAATCAAAAATTAAAATCTAAATTTCTACATCCAATTTCATAATTTACCTGGCAGTAGTAATAAATGATTCTGTTAACGCTTTTTGCATTTGATGGTGCGAGTGGCATATATGAAGTGAACATTCTTCGTGCTTGGCCTGAAAGACATGGTGATATTTGTGGTTACTCATTTCCGAAACATGGATGCATTCGACGATATTGGTGAAAAAAATTTTTTTTTTGAGTTTAGGTTTAATAACTACCGTGGGCAACTCAATGAGCTATAAGCAGTCGCCTGTCCTTAATTTAGGGCCATTGGTTCCAGAGAAAGGAGAGAGCCAGTGCCGTAACACAAACGCAACATCCATGCCTCACCGAGATTCGAACCAGGAACCCTTTCTGACGAATGATCAGAGTCCATCGCTTAGACCACTGCGCCACCGGGGGCGGGGATGTGAAAGTTTTCGGTAACTGTGCACTTTAGCGTCCTAATTTATTTCGTCGGAAAAATTAAACTGTGTGGGAAAAGTGCGACGTACAATTTTTTAAGCATGCAAAATAATGCGGAATGGTGCAAAAATATGGCATTTGTAAAGAACAGGTTATAATTTTTCCGAAGTATTTACCTGGGAGTACGATGGTTTGACAGAGTACGTGCGGTAAGCGTAGGACGACAGAGCGGCGACGGCGTGAAGGGTCCGGTGAATGGAAGCTTCGTTGAGAAAGGCAAGTAACGGGTGGAAGAATACAACGGGAAGCGGTTCAACAGTACGTAGTCCTAGAAGCGTCTTGTAGGAATACGCTGAAGGAAAGAGGTCGACTTTACGAAGCATTGTAAATGGTGTTAGTAGATTTTTCAACAAAGTTAGTAGATTTTTCAACGTAGTTAGTAGATTTTTCATCAGTGTTAGTAGCTTTTTCAACAGTGTTAGTGGCTCTTTCCAAAGTCGCGAGTCTTTATACACTGACGGAAAAAAAATCCCAACACCACGAAAAAATAGTTGTAGAGGAATGAAATGGCGGTAATACATTTGTATAGGTAACATATTTAATCGATTAAGGTTTCAAGATCACAGCTTATTGTAAGCGCGAGAAGAGCCATTTTAAATGTGAAATGCTGGTACATTAATAATCGGTGTAACCGCCAGAAGGCTGAATGCAAGCACGCAAACGTTCATGTATTCTGTCGTACAGGTGCTGGATGTCAGTTTGTGGGATGGAGTTCTATGCCTGTTGCACTTGGTTGGTCAATACAGGAACGGTTAATGCTGGTTGGGGGTGACACTGGAGTTATCGTCCAATGATGTCCCGTACGTGCTCGATTGGTGAAAGATCTGGTGACTTAGCAAGCCACGGCAACATGTCGACACTCTGTAGACCATGTTAGGTTACAACAGCGGTATGCGGGCGAGCGTTATCCTGTTGGAAAACACTCCCTGGTATGCTGTTCATGAATGGCAGCACAACAGGTTGAATCAGCAGACCGACGTACAACTGTGCCTTCAGGGTGCGTGGGATAACAACGACAGTGCTCCTGCTCTCATAGGAAATTGCTCCCCAGACCATAACTCCAGGTGTAGGTCCAGTGTGACTCGGCCGCAGACAGGTTGGTTGCAGGCGCTCACCTGGCCTCCTAACCAACACACGGCCATCATTGGCACCCAGGCAGAACCGGCTTTCATCAGAAAACACAACAGATCTCCACTCCGTCCTCCAATGAGCTCTAGCTTGACACCACTGACGTCGCAAATGGCAGTGGTTTGGAGTAAGTGGAATGCACGCTACAAGGCGTCTGGCTCGGAGCTGTCCTTCAAGTAACCGATTTGTAACAGTTCGTTGTGTCACTGTGGTGGCAACTGCAGCTCAAATTGCTGCCGCAGACGCAGGACGATGCGCCACTGCCATATGCCGTACACGGCGGTCTTCCCTCTCAGTAGTACCACGTGGCTGGCCGGAACCCGGTCTTCTTGAGGCAGTACCTTCCCTTGACCATCGCTGCCAACAATCATGCACAGTGGCTACATTCCTGCCAAATCGTTCTGCAATATTGCGGAAAGAAAATCCACCTTCTCGTAGCCCTATTACACGACCTCGTTCAAACTCCGTGAGCTGTTGATAATGGCTTCTTCGTCTTCTTAAAGGCATTATTGACTAACATCAACACCCTACGTCGAATCTCAACGATAACTAACTCTCACGAACGTTACAGCGCGTATTTACAGCAAACCTACTTTGCATGTTACGAGGGGCGCTACTAACGCCACACGTATGCGCCGAGCGCGAAATTTGCATAGACGTTATCTTACAGATGTACTCTCACCGCCTACCAACTGTCGTTTATCCAACACAACCCCTTCTTGGTGTTGGGATTTTTTTTCCGTCAGTGTACTTCATTTCGGATTTCGTGAAGGCTTGAAATTTCTTTATCCGGCACAGTACGACAAGAAGCTGTTGGCCTTGTTGCCATAGTACGATTTCTGAATTAAAGACCTTTATTTTCAAAAATATCCGTTTTAGGACAAAAAAATGTGAGCTTCGATGTACGGAGTAACAGCACAACTACAAATGAAGTGCTTGAAGAAATCAACTTCCCCTGTACATCTTCTGAACGATTACCAAAACTTGCGTTTCAACCGGAATCAAAACTTCTTACTCAACACTTCTGTCGTACATGAAAACATTTTAGTACATGTGTAGTTCAGCGTTCTAATTTATTTCGTCGGAAAAGTTGAAGGATTTCGAAAAAGTGAGACGTACATATTTTAAAATATGCAATTTAATGGTAAATGGTGAAAAAATTGCATCAGTATGGTGCATTTTAAAGATTTGTACCGTAAAATCTACGTGCAACTACGAAGCTGTGAACAGAACCTGCGGCAGCCCTAACACAAAGCCGGGGCGACGACATCAAGCTTTATTTCGCTGAAACGATGGTCTCGTTACGGCGGCCATTTTGCTGGCGGAAAAGTACAAGAGGAATGGTGAACGGTCTTGACAGGAAAGTTTTCCAATTTGTAGTGCTGCGCTACAGAAAATGGGTCATTTGTTTCGTTTTTTGATATCACAATCTGATAATGTCTTGTTTTTTTTCGCGTGTGATTCTTTGACGCGCAATCATGGAGGTAGGAATAAGGGGAGAAAGTATGACGTCACAAACTTGAAGCTTTCTTAACAGACGACGCTGACGGTGTGGCTGTCATCTTAAGCCTCTGATGGTGGTTTCGAGCCATTGGGTTACGTACGTGAGAAATTTGATTTTCGAAATTTGAATTTCTTTTTTTTTTTAGAAACGGTGTGCTGTTGCATTTACGGATGTCACAACAATTCCAGGTGACAACCGCCTGCAGTTACTTTTCACAGGTAAACAAAGGAGAAACATTTAATATGAAATCCTTTAAATTCCGAAGGGCATTTAGTAGTAAAGCGCGTATATGAAGTCAATTTAGATATGACCAACTTAATTTCCCATTTTGATTGACAGAACGGCACTGAACAGTATGCCATTTTGTTTTGCTAACTGAGGAAAACATTCTAATAGAAATTCGGAAAAGTCATCTTACGGAGCATATGTGCATGCACACAGGTAAAAAGCCTTACCAACGTGATGCATGTTCCAAACAATTTACTCGAAAAAGTGATCTTTCAGAGCATTTACTCATACACACGGGGGACATGCCTCACAAATGTGATTCATGCTCCAAACGATTTGCTCGAAAAAGGGATCTTTCGAAGCATTAACTCATTTAGACGGGTGAAAAGTTTCACCAAAGCGATGAATGCTCTAAACGATTTATTCTAAAAAGTGAACATTCGAAGCATTTGCTCACTCACACGGGGGAAACCTCGCCCATGTGATGTATGCTCCATATAATTTGCGCCGCCCCGGTGGCGCAGTAGTCTAAGCTATGGTCTTTGATCATTCGTCCGAAAGGGATCCGGGGTCGAATCCCGTGAGGCATGGTTGCTGTGTTTGTCTTACGGCACTGCTCTCTCCCTTCCCTGGAACCAGTAACCCTAAATTAGGGACGGGAGACTGCTTGTAGCCCATTGAGTTGATCACGGGGGTCGTTAAATCTTGAATAAAAAAAATAGTAATTTGCTCGAAAAAGTGATGCCGCCCCGGTGGCACAGTGGTCTAAGGCAATGTCCTCTGATCATTCGTCCGAAAGGGGTCCGGGTTCGAATCCCGGTGAGGCATGTATGTTGTGTTTGTCTTATGGCACTGGCTCTCTCCCTTCCCTGGAACCAGTGACCCTAAATTAATGACGGGTGACTGCTTATAGCCCATTGAGTTGCTCACGGTGGTCGTTAAACCTCCAATCAAAAAAAAAAAGTGATCTTTAGAAGAATTTACTCATTCAAACGGGGAGAAAACCTCACCAATGTCATGTATGCTCCAAACGATTTGCTCGAAAAAGTGTTTTTTCGAAGTATTTACTCATTCACACGGGGAAAGCCTCACACATTTGATGTATGTTCCAAGCACTTTGCTCGAAAAAGTGTTCTGTTTCTTTAATTTGTACCTCATGTCCGAAACTTACAAAAGTCCGGTGCATGAGGGACTGTTAAAGAACTGTTTTAGGAAACTATTAATCTTTTACCTTATTTTAGCATCTATTCGCACATTCATGCATACTTTTAGTAAAGAATAAAATTTTGTGTTAATTTTTTTTTGAAATATGAAATATTCATAAGTGTGGATCCTGTAATAACTAACATTTTCTCATACTTCCAACCAGAGCAGACAACCAAACTGAGGAGGTGGGAGCCTGCGCAAAAGTGACCGCTTGCAACAGGAAGTATACAATTTATCTAGGAATCCCCTCGAAGAACACTTTACAAAGCGTATGAGGTTCCTGTCAAAGGCATTTTAGGAAAAAAACTCACAAAAAGTAGAATAAGCAAAATAATTGGTAAATGTGTAGATTAGCGTCCTAAATTATTTCTTCGGAAAAATGTTATTACCTGGAAAAAACGCGACGTACATATTTTAGAGTATTCAAAATAATGGCAAATGGTGCAGAAATTTCATATTTTAAATGTTTTTTAAAGATTTTGATCGTAATATCTACCTGTAAGTGCAATGCTGTGAAAAGACGCTGCGGTAGACCTAATGAATCGCTACCGCGACGATGCTTTGCTCCGTTAAAGGGAAGGTTCGTTGGTGTACCGAAATGACGGGCGGAAGAGTACGAGATAAACCGGTTACGTTGCTGGCAGGAGAGCGATAAATGTTGTAGTGATACTCTACAAAAAAGAAGTCCAGATTATTCACCCTTTATTTTGTTGTATCTTGTACGTTTATTGGCAGAGAACACCGGAAAAAAAACCTCTTTGATTTGCAAAACATACGTATCAGTGAGATAGAATTTGACCTGCGGAGAAAGTATTAACAGAAGAACCAAAACTGCAGTGGCAGAGCAAATCAGCTACTCATGGAAGCCGTTCAAAGCAGATCCATACTTCCCCAGTTTCATGTACAACATAGAATGGCATATTCGTATTTTCTATTTGGAATCATGTATGAAAGAATTTAACATTTCACAACTTCTGCTTTAAAATCATGACAAAACATGAACAAAGTATATTCTGTAGCGCATGAGTACATGATGCTTCGCTCCCCTGGAAAGAGTACACGCGGCTGCACTGGTAGTCATCCGCACGTAAATTACACGCCGCAACGAATCTTCCTTTCAACGCAGTACAGTTTGACAACGTAGCTGTAGTGATGCGTTAGGCCTACCGCAGCATCTCTTCACAGCATCGCACTTACAAGTAAATATTACGATAAAAATCTTTAAAAGACATTTAAAAAATGAAATTCCTGCACCATTTGCCATCAATTTCCATACTCTAAAGTCTGTACATCGCATTTTTTCCAGGTACTGACATTTTTCCGACGAAATAATTTAGAACTCTAACCTACACATTTGTGCCTTATCAATGTGATGTATAATCCAAGGAATTTCCTCGGAAAGTGTCCTGAAGTCAGCGTTGACTTGAAGTTTTTGTTACAATAATTTTCAAATAGCACACCCTACTTTCAAAAATAGAAACAGAACTGAGGAAAAAAATACTTATTGCTTCACGACAAAGTTGTAAACACAAGACCAGTAAACACTACCCGCTTACTGCCGTAACTCGATTAGAAAACTCGTCTCGTAGTAAATTTGAAACGTACCTGCCTTTGCCGAAAGCATAAATATTACAATTGATAAGTTGGTCTAGTTGGGTACAATTTTTGTTTATTTATTTATTTATTTTTTATCGCCTCGGACATAGATCAACCTCTAGCGTCAGTAACGTATGAGTACACAATATGATAAGACGAAAGGTACCGCCATGTGGTGACAAACAAATGCCACAGGGGCGGCGTAGTTTCAGGAATGGAGCTTCTGAATGGGCAGGTAATATCAAGGTCTTTAGATATATCTCATGGTAATATCTGCCTTTCAATAGTTATTGCGTCGAAAGATTTTTAAGGATGCCTGAAGAGGCGTTTCCTAAAAAAGAAATTTACGGAAGAAACGATGCCTCCTGCTGAAGATATTTTCTTAATCAATAAAAGTTTTCAATTATTAAACTGACGACTCCTTTTAAAAACCAAATTTCTTTGTCCTTATATTGGTGTTCGCAAAATACAGCCAAAGCAATGCTTTTCAAGTAGATTCATCAGTAAGTATTGCCTCCACAGCACATAAATGTGTGAGTCTTAACAGAATAGAAATAAACTTTGTTGCACACTTCGTATCAGTTACTGGATATGTCCTATACGCCGGGAAAAAGCAGCTGCATAGCGCAAAAAATGATTTATTGCCTATGGTCAAAGTCAGTGTTCAGAGGGGGAAGCAAAGGGACCACAGCCCTTTCCGAAACTGTTTCATTTTTTATATTTTTGGTTTAAATGTGACTTACATTGAAATAAAAAGCGTTAATTTAACCTTTCAGGTGACTAGCACGCATATGTACGTTTGGAGATATCTGTGCACAAAGCGGCGACGACGCAGTAGTACGTTTTTAAAAAACTGTTCAAAAATCGCGAGATCGCGTTATTGCGTCGAAAGATTTTTCAGGATGATAGTGGCGAGAACACATACATCCCTCTAACGTGAGTCCAGAGGAATAAATTCCTCTGAGATGACAAAATTCCGTATTACCTCTTCCAAAGCTCCTGCCACCTGGAGGGTTAATAAAAATGCACTAATTTACATTAGAATAAAACGGTTTCATTTTTTCTTCTATTTTTCATTGATTTTTATTTCTATTTTTTTTATTTATTTTTTATTACGACTAGTAGTAAATGAAACACTACGTGTCATTACTTTACTTTGTAAAACGCAAGACTAAGAAGAAGTGTAGAGACGTTAATTCTACAATTGCATTGGACGTGCTAAAAATACTTTTGGTTCTGTCTACTGTAACATGAAACACTTACATGACGAAATTTAGAATACCACTCTTTCACGTAGCTTTACTGGAAGATAAATCGATCTAGAATAGTGTAATTATATTTGCTCACAAAACGCTATTTAATTATGCTGAAGAGAAATTGTAAAGCTTTTAGAAATCCCGAAAATCATACTCACTCAGTTTTAAAAGGAAAGCAATAATGTCTTAGAGGGAAAATTGGCGAAAAAAACCCATATAGACAAGTTGAAAAGTGTGGAATCAACAGTTTTACAATGAAAGTTTTATGTATAATAATTACACGGAGAACACAAAATTTAAAGAATACAGGAAATTATGAAGTCATTCCCTATCCTGAACAGATACAGAGGGATTTCCGAAATATAGGAAATAAGGGTAAACTTCCAACTGCGGCCTCTTCTTCATTACTTATCCTGATTACAGATTGGCCAATAGATGGCGGCACGTCCGTTTTTTTCTTGGCGCGCTCAGTGGGTCTTAGCTCTAGGGCAAAGCTTTTCTCACTACTGTGCCAATTAAAGCTTACTTTACTGCTTTCAAGTGTCTAGTGAGCAACTCAATGGGCTATAAGCAGTCGCCCGTCCCTAATTTAGGGTCACTTGTTCCAGGGAAGGGAGAGATCCAGTGCCGTAAGACAAACACAACATCCATGCCCGACCGGGATTCGAACCTGGGCCCCTTACGGACGAATGATCAGAGGCCAGCGCCTAAAACCCATGTGCAACCGGGGCGGCCATGAAACGTTTTTGCGAATAACATAAAAGTGATATTAACAGAATAGGTAAGTAGGTGAATTTTAAGACTAAGACAATTTCAATTTCAATCTGATTTATTTTGTAAGAAGATAATTAAAAAAATTCATACTTACATAATCACATTGGTGTGGAACTTGTTGCTGAATGCTACTCGCCAAGGCTACTCGCTCATGCTCGGTTCATAATCTATTGTTTTCAATGCTATGGACATCATTAGAAGTCACATACACTATTTTATTTCAGTCAATCCCCATTTTTACTACAAATTTCTACTTCACTTCACACATTATATATTTGCCTCTGATAATAGTTGGCAAACTGATCAATTTAATTAATTCCTCCCTCAGTACTTTTCCACAAGGAAATCTAACAAAAAATATATAACCTATAAAATCAAAATATCTAACCAAAAATATCTAAATATAAAATTTTTATTTTCAAATAACTAAATTTTTACTTAATGTTAATGTTTTCATATCAGTGTGCCACCCAGCGGCTCGCGTCATCGGTTCGCCATCCCTGCTCTGTGGTATTTGTTTCAAGACTAGCTTACATAGATGTGACCTGACCATTTAACGTAGTTCCATGATGGCCCTTGCGAATAAATTTTCCCCTAGATGGCGCTGAATTTCAGCGGTTCTAAGAAGCTGGCATGTGCGCTAAATGTTAATTTCCATCAATTTCTATTAGAATTTTTTCCACTGTTAGAACAACAAAATGTCATACTGTTCAGTACCATTAGGTAAATCAAATATAAAAAAGAATGTTGACGACATTCAAATTTCTTTTCACAAGTTCCTCTGCAATCATGACCAGCTTAATTTTCCATTTTGATTGACAGAATGGCACTGAACATTTGATTGAGAAAATTTGCCCCCAGATGGCTAACATAGTTATTTTGTTGTGCTAATAGGGGAAAAATTCTAATAAAAACTCGGAAAAGTCATCTTTTTTAAAAAGTTATAATTTCTTGGGAAAAGTTATCTTTTAGAACACGTGCTTATATCAAGGAGGTTAGAAGAAAAGGAGGTGAAAGGACCCGTTTTGATGGAAGCCAAAACAGATCAGGAATTTCGATCCTCCCTCTGAGGTGGTGGGAGTATGCGGGGTTCGGAAACGTGGCGTCACTTCCTGTGACTGAAGCAGTTTCGCTTAGTGCATGCAAACTATGCAAACCAAGGAGGAAAACAAGGAAGATTTCAGACTACGTATTTCTCAACATTAGGGTTTTGGTTATATTTTAAACATGGTTACTTGCACATGCGAAACATGCAAGTAACCATGCGCAGTACGCACTTCCGCTCAAAAATTCATTATTTTGTTCAATTTTTTAAAGAAATAGCAACACATATTATCTTATTTTTTCTGATTTTTTTTAATTATAAGAATGAATATTTCAGCCTCAATTTTTCATGACTGAATGGGCAGAGTAACGGTCAGAAAAAAAACATTCAAAATCGCGATTTCCCCATAGAGATACACAGAAAATTCTCAGGTTGGGCGCATTGGCGTAGTCAACTGATATAAAGTGGTGTCACGCCATACACACAGGGAGAGGGGATGTTGCCAGTTCCTCCTTCTTTTAACCTCCTTGGCTTATGGACACAGATGAAAGCTTTAACAATGTGATGCATGTTCTAAGCAGTTAGCTCGAAAAAGTCATCTTTTACTGTGTGCTCAAAGCAATTTGCTCAAAAAAGTCATATTTCAAGGCGTATGCTTATTCATTCAGGTGAAAAGCCGGTAAATGTGTAGATTAGCGTCCAAAATTATTTCGTCGGAAAAATGTTAGTGCCTGGAAAAAGTGCGACGTACAGATTTCAGAGTATGGAAATTAATGGCAAATGGTGCAGAAATTTCATATTTGAAATGTGTTTTAAAGATTTTTATCGTAATCATCATCATCATCATCATTGTCAACCATTATCAATCCACTGCTGGACGAAGGTCTCCCCAAGTTTCCTCCACAACGGTCTGTCTTGTGCCAGTCTCCTCCATGTCACTCTCGCATATTTACGAATTTCATCCACCCATCTCCCATGTGGTCTTTTTCTGGGTCTTTTCCTGTCCCTTGGAATCCAATCTAAAATTTCGGCTGTCCATCTATGGTCTGTCCTTCTGGCAGTATGTCCAGCCCATTGCCATTTCAGGGATTTAACTCTGATCATGATGTCTTCCACTCTCGTCATTTTTCGGATCCACGAGTTCCTCTTCTTATCTCTCCTGGTTATACCACGAGTTCCTCTTCTTATCTCTCCTGGTTTATCGTAATATTAACCTGTAAGTGAGATGCTGTGAAGTAAGCCCAACGCATCGCTACAGTGACGATGTGTATATTTGCTGCGTTGAAAGGAAGATTCGCTGCGGTGTATAATTCAAGCGCGAACGACTACAAGTCCAAGCGCTCTCTCTTCTTGCCAGAAGAGAGAACCATGTTGTAGTCATACGCTACAAAATATAGTTCGTTTATGTTTTGTCATTGTTTTTAAAGCAGATGTTGAGAATTTTTTCGTTCTTTCGCATATGATTTCCTGCGTCGAAATAGAAAATACGAATACACTTTTCTATTTTGTACAGAAAACTTGTGAAGTATAACTTTCGGTTCTGCTTTGATTAGCTTCCATTCGTAGCTTATTTGTTGTGCCAATGCAATTTTAGTTCTCCTGTTTATACTTTGTTCGCAGGTCAATTTTTATCTCAATGATACCTATCTTTTCCAAATGAAAGGGGTTTTATCTGTTTTTTTTCTGCCAACAACGTAAAAATACAACAAAATAAAGAGTGAATAATGTGGACCTATTTTTTGTAGCGTATGAGTATACCATTTATCCCTCTCTTGCCAACAACGTAAACTATTTTGCTTGTACTATTCCGCCTGTCATTTCGGTACAGCAACGAAACTTTCATTTAACGGACCAAAGCTTCACATCGTCGCCGGAGCGAGGCTTACCGCAGATTCTCTTCACAGCGTCGTTCTCACAGGTCAATATTACGATAGAAATCTTTAAAACACATTTCAAATATGAAAATTCTGCCCCATTTGCCATTTATTTCCATACTTTAAAGTCTGTACGTCGCACTTTTTTGCAGGTACTAATATCTTACCGACGGAATAATTTAGGACGCTAATCTACAATGCATTTACCTCCGGTAAATGTGTACTTTAGCGTCCTAAATTATTTCGTCGGAAAAATTTAACTGTGTGAGAAAAGTGCGACGTACAGTTTTTTAAGCATGCAAAATAATAAGGAATGGTGAAAAATATAGCATTTTTAAATAAAAGGAAATAATTTTTTCTGAAGTATTTACCTGGGAGTGCGAAGGTTTGGAAGAGTACGTGCGGAAGGACGAGGGAGTGGCGATGGCGTCAGGGTGGAGTCCGGTGAATGGAAGCTTCGTTGAGAAGGGCAAGTTACGGGTGGAAGAATACAGAAGGAAGCGGTTGTACGTGTTAGATGACTACTGACTACGTAGTCATCTAAGTGTCTTGTAGGAATACGCCGAAGGAAAGAGGTTGTTTTCACGCAGCATTGTATGTTGTTTTTTAAGGGTAATTTTGAGAAAGCGTAAGTACAAAATCGTCAGTCTTCACACTTCATCTCGTATTTCGTCAGGGCTTAGAATTTTATTATCAGCCACAATACAAAAAGCTGTAGGCCTAACTGCCCTAGTACGATATCTGAATTGAAGGAAATCGTTTCTTTTTTTTTTAAATATCCGTTTCACGAGGAAGGAATGTGAGCCATGATGTGTGGAACAACAGCAGAACTACAAATGAAGTTCTTGAAGAAATCACCTAGCCCTGCACATCTTCCAAATCATAACCAAAACTTCGAGTTCAACCGGAAACAAAACTTCTTCTTCAAAACTTCTGTCGTACATAAATTCATTAACATTCCTTAATTTCTTTCCATTCGGAGACATTGTGAAACTAATAATAACGACATTACGCAGATATTTTTCTCAAAAATTAATAAAACACATTTGAACTACTTCTACTTGCGCTCGATTACATGACGCATCACACTCTTCCAAAAAACACATCCCACTCCTGTTGTATTCTTCCGCGCTTTCACTGCCAACGCGTACTCCGTTCCGACGCACGGAACCTTCACGTGGTGGCCGTTAGCATCGCTTCAGCCTCCCGCACCAACTGCTGCAAACAATCGTACTCACAGGTTAACACTTCGGAAAAATTTCTTTCTTTTATCTAAAAATACCATATATCTGCACCTTTCACCATTATTTTGCATGCTTAAAAAAGTGTACGTCGCATTTTTCCCACACAGTTATATTTATCCGACGAAATAATTTAGGACGCTAAAGTACACATTTACCGTTCTTCTTTGCCACGTAACTAATTGATCTTACAGTCACGTAATCAATAGATTTATTCTGCCAGATAGACACCTTCCTATTCATTAGGGAACAAAACTTTTCCGTCTTCATAAATGCTTTGCATTAGGGACAAAATAAGCCTTCCTAAAGGTCCTTTTAATTGGCCGGGCAAAACAGTCACGAAACGAGATTCTCAGGCGCATCCTCTTTCACAGCGGCCTGATAGATCGCAGCACACCAGCACTGACTTTTCAGTCAGTGAGAGTGGCACAGAGATGGGAGTACAACCAATGTTTCAGTAACTTCTAGTAGTGTGATATGGAAACAAGAAAAAGCTGCTTATTCCCACACTTCTGGAAAAACTGCAGTGCAGAGACAGGTGATACACTAGACATTTTTAAAATAGCAATATACAAATGTATCATTCGAATTAAGAATTAACGTCAGCATGATCATTATATTCTGCTTGGGTAACCCTGATATTTACTTAACAAGATACAGCGAAGCAACTGCATAGGAGATGGATTTGTTGTATAAAACATTACCTTTGCATTGAATTTATGTAATACCGTTCAAGATACGGAGCTAGATAAGAACTAGATTTTCTCTCAATGGGCTGTTTCAAATATAATTGAATAACTTAGATGTGATTACACTATCATCATATATAGGCAGATGTACATTGGTGACTTTAGTCATATAAAGCAATCTAAAGAATAATGAAAATTCTTGGGTTACGACCAGTAGTGACTGCAAGTAACATACGAAAACTTAGTGCTCAAAATGATACTATCCAAGGTAATGCTGTCTCAGCACAATCACATAAACTTCCATCTAAAACAACATGTGCAGTAATTAAAAATGATGTTTATTTACAACTGAAATCCACATGTACAGATAGAAACTAGACAAACACAGATGAAGGCGAGATCTTTCGAGTTTTCTACAAGCTCATTTTCAAGCTAAAAGTACCACCGGTGTATGATGGCACACGGGGATTAAATACGTGTAGACGCGACTTTCAAGCGCCTGTTACTTAACGTCTCTTCCCTCCCCTAAGACATACGAGACAAATACACATGACAACATAACTTACGTGGAAAGTGGAACAAAACACACAATACATCAAAAATTTATTACCGTCTTAGAAAAAAATTAGGGTTTTTTTTAGTTTTTGTTACACAATCGCCACGGTTGCGGCTCATTGCTAGGCAGTTCATCGTTGCAACATATACCAGCAAACAAGGTGATGAATAAGACTCAGCAAAAATTGTCATAATGTGGTCATGGTACAAATGTACCTTCGAAGTTTACATTACGCCAGTCTTAACCCAAACCTTCCTTCTTGAACCTTAGTTCTGTGCCATTTACTAATACGGAGCTTAATGCTTTAAATCGTGGGTTCAAATTTAGCTACCCTTGCATGAATGTCGATCCACTGAGGATTATCCCACAGGTGGAAAATATTATCGATGCACTTCCACAAGAAGAACGTGACTTTGCACGCCATTCTGTAGCTAAAGTCAAGTCATACCACGTAATCAATCTTTTGGTAACCAACCTGGCGCTCGAACCCTGAAGTACGAAAGGAAACAACTACTAGCATTATCAAATAATCCAGACCCTTCGATTCTTTCTGCAGATAAATCACAGCAGATCGTCTTACTGGATGTCTTACTGATGTCTACCACACGAAAATGTTCGATGCATTGGCCAAGTTCCTCATACTGTGCTTGCTTACGACCCAATCGCTGCTACTATTAGATCAATCAACAAATTAAAGAACGAAGGTCACCTCCCGTTGTGTATTTCTTTAAGGATGCAACCTCCTAATGGACCTCTCACACCTCAGGTTTTGGCAAAATTAAAACTCTTAAGAAAGAATTATCAATACGTCCATTGGTTTCTGGATTTAATAAAACCCTACTAGAACACAGTGACGTGCATTCCACCCAAGCAACCCAACCAGTGCTTGGGCAATAGGCAAAGGAAGTGAAGGATACATAAAAAAATCTCTAATTCTTTAAATTTCTATTTCCGACGCAGATAATAATCACCACTAAGTTATAAATCCGTTCTTATATCTCTGAAATTTTCATAAGTGTATAATCCACGCACACCGATAATACCAACGATAAGACAGGAGAAACAATTGAACCTGCACTCCAATTGGTCGCAGCAGCTGAGCGCATGCAACACCTGCTTCCGTCATCCAAGCGTCACCGCCGCTAAAGGGGTGTTGCAATGACAGCCTAACAGCACTACTCTGCTAACCAATGAGGCATTCTCCCTAGAAACGACCGTCTTAGCTTGTAGCTTGTGCCAACTAAGCAGCCAGAGGGCTGCTTGGGTTATGGGAGCTGAACTGTGGATGCGTTATTCGAAGTTCTTTTTACATCGTGTGCTGTGAATTACTGAATACATCATGCATGTGTATTAAAAAAGATTCTGAACAGCCATGTCTGATTCCATAAACGAAGACATTATAGCCGGACTTTTGAAGATAAGGAAAATGTGATTTCGAAAGGAAAACCAATGTCTGCATTGCCAAGTTTAACGCAAAAACAAAAGAATATTACTCGACATTTTCAAAACGCCAATTATGAAAGATGCGAATGGCTTGGCGGAAGTGTTGAGATCAACAAACTGGTTTATTGGAACTGTTTGCTGTTTAGCTGTGACAGAAGCCCCACTTGAACAACAGGATACAACAAGCTAAGCAATTTAACTAAAGCAATACGGGATCATGATGTTTCTGTTAAACATATTCGTGCGTCGATTGCACTCGCAACTTTTGGAACTGTTCGTATTGAAAGCGAGGTCAGTGACCAGATACGACAAAACATAAATCAACACAATGAAAAGGTAAAACGCAATAAAGATATTTTGAAACGGCTTATAAAGGCCGTTTGCTTCCTTGCAAAGCTAGAAATTTCATTTTGAGAAGGAGGAGATGAGTCAAAAACTTCTAACAACCGCTGAAATTATTTGGAACTTTAGGACTACACTGCTCAGTATGATCCTGTACTAAAAAACCATTTGGAGTCTTCGACATTAATCAAAAGAGTATCAAATCGTATTCAAAATGATTTAATTGTTTCTGTTGCCAATGCACTGTGTAAAGAAATTAAACGCCAGTTAAAGCAGTCCGATTTTGTTGCCATATTGGCAGATGAAACTACCGACGTCTCGAACGTCTCAATTTGCCGCCCCGGTGGCGCAGTGGTCTAAGGCGTTATGCCTCTGATCATTCGTCCGTAAGGGGTCCGGGTTCGAATCCCGGTCAGGCATGGATGTTGTGTTTGTCTTACGGCACTGGCTCTCTCCCTTCCCTGGAATCAGTGACCCTAAATTAGGGACGGGCGACTGCTTCTAGCCCATTGAGTTGCTCACGGTGGTCGTTAAACCTCCAATCAAAAAAAAAAATGTCTCAATTTTCTCTTCTTTATCAGTATGCAAATAAAGGGAGGGTGGTAGAAAGATTTGTGTGCTTCCAAGTAGTTAGTGAGGACAAAACAGCGGCAGCACTTTCTGGTCTTATTTTGTCCCATATTAAGGATTTTTCAAACTGTGGTGGAAAACTCATCGCGCAGATCTACAACGGAACTGCAGTAATGGCCTCTTCCTTGCATGATGTACAGTTGAATATTAAGGCATCCTTTTCACAAGCCCCCTTTGTTCACTGCTATGCCCACTGTTTGAATTTAGTGCTTTCCCAAAGCGCTTCAAGTATTCCTGAATGTCGTATTTTTTTTACTACTTTTAGTGGGCTTCTAGCGTTTTTCTCGAGATCACCAAAGCGCCCAAAATTTCCTGATGCCTTTGTGGTACGCCGACTGCCCAATGTTTGACCAACAAGATGGAATTACTCATCACGACTCGTCAATACTGTCCACGAAAAAAAAGAAGAGCTTCGCCAGACTTTTGCTGCCATGTTGGAACATCAATCACAAGCAGAAAGGGATATTCTTGCGGGTGTTCAGGGACATTTGTTCAATTTAGAAAACTTTGAATTTTGCTTTCTTCTTGCGACCTTTCACAGTATTTTTTCTCTTACTGATGTTTTGTTCAACGTGTTTGAGAATGCTTCATCAGACATTGTTTACTGCAGAAGTAAGATAACGGAAACACAAAATGCCGTGAAATCTCTCAGAAATCGTTTATAGGAAGTGTACGAAGGAACCATTCCTGATGTTGGACTCCCAAGAAAACGAAAACGAAACTTTACTGAAGACATTGCGATCACCACTAAATGCAGAAGATTATATTTTGAAATTTTCGATAATGTCGAACAATACATTAATACAAGATTTCAGGATTGTGAAAAGCTTTGATTTTTGGGCTTACTGGATTCTTGGAAGTACAACTCTTACGTTCAAACTTTTCCAACTGATGGTTTGAAAAGCTTACTTGAAAATAATGGTCGCTACTTGTACGTTTGAAAAACGAATTAACCGTAGCATACAGTTCACACGAATTTTTCGACAAGTCACCTATACAGCTAATGAAGATGTTAGCGACTTCAGCACTTGGAAAATCCATCCACAACTTTACCTATTGGCTTCACTTATAAGTGTGACACCTGTGACCACTTCAACAGTTGAAAGATCGTTTTCTGTATTAAAGCGAATTAAGATGTACGCACGAAACAGAACAGGACAGAAACGACTCTCACATCTTGGACTGATATCAATTGAAAGTAATCTGTTAAATACTCGGAAAGAAAGAAATGCTTTTTTCGATTCTGTAGTAGAACGTTTTGCTGCAAGTGATCGAAGAATGGAGTTTACTTTTAAATAGAAAGGTATGTTAAGTGACTTTAGTCTATTCGGAAAACAGAAGTCTTTTGTTTTAGATTTTACTGTGTTGTGTAAAAGAATAAATATAAAAATTAGCTATGGTATCTATATCGTACACCATGTTTTTACACTTTTATTATTTCAAAAATCTGAACTTAATGTCAGTTGTAAAAAAGTGAAAAGTAATTGCCTTTGCGACTGCTTGGGTAGTCTGTTGGGTCACCGCACGTCACTTCTAGAACACTTGAGAAATCTTTTGCCACCTTCTTGACAACTTTTTTCGGTAAATGTGTAGTTTAGCTTCCTAAATTATTTCATCGGAAATATTGAAGGATTTTAAAAAGGGAGACGTACAGGTTTTAAAGTATTCAATTCCATGGCAAATGGTGAAAACATTTCATCATTATGGTGCACATTAAAGATTTTTACCCGAATATTTACGTGCAAGTACGATGCTGTGAACAGAAGCTGCGGCAGGCCTAACACAAACGACCACACGAAGCTCGGTTCCGCTGAAACGATGTCTCGCTCCGGCGGCCATTTTGCTGGCGGAAGTGTACTAGAGGAACGGGGGAACGTTCTTGTCAGGAAAACTTTCCAATTTGTAGTGCTGCGCTACAGAAAATAGATCATCATTTCTGTCTGATTTTTTAACATAAAATCCGATAATTTCTTTTTTTCCCGTATTATTCATTGATGCGCAATGTAGGAACTCACTTCTTTGAGAATGTTTTTTCTTTTGTAATCCAATTTGAATGAATTGCGAACAACGCTGTGAAAAAGAGGAACGAAACTTTGATTTTTCCATATCATGTGACTTTCGTTGAAGAGAACGTGGGCCGCCCCGGTGGCGCAGTGGTCTAAGCGATGGCCTCTGATCATTCGTCCGAAAGGGGTCCGGGTTCAAATCCCGGTCAGGCATGGATGTTGTGTTTGTCTTACGGCACTGGCTCTCTCCCTTCCCTGGAACCAGTGGCCCTAAATTAGGGACGGGCGACTGCTTATAGCCCATTGAGTTGCTCACGGTGGTCGTTAAACCTCAAATAAAAAAAAAAAAAAAAAAAAAAAAAAAGAGAACGCGGCCCCTACTTTAAAGCTTTTGTAGAAGAAAAGAAGGCATCTGCATACCTTTTATTTCGTACCATTGAATGATATGCGTAAGATCGAAGCAATTGTCACAATGTGTTTTTAAGAACCACTTTCTGTACCGTAGCGCTACAAACTGGAACGCTTTGCTTGCAAGAACGTTGCTCGTTTCCCTTGTACTCTTCTGCCAGCAAAATGGCCGCTGGAACGAGACCATCGTTTCAGCGGAACCAAGCTTCGCGTGGTTGCCGTGGCGTCGTGTTAGGCCAGCCGCAGCAGCGTTCACGTCGTCTTACTAGGAGGTCAGTATTACGGTAAAAAATCTTTGAAATGCATTCCACAGTTGAAAATTTTGCCCCATTTGCCATAAAATTACATTTTTCAAAATTTGTACGTCTCACATTTTCGAAATCATTCAACATTTCTGACGAAAAAATTTAGGAAGCTAAACTACACATTTACCCATTTCTCCTACCATCCCATTATTCTGTTCGTAGAAGGTTACAGGCTCTTGACATTATAAAAGAATTTGATCCCAGGGTCAACAATTTTTAATGGCATCGTTAGACTTTATATCTTTATTTCCGAGAGTCCATCGGTTGCAAGCTCATGAAAATATCGAAGAAAGACATGCCACCGCTGCTGCACTTTCACCTGCGGGAATCCTCGCCATTACCTTAGCTTTAAAACTTATTGCCCAACGCACGTTTTTTAAGTTCATTGGGGTCATATATCAATAACGAGCCCCCCCCCTCAACTCTCCAATAATGGCCGAAGTGGTGCTTCAAACTTTAGAGGACCATGTCATTAAAAATAGTGCATTCAAATCCTCTTTATATATCATATACGTCGACAATGTGTTGGTATTTTGGCCACACTCGTTGGATCGTCTTCACCAGCTTGCTCCGGCATTATCGTCTTATTATCCAACTATTAAATTTACTATAGAATTAGAAGTCAACTATTCCCTCCCTTTTCTAGATCTTTTTCTCCAACGGGGCCCTATAAAGAATATCGCAAGTACTCTGTTTGCCGCAAACCATCCTGTTCCATTATTCCTTTTTCCTCTGCACACCCAACTAAGTAAACATTTTCTGCATTACGTGTATTTGTCCGACGAGCTTTCACGCATTCTGCTTCTGTTCGTTTGCGGCGTGCCGAGCTTGATAAAATCATGGATACTGTTCTCCATTTTGGATACTCTCGTGAATGCATTTAACGGTTAATTCAGGAGGCGCAGCGGTTGGCCATCACTGCCTTAAAGCGGAAACAAGGTGCCAGATGTTTTGTGGGTTCCATCAAATACGTCCCACCCACTATCAATCTGTTGAACCGGTTGTGTAAGAAACATCATGTATAAGTTTCGGTATTCTAACCTCGACCACATTTTCATTGATAAAAAAAGACCCTGATGAAGTATGTAACAACAGAAAACAACAGTATACATTGTACGCCTCTTCAACCTAATTTACCCTCCAAACAAGAGCTCGTGTTCATAGGATTTACATACACTACAGACGTTGGATTTGAGGTTATCGAAACACAAACACGATATAAGAACCGGCGCAACTTCAACCGCTCTGGAACGTACCGTAGCTCAAGATCAATATAACCAAGATTAGGATAACGTTAAATATCTCGCCTTCACTGTTAATAGGCATGACATTATTTACTAAGTCTTTATTCATTCACTTGTTTGCCTTTATATGTTGCAACGATGATGTGCTTAGCAATGTGCTGCAACCGTGACGATTCTCTATCAAGAACTTAAACCCCTAGTTTTTGTATGTATTGTGTTTTTCGTTCCCTTTTCTACGTAATTTCTTCTGTCATGTGTATTTGTTTCGTATGTATTAGGGGACGGAGGGAGATTCGGGAAGAAAGGGACGTTAAGTAACAGGAGCATGATGGTCGCGTCTACTTGTATTTAATCCCCGCACGCCATACATCAGTAGTACTTTCGGCTTGTCAGTGATTTTGTAGCAAACTCGAAAGATAACGCCTTCATCTGTGTCTGCCTAGGTTTTATCTGTACATGTGGTTTTTAGTTGTAAATAAATACCTTTTTTAACACTGCGCATGTTGTTTTAGATGGAAGTTTATGTGACCTTGGCTAATAGTAGGGTCTGTTTATCAGGTACACTTTGTAGCATTAAGTTGGTGATAAAAATCAAAAATGCATTCCTCAATCATCGGTACAGAATTTTGGTAGTTCTATTATCCCGTCATAAACTTATAACTGCCGAGCAATGTTTACTGTGCAGGTGCTCAGGGATTTAAGCACTTCTCAAAACTTTTGGGATGTGTGCTGAATCCAAACTTAAATAGTTGTTTTTACATTGCTGAAAAAAAAAATCAAGAGTTTTATTGCGTTTGAACTCTTTCTTGGCTGTTTTACTGAGAAAGACTTTCAACTGATCGTACGCAGGTTTGAAGGAACAGTAACAGCACTTATTTTATTGCATATTAATAGAGCATATCATAATCATGTACTTAAATAGTAAAACCAGACTTTAGCTTTGGATGTTGCTAGGACTAAACCCGTATGAATGAACATGTATTAAAGTCATAGTAACTGGTATTATACACTATCTACCAATAAGTAATTGGATACCTGTGATAGCAAAGAAAAACGAAGTTTATTCATCTTCAATAGTTGGTGGAGCCTCCAAGAGCGGCGATTACAGCTGCGACCCTCCGGGGCATACTCTCAACCAGGCGTTGTACGACGGCTAGCGGTATTTTCTTCCACTCGGCTTGGAGAAGACAGGTCAGTTCCTTCACCGATTTCGGACGGTGGGGGCACCCATTAAATCGACGTTCCAACTCGTCCCAGAGGTGCTCTATAGGGTTAAGGTCCGGTCTCTGCGCAGGCCAGTCCATTCGATTAACCCCATTGTCACCATACCAAGCCATGGTGGACGTTGCAACATCACAGGTGGCATTCTCATCCTGAAAGTAAAATGGGTCCACCCCGTAAAACTTCCACAAAGTAGGAAGCGCATGGTCATCCAAAATGGAACAGTAGGTCTCCGCGTTGAGTCTACCAGGATTGCAATCAAGGGTCCCGTGCCATACCAGGAGAAACACCCCATAGCATAATTCCACCGCCACCGAACTTCACAGTTGGCACAATTCATTTCGGAAGGAGGCATTCCTCCAGGTAGACGCCAAACCCAGACACTGCCATCCGAATGGTAGAGGGGGAACCTTGATTCGTCGCGCCAAAGAACCTGTTTCCACTGTTCAACGGTCCACTGTCGACGTTCTTTGCACCACGTTAGTTGAGCAGCGCTATTGGACTTGGTGATCAAAGGCTTGTGGGCGGCAGCACGTCCATGGTAACCGATGAGATGGGCTTCCTTACGGATAGTATTCAAAGAAATAACACTCCCGAATGCCTGTTGAAACTCCTCGCAGATGTGGCAGATCGATTTGGTGCGGTTCTTCCGAATTTCCCTGGCCAGCACCCGTCGGTCTTGGGTCTGCCGGGTCGGGGCACATTCCGACAGTCACCTCTCACCTTCCACTTGCCAATCATGTAGGCCACTGTCGATTTTCGGAACTTCAACTCGCTGGATATGTCACGTATGGATCGGCCATTTCTGTGATACTAGACATTTACACCTTTCTCGAAATCAGAGTGCTCCAAACTGCGTGGCATCTTGCATGCGACTGGTTCCGTTTATGTTTCCCACACGATATTTAACGGCGGCGGCCGTGACGTGTATCAGGACCGCAGATATCGTCAATTGCAGGGTTGTCCAATCACTTGTTGGTAGATAGGGTACTTATTGTATTTCAGACTTTTTTGTATCACAAATATATTTATATCCCATCCGCTCTCTATAAGAGATGGTACGAAATTTAATATTGAAGCGCCTGGAGATTCTTACATCTTGGAACTATTAATATCTGTTATTATTGTTCCATCATTACACGTTCCACACGTATTTCAAAGAAATCGCCAATTGGTTATCCAGTTCTTTTGCGTCACATCAGCGCGGCCTAATGAGATGAGGTGTGAAATAGACACCAGGCATGGATCAAGACGGATAGTCGACGATTTAAAAACAAACTGAAGAATTCGCATTTTTTCATCTGCACCAATAAATGGGCAAACGATTTCTGAAATCTCTATTTAATATAACAGTGATACTCACCAATTCAACTCTAGTAACGTAATGTTTGTTATAACGCCCGATGTATATGTGAAAAACTCGATACTTTTTCGATGTATTCCTCGATGTTTTGCTAATAAGCCGAAGATTTCACACTTTTTTCATCTCCAGCAGCGAATGGGCACATTGGTGGGTAAAATCTCTGTTCAATATAATGATGATTGCTCACCACTTTAACCCCAAGTAACTAATATTATATCTTAAAACGCTCGATGTTTTTCCGATGTTTCGGCTGCCATACCTCCGAGGAAACGATCTCGGTTTTCGGTGACGAATCAACTAAAACAGACAATAGAAACGGGATATTTTTTCTCTTTAGAAGAACGTAACACAATAAATGCATTTACGTTTCGTATAAGTTATGTTTTACCAATTTCAAACATCGGTCATGAAATCTCGATGTTTTTTCGAAGTATCAGCTCCTGCAACATCGATTATCGGTAGCAAAACATCGATTTTTTTATTGGAGGTTTAACGACCACCGTGAGCAACTCAATGGGCTATAAGCAGTCGCCCGTCCCTAATTTAGAGTCACTGATTCCAGGGAAGGGAAAGAGCCAGTGCCGTAAGACAAACACAACAACCATGCCTCACGGGATTCGAACCCGGACCCCGTTCGGACGAATGATCAGAGGCCATCGCTTAGACCACTGCGCCACCGGGGCGGCACATCGATGTTCAAAAACATCGAATTTTTTTGCCCATCTCTACTTACGGCACTTGCTTTATCTCTTCCTTGGAACCAGTGACCCTAAATTAGGGATGCGTGGCTGCTTATAGCTCATTGGGTTGCTCACGGTGGTTGTTCAACCTCCAATTAAAGAAAAAAATGTGTTTTCGGCCAACACTTATTTATTCGTTTGACAACGTTTGACGTAATAATCAACTATGTGGGTACCATCTTGATGTCAATAAGATATCGGGAAATGATGTTTATTATTGGCAGGGCAGTCGAGGCACGAGGCCAAAACCCCCATGTTTTGTAGGAGCCCCTAAAACGATTCATCATACGCAAATTATACAGTATCGCCGAGGATTGATACGGTAATGCTTATCGTAAGATAATGTGAGTTTTTAAATCCTAGAAAAAGATGGATGACAGTGTATTCCCGAAGCACAGCAATGAATGAATAAACCAATTATTAATCGTTTTCCATTACTTGACTGTTCATGAGCGGGGCTTGTAAACTGAATGCTTTGGCGGTTTTAGAATGCAACAATCGTTAAGGTGTAAAGTGACCGAAAAACAAAATGATAGCCAGTGGAAACAGTTTCGACAGTATTTAGTGATTAATGAAATCTTTCGTCTGGCCATCTTTAATCATACATGCTCATAACCCAAGAAGGACAAGAGCCTTCTTAAAACCCTTTCATAAAGCTCTGAACTCTCAAAGTCGGGATGTATTCAGAGAAGTTGCCAAGGGGGAGCGTAGCTCACCTAAAATTTGTCTTGTCCACCCTGCCGCCCACCCAGTTCAAGGTGTACCATTTTCCAACGTGTTTTAACATTAAAATATAATCTACTTTGCTAAATAATAACAAATCTAATATTTTTCGGTATGTAGCTGTATGTATTTCCCCTAGGAAGTGCGTTGTTTACGTCTCCGTAGAAAGGTTATCAAAATAGCATTCCCGGGGCTATGAAAATTAAATTGTCTCTGCTCTTCCAAATCTTTAGTTCAAACCTTTTTTTGCACGTTAGAGTAGCCAGGAGAGACTGAAGAGGGTGGACAGAGGCCGTCCCTGATGAAAGTTATTATTAATTACCCTGCTGTTTGTTTGTGTGACAATGTAGAGGACCCTAATACGTAAAGTGCAATCTAAAGCTGTATTATGACGCCCCAATGGCACAATGGTCTAAGTGCTGGCTTCTGACTCCAATCCCAGTGAGGCACGGACGTTATGTTTGTCATACTGCAGTGGCTCTCTTCTTTTCCTGGAACCAGAGGGCCTAAATTAGGAACTGGCTACTACTTATACCGCATCGTAGAGTTGCTCATGGTGGTCGTTAAGTAGTCAAAAAAAGCTTCACCCGCGCTCTTAAGCCTCTTCCGGAAAAGTGAGGCAGCAGGACGTAGCTAACGACTGCTCTGGAGAAGAGCATTGCAAGGTAAGGTCGATGGCTTGAAGGAAGAGAGTTATTATTTTTGGTGTTTGGAGAGTTTGACGACCACCGTGAGCTATGATCATCCACTCGTCCCTAATTTAGGGTCACTGGTTCCAGGGAAGGGAGACCGCCAATGCCGTAAGATGAACACAACTTCCATGCCTCACTCGGGATTTGAACCCAAACCCATCACGAACAAATGATCATAAGCCAGCGCTTAGGCTACTGAGACACTGGGGAGGCGGAGGGAGTTAAGGAGATGTTAAGTATTGTGCTTCCGTATCACGACGTTGAAATCTGATTTAGGTAAACAAAAAGGGCATTTTCCTTTAAAAAATTGTTGAAGTACAGTACTATTTTCAAAAGCAAAAGTGCAATATTTTGAAAAACTATTAAGACATTGCATTAACAGCAAGAAACAAGTTCTACCAACACTTGTATCTCAAACCAGTGGCGTAACTAGTCAGATCCGGGGGCCAGGAGAAGGGGGATTGCAGAAATTTATTTTAGCCGGTAGAGAACAGCATTAAAAAATCTTTCTTTAAGAGCTTCGCAAATAAAATTGCTATCAAACTTGTCTCACCAAAAATAATACTCGCCCACCCGTCGCCTACCCTGATTTCGAAGTCTAGCGACATCCCTGGGTGTATTTCTCAGCCAACTGTACTTTCTCAGGCGGCATCATTCTGCCGCGAATTCGTACAGTAGCATGATACTTTCACTGTGTTGGAATAGACTAATATGGGAAAATCCTCTTTTTTTATATTGGGGGTTTAATCACCACAGTAAGCAACTCAATGGGCTATAAGCAGTCGCCCGTCCCTAATTTAGGTTCAAATGATATCGTTATCTATATACTGTGGAACCTCGGTTATATGTTTCTCACTTTTATGCGTAATTCTGCGTTAGTCCCAATATTTTTCTGTAGTTTCTATCGCTCTTTTACTCGATTAAACGTAAATCATCTTTACCCTTTTTGCTGTTAATAGTACGTTAAAATTTGAATATCAGGTTATCTAAAATACGCGGCCCTTGATTCTTTCGTACGTCCCCCGGTATGTTATAACTTTAAGAAAATTGAGACAGCGTTCTGCTAATCCTTGGTGCAGTCATAGTTGAACCTTGATTCCATTAGAGAAGAGTATGTTGTTTACTTTCGGCTTGGATTAAAAACTGGTTTCGCATTCACATAACATACACACTCATGAGCTCATTACAGGGTTCGCACGGCCCCTGGAATCCTGAAAAAGTCCTGGAATCTTTTTTTTCTAGGCTTGGAAAGTCCTTGATTTTTCATAACTTTGTAATAGGTCCTGTAATTGTTTCTCGCAGCGGAAAAAAGAAAGAAGAAAAGAAAAATTGGTATAAATGTTTGGATTGATTGCATTAGTTTGTTCTAGCTCAGTGCGGCGCTTGCATAAGATGACACCACTTCCTTCCATTGAGTGTTTATAGAAGATGCCATCTCCTTTATCTCATACGGCGCTGCAGTGCAAGACGTTTGAGTGCCATGTTTCCAGCGAGCTTAGTTTGTGGTATAGCTGTGTGTGCTATTGGAGACACAAGAGCTTGTGGAAATCTCGAGTCCAAGATGGCCGTTATTTTTAGTACGCGCTTTCTTCATTGATGGAGTTTGATACATGGATTCAGAGCCGTATCTAGACATTTCTGCGCCCGGGACAAATGACAAAATATGGAGCCCCACATCTATGTTCTGTGCCTAATGTAAACATATTCTACTAATTTAATAGTATACATTAATATATATATATACATAAAATATACACTACACGACAAAATCAATGTGACACCCCAATGTATCTCTATAGGGAGGCATAATAAAACTGTTTTTTGTACAGTATTTTCAGGACACCAACTTTTCTGAATCTGATCAAATGTTGTAAAAGTGCACGGTACTTTTTGATGCACACAAATTCAACACGTATTCTTCATTGCTTAGCAGAAAATTAAATCAAATATAAACTTTTTCTACAGTCTAGTTTAATTCACAAGAAACTTTGCACTAATATGGGAATTTGCTGGTCAGATTCCCAACTGCTTAGGATTTAAGACCTTTAGTACTACAGCAAACGGACCGAATGCAGCGGACAGTCGTGGCTCACAGTCAGAGCAATAATTGAATATCCCCTAGAGAAGCTTCAACAATGTGAACCATATTTCTACGTCGCAACGTACGTACAACTGCGCCTTTATTCCTGAATGAAGGCAGCTAACATCACCTGAAAAATTCAGGAAGAAATGCGAATTTTGAGCTGACAAGATCACCGAAATGTGCGAAACATTATAAGAAAATTCTGTACATAGGCAATTGACAAAGTATTGTGCGAAAAAACTGCACCATAAACTGTTGCAAACGTTACATTTCCAACTTTAATAAGATTCTAAGCAGTGGTATTTGCGCCCGGAGCAGCCGCTCTCCGCTTGCCCCTCCCTACCTGCGCCTCTGTCCGGCCTTCTTGCCACCAGTATGTGTGGAAATAGATGACTATGGAATAGGGAACCTTCATTGCCATGGCAAAACTTTTTTGTATTATTATCATTGTGCTCAGTTTGCTTCATATAAGTTTTACACAAAGCAATTTTTATGCAGGGTAATTTTGCCACTTCATTGAAGGCATTACACACACTGAAGAACACTAATTAACAGCGGAACCCATAGGATTTCATAAGAATTCTACGTGCATAGTAAATTTCGCCCCAATTTGCAAAATATAAGACTAAGTACTAGGATTCTAGAAAAATCCAAACTTCTGGAATTCTTTGATTAGCTGGAAAAGTCCTGGAATTTATTTTTTGTAAACATATACAAACCCTATATTTAAAAATTGATAAATCTCTGGGCATGCATCTTTGTGTCTCCACTATTTCGTGACGTAGTAGAATAGTATCCTAATTAAATTATCAATGTTCAAAATTCTGGTTTCGAATGGATGCACTCAGGATGAAAAAAAAATGCACCTAGGAAAACAAACTGTTAATCCATGAGTTCCATGCTGAAGCGCTTATCTAGAATCAGGATGTTTTCCAGACAGGTAGTCGTCAAGAGATGCTCGATTTTCATAGGCTTTATGATTTTTGCAATGTAACAAAATGTATTATAATTTGTAACGCCTTGTTTTTTTATTTCGCTGCCAATTAGATTTAAAAAAAAATGTTATTGCAGAACATCTGATACTCCTTTAAAGCATACATTTTACAATAGTATTAAACATTTTGAACTTTTGTTTATACGTTGTTTCTTTTGGTCATACCCTAGAAAAACTTGTAACCGAGGTTTCACGACATGTACTTCATTCTATTAAAAATTAATACTGAACATGTAAAATTTAATCTGAGATGACAGAACAAAATAATTTTTCATTAACGGCTAAGAAGAAACTCACTCAATGTACTCTCGTTAAAATAATAGTCAGACTTCAGATTCTACTAACAGCTACGAACGGTTCTGAAACAACAGCGGGCTTAAGCAAAAAAATCCAGCTGAGACGTTTTGTGTGTGTGTTTCGGGGTTTAACGAGTACTATGAGCAAGTTAATAGGGCTTTGTTGTAGATAGAAGTTGCATTGTAACTGTTGGTTTAAAAAACAACTAATTTGAATCATGTATAGTTAGAAAGAATCCATTGCACATCATTTAGAAATAAGAAGTTATACGGAGTTGGGTCCAAGACTGCGCCTATATGGCAAAGTACGTGTATCGCATACCCACGATGATAATTAGATTACGTTACGACAATATCCCCCATAGAGGGAAATTAGTTTCGCCCATCAACATCACGCGCTCGCTACGGCACATCCGGGTATTCTGAGCGAGGCTCGTCAGCCTCGACTTTGAGCAACTTAACGCAGTGTTCGGCGATTGATGAAAAATGGCAGTTTTTGAGCAGCCACGCTTGTTGCTGCTCATGTGACGTCACAGCAGAGAAAAGACAACTGTGCAACGCAAAGAGCAAAGGAAGGCGAACTCTAACAGCTATAAGTAGACGCTCATTCCTAATTTTGGTCACTGATTCAGGGGAAGAGAGAGATCCAGCGTCGTAAGACAAACGCATCTCGCTGTTGGAAATCTGTGCAACATTTTGGGGATTTCTTGAATAGGTTCCTATTCTTTTTTCTTTTCTTTTTTTAAGTCCTGTGGAACATGGAAAAACTTTTAGCCTTCGTGTAATATTATACGTTTCGGAGTTTGACATAACATTCCAGAATAACCGTAATTTGTGTAATTAGCATGAGAAAGTTTTTCCGAAAGTGCAAAACGCTTCGGAGTTTGAAAAGCGCATGGGTATATTTCTAGGAATTGTGTAATTTTTCTGTGGTCGATGTTATGTTTCAGAATTATGTTGTCATTAATGTATTTGGTGTAAGGCGCTCGAGCATAGCGTTTTTCAGAATCAACATGACGTTTCAGAGCTGGGCAACTTTTCACAGAAGTTCAATTCATTTGACGAAAGGCTAATGTTCTGCCTTTTGTAAAATGTTTCACAGGTCAATATACACTCCTAAAAATATTGGCTTTATCGATTTCTTTCAGAAACTAGTGGGAAAGTTTATCGTAGGGTTGTGCAATGCTTCAGAATTTTGCCAAAACTTTCTTCAGAATTCTTGTCAGTTTCTTCGATGCGAGGTACATGTACCTTTCCTTACCATTTTCACGAAATTTTTCATGTTTACTTTGGGTTGTTCTACAAAATCATCCTGACACAAAGTTTCCGACTTCTTTAAATATGTATCAGTGGAAAATTTGTGTGTTGTAATTTCTTGCATAAAGCTTTCAAGTATGTTGAAGGAGCTAAGCTGCCCTATTTTCTGTGTAACGTACCACATTTTATTTTCATAGTGCATCTGTGCCTGATCCGGCACAAACAAAGGCAGTATGGAAAGTACAAGGCCATGACTTTAGAGAGATGCCACCCCTGTGGCGCAGTGGTCTAAGCGCTGTCGTATGACTATTCGTCCGAGAAAGGTCCCGGTTCGAACCCCGGTGAGGCATGGATGTTGTGTTTTTCTTATGGCACTGGCTCTCTCCCTTCTCTGGAACCAGTGACCCTAAGTTAGACACGGACGACTGCTTATAAGTCCACGGCGGTCGTTAAACGTTCGATCACAATCACGTCACATTAGAGAGATGAGTTCTCTCCGTTTGTAACGTCATTCTCCTGTTACATAGACTGATACATTAGTGTCGTGCTTGACGTCACACACGACAACGCTGGAAACCAATCGGAGCCGCACGCGTGGCGCTGTGGTCAAAGCGCTAGATTCTGGCCATTCGTCCGAAAAGGGTCCGGGTTTGAATCTCGGTGAGGCATGGATGTTGTGTTTGTCTTACGGCACTGGCTCACGGTGGTCGTTAAACCTCCAATCAACAAAAAAATCGGAAGCCTTAGTTTCCGCATGACATCACTGAAAGAGGGAACTTATCTCTCTAAATTCATGGCCTTGTATTTTCTAGAAGGCCTCTGTCAAACTCTGACGAAGCCGCCCCGGTGGCGCAGTGTTCTAAAGCGCTGGCCTGTGATTATTCTCCCGTCAGGGGTCCGGGTTCGAATCCCGGTGAGGCATGGATGCTGTGTTTGTCTTACGGCACTGGCTCTCTCCCTTCCCTGGAACCAGTGACCCTAAATTAGGGACGGGCGACTGCTTATTGCCCATTGAGTTGCTCACGGTGGTCGTTAAACCTCCAATCAAAAAAAAAAAAAAACTCTGACGACTAGTCAAAAATCACACCACTTACTCTTCGTTTATCGGGTGGCACATTGTGTGTCATAATTGGAGCTTCGATTTTTTGCAAAGTCCACGAGTTCTATTTCGGTAACTACACAACAACGACACGCACTAGGGTTGTTGCTCCGTTATTCCCTTAAGTTATCTCAGATCACAAACAACTGAGTTTTAATTAGTTTTGTTCTCAGTATTTCTGAAAACCATCATCACTATACGCACACACCAGCCACTGAATTTAGAAACCTTTATACATATCTACACAAAAGTCTGACTCACGCAGCGTATATGCGAAATCTGTAGTCACGTGCGCAAAGCACATTTAAAGAACCCCGGTGCTGGACAGTATTTGAGGGCCCCAGTATTAGTGGCAAATCTAGGATTTCACAATGGTTTGCGTGGATGAATAAAAATACCCGGGAAAAAAACATTCCCAAAATATGACGAGGAAGCCATAAAGGCATCCTCTCCGTATTGAAGTGTGTATCTCATGATTCACGGACGAATGAGTGGGAGCAAGAAAATGTAAAAATGTGTTTTTGAAAAATGGATACCACTTCAATTCTGCTTTAATCTCCCCAGAGTTCAGCCTGTTCAAAATTACATCGAACTAGTGGGCAAAACAATAAATCCAAATATCATGATTCAAACTAATTTCTAATGGATAAAAGTTCCCCCAGTTACAGATGCGTAAAGAAAAAGCATCTGTAATGCTTTTGAAAATTTTGAGGATGGACTGGAGGCAACTATACTTTTAGCTGACTCCTCCAAAAAAAAAAGAAAACGGAAATTAATAGACATTTTTGTTTTCACAAGGCAGTTTTTTATAGTTTTTGCTGTGCTATCTGCAAAAAGACAAAAACGAAACTGTAGAACTCTGTCAATTTTTTGAACATTCTGCATAATTCTGGGGACCCTTGAAAGTTTGGGGCCTGTTACTGCAGCTCCCCTAGCCTCCCTCTCAAATGGGTTCTGCACGTACGTCACCACGTGGTCAACAATTTAAGACTGGTTCTCATCAGTAATCGTCAATAGTGTTTCATCACAATGGGGAAAACAAAAGATTTTCGGAGTTCGATAAAAGGCGCATGTGGGTGCCTTTCGGGCTGGAGCCATGTTTTTCAAAACAGCAGAGCTGACTGGTTTTTGAAAAGGTAAGATATCCCGAATCTTTAATCAGTGGAAAAATAATCCGCCTGGCGTGTCTAAGAGTCGTAAATATAGTGCGACGACAATCTGTCAGGAACGAGATCGCTGTCGTCTGAGCAGGCTTGTATGAAAACACAGACCCGACCATTCAATGAAGGCTGTTCCCAACCCATATCTCAGCGAACTATGAGCAGTGAATTGAACTGGATCGATATTGGCCGTAGCGTGACTATAAGGAAACCACTGATTTCTGCGAAGAACCGGACAGTTCATCCACATTGGTGTCATAAACACCGTGACTGGGCACTGGAAGACTGGAAAAAAGCCATGTGGTCCGACGTGTTGTGGTACACCTTGTTCTGTACCGACGGTAGAAAAGAGTTTGGCGGGATCTCCGTGAATCAATGGGCCCTGCTTTCCTTGTAAACGCAACTAAAGATTCTGGAGGTATTATCAAGGTGTGGGGCACGTTTTGTTGGTACGAAACGTGGTCCTGATATTGCTGGAAGGTAGGGTGCCCTCTAAGGATTATCTGATCATTGTTACCGATAAATCACTCATTTTATCCATGACAGCAACGTATATGTTTTCAGATTGTCCATAGCACATACCCTCCAAGCCACCTCACGACACGAGCCTGTATGTATTATAGTCCCACTCGCAAGAAATCTGAGCTCACTTGTTGGCTTGATAATGGCCCCTTGAGGGGACCGAAAGTGCTCGCCTTTTAACTTTTAACTTTTTAATATGCTCTTAGCTGTACATAGATGTTTTTAATTTCGAATAAAATTGTTTGTTCATTGAGGACGTGTATGTACATTTGTAGAGTATCTTTGTAATCGTGCTTAAGACAGATATTATTGCGTCTTAGAAACTTACTTAGTAATAATTGTTTGCAGAAGCCTCTACAAATGGTTACTAGATGGTGCTCTTCAATAATGTTAGAAGAGTGAGGTTTCCCCCGCACGATTGCCGCCCGACGGGCGCACGTGAGTGTTCCGCGCGGCCGCTACCGGAAGTAACCTGAGCTTTCGCACCAGCCCCCGTGCTTCGGATAAACATTCCTCCTTCGTTCTCCAAGCACCTAGAATGACTGTCAGTCCAGATATTTCGAGAAGCTCACCAGATCCTTTAAATATCTCCTCCGCTGTCATTTGTGACTAATTGCGGTAATCAACAATCTCATCCATCTCACTAATTATAATTAGTTGAATTTTTTCAATACACATGTTTTTTTTATCATCAATACGTGCTTTATTTATTTTTACCTAACTGTACCTGTTAGAATTTGTCATAGTCAAAGCGTATTTGTTATAATTTGGCATAGGGCGCCTTGGGAAACCTGGATTCAGCAAGTGCGCCGAGAAACGAAAAAGTTTGGGAACAACTGTCTTGGAACGTAAAAGCCTTTAATTAGGATGAGTTATAAAGTATGGTTAGTCATACTTGAATATGTTCTTAGCAGGGATGGGAAAATCCATTTTGTTGCAGTAACAGCGAACGACAGTTATTATACTTGTTATGTTCAGTAACAGTTATTCATTATTCAATCTAATTTCTAATTTTGTACAGGATTATAGTCATAATTCCCAAAAATATTACATTTAATTTTGGAAGTTCATGATGAGTTCACCCTTCCATCTGACTAATGACAGAGCAGGAATCTATGTTAACCGGTTGGAATTCTTAATAGCAGGATGCTCTTTATGAATACGAACAATTTCACTTTATTCTTAGACACGCAAGAAACAGCTTATTCTAGTTGTTAATTATTATTTCCAATTATGAATAATTATTAGTTCCCAAGAGAACAAAAATTTCCTCGGTGCATAGGGAAATAAAAAATGACCGTCCGAAGAATGATCAGTAACGATGGAATATCCTCAATGTAATACTGAGGGAGGGGGGGCTTGCCTATTTTCTGTGTGGAACTATCATTACACACTGCTTAACAAATTGATAACTACGAAAAAAATTTTAAGACAGTATATTTGATTATTGGAAAGAATAATAATCAAATAAATATTCAGACAATAAGCAAATAAATGCCCCTAAATATTATTATTTACTTCAAAAATAATACAAAATTAGTCGAGCAGAATGCCAAAACGAAAACTGGTTTTGCTGTTTAGAAACACCGAAAATTTCAGCTTATCGGCAGATAGGCGAGATATTCTTTCATTTAAAATTTATCCAGCTTTTGAGAAACTGCGCTTGCAAGGAACAGAAATGATAGTCACCGAAAATGTCTGTTTTACCAACGAAACTAAATGTGGATACATGTATCCATTTACTTTCCACCACTCCATAAGATTATTATCTCTTGGCCGTAAGTCATCTTTTAAGTATCTTTGGACTTCTACATTGGCTTTCAACTACTTCGTTCCCGATGGCTGGATATCTAAATACGTTTTACCAAATATGTGCCATACTGATAACTGATCAGTGGACTGGGTTTTTACTGAGGAAAACGCTTTGGCTTTTGCCCCCGAATTTATGTTTGCAGCAACCATATTAACATCCATGCGTTTAACGGTGGCTGTCAGGATGGGATCAAAGATAATATCTTTGAAACGTGAATCGAGAAACGTTGATGTTAACAGTGTATTGCAGCTGCATACATTTTCAAATCTTACTTTGATTTTTTCATTGAATTTCAGTAAAACTGCCCTCGTTGTGTCACAGAATTCTCGCTCCACAGTTCGGTGTAAACGTTCTGTAACACATTTGTTAAAATTAAGACTAAAGAAGATGTTGCATAATATTCCGTACTCATAGGTTTTGAAATATTCTCAAATGGTTTTGAAATTTCTACAATTTCTGGGCAATGTTTTCATTTCTCAACTGTCAGAAACGAAAGGCACGAACTGTCTATGCCTAGCAAAGCAACCAAAGTTTTCACAGCATCCTCCAATTTGATGAACCTACTGAGCTTATAAAAAGTCGTATTTCATCGAGTTGGAACACTTTCAATCAATTTCCTTGGAGTGACAAGTTCCTGCTGGGCTTCCTTTAATTTTAGAGATGCTATCGTGCTTCTTTCGGAAAACGACACAATGTTTTCGACATTTTCCGGCAACGAAACAATTTTCTTGAGTCCATATAGACCTATCGGATTCAAGGTGTGAAGCACACAACTGAAATGCTTCCATTTCAAGATATTTTTATTGTATTTTTGATGTTTGCGCCGTTATCGGACACTGGTAATATAATTTTTCTTATGATATGCAATTGTCGTGCGACACGCTCTAATATATAGCCTACGTTCTCACTCCTGTGACGACCACTGAAATAACTGACGTCTAATAAAACAGTTTTCACTGCAAAATTATCTTCTATGTAGTATGCTGTAACACTTATAAAGCTTTTGTTATTTTTATTGATATTCTACAATCTGTCGTCGCTTTTAGAGTTCACATCCTTTAATGCAGTTTCGATACAAGTTTTTAATTTCTCACACATTAACAGCAGCATTGATTCGATGTCAATTTCCTGTCTGGCAGGGTATATTGAGAATTCAGTGCTTTAAAAAATGCCCGAAGTCCGGCATCCTCAACAATGGGAAATGGCTGAAAATCTTTGGTGAACATTTTCATTAAGCAGTTATCAATCTGTTTGTTTGCATTTACAGTATTTTTTAGCACAAAAGAATGGAGTTTGTGTGTTGTCCGTCTTTTCGTTTTGCGGGTCTGGTTATTCGGCAAGACTCATATTCATTGATTTGAATATCAGTTTCACTGTTATTAACATGATCTGTACTGAAATTTGCTTATGTGATATTCGGTATGTGTCCTTGGAGTCCTGCATCATACTGTACAGTATTTTTGTCTCCCTTTTACATAACTGTTTACAACTGGTACACGAGGATCTGAAGAAGGTTTAAACTTCACAAAAGGATGTTTACTGTGCATATGTTTCTCAAGTTCCAAATCGAAGTTTTGAAGGAAATGTTTGTTTGCAAATAACACACAATGCCTTACATTGAGAGAAATCCGAAACCTCTCAATATTGCCACGTATATGAAGATTTCCTATCCATTTCATTAACTAATAACGAAGAGAACTCACTATTTGCAAAGTAAATTAAACTTCTTGGCTTCCGCGGACTACACGACAAATTCAGAATGCACTACCAGAAAACGTATTAATAAAATCACTGAACGAACAGAGCAACAATACCATCTCACAGTCACAGTGATCAACGAGCTGCTCTGCTAGTGAGGGAATCACAGTAACAGGATTTCACAAACACCATGATCTACGAATGGGCAGAGAAAGGAATCAAAGGGTCTGCTACTGGTTACTGAATCACAGAAGAAATTTGCAGCTTGTCGCGTAACTGTTACTGGAAACCACCGTTTTCACACACGCTCAACAACAGGCAGTGACTGCTACTGTGCAATAACAGCGACAGAATAACAGGTTCATATCGCGTTGCCCATCCCTACAAAGGATGTAAAAGGAAGAAAACACAGCCCAGCGGATGATGGCAGACAATGGGTTCCAGCGTCCGCTTATTAATGGCAAATTGTAAAAAAACCTCTATTATATATAATGAAAACAACTTTGTGCATCAACATACAATAGTTTTATCTCAATTTTGTGAATCTTTCATCGAATATATATGTAATATGAAAGTGAAATGTGTTTTTCCTTTATTAGACATATACAGTGTTTTAGGTGAATATGATTTTTCAGTAAAAGTTCTAAAAAATAGATATTTATAAAAATTTTAAATAATTTTCGATGACAGCAAAAGATATGTATAATTTTTTCCATTAGCATCTTACTGTTGTTTCACGCCATAGCCCACTAGATAGAGTTGTCATGTGACCGAAATGGTCTCAATTTTGTGAAATTTCTCCTAGTTTTTACCGCAAGTGAATACAGTTATTATTCTTGTGATTCAAGTCTCTTATAAACCCTTATTGTATTATGTTTTACTGTCAAAACTGCTATATTCTTGTGCAAGTTTTGTGAAAAAGATGTAAGTGGGTATAATATTAAATGTTGTGTAGGGTTTAGATTACTATATCTGCGGCACTTATAAACTTTATTTCCTTGCAGGGGTAAACAATAATAAATAATTACAAATAATAAACTGAAACTTCGGACTACGTTGGTCACATGACCGTTCGTTTCAGGGCCTGTTCTTTCTAGTGGGCTATGGTTTCACGCTCTGTGACGTTTAGCGTAGAGGTGGAGAACTATCGATAGTTATGATGATTGATAATCAAAAAATAACTATCGATAGTCAAATAATAACAATCGATAACTATAGATAGTCAAACATGACAATCGATAACTATCGATAGTCAAAAAATTAATTACAATCGATAGTTTGTCAGGAAAATTTTCCGGGAGAAAATTTGTTTTCTGGGATGTAAAATTGTATTTGACAAAAATTTTCTTTTCCACACTGTCAGGATGCTAAGCTCCGATAAACTTTAAAACCAACCTATTTTTTTTTTCGGTTAGGTGTTTAACGACAACCGTGAGCAAAACTATGTGCTGTAAACAGTCGCTCTTCCCTGATTCAGGGCCACTGGTTTCAGGAACGGGAGAAGCCGGTGCTGTAAGACAAACACAACCCCATCAGTTCCTCACGGGAATTAAATCCGGACCCATTTCGTACGAATCGTCAGAAGCCAGCACTTAGACCAGTGCGCCACTTAGGCGGGAATCTACGTTTGGACGATATGCTCCCAGGGTGTGAGCAAAAGTCACGAAAAAAAGGTTGTGCCTTAAAAACGAGCTGATTCGTGGCTCCTTAATTCTCATTTTATGTTTGTGCTGTACGATTTTTTATGATTCTATTCACAAAAGCTAAAGAAAGAAATTCTTTAGTTTTGTATGCAAAAATATTTTTTATAATGTTTAACAAAATCGTGGAAATAGTTCCAGAGAAATTGAATAATTGAAATTTGAGTGGTGCTGTTCCTCAGTTTTTTTCTGGGATCATTTAAAAGGACAGCAGCTGGATCCAGTCGTTTTAAATTATCCCTAAGATTTGACATATTGCCCGATATTTTGTAGTTCTTTCCGCAAAGGCTACATTGTGCGTATACCGTATTCTTACCAAAAGAAACATAATGTTGCACCAAAGATATTTTACTGTTACCCCTTATTAATGATTACTTACCTTAAACAAAAAAATGTTTCAGCGCCTGACGCACCCTTAAACTTCCAATACAAAAAACAAGAGCAACGCTTTTTGACTTGGTCTTTAACTGACTGAAACATACATTTTCTCTTTGAGCTTGACTGAAGAAAAACAGAGAGCAAAAACCGCATGCCCTCACCGTTTACTCTTTTGATTACAGTTAACTTTAGTTTCGCATTGTCATCATGATCAAAATAGCTGTGGTCAAAGTTTTCGACACCAGTATAATTGAGGTAAAAATGAGCGTTCCACTCATCAAAGCCATCGATGGAAGCTGAATAGTTTACACCGTCATGATTTAAACTTGCAGCATTGAAAAACGTAAATTTATCAATGTACTGAGTTGGACAAAACTATCGATAGTACTTTCACCTCTAGTTAAGCGACAGGTGTATTGAATAGTTTAAGGCGACCCTCTATACGTTTTCTGATTAGGCTGCGCTGAAGTGTTGAAAGCTGAATAGATAACTAATAAACATAAACAAATTGGTGTGTTCTTTCAAAAATGCGTGTCGAACGTGTGATGAAACGAAACAGTTGTAGCAGAGACATGAGAAGATAGTGCGTGAGGACGGTGCGAGATCCCAGTTAAAGAATCGTCGTTTTCTATAGCTAGGTGAGGTATTTGGCGGTAAATTTTGGGATTTTGGGGGAATGTATCTATCCAGTGCAAACGACGGAATAATCAAAGAGTTCTTAACTGGCACGTCCCTGAATGCATGTCATGTAATCAATTGCTTTAATCTGCCAGATGTACACCTTCCCATTCATGAAAAAACAAAACTTCTCCGTCTTAATGAATGTTTCGGAGTAATGACACAATTAGCGTTCCTAAAGGTTGTTTTAATTGGCCATAGAAAACAGTCACGACACGAGATACTCACGCGCATCCTTTTTCACAGTGACCAACAGATGGCAGCAGTGACTTGTAAGTCGCGGAGTGCGGGGCAGAGTTAGAAACATAACCAAAATACAATTACTTATACCAAATAGTAGTGTTATATGTAAACTATCAAAAGTTACTTATAGGTCGGGCGATACGGCTGGCAGTGGCAGTGTGTCCATGCGTTGAAGGCAAGTTTGCGACACAGCAGCAGTATGCGGGAGAGCGTTGTTCTGCTGGAAAATTGCACCGGAGTGAGCGTTCAGAAAAGGTAGGGCCACTGGTTGCAGGACCTCCTTATCTTAACTTTGGACTGTCAAAGTGCTTGTAATGAACTCCAAATGTGATCTCGCATCGTAGGCAAGTGAACCCCCACACCATGACACCAGACCTTCTGGACGTGTAACGCTCGACAACACATCTTTCATCTTGACCATGACCACGTTGCCTCCACACACGGATTCGTTGGTCGTCTCCTCAAAGACAAAAGCGGGACTTGTGACTGAAGATCACCCGCTGCCATTCTGAGTGGTTCCGTAATAGTCTGACACGACATCATTGAATTCTTGGGAATAATGCACTGTTGTTAAGGGCAGTCGTCGTACCGGTCTAAGTGCGTGTAGGACTACGTCTTCCAGCCGTTTGCCAATGGCGCTGGCATTAATCCGACGATCCATGGAGCGCACCATTCTTACTCACTGAATATCGGCAATCGTGGCTGTTGGATCATTCCGCGCATGTTGAACGACCCGTCGGTCCTCTCATTCCGTGGTTCGTCAAGGGCACCTTGACCCTTCCTGCCGCTTCTGCGTGCATTGTTCTATTCACTGCCGCAACAGCGTTCGATTATGGTAACCGCACTACCGGTATGGCGCGTAATACAGATATAATACCATTCTTCTTCCCGGAATCCAACGATACGACCCTGTCGAACCACTCTAAGTGCAGGAATTGCTTCCGAACTTTTCTCGGAGGTATACTTCACTTACAAATTATGCAACCAACACAACAGTACCCAGTTAGAATGGCAAACACGCGCAACGGGACTGCCTTATATAGCCGGTCAGGCACAATGCTACGTTCTCTCCTTGCTTGCGTCACATGCGCGGCCAAGCATGATACTTGAATCATTTGCATGTCTCACGGTGTCAAACGTACCCACCAAGTTTCATTCCTGTTAGTTACTTCGTTCTGGGTGCAGCTATTTTTTTGATGATGAGTGTATATCAATAGGGAATTGAAGTTAATGTTTTGACAAGATATGCTGTACGAAGTGTTTTTCTTGAACACATTTAGCAAATCAATGATGTGTGATATACCTTCTTTGACCATGTACCTGCTTCGCTTTTGGCATATATTCTTAATCATCATTCGTCAAGCTGTAATAAGAACACGCTAATCACTCCGCCCTTAGGATTTTGACGTTCGTGCGAGATTTTTCTGTTGTGAACACAGGTATCTTACAATTAGAACTGTATAGCCTACTTCAAAATATTGCCTAATTAAAGGTGTTCTGCTTCTTAGTACAGTATTAAACATCGAAACGTTTCAGTGAAAAATGATTTTCTGTAATATATTTTTCTAATATTAAACTGATGCAAATGATTGTCCCTTTGTTGGTCAAAAGAAAATGAAAATAACATTTTGAGAACTAAATTAATGAAAAAACCTAAATACTAACAGTTTCCAAAATATATTTTTTGCAGCACTGCAGGTAACGCGTTACAGGGAATCTGTTTTATAATGAGATATTGGTAATTTTGATTTTGGTTATTGCAGAATGCAATACATACACTGTATCGGTTCAGCATGCCAAATATTTTATCAGTTCATCTTTAAGGGAGCATTCCTGATTTCGTACTTTTAAAATGTTTTAAATAAGGTCAGAGAAATATAGGTCATCCTGTATTAGAAAGAAATGAATGACGGATTAAAAAAAACATTCCGTTTTTCAACAGCACACCTTATTTATCCGAAGTTTGAGAAGTACACGTATCTTTCACGATCGATACACTGATGGATTCAGGTATTCTTTTGGGATAATTTTCTTTGCAATTTACTAAACTATTTTACTAGTTTTCACGCATGCCAAAACACATAAATACATACTAAAAAAACCCGGGATAAAGAAATTTAGGGATAAACGCTCCTAAAACTGCATTACGTTATCAGGCAATTTTAGTTTGTTAGGCATCCATATATTACGAGTGAAACGTTAAAATACTCTTGCCCTTTTTTTACTTATTCTTTAGCAGCAAGACAAACAGTATAGCTTGAACCAAGACTAAAGGTACCGTGAAACTTTTCTTACTGGCTGTCTGATAGATTACAAAAAGAAAATGGAAAAATGCCCAGAAGAAGATGAAAACTGTCAAGTACTTTAAGAGATAATGACAATTTTGCTCTACATTTCATGTGATCGTCTACAACAAAACTTTGGAACATTTATTTTTTAAATTTCTGGGCGCATATTTTTAGGAATATTGAATTTGTTGAGCTGTGTTGTTGTTTTTTCTTAAATTGAAGGTTTAACGACCACCGTGAACAACTCAATGTATTATAAGCAGTAGCCCGTAACTAATTTAGATCCACTGGTTCCAGGGAAGGGATAGAGCTAGTGACGTAACAAACCAAAATCAATGCCTCACCAGGACTCGAACTGTGACACTTCACGGACGAATAATCATAAGCCAGTTCTTAGATCACTGCGCCACCGGGCGGCGATGTGTGCGGTACCTAAAATCAGTAGAACATAATTTTTAAAATCTATTCATGTGAGAAAGTGTCCTGAAAACTTACACTATGCAGAGAACTTGCTGAACAGATACAAATCGAATAATATGGACGCCAATATCGAAAAAAATCATTTTTGTATGCTGAAGTGTGAAAGGTGACTTCGTTCTTTCTTTTTAGTTCATTGTAGGATTATGTGTAACTCATCGAATATGTTACGTGGGTAAGGATTACTACACCTTCTTATTATATCATAAGACTGAAGGGTTGGAAAAATAATGTACGATTTATGGTTCTCAAGTACTGCTTTTGAAAAATGTAACACTGCGGATGACTGTTGGTATTAGGCTTAAACTTACCATATAAGTGTAACAGGTTGACACGTGCAAAATAATTGGGTTCGTTTCACTGAAGAACAACACAATAGTTTCTCACAGATTTGTATATGATATCCTTATTCCGTGTAAGAGGTAAAGTTTTGTAACTTTTGTAGAATGTATTAAATATCATAATTTCGGACCAGCATTGAACACTTGCAGGAAACGAACACGTAATGTAGCTTAAAGCAGAGCATGTGTCCTTAAACCCGACAAATGCCAGCTGGTAAAGGTAAAGGAAAACATTATTTTTCACGTTATGCCTTTTTCTACATTTTATGAACGGGTTAACCATTTGAAAGGTCTATGACTCCTTACTTTTTCTGTATCTTAATTGGCAATCCCGTCAACTATCTACAAAGGGAATCATGGGCAAGGGGTATCAAGATTCTAGTATAACCGTTCTTTGGGGGGAGGAGATATTGTCATAAGTGAAGTAATTGAGAAAATTACAATTTCCCGAGAACAGTCCATCTCATTCCGGAACGCAATGGAACTTTACATTATTAACAACAGTTCATACCTTTGACAAACATTTTTGCATTTTTTATTTGTGCACAAATGACATCATGAATACGACATTTTCATATGATTTTATGCAGTATTTTTTTATTTAATTTAATAATTTTAGTATGCACACAAAATCCTTTTCTTACGAAAATGTGATATGCACATTTCTATAAAGACGCACTTAACTTAATGATCAAACATTTCGTAAAATCATTCATTACTAAAAGACACACCATTAAGTTTGTTTCGATCTCATACTATATAGTCAAAGATTGTGGGACTGTATTCAATTTCACTTTCAGCCTTTTTGAAGGCACCCTGTATGGGAAGTGGCATATTTTTATCTCTGACAAATCTCATTCAGATGTGCTTAATTAGTATAAACCGTAAACACTGAATATGTATTCTGCACTCAATATTTCTTGAAACATACAGAATAATTAAGCTGATAATTTCGGATCAAGGTTGTCATCCACTTCGCCTAAACCAGGGGTGGCCAACCTTTCTTGAAATTGGGTCATTAATTTTTAAAAATCATTTAAAGGGCCACCGTAACCAACTTAAGTATTGACAACTATTATCAGCTAAAAATGGGGTTATTTTGTATGTTTTTGTAAAATATTGAAACCCATATACATCTTCAAACAGTCATTTTATTAAATCATTCACATAATATTAAAATTATTATAATGAAAAAAAACTGAATTTTTATAAGAAAACTTTCTTTCTTACTAGAAATTAAAGAGACAAAATGAATTAAAAAATTTAAGTTCCTATGAACTTTGCACACTTGCAACACTAATGTAATTTTTGAACCTGCTTTTCACGTAACAATTTGTCAATGTTGGGTGTAGTTCTCAATGTACTTTACAGAAGCATATCACCATGGTGTGCATCTGTGATAGTTGAACGAAATTTACGTTTTACAACATTCATGGATGAAAATATTTGTTCACAAACGCATGTGGAACCGAATCTGCATATGTACCCCAGCGCAAGGTCATGAAGCTCAGGAAATTGTTCTTTAGGGAAGTATTTAAAGAACTCAATCAAATTAGGAGCAGTGGGTGATTCACGTTGTTCTTTAAATTTAACACAAAGTCCCGAGTGGCTTTGAATTTCTAATATTTCGATTTGGATTGATGGGGAATATTTATATGCATCAGGCTCTGAAATACAAAATGAATTTATGAATAAGTCTATGTTACTCCTTTCAGATTCAAAAGCACAAATTGCATTAAGAATGACTCGTACAGAGATGCAGCAGCTGATTTGTATTTAAATGATCCACGGTAAAATTACTGTAGTTACTTAAGATTTGCTGAATGGATTGGAAATGATGAAATTTGCCCTGCTCTGAATTGTTATAAAATAATTTCAACTTTGTTTTAAAACTGTTAACTTCATTGAACATGTGTGGAAATAAAGAATATTTATCTTGCAATCTTCTGTTAAGAATTATCAAATGATGCGTAATGTCCGCTAAAAATGCTAAATCTCAAACCCTCTCTCGATCTTTAACTAGTCCGCACTCCACCCGCTTAATATACATGTACTATAGCTCCGAAAGTGAAAGTACTTGGTCTTTTAATTTGAAGAAATGCGAAACCACTTCTCCCTTAGAAAATCAATTAACTGGGTTGCGAAGTAGAAATTCACCATATTCATTTATTTCTTCATCAAAAAGTTTCCTATACTCCCTTTGGTTAAGCGCGAGTGATCGAATCATATTAACGCAACGCCCGACAGGATTAATAACATTATGAAATTCATTTCTTTACCGCACAAAGCCTCTGTGTGAATAATACAGTGGTATGAAAACAACTTCCGCTCTAAATATTCCTAGTGCAAAGAAACACAGCCATTTCTCTTCCCTACCATGGACGGGGTACCATCCGTGCAAATACTCTGAAGGGTAGCCCACTGAAGTTTACCGCCATCAACATCACATTTTTTACAGTTTTTCAATGTATCAAAAATATTAATTCCGGAAGATCTGGTCGATAGTGTACAGAGTCCTAAAAGTTCTTGAAAAACTTCAAAATTGTCGTTTATGTACCTTACAAACATAAACAACTGAGCATTATCTGTCATGTCACAGCTCTCATCTATTTCAAGAGAGAAGTATCTGGAATTAGTAGTTAAATACTTTAATTGTTTTACACATCATCCACATTTCATCAATGCGCTTCATAACTGTATTTCGAGAAATGGAAATATTGTCCGCCCTTTTTTTAATGTGTGTGTCATCATAGTGTTAGGCAAAAATAGATATACTTTCTTTAATAGCCTTCCCATTTGAGAAAGGTGTTTTTTCTCTTGAGCGAGTAAATACGATATTTCATATGACGTTCGAAGCATGTTATTCATCTCTTCACATTTTTTTTACAAATAATCATATTATTAACCGTACGTATTAGTCAATCAAAGTGTATCTCTTACCCTCAATTGTTCCACAATACTGTTGGAGGACCCTAGCCTCTCAAAGAATGTCCGCTATGGTTGGAAGAGGTTTGGCCTCTTCATCATTATCATTGCTGCTGGCAGCCAGAGCTTTTAATCCCGTAACTTTGGAAAGTATTTCCGCATCTGTTTTTTCAGTTGCTATCTTAGCTTTGTTGTCAGGATCAAGGAATTTTTCAAACTGCAAACCTTCCGAAATGACTTTTGTAAGGATACGTCACGCCACAAACTCTTCAAAGTCAAATTCATCATGTTCAGTTTCCACTGTTGCGCTTACATCAAGAACAAACCCTGCACGAAGAAAGCAGCTAAAAATTGTGCCTACTGACACGTCATCCACGAACTGCTTATCCGTTTAAGGGTGTCAAGCAAGATTATTTTAAGTTCCTTCCACAAACGCAAATTCATAAGCAGGCATTCGAAAACACGTCTCCGGTACCCGACCTTGAATGTTCGAATTGCACCTTGATCCAACAACTGAAATACAGACATTACGTTTGCGGACAAAAGGCGCAACTCTATGTTGCTAAAGGTTGAGGTGCAGTGGTGGGCCGAACAATTATTTAAGAGTAAGCACCCTTTGCAATCTTTCTTCACTAAATATTCGTTCCAGTCAGACAGCCATTTCGAAAACAGTTCACACGCCATTCAGGACTTAGTGTTGAAGGTGTAATTCACGGGAAGTGTCGAACATCTCTTAAAACATCTTGGAGTTTTGCTTTTCCCAATCACTGGCGGTCGAAGCTTATTGGCGCCATCCGGGTTTGTAGCTAACAACACAGTCACTCGAATTTTGCTGTTCTCCTTTCCATAACATTTCTAGTTGCAGAAGGAGATAGTATTGTTTGGAAGCAGCAGCCAAAACAAGCCCGTTTCATCTGCTGTGAATATGTCGCATGGCTTATACTTGGACTATATGTATTCCCAATTTTGTTCGAACAACAGATTTGTGATTTCCACATATACTCCACCATTTTCGCCGAAGCTTCTTTTGTCCACGATGACGTAGCGATCTTTAAATCGCTGCAGCCATCCTGACTCACCACTGAAGTTTTTCTTTTCCAAGAGTGAAACATATTCCTTGGCTGTCTGCATCAAGGTGGGCCCGGACACTGGACTGTTTCGAGCTCGAACATCCAGAAACCATTTGTAAAGCACCATTTCGACATCGTCATGGACCGGCGTGAGTAGAGGACGAGCGTAAGCGTTGGGACGTTTGCTGGCCTCTTTCTTGATTTCTGCCTTGTTTTTCAGAAGTGTACTGAGAGTGATTCAGGGAAGTTTAAATTCTCCCATAACAACCGACTTTTTCTCTCCGTTTTCAACTCTTCGAAATTTAAAATTTTCAAAGAAACAGCTAATTACTCGCCAGAGACATTTGAAAAAACGCACTACCAATCCATACTTATATTCCTTAGAACAGAAAAAAGACCGAAATCAGAACTTTTTGTGGTCACCTTTGTTTTTTATAAGAGACAGAATACGATGTGTCGTACTCTCAATGACGGATTTGCAGTACTCACTTGAAATGTCTTTGCACCTCACGTACTTTACCGTGTCAATCAACGCTTGGGAATTTGATGGCTCTTTTTCTGCAACCTTTTCTTTTTAAATGGTCCACAAGCTTTCAATTCAGTTAAGGGAGAGAATATTACCGGTCCAGTGAAGCATAGTTATTTTTTTACCTCTACAGATAGTCCTTTACTGTCTCTGATTTATGGTATGGAGTACCATCATGTATAAATACTGTGCATTAGTGCACTTACATCTGAGTTAACAGCGTCTCACGTAACATTTCCACATGAAAATGACCATCCATTTTAGTGCTTATCGGTTAAAAGGATAATGCAGTAGTACCAGCATGGTACTCCATATCATCTGACTAGGCAGATGTCTCACGGTTTTAACGGCGTATTTTTCATCATACCTTTTACTTTCGGTCGTCGAACATGCGGTTCACGTGATTAAAATTGATGCAGAGTTGATTCATTGGAAAAAAAACTTGGCTCCAATTTTTAGCAATCCACCATTGATGACGCTTCGCAAACTAGTCTCTTCTGTTTCATGACAGAAGTTAGTCTAACTTTACGTGTAGGTTTATAACACTTTAATCCAAATTCGTTGCTAAGACGTCGGGAAACATTACTTGTACTAATATCAGACTGTTTTAAATGTAGAAAGGATTTTATTTTCTTGCACGAACTCCTCGGAGAACGCATAACTTTGGGGCTGTTTTTCTTAGATGTCCACTTCACTCTCGGTTGCTAAATTCATCTGAATACGGTATTTCATGGTCGTATTATCAATAGCCGTCTGGCTCACATTCACATTTCTGCTTATGTCACGTTCGGAGTGTCCTTCATGATATAAAGGCACTATTTGTAAAATCCGAGGAGCACTTAATTGACGCTTTTCTGCCAATTGTTTGATATATAGAGGATATGTACTAAACCTCTGAGCAGGAAAACCAGAAGCAAACTGACGCTGACACTTGTCCCCAACTCTATCAACAGCTCCCGCTGTAGGATGATGCAACACCGACAGGAAGTTGAGTAATACAGACTGCGCTGCGGATAATGCTGTGACCGTCCTAATGACAAGCATTCGGCATAAATCTCTTAAAGACAACAGGGGTCTTAGACATTTGCAAATAACTAAAATTATTTGTTCTTTCCGTAGTTTTTGATATACAACCTACGTCCGAAAATTTACAGAACTGACACAATGATGAATATAAAAAATACCATACCCAAAATTAATACTTGTCATTTTCAAAGTACCTCCCTCCTGAATCAACACTCACTTTTATGCGTTTCTGAAGATCATGAAAAGAGTCGCGGAAGGCACTTTCCGGGATGTCTGCAAATTGTTTTGTTACGGCTGTTTTCTTAGATGTAATGTCTGCATCATACTCTCCGCTTAGTGGTCGGTTTATCCTATGAAATAGTCCTGAGTTTACGGAATCATACTGCAGGAACCATGTTTCATCTCCTGCATTAATTCTGGAGAAAACATCAGGATCCTCAGCTGCAGTGCACAGCAGACCGAAACACATCGAGAAACGATCGTCTTTCTGGTCACAATTCAAAATGCGAAATGCCAATCTAGCATTCAGTTTTTGTTTTCCTAGACCGTCGCGTAGATTCTCATGAAAGATGAACTTACTGATGCTTACCGACTCAACCAAAAGTCTCACTGTAATTCGGAGAACTTCCTTTAAACGATTCTGCACGTTTTTCGATTTTTCCGCAGTGCACACACTGGAGGGACGGCCAGATCTCGGATCACCATTAAAGAATTATCACCCTTCCCATCACGAAACCATGCATACCATTCAAAAACTGTGCTTCGGGATAATGCTGTGTATACATAAACTTTCTTTAACGTTTTGTAAGCTTCAATAGATGATTTGCCAAATTTCCAGCAAAAACGGATGTTCACTCTTTGCTTTTCCATTTATAAAATTAAATGGGACAAGAAGGCTAGGTATGTCTCGCTTAATGCCCGTCTGCCTCGTGTCGGTACCGGAGCAAACCGGTTTCCAGCTGTTCGCAGATTGGCCCAGGACTTCTGTCATCTGGCATACTGTCTTCTGATTGCTTTTCCTACCACTGTAAAATCAGGTACGAGGTCAGTCCTAGAACTTATTGGACGTAGGTTGTAGTATCAAAACTCCATATTAACTTTCAGTATCTGATGAGTCAATACCAGACACAGAAACTAATGAAAAGAATGCGTTACAATTTTCCTTACCTCATGAGTGTATTACGTACTTTACCAGTCTTATTCTTAAATACCAAAGCCCTATCTAACATGGTTCATAACTCATATTTTTTTTACCGAGAAAAAGTTTCTCTATCGTTGCCGGCGCTGGATACGAAGTTCACGTATGTCATACTGACCGTAAACGTACCCACAGAACGTTACTTAGATGTAACATTTTCGAATTAGTTTCTTCCTGGTCAACGAATTTGAAACAAGTTTAAATTCGTCTAATACAAACAGTACCACCGGCAAAATATTTCGAAGAACATCATGGCAGATAACAGTTTAACAAGCTTGCGGTTAAGGTTTAATGCAATCGTGGCCCCATCTTTTGCTTTGTAATAAAAACGAACTGTTTTTCACTAAAATGTTCTTCAAATTTCCAGGAAAGGATCTTTGCAGTGTATCATTAGCATTATTTTCTAAACACAGAAATTTATAAATAGTTATCCTGATGCAACTGCATAAAGAACGTTGCTAGCATTTTTAAACGTTATTTGATTCAAATTGTGAGCCATTCTGGGAAGTTAAGTTTTGGCAGAGCAATGCCAGCACACTTATTTATTGGTATTCAATTAAAAATTCACACTTTTCTCACCTATGAGACTCTACTCTTAACCGTTTGACATTTGTACTTTTGACTTAGGACACACCGTTAAGTGCAAAAGGAAATAAGAAGACAATAAATTCGTTATTGGCGAAAAATGACTGAATAGTAAGTTTTAATAACATTAGTTTTTAAAAAGTTACTGCAAACTACAAATAACATTACAGTAAAATTGTCTATTATTTAGTTTATCTGTAAAATAGAGCAACACATATCTCCTCGAATTGGTGTTTCAATAACTCACAGTTTTTTTCTTTTCCCTGATCACTGTACAAAAACATTCAGCTGAGAAATAAAATTTCAATTGTTATTATTAATAAATTTGCAACATGTGTAGTAACTTTACTGGTAAAATAATAAGATTAAAAAATAAATCCCACAAAACAATATAACTTCATTTAAAAACATTTCCAAATTTTATATAGACTTTTGCATTGTTTACAGAAAGCATGTGCGCACTCTGAGTTCAAACAGGATTCATATATATTCTACATGTATATATAATATCCTTATACACCCAGATAATACGCAGATAGCTACATTTATGAACGTGATGTGTAGGTATAGTAAAGTGTCTAAGCCCTAAAAGATGAGATCTCTTACAGTGCCCGTACAAGTAAAATTCGTCATTCCTTTCTCGAAAACTGTTCGAGATACAGAAAAGAAGTCAACTTCAAAATTATAGAGCATCATCGATTTGGTATGAAATGACACCCTGCGTACATGAGTATAGGGAATAGAACGCGTGAAATGCTAATTTGTCGGTATTTGAATCCCGTCAGCGTCTGTCACTAATCATGTGACAAAGTAACAAAACGTTTTTGAGCAACACCGACTTGGTATGAAATGACAACCTGCGTACAGGTGTATAGTGAATAGAACGCGTGAAATGCTAATTTGTCGGCACTTTGATTCTGTTAACGTCTTTCACTAGCCGCGTCACAAAGCAGCAATTGCGAGAAATAGATAAAGAGACTGAAAAAACTGACACGTGTGAGTGACGAAGAACATACTACGCACAGTAATGAATGCAGCACGAAGACATAGGAGAATGAGAAACACACATGTTAGACATAAACACATGAGAAATGAATGATAACACATGAATAAACACATGGAAACAGTACATTTTACTATCTGTGCTCGATGTTCCCGTCATTGCACGAAATACATATTTGTATCCGGGACCGAGCTTCTCGTTGCAAGTTCAGCAGCATTTCGTTTGTCACGCTGGTGCATGCACCAATAATGGGACATAATACATCCTGCACAGTCGTCGCTCGGTTGGATCCGATATACCTGTTCTTTGAGATAACACCAGACGAAGAAGTCGAATGCAGTCAGATTCGGTGACGATGAAGGCTACTCTACACTACCACCATAGCCGATGACCTGTTGGCCGAAAGTGTAGGATAAAAACTGTTGTACTTCTGCCGGTGGATGAACAGGGGAATGTCACGTGGTAACCACATAGTTCACAGTTCGAGCAACGGCGGATCATCCAAAATGTCCGGTAATTGGTTCTGTAGCAGCTCTACATATCGACGTCCCGTTAAAGTGCCCGCGTAGAACACAGGTCCTATCACTCTATTGTATCAGATGCCACACCAAACATTAATGAACCACCGCACCTGCTGCCGTACTTATTTTAATGACGGATTTTCTATCCTTCAATAATGGTCATTTCGTTTATTTAACACCCGGTATCGGCTGAATTTTGTCTCGTCCGTCCAACGCATGTTAGCTAAAAAGGGCGGGTGACTTTCTAATGTGTTCATCATAAAGTTGCACCAACCGAAAAGTCGCTATGCTTCCACTGGCAGTAATGTATGCATCGATACTGCACGGTGCGGATGAGGACCCAGTTTCTGCAAGATTTGCCACACAGGCCCGGGGGTTAGGCCACACTCCTCACTATCGTCTCTCGTACTGCACCGTGGGTGAACCAGAACATATACTAAAACGCAATCTGGTTTCACGCGCTGACTTACAAGTGCTGGTCTGCCGGAACGGGATGCCTTGTAACGCAACCCGTCTTCCTTAGACATCAAACAACATTGGTGATGGTCATAAGAATCGGATTTTGTCCAGCATGATAACGTACGGCTTAATAACGTGAAGCGTCTCTTGCATGACGACCACATTCTTCGTATAATAGCACCATCTCGCAAAATTTCTCGTTTTTATATTTATTGGAGGCTTAACGACCACCGTTAGCAATTCAATGGGCTATAAGCAGTCGCCCGTCCCGAATTTAATGTCACTGGTTCCAGGGAAGGGAGAGAGCCAGTGCCGTAAGACAAAGACAACATTCATGTTTCACCGGGATTCGAATTCGGATCCCGTTCAGATGAATGCTCAGAAGCCATCGCTTAGACCACTGCGCAACCAGGGCGGGAAACTCCTTGTTGAAACAATTCACCATGTATACGTCTAATGCGCAGATTTACTTCCCACACTGCCTGGCAATCATTGCCTAGCCACTATTTTATGTTTGCCAATTCACTTGCCGTACACATTTGCATATCATATGCACCGCATGCCAGACGACTCCAGAGCCCGCATTCTACTTTTAGCTGCTTTGTGACTCTATTAGTGACAGATATTGACGGGTTTCAAATACCGACAAATTAGCATTTCACGCAATTCCTGTATGCAAGATGTCATTTCGTACCAAGTCGGTGATCCTCCACAGCTTTTTATTTGTCTTTTGTTTTCGTATCTTTCGAAGTTTTCGAAACAGAAGCGCTAACTTTAGACCGCTAGGAACGCTGCAAGCGGTCTCATCTTGTAGCGCTTAGTCACTCTATTATGCCTACACATCCCGTTCATAACTATATCTATCTGCGTTCGACAGTTACGTGGGTGTATAAGGACTATACTATGCACCCTGTGAAATATGAACGCATATTTTGGGTTTTCACCCAAAAACTCATTTAGCAAGCACCGAAGTTAATAATTATTTTCTTTGCTCCCGAGCTCCACTTTATTGGTGGATCCTACGGAAAGTTTTACTTAATAAGTCTTCAAACAACGAAACACTGAAATATCAATTTGCATGATTAGAAAAGTTTAAAGTACAGAAATCGCCGCATACAGTATATCCTGCTTAATTGGGCCATCGGTTAATAGGGCAGTCTCTTATTTTGGACAGTTCTTGAAGAATATCCCAAATTAGCTCTCCGGGATAAATCGCGCATCATTATGGTCGGTGCTTAATTAGGACAAAGTGATCTGACCCGGACATCATGGCCCAGTTAACCGGAATCTGTAGCACTGGAATTTCTGACCACTCGTTCGAGAAATAAAACATAATTAACAAACGTATTGCACGTGTTTCCATTTTGCGCATTGTATTAAATTACATTTACATATCCATCTGTAAATACCCAGCGGAAAACAACTAAATACTTGGGACAGTGACTTCAATAGTCTGCATTGTTTCCTTTGTAGACACTAACATGTTTCTGATGTTTATGAAATGCAGCGCAGTTTATAGAACATTTCTTTGACAATAAATAACACAAAATGTAGATATCTCTAAATTTTAAATGTTGGATAACTGAGAGAATAAAATTATGGATCTTTGATAATTTGCCAATTTTGTAGCAGTAGTTATTTTCCGGAAAGATTGCTCAATACTTCTATATCTGAAATAAGCTATATAACAAGTGGAAATTATTATGAAACTGTTTGACCGGAAACTCTATGATGCAAAGCTTGCCGGCTACGCAGAACGTGAGAAAATTTTCTTTAAATATTTAAAAACAAAAGCTCGTCCAAAAAAGAAATTCACAATGGTTCTTACATTGAAACCAGCGTTTATTTTCAGAAATAAAATAAAAATATTCTTCTTTTGCTTGTATGGAGAGCAAATAATGCAATGGAATTATTTCGCAAATCGTGCATTGTCACTTCTAGGCTGTCATTTGAACATCCACAGTTAAAGCCTGAACTGGACGAAAATAGTGGTGTTTTGGTCTGGCAGGCAAAACATATACCTGATTCTCATGCCTGCGACTAGTTCTCAGGCCCTTTCAAGGAGGAATTACGCTATGTTTAATGGCATACGAGGCCGCGAATTTTCGAAATTCTCATTAACATAAAAGTCAATGCATCAGAAAACAAAGCATCTGAATAGTGAACTATATGCTCAGTCATACTGGTAAAACACTCAAGAATAAAAAAAATGGCTTCAAATGCCGTACCAATTACAATTAGTATTGCGCATAATTAGGAATTGATGTTGAAACCCTTGTAGTACAATGTGGCCATGATACGTATCTGCTATTTTCTGTTGAAACAAGTTTTTTACAAATGTATTTGCTTTATTATTGAGTTAAAAATAATTTTCTGGTACGTGGAAAGTTATCTTTCTGTAAATGATAACCCCTCAATTGTTTACTAGTAAATAAAGTTCTAGCTACTTAACTTACACTTCAATTTTCAAATTGTTTTAAATTTCAAGTTTCACCAATTACGTGTGACGTCCGTGCAGATTTCAGACGCGGAAAAAGATAAAATATTTTGTGAAATATTAGGAAAGAAGGGATAATATATGGAAAAATTACCCATATCTATAAATTATCTGTTAGTGTTTATTTGGTCATTGAACGAAGGCGATAGTTGACCAACATATATCTGATATAAGAGCAATTGGTACAACAATGGTAGCCTTGTAATTCAATTCGTATAATTTTAAAACTAAAAGTACGCATTTTATTAAGGGTAAAACGTTATTTTTCGAAGCAGCACTTCAAATACAATACCGAGTAAATGAATCGAAATAAAAAGAAACTGAATTGAATTTCCACCACCTCTTTCATGCCATTTTTAAAATTTATTTACCGTGTGCTGGAAGTGACGGATTGCTTTGAGTGTTTATTTAAAAAATTCCCTCGGTAGTCCACTTTCTTTCATCCATTTTGGTACGAATTCTGCTTTTAGTACCAACGAGTACGTTAGTCAAAATGACGAGAATTCATAATGCGTACTTTCAGTACTGGCCATCTGGTGAAATAACGGGATGTTTATATGTGTGTACAAATAAGTTGTAAAGCGTTTTAACGCAACGGAACATGTAATTTGAGAGAACATCTAACGGAAGTCACGCTATTTACACCTTTAAAAGTGAATCACCGAAAAATTTTCATTGGCCGCTACCAGGAATCGAACCCAGGGTGTTCCAGTCACACGCCGGACATGCTTCCACTGCACCATAGCGGCCACGAATTCCTCTAGACTCACATACAAATAACTGCTAAGCCACTTGGCATATTGTTTCTTGGAGCCCCGCACAATGCTGGGGATCCACCAAAGATGGTAAAAGCCACCCCGGTGGCGCAGTGGTCTAAGTGATGGCCTCTGATTATTCGTCCGGGTTCAAATCCCGGTGAGGCATGGATGTTGTGTTTGTCTTACGGTACTGGCTCTTTCCCTTCCCTGGAACCAGTGATATTAAATTAGGGATGGGCGACTGCTTATAGCCCATCGAGTTGCTCACGGTGGTCGTTAAACCTCCAATCAAAAAAAAAAAAAATAAGCCTCCAGTAAATGAAAAAAAAGATGGTAAGCAGCAACTGAACAAATAACTAAAAGGCGAATGAATAATCAATACAGACTATTTGACATGGACTAGGAACATCAGACAGAAATCATCGCTCTTTCAATGTTTATACGTGAGTCATGGAAAAGACTCACTTATAAACCTGAAATGAGAGTGGAAAGAGCGATGACTTCTGTTTGATGTTCCTAGGCCACGTCAAATTGTCTGTATTAATTTAAGGGAAAACAACAATACCTTTACGAATCAAATTATGTGCGACATTATCTATCACCTTCCGCCATTCTCTCGGGCAGCTGACGGATTCCATCCGTGAAAAATACTTCGTGTGACGAGATCAAGTCATCAACCCTTTTTTGCACTTCGTTACATTTCCGGAACCGTACAGCAGACAAACCATGTTGCATCGATGAACAAATGATAGTCCGAAGGGCTATACGCCGGGAGCTTCAAAACTTCCCAGCCAAGCCTCAATTACGTTTCGTGTACCGATATCGCGATATGCGGCCTAGCTTTCTTATGCAGCAATTTCACAGGACGCAATCCTTTGCCTCTGAATGGACGTTTCCGACGGATTTCCTGGTTCAATCGCCGGAATTGTTGCTTGTAGTGATCAGCAGTAACAGTTTGACCCTCTTACAGTAGTTAATAATAGAGCATAGCATTCATATCCCACCAGATGCACAACAGAACTTTCTTGGAGTGAATATTGCGTTTCGGTGTCGAAGTCTTTACTTCACTGATGTATACCCAGTGTTTTTGAGTTTGGTGTTGTCGTACCATATCCACATTTCATCACCCGTGATGCTTTTCCACAGGAAAGACTTTGTGTGTTGTTTATTTAACAGATTCCAACATTTGATGACGAGCTCATCTTTGTTCCTCTGGTTCGGATTATGTAGCACCCATTTTCCTTAGTTCTGAAACTTTCGCACTGCGCGTAAGCGATTGGAAATGGTTTGTTGAGTTGCTTCCAGTTGTTCAGCTAGTTCGTTTTGCGTTTGAGACGAAGCTTCATCCATCAATGCTTACAGTTCCTCATGTGCAACGTTTGGTGGGGTGAAGCTACGTTCTCGATCTCTTACATCAAAATAACCTGTTTTAAACCGTCTAAACCAAACCTCCCACTTGCTTTTTGATACTTTATTCTTCCCAGAATATAGCAGATCCATGCACATGCTTTTGCAGCACTTTTTCCGTGATGAAATTCGTAACGAATGCAGCGTCGAATAAATGCATTATCGCTTGCCATCTTTCACCTACCGATTTGCAAGTGCATTTAGCTGTTGGGAAAACTTCTGTGACACATTTCATACTCTGGACCAGTTACGGTAACATGACAACAAAGCGGAAGAATGTCGGGTATGTACATTAGCAGTAAACGTCATACAAAAACTCTTTAAAACTTATTTGTGCACCTAATATGTGTATCAAATAGAACTTTTGCGAATGTGTAAAAGCTTAAAATTTTAAAAATTCACTTTCAATTTCTCGACAAATGGAAAAACATCTGAGTATAGAAAACTACATTTATCTATCTCATTGCTAAATTTGTTGAACTCCTTATTTGACTTTTGTCCAAAATTTTGCTTAACATCACTAAATCATCTCTGTAGACATGACATGAAGTCGTCCTAACCGGTTAATAAGGTATTTTTATTTTCTTCCAGCCCAAAACGCCGTGAAATACTTCCTGCTAAGCTCTCACGAAGCGCGTTCATCCGACTGCGTTCCACAGTCAATCCCCGGATTACGTACTGCATTTAAAACCACCTTATTACCCGGCGCAAATGTCAAAGGCCTGTGATTATACGTTCGCAGTTATGAAATTGAATTTTTCTGACATGAAACTGTAATGTGAAGCTTATGAATAGTACCACACCGCTTTTAAATTTGAAGCAAGGCTCTCACGATGCAAGGAACTTGAAAGCTAGATCACTAATCCTCGTTTTCTGTACCTAGTCATTTGTCCCCACACATTACTTAACACTTTTTCTGTAAGTTGCGGTAAATCTGACAGCAAATAGTGCCCAAAATTTTCTGCCTTTCCAAACAGAAATGTTTACATAATGGCTGGGTTTTACGAAATCTATTGCAAAGCATTTTTTTCCTTTCGCTCATTTTAGCGGCACCGGCAAAAAACTTCTCATTACTGATAAGCGGTCTTTTCTACTCCACTATTCTATGCTCTTTATCCAAGGACATGGTGGGAAGGTCTAGTCCCTCTGGGATGGACACCATGCCACTGGATAAAAAATTTTACTCAAACAATTCTGTCTTTTCTTAGTTCGAAGCTATCGCTATAGCCCTTTCAGCGGGTAATCGGGCAGAAAGGATTACTGTGAATCATCAACCTAAATGGGCACTTTGAATTAACAAAACTAATTGGAAACCTATTTTTGATGCGTAGTTTCATACCTTTTATCCGCGTTCTTTCCTCTTCTTAGACAACGAATATGTTCATTCAAGCTGATTCCAACCCATTTCGCTAACCCAGGGTCAATCGGTTCCAGACGATTAAAGGTTTAAGGAGCATGATTTTTTTTTTTTTAATAAAGGACTGTTTTCTTTTTCGCAGCTCCTAAGTTTCGTGGTGCATTCAAATTTCCGAAACTGAGAAAACTAATATCTGTGTCAACTTTTGTCAACTTTTGGGTGTACGGAGTAATGAGGCGATATATTTTGGCAAAAAAAAAATGGAATCGGTGATTAAAATTTAATTCATTTTAGGCAATTAGACGCGCAGATTTTTTCAAATAGATTGAGGTTCAAACAAAGGCTGCAACAAGCAATCTGCATGACAGTAAATAGTTTCAGTTTAGTTTGACTTTCCCCAAAAAGTTACTGAGTCTGACCAAGCAAAAAGCCTGGCACTAGGACCTACACCGATGAGCCATTCCATTATATCCTGAGCCAGCCTAGAGAAATGCGTGCGCCTGAAAACCGAAGGGTGGCGCATGTGAATTTCACAGATCAGTATATGTATATATTTATTCCTGCTGCTTTAATTATAGATAATAAAATGTTGGGCAATGAATCTACAAACACAATAAAAATATTAAGAATTTTGATACGGCATTTGGTCGCCAAATTCACGAAATAGCACAAGATTTTGTTGAACAAACTGTGGAAAAAGTTTTAACTTGGCAAGCGATTTGTATTCAGATTGATGGGTCAACGGGCATTTCTAATGAAGTACAGATGATAGGGTGTGTTCGTTATTCTGATGTTGAGAAAGGCGTCATTTCTCATGATATACTCGGACGTGAAGCAATAGGACACAATACAAAGGGAGAAGTTATTTTTCCAGGTTGGCTAATTGATCTGGGAAAGAAATTCGAACAGCCTTCATGAAGTTCAAAGCAGATTGGCAGAAGTTGGTTCATCGCTTTTGGAGATGGTCACTTCTGGGCAGTAGAAAATTTCCAACTTTGCTATGGTTTTGTGAAACGCTTCCAGCGGATACGAATTATATGCACCTTTTTTTGGGAATTGGCTGACTCAGACTTAAGCTGTAATTTAAATCGCACATCCAGTGAGTATCTTGTTCTATTCCTTTAGACATTCCACATGTTTCGAAGAACCTAAGACATGTTTTGGGGAAGTCATTCATATTCAACTGAAGTTTCAGGGACATAGCTCGGCAAACTATATGAAATTTATTCTTTTAGTTGTGCTGAAAACGACGCTAATCAAGAGTGGGATAATTGTGAAACAAAAGATGCTTTCGGATGAATCACGCCGTAAGCTGTTTAGCTCTAAGGTCTGTAGAGGCTTTCGAGAGTCGAGACAACCAAATTAAGCGATGGACCCGGCTTCCTTCGTGAACTTGAAGAAAGCAAATGAATGGCTTACCATGATATGCAGAAAGTTCCTTCCTTACGGTTCCGTTTGTTGGTATCTGTATAGGAAATAACTAAACGCTGTGGCAGATGAAAAACTGAAACGGAAAAAGAAAAAAGAAGCAGTGATACATTATTTCCTTGAACTTTGACGGCACCATTATGGGTGACAAACAAACATACAAATGGTTTGATGAGCGGGAAAATAATATTGAGCAGGCTCCTTGGCACTATATACCTAGATCGCAATCCTGATGAGAAACATCCTGGAAATAGTTATTCAAATTTGATGTTCTCTTCCAGCAAGTTTATCTGTGTTGCCGAAATATTTTCCTGGAAAGCTTTTTTTTATCTTTGGATCCAAAGAAACTCTGCCGCAAAACTCAACTATTTTGTGTCGGATACTTGCGGCAATTGTAAGCAAAGCTGTCTCTTAATGTCACTAAATGAAGCTTCATATATTTTTTGAACAGTTTATATTAACCTTTCCCTAACTGATACTTCACTATATATAGAGACAATTGTTTGACACTTCGAAACAGATGAAGATCGCTTACCTTTACTTAATTCATGTGTTTTTTTTTCAGTGTCGCAGCTTTATACACTGGTGTGCAAAAATTAAGGACGAAGAGGAGAAATTAGCATAACAGCGGAACGAGCAGGCAGAACGGACCAAAAGATCACTCAGGAGATAGACTAGTGTCCGGTACGGTAGGGCATGCGCATATATGCAGCATGACGTAGGGGGAGGGGTGTATTAAGGGTATAAAGCACACGGGCGGTGTACGCTCAGCAATTGGTTGAAAGCTATTGCACGGAGTACATCGGTTTGAACGACGTCGAGTTGCTGCCACCGTGCGATATAGCCAACAGGCAATCGAGTGGACGACATCTGGATGATTTTACCCGAGGTCGTGTCATTGGGAAGTTGGAAGAAGGTCGAAGTGTGACTAGTGTGGCCGAGAAGTTCGGGATCGCTCACAGCATCGTTCCACGAGCTTGGTAATCATTTCAAACGACAGGAACAGCTGTCCGAGAGTTTAGCAGTGGTCGTCCTCGAGCAACCACGGAGGCGGACGACAGGCATTTTGTCCTACAGGCCAGAAGAGGCAGACGGCAGTCAGCGGGATAAATCGCAAGGCACACGCAGCAGATAACTGGACGTCTGTTATCGCGTTTTACCGTGGCCAGGAGGCTGCACAACGGTGGTCTATTTGCACGACGACCAGGACGGTGTGTGTCGGAGAAGGCTGTTTCTGTGGTGACAGGAACACGAGACCTGGACACATCAGCAATGGGGCCCAGTTCTCTTTACGGATGAGAGCAGATTTAGCCTGACGATCGATTCTTGACGTATACACACGTGGAGAGAGCAGGGAACACGCAATCACGCCTCCATCATCATCGAAAGGGACCAGGTTGGAGGTGGCGGAGTTCTCGTTTAGGGCGCTATCATGCTTGGTAGCCGTACTGACTTCCACATCTTCCAAGGAGGTTCAGTCACTGGTGTCCGCTATTGTACCAAGGTTCTCCTGCCTCACGTGCGTCTATTTAGAAGTGCTGTGGGTACTGAGTTCCTCTTCATGGAGGACAACGCTACACCTCAACCTACATTAGCTGTCGCAGAGCTGTTGGAGAGTGAATATATTCAACGCATGGATTAGCCCGAAAGGTCTCTAGACCTAAATCCAATCGAACAGGTGTGGGACCTTCTCGGGAGACGCTTGGCAGCACGTCACCTGTCGCCAGCAACGATTCCGCAGCTGCGATTCGCGCTACAAGAGGAATGGGCCGCGATGCCTCAACAGCTCCTTGAAAACCTCGTCCTTATCATGGACAGACGTTTTAAAACCTGCAACGCAGTCAGGGGTGTTCATATCCTTTACTAAAGACTGGATTTTTCTTGGAAGCCGCCTGTCACAAGGACGTTTCTGTCTTCTGTCCAGTTGTGCTCGAAACTACCTTTTCAATAAAGTGCCTTTGTAGCCTTTGGATTCCTTGCTTGGACGGGTTTGCTCACTTGTTCCATATTATTGCATCATGGGGATCTTATTGTATGATTTGAGTCAATGTGGAGCCCTTCTGCACGACGTTACACCGAAAAACCGTCTGGTCCCTAATTTTTACACGCCAGTGTATTACACTGCTGGCCACCCAAAATGAAACATCAAGAAGGAAGCATCCGATTGGCCTGAAATTTGCAGCATGCGTCGCCTGCGAGAGGACATACAAACGATTAGCATTGCGGGGCATATGCAAATAATGTGCGCCCGGCACGCCACTAAGGAGCACTATAAGAAGGGTGCAAAAAAGGCGGGGTGCAAGTAGTGGAAGTGTGTTGTGCTGCCGGACCTGTACGTGGGAAGCTTCCTGATATCTCGTCGAAAAATACATCAGTCATACCAGCACGCTTCGGAGTTTGACAGAGGACAAATAGTGGCTGATCGCGACAGCGGTTTATCGTACCGAGACATCGGTGCCCATGTTGGACGACAACCGGCCAGAGTGAGGCGATTATGGATTCGGTGGGTGAAAGAGAGACGGACGGACCGACGTGAGCGATTTCCACAGCCGCGGAACACCACCGAATGAGGGGACCAGCATGTTGTGCGGCGGGCATTGACGGCTCGCACAGCCACATCACGGACGTTAGCGCAGGAATTAATTGTGTGTTGCGAAACAACCTGTGTCAGCACGTACCGTTCGACGTCGTCTGCAGAAGCGGTGACTCGTCGCACGGCGCCCATTGCTCCGATTACCATTGACGTTACACCACCGGCGAGCGCGGTGGCAGTGGGCCGTTGAACGCAGCACCTGGACTACGGAATGGCACGACATTGTCTTCTCCGACGAATCCCGCTTCTGCCTGCAGCAAAACAATGTTAGGATCCGCGTATGGCGTCACCGTGGCGAGATATTGTGTGACGCTTGCAATATGCATCGCCATACCGGTCCGTCGCCCGGCGTTATGGTTTGTGGCGCAATTGGATATGACACCCGCACTCCTCTGGTACGCATCGCCGGTACACTCAACAGCCACCGGTACATCTCCGACGTTTTCGAGCCTGTAGTCCTCCCTTACCAGCAGGTCGTGCCAGTGGCCACGTTTCAACAGGATAATGCGCGCCCGCACGTGGCACGCATCGTGCAACAATTATTCACGGACCACCAGGTGTCACTGCTGCCGTGGCCCGCCTGTTCTCCCAATATGTCGCCCATCGAACACGTCTGGTCGCAGATCGGCAACCGAGTGGCCCGGCAAGCATCACCCGCGGTTTCGCCTGATGAACTGTGGCAACGTGTGAAAGCAGCCTGGACCGACATACCCCTAGCTTACATCCAAAGCCTATTTCGTTGGATTCCGTGGCGTGTAGCGGCCGTTATTGCCAGCCATGAGGGCTACACGATCTGTTGATGTATGCGTGTTCCGTAAGTCGCATAGGCCTGTAAGCTCCATCGTTTCATCTTTGTATCTGTTGTTATGTGTGCAGTAAAACTGGTTTTGCTATCTCGTGTCCTTCTTGGTATTGCATTTTGGGTTGCCAGGAGTGTAGTATGATTTCTGCCTTTCTGAAAAATGACAGTATTTTTTATTATAAATGCCTATTATTTTACTTATTTCTACGTTTTATTCTTTCTAATGTAACTGACAGAAGAGGTAAAAGTGTTTTAAAAATAGAAAACCTCAAGCCACGGATTTGAAACGAAATCTCTCTTGGAAAGCTTTTAAGACACAGTTTGCTTATTTGCGGAGCCACAATAATGAGATTTAAAGTAAATTCTTGCCTACTGTTCTGCTACGTATTTGACCTACGTTGACGTTCTTGAAGAATATTTCTCACATATTGGTACCACGTCCTCTGTGACACTTATAGACTCCTATCAGTATTGCAGATTTTGTCTCAAGATAAGAAAGAAAGACTAGAGGTGAGAGTGTAGTTGTTAAAGTCTGGGATTCAAATTTTGCAATTCCTAAGCATAACTTCGAGCGAATTAGGAGAGATATGTTGCACCTTCGCATTTTTGAAATAAATCAAACGAAATTTAGTATTTCTAATTAAATTCATCAAGAGGAAGAATTTAGCATACCAATCTTGCGGCATCTTAGCACGAATGGTGTGCAACAATCGCGCCTACTTACTATACAACTCGTCTCTCTGTAAAGGAAGAAATTTGTCGTTGATGTGAATTTTACAAATCGAGACATAAGGAGCGAAAAACTTCGCCTCTTCAGATGTGTCACGTTTCAGTTAATACATGCCAATGGACGTCACAGAACATCACGTTATCAGGACCAATCGATGGATCCATCAGGGCCGGATTTAAATCTTAGGGGGCCTCGGGGCACTTCAGGTCCGGTAAGCAATGGCGAAGTACAGTGTGTTCATTTTCCGCAAAAAGAGCAGAAGACGTGCAGGAATGTTAATTTATAGAGTGTTTATCTTACTAAGCGCATCTTGTTTCTGAGGCATACAATTGAATTTTAATCTACATCAAGTGCGAATTTGAGCTAATCAATTGAAATTTTAAAAAACAGTTTTTAAGTAAAATAAGGTAATTAAATGAAAATCATATGTTCTTCGAAATCTCGTCAAAATATTAGCAATTGCGTTTCCTTTTGTATGGCTAAAGGATGACACGAAATTTCAGTACGACATATGTCTTCTCTGAAATATCCCAACCTCATTATTACTTTTTTCTTCCATAAATGAAAACGACAATAATATGGTGTTAGAATGGTATTACTGCAAACTATCGATTTATTCGTAAATTAACACCAATAATATGGTGTTAGAATGGTATAACTGCAACTTATCGATTTATTCGTTCTCGGTACATGTAATTATGTATCACATTTCGTAATGATTTTCTATTTATGTTCTCGGAAATTTCATCACATTCTCTTTAATTTTCTCCTTTATGCTCTACATTTTTATCACATTTTTAATTATAAGTGAACAGTATGTGTTAAACATTTTAGACATTTAGAACAGATTTACATGTGTTTGGCCTTTTAAGAAATCCTAATAATCTGACAAATGAAGCACATCTTTCAGTAATTTCAACGAAAAATAATGTCTTTATAAATTCTTATTTACAACAAAATAACTTTACCTTGACACTCATTAAAAGATTTTGTTGCCTTGAGCTGGCCATTGGAAAAGTATGTGTTGTAATGTATTTGCTATTGGAGCTTGTCAATTGGGTTTCCTTAGAAACGTTCATTTTGGAAAATTAAAGCGAAAAATGTATTTAATGAGAAGGTGGATTTACCGCAATGTGTGAGTTAATATTTGCATCCTACGCCACAAAAAATAGAAACTCAAGGCAAACGTTTAGTTGCTTTTACAGTGAAAAGAAAATATACAGGGGGTAAATTAGGCTGCTTTCCTGAATAACGGCAACATAGTTCGAAAAAGCTGTTATTGCGGTAGATAGAGCAATGGCCATAAATTGTTAAAATGCATGAAACTCCTTGTTCCGATGCATGTAAACTTTCTTACGATGATCATCAGTGCAGGTTATAAATAATATTTGCAAAAGCTGAAATATTTAATCATCAAATTTATCAACCATCCGTACGTACGAAGGAAATACATACATGCGAAGTAATATCGATAGCATATGATTCATACGAAGTGATTTCGGCAATACATAAACTGTAATCCGCAGTGCTACGAACAACATTAATTTATCGGAGAGAATAACGATATTATACGGGATATATGGTAAAATTTCCTATTTCTCCATAAAATTTATAATTCTGAGCCTTTTGTGAATCATGAAGGAATGATAACAGAGTACATTATGTCAGTTCTCTTTTTTTATACCTAAAACAAGAAAGACACGTCGGTGGTAGCAAATTTTAGGCAGTCAGAAACCATGAAAAATATTTGGTAAAATCAATCATCAGGCACATTACACGCCACCTAACTTCCGTTGGAAACACCCTATTCAATACAACAGAATGCCGTTGATGTTAATATGAAGCTGAAGAATGAGCAACATCTTTATTTTCCCATTTTTCTTATTTTAGGTAGACTCTCACAAAGAAGTTTTATGCAACTTTCCTTTAATAACCTCCCACTAAACGAACATTTTGCTATGTGTTCTTTTCAGGCATATCAAATATTTCAGAAATAAGATTTCCGGCTGATGTTCGCGGCCACAGAAAACTAACAGCCAGGAAATTTTCGCAGGAGATATCCTCTTCTACGTGAACCGCGATATCGAGGCAAACAATTTGCACAAAACTCCACGGGAGAATTCTGCATTTAAGAAGACCAACAGTAAGCATTCCACTGGCAGCATCGCACAGAAATATCCGTCTAAAATGAGCTTGCAAGCATCACACCTGTTCCCCTAATCAATGCGCCTGTGCTGTCATTAGTGACGAATCGTTGGACAGCGTAAACACGGGCTCTTGAAGTGTGGCCATTTGTAGGGTCGATGTGCGGTGAAACGTACTCTCCATTATTAGAGAAATTTACCTATACGGTGCTGAATGAATTCTGGTTTGGGATGACCACATATTGGATGTACGTATGGCATTGCAAATTTCCAGGTGTCACCATGATTGTTGCATTCTACAGGGATAGCATCCTAGAGCTATGCATTAATTTTCACTTGATATTTTGACCCACAATGTATATGCTACGACGGTTGCTTATAAATGGCTCGACATTCGATTCTTAGATATTGCATAACTTAAATAAAAGTTGGTTACATCCGTGAAAAACATACTTTATCCTTCAATAATTCAGTGTTTTCTACCTGTGCATAAATCCTGTTTAGAGCCGAGGATGACTGACAGTAAATAAAGGTCCGGAGAAGCTTGGATATGGTGTATTTCACATGATATTACACTTTTATGTTGCCATATACCTACATCAGGGCTTCTAAGAGCGTTCGTCCAAGTGGAGCAGTTAATGTGTGTTCCATAAATGAAGTTCCCTGACCTAACTCTCAGTTGTATACTACGTTGTGCGTGTGGGCAACACAATAATGATTTTCACACAGAAATCGTTATGCCCACTGCGAATTTTACATTGTGCGATATCTCGCACATCCTTCCAAGGTAGTATAGGTAAGGTCACTCCGTGCGTCAGCTAACTGAATACACGCATCGCAGAATAATATCGTAAAACTATAAGAAAGGTATAAACGTGTGTCACAGTGCGTATTCTAAGAAAAGCATCAAATTGTAGGGGATTCCTTTAGGCAACCGAAAACATTTTACTTCGAAAATGCAGCGAAACTGTCCATTTTACACTCATGCAAAACATGAAAGATATTCAAATCGTTTTTGTTTTTTAAAACACTAAGTGATCATGTGACGCTACAATTTTCTGTGAATTGTCTGGTCAGGCCTCTTGTTATTTAAAACGATTTTAAGAGTAGTGTTAGTACGACATTAGCTTTGACGGAACGAGCGTTGTTAGTGAAGCTTTTCTTTTTAAATGTATGTGGAGAATCGACAACAGAAAAAATAGCAAACATATTGCGAACATATATAGAACTATATAAGGGCTAAGGTCCTATCCGCTGCGCGGATTTTCAGAGTGTGGTAAAACGAATTCAGGAACTGCAAGTTTTCTGAATCTCTCCAGACGTAGGAGTCCTGAGTTAAGTAAGTGCCGTTCAAATACTGCGGCATTCCAAAAGACAAACCAGCATCTCAAGCATGAAGTGGAATAAACAGTGCTCGTGAAGCGATAAGATGTCTGGACGTACCAAGAGCATCGTAAATAGTATGCTTCAAGGTATATTAAATGTTTCCCCATACAAATCTGCAAACTTTAAAACAGCTATTACCGGCGGGTACCACAAAGCAGGCGCAATTTGCTAAATAGCCTATTGCAAAAATCATCAAGGATTCCCAGGTAATGCCGAATGTTTTATGAACAAAGAAGTTCACTTTCTCTTACTTGGTCTTGTCAGCACGCATTACCAAATATACGAACATGATTATACACATGCGCAAAATAGGGACCAGTGCACACACCAAGAGTTAAGTTGTGATGAGGATTCAGTGCAGTCGTCATTCTTGGGTTAGTTTGTATTTTCTTTGAGTAACCGTGCCCTAGAAATGGCTGGACGATTTGCTCAGTGAATACTGAGAGCCACATGAAACTGTTTTGCACAAACCTGATGCCATGTTTACAAGAAAATTCCTGCTGCACATGTTCACATTGAAGCTAGATAGTGCGCCAGCTCACTTGGCATCTCCGACGAAGTACTTCCTTACCCCAACATTTGGAGTAAAATGACTAATCAGCAGGCACCGACGCGTCTCTTAGACACCGCTGTCTCCTGATAGGACACCCGTTGATTTATAGTTGTGGTGAAGAAGGCATTCTCCGCTGTGAGTACTGCATTTATCCGGAATGATACGTTTTGGTGTTATCAGAGATGGCACTTGGTCGAATGATATAATAGCATGTGTGTGGACCTATGTTGGACAATTACATTTGTGATGATGTCATCAGATTAATGAAACGTATACATTTTCATCGATTACCATTGTATTTGCTCCATCTGTCAGTGACAGTTTGAACTAAAATTATATCGATCTATCGGTAACTGAGCTGAAAGCCTTCTCGTTGCTAAATGGAATGTCTCTATTAGCTGACGCTTTTTGTGTAAACGGAAATGTATTACACCCCTTTGGTTTTTTTTACATATAGGGTATCGACATTTAAATGGGCCTTTGAGTTACCTGGTACTTACTTGAATCCCAGAGCAAGAATATGCTGTGCTTGAAGTTCTTACATTCTGCTTTATCTCAGGAAAAAAATAGGTCATGGAGTGTGATTCAGCAAAGCATGGAGCAAACGGGAGCTAACGGATTGCTGAGACTGAAAGAAAATTGCAGATTATATAGCATAAGAACTGCTGTCATTGCAAAAGGAAGTATCCGCAGAAGTATTGCTTCTGTGAAAGAAAATAAAAATCTAATCTAAATGTAGAATATATAGGAACAGGAAAACTAAAGCAAATGTGTACTCTTATCACCAATAAACCAATTATTTCAGTGGTAGGAATAAGGTTGAAAAATTGTGAAATACACTCATCGACAAAAAAATAGTTGCACCGAGAAGGAAGCAACCGACAGGAATGAAAATTGGTGAGTAGGTTTGACATCATGATACATACAAATAATTCAAGTATCACCCTCGGCCGCACATGTGACGTAAGCAAGCAGGGTTCGTGGCGCTGGGCCAGATCGGCTGTATGAGGAAGCTTCATTGCGAGTGCTCACCCATTCTGTCTCGTGGTAATGTGTTGGTTGCATACTTTACAAGAGAAATATGCCTTGGAGAAAAGTTCGGAGGCAATTCTAGCAGATGGAGAAGTTCGAGAGGGCCCGGGTAGCTGAATGCCTGGAAGCGGAACGGTCTTATCGCCAAATTGCGCGCCATATCGATCAAGCGTATATTAACCATCGTGAAGACTTCTGTGGGCTGTAAGCAGGTAGCCCGTCCTTATTTTAGGGCAGCATGCTTCAGCATGGGGAGAGAGTAAAACAAGACAAACACAACATCCATGCCAGTGTTGGATTCGAATTCTGATCCATCTCTCAGTCGGAAGACAGTGCTTAGACTTCTGCCCCAAATATATTTTTTAAGATACTCATTCTGATAAAATATTTTAGAAATGTAAGCTTCTAGGTTTCTTTTGTTTAAACAATATGTACATAAAATTTATATGTATAGCTGTGTCAAAAAACAATGTCTGTTGGAATTTGTGTGTCAGTTCTCCGTCAAATGGAAGATAAATTATCGTCTTCGAAGTAAAAGAAAAAACGTTTTTCCAAGAAAACCTAATTTTCCTTTGATGTTCATTTGCTTCATGCCGATGATCTGTTATTATCAGAGTACAGCGCACAATAGCTGCAGGTGCCTGAAGGGCGAAGAAATCATGTTTTTCCGTTAAAATTTAACAAAAGTCTCTAAAATAGAGTCCTTACAAAATTCAGAGAAAAGAAGTAGGTTTGCCTTTATGGGAAATTAACAAATTGCTTTACTTTACTCTTCTACATAAATCTGAAAAAAAAAACTTTTAATGCAAATTTAAGGAAATCTTCCGTTTCGCCTATTCGGTCTTAACGAAGAATGAGTTTGTAAGTAGAAAAACAATGCGTTCAAACTTTTTCAGCGTAAAAGAAATGTCGAATTTTTAATGCCTCCTTCTTAGGTGATCTTAAATCAGATTTTCGTAAAGGTATTAATTTGAAACAATACACAGAAAAGAAATCGAAACTACTCTATTTTTAAGAGAGCGGCAGTCAAATGTTTGGGAAGCGCATTGCTTTAAAATGTACGAGCATATAAAATTGTCATTCATGTAATACATGTTATATAACAATCCCACAATAATTACATCTACATGCTGGTGCTTGAAGAACCCAGGTGGAAGAGTTCTAAGAATTTCTGGCAATTATTTGATGTAAGACAGACAGCCGTTTTACTAGTACAATGTGGAAGAATTATGTATGACACGAATCTGCCTTACTGGCGCATTCTCCAAGAGTAATGTATGACAGGAAGCAGCCCTACTAGTAGGGCTCAAGAAGTATGACAGCACAGTTTTTACTTTCGTATGACAAGTCTGACGCATCGGTTTGATTCAAAAAATTTGTATCGGAATATTTTGCGATTAGTATGTACTCCACAAGTTATGTTCAAACCTGACATCATTTATCTGGAGTCCGTAAAATGTCACGCTTTCGATTTAGTACAAAGCAACATCCTGTCAAATTTCAGTTACCGTCATGGAACTAACCAACATTTGAACCTAAGAAATATGTAGTTCTTGATGTTCAGAAACGACGCTACAATGGTCTGCAAACTGAAACTGATTAAAAAATAAAACGGTTTAAAATAAACTTACAAATCCAAAAGTGAATGAACTGCAAAGACATCGCCTTTACTAATAGAATGTCATTCATTTTCCTTCGAAAGACAAACCCCATTCTCTTAGTGGTCTCTAAATTATGCAACGCATCTGCTAGTACAGTGGAGTAGCTATATAATTAGAAGTGGTATTGTCCTCCATAAATCTGTCAATAATGAACGAGATAAAGACATCATTAGTTTAAAATTTTCCTTCAGGCCGCTGTTTGCTAAATATCTTCTAATTAAAATAATTCTTGGTTTAATCCGCTTTTACATGTCATGTAACGAAAAATAAATACCTCCAACTTTGAGTCCTCGCAATCTGCTCTCTTCAAGTTGAGGTTTCCTCAACTAAGAAGGCTTTTTCTGTTCACAACCATAAGCCAAAGAAGTTTAAAAAGTTTTATTATTTTAATTTATTTTAACAAGAAATTACTGCAAGGCATTGCAATTGTCTCAGAAGAATATTCTTATTGGCTTATTAATAATTTATAACAAATCATTTTATTGAGATATATGAAAGAACTGATCCTGGAGTTCTCGAAATTTCAGAGCTAGATTTTTAATTGGTTAAGTTTGAACCAGGGAAATAATTTTTTGATTGAACACTATTTGATTTATGTGCATTTTGAATCAAAATGTACATGCGGTTCATTTCTATTATTTGTTCTAAGTTTCGTAACTAATGTTCTGAAGACCTATGAATTTGATAAACATGTTATAAAATATTTCGTCTTAACATTCCATGTGCATTTGTGCGTAGAGTTAACAGAATAAAAATATTTCCGATATGATATTCAATACATTAATAAATATTTCAAAGACTAATATAAACATTGGAATATTTCAGTATTTAAATCGATGACTGCAATTTTAAATTATAATTTATTCAATTCATATTTGTTTTTGAAATTATTTTAAGACACTGAAACAGGCAATTTCTTTGAAAATTTCAATTGAAGGAAGTGCAAAAATGAAATTGAGAAAGTTTTTGTCAACAAATATGGAGGGGTTCGGCTCACATTAAATCCTATTTCCACTTTTCCTTGAAATGTTTACTCACGAAACTTATTTGCAAGTTTCTACTTTTTGAAGATAATTTTCAATTTACGTTTAGAGTTTCACCCTTTTCAAGGAACATAGATTTTCTCTTGTTTTACTAATCAACACTCGATAAGAAATTTTTCGGCTTAAATACCTGTTATCACATTAATTGCCAGTAAAAGAAATAAAAATTTAATGATAATAAACATAGTTGTTTTAAGTAATTAAGTTCCAGTGGATTAGTAGATAATTTAAGAATTGCGAAATATTAGAAGTCTGAAAGAAAATACTAAGGGCTGTTCCTGCAATCTTCGTAAGTACACACCGAACGCACGTTGAAGGTAACGAAAATGAAAGACGGAACTTGGATTTCTATTTCATGTCAACAAAATCAGATTAAAGTAACAACCATAGATTTAGCAAAATTGTAGTATTATTTCTCGTTAGATGAAAATATATATTTTATAATTAGCATAATAAATACATAAATATGCATGACGACTCGTTTCTTCGGCGCACGTTGGATATTGACGCCTTCTCTTCCAGCTCAGGTAAGGGAAACCAGAAATAAAATCGTACCAGAGATGAATTAGGTCACACATGGATAGGTCTCAAAATAATATACAAAAAATTCCTATGGTGAAGTTCAGACATTTTGGAACCTATTTTTTAAAAAATTAGGGAAAATAGAAGAAATTCAAAGAATTTTAGCTAGCAACCACGTTTTACATGGACACGAAAGTAACATTGGTAGCTAAATGTGGTCTAAAAAAAAATGGCGAACGTAAGCAAGTGGATAAAAGCTGAAGTTTTCTTTTTACGAAGAGAAATATTCGTATTTTGTAACTAAAAAACGATGTAAAAAACATGGAAGTAGCATTTCTACAGGTAGAATAAGGAATGTTATTAATAATAGAAGAGAAAATCGTCAAGCATTGTTTTTAGCAGGAAAAAGAAAAACAACCGGATATACGAAGAAGTTACGTACTCTTACTCTTTTAAAAGCAAGGTATCTTGTCTTAAAAGAAAATCAACCAAACGAAATCCTTACGTCGTCAAAAATCTCTGTTTGTAAAAAAGGTAAATCAACTGTAAACAGGTAACAAAAATTTGAATCTAAAAAAAGCGAATTGCTTATCGTCTTTTGCCGTGGCAGATGGTAGAGCGCAGGGCACGATGTAGACTCCTTTATGAAATCATCATTCAACCGGAGACAGATGGAAATTTAGTGCGGCTGCTGATGAAACACGGATCTACCTAAACGACTGTGATGAGAAAACTTGGAATTACAATCACAAATGGGCAGAAACGTCTCACAAATGTGGTTCTAAGAACCACAAGGAAGTTCCATTAGAGGAAACATGGTTATTGCTGATTTCTCGTACAATGGGAAATACAAGTTAAAAAAAATTGATAAGAAAGCTAAAATGAATTTTACATATTACCAAGATGTTTTAATTCTTACATTTGTAGAGGAAATACCAGTGATTTGTCCGGAAAGTTCAAAGAGTCGAACACAGTCAGGATAATGGTACCAGTGGTCAAGTGCATATATTTTAACGTAACCGAAGCAATATTTCAGCTGTATTGAAAATTATATGTAGATTATCAGTATAATAGTTTCACAAATGCTGTCTTCGTACGATAAGTAAAATCACTACAAATTTGCAGAATAAAATCAAATTTATTTACAAATTAAAATAATTTAATTTAAAAAACAAGAACTTTTGGGTCACTCATGGCCCCATCCTCAAGTTAAGTGTTGCAAGAATACAGAGTCAGTCATTAAAAAATACATGTAATTACCCAGAATACATCTCACCATTCGTTTCGAGATGATGCCAGGTTACAAAAGTTGAAGTTCGAAAATAAGAAATAAACTAAATAGGTGCTTTATCAACAGCTGGTTGTCAGGAGGGTGCCGCTAATCGTCTCCACTGGCTCGGAACATAAGCCGGGAGGTCAAAGTTACAGCAAGAGTCCCAAAATTTAAGGCTGTAAAGGCTCTCAGTGAAAAAGGCAGAGCGGCTGTTGATAGTTGAGTTTAAGATTTTTGCATTCTTGCAATCAGGCACGTAACCCTACTGATTAACAGGAACATTGAACGCCGTGCTAGATGTTCCTGAGCGGAGGGCATATTTGTTTTCAGCCAATCGTGTGTTAAATGTCCGAGGTGTTGATCCAATGTAGAACATGTAAGTATCAGTGTTTACCTCTTGAATCAATGGAATGCAATAAACACCAGGTTTAACCAGTGGTGAGACTTTATATCTATCATTTCTTACCAACGAAACAATATTCCTTGTTTTCACTCTGAATGAAATATTATGTCGGTTGCATGCTTTCTTCAGGATAGACACAATGGGAGGGTAAAATTCAATCTTGCCAATGTACATGGTTGGGATAGTAGCAATTGACAAGGTCGTGAGGTTTAGCCTCTGGTGCATGAGGAATTATTTCCAGAAAAATTGGACAGAGAAACCAGAAGAGCGGGCTAAGTTTAAAAATCTGGACAGTTCATCGTTCTGGCCTTACAGGTAGAAGAATATGTATGTTTAATCAAAAAACGGAGTGCAGCAGCCTTATGGTCAGGGGGTGTAACGAAGAAACAGGAATCATACAAGGGACAAAAGTCTGTTTATGATTAACAGAATAATGAATTTAATGTGAATTTAAATCCCGAATCAGCATACAATCCAGAAAGGGTAATTTCCCTCCTCTCTCAAGTTCCTTAGTAAACTTAATAGTAGGAAGTTGTGAAGAAAGACAATCGGTGAATTTATCCAAAAGGGGCAATGAGTGTGGACAAAAGATCAACAAATCATCAACGTATCTTAAAAGAAGCAATGGTTTATGAGGAAAAGCCTGTAAGACATTGTCCTCTAGGGTTGTAAAATAATTTCAGTTAAAACGGGGGAGAGGGGGCACCCCGTAGCGGCACCCTCTGTCTGTTGAAAGAACCTGCCATCAAATTTAAAATAGGAACGCTTGGAAACAAGTTTAAGGGCTGAAATTATATCCTCAATTTCAAGGTTGGAGACAGAATTGTCCTCTTGCAGTCTATTAGCAATGATTGAATGGACTACATCCAGTGGGATTTTCGGAAATAACGACTCAACGATCAATGAAGCCATGATGAAACCAGTTCCATGTGAATCAAAGTCTTTAATCCTATTTAAGGCCTGAGTAGAGCTGGAAATAGAAACAGGAGAATTTAGAGTTAAATGTTTCAAGTAAGTAGTCAAAGTCGTCTCGAGTGGCCTATTCCGGCTAGCATAACCTGAGACAAGTAATCTGAAAGAGTGGCCAGGTTTATGGGTCTTCATTTTATCAGTACCTGAGAAATTTAAACATGCTGCTAGGGAAGTGCATCTAACAAACTGATTGGTTCAAATTAGTTAAGAAAGCACTTTCATAACATTTCTGTCTCACGTTAACTTAGGTAATGGAATTAAGTACTGTTGGTGTGAATGCCTTCTCTCAAGCTTTTGTAGACTGTTTAAAAATTTTTATCTGTTATTTTTCTAATAATCATGTCTTAATAGAAAAGTACAAATATATATTTTTGTTCATAAAATAAGCCACTGATATTTCTGGAGATTGAATTTTTCAAATGTTTAACCGAATATATACAAAGTACTCTATTATCGCGGCAAGTCTTAAATAAAAATTTGTTTTTCATCATAAAAACAAAAGCGTTCAAGTATGAGTAGATTTCGGCAAAAAAAATTTATTGATAAGAAACCATCTTGGTATTTCTGAGGATTAAAATTAGAAAGACAGTTTGTGTAAATTGCAAGGAACATAACAAGTTAATGTTCCCAAGTTTCCGAGGAAAGCCAACTAAATGGTGAACTGAAGGAGTCCAGAAGATTAAAGACGTGGAAATAAAGTCTGGGCCTTTTTTATTAATACCTTATGTTTCGAATAGTTTGCTGAAAGTTTTCTGTTATACGCTATGTTTATATCAAACGTAAACCATAATGTTTGCACTGAATAGTCACGTTTAAAGTTCCCATTCTTTGTATCATTTCCCTAACAAAAGCGAAAAAAAAATAGAAAAAAAAAGCAAAGAACATATTCAGTCGTGAAGAATGGGTTTACGTTCCTTGTCCAAAACTATGCATAATCTATAAAACCGTTATTTTTATGATGACCGGAAACGGTTGCAAACCGAGAATAATAATCTCATTTATGCGATCCGTAAAACTACCGGAAATGGAATTATCTAATATTCACATGGCGAATGGAAGGTGACATACGCAGATTTTCAAACTGTTTGGAAGATCTTCATAACAGCAAAGTGGTTCTGAGGAAGAGAACATTTTTCAATTAAAAAAGAAATAGTTATATGATGAAACGTGTGATAATATTTTCCACGCCACTGGAATAGATGTGCATATTTTATAAAAGAAAATGTTTGCGAAATTTTCTTCATGATAAAGAGTCATATTAAGTAATGATTTTAGCAAGAAACTTAAAAAATCAGATGCTTACATTCAATTGTGACGGTGCTCTGACTCTTCTTGTGGCTTAATCAGAAAATGAAATGAGCGCAAAATATTCTTATGTTTCAGACGCTACGCACAAGTGTAATATATTTCTGAACACGACATACAAAAGCACAAAAAGAGATATTAAAATAGTGTGTCCATATACGCCCTAGTTGGTAAACTGGGCATTACTTAAAAAGCACTTAAAAACACAATGTTCATAATGTCTACATCAGTGGATGTCATATCGTACATTTTGTTTTATCAGCCATGTTTTGTTTTTTAAAGATATATTTCTCCGAATCTTTTTAAACCTCCACACTTGTTTCATACATTTTTTGGTCGTCAACGAGAGTGGAATTATAAAAAGGGTGAGTTAAAACGACGCTCATTATTAAAGAAACGTTAAGCGAAGAATCTACGTTTCTTAAAAAGCGTTAATATGCATATAGAATTGATGAATTGCGTTTTTTTTTATTTCTAAAATCAAAAGCTTTGTATTTTTGGAGAGCATTTTTAAAATTATTTTCATCTTTCTTTAAAAACTTGTAGAAACAATAAAAGGCTATAAAGTCGTATAAACAATATGTCGACTACAGGTATCGTAATAATGATAAGTGCGAATATCAATACAAAATTCAATTATTAGTGAGAAATGTTATGTAACAATAAATAAATGCTAAACGAACTTTTCATGAACTCATTCAACGGGAGAGCTTAGTATGCTATACAATCCTTTACCGCATTATTAGGCAAGCCTCTTCGCATCCAAATTAGCTGCCAATTATTCTCTGCTTCTGTTTAGGGTCACATTTTCTTTCAGATTCACCACTCACTTCAGCAATAGCGTTAAAGATGTCCTGTATATTGGTCTCCTTTTTTTCAAGAAAGCATTGAAAGCATGTATTGAACTTGTACGGCGGTTCATTGCAATATGAACTAATTTTGTAATTTTGGTTGAAAATAATTTAAATCATTCATCCTTCATTAATATTTCCATATTATGTAAGCAAATGAAGTAATCTCACCTGCAAGTTTGTGCACTGGTTGTTAAACTGTAGAGCGTGTTCTTCTGGGGCCCCACCTCACACTCAGTTTATACATAAGCTAGTGGAAGAATAGATGCCGCGCTTTATTGATAGTCCTAGGATTTCTTGATATGTAAACCCAGTTGTTCAAATGTCCAGGCTTAATGTACGTCTTCAGGGCGTCCTCTACATTTCCCACTTGATTGTTTGAATTTAAAAAATCTCGTTGAACAATCATGATGATATGTCACTTTTTCGGCCACAAAATCGGATATTCCCAATACACGAAGTCATACTTCTTTGCTTCGTTCATCACTTCTTTCACTTACTTGTTTCATTACCGCAATTAGAAATGATAAAGTAGAAGCAAGACTTAGTTTCCGTCGTCTGGCAAATTATTTTTTCAACTCATCTGCTTCACTACAAACTTCTTCCCAAAATAAGCCAGAGGTGCGAAAATTTATTTTGTCACCTCGACCCCTGACCTTAATTTTGACTTTAAATGTCGATAAAACTGGGCCAACCTCCACCTTCTTCTGGGCAGCTATAATGGAGTCTAATTTAGTATTATCTTTCCGGCACTTTACATGAACTTGTACACTCTTGACACTTTCTAATTGCAGATGCTTCCCATCTCTTCTATTCACGATGGAATTTCTAAGGATTACAATTCCCTTTTCAACAGTTACATACTGTCGTACCGATAGATCGGTTTCGCAAACAACACATTTTCGGTACTATCCATCATGTTAACTGAGACAGTGGTTTCTAGTGTCCTATTTAGCAAATACAAGCACAAAAAATGTCCTTTTAAACGCAAACGTCATGATGACGTGTTGCCAATTTACATTCAAATCACTTTTATTTGCATTTTTAGCATTACAACGCATAGTTTCCCCATATGGTGCGGAAATCTAATTTCGGCCACCATTTTTCCAAGATGGCGACCAAACCTCAACTCGGAACGACCAGGACTTTCTTGTGTGTTGTAAGGTTGACCTAGAGAAAATCTGTGCCAAAAATCACCTTTGTGGGAATTTCTCCGCTGAAAACCCTATTTTGACTGTAGTATTTGAGAAGAAAACACACAACGGTTTGAAATATCCCTATACACCCAATGGCCCATCAGGTTCACTCATTGCAAACATTTGCACACAAACAGTTATTTTTGGAGTAGATAAAGACTCCACCTCAAAGCTTCGGGTGTTGGCGCTAGCTTCAAGAAAATGGTAAACGGAAGGAATATTTTCGTGTTCCCACACGTACTATTCAGACGCGTTTTACTGAGCTCCTGAGATTCGGAAAAAGTTTAAAAGGCGGGTCACTGGTTACCATATGGTGAAAATCTCACGGATTTTTTACCATGGTGTAAGTTAAATTCAGGCCAGTGTTCATAGCTAGCTAGGTTTGCTAAGCATGTTTTCCAAATTCCTATATCAAACGCAAGCAGCGAAATAAATTTTTGCTCTCCTTGGTGCACGTTCAAAGGAAGAACTAATATGCAATCCGATATTTTTGATAACGCTCTGTTCCTTTGTGATAAACTGCAAAGATGAATTTTGTGCTCACATTAATTTCAATCTTTTTACACGATGATTCCCAAATACATATACTCTTCATTTTATTCAAGAATAGCAGTTCCTACAATCTTGTAAATTTACATTTTATGGAAAGTTATGTCAGCAATATTTTTGCCTTGTGCATGAGGTTCTTGTTATAGGTCAACAAAGGAACACTAAAATGACTACTGACCATCAATCCATTAACGGGAATGACAAAATTCCGTCGAAAGTTAACGTAATTAAGGTGGAACTCACATCATAATACACAGGAAAATCACACCTATTACAATGGAATTATAAGAAAGTCATTGAGTTTAACCACTATTTCTTTGCTTAGATTAGTAATGCACATTTTCAATATCCTGTCCCTGTTTATACCTATTCTTTTAATATCTGCAAACATTGGGGCAATATGTACAATAAGAAATAACGCAGTGCTGATAAAATCGAAACCATTTCATTGTTATCTATTTAAAACTGACAGAAGGGACTCCGTCACCCGAGTGAGGAGTATCCTGAGTTCTTTTTCTTCTCATATGGTATTCAGAGACTCATATCAAGATAAATAATCAAAACAGTTGCTGCCCGATTTCAGAAAATTATAGTACTAATACTTCATTAAAAACACAGATTATGTACTCTCCCGGAGGCGATTAATTGACCACATAAGACCTGTCGTTCAAATCAGAATAATAAACATGGGTACAAACATATCGGATGTTGTAAAGAAATGCTTTCGGCTATGGTTGAGCTAGGTTTAGTTTCCGAGTGGTGTAGGGATTGACCTTTCGAAAAATAACCAACACATTTAAGGCGGATCGAATCTGGCTAGCTGTTATCTTCTCTGGTCGGAACAAAACGCTCAGCCATGTGCAGAAAACTAGCGTGCGTTGCATCCAATTTCAGGTAAGTATTTCTTAATCTTTAATATTGCATCCCATTCAGGCAAAATATTACCGCGGAATTCCTTTCGATGTTCCTCATATTTTTCAATCTCTTTGTGCTTATAAATCGACCGTTTCGAAATAATTAAGTGTAGTGTCACAGAGAAAAGATATATACAGGATGCTTCTGAAATGTTCCGCTGAAATCTGATGGACACCCTACAGCAGTTTCCGACAAAAACATTCTGAAAGACATAGGGCCGGAAGCGCTTTCCTGGAGATACATACCATGGTACGGTAAAGTTGAGCAGCAGACGTTTCGCAGAAGAACAGAAGTTCATATCTGCTTGAAAGTAACAAAATGGGTGAAGTGTCAGTGTGCCTGTTCTGTTCGAATGAATTCAGCACCGTGACTTTTGCACCCAGCATGCATGTACCAGGGACGCTCCAGCATACGGCTCATTTGGTACGATGCGACCATCAGTTACTCTACTAAAGAACGGTTGCCTCGCATGTGGCTTCCTGCAGCGGAAAGCAGAGACATGTTCCTACAAATATATTTAAAAATCATTTTACCGCTACAATCCTTTGAATATTCAATATTAATTGGGATTTAAAAACGATTTACATGTAATATATGCGTGTAATCCCACTTCTAATTTTTGAACGTGTCATACGGACATCTTAGCTAAGATTTCCGTTTTGTGGGTCAGAGTTAAAACTTATCTGTTCGACGGAGTATGTGCTCTAAGAATCGTGTGAGGACCTGAGCTGGCGTCGCTCTGTCTCCTTAGCCCATGAATACATTTACGCCTACCACACATCAACAGGAATTTTCTGTAATGCTTTTAAAAAATAAAATATTATTGCATTTTTAATTATACATATTCTTTTATTTCCCTAAGGTTGACGCCAATGTTTCTGGAATTGCTCTCTTCCTCAAATGAGTACACGTTCCTCTGTCTTACTGGGTTTAATAATACTTTGCAATATATTATGCTGAAAATTAATTACATTAAATTTAAATGACCACTTCTTAATGGAACTCTTCAAAAGAGTTGAAAATTTTAGGAAACCGCATTTTGTGAGGTTCATATACAGAATAAGTTTATGCTTTCTTGTCTGAGAAGTAGTAATGGTACAGCGAAGTGCCGATTATCATTTCCTATCCATTGCAAAAACCTTTTTATGCCGTTCTTTCTAGGAAGATTATCGTCATTTAAGTTCAGTTAAACAGCGTAGGTCGTTTAATGTACCGGAGCTTAAGTTAACAACGAATGTCATAAGTATTGTCGCTGCATGCTTCAAATATCATTTCAATGCTTCTTTTTTCTACTCGATATAAAATATTCTGTCGTGTACTATCAAAGTCCTAAATGAGTAGCGACAATTATCTATAATTAACTGCGAGATATTTAACCTAACGTTATTGAAACCTTTGTAGTTCAAAATGGACAACTACTCCAGAAAGGTAACATCTTGAGAAAAGTAACACTGAAGCAAACTTTTGTGCGTGCCTTTTGGAATAACGATACCGAAATGCCACATTTTAAACATAGAGGCGTGAGAAACTTGGTGGGTCTCATTCCGACTTCGTTTTCTGTAAAAAATAGTCCAAGACTCAGAAAAACATAAAAAGTAATGGTTTTGTTACACATGGAATTAGATTTGGAAGAATCATCTCAACCGTCAGGAAATAGTCATATATTAAACTAGCACTTTTAATTTACGAAATAATTTAAACCACATTGCGTTTATCAAGTCGGTACATAGTAGGGATTTACAGAATATACAGAAGGTAATCAGTGGCGTCGTATTTCGCTGAGTAATAATTACGAAAACGAAAGAACCAGTGCTCCGCAATCGTTGAAACCAAATAAGAAGGTTTTATCCTGTACTATTTTATTCCATATGAGCAGGGAAAGAATGAATTTCCTTTCTACCACGATTTCACCGTTTCATTTATTATTTCGTTTAATGGAACGTAGAAATTTTATTTATGATTTCGAAGAACAATTTCGCAGCACAACAATTTTACGGAATGCGTACAATGTGGCATGTTTTTTTTAGGGTTTAACGACCACCGTGAGCAACTCAATTGAATGTAAGCAGTCGCCCATCCCTAACTTCGAGTCAATGGTTCCAGCGAAGGGAAACAGCTAGTGCCGTAAGACAAACGCGACATCCATCATGCTTCACCGAGATTCGAACCTGTACCCAACGCGGACGAATCATCATAAGCCATCGCTTAAACCACTGTGTCACCGGAGTGGCACATTGTAGCATAATATGCTGAATACGTAAAACTAATTCGATATAAATATCGGCAACTGCATTGTGTCTTACACATGTTTAAATAGAAGTGCAGTTTTACATGCATTTTTTTCTATGTCATGAGAGTAGTATTGTATTTATCGAACTTATTATACGACTGAATCACTTTGCTGATATACATGTATACTATCAGAAATAAATATATTTACATAAGTGTCTTCAATTCATTAAATACAATTTTTATATATATTTATACATCCGTCTTCTGACTAACAAATTAATGAGGACCCAACATTTCCCATCAATATGTCAACACTAACAATACGGTCACGAATCTAGGGTGAAATTTACCACTCATCTAAGCCTTGTGCCTTTAAACAACACGGGGTATTAATTTTCTACAGAAATTTAGTTAAGCAAGAGACTTCTTGAGAACTCTATTGTTTAACCCGTTAAAATATTATCATTAGGGAACTTAGATTATAAATGTGGTCTTACAACTGTGTTACACAAAACATATAAATGTTCTATGTCTCATTGTTCGGTTAAAAAGCGTTACACGTTTTTATGCGTTTTATTTCGGTCAAAGAAAAACACGAAATGACAGCTGGTTTAAGTTCCTAATAATGCTTTTGAAGACTTTTTGGCTTCCAAAATGCAATTTTTTCTGATGCGCTGGCAAATGATCACACAAATGAGTTGAAAGATAGTTTTAGATTAGAACAAGGTACTGAACTTGAGTACGCCATACGACACTGAATTTTGTCCTTTTCTGGAAGAAGTCACCCTATGTTTGGCATGTGTAACTTTTTATACACTGGCGGAAAGTGAAAAAAGAACACCAAGAAGGAATTGGCCGACGATCATGAAATTTGCATAAGTTAATGGGGTCAAGTTTAAGTAGGTGTGATGTTAATTTTGGGACCAACCGGTGAGCGCTTACGCCACAGCACGGCATAATATGCAAATTATCGTCGGTGGTATTTAAGGAGTACGGCAAAGTGAATGTAATCAGTCGTCGGCGAACGGACACGTGCGAAGACCCTGAAGCAGCTGCAATGCCTGGACATGGAAGACGTGCACGATTGCAGCAGTTATCTGACATTGAGCGAGGTCGTCAAGTCGGACTCCGCGAGGCCGGGTGATCGAATCGTCGTATTGCGGAGCGAATTGGACGGGAAGTATCGGTGGTGGTACGATGATGGCGTAGATGGTCCGAGGAACATTTGCACACGAGAAGACGTGGGACGGGGAATCACAGACGGACTGATGAGCGAACCGATCGACGCATAAGAAGAGTGGCGTTGTCAAGCAGAACATCCACTGCGACGCAAATCCGAGCTACCGTTGAACCTGAGGTGACTGGGCGAACATTCCACAACCGTCTACTGGATGCAGGACTACGTGCACGTGTGCCACTAGAATGTGTACCTCTGATCCAACCCACCGTCTCGAACGGCTGCAGTGGTGTCGCAAACGTCTGCACTGGAGAACGCAATGGCGATCTGTCGTGTTCAGCGATGAAAGCAGATTCTGCTTGGGAGCCTCGGATGGCCGTATTCGTGTCCGCAGACGCACAGAAGAGCGTCTCCACCCTTCTTGCATCCGCCAGCGACACACAGGGCCAACACTAGGTCTCCTGGTGTGGGAAGTGATCAGCTATCATTCCAGTACACAACAGTGTTTGTACCGGGTACGTTAAAAAGCACCTCCTACATCAACAACATCATTTAGCCCGTTGTTGTGCCTATTGTAAGGTCGGTCCATCGTGGTGTTTTCCAGCAAGATAACGCACGCCCACACACGGCACGTGCAACGCAACATGCACTTCAGGGTGTAAGACAACTTCCATGTCCTGAACATTCACCGGATTTGTCCCCCATTGAGCACGTGTGGGATTTTATGGGACAAGGACTGATCCGGTCTCCACTGCCAGCCACGATCATCCCCGATTTACGCGTCCGGGTTGAGGATGCTTGGAACTCAATACCCCAAACGTACATCCAACATCTGTACGACAGACTCCATGCCAGAATTGCACAGTGTGACGCAGTTCATGTCGGTTCAACCTCGTACTAACCACGTTACATGGAAATGTTATTTTTCAGTTTACCAGCAAATACAGCTGTATTTTGCCATAATGTTTTGATCACGTTATCCTCTGTATTCCGTTATTATGCTGTATAAATTTCGTTGGTATTAGACGTCTCCTTCTTGGTTTTCTTTTTCGACTTTCCGCCAGTGTAGAAATTAGCTCTGTTCATGCTAGTTGTTGAAATCCTAAGCAAAGCACAAAGCCTCTCAGTAAGTTTTTATTTTAAAATTTGCCATGTTTGTATCCTGTAGTGAAATTGTCTTTTGAAACCACAAGGATTTCCCTTTTCACGAATGTTTTCTGGCAGATAGTGTTGCTCTTAAGTCTAATATACATGAAAATGTATTTAAGGAGGTAAAAGTCGCAAGAGAAAATCACAGATCTTGGAACGAAAAATTAAATCATGCATATTAGATCTAATGTCGAAAACTATATGTACAGAGACCATAACATATATTTCCCTCTCAAAATATCTGTTCACATTGTATTACCCAACTGAAATATGTAATTTATCGTAACAAAGTTGTAGCAAGTAGCACAGCTTTAAACTCATATCACATAATTTAATTTCGTTGTCACGTAAAAAATCATAAAAAAAGAATAATGGCTCACATGTATCCTGAGCAATCTCCGTCAGCAATGACATGCCTATGTTTTTTGGTATATTGACACAGAGAAGCTTTTTAATAAGAAAAAGCTGTTTTCCAAATTCGTGCACAACATCTTTTGTAGTAGTCTGCTTTTATTGTTCATTAATGAAATATCAGTTTTGTTTTGGCCTTTACTAACATGTTTCTTGGCTATAAACAATTGCAATGAAATGTATGGCGAAATTGCTTTCCACGGCAAACCACGAAGCCAATAGGAACATAAGACTGGACATCTGTTAATTTCCATAAATGTTTAGTACGCACTTACATATTTTGGATTTTAAGATTGAACATTACTTATAGCATTAGATGCGAATACAATAGTATCAGTAATGAGTGGTACCTTACTTTTTCAATAAGAATTTTACATACGCAAAAGTTGAAGACTACGTTTTAGACATAATTTACATAGATATGACCTTTTGATTTGAGAAATGACCTCATCAAAGGTTATTTAAAAGTCACAGTTTTCAGTAAAATGTTATAAAAATATTAATAAATAGTATTTTAGTACGAATATTTTCTGGTACTAGTTGACTAGAACAATTTTTAACGCCTTTCTTTTGGTTTCCTCAGCTGCGAATTTGAACAATATCAGGTAAAGCAGTAGTTGTGCACTGTATGTACGTCAGATTGGGCACACTGGACTAGGCTTGATATGATTGTGGCACACTGGACTACGCGGTTCTTCATAACAATCGATTCTGGACTACATTATACTTCATAGCTGTGACAGGCGTTCACTTAAAGTAGAAGCTGAAATATGTAATTCCTGTTGATATTTCGTTCTATACTCCTTACACAAAGGACAATAGTATAGCACTGAACATATAGATGAGCATTACAACTTTCGAAGAAAAGCCGAAGCGAGGGAAACAGAAAATGTAGTGAGTACGCTGTAACAAAAAAGTCATGACTCACAAATTCATCAACAAATGCTTACCATTGACTTTCTTATGCACTGCTGAACAACCAAAATGCTACACCAAGATTAAGAAAGCATCCGATTGGCCTGAAATTTGCAGCATGCGTCGCCCGCGAGAGCACTTGCAAACGATAAGCATGCAGGGCATATGCAAACCATGTGCGCCTGGCACGCCACTGAGAAGCACTCTAAGAAGAGTTCACAGAATTCGGGGTGAAAGTAGTGGAAGTGTGTTGTGCTTCCAGACCTGTGCGTGGGAAGTTTTCTGATGACTCGTCGCAGAATACGGCAGTCATTCCAGTACGTTTCGGAGTTCGACAGAGGACGAATAGTGGCTTATCGCGACAGCGGTTTATCTTACCGAGACATCGGCGCCAGTGTGTGACGACATCCCGCCACAGTGAGGCGAGTATGGATTCGCTGGCTGCAGGAGGAACGGACGGACCGACGTGAGCGATCGCCGCAGCCGCGGCACACCACCAAACAAGAGGACCAGTATGTTGTGAGGCGGGCATTGACGGCTCGCACCGCCACATCACGAACGTTAGCGCAGGAATTAGGGTGTGTTGTGCAACAACCTGTGTCAGAGCGTACCGTTCGACGTCGTTTGCCGTAGCGGGGACTTGTCGCACGGCGCAATTTGCTCCGATTGCCATTGACGTTATACCACCGGCGTGTGCGGCGGCAGTGGGCCATTGAGCGCCGCTCCTGGACGACGGAATAGCACGACACTGTCTTCTCCGACGAATCCCGCTTCTGCCTGCAACACCACGATGGTCGGATCCGCGTGTGGCGGCACCGCGGCAAGAGACTGTATGATGCCTGTATTATGCATCGCCATACCGGTCCGTCGCCTGGCGTTATGGTGTGTGGCGCAATTGGATATGACACCCGCCACTCTCTGGTACGCATCATCGGTACACTAAACAGCCACCTCAACGTATCCGACGTTTTGGAGCCTGTAGTACTCTCTTACCTGCCAGCGGCCACGTTTCAACATGACAATGCGCGCCCGCAAGTGGCACGCATCGTGTAACAGTTCTTTACGGCCCACCAGGTGTCACTGCTGCCGTGGTCCGCCTGCTCTCCTGATATGTCGCCCATCGAACACGTCAGGTCGCTGATCAGTAACCGAGTGGCCCGGCAAGCACCACCCGCAGCTACGCCTGATTAACTGCGGCAACGTGTGGAAGCAGCTTGCACCGACATACCAGAAGCCCACATCCAAAGCCTCTTTCGTTCGATGCTGCGGCGTGTAGCGGCCGTTATTGCCATCCACGGGGGCCTCACGAACTATTAATATATGCGTGTTCCGCATGTCGCACGGGCCTGTAAGCTCATTCGTTTCATCTTTTTATCTGTTGTTATGTGTCCAGTAAATCTGTCTTTGCTATCTCGTGTCCTTCTTGGTATTGCATTTTGGGTGGCCAGCAGTGTATATAAAATAATCGGATATAACAGCTATCACAATTTACATACGAAAAAGTTGAATAAGATAATGTGCAGTGTCATTTTTACATTGTGCTTCTTGCGAAGGAATACCCATTTCTGGTATGCCATTCTATGACCAAAATCTGGCGTTTCCTTTTTCATGAAAAATTTTCTTTTTTAATTGTAATAATTGTTAAAAGTTCCCATTAAACTTATCAGAATCTGTAGCTTCTGCTTTACGGCATATTAAAAATTACTTTGGTACTCGGATTTACATTTAAGAGCAGTATGTTTAATTTGAAATTAATATATCGCTGATATTCTTTAAAAAATACGATACGCTGTGAAATAACATTGGGTGTTATTTTAAAAGGCAAAGTTGTGTGGTACAAGTATAAGTACGAGTATCACTTTAGTTTGCGATTATTTTCTGTTGCGTTAGTAATACCATCAGCTACTGAATATTGTTTACATGAAGTAAATATTACAAGTGTTGTGTTAAATCATAAAGGTGCCATTAAATAGTGAATGCTGTATTTGACTCTAAGCACATGATATTATTGCAGATTCTTTTAAAAGACCTTGAGGTAGTATGTGTGCCCATTAGTTTAATATGTTACAAATTTGGATACAATAAATTATACCTTATCCCGGTTATTTGTGAAACATTTGATTCGCAGACGAAGCAGAGTTTTCAACTTGATCTGGGGAATCACTGATGTTCTGAGATACCTGACTGATAATGTGTAGCTTTAACATTTTGTTTAGGAAATGCCAAGTATTCAGATATTGTTTAAATTAATCTACGGAATTTTGTAAATAAGTGGCGAAAATATGCCTTCTCAGGCAAAGTCATTTTTTCAACTCAACTTTGGTTCATTTGGTTCAGAATCATGTATACTGGTCTTCTTGTTAGGAATTTAACAAGTTTCGAAGGACATTTTAGCATTTCGTGATAAGAAGGACATTTTAGGATTTCTGTCAGAGAATTCCTGTAATATCAGCATTATAAAAATATGGGCAGGAAATGAAAAGAAGAAAAGGGGTGCACGGTTTACGATAATCAAATGCCTTTTTGCAGTGTCACGGAATCCATGGGTGAGAAAACGCTCTCATTTATAATAGCTAAATATCCGACTCATTTCTCATCTTAAAATCAAAAGTTTATTTTTGCTAATCGTTTTCAGTAACATGTAATTAAATTTCCCTTTTTTAAGAAAAATTACATGACCTTCGATTCGCTTACTGACTCACTCTTGAACTAAATAACAGGAAAGGATGAATTATTTTATTTGTGGTGCTTTAAAAGAGAAAATCTCTCATTAAAGAACGTAGATTCCGAAATTCGTGGCAAACCTTTTTTAGCCGGTAAGACGATGGATGCCGTCATTTTGGAGTGTAGTTTCAGTTCTATTCGTACGACCGCACCCTCGTTCCTTCCAGAGCGACGATCTTCTCGAAGTACGCTGCATCTTCTCTGGTGTAACGTTACAAATGTTCACTTTCAAGGTCGTAGTGGTGATATTTTTAATTTTCCGTAACATGATGAGGAACCCATTGTGCTGTAATTCTGAAATAATCAAGAACCTACTACATGTGCACAACTGTTTTCCGGCATGATTCTACCTCTGCAGCAAAATGTCTTGCTGTCCATCTTCCATCCACCGGGGTCAATGACTGAAACTGCACGTGATGTTATTGGATGCCAGCTCGACCTGAACGTAACATATTATATCTTTCACGGTATCACGACCACAACGGAACGCTGTTCACCATCGTATCACCGTTCGATACGATAATACTTTGTTACCACACACTTTCTGAAGGTCTCGGTAACATTTCCTAGGGTTCTTTCCACCCGCCATCTCAATTCAAATCCATGCACTTGATTCTGACTTCGAAAGGAACTCTTTAGGGTGTTTCTGTTTGACAACGATACTTAAGAAAGGTTAGTCTTCCTGACATGCATGTCGTACCACTGGGTAGTAACAAGTGACTTCAACATCATCTCACTCATTTGTTAGGCTTGTCTCCATTTTTACACCGTTTTCAGGAGAAAAGGGAATCACGCAGAAAGGCATCGTCATAAAAAGTACTTTAATCATCGTCATAAAAAGTACTTTCAATAAAATATTTAGAGGAGAGAAAAGCTTTCTGATGGGCGGATTCCGTCCATTTAGATATTGAGTACATTTGTCCGAGCTTATTCCAGATCACTTTCCTAATCCCATTAAATTTGGAACTGCCAACTAAATGAATAAAAGCAGTTGCATTTCGGTAAACAAACCTATCTAAAGGCAAACAGTAAATGTACCTACCGACCGAAAGAAATAAAAATTTTTATTACATTTTCTAAATTAACTATTTTTTACAAATATAGAACTTAATGCTGCTGAATTGAAATAGCCTTAAATCAGTATCTTGGTAACAGGATATACACGTTGAAAAAGTAATCACTAGAGCAACCCAAATGCATAAAATGTGTTTCAACCCCGGAGACCCTGGGCTGCTATATTAAATAAGATACTTATACAAACTATGCTGAGAAAGTGTTTAAACCTGGGCACCCATTTTGCATGAAATGCACAAAATGCATAATTTGCCATCAATACGCATAAAATGCATTAATTTTCCATAAATTTGCATTACATGCATTTTCCGTCACAAAAAGCATAAGCTACATTTTTCCAAGCAATATCTGGGGTCCAAAATTTTTTATTTGATAAAATTGAGGTGTGCACTCATGACAACTCGACCTGCGACGAGACGAAATGGATTTGTCACCTGAGATAGAGGGGATGGGGCATAGCTGAGTGGTGTTTCAGGTTTCATTTGATCGGTTGTAAGCGTGTGAGCTGGGAATATGCTGAGATGACGCAGTTCAGGTGACAAAGTCCAAACTTCTCTGAGTTCTCTCCCTATCACAGCAGCGCCAGTCAGCCGTCTGAAGGCGGCGCATAAGCACATTTTTTTCCGGCGGTGTGTTAAAGTTTAGTTACAAAAGTTTACGAAGCCGCCAAAAATGGGAAAAGACAAAGTTACAGCGAGATATCGTCTTCTACAGTTTCCAAGAACTGGACTTGAATTGAAATCGAATAATCAGTGGTGCAAGTACTGTTTAGAAAATGTCGATTTCACAAGACAATCTATCGTGTCTGGCGATGCCGCAAGTGGGAAACATTTGTGGTGCAAAGAGAACACATCCATCACGAAACTTTGGAAATAACCGTTGATCGCCACAATAGCAGAACACAACAGTGGGAGAAAATGGTGTCGGTTTTCGTTGGTGCCCAAATTCCGTTGCACGTATTTCGGAACCAAACGTTCCGTCAGTGGATGAAGAAAAACGTCCGTAATGACCAGAATCTCCCTTCTGAGACCACACTGAGATGTATCCTTCCTCACGTAAGCAACTCTGACCTCCAAGAAACGAGGCGCCTTTGCAAAGATTGCGATGTTCGTGAAATAGTTTACGAAACACAGGATTTTGTTACTTGGAAAATAATAAACTTGTTGCTGACCCCACTGGGGAACCACTCAGCGCAAGAGTGGTCGTTTCAAAAGTCGTAGACAAGTGCAACGCAGATACTGTCGTAGACTTCACCCTCACTGTTTTGGAGACCGCAGGCGTCAATAGAATAAATCTAGTGGTGTATTCCACGGACAATGCCCCCTCTATGTGTGCTCTGCAAATCGGTTGAAATGGCGTTTGCAGCAGACTTGTACACAGCACGTGTTGGGCGCACGTTCTGCACCTAGTCTGCAAAGAAATACGATCTTCACATAAAATCCTTGATCACTACATTGCATGTGTCAAGTCTGCTTTGTCTAAGGCTCCAGTTAAACGGCAATACCTACAAGACTGTCTACGCGCTGCCAGGAAAAACGCAATACTTCCGCCCTCTTCAGTAATTATCCGTTGGGGGACCTGGCTTCGAGCCACCAAGTACCATATCGAAAACGTTCAGGTAGATGTGCAGTGCGTAGGAGCTCTTGACGACGACAGCCTGACCGCAGAGGAACTGAAGGAGCTGCTCTGCAATCCCAACTTGGTTCGGCAAATGTAGCGGGTTCCATTGGCTGTCGTCGATTTGGACGTTGTAATGAAGAAGTTGGAAACGGGTAGAATCAATTTCTCGGAGATTTGGTTGCTGTTCACCTTGATCCGGAAGTTCTTGCAAAGAAGTGGCCTCCCATGCTGCAAGCTGCAGGCAAACCTAGACGGCAGGCACCCTAGTGCTCAATTCTGGAAAGAAGTACAATTTCTTGCTCCTCGTAAGTGTTGTACGGAAGATGTGGAACTGTCTCTGCACCCGGTACAGCAACAATTTTCCCTAAAAAATATATCAGCCCAAGTGTTCTCACTCTGCTGCGGCACTGGAAGAAGACATGTCAACGAAAGAGGTAGATGCGGTGTCTTTCTGGAGAAAGATGAGCAGGGAGTGTCCCCTGTTAATTGACGCAGCACTGAAGGCGCTTTCCGTCGTAGCAAGCACTGCTGACGTTAAAGAAGCTTCTCCTACCACAAAAACTATTATCTGCAGGTAGATCCAGATTTACCGAAGCCAACCTGGAAGCCCATCTTCGAGTAACATTTAGCGGAGCAGCTGAAGAGTTGGATTCAGAACTGGAACATATTGCTGCTCGGGATTCAGATTCTGAATAAATGGTGAGCTAATCCTGTAATATTTGATTTTCAATACAGACAATTTGTTCAAATACTGTAGACATTAAAGCCTAGGCATTAATTAAAGGCATTTTCAAAATTCTTTATTCAAATTTTACCTTTTTCTCACATAAACAAAAAAAACTTAATAAAAAAAAAACTCTACCAAGTGCAGCAGGGGTTTTCTACCTAATTTATATGTATTTAAACACAAAATGCACAATTTGCATAATTTTTGGATTTGAAAGCATAATGTCTAGATTTTATTTGCACAAAGTTGGTTGCCTTACTTATAAGGTCTTCCTCTGCATCTGTGATCCGCCGTGTTTACTTATAAAACTATTTTCTTATCAACAATTAAGAAAATCATCCTATAGCTTCATTGCACTAATCTGAAGAACCTCATCTTGCTTAGAAAATACTTTTCTTTCTGGGAATTTGCTATAAGTTTTTTTCACAGATAACCCGAACATATGGGAGCGATTTCTCAGTTCAGTTAGGAATCGCTCCCAAATTTTTATTTAATTAATTAATTAATTAGTTTCATTTGAACAGTACACTGCTCTTGTGTGAAGCAAATAATAATACCGGTACGCCAGCAGTGACCCTAAATTTTAGGTGTTGTTTGAACGGGCGTTATCTGTTGGAAGAAGGTACCAGGAACACCACGGAGATACAGCAACAAAAACAGACTGCAACTTCCATCGATGTATCTTCTAAGCACACATTCAGCTTCTCAGAGATGAACGGCTGCCAAACTGAGAGCACACAAACCCATAAAGCAATGAAAGGAAATGAGGCATGAAAGGCAATGAGCGCCCGAAACTATGAGACACAATCAAATTTATCGCTGGTTAGGAATGATTCCATTTGTCCGGTAACTCATATCTGGTACAACACAACTGAGGTGTTGCGTAACGAAGTGCATCAGTGAGCGGTAATTGCTTACGGTGTGTGGGGACGCAGCCATCAGCATAGTGCCGCAGGAAATGGGACTTGTTACTCCAGGTGACTTTTGTCCATTAGCGCTATATTCATTGGCGACGTTCCTAGGCAAATGCGAGGGACTGTTTCAGGTGACTGGGCGTCATCATGAGCAGCCACGTTGGTCTTCGGCTGTGAAACCCCAGGCGTAGCAATATTCAGCGCGTGATGCATGTTGACATGTTAAAATAAGTCAATCTCACTGGTGTTGTACTGGTGGGTGAGCAGGGTAACACTTGGGTAACTCTTGCACGTGAGCTGTAACTCTGGGTAACTCTTGCATGTCGTAGCTGAGATACCAGTTATGACACCAGACGCTCACTTCTAAGATCAACTGAGAATGACTGACAAATGATGGCCTTTGTGCTCGATGACTGTTCATGTTTAATCCAGTCTTGGTACGCATTTGACGCAGCAGTACGAGAGCAGCTGAGAAGTGGTGCTGTTTCAGAAATACTGTCACTTCCACTACGGGCCCCAACTATCTGGCTGCGATCAAATCGGCATACCTCGCAACGTAACTCCTTCATTGGCAAACTATTACTTCGTTATCGCTCCGAATATGAAAAATGAAGAATGTTCTTAATGTGGTAGCTGGCTCCTTCTTTTCGTCTGATGTTTCCGCAAGTACATCTACTGATGTTGCTCCACCATATTCTGTGCTTCCACATGGACATCTGAAAGACTCCAGTCATTTTACACCGTTGTCCCAAAGAAAGGTACTGCTTTCTTCTCCATGCCTCTGGAGACTGTCTCAGATAATTACATTTCCACGACGGAACTTTCCGACTCTGATGTGCCAAGTGTTCTTTCCGTGCTTCCCATTGGGGAATCACCGATGTTACCTTTGGGACCGGAAGCCCCAATATGGATCCACCAGTCTCCCTTGTCCTGAAAAACTCTAGATTTGATGCGTCTTGTCCAGTCTTGTCTATTTGGGGGAGTCAACTCTCGTGCTGATGATTCCTTCGTGCAAACTAAACTCCCTCCCACCGAATTTGAGGCAGTCCCTGATCAGCAGATAGATTATCGACTGCTACTACCTCTTCTAAGAGGACTCTTTCCTAAAAAAATTACCAAACAGAAAAAGATGGGTCAACTCTCCCGTTCGCTTCCTTCGGACACCTCCGGAGGATCAACTCTTCCTGATATCTTTCCGGTCACAGCTGAAAGACGTCCTATGACGCTGCACTCTCTCTCTGTCAAGCAAGGCTTCTGAGTTTTCCGCGATCATTACTGCCCACATTACACGTATGGTGAGCTGAATCCCTCGGATTCCCGGGCCGTTGTCCCGTCAAAAAGTTCTTCACCTTGTTTCTCCTAGCACGAACGCGCAGATTCCTTCATCAAAGAATTTCGATTTACTTACATCCAAGGAAAGGATATGTTGGAAACAGAGAAATTTGTTGGTAATACACATGGTAGAAAATCTGAAATTAAACAAACTAATAAAAAAATCTGGAAGATAAATTGAAAAATTGTTTTCTGCCGGACGTTGCATTTTAGGTATTTTTATTTCACTGAAAATCAACAGGATTTGTTCAGGACTTCACATAATCTCAGAAGGGATGTTTTAGGAGCTAACCCTGACCTCAGAAGAAAGGTTTTAAAGGCTTTCCATAACCTCGGATTGGATGTTTTAAGGGCTTCCGCATAACTTCAGAAGTATTGTTTTAATTATTCACAACATCTTAGCTGTTGTAAGTGAACCTTAGCAAGTAATATAAATCTTATAAAAATCAACTAACCTCAGAATTTGTTTGCTGTCTTTTGTTTTTCCACAGTAGTTAAAAACAAACTAAATCTTTCAGAGGTGTCGAATTCCAATTATTGAGATACGGTGCTTTTTGTTTCAAGATACCTCTTTACTTTACAGTGAAGGGTCTCGTCCTACCAGGATTTTCTTGAGCAGTTAATGGCAGGAGAAGATTTGATTACAATTCTCCAATTGGTGTTTCGGTGTCGCCCACACGCCCCTGCTTTTCTGTCGATGAATTTTAATTTCAGCTAAGAGCTAACTAATGTCGGAACGCAGTGGACTATATATAGCTCAGGTAGCACTCTGGGTTAATCAATCTCTTTCTCGTAAAATCCTGTTTTCCCATGCGAGTTTTAGAAAGCCCCAGTTAATTTCTGAGGGCTGATTATCCCCATTAGAAGCTTGGCTTCCTAGTTGAGAATCTTAGAAAAGGATAGCTTATCCCCTCTTTTTTCTGTCTGCTGCTTTCGACGAATTTATTATTCAGCTTTGTTTCGATATTTTTTCGAAATTCAAAGGTTAGATAATTTTTATTAACGTAACACAATATGCCTTAAGTGATGAACTTCGAAAGCAATAATCAATATTTTCAGTACATAAATTTAGTTCTGAAGTTTTTATTAGAAAGGTTAATTTAATATAAGTTATATGACACCTTTTGGAATGTGGTCATTGTAACAATCTGGTACGATAATGCCTTAACCCTTTAAAGACCATAACGCCCAAAACGGCCGTACGTACAAACGTCTATAGCCAACCGAAACACCTAAAGTGAGTCAGATTTCGTACCCTTACCTGTGTTTCCAATTTGAACGACTTATGAGGGATCAGTAGGAATCACCCTCGGCCACTATTGTTGTTATTAAACAAAGAAGTGAACCAGCACACAGTTTCGGGCGTCATGGTATTTAGAGTGATGAAAGTTTTTGGGGTCATGGTCGTTAAATGATTAAAGGAATCTTGCACTAGAAATATTAATTGCTGGGGGAAAGAGTAACAACTGTTGTTAAGGCACACGATATGACTGGGCATTTTTAAAATCGAATAAATGGAATTTTTAAAATGTTCGTGCTCTGTGGTTTTGCTGCAGCACATCAGAGCAGGAAGAATTACACTTTCATACGCAGCCATGCAGGACTCTCTTAAGAACACAGGATTCCTTTGAAAACCTCTTAAAACAGCTATCTCACGGTGGTCGTTAAACCTCCAATCAAAAAAAAAAAAAAAAAAAAAAAAAAAAGAACAGCTATTACTTTTAATGAAGAATTCACTAACCTACTAATTTCACCGTTCAACAAGTTTCCTTTATTAAACATGCTTCCTAATTACGCAAACTTATTCACCTGGTCAATCACTGTGCCGTTTAGACTTATTATTAAAATGAAAAAAATGTTCTTGCCATCTCAGATAGATATTCTTTTAGTTATGTGGATTAAAAAAACTAAACCTTTGTGCGAACATTACTAGAGATTTCCTTTGGAATAATAATCCAAAGTATGGCCTGCCATATTCTGTTTTATGGCTGTAATATCTAATCCTAATTTCAAAGAAAGCTAATTACTGCATATCAAAGTCTTTCATATTTATTTTGTACTTTTTCGTATAAAGAAATGTAGCTCTTTCCTTCCACTATATAACTGCAATATTAGTTTATGTCATTAGCACTAGTTATGTTGTATCTATTTTATCCTATGCTTTGAAAACTTCTTCCTTAAAAATGCATGCATGTGACGATAGGCTTTATAATTTTTACTATAAGTGTCTGTATATATAAAATTGTTCGAAATAATTATATTGAAGAAAGTATCCTTTATATGAGTATCATACCTTTATATTTCATCACAAATATATACATATTTTTCATATTATTTCTTCGACGTCATTCATTCGTTCGGACAGAATCAGTACTAAATGGTGTTCAGGAATGAAGCAAAGTAGGAAACAATAGTCAGTTTATATTTTGGAATTTAGGTATAATTTGTAATTGACCTGGATTTTTAGACTAAAACTGAAATTTTTGTTATTGGATAGTTTAAGTCATCCTGTCTCGTTACATATTTTAATGCAGAATGTTTATAGCCCATTGAGTTGCTCAAGGTGGTCGTTAAACCTCCAATAAAAAAAACAAGAAAGTTGACACCGAATTTTCGGGTGCAATAAGCAGGTCTTTTGAATCCGTTCTGACGCAAATTAAATTTATCAAAGCTATTCAAAGTCAATGGAACCGGTACGGAAAACAATAGATCTGACCAAAGAAAGAAGATTTTAAATCGGGTTTTTAATCCCTCAGATATTGCTGTAAACGGAATCGTGAGCTTACGAACTCTTAGAAACAGAGATATCGACAAAAATAAGATGTGACTTTACGTCCCCTGGTGGGAAAACCATGCATTATTTTAGGCAGAAAGTATTTTCAAAAGGTTTATCCGTATAAGCGGTATCGGTCGAAGAAAAAATTAGTCGAGTTTTCAGGAGCCCAGATTTTGCAACAAATACTTCAGAAGCAGAAATTAACACATATAACACCTGGTGGCTAAACAATTCTTTACCAAACATTAGAAATTATGTCAAAAATATTTTCCATCAGGTCTTGTATGCGATACAGGAAGAATTTTTCAAATCAGAGCTTCAGGAGCAGAAATGACGCAAAAAACGCAATTTACCTTTGTGCCCCCTAGCGGAAAGTGTCTGATTTACTTGAAATTTTTAAATTTACAGGAAAAACTTTTCGCACCGGAAACACTATCCAACAAAGAAGGAATTTTTCAAATTGTACTCTTAGAAGTAGAGATATTGACAAAAATAAGATATGCATCTACGCCACCTGGCGTAGAAACCATGCATTTTTTCAAGAAGAAAATTGTCCTTAAAGATTTGTCGACATGAGTAGTATCGGTCGACAAACGACGTGTTTTTCAATCGAGAATTTAGAAGCTCATATTTTGTTGCAAATACAACAGAAGCGGAAATTAAGATTTACGCCCCCTGGTGGCCAAACTATTTTTTTCATAAATTAGAAATTATGTGCAAACGATTTCCCATCAGGAGCTGTATCCGATGCAGGAATAATTTTTCAAATCGGAGATTTAGAAGCAGCGATATAGGGGGACACGCATGTTACCGCCACGCCCCTATCGGAAAGTCTATGAATTACTTGAAAATTTTGAAATTATATGAAGAACATGTCACACGGAAAACACTATCCGACAAAGAAGGAATTTTTCAAATCGGACTCCTAGAAGTAGAGATAGTGACCAAAATAAAATGTACATCTACGCCCCCTGGCGGAGAAACTGTGCAGCATTTTAAGAATAAAATATTCGGAAAAGGTATTACGATGTGAGTGGCATCAGACCACGAAAGAATTTTTTAATCGATATTTTAGAAGCTACGATTTTATGGCAAATACATCAGAAGCAAATATTAACACTTGCGCCCCCTGGTGGCCAAAGTATTCTTTACCAAAAATTAGAATTATATGCAAAAGGTTTTCCGTCAGGAGATCTATCCGCCGAAGAAAATAAATTTCAAATCGGAGTTTTAGAAGAAGAGTTATCGGGGAAAATGTAATTTATTTTTACGTCACGTAACGGAAAATCTATGTGTAATTTGAAAAAGAAACTATATCTAAAATACTCTTCGACATAAATGGAATCGAAAGATATAATTTTTTTCAATCGGATGTTTTGAAGCAAATATGTGGAATAAAACGTATTTTTGAATTCGACATCATCTGCATTTACGCGCTCTACCGGCGAAATCATACATTGTAAAAAAAACGAAATATAGGATCATCATTTGCATATTTCACGCTTTACAATGCAAAAAGAAGTTTTTAAACCAGACTAATAGGTGCTGAGATATCGTGGGTACAGACGGACGGACGGACTGACGGACAAACCGATAGAAGAAGCACGATCTTTTTTTACAAAAGACGTGCTAAAAACACATTTTAATGAAAAATGTGAACGCAGTCACATGTAGAAACATGAGTGGTCTGAAAATGTACAGACTTCTTCTGATGCTAAGGGTGCAAAAGCGGCAATCAAGTCAGCATCAGAACCTAAGTTCTGGTATCAAATCGTCCAGCTTGCGAAAGTTCCACTCGAAATCCAAGAGTATGCATTTTCAATTTGGTTTTATAGATTCTGCTAGTGTTGCAGTCCTTTGCATATACGCTAGCGTTACTTAAAGTACGAAATAATCGAAACTTTAACAAATAAGTTATTGAAATATTTAATGATCATTTTGAGGAAATAAACTTTTCTAAATGAGTGACGTGATACTTCTAATTAGAATTTTCGTTAAATACTGTAATTTAATTAGCGGGACTGAAAATAAAACGAAGTTATCACTGAAGTTTTATGCTAAAATATGATTTCCCGAATCAGGAGAGGGATACATTGAGTTCCCGAAAGTGCTGAAACGCTGAGACGTAGCACAACCTGTTATGGAAAAACATCCTTTCCCTTTACATATTTAAACATCGTCCGATAAGAAAGTGGTGATAATATTATGGGTTCACTGGAGTAATTAAGAGTGAAAGCGCTTCGAATATAGTTAATGAAATCCTGAAGATTTGTTTTCTTCTTCTACAGGTTATCTGGCTCCGCGCGATCTATTACCATATGCGGTTAACTGTAATTCTAAAGAGCACCGGATGAAGCCAAAGCTAAAGCTTTTGTTAATGACAAATCCTCCTTCAGTGAGTAAAATTAAGAGCCAAAAGTAGTTGAACTTATGAATTCGAGAAAGAAAATTTTCATTCGAAACGCAGTGGGCTGCAACAGAATTACCTAAAATTCTTCTGAATAGGGATTTGAAGAAAATTAGCTTTATTCTGGATTTCATAACTTCATGTTTGGCTACCGGCTCAACGGTTTTATTTTAAAACATCCCGTTTTGGAAATTTGAATTTCGGATTGCTGGAAAACGTTAATATTGCAAAAAGCATTTATGGGCTCAGTAGATTAAAAATTCTTGTATTTAAAACCACTGAGCCCATAATGTGTAGTTTTATTACAGACAGAGAGAGAGAGATCCTCTCATTTTCGTCGAAATTTTTAGCTATTCGAAAAAATATCATGCATTTTTATCAACCTATCCGTAGGTATCTCTGTTAGATTATAAATCTTTAGGTATATAATCATATTTACCAGTTCTACATGTATTAGTTATCACATCAAAAAAAGATAACAGAAATTTTTTTTACGTATATTCTCATACCTTTGTGTTTCCCTGACCGACAGATTTAATTATTACAGTCATCATTTTCGCATATAACAGCTAGAAAACTTTTAATCTTTATACAATATCATCATCATCATCATATTCAACCATTATCAATCCACAGCTGGACGAAGGTCTCCCCAAGTTTATTCCACAACGGTCTGTCTTGTGCCAGTCTCCTCCATGGTACTCCCGCATACTTTCGAATCTCATCCACTCATCTCCCATGGGGTCTTCTTCTGGGTCTTTTCCTGTCCTTTGGAATCCAATCTAAAATTTCGGCTGTAAATCGATGGTCTGTCCTTCTGGCAGTATGTCCAGCCCATTGCCATTTCAGGGATTTAACTCTGATCATGATGTCTTCCACTCTTGTCATTTTTCGGATCCACAAGATCCTATTCTTATCTGTCCTGGTTACAATAAGCATGCACCTGTCCATGCTCCTTTGAGTTGTCTGCAGCCTTTGTATGTCTCTTTTAGTTAAGGTCCACGTCTCTGCACAATACGTAAGCACTGGAAGGATGCATTGATCAAACACTTTTCTTTTAAGACATAATGGCATAATGCTCTTAAAAATTATGCTGTTCCTTCCAAAAGCTCTCCAGACTAGTTTTGTACGCCGTTTAATTTTTTCATCAATGTGATCCTCACTTGATATCTGCTGTCCAAGATAAATGTACGTGTCTGTTATCTCCAGCTTTTCTCCATCAATCGATACATCTTCATTTCTTGTAAAAGCATTGAACATCACTTTTGTCTTCTGAAAGTTCATTTTTAATCCCACTCCTTTACTCTTGTCAGAAAGTTCCTGGATCATACTCTGCTGCTCTGGTGGGGTAGTTGCAAACATGACTACATTATCAGGAAACCAATGGTGGGTTAGATAATCTCCATTAATATTTATTACTTTGTTTACCCAGTTCAGTGATTGAAAGACATTTTCCAATGTGGCATTAAAGAGATTCGAAGATATGGTATCACCTTGTCAAATTCCCTTTCCAATTTTTAGGTGTGTTGTATTTTCAAACAGCCGAATCTTTGCACTTGCATTTTCATAGACGGTACTAATAATATTAATATATACATCTTCAATACCGCAGGATTTCAAAGCCATTGTAACTGCTGATGGTTTCACCGAATCAAAGGCTTTTTCATAATCGATAAAAGCCATGCACAATAGAAGTTCGTATTCCCTCGCTCTTTCAAATAGTTTTCTCAGCACGTGGATGTAAACTATTTTGCTGTAGCCACTCCTGAATCCAGCTTGTTCCCTCGGTTGAGCCATGTGCAGTGTTACCTTCAAGCGGTGTGAAAGAACTTTGGTGAAGAATTTATAAACCACTGATAGGAGGCTGATAGGTCTGTAGTTCCTGAGATCATCAACATCACCTTTTTTTATGTAGCAGGATCATTGTAGCGTGGTTCCAATCCTCAGGAATCTTCCCTTCATTAAGGTATCTAGTGAAAATTTGGGCGAGTACTGGTTCGATTTCCCCACTTGCTTCATTTATGATGTCTACAGTAATTCCATCTTCTCCTGAAGCTCTTCCCCGCTTCATGTTCTTGAATGCATGTGCAACTTCTGCTGGAAGGACTGGAAAAATTCTGGTACTGGTATTTTCATGATGTCTGGAGTACATGTACCATCCCTTTCATATAATGTGGAGTAGAAATCTTTCACTCTTCTTAAAATTTCGCCTCTATTTCTTGTTACAGAACCATCTTCTCTTCTCAGTGCTATAATATGTTTTCTTCCCTTACTGAGATGTCCCTTTGCTATCTTTAGGGTTTGGGTGTTTTCCATTGCTTTCCTAACTAGTTCACAGTTGAATTTCCTTACGTCTTCTGTGATACTTTTTCGTACTGTCTTGCATAGCTCTATATATTCCACTTTGGAAGTCACATCTTCTTTAGTTGTCCTCATCTCTCTTCTTTTTTGCATCAACCTTTTGGTTTTTCCTGATAATCTGTTCACATGCAACTTGTTCTCAGACCCAGCTAATTTTGTTGCTGTTTCCATAAGAGCTTTGGTTACTTCTCTGTTAACTTCAGAAATATCCACTTCTTCCGATGTTAGGCTTTCTAAAGCAGATAATCTGTTCTTCAGTTCCAACTTGAAGGTATTATGGTGTTTTTTAAGGTTGGTTATGTCAATACATTTGGTTTGTCTTATGAGCTTGCCACGTTCGAGTTTAGGGTTGAGGTGCATCTTACATCTCACCAATCTATGCTCACTGCCTGTGTTGAACTTGTTTAGCACACTGCAGTCTTCTATGACGAATTTTTTGTTACACATAATAAAATCAATTTCACTTGTCGTCCCATTTGGATGTCTCCATGTCCATTTCCTGCGTGGCTTTTTCTTGAAAGAGGAGTTCAAGATGAAAAACCCTTCTTCCTCTGCAAATTCTACAAGAGTATTTCCACGCTGGTTTCTGTTGTCGTGACTTAATTTACCTGCTGAAGTTTCATTCTGTAGCCGTTTCCCTATTTTTGCATTGAAATCTCCCATAAATATCTTCAAGTTTTTCTTACCTTTATTATTTAGATGATGAATTTCCGCATAAAATTCTTCGATTTCTGATTCAGGATGACTTGTGGTGGGTGCATAAGTTTGAATAATTTGAGCCTTGTATCTTATCGAGAGTTGAATACCGAGTCGTGCAGCTCTGTCAGAGGAACCTACAACTTGTACATCTTTATCCTTCAGTTTCTTGTTTATTATAAATCCAACACCACTAGTTCTGCCAGTATCTGTCCCACGATAGTAGTAGAGATGTCCACTTTTCAGTTCAATGAGATATTTCCTTCTCTCCTTACCTCACTTAGCCCGACGATGTCCCACTTGATCCTTTGTAGTTCCTCTTCCAATTCAAGAAGCCTTGAATCAGAGGATAGGGAGCGTCCGTTATAGGTAGCCAAGGTCAGCATCAGATGGCAGCCCAGTCCGGTCCTCCGGGGATTCATAGCACCCTCTGCCTTAATGTAGCACTGGCTGCTGCCTTGGCCAGGTACATTCCAGCTGCCGGAGACCGAGGGCCAAGAGTTAAGTTGTGGAGTCATTTTAGAGGGGTTTTGCCATAACTCACCATGCTGGCCCAGCGGGTTGGTGAGTGTGGGATAGCATTTCATCTAATCACGATAGTATAGTTATACCGCTATTGGAGGTCGTCAGAACCCCTTTAGTGGGAACAGGATGCACCACGAGAAGGCGGGGTTGACATTTGTCAAGTAGAGGCTGTGATGTTGCGCATCACCTGACAATACATCGTTACATAATTTCATATCTGAAAGTGTGACCAAGAGAGTTTTGAGACCAGTGGAACATACATTTTTGGGGAATATAAATGTGTTGAGGTTGTAAAAAAATCTTTATAGACGTTTCAAGAAACATAAAAAAGTTCCTTTTTTGCTTTATTCCCTCCATTGGTTACAGGCTATTTTTACAAAACGTTTCTTAAAATCGTTCAAAAGAAGCTCCTGTTTCATGAGAACGCTCCGGAAGACATAAAGCGATTAATCTCTATAAATATGCCAGTTAATTTAAAAAAAATTTTCTTTTCAGTGTTGATTCGGAGTTTGTTTTGACGTATAATCAGTTTCAAAATAATGCCTGACTCGAAATATTATTGTGAGTAGCAGTTTTTCGTGGAAAGCTTACGTAAACATATTGGAACCAATTGTTTAGCTGTATTAAACAATTTCCTTAGTGTCTATACCTGCAAAATTTAAATATGCCCATACGGAAGCTTACCTCCCAAATATATTGACGAAAACTGGGCAAGTGAGCACTTTTATATCGTTTGTACTGCATGTAAACTTACGGAATTAAATTAACCGCTGCTGGCGCAAAAACCCTCTTTGAGACATTTGTAGAGGGTGCTAAGCTAATTTTATGGTATTATACTGATCCGTGAGCTTTAGTATAGAAGAAGGATGACATACGTTTGTTCCCAAATTAAACCTCTGACATTTAAGAGAAACCTTTAAAATGTTTCGGTAAAAATGGACGAACAATCCTTCTTTCAAGTCAATGTCTATAATTTCAAAATTAAAGGTAAAGTTAAAAAAAGATATTTTAGTTATGAGCAAACATCAGGGAAATTTTAGGTTATTCGTGAAAAACGACGCATGGTATTTGCGGTGATTTCTGCACGATCCGTTATGGTAGTAGAATACGATAACAATGTCACAACCAGATGCCTACTAAAAGGGTAATGCTTACACAAAAAACCTTAGCGATCCATAAAAATTTAATTCGGCAATTTATTAATATTTGCACATTTTTTAATATTTTACTGTCAGTCTTCTATAATTCTAAAAAAAATATGAAACGAAAATGTTCGGAAATAGTGTATTTTTGAGGTTTGAGGGCTCATAACAAAACTTGTTTTTGGAGTACTACCATAAAACTCTATATCAATGGAAAGATAATTTCATCAAGAATGTAATTCAATAACTTTTCTGAAAGAGTTTGCATTGTAGCAGCAATTATAACGAAGAACAGTGAAAGACGTAGAAAAAATGAGATATACAAAAATTCTCGCCATATCAGTTATTACTTAGTTGGGTAACCTTTAGCGTTAATTTTGGCCTTACAACACCATCCCATGGAGTGAACCAAGTTTTTTAGTTCTGCAGCTGTTATAATATGAAACTAAGATTGAATTATTGCTTCTACTAATTGGGTTTTATTGCTGGGTTGCTTCTGAATAACAAGCTTCTTTAGTCGGATCCATAGAGTTTCGATGGGGTTAAGGTCTGTGCCATTCACAGACCAGTCCAGCAGTGGCATATGATTATCTTGAAACCAATTTTTGCACACAGAGGCAACATGACATGGACCTGAAACCTGTTAAAAAATATAATTGCTTTATTATATTGGAAAAGATAACGCGTGGAATGCTTCAGTTTGGGCTCAAGTATTTCATTAACGTATTTCTGGCGATTTATGTTCCCATTAATCACGCAAATTCTGCCCACACCTTTTGATGTCATATAACCCCAGATCTTAACACTAACTGGGTGTTTCACGTTACATGTAATGCAATCAGGATGTAAAACTTCTCCGATTCTTCTCCATCACTACCAGACAGGGAGATTTTGGTCTCATCACTCCAAATAACACTGTCCCATTGTTCCGCAGTCCAGTTAACATGTATATTAGCCCAGTTTAATCTTTTCAACCTCTGTTTGAGAAATAAAAATTACTTTTTTCGTGGAATTCTGGCTTTTAGACCAAATTCCTGCAGTATGCGCCAAACAGTCCTTGCACTCATTTTCACATTGCATTGCGCCATTTCATCTTGTGTACACCCAGATGATTTCTTCTGTCACCTAGGCATAGTCTCTTAATTTTTCTATCATCACCTGCTGTTGTGCACCTTTTCCTGTCTTTACCAGTCTAGTTTTGTAGGGACTGAATCTCCTTACACCTCTTCAAAAATTTAGAATTGCCACCTTTGGTTAAGTTTCCACCAATATTCCTCCTAATTTCTTCATAACTGAATAATTGTTCAGTCAAAAGTACTATTTTACATCGCTTTATGGGTGACCTTTGCGCCATTTCTTTAATTTTATTACGTTTTACAAGCTCACTAAATGAAAGAACACGCACAAAAAAAATAAAACTTGATGGCAATCACATGACACACTGACAAATGACCTCCTCTCAGATCTAATACATCACATCAAAAGCTGAAACCTACTCTGACCTGATTGGCTCATTGCCAAAAGCAGATGACACCTGATTGGCTTTCTAAACACTCATACTCATTGGCTACATTCAAATGAAGAAAAGCTACTTTATATCAACCTAAGCAAGTTGTGCTTCTTTTTTCTGGTTATTTGGCAATACATTTTCACAGAATACAGATAATGGAACACACTTTATTGCATTACATTTTTGATGAAATTATATTTCCATTGGTATACAATTTTGTGGTGTTACTCCAAAAACAAGTGGTGTTATAAGCCATCAACTCTCAAAAATACACTTTTTCCAAAAGGTTTCCACAATTTTGGCAAATACTGTACTATGCATCATTTCCGACACATTACAAATATTTTAAGAAGAGTTCCTGAAATTGAAGATATACAGTCATACAAAAATACGCTTACGTCACTTGTGGAAAAAATCGCATTACTGAAGGAATTGTTTCTGTGATGATTGGAACACATGCAGATTACTGAAAAAAATTACCGCTTCTGTATGATTATTAACACTGTAGGAAATAGAAATAATTACTTACGCTCACTGGTTTCAGAAATGTGATTTACTCATATTCATAAATTCTGGAGAAATTCGTCATCGTAACGAATGCATACCAAGAACCACGGTGTTTTACGCATAAGACTGTTAAAAGTAGATTCATGGACATATATGCGATATAATTCTCCGCGCCAGAATGAAATGATGTCAATCTGTTAAAAAGGAAAACGCTTGTAAACGATTCCTCAAAATGAAGAGAAAGTTTGAAGAAGAACTTTTACAAATAATTTATCAAATATCAAACGCCTCTTGCACGTTGACGCCCGCTGCAGCAGAATTAAAATATGAAAAGAATATATTGATGTGAATATAGCATTTATATCATACGCTATGCAATGGATTAATAAAGTTTTATACACTGTATACAGAAGCACAAAAAGGTAGATAACATAATTTGTCAATAATTTTCCTTATCGGGTAAACTGTTCCTTATTTAAGGAGCATTATGTTCGTCACTCACCCACAAGCAATGTCAAATACAGAATTGTTTTACTCAAAATGTTGTTCATAATCAGAAATATACTGTTGAACCGCTTTAAGCCTCCACCAACTTTTCCTTCATACATTCTTTCATGTAGTCAAACACAGAGGAGTTATAAAGAGTGTAAAAGACAACGTCGGCAGTTCTTAAATAACGTTAGTGAGGTGTTTATGTGTTTTAGCAAAAACTCATCTTTATATGAAGTGGATAAAAGATGATTCTATTTCTGCCAGAATCAAAATTCATTCGGACAGTGAATTTAAAACATTTTTCCTGTTTCACTCGAGATTATATGAAACCTGCCTCGGTCCCTGTAGTTATCGGTGCCAATGCCATGTAATTACAGCAATTCAAAATTTGATTTTTAGTTATTCCTTTAATGAAGCAATAATTGCTATAAAGAATGCTTACATAATTTTCAAGAACTCATTCGAAGATCGGATTTACTATACCTTATAATACCTTATTAATTTATAATTTGGCTGTGATCGCATCGTAAATAGCTATCGTTTTTTTTTTTTGGTTTCCCTTTAGGAGTCACATATTCTTTCAAGTTCACGTTCTGATTCAGGAATAGTGTTCATAATGTTCTTTGCGGTGGTGTACTGTTTTTAAAAATAGCGGCTTTATTTCACCTCGCTCTCAAGAGCTTCTTTCCAGATTACCGACTGAAGATCTATGAACGTTTCTTCACAGGTATTATCCAATTTATTGTGGACGCATTACCATGAAGCTATACTAAGAAATGCAATATGTCACCATCATACATCTCTTAATATATAGGATCAACATAATTGTTGGTCAAAACCTTTTCAGAGCAATTATTCGAATTGACAGTTGCCTATTTCTTTTAGAACAGGGACTAAAGGCATTACTCTATCATGAACAGAGTTTTTTAACTCTTTTACAGTTGTGCCATTTAGTATAAACACTATTTATTTACTTTCAACAATTATTGTCGCTTATCTCATTTATTCTTGCCCGTTCTTCCCAAGTAAAATGAGCATTTAATCGATATGTCAGTTTTTGCTCATTTATATTTAATGTTTCCATGTTATTCTTCACCTGAAGAAGATGGTGAGAATCATCGTCAATTTGTAGGAATCACCTTCTGGGATGTACAAGGCATAATGAAGGAACAGTAATGTTCCCAGAGAAAAGAATGATACTCGTGACAAGTGTTCTAGCTGTTGCCTCTTGAAAAACCTAGCAGTAGACCCTTTAGGTGATTGCGATAAATGATAACACCATGTTGACCGGTCGAGTAATAAAGCGGTTCCAGTGTTTCTGTGAAGACACATATTTATTACTAATTACTATAATAACATCTCAAGAGCTTCTTTTCAGATTGCCAGATTAACGTTTCGCAAAGTACACTTATACTAGATATTTCAATTGGGGAACATTTTTTCTTACATATAATTTGAATAAAAAGAGAGAAGAATGTTAATCTGTTGATGTTTTGATGTTTTTATTGTCGGTTAATTCAGACAGTGGGCGATTTTATTTCCTTCCTGTCAACTAAAACCAGGTTTATGAAAGCATGTGGAAAAATATGAAAAAACAAAAAAGCAAAACATGCCATCTAAGTTTTAAAAGCATTTCCCTCTACCTAAAGGATTTTTCATAAAGTGAATACATTTATATAGATTGTTCGCCTTCCTCTGCTGCTAAGTTTCCCTTACCTCACTTGGAAATAAGTAGGACAATTTACAACAGTTGCAACAGCAGTATCGAGATTCCGTAAGTTCAGGTTGATCCATTGCTACTGTAATTAGTTGTGTGCGTTTATCTAACGATTTGGCCACCAGAATATAAAATTCCCACTAACGTTCAATAATACTCTTCCAAAAATAATATAGTTTATTAGAACAACGATCCGGGGGACTTCAGTTCCATGTAAAGTATTTCACGATAGAAATAACAATCGTAAGAAGAAAATTCACATATCTGAACATCTGACTTTCCTAAGACATGTTCACGGAATAGAATTTCATACATTGACCATAATTGGCCATAACTAGAAATTTAAAAATAGTGTAATAATATTTACGGCATGGAATTTCTAGCATTATCCAACATTGTCCATAATTTGGAAATTAAAAAATGATAACCACACATTTACTGTTCATGCTAATCAATAACGCACAGGTAATAACATTAACCAGAATAAATCACAAAGCTCCTCCCGGGAAATATTTTTGAGGATCAAATTTGAAATAATAGATATGACGATAACAAGGAATAAAAACTGCCTCCGTGAAATGTATTTATGCGGATGATTTAGGGAAATAATAAAAATGTTTTTTGAAATATGCTCTCGGAAATATATTTACATGGAATAATTTCGAATAAAATATCATAATAACTACCGTAGGGAATAGGTTTGAACATTGTTTTAGCGCGAGATGATATGGAAGTACTGCTTAGGGAATACTAGTTTAATATGAAAACCCGAATGCAGGAATATTTGTTGTTTATCAGACTTTGCCTTTATCGTAGGTTTTAACCTAAGTGCATAAAGACAATACGTAACATTCAAACCAAAACATAGTCCACAGTAATTTTCTCCGTATAATGAGGAAATATCATAGAGCTGGTTTTGAATGTTTCTCTGCGCTATCCACAAATTTAAGGTGTGATGGCGCCTATCTACATTTGGTAAAATGTCATCACGCGATTGACAAAAATTAAATATAAAATGCTCAGGTTTTGCTCACGAGACCTGAAATTTTCTCTAAAACACATCGAGATCAATCATAATTTCCGCGTGGTTGGGCAACGACAGACAATGCAAATACAATAATCCTCGTTTTTCATGATTTCGTTGAGGATTGGTCTTTCCCATAAAGTCTACATTGATTTATCTCTATAATTACAGCATGGGGTGGTGGAATATATAAGTAAAGAAATCAGAAACATTGAGCGGTTGAAAACAAATGTATTACACTCATTTATGACAATGAGGGTAAATGTAATATACACTCTTTGGCATAAAATCTGCGTACCAAGGAGGAGGCGTGGGACTGAAAGGACATTTTAGTAGTAAGATGGTACATACCAAGAACAGAAGTGATTACAATATCACAGCAGTAGGACGATTTCAGGCGGTCATAGGGTACACATTCCGGTCAGCGTTCGTACCTCGTCGAACCGCTTCGTGCTGGTATACATGCGGTGATACGGTTCGACATGGAGTCAAAGAGAACGGCGTATATTATCCTGGGACAGATTGGCCCACACTTCTTGCAACTGACGCCCTAATTCTCAAATACGGGAACATGGAGAGAGGTGAGATCACATCTGGTCCCACATGTGCTCAATGTCAAGAGATCAGGCAATTTGGCAGGACACGCAAGCGTAAAAGTATGATGTACACAGTCCTGGAGAACCCGAGCAGTGTGCGTTCGGGCGTTATCTTGTTCAAAAAATTGCTCTGGGCCGCCCTTCCAGGAAACGCAGTACATGGGACCGCAGGATATATTTTTCGTGCCGAAGTGTACACAGCGCTGGGCTGTCAAAGTCTTTCGGATCACTGCCAGCTACGTACGACTGTCGTGCGCGATTTCACCCCAGACCATAACGCCTGCAGTTCGGGATGCGTGTCGCTGCACAGTGAGGTTGGGATTGTAGCATTCACCTGACCCCCTTCACAGTCTTACACGGTAGTCATCCTTTCCCATACAGAAGCTGCATTCGTCGCTAAACACTATACGTCGTCAGTCCGTAATATTCCGTGTTCCTCGCTGTGGAAACCTCAGCAATTGGCGCTGACAATTTCCAGATGTTAATGGCAGAAAACATAAGGGCCGTCTAGAATGCAGATTCGCCTCTGCCAGGCGTCTGGGTATGGTGGACACAGGAGTCCCTTGTACAGCCGGCATATGTCAATGGATATTGGACAAGGACGTTGTTGCATCTGTGCGTGCCGTTCTCACGATCCCAAGGTCCTTTCGGCTAGTGGTGTATCTGGATTATCCAGAGCCAGTTCGCCGTGTCTGGGTGCCTTCTCGTGTCCATTGCTCCCAAAATGATCGTACCGTACTGTCCGACCGGCCCAAATGGCGGGCCATTCGGCGCACTGGCCACCTTGCGTCTCTCAGCCTGAGGGCACAGCCTCGTTCAAACTCCGTCAGTTGCCCGTGCGCACATATACGGCGGCTCCTCGTCATGTCTTTCATTCCGGGATTTCACCTGACTCTTACTGTTCACTTCGGCACGAATGTGGAGTCCCCTGCGTGGCGCCTTTTAAGCCCTAATGATTGCGATTGCAGCGCCGGTCTTGTACGCGCGGGTATTCGAAATCGCACGAAACTTTAATGATTTTCTTGTTTGCCCTCACCGTAACTATTCGCCGAGTTTCGCGGTAATAGCACGGTTTTTTCTTAGTACACGGCTTTTTATGACAATGAGTGCATTTCAAATGTCAATGCAAACGCCATTTACTGAATTTCGGGAAATAAAATGGAAAATTAATATGTATTTGGTGCTGTAGTCAGTGGTCGGTGACGTGAATTACCAGAAGAGGATAAAAATCTCCCATTTTTTGAGGGTTTCAGCTAATACTAATATGTGTTATGAAATTTATATCTGACATAAAATTTCGTGTGCTTGTGTGCGCCAACCGCTGCTTCTTGTATTCAATATCCCTATCAAAAGGAATACTGCACCCATAGATGATGGAACTTATATAATTTACAATTTGTTGAAGACGAAAATAAGAATTAATATTATGCTCTTCAGCAAAAAAAGAAAAACCGGCAATGCAAGTTTCAGGGTGCACGCCTCCTAATATGCCCTGGTTTTTTTTTTAAAGATCACTTTTACTGCATTTCAAGAACTCGACAAAATTCTTAAGCTTCACGTTGCAACTCTTTAAGTACATGTGCAGGTGTGTTTCAAACTACTACAGCATGTAGTGAATATTCTGTCATTGATTTACGATTTCATATAAGTAAGATTCATCAACACCAGATGCAGTCATTTTTTGCAGCAATTACTAAAATAATATCACCTTTGAGTGTATAAACACGGATAAAAGTTCAGAAGACATGAGATAATTTCTTAGGCTTCCCCAGATCCCTTAAAGTATGTAATGTTTGCCAAAAATGGCATTTTAAGTTGCGTAAGCATTAAGTTCGACAGCAGCCTCTTTTTTACCAATTTGGGCTTAACATTAACAATCCCTCCCCCCCCTCTCATACTTTCTGGAAATCTCTTGTTGATTTTCAGAAACATAGCTTGCTGTTTTGCGCTCTGCTTTGTATTTGTTACTTTTTTCATCTCAGCCCACACCCTCTCTCACAGCGGAGCTCTGTTTGTGAACTCGCTGAGTCATCTCATCACAGTCGCACATGTTCGTTTGGGAAAGAGTGTTGGCGGGTTTGCGTCATAACGATGCAACAGTTTCTTTCACCCCTATAGTGACGTTGATTGAATCGTACCAGCATTTTCGTTTTGTCGTCCAACTACTTAACATGGCTGAAACAAGATATAAAGCTGATTGCCCTATCCTCGGGAGTTATATAGAGATGCATAAAAATGTGCTGCCTACGTACGAAGATGTAATGCGACATTACTACCTTGTAAGGAATACTCTTAGGCAGGAAGGTGCAAATTATGAGCCAGCTGCAGCAGAAATAGCAAGTATTGTCGCGGACAAAGTGCCATGTATATAGAAGAAAGCATCTCTTCCGACATCTCTCCACAAATCTGTTGCAAAGCGAATTACTGCATACAACACTGAAATTCGAAAGTTGGAAAAACACGCTGCAAGAATGGATGAAACCTACCGAAAGAAGATTGAACAATTTCGTGCAGATTCGTAACGTATCTTTGACATATGCACATGCAAGTGCAAATGTTTTAGAACCTGCAAATTTTGCAGCAAATTGCAGGTACGATCCAATCAACGTCACTAGGAGTGAAAGAAACTGTTGCATCATTATGACGCAAACCCGCCAACACTCTCTCCCAAACGGACCTGTGCGACTGTGATGAGATGACTCAGCGAGTTCGCAAACAGAGCTCCGCTGTGAGAGAGGGGGTGGGCTGAGATGAAAAATGTAACAAAAACAAAGCAGAGCGCAAAACAGCAAGCTATGTTTCTGAAAATCAACAAGAGATTTCAAGAAAGTATGAGAGAGGGGGGGGTTGTTAATGTTAAGCCCAAATTGGTAACAATAAGGCTGGTTTTCGAACTTAATGCGTACGACACTTATCATGCCATTTTGGCAAACATTACATACATTAAGCGATCTGGGTAAGCCTAAGAAATTAACTCATGTCTGCGGAACTTTTACCCGTGTTTATACACCCAAAGGTGATATTAAATAACATGGTGACACAGTTTCTTTTTATATTTACAAAATGGAGAAAGCGGGTATTTTTAACCTATTTTTCCCTATAACTCAAACTTCGAGGTTCTTGGGGCAGCCTAAGATATCAAATAATTTTATCCATATTTCGCGGGGTCATTTCAGTAATAAAATCGCAACTATTGCACATTTTGACGTTTCAAATTAAAAAAAAAAGTGTTTTTCGCTCCACCCTAGTACGCATGCTAATAAGGCTCGGTGGCTTATGTACTCACGATAGTCAAATGTTATTACAAGTCGGTTGGGAATATCCAAGAAACTGAGCGTTTTATTCTAAGATCATAGTACCTCATGATTCCCACTGCAGAGTGAATGTCGATGAGAATCTGAAATAACAGTATCCCTTTCCCCTGGAGGCAAGTGAGCGCAGGGATCAATACTCAGAACTCATGTAAAATTCTCTCAGCCAAATAGCAGGAGGAACGACCTCGAAAGTCTTATCTCTGAAGAAATACACTACCATGCACACAACCTTTCACACAGCATTGAAATCATATTGTCACTCCAAGCGCTCTTTTTGATAATTTCATACATAGTTGTGACTTCTTTCGCTCAGATGGTGATGAGAACGTGCAAGAACAGACGCATTGGGTACTGCGAAACTACAAATCGCCAAGCCAAAGGCTTAAAATCAAACAAATTCAGGAAATGCAAGATCTTAAAAAACGGAAAAATTCACAATTTAATATATTTAATTTTCTTCATAATAAATTGAAAACTTCTTTCCAACATTCTTGTTAATAATTTATGTGAAACAAACTAACAAAGAATAACAAATATAATAAAAACGATTTGTAAGGACAAAATGTCATTTCTCTAAATATATCTGGGGTAATGTAATGCAGTAAAATTGTAGGAACTAAATACCAGAACGGCATGGAGATCTCAACTGGAACTACCTTCTGTAGACGTCAATTATTTCGGCTCCCATTTTCGGAGGAAGAGCTATTCCGATAGTTTTACAATAATGGAATACGTATTAAATGTTATCTTTCTTAGAACAACATTTCCTTGCTTAATATGATTTCGAAACCCGAAGGATTTCTTAAATTTGCCAGGAGCCAAACTTTGCTTAATTATCAGGAAATTTCCGTTATTTCTTATATCTGAAAAATAATGTGGCCTCGTAGAAAGTTACTTATGATTAAAATCTCTAATCTAGATCCATCCATGCAGATGATTTTCTGCAAAATATATTTTCCTTAATGTCACTTGTCAAACATTTTTGCCACGGAATTACTTTTTATTGGACAGCAACACATGAGGGCTTTTCAATGTTACAGGATCTGCAAAGTATTCTGCTCAAGGAGCTGTCTTCTTGACATTGTTTTATTCAATGCTTTGCATGTTTCTACTGTTAAATCGTTGCACAGACTTTGAGAAATCCTTAAGGTCATAACTAAGGATTTTTTGCTAATGTCTCAGCATAACAACACTAATAGCGAAAAGCACATCACATATGAAATCGACACTGACAAATACGTTTAAAATGTGTGACAAACCTAGCTGTTTCATATGTGAATTCGGGATGTTTCTCCGTGAGATGTGTGAACGTCCGATATAAGTTCTCTTCTGTTCCAGGACAAAATACATTCTTTAATAAATGTGTATACTGGATATCTGGTTATGTTGTTGTTGTCAGACACCAGACATGCACATCGTCTTAGGGAAATGTGGTTGCCACAGGGTGTGCATTACCATCTGACTCTGACTATTTGCTATTATGCAGGTTAAGGAGAGTCTGTCTACTAGGCAACGTCCTGTGACGAAAAATATTTAACAAAATTTAGCGATCGTACCATACACACATATGTTATATACCCTCAGTAAACAAACCATTAGAGATAGGGGTAATGAGCACTTGACATGGGCATCCACCGCGCAGGGTGGAACGGTCCCAAACCTAAAACAAGTTATTTATTTATAACTCGGTAAGAATTTTCCAGAGCGTATCACAATATACGAACATGGGTAAGCGTTGCGATCTGAGCTACTCTGAGAGTAGGCGCATTGTATGAGCAAGACATGTGTGTCATTTTATTGCATAAGTTATAATACATTACAGATCCAGAAAGCAATGGGAACAAACGGTGCCCGACCACACGCCTGTGCCTACCGGGTAGACGTCGATCATTAAGGCTCCGACAGACCAACCGAATGGCAACGGTGCGGTGGCGAGAATAATAACAAGATTAAACGTCGGATTCCCAAATAGCGAAGGTTCATCATTGTGCCTGTGTAGAAAGCAATTACATAAGGTTCGTCATTAGACATCATATCACATGTTTTATAAAATTCGTAATCCTACACATAGAGAAATGAATATTTCGATATTTTCAGACTCACTCTTCTGCTATTTAAATACAATTCTATTTCTAATAAGTTGATACCTTGATCCCAACAAAATAAAGGGGGAACGCTTTATGTTTTTGTTTTAATCACGCACCCGCAGATGCGATTTCGTTTGATGCTGATAGAAATCACATCGAATGTTTCCATCCACTTTATAAAACAAATATACATCACTTGCGATTTAAATGGAGAACACATTTGTAGGTGTGACAAGGTGCAATCTCATAAGAAGTCAGTTTTCAAAGCATCATTTCAGTGACGGCTGTATACAGATGGTTGATGAAACTGATGTGAAACAGTGGTAGTGCAGCGCTATTCAAACAGTGGTAGTGCAGCGCTATTAAACAGCGGTAGTGGTAGTCCATTCGAACAGTGGTAGGGCAGCGCTATTCGAACAGTGGTAGTGCAGCGCTATTCAAACAGTGGTAGTGCAACCCTATTCGAGGTGCTATCCCCCAAATGCTTTCTACATTACCCAAATATATTGTAATCACTTTTCTGACTGAAACACTAATACGGGAATACTTGACAATTAGAAGAATCTCATTCCCAACACGGAGCATACGTCATGTTCTCTCAATCAAAGTCGCTAGTGCTTCATTAATTTTAAAGATAACCTTGTTAAAAATGCGTTGAATTCGCACAAAGCGTTATGTAATTTGCGTGGTGTATGAAATTAAAACGTGCATTTTGCTCATTAGATAATACTTGTCAGACACAGCGTTCATTGAAAGATGTCACCTTAAAATTACTCTTTTGTACTAAAGACTAATGCATACAGACTCCTTGCTGTACTGAATTGTTACTCATTTGTCTTATATCATGCTCGATAGCTCGAGAGAAATTTTTTCGGAAAAGTGGATGCGTTGTTTCTTCCAGAGAAATCTGCATAATCGGAAGACTCTCTGCCACAAAGAAAGGTTTGTGCCACTTAACAACTGTGAACTATGCATCAGTCTATATCCCCAAATTCGGCGCCGTATCATTGTAAAACGACTGTGTGAACATGCCTTTTATATATAGGTATTTTATTACAGCACCAATATTTCTTTCTCCATTTACCCAATTTTCTGCTATTATCATCATTCATGTCAACCATTATCAATCCACTGCTGGACGAAGGTCTCCACAAGTTTCCTTCACAACGGTCTGTCTTGTGCCAGTCTCATCCATGTCACTCCCGCATACTTTCGAATTTCATCCACCCATCTCCCATGTGGTCTTCTTCTGGATCTTTTCCTGTTCCTTGAAATCCAATCCAAAATTTCGGCTGTCCATCGATGGTCTGTCCTTCTGGCAGTAGGCCCAGCCCATTGCCATTTCAGGAATTAAACTCTGATCATGATGTCTTCCACTCTTGTCATTTTTCGGATCCACGAGTTCCTCTTCTTATCTCTCCTGGTTACACCAAGCACGCACCTCTCCATGCTTCTTTGAGTTGTCTGCAGCCTTTGTATGTCTCTTTTAGTTAAGGTCCACGTCTCTGCACAATACGTAAGCACTGAAAGGATGCAGTGATCAAACACTTTTCTTTAAAGACATAATGGCATATTGCTCTTGAAAATTATACTGTTTCTTCTAAAAGCTCTCCAAACAAACTTTGTTCGCCGTTTAATTTTTTCATCAATGTGATCCTCACTTGATATCTGCTGTCCAAGATAAATGTACATGTCTGTTATCTCCACCTTTAATCCATCAATCGATACATCTTCATTTTTTGTAAAAGCATTCAACATCACTTTTGTCTTCTGAAAGTTCATTTTTAATCCCACTCCTTTAATCTTGTCAGCAATTTCCTGGATCATACTCTGCTGCTCTGGTGGGGGTACCCAGTTCAGTGATTGAAAGACATTTTCCAATGTGGCATTAAAGAGATTCGGAGATATGGTGTCACCTTGTCAAATTCCTTTCCAATTTTTATGTGTGTTGTATATTCAAAAAGCCGAATCTTTGCACTTGCATTTTCATAGACGTTATTAATAATATTAATATATGCATCTTCAATACCGCAGGATTTCAAAGCCATTGTAACTGCTGATGGTTTTACCGAATCAAAGGCTTTTTCATAATCGATAAAAGCCATGCACAATGGAAGATCATACTCCCTCTCTCTTTCAATCAGTTCTCTCAGCACGTGGATATGATCTATTTTGCTGTAGCCACTCCTGAATCCAGCTTGTTCCCTCGGTTGAGCCATGTGCAGTGTTAACTTCAAGCGGTGTGAAAGAACTTTGGTGAAGAATTTATAAACCACTGATAGGAGGCTGATAGGTCTGTAGTTCCTGAGATCTTCAATATCACCTTTTTTATGTAGCAGGATCATTGTAGCGTGGTTCCAATCCTCAGGAATCTTCCCTTCATTAAGGTATCTAGTGAAAATTTGGGCGAGTACTGGTTCGATTTCACCACTTGCTTCATGTATGATGTCTACAGTAATTCCATCTTCTCCTGAAGCTTTTCCCCGCTTCATGTTCTGGATTGCATGTGCAACTTCTGCTGCAAGGACTGGAAAAACTCTGGTACTGGTATTTTCATGATGTCTGGAGTACATGTACCATCCCTTTCATATAATTTGGAGTAGAAATCTTTCACTCTTCTCAAACTTTCGCCTCTATTTCTTGTTACAGAACCATCTTTTTTTCTCAGAGCTATAATATGTTTTCTTCCCTTACTGAGATGTCCCTCTTCTATCTTTAGGCTTTGGTTGTTTTCCATTGCCTTCCTAACTAGTTCACAGTTGAATTTCCTTACGTCTTCTGTGATACTTTTTCGTACTGTCTTGCATAGCTCTATATATTCCACTTTGGAAGTCACATCTTCTTTAGTTGTCCTCATCTCTCTTCGTTTTTGCATCAACCTTTTGGTTTTCCTGATAATTTGTTCACATAGAACTTGTTCTCAGACACAGCTAATTTTGTTGCTGTTTCCATAAGAGCTTTGGTTACTTCTCTGTTAACTTCAGAATTATCCACTTCTTCCGATGTTAGGCTTTCTAAAGCAGATAATCTGTTCTTCAGTTCCAACTTGAAGGTATTATGGTGTTTTTAAGGTTGGTTATGTCAATACTTTTGGTTTGTCTTATGAGCTTGCCACGTTCGAGTTTAGTGTTGAGGTGCATCTTTCATCTCACCAATCTATGCTCACTACCTGTGTTGAACTTGTTTAGCACACTGCAGTCTTCTATGACGAATTTTTTGTTACACATAATAAAATCAATTTCACTTGTCGTCCCATTTGGATGTCTCCATGTCCATTTCCTGTGTGGCTTTTCCTTAAAAAGAATTCAAGATGAAAAACCCTTCTTCCTCTGCAAATTCTACGAGAGTATTTCCACGCTGGTTTCGGTTTTCTTGACCGAATTTACCTACTGAAGTTTCATTCTGTTGCCGTTTCCCTATTTCTGCATTTAAATCTCCCATAAATATCTTCAAGTGCTTCTTACCTTTATTATTTAGATGATGAATTTCCGCATAAAATTCTTCGATTTCTTCTTCAGGATGACTTGTGGTGGGTGCATAAGTTTGAATAATTTGAGCCTTGTATCTTCTCGAGAGTTGGATACCGAGTCGTGCAGCTCTGTCAGAGGAACTTTCAACTTCTACAACTTTAACCTTCAGTTTCTTATTTATTATAAATCGAACACCACTAGTTCTGCCAGTATATGTCCCACGGTAGTAGAAGAGATGTCCACTTTTCAGTTCAATGAGATCTTCTCCTTTTCTCCTTACCTTACTTAGCCCGACGATGTCCCACTTGATCCTTTGTAGTTCCTCTTCCAATTCAAGATGCCTTGAATCAGAGAATAGGGAGCGTCCGTTATACGTAGTCAAGGTTAGCATCAGATGGCAGCCTAGTCCGGTCCTCCGGGGATTCTTAGCGCCCTCTGCCTTCATGTCGCACTGGCCGCTGCCTTGGCTAGGTACATTCCAGCTGCCGGAGACTGAGGGCCAAGAGTTAAGTTGTGGAGTCATTTTAGAGGGTTTTGCCATAACTCACCATGCTGGCCAAGCGGGTTGGTGAGTGTGGGATAGCATTTCATCTAATCACGATGGTATAGTTATACCGCTATTGGCGGTCGTCAGAGCCTTTTTAGTGGGAACAGGATGCACCACGAGAAGGCGGGGTTGACATTTGTCAAGGAGAGGCTGTGATGTTGCTCATCACCTGACAATACATCGTTACATAATTTCATATCCTATAATGAATAACCTCTTTTTCTTCCTGCTAAGCTAATGATAATGAATAAAGCTTTCAACTAAGCTAAGTATAAGTATAAAGCTTCTTTCTAGCTAAGTATAATGCTTCTGCTACTGAATTATATGCTTGTACTAAGCTTCAAATAGTGAATTCAAATGGTTGTTGTTACTATTTAATTAAGATCATGAAGTCTCCTGCTAGTAATGTAGTAATAGTAATGAACAAACTTATAACTGGTAGTAATGTTGTAGCAGTAATTAGGATGAATAAAGTCTTAACGCTGGTTGTTAATAGTAATAAACTAATGACATAAACCTAACAGCCAGACAGAGGTCTGACAGTACTATGAACTGAGAAAGACGTACTTACATAAACCTTTTATTATGACCTTCTACTGGTATCATCACACACAGCTACTCAAATAACACGTAGCTCCTTGCACATGAACGGAGCTCTGTACTCATAAACAAACGCTCTCCTTCACATAAACCAACACTCTCCGTACAACAATAAACGCTCTCCGTACAAATAACAAACGCTCTCCCTTCAACAACAAACGCCCTCCTTGGGTATCGTTGAACGCGCCTATTTATACTGGCTACCACCACGTCATGACTTACACTCATTGCCAGATCTCATTCAGCGGGTGAAATAATATCTCGTTCAGTAAAAAGATAATTTACATAGAAAAATAAAATAACCAGAGATAGTAAAATCAAAAGGAAAGTGAATATAGAGTATACGTTACAATCCGAAAGTGTGACAAAGCGAGTTTTGAGACCAGTGGAACATACATTTTTGGGGAATATAAATGTGTTGAGGTAGTAAAAAAATTTTTATAGACGTTTCAAGAAACATAAAAAAGTCCCTTTTTTGCTTAATTCCCTCCATTGGTTTCAGGCTATTTTTATAAAACGTTTTTTAAAATCGTTCAAAAGAAGCTCCTGTTTCATGAGAACGCTCCCGAAGGCATAAAGCGAATTAAAAAAATTAATTAAAAAAAACTATTTCTTTTCAGTGTTAATTCGGCGTTTGTGTTGACGTATAATTAGTTTCAAAATAATGCCTGACTCGAAATGTTATTGTGAGTAGCAGTCTTTCGTAGAAAGCTTACGTAAATATATTGGAACCAATTTTTTAGCTGTATTTAACAATTTCCTTAGTGTCTATACCTGCAAAATTTAAATGTGCCAATACGGAAGCTCACCTCACAAATATATTGACGAAAACTAGGGGAGTGAGCACTTTTATATCGTTTGTACTGCATGTAAACTTACGGAATTAAATTAACCGCTGCTGGCGCAAAAAACCTCTTTGAGACATTTGGAGAGGGTGCTAAGCTGTTTTTCTGGTATTATACTGATCCGTGAGCTTTAGTATAGAAGAAGGATGACATACGTTTGTTCCTAAATTAAACCTCTGACATTTAAGAGAAAACCTTTAAAATGTATCAGTAAAAATGGACGAACGATCCTTCTTTCAAGTCAGTGTCTATAATTTCAAAATTAAAGGTAAAGTTAAAAAAAAGATATTTTACTTATGAGCAAACATCAGCGAAATTTTAGGTCATTCGTGAAAAACGACGAATGGCATTTGCGGTGATTTCTGCACAATCCGTTATGGTAGTAGAATACGATAACAATGTCACAACCAGATGCCTACTGAAAGGCTAATGCTTACACAAAAAACTTTAGCGATCCATGAAAATTTAATTCGGCAATTTTTTAATATATTAATATTTTTTAATATTTTACTGTCAGTCTTCTATAATTCTAAAAAAATATTAAACGAAAATGGAAGGTTTCAACAAAGCCCAAAGTGAATTATAAAACCAAAGTAATACATACAGTGGTGGCCAAAATTGTGGAAACCTTTCGGAAATAGTGTATTTTTGTGGTTTGAGGGCTCATAACAAAATTTGTTTTTAGAGTACTACCATAAAACTCTATATCAATGGAAAGATAATTTCATCAAGAATGTAATTAAATAACTTTTCTGAAAAAGTTTGCATTGTAGCAGCAGTTTCTAACGAAGAAAAGTGAAAGACATAGAAAAAATGAGATATACAAAAATTTTCGCCATGTCAGTTATTACATAGTTGGTTAACTTTTAGCGTTAATTATGGCCTTACAACGCCATCCCATGGAGTGAACCAAGTTTTTTAGTTCTGCAACTGTTATAATATGAAACTAAGCTTGAATTATTGATTTTACTAATTGGATTTTATTGCTGGGTTGCTTCTGAAAAACATGCTTCTTTAGTCGGATCCATAGATTTTCGATGGGGTTAAGGTCTGTGCCATTCGCAGACCAGTCCAGCAGTGCCATATGATTATCTTGAAACCAATTTTTGCACACAGAAGCAACATGACATGGACCTGAAACCTGTTAAAAATATAATTGCTTTATTATATTGGAAAAGATACCTCGTGGAAGGCTTCAGTTTGGGCTCAAGTATTTCATTAACGTATTTCTGGCGATTTATATTCTCATTAATCACGCAAATTCTGGCCACACCTTTTGATGTCATATAACCCCAGATCTTAACACTAACTGGGTGTTTCACGTTACATGTAATGCAATCAGCATATAAATCTGCTCCGATTCTTCTCCATCACTACCAGACAGGGAGATTTTGGTCTCATCACTCCAAATAACACTGTCCTATTGTTCCGCAGTCCAGTTAACATGTATTTTAGCCCAGTTTAATCTTTTCAACCTCTGTTTGAAAAATAAAAATGACTTTTTCGTGGAATTCTGGCTTTTAGACCAAATTCCTGCAGTATGCGCCAAACAGTCCTTGCACTCATTTTCACATTGCATTGCGCCATTTCATCTTGTGTACACCCAGATGATTTCTTCTGTCACCTATACATAGTCTCTTAATTTTTCTATTATAACTTGCTGTTGTGCACCTTTTCCTGTCTTTACCAGTCTGGTTTTGTAGGGACTGAATCTCCTTACACCTCTTCAAAAATTTAGAATTGCCACCTTTGGTTAAGTTTCCACCAATATTCCTCCTAATTTCTTCATAACTGAATAATTGTTCAGTCAAAAGTACTATTTTACATCGCTTTCTTGGTGACCTTTGCGCCATTTCTTTAATTTTATTACGTTTTAGAGGCTCACTAAATGAAAGAACACGCACAAAAAAAAAACTTGACGGCAATCACATGACACACTGACAAATGACCTCCTCTCAGCTCCAATACATCACATCAAAAGCTGAAACCTACTGTGACCTGATTGGCTCATTGCCAAAACTAGATGACACCTGATTGGCTTTCTAAACACTTATAATCATTGGCTACATTCAAATGAAAAACAGCTACTTCATATCAACCTAAGCAAGTTGTGCTTCTTTTTTCTGGTTATTTGGCAATACATTTTCACAGAATACAGATAATGGAACACACTTTATTGCATTACATTTTTGATGAAATTATATTTCCATTGGAATACAATTTTGTGGTGTTACTCCAAAAACAAGTGGTGTTATAAGCCATCAACTCTCAAAAATACACTTTTTCCAAAAGGTTTTCACAATTTTGGCAAATACTGTACTATGCATCATTTCCGACACATTACAAATATTTTAAGAAGAGTTCCTGAAATTGAAGATATACAGTCATACAAAAATACGCTTACGTCACTTGTGGAAAAAATCGCATTACTGAAGGAATTGTTTCTGTGATGATTGGAACACATGCAGATTACTGAAAAAAATTACCACTTCTGTATGATTATTAACACTGTAGGAAATAGAAATAATTACTTACGCTCACTGGTTTCAGAAATGTGATTTACCCATATTCATAAATTCTGGAGAAAATCGTCATCGTAACGAATGCATTCCGAGAACCAGGGTGTTTTACGAATAAGACTGTTAAAAGTAGATTCATGGACATATATGCGATATAATTCTTCGCACCAGATGGGAATGATGTCAATCTGTTAAAAAGGAAAACGCTTGTAAACGATTCCTCAAAATGAAGAGAAGTTTCAAGAAGAACTTTTACAAATAATTTATCAAATATCAAACGCCTCTTGCACGTTGACGCCCGCTGCAGCAGAATTAAAATATGAAAAGAATTATATTTATGTGAATATAGCATTTATATCATACGCTATGCAATGGATTAATAAGTTTTATACACTGTATACAGAAGCACAAAAAGGTAGATAAAATAATTTGTCCATAATTTTCCATATCGGGTAAACTGTTCCTTATTTAAGGAGCATTATGTTCGTCACTCACCTACAAGCAATGTCAAACACAGAATTGTTTTACTCAAAATGTTGTTCAAAATCAGAAATATACTGTTGAACCGCTTTGCGCCTCCACCAACTTTTCCTTCTTACATTCTTTCATGTAGTCAAATACAGAGGAGTTATGAAGAGTGTAAAAGACAATGTCGGCAGTTCTTAAATAACGTTAGTGAGGTGTTTATGAGTTTTAGCAAAAACGTATCTTTATATGAAGTGGATAAAAGATGATTCTATTTCTGCCAGAATCAAAATTCATTCGGACAGTGAATTTAAAACATTTTTCCTGTTTCACTCGAGATTATATGAAACCTGCCTCGGTCCCTGTAGTTATCGGTGCCAATGGTATGTAATTACAGCAATTCAAAATTTGATTTTTAGTTATACCTTTAATGAAGCAATAATTGCTACAAAGAATGCTTACATAATTTTTATGAACTCATTCAAAGATCGGATTTACTATACCTTATAATACCTTATTAATTTATAATTTGGCTGTGATCGCATTGTAAATAGCTATCGCTTTTTTTGGTTTCCCTTTAGGAGTCACATATTCTTTCAAGTTCACGTTCTGATTCAGGAATAGTGTTCATAATGTTCTTTGCGGTGGTGTACTATTTTTAAAAATAGCGGCTTTATTTCACCTCGCTCTCAAGAGCTTCTTTCCAGATTACCGACTTAAGATCTCTGAACGTTTCTTCACAAGTATTATCCAATTTATTGTGGACGCATTACCATGAAGCTATACCAAGAAATGCAATATGTCACCATCATGCATCTCTTAAAATATAGGATGAACATAATTGTTGGTCAAAACCTTTTCAGAGAAATTATTTGAATTGACAGTTGCCTATTTTATTTAGTACAGAGACTAAAGACATTACTCTATCATGAGCAGAGTTCCTTTTTAACTCTTTTACAGTTGTGCCATTTAGTATAAACACTATTTATTTACTTTCAACAATTATTGTCGCTTATCTCATTTATTCTTGCCCGTTCTTCCCAAGTAAAATGAGCATTTAATCGATATGTCAGTTTTTGCTCATTTATATTTAATGTTTCCATGTTATTCTTCACCTGAAGAAGATGGTGAGAATCATCGTCAATTTGTAGGAATCACCTTCTGGGATGTACAAGGCATAATGAAGGAACAGTAATGTTCCCAGAGAAAAGAATGATACTCGTGACAAGTGTTCTAGCTGTTGCCTCTTGAAAAACCTAGCAGTAGACCCTTTAGGTGATTGCGATAAATGATAACACCATGTTGACCGGTCGAGTAATAAAGCGGTTCCAGTGTTTCTGTGAAGACACATATTTATTACTAATTACTATAATAACATCTCAAGAGCTTCTTTTCAGATTGCCAGATTAACGTTTCGCAAAGTACACTTATACTAGATATTTCAATTGGGGAACATTTTTTCTTACATATAATTTGAATAAAAAGAGAGAAGAATGTTAATCTGTTGATGCTTTGATGTTGGTATTGTCGGTGAATTCAGACAGTGGGCGATTTTATTTTATTCCTGTCAACTAAAACCAGGTTTATGAAAGCATGTGGAAAAATATGAAAAAACAAAAAAGCAAAACATGCCATCTAAGTTATAAAAGCATTTCCCTCTACCTCAAGGATTTTTCATAAAGTGAATACATTTATATAGACTGTTCGCCTTCCTCTGCTGCTAGTTTTCCCTTACCTCACTTGGAAATAGGTAGGACAATTTGCAACAGTTACAACAGCAGTATCGAGATTCCGTAAGTTTAGTTTGATCCATTGCTACTGTAATTAGTTGTGTGCGTTTATCTAACGATTTGGCCACCAGAATATAAAATTCCCACTAACTTACAATAATACTCTGCCAAAAATAATATAGTTCATTAGAACAACGATCCGAGGGACTTCAGTTCCATGTAAAGTACTTCACGATAGAAATAACAATGGTAAGAAGAAAAATCACATATCTGAACATCTGACTTTGCTAAGACATATTCACGGCATAGAATTTCATGCATTGACCATAACTGGCCATAACTGGAAATTTAAGATATCGAAAAACATTCGTGCTGAGCAAGACAATGAATTGTAGTTCTCGAAACTGTTTTTGCACGATAAAAATGTAGTTAAAAGCTGATGATAAATTTAAAGACTTTACTAAGCACAATTAAAACATCACAGTTAAAAAACATAAGACCATTCGGAACCGCATCGGTCCCATCCTCAGACGTAGCACAATCACACAATACATGAAGGAACAATGATATAAGTACATCAGGAAATTAGTCACGTGATGAGGTGGCGTAGTTTATATGCGCAAATGAACCGAGAAGAAAAAAATGGCTTAATTGATGTTATTTACAAATGTTAAAGTTCAGAATGGAGTTATTTCTGGCTGTCAATGCGAGTTTCCATGCATAAGGAAGAACAGTAGGGTAATCATCATTACAGCACGCAGAGTCAAATTTGTAAATAATTAAGCTTTCAGCAAACAGAGTATTAGTCTTCGAAGTTAGGGTGATTAGAATGCGTGTTTCGTCCCAGTAAGGCTGGTGAGACCCTTTCGAAGTAAGTCGAGTAAGTGCAGTATTTCGGGAACCCATTTTGACTGTGCACTTGTGTTCTTTCAATCTGGTCTGTAATGAGCGCATGGTAGATCCCACATAGACAGTGTTAGAAGGAGGTGAGCTCGTTGAAACTAGTGGAACACAGTAAACACCGTACCTTTGGTCCTTATCTTTAGGTGGTCTTTCGTTTCTGACCAATGAAAAAATGCGTTTAATCCGGATGCCGAAGTCAATATTAAGAGGTCGGCAACAGTTTTTCAAAACATTAACCAAATCAGTTACATAATCCAAGGCTCTAACATATCTAGTATTATTATGTTTCCTCCTAAGAGAGGACATAAATTGTCTCTTAACTTTGTTTAAAACACAGGTAATAATGGTACCGGGGAATCCGTGGGCAGAAGCAATATCAAGAATCCTAGAAATTTCAAGATTTCTGAATTTTAATGTAGAAGAGTGCGTAAATGCTCGTCGAAAAAGGAAATAAAACGCTGAAAGCTTGTAGTTGAGGGGGTGGGTGGATTCCATAGGGATAATAGTGGAAGTTGAAGTAGGTTTACAATAAACTGAAAAAGAAATGGACTGTGAGGGTGGGTTACGGACTAATAAGAAATCCAAAAAAGGGAGGCTGAAATTAGATTCTAGATCGATAGTGAATTTGATAGTGGGGAATTTGGAAGATAATCGATCAGCAAAGTGAGAAAGTTCGTCTTGGGTTGAGTCCCAAAAGAGTAGAACATCATCAACATAACGAAGATAAAGGATAGGGTGAACTGGAGAATTATGTTGAACTTTATCTTCAAGGTACTGCAGATGCAGCTCTTCAGGGATAGGGGACAAAGGGGAGCCCATAGGTTCACCCTCCAGTTGACGATAGATTTGATTATTGAAGGTGAAAAAAGAACGATTGAAAACTAGTCGAAGAGCACTCATGACAGCATGATCTTCTTGAACGGATATATGGCCAAGGGAAAGGAGTTTGGTCTCGATAAGGTTGTGAACTGTAGCTACCGGAATATTAGGGATAGAGCAACAACATCTAGAGACGCCATAAAAAAAGAGGCGCCACGAGAGTTGAAACGTTTAATCCTGGAAAGGGCTTGAACAGAGCTAGATATGGAAAAAACAGAGTCCGAAATAAGAGGTTTAAGGAATTTGGAAAGAGCTTTCTCAAGAGAACGAATAGGGTTACAGTGGCCTGAGACCAGAGGTCGAATAGGTTTTCCAGGTTTATGTAATTTTAATTTACCAAAGAGATTAGGGACACTAGGTCCAAAAGGGTGTGGATACAAGAAGAAGTACAAAGCGGAAGTGAACCAGATAGTCGAAGCTTACTTAAGGCTTAAATAATAGCTGCAACGGGGTTATTTTTGACTTCCAGATGAGGGATATCGACAAGTGCATCATACATTTTAGAAAGATAATCAGTTTTATTTAAAATGACTATTTCCGAAGATTTATCAGCGGAGACTATGGATACATTAGGGTTACAACGAAGGAGATTTAATTGCTTATTTTCCTCATCGAAAAGGGCAAAATGTTGTTGATTTGTTTTAACACTGTACGAGTTTAAGGCATGAACAGAGTTAAATCTAGCATGGTCCCGAATGGGAGAAGGAAGAGATTTAATAATACTTTCAGATTGTGGAATTAATTGGAACCTATTGATGCGAGTGACTGGATAACAAAATTTAGCACCTCGGTTTAAAGCAGAAGTTTGAAGTGGATTAAGTGAGAGCTTTCTGAGATTAAGAAATGCCGAAGGGTTGGACGTCTGCTTAGGTTTTGAACGCAGTTTTGCAGAAGGCAGTCTTGTCAAGTGTTCGTCTGAAACTAAATATCTAAGTTTTTTAATATGGGTTGACTGTAAGTGTTCAGAAGTTGAGTAAGAGGTAGCTGATATAGAAATAAGAAGTCGGTCCAAAATAAGATAAGGTACACGTGCAGCCAAGTGTGAGTAAGCAAGATACGGCTTACTTTGCAGAAAATCAATGAGGCCTCTTTTAGTCCGGATTTCATTGATAAGTCTTTTTCGTTCTGATGTATGCACAATGTTGGAATCCCGTAAAGAGGTGGGGGTGCACTTGATTCTAAGGAACTTAGGGATGACCTGTAAACTTCTACAGTTCAACAAAAACGATAGATGAGTTTCCTCACGAACCAGTTTAAGGCGCCAGCGACGAAAAATCTTGATGGAGTGTTCCATTGCGTGGAAATAGGAAAACGTAACACAATGAAGTTACTAGTTTAAAAACAGTAGACACATAAGATATCGAAAAACATTCGTGCTGAGCAAGACAATGAATTAAAGTTCTCGAAACTGTTTTTGCACGATAAAAAATGTAGATAAAAGCTGATGATAAATTAAAAGACTTTACTAAGCACAATTAAAACATCACAGTTAAAAAACATAAGACCATTCGGAACCGCATCGGTCCCATCCTCAGACGTAACACAATCACACAATACATGAAGGAACAATGATATAAATACATCAGGAAAATAGTCACGTGATGAGGTGGCGTTGTTTATATGCGCAGATGAACCGAGAAGAAAAAAATGGTTTAACTGATGCTATTTACAAATGTTAAAGTTCAGAATGGAGTTATTTCTGGCTGTCAATGCGAGTTTCCATGCATATGGAATAATAGTAGGGTAATCATCATTACAGCACGCAGACCCAAATTCGTAAATAATTATGCTTTCAGCAAACAGAGTATTCGGCTTCGAAGTTAGGGTGGTTGGAATGCGTGTTTCGTCCCAGTAAGGCTGGTGAGACCCTTTCGAAGTAAATCGAGTTAGTGCAGTATTTTGGGAACCCATTTTGACTGTGTATTTGTGTTCTTTCAATCTGGTCTCTAATGAGCGCATGGTAGATCCCACATAGACAGTGTTAGCAGGAGGTGAGCTCGCTGAAACTAGTGGAACACAGTAAACACCGTACCTTTGGTCCTTATCTTTAGGTGGTCTTTCGTTTCTGACCAATGAAGAAATGCGTTTAATCCGGATGGCGAAGTCAACATTAAGAGGTCGGCAACAGTTTTTCAAAACACTAACCAAATCAGGTACATAATCCAAGGCTCCAACATATCTGGTATTATTATGTTTCCTCCTAAGAGAGGACATAAATTGTCTCTTAACTTTGTTTAAAACACAGGTAATAATGGTACCGGAAAATCCGTGGGCTGAGGCAATATCAAGAATCCTAGAAATTTCAAGGTTTCTGAATTTTAATGTAGAAGAGTGCGTAAATGCTCGTCGAAAAAGGAAATAAAACGCTGAAAGCTTGTAGTTGAGGGGGTGGGTGGATACCATAGGGATAATAGTGGAAGTTGAAGTAGGTTTACAATAAACTGAAAAAGAGATGGACTGTGAGAGTGGGTTACGAACTAATAAGAAATCCAAAAAAGGGAGAATGAAATTAGATTCTAGATCGATAGTGAATTCGATAGTGGGGAATTCGGAAGATAATCGATCAGGAAAGTGAGAAAGTTCGTCTTTGGTTGAGTCCCAAAAGACTAGAACATCATGAACATAACGAAGATAAAGGATAGGGTGAACTGCAGAATTATGTTGAACTTTATCTTCAAGGTACTGCAGAAGCAGCTCTGCAGGGATAGGGGACAGAGTGGAGCCCATAGGTACACCCTCCAGTTGACGATAGATTTGATTATTGAAGGTAAAAAAAGAACGATTGAAAACTATTCGATAAGCACTCATGACAGGATGAGTGCACAATAAAGTACGGTTTTCTATGTCAACTGCTTTAATTAGTGAGCAAGTGCCTAAAAAGTATGTTGGATCTGTTGATTTTAATCCACGTATTGTAAACTTCCTTACCAACATATGTTCTCGTCATAAAATACAATTTGGAATACGATCATGCAATCTATATACCATTATCCGCAATGATCGTGACAAAATTGACAAAGGGAAAAAATGGGGTGTGTATGTTATTCCTATGCTTGACACTATCTCTGGTGAACTAAACAATCATTATGTGGGTTCTACCAAAAGAAATTTGGATTTGAGATTAAATGAACATAGATATGATCTAAAAATGAATCACCAAAGCACCTCTTTTGCAAGAACCATAAGTGCTGGAAATTCCATCCCAGACTGGGACAACGCTAAAATCATAAACACACCTAACTCTGTTTATTCCTTGTTATTTGCAGAAAGCCTCTATATTTCGGCTTATAATACAAGTTGCTGTAATGACTATTATCCTTATGTTTTACCTGAACCTTGGAGCAATCTTGTTGGGTAGGACAGCACAATAGCAATTGCTTCTGTTAAGTGATCATTGGCTAACTATGCCTTTTTTTATTGTCTTGTTATCTGGTATATCATGTGACATTGACATTACCTTTCCCATGATGCATCTACTCCACGTACTTAAGACCAGCATGTAGCCACATGGTGAAATTACATCTGATGAAGGTGTCAATGTGACACCGAAAGTGCTCATGTGTTTTTAAACTGTATATAGATTTCATCTTTTAGCTGAATAAATATCACCGTGCAACAAGACGGATTTCTTTTAATACTAGTATTCATGCACGAATTATAGTGTCAACCGTCATTCTTCCGCATTTTTTATTGTGAATCACAGTCTTCTTCAAAATTCATCATGTGGAGCCATGCTTTGCAATCATTTAGAAGTTTTCGTGGAAAACTTTCAAGGGAATCGGCACATTTGTCATTTTTACTAAATTGCAGAGATTTAGATGTCATTCCACGACATCTGCGTATCTTCAATTCTCCATTTACCAGACGAGACGCCAGGATTATAAGGACTGCCGAAAGGAAGAGACGACTTCAACAGATCAGAAGTAAGCGCAGCAGTATTGACTTCTTTAATAAGAAATGCTATACCTGTTACTCATTCCTAGCTGATTCCTCACACCCAATAATTTTGGACCGTACATTATTCATAATTACAGCAATAATCGAAAATGAAATGAAGGTTTTATTTAACACCCATGTGAAAAAACCAAGATTGTTGGTAGATTCTGAAGTTCGTAGTAGAACGCATAAGCTGTTCGGATTTCAAACAAGACATCCTATCGGCCTTTCTGAACAAGGATCATTACATGGATCACCTAATGTGGGTAATGGATTGGATTTGCATGAACTGGACCATGACAGCTATAACTCTGATTCACATAATGGAGTCAGAAACCTAAGTGATAAAGTTCTGAATCCCATTCAACTAAGAGCCTTGCAACGAGGTTACAAGTTCGCTTACCCTAACCAACGTAAAGTGGACTTATTCAAAACAGTTCCGCAAATTGAAAAAATTCTATATTCACTTCCAATAGAAAATAGGAACTTCGCAAGAATGAAAATCGCAAGGTCTCTTCACAAACACAATCCACGACGGTGTAAAACCACCGAAGAATGCCAGCTTCATGAGGAAATGCAGCAGCTGATTGAATTGAAAAAGGACCCAGATATCGCCATTCTTTTAGCTGATAAAACTAGTCAAGTTGTGCTCTTAAATCAAAGTGATTATATTAAAAAAATGCTCAATGTCATTTCTAGTGTCCCTCATGTAATAGTGAAACGAGACCCTACCAGGGCTACTGTTAGTGCTTTAAGCCGCCTTAAGAACTCTTCAGCTCCTCCGGACTCCTTTTCAAAAGCCTTCAATCCACAACCCCGGCTGCCATGTGCCTGATTTATTTGGTAGATTAAAACTACACAAGGAAGGGTACCCTATTCGCCCTCTTGTATCAGGTTACATTGCCCCCACCCGACCTTTGGAAAAAGCTTTGGCAAGTTATCTCACCAAATTTACAGTAAATTCTTCCTACTCAATAAAGAGCACCACACAAGCTATTGATAGGTTAAAGTTAATTCAGCCACTACCAAATTCCTATTTTTTGGCGTCCCTAGATGTAGTTTCGTTATACACGAATGTACCTATGGAAGCTACATTTCAGTTGATTCAGGCTTTGCTCATTGATTCTGACATTCCTGCCAATGATATTGCTTTCATAATGAATGCTCTTCATCTCATTAAAAAGCGTTCATTTTTCAAATTTCAGAACATATTTTACCAACAAACCGACGGGACAGCCATGGGTTCACCTTTATCCGCAGTCTTAGCAGAAATTCTTCTACAGCATATTGAAAATAAAGTCATACAAGAATTCCCACAAAAACCTAGTCTCTATATCCGTTACGTTGATGACATCTTGGTAATTTGGCCATATACCATAAATCAGTTACAGCAGTTTGTCAACGCTATGTCTGCTCAATACCCCTCCATCAAACTCACGATAGAACTTGAAAATAATTTCGTCTTACCTTATCTTGACTTTCAAATTACTCGTACCCCTTCTGACAAATCCCTGTCTTTTGCCGTTTATCGAAAACCTACTTCCACACCCACTCTAATTCCGTACAATTCTGCTCACATTTTTCAGTATAAAATTTCTGCTCTGCACTTCCTATTTAGAAGAGCATATTCACATTCTTCTAGCCATTTCGCCAGAGCTCAAGAACTACAGTGGATATCATCCCTCGCTAAAAACCATGGTTACCCGGACAACGTTGTTAGGGGAGTGCACAATAAAGTACGGTTTTCTATGTCAACTGCTTTAATTAGTGAGCAAGTGCCTAAAACGTATGTTGGATCTGTTGATTTTAATCCACGTATTGTAAACCTCCTTACCAACATATGTTCTCGTCATAAAATACAATTTGGAATACGATCATGCAATCTATATACCATTATCCGCAATGATCGTGACAAAATTGACAAAGGGAAAAAATGGGGTGTGTATGTTATTCCTATGCTTGACACTATCTCTGGTGAACTAAACAATCATTATGTGGGTTCTACCAAAAGAAATTTGGATTTGAGATTAAATGAACATAGATATGATCTAAAAATGAATCACCAAAGCACCTCTTTTGCAAGAACCATAAGTGCTGGAAATTCCATCCCAGACTGGGACAACGCTAAAATCATAAACACACCTAACTCTGTTTATTCCTTGTTATTTGCAGAAAGCCTCTATAATTAGGCTTATAATACAAGTTGCTGTAATGACTATTATCCTTATGTTTTACCTGAACCTTGCAGCAATCTTGTTGGGAAGGACAGCACAATAGGAATTGCTTCTGTTAAGTGATCATTGGCTAACTATGCCTTTTTTTGATTGTCTTGTTATCTGGTATATCATGTGACATTGACATTACCTTTCCCATGATGCATCTACTCCACGTACTTAAGACCAGCATGTAGCCACATGGTGAAATTACATCTGATGAAGGTGTCAATGTGACACCGAAAGTGCTCATGTGTTTTTAAACTGTATATAGATTTCATCTTTTAGCTGAATAAATATCATCGTGCAACAAGACGGATTTCTTTTAATACTAGTATTCATGCACGAATTATAGTGTCAATGACAGGATGATCTTCTTGAACGGATATATGGCCAAGGGAAAGGAGTTTGGTCTCGATAAGGTTGTGAACTGTAGCTACCGGAATATTAGGGAAAGAGCAACAACATCTAGAGACGCCATAAAAAAATGGGTGTCACGAAAGTTGAAACATTTAATCCTGGAAAGGGCTTGAACAGAGCTAGATATGGAAAATACAGAGTCCGAAATAAGAGGTTTAAGGAATTTGGAAAGAGCTTTCTCAAGAGAACGAATAGGGTCACAGTGGCCTGAGACCAGAGGTCGAAAAAGGTTGGCCAGGTTTATGTAATTTTAATTTACCAAAGAGATTAGGGACACTAGGTCCAAAAGGGGGTGGATACAAGAAGAAATACAAAACGGAAGTGAACCAGATAGTCGAAGCTTACTTGGGGCTGAAATAATAGCTGCAACAGGGTTATTTTTTACCTCCAGATGAGGGATATCGACAAGTGCATCATACATTTTACAAAGATAATCAGTTTTATTTAAAATGACTATTTGCGAAGATTTATCAGCGGAGACTATGGATACATTAGGGTTACAACGAAGGAGATTTAATTGCTTTTTTTCTTCCTTGAAAAAAGCAAAATGTTGTTGATTGGTTTTAATACTGTAGGATTTTAAGGCATGAACAGAGTGAAATCTAGCATGGTCCCGGATGGGAGAAGGAAGAGATTTAATAATACCTTCAGATTGTGGAATTAATTGGAACTTATTGATGCGAGTGACTGGATAACAAAATTTAGCAGCTCGGTTTAAAGCAGAAGTTTGAAGTGGATTAAGTGAGACATTACTGAGATTAAGAAATGCCGAAGGGTTGGACGTCTGCTTAGGTTTTGAACGCAGTTTTACAGAAGGCAGTTTTGTCAAGAGTACGTCTGAAACTAAATATCTAAGTTTTTTAATATGGGTTGACTGTAAGTGTTCAGAAGTTGAGTAAGAGGTAGCTGATATAGAAATAAGCAAGATACGGCTTACTTTGCAGAAAATCAATGAGGCCTCTTTTTGTCCGGATTTCATTGATAAGTCGTTTTCGTTCTGCTGTATGCACAATGTTGGAATCCCGTAAAGAGGTGGGGGTGCACTTGATTCTAAGGAATTTAGGGATGACCTGTAAACTTCTACAGTTCAACAAAAACGATAGATGAGTTTCCTCCCGAACCAGTTTAATGCGCCAGCGACGAAAAATCTTGATGGAGTGTCCCATTGCGTGGAAATAGAAAAACGTAACACAATGAAGTTACTAGTTAAAAAACAGTAGACACATAAGATATCGAAAAATATTCGTGCTGAGCAAGACAATGAATTGAAGTTCTCGAAACTGTTTCTGCACGATAAAAATGTAGTTAAAAGCTGATGATAAATTAAAATACTTTACTAAGCACAATTAAAACATCACAGTTAAAATAAATAAGATCATTCGGAACCGCATCGGTCCCATCCTCAGACGTAACACAATCACACAATACATGAAGAAACAATGATATAAGTACTTTAGGAAATTAGTCACGTGATGAGGTGGCGTAGTTTATCTGCGCAGATGAATCGAGAAGAAAAAAATGGCTTAATTGATGTTATTTACAAATGTTAAAGTTCAGAATGGAGTTATTTCTGGCTGTCAATGCAAGTTTCCATGCATAAGGAATGATAGTAGGGTAATCATCATTACAGCACGCAGACCCAAATTCGTAAATAATTAAGCTTTCAGCAAACAGAGTATTAGGCTTCGAAGCTAGGATGGTTAGAATGCGTGTTTTGTCCCAGTAAGGCTGGTGAGACCCTTTCGAAGTAAGTCGAGTTAGTGCAGTATTTTGGGAACCCATTTTGACTGTGTATTTGTGTTCTTTCAATCTGGTCTGTAATGAGCGCATGGTAGATCCCACATAGAGAGTGTTAGCAGGAGGTGAGCTCGTTGAAACTAGTGGAACACAGTAAACACGGTACCTTTGGTCCGTATCTTTAGGTGGTCTTTCGTTTCTGATTAATGAAGAAATGCGTTTAATCCGGATGCCGAAGTCAATATTAAGAGGTCAGCAACAGTTTTTCAAAACATTAACCAAATCAGGTACATAATCCAAGGCTCCAACATATCTGGTATTATTATGTTTCCTCCTAAGAGAGCACATAAATTGTCTCTTAACTTTGTTTAAAACACAGGTAATAATGGTACCGGGGAATCCGTGGGCTGAGGCAATATCAAGAATCCTAGAAATTTCAAGGTTTCTGAATTTTAATGTAGAAGAGTGCGTAAATGCTCGTCGAAAAAGGAAATAAAACGCTGAAAGCTTGTAGTTGAGGGGGTGGGTGGATTCCATAGGGATAATAGTGGAAGTTGAAGTAGGTTTACAATAAACTGAAAAAGAGATGGACAGTGAGAGTGGGTTACGAACTAATAAGAAATCCAAAAAAGGGAGAATGAAATTAGATTCTAGATCGATAGTGAATTCGATAGTGGGGAATTCGGAAGATAATCGATCAGCAAAGTGAGAAAGTTCGTCTTGGGTTGAGTCCCAAAAGACTACAACATCTTCAACATAACGAAGATAAAGGATAGGGTGAACTGGAGAATTATGTTGAACTTTATGTTCAAGGTACTGCAGAAGCAGCTCTGCAGGATAGGGGACAGAGGGGAGCCCATAGGTACACCCTCCAGTTGACGGTAAGTTTGATTATTGAAGGTAAAAAAAGAACGATTGAAAACTAGTCGAAGAGCACTTATGACAAGATGATCTTCTTGAACGGATATATAGCCAAGGGAAAGGAGTTTGGTCTCGATAAGGTTGTGAACTGTAGCTACCGGAATATTAGGGAAAGAGCAACAACATCTGGAGACGCCATAAAAAAAGGGGCGCCACGAGAGTTGAAACGTTTAATATTGGAAAGGGCTTGAACAGAGCTAGATATGGAAAATACAGAGTCCGAAATAAGAGGTTTAAGGAATTTGGAAAGAGCTTTCTTAAGAGAACGAATGGGGTTACAGTGGCCTGAGACCAGAGGTCGAATAGGTTGGCCAGGTTGATGTAATTTTAATTTACCAAAGAGATTAGGGACACTAGGTCCAAAAGGGGGGTAGATACAAGAAGAAATACAAAGCGGAAGTTAACCAGATAGTCGAAGCTTACTTAGGGCTGAAATAATAGCTGCAACAGGGTTATTTTTGACTTCCAGATGAGGGATATCGACAAGTGCATCATACATTTTAGAAAGATAATCAGTTTTATTTAAAATGACTATTTGCGAAGATTTATCAGCGGAGACTATGGATACATTAAGGTTACAACGAAGGAGATTTAATTGCTTTTTTTCCTCCTTGAAAAGGGCAAAATTTTGTTGATTGGTTTTAATACTGTAGGATTTTAAGGCATGAACAGAGTTAAATCTAGCATGGTCCCGGATAAGAGAAGGAAGAGATTTAATAATACCTTCAGATTGTGGAATTAATTGGAACTTATTGATGCGAGTGACTGGATAACAAAATTTAGCACCTCGGTTTAAAGCAGAAGTTTGAAGTGGATTAAGTGAGACATTACTGAGATTAAGAAATGCCGAAGGGTTGGACGTCTGCTTAGGTTTTGAACGCGGTTTTGCAGAAGGCAGTTTTGTCAAGAGTACGTCTGAAACTAAATATCTAAGTTTTTTAATATGGGTTGACTGTAAGTGTTCAGAAGTTGAGTAAGAGGTAGCTGATATAGAAATAAGAAGTCGGTCCAAAATAAGATAAGGTACACGTGCAGCCAAGTGTGAGTAAGCAAGATACGGCTTACTTTGCAGAAAATCAACGAGGCCTCTTTTTGTCCGGATTTCATTGATAAGTCGTTTTCGTTCTGCTGTATGCACAATGTTAGAATCCCGTAAAGAGGTGGGGGTGCACTTGATTCTAAGGAATTTAGGGATGACCTGTAAACTTCTACAGTTCAACAAAAACAATAGATGAGTTTCCTCACGAACCAGTTTAAGGCGCCAGCGACGAAAAATCTTGATGGAGTGTCCCCTTGCGTGGAAATAGAAAAACGTACAACAATGAAGTTACTAGTTAAAAAACAGTAGACACATAAGATATCGAAAAATATTCGTGCTGAGCAAGACAATGAATTGAAGTTCTCGAAACTGTTTCTGCACGATAAAAATGTAGTTAAAAGCTGATGATAAATTAAAATACTTTACTAAGCACAATTAAAACATCACGGTTAAAAAAATAAGACCATTCGGAACCGCATCGGTCCCATCCTCAGACGTAACACAATCACACAATACATGAAGGAACAATGATATAAGTACTTTAGGAAATTAGTCACGTGATGAGGTGGCGTAGTTTATCTGCACAGATGAACCGAGAAGAAAAAAATGGCTTAATTGATGTTATTTACAAATGTTAAAGTTCAGAATGGAGTTATTTCTGGCTGTCAATGCAAGTTTCCATGCATAAGGAATGATAGTAGGGCACGCAGACATTACAGCACGCAGACCTAAATTCGTAAATAATTAAGCTTTCAGCAAACAGAGTATTAAGCTTCGAAGCTAGGATGGTTAGAATGCGTGTTTTGTCCCAGTAAGGCTGGTGAGACCCTTTCGAAGTAAGTCGAGTTAGTGCAGTATTTTGGGAACCCATTTTGACTGTGTATTTGTGTTCTTTCAATCCGGTCTGTAATGAGCGCATGGTAGATCCCACATAGACAGTGTTAGCAGGAGGTGAGCTCGTTGAAACTAGTGGAACACAGTAAACACCGTACCTTTGGTCCTTACCTTCAGGTGGTCTTTCGTTTCTGACCAATGAAGAAATGCGTTTAATCCGAATGCCGAAGTCAATATTAAGAGGTCGGCAACAGTTTTTCAAAACGTTAACCAAATCAGGTACATAATCCAAGGCTCCAACGTATCTGGTATTATTATGTTTCCTCCTAAGAGAGCACATAAATTGTCTCTTAACTTTGTTTAAAACACAGGTAATAATGGTACCGGGGAATCCGTTGGCTGAGGCAATATCAAGAATCCTAGAAATTTCAAGGTTTCTGAATTTTAATGCAGAAGAGTGCGTAAATGCTCGTCGAAAAAGGAAATAAAACGCTGAAAGCTTGTAGTTGAGGGGGTGGGTGGATTCCATAGGGATAATAGTGGAAGTTGAAGTAGGTTTACAATAAACTGAAAAAGAGGTGGACTGTGAGAGTGGGTTACGAACTAATAAGAAATCCAAAAAAGGGAGGCTGAAATTAGATTCTAGATCGATAGTGAATTTGATAGTGGGGAATACGGAAGATAATCGATCAGCAAAGTGAGAAAGTTGGTCTTGGGTTGAGTCCCATAAGACTAGAACATTATCAACATAACGAAGATAAAGGATAGGGTGAACTGGAGAATTATGTTGAACTTTATCTTCAAGATACTGCAGAAGCAGCTCTGCAGGGATAGGGGACAGAGGGGAGCCCATAGGTACACCCTCCAGTTGACGATAGATTTGATTATTAAAGGTAAAAAAAGAACGATTGAAAACTAGTCGAAGAGCACTCATGACAGCATGATCTTCTTGAACGGATACATGGCCAAGGGAAAGGAGTTTGGTCTCGATAACGTTGTGAACTGTAGCTACCGGAATATTAGGGAAAGAGCAACAACATCTAGAGACGCCATAAAAAAGGGGCGCCACGAGAGTTGAAACGTTTAATCCTGGAAAGGGCTTGAACAGAGCTAGATATGGAAAAAACAGAGTCCGAAATAAAAGGTTTAAAGAATTTGGAAAGAGCTTTCTCAAGAGAACGAATAGGGTTACAGTGGCCTGAGACCAGAGGTCGAATAGGTTTGCCAGGTTTATGTAATTTTAATTTACCAAAGAGATTAGGGACACTAGGTCCAAAAGGGCGTTGGATACAAGATGAAATACAAAGCGGAAGTGAACCAGATAGTCGAAGCCCACTTATGGCTGAAATAATAGCTGCAACAGGGTCATTTTTAAATTCCAGATGAGGGATATCAACAAGTGCATCATACATTTTAGAAAGATAATCAGTTTTATTTAAAATGACTATTTGCGAAGATTTATCAGCGGAGACTATGGATACATTAGGGTTACAACAAATGAGATTTAATTGCTTTTTTTCCTCATTGAAAAGGGCAAAATGTTGTTGATTGGTTTTAACACTGTACGAGTTTAAGGCATGAACAGAGTTAAATCTAGCATGGTCCCGAATGGGAGAAGGAAGAGATATAATAATACTTTCAGATTGTTGAATTAATTGGAACTTATTGATGCGAGTGACTGGATAACAAAATTTAGCACCTCGGTTTAAAGCAGAAGTTTGAAGTGGATTAAGTGAGACATTAGTGAGATTAAGAAATGCCGAAGGGTTGGACGTCTGCTTAGGTTTTTAACGAAGTTTTGCAGAAGGCAGTCTTGTCAAGAGTCGTCTGAAACTAAATATCTAAGTTTTTTAATATGGGTTGACTGCAAGTGTTCAGAAGTTGAGTAAGCGGTAGCTGATATAGAAATAAGAAGTCGGTCCAAAATAACATAAGGTACACATGCAGCCAGGTGTGAGTAAGCAAGATACGGCTTACTTTGCAGAAAATCAATGAGGCCTCTTTTTGTCCGGATTTCATTGATAAGTCTTTTTCGTTCTGCTGTATGCACAATGTTGGAATCCCGTAAAGAGGTGGGGGTGCACTTAATTCTAAGGAACTTAGGGATGACCTGTAAACTTCTACAGTTCAACAAAAACGATAGATGAGTTTCCTCACGAACCAGTTTAAGGAGCCAGCGACGAAAAATCTTGATGGAGTGTTCCATTGCGTTTAAATAGGAAAACGTAACGCAATGAACTTACTAGTTAAAAAACAGTAGACACATAAGATATCGAAAAACATTCGTGCTGAGCAAGACAATGAATTGAAGTTCTCGAAACTGTTTTTGCACGATAAAAAATGTAGTTAAAAGCTGATGATAAATTAAAAGACTTTACTAAGCACAATTGAAATATCACAGTTAAAAAACATAAGACCATTCGGAACCGCATCTGTCCCATTCTCAGACGTAACACAATTAAACAATACATGAAGGAACAATGATATAAGTACATCAGGAAATTAGTCACGTGATGAGGTGGCGTAGTTTATATGCGCAGATGAACCGAGAAGAAAAAAAAATGGCTTAATTGATGTTATTTACAAATGTTAAAGTTCAGAATGGAGTTATTTCTGGCTGTCAATGCGAGTTTCCATGCATAAAGAACAATAGTAGGGTAATCATCATTACAGCACGCAGACCCAAATTCGTAAATAATTAAGCTTTCAGCAAACAGAGTATTCGGCTTCGAAGTTAGGGTGGCTAGAATGCGTGTTTCGTCCCAGTAAGGCTGGTGAGACCCTTTCGATGTAAGTCGAGATAGTGCAGTATTTTGGGAACCCATTTTAACTGTGTATTTGTGTTCTTTTAATCTGGTCTGTAATGAGCGCATGGTAGACCCCACATAGACAGTGTTAGCAGGAGGTGAGCTCGTTGAAACTAGTGTAACACAGTAAACACCGTACCTTTGGTCCTTATCTTTAGGTGATTATTCGTTTCTGACCAATTAAAAAATGCTTTTAGTCCGGATGCCGAAGTCAATATTAAGAGGCAGGCAACAGTTTTTCAAAACATGAACCAATACAGGTACATAATCCAAGGCTCCAACATATCTAGTATTATTATGTTCCCTCCTAAGAGGGGACATAAATTGTCTCTTAACTTTGTTTAAAACACAGGTAATAATGGTACCGGGGAATCCGTGGGCTGAGGCAATATCAAGAATCCTAGAAATTTCAAGGTTTCTGAATTTTAATGTAGAAGAGTGCGTAAATGCTCGTCGAAAAAGGAAATAAAACGCTGAAAGCATTTAGTTGAGAGGGTGGGTGGATTCGATAGGGATAAGAGTGGAAGTTGAAGTAGGTTTACAATAAACTGAAAAAGACATGGACTGGGAGAGTGGGTTACGAACTAGTAAGAAATCCAAAAAAGGGAGGCTGAAATTAGATTCTAGATCGATAGTGAATTTGATAGTGGGGGATTCGAAAGATAATCGATCAGCAAAGTGAGAAAGTTCGTCTTGGGTTGAGTCCAAAAAGACTAGAACATCATCAACATAACGAAGATAAAGGATAGGGTGAACTGGAGAATTATGTTGAACTTTATCTTCAAGGTACTGCAGAAGCAGCTCTGCAATGATAGGGGACAGAGGGGAGCCCATAGGTACACCCTCCAGTTGACGATAGATTTGATTATTGAAGGTAAAAAAAGAACGATTGAAAACAAGTCGAAGAGCACTCATGACAGCATGAACTTCTTGAACGGATATATGGCCAAGGGAAAGGATTTTGGTCTCCTTTCCATTTTTTGGATTTCTTATTAGTTCGTAACACACTCTCACAGTCCATCTCTTTTTCAGTTTATTGTAAACCTACTTCAACTTCCACTATTATCCCTATGGAATCCACCCACCCCTCAACTACAAGCTTTCAGCGTTTTATTTCCTTTTTCGACGAGCATTTACGCACTCTTCTACATTAAAATTCAGAAACCTTGAAATTTCTAGGATTCTTGATATTGCCTCAGCCCACGGATTCCCCGGTAACATTATTACCTGTGTTTTAAACAAAGTTAAGAGACAATTTATGTCCTCTCTTAGGAGGGAACATAATAATACTAGATATGTTGGAGCCTTGGATTATGTACCTGATTTGGTTAATGTCTTGAAAATCTGTTGCCGACCTCTTAATATTGACTTCGGCATCCGGACTAAAAGCATTTTTTCATTGGTCAGAAAAGAAAGACCACCTAAAGATAAGGACCAAAGGTACGGTGTTTACTGGGTTCCACTAGTTTCAACGAGCTCACCTCCTGCTAACACTGTCTATGTGCGATATACCATGCGTTCATTACAGACCAGATTGAAAGAACACAAATACACAGTCAAAATGGGTTCCCAAAATACTGCACTATTTCGACTTACTTCGAAAGGGTCTGACCAGCCTTACTGGGACGAAACACGCATTCTAACTACCGTAACTTCGAAGCCTAATACTCTGTTTGCTAAAAGCTTAATTATCTACGAATTTGGGTCTGCGTGCTGTAATGATGATTACCCTACTATTATTCCTTATGAATGGAAACTCGCATTGACAGCCAGAAATAACTCCATTCTGAAATTTAACATTTGTAAGTAACGTCAATTAAGCCTTTTTTTTCTTCTCGGTTCACCTGCGCATATAAACTACGCCACCTCATTACGTGACTAATTTCCTGATGTACTTATATCATTGTTCCTTCATGTATTGTGTGATTGTGTTACATCTGAGGATGGGACCGATGGGGTTCCGAAAGCTCTTATGTTTTTTAACTGTGATGTTTTATTTGTGCTTAGTAAAGTCTTTTAATTTATTATCAGCTTTTAACTGCATTTTTTATCGTGCAAAAACAGTTTAGAGAACTACAATTCATTGTCTTCTCTTCGATATCTTATGTGTCTACTGTTTTTAAACTAGTAACTTCATTGTGTTACGTTTTCCTATTTCCACGCAATGGGACACTCCATCAGTATTTTTCGTCGCTGGCGCCTTAAACTGGTTCGTGAGGAAACTCATCTATCGTTTTTGTTGAACTGTAGAAGTTTACAGGTCATCCCTAAGTTCCTTAGAATCAAATGCACCCCCACATCTTTACTTTATTCCAACATTCTGCATACAGCAGAACGAAAAAGACTTATCAATGAAATCCGGACAAAAAGAGGCCTCATGGATTTTCTACAAAGTAAGTCGTATCTAGCTTACACACACCTGGCTGCACGTGTACCTTATCTTATTTTGGACCGACTTCTTATTTCTATAACAGCTACCTCTTACTCAAATTCTGAACACTTACAGTCAACCCATATTAAAAAACTTAGATATTTAGTTTCAGACGACTCTTGACAAGACTGCCTTCTGCAAAACTTCGTTCAAAACCTAAGCAGACGTCCAACCCTTCGGCATTTCTTAATCTCACTGTCTCACTTAATCCACTTCAAACTTCTGCTTTAAACCGAGGTGCTAAATTTTGTTATCCAGTCACTCGCATCAATAAGTTCCAATTAATTCCACAATCTGAAGGTATTATTAAAGCTCTTCCTTCTCTTATCCGGGACCATGCTAGATTTAACTCTGTTCATGCCTTAAAATCCTACAGTATTAAAACCAATCAACAAAATTTTGCCCTTTTCAAGGAGGAAAAAAAGCAATTAAATCTCCTTCGTTGTAACCCTACTGTATCCAGAGTCTCCGCTGATAAATCTTCGCAAATAGTCATTTTAAATAAAACTGATTATCTTTCTAAAATGTATGATGCACTTGTCGATATCCCTCATCTGGAAGTCAAAAATAACCCTGTTGCAGCTATTATTTCAGCCCTAAGTAGGCTTCGACTATCTGGTTCACTTCCTCTTTGTGTTTCTTCTTGTATCCATCCCCCTTTTGGACCTAGTGTGAATAATCTCTTTGGTAAATTAAAGTAACATAAACCTGGCCAACCTATTCGACCTCTGGTCTCACCCCACTGTTACCCTATTCGTTCTCTTGAGAAAGCTCTTTCCAAATTCCTTAAACCTCTTATTTCGGACTCTGCTTTTTCCATATCTAGCTCTGTTCAAACCCTTTCCAGGATTAAACGTTTCAACTCTCGTGGCGCCCCTTTTTTATGGCGTCTCTAGATGTTGTTGCTCTTTCCCTAATATTCCGGTAGCTACAGTTCACAAACTTATCGAGACCAAACTCCTTTCCCTTGGCCATATATCTGTTCAAGAAGTTCATGCTGTCATGAGTGCTCTTCGACTAGTTTTCAATCGTTCTTTTTTTACCTTCAATAATCAAATCTATCGTCAACTGGAGGGTGCACCTATGGGCTCCCCTCTGTCCCCTATCCTTGCAGAGCTGCTTCTGCAGTACCTTGAAGATAAAGTTCTACATAATTCTCCAGTTCACCCTATCCTTTATCTTCGTTATGTTAATGATGTTCTAGTCTTTTGGGACTCAACCCAAGACGAACTTTCTCAATTTGCTGATCGATAATCTTCCGTATTCCCAACTATCAAATTCACTATCGATCTAGAATCTAATTTCAGCCTCCCTTCTTTGGATTTCTTATTAGTTCGTAACCCACTCTCACAGTCCATCTCTTTTTCAGTTTATTGTAAACCTACTTCAACTTCCACTATTATCCCTATGGAATCCACTCACCCCCTCAACTACAAGCTTTCGGCGTTTTATTTCCTTTTTCGACGAGCATTTACGCACTCTTTTTCCTTTAAATTCAGAAACCTTGAAATTTCTAGGATTCTTGATATTGCCTCAGCCCACGGATTCCCCGGTACCATTATTACCTGTGTTTTAAACAAAGTTAAGAGACAATTTATGTCCTCTCTTAGGAGGGAACATAATAATACTAGATATGTTGGAGCCTTGGATTATGTACCTGATTTGGTTAATGTCTTGAAAATCTGTTGCCGACCTCTTAATATTGACTTCGGCATCCGGACTAAAAGCATTTTTTCATTGGTCAGAAACGAAAGACCACCTAACGATAAGGACCAAAGGTACGGTGTTTACTGTGTTCCACTAGTTTCAAAGAGCTCACCTCCTGCTAACACTGTCTATGTGGGATCTACCATGCGCTCATTACAGACCAGATTGAAAGAACACAAATACACAGTCAAAATGGGTTCCCAAAATACTGCACTATCTCGACGTACTTCGAAAGTGTCTCACCAGCCTTTCCGGGACGAAACACGCATTCTAACCACCCTAACTTCGAAGCCTTATACTCTGTTTGCTAAAAGCTTAATTACTTACGAATGTGGGTCTACGTGCTGTAATGATGATTACCCTACTATTATTCCTTATGCATGGGAACTGGCATTGACAGTCAGAAATAACTCCATTCTGAACTTTAACATTTGTAAATAACATCAATTAAGCCTTTTTTTTCTTGTCGGTTCATCTGCGCATATAAACTACGCCACCTCATCACGTGACTAATTTCTGATGTACTTATATCATTGTTCCTTCATGTATCGTCTGATTGTGTTACATCTGAGGATGGGACCGATGCGGTTCCGAAAGGTCTTATGTTTTTTAACTGTGATGTTTTAATAGTGCTTAGTAAAGTCTTTTAATTTGTCAGCTGCTTTTAACTACATTTTTTATCGTGCAAAAACAATTTCGAGAACTTCAATTCATTGTCTTGCTCAGCACGAATGTTTTTCGATATCTTATGTGTCTACTGTTTTCAAACTAGTAACTTCATTGTGTTACGTTTTCCTATTTCCACGCAATGGAACACTCCATCAGTATTTTTCGTCGCTGGCGCTTTAAACTGGTTCGCGAGGAAACACATCTATCGTTTTTGTTGAACTGTAGAAGTTTACAGGTCATCCCTAAGTTCCTTAGAATAAAGTGCACCCCCACCTCTTTACGGGATTCCAACATTCTGCATACAGCAGAACGAAAAAGACTTATCAATGAAATCCTGACAAAAAGAGGCCTCATTGATTTTCTACAAAGTAAGTCGTATCTGGCTTACTCACAATTGGCTGCACGTGTACCTTATCTTATTTTGGACCGACTTCTTATTTCTATATCAGCTACCTCTTACTCAAATTCTGAACACTTACAGTCAACCCATATTAAACAACTTAGATATTTAGTTTCAGACGAACGCTTGACAAGACTGCCTTCTGCAAAACTTCGTTCAAAACCTAAGCAGACGTCGAACCCTTCGGCATTTCTTAATCTCAGTAATGTCTCACTTAATCCACTTCAACCTTCTGCTTTAAACCGAGGTGCTAAATTTTGTTATCCAGTCACTCGCATCAATAAGTTCCAATTAATTCCACAATCTGAAAGTATTATTAAATCTCTTCCTTCTCCCATTCAGGACCATTCTAGATTTAACCCTATTCATGCCTTAAAATCCTACAGTATTAAAACCAATCAACAACATTTTGCCCTTTTCAAGGAGGAAAAAAGCAATTAAATCTCCTTCGTTGTAACCCTAATGTATCCAGAGTCTCCGCTGATAAATCTTTGCTAATAGTCATTTTAAATAAAACTGATTATCTTTCTAAAATGTATGATGCACTTGTCGATATCCCTCATCTTTAAGTCAAAAATAACCCTGTTGCAGCTATTATTTCAGCCCTAAGTAGGCTTCGACTATCTGGTTCGCTTCCGCTTTGTATTTCGTCTTGTATCCACCCCCTTTTGTACCTAGTGTTCCTAATCTCTTTTTTAAATTAAAATTACATAAACGTGGCCAAACTATTCGCCTTCTGATCTCAGGCCACTGTAACCCTATTCGTTCTCTTGAGAAAGCTCTTTCCAAATTCCTTAAACCACTTATTTCGGACTCTGTTTTTTCCATATCTAGCTCTGTTCAAGCTCTTTACAGGATTAAACGTTTCAAATCTCGTGGCGCCCATTTTTTTATGGCGTCTTTAGATTTTGTTGCTCTTTTCCCTAATATTCCGGTAGCTACAGTTCACAACCTTATCGAGACCAAACTCCTTTCCCTTGACCATATATCAGTTCAAGAAGTTCATGCTGTCATGAGTGCTCTTCGACTAGTTTTCAATCGTTCTTTTTTTACTTTCAATAATCAAATCTATCGTCAACTGGACGGTGCACCTATTGGCTCCCCTCTGTCCCCTATCCGTGCAGAGCTGCTTCAGCAGTACGTTGAAGATGAAGTTCTACATAGTTCTCCAGTTCACCCTATCCTTTATCATCGTTATTTTGATGATGTTCTAGTCTTTTGGGACTCAACCCAAGACGAACTTTCTCAATTTGCTGATCGATAATCTTCCGTATTCCCCACTATCAAATTCACAATCGATCTAGAATCTAATTTCAGCCTCCCTTTTTTGGGATTTCTTATTAGTTCGTAACCCACTCTCACAGTCCATCTCTTTTTCAGTTTATTGTAAACCTACTTCAACTTCCACTACTATCCCTATGAAATCCACCCACACCCTCAACTACAAGCTTTCAGCGTTTAATTTCGTTTTTCGACGATCATTTACGCGCTCTTCTACATTAAAATTCAGAAACCTTGAAATTTCTAGGATTCTTGATATTGCCTCAGCCCATGGATTCCCCGGTACCATTATTACCTATGTTTTAAACAAAGTTAAGAAGCAATTTATGTCCTCTCTTTGGAGGGAACATAATAATACTAGATATGTTGGAGCCTTGGATTATGTACCTGATTTGGTTAATGTTTTGAAAAACTGTTGCCGGCCTCTTAATATTGACTTCGGCATCCGGACTAAAAGCATTTTTTCATTGTTTAGAAACGAAAGACTACCAAAAGATAAGGACCAAAGGTACAGTGTTTACTGTGTTCCACTAGTTTCAACGAGGTCACCTCCTGCTAACACTGTCTATGTGGTGTCTACCATGCGCTCATTACACACCAGATTAAAAGAACACAAATACACAGTCAAAATGGGTTCCCAAAATACTGCACTAACTCGACTTACTTCGAAAGGGTCTCACCAGCCTTACTGGGACGAACACGCATTCTAACCACCCTAACTTCGAAGCCTAATACTCTGTTTTCTGAAAGCTTAATTATTTACGAATTTGGGTCTGCGTGCTGTAATGATGATTACCCTACTATTATTCCTTATGCATGAAAACTCGCATTGACAGCCAGAAATAACTCCATTCTGAACTTTAACATTTGTAAATAACATCAATTAAGCCATTTTTTTCTTCTCGGTTCATCTGCGCATATAAACTACGCCACCTCATCACGTGACTAATTTCCTGATGTACTTATATCATTGTTCCTTCATGTATTGTGTGATTGTGTTACGTCCGAGGATGGGACCGATGCGGTTCCGAATGGTCTTATGTTTTTTAACTGTGATGTTTTAATTGTGCTTAGTAAAGTCTTTTAATTTATCATCAGCTTTTAAGTACATTTTTTATCGTGCAAAAACAGTTTCGAGAACTTCAATTCATTGTCTTGCTCAGCACGAATGTTTTTCGATATCTTATGTGTCTACTGTTTTTAAACTAGTAACTTCATTGTGTTACGTTTTCCTATTTCCACGCAATGGAACACTCCATCAGGATTTTTCGACGCTCGCGCCTTAAACTGGTTCGTGAGGAAACTCATCTATCGTTTTGGTTGAACTGTAGAAGTTTACAGGTCATCCCTAAGTTCCTTAGAATCAAGTGCACCCCCACCTCTTTAAGTTATTCCAACATTCTGCATACAGCAGAACGAAAAAGACTTATCAATGAAATCCGGACAAAAAGAGGCCTCATTGATTTTCTACAAAGTAATCGTATCTTGCTTACTCACACCTGGCTGCACGTGTACCTTATCTTATTTTGGACCGACTTCTGATTTCTATATCAGCTACGTCTTACTCAACTTCTGAACATTTACAGTCAACCCATATTAAAAAACTTAGATATTTAGTTTCAGACGAACTCTTGACAAGACTGCCTTCTGCAAAACTTCGTTCAAAACCTAAGCAGACGTCCAACCCTTCGGCATTTCTTAATCTCACTAATGTCTCACTTAATCCACTTCAAACTTCTGCTTTAAACCGAGGTGCAAAATTTCTTTATCCACTCACTCGCATCAATAGGTTCCAATTAATTCCACAATCTGAAAGTATTAATAAATCTCTTCCTTCTCCCATTCGGGACCATGCTAGATTTAACTCTGTTCATGCCTTAATATCTTACAGTGTTAAAACCAATCAACAACATTTTGCCCTTTTCAAGGAAGAAAAAAGCAATTAAATCTCCTTAGTTGTAACCCTAATGTATCCATAGTCTCCGCTGATAAATCTTCGCAAATACTCATTTTTAATAAAACTGATTATCTTTCTAAAATGTATGATGCACTTGTCGATATCCATCATCTGGAAGTCAAAAATAACCCTGTTGCAGCTATTACTTCAGCGCTAAGTATGCTTCGTCTATCTGGTTTACTTCCACTTTGTATTTCTTCTTGAATCCACCCCATTTTTGGACCTAGTGTCCCTAATCTCTTTGGTAAATTAAAATTACATAGACCTGGCCAACCTATTTGTCCTCTGGTCTCAGGCCACTGTAACCCTATTCGTTCTCTTGAGAAAGCTCTTTCCAAATTCCTTAAACCTCTTATTTTGGACTCTGTTTTTTCCATATCTAGCTCTGTTCAAGCAATTTCCAGGATTAAACGTTTCAACTCTCGTGGCGCCCTTTTTTTTATGACGTCTCTAGATGTTGTTGCTCTTTTCCCTATTCTTCCGGTAGCTACAGTTCACAACCTTATCGAGATCAAACTCCTTTCCCTTGGCCTATATCCGTTCAAGAAGTTCATGCTCTCATGAGTGCACTTCGACTAGTTTTCAATCGTTCTTTTTTTTACCTTCAAAAATCAAATCTATCGTCAACTGGACGGTGCACCTATGGGCTCCCCTCTGTCCCTTATTCTTGCAGAACTGCTTCTGCAGTACCTTGAAGATAAAGTTCTACATAATTCTCCAGTTCACCCTATCATTTATCTTCGTTATGTTGATGATGTTCTATCTTTTGGGACTCAACCCAAGACGAACTTTCTCACTTTGCTGATCGATTATCTTCCGAATTCCCAACTTTCACATTCACTATCGATCTAGAAACTAATTTCAGCCTCCCTTTTTTGGATTTCTTATTAGTTCGTAACCCACTCTCACAGTCCATCTCTTTTTCAGTTTATTGTAAACCTACTTCAACTTCCACTATTATCCCTATGAAATCCACCCACACCCTCAACTACAAGCTTTCAGCGTTTAATTTCGTTTTTCGACGATCATTTACGCGCTCTTCTACATTGAAATTCAGAAAGCTTGAAATTTCTAGGATTCTTGATATTGCCTCAGCCCACGGATTCCCCGGTACCATTATTACCTGTGTTTTAAACAAAGTTAAGAGACAATTTATGTCCTCTCTTTGGAGGGAACATAATAATACTAGATATGTTGGAGCCTTGGATTATGTACCTGATTTGGTTAATGTTTTGAAAAACTGTTGCCGACCTCTTAATATTGACTTCGGCATCCGGACTAAAAGCATTTTTTCATTGGTCAGAAACGAAAGACCACCTAAAGATTAGGACCAAACTTACGGTGTTTACTGTGTTCCACTAGTTTGAACGAGCTCACCTCCAACTAGCACTGTCTATGTGGGATCTACCATGCGCTCATTACAGACCAGAGTGAAAGAACACAAATACACAGTCATAATGGGTTCCCAAAATACTGCACTATCTCGACTTACTTCGAAAGGATCTCACCAGCCTTACTGGGACGAAACGCGCATTCTAACGACCCTAACTTCGAAGCCTAATACTCTGTTTGCTGAAAGCTTATTTATTTACGAAATTGGGTCTGCGTGCTGTAATGATGATTACCCTACTATTATTCCTTATGCATGGAAACTCGCATTGACAGCCAGAAATAACTCCATTCTGAACTTTAACATTTGTAAATAACATCAATTAAGTCTTTTTTTTCTTCTCTGTTCATCTGCGCGTATAAACTACGCCACCTCATCACGTGACTAATTTCCTGATGTACTTATATCATTGTTCCTTCATGTATTGTGTAATTGTGTTACGTCGGAGGATGGGACCGATGCGGTTCCGAAAGGTCTTATGTTTTTTAACTGTGATGTTTTAATTGTGCTTAGTAAAGTCTTTTAATTTATCATCAGCTTTTAACTACATTTTTTATCGTGCAGAAACAGTTTCGAGAACTTCAATTCATTGTCTTGCTCAGCACGAATGTTTTTCGATATCTTATGTGTCTATTGTTTTTAAACTAGTAACTTCGTTGTGTTACGTTTTCCTGTTTCCACGCAATGGAACACTCCATCAGGATTTTTTGTCGCTGGCGCCTTAAACTGGTTCGTGAGGAAACTCATCTATCCTTTTTGTTGAACTGTAGAAGTTTACAGGTCATCCCTAATTTCCTTAGAATAAAGTGCACCCCTACCTCTTTACGGGATTCCAACATTCTGCAAACAGCAGAACGAAAAAGACTTATCAATGAAATCCGGACAAAAAGAGGCCGCATTGATTTTCTACAAAGTAAGTCGTATCTTGCTTACTCACACCTGGCTGCACGTGAACCTTATCTTATTTTGGACCGACTTCTTATTTCTATATCAGCTACCTCTTACTCAACTTCTGAACACTTACAGTCAACCCATATTAAAAAATTAGATATTTAGTTTTAGACGAACTCTTGACAGGACCGCCTACTGCAAAACTTCGTTCAAAACCTAAGCAGACGTCCAAGCCTTCGGCATTTCTTAATCTCAGTAATGTCTCACTTAATCCACTTCAAACTTCTGCTTTAAACCGAGGTGCTAAATTTTGTTATCCAGTCACTCGCATCAATAAGTTCCAATTAATTCCACAATCTGAAAGTATTATTAAATCTCTTCCTTCTCCCATTCGGGACCATGCTAGATTTAACTATGTTCATGCCTTAAAATCCTACAGTGTTAAAACCAATCAACAACATTTTGCCCTTTTCAAGTGGGAAAAAAGCAATTAAACTCCTTCGTTGTATTCCTAATGTATCCATAGCCTCCGCTGATAAATCTTCGCAAATACTCATTTTAAATAAAACTGATTATCTTTCTAAAATGTATGATGCACTTGTCGATATCCATCATCTGGAAGTCAAAAATTACTCTGTTGCAGCTATTATTTCAGCCCTAAGTAGGCTTCGACTATCTGGTTCACTTCCGCTTTGTATTTCTTCTTGTATCCACCCCCCGTTTGGACCTAGTGTCCCTAATTTCTTTGGTAAATTAAAATTACATAAACCTGGCCAACCTATTCGACCTCTGGTCTCAGGCCACTGTAACCCTATTCGTTCTCTTGAGAAGGCTCGTTCCAAATTCCTTAAACCTCTTATTTCGGACTCTGTTTTTTCCATATCAAGCTCTGTTCAAGCCCTTTCCAGGATTAAACGCCACCTCATCACGCGACTAGTTTCCTGATGTACTTATATCATTGTTCCTTCATGTATTGTGTAATTGTGTTACATCTGAGGATGGGACCGATGCGTTTCCGAAATGTCTTATGTATTTTAACTGATGTTTTAATTGTGCTTAGCAAAGTCTTTTAATTTATCATCATCTTTTAACTACATTTTTTATCGTGCAAAAACAGTTTCGAGAACTTCAATTCATTGCCTGGAAATTTAAAAGTAGTGTAATAATATTTACGGCATGGAATTTCTAGCACTATCCAACATTGTCCATAATTTTAAAATTAAAAAATGAAAACCACACATTTACTGTTCATGCTAATCAATAACTCACAGGTAATAACATTAACCACAATAAATCACAAAGTTCCTCCCGGGAAATATTTTTGAGGATCAAATTTGAAATAATAGATATGACGATAACAAGGAATAAAAACTGCCTCCGTGATATGTATTTATGCGGATGAATTAGGCAAATAATAAAAATGTTTTTTGAAATATGCTCCCGGAAATATATTTACACGGAATAATTTCGAATAAAATGTCATAATAACTACCGTAGGGAAAATGCTTGAACATTGTTTTAGCGCGAGATGATATGGAAGTACTGCTTAGGGAATACTAGTTTAATATGAAAACCCGAATGTGGGAAGATTTGTTGTTTATCAGACATTGCCTTTTATTGTAGGTTTTAACCTAAGTGCATAAAGACAATACGTAACATTCAAACCAAAACATAGTCCACAGTAATTTTGTGCGTATAATGAGGAAATATCATAGAGCTGGTTTTGAATGTTTCTCTGCGCTATCCACAAATTTAAGGTGGGATGGCTCCTATCTACATTTGGTAAAATGTCATCACGCGATTGACAAAAATTAAATATAAAATGCTCAGTTTTTGCTCACGAGACCTGAAATTTTCTCTAAAACACATCGAGGTCAATCATAATTTCCGCGTGGTTGGGCAACGACAGACAATGCAAATACAATAATCCTCGTTTTTCACGATTTCGTTGAGGATTGGTTTTTCCCATAAAGTCTACATTGATTTATCTCTATAATTGCAGCATGGGGTGGTGGAATATATAAGTAAAGAAATCAGAAACATTGAGCGGTTGAAAACAAATGTATTGCACTCATTTATGACAATGAGGGTAAATGTAATATACACTCATTGCCATAAAATCTGCGTACCAAGGAGGAGGCGTGGGACTGAAAGACCCCAGATCATAACGCCTGCAGTTCGGGATGTGTGTCGCTGCACAGTGAGGTTGGGATTGTAGCATTCACCTGACGCCCTCCACAGTCTTACACGGTAGTCATCCTTTCACATACAGAAGCTGCATTTGTCGCTAAACACTATACGTCGTCAGTCTGTAGCATTTCACATTCCTCGCTGTGGAAACCTCAGCAATTGGCGCCGACGATTTCCAGATATAAATGGCAGAAAAAATAAGGGCCGTCCAGAATGCAGATTCGCCTCTGCCAGACGTCTGGATATGGTTATGGTGGACACAGGAGTCCCTTGTACAGCCGCCATATGTCAATGGATTTTGGACAAGGACGTTGTTGCATCTGTGCGTGCCGTTCTCACGATCCCAAGGTCCTCTCGGTTAGTGGTGTATCTGGATTATCCAGAGCCAGTTCGCCGTGTCTGTGTGCCTTCTCGTGTCCATTGCTCCCAAAATGATAGTACCGTACTGTTCGACCGGCCCAAATGGCGGGCCATTCGGCGCACTGGCCACCTTGCGTCTCTCAGCCTGACGGCACAGCCTCGTTCAAACTCCGTCAGTTTCTAGTGCGCACATATACGGCGGCTCCTCGTCATGTCTTTCATTCCGGGATCTCACCTGACTCTTACTTTTCACTTCCGCACGACTGTGGAGTCCCCTGCGTGGCGCCTTTTAAGCCCTAAGGATTGCGATTGCAGCGCCGGTCTTGTACGCGCGGGTATTCGAAATCGCACGAAACTTTAATGATTTTCTTTTTTACCCGCACCGTAACTATTCGCCAAGTGTCGCGTTAATAGCACGGTTTTTTCTTGGTACACGGGTTTTTATGACAATGAGTGTATTTCAAATGTCAATGCAAACGCCATTTACTGAATATCGGGAAATAAAATGGAAAATTAATATGTATTTGGTGCTGAAGTCAGTGGTCGGTGACGTGAATTAACGGAAGAGGCTAAAAATCTCCCATTATTTAAGGGTTTCAGCTAATACTAACATGTGTTATGAAATTTATATCTGACATAAAATTTCGTGTGCTTGTGTGCGCCAACCGCTGCTTCTTGTATTCAACATCCCTATCAAAAGGAATACAGCACCCATAGATGATGGAACTTATATAATTTACAATTTGTTGAAGGCGAAAATAAGAATTGATATTATGCTCTTCAGCAAAAATAGAAAAACCGGCAATGCAGGGTGCACGCCTCCTAATATGCCCTGTTTTTTTTTTAAAGATCACTTTTATTGCATTTCAAGAACTCGACAAAATTCTTAAGCTTCACGTTGCAACTTTTTAAATACATCTGCAGGTGTGTTTCAAACTACTACAGCATGTAGTGAATATGCTGTCATTGATTTACGATTGCATATAAGTAAGATTCATCAACATCAGATGCAGTCATTTTTTGCAGCAATCACAAAAATAATATCAACTTTGAGTGTATAAACACGGATAAAAGTTCAGCAGACATGCGTTAATTTCTCAGGCTTCCCCAGATCCCTTAAAGTATGTAATGTTTACCAAAAATGGCATGATAAGTTGCGTAAGCATTAAGTTCAACAGCAGCCTCTTTTTTACCAATGTGGGCTTAACATTAACAATCCCTCCCCCCTCTCATACTTTCTGGAAATCTCTTGTTGATTTTCAGAAACATAGCTTGCTGTTTTGCGCTCTGCTTTGTTTTTGTTACTTTTTTCATCTCAGTCCACCCCCTCTCTCACAGCGGAGCTCTGTTTGCGAACTCGCTGAGTCATCTCATCACAGTCGCACTGGTCCGTTTGGGAGAGATTGTTGGCGGGTTTGCGTCATAACGATGCAACAGTTTCTTCCACCCCTATAGTGACGTTGATTAATCGTACTAGCATTTTCGTTTTGTCGTCCAACTACTTAACATGGCTGAAACAATAAATAAAGCTGATTGCCCTATCCTCTGGAGTTATATAGAGATGCATAAAAATGTGCTGCCTACGTACGAAGATGTAATGCGCCATTACTACCTTGTGAGGAATACTCTTAAGCACGAAGGTGCAAATTATGAGCCAGCTGCAGCAGAAATAGCAAGTATTGTCGCGGACAAAGTGCCATGTATATGGAAGAAAGCATCTCTTCCGACATCTCTCTACAAATCTGTTGCAAAGCGAATTACCGCATACAACACTGAAATTCTAAAGTTGAAAAAACACGCTGCAAGAATGGATGAAACCTACCGAAAGAAGATTGAACAATTTCGTGCAGATTCGCAACGTATCTTTGACATATTGACATGCAAGTGCAAATGTTTTAGAACCTGCAAATTTTGCAACAAATTGCCGGTACGATCCAATCAACGTCACTAGGAGTGAAAGAAACTGTTGCATCATTATGACGCAAACCCGCCAACACTCTCTCCCAAACGGACCTGTGCGACTGTGATGAGATGACTCAGCGAGTTCGCAAACAGAGCTCCGCTGTGAGAGAGCGGGTGGGCTGAGATGAAAAATGTAACAAAAACAAGGCAGAGCGCAAAACAGCAAGCTATGTTTCTGAAAATCAACATGAGATTTTCAGAAAGTATGAGAGAGAGAGGGGGGGATTGTTAATGTTAAGCCCAAATTGGTAACAATAAGGCTGGTTTTCGAACTTAATGCGTACGACACTTATCATGCCATTTTGGCAAACATTACATACTTTAAGGGATCTGGGGAAGCCTAAGAAATTAACTCATGTCTGCGGAACTTTTACCCGTACACTCAAATACACTCAAAGGTGATATTAAATAACATGGTGACACAGTTTCCTTTTATATTTACAAAATAGAGAAAGCGGGTATTTTTAACCCATTTTTCCCTATATCTTTCAAACTTCGAGGTTCTTGGGGCAGCCTAAGATATCAAATAATTTTATCCATATTTCGCGGGGTCATTTCAGTAATAAAATCGCAACTATTGCACATGGTGACGTTTCAAATTAAAAAAAAGTGTTTTTCGCTCCACCCTAGTACGCATGCTAATAAGGCTCGGTGGCTTATGTACTCACGATAGTCAAATGTTATTACAAGTCGGTTAAGAATATCCAAGAAACTGAGCGTTTTATTCTAAGATCATAGTACCTCATGATTTCCACTACAGAGTGAATGTCGATGAGAATCTGAAATAACAGTATCCCTTTCCCCTGGAGGCAAGTGAGCGCAGGGATCAATACTCAGAACTCATGTAAAATTCTCTCAGCCAAATAGCAGGAGGAACGGCCTCGAAAGTCTTATCTCTGAAGAAATACACTACCATGCACACAACATTTCACACTGCATTGAAACCATATTGTCACTACACGCGCTCTTTTTGATACTTTCATACATAGTTGTGACATCTTTCGCTCAGATGGTGATGAGAACGTGCAAGAACAGACGCATTGGGTACTGCGAAACTACAAATCACCAAGCCAAAGGCTTAAAATCAAACAAATTCAGGAAATGCAAGATCTTAAAAAACGGAAAAACTCAAAATTTAATATATTTAATTTTCTTCATAATAAACTGTAAACTTTTTTTCCATAATTCTTGTTAATAATTTATGTGAAACAAACTAACAAAGAATAACAAATATAATAAAAACGATTTGTAAGGACAAAATGTCATTTCTCTAAATATATCTGGGGTAATGTAATGCAGTAAAATTGTAGGAACTAAATACCAGAACAGCATGGAGATCTCAACTGGAACTACCTTCTGTAGACGTCAATTATTTCGGCTCCCATTTTCGGAGGAAGAGCTATTCCGATAATTTTACAATAATGGAATATGTATTAAAATGTTATCTTTCTTGGAACAACATTTCCTTGCTTAATATGATTTCGAAACCCGAAGGATTTCTTAAATTTGCCAGGAGCCAAACTTTGCTTAATTATCAGGAAATTTCCGTTATTTCTTATATCTGAAAATGATTTGGCCTCGTAGAAAATTATTTATCATTAAAATCTCTAATCCAGATCCATCCATGCAGATGATTTTCTGCAAAATATATTTTCTTTAATGTCACTTGTCAAACATTTTTGCCACGGAACTACTTTTTTATGGACAGCAACACATGAGGGCTTTTCAATGTTACAGGATCTGCAAAGTATTCTGCTCAAGGAGCTGTCTTCCTGACATTGTTTTATTCAATGCTTTGCATGTTTCTACTGTTAAATCGTTGCAGAGACTTTGAGAAATCCTTAAGGTCATAACTAAGGATTTTTTGCTAATGTCTCAGCATAACAACACTATTAGCGAAAAGCACATCACATATGAAATCGACACTGATAAATACTTTTAAAATGTGTGACAAACCTAGCTGTTTCATATGTGAATTCGGGATGTTTCTCCATGAGATGTGTGAACGTCCAATATAAGCTCTCTTCTGTTCCAGGACAAAATACATTCTTTAATAAATGTGTATACTGGATATCTGGTTATGTTGTTGTTGTCAGACACCAGACATACACATCGTCCTAGGGAAATGTGGTTTCCACAGGGTGTGCATTACCATCTGACACTGACTATTTGCTATTATGCAGGTTAAGGAGAGTCTGTCTACTAAGCAACGTCCTGTGATGAACAATATTTAACAAAATTTAGCGATCGTACCATACACACATATGTTATATACCCTCAGTAAACAAACCATTAGAGATAAGGGTAATGAGCGCTTGACATGGGCATCCACCGAGCAGGGTGGAACAGTCCCAAACCTAAACCAAGTTATTTATTTATAACTTGGTAAGAATTTTCCAGAGCGTATCACAATATACGAACATAGGTAAGCGTTGCGATCTGAGCTACTCTGAGAGTAGGCGCATTGTATGAGCAAGACATGTGTGTCATTTTATTGCATAAGTTATAATACATTACAGATCCAGAAAGCAATGGGAACAAACGATGCCCGACCACACGCCTGTGCCTACCGGGTAGACGTCGATTATTAAGGCTCCGACAGACCAACCGAATGGCAACGGTGCGGTTGCGAGAATCATAACCAGATTAAATGTAGCATTCCCAAACAGCGAAGGTTCATCATTGTGCCTGTACAGAAAGCAATCACATAAGGTTCGTCACTAGACATCATATCACATGTTTTATAAAATTCGTAATCCTACACATAGAGAAATGAATATTTCGATATTTTCAGACTCACTCTTCTGCTATTTAAATACAATTCTATTTCTAATAAGTTGATACCTTGATCCCAACAAAATAAAGGGGGAACGCTTTATGTTTTTGTTTCAATCACGCACCCGCAGATGCGTATTCGTTTGATGTTGATAGAAATCACATCGAATGTTTCCATCCACTTTATAAAACAAATATAGATCACTTGCGATTTAAATGGAGAACACATTTGTAGGTGTGAGAAGGTGCAATCTCATAAGAAGTCAGTTTTCCAAGCATCATTTCAGTGACGGCTGTATATAGATGGTTGATGAAACTGGTGTGAAACAGTGGTAGTGCAGGGCTATTCAAACAGTGGTAGTGCAGCGTTATTCAAACAGTGGTAGTGCAGCGCTATTCAAACAGTGGTAGTGGTAGTCCATTCGAACAGTGGTAGGGCAGCGCTATTCGAACAGTGGTAGGGCAGCGCTATTCGAACAGTGGTAGGGCAGCGCTATTCGAACAGTGGTAGTGCAGCCCTATTCAAAGTGCTATTCCCCAAATGCTCTCTGCATTACCCAAATGTATTGCAATCACTTTTCTGACTTAAACACTAATACGGGAATACTTGACAATTAGAGAAATCTCATTCTCAACACGGAGCATACGTCATGTTCTCTCAATCAAAGTCGGTAGTGCTTCATTAATTTTAACGATAACCTTGTTAAAAATGTGTTGAATTCGCAAAAAGCGTTATGTAATTTGCGTGGTGTATGAAATTAAAACGCGCATTTTGCTCATTAGATAATACTTGTCAGACACATTGTTCATTGAAAGATGTCACCTTAAAATAACTCTTTTGTACTAAAGAAAAATGCATACAGACTCCTCGCTGTACTGAATTGTTACTCATTTGTCTTATATCATGCTCGATAGCTCGAGAATAATTTTTTCGGAAAAGTGGATGCGTTGTTTCTTCCAGGGGAATCTGCATAATCGGAAGACTCTCTGCCACAATGAAAGTTTTGTGCCACTTAACAACTGTGAACTATGCATCAGTCTATATCCCCAATTTCGGCGCAGTATCATTGTAAAACGACTGTGTGAACATGCCTTTTATATATAGGTATTTTATTACAGCACCAATATTTCTTTCTCCATTTACCCAATTTTCTGCTATCATCATTGTCATCCGTTATCAATCCACTGCTGGACGAAGGTCTCCACAAGTTTCCTCCACAACGGTCTGTCTTGTGCCAGTTTCCTCCATGTCACTCCCGCATACTTTCGAATTTCATCCACATATCTCCCATGTGGTCTTCTTCTGGATCTTTTCCTGTTCCTTAAAATCCAATCCAAAATTTCGGCTGTCCATCGATGATCTGTCCTTCTGGCAGTAGGCCCAGCCCATTGCCAATTCAGGAATTAAACTCTGATCATGATGTCTTCCACTCTTGTAATTTTTTGGATCCACTAGTTCCTCTTCTTATCTCTCCTAGTTACACAAAGCATGCACCTCTCCATGCTGCTTTGAGTTGTCTGCAGCCTTTGTATATGTCTCTTTTAGTTAAGGTCCACGTCTCTGCACCATACGTAAGCACTGGAAGGATGCAGTGATCAAACACTTTTCTTTAAAGATATAATGACATACTGCTCTTGAAAATTATGCTGTTTCTTCCAAAAGCTCTCCAGGCAAGTTTTGTACGCCGATTAATTTCTTCATCAATGTGACCCTCACTTGATATCTGCTGTCCAAGATAAACGTACGTGTCTGTTATTTCCAGCTTTTCTCCATCAATCGATAAATCTTCATTTCTTGTAAAAGCATTGAACATCACTTTTGTTTTCTGAAAGTTCATTTTTAATCCCACTTCTTTACTCTTGTCAGCAAGTTCCTGGAGCATACCCTGCAGCTCTGATGGGTTAGTTGCAAAAATGACTACATCATCAGCAAAACGAAGGTGGATTAGATAATCTCCATTAATCTTTTTTCATTTGTTTTCCCAGTTCAGTGATTAAAAGACATTTTCCAATGTGATATTAAAGAGCTTTGGAGATATGGTGTCACCTTGTCTCCCTCCCTTTCCAATTTTTATGTGTGCTATACTTTCGAATAGCCGAATCTTTGCACTTGCATTTTCATAGATGTTATTAATGATATTAATGTATGCATCTTTAATACCGCAGGATTTCAGAGCCATTGTAACTGCTGATGGTTTCACCGAATCAAAGGCTTTTTCATAATCGATAAAAGCCATGCACAATGGAAGTTCATATTCCCTCGCTCTTTCAATTAGTTCTCTCAGTACGTGGATATGATCTATTGTGTTGTAGCCACTCCTGAATCCAGCTTGTTCTCTCGGTTGAGCCATGTCCAGAGTTACCTTCAAACTGTGACAAATAACTTTAGTGAAGATTTTATAAACCACTGATAGGAGGCTGATAGGTCTGTAGTTCCTGAGATCCTCAATGTAACCTTTTTTTATGTAGCATTATCATTGTAGCGTTGTTCCAATCCTCAGGAATCTTCCCTTCATTAGGGCTTCGAGTGAAAATTTGGACGAGTACTGTTTCGATTTCTCCACTTGCTTCTTGTATGATGTCTACAGTAATTCCATCTTCTCCTGGAGCTTTTCCCCGCTTCATGTTCTTGATTTCATGTGCAACTTCTGCTGGAAGGACTGGAAGAACTCTCGTAATGGTATCTTTCATGATGTCTGGAGTACATGCATCATCCCTTTCATATAATTTGGAGTAGAAATCTTTCACTCTTCTCAAAATTTCGCTCTATTTCTTGTTACAGGACCATCTTTTTTCTCAGTGTCATAATCTGTTTTCTTCCCTTACTGAGATGTCCCTTTGCTATCTTTAGGCTTCGGTTGTTTTCCATTGCTTTCCTCACTAGTTCATAGTTGAATTTCCTTACGTCTTGAGTGATACTTTTTCGTACTGTCTTGCATAGCTCTATATATTCCACTTTGGAAGTCACATCTTCTTTAGTTGTCCTCATCTCTCTTCTTTTTTGCATCGACATCTTTGTTTTTCCTGATAATTTGTTCACATGTAACTTGTTCTTAGACCCAGCTAATTTTGTTGCTGTTTCCATAAGAGCATCGGTTACTTTTCTGTTAACTTCAGAAATATCCACTTCTTCCGATGTTAGGCCTACTGAAGCAGAGAATATGTTCTTCAGTTACAACTTGAAGGTATTATGGTGTTTTTTAAGGTTGATTATGTCAATACATTGTGTTTGTCATATGAGCTTACAACGTTCGAGTTTAGTGTTGAGGTGCATCTTACATCTCACCAATCTATGGTCACTACCTGTGTTGAACTTGTTTAGCACACTGCAGTCTTCTATTTTTTGTTACACATAGTAAAATCAATTTCATTTGTCGTCCCATTTGGATGTCTCCATGTCCATTTCCTGTGTGGCTTTTTCTTGAAAAAGGAGTTCCAAATGAAAAACCCTTCTGCCTCTGCAAACTCAACGAGGTTATTTCCACGCTGGTTTCTGTTGACGTGACCGAATTTACCCACTGAAGTTTCATTCTGTTGCCGTTGCCGTATTTTTGCATTGAAATCTCCCATAATTATCTTCCAATACTGCTTACCTTTATTATTTGGATGACGAATTTCCTTATAAAATTCTTCAATTTCTTCTTCAGGATGACTTGTGGTGCGTGTATAATTTTGAATAATCTGACCCTGGTATCTTCTCGAGAGTTGTATAACGAGTCGTGCTGCTCTGTTAGAGGAACTTTCAACTTCTACAACTTTATCCTTCAGATTCTTGTTTATTATAAATCCGACATCACTAGTTCTGCCAGTATCTGTCCCACGATAGTTGAAGAGATGTCCACTTTTCAGTTCAATGAGATCTTCTCCTTTTCCCCTTACCTCACTTACCCGATGATGTCCCACTTGATCCTTTGTAGTTACTCTTCCCATTCAAGAAGCCTTGAATCAGAAGATAGGGAGCGTCCATTATACGTAGCCAAAGTCAGCATCAGATCGCAGCCTAGTCCGATCCTCCGGGGATTCTTAGCACCCTCTGCCTTCATGTCGCACTGGCCGCTGCCTTGGCCAGGTACATTCCAGCTGCCGGAGACTGAGGGCCAAGATTTAAGTTGTGGAGTCATTTTGGAGGGGTTTGGCCATAACTCACCACACTGGCCTAGCGGATTGGTGAGTGTAGGATAGCATTTTTTCTAATACCGATGGTATAGTTGTACCGCTATTGGCGGTCGTCAGAACCCCTTTAGTGGGAACAGGATGCACCACGAGAAGGCGGGGTTGACATTTGTCAAGGAGACCCTGTGATGTTACGCATCACCTGACCTTACACCCCCTATATAGTTAGCGAAATTCCATCAAATTAGTAAAATACATCGATGACATTGATAATTGGTACAGTAGAATACAAGAATATGCAATACATAGAGATGGTATGCGACCAATCCACTTTCATCAGAACTAAGTCAGCAAAACCTTTTGAAATTCCGCGTAATAAAAAATAAAAATGCCTCTTAATTCGAGCGACGTTCAGGTATTCGGTATGATTACAATGGATTTACACATCTGTATATATCTTCCTTGCTATATTTGAAAGTCACATGGAACCGTAACACGTGAACGCAGCATTTACAGCTAAATGTTTTACTTCTGGTTTTGGAACTTTGTTCAACGTTATTAAAATATTTGATTTATTGTACGAAATACTATATGACTGCAAATTGCTTTTCCACCTGAACCAAATATGGCATGAATAAGAAGGCACATCATTATAACATCGTTTCAGGATTTGCTTTTTGAATTTATCCGATCTTTTATTCATTTTACTTCGGCATTGAGAGGCTATCTCACATTTCAGTACAAGATCAATATATCCGATAAGTTTCTTTTAGAAAAATAAGATGACGATTTTCTTTTCAGGTAAATTTTTCGAGCAGTATTGAAATATGAGTACAATTCTCTAGGCAGTTAAAGCATTGCAGTTTTACTCAACATGCTTAGCACGGCAGTTAAACAAACTATATACCAATATTAACGAACTCGTTCAAAAGTAATTACGGGTGGATCAACGGTTACCCTTCCAACACCGGCCGCTTCTCCGCGATTTACATTTAGCGGATCTAACGAAAAAACGCGGGGTATCTTTCTCTGGCCCGGAGTGGCTGGCCCGAAGTAACTCGGGGTATCTTTTTCTGGCCCGGAACGGCTGGCCCGAAGTAACTCGAGGTACGCTGTCTGTTTCTTATGCAACTCACCGAGTGACTACGAACTCCGAACAACAGTGCACATTGCAGTCCCTTTTGCTTTGTTACTCAAACTGCTCGATTAAGGGGATGGTTGACAACAATCCTTTTTGAATGATTACCTGCTAAAAATGTTAGAACAATGGCACTGAACCTTAAAAGAGAGATGTTTGTATGTTATTTTAGTTTCTACATTTTTAATCTAACGAAAGATGAATCTGCCGAAAGAAGAAAATTGCAGTTACACGTCAATTGAAGCTGAAGGAAAGGTTTAGAGGATTTCAGTAATTCTTTCTGCATTGAACTTGAGTAGAAGAAATATTGCTTTCGGGAACAAAGTCTTTTAATTTAAAAAAATCATTAATATCATTTTTTTTTTTTTGAGAAATAGGAATTTCACTGTGAATCTAATTATTTGGTTTGCAACAGCGAAGAAAATGGAATTTAAAGTATATGACATGAAATTGTTTACATGAAATTTCTCATTAATATGTACTGAAACTAAAACTAATTTCAAAAATTACCTCATTTTAGGACTTTTCAAAAGTGTTTCGCTATTTTAAATGAAAACAGCAGAGATTTGAATTATAAGTGAGAACAGAGAGTCAAACCTAAGTGTGAGGAATAAAAGCAGAAAAAACTGCTTTTATTCCTCACACTTAGGTTGAGCGAAAGCGATTTCTTCCAATTTAACAGGATTAAGTACTAGGTTGGTTGTCGATCAGCATGCTGTGTACGAAAACGTTATAGAAAAATATCCTCTTTTCTTCTCCCCATTTTCTACCATTAAAATATTCAATATTTCTAGTCTATTTTCCCCCTTTCGCAAGAATTTCTGCATCTGCGGCGGTATTTTCCTAACAGATAACAGATCTGTGTAAGTAAAAGACAAGTTGAGGACACGGATTTTATTTTTTTTTCCTTTTATTTTTTAAACAGGGAGATTTTGTAAGTTTCCATACTGACTGAAATGAATAGGAACAACATATATATATACATGTATATACCACCGATGGACAACCGCAATTTAGACTGAATTCGACGGGACAGGAAAAGACCTAGAAAAGAACCACATGAAAGATGGATGGATGAAATTCGAAAGCATGCGGGAGTAACATGGAGGAAAGTGACATAAGACAGACTGTTGTGAAAGAACTTTGGAGAGACCTTCATCCAGAAGTTGATGGATGACAATGATGATGATGATACATTTGGGCTTCAAAAATCTATTCTTACTCGATCATGTATTCTTGTATTATCTTTCAATGCATTCCTATCTTTCTCGCTAATTTTTTAATTTCTACTTTTTTTCTGATCTCGAACGGCCGTTATTTTCCCAAGCATATCGAGAAGTAGCATTGGCACCACGTATGGGTTTTACATAACCTGTCGCTTTACATGCTACCTTACTTGATAAATACTTATTTTTTATTTTGGGACTCAAGTTGTCTTTTATAAAACGCTCTTCAAATTTTAAGATGGTTGTAAAAATCTAGCGTGCATAATTTGTCTTTTGGTAGCTATAATAATGTAAATTATTACTATAGCTATCAAAAGCAAATTGATAGCTGTAGTGATGTTCACTATACTGTCCTGTGCTAATACGTTTTAGACCGCAGGTTCACTATACTGTCTAGAAATTAATATATCACATAGTGGAGGATATGATAAGACATAGAATGTATGTGAACAACTCATTCTAGTAACAATAATTATTATTATTAAATTTCAGTGGATATAAGTCAACTTTAAGGGCGTCAAAATTAATATTTTTACTCTTCATAAACACATTTAATTTTCATAGGTCTGTTAAAATGTTTGATTACGTAAAGTTAATGAACGCTTCACTGAAGCTTTTCCAATGCTGGGGCTCTTACGATTATTAACAGACATAATCCAATTTAATTTCTTTTTGAATTTCTGTGTACGCTCTTTAGTTTTGTCTCTTACTGTTTGAAAGGATAGGTCATCGGCACCATATCTTTTCATACAGTCCAAAAATCCAGGATCATAATTTCGAACCACATAACGATTGTATATCTCGCAACACTATTGGCGTAAGATCCCGGTGAGATTCTTCTTTTGTCTAAGTCGGATTATTAAGCGCTTCCGTTCGCATGTTCTCGATACTTGCCAATCGTGACTGTCATAGGTCGATAATGTATACGTAATGATTTTGGTATAACATTTGAATCTCGACCACGTTCGACAACCGGCAGACATTTATTTTTCTGTTCCGTACCCATGCTGTGCTGTAAGTCCACCTACGACGGATGAGTTTATTCAAATACGTGTGTATCCCCTTCTAACTTTCGCAATTGATATTCCCGATAAATTGACTCAAAGTTGCTGTGAGACAAAAGCTCCTGTCATTCAATCCGGAGATCCTTTTGCATCTTTGTCAGTACTAAGTTCATTTGTTTGCATCTGTCATTCCACGTAGACCACAGGAAATTCGTCCCGGATAATTTCTCTCCAAGTACATTTGGAGGTTCGGTGAAGCCTGCTTCGATAGTTCTATACAGACAAGTAAGTTCATAACACCAGTATTTTACAAATGACTGTATAGACTTAAATTTTTGTTTATATTATGCCTGTTTTAACTCCCTAAATGATGTACATTTTTCATTAACTTACTTTTGCACATATATTTAACTTTTGTCTCAAAAATGACACCGTTATTTTTCCACGTTGAAACCAGTTCTCCAGACACCAGGAACTCGTATCCAAAACTCATGAACTTTATGACATATCCGAGAAGCGTGGTTACATCCATTTATTCTTCATGAATGCCCAAGCCTAACTAAAGGCGACTAACTAAATTCAAAGAAATAAGAAAGGATACTGAAAAGTGTTACTCAATTATAAATGTTTATTCTTTATGTTTAAAAACTGAAAGTTAATTACACATTCGTCCGATAAATGCTTTTTAGACTCTAAGCTCAAAATTAAATTTAAAAATAAATCGAAAACTCACTTACCCAGTGTATAACAGAACACGTATTGAGAAAATTAGTAGAACACGAAACTTATGATCTAAAAAACTATGTAAAACTCGTGTCAAAAATTAACATGGCTAACCCAAAATTGTGAATAACGCAAAATCCACAATACAGGCGTTAATGAAAGTTGGTACTGAGACACATATGTCGATAACGCAGAACGCACAAAAGAAAGCCAATACCTTCACTGCACAAGGAGGAAGAATGCGCATGAGAGCACTGCAGTTATAAAACTTTGTGCAGCAAATGAGGGGACGTCGATAACCCATAGTGAGTGCGATTAACATGAACAGAGATACAGCCTTCACAAGCCCTGTTACTCTTTTACATGAATGTGAGTGAGAGTATTGGATACTCAGTGTCATTCTTTCACCGATCCTCGTTGGATTTTCGTGATAATTCTAGAAGGTGACTGCTGGCTTGAAAATTGTTTTTCCCAGGGCATCCCGGACATGAACTTTCGAACTCAGGTCTGGATATCTCGTGGGCCACTGAATCCTGTGAATATCCTCGTTCTCCATATATTCTTCGACTTGCCGATCCGTGTGGTGACGGGTGTTATCTTCGACGAAAAGGATCTGGGACTTAAATACTCTCCTGAAAACTATACATAAGGCTCTACAAATATCACCCTCCTAGCGTGAAGCAGTTAGGATGCCTTCTGGAAACACATGCAGAGGGGGCGTTTCACTTTTAATCGTATCTCCAACTAACTGGACATAAACTCCCAAAGAAAAGATGCAATGTGTACCTAAGAAATTTGTACCTAAGAATGCGATATTCATTGAGCTAGCTGCATAACACACGGAGAGAACGACAAACGCGATGTGAAAAGTTAAACACCGCACGATATCAACATAAATGAGATGTGTTTCTACTTGTATAAGAAAATTGTGCTGAAATCTACAGTAAACTTAAGAACACAAAGGCTCTATCTACTACAAAATAAACATAAAATGTGAAATGAAATGAGGATAGATATTTAGGTTAACACAATATCCCTTTGTCGAACATAATTTGCTTTTACCCTGTACACACACAATGAACTCTATTTATCTTTCCTCTCCTCTTATGTAAATTAATATTAATTTATCTTGTTTCAACTTTTGACAGTATCTTTCGTTTAATTTTGGCATTATTACTTAATGCCAAAGGAAAGATACCGTCTGAATGATGAATTTCGTCAGAATGTGCCACAAACTTTAACATGGATATGAAAAGTAAATTATCAAAGCAACACAAATTTTCTTATACTGTATACAATATCTATCCTTCCCCTCTATTTCACCAGTACAACAGTTTGATTAGTTCTTAAACAAAAGACAAGCGTGTTTTCTAGGGGTATATTTCCGTGGAATGCCTTATTCGGTATCAAATGAAAAATGTGAAAGCATTCATATGATTTTCTTTGGAAAAGTATATACTTGAATAAAAGTCACATTTAAATGTAAAATAATTTATCACGCTATTCAGTAGCAGATTGTAATGAAATTTCGATAACAATGTCCTACACATATCATTAATATGGGAAACGCTTTTATTATTTTTGGTACTACAAATTAAACCAGGAAAATCTTAATAAAAGCATTACATAATTTTTTTAAAGAAAGTAGTGTAAAATTGCAGGGTGTTATGAGAGAGTGATACTAACATACTGCGTTAAACAAATAAAGAATAATCTTTTTTATATTTTAAAGCTTAACATTATTTGCACGATACATGTCTTGTGATTTTTCCGGCAAATAGTATCATTTAGATGTACGATACGTTTCTGAAATTACTTTGATTAATATTTGTATGCATTTTCACATTACGCATATCAGAACCACGTATATACTGTCGATAAGCATACCGTTTTGGATTTCTAAATTTTAAAAACACATCCTCGACAATATATACAGCTGATAACAATCTGTGCGATTTCATTTAGATATGTCGTCATTTGGAAACTTAGAAGTGCATTCATGTTAACCTTGTCAATTAAGAAGTACAGTTGGAAAAGTATTAATTTCAACTGTGTGCAAAATTTCGAATTCCACATAACCATCACTCCGCACAAAAGTAAAAATGGAAGATAATCAGAAATATCTACCTTAGTGTTGCACATCTGCAGAATTAATGCATGACTTATAGCAAGACTCAGGATCATCATGACGATGAGAGAATACGATAAGCCCACAAGATTGCTGAAATGGTGGTCAGAAACCAACATGTAGCATTATGTTTGTGCATTTCATCGTGTGATAAGCTGAATCTGAATCATTTTCGTAGCCCGGAAACCTCTCCGACCGTTCGTGAAGTGTTCGTCCAAAAAACAAAGACACGGAAGCTCGGTACATAGCAAAAGTTTTCGCAGAAGACGTAAAGTAATCACTCTTTCCTTAATCATATTCTGAAAAGATTCATCAGCGAGAGAATTCACTTTTAAGGGCCAAACCGGTTCATAATAAAATTAATTTAAACGGCAATGTCTGTGGTCAGGGCGTGCTTTCCTTAAAATACCACTGTCAGCAGCAACCTGTAAAGAAAGTTGCGTATGAGTGTCACAATATTTGTTGGGGAACAACAGCCACCAAGCGTCATTTGCAACAATGAATCTGACTCTGGCTCTGGACAGTATTCAAAAGGTCGATGATTTGGCGCGTCTCAGAAACATGAGGATATAATAATTTGTGCAAACTTTTTGTCCATAGTTTCCTGGCTGTTCAGTCATGACCTGGTGACCGATGTGCATTCATTGATGTTTGAGTGGTGAACTAATTCACCATTTGTGCTTTCATTGATGCCAAGATTCAAGCGCACATGAGCCCGAACGTGTACCGAGTCATCATTTTAAAGTTATACCTTAATACATTACATATTTATGTACATTTAAATCATTTCATTGCTTTAATTCCTACTGTTATTTAAAAGCTGAATTCTGTATTTGACCACACAGAAGTAAGGTATATACATTAAGTTTCACTATAATTAGATACACTTTTATACTGGTTAATGTGTACTATTTTACACTCTTAAAAGAAATGGTGAAAACAATATATTTTTAATTTTAGTAAAGACTTAGTCTGTGTATACAAATCTATTACCTCATGAGTAACTGAAAAATGTCACTACTACCTAGGAGTGTGCTGTGAAACACCTAAGGTAGGTTTTATAACCATTTTAGTCCAAGAGCCAGACCAGGATTTATTTACCCGAAGAGTACAAAACTTTGTAAATATTTTTTTGTTTATATATGACATAAGAGTCTCAGAAAAGTGAGTCTTGTAAAATTCCAGTGGTGGGTTGCTGCGTGATGACGTCATCAATATGGCTGCCGGCTATTACATACTTGCCACTTTGAAATATGCATAACTTCTCACCCGTTTATGTCACAGGGATGAATCTTTTTCTGAAATGTTTCAAATTTAATGACAGTATACATATTATTTAATTACACATTTTTTTACTCCATTAGCTTTTGGGATAATTGCATTTGAACGTGTAAAATCAGTGTTGGCATTGGCTACGTGTGACATTTATTCATGATTTACTCAAAAACTATACGACTTTTGAAAAATGCTCCGGAACAAAAAAAGTTGCATTTTTTTAATGAGGATTCCGAAATTGTATAAAAACATGGGGTTTACCCCAACCCTTAGAGAATTATGAGTGATAACTCGTATGTCCACTTTCTTCTCAATACGGCTTTCGTGCTATTATGTAGTTGCCCAATTTAAATATGCAAAATCTTCTAATCCGTTGATCCTACGGAGATGATGTTTTTTACTGAAAAGAATTAAATCTAATGACAATTTTTTTTGTAATTACGCATTTTTGTTAACTCTATTAGTTTTTGAGATTTTTCTTCAGGTTTTCTGCTATGGATTCGTTTCCATAGCCATGACACTGAATTGCTTCTTTTAATCTTTTGGATCAGAGTAGGTTTAGATAGTCGCAGCATTGTTGGATCAATCCTTTTAACTTTGGAAAATGCCTTTGGCTGGATCTTAGGTGCTGTTAGCTTCATAAATAGACTGTATCTTACTTCACTCACAGAGGAGTAACAAGGGTGTCCGTACATGGCACAGACAAGAGAGAATGGCACGGAGGCTAGAGGATCCTCCATGACTTTTTCCACATCACATTTTTGGACAACAGCCATATGAATTACTTTACCGAAAGCATCTAAAGTACATTTGACGACCTCTAGTTTCTTTTGTTCTGTTTGCAGGTTGCTTGGTGCAACAAAAGATGCACAGTTAGACATTCTTTGGATGTAGCAAGTACATTTTTTAAACTTTTCAGCAGCTTCTTGCCCTTTAGAAGAAAATGAAAGAAGATCCAGTGTGACCTTCTCATTAATTGTCTGTCCAGTTGAAATGTTCCTTAGAGGTGCCTGAGGAACCAAGGCTTCAAATGTGTTTGGGAAACCATTTAAGGTTGCAATTATTTTTTTCAATATCTCTGTATATATTTTTTGAATGTGTCCTTTTTGCAAATCATGCTTCGTATTTGGAGCTTTTGTAATTCCATTGCTTTGTAGTAAGATGCCCACTGTCTCACTTTGCAATAATCTTGTGATCATCCATCGAGCTCTAGCAGATTCTGAGTTTGAAAATGCCGTGATGCATGTGAACCTTGAAGAGTCAGCATTTACAATCATCTATAGTGTCATGTCAACTGGTACACTAGAGAATGAATTACTAGGACACTTTATACCTAGACCACCTTGCGTTTGTGCATACATGACTTCAGGGTGTTCAGCAACGAGATAGAAATACACAGAGTGCTTCTGTGATTGGTTCTCTGCTGTGGCAGCTGAAGCCAACGTGGGGAGAGCCCGCCATCTTTTATGAGGTGCAAATTCTGCGTGTGTCAAGGAGTCACCTCGGTTCTTTCAGCTGCTCGGCGATCGTGCTATGTTTTGTGAATATTCACAATTATCAGCACATTTTGGATATTTATTTCAACAATAAAATGCCATTTACTCCACTTTTGGAAGGTTAGCCCTACATTTCACAAGTAAGCGTTTTTAAATAAGGTTGAGCTGTAAATGCTCAGTTAATCAAACGCAGAAAATAGGACATCTAATCTGTGTAGCTGGTGGTTAAACCAGCAGATGAACCATTTCAATATCTGTGTTATCTTAAGACTTTTTATTCCTTATATTTTGTAAACAGTCGTACTCAATGTGAACACTGAATCATGTTTATGGGAAGATGAGGTTAATTGTGAGTTACCAACTTTGAGGCTTTTTGGGAACAATTTTTACTTATGCTAGTGTTTTTTTTTTTTTTTTTTTTACATATGCTTGAGGATGTTTTGCAAATGGCATTTGCATATATATTCTAGAATCTGTACAGTGTACTTGCAACTTGTCTGACAAGACAACAAATATTTCAAAATCTTAGGAAGCAGCAATTTCTTTTTATGTGATAAAGATCATGTACCCATGGCTAATGCCCATTAGATAGAAAATACTGGTAAAACAATCAATTTATGGTTACTTAAATTGCAGAAGTAATAATTGTGATTGGTAATATAAATTTATTGCTTGCTGACACCTGTCAGGAAACAGTCTAGTATTTTATCTGAAAGCACAGGGTCACCCAGCTTGTGTTCTAGGCATTTGTCTCTGATTAGTGATTAATCTGTAGTATTACTGCAACAAAGTGAGAGTGGGGAGCTTGAAAATTTCTTGACAGAATACTCTTTATTTGTGAATGTGTTAGTACAATGTGTGTGGTTTTTGGGTAGCAAAAATGCAGGCAATATTGATTTAAAACTGAAAATAGGAAACAGGGAGTACAATGGTACCTCAAAAATGCAAATAACATAAAATATTTATGAAAACTGGCACAAACGATTATGAAATGACAATTGGAAAAAAATTATGGAATAATACAAAAGAAAGGGACTACCAACATTTTGTAATAACTACTTGCATTTGATTTTTGCGTGATAGGTGGTGGTTTTTTTTTTTGAAGAATGTGACCTCTGATTCATGATGAATGTACAGTCAGTATGTCCATGTATAAATTGCCAGTTATTTCTTTTGCATCAACCATATATATGAGAGGTTAGTATTGAACAAATATCACTCACGTAAATCAATCTTTCTTTGAATTGAACAAGTTGTGCCTGTATTTCTCTAAAATGCAAATCAGACGCACTTGTATTTCCAGCAAGACTGTTGAAGGAACCCACAAAATAACAACACAAAACATAAACATTTGCTCGCCAAACTTTATGCACATCATGAATGCAAATCAGTGGTTGTTAATTTCTCACTTCATATTAATAAGAGGCTGTGCCCTTAAAATTGAAACAAACAAAAAAAACTGTGCAGTACATCTTAACAATTGCCAAAATGTGTACAAATATCAGGTGAAAACTACAAAATTTCAGCTTTGATATAACAAAAAACTAGGCTTCTTAAAAAAAAGTAAAATATGAAAGTGAAAATAAAAAAATGTTAAATACTTAATACTGAAACAAAAAAAAAAAAATACAATTTTTTGTCCCATAAAAAATTAAAGTCCATAATCTGAATTTTTTGGTCACTCATCCCAGAGCTTGAAAAATATCTAAAATAATACATGCCCAGAGAAAATTTACCTGCCCAGATATTAAAAGCAGGATGTGTAGAAAGATTTTTCTTTTGATACCAAAAATTATAAGTCTTTTTAGGTTGAAAAAGTACATAAAACTATTTTTAGCTGCTCGGTACTTCTGTTGCTAACGGTAAATAGCATTTGGAGCATCATATTGCCCCAACGTATGTCTATACCTAAGTCACAGGGGAGTTACAGAAGTGATATATATATATATGTAACTACAACATATATTAGGTCACCAAGTTTATTTAAACTGCACTTAAGAATAATTATTTTCAATTATTTTTCTTACGGATAAACCTTGGAAGATAGTAAAATAATACATAGCAAATAAACATATGTAGACACATAAATAAAATAATTTTCATCAAAAAAAGGGTTAGCCTATTCCTGCTGTTAAAATACATCAAAAAGTAAACTGACAGAATAAAAAATACAGGAAAAAAGTAAGTAATGTTTATACGTAATGTTTTATATATATATAGAGAGAGAGAAAGAGAGGGTGGGCGACATCATAACCAGGTGTGTATATATATATATATAGCCTATATACTGTATGTATGGCCTTAACTAAAAAAGAAAAGCAGGATGTGTAGAAAGATTTTTCTTTTGATACCAAAAAAGACATGCAAAGAATGCAGACAACTCAAAGAATATATATATATACAGAGAGAGAGAGAGTGAAACTACTGAAATGGCAATGGGCTGGACATGTTGCCAGAAGAACAGACCACCGATGGACGACTGAAATTTTGAACTGGATTTCGAGGAACAGAAGACTCATGGGAGATGGGTGGATGGAATTCGAAACCATGCCGGAGTAATATGAAGGAGACAGGCTCAAGACACACAATTGTGGAAGAAACTTGGGGAGACCTTCATTCAGCAGTGGATTGATAATGGTATATATATCATCATCATTGACAACTATTATCATTACAATATATGTATACAGTATATAATCAAAATATATATATATCATTATCACCATTGTCAACCATTATCAATCCACTACTGGATGAGGGTCTCCACAAGTTTCTTCCGCAACTGTATGTCTTGAGCCAATCTCCTTCATGTTACTCCGACATGCTTTCGAATTTCATCCACCCATCTCCCATGGGGTCTTCTGGGGTTTTTTCGGTAACACCTAAGCTATGATTTAACTTCGGGGCTCCAGATGTCTTTCCCTGAAGAGTGGTTTGGGGTTCCTAAGTTGTTTCATTCTATGTCATTTTTGTTTAGAACCATGAAAGTGGGCTACTTCTGGTTAATTCTATGTTTATTTCTACTACGTCTAATTCCTGCAGCAAGGTGCAGTGTTGATGTGGTCTAATTACTACATGAGTCTGTTTTACTTTTTTTACTGATATATGTATAACATCAACCATTATCAATCCACTGCTGGATGAAGGCCTCCCCAACTTTCTTCCACAGTTGTCTGTCTTGAGCCTGTCTCCTCCGTGTCACTCCTACATGATTTCGAATTTCATCCATTCATCTCCCATGGGGTCATCTTCTGGGTCTTATATATACATAGAGAGAGAGATAATTATATTGTGTGAAGTATTTAGTGTATGTACTGGGAGATACCTTTATTATGGTCAAGTTACCACAATTGCCTTGCCTACCCACGAATAAGGCTTACAGATCTGTGTTGTCGAATGTTAAGGCTAACAAACAGATTAGAAACATGTCCAGTGCTAAGGACTTTTAATTTTTATTAAATAAAAACCAGTTAAGTAGTAGTTTTCTTCTGATTATATAAGATAGGGGCAGTTGGTAAAAGTATTTTAATATTGGTACCTCTTGGCTGTGTAAACTCATCGTTTGTTTTCCGTTTTTCTTCGAACTTTTTTTTTTTTCATTTAAAACTCTCATAAAATATTTGGCGTCTATGTATTTGGAGTGATAAGCTGTGGGATGATTCAGCATTCTCATGGTGATGACCCACAAATATCTAAGATTTTTACCGAAATTGCGGATTGACTGCAACTGTATTTTTTATTTTTTTATTTCTTTTTTTTTCATTTACTCTATTACTGCTGACTTATATTTCACTGAAAATTGGTTCCAAAAAATGTGTGAAATATCAAAAAATTACGGCATGAGGTTTTATTCAACGAGAGCAAGCTGCATCCATTAAAATATCATTTTCTTTTTAAAACACTATTGCCGCCAACTAACAATGAAAAGCGTTATTTGATACGTTAAAGTTTTAGTCTCCCCCTAGGTGTTTATAACAACATTTCTGAATTATATCCTTATTTAACATCAAACCATATATTACGAAAACTCCCTTTCTTAACACGGAACGGAAATCGTTCTGTACCTCATCAAACATGGCTGCCACTTGTTTCCGGTGGCTTCACCCGTTCCCCGACGTAAGCGCTTTACGTACTTCTATCTCGTTGGTGTTCAGTTCCTAGATTAAGAAGTTATAGGAGGTACAAAGTTATCCATCACGCATAGTTTAGTTGCATGTCTGAGAAAAAAGCTAGAATCATTTTCTCTAGGGCATCCGTATACATTTCAAGGTTACTTGTCCTATAGGCTCTGCTTAAGAATTTGTAGATGTCAACGAGTTCAATGTACAGTTGATAGAACTGAGCTGTTCTTACGTGAAATCCTTGATCTTGTTTTTGCATTGAATTCGTTGAACTCATCATACACTTGCTTTATATTTGAGCTCTCAATAAACTTGTCCGACGTATCTTAAGAAAGATCATCATTCAGTTTTTTCACCTGATGTTGACGTTCTTCTAATGTTGTACTTATAATGAATTCAACTTCTACTACTGCTTCTTCTAATGCTTGTTGTTTGTTAATTATATCATGAATAAACTTTTCTGCTAGTAGTGTAGTAATAATAATGAACAAGCTTTTAACTGCTAGTAATGTTGTAGTAGTAATTAAGATGAATAAAGTCTTATGCTGGTTGTTAATAATAACAACTCATGAAATAAACCTAACAGCCAGACAGAGATCTGACAAAACTATGAACTGAGAAAAACGTACTTACAACAACTTTTTATTAGGGAAACTCCTGATATGATCCAGCATACACTTCACACACAGCTACTCAATAAAACGTAGCTCCTTGCACATGAACGAAGCTCTACTCACATAAATGAAGCTCTCTTTACACATAAAACAAAGCTCTCCCTACGCACATCAACAAAACCTCTGTCACGTAACACAAAAGCTCTCTACCACATAAACAAAAGCTCTCTACCACATAAACAAAAGCTCTCTACCACATAAACAAAAGCTCTCTACCACATAAACAAAAGCTCTCCCTGGTATCGTTGAACGCGCCTATTTATACTGGCTACCACCACGTCATGACTTACACTCATTGCCAGATCTCATTCAGCGGGAGAAATAACGTCTCGTTCAGTAAGAAGATAATTTACATAGGAAAATAAAATAACCAGAGATAGTAAAATCAAAAGGAAAGTAAATCTAGAGTATGCGTTACATACTGTTTTGTAGTTGTTCTATAAACTTCTGGAAAAGGCAGCTTTTGAGAGACAGAGAAAATAAGATGTGTACTCCCTTACATCTGTTGAAATCCTTTCCTCCGAGAAATTAATGTATTGGACCAGATGCTAGACCGCCGCTCTCTGAAAAAATATGTTCAATTCCTGAACTGTCGAGATAGTATCCAAGAGCTTCAAAGTAGGCTAACTATGTGGAATGATCCAAAGCAAATGAAGAGATTGCCAAAGCGAGGGCTTTCTTGATTGTGGATCATGATTGCGAGTTTAGCCAGAGCAAGATGATAATAAACCAAACTTGAAGACTCTCTACACTCAGCAGTTACTGACTGTGATACCTTCATAGTTTCCAGCACCATATTGTTCTGTATAGGGGGCAAAATGATATTTCTCATGTAACCAATCTTCTGTTTCACAGATGTATGTTCTACAACTTTGGGATTCCACCCAGCCACATTGTTTTGTTTCAGCCAATTTTAAAAAACAGTCCAAGTAAAATCTGTCGGCGTGGAGTCTTCGAAATGTTTTGTAACAGGAAAATTACTCACCAAAGAACACAATGGCTTGACTGATTTGGTTTCAGTGAATATGGCTCAAGATCCTTTGAATCAATCTGAAGTGATCTCATCTTTCTAAGTGGCTTACAAGGTCCCGTGGGATTATCTATGAGAATACCGGATTCTACTCAGCTATCGGGGCAAACTTTATCTCACTTTCTGCTTCCATAGTTTGATTTCCAGGCTGTTCAGTTTCCAAGTTTTGGTAGCAAATATTGAGCGTGTTATGTAAACTCCCTTTCCCTCTGTTCCTGACAGTGTCTCCAAGTTGGAGTTGAAGATGTCCCAGGATACCCCAGTGAAAAGCCTAGGTCTTCTAAATATATTACCTGGGGTGACTCCTGCTTGCTTCATCAGAGCCATAGCTAAATCTGTCTCAAGCTCCTCAATGTTGTGGTAAACAACACAGTGACCCAAGTGGTTGAGAATTTCTAGTAGCTTTCTGCTTCCTGTCATGCTTTCTATGCCTAAACTCAACAGAAGATATTCTCTTGCTTTCAGTATTCCGTTGCATGAAGAAACTCGACGCTCCAGTTTTTCACTTGTTGGTTTAGAAGTGCCACTGTATAAAGTTCTAAAAAATACCTCAAGAAGGTTCGGGATTTTATGTTCTCCTGAAATGATATTTTGGGCATTAAGAAAGTGATCAAACTTCGGACACACTGAATGTTTAAAAATCTGTCTGTGCAAATATAAAGCCACTTCTTTAATCTGTGCCTCAATTTCAGATGCATTATCATTGGCTATTGCTTCAGCTTCAATTGATGAAATACGGTTCGAATATAGTATTATTCCCTATTTGTTGCCCAATTTCGTTATTTTTAAGGCAGAGCCAAAGTGAATCATCATTTTGTCAACTAACGTTTAAGTTGAATACATAGGACCTTCAATTCCTTCTTCAGAAAGGTAAACACAATGTCGGGAAAGAACCGAAGTCAGTTTTTGGACCTTATTTGATGTAATTATGTGTTCATTGACATTGTCTACTATTTACTAAATGCTCTGTCGTGTTTCACTTGATAATTTTTTCTAGATGTTTCAGTGGTTGTTTCTCTTTTATTCCCTGTCTCTCGAGACGATGAAGTCTTACGGTACTGTATGCGGCAGGAGTGGTGGTACCGTGCCTCATTTGCTACGAAATTTTCGACACCAAGTTTTAACAAAAAATTCTGATCTTGAAGAAATTTTGCGGCATCTTTAGTACCCTTTTAGAGGTCCTTGGTTTGACATTTGCTCAGCGCTTCTTCTTTCGCTTTAACTTTTTTTCCCTTTAATTCCACAAAAAAAATATTCAATTCAACAACACCTATGTTTGTTGCTATTTTCACAGAAACGTCAGCTGGATCGTTTGATCGCAAAGGATATCCTGAAGTTTTTGCTTGGGGAGTTTCAGTATCTCCTGTCTTCCGGACTGCGGTGAAAGTTTTGTAACATGCTCGGTGATAACCATGTTTGCTTACATCAAACCCTTTTGAGAGGAATTTACAAATGTTATTTGTTGTAGTTGGAGCGTGTCTTCAACTGTTACTGTTTTACATCATCTGGAAACTGTGTACTTCTTTATGAATCAGGGTGTATATAGCCTACGTCACTTCCCTCTGTAGCGGGACACAAACTTTATGAGTACATCTACCTAACGGTTCGCAGTTGTGGTCCGTGTCTTCAACTGTTACTGTTTTACAGCATCTGGAAACTGTATACTTCTTTATCTTAATCTTGCAGAAGATGCATTTAATAGTTTCGTCCATGTCGGATCAGTTAATCCGAAGATGGTTCCTTGAATATTTCCTGTGTGGATGATACCAGACTTTTCCTCCGCAGTCATTTTGAATTTCAACTACAAATACCGTAAGTTGAAACAAAACAGAAAAAAAATGTGTAATTACAGAAAGTATTTGTCATCAAATCTGAAACATTTTGTTAAAAAATATCATCACTGTAGCATCTTCTGCAAGATTAAGAACTTACAAAGACTCCAGCTACAACAAATAATAGGGTGAAGAGATTTGCCTAATTAATATTAAATGCGGCAATTACCTAATAGGGGGGAGCCGCATTGATGAGAAACTGGACTTATAAAGAGTTATCACTCATAATTCTCTAAGGTTTAGGGTAAACCCATGTTTTTATATATTTTCGGAATGCTTATTAAAAATGCAACTTTTATGTTCTGGAGCATTTTTTCCAAAGTCGTATAGTTTTTGAGTAAATCATGGTTAAATGTCACACGTAGCAAATGTGAACACTGAGTTTACACGTTCAAATGCAATTATCTCAGAAACTAATGGAGTAAAAAAAATGTGCAATCACAAAAATACTTGTCGTTAAATTTGAAACATTTCAGTAAAGAATTCATTTCTGTGACATAAACGGGTGAGAAGTTATGCATATTTAAATGTGGCAACTACCTAATCACCGGCACCCATATTGATGACGTCATCACGCAGCAACCCACCACTGGAATTTTGCACTTTTCTGAGACTCTTATATCATATATAAACAAAAAATATTCACAAAGCTTTTGCACTCGCTGGGGTAAATAAATCCTTCCTGGCTCTCGGACTCTTTACAAAAGCTTCAGTTTTCCTGTAATTGACAGGTTTTAAGCGCTACTTGCCTAACCCTAATTGTTGCGGAATAAGTTACCAGTTTAATCAGTCACGAATATGTCTCCCCTCCAACATACAATAGTAGCGCAACTTTTAAACCAGTTAGAAATCTCTTTACAAAAGTGGTTTCACTATGGCTTATAGTGATTCTCCAGGTGAATGCTGGTTCACAGCAGCCTATCTGACGGGAAAGGTAGCGCACATTAGATAAAACGCGTTTCACAATGCAGATTATTCCGGTGAAATATCCAGTCTCCAGTTGTGGATCAGTCACCGTTGTCCACCCTATGTCCTGAAGATCATCATCCTTCGATTATGCCCCTCGGAATTTCTGCACCGTGGAGAGCATGTACATCTCCAATCACACTTCTGTGATTTCAGCTCAGGTTCGAATTCTCTAACCCACGTTTCGTCAATAGCGACAATTAATAACCGGAAGTGGTCGCCTTTTAGCTGAAAATGTTTGCTTTATCATGTGTTGCATTGTTCACTCGTGTTTGTTTCTGTACGGCAGTCACGCCGCGAGGGTCGCATTTGGCCAAAACTTTTAATTTCTGCAAATTATGTTTCAACATATTTTATACAGATGCTACTTAAATCCCTGAAGCTCTTGCAGTTATTTGGCATACTGCTTGACAGTCTTGATCTAAACAATCCGCAACAAGTTTCACACGCCGCCCCGGTGGCGCAGTGGTCTAAGGCGTTGGCCTCTGATCATTCGTCCGTAAGGGGTCCGGGTTCGAATCCCGGTCAGGCATGGATGTTGTGTTTGTCTTACGGCACTGGCTCTCTCCCTTCCCTGGAGCCAGTGACCCTAAATTAGGGACGGGCGACTGCTTATAGCCCATTGAGTTGCTCACGGTGGTCGTTAAACCTCCAATCAAAAAAAAAAAAAATAAAAAAATAAAGTTTCACACAACGGTCATCTGTTGAATTTTTCGGCCACCCAGAATTTAAGTCATTATTTATGATTAAACGTCCTTCATCAAAGCGAGTAGCCCAGCGGATAACTGTACTCCGGTTTACGGTTTCGTGACCCTAAGCATCATGCAAAGTACTCTAAACGTTTGTTAAATTTTTGCTATGTAAAATTTCAATCTTGATGCAGGTCTGTTGATTTTTATATTTCACATTCCTTGAGTTTTGCTTGGGCCAATTTTTGAATCTTGTCAACTCACAAAACCACACATTGCGAGAGTAATAGGGTAACGTGTCGCCTTGTCTAGTCCCACATTACAATTGAAGCAAACATAGTTAATATTGCTCCATTAACACCGAGGCGTTGCCACACTGTGCATTTCATATGAAAGGATTCCCGATTTATCAGTTGCGAGGTGTAATATCGTGAGTAAGGATCAAATACCGCCAGTAGGATTATGGCGAGACGACGTGAATTTTCGGAGTTCGAACGAGGCATAGTAGTGTCAGCCAGAGGGATGGGATATTGAATTTCTGAAGTTGTGCGAACATTCAACATTTCTCGATCCACAGTTTCACGTGTATACCGAGAATACCTCATGGAAGTCATAACCATCCAATTTGGACAGCGCAGTGACCGACCACGGGTGCTGAATGACAGTGACCAGCGACGAATTGGACGAATGGCTTCTGATCATTCGTCCGAAAGGGGTTTGGGTTTGAAACCCCGTGAGGCATGGATGTTGTGTTTGTTTTACGGCACTGGCTCTCACTCTACCCTGGAACCAGTGGTTCTAAATTAGGGACTAGTGACTGTTTATAGCCCATTGAGTTGCTCGTGGTGTTCGTTAAACAATAAAAAAACCGAAATGTTTTGTGATTTATCTAATCTTTTGTTCGAGTTTAAATACATGACTATGAGCTTACTATTTCCGGTTTTACGATCATTCTGTACATGTCTTCAATTTTTTCTGTAATCCGCACCTTTATATTTTACGTTAGCGACCAAGGCCAGTGGTTGCACAAAAGTGTGACGTCTGGATCTCCTTCATCGCATGTGCGATTCTGACAGACGGATTTAGTAAAATTTCAAGGAACGTCATTTGCTAACCCCCAAAAGGAAAAAAAAAGAAAAAGAAGTTACTTTCCCATTTGGCATTGTGTTCAAATAGAAAAATCTTTAAGTTGCGCACTGCGATTTTCAAATTCAAGATAGCACTTCTCGTTTTCTTTTTATTTAGATGAAGTTGCTCATGTTCAAAGACAACCCGTCTTTGTCTTTGAACATGGGAATTGCTGTAAGGGTAAGAATTGGCTTTTACCGATAAAGAGAGAAAAATGGAGAGGCATCTTCCAGGAAAATTCATTTAGCCCACTATGGCTCTGTCTAGCACTCAACCCGCTGTCAAACATGCTCAACGAAAACAAGTCTGGGTTTAGCATCAAGTGCAACAAAACCAACGAGTACAAGCTCTCCCTCTTCATGTACATGGAAGACATCAAGCTGCATGCATTGTCGCAGAACCAACTCCAGCAGCTAATCCGGATCACCGAGGGCTGCAGCAATGACATTGCCATCGAATTCGGACTAGATAAATGCAAGACAAATTATGAACCAAGGAAAGCATGATGCACGTAGCTACCGATTGAAGATCGGAGAAAAGGTCTCAGCTAGGGAGGAAGGATAAGTCTATTAGTACCTTGGCATGCTTCAGGCACAGCTCCTAGAACACAAACCTATCAAAAACATTCTAGCCGCCAAATACAACCAAAGACAGATGAGACTAAGACGAAGCTCAACGCTCGCAACATAACTAGGGCTTTCAACAGATACGCAGGTCCAGTCCTCACGTATTCCGTCGGAATCATCAAGTGGACCACAACAGAGCTTGAGGAAATAATGCGCAATACAAGGACAACTCTCACTATCCATGGCCTACACCACCCGAAGTCAGCAGTAGAAAAGCTGACCATTGGATAAGCAGAAGGAGGACTGGGAATGATTGATCTCCTGGAACACCGAGACAAAGAAATGAACAGCCTCATATAATACCTCCATCAGAGCAAGTGGTCCCTTCACCAACCGATAAACCCGACTGACAAGAAGTACACAGCTCTAGACCTCTCCACTCAGAACATCGAGATTGGAACGAGGGAGCCAAAAGAAGAAGCTTGGGGCAAGAAAGTCTTACACGGAAGACAGTACAACGATCTGCAATCCGACCATGTGGATAAGACTGCCTCCAGTGCATGTACTACAAACGGATCGCTCTTCCACAAGACCGAAGGGTTCGTGGTGGCTATACGGCTATACAAGATCAAGCTGTGAACACCAGAAACTATCAGAAGCATATACTGAAGGAAAGGTCAGTGGAAAGCGACAAATGTACTCAATCTCATGAAGCGCTAGAGGCCACCAACATATCACAGCACGGTGAAGAGTCCTCACACAGATATAGTACACGAACAGTCACAAAACTAAATCAGAAACTAGCAAGAAAGCACAACCGCAATGCAACTTAGCCTGACCCCTACTACAAGTATGAGCCAAAAACGCTTCTATAGAACAACACCGTCAATATATACTGGGAGAGATCGATCAGAACAGATAAGACTATCCCCCACAATCGGCCAGACATCATCCTGGTCGACAAAGAGAAGAAGTCCACATTCCTCATTGACATGGCCGTGCTCAACACATGCAACATCCAGAAGACGCACGGAGAGGAGCTATCAAAATATAACGACCTACGATGCAAAGTCAAGGATATGTGGCATATGGAGAATGTTACCACAGTCCCCATAGAGATATAAACCACAGGAGTTGTACCTAAGACCATTCACATCTCTATACAGACACCAGAGCTTCAAACTAACAGCTACATCGAACTACCGAAGGTAGCTATCCTGAACACTTGTAGGATAGTACGGAAGTTCCTGAACAACCGTAAGAAAGAAATACCACTTCCCAGACTTGGTACGTCGCACCTGTCCCGGAAGAAAGGGAAGAAAAACCTTAGGAAGAAGTGAAATATCATATCTTATAATAATAATATTAATGAATACCTTGACAAAAACTTCATCAAGGTATTCGTCAAGGTTTACACAGTGTTCTTTTTTCAAACACAAATGATGATACAAGTTGCCTAAAACACGCGAATCCGGCTGGTGAGAAATCTCATACTTAAAAAAATTAGAAACTGTCTTAAAATTGATGGTAAACCAACAGCCGTAAGAAGTTGTGACCTCTGTTTTGCTCTTGAGAAAACGAGCACAAGGAACACTATGTGCCATTAAAATGAGAAGAAAAAAGATTATGTGCGCATCAAAGGTGAAAACTTAATATCACCTTTCTCTCAGACCTTCCACTGCCGAAACTGTGAGCTCATGCATTTCTAGAATGCACACATATATATACACTGGCGGAAAGTGAAAATAGAACACCAAGAAGGAGACGTCTGATACCAACGAAATTTATACGCATAATAACGGAATACAGAGGATAACGTGATCAAAACATTATGGCAAAATACAGCAGTATTTGCTGCTAAACTGAAAAAAGACATTTCCATGTAACATGGGTAGTACGAGGTTGAACCGCCATGAACTGCGTCACAGTGTGAAATTCTGGCATGGAGTCTGTCGTACAGATGTTGGATGTAAGTGTGGGGTATTGAGTTATAAGCATCCTCAACCTGGACGCGTAAATCGGGGATGGCCGTGGAGTCCGAATAAGTCGTTGTCCCATAAAATCCCACATGTGTTTAATGGGGGACAAATCCGGGGAACGTGCAGGCCATGGAAGTTGTCTCCTTGTCATGTTGCGTTGCACGTGCTGTGTGTGGGCGTGCGTTATCTTGCTGGAAAACACCACGATGGACCGACCTTACAAATGGCACAACAACGGGCTGAATGATGTTGTAGATGTAGGAGGTGTTGTTTAACGTACCCGGTACAAACACTAGTTCTGTACGGGAGTAACAGCTGATCGCTCCCCACACCAGGAGACCTGGTGTAGGCCCTGTGTGTCGCTGGCGGATGCAAGAAGGGTGGAGACGCTACCCTGTGCGTCTGCGAACAGGCATACGGCCATCGGAGGCTCCCAAGCAGAATATGCTTTCATCGCTGAACACGACAGATCGCCAATGCGTTATCCAGTGCAGACGTTGGCGACACCACTGCAGCCGTTCCTGACGATGGGCGGGAGTCAGAGGTACACATGCCAAAGGCACTCGTGCACGTAGTCCTGCATCCAGTAGACGGTTGCGGATTGTTCGCACAGTCACCTCAGGTGCAACGGCAGCTCGGATTTGCGTCGCAGTGGATGTTCTGCTTTACGACGCCGCTCTTCTTATGCGCCAATCGGTCCGCTCATCAGTCCGTCTCTGACTCCCGGTTCCACGTCTTCTCGTGTGGGAATGTTCCTCGGACCATCTACGCCACCATCGTACCACCACCGATACTTCCCGTCCAATTCGCTCCGCAATACGACGTTACGACCACCCGGGCTCGCGGTGTCGGTCTAAACGACCTCACTCAAAGTCCGATAACTGCTGAAATCGTACACGTCTTCTATGTCCAGGCATTGCAGCTTCTTCAGGGTCTTCGCACGTGTCCGTACGCCGACGACTGATTATATTCACTTCGCCGAACTCCTTAAATACCACCGACAATAATTTGCATAATATGCCGTGGTGTGGCGTAAGCGCTCACCGGTTGATCCCGAAAATAACATCACACCTACGTTAACTCGACCCCATTAACATATGTAAATTTCATGATCGTCCGCCAATTCCTTCTTGGTGTTCTTTTTTCACTTTCCGGCAGTGTATATATATATCCGTTTATTAAAAGCATGTCGTCACAGTGGTTTGGCAAGAACATATGACTACAAATTTCTCGAAATAATATTTCTAGAATTAACCTGTGAAATTCATGAGGTCTTCTTTCATTGTCTCTCATGGGAAAAAGCAATGTGTCTGGGAAGCACTAGCAACCGGAAATTATAGAAAAAATTGTTTTATGCGGTTTGACGAATCCTATGCAGTAAAACACGTATCCGGGAAATTAAATTGTGATACCTTCTGGTATCACAATTTAATAATACATATACGTATTTTTATACATATTGTATGTTGTTTTTAATCTTAAACAAAACAAGTATAAATTAAAGATTCCTACTAAAATAAAACATTCTCTTCAAATGTAAGTTGTATCCATAACACATTAAATATTGAGGATCTCAAGAGATCTGAGAAGTCTCCACCATCCCCTAACACTCTAAGAAGTGTGATGACTCACTGCTAAAACAGACAAAAAATCGAACATGTTTTCGTGGTGAATTGGACCGCACGGGTTGGAATTGGTGATAAGGATGACCACTAGAATCAACAAATTTCTAATAGTAACAAAAAAAGATGAATAATTAACAAACTCAATTGTAACAACTTTAAATAGGCAAAAAATAAAGCATTTTAGCAAGGGAGTGTCTGTCCCCAGGTCTTAAACAATCCTTAGAAATGGGAAGCTGGGAGATTTTTGCTAGAATGCCCGATAGGAAAGTGACACGGAAGCGAAGTGGAAAGGGGGAGGAAGACGCCCTTCTTTATTACCGGGGGCCAGTACCCGGGGTCCGACGGCTTAACATGTCCATCCGAAGCACGGTGGATATTTAGTTGATCGAGCGTTTGTACGTGCTTGCGTTCAAACCTGATGTGCTTCAACAATGAAAAGACACCGCTACAGTAATTTTATTATATTTTATTTTACAATTAATATACTGAAAAAAGAACATTTCTTGGGATTCTAAGAACTTTCTAAAAAAATTTACATACGCCAATAAATAAATATAAATATATTCCGCCAGAAGCATTTGTTCTCTAACACAGAATTTTGGCTATTTATTTAAGTGCTGTAAGATAAAATATTTGTAAGTTTAACGTTTGTTATTTTGTTATAGACAATATTCTGTTTCTTTAAGGAACCATATTTTCTTCTGGATGTGTTGTAAAACATCATTTTCCGGAAACAGTGATAAACTAATTACTATAAAGAAATTAGATTTTACTTGTTTATGTGTCGTACAAATGAATGACGTTTTTGGCAGAGAGTTACCGTTTTTTACACATTTTTATGTCTGCATCTTCCAACGGATTTCAAAAGTGAATCGTCCCTTGTAGGAAGCATAGGCGCCTCATGTAGCACAGCCTTGCGATTTAACATAGTTCTAACACTGAACTACCATCTTTAAGGAATAAAAGATGATGGCTCAGCGTTGGTTCTACGTTAAATTTCAAGGCTGTACTACATGGGGCATCTCTCGCTCCTGTTTCCGCCAACCAAGACCACGAACTTTATGTACATGCTGCTAAGCTGTTTGTCCATGGGAAATTGAAAAACCTCCTTGTTTACGCGAGTCAAGTCAAGCCGACGATTACTCATATTGGCGAAGACGTTTTTCAGCCAAGTATTGGTGTGACACACAAAAATCACCAGTGCTTCAGGAAACGCCAGAGTCAATAGGTACATAATCTCAATGAAAATTCGTATATTGCTTCCGTTGTACGTAGAACCCACATGGGAATGTTGTTTTCGCCAAGAAGGATCGGTATTTAACAGTGCTTCCAGTTAACAAGTTCGTTGTAAACATGAAGATTTTTTTTTTTTTTTTTTTTTGATTGGAGGTTTAACGACCACCGTGAGCAACTCAATGGGCTATAAGCAGTCGCCCGTCCCTAATTTAGGGTCACTGGTTCCAGGGAAGGGAGAGAGCCAGTGCCGTAAGACAAACACAACATCCATGCCTGACCGGGATTCGAACCCGGACCCCTTACGGACGAATGATCAGAGGCCACCGCCTTAGACCACTGCGCCACCGGGGCGGCCATGAAGATTTGCATTTCGCTGGGAAACATTAATATTCCGCATCTCTCTTCATCGCTTATATTCTCGAGAGTAAATCAGGACATGCTGGTTATATTTCACTTCGAAAGTGATGTGTGTATCCGATTCCGCTGTATTACCGAACATTTTATGAATGAATATCTACATGGGAACCAATGAACAATATAGCGTCTCTGTCCGGGTAACCACAATTTTCATTACACTGTAGATTTAGAATAAAACACATAGTTTATACCTGTCCACTGCAGATTTGCAAATTGTATGTATATTTTTATTTTCGTGGCATTTGTTGAAAGTTTCCAATCATCTCCTAAATAATAATAAGATTTCATTATGTAAACCTGTTTGAAAAAAATCGTATTTTTACGCGACGTCTCGATGATTGCACATGGTGTGTTTTAAAAACACAGTTATCTTCAGTTAAATATTAACTCTATGATTACCTGACCACAGTTATATATTACAGCTATGCTCTCCAACTGAATTCATAGAAGTGCGATGATTTAAGACCAAAAAAATGCAAAAATTGGCACCATAGAGGAAGTGAACATTTTTCAGAGAAACCTATTATAAAAAACAAGAAAAAACTTTCATTGAATCTGAATGATTGAGAGCATACATAAATAATACTTGCTTACGCTGAACTGTAATACACAGTATGTCGGGATATCAGAATTATGACGCCGCCCTTATGGTGCAGTGGTCTAAGAGATGGATTCTGATCTTCGTCCGAAAGGGGTTCGAATCGCGGTGAAACATGGATTTTGTGTTTGTCTGATGGCTCTAGCTCTCTCTCTTCCATGGAAGCAGTAGCCCTATATTAGAGACAGGGGACTACCTATAGCCCATTGAGTTGCTCACGGTGGTCCTTAGAGCTCCAATCGAAAAATATATAAACTTTTTTGAGTGAGTCCAGTAAATTAATAGTTCTTCTGCTCAAACATAGAAGCGAAATTGTTCACAGTGAAACTCGGCAATTATTCGCGTCTATTTAAATTATATAGAACTATTATTATATATATAGTTTCTTTTATGTTGTTCAGAACATCGCACACGTTTCACAGAGAAATTTTAAGTGTACTTAAAAACATTTTTACAGGTGCATTCACTGGTTTTGTGGTTCAAATGAACTTCAACTGGAAATATGTTACAATACGGGTACACGGGGACAAGATGATAACTGATTTATAAAATACCGCGGTGTATCCGAATCTGAATATGTATTTCTCTGTGTATGTATTTTGGCTGGGGATACGGTCGAACCAGGGTAATATCGAATTCCGCGTTATAACCAAAGGCGTTTTATCCGGCTTCCACTGTATTTCGTTCAGTGAGAGCTTTCGCTACGCGGAAACGAATGTTCATATTTATTTCACTAAAAATAATTAGCGCATTTTATCCAATATAAAATTATGTGAAAAAAACTAAAGCCACTACAAACCGTCTGATTCCAAAGGACAGAGACATGAGTCCTACAGATCTGGTGATTGACCAATCAGTTTAACATTTCAAACATGATACATGTTTGTCACCTGTAGCTTAGAAAATTACAGACTAGAACACAGGAGGAATCTTTATTAAACAAGAAAATTGAAAAAAATTCAAATTGTATATTGTTATTTCTTTGATAAAAATACGAAAGCTAATCTATTAATGATTGTAAGAGGTTGCATGTATTCAAACGATGCTGCAACGTTCAACTCCCAGCTAAATAGTGTATAAAATAGTCACAGAGTAGTTATTCTAAAGAATTAAGGAATACACTCACAACTTACGTGTTACATAATTTATGTATTTCCGTATAACATAGGACTCATATGAGTCTAAAATCAGTTTTAAATACAATCACTCAATATATCTACCGACCATTCGCGCTCCTCTTCGAACCTTCCTGTTGTGTAATCATAAGTGATTTTGCACGATAGTAATCAGACCTGACACAATTCAAAAAATTTGTTCGTTTGCGTTCTAATGCTATGAAAATTATGCGGAGATGTAACCTTCTAGAGGAGTGTTAAAGCCCCTAAAATGCATTTACTGTTCGTATTTTGGACTCGCGTTAGTCGTGTATTAATCTAAAGGAAGTAACTTTGAACCTGCTGGTTCAAAGGGCCTTTTAAATTTCAAACTTCATAACAAACGGTTTGCTCGAAAAACGTCGGGTAGAAGAGGGTCAATTTGGCAACGGGAACTGTTTAGCTGAAACAGTCACCGAAAGAGGGCTATAAATGCTGAAATGTTCATAAATTTAATAAAAATCAATGAAAATACACGTGTTTCATTAATTTGATCACATTATCAGAACAGTAACTGTTCAGCATGACCTCCACGAGAAGGTATTACAGTATTCAAGCCTGTGACACCTCCATAACCGCCGAGTGCAGCATGTATATTTGAATGAAATATACTTTATGACGCATGGCCTCCTCCAGCCATGTCAGTGTTTAAGTTGTTGCCTGATACACTTTGGATTTTTAATTACTTCATCATCATCATCATTGTCAACCATTATCAATCCACTGTTGGACGAAGGTCTCCCCAAGTTTCCTCCACAACGGTCTGTCTTGTGCCAGTCTCCTCCATGTCACTCCCGCATATTTACGAATTTCATCCACCCATCTCCCATGTGGTCTTTTTCTGGGTCTTTTCCTGTCCCTTGGAATCCAATCTAAAATTTCGGCTGTCCATCTATGGTCTGTCCTTCTGGCAGTATGTCCAGCCCATTGCCATTTCAGGGATTTAACCCTGATCATGATGTCTTCCACTCTCGTCATTTTTCGGATCCACGAGTTTCTCTTCTTATCTCTCCTGGTTATACCAAGCATGCACCTCTCCATGCTTCTTTGAGTTGTCTGCAGCCTTTGTATGTCTCTTTTAGTTAAGGTCCACGTCTCTGCACCATACGTAAGCACTGGAAGGATGCATTGATCAAACACTTTTCTTTTAAGACATAATGGCATATTGCTCTTGAAAATTATGCTGTTTCTTCCAAAAGCTCTCCAGGCAAGTTTTGTACGCCGATTAATTTCTTCATCAATGTGACCCTCACTTGATATCTGCTGTCCAAGATAAGCATACGTATCTGTTATCTCCAGTTTTTCTCCATCAATCGATAAATCTTCATTTCTTGTAAAAGCATTGAACATCACTTTTGTCTTCTGAAAGTTCATTTTTAATCCCACTTCTTTACTCTTGTCAGCAAGTTCCTGGATCATACTCTGCAGCTCTGATGGGGTAGTTGCAAAAATGACTACGTCATCAGCAAAACGAAGGTGGGTTAGATAATCTCCATTAATCTTTATCCCTTTGTTTTCCCAGTTCAGTGATTGAAAGACATTTTCCAATGTGGCATTAAAGAGCTTCGGAGATATGGTGTCACCTTGTCTCACTCCCTTTCCAATTTTTATGTGTGTTGTATTTTCAAACAGCCGAATCTTTGCACTTGCATTTTCATAGATGTTATTAATAATATTAATGTATGCATCTTCAATACCGCAGGATTTCAGAGCCGTGGTAACTGCTGATGGTTTCACCGAATCAAAGGCTTTTTCATAGTCGATAAAAGCCATGCACAATGGAAGTTCATATTCCCTCGCTCTTTCAATTAGTTCTCTCAGTACGTGGATATGATCTATTGTGCTGTAGCCACTCCTGAATCCAGCTTGTTCTCTCGGTTGAGCCGTGTCCAGTGTTACCTTCAAGCGGTGTGAAAGAACTTTAGTGAAGATTTTATAAACCACTGATAGGAGGCTGATAGGTCTGTAGTTCCTGAGATCCTCAATGTCACCTTTTTTATGTAGCAGGATCATTGTAGCATTGTTCCAATCCTCAGGAATCTTCCCTTCATTAAGGCATCGAGTGAAAATTTGGGCGAGTACTGTTTCGATTTCTCCACTTGCTTCTTGTATGATGTCTATAGTAATTCCATCTTCTCCTGGAGCTTTCCCCCGCTTCATGTTCTTGATTGCATGAGCAACTTCTGCTGGGAGGACTGGAAGAACTCTGGTACCTTTCATGATGTCTGGAGTACATGTATCATCCCTTTCATATAATTTGGAGTAGAAATCTTTCACTCTTGTCAAAATTTCGCCTCTATTTCTTGTTATAGAACCATCTTCTTTTCTCAGAGCCATAATCTGTTTTCTTCCCTTACTGAGATGTCCCTTTGCTATCTTAAGGCTTTGGTTGTTTTCAATTGCTTTCCTCACTAGCTCACAGTTGAATTTCCTTACGTCTTCAGTGATACTTTTTCGTGTTGTCTTGCATAGCTCTATATATTCCACTTTGGAAGTCACATCTTCTTTAGTTGTCCTCATCTCTCTTCTTTTTTGCATCAACATTTTGGTTTTTCCTGATAATTTGTTCACATGCAACTTGTTCTTAGACCCAGCTAATTTTGTTGCTGTTTCCATTAGAGCTTTGGTTACTTTTCTGTTAACTTCCGAAATATCCACTTCTTCCGATGTTAGGCCTTCTAAAGCAGAGAATCTGTTCTTCAGTTCTAACTTGAAAGTATTATGGTGTTTTTTAAGGTTGGTTATGTCAATACATTTTGTTTGTCTTATGAGCTTGCCACGTTCCAGTTTAGTGTTGAGGTGCATCTTACATCTCACCAATCTATGGTCACTACCTGTGTTGAACTTGTTCAGCACACTGCAGTCTTCGATGACGAATTTTTTGTTACACATAATAAAATCAATTTCACTTGTCGTTCCAATTGGATGTCTCCATGTCCATTTCCTGTGTGGCTTTTTCTTGAAAAAGGAGTTCAAGATGAAAAATCCTTCTGACTCTGCAAACTCAACGAGAGTATTTCCACGCTGGTTTCTGTTGCCGTGACCGAATTTACCTACTGAAGTTTCATTCTGTTGCCGTTGCCCTATTTTTGCATTGAAATCTCCCATAATTATCTTCAAGTGCTGCTTACCTTTATTATTTAGATGACGAATTTCCTCATAAAATTCTTCAATTTCTTCTTCAGGATGACTTGTGGTGGGTGCATAAGTTTGAATAATCTGAGCCTGGTATCTTCTCGAGAGTTGGATAACGAGTCGTGCAGCTCTGTCAGAGGAACTTTCAACTTCTACAACTTTATCCTTCAGTTTCTTGTTTATTATAAATCCAACACCACTAGTTCTGCCAGTATCTGTCCCACGATAATAGAAGAGATGTCCACTTTTCAGTTCAATGAGATCTTCTCCTTTTCTCCTTACCTCACTTAGCCCGACGATGTCCCACTTGATCCTTTGTAGTTCCTCTTCCAATTCAAGAAGCCTTGAATCAGAAGATAGGGAGCGTCCGTTATAGGTAGCCAAGGTCAGCATCAAATGGCAGCCTAGTCCGGTCCTCCGGGGATTCTTAGCACCCTCTGCCTTCATGTCGCACTGGCCGCTGCCTTGGCCAGGTACATTCCAGCTGCCGGAGACTGAGGGCCAAGATTTAAGTTGTAGAGTCATTTTGGATGTGTTTGGCCATAACTCACCACGCTGGCCAAGCGGGTTGGTGAGTGTGGGATAGCATTTCCTCTGATCCCGATGGTATAGTTATACCGCTATTGGCGGTCGTCAGAGCCCCTTTAGTGGAAACAGGATGCACCACGAGAAGGCGGGGTTGACATTTGTCAAGGAGAGGCTGTGATGTTACGCATCACCTGACCTTACATCCCTTACAATCCACAATTACTTACAATCCACAATCTACGGGTGTCAGATCTGAAGACTGAGGTGGTAGCGATGGCTCAGTGCTTGCTGATTAGTCTTTCTGCGCCAATTATGGTGACATAAATGTTCTTTGCCTGAGATGCGACGTAATGTCAAACACCACCTTTAATAAACGTGCCTGTGTGTAGCAGATGTTGTTATTGCAAAGATGGTAACGCCTTTTTACGCGTCAGTTACAAGTACCGTCTAACATTTATTAAGAAATTTTTCTGACATCCCTACAGCATTCTTCCTAAAAACGAATAGCCTAAATATGAAGAATACGATTAAACCACACCACTCCATAACTCGTGGTGAATGATAGGGTTCCTTGTGTAAGTGTGAAATAGTGATAACTATGTTTTAAATGTAAACAGAGCAACTAGAAGCTAACGGAAACGGATATTTTCCTATGTATTACTTTACAGTATTTCATTAGAAAAAATTATAATTAAAGCTTGCAATTCTATTTTAGACGTATGTTGCTTTCACTTTTTAATTTTTTAAAAGAATTGAAACGCTCCTTCAACTGACATCGTTCAACATATAATAATTAGTAAAGAACACTAAATGACTCCATTGGAAGGGAAAGCCGTGCACGAAATGTTGTGTTTCAGCTAACTTTATATATGAGAGCTAATATTTTAGGACTTCGCTGCAGCTAACATGATGATAATTAAGATGATGATATTGCTTAACGTATACAAATTCGAAAGTATGCGAGAGTAACATGGAGGAGACTGGCACAAGACAGACCTTTGTGGAAGAGGCTTGGAGAGACCTTTGTCCAGCAGTGGATTGATAATGGTCAACGATGATGATGATGTTTACAGAAAGCTTAGTGTATATTAGTACCAATTTAGGGGTCAAGAACTCTATGTTGGTACCGACGAATTTAGGATCTGTTAAAACGTACTAATGAATTATGTGAAACATTACAATTTTTGTAAACCTGACATCATTTACATTACGTTAGGTTTAACAAAACGTCAGCTAGTAATATATGGAACATTTGGAATCGGAATCTTAGTGAATTCCAAAAAGTCCATATGTGAACGTAAATCAAACATGCAAGTTTTTTGAGTGGCCAAACTATTATCCCATACTTTCACATTTTCCGTTCCGAAAAGTAATTTGCGATTTAAAATTCCACTGTGAACTAAATTATTGTATTTTTTAAACCTAAATCTATTTTACTCAATGGAAATGCGCAGTAAAAGGGTATTATTTTAGAATCTGAATCATATTTTGGTTGTCGTATGAATACTCAAGAAAAGACTAATAAGTTGTATAATTCGTAGTGGACAAGTGATGTAAAAAACAAGTGGAAGAGATATTGGATTTAAATTTATTTGTACAAATATGAAAGGAAATATTTTGATCAAGACTTTTTAGATACTACCTAAACTGCAGCAAATCACCTTTGCTCCATTACAGGTTATTTACAGCCAATGATCTGTAAATGCAATAAAATTTCTGCGTAAAATATGTCAATAATACAAAACAATTCTTGAACTGTCCTCAGCTAAAACTAGGTTAGCTTATTCTCTACAATGAAATAATTTTGCTACATCCACAATGTGAAACTAAAAATATTAGACTGACACTGTGTGAAATAGTGCTAACTATGTTTGAAAATGTAAACATAAAAATAAAGAAAATATGTATTTAATGAACACAAATGTTAAATTTTAATTTATAATTTGTATATTCAATTTATGCTAATAACGCCACCATGAAAACACTGAAGCTTTAGATATGGAAAATTCCGCCTTCATCAGCAGAGAAAAAATCTTGTTGGTACAAGATTGCTGATAGTATCGATTGCATTAGCTGTTGTACCTAAGCCGAAAGAAGAACACAAACACCCTCTGCAGAATACTAATAGAATGCTCATAGATTCAATTTCAGTCATTCATTGTTTACTTGTGAAAAAATAGTATTTTGCCTAGAATGTGAATTGGTGACTTGCATGACAGGAACACTGTATATGTCTTACATGATGCAACTCCAAAGTAGATATTCTGTCGCTACGGTTAGAGATATTGTATATAATTATCCAGTTCCCAAAAGTTCTTTTTTATTCACCGAAACCCTTTGCTTTTCATTTACCGTCAATGCACAGCTACGGTTTATTTTTATTATAAAACGTACAGCCAAAGTTTTCATTTTAAATTTAAGTTTGAAATAAATGTGAAACAATATTATCCTTGTACTACAGATGTAATGGTACGATGCCTATGAGTTGCACAATACACAGTAATTTAACTAGAAAAAAATATAACAAAAAAAGTTAAACTAAAAAAGAGAACCTCAAAAATAGTGAACATTATATTAAGGAACTGAAATGTTCCCAGCCAAAAAAAGTAACACCCGTTAATCAGCAGCAGTATGTGTGTGGCTGTACGTCTCTTGAGTACTTTCCGAAATTAATTGAAATTTAAACAATATTAGGGAAAGCCAATAAAAATTCAACGGAGCCCTGCTATCGATAAAACATTAAGAAATAGAAGTACACATTTTCGTCCGAAAATGGTTGAAAAGTATTTTAGGAAAACAAAATGTACACAATTTGTTCAACAGTAGACAGGAATACGAGTATTAGGGACAAAGTGATTCAGGTATCAGTCTGTTAAAAGAAGAGTTATAGAGGAAGACAAGTCTCAAAGTTACGCACCCTTACAGAGGGACTGTGAATTGTGAAAAGTAGATACACGAAAATATGCTTTTCATGACGTTATCTGTGTAAAAAACATAATTTTTTAAATACCTTTCTGGAAGCAGAGACAGGGAAAATGTTTTTGACGTTTACGCCCCTTCTGAAAAACAATTCAATATTTAGAGAACAGAGTTTCGCCATTTTACTGCAAAAAAGGCATACAGGAAATGAATAAATAAATAAATAAATTTATTAATACGATTTTTAGAAGCGGCGATTCACGTTCAATACGAGGTGAATAGTAAAACCATCTAACGCAAGAACTGTACAGGAAAAATATTTCACAATGTAAATGTCCGGAGTTGAAAAACATTTTTAACACTATCTTGCAGAAGCTAAATATGAAACACCGTATAATAAGCTTTTACACGCTATAGCTAAGCAAGCGGTAATACAATTTTTGCAGTTAGTGATATATGAACGAAGACGGATTAATTCTATCAAGCTTTCTGAAGTGCCAATCTTGCTGCCTGCATGAAAACAGATGCAGATAATGTTTTCTCGGACGAACTAGTGCATTTAAAAATAAAATACATAAAAATATTCCGCATGAGATAGTTTGTTCCTTAAATAATATTTTTTTAACTGCACTGTTAGAAACAGAGATGTCAGAAAAATAAAACATATTCGTATTTAAAATACCCGACAGGAATATTCTGCGTTATTTTAAGTAGAAAATATTGCTTACGATGTATTCGCTGCAAATGATCTACACCGATGAGCCATTACATTATGACCACCCCAGCTTACAGAAATGAGCGCGCCTGGATACCGAAAGTTGGCGCAGGGAAGTCCGTAGACCAGTGTACACTAACGTACAATAAAATTTGCGCACCTAGAAGAAAACATGCGACAACCGCGAATCTTTGCAAATAGCTAGAGGACGTGCTGGTATGCAAATTGTCCACGTTTGGTGAGAATGCGCATGACAGCACACTCTGTGGTGGCGTTGCAGCACGGGCAGGCAGCTTTATAAACCGACGTGTAGTCGATACACCATGAGAGCGAAAAGCATCGGCTGACGCAAGCAAGAGTACAGAGTGACAAGAATGCTGGAAAGACACCAGAGACGTCGATTTACCCAACTTATGGACGCTCAGATAGGCCTAATCACCGTGCTCAAAACCACAGGGCACGCTGCGTGCCGTATAGACAGCCACGTGGATCGTTCTAAACATACCGTCCGACTGTTTCGGGAGCAGTGGACACATGACAGAGCTACCACACGGCGCAGCTGTAACGGACGGAAGAGGAGGGCCACCGGTAGAGAGGATTGACGGATCTTGCGCTAGGTACGAACGGATCGCACGGGGACCCTGTCCACTCTACAGGCAGAGGTAACGGTTCCTGTGTTCCCACGAACCATTTGCCTACCCTCGAGTAAGAGAATATGCGATCCCAGAGACACTTACATGTGCTGCCATTAAAACCGGAACATCGCTGGCTCTGTTTGCAAGGGAACGCTACAGACTGACGACGTGTGATGTTTAACAATGGGTGCGGATTGTTTGGGGAACAGATGATCATCGTCTCCGGTAGTGGAGGTCTCCGGGTAAACGGCACAATCCCAACCTCGCTATCGAGCGCCACACCTACCCCACTGCAGGCATTATGGTCTAAGGAGCCATTGCCTACGATAGCCGATCAGCTGTAGTGTGGTACGTGGACCATTGACGGGCCAGAGGTATGTGGATGAGATCATACGGCATCATGTGCTCCCATTCGTGGCCGGGATTACAGGTGCGCTATAGCAGCAGGATATTGCCCACCCGCACAAAGCTCGGCTTGCCGAGGACTGCAGACGTCATGTGCAGAAACTTCTACGTCCTGCCTGTTCCCCGGCCATGTAACCTATCGAGCATGATTGCAAAGGACCAGTTGAAATGCGCAGTCGTGCTGCACTATACGGGATTTGGAACACACCGTCTAACTCGTGTGGGCTAGACTGCCGCAGGACAACTTCAGGCGTATATTCGCCTCCATACCGGACCGTATTGCAACATGTATTGCAGCACAAGACGGTGCGACGCACATTTGAAAATGACCGGAGTGCGTGCTACAGATCCCTCTGTAATTTTCCTGCAGCTGTGATTTTGCCATATGTGTATCATTAATATGTATCAATACGTCCATAAAATTTCCCTTCAATCCGAGGCTTCATTCTTGGGGCGCAAATTTCATTGTCCGTGAGTGTATATACAACCCAAGGAACGTCTTTTCGTTAGTAGAGTGTTCTGAGTCATAATGGGAAATATGCCGATTTATCGGGGTTTGATGAAGGACAAATTGTAATGGCACAGTGCCTCGGAACTACAATCACGGAAATGGCGCTGCTTGCGGGTTGTTCACGTGACTCTGTAGTGCGTACGTATCAAAAGTGGTGCACAGATAGCCAAATCACGGACTGTCATCTTGCCGTGTGTCGTGCACCATCCACTGATGCCAGAGGGGAGCGGAGACTGTCGCGCATTGTTCACAACGACCGCAGGGTCAAATTGCGTCAAATCGCCCGCAGCTACAACAATGGTGATCAGCGAAATGTGTCACAGCACACAGTTCATCGCATTCTGGGCATTGGACTGCGTAGCCGCAGACCAAGCCGGGTCCCAATGCTCACTGCACGTCATCACCAACAACGCATGCAACGGGCCCAAGATCATCGAGATTGGACGGTGGATGATTGGAAGAAAGTGGCCTGATCTAATTAATCAAGATTCGTGGTGCATCACGTAGACGGCCAAGCACGGATACGTCAATTACCAAAGGAGACTATGGCACCTGGATGCACTGTTGGGCGGAAACAGGACGCCGGCAGCGGTGTTATACAGTGAGGGATGTTTCCCTTCGACTCAATAGGCCCCATTATCCTTATAATATAATCTCTGACAGCTGTCAGGAATCTGATTATACACTGACGGAAAAAAATCCCAACACCAAGAACGGGTTCTGTTAGATAAACGACAGTTGGTGGGCGGTGAGAATACATCTGTAAGGTGACGTCTATGCAAATTTGGCGCTCGGCGCATACGTGTGGCGTTAGTAGCGTCCCTGGGAAAATGCAAAGCAGGTTTGCTGTAAATACGCGCTGTAATGTTCGTGAGCGTTAGTTATCGTTGAGATTTGACGTAGTGTGTTGATGTTAGTCAAGAATGCCTTTAAGAAGACGAAGAAGACATTATCAATAGCTCACGGAGTTTGAACGAGGTCGTGTAATAGGGCTACGAGAAGGTGGAATTTCTTTCCGCAATATTGCAGAACGACTTGACAGGAATGTAGCCACTGTGCATGATTGTTGGCAGCGCTGGTCAAGGGAAGGTACTGCCTCAAGAAGACCGAGTTCCGGCCGGCCACGTTGCGCTACTGAGAGGGAAGACCGCCGTGTACCGCGCATGGCAGTGGCGCATCATGGTGCGGCAGCAATTCGAGCTTCAGTTGCGACCACAGTGACACAACGAACTGTTACAAATCGGTTACTTAAAGGACAGCTCCGAGCCAGACGCCCTGTAGCGTGCATTCTACTTACTCTAAACCACTGCCGTTTGCGACGTCAGTGGTGTCAAGCTAGAGCTAATTGGAGGACGGAGTGGAGATCTGTTGTGTTTTCTGATGAAAGCCGGTTCTGCCTGGGTGACAGTGATGACCGTGTGTTGCTTAGAAGGCAGCCAGGTGAGCGCCTGCAACCAACCTGTCTGCGGCCGAGACACACTGGAACTACACCTGGAGTTATGGTCTGGGGAGCAATTTCCTATGACCGCAGGAGCACTCTCGTGGTTATCCCACGCACCCTGACGGCACAGTTGTACGTCGATCTGGTGATTCTCCCTGTTGTGCTGCCATTCATAAACAGCATTCCAGGGGGTGTTTTCCCGCATACCGCTGTTGTAACCCAACATGCTCTACAGAGTGTCGACATGTTGCCGTGGCCTACTAGATCACTAGATCTTTCTCCAATCGAGCACTTATGGGTCATCATTGGACGACAACTCCAGCGTCACCCCCAACCAGCATTAACCGTCCCTGTATTGACCGACCAAGTGCAACAGGCATGGAACTCCATCCCACAAACTGACATCCAGCACCTGTAGGACACAATGCATGAACGTTTGCATGCTTGCATTCAACATTCTGGCGGTTACACCGGTTATTAATGTACCAGCATTTCACGTTTAAAATGACTCTTCTCGTGCTTATTTTAAGCTTTGATCTTGAAACCTTAATCGATTAAATATGTTACCTATACAAATGTATTGCCGCCATTTCATTCCTCTACAACTATTTTTTCGTGGTGTTGGGATTTTTTTTTCGCCAGTGTAGTTGACCACTACGTCTACCTATTTATGGCAAATGTGTTCCCTACTGGTGATGGCCATTGTGAACAGGAATATGAGCCATGCCACACTGGCAGAATCGTCAAGGAATGGTTCGAGAAACATGCTGCTGACTTTCTGTTATTTTCCCTAGAATCTAAATCCACCTGACATGAACCCAATTGAATTTGCGGTTCGTCTTCGAAAAGCGTCTTCGCGCTGAATTACCACCACCATCAAATGTGCGGGAACTAGAAGACCAGCTGTTGGCATTATTGTACTAGGTACGCTAAGATACCTATCGCCACCTCATCGAATCGATGCCTCGCCGAATGACCGCTATTTAACGTGCTGAAAAGATTTCTGCAATTTATTTGGTAGTTGGTCATGATGCAATGACTCATCGGTGTATGTCCTTTCGTATGTAAACCATCGAAAACGAAAACGTAATCTAGTGATTTCTAGTGCGGAATTAGTTTTTCACCAAAATTAGAAGCAATGCGCAGAACATTTCTCACCTAGCGGACAGAGAGGGAAAGTGAGATATGTGTGCATCTCTGTGTTCTTAATCATAAACTGCTATAAAATTTCCAAAGGCTTTTCCAAGTTTTAAATGATACCGAATTCCTTCGGAGTGAGCACAAAGTTTAACTTTAATGACAACTTCTCAAAAGTATGCTTATCAGTCCTATCAAAATCTACCGCTTTCAATAGTAATACCTAATCTATTTCGATAAAGAAATAAAGACAGAAACATCATGCCCATATAATGCTTCTGTCGTTTATTTGCTTTGTTTTGTCCTTTTAGGGAAGAAGCCCCATTCCCATTTTGAGAAGTATTCCAAAATCAGAATGAACCATTTACCAACTACAATTTTTTTCGGGGTGAGCAAAATGGTCTGACTTAATCTCCAACGAATATATGCGCTGTTTAATAAGTGAGCAGAAAGCAGCAAGGCTTCCAAAGTCGTCATTTATGGGATCGATTTACATCACATTTTACTGATTATCTTCTAAATTAGCTGTGTCAATAGCTACGAATAAAACAACAGGAAAGAAAACATTTTAGCCACGTGTTTTCACTCAATGGCTTGATGTCAGTGTCGATGTACTAGTCCATCTACATTCTTATTTGTCTAATGGGCACAGAATAAAGGACTCAAATAAATCGCTATTTTTGTTTTTTTGATTGGAGGTTTAACGACCACCGTGAGCAACTCAATGGGCTATAAGCAGTCGCCCGTCACTAATTTAGGTTCACTGGTTCCAGGGAAGGCAGAGAGTCAGTGCTGTAATTCAAACACAACATCCACGCCTCACCGGGATTCGAACCCGGACCCCTTTCGAACGAATGATCAGAAGCCATCGCTAAGACCACTGAGCCACCGGAGCGGCAAATCGCTTTTCACCATCACATGTTTATGGTCGGAACTACTCAGACAAAGGGGTAAACGGATATGCTTTAACGTAGATTTTGTAAAACCTGGTGTGTATGTGAATATTTCTTTATGTGGATCGCACGAAATTTGGGGTGCCGTGTACTGTAGGTATATCTGCCACTTGAACGGTTAAAATTCTTGTTGTAAAAGTAAACCTTTCAAAAGAATATACTATCCTTTCATCTATTTACCTTTTCTACTTATGTTCGTTGTTAGACATTTTGTGTTACGCTACAACACTGGGAAATCAAACCTTGGCAAGTTGCTTTTTTACGAACAGAAAATTAATCATAACTTCACGACCAAATATCTTCATTACTATTCGTTTTTAAAATAGTCGTTCTTACAAAATCTTGTTTATCTATTTTGCACTACATATGGTTAAATCTTTAGATCTTTTTTCAGAGATTTCAGCGGAAGGGAAATAATAAGAGATATGCTCGTTGTGATGAAATCTTGAAAATACCGACGTAGATAAATGTTTAAAACTCCGAATAATTGGATGGTTTACCAAGAAATAAATAGATTCTAAGTTCTAAATATTTCTAACTGAAAATCAAATATGAGCGATAGTCATAAGGCATCGATATAAAAACTACATTTAGGCTTGCATTTATTTGTTTCTGTAATGAAAAAATATCCCATGTTCTTACAAAAAATTTCGTAATTCTTGTTTATGTTAAATCAAAAAGTAAACAGAATTGAAACTATATCTTATGGTATTTTTTCAAATCTAAGTTCGAAATACTTTGATATTCTCCGGTATATTCATTTCGGAAAGAAAATCATCATTAAGTAAAAACTAGCAGTATTTAGTTCAGACATGCTTTACATATATTTTAATTTTTGATGTTTTTGAAATGATATTACAAGTATGTATTTCGGTGTAATGTACGGGAGTTTTAGTTCTCATCGTAATAGGAGGAATACGTGAGTAACATCCCGTAATATCAAAAAGTGGTTTTCCAAATAGTTCTATTGTTTAACGTTATGTAAGTCATTGAACAACAAATGATTATTTTTTGAAAAGCTCTTATTTTCACTTTACATTCCTCTAAAAATTGATGTTTCTCTGCACACATGCATAATTTCAAGGAATCACGATTCAATATAAAAATCACTTTTATACTATTTCTAACATTTCATAACCCACACATTCAGCTCTCAAATAATAAGTTCATATTTTTTTTCACACCAAACATTACGCAGTGTATACGTGTCTGGAAATGCGACAGAAACTACAATTCTAAATGAGATACTGATCACAGTGAAAAATATTTAATTCACATTCCATCATGGACTTCTATTGATTGTTCTCTCTTTAGTGGCATTAAAACAAAATTGCTCCTTTTTATCTGAAAATGTTTTGTTCTAATGTAATGAAATGTTTTTACTTCGTGTACAAAAGACGTGCTGCGTTTTTTGCCTCTACTTCTGAATTTTTCGTTAAGCCGTGTTCTGTTGTTGGGTTACATAAGGCTGCATTTACATATGCTTTGGTACCTGCACTTCTGTGATTATGATTGGAAATATTTATGCATCGCATACTACATGTATATATGCTATGGTGAAGATTTAGAGTAATACCCAGCTTAAATACTGCACATTTCGGTCTATAAGCCATCGGAGATTTTCGGTCTTGTAGTGATATGAGACCATCACCTCGTTCAGTTTTCCTCCTGGAAAGACTAGATTCTTCTCTGTGTTTATGCATGACATCGCTCATACTGCTGCTCCCTTAACAGTTTTAATGCTACGCAACTACGTCTCAGTTAGCGGGGCGATTCGTCGAGAAAACCAGACTGCTTCTCGTAGTTTCACGATGCTGCTATTTTGAAATGCGCTCAGTAGTGTTCGTAGGGTCTTGGAAGCCATTGATTTAATAATTTCAGTAAGGAATATGCTGCATCTGACGTGAATACAACCGATAACGCACCAGAGATATTCATAGCGGTCGTCTGACAGCCATTATACAGTATATACATTCTGTGTGCGATTAGAAAGTACTCTAGATCGGATATTGGTTTTTAATGGCGGTGAAAATTTAGGCGTTCGATGTCTGGCGAATTGATACTTCCGTACCCGCGTTCACGATTTGCTGATAGTTTTATCAGAATGTTCATTTTTTCATATCAATGAGTGTATATTTCCGTTTCAAATTAATGCTTTTTGTAAAAGATAGTAAAACATACATGTAAAACAGGACTTGCAAAATGATCTTCATGAATATTACTCCATTGAAAGATAGGTTATCTCAGCCTGACTTTTAATCGAATTTTATGGTATCTGTGCATACATATTTTAACCGTAATATAACAGCAGTGACTATTTTGGAAACTTTACAGGAATGCACATGAGCAGAAATCACTGAACTTCTGCACCATATAAAGTGCACTTTTCTCAGCCATGAGAAAGCTTTGCACGCTCTTTAAGAGAAGAGTTTCAAAGCTGCTTTTAACTCAATTATTTTGACGAAACCCAGCTACAGTTTAAAGCACCTTTGTCAAAGACCACTGAGAGAAACGTTATATTATCAACCAAATGAATTCAAATTGTAATCGAAAACGATGAACGGTTTGGACATTCCAGAAAATTGATGAACTATAATAACAGTGCATGTTGGAATCTTACAGAAAATTTACAAATAAAAAAGTAAATATTGACGATGCGTATTTCTGAAACATTGTATCCCACATATGCACATCTATGGAGCAAAGTTGCCGAAAATTCGCTTTTCGTAATTTCCCCTGTGTGGAAATTTGTTGGTAACACCTTGCGACTGTTGCATCAGCTTTGAAGTTGTTACAAAAACAGTTTTGGGGAGACATAGACGTTTTCCGAATTATTACAGTTTGTACAATCGAAGAAACATCGGTATTCCTACGCATGTGGAATATATTTTATCATCCCACCAAAACACATTTTAAAAATATTTCTCATCCATTTTTGATAAAGAAGTGTAAGATCAGTGAAACAGTGACCATAGGAATTGCGGCAAGGAATTTGAAAATGGGCATTCATTATTTCTCGTCGCGCTTCGTTGGTTCATTTCTTTTATGTATTTAGAGCAAGCTCATAAAAGACGCGAAAACAATTGACAAATGTTCATAGAACGAATATTACGTTCGGCACTTAATTTTAACTTCTTGCAAATATTTCTGATGAGTTTTTCTATAGCGTTGAAATTTTATCTACACCCCTCTCGTGTATTCCTTAGCAAACTTAAGCAATGGAATATATTCTTTACATCGGAATTTATCTGTACGTTCGCTTCGAAAAACACTAAAATCATATATTTCATAAATATGTCAGGTAATCAAATCTATCGCACCAATTACTAGCCTTTGGAAATGAATCTAGATTAACAGTTTCGCAGCCGCCGAATTTTAAGTTCGCTGGGCGTATTCATAATCGCTCTTGATGGTTGCTGGTGTAAGTCTTGCAAGAAGTACAGGGAATGTGTTGTTTATCACTGTACTGATTCTATCGCTTTCCTAAAAGCTGTGGTCCTGAATTCTAGAAGAAAAATTTCTTAACAGATTTCGGTTCTATAGCGGCACATAAGACCTGAGAAACTGAGCAATATGAAAAAAATTGTGGCCGAACCTGATTCAAAAAGCGATTCCTCACTTTCCAAAAATGGGAACATAAATGGTGACATTTTGTCTGTGCCTTCAGCTGACGATTCAGAATATTGAAAATCTTAGTCTGCATAAAAATTTAAGTATAGAAAAATGAGTTAAGTATAGAAAAATGCTACCCGAATTTCATTATTCTAAAATAACGATTCCCAAAGGAACAAACGCATTCAAGGCTTCAACAAGCCCGATTATATCTGCTACAAAACGTGATAGATTTGGTAGCACAAAAGCGATAATTTGATAAAAACATTGTGATCTAGCTAAATACCCATAGAAATCTGAAGTATTTCTTACATTTTTTAACTATTAAAAGATGAAAAAAAAAGGGAAAGGAAACCAACAAATAGCCTGAATTAAAGTTTCTCATTACGCTGAAATTCTAATAAAAATCAACCCCATTTTACAAAAAATACGATCGTCGTTGTTTGGTTATTACAAGTTGGGCTGCAATAATTACTGAAATGTTACGTAAATGTTGCAATAACTACTTTAAAATTTGCAAATATTATTTAAATGTTAAATATTTTATGTTGTGTGTTTAAAGTGTTATCTTCAAATATTTGAGAAAATTTGATAGAACGATGCAAAACACAATTTTTCACATTCAACAAATACTTCTATTTTATTGCAGTGGATGCATTTTTGTCGTAAATCACGCTAATTTAAAATAGTTTTTATTGTATTATAATTTTCAGTGTGATTACACATACAGTATAAGTTAACTTGCGCCCTTGTTCCCAGTTCTCAGTTTATTCAAATAAACTCCCGAATATTTAAAAAATCTTAAAATGAAAGCCACCTACCGTTTATTATGTTTATACGAAATTTGCAGGTTGTAAATTAGCTCAACAATACGGTATAATAAACTAGATTTTATTTTTTACATGTATCTCTTTTTAAAATACTATGTTTCATATAAATAAAGTAATACTGTAAAATATTTAGTAAACAAATGCCTTTTTGAGGAGTTGCTAATTTATCTACGCTTTCCGCTTTTCTAATTTAAATATACGATATTTCTTTTTCAGTTGAATAGATGCATTACCTTCCACCTGCCCCTTGTTCCTTCCTCTTCGATGACTATGACTGTTGTACAAACAATGACACATTTGTGTTCTTGTCATTTAAAAAGCGACATACCAAACAAGATTATATTTATACTGTCTATTTACCGTCCTACTAAATGGGATCTAGATGCTGACCAACGTCCGTCATGGGGAACCCGTCGGAAATTAAACTTCTTACTTTAAGAACGTTAACATCAGTTAGATCTAGGTCATCATCGATCAATTCAGCACCAATCATGTACATGTCGTATAGCAAAATTGTCATAAGCTCATTTTTTCGGCTCGCAACAATTCGAGGATGGTGTTCTTTAAGTTTTGCTTTAGCTTGACCACACTGAGTGGTATGAAATTTTGCATGAGCCTTCATGTTACTGATTGTAGCAAAATATTTTCCGTAAACCTTACAAACACGGAAAGAAAGTTTTAATTGCACTGATGGACAGTAGAGGTCATAAGGTGTTGCCTGAAAGCTCGGCAGGAATGCGGTGGCATTTCGTGAAATATTCAGAGAAAGATTACGTAGAGTGATCCGTATTCATGTCGAACCTGTTTCTCCTAGGCCCTCAAGCTTTAGGCCATCCTGTGTTTGAGCCAGAGGAACAGGTGGTGGCAAAATGCGATTCTGAATGATGAGGAATAATGAACTTTGACACGGCAGACAACATTTTGTGTCCTTACAGTTTACTAATTGCAAGCAATTCTTGTTTTCAGCAACGTGCTTGTTTCTCCATGAAGTATCTTTTTCAAGAAGGGGTTCAATTAGCTCAGAGTCCGTGGGGTCTACATAAGTCGTGATTGTAGGACACGCATCGACTACAGTGTTAGAACAAAATTTCTGCAAGTTTTTTTCCAGAGAACGCGATGTTAATATTCTCTTTTCCGATATTAACTGTTCGACCTTGCGCATCCAAGTGGCTTCCATAGGGATCATGCGGTAAAATCAAACCTGCGAGTTCTCTTCTTAAAGGAGCCATTCTTCGTTCAACTCTATTAAAGGAACTTCAAGCAGAAGCATTACAGGCAACGAATACAGCATCCAAATTTCTTGTTAAAATGATGTACACTTATCTTGATAACATTTTCTGTAGCGTCAATTTTTGTGAAGGCCATCAACAACATTGATTATGAGCACTGGTTTTCGTAAATATTCCGGTACAGTTCTCATGATGTTCCTAAGCTCTGGAAAATCGTTTACCCTGTTAAGATCACGTGCATGAGATAATGCGGTGGATGATGAATGTTTTTCCAACCTTATTGCTGTGAATGTTGGAGAGTGTATCTAACAGCTTCTCGTTCTCCAAACAGACTGCCTTTAATAACGATACCTGCATAGACTAATGGAATTAGTTTATGGTGATTTGCAATTACCCAGTAGTGATCAGGCAAAGTAACTCAGCATTCCACGTAAATCAGTATCGGTGCTTGCATACTGGCTGCTGTTAATCCTAGAGGTACGCGTGCATTATCATCTAGGCTCAGAAAACATACTTCCTGTTATACCGATAAAGAAGCAAGTTGATCAAGAAATGACATTGTTGCCATTTCGAAACCAGTATCTATATGTTTTGCATGTGATTCAGCTTTTGCTCGAATAAATTTTACAGGTACATTACGCACATGGCGTTTTCCTTCTGAGGACAAGTTTCGTCATGAAAAGAACCGTGAATAACCAGAGCTTTTATTAACATAATACCCATAATTCTTCAGCTTTTCCGTTAACTCAAATAATGTCTTGAACCAACGATACGTGTCTTCAAGCGCTTCTCTTGATTAGCAGAGCCCAATACATCTGTATCCGTAATTGCTTTCAAACGCAGTGGCTGTTCTTTTCTAAAGAAGAATAATATATTTTATCCCGTATTTTAAGCTTGGATTTGAGTTCAGGATATTTTTCACAAAGTTCACGTACATTACTTTTCCTTGTAGCGCGCTCTTTTCTTTATCTCTACATTTCACGCTTTTTTTGTATAGTCTTTTTTCAAGATCCTTTAGGTTCTGCCTTTTTACGGTTACTTCTTTTGTCTGTTGTTCTGTTGACTTTTCAATTTTGCATTCTTTCAGTATTGCAACTACATCTGCGCTTAAAACATCGATTTCATAATTCAGAGCTTTTTGCTCTGGTGGTAATGGAGTGGATATTTCTGTTCTAATTGACAAACATTGGTTTTGTTCTTCATTTTGTTTTTTTATCAGAAGAGACAACAGCGGTTTTTGTTGCTGTAGGTGTTCAGGGAGGACAATTGGTTATAATGCTCGAAGATGCATCTTGAGAAGCATTAGAAGGCGCAGTTTTAATACCGGCTTGTTGGGATTGTTTTCCCCAGAATCGCAAAAGTGCAGTTTTTCTCTGTAACTATTTTGATTTCCACTCACTAAAGTACTTTTCTCCTAATTTAGGTAAATTTAAATCTGCCTTGGCGAAGTTCCAAATGGTGGAGTTACAACGTCATCCTGTTTTTTTTCGTCTTTTATTTGGATGTGCTGTATTATATCCTGCCTGCAGCTGCTGGAATTTCTTTTGCTTATCCCTTCGAAATTAAAATGCCGCAGATATATACAACCTTACTTACCCAGTACTGAATTCACTTTGACTGCGTGCTTTATTGAACATGATCTGCTGAGGTGAAATGATATTTAATTCGCAAGGAGAGAACGGTTGTGTCATAGTGGCTTCAGTCGTTGTGTATTTTCGTTTCACGACGGCAGCGATCAAGTTTCATTGACATTTAGCCTATCGAATGCATTGTGACTGATTTACCTTCGTTCGGGTCTGTTTCAGCACTGCTACCCTACGGTGCACAACCCTTCTCAAAACAGCTCGGTCGACAACTCATTGGCATTCAGTTTATTTTTTAACTCGAAGAAACAGATATTTTAGGAATAGTATACAGAGTGGGTCTCAGGTACGCCTATACCTAGAAGACGAATACACATTGGAGTCGTATATTTCAGGTAAAATATAATTAAGCAATCAACTTTATGTTCTCTCAGTAAATTAAGTTGAAAAAGCTTTATTCTAAAAAGCACAAAATATACTGCAAACTCTGTCGTGAAGGACTGTGAGAAAAAGAAACCCTATCCCTCCACGATGATATAGAGACATATCTGAAAACAATTTAAATTCCAATGTGAACAAATGGGGAGTTTATTAATATTACGATACCATTATATTTTGCTGCTGGACGTTCAAATTACTAAACATCTCCCTCCAACATGTCACATTTGGTCGGGTTGTCAGGAATCCACCTCTCTTCCTGTAATCTCGGATGTACTTTATGGGCAGCTTCAAAGAGGTTTTTTTTTCTTATTTTGTTCGAGGGTTAAAAACCTTTGTTAGCAACTCGATGAGTTATGAGAAGTCTCCCGTTCTTGATATATGGTCACGCGTTCCACGGAAGAAAGATAGCAGGTGCCGCCAGACAAATGGAACATTCATGCCTCACGGGACTCGAACTCGCACTCACCTTGGACGAATAGACAAAAATCAGCGCTTGGGCTAATGCACCAAAGGGGCGGAATATAGGTAGCTGTAATTTGGTTTTTGAGGCCGTGCATGTATAATAGATCTTCTTGTCCGCTGCCCATGAAGTAGATAGATCTCAACTTCATTCCGTGTTAATAGCAAAACCACACCTATACCTTAGGCAATCATAATGTGGAAAATTATTCGATGTTACTATGTGAAAATTAATAGAGAATTGTGCTAAAATGTATATCGGATGCACAAAACAATATTGTATTCTCGTGAACTAATAAGTTAGTTTCAGAAACCAGGTCGAGCTGAAAAAGAAACATCACTCAAATTCTGAAAATAAAAACAAAAAGAAATAATTATTGTGCAAAATAAAAGTTTTGTATCTTAGGGATAAATAAATATATGAAAACATCAGATTTGTAAACAAATAGTATAGAACTGTTACAGTCCCGTAAAAAGTGAATTTCATTATTCAGTAAAAAAAGAGTTAATAAATTATGAAAAATTATCGATGGTCAGAGGCAGACGGCGAAATGACTTCATCGGATGTAGTCCTCCTGCCGCAAGTCGTAAGACACTGGTCCCGAAGGCCACTTCTGCACCTGTAGATGACGCAACATATCCAGGCATAGTTCGTTATGTTCTGTTAGGCATCGTGACATAGTTCGTTATGTTCGTTAGGCATCGTGACTAGTTCGGTTATGTTCTTTTGGCTCTCAGAATATCACAATCATCGTGTTCTGTCGTTGCCTTTGGCTGTCCGCTGAACGCTAGCCGTTGGGTTATGCCAACCTCGATAAATTGGGGCTAACATCGTCCGATTGCAGTGTCATTTCTACCCAAACGCCTTGCGATAAGGCGATTTGACCAACCAGCTTCTGTCAACCGAATTAATTGTACGTCCGCTTTGAAACTCGTACAGTTGCTATTATTGTGCCTTGATCCTACGTCCAGGTACCCTCACAGGCTGTGGTAGGTAATGCAACCGCAATCCACTTTAAGAATTATCCTTGTGTCCGAGCTTTGCTCTTTATAAACATTCCTCGATGCGCGGTCCACATGTGCTGTGGAGAGCCGCTATTTAGTCACAAAACTTAATTTATTTTTTTATCATTTGCATGATCGGTCCTTAGGTATTTGCGTACTGGGTTTCAAAATAATCGAACGAATTTCTCAAGGAACTCCAATTTTTTTTTTTTTTCAAAAAACTGTATTTTAAAATCATTGTTAGAAGACAAAAGTGATGTACAAATCTTTTACAAGAAATGAAGATTTATCGATTGATGGAGAAAAGCTGGACATAACAGATGCGTACTGTTATCTTGGACAGCAGATATCAAATGAGGGTCACACTGATGAAGAAATTAATCGGCGTATAAAACTTGCCTAGAGAGCTTTTGGAAGAAACAGCATAATTTCCAAGAGCAATATCCCATTATGGCTTAGAAGAAAAGTGTTTGATGAATGCATCCTTCCAGTACTTACGTATGGTGCAGAGACGTGGACTTTAACTAAAAGAGACATACAAAGGCTGTAGACAACTCAAAGAAGTCTGGAGTGGTGCATGCTTGATGTAACCAGGAGAGATAAGAAGAGGAACTCGTATATCTGAAAAATGACAAGAGTGGAAGGCATCATGATCAGAGTAAAATCCCTAAAATTTCAATGGGCTGGACATACTGCCAGAAGGACAGCCCATCGATGGACAGACGAAATTTTAGATTGGATTCCAAGGGACAGAAAAAGACCCAGAAAAAACTGATATGGAAGGTGGGTGGATGAAATTCGAAAGTATGCGGGAGTTACATGGAGGAAATTGGCACAAGATAGACCGTTGTGGAAGAGGCTTGGAGAGACCTTCGTCCAGAAATGGATTGATAATTGTTGACAATGATGAAGATGGTGATTTGTTCATATTGGCTCAAAAACTATTTAATTTATTGTACCAAACATTTTTATTCATCGACGCGCTGAAGTAGCATTGATTGCACAGTAAACTAAAATAAGTAGAGCCTTATGATTTTGCTCTCAGTTTATTCTTCTTTAAATAACGTACATTAAATTTCCTAGAAAACAAAATTTCACTTAACGTGTGATAATGATAGATATTATTACCTAACACCCTTTCAGTAGTTGACAATATGAAACTGTCGAAGCCTGTTTCCCTTTCACACAATTTGAGGAAATGCTTCTGAAAATGTCTCATAATTCCGACGTTTTATCAAAAGTGTTCACCGATTCACAAGAAAACAATTTGTTAAATGTTCAGTTAAAACTACTGCGAAATTTTCTTCGTGTATTTCAATAGATATCGTCGGGGGTTTTAAAATGATACCACGGGCAATCGTGTTGCGCACACGGTTGACGTGATAGACTAAGTAATAAGCGGCGACACGCACTGAAATATTGCATCAACTCCACCGCTCATAGAGAGCGAAGGTAGCGTCGAGCGCACGATGTATTTCGCAGTAGGCGAATTGGACTTGTTTTATGAATATGCTAACACGAATAGTGTGTGCCACGTATATTTAACGCTATAATAATTTCAATCGGAACATATTTTTATCACAGACAGTCGGCCGTAATTGGCCCTGTACTAGCCGCGCAGTTAGACCTAGTCCTACGTCAAAAAAAAAAAAAAAAAAGAACTGTAAGGTTTTGGACACAGTTTATTCTGTTTTAAAGAGAGCACATTAGCAACAGTAGAACAGAATTTTCGGCTACTATTGACCGGTGAGAAGTTACTTACATAAAAGCCATTAAATAGGCTACTTTTTGACAATATGAAACTGTAGAAGCGTGACTTCCTTACAGATAGTTTGAGGAAGTGCTTTCGAAATTATGTCTCAAAAACCTTGGTGCATCAAACTTCATGGCTCTTTATGGTTATGAATCAACGAGATAACTCAAGTACTTCTTTGATTTGCAATCATCGCTTTCTGCTATAGATTAGCTAATTTCTACAGCATGCAAAAGTCAATTAGGAATTAACAGCTGAAGTGCATTTTCTTTCATTTCGTTGGAATTTCCTGGCATGTGTATGAGAAAATTCCGAATTTCTTCGAGGAACACATAATTGTTACTAATAATTCGTTTTAATTCGCTTTAATTTTAACATTATCCATTGCTTTGCGAGTGTCCTTCTATGCCAAATACGAATCTCTGACTTAAAATTGAAAGATATTAAAAAAGAAGCATACATATAAATCAAAAAAATATTTTAGGTGATCTGATGCATTAAAATTGTCGCCCATTCCATTTAGCTTGTGCTCTGCATGGTCGATTAATGTTTCTTTTCGAATTTGCAAAGTAAATTTCCTAGAAAACAGGTTTCTATACATCTCGTGGGTTATTATATAAGCGGCACAATCATAGAGAGGGAATAATAAAACTAAAATACTATTGAAATGCATTCGCGCTCCACAAAATTCAAAACGAATTTATTTGGTAGGCTACACGACCATCTGCTGAAACCAGTGTAGCAGGGAGTATGATACTAACAGGATTCGCAAAGAGTGAATACCAAGATTAAAACACATTTCTGAGAGGCGTAAGTACACGTGCGGTAGAAAACTTGATCAAAGAACGCCGTCAAATACCTCTGTAAATAAGCACTCTCCACTTTGTGGTAGTTCAATGAGAAATATTTATTTGTTTAATATCCTTGCTTTTATCAGGACACGGTCCTTCAATGACACTACTAAGACATGATTTGACAAAGTTTCCTTCGAAATATGGCTTTGAGGGCTTTGCAATTTTTTCACTGGCAATAAAGCTTCGTCGAACAGTTTTGTTAGCTTTATGATTCGGTTTGTTGAAAGCATCTGTACCGCTGATATATTTTTCTTCAAATTCTGTATCCTTTCCTTTCTCTGCTGACATTTCAAATTGGTGTAATTGGCGTGCTTGCAATTATAATGCTTTTTCAGGGTGTATTCTTTCACAAAGGAAATAGTTTCAAAATAAATTAATCTAACAGGGTTTTTTTCTGAGTCACAAAAAAATAATCATCAGTCCATTTCTCTTGAAATACACGCCACACATTGCTCACACTCCTTTTCTTCAATGATGTCATATTAATAACTCAGAACGTCGGCACAATTATAACAAAAGAAAATTAATAAAAAATTATCGGTATTCCACAAGGTATCAATATGGTTAAATATAATAAACTAGACTGTAACAACTTCATAAAACGCTCAATTCAATACTGACAGTTATGAGCGACGGTGCTACTTGCGTGCATCACGCACAGTAACGGCGCAATGGCGATCTTTCACCCCTTCTTTTTAGTCGGTCGCTGGAGAGGGTGCTCGTGCCTGCAACTTTCTCCTCCTCACGTCAATAAAAAAGAATTGTAGCTGTCGTCTGACTCTGCCATCCATCGGCGCTTCAGGTGTCAGGACCAGTTGCTTCTCTTCCCGTGATTCAAAGGCAGATATTACGGTCGACGTGCTGCAGTCTATCTGCGTGATTCTTCTAGGGGCCGATACCCCCTGAAACCTAATAATCCGTACATGGCTACATGCGAGATTCAGTGAAATTTGGAAAAGACCTCGCGGACCGAATAAAATTAGGGCGATGGCCGGATGTGAGCCGCGGGCAGTTCACTACACAAACCTGGTCTAATGGATTTGTAGCATACACTTGAAGTGAAATCATGATTTTACAGAAAAAATTCAACATATTTCTCATGAAAGAACACAATTCACAGATCAATTCATTTTTAAACCGGAAAGCGAAGACTTTACTAACAAATGTCTATTACGCATGTTTTTTTTCAATTACTCGTGTACTCATTGAAAGAACAAGAACAATACAATACTTATTTTAAGTGTTTAGGACTACCACTTACACATACACTGACGGGAAAAAAATCCCAACACCACGAAAAAATAGTTGTAGAGGAATGAAATGGCGGCAATACATTTGTATAGGTAACATATTTAATCGATTAAGGTTTCAAGATCACAGCTTAATGTAAGCGTGAGAAGAGTCATTTTAAATGTGAAATGCTGGTACATTAATAACCGGTGTAACACCATAATGTTGAATGCAAGCATGCAAACGTTCATGCATTATATCCTACAGGTGCTGGATGTCAGTTTGTGGGATGGAGTTCCATGCCTGTTGCATTTGGTCGGTCAATACAGGGACGGTTAATGCTGGTTGGGGGTGTCGCTGCAGTTGTCGTCCAATGATGTCCCATAAGTGCTCGATTGGAGAAAGATCTAGTGATCTAGCAGGCCACGGCAACATGTCGACACTCTGTAGAGCATGTTGGGTTACAACAGCGGTATGCGGGCAAGCTTTATCCTGTTGGAAACCACCCCCTGGAATGCTGTTCATGAATGGGAGCACAACAGGTTGAATCACCAGACCGACGCACAACTGTGCCGTCAGGGTGCGTGGGATAACCACGAGAGTGCTCCTGCTGTCATAGGAAATTGCTCCCCAGACCATAACTCCAGGTGTAGGTCCAGTGTGTCTCGGCCGCAGACAGGTTGGTTGCAGACGCTCACCTGTCCTCTTTCTAACCAACACACGTCCATCACTGGCACCTAGGCAGAACTGGCTTTCATCAGAAAACACAACAGATCTCCACTCCGTCCTCCAATGAGCTCTAACTCTGACACCACTGACGTCGCAAACGGCAGTGGTTTGGAGTAAGTGGATTGCACGCTACAGGGGGTCTTGCTCGGAGCTGCCCTTCAAGTAACCACTTTGTAACAGTTCGTTGTGTCACTGTGGTGGCAACTGCAGCTCGAATTGCTGCCGCACCATGATGCGCCACGGCCATACGCGGTACACGGCGGTGTTCCCTCTCAGTAGTGCAACGTGGCCGGCCGGAACCCGGTCTTCTTGAGGCAGTACCTTTCCTTGACCACCGCTGCCAACAATCATGCACAGTGGCTACATTCCTGTCAAGTCGTTCTGCAATATTGCGGAAAGAAATTCCTCCTTCTCGTAGCCCTATTACACGACCTTGTTCAAACTCCGTGAGCTATTGATAATGTCTTCTTCGTCTTCTTAAAGGCATTCTTGACTAACATCAACACACTACGTCGAATCTCAACGATAACTAACGCTCACGAATGTTACAGCGCGTATTTACAGCAAACCTGCTTTGCATGTTCCGAGGGGCGCTACTAGCGCCACACGTATGCGCCGAGCGCGAAATCTGCAAAGACGTCATCTTACAGATGTACTCTCACCGCCTACCAACTGTCGTTTATCTAACACAACCCCTTCTTGGTGTTGGGATTTTTTTTTCGTCAGTGTATATAGCAAAAAAACTTTGTATTAAGTGCGGCAGAGCCTGTTAAAAACCGGGAACCTCACGAAAGATCTATTGTACTAAACCTTAGACATGATGTATTTATCACATACTGAAAATTCAACTCCTAACTCAGATGATGAAACAACTTTTTTATCGATGACAGCCCATTTATGTCAGGATTTTATTTTACAGTATACTTGCTTCCTGTATTTGTACAACGTGAGCATCAAGCCACTTAAAGTAAACATTTAAGAAATAATGTACAACGGCAGTTGTAATTATTTAATTATGTACTTCTTTTCAAAAATAAAATACTGAACTTCAAGAACAAGAAGTGTGTAACCCTAAAATGACAGAAACCTTGAAAAAAGAAATCCAAGAACGCTGCGGCTAGGCACTGAAAAAATTATATTCACCTAATATTCCTTATTATACTCATATGATTGGTGTATACCTGGTGAAAACAGATTATTTCTCAGTAACTTTAAATTTTCTACTTGCGGATTAATAATACATTGTAAATAACCTTCATATCTCTTATGATCGTTTTAATGCTGTTTTTAAACATCTGTTACATGCAAAATTTTATTAAGTCAATGCTTTTTTAATAGCTTCACTGACATACTCACATTAAATGAAGCATTAAAGAAATATTGTGCTTATGCTAGATTTCTTTGTTTATGTACACTTTGTTAGTTCAAGAAAGAAGGAAACTGAAAAGCACAACATATTCAGATCTCACAATGAATTAGAATTTGTGTCTTCTACATGCATAATCTGTTCGGATAGTTGCTATCATGAATAAATCTTTAGGAAAAACCTCCCATTAAGAAAAACGCGGTATATCCTAAACTGTACTTACTGGTTTTGCTTTCTAATTTATCATACATTCAAAGCAGCTGAGGAAACAAAATTTCATTTTTCAGATATTGAAGTACATATGTCGTTTCTCAGATATATTTGTGTTAATACGCAACACATTTCAGTTTCGTTTTGCTACAACTGATGCACATTAAACTTGCTATAAATACATTGTACATTAAATATTGTTTCTCTCAAAATTACATCCATTTTGTAAGCAGAATGTGATTTCTTTCGTAAGTGGGAATGACTTCCCTTCCTAGTTAGCTAATAAAATTTTAAGGGTTTTTTTCTGAAAGTTTAATTCATACAGTCATGCAAACACATTGCAATGGAGTAGATGCAGAACAACAGCATCGCAACGCAAAGTGTTCCGCAGCATCTGGCTTTCTACCGCACCCAGTGTCCAACAGAGTAAAAAAACTAGAAATTCATTAGAATACTTTTGTCGTATATTATGACAAACTTAACTGAAACTCCATTACATACTCGTTACATGGAAAGGATTATATCATGCCTTCACCAAGGAGACTTTCAGAAGCCGTCTATTACCTGAACATCTGCGACAGACCAACCACGTAATTTACAAAAGTTAAAGGATCTGCTAGTAACGTGTTGGTACCAGATACCTCAAAACATTTTTAGAAATGTTGTAGCGTTCATGCATCGCCGGATAAGAGCAGATTTATTTGGTCGTGCTGGACGAACATCATATTTGACAGGTCCTCATAATACACTGGTGGAAAGTGAAAAAAGAACACCAAGAAGGAATTGGCGGACGATCATGAAATTTACATATGTTAATGCGGTCGAGTTTACGTAGGTGTGATGTTAATTCCGGGGCAACCGGTGAGCGCTTACGCCACAGCACGGCATAATATGCAAATTATCGTCGGTGGTATTTAAAGAGTACGGCGAAGTGAATGTAATCAGTCGTCGGCGTACGAAAACGTGCAAAGACCCTGAAGAAGCTGCAATGCCTGGACATGGAAGACGAGTACGATTTCAGCAGTTATCGGACTTTGAGCGAGGTCGTCGAGTCGGACTCCGAGAGGCCGGGTGGTCGTATCGTCGTATTGCGGAGCGAATTGGACGGGAAGTATCGGTGATGGTACGATGGTGGCGTAGATGGTCCGAGGAACATACCCACACGAGAAGACGTGGAACCGGGAGTCACAGACGAACTGATGAGCGGACCGATCGATGAATAAGAAGAGCGGTGTTGTCAAGCAGAACATCCACTGCGACGCAAATCCGAGCTGCCGTTGCACCTGAGGTAACTGGGCAAACAATCCGCAACCGTCTACTGGATGCAGGACTACGTGAACGTGTGCTTCTGGCATGTGTACCTCTGACTCCAGCCCACCGTCAGGAACGGCTGCAGTGGGGTCGCCAACGTCTGCACTGGAGAACGCAATGGCCATCTGTCGTGTTCAGCGATCAAATCATATTCTGCTTGGGAGCCTCCGATGGCCGTATGCCTGTTCGCAGACGCACAGGGCAGCGTCTCCACCCTTCTTGCATCCGCCAGCGACACACAGGGCCTACACATGTCCTCCTAGTGTGAGGAGCGATCAGCTATCACTCCCGTACACAACTAGTGTTTGTACTGGTTACGTTAAACAGCACCTTCTACATCAACAACATCATTCAGCCCGTTGTTGTGCCCTTTGTAAGGTCGGTCCATCGTGGTGTTTTCCAGCAAGATAACGCACGCCCACACACAGCACGTGCAACGCAACATGCACTTTAGGGTGTGAGACAACTTCCATGGCCTGCACGGTCACCGGATTTGTCCCCCATTGAGCACGTGTGGGATTTTATGGGACAACGACTTATCCGGTCTCCACGGCCAGCCACGACCATCTCCGATTTACGCGTCCAAGTTGAGGATGCTTGGAACTCGATACCCCAAACTTACATACAACATCTGTAAGACAGACTCCATGCCCGAATTGCACAGTGTGACGCAGTTCATGGCGGTTCAACCTCGTACTAACCATGTTACATGGAAATGTTATTTTTCAGTTTAGCAGCCAATACTGCTGTATTTTGCCATAATGTTTTGATCACGTTATCCTCTGTATTCCGTTATTATGCTGTATAAATTTCGTTGGTATCAGACGTCTCCTTCTTGGTGGTTTTTTTCACTTTCCGCCAGTGTATTTCGGCTCTTCAGTGCATAACTCTGAAGCCATCTGATTTGTGAAATATTTATTTATTCGCAAACAGAAAGCCGCAGAATGAACAAATGCAATGAGTGGGCAAATTATTATGACCACCAGGCCATTTTACACAGAGAAGCTAAGTTGCAGAGCTGCTGAGGCAAGATTGCCGAAACGGCAAATACAGGGAACGCTTTAAGCAGGCTAATGATGTGCAGTGCGCAAGAAATAATGGGAAAAAGACGCAATCTTACGGTCTTTAAACGTGAAATGATCGTTCGCGTTCGTGCTCGAAGCATTAATGCGAGTATTAGTTATGGAGAGACTGAAAGTGCATTGATCACAAAAAAAAATACTGAGGGAGATAGCTGTCATCTACACATGGAGACAGACAGACATTTTCTTGTCACGGCTAGGAGAAATTGCCGCGACAGTAGAACAAGGAACCAAAATCACGAAGGTTTTTTTTCGTTGAGCTCCAAAAGGAGAGGGAACCTTTGCGCTGGAAGATTTTTTTGTCTCCCTTCCAGCCTTGTCGGTGGAGCGCCTGCCCATTCAGACGAGAAGAACCGCCTGTTGACCGTTATTGCAACTTGGCAAGGTGCCTCAGTTGCGAGACAGCATTCGTAGGTCATCCAGAGAAACTGTGATCTGTACTTAGACGTTTTTAATCCATCGTTCCAGGAAGTTAAATAAACGTTAATTTATTTCCTTGGGCCGGGGAAGTTTTGATATTTTCGGAGATTAGAAATAAAATTGGCTGTTAGCTGCGTCGATGTTAAGCAGGTAGAACCAGCACTCTAGAACTTAACCACATCTTTATGTTTCATATTCGTTTCAACTTTTCTCTGCATACGATATGCCTCGTGCACTACTTTACGCATCCTCCATATTTCAGTTGTTAAACGCTTACTTTATTGTGCTATGATGACGTTTTGCTATCAGAATCTGAGATAGAACAATTTCGAAAATTCTTTTAGAAATACCTTGCGTTCAAAGATCAAAGCACCCCATTGAACACACTATAAAAATGTGCTCCGCTGGGAAACTCTGTAGTCCCTATATCCCGCTTCCCCAAAAGTGAGGGTGGCACAGGGACACAGAAGACCGGCTGACGCTTGTTATATCACTATTCTGTAATTTAAAAAGCTTCAAAGTGTGTTTAGAAAATGCCACACGTTGCAAAAACAACTTATTTTAAATCACTATAATTAGTCAGTTTAAGTTCACCATTTTTGAATGGAACTACATATTTACTCTTATGTAGTGTTAAAGTTCACCATTTGAATGAAACTTTTGAATGGAACTACATATTTACTCTTATGTAGTGTTAAAGTTCACTATTTGAATGAAAATTTTGAATGGAACTACATATTTACTCTTATGTAGTGTTAAAGTTCACCATTTGAATGAAACTTTTGAATGGAACTACATATTTACTCTTATGTAGTGTTAAAGTTCACCATTTGAATGAAACTTTTGAATGAAACTACATATTTACTCTTATGTATATACAGTTTAAGTTCACCATTTTTGAATGAAACTATATTTACTCTTACGTTAAAACTATATGTTTAACTTTGTTCTATTATTATTAATAATATATATTTGTAGAGAAAATTAATTTAAGTCCGTTATGCTTATTAGTTCTAGAAAACTATAATACACATTTTAATCTACGCACTGCACTGGATAAGTTATTTGCCCTGTGACCAAAAATAAATGCTACGCTGGTAATCCACTATTCACACTGTGATCAAAACTAAACGCGCTGTTGTGAAAACAGTATTTACACTGTGATTAAAAATAAAGCAAATTCACTGTTTTATTTTATGCTAAATATTAACGCTAAAATTTAGGTTGACTATCACAATAGCAGGATTAAATTTATAATATTAAAAAAAAGGCAAAAGCAGTATCATGGCATTAACTTTGCTTGATTGCTAATTATTCTGCAACACTCTAGTACAGCAGCATCATTTGGCTGCATTCTTAATTATCATTTTAATTACTTTCCTATAGCATACATATAATTGACTGCTTTAAAGTTAACGTCTGTGTCGTTATTTCTTTCAGTTGAGTTTAAATATTGTATTTTTTGGCGTACCTGTTAGTTTACCATTACAGCCATTTCTGAGTGAAATGTTCGTCAGTAAGGTTTTTTTTTTTTTTGAACATTCTGTTCATTATCATTAGTTTAACTGTCCATATAACCTCTTCACCATATCTCTTATTTTTTTTCACTGTGTATAACCTCTTTTCTTTTCGACCAAATTTGGTAATTCGATTCTTCTATAATTATTGGATATAGAATATTCTTCTTTTTTGGTATCAGGTACAACCTTATTCTCTGAGAAACGCCTGGGAAAGCGCATCCGGGCCACGACGAAAGTCCTATCCATGCATGCCTGGTAAACACAATATACAAACACATAGAAGAAAGCCGACACAATATACAAACACATAGAAGAAAGCCGACACCCAATTTGATCTTCTGCATATTACAGCTGAAGAAACTTTTATTAGTTAGATCAAAAAGTGATGATATTATGACAACACAAATTAATATCATATCTAATAACATTTTTCTTATAAATAAGTGTAAGAGAAATGAAGTATATTTATGACATATTTATGTTAAATAAATAATTTAAGCTCCAAATATATTTTATGCAATACCATTTTATTTCCTGATAAACATACTTTCATTTCTTCTTGTAAAGAACCAAAATGTCCGAATGCTGTGTTGGCTTGGAAAGAAATAAAGGAATGTAAAGGTTTAGGTTTTCATGTACGACAGAAATGCTGAGTAAGAACTTTTGGTTCCGGTTGAACCTCAAGTTTTACTTATGGTTTCGAAGATGTACAGGGGTAGTTGATTTCTTCAATCACTTCATTGGTAGTTGTGCTGTATTCAGTACATCGTAGCTCATAATGTTTCGTACTGAAACGGATATTTTTCAAAATAAACGATTTTCCTCAATTCAGATATCCTACTATGACAGGGAGGCCTACATCTTCTTGTATTGTGGCGGATAATGAAATTTTAAGCCCTGACGAAATCCGAAATGATGTATGGAGACTTACGACACTGGAAAGAGCCACTAATTGCTGAAAAAGCTACAAACACCACTTACAATGCTGCGTAAAGTCGACCTCTTTTATTCAGCGTATTTCTACAAGACGCTTCCGTGACTAGGTACTGCTCAACCGCTTCTTTCCGTATTCTTCTGCCCGTTACTTGCCCTTCCCAACGAAACTTCCATTCACCGGACTCCGCCTTCACTCCGTCGCCGATCCGTCATCTTAGGTCTACCGCACGTACTCTTCCAAGCCATCGTACTCCCAGGTAATTACTTCGGAAAATGTCTCTTGCTTTATCTAACAATACTGTATTTTTGTACCTTTCCCCATTAGTTTGCATGCTTAAAAAATTGTACGTCGCACTTTTCCCACACAGTTACATTTCTCCGACGAAATTATTTAGGACACTAAAGTACAAGTTTACCATTTTTTTCCGTTGGGGTTTTAACGACCACCGTGAGCAAACACCCTGGTCTATAAGCAGTCACCTATCCCTAGTTTACTGCCGGTGGTTCCAGGAAAGAGAGTGAGCCGGTTCCGTAAAACAAACACAACATTCATACATCACCGAGATTCGAACACTGACCCATATCAGACGAATGATCAGAAGCCATCGCTTAGACAACTACGCCACAGGGACCCTCTACTGAATCTATTACTTCTGGAAACGATCATTTTCGTTCCATCTCCTATAAAGAGATTTGTGTGACACTCAGACATGACTTGTTGGAGCAAGTGAATAATCGCGTTGCCCACTTTGTATAAAATCTGTATGTCTATAAAATAAACATCTGAAATTTAGTCAAATGCTTTCTTGTAATCAACGTAAGCCACGCTCAAGATTATTTTCTTGTTAAAAGACTGACTCACCGCAATACTACTAATAATAACTTGGCCTTCACATCCTTGAGATTTCATATAACAACCTTTTTTCTAGTTTTATCACACCGCTCTATTTTAAGTGCTTGTAAATCTTCATAGTTAATTTTGAAGCTTAAAAAGTGTTGGTAAACATGCAATATATTGATGGATTTCTTGTATTATTGACTTTTGGTATAGATTAGTTTCGTGTTGTGTCCGGGTTTGAATGCTGCTGAGGCATGGATGTTGTGTATCTCTTTCGGTGCTGGTTTTCTCCATTCCCTGGAACCAGCGACCCTAAACTAATCCCGTTCGACTTCTTACAGCCCATTGAGTTGCTCACGGTGTGTTTAAGCCTTTAACCATAAAAGAAAATATTATGAGATTTTGAGAAACAAATGCTATTTAAATGGATCCGTACAATTCATCAACGATGACAGATTCTCTAAGATAGCGCTCCTCTTTCACATAATTGCGTCTCTAACAACAAATCGCAGCTCCATATATCAGCACACGAGATAAGTGAAAACTTCTGGCTGTGCGGACACAAATGGATTCAAGGCTAAGTTAATTCTGCTACCAGTTTATGATATTTCATTTGTTTTTATAAAATGATTGGAATTTTCGGAGAATGGTTTTTACTTAACTTCCTCTTAAAAAGATAGAATCATATTTGAGCCGAAATAATATATTACAACGCCAGCAATCACAAGGTTTACTGAATAATTTCCATTCTGATAAATGTGTAAATTGTCTGGAAGATCTCTAAATGCTTCAATCTGAAATGTTACTTTAAAGTAATAAAAAAATGTTATATCTTAAATTACACTGCTGCTCTAATTTTTCCTTAGACGCCGCCCCGGTGGCGCAGTGGTCTAAGTAATGTCATCTGATCATTCGTCCGAAAAGGGTCGGGGTTCGAGTCCTTGTGAGTAATGGATGCTATGTATGTGTTACGGCACAGGCTCTATTCCTTCCCTGGAACCAGTGACCCGAAATTAGGGACAGGCGACTGGTAATAGCCCATTGAGTTGCTCACTGTGGTTGTTAAACCTCTAATCAAATACAGAAACTTTACTTCTTAGAACATTTTGCAGGCATACTAATAATTAAACAATTTGGCCGCTTACTGCAAGTTTTCTTTCTGCAAATTTAAATGTTGTGATCTAGAATTCTTCTTAGCCAATGTGTGGCACAAATTACATTAATGTTTGAATTTTCTGAGCCAGAGGATCATTGTAGATGGATCATGGATTTGCAGACCAAAAGTACGAATAACGAAACAGAGTCTGAAATAGTTGTTGTTTTAAACTCAGACGAATTCCAGTTTAAAACAATTACATTTCCATTTCACAACATTCAGTCTAGTTAAGGCTTACAGATATCAATCAATTCAGGAAAATAAAAATACACTTCATTGACCTAATTTAAAGATATATATAATATATACTTAAATATATATATATATATATATATATATATAGAGAGAGAGAGAGAGAGAGAGATAATTATGCAAGACAGTACGAAAACGTGTCACTGAAGACGTAAGGAAATTCAACTGTGAACTAAGAAGGAAAGCAATTGAAAACAACCGAAGCCTAAGGGACATCTCAGTAAGGGAAGAAAACCGATTATGGCACTGAGAAAAGAAGATGGTTTTGTAACAAGAAATAGAGGCGAAACTTTGACAAGAGTGAAAGATTTCTACTCCAAATTATATGAAAGGGATAATACATGTACTTCAGACATCATGAAAGTTACCAGAACCAGAGTTCTTCCAGTCCTCCCAGCAGAAGTTGCACATACAATCAAGAACATGAAGCAGGGAAAAGCTCCAGGAGAAGATGGAATTATTGTAGACATCATACAAGAAGCAAATGGAGAAACTGAAACAGTACTCGCCCAAGTTTTCACTTGATGCCTTAAGGAAGGGAAAATTCCCGAGGTTTGGAACAACGCTACAATGATCCTCCTGCATAAAAAAGGTGACGATAAGGATCTCAGGAACCACAGACCTATCAGCCTCCTGTCAGAGGTTTATAAAATCGTCACTAAAGTTCTTTCACACAGCTTGAAGGTAACATTGGACATGGCTCAACCGAGAGAACAAGCTGGATTCAGGAGTGGCTACAGCAATATAGATCATATCCACGTACTGAGAGAACTAATTGAAAGAGAAAGGGTATAAGAACTTCCATTGCCCATGGCTTTTATCGATTATGAAAAGCCTTTGATTCGGTGAAACCATCAGCAGTTACAATGGCTTTGAAATCCTGCGGTATTTAAGATGCATACATTAATATTATTAACAACATCTATTAAAATGCAAGTGCAAAGATTCACTGTTTGTTTGAAAATACAACACACATAAAAATTGGAATGAGAGTGAGACACGGTGACACCATATCTTCCAAGCTCTTTAATGCCACATTGGAAAATGTTTTTCTATCACTGAACTGGGAAAACAAAGAGGTAAATATTAATGGAGATTATCTAACTCACCTTCGTTTTGCTGATGAAGTAGTCATTTTGGCAACAAACCCATCAGAGCTGCAGAGTATGATCCAGGAACTTGCTGAGAAGAGTAAAGAAGTGGGATTAAAAATGAACTTCCAGAAGACAAAAGTGCTATACAATGCTTTTACAAGAAATGAAGATTTATCGATTGATTGAAAAAAGATGGAGATAACAGATATGTACTTTTATCTTGGACAGCAGATATCAAGTAAGGGTCACATTGATGAATAAATTAATCGACGTATAAAACTTGTCTATAGAGGTTTTGGAAGAAACAGCATAATTTTCAATAGCAAAATGCCATTAAGCCTTAAAAGAAAAAAAAATGTTTGATTGATGCATCCTTCCAGTGCTTACGTATGGTGCAGAGACGAGGACCTTAACTTAAAGAGACCTACAAAGGCTGCAGACAACTCAAAGAAAAATGGAGAGGTGCATGACTGGTGTAACCAGGAGAGATAAGAAGATGAACTCGTATATCCGAAAAATGACAAGAGTGGGAGACATCATGATTAGAGATAAATCCCTGAAATGGCAATAGGCTGTTCATACTGCTAGAAGAACAGACCATCGATGGACAACCGAAAGTTTAGATTGAATTCCAAGGGAGAGGAAAAGACCCAGAAGAAGACCACATGAGAGATGGGTGGATGAAATTCGAAAGTATGCAGGAGTAACATGGAGGAGACTGGCACAAGACAGACTGTTGTGGAAGAGGCTTGGAGATGATTTCGTCCAGCAGTGGATTGATAATGGTTGGCAATGATGGCGATTATATATATAACTGATCAATAACACACATCCAACGATAACAAACCTGATTTTCGGTTTCAGTGTACAATATTCTTTTTAGCATATGATTTTAGCTGATTTCACAACGAACTCTTGTTTCTGGAGAATTATATTTGGAAATCTCAGCTGCAAAGCGTTTCTCTATATCAACAATATTCAAATTAGTTACCGGCATTTTAAATGAATTTGTAACTTTATCATTTACAAAATTCATATAAGGTATGTATTCTGAAACTTAGAAGAAAAACTCCCCGTGTCCTTATCGCTTAATAAGCTTATATGAAAATTTCGTGCAGTCTGATGAAAGAAGCCAGAACTTTCACAATACTAGGAAACAGTAAATATAAGAGAATTTGCAAGAAACGATTTGACACAAAAATAATATTTTTAAAGACACTTTCTCCAACAAATTTACTTTTGAAATTACTTTTAGCCATACATAGTGATATTCTATAAAGATACACAATTGAAGCATGATTCCCCCCCCTTCCTGAATATTATAGGTAAATGTAGATAATCAGAAAAGGCTTGTGCTTGTGGGCCTGGTATTCCATGGCACGGTTTCTAATGTTTAGTTATTTCAAAAGCTTCTCATATACTACGCTTTTCTAAGAGAAACCACACCACACTTACACATTTGCAATTACCATTTACTAACAAGTGCACTCAATGCCAACTTTCATTTTTAGTCTTATCTTCCAGGACCCGAAACCCTGTAAAAAATGTTTCCTTCGTTATGTTCATTTGTTTCTTATAATGCTTTCGTCTTCACAGAAGAGTAGATATCCGTTCAGTATGCTACCATATGGTGTACTCTTAAATGTCCTAGATATCACTTGGAACACACATGATTTATTATCCGTTGACCCTTTAACCGGCTGTAATGAATTAAGTCTTGTTCAGAAAATTAGGCTGATATCAGCTGAGACGAACATTTTCCTTGTCTAAGAAAGAGGGTAAACCCATCTGGAAGGAGTAAACTTGCGAATTAGAAAGCTTCGCTTTTAACTTATCTTGCTTAATGCGAGTGGTCGTTTAGGTAGAATCTTGACACCTATCCTTTCTAACTGAGTAGCAGCTAAAATCTCTATAATAACAGCGACTGTGGCTCCATGTTTGGGTCAGGGGACTAGACTTTCTTAATCATATCTTGTGTCACTGAGCAGAAAATTAACCGTATTTTCGATGATGCAGATGAGACGAGGGATGGAATTGTTTTGCCCTAGCTTTCGTGAAATCTTACCACTTCGTTAAACTTTTAATTTGTACAGCGCAGAAAGCTTTGGGCACCATTTTGGTGAGTACAGAGATAATTTAAAGTGTTAAAATATAAAACTTCCTGTTTACTAACATGTAATTGAAGATTTAGTTTAGAACACTAATAATTCCACTCCTGACTGACTGATGATCTTCGGATAATGAAACAAGTGTCTAGAACAAGAAGTTATGAGTAAATTGTATTCGATTCAGAAGTATGTGGTGTGAGTAAAACAACAGCTGGAAATGCAAAGCTTTTAATATTTTACGAAGGTTTGAAAAAACACTCAAATCTTTTGGGAGTGGCTAAATTTCAATGAAATTTTAAAATGAATTTTCAGACTCGAATCTAAAGCAGATTCATTCGCTGTTCGTCTACATGAAAACTAATTAAATTATCCTTTCATTAAGTATTAACCAGATTTGATCTTTTTCTGTTTGGGTGTCATATGAAGTGTTCAGTTTTTTGCCAGTACCGAATCGGAATTCGAAAGTATGTCAATAAGATCTTGCATCAAGGGCGTGTAGTGTACTAATTTCTTAATCGTTTCGGTTTTTATGTTTCAAGTAGATAGAAACGTGTTTAGGTATATCTTGTAGAATTTGCATAATTGAAAGAAATATCAAGATGCACGACTGATCACCGTTTACGTTCGATGAGATTTATGAGTTATTTGTTGGGGTTATTGCACGGCGAGCTATATATATATACTCCATGACTACTCTACACAAATAGTGTTACATTATCCATAACATTAATTTGGCTCCTGTGTTTAAGTGGGATATATTGAAGAAGTATTCGAATAAGACTAATGAGTCAGGCGTAGAACAATGTTATACAGCAACACATTTCACAATGACTAAAACGACTATTCCCGTTAATAACATTTACGGATAATATTATGAATCCAGAAATTCATTTCTTTGCTTCACTTTAGCTCAGTCATATAATCTTAGATACAGTGCGTAAACTTCACGTTTTTAAAATGTGCACGATTACTCATATAATAAGTGTAGCAAAATGTTATTAGGGTTCATCACTCAAATATGTCTATATTCAATTAGCATTCTAAGGAATTCAGAGTTCAATTAATCCCTCAAAATTATAATTCACACAAGGATTATTGAACTTACCAAGAACATTATAAGAAATCGACTTCTGCACACCTACCCTGTCATTAAAATCCCCTGGTATCGTAACTTTCGCTTTTCAACCAGACTGGCTCAAAACAGTTTTTAGCTCATTCCAGAAATATTCCTTCCTATCAGAAGGTTCCTAGTCACAAGGAGCATGTACCACGATAAGTATTATTCTCTGAAGTTTCACTTACAAAAAATCCAAAGAATTTTCTCGATTATGCAGCTACAGTAAATCAATGTTGTTGTTTTATCTGTTGCTGTGGCAGATGCTCTGCGGGCAATATCATCGCCCTTGTCGTCGCAAAGTGCATCTTCGCCTATGAAACGGATAGGTACGTTTTACGTACAAAGTTTCAAAAAGGATTGTTTTACTGTATTTTTTAGTTTCTTTTATATCAATTTTGATTTCCAAAAAGTGTATCTCACAATTTTTGACCTTGTGCGTCACTGAATGTTTCATCATGTTCTACACGTTACCTGATTTTATATCATGAAATTGAATTTCGACAATTTTTTTATAATTACTTTTACTGCAGGTTTAATTGGGAAAATGCAATGCTTTGGCGTGTTTCTACGTTTAAAGGGAAATTTGTGCCAGTTGTCTTGCGTTATTGGTCCATTTTTGGGTTTCAATTTTGTGAAGTTGCTTGAAACAGCATAGTGTGTGCTCCTTGGTGGCCCCCAAAACGTTCCTGAATGAAAGGTTAAGCTATTCCAGATTCCTGCTATTATTTGCTGACGGTGTCGTGACCGTGGATCAAGATAGCACATGAAACATCCATTTTTTACATGAGTCATACGTTAAACAGGAAGTGCAAATGAGGAGTGCAATGAAAGAAATTTAAAAGTCCTTGTAATTGCAAAATTTTTAAAATTAGTATGCACATCAGGGATCTATTGATTCTCGTTCCATGAATTAATAGAAATTTGGAAAGCAAAAGTAAGTGAACTGGTCGTGAACGAAGAAATCAGTAAGTTTTGCTTATTGTTGGCCTTAGTAGTTTAGAGGAATTAGATTTGCTAAAATTAAATTCAACTCACCCTGTTTAGAATAAAAATGCATATGTATTACAGCTTTGAAATCCAGATGTTTGAGATCGTACAACATAATATTAAAATGCACTAAACATAAGTATATGAAAATCTGATAAGAAATTATTCTACATAAAAGTACTGATATGTAGAAAAAAAGGTTTTTTGCATTACTACAAAAGCATTACTACATTTGGACAATTGTCCTTAATAACCTTGTTATGCATGAGTGTTCGATTTTAAATAACATTAAGTAAATACACTTAAAAATGTATATAAGTATAAGTCATTAATAAATTCGTTTTCAAAACACTGAATATGCTGATAACGGCATCTCCGCACGATATTGAACATAGGCTTGACTGAAAGTGAATGATGAGAATTTCTTTAATTACACTATGAGCGAATAATAATTGTACGCATACTGTTTAAAATATCACTGGAAAATGCACTAGCAACTTTTCTAACACATTTAACCAAATCATTGACGTACTCGATATCCAGCTCCACAGAAGTAGTAAACATAATTCGTAACTATGCACCGACCAGCTATTCTCTTCGTTTTTGCTTCACTGGATGTCGTGCCACTCTTCCCAAGGGTCACAGTAGAACTTGCTCATGAAATTATCAAATCCAAAGTACTTGCACAGAACAGTCTCCCAGCGCCAGATAACCAATCTACACTGACGGAAAAAGATCCAAACACCAAGAGGGGGTTGTGTTAGATAAACGACAGTTGGTAGGCGGTGAGAGTACATCTGTAAGATGACGTCTATACAAATTTCGCGCTCGGCGCATATGTGTGGCGCTAGTAGCGGCCCTCGGAACATGCAAAGCAGGTTTGCTGTAAATACGCGCTGTAACGTTCGTGAGCGTTAGTTATCGTTAAGATTCGGCGTAGTGGGTTGATGTTAGTCAAGAATGCCTTTAAGAAGACGAAGAAGCCATTATCAATAGCTCACGGAGTTTGAAAGAGGTCGTGTAATAGGGCTACGAGAAGTTGGATTTTCCTTCCGCAATATTGCAGAACGACTTGGCAGGAATGTAGCCACTGTGCATGATTGTTGGCAGCGGTGGTCAAGGGAAGGTACTGCCTCAAGAAGGCCGGGTACCGGCCGGCCACGTGGCACTACTGAGAGGGAAGAACGCCGTGTACGGCGTATGGCCGTGGCGCATCGTACTGCGTCTGCGGCAGCAATTCGAGCTGCAGTTGCCACCATAGTGACACAGCGAACTCTTACAAATCGGTTACTTGAAGGACAGCTCCGAGCCAAACGCCCTGTAGCGTGCATTCCACTTACTCCAAACCACTGCCGTTTGCAACGTCAGTGGTGTCAAGCTAGAGCTCATTGGAGGACGGAGTGGAGATCTGTTGTGTTTTCTGATGAAAGCCGGTTCTGCCTAGGTGCCAGTGATGGACGTGTGTTGGTTAGAAGGAGGACAGGTGAGCGCCTGCAGCCAACCTGTCTGCCGCCGAGACACACTGGACCTACACCTGGAGTTATAGTCTGGGGAGCAATTTCCTATGACAACAGGAGCACTCTCGTGGTTATCCCACGCATCCTAACGGCACAGTTGTACGTCGGTCTGGTGATTCAACCTGTTGTGCTGCCATTCATGAACAGCATTCCAGGGGTGTTTTCCAACAAGATAACGCTCCCCCGCGTACCGCTGTTGTAACCCAACATGCTCTACAGAGTGTCGACATGTTGCCGTGGCCTGCTAGATTACCAGAACTTTCACCAATCGAGCACGTATGGAACATCATTGGACGACAACTCCAGCGTCACCCCCAACCAGCATTAACCGTCCCTGTATTGACCGACCAAGTCAACAGGCATTGAACTCCATCCCACAAACTGACATCCAGCACCTGTAGGACACAATGCATGAACGTTTGCATGCTTGCATTCAACATTCTGGCGGGTACACCGGCTATTAATGTACCAGCATTTCACATTTAAAATGGCTCTTCTCTCGCATATATTGAGCTGTGCATCTTGAAAACTTGTTCGATTAAATATGTTACCTATACAAATGTATTGCTGCCATTTCATTCCTCTACTAATATTTCTTCGTGGTGTTGGGATTTTTTTCCGTCAGTGTATTTTAAGTGCCTTACGATTTGTATTTAACAGAACGTACTTCGTGTTCCAAAGCAGAATTGATTAGCAGACTGAAGGAGCTCCCATGGTCTCCCCCATCTCCCTGATTTATCTCAGATTGTTCTATAAAATCTCGAGGAGCAAGTTATGCAAGACATACTTTTAAAGCCGAGTCTATATCTTCATTATGTAGACGACATCATTATGTTTTGGACTCATGGTCAAGACACCCTTCACAAATTTGCTGAAGGAACGTCTTCAAAGATTGAAGGCATCAATTTAACTATCGAACTTGAACAAAATCACTCTTTACCTTTTTTGTACTTAATGCTACAAAGAGATGATACCACACCGACTATTTCATATTCCGTTTACCGAGAACTAATGCAATCCCTATTTTCATCCCATATCACTCAGCACACCCCACATTGTACGCATTTTCTTCTTGTGATTTTTAATGGGGAGGGCTTATATTCATTTCTCCAGTAATGTGTCTAGACGGCGTGAACTTAACAAAAGTATGGACATAGCAGAGGCCATCGATACTCCACGGATATTATACACCAAATTCATAGGACAATAAGAAATTCCGCAAGTATCACATTGAAGAAAGAACAAAATATAAGGACACATATTGGTCTGATTGATTACATCACAGGCATAGTTAACATTCTAAGGAATGCTTGTAATAAATACGGTTTGGGATTTGGGGTTAGGACACAAAAATATTATCCGTCGTTAGAAAAGACTGTGATACAATCTCAAATGACAGCAGACATAATGTTTATAAAATTTCCTTGAAATATGTGGATACAGTGGACCTAGACCAATTCTGTAAAGGTTCCACAACGAGGTCTTTATGAATTCGATTGAAGGAGAACAAATATAACGCAATAACTTTCTTAGATTCAACTGCCATTTCACGTTTTTTGAAACAAGAAACACACTGTATGGGATGAATCCTGTGTCACATCCAGTAATAATACTAAAAACGTAACTTTAATAAAAGACAGTTTGTACACCTTTTTAAACTATTCAGTGTGCTATAATAAAGACGCCAAAACTAATTGCCTTACCTCGGAAATCACTTTTTAAACTTTTTAAAAGAAAATACAACAATCACAGAGGACCCTTCATTTCATCAAATGCATAACTGTCTCGACCCACTCTCACCCCCTGCCGCTGGAATCATTCTTTGAAAAATCTAGTGACGTGCATCATTATCAAGGCGCATGCCCACTACCTTTAAGAATCAGAGCTGTTGTACATATAGAGAGCAGCAGCAGATTACAAAACCTACTTTAGAAGGTTTTTTGCGCTATCATATGATTTTAACTTTAACCTGATGATGTGCCAGTCGCTGGCAGGAAAATATCTCGTGTGATGTTTTAACCAATATTGATACTTTTATTATTATTTCATTGCGTAATTAAAGTGATTCTCATCATTCACTTTGACTCAAGCCTATGTTCAATGTCGTGCGGAGACGGCATTATCAGCACATTCAGCAAATAAGAAAGATGACTGAAATTAGAAAATTGTGATGGAATGGAATATACAAATTACGCTTAAAGAAAAAAGAAGCGACAGCAAAAAAGATTCCATCATAGCTCTTGAAATATTTACAGCTGAGCATTACCTCATCCCTCTCTTCAGGAGCCGTATATGAAAGAATATCATTGTTGTTATGTGAAATGTGGTTATCTCAACTCGAATGTCTGGATATTTCCTACATATAATATAACATCTTTTACGAGACAATCCAAGCAAATTTTATTTTTAATCACGAATAAACACGCATCAGAAAAATGTGTATAGCAAATTGTTACAAGTTTTCTTCACCATTATCGTTTGAATTTCAGTTCAACTCAAAACCTCACGCAAAAATATGGGAAATAATTTTTGAACCTTTGGTTATCTGATTATACGATAAAGCGTAGTCAGTTTCAGTGAAACAAGCAATTGAAAAATTGAGAATGATCGTTTTTGAAGAACTTATAAAAACTCAGTGACTGGAAAACAAGTGTCCACACTGTTTGTATTCACCAGGTATGTAAAATACGTCTTTAATTATCAAAAATTACATGAATATTACATGAATAGGAAATCACAAGACTCATTCATACATGAATGATGACTCATTCATACATGAATGAGTCTTGTGCCGGAAAAGTTCCTGCATGGCCTTCTGTTTTCAGCAAAACGTCATTCGCAAATCAGAAATAAAGAGATTTCAAATACGCAATACAAATGTCGATCCCCTTTTTAAAAAGCTTCGATGTTTCTGCAGCTGAGCAGAAATCTGCGAAACGGCATTCTATTGAGCAATTGGTGAATAACATTGTTTTCATTCCTTTCGCAACTAATTTGTGTTGTATGAGACAAAACGCTGTTGTTGGAGTTTTTCTAATCTTGCAATCCTCTGTAATACGTTCAGAGTTTGTTTCGTTCTTCGGATGTTCAATTTCGTTTATTATTTATTTTAAATTTCCGGAAACAATTTAAAATTGTTTTGAACTTTTGTGAAAAAGTCCAGAACAAATTTAAACTACTATTTTTTTGTCAGTGTCGTCTGGTCTGCCCTTGTCGACCAATGGTTTAAAAAATGTCTTGCAAAATGGATTTTCAGTTAGTTTGCTGACGTTGTAATAACAGTTTGTACTTTTTGATTGTTGTTTTTCTTCTCGTTACTTCTGTGTTGGTAGTGGAATCAGCGGTGTCAATCCCTTTATCAGTGGGACAAGTTTTGCATATCATCATTTGCGGTGATTAATCTAACTCTGTGTGTGAGGTGGTTTTGTGAACTTGTTTCTGATTTTTGATTTCTAATTTTTTTCAGGCCGGTCATGCAGTACCGTGCACGATTAATATTTTGATGAATATCAGGTTGAGCTGGAGGAGAGGAGACTATGTTTTTAAAGTGTTAATATTTGCTGCTTTCATTTTGAGTCTTTGGCTCTACCCTGCGGTAAGAGGATAGATATGATCTGAACTACAGAAGGAAAGAGGTACCATAGTGGTGTTATTGACCTAAAGCCGTTGAAAACGTGGTCGAACATCATAATTAGTTTAGAGGTTACCGGAAACTTAAAAATGTCTATACCTTTGAAGGAGTTTTATGGTGAACTTTTGCTGTGCAACCATGTTTTCTTCAATAGTATAAGGTTTGTTCTGTATGTCGACATCGGCCGAAATTAAACTGATTTCCATTTCGCGATATTTTTTTAATTAACTTTTTTACTTTACCGCAGAGAAATGTACATTCCTAAAGATTTAAATTTCAGAAATTCCGGTATATCGCGGAATGTTTTCTTCTATTTTTCTTTTTTTATGATAATATCAAATATTTTCTTTATTTAAACAACATATTTTTTTTAAAGAATACATTAATTCAAGTCACGAGTCTGTACTGCTGTTTCTTTTAGTTCCCTATATTGTGAGAAACGCTCTTTAAAATTCATAAAAGCTACATTGTGAAACACTTGGTGTCTAAATTCTTATACACACAGAAGGTCGATATAACAAATGAAGAGAAAAATCAAGACGTCAATGTGCCATGTAAAGAATTTTGAAACGCAGAGCGTTACCACTGTCGCGAGAACTAGCACAAATATCGTAGTGTTATTTTGTGCTGGCAACAAACAGATACCCGATGCGTTAGATCACTCTGCGTCTAAAATGCGGATAATGTTTGTTTAATTGAATTTCAAAGTGGACAGGGATATGCAGTTTAACGGGATTAACCATGACTCATATACTGTAAATATCAAGCACAAATTTCGAACAACTTTAAATTTTCATCGCATTTCTGTTAGTCTTGCCGATTACGATAATCATCTCCTACTTCGAGGTTTATTTCAGCCTCCCACCCAAAGTTCTATCGTTTTATAGTTATAGATTCGAATTTTAGTCCATGCTGGTGAAAATTATAATAATAAAAATAAAAAAAACGTCTCTTTTAAAGTCTGGTGGCAGTACTAGGTGTCTGATTACTCCCGATCGATTTCTCTTCCCGTTTATTTTCCGGCTCCACCGCTAAAGTTCTTTTTTTCTCTCTTCATTTAAAGAGCACTAAATTCCAAAGTTTCTGAGAGATACCGAGAGTAAGGTTGGTGTGTTATAAGCGCTTGTAACATCTTTCAGAAAGGAGAATGTGTGTTCCTCTAACAGGATATTTCCCACAATTTTCTTTTGCTGTTACTTATCTGGGCATATTGTTTCCGCTTCATTTCCCCCACTTTTCTTTTATTCTTTCATATCAGGACATACTGTTTCTGCATCTTAAACCTATTCCAATTTTGCGCTTCAAAATATGTCCACTGTGCTGCAGGAAATCAGTGACTAAGCCTCGTTATATTCGCATTTAAGTGCAGTATTTTGTTTGAAAAATGAAAATATTAATTTAATACACAATTGATTTTGTTTCTACTTTTTTTAGCTGAAATCTTGAACTCGCTGCTAACTCTTTGGGTAAGCAGTATGTGTCGAAATTGTCGATGATAAGATATATTAGAAATCATGTCTTAATCATTGCATGTTTCTGGTGCATGTTTGCCCATGACTGTCTTCTTCCCAGACAGCTAATGGTGGTGTTTGATTGCCCAGCTGAAGAGGATTACCGGTGTTTTGAGCCACGTTAAGTGGCGTTAACGAGTTCTGTTGGACCAGCGTGCTACCGTGTTTGAGTCTAGATGAAGGTGGTAACTTGGCGTGTCTGTATCGTGACCATCTTTGTCGTGGAAATGCCACCGGAAGGTGACCTGAAGTTGTATTAGCGTTCAAACCAACTGTTACTTTCAACGTCGTACACATAGGGTAATTTCCATTGTTCTGGGTTTTGTTTTGTGCTAATATTGTGTATCGCAAGGTATACTAGCGATCGAAGCACCCATACGTCGTTTACCTAGGGTAATATCCGACGTTTCGGAGCATGAGTTGTGTTTACGTAGTACCTCGAATGTATACTGCGTTTTAATTGATGTAATCCTGTTTAGAAATGAAACACTAACATTTTTTGGATTTACGTGTGCAGAGCATGCAATTCAATGGCGATTTAAATCTCAAAATTACTTTTGCAGCTAACCTTGAGTTTATGCCTAGACTTTTGTGTTGCCCTCAATTGGTAGCCGATCCTTAGAAACATGTGTATCTCCCCGAATACTGATTGATAGATAAACAGCAACAAAAACCATTCTATTTAGATATGAAATCACGATCTCTATTTGAACTTTATTGTCTAACGGGAAGGTGAGTTTTCTATGACGCCTTGCGAGAAAAATTGCAGCATCTCTCAACACTAATTTCGCAAAGCGCAGAATAACAGCAGTCTGACGGATTGCTTGTAAGTCCCCTGAATCCAACTTACAGCCACACAAATGTTGGAATGTAAACAAAGGCTTAGCCCGTTTAATTCCTATAAGCGTTTTCCCCTAAAAATATTTGTGTACTAAACACAATGTTTTTCATCTAAATGAAAATTTGAATCTTTTTTTAATAAGGAGGTACTATACACCCGCTATGAAGAACATTAATATAAATATGGTAGTTTTCCGAATTTATTGGCGTAGAATATAAATCAGTTTTGCAAGCTTTGGCATATCAGCTTGATGGCTTTTTCATGGAAGAGAAATAGGAACTACTGTCTTCCCTGAAAAAGCCATCTGGTTGATGTACTAAAGCCTGTAAAACTGATTTTTGTTCTACTCCAATAATTTCGGGTTGCTGCTACACTTACATTATTTTTCTAATTTGAACCTAATTTACTCTGGGATTGTTCGCAAAAAGTAACGCATAAAAAATTTAAATTCCTTACTTATCTGAAAAAAGAGTTTATTTTCCAAACAGGAATGATATTGGAATATGACGTAGAATAACTTCGTTGCAATATCATTCGCCCGTCATTGTTCAATTTTCCAGTACCGGTGCGTCTATTAATCTTAATGTTGCCCCACAACATTATGATTAATAGACGGTGCGTCTATCAATCATAATGCTGCCCCCCACTATGATCCCCGTACAGCCGAACCTGTCCCTTTCCTGCACATGCTCGCGCTCGTACGCAATACCACTATCACGCCAGACCAACTGACATCTAGAATCTGAGGACAGGCTAAAACGACTCACCTTTGCGAAGAGTACATTGGCCCATTGATGACGTGCTCAATATCTGGGGATACGACACCACTGAGAACTTGTCATTCGTTGGGCTCTGGATAGAGAGACGCAGACTACAGGCCTTCGGTCGTATAGCCATATATGTCGCAGTGGTCTTGCCACAGGTTTTTTAGATATCCGGGTTCCTGTGCTAGAGTGGAGGCACTATCAGGCTGAGCGGTCTTTCTGTGGGGACTTCGTTTTGCAGTTACTACTGAAAATCTGTCTTCATGCTTCGTGACGGAGTGCGAACGAATTCCTAGACGCATCTGGAACGGATTCCATTGATGTGACGCACGATTGAAACGTATTCACTCCACGAGTGAATATGTTCTTTTGCCAAATCATCACCCTTCACGGTTTCGTTACTCCGAGGAATGCGACTATATCCTAATCGTGATTTGCAGTCTATACCTTCAACCTTACCAATGACACCTCTCTATTAAATGTTCTGATGGCTTTAGAGCTGCCCAAATTTGCCGCTGCATATAGTCATTACCCTCTCTCGTCTGCAAAAATAAAACACCATGCAGCAAATCAAAATTTCCGGCTTCGGCTTCTCAAAAATCGCCAAACGCTGGTCATCGTGCACCACATGTTTTCAAGTAATGAACCATCATGAACCCCATGTCTTTGTGCTTAAACAAGGGACTGCCAGCTTATTCCGATCTGAGCATACCAAAAGTTTTGAATAATTTGCAAAGTACTGCAATTTGCCTTCAGGAATGCAGACCCTTCCACGAAACTAAGTAGGACAGTTAAATTAAGTACTCTTTGTTTCTGGACTGCACATAATCCTTCGACTTATAAACTATCCTAATTAATGCCATCGTTTTTTCCTCATCTGAAAATATATCTTTTTTTATTTTTTGCGTCTCCTTTGGAGATATTGTGTAAATAATTTTGTGTTCAAATAAATAATTTTCAGCTCTATAACGTGCAGGTATCTTTTCACTGTAGTGTTATCCAGCTTTATGTATACAAGTGGGATAAAACGTGTTTTGAGGTCAGTTGAGCATACATTTTTGGAAATGAAATATGTTTTGGTTACTACAAGAAATTTAAGCCGTCATCAATGTTTAAAGGACATAAAAAGTCAGCAATTTGCTTTCATCCCTCGCTTGAAACATGGTGTTTTAATATAAGGTTAAAACATGGTAAAAATCTGCTGAGTCATTGCAAATGCTTTCGATGATATTAGTCGATTCATCTCTACAGCGGTCATTAAATTCAAAACATGTTTTCTCTTCTCACTGTACATCGAGCGTTCGTTTCATTGTTTGATATATTTAAAATGTTGTTTGATTTTAAATATTTGGGACAGTTTCATTCTTCTCTGGAAGGTTTACGAAACCAAAACTTCGTCATGGCGTGTTGACAGCAGATTAAATTATGCGAAGCAATATTCTAGCAGTATTTAAAAAACGTTGTAGTATGCATACCTACAAAATTTTGACGAGCCACTGCGGAAGTTTACTTCAAAAATTAATTGGTGCAAATTAAGCAAGAAAGCAATTTTAAACGCTTGTATGTCGCCTAAACGTATACTATGAAATTAATTATTATTGGCATGACAGCCTTCTCTGTGACCTTTGTGTAGTGTGCAAAACTGTATCTCTGGTGATATACACATCCGCCTGCCGTAATAAAGAAGTCGAGTAGTAGATTTCTGGCGATGAAATAAGCCTATAAAGTTTCTAAACACATATCCTTTAAAATTCTTAGCCGAAGACGGGCATAATATTTCATTTTCAGAGCAATATCTTACATACCGAAATTTAAGCTCAAGTTACAAAACTAAAAATATTATGTTTAAGGAAACGTTAGAAAAAGTTTACCTTTTTCAACAGCGATACTGTAGAATAATTGTATAATAGCACTTTAAATTTAGTTTGAAGTAATTTCTGGAATACAGGGCATAACAAGTTTAGCTTTATTTTCTTTAAATGCCTACTCAAAGGCAAAAGTAAAGTAAGAAATTCGTACCAAGATGTTTAAATATCTTAATTGATGAAATGTTTTAAATTATAGTTTCGATGAATTTACTAAAAGCTTTTTATTTCTGTTGCAATAATACTAAAGATGCATCTTTGAGAAAACAAACAAAATTCAATAACAAAGCCAACATCGAACTCTCAGATTTTAAACACTAAACCATTTGTTTTGGTTTTGATACAAAACAGATGATTTAACTAGATTTCCAAAAAGTATGTATTCAGTAGTAAAAGAATGCCCTTACGAGCGGTTGTAGTGAAAACTGCAATTACGTAAAAAACTTGTTTTAATGATAATTTGAACAGGAAACAAAATAAAATACAATAATAACTAATTTTCTACCATCACTAAAAGTGTCGGAGATATAATACTAAAATAACGCGCACTATTGGGAGAAGTCTGACTTACACAGGTTTACAAATTTTACGGATCTTGCGATAGCGACAGAATTCAGAGGAAAAGGGTATTCTTCAAATAAATGTGTTAAAGATATGTGGAAAAACGTGTGACATAGTTTTACGTGCACTATTGGAAAATTCGTCAATCATTCGTAAAAGAAAGTGAGAAGAAATATTGTTCATAAAGAAAAGTCATACCAAGGAAGGGCTTTAACAAGGAATTTCAAAAATCAGATATCATCTTTGAAACGTGAAGTTACGTTGCCGCCTCTTGCGGCATAATGAGAAAATGAGAAGCAAAGTTGCTCAAAATAATTTAGGAGATGAGAGGGGGTGATAAATTTTTTTACACAAAATTCGCAAGCAATAAGCAGGAGGTAAAATATTTCTTCTGTACTTGTCGGAGCAGGTGAACTGTGCATTATTTGAAAAGCATGAAGTTCGCCATTTCTCCCGCAAAGAATGTCCTGCAGTACAAAACCATGTGGATTGAAAAGTGCATTTATAAGTAGAGATGCACACAATGGAGCATCTTCAAGACATCAATGTTCTTTTAATATAATGTTTCTGTGGGAAACGAAGGGGACGTTGAAAGGAATAGCGACAAAGGAAGCGATACACAAGAACATTCCTGTAACTTTTTTGACTTTAAGCAAAACTTTTGAAAATCAAGAGAGGCAGAATTTCTAAACATTATTCTGACAGCGTCCCTTTACCAGGTCTCTATAATTGCGGAACCAATGAAAAGTAATTATAGCAATTTAAAATTCCATTATTATTGAAAAATTTGATTAATCAATCAGCGCCATACAGCATTCGTACATTTTTCTCATGAGCCCATATCAGACTCTGATTCGCTGCAGTCTACAATCTCTTACTGAGTTATTAATCAACCCTCTTCCCATTCACAACAGATACCAATTATTATCTGCTTGCCTTTACAATCAGATACCGTTAGAAGTTCACCATCTAATTTAGGAGTAGTGTTTATGATATCCTTAGCGTTTGTCTCCTATTCTTCGAAAACTGCGTACACCAATGAGTCATTACATTATGACCAACCAACCCTAAAAAATTGAGCACGCCTGGAAACCGAACGGTGGCTCAGGGAAAATTCACAGAGCTGTATATATACAAACCGAGGACCTGCTTTTGCTTAGTAGTGTGTTCTGAATCAGAATGGGAAAAGTTGCCGATTTGTGGTAGTTTGATAAAAGACAAATTGTGATGGCACAGCGGCTCAGAACTGCAAAAATACTTGGGGCATCCTGAAAGTAATTCCTCCTCCTTAAAAAGCTTTCGAAATTTCGAAGTGATTTTAATGCATCTGCACTGAGATGTACTACAATATATTACCAATGTGGAAACAATTTTTTTTCTGAATCGGTAATAAAGATCATGAATAACAGTGAAAAGCAGAGAGCCGTAATTGAAGTTCTGGAAACAGAGGGATGTGAGGCTTCAGAAATCCACAGAATACTCGTGGGGGTGTATGGAGTTGCCACAATCGATATCGGGCATGTCCAAAAGAGGGATGAAGAGGTTTCGAGAGGGAGAAAGTTTAGTGTTGGACAAACAACGGAGTGGAAGACCCTTAACTGCGGTGATAGATTCCAACAGGCAACGAGTGAAAGACATCATCACAAATGATAGTCGTGTCAACATCCAGGAGTTGTGTGATGCAATTGATTGTGGTTATAGTGCTATGGAAACATTAATAAGTGTTCTGGGTTAGAGAAACATTTGTTTAAAGTGGATACCAAGAAACCTAACCATCAAAGGTTGAACATGTGCCGGAACCACTTCCACTGTTATGAGAGGGAACGTAAGACATTTTTCTGTAATATTTTGATGGGGGGTATATTCTGAGTCTTCTTTCATGAACCAGAAACAAAACGTGCGTCAATGGAATGGCACTGCACATATTCACCTTGAGCGAAAAAGGTGAAAACAGCTCGTTCCGCAGGAAAAGTGACGGTGACAATTTTCTGGGACAAACGTGGTGTCATTTTGGTTGTGTTCCTCAAACGGGATGCAACAATAAGCAGTGCTTATTATGTACAGACATGGAAGAAGCTAAAGAAAGCTATCAGAAGGAAAAGACGTGACATTCCACTTCATAATGTTGTTTTACACAACGATAACGCACGTCCCACACCTTAATCGAGACTTCACAGGCTATTGCCAAAATGGGGTGGACGGTGATGAACTAACCACTTACATTACTGATTTGGGTACCTGAGACTTTTTCCCGTTTGCCCCTTTGAAGAACACCCTTTTTAGGGAACGTTTCGACGATGTGATAGATGTTAAACTGGCTATGAGCTCATGGGTGAAATGACAGCCTCAGGAAATTTTCCAAAATGCTTTACCAATAGGTTCATAGATGGCGAAAATGTATAGAAAGTGATGGACAATAAGCAGTGAGAAGAAATAACAGCTGTTTCCGCCATTTATGCCTTATTGCCAAACAAAAATGGGGAATTTACACAAGGTTTCTGACTCTACAGCAGAACCATTTTCCGCTGTGGTCTCCAAGATTTTGGAAAATAATACTTTGAAAGGCTAGCATTATTAATAGTATGTGCAGGTACTATACCACCAAGTTTCACATTTCTGCTGTTTTAAATAAACATCTCATGAGGGACGAGACATTTTACTTTCAGGATGCTATTTGTATATTCAGTGTCATGAAACAAAGGTAATAATCTGTAATCTTTCTAGTAAGACTTATTTTCACTGATAATCTTAGGAAATTCAAGTTCTTTTTTATTCCTCTATTTCATAAAAGAACGGCTTTCAGTTTTATATTCTTAAAATAAGTTATATATATAAAATATCTGTACGTCTTCAACCGACTTTTCATGAATTAGTATTACATGTTTTAATTGTCTACCTTTTAGTAGGCGCGTCGTAAACAAGTTTTTAAAATCATGCAATGCATTGATTATAATACACTTTCCAACATACCAAAAATCATTATTCAAGCTATGAAGATAATGGCTGTGGAATAAATCTCGCTCCTGACCCTTAGCCTCATTTCGATGATAATCAAAAGAACCGGTTCAGTGTACCCCCGGAACAACATACTAAAGTTTTGTCGCAATAGAAGCATTTTAGTCAAGTTATGAAGATAATGGCTGTGGAAAAAATATCGCTCCTTTGTCTTAACCTTTGACAACATTTCGATGATATTCAACAGTTGTCGCAAACGAAGAACTTTTACGTAAGTTATGATGCATAAGTGCGATGGAATGGATCACGCTCCTATGCCCTGAACTTTGACCCCATTTCACCCATCTTCAATAGGGTTTGTTCCCAGGTTGTTCCCCTTCCACATAATAATATTTCATCGAAATCGAACCATTTTTACGCGAGTTATTGTGCGGACAGACAGACGGGAAAAGCTGGAGCGTATTCGCTTTTTCAACCTACTGTTGGAAAGCATAAAAAAGAGATATTTGGCTGATAACAATTGAAACGTAACCCACAAATGTGAATTAACCAGAAATGGTGTTTTAGGTATGATGATTGTGTAGAAAAAATGAAGAATTTTGTCCTTCCTCATTTCACTATATTTCATTTGTTTTACAATATTTTCTTATCACAAAATTAAGGCCAAATAGTTAGCAGTTGCAACACTAGTATTATTATTGGCTTCTTGGCTCATAATGTGTGTGGATAAGACGCAATTGGATAATCATATTTTGCTGGATAGTCTCCTCTGGCATAACAATAATGCAACTGAAAGTATCGTAATAATGTTTTATGATGACAGAAGTTCAGTACCTCAGTTCACGGAAATTTACCAATGATAAACAAAAATATTAAACTTGAAAAACTCACTATTATCATAGTAATTGCATATTACAACAGCTTTGTACTTGACAATTTGTATCATCCTACCGTCAGGATAGAAGAATAACGAGTCAGCTACACTCTACCTCCCTCCTCCTGCTTTGGTGCAGTTAACCTTATCAAGGGGAACATAATTATTATTGGTGTATTCGCGCATCATGATACTACATTGTGTCACATCATCTTGCCACAATAGAAGCATATCCATTGAATTTTCAATCATTCTACTTTCTGGTTGTTACGTCCTTTATTTATGTTTCTCAGACGTTTTTGCTATGCTGCTTGCTCAAACAAATTGTTTAATTCCATTACTCTTACATCAAACGGTGGGTTCTTGGGTGCCGCTTTGGTGGCAATCCACCAGTCATCCGGAGCTTACACATCTTGAGAGTACTTCTGTTTGGCAACTAAACCAGAATCTTCATCACAAGGCAAAAATGAATCCCCGGCGACCAGGAAATAATAATCAATGTTTGGACAACATAGTCCCTCCTTGTCACAATATTGCTCCATAAAGGTTCCAGCCCCAAATTTAATTTTTGACCGCCACATTCGTCGCTATGAAAATTGCTTGTGGTGTCGCAACGTACTTTCAATATATTTCAAAGGGAAAGAACCAGTTGCGTTGAGTTGTCCCAGACATAAATGAAGAACTTTTGTTTGCACGGTCATGAAGAATTTTTTGTTTGCAATGTTTTGTTTTTTATAATATGCAAAACCTGTAGATAATAATTGTGAAGACGTTGTATCCTGGCAGTCAAATGCTGCCGCGGTATAAACTCCAGTTTCTTGCTGAACTAATTTTCCATCACATTTCTTACAATTTACATCTGTGTTTGCATTTTCCTAATGAATATGTCTTTCAGCGATGCGCACTAAGTTCTTCTTCTAGGGCGTCAATCTTTACTTTGAAGTGATCACCATTTCTCCATGTGTCTGAAAGAAGCTGGTGGAATTTGTTATTACAGAATGTTTTTGAACAACAGTCAAAATACTTGCTGCTTTACTTGTGTTTTACAATGGAATATCCTAACAGCATAGTTCAAGGAAGATTTGCAATGTTTAGTCCTAGCGCGACGTATTTCTTATTCGAATGATCATTTCTTGAATAACGTGAAAAGAAGTTTGGAAATTCTTTAATGAAATTGCAAATTATGCGACATTTTCATCAGATCTGGCAATGGCAGGCCAGTGGCGTCCAAGTTGGATGGCTTTGGGGAAGCTACTTTTCCTTGATTTGCGGGCATACCTGATTCTGCAATCACTTAAACCGAAAATAGATTGGAAGGATATTTTGCATACCAAATGTTTTGCCCTGGTTCATCACGCATGTGATAGGCAATTGACAAAGTTCGGCGAAACACAGGTTTTTTGCCATAGCGTCTATTTAGAGGATTTTTCGAAATAAGTCTAAAAAAGTATGGCATTTGCACTGACTTATCCCCAAGTTCTCAAAAATATCTGTTGTATTATCTTAATATATATAATTGTAACAAGATTGTAGTTTTGAGATCAAGAATCTTTATAGAGTGATTCCAGCATTTTTAACGTAAGGACTGAATGGCCTTTTTTCGTGCATTTACCTTCATGACGAACTAATTTCTTTTCTGGCAAGATTTTGTTTGAAGCTGATTTATGGGAAAGCCCTGTGTTGCTCTTGTATGTCCCTTCATTTTTGTTCCCTTTTTCATTTCCCAACTTTTCACATTGTCTCATCCGACCCAGACGAGCAGGCTCCTCAGCGTATTCCGAGCTTTGTTCATATTTTAACTTGCATTTGCACTCTCTGTATTGTGACCGGTACTCCGAATTCTTACATTTTGCGTGCTCCTTCCAATTTTGTCTTCGGCAAATCATCTGCACCAAAAACGTCAATTATAGTAATAATAATAACTAGAAATATCAGAATCAGGAAAGGTATTTTTCAAGGGCACTCTCTCAGTGCACTTTGGTTTTGTATAGGCTTTAATCCTCTCAGTCACATACTAGGCATCACAAAATATGGATTCAGTGTGAACGTAAACAGAACACAAAGTCATACAATCAATCAATTATTATACATGGATGTTCTTAAGATATACGGCAATTCCAAAACACAATTGAATACGCACGCTTTTAGAGATTACTGCCACATTTAGCAGAACAATTCATATGGACTTTGGTTGAGACAAAAGTAAAGTAGTGCATTTGTAAAGAGGTGTTCTGTTTAAATCTGAAGGTTCCTCTTTAGATAACAATGAAATAATTGAAGATTTAAATGCAGTAAATGGGTACATGTACCTATGATTTTTACATGCAAGTGGCATTAAACAATAAAATCAAGAGTAATGTAAAAGATAAGTCCAAGCCTCGAATTAAAATGATACTGAAGACATACCTAAAGACAGCTAATAAGGTGTAGGCAATGATTAACTTTGTGTTCCCGGTTCTACCTTTTTCTTTTGGTATTATCAGCTGGTCGAAAACAGATCTCGAGGAATTTAACAGAGCTGTGAGATCAAGTATGACCCAGCATCGAATGACACATCCAAAGGCAGACGTAGATTGCATCACGCTCTCACACGAAAGAGGAGGATTAGGTATTCTTGATACAAAACGCATCCACGATGCTCAAATTTGCTCCGTGTGGAAATGATTTAAATCTAAGTCTAATGAAAGTAATGTGTTTGATGTCATATCTGCTGCAGACAAAGAGATCACTGTACTAATGTTAAGTAAACCAGATGCTAAAATAGAAGAATCGTCTAAGGAAGACCAGATTCGAAAACAGAATTAAATGGAACTTTATGGGGCTCATTCAAAGCATTTAGACATGCCAGAATTAGAGAAGAAAGCCTCAAACCAGTGATTGACGCCAGGAAAATTATATGTAGAGACTATTGGGTTTATAATGGATCGAGGCTTTCTTGTCAACTTCTGGCCAGTCTAGATGCTTTGGATGAGCCCTATGAAGTTCTTTTTACTCCCATTTCCGCATCTTGACAAATAAAAAGACTTTTCAAGACAAAGTGATTGCAACCAAAAATTATAAAAAATACATTTCAAAATACAATCTGCGAAGGGACAAATGCAGGAAATGTGGTATGTGCAGTGACATCCCTGAACACATCTGCGGAGGATGCACATCGCTAGCAAACGTTGATTATATGCAGCCACATAACAATTTTGCTAAGATGATACACCAACAATTAGCGCAAGATATAGAACTATCAATGTCAGAAGTACCATGTTATAAATATCAACCCACTGAGGTACTAGATAATAAACAATACAAATTATGTTAGGACCGTGAAGTTAAAACAGACGTAAGCATCTCTGCTAATCGTCCAGACATAGTGCTATATGGCAAAAGGAAGAAAGACGCACTCATTATCGAGATATAGGTACCGTTAGACCGTAATATTCAGGATACCTATACAACAAAAATCAACAAGTATGAGGAACTGGCTGCTGAGATTAAATAGATGTGAAAGCTGAAAACAGTTCACGCACGTCCATTGATTATCTCTGCAAATGATATGATTCCTCAGACTCATATAACTAAGCTTGATGCTTTAGGTCTACAACACCTAAGGCCCAAAATCTAAGATGCAGTAATTCTCTAAACGTGCCACATGATACGACGATTTTTGAACCATGAGTGACTATTGATGCACTTGACTTTATGCCCGTAATGACAAGTGGACCATGATCAGATGCCATTGCTGTAGATCAGAAAATGTAATAAAATAATAATAATAACACTTTGTTTATGAAATCTTTTGAACTCAGCTTTGTTTATGAAATCTTTTGAACTCTGCCGTGTTTATGAAATCTTTTGAACTTTGCTTTGTTTATGAATTCTTCTGCAAATGTTCCGCTATTTGCTTTTTTATTCAAAAGGTTTCTCTCAATAAACTCACCGATGCATGTGCTATATTAGAATTTCATGGCATCAATATATCTTAACCAGACGATAGACAAATAAAAATAATTCTTCATTATGATTACTTATATTTTTTACATATTTAAACTTAAAATACATCTCGTTGTGTTACTATGCAATGGGCACGTCTTTTGTGAAAGTTAATGAAAATATCAATTCTCATTTAAAAAGTTTGTCAAATAAACTTTGCTCTCGTTAAATACAGTTGTACTTGATAAATATTTGTAATGTGTCCCGGTCACTGGAATTGCTTTTATTGAACACAATGCCGTTAAGCGTAAGGCATAGTAATGCGTATTACAGCTGATCGAAAATTAATAAGTATTGGACAAGCATTTTCTTGTTGATGTATGATTGGAAATCGCTGAACACCTGTCTCATGTAGGTGTCAGAGAACATCCCATAACGTGGCTATTTAATCAACATCATGTTAATGAGGGCCATATGTTTACGTTAATATAGTTGAAATGAACAAGAACGTGGTCTCAATTGGTTTAGTTTTCTAGATGATTTTGTCAGGTATAAGTGATTTCATTTAAAGACATTTGTTTTGATTTTAAAGGACAACGTAAGGAACGCGAAGACATCGACAAAACCCGTACGTACAGAATATTGGCTAAAGTTATTGACTCCAACTCTTTGTTAACTACAGTAGTAACGGAGCTAATCATGCATTCACATTCCACACATCGCACCGTTATTTATGACACATAAAATATGCCCTGTATCACCCTGTTTCAAACTGATGCAACACATTCTAAGTTTTCTGTCATATCTTCCTATTTTTGCCCATGGTGCATTTTATCCATAAAATTTAAAACATGAATACTTTCCCTTTTGCGATAACATTTCAAATTTAGAAATGCCATCAATGGGCTATAGAGCAGATGGCTCAAAATTATTGAATTTTTCAGTAAAACATATGCAAAATTAAGAATATATATTTTTGAAAACCGTACTGATTTGAGCGAATGCTGTATCCATACTAACAAGCCGCCTTTCATTTGGCCGTATATTGTTGGATATTCAATTGGGTAATCAGGAAGGACTTTATAAATTGCGGCAGGTCCTAACGTCTTCCTTACCTACAATAATGGAGGAAGTTAACAAAGAAATTGTAATGTAGGCTTACCGGTGCTGTCTTAATATTGAGGTATTGTTTGATACCGTTAAGTGCCTGAAAGTGCTGCTCATCCTCCGCATACCCTTACGTAATTTTAGTGGGGAAGGAAAACTGTTCTTTTTTTTCGCTGGAATTTCCAGTTTCTGACATCACCAGAAATATCTTTGCAGTGATTCAAGTACTGTGAGTGATTTTCATCGTACCAGTGCTGTGCGGAAATACAGTGTTTTTCATAAAGGTATCAATTTTGTGTTTTTGTTTTCTTTTTCGGTGTTTCAGTGTTTCGTTTCTGCATTTTGTAGCTATTTTCAAATGAGACAGTAATGTAGGTGTTCATCAAGGTAAAATACAATGTGCTCCTGGAAAGTGTCAAGTTTGTGCTTTTTTCGTAACACATTGCTCTGCGTTACAATTCGTGGTAATCAACATAAGCGTCAGAGCTTCAGGTGTGTTTTTGAAGAAAAGTTTAGAGTTCTTTGAGAAAAAAGTGTGTATAACTCTTCAGAGGGATTTTTGTAAAGTAGTGTTTTTGGAGAATAACCCATCGTCTAACAGTGCTCACAGCATTTCAGTGATGGCTTTTTTGTTGTGCAACATAGGAATATATTTCTGGATGTATTGAGTCTGTTAGGTTGATCTTTTTATCTTTCATTTGCGATCGAGATTAAGATGCAGACACCAAACAGTATTTCAGTAGTACATCTCCAGGTGATGAGACCCAAATAGGTTGGTAGAGCCATTTGGGAATTTTGATTTAACGAGGACCGACGAAGCCTCACATTACCTAAATGAACATTGTTCTGTGACAGTGTGCCATATTAATAATAATTCTGTGATTTGCTTATCTTGAAAGAAAATCACTTCTTTTCAGAACACGTCCGAGTACCTGCAAATATTCTCAGGCGGTAAACAGAAAAATAATTATTGTTATTTCAAAAATTTGTAGTTAGTCCTTTTCGTTCACTTCATCATAAGTTGATGAAATTTGCTTCTCTTAAAATATTTTGAGTGCTACCCAAAATCAAGGAAATGCTCGTTCTATTCGGCTGGAATAACCACGGTTCGAATTGAGCAAACTGGTTGAATGGAAACTTTGGGTGGTATTTGTTTCTTTTACATAGTATACGTGATTTATTTGTTATTTCAAAAAATAGCAGAAATATTGATTCAAATATTTTCATATCGCTTTGGAATAGTGCGTGGACGAAGTATTATATCTGTGACCATTATTTTTATCTCCTTAGAAGTAAGTTAGCACTTTTCGTCCTAACACCATTCATTTGCATTAAATCTGTGGACCATTCTTCAGCCTGTGACGTATATTCTAATGTAACTTTCATTTTTTGTTCCTTTTTCTAAGTAAATTTGAGTTTGTTCTCTTTTGTACTTTCCAAAATTAACGTGATATCTTTTCTCTCCCATGAATGAGGTTGGCAACACCTTTGAAATCAAGAGAGTGACTATGAATGTGATAAGAACGATAGATAAAAAGGACGATACAGCAGTGTGTGTGTGTGTAGAGATGTTCGATCTTTGTTAAGCTATAATATACGATAGAAAATTAAGGTATTATATGTGAAGTGTAATACTAGCAGTATTATATTGTGGATTTCATCAATCGTGTCTGGACCAATAAAAGGTTATCGTAAGTCTGACTTCTGTATATGTTTCGTCTGGCCGTAAAACCTTAATTTCAGCTATCCCGTGCAACTATTGCATCGCATTCTCATTTAGTTCAACATTTCCTTTGTCATGGTTTTAGACATAGCGTAACACCACTCTCGCACACGAAGAACAGTTGCGTTATAAGACTTTTCATTAGGTCTTCAAGTTTTATCCTTGTCCGGTTGCTACTAATGCCTCGTATGTACAGTCATCACGTGAAGTGCAGAAGACATGTATCAGCCCTTGACAGAAATCGAAACTACGAGGAGAACAGGTTTACTCTCTCAGCATATCCACTTTGTTTGTACATAACCTGGACTCGAAGACAATTTAAAGCCCACTTAACATTCTACGATATTTTTGGAAGTGAAGACAAAATGTGAGTACATTTTCATTGACATTTAGTTGTCAAACACTGCTTTCAAAAATAAATTGATACTCAAGAGACGCAAATAGCGTATTAAATCCGTTTATTTTTGCGGCGTATTAAGTACAAAGATTCGCCAAGCTTTTGCACTCCACTGGGAGGCTTTCTCAAGGCAATGGTACACATAAAAATGCAGAGAATTGGAACATGTAAGGAACAAAGATGATTTTTGAAAATAACGCGGGTGACATCACGAGCGTATTATACGAATTTTCATCACGCCATTATACGGTTTGTCGCGATGTGTTTCCATCTTTTAATAACGCATGCAAAGCTCTTGGTAGTTCAGTAGAAACTATATCATTGCACGCTAGTTTGCTGGATAGGATTTCGGCTGTTTCCCTGATGGCAGTCTCTTTAAATTTCGTGTATGGGGCAATTCCTCTAATACTATTCCATAGAGGAGCGGCCGATGAATGCATGACTTGTCTGGCGAGGGCTGTATTTTGCATGTGTTGTGTGACACTTCGCACGTGCTCTTGACATCTACTGTCCAAGGATCGCTTTGTCATTTTGATATATAACTTTTCGGTGTTGTTAGGATATACCAACAGTATAACGTATGCACCTGCTTTTCCTTTCTCGCATTGTTTCTCCTTGCAACTTGATATCATATGTGATAACGGAGTCGGAGACTTCAGTGCTATCAATATGTTGTATTTAAGAAATAAATTATTTAACCAATATGCAAATCCTGGAACATACATTAATATATACGTAGCTATTTTTCTAAGTAAAAAACTGAAAACTGCTTATTCTGTTCAATTGTTTACCAAATAAATTTTGTGCACGCGTAATTTTACAATAGCAGTTATAAAAGCAGGAGAGCGCATACTACTAAACTCAGATTACTTCATATTGTAATGATTTTAAAGTTTCATAGAAAGTTATTGAAACTTTTGATTTTCTAATTAAGAGCTTTTTGTATATTTTTGAATACATTATATCAGACTGATTTAAATAGCGTTCTTTATTTTTGTTGCTGTTATCTACAGAAAGACCTCGTTCCTGTGGATGGTTTTGCTTCGAAATTTCTCTCTCGTTTCGAAAATTTCACCCTCAATCGATAAGTGATGGGAGTTCCTGATAACATATATTTAGCAACACGCTTGTCGTTGAAACTTTTCAACAGGTATATTACATTTGAACAACACCAACACATTTTTGCTCAGCTTTTATGGATAAGAAATGATTTCGATATTGAACAATATTATATCTTTGATATAATCATTCAAACTGCAAATCTCAAGTAGGAATGAAAATAATTATAAGGGATTACTTTATGTCACAATCTGCTTAATGGAGTATTTGATGTTACACTAGAAGTTGAGGTATCTTCCGTTTGGCCTTATATTTTTTCTTTTTTTGCCTGCGACTGATTTTCCTCAGTTTCAAAGGAACTGTGTCATTGAGAATCCAATATATCTAATTGTATCGATCTATCATAACACCATTTCACGGATTATGCACCCAAATAGTTACGATTCTATTTTGCTTTAAAACTTTGTAGAAAGAAAGAAACTCTTCTAAACGGTATTTTTCTTTCGACGTAAAAGTATAAAAGTATGACAAAGCAAAAATGCGTATAATAATCATATTCATAGTTTATTGACTTCCAAATAGTACATGCTCCATTCCGTTAAGATTAAAGCAGAGCTGCTTGTGTTCCATATTTTGCTGCTATGGTAATTATAAAATAGGAAAAGAACATTTCAAATATAAATTAGAGAATCTACGCGTGATGGCCGTGCACGTTTCACGTGTATGTTACAGTGAAATGTCCGCATACGTATACAACTAATACATAACGAACACTTCCAAAATAAGGCAAGAAATATTTCATACAGAACAGCTCCAGTTAGATTAGACAAACAAGGCAACCACCGAAAATGAGACCTCTTAACAATTGTCCTTGTACACCCCTATCAGTCCCAAGTCAGATCCACCCGATATTATGTTCCTTAGAATTTTAGGTTGTTGTTTAGGGAGTTTTGACTAGAGAAACAAGAGTAGTACAATACCTTTTGATGAAGCAAATATGTGTTGGGAAGAAGCGGTTGCATTACTGCAGACTCAGTGAAACGCTTAAGGGAAAAGGTAGGAGTATTACTAATTAGTTCGTAAAATTATAGTTCGACGAGAGAAGGACATTATTTAATGTGAGCTCCAGACTCCTGTATGCTTCAGTCCGTATCCGTGACTGAGCGGGTGGGTTACAATGGTCGAAATATGAGGTTATGCCTCTTGGTTCAGACCTTGTCGGTTCTGTTCCAGCTTTCCAGCACTTTCCTAACCATGGAAGAAGCGGTTGTATTACTGCAGATGCATGGAATACTTAAGTGAAAAGGTAGGAGTAAAACATTAGTTCGACGTGAGAAGGAAATTATTTAAGGCGATGTCTAGACTCCTCTATTCTTAAGTCCCTTTCCGCGAGTGAATTGGTTGGTTAGTGCTTGGAATATGAGGTTATGCCTCTTGCTTCAGACCTTGCAGGTTCTGTTCTATATTTTCGGCGCTTGCTAACTATGCAATTACATTTCACTGTAACTAAAACATTCTTTTTATCTTTCTTATAGACTACTCGAACACTAATCTCCATTCAAACGCGTATTTAAATCCACGGGTATATTTAAAATCAACTAAACTATGATGTATGGAATAACTATTCAAGTTCTTATGGAGTAATCTAGTTCTAGTGAGGGATAAGGAAGTGCAAGGAGAACAGCTCTTGCATTTGGACTGCAAAACCCACAGCTGTTCTTATCAACGAACAAAAGTTAAATTTTAGACTCGCAAGTCGTTGGTTAGCCATGAAAATCATTTGACATCATCGAAACACGTACTAGGTAACCATGTTGAGAGTTTAGTCATATGCAAATTGCCAGGAATCTTGTGACAGCTGTGTACTGCCGATCGACAATAAAAGCTGAACAACGAGAGGAAGAAATGTCATGTGTTATAGGTATGAAAGTATGGTATGACTTTTTGTTTTTACAATGGCTTCTTGCAATACATCTAAAAGAACGCATCTGGATGATTACCCATGGTCGAACTGTTGGTACAGTAAACTGGAAGACGAGTGGATAGCGAGAGACGTAGCGAAGGAGTTCGGAACTGAACATAATGCATTTTCACGGATCTAGAAAAAATTTATGAACATCGAATAGCTACAAGAAGGTTCGGAAGTGGTCGACCCAGCAAAACTGCTTCATCATAAGGTCGTTATCTTGTTGTACCGGCAGAAAGTTCTTGCGAATAAGTGTTGGCAAGTTAACCAAATAGCTGGAATAACACATGTGCATTAAAATATCCTGTTATGAAACATTGACATGCGAACCGTGATAGGACGTTTGAGTAATATCCTATCCTATGCCTGAAAACCTGTACATTATATTCCATATACCAAAGCACGCAAAGCAACTCATCATTGGCAGTGTACTGCACACTTCCAGTTGAGTGAAGAGCAATGGGCTAATGTTCTGTTCACAGAAGAAAATATAAAGTTTGTTTATCGTCTGACTCTAGGAGGCAATACATCTGGCGAGAAGGTCGCAATGGCTATTCAGCCAGAAACATCGTAGAAATTGACTATTACAAGGTTGGTAGAGTAATGATCTTGTCGGGATTACGATCAATGGGGTACACAGCCCCTAGTGTTGATGAAAGAGTCAATGAATAGCCAGCGTTGTTGTGCGGGCATTTTTGAACATGTAAGGTTGTTTTATGGTGCAGTGGAAAATCCTTTCGTTTTTATGGACGATAACGCGCGTCCTCATCGATCATCATGTGTTGATTAACTCTTGGAGAGCAAGGACAGAATGGATTGGCGTGAGTACTTATACGAATTGAATCCAGTCGAAATTGCTTGTGACACTCTGGGATGGCCCATTGCGGAACGCGATCTCCCACTTGGCACAAAAGAGGCCAGGTTATGACGCTGAAAAAAGAATGGAGAAATGTCTCCCAGGATTCCTGGACAGTCTCGAGAAACCCATAGCCCACCGATGCCAATCGTGCATTGCAGTCAGGGTGGACATATACCCTAATGAAATGATCAATGCAATATCATTATTTTTTTCTGTCAATTTTAGTTAATGTGAGTCAATGCCAGATAATTTTATGTTTTGTTCTTTTAACGATTTTCTCTGTTGATAAGCACAAATTCATGCTTATTTATGAGTGTACTTGCAATTTTTAATTTTGTTTACCCCTTGGTAAAATGTTTTCATCCATATTCTAATGTAATCAAAGTATGCTATTAAAATATAAGTGATCCTTAAATTTTGAATATAAGTGTATCATTAAATCCCATTAATTTTCTACATTTGCTGAACCCCTCTCGTTTATTCCAGATAAAGAGTGTGGCATACAAAAATTATCTTCTGATGTACTGCTTCCCTTGTCTCCACATTTTCGTGAAAGATTTTTCTGAAAAATATTAGTGAAATATCTGCAGTATCCAGGAAAATACCTCAATATTCCAGAGGAGCATATTTCTTCTGTAACTTTTTTCGTGCAGGATTTCTTGCATTTTTATCAAAAACAGTAAAAGGAAAATAAAAGTTATTATCATGCGCAGAACTTTTGAAAGTTTTTGAGAAGAGCGAAAGAAAAAGATTCACTGTTTCTCACTTAGCTGAACGTCATGTTTTCTAAAGTACAGAAATAATTGATTTAAAAACGATAAATGAAAAACTCCACTACCATTTGTTTCAATGTGAAAATTCCGTGAGCAAAAGTTAACGGCGTTAAACTTGAACCAAAAGCATTAACAAAATGCATGTAGAGTGGTTTGAGAATTGCATATCATAAAAACGTTTCGCCATCTCGTTCATTACTAAACGAAAGTACGTGCAATATTGCATAAGGTAATATCGCACAAGATATTAAAATTAACGATATTAAGGCTTTCAATGGATGACTAGAGATCTTTCAAATTCGGAATGGAATTTTTCTCTGCACTATGAAATGGAAATTCGCAAACACATTAGTAGTGGCAGTAGAAGCATAAAAATCGATATGTATAACATTTCTTTGTAGTATTAAGATTCAAACTATATAGATACTCGCTTTTTGTTCACTAAAATGCAAGGTTCATTCCAAATGAACTTTTGCGATTGCAAAAATCAACGAAGTCACGCCGCTTTAAAAATCTAGATTCGTAAAGACTTCCTTTGCTGTGGAAACACAACAGAAGGCTTCCTTAGCTTTGAATTCAACACATTATGAAAGAAAGGCTGATAAACTTTAAGGACCGTGGGGAGAAACAGAGCCTCAAAATCAGCAGTTTTCTACGCAATGTTTCATGCCCTATAGACATAAAACTGGATAATGTAGGAATGATGTTTCGGCCGCAAAAACCAACAGCATTCAAACAGTCACTGGATTTGTGAGTGATCCATATTTTTGAAAAAAATTAGAAGTGCCTACAGTTGAACTGCATTTGAATTGCCACGTATTCCCGGAATTCCCACTCCCTCAAATATGCCTACCGAAAGGCGAAAAAGGAATTAATTTCCACCAGCAAATTTACTTAAGTATTTGTCATTTTCTTGTAGGACTTCCGTCCACAGTGAGTAGAGTTTTAGGTCCCAAACACCTACAGCGAGATCGCCTTTAGTTAAGGACACAGAAACGGAAGGAATGAGAGCAGGTCTAGCGACTTTGACAAAACAGTTTGTAGTGAGATTAGAGTACAGTAGATGTCGCCACCGTACAAGTACGATGTTGCACACAGAGGAGTAAGAGAATTTTAGGGGAGGGGCATAGGAAAGGATACCCATTTAACCAATGGGTCCAGCCTAGAGGCAGTCACTTAACGTGCTGTCTTGATGCACGGCGGATACTCGGCGATTGTTAGTAAATCCCACCATCTCTGAAAGATCAGCCCAGGTTCGAACCTGAGGACTTTGCATCGATAGTCTGAACTGCTAACCACTAAGCTATCCGTGGCTCGCAAATTTATTTAAGAAATGTTTGAAGTTTTAAATACTTTATTTTCAGAATACAAAACTAAACACTTCTTACATATTTTTTTCTTTAGTAATGTAATTAAAAGAACATACCATCCAAATAATGCGTTCAAATAACAAAAATTATGAAATACTAAGTATACCACCAACATATCTCAGAAAGCCTAATTTAAAAAAGAACATAGAGAAATAGTAAAAAAAAGTTGGAAAAGAAGTGTAAATAAAAGGGTATTCACGAGTTTTAAAAACTAAATTTGATAAACCGAAGTAGAGATATGACGTCTGCACGCAAAGTGACACAATGATTGACTGATGAACGGTTATACAGAAAGAATAAGCACGTATAAAAAAATAAGACGTGGCGAAAGAAATTATACGCTGGATTATATATTTACATGGAAAGTTAGATGGAAATGATATTTTCATTATCCGTGAAAAATGATGTTTTCAGATCAAACAGATAAAACAAATCAAACAGTTGAAATCAAACAGCTAACTCATTTCTGTTAAAGAGCACGCATAGTTTCTTCAATCAGAATAATCATACTAATATGCAAGATTTTGTTGTTTTGAAATGAATAGGTGTATCTGAATGGATTTCTTGCGCAGATTCCGAAAATGAACTTCAAAATTCCGTATCACGTCAAGTTTTTTCACAAATGACGGAAATGTGAAAATTAAAAAAAAACGTTATGTTTTAATGACATTGTTATATGGCTACGTTTGTAACTTGTAAAATGTTCTCTGGAGGGGCGGAATGATTGTTTAAGGAATAGATAAACATAAATATATAGCTGATATGGAAATGCAACTGTTTTATCTGTATGACGTCACGTTTTGCGCCACTCACAAAGGCGGAACATGAAAGAATGTTATCTTGGCACGGCAGTATGACTCATACCTCACGCCACTGCTCTTTCCTTTCTATTGGTCACATGTGGCGCCATTCGGGGCAGATCGTGTTACGCTAGTCAGTGCAAAGATGGGACTAGTCCCGTTCGGTTGTGTCTTTGTGGCATGTGCAACGGCTTCACGTGGTTGTGTAAATCATCCAGACATATTTTGCTACATATGTGGCTGTTATACGACAGGAAAAAAACAGAGGCAAAATGTTACGCCTTTCGTGAAAAATGCTTATTTTCAACACTTCGGCATTAAACTAGCAGATCAGGACAAAGTTTGGTCTCCTCACAATGTGTTCCGTGCATGTGTGGAGGGGTTGAGGAACTGGAAAAGTGGAAAAAGGGCATCAATGCCGTTCGGTGTACCCATGGTGTGGCGTGAGCCAAACAATCACAGTGACGACTGCTACTTCTGCACAGTGAATATTGTTAGCCATGCCAGAACCAATAATCGTAACATTGTGTATCCCAATATCCCATCTGCCATAAGACTAGTGTCCCATAGTGAATCCATCACTGTGCCATCCCCGTCCAATATTAAGCTCCCAACAGACACCGATTCAGACGGTGATACAAGTGATGAGATGTACCAACCGGACAGCATAGAGGATGAAACCCCAGTGCCATTTACCCAGCATGAACTGAATGATTTGGTTGGTGATCTGAAATTACCTAAAGATGCAGCAGAGCTTTTAGGATAACGACTTCAGGGAAAGAATGTCATAATACGAGATTCTCCTGGTACAGACACCGAGAAGCAGAATTGGTTCCGTTTTTTGCTGAGGAAGGTGGTTTGGTATATTGTCGAGACATCCCAGTGGTCATGAAATACTTCAGCATTAATTACAATTCAGAACTGTGGAGGTTGTTCATAGATGCCAGCAAATCCAGTTTAAAAGGTGTTTTATTACACAATACTAGCATCCATCCATCCATTCCAGTAGCACATTCTGTGACTTTGAAAGAGACATACGAGAACCTTAAATTACTGCTGGAAAGTGTGCAGTACAAGTTTCATGAATGGTCTTTGTGCGGGTATTTCAAGGTGATTGGAATATTGCTCAGCCAACAAGCGGGCAACACCAAATTTCCTTGTTTTTTGTGTGAATGGGACTCCAGAGCAAGGACGGAACATTGGGTTCGGCAGCAGTGGCCAGTCAGAAGTACTTTAACACCTGGCGAAAAAAACATTGTTTCACTTCCACTGGTTGATCCCTCGAAAATACTGTTGCCACCTTTACACATCAAACTTGGCTTAATGAAGCAATTCGTGACAGCTTTAAGCAGGGACAATAAATGCTTTCAGTATTTTGGTGGTAAGTTTCCATCAGTCACGTCTGAAAAAATTAACGCTGGCATTTTCATAAGCCCTGAAATACGAAAATTAATGGCAGACAACATATTCGAGGAAACCATGAGTGAGTCCGAATTGCGAGTATGGACTGCATTCAGAAATGTGGTACAAAACTTTTGGGGGAACACGAAGGCTTCAAATTACACCACTTTAGTCGAAGACATGCTGGAATCCTATGAACTGCTTGGTTGCAACATGAGCGTCAAAGTTCCCTTTCTTCATGCTCATCTAAATTACTTTCCTAACAATTTTGGTGATTTTTCGGAAGAACATGACGAGAGCTTCCATCAGGATATTAAAGTAATGGAAAAGAGATACCAAGGTAAGTGGACTGTACATATGATGGCCGACTATTGTTGGATGTTGAACAGAGACTGTACGGACGCACACTGAAGACAATCCAAAAAGAGAAAGTTTGAAGGGGAGCCCAGTGGCGAATGTCAGGTGTGTTTGCTTTTGAGTATGTATTTATGTTTATCTATTCCTTAAACAATCATTCCGCCCCTCCAGAGAACATTTTCACACGTTACAAAAGTTGCCATATAGCAATGTCATTAAAAAATAACGGTTTTTTAAATTTTCACATTTCCGTCATTTGTGAAAAACCTGACGTGATACGGAATTTTAAAGGTCATTTTCGGAATCTTCGCAAAATTCCATTCATATACACCTATTCATTTGAAAACAACAGAAAAAAGTTGAAAAATTGCAGATCAATGTTATAGACAGTTATGACTTAGCGGATGCAACATTTGCTGCCAGTGTTGTTGAAAGACTCCCTCTGTTACTTCCTTTGGTCTCTGTGTAAATCTCTGAACTTAACAGCAGAGAATTTACGTTCAGGCTTAGCAGAAGCTGGAATATTTTCAATATGATACGACATGGCAAGAAATATTTTTAGATGATTTGTACATACCATAAAATGCAATTTTAAGATTACTGTGCAATGGATTATTCCCTCTCCTAATGTCCATTGCAAGATTAGCGTGGAGTAGGTATTTATTTACATTCCTTGTTATTGCAACAACAAGGAATGTAAATAAATACCTACTCCTCGATAATCGTAAGATATATGACCTGGTGGAAGTTTTTTTTTTAATTTGATGTCATCTGCTTGTAACAGATTAACCTGCTCAAACGGAGAATGCCTCACATACGCACACAATAAAATTTTGTTTTGTGTATATACACAAACTGTAGTTTATAAGATCTACACTAAGGTTCTTTCATATCGCTCGAAGGTAACACTGGACATAGCTCAATCGAAAGAAGAAGCTGCATTCAGGAGTGGCTACAGCAATGCAGATTATATCCATGTGCTGAGAGAACTAATTGAAAGAACGAGGCAAAGTGAATTCCCATTATGTATGATTCTTATCGATTATGAAACGGCCTTTGATTCTGTGAAATCATCAACACTTACAATGGCTTTGAAATCCTGCGGTATTGAAGATGCTTACATTAGTATTATTAGTAACATCTATGAAAATGCAAGTGCAAAGATTCGGTTATTTGACGATACCGCACGAATTAAAATTGGAAAGCTATTGAGACAAGCTGACACTATATGTCCCAAACGATTTAATGCTATATTGCATAATCTCTTTCAATCATTGAACTGGGAAAACAAAAAATAGAATTAATACAAATTATTTAACCCACCTCTCTTTTGCTGATGACGTAGTCATTTTTGCAACTATCCCTTCAGAACTGCAGTGAATGATCCAGTAACTTGCTAACAAGAGTAAAGAAGAAGGATTAGAAACGAACTTTCAAAAGACACAATTCACGTACAATGCTTTAACAAGGAATAAAGTTGTATCGACTGATGTGGAAAAGCTGGAGATAACCGATATATGCACTTACCTTCGAAAGCAGATATCAAGCAAAAGTCACACTGATGAAGAAATTAATCAACGTATAAAACTTAGTTGAATATCTTTTGGAAGAAACAGTATAACGCTGGACAGCAATATGCCATAATGTCTTAAAAGAAAAGTTTTTAACAATGCATTCTTCCAGCTCTTACGTACGAAGTAGAGACGTGGACTTTAATTAAAAATGACGTACAGAGGCTACAGACATCTGAAAGGAGCATGGAGAGAAGCGTACTTGCTGCAACCAGAAGATATAAGAAGAGTAACTCATGGATAAAGAAATGACATGACAAGAGTGGAAGATGTCATGATTAGAGTAAAATCCCTGAAATGGCAATGGGCTCGACATGTTCACAGAAGAACCCAACAGCGATTTCTTTGCCAATGAAATTGAAAAAAGAACTATACCCAGTGAAAAAGATATAGCCAGAAAAGAATTATACCCAATACACAGTGAGCTACTTTTATCATCCACACGCTTTCTTGGTTATCACCCATCTTTATGAAATTTGTCAGTTTCAGAAATACAAGGCGCCGACCCGACGTGTAGCAACCACTCAGGCTTGGGTCGAAGAACACTCACCTGAGTTTACCAATATGCCGAGGCCTCCATGGTCCCCTAATTTAAACTCCGTGTGAGCCCTCTGGTTTGACTTTCAGCGGAACATCTGATCTATTGATGCTGGACCGATATCTAGGAATGAGGTGTGGACAATGCTGAATCATGCATGGACAGCATTACATCCGGAAACCCTCCAGCATCTGATGGAGAGGATGCCTCCCCATGCAGAGGCTGTTATTTTTGCAAGAGGAGTACCAACACCTTATTTGGTTAGTATCTGTCATGTTTTATCTACTGACTGTTTTTAAAAGCAAATATTCCTTTTCCCTTTTAAAATTCATGGCAAATGGTACAATCAGTATTTCTGCTAAGTTTAACTTCAAATTGGATTTAAATTTGTACGAAGGTTTAGCTTACACTGACGAACATAGAGCAATTTCATATTTTGGTCTTAGAATATAATCCAAACTATTTCCACAGATCTCTTCAGTTCACGTATGATCATGCCCGCTGACGAAAGTTGTCCTCGAAGGAGACACTAGCGACTCATTCTGTACGTCAAACTGGGGTATAACAGCTCAAAATCATTTTATTCAGTTTTAAAGCTCGGTAATCTAATGAAAACCGCTGAAGAGACAGAAAGGAAGTTAATAACCGAAGACTGACTTACCAAGAATACTGAGGCCTTTGTCAAGAAAAATTATTAAATGAAGAAGATATTCATTACTGTCTGAGTTACATACATTTTTACCTTTTCAGAGTCTGCTTCTCTGGCTACAGATACATTCAGTTATGTAAACGAAAGTTCCTTGTAAAATATAAGAGGGAAATCTAAAATAAGTACTCTACAATATTGGTCATATGAAGAACTGACTGTAATTTTTTTACTAACAGGTTCAGTAGATATCTCGATTACACATTGAAAAACGATTTTTCTTCTTCAATCATAAAAGTTACATGCTAAAAATATCAAGAAGAATAAAAAGGCAGCTGTGTAACTAAGCATGTAGAAAACTACCCAAAACGTACAATTAGAATTTTACTACTAAAAGGCATATTAGGTAAAAACAAGGTCTTTCGCAACAGGCGCCCTGTGCGTCATCAGGTTAAAAGAACTGGCGCTAGGAGAACACACACACTTAATATATAGATAGTCCCGAAGACAACAGCGATCCCGGTGAGTGACATAATATCCGCGTCACAACTCGGTTACAGCGAGAAACAAAGCAAAGAAAGAAAACACCAAATAGATTACAAATACATATTCACCGAAGTGAAAAATAAGCACAGGGTCCGTTATCAACACCCGCAGTAGGGTACTTCGCACGACATAAAAAATTAAATAAACGAATCCACGGTGCATGTACATGGGCAGGTAAGTCATCGTTACAGCATACGTCCTTAAAAACGTCAAGATACAAACTTTCGGCAAAGAGAGTCATATACCTACCTCTGGTCTTAAGTAATAAATAAGTCTCAGACCAAGAGGGCAGATGAGTTCCAGACTTAACCAGGCGTGCAAGGGCAGTAGTAGTAGATCCAGTCTTTACAGTGTACTGATGTTCATTCACTCTAACTCCTAAGTTACGAAGAGTGGATCCTATGTACCATGAATTAGGAGCAGCAGCAACGTCGGTCTTCAAGGGCACACAGAACACGCCCCACTGTTCTTGAATGGGTTTGGGCTCACGATCCTTCCTAAGCATGCTCCAAAGGTTAGAGGCCACATCACCAAAAAATTTTTTGTGTTTTTTACACACTCTCCGTAATGCATTTGTAACCGGTGGAAAGAAAGACATTGATCCCACATAAGTAATGTGCTCGCGCTCAACACACAACGAAGACGAACTACCTCTCCTATGCCGAGCACACAACTTTTTCACAATACCAACACCATACCCATGTTCCATCACAATGGTTTTAATAAAAAGAAGTTCTTTATTCCGAGCAGCAATGCACGAGGAATTAGTATACGCTCTATTCACCAAAGCCCGAAAGTTTATATCTAGCCGGGTGGAAAGAGGCGTGGGGAATGATATCAAAAGAACCAACGGCCTTCCGATACACTTCAAAAGTCAAAAAATCCTTATTAACATGTCTGGTGATTAGAAGGTCCAAGAAAGGGATCTTAAAATTTTCCTCCCATTCTATCGTCAGGTTAATAGTAGGATATTTAGACGACAAAAGGCTTCTAAAAGAAAGCAAAGCATCACCAGAATGTGGCCAAATGACAAAAACGCCATCGATGTAACGCAAGTACAGTGCTGGAACCTTCTCGGCCCTAGCTAAAATATCGTCCTCCAAATCTTGCATGATCACCTCTGCCAAAACAGCAGAGAGAGGCGAGCCCATAGGAGTGCCACCTCCTTGACGGTAAATGGTCCCATTAAAGCGAAAAAAGGATCTTTTTGCAATAATATTTAAAGCATCGGAAATTTCCTGAACTTGCATTAGGGGAATAGTCCCCAAGTCAGACAACTTAGAAATAATCAAATCGTGAGCTACGTTCAATGGAACACTCGGATATAACGATTCCACATCCAATGATGCCAAAATGAAAGAGGAGCCCAAGCCTCTGAATTCTCGAATACGGGCAATGGCCTGGAGGGAACTGGTAATGGAATAAGGTGAGGATTGGACAAAAGGCCGAAGGTATATAGTTTGTATATTGACGTTTTTAAGGACGTATGCTGTAACGATGACTTACCTGCCCATGTACATGCACCGTGGATTCGTTTATTTAATTTTTTATGTCGTGCGAAGTACCCTACTGCGGGTGTTGATAACGGACCCTGTGCTTATTTTTCACTTCGGTGAATAAGTATTTGTAATCTATTTGGTGTTTTCTTTCTTTGCTTTGTTTCTCGCTGTAACCGAGTTGTGACGCGGATATTATGTCACTCACCGGGATCGCTGTTGTCTTCGGGACTATCTATATATTAAGTGTGTGTGTTCTCCTAGCGCCAGTTCTTTTAACCTGATGACGCACAGGGCGCCTGTTGCGAAAGATCTTGTTTTTACCTAATATGCCTTTTAGTAGTAAAATTCTAATTGTACGTTTTGGGTAGTTTTCTACATGCTTAGACAGCTGCCTTTTTATTCTTCTTGATTTTTCTTCTGTTGGAACGAAATTGGTAGGACAAATATTTTTATATGTTTGTAACTTTTCTCTCTTTCTTCTTCTTTCTTGTTGGAGGTTTAACGACCACCGTGAGCAACTTAATGGGCTATAAACAGTCGCCCGTCCCTAATTTAGGGTCACTGGTTCCAGGGAAGGGAGATAGCCAGTGCCGTAAGACAAACACAACATCCATGCCTCACTGGGATTCGAACCGGGACCCCGTTCGGACGAATGATCAGAGGCCATCGCTTAGACCACTGCACCAGCGGGGCGGCTGTAACTTTTGGCTCTCGTGTCCCTCCATTTGAGATATTCTGAGCTCACTCTCAATTTTTATTTTATTGGTGCAGAAAATCGTGTTCATCTGCAATTCTTGAGATGCAGTTTGCTATTTTTTTCCCAGATTTATTTTTATGGGGAATTTTGGTTTGGGGGGGGGACTACGCCTGTTGTTTTTATAGTTTTGATATTAACTCTTTTTTCTAACGTTTATTTTTCGATTCGGACTGTTATTTAACCATTACGAAACCTGTTTAGCGTCGGGGAAATAGAGGACATTTCCGGTTTGCAAGAGAATGATAAACCTCGCAGCTTTTTTGCTAGGTTTAGCGATTTCTAGCAGGGAACAGGTCATCGGCAGCCGTTGTTATTGTTGGCTGTTGTTGACCGCAATCTACATGTCGTTCTAATAGTACAATATGGAAAACATTTTCGCCAAAGTTCCCCAACGATAGATCAGCACTATTTTACAGTGGCTCTAAAACAGCGGTTTGTACAAACAATTCAAATAAACACACGATTGCAAATTTTTAAACAAACGGTAGGCTGCAGCTAGGAGAAATAGAAATTTTTATCACTACATAGTAGTGCGGATGCTCTTCGGAATATCGTGATAAACATAACTTTTCGGCAGATTGTTGATGTATCGGATATCTTCTTATTCAGTATTATGGAAAGAATAAACCTAAAAGTAACATTATTTTCTCTGAAGTAACGTTGGATTATTTGAAATAAGAAGCGAGCTTGAAATCGTTTTTTGTACAATATATTTTTCTTCGATATCATGCCAAAGGTTTTTACGATGTTATGATTTGTTCAAAATTTGTAACAGCTTTCTTTACACATAATAATTCGGCATATTAACTATCCGATAAGTTATTTGTTTCAAACTTTGGTTTTTAAGGATCAGTGTACGGAGAACAATGCTTTGGAACCTAAATGTATGTGTTTATGCACTTCAGTCCTGTTTAGCTTAATATTTTAATTCGTTTCGCGGTGAGAGTTACAATGACATCTGTAATAATACACGTAGATATATAGTGCTAAATTCCAAAAATAATTGAAACTATTTTTTTAAGCAATGTTTTTTCTCGAAATTTGACATATTGGTGTTAGAAGTTACATATGAATATTCTTGAGAGCTTGCACGTTTGTGTACATGTTAGAGTTACCCCACGGTATATATATTATTACAATTTTTCTTACTCTTACTTTAAGAAATTGACTGTATTGTTACGTCTTCAAAGAGCCGAAAATTGACGTGTGCTAAATCACTGATAATGTCAAATGAAATTTTAGCAAACGCTTTACCGCGTTACTTATCAGAGGAACACTGGAGTAACCTTAGTAGAGTAAATATTTTTCCAATGGAAATGAATATCACTTCATCTTTTCTATTTGTATAGAATTCAGATGCCTAACTAAAAGCAAACGTACCGTTAAATAGAATTTTTTTTGTTCAAGCTCTTGGTGTTCAATAATTTAAAGTACATAATATTTGTGATATTAAAGTGAAATATAATCTGTTGGGTACAATTGTTTTTATTTTAAATTCGTTACATTTAACAAACACAATCGGTATGAGCATCATTGTCAGCCATTATCAATCTGCTACTGGATGAAAATCTCTGAAAGTTTCTTCCACAAAGTCGGTCGTCATCCAGTTTAATTCTTGCCAATCCGACATTTTTTCGAAATTCATTTAAACCCATTCCACATAGTCCTCTTGTGTGTGTTTGTCTGTCGCTTGGTATCCAGTCCAATATTTCGGTTGTCCAAAAATGGTCCATTTTTCTTGCTCTATATCGAATCCATTGCTATTTCACCAATTTTATTCTCATGATGAAGGCGGTATTGCCGTTTGGTCATTTTTCCAAAGCACGTGTTCATCTCCCTTTTTCCTGGTGTTATCAAGCATACAATGAATAAAGTTGTAAATTATAGAGTTGAGAATGGGCGCTTGCGCTCGTATGGAAGTCTCCGATTTTAATCTCAGATATGTTTTGGATTTTAACAATTAAAGGCCAGCCTTATAATTGTTATCAAACTCTGAAAAAAAAAGAAAAACATTAATTTTAGTTATAAAAACAAAGACGTAATACAGCAATCACATAAAGCTAGGAATATTGCATGGAATTACAGATGTCTGTATCTGGCTCCAATAACAGCACTGAAAATTTCTTTATTTCATTTCACCGTGTGAGGGTTACTGTAATTTACAATTTCGAGTGCAGTATAAGCCACTGATATATTATAAAACTTCGTCGGAAGGGCTTTTCGTCGAAATTCTAGAATTGTCCCATATTGTTTACAAATTATTGCACAGTGGGGCCGGCAGGAATCGTACTTCTGTTTAAAGTGAAAACTTTAAAAAACATTAAAAACTCCTAAAACTTTTAGATGGTAGCCAAGTGAAAAAAATGCATCCTAAAAAAGCATTTAACGTTTACCATAGAAAAAACTCGTTTCGCTTTTGTGAATTAAAAGTTCGGCTGGAAGTAACATCTAAAAATTTAGTGATGCCGTTAGTGGGCTGCAAAAAATTCAAATGTAAATGCGTGTGGAATTTCGATATGCTTGACTTTGCATTTCTTTTCTTTTGGAATTGTGGGTATAACGACCACCGTGGACACTTCAATGGGCTGTAAAAAGTGACCCGTTCCTAATTTAGGATTGGTTATGCCAAGGAAGAGAGAGATCCCGAGCCGTGAGGAAAGCACACAACCCATACCTTTTCCGGAATCGGAATCCAAACTCGAGAAATTCAAGAATTTACAGCTTTTTTTTCTTTCATATGTAGAGGATTTTAGGAAAGGAGTGTCTGTCTCCAGGTTTTAAACTACCCTTAGAAACAGGAAGCTAGGAGATTTTGGGCTAGAGTGCCCGATAGGAAAGTAACACGGAAGCGAAGTAGAAAGAGGCCCTTGTTTATTACGGGGGGTGGGAGTACCCGGGGTCCGACTGCTTAACGTGCCCATCCGACGCACGGCGGGTATTTAGTGGATCGAGCGTTCGTACCTGCCTGTGGTCCTTTCCGTGGCAGTCACGAACGCTGCCCACTAGGCCACCCGTGGCCCGACTTTACAGCTGTCTCTTCGGTGTTAATTATATAGCAACTGGTAGTGTATCACGTGACAGGCGCAAACGCAGTATACATGTCCTACCACTCTAGAGCTTTTAAAAATACCAGAGTTAGACCTCTGTATCTTTTCTGTTTAATAGCCTAACAAAACGCGCATAACAAGCGACAATCAATTTTTAGATTTAAAATTAAAAATAATCTCAAAAACAAATAAATATTTTCAAAGATATAAAACTGTAAACTAAAAATCTATTACGTAATAAATTTTTCATAATGGAATCGAACACGAAGATGTGCTCTTTGAAAAGCGATATACGATAGTACATCACGAATAACATTATTTAAAATTTAGATAATACATTTCAATTAATCAAGAGAAAAAGGAAGATTTTTAAGAAAAGGAAATCCTTGTAAAGTATTTATATATACACACAGTAGGCAAAACATTAGAGATAAGGGCATTTGAAATTGGCATTTTCACGAGCAGTTGAAATGGGCACATCAAGCGAAGGGCGGAACAGACCCAAATCTGAAGAAGACGGCAAATAAGTGGTCAGCAAGACGTCCAAATTGTGTATCTAAATCGAAGGACATGGGTAAATGAGCAGATCTATGTGAGTCTGATCGTGGATGCATACTTAGCGCAAGACAGGTGCATTATTCTATTGCCCAAGTGATAAGAACAATAGGGTCCCCGAGGACAAACATATCAAGGTTGCACCACGAGTATACCATGGACAGACGCACCAGCGTCCAGAGAGGAAGCGGTGGACGATCACACGACACGGCGGGATCTTGAGACTGTTATCTAGGATCGTACAAACCGATGACCTGGATAGACGTAGTCTGTTATCCAGGATCATACAAACCGACAGTTTGGCAACCGCGACGCAGATAATATTATAGTGAAATGTCGGAGACCCCAACAATGTCAGAGTGCGAGCAACAATGCGCAGTTTGGATACCCTAGGCTAAATTGGTTGACTTTCTACAAGTGCGCCACAGTTCTATGATCGTCATCGGACATTACGCCTCGCCTGGTGCCAGAAGCATCGAAACAGGACCTTTGCAAAGTAACGCCACGTCGTGCTTTAGGATGAATCCCATTTTCAGCGGTACCAAGCTGACGGTGGGTGCGCGCGTGGCGTTGACATTATGACGACATGAACGCGTCGTACCAGTTCAAGGCGGTTAGTGGCGCTGTAATGGTTTGAGGAGCCGTTCTCATGGGACATATTCAGTCCTTTTGTGTGGCTTGAGAGGTCCCTAACCTCTGCGTGTTTCCGGCATTTACTGGCTGATCATCTACACGCTTTCTTGGTTTTTGGGCGTCCTGTCTCTGGTGAACTGCTTCAACAAAACAATACGCCGACCCATCGGGTATCAGCCATGTGGCATGGGTCGAGGAACACTCATCTGAGTTTAGAAGCATCCAGTGGCCTCCATGGTTCTCAAATTTGAACCCCGTAAGAGCTCTGTGGTTTACCTCTGAGAGGAACATCAGATCTATGGATGCTGGGCAGATATTTCGGTACGAGTTGTGGACAATGCTGTAACACGCATGTGTAGCATTGCGTTCGGAAACCCTCCGGCATCTGGTGGGTTCGATGCCTTGGCGGGTAGAGGCTGTTATTTTCGCAAAGGGCGATCAACACGCTATTAGGTAGATAAATCGTATGCTTCATCCATTGAGTGTATTTAAAAAACAAGTATTCCTTTTCTATTTTATAATATATGGCAAATGTTTGAATCTTATATCTATGAAAGTATACCTCAAATCAGATTTCAATTTTGTAACACGGTTGAACTTACACTGAAGAACAGACAGGAATTCCATTTTTTCGTCTTAAGACTCAATCCGTACTTTTCCCATTGATCTCTTCAGTTCACACATGATGATATCCACTGACGAACCTTGTCCTCGAAGGAGTCACGATCATACGTGTTTTGTACCGTGAAATGGGTTATAACAGTTCAAAATAGGTTTGTTCAGAACCTTAGTGTCAATAGCGATTAATAGCAACGATTACTTACGACAAATATGATATGTACAAACGATCAATGATCCTTACATACATTGGGAAATAAAATGTACAAATTACGATGCGTGAATAATCAACAGTCTTGACGGAAGACTGTTAATTATTCATGGATCACACATGATATGGCAGTCTTCGGGAACCGAACGGTTATTACCGTTTGTCTGATAGAATGACCCATCTGTCTTGCGCTGACAATGCGTCCACGATCCTTTGAGAGTATACTCGAGGTACACACATTCTATGGACGTCCTCGGGAACCCAAAGGTTCTTACCGCTTGGCTGATAGAACGACCCATCTGTCTTGCGCTGACAATGTGTCCACGATCCTTTGAGGGCATACTCGAGGTACACACATGATGTGATAGTCCTCGGTAAACCAAGGGTTCCTACCGCTTGGCTGGTAGAATGACCCATCTGTCTTATGCTGACAATGTGCCCACGATCCTTTGAGGGTATACTCGAGGTACACACATCATATTATAGTCCTCGGGAACCCAAGATGTTCTTACCGCTTGACTGGTAGAATGACCTATCTGTCTTGTGCTGACAATGTGTCCACGATCCTTTGAGGGTATACCCGAAGTACACACATGATTTGGTAGTCCTCGGGAAACCAAGGGTTCTTACCGCTTGGCTGATAGAATGACCCATCTGTCTTGCGCTGACAATGTGTCCACGATCCTTTGAGGGCATACTCGAGGTACACACATGATATGGTAGTTCTCGGGAACCCAAGGGTTCTTACCGCTTGGCTGGCAGAATGACCCATCTGTCTTACGCTGACAATGTGTCCACGATCCTTTGAGGGTATACTTGAGGTACACACATAATGCGGTAGTCCTCGGGAACCAAAGGGTTTTTACTGCTTGGCTGGTAGAATGACCCATCTGTCTTACGCTGACAATCTGTCCAGGATCTAAGTCGCTTCTTTCACAACCTTCCACACTTGTTGCGATACGCGGTTCGGAAGCTCTTATAGTACCGAGACATCGGCGCTCGTGTGGGACGATATCCAGCCACATTGACGCGAGTATGCATTCGGTGGGTGCAGGAGGGACGGACGGGCCGACATGAGTAATTGCCGCAGTCGCGGCACACCACCAAACGAGAGTACCGGCATGTTGTGCGGCGGGCATTGACGGCTCGCACCGCCACATCACGAACGTTAGGGCAGGAATCAGGGTGTGTTGTGCAACAATCTGTGTCAGCATGTACCATTCGATGTTGTCTGCAGTAGCTGAGACTTGTCGCACGGATCCCACTGCTCATAATATGGTCTACGTTACATCACCGGCGAGTGCGGCGGCATTGGGTCGTTGAACGCCACACCTGGACAACGGTATGGCACGACATTGTCTTCTCCGACGAATCCCGCCTCTGCCTGCAACACCAGGATGTTGGGATCCGCGTATGGCGGCGCCGCGGCGAGAGACTGTCTGACGCCTGCATTATGCATCCCCATACCGGTCCGTCCCCTGGCGTTATGGTTTGGGGCGCAATTGGATACGATACCCGCAGCCCTTTGGTACGCATCGCCGGTAAACTCAACAGCCACCGCTACATCTTCGACGTTTGGAGCCTGTAGTCCTCCCTTATCTGCAGAACCTGCCATCGGCCACGTTGCAACAGGGAAATACCCGCCCGCACGTGGCACGCATCGAGCAATAATTCTTCATTGCCCACGAGGTCTCACTGCTGCCGTGGCCCTCCTGTTCTCCCGATATGTCGCCCATCAACACGTCTGGTAACTGATCGTCAACCGAGTGGCCCGGCAAGCTCCACCCTCGTCTACGCCTGATGAACTGTGGCAACGTGTGGAAGCAGCCTTGACCGACATACCCCAAGCCCACATCCAAAACCTCTTTCGTTCGATGCCGCGGCGTGTAGTGACCGTTATTGCCAGCCATGGGGCCACACGAACTATTGATGTCTGCGTGTTTTGCAAGTCGCGCGGACCTGTGAGCTCAATCGTTTCATCTTTGTATCTGTTGTTATGTGTCCAGTAAATCTGGCTTTGCTATCTCGTGTCCTTCTTGGTGTTGCATTTTGGGTGGCCAGCAGTGTATTTGCGATCATAACATTTCTCTCAGTATATGTTAAATGACAGTGTTTAAAGAGGATGTTTTAAAACAGATAGCATAAGTATATGAATAGAAACACATTTTGGAAACTACTTTAAACCAAATATTTCAAATGAATGATAAGTGCATTATCATTAGTAAAAAAGAAAAATATTAAATTTTAATCCATAAATTGCAAAACACCATCCTTAAAGCCGATAAGAATATAACTCAACTTCAGGTAGGTTTTAATGTGTGTAAAAATTGGGTTTAGAGTGACAAACCTGTGCAAGCCCCACCTGCGGAAAATGATCGTACTCCACGGGCCACCAGCACAATCCCCAGCAAAAAAGGCATGTATGCTACAAGATTTCAAAAGGGGTTTTGTTGTATTTGGTACAAACTCGCTAATAGCAGATTCATTACCCATGGTATGTACTTGGTTTTGCCACCGCATATCGGATTTATAATCCTATCACAAAACTCTGATGCTAAATAGGACTGATGTCTGGACACATTTTAATGCCAGGACGATATCTGGAATTATTCCTCATTTCCAACGACCCAATCTAGAACATACCACGCAGTGTGACATAAAGCAAATTCATGCTGAAAGAAGTCTCTACTGGAAATATATTATATTGACTAGAAAGGATGTACATGGTCTGTAATGATGTTCTGCTAGGAGTTAGGCGTCATACTGTCCTGCATGTCAATTAGTGGTGCAAGGGTTCCCAGTGGAAAATTTCTCAATGCAATAAACTACTTTGACCGGTTATTTTAGTCCTACGGGGGAGAATGATGTCAACAATTCCCAAGGAAAAACAATATAAAATATACTGCGGTCTACATGGTACCGCAGAAAGCGAGATTCATGGATTCAGAAAACCTTGCTGTCCGAAGAATGTGGTGTCCTGCGGCTTCGTATGTACGGCCGAGTAGGAGTGCTTCACTTACGTGGGGGAACATTGCTCCAAGTTACACCGTAGGATGTATTGCCCTATCATCCAAATTCGCCAGACATCAAACCCATCGAACATCTTTGGTTGTGTTGGAACAATAAATTCGATCTGCTGCGGCTCAACCTCGTAACTTGTAGGAGTTAAAATATCTGATGATAACCTGTTGATACCAGATACCACATGACATTTTTAGAAATCTTTTCAGCATAAATTCCCATTCGAGGAACAGCTGTTTTGGCTGCATGTGAAAGACCAACATCTTATTAGGGGGTGTGTCATAATGTTTGGGTTTCTCGGTGTCTATCGACTCGTTAGGAAAGTTTGATTTCGTTGTTATGAATAACTTACCTAAACTAATAATCTGTTCTTCTAATTTTCTTTTCGCAATACATTTTTGTCCCAATTTGTACTTTCTCAAAGAAGATTAAGTTGCACTGACCATCTCACTTGCGCAAAAAATACTCGCTACGTCGTTACGTAACCAAAGATAAAAAAAATTGTTCACGTTATTCTTATTCTTGTTATATATAAGAAACGGTATCCAACTTTTTCCTCATCAAGAATGCTTTTAGAAGGCTTTTATGTCGCATAGTAACCGGTATTCTGCAAAGAGCTGTATAAATGGCCGAATCATGGGGATTCCAGGAAAAGTCCCGACAGTCAAAGCCATCGTCAACCATGTAATGGGGTACTTCGTGCGCAACTTCAAGAAGTTGCCTCAATGTCTTCATTGGATCGTCGCAATAGCTCCCAGCCTCATCATGTCCGCTAAAACACCTTAATGCTGTAAGTTATTTTTGTACTACAGCGAGCGACTTTACATGTCGTTTTCAATATATGACAGGCAAGATGCCAATTTGTATCATACTCGTTCGGACATTCATTCTGATGTAGTGTGTAACTTGAAAGAAACCTGCGTTAGGAGAGCAAAAGCTGGACATCTCTTCTGTGAAATTACTGGAAATAAAGGGATATACGTTATAAGACAAACTTTAATCAGCGTATGGTTGACAACATAAGTACACCTTTTTTCCTGGAAGGCACGGTTTATTTACGATTTCTTATTTTAATTTGATTAAAATTTTGGTTTGCCTTTATAGGTGTGCGGGTATATTAAAAATGCGTGCGAGTATATGAAAAAAATAGGCTCGAGAACATTTTATTTTTAATAGGTTAAGACCTAATCAAGTGTTTGATATATTTCTGTAGTTTACTACACTGACTATGCAGGAAACTTCCAGAAGATGTATTGAATATTAGAAACTAGCAGTTCAAGAACATCGAACCAGCATAAGAACTATGTGTTCAAAACATAATGGAACAAAACTAAAACATAGGATTCATGAATGTTCGGTGTTTTTCACCGGAAGGACGGTGGCAGAGTATGAACTTAACAGAACTATGTTGTAATACAAACCTTAATCTGAAATTCTATTATTCACTTGAAATGAAAATTACATGTAATAACATGAGTTAAATAACATAGTATTTAGCGTATTGAATCCACAGGCCTGAATAAAGGCAGGACTACATCAAATGACAATAGTTCAACAACCTCCGGTGAGAAATCAAATACATATTATTTTAAATATATAATGAACATTTTTTACTGAAATCTAAAATTGTTTTGAAGATGAAAGTCCGTTTTTTAGTATAAATATCACAAGGATGGTAAGTCAGATAATATCCGAAAACTTGAAAATTTCATCATTCTGGAGCGGGACTCGAACCCACGTTTCCGAGATAGCGCCCGGGTATGCTAACCACTACACCACCCAGAACGACCAAGTCTCACGTTTCCGAATAATTTGAATATAACCATCACAGGTTACGCTAGTCGAAGCAACCGGCATTCATGTTGAGCGAATCTGAAGGTTAGACAGTATCCAAAAACTTGAAAATTTCTTCGTCCTGGAGTGGAAATCGAATCCGGGTCTGCGAGACAGCGCCCGGGTATGCTAACCACTACACCACCCAGAATGACCAAGTCTCAAGTTTCCGATTAATTTGAATATAACCATCACAGGATTCGCTAGTCGAAGCAACCGTCATTCATGTTTAGCGAATCTGAAGGCTATTGTATTTCAGATAATATCCGAAAACTTTGAAAATGTCATCTTCCTGGAGCGGGAATCGAAACCGCGTTTCCCAGATAGCGCCCGGGTATGCTAGTATGTTATGTATATACGTTCAAGTTTCCTGATATTATCTGACTTACCATCCCTTTCACGTTTACACCAAAAAACTGATTGTCATCTTCGAAATCTGTATTCTAAGGTGTAATCCGGTGTTCCATTCATGATTCTTCTGCTTCACCGGGAAATCACGTGATAGGATTCTTAACCTCCAGATTAGCTAAACATGAATGCCGGTTGCTTCGACTAGCGAATCATGTGATAGTTATATTCAAATTAATCGGAACCCTGATACTTGGTCGTTCTGGGTGACGTGTGGTTTCTATAACCGGGCGCTATCTGCGAGACGCGGGTTAGATTCTTGCTGCGGGAGGACGAAATTTTCAATTTTGCGGATATTATCTGACTTACTATCCTTGTCATATTTACACCAAAAAACGGATTGTCATCTCCAAAATTTGTGTTGTATGTTGTAATCCCGCATTCCATTCATAAAACTGTTTTGTTGCACAACTTCAGAAATGCCATCTCGGTGGCGCAGTGGTCTAAGCGATGGCTTCTGATCATTCGTCCGGTAGGGGTGCGGGTATGGATGTTATGTTTGTCTTATGGTACTGGCTCTGTCCCTTCCCTGGAAACAGCGGCTATAAATTAGGGACGGGCGACTGCTTATATGCCATTGAGGAACTCACGGTGGTCGTTAAACTTCCAATCAAAAAAAACTTCAGAAATGTATCACAAAGCGTACAACGGGAATAGAAATAGTTATGCAATATCATATTACTACTCAAAACAAAAGCAATAGTTTGAGTTAAAAAGAATAAAAGCTTCGAAAAGAAATCACTGGACCAAACGTGTGTGAGATCTGGGAGTATTAACATTGCGTAGGTGTGTTAATACTCCAAGATTATTAACACACTGCGCAATGTTAATACATTGTATTACGATTCCTCCCTTACATATCGGTATATCCGAGTAAAGGTTTTGGTTCTCTGACGTCAATATTTAGACTGTCGCAGTATCCTTGTTCTGCCACAAAATTCCTCTGCTTTCAGCATACAACTGGGTAACATAACGACGTTCTTATTATGTTGTGTCTGTAAGATCAGTCGATGTGCGTCTAACGATTCCCTGTGACTCATTCTCCTGTGATACCGTTCTTTCCTCTTTTTCCTTTCAAATTTGTAGACACCTAAATCCACGCAAGTACATCTGAGTGTTACATGAATATCAGAACTTTAGATTGCATTTTTTTCTTGACTTATATGCACAATAAGTAAACAGACAAACCAGTTTCAGTTTTCCATTATTTTCTTAGTTAGCAACTAAGATGCGTTGGCCTATTGCACAACCTTCGTGACGGCCACGTAAAAGTCATAGAATTGATCATAGCTCGGTATGAAACCCTCGGTCTAATAAATATCCGCCGCCTTGGTGGCGTAGTGGTCTAAGCGATGGCTTATGGCTATTCGTCCGTGAAGGGTCCTGGTTCGATTTCCGGTGTCATGGATGTTGCGGTTGTCTTATGGCACTGGCTCTCTCCTTCCCTCGAACTAGTGGCCCTAAATTAGGGACGAGCTGCTGCTTATAATCAATAGAGTTGCTCACGGTGGTCGTTAAACCTTCAATATATATCCGCCGTGTTTCGGATTGGTATGTTAAGCAGTCGGACCCAGTGCACTTGACCCCGGTTATAAATTAGTGTGCCTTCCTCTCTCTTCCTACTTCGATTCCTTGTGACTTTCCCGTTGGACATTCTAGCCTCAGTCTCATGGCTTCCTGCTTCTAAGGGTTGTTTACGACTTGGTGTCCGACTATCCCTAGAGTGGTAGTTAAACGTAATGTAAGATTAATGGTCTGAATGTATGTGTATTCTAGCCTTATTTAGATCTAAAACAAATGAAATGTAACAATACCGTACAAATGATTAAAACCTTATTAACAACACTCGCATTTGTTATTTATAACAAACAGCCAGCTCTTCATGTGATATCACATCGAAAGGAACTGCTGAACAACTACAAATTTTATTTTAGTAATTTACATAACACTATAACAGTCGTTAACTTTTAACTTTTGTGGTATCTTGTATTGCAACTTGAAATTGATACCTCACAAAGTAGGTTGATTTAACATATTTGTTTGCAGCCCACAATCTACGAATATGTTTCTTTCCGTATCATGACCCGTTCGCTAAGGAAACATATTTGTCAGTATATCGTCAGTAGCCCACAATCGACCAACTTTTATCACTTTCGAATCATGTCGCTTTTGCTTATCTAACAAGCTTTCAGTATTCCAGGATCCACCAAATTTTGTCCACACCGTATTATTCCCTTTCACTAGGCTAACTCTCGGCGCTTCAAAATGATATAAAATTATTGCCGGTTTAAAACATGACGTTCGGAAGAGCAAATCGTAATATCGTAATTATGCAAATCTTTCAGGAAGAATGTCCAAAGCGAAAGTTACATATACAAGTGTTATTAACAGTAAATGATTCAAAACACTATTTTACATGTCGGACTACATAGCGTCTTTTTCATCAGCATGTAGGACCTCTGCAGCTTCTGAACCAATACATTTGTGAACGTGTATGCCTTTCACTTTGCGGAAAATGTTCCTATTAAATAAGAGTACCCGGAAGAGAGGAATAATAAAAGAAAGTCACCAAATACGAGCCCACTGAAAAAAATTATAAAGAACAACTTTCTGCTGATCCTCCTCTTCTCGCATCCCCGTCAGTTATTACGAAGGAAACACGCGCTTTTTCCATGACGATCGACAAGCCTTTGTTAAAATGAATGGGATTGGATGAATTGAATCAGATTTGTTAGGTATAATAACATAAAAACACTAAAAGTCACTTAATTTCCAAGCGTCTTATTTCAAAAATGCAAGAGTCAACAAAAGATCCGCAGTGTTATAAAGATTAAAAACTTTTTTCATTGAAGTCAGATTTTAAGAACAGAAGCTCTACTGTGGTCCCTAAAGTTAAACATTTTCGAAATATCGAGCAAGGAACATCCGGCAGGTGTGTTCCTGCGAGTGTCATTGGCTCATTAATTGTGTACTATTTCTAGAAGCAAAGAGAAGAAGTATTGATATCCCTTGAAGAACAAGTATTTCCAACATTCTTTGTTCTGCTTAAATGATTTCTAAATAGATTTGCATAAGAGAATGCGTGGTTTGTGCTATGAAAGAAATTCTTCTGTCGCAGTAATTAATGTGCAAGATAATCTATAGTTATAAATTTCCTTCAGGTTATCTGAATTCAGTTGTATGTACACTTGAGCGATACTAATTTCTGCTGAATGGCTTCGCCACTTCAGACGACGTTTTGTGCATTGAAAACGATAAAAGTTAGCTCAATACGAGCAAATATTTCGCTTTAGATGCGTAAATACACAATTTTAGTTGCGACAAAGGATGCTGTGTAATAATGTTTGCGCAGTCACAGAAGTACCTGTGAATACCGAATGCTCCGTAACCTCGAATGCTTCCGAACAGAGAGGTGTAGTCTGCTCACAAATATGCAGCACTTATCTGTAGGTGCCTTGCAAAAGGCATTTCACAAATCACATTATCCACACGAATGAAATGCTGAGTAAACTGGAAATTAAATGTACTTCATTTTATAGAAATAAAACTGAAAGCTAAAATTTTTGAATCTATCAAACAACATGAACTATTAAACTGAGCAAGAATATTAAACAGTACATATATCAAGAAAACATAAATATGCCAAACAAATAATTGAGTATTTATGCAAAAGGGTTTAGGAGTAGAATGAACACATTAAAATTATAATACATAGCAAACATTTTATGTCATAGTGACCATAGCGCTTTCCAAGCATGTTTCGGAATTTGACTCTCACTACTTTGACAGGAATACATATACCTCTTATATTGCTCTAGATATTGATATCAAACCTAACGAAGTTGTAACGAATACTCACATGATTTTATTAAATACACTGACGGCATTAATTTTACCTTCATAATTCTGAAATTTTAATATTCACAGAAGTTTACACGAAACCCCTTTACACTTTCCCACCCTTCCATTTTTGGCAAAGAAACATCTCAGAAGCCATCTCATTAAATACGAGATGTTGCCATGTTGCGGATTATCTCGGATATTCAGGAAGATTTTCCTTGGCAAAAACAAAACCGCGGTGATATAATTACTTTATACAATAAGTGAAGCAAAGACTCGAAGAACACTCAGTGGGCTAAACACTAGAGATACCTACCTAACAGTGTGTTTGTTCTCGTCTAGCAACAATGGAAGCCTATACAATCCAAAGCATCGACTCGACCTGATTCCGGAGGGTATCCGGGGTATTGTAAGACATATTTGTGGCGACATTGTCCAGAACGTCGCCCGAGACGTCGCTCCAGAATCCATGAATATGATTTTTCGCTCAACGGAATCCCAGGAGTTTTCCACAGGGTTTAAATGCGTGAACCGTGAGGCACACTAGATGGATCAAAATTCAGATGAGTGTTTCTTTCCCATGTCTGGGTGCATGCAGTCTGGTGGCGTGGCCAATTTTCCTGCTGAAACAGATCACTGGCCTCAAGATACTCAAAGGCTATCAAAGCGTGTAGATAATTAGCTAGCACATGCTGGCTGCTCGCAGTGTTTGTAGAACTCTCTAGACACGCTAACAAGGAACATTCCCCGTGTCGAACAAACAAACTCGCCCCAAACTTCCGTTATAAATCACATTGGTGATATTCGTTTTTTTGTAAAACTCCGCAGTTGCTCACTAGAGGACTCCATTGGGTCACCCTCGCTTGCCTGATTCTACGCCAGTCGAGAGCGTGCAGCTGCTTGTATCACATGCCTTGTTTGTCTGTGTACGTAGAAAGATCACAAAATAGGTCGTCGATTAGTAATCAGTCCACTTAATGTATTAAGGTTGGTTGAGCTGAATGTATGACGTAAGGTGCGCCACGAAGATGGTAGTCGTCTGGAAGACCAATCGTTCGCATGTTTTCTCACGTCCGTGATTATGAACACATATGAAACCTGTTAGAGAGTGAAGTGAGATTACAATCACGTTAATGGTGATGTAGGTAATGATGAGCTAGGCATTGAAAGCAGTGGTTGCGCTTCGAGTACCAAGAGAGAAGATAGAATAAGTGTTGTAACTTTTGTAATTCTCAATCGTTTACATACAATTTTGATTACTAGATAGCGCTAGATGCACATCGCATTTCAGAGACTCTGCGTATGACGTAATTGCGTCTCTTCGAAATAAAACTATCACTCGTTGCTGTCATGGAAAAAAGAGCGATTTATCAAATTTGCAAAAAGGAATGATTACCGGCTGTTGGGACAAGGGTGGCAGTATTTCTAAAACAGCACCGTTTGTGGAATGTTCGCGTGCTGCTGTGGTTAAAGTGTATCGTGATTGGAGAAATGACACCACTATGAATAGGCGACGTAGAAACTGTGGAGCATCACGTGCCATTCATGTGAAAAGTAAACATCGGCTGCGAAGGTGCGTGAGTACAGCTCGACACTTTACAGTGGAGCAACTAACAGGCCGAATGAACCAAGGGGCTACCGGAGGTGTGCCTGAAACATGTGTTCAGCAAACCCTGCAGCGTATGAAGCTCCGATGCAGACGGATGGTCGCTACATCTATGCTAACGATGGAGCATCGGCAAAAAAGTTTAACATTTGCACTGAAGAATCGGAGTTGGACCTCCACTGATTGGCAAAGGATTGCCTTCTCTGATGAGTCATATTTTCTACTTTATCGAACGGATGGACGTTGGCGTATAAGGCAATTAACATCGGAGAACAAACACTCTTCAAACATTGCTGGAAGAACACAAGCTGGTGGGGCAGCGCTATGGTCTGGGGAATGTTTTCGTGGCATTCCCTGTGTCAAGTCATTCCTCTGGAAGGTATTATGGACAGAATTCGTTATGAATCCCTCCTTGTTGACCAATACATGCTGATTGTCTTCCCCGGGGTGGTTTGGACCTTGCAGCAAGACAATGCAATGTGTCACACAGCTGGAAATGTCCGAAAGAGGGTGGAAGAGCACGATGAAGACTTCAAAGTACTTCCTTGGTCCACTAATTTCACAGAATTAAACCCAATTCAGTTTCTTTGGTACAACTTCGATCATGTCGTTCGCTCTATGGATACTCCACCATGGACCATCTGGCAGATGTCAAGTGCACTGCTGTCAGCGTATCTCAACATAACTGTGAACAACTTATTAAGTCACTCCCAGCCCGTCTAGCTGCTGTCCGCGCGGCACACGGCGGTTACACTGGATATTAGCTAGTGGTCAAAATATTGTTACTCGACCGTAAACCTTTAAATGTATAAACCTTTAAATTTATAAACCTTTAAATTTATAAACCTTTAAATTTCGTAGTTACATGTTGCGTAACAGTTCAGATAAAAATGAAGTTTGTATTCTATTATATTTTCCAGCTTTGTAGTGTGTTGTACGAAACCGAATTCAGGAAAACCAGAGATAGTTTTCAAACCGTAAGGGAGATATGCGTTTGAAATTTATTTAATGCTGGAAAAATAAAAATTTGTAAATGTAAATTTAAATTTCGCAGTTATATTGTTGAAATGAAACGTCTATTAAAACATATGAAGAGATATTTCGAATGCTGTTTGAAACTGCCTTAATTTTGAAACGGTTAAAAGGCAAAAGTTCTGCTCTCTATTTGGCCTTTAATGAGACTGAATGGCTATAGGATATCATTTATTGTATAGGGGAGTTTTCTGGAACTTCAACAGTTATAAGGAAGTATATTTTCATTGTGGTTTTAGAAATACTGAGTGTTTCTGCTCTGCAAATATGCTAATATATGTAACTGGAGTTTAAAATATGGTAAGGTGACTATAAACTGGTATGTCTGAGCTCAATAAAAATGAAGGGTAATAAGAAGTTGCTGAAATATCCAACTTTAAACTTAAGAATATTCTTTCAATTTTAAATATACTCATTACGTGAAGTTCAGCACATTCATTATCGACGTAGGGAGATCTGTCTAATTTGAACGTGAAAATTGTTCGCACAGAAAATAATGTTTTCCAACATTTTGGGGTTTAACGACAGCCTTGAGCAACTCTAATAGTTATGAGCTGTGGTCCATCATAATTTGGGGCAACTTATCGTCGCGGAAGGAGGACCAGTGTCGTTGTGCAGACTCGCCACACATTCTTCATTCGGAATTCTACCCCAAAGCAATCCTGACGAACACTTAGAATAAAAACTTAATTCAACCTTTTTTAGAACTGTCGAAATTTTATAAAGGTAAGAGCTATAAAATTGAAATTTTACAAGGGTAAGAACTAAGACAATGTACTGTGATATTTTTCGCTTGGGCTTCCATTAAATTTTGTTACTCTTGCGGCCTTAAATTTAGGAGGAATTTATTTACTCTCATGTTTGGCGGTATTTGTAATGAACGACTACTGTGCTGAAGCATTCCTAAGGAGCGACTGCATGTAAAACTAGCAAATTTCTAGCTTTTTTTAACGTATTTGCAACACGGTGAGAGAAACCGAAAGTGGCGCAAGAAATACAGTGGAGAGTGGTGTCTGGTGGCAATAATGGGTAACTGGAACTGCGATATATTCGCTTACCTTGGAGAGATAGTGTTACAACCTCCTCATTCGGAAGTATTTTCACTAGAGCAGGAGATATGATCTTTCATGCTAACGTCGCATAAAAGCATAAAAATTAATTTCTTTTATTAACAAATGCAAACTGAAAATGATATTCGTAGCAGTCCTCATTGATAACATTTTTTTTTGTGAGGAGTATGCAAAACATTTTCATAGTTCTTCACTCTTCGGTACTCGAAACGATCATCTCTCCGTTTTCAATGGAACAGGCAAAAGAAACAAAAAATTAATAATAGGTTTAATAACAGGATCATGATATTAGACGTATGGAAGTGAAGCAGTCTTTTTCTTTTCTCTGCGCATAATTACCTATCACTCCTATTTTCGATTATGTATTTAAATTTTAAATCCCCTAAGACAGTTACGGATAAGAAAGTCATGGTGGATTTTATCCTTATTTTTCATCTACTAAACGGTGTAGAGATATTATGAAAGGAAAATAACAACCATGCTTTAAACTTCATTAGCGAAGTTCAACTTGGGACTTTGATGTAAAATTGTATATTTATTATACCTTATAAAGCAAGGTTCTTAGAAAGAATACAATGTGACCCGTACATAGATTTCTAATCTTATTAAATAACCTATTCTAAGGCGTCAAGAATAAACAAGAGAGGTAGTCCAGCTAAAGAATCCAAATAGAGTTTTGATAATTTAAGTAACCTATTTATCAAATTATAACCTGAAAGCAAATCTCTTACATTAGGTAATTGTTAGACAATACTGTTGAAAATCATCATTGTTCAAGTTGATTTCCACATGGCGTGTATCTTGGTACAATAAACACTTTACTTTCATGCTGCCATAATGTCCTAATCTTTTTGCATTACACTTTCATCACTTCTTTAAAGTAACCAACAAAAGGCTTCTTTTCTCTCGATGTTGTGATTTCTACTATTGTAGCTGTGTATTATTACATGTATTTTTAAAACCACTCATAAATTTATATGACACAAAGTTTATGGTTCTACAGCAGTTTAAAATCGAAAAAAGCTATTAACGTACTGCGTCAATGTATTTAATATATTTTTCTCCTCCCTATAGCCAACTCTTTATTTCGTCACTCGAAAGGAGTTTCACTATCTATATATTAATTTCGCAAGTGAGAAAGGTATTTTTTTCAAGTTCTGAAGAGTGATTGCATTAGTTTTCATCTGCACGCTATTGTAGAGTCGGGTATGAATAACTCGGCAGCAGACAGAGGAAGACATAAAATTTGACTTCGTCGTTTTCATAAAATTACCAAATAACGCGAAACTCGTCTATTACCCCACTGTAACTTTACATCTCCTTAAGCTGTGATACACAGTGCGCGACCGGTCGTCTTGCGGAAATTATTGAAGTTTACTGATGGTTGATCGGCTCCGTTTTGGCAAAATAAATTCATTTCAATGCTTCTATCCTTGTCATTGCTCAACAAAATTTGACATAGTCCCTAAAATTAAATAATTTCGTTACGTGGATTGGTTTACCAAGACAAAACGTAAAGCAAACGTTGAATACTCGACAGTAGAGGACATGAGCAAGTGGTCTTTGTGCAAATAGCTCCGCAACTACGAAAACTGATTTCTTACTTCTTCCGTTATAAATCAAGCATTGATTTTTTTCCACAGGACCATGATATTTGAATTTCAGCTAAGACGTTTTCAGTGCCAAAAATGTTTTGCGCTCCTATGTCGGTTTGAACTAAAGTAACGTCATCCATGGAATATTTTGGATTCCTTATGTTTAGAACTAAGCGTTTATTCAAAATATTTTAAATGCTTCCTATATTCATTTACATAAAGTTATTATTATTAATGATACTGGCTAATTTATTGATACTACAAGCAAAGCGAATATTATTGGTCATGTACCAAAAATTCATCCATTTCGATGCATGGCGGCGAGAAGGGGCTCTATCCGTTAATAGTATTAATATTATTATATTCTGTACTTCAAAAATTGTTAACATCAACGAAATTAGGGCTGTTTGCATGGTAGTCTTTTACATCATCATATTTTTTTTACAAAATTTTTATGGAACTTACCGCTTACCACACGGGCGATAAATCACTACAGCATGGATATACCGGCGAAGCACATGTTAAAATAAAAATGTTCATCATGATCTAAATGTTGTGACACCTGATGTGGTAATGACGGCAAAAAAAATAATCCTCTTTCTTTGATCACCTTTTTAAATATTTTACAGATGAAAAGATATCTACCGCATTCCCTTAGCGAAACTGGAAAACTTTATTGATCATGAATGATCATATGTAGAGGATTTTAGGAAGGGAGTGCCTGACCCCAGGTCTTAAACAACCCTTTGAAATAGGAAGTTAAGAAATTTGGGCTAGAGTGCCCGATAGGAAAGTGGCACGGGAGCGAAGTAGAAAGGGGGAGGAAGACGCCCTTATTTATTGTCGGGGGGCCAGTACCAGGGGTCCGACGGCTTAACGTGTCCATCCAACGCACGGCGGATATGTATTGGATCGAGCGTTCGTACCTGCCTGGGATCGAACCTGAGGTCCTTTCCGGGGCAGTCACGAACGTTGTTCACTAGGCCATCCGCGGCCCGGAAAACTTTATTCAAATTCCACGATAAATCTGTGCAATGGTATATACATAAAAAGAGCTATGGGGTAAAAAGCAAGTCTGTGTAAAAGAACGAACCGAAACAAATAATAATATTAAAAAGAAAGGTACCCGATTTTAACCTTTCATTTTCTGAATATATTTTAATGGTATAACATTTCTAATTCGCTCAACTGACCTCTCATTCGCTTACGAGGAGCAATATCAGAGTTCTTAAAAACGATGTCTCCTCACTTTTATTAGTACTAATAAATTAGACAGCGTTAAAGAAGACGAAGTACATTTTTCAGACAAGCATTTCTTCTGAGCATTTTGATTATACAGAAATAATGATAACGAACAAAGAGTACTTCTGTCCTTGAATTAGAGAAATTATTAGTAAGGAAGGATAAAATCCTCTTTTCAACGGCATGCATTAATAAAGAGTGATTGGGTAACTACAGGGTTATTCAAGATGATTCGTCTGATTTCAAATGACTTACATTTTGGAAGATTACAAATACGGAGAAAGTAATAATGCATCAGCAAAAATAAAACCTGTCCGAGTTTGGTTTCTCACCTCGTAAGCGCTCTGTGTGACTTCCCTTAGTTACAATAGCAACGTCGAGACGATGAGCTATTTCCTCCAATATTCACTCCAACATTTCCGTTGTCACAGATTCTCCTGTAGCGGCAATTCTCTTTCTTATCTTTTTTTAACTCATCCACGGTTATTGGCAACGATGGAAAGAACACAGCCTACGCCATTGACGTGGTACCATTGTTACTATTCTACACATTTATAAGTAGAGCTACTGAGTTTATTTCCACTCTAAGTACTGAGAGATTTTCGGAATCCATTGATTCTTTTCTGTTTTAAAACAACCTACACACTCAGGGGCATGCTGCATTAGTATACGTGCATTTATCCAGTACCCAAATCTACTAATTCAATCGACGAGACTCACCTCAGAACTAGTCTAAAGAGAAAATCCTGAAGAATATTAAAATAATCCACCACCTGCTTCCAATTATTTTGCATTATTTACGCTGGGTGCCATGTAAAGTATTTATTATACTAAAAAGGATATCCTGAAAGTAATGCTTCGTCCCTCATAAGATTTGTATTTGTAGCAACGTAAATGTGAAACTTGGTGGCAAAATACATGGACATATTGTTAATAATGCTAGCCTATTCAAATTATTGTCCATCACTTTCTATTCATTTCCGCCATCTTTGTACTGATTGGTAAAATTAATTTTGGAAAAATGTCCTTTCACCCATGAGTCCACAACCAGTTTAATATCTATCACATCGTCGAAACGTTCCCTACGAAGGGCGTTTTTCAAAGGGGTAAACACAAAAAAGTCTAAGGGAGCGAAACTAAGACTGTTGTTAGGTTGGGATATTACCGTCCACCCCATTTTGGAAATAGCCTGTGAAGCCTCCATTGAGGTGTGCGGACTTGCATTATTATGGTGTAAAACAAGAACATGGAGTGGAATGTCACGTCTTTTCTTTCTGATAGCTTCCTTTTTCTTCTTCAATGTCTGCACACAGTGAGCACTGTTTATTCTTTTAACTCCTGGATGTTGACACGACGATCAGCTGGGATGAGGTCTTTCACTCATTGCCTGTTGGAATCTGTCACTGCAGTTGCGGGCCTGGTGCATTTTTCAAGCAAAATAATCTAATTTACTGATACTGCTGGTTTTTTCAACTGTAGTCTATTGACTTCTGGCAAAAAAGAACGTTCTTGGTAACAAGACAAGGAACGTGAATTTGACATTCTAGTTTCGTTAAACAGAAAACAGCTGTGATTCTGTGAATGTCGTTACAATTTCCAAGTAGTGTAATGAATCATGGTAAAAAATTATTTCCGAGTATTTCTGTTTCTGTCATTATCCTTTCAATCACATCGCAGTACTTACAGAGGCCAATTCCCGTACCTCCCCGTAAATGTCTTAGCTAAAAGTTCGCTTCTCAGTTAAAATAAGAAAAATGATGATTTCCTTTTGTTTAAAATTTATTTATTGAGAGATACCATTCTAATTGACTTCCAATATTCATTAAGAATGTGAGCACTGCCCTTTAATAAGTCAGGGCACGGAGCCTGGATAATATTTTTTCTCAAATGGGAGAGCAAATGAACATAGAGAGAGCTTAGGACATTGGAAGTGCTCCACATCGACTCAAAACATAACGTAAGATCCCCAAGATGTAAGAATATGGAACTAGTGAGCAGAATTGTCCAAACAAGATATCCGAAGGATACAAAGGCACTTCTTTGAAAAGGTAGCTTCGAGCACAACTGGTCAGAAGACAGAAACGTCCATGTGACAGGCGGCTGCCAAACAAAATCCAGTCTTTAGTAAGGGATATGATCACCTCTGACTGCGTTGCAGGATTTTCAACCTCTGTCCATGCTGAGGACGAGGTTGTCAAGCAGCAGTTAAGGCATCGCGGGCCATTCCTCTTGTAGCGCCAATCGCAGCTGCGGAATCGTTGCTGGCGGCTGGTGACGTGCTGCCAAGCGTCTCCCGAGAAGGCTCCACACGTGTTCGATCGACTTAGGTCCTGGGACCTTGCGGGGAAAACCATACGTTGAATATCTTCACTCTCCAACAGCTCTGCGACAGCCAATGTACGATGAGGTGTAGCGTTGTCGTCCATGAAGAGGAACTCAGGACCCACAGCACCTCTAAATTGACTCACGTGACGCAGGAGAGCCTCGGTACAATAGCGGACACCAGTGACTGAACCTCCTTGGAAGATGTGGAGGTCAGTACGGCTACCAAGCATGATACCGCCCCAAACGAGAACTCCGACACCTCCAAACCGGTCTTTTTCGATGATGTTGGAGGTGTGATTGCGTGTTCCCTCTTTCTCTAGAAGTGCAGACGTCCAGAATCGTTCGTCAGACTAAATCGGCTCTTATACATAAAGAGAACTCGACCCCATTTCTGGTGTGTCGAGTTCTTGTGTTCCTGACACCACAGAACCGCCGTCTCCCATGAGCAGGCGTTAATGGCACACATCGTACTGGTCGTCGCGCAAATAGACCCCCTTTGTGCAGCCTTCTGGCCACGGTAGAACGCGATAACGGGCGTCCAGTTGTCTGTTGGATGTGCCTTGCGATTTCTCCCGCTGTCTGCTGCTTGTCTCTTCTCTCCCGTGGGACAATATACCGTTCGCCCGCCACAGTGGTTGCTCATGGACCACCACTGATAAACTCTCGGACAGCTGTTCTTGTCGTTTTAAATGCTCTCCAAGCTCGTGAAACGATGCTGTGAGCGATCCCGAACTCCTCGGCCACACTAGTCACACTTCGACCTTCTTTCAACTTTTCAATGACGCCACCTCGGATAAAATCATCCAGATGTCTTCTACTGAATTGCCTGTTGGTCATATCGTACGGTGGCAGCAACTCGACGTCATTCAAACCGATGTACACCGTGCAATAGCTTTCACCGAAATGCTGAGCGTACACCGCCCGTGTGCTTTATACTCTTCCCCCCCGTCATACTGCATATATGCGCATGCCGTACCGTACCGGATCCTAGTCTATCTCCTGAGTAGTCTTTCGGTTTGTTCTGCCTGCTTGTTCCGCAGTTATGCTAATTTCTCCTCTTTGCCCTTAATTTTTGCACACCAGTGTATATACCATCATCATTGTCAACCATAATCAGTCCGCTGCTAGGTCTCCTCAAGTTTCTTCCACAACGTTCGTCTATCCTGCAACCCCTCCTCTGTGGCACTCTCTCATGTTTTCGAATTTCACACACCCATCTCCCATGCGGTTTTCTTCTTGTCTCTTCCTGTACCTTGAAATCCAGACTAGAATTTCAGTTGTCCTTTGCCGATCCGTTCTTCTGGCAAGAAGTCCTGCTAATTACCATTTCAGGGATTTTACTCGGACAAAGATGTCTTCCACTCTTCTGATTCTCCTTTACCTAGAATCCCTCTTCTTATCTCTCCTGGTGACACCAAGCATGCTTATATGCCGTATATACGAAGGTTGTTCATCATGTACGACTGTTATGAATTGACATTTTTCTGATGTTATTGGATCTCTACGTAATCCATTACGTCCTGCAAATGCCCAAAACACCGACGATTCGTTACCGTTACATGGATAGAAAAAGCTTCCCAAGTAAACTACGATTCAACTAAATCAGAGTCATCGCATTTCGTCCATTTCACTCGTTGCACTAATTGCATGAAACATCTCCTATATGCACGATTCCCTGGTAATGTCGATGATTTTTAGGCACAGGTACACAATGCAAAGTCAGTAAAACCACAGAATACAGTGCAGGGTCTTCCCTACTCGATGACAAGCCTTTTTGCTGAGAAGGTGTCTTCCAATTTAAACTTCTCCCGTGATTTCAAATCACGGCGTTTCATGTTTTGGCCTAATAATCAAAAGAAGATCAACTAAAGAACAAACATACAAGTATTGGGATCAAAAGATATGCACGTGTGTAAACCCCTAATTATTTTCTTAAGTGATGTTAAATTAAATTTACTTTTTAATTAACCATGAGTTCATAAACGTATACGCTACACACAGGCAGGCACTACCTTTATTATTGCAATGATCCTTAATTCCTTTTTTTAATTAACATATCCAGGGAATTTCGAAAATGTTTTCCACATCTAATTAAATCTTCCAAACATTTGTATGAGTCCTGCATTTATCATGATGAAGCCATTCTTCTTGGTAATCTGTACTATGTTTTAGAATCATTTCTTTTAATTTCTTTATCTCGAAAAAGCCATAGAGGTTTCTCATATACATGTACTAATATTCACGAGATTCAAGTTCCTGAAATGGCGTTTGTACCTGTGGGCATTTCTTTTTCCTTATATTTGTTTTTATAACTTTAGACACACGACGAAAATAATATATAAAAGAAGAAACATCCACGTAATTACCGTAACTTTACTTAGTGAGGGATCTCAGAATTTAACAGAATGCTCTGTATTATTAAGCAACTAACCTAAATTCGATGGCTTTTAACAGTAAGATTTCGAGAAGAAATATGTTTTACGATTTCAATAGTTAACAGAGAAACAACTGATTTCTTAAGTCGGTAATTTCTTTGGTAAAGGATCTATACAAATGTGTTATCACTAATCGATTGTTTTTATTTTGTTGATTGGAAAGTGTTCATCACGCAGAGATCCGTGTATAAAACAAAAATAATTAATGCTTTGCATTCCCAAATATGAAACAAGACGAATGTTCATGTACTATATTTTTAATGCTAGTATATAAATGGAATCACTGTTTCTAAATGAATTTGTGCTGATTTGATCTGCAATTTCGTAGGAATTTCATATTGCAGCACTAGTCTTATCTGCAAATTCGGAGATGAAGGATATGTAGTCTATTCTCGGTACCTTCGTTTTTTGTAGTATAACATGCAAAGAAGTTGCCTGAAGTTCCTGCTTCTTAAATGTGGTACCGAAAAAAAGAATGAAAATTTCCATTGCAACGTTAAAACAAGAATGGGTAAGATTGTTTACGTTTGTGCAATTAAACTACAGTATAATGGATGACAATGATGATGATGATGATATTCGTGAAGACTTTCACTGAATAACCCATGATTCTATGATTCAAGAACTAACTACGCTCTTCTATATTGACTCATTTGTTTTGGGAGAAAATTAAACACCTGCTTCATAAGGCCAAAGCCACATTCCTTTTCTGTCCCAAAACAAAACATATTCTGCTCAGGAAGGGGAACCGAGATGTTTTTTGAACGTGAAGTATAAAGTCTCCCTCTCCCTTAGAGCTTTAACCCTGGAATAATTTTAAAGCCAAGTTCTATGTCGGATGGAATACTGTCTGTGTTTCTGAAGGAAAAGAAAGAAATTTCTTTTGTGTTTTATATTTTCATTCTGTATCTTCTCAAAAGACATGGAAACGCTATCCTCTGAATGTTGCCAGAAAAAACTTTAATCTCGGTTTTCTTAGACTACTGTTTTATCATTTTGCAGGCTTCGTATGGTCCCATGGCACTGCATTATACCTCTGGCATCAGGTTGCAAATAAATTTAATATGACTTCTCCTTAGCTTTTTCTTTCTGCTTTTACTTTCTTTAGGAATCATCAGCTACGTAGCGGCAATATGACGTATTAGCTGACCATTATTTTGTAAAAGATGTCCTAAAAAAAGGCACGTTCTTCGTGAGTACGTCAAAACGCAATAACCCGCTATCGCTCCACGGTAAAGTTGCAGTTTAATCGTGTATAATGGTCCTTTTATATGTATAATAATGAAACTGACATTAAATACCTTTTGAATTCTATCATCGAGGTCATTTGTTATAACTCAACAATATTTATTTACAATAATATTTTAGCGGTTCCAATCGCTCAACCAATTCAGAGAATATATATTATAAAAGATTAAAGGTTGCACAAACGTTGCTGATCTTACGTAAACAACTTGATTCTTTGGAGGAAACTTACTAGAACCGTTCCTTTCTACACTTTAGAAAGAAACGGTCTATTACAGAAACACAGAACTCAGATCTCTACTTTAAAGGCTCAATGAAACGATTTGTATATAAAATTATCTTTTACAATATTAAACTGAACATTTCGGTGTGACATTTCACTCAATATATATAAGTAGTGGGATTTTAGGGGAGCTGGGCCAGTGGTGGGGCCATAAGATTAACATTAGCCCCACCACACCACCACTGTGGTGGGTGGTGGTGGATGCTGGTGGCTTCCTCGGGGGATCGGGGGATGGCGCGTGGTGGTGCCTTGAGCTATGGCGGAGAGGGGAGGCTGAAATCTTTTTGTTTCCTTTCTCGCCCTCCGAACTCTGGAGGGGAGGAAGGGAATATAAATAAGGGTGGTGTTTTTATTTTAATGGTTGTGATGATAAAACATTTTTTGATGTCTCACAAACTTGTCATTCTCGTGAAAATTAAAAAAAATGTTTCTTTTTGTGTCCTCCGAACTTCGGAGGGAATTAAGATTAGAGTGGTTATTTTTTTTTCAAATGGATGATGGTGATAAAATATTTTTTGATGTCTCACAAACTTGTTATATTTTTTTTCCTGAAAATGAATTACGATAAATTAAAGAAAAAGAATAGCTGTATCACATCAAGTCATCAGTGAAGCACCTTCTTGGTTTTCAAAAGAAACAAGATGGCTGACCAGTGTTAAATAAAGACATAGCACTCTTGAAAGCGTGATACATTGGTTTTCGGTCATTACAGCTTCAAAACCAAAGACCCCTCCCCTCCCAATTTTGATACATTTTTTTCATCATAAGGTCCAGTGTTTAACTGTATCTATCGAATTTGGTAGTGTCCCCAAGCAAGTGTATGCACTCCGTCTTTAAGAATGAATCTCTTTTTATCTCTTGGGCAGAGAGCAAGTTTATTTTGATTGACAGTGTATAATTTATGTTTATTACTTTCAATGTGGTTCATGCTGCAATAGAAAAATTTTGATGTGAGCAAACACTCTTTATAGTCGTTAAAAGTTAGCTTATTTTGAATTGCTATTTTTTTATGCCTTTCAGCTTTTTAACGGGAGTCTCCCCTTCGACTTTAAACGCATACATTTTTGAGCGAAGTCCTACGAATTCAGTCATAATGTTCCCCTTGTTTTCGTCTTTCATTTTTCCTGGTACTTTTTTGTTTACTTGAGGAATGCTGTACACATTATTAAGGGGATAATCCGACGTATCGTACTCGTCGATATTATCTTTCATATCTGAATATATGTCATGAGTAGTTATTTCATATATGAAGGAATCAGTATCTGTATACAATAATTTAATGTTATTATGATATTTCTTCTTCATGTGATCATAATGAAAATTATACATCAGAGTTTTCGACACATCTAATATGCACATGCCAAGAAATATTGGCTTGTTGAACGTCAGTTTCGTTCTTTTCATGTGAATAGCTGCGAGGTTTTCAGCGAATATCGTGCGTCTGCAGAAGTTCGGTTTTGCAATTAACCTTTCAGCTGTTTCTCCTTTTGTGCATAACTTGATGTCCACACGCCTCCGGATATTTTCCATGGTTTTGCCAAATATACTATTGTTCATCAATTTATAAAAATCTTTATCAAAGTCATTCGTTGTGTTGGAGCGAAAGTCCGTATTGAGTTCAATGTATGGTTTTAACCAAGGAGACTGGTTAAATTTGACTACTTTGTGTATTTTTTTCAGAGTCATACCCTGAGAGAGACATTGCTTCAAATTTCTATAATGAAGCACGTACTACTAATAATAATAATAATAAATAGATACATCGCTCCCTCCACGTTCCAGAAACACACAGCAACCGAAAAATTGCTTTACAGCCGCCGCTGTGGAATCGAACCAACAGAACTCTCGGTATCGCGCCGAGTGCGTTACCTTTACGCCACGGGGGCCAACAATCCACGGTGCTATGTGTATTTTAAAGTCAGCTACTGACATCATAAATCCGTAAGATGGGCTCAGCTACTGAGACGCCTCCATCTGGTGGGCATTAAAGGCTCTAGCTATATATATTATAGCAGTTAAATCCAAAGGGCGAGAACCAAGGTGAAAATATTCCAAATACGTGGCGACAGTTAATAAATAGATACATCTATTTATTAATAACTATTTATTAACTGATGTATCTATTTATAAACTGTCGCCACGTATTTGGAATATTTTCACCTTGAAGCACGTACTCCTTAGGGTATAACGTTGTCAACAGCCTGGATTCTTTGCACCCTTCTGGCACTCGAACTTCAGGCGCTAGAGGCAAGTCGGAATGCAGGTCATGCAACTCAGAAGGATAATTCATATCTACCTCTAAGATATACCCAGTTGGTGAATCATCAGGAACGTCGTTTACGTCTATGGGGTCACACCATGCGAAACCATTTAAAGCTAAAAATTCCCCCATAGACCACCCATACATATTATTGGAATCGAGATATAACAGATACTTTGATGGATATTCGGGATTATAGTTGGACATATATTTGTTGTTTGCTTGGCTGAACCTGTTGGAACACTGCGAAATACCTCCTCTAATTCCCTTTTCAACGAAGAGCAACATATCGTAGTCTGTTAGGAGTTCTATGGACACTGTAGTAAATTTCAACATAGCATCCCAAGATAACCCAGGAGATGTATAATACCATACTGGATCTAAACCGTAAGTATTTAGAAAGAGTTTTCTGAAGTTTTCAAAGACATCACATAAAAGTAATACGTCAGTTTTAACATAGAGGTCAGAGTACTCTCCAAGGGTTTTAATATTAAATTCTTTCCATACCTTTTTGGCATGGCTATAATCATCATCTGATATATCGGTTTCATTTAACATACTATAGAAAGCATCTTTCGGTGGCAATTGGGTTTCATGGCATTTTTCAAAGGAACTCATGTAGTCATAGGGGTAAAAGCCCTTTCGGAGCATAAGCTCCATCTTTTCCAGTGCAAAGTATCGCTTAATATTTAAAAATTGATCTTTAGACAGGTTTCTGGATAATGTATCTAGACTGCTAGCCATGAATCAAAAGGAATCAAGAAATCTAAGCTTTAAGGTGCCAGTAACTTTTTTACTGAAGGAAATATATTTTTCTTCATTGTTAGGAATCAGTGTAATGGGCGCATCATCATAGCCCAGTTCCTTAATAAATATGTGAGCATCATAGGAGGAGAGATTATGGAAAATAACTGGAATAAACTTAGGATTCTTATACTTTAGGTTACATGAATTGTGACTAGGTCCGCGATATTTCCCAGAGATATGGCAATGGTCGCGCACTTTCCAGTCACGTTTTGTGAATTTCTCTTTACATAAGTAGCATTCAGTTGCTTCTTCATGATGTCTCTCTTCTTCCTTTTCTAACGGCATCATGGGTTCTACATGCTTGTAGATATTATCAATTTCCTCAGCTTCTACACGCAGCATATCTACGAAGCGTTTAGGAGAATCTAATCCTCGATAGACGACAGGATCTTTGAAATGTCCATGAGTATAAGAAATATAATAACAGAAGCTCATGGGGATGTGATGCTGGTAAATATTGGTGAAAGAACTCTCACTACTTGGAGTACAGGTATTTGCCGGTAAAGTGGGACACTCAAAGTCAGCATATATGACAAAGGGAAATTCTAATGAGTGGTTAATGTTTTTGAATGTCAGCTGATTATTATTTTCAGTAGGCATTTCAACACGCACAGCTTCATGATTTTTGCATATTTCGCGATGTTGAAACAAGTTGTTTTCCGAATGAAAGTACTGAAGGCAACGTCTACAAATATATTTAGACACTTTCCACTTAGATATTTGGGCTGAAACTAGTGCAGATAAGTTTTTAATCCAGCAATAATGACCATGCTCACTATTTCTCAAGTACAGCAGATCCACATGAGTATCATTTTCAAAGTCAGTGATGTATAACGGATATATTTTGAAATCATCATCGAACGAGTAGACGTTCACAGAAACGTAATTAAGTTTCTCAAATTTGCTGATTTTGCTTAAATTTACAGGAAACTCGATTCCATCAAAATTCAACGTGTTCTTATATTGCTTATAATTTGATGCTCTGTACGAGTGTTGCTCAGTGGGATGAAGTGCTGATAAAACAGCCCAGCGGAAGCATTCTTGGTCGTCATGTTTTACGTTTACAACAGCATGTTTATTTTTAATAGCTGAAGGCAAATCTAGGTAAGAAGAGGCTTTTAATGGATTGTATTTGTTTATCCGAACTTCCAGTTCTTGAATTTCATCCAAACTCCTTCCCGAATCTTTGCTTTGAAAATCCTCGCTCTCAGCCATAAGTTTATCAACGACATCATCGTAATATGAATTCAGATCTGTTGATTGAAGAATCACAACATTTTTTGTTTTGAAATTCACATTCTTCCTTTCAATATTGGTGTCTGACTCCGTCTTGTATATACAAAACACTTTAAAATTTACCTTTATTTGATTTTTCTGAAGCTCTCTGACGATCAATTCCTTAACAATATGCTTCTTCGAGGTAAGAAATTCTTGCAGATCAATATGCCCAGTAGTATTTTTAATCGACCAAGTCTTTATACGGCTGCTAAAAGCCGATTCTTTAAGAACAACCCCAGCGGATCCTGAATTTGTTTGCTCACTGTTCGAAGCAAGGGATTCAAGCTTCTGTCTCTTTGCAGGGGGCAGTCCATTTTCCACGCTCTCTGCGTTAGATGAATTTCCAGCAGACTCAGAACGGTCTTTTTTATGCACGTTTAGATGCCTCAACAAGGAATCTTTTCTGGTGAAATACCGATTACATTGCCCGCATTTATGTGTTGGTGTACCATGGGAAGACTTGTGTCTATCTAAGGCGTCCTTCCCGGAGAAAGTTTTACTGCATTCGTTGCATGTAAAATTCTCAGTTTCAGATGTTTGTACCTTCCTATGACGTGAAAGTCCTTTAGAGTGAATGAAACACTTCTCGCAATCCTTACACTGTAAATTCGTTTCACTAGTTGACCCAGTCGCGGGCTCAGCAGCTTGTAATATTTCCATGGGCTCGTCGGGGACAAAGGAATCCGAAATATCCTGACTTGTAGGAAATGCCCCCATTATTTCAAAATAATTCAAGCTGTCCGGCAAGGATGCTTTCAGTCACACTATCACCGAACCAGCAAAGCATCTAAAAAGAAAAAAATGTCCACTAAGTTTTAATTTTTTATATTTATATTCACATATCAAATGTTTTGAAGAAAATCATCCCCATCCCCCTCTACGTCTTCATATTCCATATGCTTGGAAAACATATTAGTAAAACAAAAGAATCCCCCATGACTGAGTAGAGATATTAAAATTTTGGGATAATGATATCTTACTGAATAAAATATTCCTAGCACAACAGAAAAAATAAATTAATAAAATATTATATTACCTCCTCATCAGAAGTAGCTCTGGTGTTTTTATCAGAGTAATCCATAGCATATGACTTTTGACGCGTTTAAACACTCTTGAAGTTAAAATTGAAACAGCAGAGAAAATCGAACTGGACTATATGTAACATAAGAATGAGAATGAAAATCTTGTTTATCGCCTCGCACATATATTCAAAGGAAAGAAGGACTTGTCTCAGAAACATCCCCACCCATCTAAACACCGACTCCTCGGAGACCCTTACGAGGAGATGGGGTGAGGGTGGGGAGAAATGCGCGTCGAGCAAGCGACGACACAAATGACCCGCGCCTGTATGCGTAGAAAAGTTAACAACCCTGCTGTCCTCACAAATGAGTTGTGATTGGTAGCCAGACATTTGTCGTTTTAAGTTGACCTTCCGCTTTTTAAAACATCTGAACAATCAGTAATTGCCAATGAATGTGCTTCGGGTTGATTACTACTATCCCATTAAGGGTTCAACTCCCTTTACATTACAATAGAGAGACCTCTTATGATGAATTGAGCTGTTTAGAGAATGACAATGTACGCAGGTAGAAATGTCTCCATCAAAGGTCATGTGTTTTATTGCTCCCTCAAGCCTGCCTTTGCATCTTTGTCTAACGCATGCAGCTGCGCTTGTTAAACGTTACTTTGAGGATAACTTAAGAACCTTCTTTCTTTCAATTGCCCACTCCTTAAAACCCCTAGAACTATTCATAGAATTCGACCTCAAATTTACGCTTTTCCGGGAATGACAAGGGATGCTGGTAGAAGCGTTTGCATCGCAGGATGTGTGTTTTATTCCTCCCCCAAGCCTACCTTTGTCTAATGAATGCCCCTGCATTTGTTAAACGACTTGGGTGGTACTCCTGGATTGCCATTGGATCTGATTACAAAGTTCGGAAGTTGCTTTTCTTTCACAGGCAAAGTCATTCTCTGGTTTGCTTTCGAGGTGAAGAGACACGAAGTTTTTTCTCCCTCTCGCTTACCTACGGAATGTTTTTGACTTCGACGACATGAAGCGTGCTATGGATACTAGGCTTATCGCTAGCAAGAAGGTGTGCTGTGCGGCGGAAGACGGCGGGCTGGTCCCCGATACGCTACCCTCGGATGTCGAGCATCAAGGGCCTTCACACGTCCAGGTAATATATATAGTTTCATCTTCAGATGAAATTTTTGAGGACTGCCTACCAAAGCATTATTTCTCATTGGGCGAAGGAATGTTTTTGATAATCAGCGAATACACAAAAACTGTCAAAATCCATTTAAAGAAATATGCATTCAATGGCTTCGGTTATCTCCCAACGAAACGTGGGATAACATTTTCATCGCGATCGTTTTTGGAATTGAAAAGAAAAATCTTCGCTGTTAATAATGATGATGCTCCCCACATTTTTAACAAGGAATTGGTTGTCTCATCAGTGAAGATAAATTTGCAAGAAGCAAGAATTAACTTCCAAAAACTCTATACTGTGGATGACGGGTTCTTTAAGTTCATCCCAGGAGGAGTGATTCTATCCTACACTCAATTTGACAAGCTCCAAGATATTTGTGAATTCATATGGTCGTCAATCCAAGATTTACTTTTTGGTGAAACCTTTAAACAGCATGTGAAGGAAGCCAGGCTTCCAGAGTCAGCTTGCACCGAAAAGTACATGAATTCGAGGGTGATTCTGGAAAATACAGTCATGACTGCCTTGCATGAAAAAGTGGAGAGTCTTTTCATCTGCCCAGAGTGTCGGGTTCCAGCTGAAAGGCAAGAGCCCAACATGATCGACCACACATGTAACATGTTTGAATCACAATTCAAGTGGGATATGCATAACCAAGAAGCAACAGCTTTGCTTGAACCCAGGTGCCTTGCGAAATGGTTTGTAGAGAAATGCAATGGTTACAAGCATTTTGTATCCGATAAATTCTTAGATTCGGTGAAAGGATGGGAATTAATTGAAAGAGTCGACAACTTTTCACAAACAGATGGTAAAGAAAAAAAATTAAACAAAAAAAAAAAAAAAAAGATTCGAAATTGGGAAAAAAAAATATCAAAATTGGGGAGAAAGGATGGGTCTTTGGTTTTGAAGCTGTAATGACCGAAAGCCAATGTATCACGCTTTCAAGAGTGTTATGTTTTTATTTAACACTGGTCAGCCATCTTGTTTCTTTTGAAAACCAAAAAGGTGCTTCACTGAGGACTTGATGTGATACAGTTATTTTTTTTTCTTTAATTTATCGTAATTCATTTTCAGGAAACAATATATAACAAGTTTGTCTGACATGGTTTCAAATTCATCCCTACTTATATTCAACTGGCGTAAATATTGGTCTTTAGCTATTATTAAATGCGATCAAAATAGCCTCCCGTTGTTTTGAATGATGTTAAAATTAACTTCATAAATTTCACCTTTGATAAAAATGGTACTCTATACATTTTGCTCTTTTCTTTGTTATTGTATGGGAAACGTGTGTTTTGAGAAACTTGTGATTTCCAAATTCACTCCTTATGGAACATTTAATGTTCAGAAACTAGCTTTGATTGAGAAGTCAAACAGTACTTTTACCCTTAGTTAAAAATATATCTTGATCAAATTTCGTATTTAATTTATCCTAGAATTATGTATAATATAAAAGACCAAAAAGAAACACACTGTTTTTACAACTTCATTTACTCTTATAAGGTATCCATCGTAAGGATGCTGGCATAGGTTTTACAGATTTTTTAGGCTTCACACTTTCCTTTCTTTCAGATGCTGCAGTTAATACATCATTTAACATAGCATTTCCTTCTTGTACAGAATATTTTTTCAAATTTTTATTTTTAATGTACTTGGAAGGTAAATTTATCTCCTTTAAAGCGTTAAAGAATTCTAGCGTTGCTGGTACATGCTGAGCGGAACCATTATTTCTTAACATAATATCAACTAGATCGATGATATTGGAATTTTTCACAACTTTTCCATTTTACTTCAGTTCAGCTTTAGGGGTCCACGATATGATATCAGAATTGTTTTTGAACACTTCCAGTACATTTTCAGCATAACGTTTTATGCTTTTTGGAACCGATCGAATGATAAGATCTTCAACATAGTCTTTTGTATTGAAAGTTTCCTCGTGTTTCACTTCTCCTTCAGATTTGCTTGTCTCGTCTTTGAAACTTATTCCTTTGTCTTGTATGGAATCGTCTTTACTCTGGTTGGGAACTTCATGCATGGGGCTGTTCAACAGGGATGTCTGAATTCTCTTATTCAGCACCTGATTATATAATTTTATTTTAACGTCATCAGATTCTTTACCTTCCAAATTTTTTTCATTTCTTTATCTAGCTCGGAGAGCATTTCATCAGACACTGCATGACGAGAAAAGCGTTCTTCAGGGACGAGAATCATTTTCTTTGTGAATTCCATAATCCTTCTTACCTTGTTAGCATAGTCATCAAAATACTAAGAGCTGCAGGTATCAGCACGCCTAAAAAGCCTCCTTTCTGAATTACGAGTTTCCTTTTCTTATACAGGGGAGTCTTTTACCGAGACAAAGCTCTCAACGTATGTTTATATCGACACAATTTTTCTTTCTGAGATGGAGAGAGTGGAACGTTGCCCTTTAATGTGTTAAGACAAATTTCACAAATAGCTTTAATACCTTTACTCGAACATTTTGATAGAAGATCTTTCAAAACATTTTTAGGACAAATGCACGTCATTCGTAGGAGCTGAAGCTGTTGCTTTGACAAAGTCATGATGAGGAATGACGAATTTTAAAACAATTCATCTCTTAAGCACCGAGCGTAGTTTAATGCTTTATTGAAAGCACAATGCTTTCTAGGATGAAGTGTAGAGCAGGTTAGCGCGGAAAGCGTTAAATCTTTCACATTTGGACAAAACAAAGCATTAAGATCTTGACAAATAAAATCACCCAGTTTAGATAACACTGTATGAGACTCCGAGATGTTTTAGTAGAGGGACCAGTGCCGAATAATTAATCGTACCAGAATTCCAGTTTAACTGATGTAGATTTCTGCTTACCCATTTGCACTGGATCTTATCTTTATCGCACAAATCGTGAAAAGAAAATGGCGGTTTGAAAATAAAATGCCCTTTTTTATCTTCATTCTCCATACAGACATAGGCTAGCTCTTTGACAATAAATTCGCCACTTTTGAGGAGGAAACCTTCAACGTCGATAACTAAAGTCTCCATGGCGACATCTCAGGAGAAGTCAGCGCGGTTGGTAAATATACTTGATTTCTCCCGGAAGTATATTTGTACGCAATCTTATTTCTTCTGGTGTGTCCGGTTTCAGATCTACTAAGATGTAACCATATGCTTTTTTGGTGGCGTCCATGTAATTTTCCTGAAAACATTTAAGCTTATTAGGATATAGTTGCCTTCCCAAGTGAGTAATTTGGTTTACATCTCTTCGAGATTTGAATAGAAATAAGTAATGAGCATTCAGAGAAATTACTCTCATTTCTTTTCCTTTGTGAAAAATATTTTGGGTGATAAAAATGACTGACAAATTAAAATGATGACTTCCTCTAGTGAACAAGTGCGTTAATTTTTTATCGCTTCCACATTCTGTCATCAAGTCATCGAAAATGAACAAAGTATTGTCTTTAATGTAATCCTGAAAATTGTTTGGCAACCCTTCCACAAAAGTCACATTAGGAATTTCTTCATAGAGTGTTTGATGAATTACATAAAACCAAACGACCTGCCTCGGTGGTGGGTTGATTACATTTCCTTTATGCTTGAGTAACCGTTTAACAAAATGAGTTTTTCCACAACCCGAAGGTCCCGCTAGCAGAGCAGTGAAAGGATGGTGTAATCTTCGCATTTCCATGTTTTGAACTGAACAAAAAAGGAGATAAATTACAGAATTTATAAAAGACGCATGCAAGAAAACCCGTTCGAACATTTTATTTAAATTCTAAATTTTACATAAATTCCAAATTTCTTTTGAACAAAATTATAAACTCGCATATCATTCGTTTCCTTTTTCCAGTAAACGTTCTTAACAATAGAATGTAGACTTTTGCCGCGACATCTGGAGTATAGAAAAAATATACAAAATTGACCGCACACAGCACTAAACGAACTTTGAAGTGGAACTTCATTACAATCCACATGAGAAAACTTTGAGACGAATAATGAAATAGGTTCATCAAAATGTTCGGGAGTATTTCCGAACGAATCAAAAAATTCCAGTTTTCTTGAACTTGGCATATACATGGCCAGCCAGTGTTTTCTAGGTTCTCCATAACGGTCTGTATTGACGACGAGGCAGGTGGGGAAATTCATAAGCCTTTTAGGGAGCTGGTCGCAAGCATACACTCCCATGAAAAACTGACGAGTCACATGATCGCCTTTTAAAATATTGGATATTTGAACACTGTTCATGTTTATTTTCAATTGGAGAAATCACAAAGAACGCTTCTCGACTAGGTTATCTCAATAATGTTTTGGAACTCTGCGTAGATCCGCACTGATACTGTTTTTATCAGAGCTTTACCAAATTTAATCTCTACTCTTAAATTTCCTTGCTGAATTAAGTTCATATGTCCTCCATCACACAGATCGGGTAAAAGATCGAATGCATACAAACTATAGCCTCTGGAATATTCTTCTCGAGCTATGCGAATTCCTCTATCTTGACCCAGTTTCTCGGTACCTTGAAAGAGGCTATGATAAGATCTAACAGTATTCCCTGAGGCAAAATTAGGCTCTAGTGGTTTGTGCGGTACGGGGTGTCCATCAAAGTATACTGCTATAAAGTTGACATCGTAATGCTTAAATTCGAAAGGATTTGTCTTATATGTACCATTAAAATCTTCGTTATCAACACATCCAATAACTAATCTCTTTCGCATTTGTCCGAGAAATATATTGTCTTGCATGAAATACATACTTCCTTGAGAGATGGAATACACTTTATATAACACACGGTCAATGGGATATTTTGCAGGAGATCTTTCCAAAGCCTTCGCATGACCGATAGAAACGCCAGTGTTGACTTTTACTTTTCTCATAAAAATTGAAGCATGTTCAATGAGAATTTTGTAATCAGGAATATCAGACGAGGACACTAAGCAAAAATCCGGTTTGCTTCGAATCATTTTGATTTTTACATCCACTAAATTCAGTAACAGCCTGTTTTGATGAAAAAAGTCGCAGGGCAGATTTCCAATCATGTCCAAAGTTTTGCTCTCTTTCACCAGTTCATAACGTTGATTTAAGCCCTTATTAGTCGTTATTGTAGGGTTAACTTCATGCAAATGACCGGCAGTGTCTTTGTAAAAGCATTCACTAGTCAGTAATGTCTTCTTAGCATCTTCGCCATAATTCAGAAGAGTTTCAATGTATGCTTTATATGGATACGTATTGCTGGAAGAGGAAATCACTCGTTCATTCACACTGACATCAATTTGTGAAAACAGAGAATGCAGAAAGCAATTGACAGGCCCAACTGGTTCTTTGTCAGGTAAAAACAAATTATCAGATTTCAGAATTTTTACTTTTACATACAGTTGACTCGTCGAGAGATCTATGTATTCTTCCCCACTCCCAGAAATGTTGAATTCAATTAGGCCTCCATCTCGAATATTAGCTAAGGGATGAAATTCGATCCATTGTCCTTTTTCTATAGTTGTCTGAGTAGGTGGTAACGCAAATAAGTCCAGTTCCGACTTTAAACACACAGGAGAATGGCTGTGGATAAGAGCCATCCTTTATTGATCAAAAATATCACGTGCTATCCTCTTGACCTTCTTCGGAGAAATGATGTGCTTCTCTGTGCTCCCTTTTCTTTTAATCTGTCCCCCTAACATTTTTTTAACTTTATTAGCAGCTTTGTCTGTGAGTGTCTGCCCCGCCTCTTTAGCTCGTTGCTTAGCTGCTGTTTTTAATTTTTTTCCGTGAATTACGTCATTTGCGAGATCCATACCTGTTCGTATAACTTGCTTCCCTAATGTTTTGGCACCTTGTTTGAATAATGGCACTGCTGCTCTAAATAACGAACGAAATAATCCTCTAAGTCCATAGCCTTTTTGTATGGGTGTTCCTTGATAATGCGTTAATCCTTCTCCAGTTTGATTCACATAGTATTCTTCGAACGATTTCACACAACAATGATACGGTTGATACATAATCACAAGTGTTTGAGACGAAAATGAAGTTTCACGATCGCTCTACCACGTTCAAATGGGACTAACTGCCCCGTGCGACTCCTTATAACGATTTCAATTGTCTGGAAGCTTTTTCGGCTGAGAGACAAATAATGAGGTCTGTCGTACAAAGCGCTCACCGTGTCTCCATCTTCACCAGTTTCTTTAACGATGCGAAGGAGAGGGGCCTGTATATCTCCCACGCACTGCACCTCTACAATATCACTATACACCCAAGTAGCAATTAATGTCGGTCCGACATCGGCTCCATGTCGGTAGCCGATATAATCGATATCGGCTCCATGTCGGTAGCCGATATAACCGATATCGGCTAAATATCAGGGAGGATAACTTTTTGCAATATCGGTCCGATATCTGTAGCCGATATCGGTGTGATATCTGTAGCCGATATGGGTCCGATATCTGTAGCCGATATGGGTCCAATATCTGTAGCCGATATGGGTCCGATATCTGTAGCCGATATGGGTCCGATATATGTAGCCGATATCCGTCTCATATACCTGTAGCCGATATGGGTCCGATATATGTAGCCGATATCCGTCTCATATACCTGTAGCCGATATCGGACCGATATTGCAAAAAGTTATCCTCCCTGATATTTAGCCGATATCGGTTAGATCACGGTTATATCTATAGATATAACCGTCATCTAACCCATATTGGCTGTTTGTCGGATTTAATGCAACCGACACTTAGCCAGCGTCATCTGAATACTTGGGAGGATAACCTTTTGCAATATCGTTTCAATGACCTCACCTAATATATGTCAGAACCACTGGTAAAACGTCATAGTTCAGTAACTCTAATCAAGAAATATTATGTAAATGTGTGAGCAGTGTTCTGTTTCCAAGTGTTTTTTAAATTGTGTTTTTTTAATTAATTACATTAGAAAATAAACATGTACTGAAATTTTGATTTTTTTCCTTGTATGTATGTATATTTGCATTGCAAATAACGTTTTTTTTTTGTTTTTTTTTGTCAAAGTACCCTTACATTTAATGTAATGAGTACAGATTGAATTACACTCTTTTTATACCTACCCCAAATATTATATCTTTAGCTCTGAGTAACACAGTGCTATGTTAAAATATTGGTCCAATCTCGGCTGAATACTTGGTAGGATAACTTTTTGCAATATTGTTTCAATGTCCTCACCTAACAGGTGTCAGAATTATCAGGTCCCTGAGCCACTGGTAGAATGCAATAGTACAGTGTACCTAATCATGGAGAATTATATAAGAGTTTGGGCAGTTATAATTGCCTTTTCCTTTAACAATTTTCCCATGTTTTTTCACGTAAGAGCACCTTTATTGCTGACAGTTTCCAAGTGCTTTTTACAGTCATTACAACATGAGAATAAACATACTGGGATTCTGATATTGTTTTTCCTTGTATGTATTTGCATTGAAAAGAATGGGGATTTTTAACTCCCCTTACATTAAATGTAACAGGGTTCCCACTCCATTTCACGAATAAAATTCCCCGACTTTTCCAGAAAAATTCCAGACCATACTTTTAAAATCCACTCCACTTTTACAGTAGAAAAACTAGGATTTCTACTCAATATGAAGTAAAATCGACCAAAGCAAAAATTATCCTAAGCGTATTAACATAACAGATTAATAATTAAACCATATACCATACTAGTAATTAGCAATCAAAATATTTTAAAATGCAATTAAAGCACAATTTATGACTCAGTGAACTGGCAAAAATAATCCCTAAATTGGGGGTATCATTAAATCGGGGGACTTTAGCAAAATTGGGACCCTAAGGAATTGGCTGTATTAACTTACATTGCTTGGAAAAATAAATTACTCGTACATGTGCAAAACCTTTTTTTTTTTTTTTGTAGTTCGATAATTTGTTCTTCTACTTTTTTTTTAATTTTTTTCTGTCTATTGTGGATTCAATTCTTTTTCATCCAATTCCAAATTGAAAACCATTTTCTTATTGCTCATTTTAAAGAAAATGCTAACGTGCACAATGTAAAAGAAGCATGAAGATATTTTAACTCAAAGACTGCTCAAAGCTCATCTCATGTGCTTCCACCTGAAAGATAACGCTAAAATACGATAGCCTGTACTTACGATTGCATTCTCATTCGTTGGAGCAACTTTGCGTCAACAAAGACAAAGAGTTGGGGGGCACTAGCATTCCTTCCCCCTATCCTGAGGAGACAGCAGAGGTGTGGGAAATCTTTGCCATGGTGCGAATATTGTGGGCTCTCCCCTGCTCAATCCCCCTTTCTCTCTCTCAGCAAGAGCGGCACATGACCTTGTTTCTCCCTCGGACTTCCGGGTTCATCAGTGAATAGAACCGGGCTAGCGAAGGAGGATTCAGGCTCAAAATACGGCAAAATCTTAACACTTAGCAGATCTGACAAGGGATCGCTCATTTTCCAGGATAGTTGTGCGGATTTTCCAGGTTTAGGCGAAAAATAGCAATTTTCCTCGACATTTTTGGGACAAAATCAAATTCCCTGACCAGTGGGCACCCTGTGTAAGGAGTGCACATCAAATTCCAAAATATTATATCCTTAGATTTGAGCAACAGCAGTGCTATTATTATATTACAAAGTCCCGTAAAACATAATAAAAAAAAGCAGTTTATTTACAGTAATTAAAATGCTAAAATTTTATTAGAAAACCAGTTTAAACACAATGCAAAGGTAAACAAATTGTTTATTTACAGTAATAACAATATTTTTTCTTTAACTAGCCCAATATGGCAGTGATGTTATATTGTTACATTTTTAACACTTGCTCTTTCCTTTCTACCTCCATCTCTGTCTGATGCAGTAGCTAAGAACTTTCCAATTATTTTGCTAATTTCTAAATCTGTCACTGGAACTTTTACTTGAACTGCTCCTTAAAAGAGAAATAGGAAGAAGAAAGTTGCTTTACAATAAAGCAGATAAACATTTCTTACTACATTTTAATACATACATTGAGCCAGATTTCAAAATACAAAGTTGCCAGATTTTGTTTTGTTTGTAATTTTTACTGATGTTTTATTTTTGGTAATAAACTAAACAAAAATGTTTCCTGACAGCACTCAAGCCCTGTCAGGATGGAAATTTTTAATTCATAGGGTGTCTGTGTCCTGGTGGGAGGTTTAGTTTGTGCATTCCTTCAGAAATTTAAAGACCATTTCATGAGGACATTATTTTTGTATGATGACTAAATTTGAAAAAAGCATTCCAGTGCTGCATGCTATCCTTTTTAAAGCTGCTAGACAGGAATGTCATTTCGTTATGGTGATATTGTCTGCATATGACGGCTGAATTTGAAGAAAATACGAGGTGTGTGATGTCTATCATCAAAGTCTAAGGTGCAAAAAAGGAGATTCTTCACACTTTATATTTCAGGATGCAGCAATCTTATGGCATCAACCTAACGGTGTCCACTGATCACATGATTGCGACATAATTCCTATGATAGTAAGTGTGGGATTTTTCATACCACAGATGATGGTGATTGTGATGGAATGTGAATATCGCTTATTACTTTTGTACAACAGTAGCACATGCAATTATTGGATAAGAATAATAAAATCACAAAAAAAATTGAGCAACTAAAAGTAATGTAGTAACAGGCACAGAAATTGGCAACAGGGGTAAAACCAAGTCAAAGGCAATAAAAGCAGAGCCATAAAAAATCTGGCAAACTCTTGTTTCTTAACGACTGCAGATGGACCAGTGGAATTATTATATTGAATACATATATTTGTGTGTGTGCGTGTGTGTGTGCGTGTGCGTGTGTGGATACTGTCTTGCCAATCCTGTCTAACGGAAATCAATGTTTTCGAAACTTGATCTTGATCTTTTAATGAGATATTTAGCATCCAGTGTGATATGCAAAGTATTTTGTATTCGTGATATCATAATATTTCTAAATTGTTTACTTACTCATTATTGCATCACATAACAGGGTAGCACTAAAGGCTTGCTTTCCCTTCTTTCCATGGAAACTGAAGCCCAAAGCCATTTCAGTTGTCAGTACTTTCTTCATAATGAGATACACACACTGTTTTGCATCATTTCCTCCAGTTCTTGACAATTGCTGGACCTACAAATGCAAAAATGAAAATTTGTTAGTGCTGGCTTTCAACATCATTAAACAATTGGAGGGGAAAAAGAACATTCATTCTGAGGAAACTTTTTAATTATCACAAATTATAGTGTTCACTTTAGGCAGTTTTTGTAGGGTGCACTGTCCTGCCCATTTTTTAAATGATCAAATGCACCCTGTCACTGTTTAGAGAGTAAAAAAATGCCCTGCTTTCCCCCAGAACTTAGTGTTCTCCCTATAGCCTTTTTGCAGGGTGGGCCGCCCAGCCAGTTTGCTCCCCCACCCAACTAAGCAATCGTCAATTCATCAGTCATCGAAAAATACAGCCTCAGAACCCAAATTCAATAATGCAACACCAAAAGCTGTTCCTCCCACTCATTAAGTTCCAAATTTGTGAAGGCAAAGTGATGGCTTTACTCCCTTCCCAAATTAAGAAAAACAAAAATAAGCTGAATTTCAGCTAAATAAGTGCAAACTGTGTGTGTGCGGGGGGCATCCGTGGGAACATGAAGGAAAGGTAAGTTGCAGGGGAAGGGAAGTTATAACAAGGTTCTGGAGGGAGGAAAAACACTGGGGGGGGTAGTTGTTGATGGTGCTTTATTTTTTAAATGCTGGTTCAGGCTTAAAAATCTGGGAATACTGGCTCTTTCATTTGCACCCATTAATTGCTCAAAAGTAATTTTTAAGAATTTTTAAAAACTGGACTTAAAGTAGGAAGTTTAGTTTCATTTACATATTTTTTCAATTTATCAGCAGCTTTCTCATGTGCTTTTAAAAAAGCCTGATTTCCCAAAAGTGCTGCACTTAAAACAGATGCTAATCTGCAGAAATTAGGTACTTCTTCAAAAAGAGTGTCCCATATGCCGATATTAAGTATTTTTTTCAAAAGTGTTAAGATGTTTTGTATCTTTTGGGGGTAGGGGGATAAAAAGGATGTTTCAATTTTCTTCATATGACTTATTAATCATTGTTTTACAACTGACTAAACCTTTATTTTTTCTTTATTTTATACTTTGATTCTGTTAACTGCTTGCTGTTGCTCACGCTTAAATACCAATAAATAACCTAGCTGGCTGCTAAATTCTTTTATTGTTGAATTATGAACTCAGCTTCTCTCATAACATGAAACGCCGGTGAACAATAATTAAAAAAATTGCGTTTTCCTTGAAATCGGCTGACTGCTTAGGTAGACATCTGTTCGACGTAAAAAGAAAATATTTAAATAAAAAAAAAAAAACACTATTTCCAGGCTTTTAAAAGTAGAATCTGTACAGCAGCAGTTGAATTTTTTTGTGGGGAAGGTAAAATTATACCCCCCCCCCTTTTTTATACACTCGCGCATATAAATTGCCCCATTATAAAATCTGCCCCGTTTCCAGAAAATTACCCTGTCCTTTTTTTTTTAATTCTAGAATGAACACTAAGTTAAATAAATTCTCAGAATTTGACAGCAGAAAAGGCTGCTGAGTTTAAATACATATAATTTATTAGAACAAGTGTTGTGTACACTGCTACTGCAAAAGAATTTTGGAAGAAATCATCAGATTAAACAGCATGAGAATGTTTAAATATATATATATATAGTTTGCTTTTTATACCTATAGAATTCCTTTCCAAATTATTTGCAATTGCTAGCACATCAAATTAAAACAATGGCATCTGATTTGAAAGCATCCAACTACAGGAAAACACCAGTTGTATGCCAAATAATATAAAAGTTATACAAAACACACAAGGAAACCATTGCTAATTGTGGTCGGAGGGCACCATGCTTTATACTGATGAGGACAAGTTGTCTGTAACTATGGTCTAGGCAGCTGTTTCTGGAGCTCTTTCCCTATTTATATACTTGTTCTAGCTGTTAATAATTCATACATAGTATGTAATTTAATACACTGAATTAAATTACAATCATAATTTTTGTTCCTTTGTATTTCTCATACATGAGACTGACGAAGAAAAAAAAACTGAACTTTTTAACCGGGTAAAAAATCGGAATGTACGACGAAACAGTGTGAATAAAACACAGCATGAGCAAGACAAAATTGTTAATGTTAATTTATTTATGTAAATATTAAACTGGACCACATTACTCTATTCAAAATATAAAATCAACATTTAACAACACAAGATAGAGGAAACATTACGCAAAAGGGGAGGGGGGTAACGATTACGGGAGAAATCTTCGCACCGATTTCCGTTTTCAGAAATTTTTCGTACATTTTCAAGCTGAAATGCACATCCATTCAATAAAATTATATTTACCAACAATACTGAGAAAAAGTATATTGCAAGAAAAAAAAAATTACGATTACGGGAGAAACCTTCACTCTATTCTAACTTCCGATTTCGAAAGTAGCACTTTCATCCACCGACGGAAAACAACTTTCCCTCAAATTCTGTTCAGTTATGTATCGATCTCGAGAACCACACAAATGCTGATAAAAATGCCAAAATACCTTGAATCCGCCAAAAAATCTCATGCCTGAAGATTAGAGGAAAATTCTGCGCCGTCTAACTTCCATTTTCGAAAACTTTTCCTCCATTTCCAAGCTGAAATACAAATATTTATTTAATAAAATTATACTTAATACTGGGCAGAAGAAACATTGTTAGAAAAGGGCATTACGATAACGGGGAAAGCCATTTCTCCGTTTAATTTCCGTTTCCGAAAGTTTTAAGAGATGAAATATCGCTTCCTGATGGCAAACGAATCTCTCCTCCAACTAATACCCCCAAAATTTCTCTTCGGTTTTGCATCGATCTCGAGTATGACACAAATGATGACGAAAAAAGTGGAACTCCGCGAATCAGTGGAAGAATCTCGTGTATGATTTCTAAGAAAATACCAAAGATAGTGTATTTTATCTGGGGCTAACTACGATAGTGTCCTTCATGGATAGAAGAGGTCATGAATCTGGAAATTGAAATCACACATTAAAATATCACAAAAAAAAATAGTCACCTGAAAATAAAGCTCTTTCATGTCAGCAGGATAAGCCATTTCCCTAGGGATTGGGTAATTACCATAAGCAAGAATACTCAGCATAGCAGCTTACCCTCGTCAGCCACAAGACACCAAACTAAAGGAATTTTCACCAGGCCAAGTGGTAGGATTTAGTAAGCACTCTGATGTAACGAGCAGAACATCTCGTTGTAGTAAATTATATGGTATATATCCTTTTTATGAGACCCCACCCCAATTTTGATTAACAAAATCATACCTATCACTGTTAATGCTAGTAAATAGAGTAGTTCTCTGCAATACTTTTTCATTTTTACTCACGCATATAATTGCCCAATTATAAAGCACAAGCGTGTTAACTCCAAGAGGTCTACGTGACGTGTTCCTCAAAATGAGTGTGAAATGGGCAGAGCCCCAACACTAGTCGAGTGGAGAAGCGAACAGTCAGAGGAGGTCAGAATTGTGGCCCTTCCTGTTTGAAAAAAGAGTTCACTAGAAAGACCTACATGTTATTGTGTGTCTTTGTCCAGTGGTAATTTTCTCTACTGTCCCGCATTAATGCAGCAAGGAATAATATCAGCAACATGAAAAAGTTATAATCAAACTTCAGTTAACACTGGAACAATTAAGTTTCGAATTTACCAGAATACTCTTGTTTTCATCTTTCTGCAGCATTGTCTCAACATCACTCATTTCTTCTTTTGAAGAAACAGGAAAAGAAAAACTGCTCTGAATGACATTTGGCTGCTGCAAGTTATTGCAGCTCTGAAGAGCTTGAATTGCATCACTGTTGCGACTAACTTCTTTAGTCAGAAATTTCAAGTCATATTTCAGCCCTTCAATTTTCTTCAGTATAGTTTCAAACATACCTAGAAATAAAAATAAAAAAGCCACAATTTAAAGTTGGACAGTTTCATAAACTCACAAGTTAATTGATATAAAATTTTCAAATTGTAAGTACACTGGGCACAGCCAATTTTTCATCATGTATGGGGGAGAGGATATATATATATATATACACTGAGTGGCCACTTTATTATGACCACTCCCTCAGTACTTCATTAGGACACTTTTTGCTTTTAATACTGCGTCGATTCTTCGTGGCATGGACTCCACGAGATGTTGATAGGTGGTTTGTGGAATCTGAGACCATGCTTGATGAATAGCACTTTCCAGGAGTGTGAGATCATTATAATATTGTTACTCAACCATATTGTTACTCATAAATATTCAATTATTTCCAGTAACCTCCTTATTTCCGCACAAATGGCATATTTTCCACTCATATATCCAGCGCATTGAACTATCTTAACATAAACCTAGTCTCCGTTGGAAGAGGCTACTGCTGTTGGCAAGGTGTTAGCTGCAATTTCACAGGGCTGAAAGGCATAGACAAAATATTATCAATGCAATTAAGGCAAAAAATAGTGAGGTTACAGCTTACAGCCTAACACCTGGGGTCACTATGAGGTGAATCGCACTGTAAAAAGAAGATTATAAGACACTAATAGTTTTTAATTAATTTCTTTTTCCACAACAAATTACATATCTTACCATTTTCAATGTAATATGAAGAACTTACCAAAAAGATTATCATTTGTCTGCACACCCAAATTCCTAGGAGGGCTTGCTGTTCTTTTGTCTACTTCCGTTAGTTCTAGGTCAGTGCTGTCTCCTGAACTGTCATCTGCAGACAGTGGAGGAATGGTTTTGGGAAAATCATTTTCACGAGATACATCAATTATTTTATTAGTTGTCTGCGATGTTTCAAATTCCATGTGCCTGCGTTTTTTTTTTTTTTGAGGTTCATCAAAATCGGTTGAGTCCACATTTGATGTAAACTCTGCTTTTCTCGCTTTCTTCCTTGCAGAGTCGTAATTATCTAAAAATATGAAAAAATGCAAAACATCAAAAAAGGGGAGGGGGTCACTATAAGACATACAATAACATATATGACGAGAGTTCATAAAGGGAAGCATGTGATGAGCAATCCAGCTCTACAGAATAGCCCTAATGTCTACAAACTGAATGACACAAAAAAGGTAGTGCTGCTCGCTGACCCTGTTATGGCCCAGTCTGCTACCTCACATATTTTGAATAATGACAATAACATCCAAGAAACAAGGAAGAAACAACTTGTGAAAATGAAACTACACCTCAATGTGTTGGTGCAAGCATCCCTTCATCATTCAGTCATACTATGTACTTAAGAGACCTTGACATCTTGCAGAATAATTTACCATACAAAGTTATGTCATCCAACTGAATACGTAACCCAAACTGACTGTGTTCACTTCAAATATTGTATGAAATACTGTCTGTCAATTGTTCTACTTTTTGGTCCATATTTAGTTTTTATGAACCCTAGTTTTTCTCAGTCTCCTTCTAGGAATTATTCATCTTTTGTTCTCATATAACCTTGGGCTAGACAGATGGCTCTTTTGACATTTTGGATGAACAACCGAGAATTCACAAATTTTAACCCCAAAGGGGCTCTGAATACCCCTGTTTTCAAGATATTAATATTCCTGTTGGTCTCGTTATCCGCCACGTCTCATTGGGGGGGGGGGGGTTGCTATTCCCTCATGAATCTGTAGGCGTTGAAGATGCAACTTGGAGACATTAGAAAAATCAACTTCAGAATTTATTGATTTGTTTTACAAAAAAATGTCTGCTTTGGTCAGACATGACTTCATTGCTAAGCAGCAAAGCTCTTTTATGAATAGTACTAAGGAAAACCTCAAGGACTCAGCATTTATAGTCATTTGTGATTTTGCCGAAAATTATAGTTTTCTTCTTCAAGATGAAGCCCAGAGCTATCACTGAACCAGTGGGCAAGCCACAGTCCACCCATTTGTCATCTATTACAAAACAGAAAAGACTGAACATGTAAGTTTTGTAGTAATTTCTGAATGTTTAGAGCACAACACAATTGCACTGTACTGCTTCCAAAAAATCTTATTAACTTCTTGAAAAGTAAGTTTGGTGACAACAGCGTCAAACAAATTTACTATTTCTCTGACGGGTCTGCAGCCCAGTACAAAAATCGGAAAATCATGACAGCTGTGAAACCAAAATGGTTCCATATTAACCTCTCGTCTACGCTAGAAAGTCGTAACCACCCCGTTGTCATTGCAACTAGGGACCCACTCCTTAAGATTCCTGGAAGACGAAAGCCGATAAGCTACAAAGGAAAGGAAGGGTGAGATTTAGAACAAAAGGACCTGCTCGCTCGCGCTGAGCTACTAGGTGAGGAACGAGTTTGTACAAAGTACTGACAAAAGAGTTGACCAGTATTTGCTCCCTCTATCCCCCACCCACCCACTTTGTCTCCACCTCCACTCCAATGCGCTCTCGCCATTCCTCCTCCCCCCTTCCCAGCCGGCCTACAGGACATTTGTAAGACGCTAAATCTACCGAGGTTAGTTAGTGACCAGTATTCCAGTTATAACCTTCAACCAACACGTGGACCCTTTTACCATGCCATCGAAAAACAGAATAAAACGTGAAAGTGAACGCCAGCTTCAAAAAGAAGCTAATAAATGCAAAAAAATATCAGCATTCTTCTCTGGAACAAAGGTATGTAATTTTTTACAAGATTGATGTGCCCGATTTATTTTCTCAGTTGCGAAATGCACAAAAATAAGGATATTACTGAAAGTATGTAAATGCTTAGCCAGACTATTTATTTAAGCCTTGGATTATTCCATTTTATTTAACGTATGATTTTTAGTTTCTGTTGCGAATTCAGATTCATTTTTTTCGAGGCGACTGCTTCAAAACCGCATTTTGTTTTAGGTGCTTACTGTAAGCATTCTTTGTTCGTCAAAACGTGGGTGGTGCGGTGCTCATATGAGGAAAGAATGAATTCCTACGGAAAAAATGCCCACTTCTCGAAAATAGAAAAAAAAATGAGGCTTTTCTTAATTTCATGAAAAAATATCTTAATTTCAACTAAGCAATGGGCAAAAACTAATCGGAACATTTCCTCCGCTTAACCATATGTTACGTAGCATTATGAGGGCATACTTCCTATTTTGGAAATGTTCCCCCTATTTTGAAGCTAAAATATAAATATTTACGCAATAAAATGTTTGAGCCTCTTATCAATTTCTGCATAGATGAATTGCAGAGTTCTCTACTAGCACCACTTAGAAAAGCAAAAAACGCCAACTACACGATCGTGTAGTTGGCGTTTTCCAACTACACGATCGTGTAGTAACTCGAGTTATCAAATAGTGAATGAGTTTTTGGATGCCATGGCGTCTGTCAAAGAAAATGAAATATTGACTGATGTCAATAACAGTCCCTGTTTTTCTGTTTTAACAGATGAAACAGCGGATGTAAACAACAGGAAGCATATGGCAGTTGTTGCAAAGTATGTGAAAGATGGTGAAGCCCAAATATCATTTATTAGAGACTGTAAGTTGCCAGATGGCAAGGCAGAAACAATTTTTTCAGAGCTTACCCCAGTCATTGAGGAATGTGGAAGTTTTGACAAAATGTGTGGTTTTGTCAGTGATGGGGCTAGTGCCATAGTTGGGAAGAATGAGGGCGTGACTGCAAAATTGAAGGGGCGAAATAATGCAATTATACCAATAAATTGCTTGAATCACAGGTTAGCATTAGCTACTAAGGACAGTTTTGAATCCTTAAGATGTTTCATAAAAACTGATGAAGTGCTAAATAGTACATATAAATATTACAATTATAGTTCAGCAAGAACTAATGGCTTGGTTAATGCTCAGAATTAACCAAGTTAATGCTCAGAATTAACCAAAAAAGTATTAGCAGAATACTTTCACCTAGATGAAGATGAACTCTTACAAGAATGGGACGATTTTAAGACAGTATTTTTAACCAGAACAGATATTGAGAGAAGCACTTTATCAATTCAGAAATTGTGTTTGCTTCTTACAAAATCTGAAGCTACTACTGGCAGAAGATTTCCTTTTGTGCAGAAGCTTGTAAATATAGCTTACACCTTACCGATTTCAAATGTGAAGTTGAAAGAATTTTTTCGCAGATTAACTCTGACAACAGAGAAGAGAATGCGTTGTACGCCAAGAATACAACGGAGCAAAAACAAACAGACGGCGGAAGTATTAAAACCGCCATTGAAAGTAGTCCCAAATTAAAAAAATTACCAGAAAAAAAAACAAGAGCTGGCAGGAAACATGGGCAATTCCATGTCAGATCAATCACCTTCTTGACCTCACCATTTCTGATTTTGATGAAATTTGGTATCAAGCACACATATGACAAGGTAAGTAATTCTGCCAATTTTCAGATTTTTATTTTGAAAATTGTCCAAGATACACACGATAAAAATCGAAAATTTCGTAAAAAATGACGAACTCGCACACTTATAAATGGCTGTAATTTTTTTCCTAATTGTAGTAGAGTGACAATTCAAACACAGTTGTAAAGCTAAAGGATTGAGCTTTCTATAGATGCCATACATGACCTTCTTACAACAGATAGTTTCAAGGTCATCCACTGTGACCTTTGACCTTGAATATCTCAAAACATACCATCTTAAAAAATTACGAAAAAAATATATTTTATTGCTACAACATTCTTCTACCCATGTGCCAGATATTAGGCTGGCACCGCTATGGCAAGGCAGTGTAGGATTAATAGGAGTGTCATGCTGCACCCTTCTGTATGTAAGGCACAGAGACATACCATGCAATAAATATTTCTTACGTTGAGGATTTGTGTTTATTATACATGAAATGTGTATATATTAGAACAGATCAACAGATTTATCAGAAATATGCTATGTGACAGCAATTTTACTTGATAGACACAATTTTCAGCAGTAAATAATGTCAACAAATCTTTGAGATCAGAGATTGAAACTCCACCCAATGGCAGGGCTTCTTCTTAGCCAATGACAAAGCTTCTTATTAGAGCCAATGACAGGGTTTCTTATTAAAGCCAATGAGAAATCTTACTGGTACACCATTTTACATTTGCTGTTATTTCAATTCTGAGCTTGTGAGTGTGTGGTTATCAATTTATCTGTAACATTGTTAACTGTTTAATTGTTATTTTATTTTATCTTTATTGTTATCTTTATTTAATCAATTTCTTTTTATCAAACTATATTTATTTATCATTTTTCTTTGCAGGTGCAGTTTCATTAACCAAAATGGACTTTAAAAGTCAAATTTTTTGTTGCAATCCTCTGGGTTTTAGAAAGAATCTGAGAAAAGTACAGCCTTGGATTTTTCAGAAATGTCCAAATATAATATTAGAACAGAAAATATGTAGTTCATGCAGAAAATCTATCTCTGAAATGCCAGGTCCTTCATGTATAATTGAAACAGATGCAGAGGCAGAACAACCTCCGTTAAGTGAAGATAATTCAGAAGGAGTGGTGAAGAGTGAGATATGGACTGACAGAGACACAACTTTGGATAGTCTGAATGATATGTTACTTTCTCTAGGCGAATCTCCTGTGAAAAAAAAAGATTAGGTGTTGGACAGTACAGCAAGAAGAAATATCAGAAAATTGGTGAAGTGATAAAAGACTACATAGGTATTCCAGAATGTGATAATCCTGTGACAGTGTCTGATTAATCGGTCATGATTTCACAGTTGAAAGAAAAATTTCAAGAAACAGACTCTAGCGGTGTTAAAGTCCAAATGCTAACAATATTACCTAGAACCTGGAGTATTCGTAAAATTCAGGAAGAATTTGGTGTAACATATTACATGGCACGAAAGTCTAAAAATCTTGTGGAAGAGCAGGGTATTTTAGCAACTCCAAATCCTAGGCCTGGGAAAACTCTCAGTGACAGCACAGTTGAAAACTTTATTGCATACTATAAGAGTGATGAAGTGAGCCATTGTTTACCAGGAAAAAAGATTTTGTTACAATGATGGAATCAGGATCAAAAGTACAAAAACAGAAACGTCTTATTCTAGGAAATTTGAAAGAGATATTTCAAGGATTTAAAGACAAGAATCCTAATGTCAAAGTAGGGTTTTCAAAGTTCTGTGGTTTACGCCCAAAGAATTGTGTGCTGGCTGGTTCAAGTGGAACACACTGTGTCTGTGTGTGTTGTGCTCATGAAAATGTTAAACTTATGCTAGCAGGGTGCAAATTGCAAGACTTAACTCGTAATGGTGAATTACCAATTAGGACATACAAAGATTGCCTTGCAAGAATAACCTGTAACCCTCCTCTTCCAGAAGGCTTCTTCTTTAAGTGTGATTCTTGTCCTGGTATAGCACACTTACTAGAGCAAATAAGTAGCTTATTCACCATGAATGGGATTGATGAAATTGTATATAAATTGACTACAACTGATCGCACAACACTTATGACAGTCTGTAACACTGTAGAAGAATGCCTTGAGACCTTTGAATCAAAAGTATAATTGCTATTGCCACATTCTCCACATTCTTTTATAGCTATTCAGCAGTCATACTTTCTGTCAAATCTGAAAGAAAACCTTGGTGATAATCAGTGTGTTGTGTTGTGCGATTTTGCTGAGAATTATTCCTTCATACTGTAGGATGCAGTCCAAGGATACCACTGGAACAATTCCCAAGCTACTATTCACCATTTCGTCGTGTACTACAAAAGTTCACACACTTCAGTTGGATCCTGTTTCTTTTGTTGTCATCTCAGAATGTCTTAAGCATGACACTATCAGTGTTCACCTTTTCCAGAGCCAATTGTTGCAGTTTATATCAACGCATTTTGACAAGAAAGTAGAACACATCTATTACTTCTCAGACGGTGCAGCCCCACAGTATAAGAACAGGAAGAATTTTGTCAATCTGTGCCATCATGATGTAGATTTTGGTATCACCGCTGAGTGGCATTTCTTTGCCACCTCACATGGAAAGGGGCCATGTGACGGCGTGGCAGGCACCATTAAGAGATTAGCTGCACGTGCCAGCCTTCAGTGTTCATACAATGACCAAATTATGACACCGCGACAACTGTATGATTGGGCTTTCAGAAACATTCCTTCGTGCCATTTTAAATACAGCACGGACAAGGACTATGAGAACCACAAGGAGTTCCTCGAGATACGTCATGCTAGTGCTCGACCAATTCCTGGTACTCAAAAACTTCACTGAGTAAGCCGCACAGCTATTAAAACCAAGATGTATTCAAACTCAACTGAATACGAGGTTGAGTCAGTTTGCTAAATCCAATAGAACTGGATCTGGAGGATATTCGTGGCTATGTTATTGTTGAGTATGATAACCAGTGGTGGGTTGGTTGTGTTTTGGATGTGAACATTCATACAGAACAAGTTAAGATAAGTTCTCTGCACCCACATGGACCTTCAGTGTCTTTCACATACCCACAGAAGCCAGATATATTAGAAGGGGATAAAACAGCGGTCATTACGAAGGTTGACCTACGAACAGCAACAGGTAGGACATATTTTATGGAGAGAAGCAAAATAGAGATGGTCACTAGCAAGATGGCATCACATTTTTTGGTTTGCAACCTTATTAACCAAGCGGTTCACTTGTATGTGTACACCACTAATATAACCTGTAACACATTGTGAAATTAATACATACATGCATCTGGAAAACAGTTATTGTATATTTGTCCGAACCTAACCTGGAGGACATATACTAATATTTTATTGATCTGACGTGGAATGTCCCACATCCCAATGGCAATATTAATGGTAAGTAGAGAGGAACTAGAAAAAAAAATAGCAAAAGCTCCCAAACCCGCACGACTTTAAACTGATATACCGTTTTATGGTATTTTACCATATAGTGTCTAGGGTAAAGCACAGTGCCCATTTCCTAGAAACTTGCAATTTTCTGAAGATATACCCCCTAAATTTAAAAAAAAGTGCATTTTTCCCCACTAGACAGATATTTATGGTCAACACTTCTACCAGTACCATCGTGATAAGTGTTGCACGTACAACCAGAAATATATTTTTCAGTGCAAGTTTTTCATGTCTGTTGACAAATATACATGTTTTCAGTTGCACAAACACTTACATTAACAGATTTAATTCTTCCCAATATTTACAATACATGGGTTCGATTTGAGCATTTCGCACCGATTTGATGCAACATTCAATTTAAGCTGTATGTATTACATCACATTTATTATCCACAGACCTCGTGAGATGAATCAACAGTTACAAAAATATGCTAATGTTTTGACCTGCAACTGAGTAAAAGAAAAAAAAACACCCATTTATTAACAGTACACATGAATCATGAAGATATAAATATGCACAGGAAACCAAGCAACTTCTGTCATAATTTAACACACACACACACAAATCTTAGAAATGCTAAAATATATACGTACCAGCCTTGCCAATTTGTCGCACCTTAACATGGCTCCAGCGAGTATCTGCATATTCCTTTCCCTTCATAATCTGGCATCTCACTACAGAATTTACTTTGGGCCACTTTGCTGTAGTTTTTTTTGGTGACAACCAATTCATTGGAATGGCTTCCACAGTGCCTTCATCCATGAACTCAACAATGCAGTACTTTGCCATTATATGTGCTCTCTGCATAGTGAAGGAGAGCAACAAAGAAGAGATTAGATACAAATTAACCCCCACCCCTCAAAAAAATACACTTTAAAATTAATAAATAATTGCTTTCACTACAAACAAGTTTTGAAACATCTAAAGGTTTTAAAACTAAAATTACTAAAAGTGCCTTTGCATTGGTAAGAAATTCATATAAAAGTTTAGAACTTTGTTTTATGCATGCTGCAGAAGTTTTCACATACGCATTCTAGAGCGTTTTGGTTTGTAGCTACATTTCGGATCCCCGAGTAAAAACTTTGGACATGTATTCAGAACTTTAGGTTTATCCCAATTCTGTGCACTATGAAATAAACCTGAGCAGATAACACAACTTTATCAATGGAGCAGATGTTTTCAACATGAATAGGGTAACCGTATTGTGTTCCTCTGAACACAATATCATACCTGACAGCAGTGTTTTTACGTCTGTGTAAAAAACTGGTTTTTTACGTCAAGTAAATTACTTGTATGATACTTAACACAGCAATCGGACATCGCCGAGTAGACTGTAATTGCTGTTTCACACGTGAATTAAATCACATCAGAAAACGTGAAAATTTCAAGTTTTCTTATGCGATTTAATTCATGTGTGAAACAGTAATTACAGTCAATTCGGCGATGTCCGATTGCTGTGTTAATTAACATGACGTATTTACCACGTATTATGAGAAAAATATTTTTTCAACTCTGAAATTACTTGTATATTACTTAACGAATAAGTTACCTTTCCAACCCTGATTGCACCACATTGTCATGGGAATATGGCAGCATCTCTAAACCATATTCTATCATAAGTACAAATTTTACAGATTTTTAATAAATCTGAACAGTAGGGGAGGAGGAAAAATTACAAATGTGGCTCATGTAACAAAGGTAATGAAACAAATGAAAGGAATTTTGGTAAAACTACACACTTCCGTTGAACTGATTGTAATGTCCAGATTGAGAGGTTTGAGGACAAGTTGGAGATTTCATAAATATTCAAATGAGATGATTTAAGAGGATATTTAAAAAATGGCTTTTTCTCCTTAAATTCATATCCAATAACGTTAAAGCAAGCCGCCGAACAAGAATGGCTACGATTTGTGCACTTCGAAACAAACTTTTTGGCTTTTATTATGGTTTCATTTGAGAGCATTAGATAGCTATTACATTGTGATGATGCAGACATCATCATGTTAGACATTATTACCTCCAAATACTGATCAACATCCTGATCTCCCACTAGTGGTCCATTGTGGTGTTTCTCATTAGCAGAAAATGTTTTTGTTTCTACAGGAACACTTTTCAGTTCTGATAATCGTCTAAATATTTGCTGTAAAGGCTTATTTGGTGAGCGTATAAGTTTTTTCAACTTGCCTAGAAAAGTTTCGAAAGGAAATGCCGAAAAATTATCTAGTTTGCCGAAGTTTTTAACATCATCTGCAATGGGAATTGCTGAATGGACATTGTAAGTACACTGATATATTGTGTACAATTTAGTAAATTCCTTGACAAATAATTTCAGTAATTCTTCAGCATACTTACAATGTTCATGGCAAAATTCTTCATTGATTAAGATACTCATAGAAGCAAAGAGCAGAAGAAAATGGTTATAGACTTTCTTTTTAAAACACCTTTTAAAACAACTGGTCCAATATATAACAAAAATTGTCGGAACTCTGTTGCCTTCCACCTATCAAGTTCATTTACAGATCGAGGTTTGCGTGAAAACTCTTTTGGCATGTACTTTTTCAGCTCCTCTAAATGATTATTTAATTTTTCTTTAGTTTGCAGCTTATACGTGTTTCATTGGGGCCACGGATCCATAGCTGAAGCATTTTTCTCATAATCCCTAAACATATCAAATGCATATAATCTAAAGGTACATCTCTTACCATTTTGATTCCTGTATCCAGCAATGGTGATATACCAGTATGATGCTCATGCTGAATTTGAGCATCAAAACTCATTTTAGTTCTATTTGGTGCTGCAATATCATCAAGCAGCATGCGTCCACATACTCTTTGACCTTTAACAGTACACCTCTCACAGCTAAAGTACCCAGCATGCCCTTTTATACATTTAATGTATGCTCTTGCAGGTGCATCCGAAATAATCATGCTTAAGGTTATACTGTAAGTATTACCATCATAGACAATACCTTTACTTTTTAATGGGCAGTATTATGTAATAAAGTCATGTAGAAAGGCATTCAACATCGGCTTCTTTCTGCCACAAAACACTGCAATTAAAAAAGGCTCAAATCTTTCAGAGCTTTTTGTAGCATCGATTTTCCCTAATATCGGCCAAAGTTGTAAGGAAGAACTTTTGAATAATGGCAAGCCATCAACATTTACAGAAAATGTCAACGTGCGATTATTCACATTGCACAATTTCAAACACTTGAGTTGCTCTAAAATGCTTTGCCTTAATCCAATGTAGCAATATTCCCCCCAATCTCCAGCAATTTCTTTCATGGGCAACGTGCAATCTCTTACATTAGTATTTAATAGGGTCCGAGAATCATCAGGAAGATCAGGTTTCATGGGTTTCAATATTTTTATCAGCTCATTTAGTGCTTTATGGGTAATATTATTTCTGATAGCCCATGCAGAAAGTTTATTGCGAAACTCGCCCGAATGTTTAGCCTTATCTTTGTGCACTTCAGCATTCTCAATTAATACTGCGTTCTGTGAAGTTGTTTCACCATGAAAAACAGTATTATTAGCTGCAATAAAAACGGGAAAAGGCTGTTGGGAGTTTTCATTAATTTCAGGCATTTTACAAGGAACTCCGTTATCGTTCAAAATAGTATGGCAATTATCAGATGCTCCACTACAAAAAACCGTAAGCATGTCAGCTGCAACACGTTTTTGCACAAAACGAGATTTGGTAGGTTTACTTTTATAAATACCAGCTGATATAAAAAAATGTTTCAAAGGGATCAGGCACCGAAGCGAAGTACAAACAGTAATCAACAATAAAGCTCGTGTCAATCGTGTGTGATTTGCACCGCCCAAAGAATATCTAACTTTACATTCTTTGCACCGACCACGATTTGGTTGTATCTAAAGGTTACGGTTATTGTTTAACAAACGGGATTAGAATTTTTTTTTTTGATTGGAGGTTTAACGACCACCGTGAGCAACTCAATGGGCTATAAGCAGTCGCCCGTCCCTAATTTAGGGTCACTGGTTCCAGGGAAGGGAGAGAGCCAGTGCCGTAAGACAAACACAACATCCATGCCTCACCGGGATCCGAACCCGGACCCCTTACGGACGAATGATCAGAGCCCAACGCCTTAGACCACTGCGCCACCGAGGTGGCTTATTGGAGGTTTAACGACCACCGTGAGCAACTCAATGGGCTATAAGCAATCGCCCGTCCCTAATTTAGGGTCACTGGTTACAGGGAAGGGGGAGAGCCAGTGCCGTAAGTCGAACACAACATCCATGCCTCACCGGGATCCGAACCCGTACCCCTTACGGACGAATGATCAGAGGCCAACGCCTTAGACCACTGCGCCACCGAGGTGGCTTATTGGAGGTTTAACGACCACCGTGAGCAACTCAATGGGCTATAAGCAATCGCCCGTCCCTAATTTAGGGTCACTGGTTACAGGGAAGAGGGAGAGCCAGTGCCGTAAGACAAACACAACATCCATGCCTCACCGGGATTCGAACCCGGACCCCGTTCGGACGAATGATCAGAGGCCATCGTTTAGACCACTGCGCTACCGGGGCGGCAATGGATTAGAATTCATTGGCTAAAACTTCAGTGCCGCCCCGGTGGCGCAGTGGTCTAAGGCGTTGGCCTCTGATCATTTGTCCGAACGGGGTCCGGGTTCGAATCCCGGTGAGGCATGGATGTTGTGTTTGTCTTACAGCACTGGCTCTCTCCCTTCCCTGGAACCAGTGACCCTTAATTAGGGACGGGCGACTGCTTATATCCCATTGAATTGCTCACGGTGGTCGTTAAACCTCCAATCAAAAAAAAAAAAACTTCAGCGTCAGGTGACAAGAACTCTTACATTCCTGGCTTTTTTTTTTGGTTGGTTGGAGGTTTAACGATCATCGTGAGCAACTCAATGGGCTATAAGCAGTCACCCGTCCCTAATTTAAAGACACGGGTTCCAGGGAAGGGAAAGAGCCAGTGCCGTAAGACAAACACAACATCCGCCGCCCCGGTGGCGCAGTGGTCTAAGCGATGGCCTTTGATCATTCGTCTGAGAGATGTCCGCGTTCGAATCCCGACGAGGCATGGATGTTGTGTTTGTCTTGCGGCGCTGGCTCTCTCCCTTCCCTGGAACCAGTGGCCTTAAATTAGGGACGGGCGACTGCTTATAGCCCATCGAGTTGCTCACGGTGGTCGTTAAACCTCCAACCAAAAAAAAACAAAACAAAAAAAAACACAACATTGAACCCGGACCCATCTTCGGCGAATGGTCATAAGCCAACGATTTAAACCACTGCGCCACCGGGGCGGCCGTTCTTGGCTTAGTTTGACATTGCACTGATACGAGAAGCATAATAGCATTTTGCTATTTCTACTCGGCTATACAATATATATAATACTATTTTTATTTTACATGATATAAAAACTGGTAGCGGTGTACTTTATATTATTTAATATACCTATCTGCATAAAAGGTGAAGAACGGAAAGATGGGCATTGCTGACATCATGATTTCGGCAATGCCAATATCGGGTGAACAATAGCAAGACGATATCTTATATATCGGCCCGATATCTAGCCGATATTCACTGCTACTTGGGATGAGAAGATTATTTCTTCGACTCTGAATTCCAAACTTCAGTTCTGTATTGCAGATAAAGCAGCAATAAAAATGCAACATCTATAAAAATATGACATTACAATTTAGCAAGAGCTATTTTAAAATTAATTCTTGTATGATAAAAACATGCAGAAAAGTATAATAAGATTTATTCTACTTACATGAAAGCTTCAGTTAGTTTGTGTTCTGTGAACAATGGTGGAACAAGAACCAGTTGCTTTCGGCGTAGTCTTCCTCCATGTTGACTCACAGGCAAAGCGAGTACAAGTTTGGAGCTTCGTCTGCTCCCGTCAAGCTTGACTGTAATCGGATTACCAAACGCCAAATCCTTCCCCTCCGTAGGCGGTAGCTTATCAGTTAGAAAATCGTTGGCTTTACGCCAAAATTCAACGTTGACGTCTTGCCTACCAGATTGGGAATAGAATACGGTGGCACAGCGTTGCGCCTACGTAAACTTCATTTAACGTTCTTGGCTTACTTTTTTTTTGGTTGGAGGTTTAACGATCACCGTGAGCAACTCAATGGGCTATAAGCAGTCACCCGTCCCTAATTTAAAGACACAGGTTCCAGGGAAGGGAGAGAGCCAGTACCGTAAGACAAACACAACATCCGCCGCCCTGGTGGCGCAGTGGTCTAAGCGATGGCCTCTGATCACTCGTCTGAGAGGGGTCCGGGTTCGAATACCGATGAGGCATGGATGTTGTGTTTGTCTTACGGCGCTGGCTCTCTCCCTTTCCTGGAACCAGTGGCCTTAAATTAGGGACGGGCGACTGCTTATAGCCCATTGAGTTGCTCACGGTGGTCGTTAAACCTCCAACCAAAAAAAAAAAAACAAAAAAAAAAACACAACATTGAACCCGGATCCATCTTGGGCGAATGGTCATAAGCCAACGCCTTAAACTACTGCGCCACCGGGGCGGCCATTCTTGGCTTAGTTCGACATTGCACTGATACGAGAAGCATAATAGTATTTTGTTATTTCTACTCGGTTATACAGTATATATAATACTATTTTTATTTCACATGATATAAAAACTGGTAGCGGTGTACTTTAGATTATTTAATATACCTATCTGCATAAAAGGTGAAGAACGGAAAGATGGGCATTGCTGACATCATGATTTCGGCAATGGCAATATCGGGCAAACAACAGCAAGACGATATCGTATATATCGGCAATGATAATATCGGAGCGATATTGGCTGAAGAACGGCAAGACAATTTCAGATATTTCTGAAATGCCGATATCGTCTGAAGAACAGCAATGTCGGATATATCTGAAATACCGATATCGTCTGAAGAACGGCAATACAATGTCGGATATATCTGAAATGCCAATATCGGGGCGATATCGTCTGAAGAACGGCAATACAATGTCGGATATATCTGAAATGCTAATATCGGGCCGATATCGGCTGAAGAACGGCAATTCAATGTCGGATATATCTGAAATGCCAATATCGGGGCGATATCGGCTAACGAACGGCACGACAATGTCGGATATATCTGAAATGCCGATATCGGTCCAATATTGGCTGAAGAACGGCACGACAATGTCGGATATATCTGAAATGCCGATATCGGTCCGATATCGGCTGAGGAACGGCACGACAATGTCGGATATGTCCACAATGCCGATATCGGCTCAATGTCGACTGATATTAACGACATTCAGCCGACATAACCGATATCGGCCCGATATCTAGCCGATATTCACTGCTACTTGGGCACGTATAACAGAGAAAGGGAAGAGTTCAGGTCAGCTACGAAATTTCCATGAATAGTGAGGTCACTACCTTCTGTCGCTGAATATACTCCAGGTTCGTAGCCCAGAAGCTCAGCAATGCCAGGGTATACATTTAGTTGAGAATCGTTCATAAGAGTCGTTTTCACTCGTCTCGTGGCTTTGTTATAGTACATTGCAATTTTTTTACCCCAGTGGTGAGACATAGCCTTCACAACATCCTGCACCGAATCATAGTACCCAAGTGGAATTTTACCGGCTTTGAAATGACCGCCTCCACTGTCGTAAGCGAAATTATTCGTATGATTATTAATATTAAACCAGGAATGAGGATACAAACGTTCAACCAGCCCTACTTCCCATCCCCTTTCAAATCGATCGGAGATGGTAATTGAGTGATGAAATGAGATATTTTGTTGTCAGAAAAGTATCTAAGAGAACTATCGCTTGGGAGCGTCAAGTAGAAACTCATCTTGTAATGTGACGACACATCACGCTGCTCACAACTTTTATAGTGATGTCATATCTTCGGCTGGTGTCCACGCATTGAATTTATTGGGATAGCCTTTAAATTTTACTAAGTATTCCATTTTTCCTTTTCTTCTGCGTTTATTTAGATTTTTTTCTATATCAAAGGAATCCGCTAGTTTTACCTTTTGAAGCTCTTCGGCATAAAATGTTCCCTCAATTTCCTCATTCAGCAAATCTTTTACCTTATACTCAGGAGGGGCTCTTGGAATGAGATGACTCACGATGAAAACCTCTTCCGTCCAGTTGGATTCGTATCCTTTCTGAAACGTTAATTTACTTTTGCTTATTAGCACATGGTCACCCACTTGAAATTTATAACAGGGTCTTTCCCAGGTCAGATCTCCGTACAAATTATCCCGCACTTTCTTCTCGTTGCTTTCATTTACTTCCACAGGTTTCTTTTTTATGCTCCTATGAGGAGTGTGGTTGTATCCATGAACTAATTCGTCGAGAACATCTACGAATTTATACGTATTTTGACTCGTCAAGTAGCGCCACATTCTACTTTTTAACGTGCGATTAAATCTCTCCACAACGCAAGCCTTTGTTTCATTGTTTGTTGTGAAGAAGTTAACTCCGTGTTCTTTTAAAAAGTTTTGAAATTCTTTATTTTTAAATTCTGTTCCTTTATCCGTTTGCAACTTCAGCGGCTTTCTATGTTGAAATATCTTTGAAAAAGCATTAACTATATGCGAACCTGTCTTCTTTTTCAGTGGAATAACCCATGCGTATTTTGAAAATATGTCAATACACGTTAACAAATAGCGGTATCCATCGTTGTGATGACTTAGGCTGCTTACATTAGCAAGGTCTGCTTGCTAATGTAAGCAGTCTGTCTGTCGAAGTCTGTCGATTTTCTTTACGATGACCCTATTTCTCGGAAAATTTCGTCTCACTGGTTTGTGAAGAGTGTAGGTTTTCTCGGTTTTCAACCACTCCTCGACGTCTTTCTTTTTATTTTTTCTCCTTTGACAGCACGAACCAAAGCATTGACTCCACCAGAAGCTCCTTCTCGGGATGGGTTCCGGTAAATCTGTTTCATCACGTTCTCCATTACAACAATTAAATTTAACACGTTCAACTGTTAGAGAAAAACTCATGTTCACATATCCGTTCACAGAATACAAATGGAGAAAAAAATACAGCCAACATCTTTTAAGCTCTCCGTAAAAGAAAAAGAAATTTGAGACATCAAAAAATATTTTATCACCACAACTTATGCCATCATCCATTTGAAAAAAAAATCACCACTCTAATCTTAATTCCCCCCGAAGTTCGGAGGACGCAAAAAGAAACATTTTTTTTTTATTTTCACGAGAATGACAAGTTTGTAAAACATCAAAAAATGTTTTATCATCACAACCATTAAAATAAAAACACCACCCTCATTTATATTCCCTTCCTCCCCTCCAGAGTTCGGAGGGCGAGAAAGGAAACAAAAAGATTTCAGCCTCCCCTGTACGCCATAGCTCAAGGCACCACCACGCGCCATCCCCCGATCCCCCGAGGGAGCCACCACCACAGTGGTGGTGTGGTGGGGCTAATGTTAATCCTATGGCCCGACCACTGGCTCAGCTCCCCTAAAATCCCACTACTTATATAAATACTTTTCCAAAAACACGATAAGATGTACTTTTTTTAGAGATTATCAATAATAAATAGTTTTATAAAATATGTTAGATGAACGAATTATTAAGTATAATCTTTAACGTTCGCGAGGGGAGAAAATGTTTTATATTTTACTTTCCCATGTGAATTAGCTAAAAATGCCAAAGTTAGAATTATTAAATATCTTTGACAACCATTACTAATACCAACGTTAAATGGTTTAAAAATATTCGACAATCATGATTTAAGAAGGCAAGCAAAAATATTGCGTATTAACCTAGTGGATATATTTTGATACGTCAAACATTACATTACCGTAAACTAAAATTTATTGCAATGCAAGTTAACTTCAGTAACTTTAAATGGCAAAGCACATTTATTCAGAAGTTTGCCTTTTTCTTTTTTTTTTTTTTTTTGAAATTTTTACAAAGCAATACAAGTTTCGCAAACGGAATCACATTTTCTGTAAGTGATATGAAATTAATTTGTCAAGAGTGGAAATCAATAAAAACAAACCGTTGTTAGCAAACATAAATCACGTTCGTCAAAAATTAATATTACATATTTGAGGGTAACACGTAAGATTGTGCTAATAATTTCTAGTTTGAGTTTGATACTGTTAGAGCAACTTGGGATTTGGTAACATTATCTCTACCGACGAAGGTCTGTCGTTCCAATTGTAGCGTGGTACAAATCCCTGGTATCTAACCATTTGTTCCCAGCTGAAGCATGTATGCTGCGTTTGTCTTAAGACCTGGGTACCTCCTCTTTGGGACCAACAGTCCAAAATTCGGGACAGGTAAATTACTGAAAGGCGACTGCTTGGAGAGCAGTCGCCTTTCAGTAATTTAGCATGAAGGGCACACTAATGTCCCTTCACTTCTCCAATGAAAATAGGAGATATCATTTTTAAGACTTCCGTCCCCCAATGATAATTGGCCTCATTTCTTTTTTTTTTATTGGAGTATGACTGCTCTCTTATCCTTGTATAACTTTACTGAAATACAAAATTGCTTTGGAAATAAGAGTCATTTGGGAATCCAGTCAAACTTGACTGATACGAACATATATAGTTCTAGTTCCTGGTTAATTCGAACATTTCCTTTGGTCCTTTGAATTTCCTATTAAAACGATGTAAAAAATCACGTGTAAATCAAAACTTTGTTGGAAAATTTGAGGTAAAACATGCCACGCAGACGACAAGAAACATCCGGCAGTATCCCACAGGCAACATTTTCTACATGTTTAATACATATTAAGTGCACTATATTGCGGCATTGCAATATCTCTGTACATCTTATTTACGCGGTATCAAGTAGATATAACAAACAGCGAAAATCTACCAACAATTGTCTTTTTCATCTGTAATTTTTCTGTTTCCCGCGTTTAGCGTTAGATAATGCGGATATACTACTCTTTTGTAACCTCTATACCTCGATATATCAAGTTCTAGCTGAGTCGAAAAAAGAGAGGGTGGGTGTTCGCACTTACCGTAGTTAGGCGGTAGGTTCATACATTTGTGCGATCGGTAAATCATGTAAATATATCAATAAAGAATAGATAGATGTGCTAAATCTTCATATCGTCGTTTGATAAAACTGGAATCATCAATGGAAATGGGATGAAAAAGCATGCCGATAAGCTTGTCGTGATTCTTCTTGCAGTTGAACAAAAGTTGAAAAAAACAGCTGGTGGAGGATAAAAGCACCAGTAAGTTTAAATATTTTTATGCATACAAGGTATGAAAGTCACATTCAGAAGTAGAATGTTCACTGTATCAGCTAGATGCATTTCGTTCCCATAAATCTGGGTCATCATCGGTAGCTCTTCACATCGGTTTTCAGGTTTTGCTAAACCGTGGTTGCTGCTCGCATGCAGAAGGTCTTTTGGCGCTTTGCCACGTCGTCATTCACACTGCTGTCGTTACTTTGAGCCTGCGTAGTTTCATTTGCGCTGTCTCTACATGTTCTGTGTTTCATCGTTATCTGGCTCTCTGCTATTTTGCCATCTGTGATGCCGTTTTTTCTTTGAATTTGCGCATTTCTCCTCGCGCCTTGGTAACCGTGTCTGCTTTGATCTTTCTTTGATTTTCTTCTACGTTTTTGTCTGTAATATTTATTCTGATGAATGAGATGTTTCCATGCTTTTGATAGTTTGTAAAGTGTATTATTATTGCAGTTATAATTTTTACCATCCATACCATCCACTAATATCCGACATTCTAAAGAGAGAGTGTAGACAGGCAGGACTTGCAATTACCGTTACAGTACGAGATGTCTGATACCGAACCGGGGAGCGAGCTTGTGAGTCTGACTTGTGAATTTGATTGCACTGCGAAAGCAGAGAGAATACTGCCCACGCGAGAGAGTGATTTCGATCCTCTCTCGCTTTCGTTTTTTTGGAAACAAAGTATTTTGTTGGAGTTAGAGGACTTAGACGCGAAGCGAGGGCGCAGGAGCGTGATTCGTCTATCTTGCGCTTTTCCCTTTGTGGGGTCTCCTCTAATAAGTAGGCCATTTTGCAGGCACAGGACTTAGCATAAAAACGCCCTTTTTAGGGCGAAGTCCTGAGTCGACCACAAAGTCGTTTGTATCAGATTGCGGTTACGTCAACGTCGTGCCGGTTCGACTAGTGTTAGGACTCTTTGATCCGACACAAGGCCAAAGCCCGCGCGTCCGGCTTTCTGAATTTTGGTTTGAGTGGGTGAGTCCCAGGGTGCCAACTCAGCACTTAGAAACCTTTGAGGTTTCTCTCTCACACAGATGCTGTCCTCCCCAAATGGATATGTGTCTAAGGGGTCCAACCCCAAATCTTCCGTGAAAACACGGAAATGTACAGTTTCTGCGACCAGGCTGAAACTCTCGGAGGTCTCGACAAGGGAAACTCCATTTCCTACACCCGGGACCTCCCGGTTGCCAAAAGCCTCACCAGCTGTGACTCCGGAGCCGTCTCCGGAAGCCAAGCAGCGGGTTGAGACTACCCTATTACCAACCACTGGGGAGTTTATTGACATGGTAGATAGCTGTGTGGCAGAGGTGGGTGAGATTTTGTGCTCACTATCCAAGACGATCAATAAGGATGCGGCGAGCAGGGTCATGGCGGCCCTGCGCAAAATTAAACTCACCTGCGCTCAGCAAGGGCTCCTGACCTCAAAGCTAGAGAGCAAGCGTGAGGACAGGGAGGAGCAGCAACGCTCCTCTGCAGGACCAAAGTCCTATACCGCCAAAAAGATGCCACGAAGGCGCAAGGGTCTTTGCCGGCACCTAAGGTAAAAACGATGGTGTCAAACAGGATACACGTGCTCCTGGTCTATCCCACCGACGAGGGCAAGTCATCAGACTCTCCTATCCGCGGTGCAGCCAGCAAAGCTGCAAATAGGAGTTAAAGGCGTACGTAAGGTACGAAAGAGTGGGGTAGCGGTTGAGTGCTCGAGCTTAAGCGACATCAACCGTTGGAAAAAGGAGTTGAAAAACGATCCATTAACCAAGGATTGTACTCTTCCAAAGATCCCGGTGAGGAGACTCTCTCGACTCATGTTGTACGGAGTCGACGGGGAGCTCTCCCAACAGGCGTTTGAAGACGGGATAAAAGAGCAAAATCCCGGCATTGAAGGGGTGCTTAAAGCTTGGTTCCCCATCAAGGCAAAAGGGGGAAAGGCCCACTGGGTGTTGGAGGCCGAGCCCCTAGCTTTTAAGACCCTTTTCAAAAGGGGTAAAGTCAACCTGGGATGGTCAATACTAAGGTTGAAGGAGTTCTTGATGGAGGTACGCTGCTTCCGATGTAATGGCTTCGGCCATTTCAGGAGCAGCTGCCAAGAGTTTGATGATAGGTGCGGACTGTGCGGTGAGGTGGGTCACCTGCACAAGGATTGCGCTGCCACAGCCAAGTGCAGTAACTGCACTGCAGCCAATTCAAAAGTCAAGCTAAAGCTTGATACAGGTCATTCCAGCTTCAGCAAGACGTGTCCCAGTCTAGCCAGAGAACGTGAACTTCTGAAAAGTCGCTTCAAATGTGGCTGACAGGTGTAATAAGACTGGAATAAGGGTTCTCCAGCTGAATGCCTATCACGCACGAGCTACAACAGGGCAGATTCTTAAGACGGCCAACGAAGTCGCTGCAAAATTCTTGCCCCTGCAGGAACCCTACCATTCTCATGGCAGAATCGCAGGATTCCCTAACTCCTCGAGAAGGTATTACTCCCACTGTGACCGACCCCTGGTTGCCACGGTCGGTCTAAACCCAGACTTAGCCATTCTGGAACTGGAATGTACGCCCAACGTGGTAGCTGTGGGGTTCGGGAGTGGTAGGGGGAGGTATTTTCTCATAAACGCCTATAGTCCGCCTACAGGTGCTCTCTCGGATGTGCTAGATCTGATCACCAGCTTACTGGAAGCCCACCAGCAGCACGAGGTGGCCATTTCCGGTGATTTCAACGCAAAAAAGCCCTCTCTGGGGCAATCAGGAGGAAGATGAGAGAGGAAGTGTTCTTCTGGACTTAGTCAGTTCCTCAAACTAACAATCCGGAACGATCCCGACAGTGTCCCCACGTTCTAAGGTGCGCCTGGGAAGTCGTGGATCGATCCTCACCCTCACACGGACCACGGTCTTCTCGCATCTTCAGGACTGGAAATGCTGGACGATGTGAGCTGTAGCGACCACTTAGCAATAACCTTCAAACTTGGTAGGGAAAACCGTGGGAAGACACCCAGAAAGAGATTCACCGCCCGGAATCTCAGCTGGCCGAATCTCAAATGCGTGCTAGACTCTGCTTGGCGAAAGGAAAGCTTCAGATCTAAACGATGAGGATGACTTGAATAATTTTATCAGTCATATCACTGATGAGATAGTCCCCATTTGTGAAGGCTGCAGAAAAGCTAGGGACGGGGAACGGCCCACGCTTCCCTGGTGGGCGGAAAACCTGAGCCTGCTTCGCGGCAAGGCCAGGTTGTGCAGACGTAGGTTGCAAAGGGAACGGTTTGACCCGGTCAGGAGGGAACGCCTGTAAAGGGAATATAACCAATCCGTAGTTATATACAGACGTGCTATGATCGCATCTAAGAGAGAGTACTGGCGACATCTGTGCGAGGCAACCCTCGTGGGGAACCCATTTGGAATTCCGTACAGGGTTGCCAAGAGCTCAATCTCCGGTCCGCTGTTACTGGCATCTGTCAGGACAGAGGGTAGCACCCACACCACCATACTGGAAGAGACGGTGGAGGTTCTTCTCAGCCATCACTTCCCGACCGACGAGGAGTTAGAGGACACCCCTGAACAACGTGCGATAAGAGATCGATGAGGGCATACGCCGGACACTGAGATCGACCCGCCGTTCACGCTGGTCGAAGTTGGGGCGGCGCTCCGTAGTCTTAACTCCAGGAAAGCTCCGGGTAAGGACGGGCTGGATTCGGCAGTTATTCGCGAAGTCTTCACGGCCAATCCACGGTACTTCGTTTTCTTGCTCAACAAGTGCATAGAGCGAGGTTGTTTCCCTTCTTTGTGGAAAACCGCGGAGCTCGTCCTCTTCAGCAAAGAAAATGAGAGCCGAGCAGATCCCTCGGCTTACAGGCCGATATGCCTGCTCTCCGCTTAGAGTAAAGTGATGGAAAAGGTCCTTGTGATCCGAGCAATCCATTACATGGTCGGCCTAGGTAAGCTATCCAGCCGCCAATTTGGTTTCACACCAGAGGTGTACTAGCCAAGCGCTAGCTAACCTTACCCAGCAGAGAAAGCTGAATTGCGATTTGGGTATGAACACCTGCCTCGTCTCTCTGGACGTGCAGGGTGCGTTCAATAGTATTTGGTGGCCCTTAGTGCTGGACCGTCTTAAAACACTGGGCTTGCCCAGGAATCTGCTTCGGGTAGTTAGCGACTTCGTTCTTAACAGGAGGGTAGAATTTACTGTAGGTGATAGAGTATTTAGCAGAGAATACACAAAGGGGTGTCCGCAAGGCTCATACTCGGGTCCCCTGGGGTTGAATATATTAGTAGCCGATATGGCGCTTTTACTCCCGATGGATGATGGAGTGCAAATGCAGGCATACGCGGATGATCTGGTTCTAGTAGTGTCTGCTTTAGGTAGACATGTGATTGAGCGGAAGGTACACACCGCTCTTGCTAAACTAGATACTCGGAGTAAGGAGTGCAAGCTATGCTTCGCTCCTGAATAACCGACGCTATGGCGATAGCGAAAAAGGGAGAGATGGTCACTCCCCAAAGTGTCGCTTCAATGGGCACATGGTGAAACCTGTGAGGGAGATGCGATACCTAGGCGTCATCTTAGATACGTGACTTTCTGGGCTCCCTCTCCTTCGATATCTCAAAGGGCGATGCTCCCTGATTCTGAACAGCATCAATGGTATGAGGCTGTCAGCGGTAGCCAAGAAGGTATTGTACAAACGTGGGAAGGAGAGAATCCTCACGTATGCGTACTGCGCTTGGTGGACGGACACAGTTAGAATGAGAAACGGAATCAATCAGATTCAGCGCAGAGCGCTGCTGGGAATAACACGGTGCTTCCGCACAACACCCTCGGCAGCACTACAAGTGCTGGCGGGATGTGAACCAGCGGATTTAGTGATTGCAAGGGAAGCAGTGATACAATCCCTTAGATTTGGCAGCAATGCTGAACTACTTGGTGTCCATTATCAGTCATCCGACGTAGAATGGCCGAGAATTGACTCGGCATGCCACCCAGACTAAGAAATCTGTCCCACGTGGGATAAAAACCTCCCTTCGGAAGTGGGAAACGAGATCTTTACCGATGGCTCTAAAATCAATGATAACGTAAGGGCAGGATTCTGTGTGCTCTCAGATGGCAACGAGATACACACAGAACAAATTAAACTCTGTCCCAACTGCTCTGTGTTTCAAGCAGAGTTATTGGCGATTAGAGAGGCACTGCGTCTGGCCAGGCTCAATGGCAGCGATGCGGAAGTCAAGGTCTCCTCAGACAGCCAAGCGGCTCTTAAAGCACTTGGACAGTTCGGAAGTAAACATCCCCTTGTCAGAGACGAAAAAGCTTAAGTCGACCGAAGGAGTGTTGCGGTAGTATCGTTTCACTGGGTACCAAGCCATGTCGGAACCAGTGGCAATGAAAGGGCAGACCAGCTGACGAAGGTAGCGGCGGGAAAATAAAGTATAGACTTTGAATTGCGAACACCAGTGCAAAGTGTTCGCGCAAAGCTTAAAAAGGCCACAATGTTGGAGTGGCAGTTACGATGGGACGAGGGGGACACGGGTCGGAAGTGCTACCGCATCTTCCCCCGTGTCTCCATCAGGCGCTTAGAATCCGAAGTGTCCCTGAATAAAATATTCACCGGTCATGGCGTTTCGCTGGAACATTTTCGCCGCTTTACGATAAAGGACAGAGTGTGCGGCTGCGAGGCCCGAACCGCAGACGTCGCACACATGATTCTAGAGTGCAGTTTTCTTGAAGGTCGGAGAAAAGACCTCGCCCCCGACACAGGAAAACGGAGGACCTCTCGATCTTGATAGCGTATCCCACAGCGCGTCAAATCCTCATAGAGATGGTCAAAGACTTCGTGGCGAGGCAGGAAGCTCGTTGAAGAGTAGAGAAGACCGAAGATTAAAGATTAGCGACGACTTGCCCTAGAGTCGTCTAGCAGCACGGACCCTAGTGCTGCCATGTAAATGTGTAAATATTTCTGTGTCATTTTCATTTATGTGTATTTTTATCATTTCTCTGTGAGGGTGTACGTGAAAATAAAGGTGTCTACCCATATGAACGGAACCCCCAGTGTATAAATGTGCATGTTCAAATTTTAGCCAGTACCCAACAAAAGGCTTTTGCCATAAAACACTCGCGTCGGCGGACAAACTCTCCCAGCCTGACGCAAAGTTAAAAGCCCCTGCCAATTAGCACGTCTCACACACGGGCTTTGGCATAGGGGGGAGCGTTGGTTCCGTGGGGGTGGCAGATAGCTGCTGGTCTATGGGCCAATCCTGTCCGGGTGAAGGACTGCCGGATCCTGGAAGGATTGCTATCGCAACGCCTTCACTGTATACTTTGAGAGAGTTCCTTATTTCCCTGCGAAGTTTGCAATTGGACGGTGCAGGTAGAAGTAATCAGATTAGTGTCTATTCCTTTTTAGACGTCATTTCGTCTCTTAGAAATATAAGCCTTGAATAAAAAATATTTGTTTTCATAGATGCTACTTTTAAATCGTCAGCAGTATGTGAACATGGATGAGTGATCAGTAGGTTTTCTTATCACTATATGCGTTTTATTTGCTCAAATATTTACTTGCACGCTCTAGTGACATTCCGTTCGGTGTTCCACGCGTCTTGTTCACCTAACGCATTTCATTTTCTGAATGCGTCCAAGCACGTTCGTTTGTCACTTGTTAATAGTCATTAATGATAAATAATAAAATAGAATGTTTTATAATGCCGATATTAGGAGACGCGTTTTTCTCAGTGAAATTTGAGATTTTTAAGCATTTTCGCTTCGCATCTCAGCGTGGGAGTATACACGAGGATGAAGAAAGTAATACCGTATTAAGAATTGCCTTGATACTTACCAAAATATCTCGTATCACAGTAGCTGGCCAAAAAAGAAATAATACTTCCGCGATATATAGATTTTTAGTTTATAAAATCCCTGCACGACACGCTAAAAACATTTTGACTTTGAAATGTTACTTAATTTTTTTCTACATTATGTGGCCAACAAAGGATGTTTCTGAAAGCATGTAAATCCTTTTGCCTTGATGAAAATATGTATTGTTGCGCAGTAATAAGTAACCACGTCAAAGACGGATAACAATTTTGAAATTCTTCTGTATGTCATCACGTGTGAACCCAAAACTTCTAAAATACTACGAATTCAATTCGAAAACATTTTTCCACAATAGAGACAGGGATTTTGAATTTTGTGGAAAATACTTGCTTTTTCGGACAGACTTTCGTCTCAAATAATATATTTAAATTGTGTCCATAATATCGCGAATTTCCCACAATTTATTCAATTTTTTGAATTTCCTCCTAGTTTGGAATATTCCAGTTTGCATCTTAAAATTATAACCATTATGAAGAAAATGATTACGGGCTCCTCTGTAAAAACGTATACTATAACTATCGCTCTTCCTGGAAAGAAATGTCGATCGAAAAGTAGAAAATACTGCCTTCAGATTGGTTGACAATACGAAGGTTCTCCCCTTCGAGATTTGAAGTACACTATGATTTAAATTGCCCATCAAAACGGAATCGCCGGCCCTTTAAATTTTAACTTTGGAGGATGCCTGCTCTAACTTACGTAAAAAAGTTGGAGTCTGGGGGAGGGCTGGGCGTGGTTCAAACAGGTGCACAATATTTATATATCTATATAATCTGCAGTAACCCTTCTTCTGGTTTTTGGAAATATGAGCTGTTACTTCCTTTTCTCGACGTCTATTGTGTAGGTCCTAAAATGATGCAGTATTGGACTTAGGAAACCACGAATCCATTAAATGCCTGCAACCACTGAATGATTATATTAATCGCCTGCCGTGAGGTTTGTTTTCTGCTAGAGTAATAAAATTCGTCCCTATCCTGTTCTAGGTTGTTTTAGAAAAAATATGTCCTCTCACCCCAACAGCTTTAGTTTTAGATTTTTTATGTATATTGAGCAGCGTGGTTGTTAGAATTTTATTTATCTAACTGCATTTTTTCTGCAAATTTTGAGGACTGATCATATGTAACTTTATAAGTCCGTCTCTGGATCGTGAGCAAAAAAATTTTCTCCGCAGCTGCAGTTCTGTTCAGTACAGTTGTCGTTTTTTGGTTTTGGTGAAGGGGGAAGTGTTTATCGACACCGTGAGTAACTCAATGCGCTATAAGTAATAATGGTAAAGCAACTCGATGAGTCCTTCGTAATTAGGGCCACCCAGTCCATGTGAGGGAGAAAGAGATAAGACATACACAACATCCGTGCCTCACCGGAATTCGAACCCGGACCCATCACATGCGAATTGTCCAAAACCAGCGCTTAGACCAATGCGCAACTGGAGCGGAACAGTTTTCATCGTTGAAATCTGTTAAAGTGAAGGCAGTTACCTAACCTCGCCATTTGTTTCTCCTCCAATAGGCAATGCGGAACGAACTTTCCAGGCACCCTTCTTTGCACCTAATTGTCATAGAAAATTATTCGAGGGTGTCGTTTTTAATGTGTTGCCCTCTTCTGGGTATTTTCAATTAATTACTGGCAGTGCGATTAGCCACCGAACTTTAGTGGTGCTATAGTTTCCACTGGATCAATAGCATGCGTTCGTTAATCACGAAATCATTTCATCCACTCATATGTTGTTCCCGAACAACAAGCAACGTTCTGTTTTCAAATTTCATGAGGTTCATATCAATTAACACAATAAAGAAGAAAACGTATAGTACCATTCCTGTGGTGCAGAGTTGCAAGGAACCATCAGAGAGTGAGACAGACAGACAGACAGACAAAGAGAGAGAGAGAGAGAGAGAGAGAGAGAGAGAGAGAGAAAGTGAGCCTGGGTTCAAGTCCCAGGTAATGCATGGTCGATGCCTTTTCTTGCGGCATTTACTCTTTCCATTTCGTAGAAACACTGAGGGAAAATTAGGAACGAATTACCGCTTATAGCGCACTGAGTGGCTAAACCTGAAAAAACATTGTCTATGATATGTGCTGCATTTTCAAGTTCTGACCAACAAATCTCGTGCAGTAACTTGTTTGAAATTGTGCTCCATGTCAGCAAAACGCACACGGAGAAACATCTCACATGACTTCTATTACTGCTTTATGTTTATCACATTGCACGTTAAACGGAAGATCGAATTACTAGTAATTCACTGAGAAAATGAGTTCAGAATAGTTTTGAACAGCAAATAGCACTTACTAAAACACAAATATTAGTTTCAAACCTCAGTAAATGAAGCCTTAGTTTTAGAACATACACACGGAATCTCCAAGAAAAGGCCTTTCTTTAAAAGGGGAACGGTTTTTTTATTGAAAATAGTCCCTAGAAAGTTCACTCAAAAATTCAAACCAACGAAAATAATTTAAGCTTGTCTCCCGAAATCCAAGCAGGTTAAATTCAAAGTGCGTAGTTGAACTTCTAGAAATTCGTAGTGCTAGTTCTTTGTCCCGTATTCAGGGTGAACATTGTCACCATGGTTTTTATTTTGCATTTATTCATCCCTTTCACTGGAAGTAGAGACATACTGAGAGAGTATCCCAGGAATTATTGTCTCTAATGAAATAAGGAAAAAGTTACGAAAAATAAAGTAATTACAAAAACGTAAATCACTAAACTAATCAGGAAAGTGCTTCAGGTCTTCTGCCAATGGATACAGGGACGCTAATAAAATTAAGGCCTCCAAAGAGGTGGTTCTCAATTCAGAAGAGATCGTAACGTACCGCACGAAGTCAGAAGAAAATTAATTTTAAAAAATTATTTTCCAGTTTTTAAACTGAAAGTCATTGAAACCAAATCTTTTTAATCAATAATGTATCATTTCCGGAACAAATGAGAAGAGAAAAAGATTTACAAAATAGAGGAAAGAATAAAATAAAACCGCTCAGTAGGAATTATTTTCGGGCCCAAAATAGCTTGTTATCATTTCGGTTGCTAGGTAATATGTAAAAATTGTATGGTAGTCAAAAATGTTGCAAATAATTAGGCTCTGTTTGACTAATGGTAATTTAATAGTTGCGAGACATTAGTTATTGAAAGAAACACTAAGAACTGTTGTTGTAATCAATGCGAATATACGTTACGTTTAGATGAGCATGCGTTTACACGAACATTGCAGTTTAACGATAGGAAAGCAGTGACTCTATCTGCTTTATGAAAAAAATGTGTTAAACTTCGGTAACAATAAATATTTGGGAAATTGTCTGGGAATCAATCTGTGGTTTGCATCATATCGAGTGATTTTGAATTGAGATGTGTTAATGTTTAACTCTGTAGGTAACGTGCACAATGCAGACAGTATTGGTAAACAGTGTTGTGAGAACTAATTACGAAACATTTTCTTTTAATTACTTTGTAACAGTAAACTGCGAAACACAGCCAGGATTGTTAAGTAGCGTCATACAGATTCAAATCTGACTTAAAACACTGACACAAAAGCAACTACACTCTTTTGGAGCTCAACATCGTCCTTCGCCGACTTATTTAACTTCGCTGTTTCTCCCAGTAGATTGCAAAATTGCTTTTACATGGTGTCCCACTCGCTAACGAACCCGGCATTTCTTTAATAATATTAACAGCACGGAAGATATTGCAACGAAATTTGAAGTGGACTTACCTCATTTCATGAGAAATATGATGACATCACAACATATGCTGGAAGTGGCCACCATTTGCGTCCAGAAAGCATTGAACCCAGTGCGGTCCGCCAGCCAGCCGGAGTGCACCTTAGTGGCTGACACATTCCTAAGTGCGGCTTCACTACGGAACAGTCTGCTAGCCAGTAGGACGCGCCTCTCTGCTGCTTTGTTATGCCATTTCGCTGAGCGTGTAAACATTATACGGTTGTTGATAATGAATACTCCTGCTCGTGGCTGTTCATGTACAACCATCACAACAGCTGCATATATGGAAATTTTAAACACCTTTGTAAATCAGTTGTACGACGAAGAACTCTCCATTGGATATTACAAGCATGACGGTGCAACATCTCACAGGTCACACACCAGTATGGCCGAAATTCTGTCCTTTTTCGGCGATTGCGTCATTTGGAAAGGTCTATGTCCACCACGATCTTCCAATCAGACGCCTCCTGATTACCTTTTCTCGGGATATCTAAAAGGGAGAGTTTACGAAAAGAAACCGCGAACCATAGATGTCTTGAAAGCAAACGTCACCGAAAAGATTCAGGCAGTGACGGCGGACGTACTGGCAAGGACTTTACACAATATGGTGCGCCGGTTTCAATGCTGTCTGGACTCAAATCGTGGCCACTTCCAGCACATGTTGTTATGTCATCACATTTCGCACGAAATGAGGAATGTCCACTTCAAATTTCGTTGTAATATCTTCATTGGTGTTAATATTATTAAAGAAATGCCGGGTTCGGTAGAGTGTGGGACATTATGTTTAGGACATTACCGCTTAATGATACTATAATGCCAGACATGATCACCGCATTCTGCAAAGTACATACAGTTGTTTTCTACAGTCGTTAACCAAATTTCCCCAAGAGCGACCATTCCACAGTGGCATCACTCGGAAGGTTTTAAAGAGAGAAACTCTGTCTTGTCACGTTCTTAAGCCATTAATGAAACGAAGTGCCGTCGTTGTAGGAAAATACTGTACTTGGAATGTAAATGGATATATATATTAACAGATATGAGTAAAGGTTGACAATAAATTTCAAGAATTTGACTACAAATTCACGAAATTTGGCTTTTTTAGTTTGTATTGGTGCCATACAACAGATTTATCATTTTCCTGGCTTTCTACATTAATTGCACGAAAATTACATACCATCCTTTTTTAAAATAATTTTCCTTTAAATAAGTTATTTTTGTTTCAAAATGTTATTACTTTAACGACAAGCTGGCTAGAAATCGAAATCTGCACAGTTAAAACTTTGACAGTTGACAAAATGTTCAAGTTTATGTTCAATATTTTAATGAATTCAGAATAGCTAAAGGCTCATTTCTGAAGTGCTGAATTAACCCAATGAAAATCCGATACAAAACTAAAAGCCAGACTATTAAATGAAATTATGTGAGATTACAAATCTTACTCGATCTTTAAGTTTGTGACACCTCTTGTACAGGAATTTGAAAGACCGAGCATCCTTTTTCAGCAAACCAAAGCTGATCCTCATGAATTATACTAAGCATTATTCTTACACTACAAACTTCTTCAGAGCAGGTTGTATGATGTCAATGGCAGTGGCAGTCATCATATTGATTTGGTTTTAAATAATCAGTAAAATGTAGTATGTTTCTTCAGAAGAACAGCAGTAGGGAGGTTCATCATGAAATTTGTATGCTAGGAAAAGCTCTCAGTGGAATTACATGTTGGCTTCCACCAGCGAGAGATATATTTCAAAATATATCAAAATTGAGGTCTAAGGTCATTTTAAATCAAGTTTTAAGTACAGTATTTTCAGTTATACTTTAAACGCCTTCAAGAAAACACCATCAGCACCATTAAAAACAATACAAAAAATGCTTTTTGTCAATTGGACATAAGCAGCTTCGTTTCAGAGAGATGGACTCACTACATACACTGAACAGTTATGGATTGCAGTTTTTTAATATCGGATATTTAAAGACATTACCACTTTTGCCCTTACCCGTCTAATAACCCCAGTTACTAATGCCGTGGCTGAGAGTATATCCTTTCTTGTAACCACTGTTATAACAAAAGCAAGAAACAAAAATGCAACTGAATTTTTTTATGCTATTTTGAGAAGCACAGCTGAAAAAGCAACTATTGTAAGGACTTCACTCTATCACAAAAATGCCAAATTATTTTATTTACATCTCATAATGTTTATGTTGTAGGCTCGATTTTGTTCAAGTTAGAAAAATGTAATAAGCTATATCTAGACGTTTATATGTGACGTGAGTACGAAATACATGTTTTACTATTGTTGGGCGTTAAGTAAAAATTGTTAACCTGCACCGCACTTATCGGTTAAACCAGCATTTACTTCCATAGATTAAGTGAGGTACAACACAGAAACTGAGTTCTTCCTGGAAAGTTATTCAATTAAGTGTCATCTTTCAAATTCGTGGGCGGTGACGTATGATGTTGAATCTTCAGTACAGCTTCACACATGTGCCATACTGAAGTACTTCTTCTAATGCGTAACATGGTCTAGGCGATGGCCTCTGATCATTCGTCCGAACGGGGTCCGGGTTCGAATCCCGGTGAGGCATGGATGTTGTGTTTGTCTTACGGCACTGGCTCTCTCCCTTCCCTGGAACCAGTGACCCTAAATTAGGGACGGGCGACTGCTTATAGCCCATTGAGTTGCTCACGATGGTCGTTAAACCTCCAATAAAAAAAAAACATATCTTAAAACTAAAACCGGGATTTCGCAGTTTGATACTTAATTTTCCTCTGACGATACGGTCATGTAAGCATGCCAATTTTCTATATTGTGTGAAATAGAGTTGATTTCTTCCTTAACAGTTTAAGATTTTCTACAAAACTGCAGGATGTGCCAGCTTCGAATAAAAAAAGTGATTTATCCTGAGAATCTAAAAATATCGACAGGGTTTAAAAAAACGAGGAATAACAGATAGTGAGAGGAGCCCCATATTTTAATGGTAATGACACATTTCTCTGCACAATGAACAATGAACTATAAAGATCATTTAAGTACGAATTACAGAAAAAAAAATGCGATATTCTGCTCCTCTCTTGAATATCTTAAGGATGTTAAATACCATGGAAGGCGTGACCCCACTGCAAACGGCTCAGGGCGGTGCAAACAGAGCCGCCGCACCGTGAGACAAATTCATTGTGGTGCCTGTTAAAACACTACTGAACGTTGTTTCTTTCACACATTCCATCCCACCCCAGTTTATGTGTTAAATGGTATAGAATATGTGTGAAAAGGAAAAATATGCAATTATATGAAGAACCAGGTGGTAAAAGATGCGAATTCAGGAGAAAGAGTGGTTCTTATTAAAGATGATGAAAGTACTATAGATTTCACTTCGATAATCCAAACATCACAATAGAGTAATGTTAAATGTAAGGCAAAATGGAGTTTTATTTTTAGCGTGGTTCTCAGGATCAACGCACAGGACTATTAATTTTAAGCGTATGTCTTTCTAATGTAGCTTAAGAACTGTAAAATATAGAACACACAGAAAAAAGCTTAGGGATGAGCGTAAACAAACATTGTAGTACCAAGCGCCACGTGACTTAGATCAGGCTCTGAATCTAAATATGTGTTATTCACGAAAGATTCATTGGAAAACAACAAATCAGAAAACTAGGGTGATTGGCGAACTAATCTTTATTAGACAGCATCCATTTCGCAGAAGCGCTGACCCCGTGAATGAATCACTCAGCATTATTTTTCACTATACAACAAAATTTCACTATGACGTTTCGTTGAGCTTCATTTTCTGGTCAAAAAAATCTTACCTTACACAGAAGTGTACAATTGCAATAAAATACGTGAACGTTTTGAAACGATCCTATATCAAAACCAAGGGGAAAGTTTTCTGTAGGTATTCGGAATAAATATAAACCTAAAAATCGTCCACTAAACCCAAAGTGTCAACCATAGACGTAGCTCCAAGATGTACACACTTCCGTGGAGTCAATTCTCAAAGACGGACGAATCCGACTCAGAATCGATTCGTTAAACAGAAATCATTCTCTAAATCGGACGTATAACCGAACTGTTCGTTTTAGTGAATCTGAATAACCGATTCTTCCGAAAGATTCGCTTTGCCCATCTCAACATGAAACCTTTGAAACCTTGTGCTGACCACTGACTAGCGCAGATCGCGTGCGTGCGTGCGTACCTGTGTGTGTGTGAGAGAGAGAGAGAGATAATTTTTGAGAATTATTGTATTTCATCTTGAACTTGTTTAGCCTTGATTTATTTTTCTTTAATTACATTTCATAAATTCCTTGCAAATTTTATTTTACAAGGTGCAAATTCGGCTAAAATTTATTGGCCGTTGAGAAATTTCTGACAATACTATGCAGCATTTCCAACATTTCTCACCAACGGTTAGCTTTTATCATGTACTACTTCACTGCGAAAGGGTACCAAGCCGACAAACCGACTGCACGAAATTAGCATGGAACAGATGGCGGATATAACTGTTCTAAATTTCTATTTCCATGGTAAATGATCCCTTGAGAAATTATTGACGATCTAATTGCTTCAATAAACCATTTTATAGAAAGATAAGTAGTAAGGAAAGACAAATTAACGCGAGTAAGGTCAAGTACATTTCATATTCGTTTTTATAGCTAGCTCAGCTTTGTTTATATGAAGTCTGTTGACGGAAAGCATGGAGGAGCAAAGCAATTAGCTCCTCAAAAATTTCAGGTAGTATTTTTATAGAAACATAATGATTTCAAAGCTCTAATAATATGGGTTTTCCAAACAGGTACAATGCGAATCCTTTTATTTGAATAAACTGTAGAACAATGATGGGGCGGAGATCGTTTACTTTTTGTTTCAACCGTCAGAACGCTTTTTTGGATAACCTGGGAATTTCTAGATACTTTTAAGGCCCATTAATATAGGGACTGCTATGTTCAGTCTCAGCACTTCGGTTTATAAGGAAGCTATCTCTGTTTAATGAAATTTTCATTTTGTTATCAACAACTACACTTTGAGGTAAATACATTTGTTACACTCGAAGTTGCTGACTAAGATCAAGGCTCTGCGAAATACAAAAGCCTTTCATGATCCTAAAGGTTTTTGTACCTAACACGGATATGATTTCAATCCAGAACAGGTCATATATTTTGCTTTTGGCTCATCAGAAGTGTCGTTCCACAGAAATTGAACTGAATCTTTCAGATTCTCAGTCAATTTGCAGTGAATTCAAACCGTACAGTAACAGATATTTTGGTAACGCAACCTTCGAATTTAGTAAACTTCCCGTAAATTTAAGGCAAAAGAACCTGTTCGTATCAGTTGGCGAATTTCTGTATGTCGGATTCCAAGCCTTAAACCAGTTCCTTTTTTTGTAGAGTAAGGGCAATATCTTCCGTTTCGTTTTAACACTTTAAAGCTCGATTCGTTTAACAGGTATTATACGACATTTTGCAAGGCGCAAAAATTCTATAGTCTGTCCAAAAATACATATCTTAATAGAGTATCTGATTCCGGTTGAAAAATACAGTTCTGGAGCCTCTGGGAAACTGTTTTAGATTCATTCGTTCAACCCCATGTGGAGATTTCCAATAATGTCCCTGAAGAATCGGGAAAACGATCGCCACCACGGAAAAAGTGACCATTGTTGAGATGTGCTCATTATTCTAAATTAAGACATAAAGGTTAGATCTCTATTTGTCAAATATGCTCTGCTCAGTAAAACCTGAAAATTCAATTTGAAATTAGAGACAGAGGTATTCAGTGACTGAAGCGATGCAAAGACCATACCCTGTTAAACATGGAATACCTGTTTTAAACCCAGATGTTTAACTGTTTCTTTAAACAGGGATATGAATATATTCATTCACATTTTGTCCAATCATAAGCAAATTAAAAGATTTTCTGTTTATCTCCACCTACACTTTGCTGGAACTGGATGACGAACAGCTAAACTTTAACAATTAATACTGATGTTGAAGATTTTAGGGTGCCGCACTGAAAAGAAAAACAGAAAATTTTTAGAGAAAGGGAAGTGTAACTGCACAATCAAAAGACGGAAATCGAGGAAACAGCAACAGAACCCACAGGGACCAAAGAAAACACGCAGCCACAAACGTCCAATATTTCAGGCACTACGCCCACTTTCGCTGGCTTCTGTGTGGCACGTTTTATACGTGCAAGCTGGAGCACGACTCAAATAATTACCTTTTTACTTTAGCACGCCGTTGTGTCCAGCTTTACACAACACATTATGCCAGATGTACATTTTTAGCAACATTCTTTGTCCCCGTTTTACACACTCGTCGAAGTGCAGAAGGAGCTAAGTAAATTTCCTAGGGACAACGCTTAATTTGTCCTTTTCAGGACTAAATGGAGTGTTCATTAATAGATGTTTCGCTCTAATTAATTTCTTGTTAAATGTTTAATTTGTAGAGATCACGATATTTATCATACAAATTCAAGTTTGAATAAGCTCCTTACTTAGGGCAGATACCATTCCTTATTTAGAGTTCGTTCATCATTTTCATAAAAAACTAATTCACAATGATAATCCAAACGACTGGGTATTCAAATTTCACAAAGTCATTATACTTACTGCAAATATTATTCGTTGCAGGATCCCGTGAAGACAAAACAAGCACTTTTTAGTTATAGTGGAAATTGGCAAGTTGCCCAAAAAAGCTAGAGTACTCCACCACTCGCCATGAATTGTTAACATCGAGCATACTTGTCACAAACAATTTGCCAACACTTTTTCAACAACTGCTATCCTCGTAACAATCCCATTTTTAAGTTCTACCATATATTTTCTAGCTAACTGCACATTCACATGAGATTGATACACAATAATTCGCCACATTTCTTTTTTTACTAAAAATTTCTTTCCGAACTGATTACGACGGAAGAAATTTAAATGTGATGGAACTTTCTGTACTGGTAGATTGAACGACTTTCTGAGCGGAGAAAGATCGTCTTTGTTGTTCGTTGTGCATGAATGTTCCTCCACTACTATACTTTACTTTGCAATGAAAACTAATTGAAAGACAGCTAGTCTCACATTAAACAGCACGACCAATGTTGAATAACTATAATGTGTTATGAAAGGACAGCGCGTAATACCATTTCCGCTACCACAAATTATGCACCCCAATCAACCGCACTTCGCAGTTGTGGCAGATGCCAGCCAAACGAAGTGCAATGGTTGGCCTCAGTCTGGGAAAACCACATTCCTGAGCATGGATTTTTCCGTGCCAGGTAAGCATGAAACGCCCTGCTAAACTTTGTAATTATTTATAATTTTTTTTCTATTATAACGTCGTAGTTATTTTTCTTACAAGGTGAATATTCATATTTGTTATTTACGATAGGAAGAGAAACTATTTTTGAAGTTCCGGTTAGTTTTTACCAAACATATTTAAAAAGAAAATTAGTGATTGTTTCAGAGCAAACAAATAACTAACACTATGAGCTCAGCCAGACGGGTTTTGATTAAATCTTATCTCAGCAAGAATACATAAATGGTTAAGATGTAGATTATCTGGAATATGTAGATCAGATAGAGATTTGCTAATATCTCGTTCTTGTGAATTGACCTGCTCTTTCACAATGGAACCTAAAATTATAGTACCTTAGAACAGTTTATAGAAGGGCTTATTCATTACACAGCAATGTAACTACGTTCGTCATATCCATGTGCACAAAATATTCATTCACAACTGAAATAATGAAGACCAGCCTTAACACATACATTTAATAAAAAAATTAAAACCTTAGGCATACAAAACGATTACCTTCTATGTTTTGCGAACTTTGCTGTGTAGGTTTCAATAAACGTTCAGGTGTTCACCGGACAAGAAATTGTCACTTAGGGTATGAAGAAGTAAACACTTCCTTTTAAGTGATTCAGAAATAAAAAAATGCTATCTTGTGCTTCGACAGCAGACAGTGTTTCAAGATAACTTGATTTATTCGTAGTTTGATTCATTGTACAATAGTATTACGTTTGTTTGTTGTTTTCTTTATATTTGAAATTTCATCGGACATATCTATTGTTTCTCCTCAGCATTAAGTTACTTTCTGCTGTTGATCAACCCCCTGAAGTTTTACTATGTAAAGGTACTATTCATTTTCACTTCGCACTCACGCTGCAATATTTGACATAGAAACTGCGTTCTGTAAATACAGCACAACACATATGAAAGATATACACAAAGCCAATCAGTAAATTTCTAGTATGAAAAGTTGGTGTATATGCCCACTTTTTTTTTAGTTTTTAATTTATTCGCAAAATTGGCCGAGCTGTATTCAGGAATTGTGCCAAAATTCCTACGCTCATCGACGCGATCGGACCTTCAATTAGCAGAACGATGCAGCACTTCGGCCGAAATCCTCGAAGGAGAATGAGGTTCCGCTCATAGCTGGTGGCATCTGACTTGTCGCCATGTTTTTCAGTTGATGATTCCGACGCATTGTTGTGAGACAAATAATGTGTCGGTAAACATAGGATTATACGGTGGTGCTTCAAATGTCATTGCCACTTTCTGACAGCTGATGAAAACGTGTATAAATCCAGCAACGTAGAAGTTCAATCATGGAAATAGAGTTCATCGTGCTTGATGGTCTTACACTATCGAGATGTCATGTTTTGAAACTCTCTGCGAAATAATTCCTTTGGTTTCGAAACGGAAAATTTGTGGACACCATGCTGAACATCGTAGATGTCTTAGAAGTGTTTCCCGCGTAGAAAATAGGAAATGAACCGGAATAATTGTTAGTCTGAAGTCACAAGTTCTTGACAATAAGCAATGTGGAGCATTTGCTCAAATCCTTCAGTTCCTGCACTTTTTCTGAATTGACAGGGTAAGATAAGAAGAAGCATTGCTCTGTTGAAGTATAACTCGTTTACGGTTAACTAATGCATCGGCCATCTCAAAACAGTTTCCAATTAATGTTTCCCAAAATGCCCACCATACTTTTAGAATAAATTTGTGCTCAAATCGTAAGCTTTTTAAGACTGGTTATGGCAGCTATTTGTGATCTTACCACTGTTTTCTAATGTCAGTAGTCCTGAAAATATTGACTTTTCATCGCATGGCCAGATTCGCATAAAAATGGTCATCCTGAAGATTTTCCGGCAATTTACGGCACGGAGGCAGACATCGCTGAGCTTCAACCGCATTCAGTTTAGTGTTTACTTGTTGACAGCTTCTGTGCATTCTTGCTGAGCTTGTGCAGTACGTGAACAATTATGCATTGAGGTATTCCCAGTCCATTTCACAGTTGTGTGGAGCCTGTGCACAGACGTGGCTCTAGGGCTTGTCGTACAGATTCAGAATTTACCGTGGAACGTCTTCCATTACGTGTCCTGTGTTCAAGGTTGCAATCCCCATTTCTGAACAGCTCAAACCCAAAATTTGTCCGTTCCTTCAAACATGCTCCTTCACCTACTACAGCATAAATATCCCTCCTTACATCTGCAACCATCAATTTTGTTTAAAAGAAAAACCGTAACAGCATTCGGATTGTGTATTTCTTGTCCACAGTTTCTGACAGCTGCAAAAGCTCCAGTAAATAACATAAACAAGTGCTCCAATTTCCACCAAATGGAAGATGCCAGTTGTCCTAACACGAGTTGTTCTTCTTTTCATAGAGCATTTGCACAGAGTAATTGCTTTAAAATAAATTATCAACGATTATTCACAATTAAATGTTTTATTAACATCGACAATAGTTTTGCAGATCGTTTGGTTCGGCTTCATGATTACGAATGCAGCGTAAACATTCAAATCATTGTGACATCATCAGAGTTCTGACGGTCACGAATTTTGATGATTTGTGTCCACGCGCTTGAAATAAATGGCGTAGAAGTCATGTTGTTGGCAAGTCGTGAAGAATACCGGTATATGAGGAAAGCTTCTAATATATTAAGCCTGATAGTCGAATCAGGTTTATCAATAAGCATAGCGTTTTCAAACAAAAATGTACGGTTATTTTCGTGACAATGTTGGGCTATTGGTGACATCGTCAGTTCATAGTTCCGTACTTCAAGTTTCCTTCGCACGGAAACTTGAAGCCCTGCGGGTCTGTCCTACATATGAAAGTCCAGATTCACAAAGTATCAGAGCCGCCCCGCTGGCACAGTGGTCTAAGCGATGGCTTCTGATGATTCGTCCGAGATGGAACCGCGATCGAATCTCGGTGAGGCATGGATGTTGTGTTTGTTTTACGGTGCTGGCTCTCTATCTTCCCTGGAACCAGTGGCCCTAAATTAGGGAAGAGAGACTTCTCGTTAAACCTCCAATAAAAGAAAAGTAATCACGGTATCTGATAAATTCCCGAGGAATTTATGTCTTCGACGTAGTCTTTGGATCCGTAAAACTTCATCTTGTACAAGATGAATTTTACGGATAATTATACAAATGAGTTTTTATGGATCAAAAGACTGCGTCGAGGAGATAACTTCCTGGTGAACGTATCAGATACCGCGTCAATGTGGACTTCCATATGTACAGAGCCGTAAGACTTTAGATTTCTGTGTAAAGGAACACCAGACTTACGTACGAAACTATGAACTGAAAAAATCATCAATAGCCCAACATTGTGTTGAAAATAACCACACATTTTTGTTAAAAAACGCTACGCTTATTGATAAACCTGATTCGACTATCAAACTTAATATACCAGACACTTTCCACATATACCGGAATTCTTCACGACTTGTCAACGACATGACTTCTATGCCACTTCTTTTAAGCCCGTGGAAACAACTCATCAAAATCCGTGACCGTCAGAACTCTGATGATCTCACAGTGATTTCAATGTTTACGTTTTATTCGTCCTGATGACGCCGAGCCAAACGATTTTTTTTTTTGATTGGAGGTTTAACGACCACCGTGAGCAATTCAATGGTCTCTTAGCCGTCGCCCGTCCCTAATTTAGGGTCACTGGTTCCAGGGAAGGGAGAGAGCCAGTGCCGTAAAACAAACACAACATCCATGCCTCACCGGATTCGAACCCGGAACCCGTTCGGACGAATGATCAGAGGCCATCGCTTAGACCACTGACCCACCGGGGCGGCAGCCAAACGTTCCGGCGAAACTACAGTCGATGTTAATAAAACATTTAATTGTGAATAAACGTTGGTAATTTATTCTTAATCAACCTCAGAAGTGTGTTGTCTTGAATTATAAGAAGCTTCTTGACTCAGTACGACTATACAACGCGGCAAAGCGTCGTGAATCACTCTAAGATATGTAATGAAAAGTCCTTAACATGGACAAATTATCTTAAGAAAAAGCATAGAGGGACAGTTGTCTGGACAAAATGTCCATCAGAGAGACAATTGATTTCATTTATCTTTAGGGACAAATATGGTCATGTCAGATCTGTCTTTAAGGACAAATGAACTCCATTTCAAAAGAAAAAGAAAATTAACATCCTGACATGACCATATCTATATTTAAGAAAAAAGGAATTCGTTATGATACATGTGTAAAGTTGTAAATCAAACCTTTAAGCAACCAGAAATAAATTCGAAAATTAGATAGACTAAAGTAAGCTTCTTATTTGACTTCAGCACTTCTTTTGTTTTTACTCTGTGGAACAAAGGAGCTCTTTCTTACCAGTGAGTACTGAATAAATATTAAAAGACGGTTATCTTATTCGTTACTAGTTTTAAATTATCTCATACAGTGTAAAACAAATACGGAAGAAGAATTCCGGATAACAGTATGCCTTATTTTTTGTCACATAGAATGGAGCGATCTGAATTTATATGGAATATTATAACTATGGATCACAAACACTGTTTTATGGGCGAGCTATAATTAGGCTAGGCGTGTTAATAAGCCATTCGTTTTACAAAATATAATTTAGTATTAATTCATCAGTCACGAGCAATGAAATTTAGGAAATGTTTTTCTGCTATGCTTATGAAGTCCTCCTATGCTGTTCATTCCAATCGCATTTAGATAAAGCGCTATCTGTTCTCTCTAAGATAGGAGCTCTGAATCCATTATTAAGTTCGATGGATGATCTGCACTTAACACATAAGAAATGCCGTTAATTGATAAGGAAGAGATGTATATTTAAGAAGACATGGTTTCTAAAATTTTCGTATGATAATGCTACGAGGGAGATACCAGCATCCTTCAATATTATAATAGATTCGGGCTTATATATTTGAATTACAGTAATAACGGGGATATTATTGCCATAATTTCCAAAATTGTTCGATATGAATATATGGCATTACAGCAGTTATTCTTAATTTGTTGCCTTCGTATTGAAATATTCAGACACAACTGCACTTTTTGTTTTCGCCGCAGCATTCTTCTTGTGAATAGCACGGTATTATGCATTTGCCAATCCTCACTTGATGAAAGAAATGAAAATGTTAAATTTTTGTTAGGATAAGTATCAAATAAACTTTCCGTCCCTATAAATAATTTGAACACTATCCAAAAATAAACAAAAGATCCTTTTGAATGTAAATCGACAATCCCGTGAAGCACAAATCAAATGCAAATTTCGTTCAAATTTGTGAATTTCCAAATAAATGCACGAAACCTATTTTTAATAAATTTTGGTATTACTGGCTGCATATTAATTTATCTTGTTTGGCACCAGAGCCATTTTTGTTGTTCCTAGTGACATCAATCAGCTTTACTATGTGCTTGTGTGATGGATTGTGGAATAACCTACATTTTTCTCTTAGTTGAACTGTCATGCAGCCTACCCAACCTCGAAGGCCACAACAGGATTATTCAAGGCAATCGTACTGAGTTAAGAGGGTTTTCCCCTGCACGCTGACACCTATGCCTTTCACTATATCAGGATTCCCACTAATGTATTATAATAAATGCTCTGAGTTTGGCCTTAATTTTTACCTGTTCGCAAATTGGTTAGACAGATATTTTCGTTTTAAGTCTTTCCCACTTTATTTGAAATATATTGGGTTCACCCCTAAAATTTCTGTTTCTTCTGGAAAGAGCTCTATACTAGCAGTCTTGGTCCACTAACTTAAATTTTGTTCGCTTATGGGGATGCGAGTGCGAGTTTTATTTAAGACTTTCTTACATATCTTAATTTTTTAATAATGTCCAGCCCAATTCGTCGTTCGATCATTTATATAATTCAGCATTTAAGAAAAATAATAGGAAATATTAAAAAAACGTTACGATAGTGCAAAGGCAACGCTTGCACCACCCTAAAGCCGGCCATAACTGGCAGACAACAGCAGCTGACACTAAATACGATTTGGTCACGGCCAACAAAATACATAACCATACAAGTGCGGAAAGTCTCCTAACACTACGGCTGTTTACATGACACTACGTTTCTGGTAAAATCAATTAGTTCTTCCACCATTAACCACAAATACTAGGGATTAATGAAAAGTAACGCACAGCAATTTTTTTCTCTGCGTAGGTTGCAAGCATAGGGTTGAAGTTTTGCTGATAACGACTTTAAGCACCACGCTACAAACCGATTTAGCAGGATCAGGAGTCACCGTAATGGAAGCCGTTGTGTAGGACGGCACAAAGATGTCGCTTTTATTTTTGTCGACTACAAATTAAGTGAAACGCGGTGTAGTCCGATTTTTGTGGGCAGGAAATTGTACCTATTAATCCTCCAAAATATTTCACAAAGAAATGGTCGAATTTTCTTAGCAGTTTTGCAGTTTTCCTAAGAAATTTCTTTGTGAATTTTCTTACGAAAACTCCTACGAAAATTCACAAAGAAATGGTCGTGTGATTGCCTGGACCATAGAACACATCCAGATGGTGCAATTTATTTGCAGAGAGTCGTAGCAACCTTGTTGATTATCCACGTTCCATTCGACCTGTATCCGCGTCATCACCTCCCACTGTGAGAGACCAAAGACCAAATGGATAGACGGAGTAGTAGAGAACACAAAAGCCTTGGCTGTCAGAAATGGAAAGTAATGGCCTAAACTAGAGGACAATGTCTAAAACATATTGAGAAGGCCAAGGTTCACACTGAACTGTAGAACCAAGCAGAAGAAGTTATTCAGATTTGCAGTTTCATGGGCTAGCGATTTGATTCAAATGTTGTCTCAAAAAACTTAACGTAGGTGCGATCGCTTTAAGTGTGTCCCAACAGAATTTGAAGGAAGCTAAGGTACCTACCTATTTGTGCACCGCGGAGTGATCTGAATTTAAGTGTAGGTGATTCAACTAGAAAAGCAGAGAGATTCTTTCAGGTTCTTACTTTTAAAAGTAGAATGCCAGAATGATTTATGCTCCTCATATATTCATACCTCTTTCTCTTAAGAAGATTATTAGGTAAAATTTCCTAAATTTTCTTGAAGCCAATACGTCATGAAAATTTTCTAAATGAAAGGAGCTTTGAAATTTTCTGGCATGTAGAATTGTAAAGATGAACGAGGGAGCAATAGCTCATAAAGGTATACATCGTAATTTACCAGTTCTGTCTTATAACACAGTTAATACTGTAACAACTCTAGGTTCATATATTTCGTGCTGGGTCCCAAACGTTCGTCTGAATTTCTTAGTGAACACTTTCGTGCAGAATTTTAATGAAATAATTTTATTAATATACGATTTTCTGAAATTTCAAGCCTCTTACAAGCGTTTAACACACATTTTTCATTTGCTTTAATGAAGGCAGTTTAATTTTTTTTTAATTTTAAGTATTTCACAAATAAAGAACTGCAAGACAAAAATCAGTTATAACTTATCTCAACAACGCCATTAACTTTACAGTTGTGAAAAATATGAGTGTGGTTATACTTTCTACACGATGAGAATATTCTACAATTTTGGAAAAATTTGGAATATCGAGGAGATATTTCAATTCAAACATTCAGGAAGAATGTCACACTTTCTTACTCGGAAGTAGCAATGTATCATCAACATCATCATCATTGTCAACCATTATCAATCCACTGCTGGACGAAGGTCTCCCCAAGTTTCCTCCACAACGGTCTGTCTTGTGCCAGTCTCCTCCATGTCACCCCTGCATACTTTCGAATTTCATCCACCCATCTCCCATGTGGTCTTCTTCTGGGTCTTTTCCTGTCCCTTGGAATCCAATCTAAAATTTCGGCTGTCCATCGATGGTCTGTTCTTCTGGCAGTATGTCCAGCCCATTGCCATTTCAGGGATTTAACTCTGATCATGATGTCTTCCACTCTTGTCATTTTTCGGATCCACGTGTTCCTCTTCTTATCTCTCCTGGTTACACCAAGCATGCACCTCTCCATGCTTCTTTGAGTTGTCTGCAGCCTTTGTATGTCTCTTTTAGCTAAGGTCCACGTCTCTGCACCATACGTAAGCACTGGAAGGATGCATTGATCAAACACTTTTCTTTTAAGACATAATGGCATATTGCTCTTGAAAATTATGCTGTTTCTTCCAAAAGCTCTCCAGGCAAGTTTTGTACGCCGATTAATTTCTTCACCAATGTGACCCTCACTTGATATCTGCTGTCCAAGATAAATGTATGTGTCTGTTATCTCCAGCTTTTCTCCATCAATTGATAAATCTTCATTTCTTGTAAAAGCATTGAACATCACTTTTGTCTTCTGAAAGTTCATTTTTAATCCCACTTCTTTACTCTTGTCAGCAAGTTCCTGGATCATACTCTGTAGCTCTGATGGGGTAGTTGCAAAAATGACTATGTCATCAGCAAAACGAAGGTGGGTTAGATAATCTCCATTAATCTTTATCCCCTTGTTTTCCCAGCTCAGCGACTGAAAAACACCCTCCAATGTGGCATTAAAGAGCTTCGGAGATATGGTGTCACCTTGTCTCACTCCCTTTCCAATTTTTACGTGTGTTGTATTTTCAAACAGCCTAATCTTTGCACTTGCATTTTCATAGATGTTATTAATAATATTAATGTATGCATCTTCAATACCGCAGGTTTTCAGAGCCATTGTAACTGCTGATGGTTTCACCGAATCAAAGGCTTTTTCATAATCGATAAAAGCCATGCACAATGGAAGTTCATATTCCCTCGCTCTTTCAATTAGTTCTCTCAGCACGTGGATATGATCTATTGTGCTGTAACCGCTCCTGAATCCAGCTTGTTCTCTCGGTTGAGCCATGTCCAGTGTTACCTTCAAGCGGTGTGAAAGAACTTTAGTGAAGATTTTATAAACTACTGATAGGAGGCTGATAGGTCTGTAGTTTCCGAGATCCTCAATGTCACCTTTCTTATGTAGCAGGATCATTGTAGCAGTGTTCCAATCCTCAGGAATTTTTCCTTCATTAAGGCATCGAGTGAAAATTTGGGCGAGTACTGTTTCGATTTCTCCACTTGCTTCTTGTATGATGTCTACAGTAATTCCATCTTCTCCTGGAGCTTTTGCCCGCTTCATGTTCTTGATTGCATGTGTAACTTCTGCTGGAAGGACTGGAGGAACTCTGGTACTGGTATCTTTCATGATGTCTGGAGTGCATGTATCATCCCTTTCATATAATTTGGAGTAGAAATCTTTCACTCTTGTCAAAATTTCGCCTCTATTTCTTGTTACAGAACCATCTTCTTTTCTCAGTGCCATAATCTGTTTTCTTCCCTTACTGAGATGTCCCTTTGCTATCTTTAGGCTTTGGTTGTTTTCAATTGCTTTCCTCACTAGTTCACAGTTGAATTTTCTTACGTCTTCAGTGATACTTTTTCTTACTGTCTTGCATAGCTCTATATATTCCACTTTGGAAGTCACATCTTCTTTAGTTGTCCTCATCTCTCTTCTTTTTTGCATCAACATTTTCGCTTTTCCTGATAATTTATTTACATGCAACTTGTTCTTAGACCCAGCTAATTTTGTTGCTGTTTCCATAAGAGCTTTGGTTACTTTTCTGTTAACTTCAGAGATGTCCACTTCTTCTGATGTTAGGCCTTCTAAAGCAGAGAACCTGTTCTTCAGTTCCAACTTGAAGGTATTATGGTGTTTTTTAAGGTTGGTTATGTCGATAGATTTTGTTTGTCTTATGAGCTTGCCACGTTCAAGTTTAGTGTTGAGGTGCATCTTACATCTCACCAATCTATGGTCACTACCTGTGTTGAACTTGTTTAGCACACTGCAGTCTTCTATGACGAATTTTTTGTTACACATAATAAAATCAATTTCACTTGTCGTCCCATTTGGATGTCTCCATGTCCATTTCCTGTGTGGCTTTTTCTTGAAGAAGGAGTTCAAGATGAAAAACCCTTCTGCCTCTGCAAACTCAACGAGAGTATTTCCACGCTGGTTTCTGTTGCCGTGACCGAATTTACCTACTGAAGTTTCATTCTGTTGCCGTTGCCCTATTTTTGCATTGAAATCTCCCATAATTATTTTCAAGTGCTGCTTACCTTTATTATTTAGATGACAAATTTCCTCATAAAATTCTTCAATTTCTTCTTCAGGATGACTTGTGGTGGGTGCATAAGTTTGAATAATCTGAGCCTGGTATCTTTTCGAGAGTTGGATAACAAGTCCTGCAGCTCTGTCAGAGGAACTTTCAACTTCTACAACTTTATCCTTCAGTTTCTTGTTTATTATAAATCCAACACCACTAGTTCTGCCAGTATCTGTCCCACGATAGTAGAAGAGATGTCCACTTTTCAGTTCGACGAGATCTTCTCCTTTTCTCCTTACCTCACTTAGCCCCACGATGTCCCACTTGATCCTTTGTAGTTCCTCTTCCAATTCAAGAAGCCTTGAATCAGAAGATAGGGAGCGTCCATTGTACGTAGCCAAGGTCAGCATCAGATGGCAGCCTAGTCCGGTCCTCCGGAGATTCTTAGCACCCTCTGCCTTCATGTCGCACTGGCCGCTGCCTTGGTCAGGTACATTCCAGCTGCCGGAGACTGAGGGCCAAGATTTAAGTTGTGGAATCATTTTGGAGGGGTTTGGCCATAACCTACCACGCTGGCCAAGCGGGTTGGTGAGTGTGGGATAGAATTTCCTCTAATCCCGATGGTATAGTTATACCGCTATTGGCGGTCGTCAGAGCCCCTTTAGTGGGAACAGGATGCACCACGAGAAGGCGGGGTTGACATTTGTCAAGGAGAGGCTGTGATGTTACGCATCACCTGACCTTACATGTATAAGGAATAAAATATACAAATATATACTAACGATGAAGAAACGGGTTTCTGTATGCCCAATTAATGAGAAAGTCGATAAAAAGTGAACTTCATTTATTAGGCGTATAAAATAAATTGATCATGAGATGCTAGCTTTCACTACCTCCGGGTCGCTTCATCAGGCATTTAGTAGCTAAAGATCGCAGAAGCAATAGGAAATAATATTTCTAAGAATATAACTAAATTCAAAATAAGCAAGACACCTGCACAATGTCACGAGTTGTTGGATCCCAGGGCCGGGTGGTCACGTGTAACTGCAAAAAGCCGGTGCCATATCAAAGGAAATCTTGTGGTTACATCCTTGTTACACACATTCCGTCGCGTGATGATCTCGATGTTTTCTCCAAGCACAGTAGCTCTGGCGCTATCGTAAGGAGCTAGTTTCTTAAAATCTCTCCGTCTGGGTACTGCCCCCTCAGATGCAACATCACGGGTTAGGGCCGTCGTAAATTTTTCAGCCCTAACGTTCCTTTCGTGCTCCGAAATACGGATCTGGAACGATCTTTTCTTCTACCCGATGTAGGATTTAACAGATGCGTCAGTTAGCGTACAAGGCGATGCGCGCTGGTCAGCTGCGATGATATCTGACAAAGATCTAGGTGCCCTCACGCCAATATCATAACCTAGTCTTCGGAGAGCATTCTTCAGGAAGTACGTTAGCCTAGAAATTTAGGGAATCGAACCCACGAACCGGGAGGGCTGCGCCGTGGGGAGGGCACGATGCTGTGTTCGAGCAGTTGCTGATGCCTTTCTGACTATTTGGTCGATTGTGAGTATGTCGTACCCGCTGTAGCCGCTAGGTTCTTTAGAAACCTAGCTCATTACAGTTTCTAAAGCTCATTACAAAAGAAGAAGGTAGGTCTGCACTCGGGAACGACATGAATTTTCAAGCTTAAGTAACTCTTCATCGTGCCAAATTGCCCAGTAAAATGGTTTAGCAAAGGAAAGGACCAAAATTTGGCAATGCTATTTTCGATGGTGACTCATCTATCAGTACTTCTAGTAATATTGGTATGATTTCCTACCTTCCCACATCGCATGAGATAAATGCATGCTGAGGAGTGCATCTTATATCTAGTATTTCTCTTTTTTAAATTGCTACATATAACTGACAGACTTACTTTTGAATTCGTCCCTCTAGTCATTGAATTCAAGAGGTCGAAAGATGGCAGCACCTCATATCTTCATCTTCTCCATTCATTAGACCTTATTCTTTTCATCTCGCACGGTACAGTTCAAGGTAGTGTCCTAATACAGGCAAACTGTAATTCCGCCGTTAGATGCAGCGAAGTCGTTGGCCTTAGCCCATGGGCTGGGACGACAAGGTTCTTCGCTGACAACCTTTAATGCTGGGAGAGCTAAGATGCTCGTTCGCAAATCGTATTTGAAATATTAACCTACGAAACGCAGCCACGATTGTCAAGTGGATGCATGCAAATTATAATCTGACTTAGTGAATTGCTAGAAAGCATCTGCGCCGTGTGGTATGGACCATGACTGAAAGCATCTGCGCCACTGGGTATGGACAATGACTGGTCCATACCCAGTCATGGACCATGGCTCATCTCGCAGGGTACAGATACAGGTAATGTCCTAATACAGGAAAAATTAAATCCACCGTCAAATGCAGCGTCATGGTCCGTACATATGTAAAAAGTAGTTGTACAGCAGGAAAATTTGTGCAAACCTAAATGCCAAAAAACAAGTGGTTAGTGTATGTAAATGAGTTGATGCCAAGGGCTATCTCCGAAGTAACTTATAAATTCTATTGGGAATATTTATGAAAAATTAACCTTGTATCCACCTCACTTTTCGGACTGAGCAGAACAATTAATGGAATTTTAGTACATAAGAGAAAAAATTTTCTGATGAAAATCATGCATAAATTTCAAAAAAAACTTAGTAGAACTTGTGTAATATAAGTTATGACGTAAGTGTCACGTGTCGTGGAATCTGTTACTCTAAATAACGGTACGGCTAAGAAGTCTACAGTTTATCTTGTTCTCAACGTAAATGGCCAGTTTATCTCATAACGAAATAAAATAAACGTTGTTTTGGAATTGCTCAATATACAGTATATCAGTTCTCAAAATAGTATAAATGTACTAATGATCAGAATTTTTTGGCGTAAAATAGAAATAAAACTTTCCAAGCTTTTGCTCTACTTCAAAAAATAATAAATTACAGGGTTTGTTTTTTATCTGGTTTCTTCATTTGGATCACGTGACCCAACGCCATTACGAAACCTATATTCTTATTGCTTCCAATGCATACGCTCTATTGTTTATATTGTGAGATATATATAAATGCTACATAAATATACACGCGTTTTAATCATTAAGCTAAAAAAAGTTGTGTTTCGCGGATTAGATGTAAAAGTATGCACTCTTCAAAGACGTGAGAATTTTGATTTTCCTCAAAGTTAATGGGACTGAGATATAGTGACGGAAGGAACTGAAATTGAGCAGCTATAAAATATTCCTAAATTCCATTTCGGAGAGAGATTGATTAGTTGAAGTGTGCTCGACACACGTGGCGCCAGGTAAAAATGTCTACGTTGACCTAATATCAAATATCGGCTACCAAGGAGAGGAACTACGAACCACACAATCAGCACGTTTCGAGACATACGTGAACACTATTCATTGACATTCGATTTTTACATCTTTGTTTGCCTACGACAGCAATCATATCATTATGAGCACTCCAGAATTTTGCATTGTTAAGTTTTAGGGTAAGAAAAAGGCATTCATTATTGCACAAAGAAAAGTATTAAGCAAATGAATACAAAGTGCGTTTCAACAATGGATTTTTAACAAAGATTTGAAGAAATGTTTTTTTTATCTTGAAAAGCGTATATATGTATGTTTTAAATAAGACTAGTTATTTGTTCAAAAAAGTTTTCGTTATTGCGAAAATATTAAAAAATTGTGAGAAGCCTGGAGGAACACTTTGTTTTCGATATAGAAGTTTTTCAGAAGGAATTTTAAAATTCTACGATAAGATTGTAAAGTACTTCTTATGCTGTCTTGACTGACCTTCAATATCAATTTTTACATATCACAGTTTTCAAGCAGAAGCTTTAGGCAAACTAAAGTTAGGTTGATCTCCACAGAACATACTAATTGCGCCATTTTATTTTCATTTCATGTATATGAAAGAAGTTTCTCGTACAATCAGAAACATAATGATTTTTGACAAACAGAAAGTGAACACTTTTTAGCACGTCTTTTGTAAAAAAAGATCGTGCTTCTGTTATCGGTTTGTCCGTCCGTCCGTCCGTCTGTACCCACGATATCTGAGCAACTATTAGTCCGATTTGAAATTTTTTTTGCACTGGGAAGCTTTAAAATATGCAAATGATGATCCTTTATTTCGTTTTTTTTACGATGTACAATTTTGCCGGTAGAGGGCGTAAATGCAGATGATGTCGAATTCAAAAATACGTTTCATTCCACATATTTGCTTCTAAACATCCGATTGAAAAAATTATACCTTTTGATTCCATTTATGTCGAAGAGTATTTTAGATATAGTTACTTTTTCAAATTACGCATAGATTTCCCGCTGGGGGGCGTAAAAGTAAATTACATTTCCCCCATAACTCTTCTTCTAAAACTCCGATTTGAATTTTTTTTTCTTCAGCGTATACATCTCCTGCTGGAAAATCTTTTGCATATAAATTAAAATTTTTGGTAAAGAATACTTTGGCCACCAGGGGGTGTAAATATTAATTTTTGCTTCTGATGTATATGCCATAAAATCGTAGCTTCTAAAATATCGATTAAAAAATTCTTTAGTGGACTGATGCCACTCATATCGATAAAACGTTTCGGAATATTTTCTTCTTAAAATATTCCACAGTTTCTCCGCCAGGGGGCGTAGATGCACATCTTATTTTTTTCAATATCTCTACTTCTAGGAGTCCGATTTGAAAAATTCCTTCTTTGTTGGATAGTGCTTTCCGTGTGACATGTTTTTCATATAATTTCAAAATTTTCAAGTAATTCATTGACTTTCCGCTAGGAGGCGTAGCGGTAAATTGGGTTTCCACCTATATCTCTGCTTCTAAATCTCCGATTTGAAAAATTCTTTCTAAACCGGATACAGCTCCTGATGGGAAATCGTTTGCACATAATTTCTAATTTTTGTAAAAAAATAGTTTGGCCACCAGGGGGCCTAAATCTTAATTACCGTTTCTGTTGTATTTGCAGCAAAATATGAGCTTCTAAACTCTCGATTGAAAAAAAACGTCGTTTGTTGACCGATACTACTCGTGTCGACAAACCTTTTAGAAACATTTTCTTCTTAAAATAGTGCATGGTTTCTACGCCAGGGGGCTTAGATATATATCTTATTTTTGTCAATATCTCTACTTCTAAGAGGACGATTTGAAAAATTCCTTCTTTGTTGGATAGTGTTTCCGATGCGAAATGTTTTTCCTATAAATTCAAAATTTTCAAGTAAATCATAAACTTTCCGCTAGGGGGCACAAAGGTAAAATCCGTTTTCTGCGTTATGTCTGCTCCTAAAGCTCTGATTTGAAAATTTTTCCTGTATCGCATACAAGACCTGATGGAAAATATTTTTCACATGATTTGTTATGTTTGGTAAAGAATGGTTTAGCCAGCAGGTGTCATATGTGTTAATTTCTGCCTCTGAAGTATATGTTGCAAAATCTGGGCTCCTGAAAACTTGACTAATTTTTTTTTCTTCGACCGATACCGCTTATACGGATAAACCTTTTGAGAATATTTTCTTCCTAAAATAATGCATGGTTTTCCCACCAGGGGAAGTAAAGTCACGTCTTATTTTTGTCGATATCTCTGTTTCTAAGAGTTCGTAAGCTCACGATTCCGTTTACAGCAATATCTGAGGGATTAAAAACCCCATTGAAAATCTTCTTTCTTTGGTCAGATCTATTGTTTTCCATACCGGTTCCATTGACTGTGAATAGCTTTGATAAATTTAATTTGCGTCAGAAAGGATTCAAAAGACGTGCTTATTACAACCTAAAATTTGGTGTCAACTTTCTTGTTTTATATTTGATCTTCTGTGTCTCACATTACTCTCATCAGTTGATACATAATTCAATTTCGTTTGTCAATTATCATCTAAAATGCTATGTGAAAAGTACCATCTTATTTTAATAGGTCTTCATTTTCTTGCAAATATTTAACATATGTGTTAGCTGAGACTTTTGAAATACATTTGCTGGGTAGTGTGTTACAATCGGATCTCATAGTCAACTGAATAATTTAAATGGTTTTCAGTTTATATTTTTTCAAAATTTAACTTATTTTAGAAAACGATTTCTGTTAGAAATTGATTTTCCATAAGATGTCTTTTAAATTCTCGCCTTTTGTTAAGCAGTTTGACTGAATCCACATTTCATCAAACCATTGTTCTGCAGATTTATCAAAATGTTTTAGTTGTCTTCGGTCTCATAAACCCAATCGTTGCCGGTTCACCCGTTTCTCCACTGTGGGTGCGCGACACTATGCAGGAATACACTGAAGGAGGTGCATCATCCTCTTCGAGTCAAGATGGCGATCATAAATCCATGTGTTCACAGAGCCTTTTATTTCATATAAAACGTCACTGTGGAGAGATTAAAATAATACATACCTAAAGTTTATATTAAAGTTTGGATCTAATCATTAATCCTCAGTTAACATGAATGAGTACATTTTTTCCACTGCAGATATGAATACAGCAGCAGTCTTGCTGGGTTTTTAAAGCGTTTTTGAGCCTTACTTAGAAGACCTGTTGGACAAGTGGTCAGGTTTCTGACTAGTCACTGTGGAGGTACTTAGGCTCAAGTGTGATGGCATCAGTGTGTTGTCTATAGCATCAATGTGTTTGTACAAGGGAGCTGATTGTTTTCCATTCCTGGACCCATAGTCCCAAAGTAACAGTCCGGCAACCGCTAGCCAATACAGTTGCATATATTTCTTTCTACGAGACGAATCATAACATGAAGGCATAATTAATGGAAATAGCCAAGAATTTCTACAATTGACCCAAGTAATAATGTTGGGTTAACTGTTCCAGGGCCACCAAAGTCAGTTTGAAATAAGATTCATCGCTTAGTGTTACGTTTACGACGCTCTTCAGGACAATACACAAGAACTTAGACGAGAAAGAGCATTATAAAAACATTTCCCGTAAAAAGTAAAAAAAAACCTGTTATTTTCCCTTATTGTTTGACTACCATTCTACATCAATGAAATGGTTATTTTCCCAAAGAATTAAGGAATAGAGTACGGCTTAACTACCAACGTACTTATCCTTTTATCCTTCAAAAGGAAGCCAGCGCATTTATATGCTTCAGCGGTCTTTTTGATATTGGTCATCAAATAAAGTTAGAAACGAGGAGCGTGTTAATAGCTAATGACATTTGGATTATTCGAAAGGTATGATTTTTAATGATTAAATTTTCTTCGCAATCCAAAAGTTATCAGTTCATTGGAATTCATAATAAAATTCTGTCTATTTGGGATATGGAAAATGTTGAATTCACATTTCTTTAAAAGATCTACTATTCTAAAGTAACATGCAACCCCCGACCGTAGGTTTACTTAGGGTAGCATGAAGAACAAAATAAGTTTTCATTTCCATTCATTTATCCAGTTTTTGTTCAGCAAGAAGTTTAAAGGAAGAATTTGAAAGTCATGTCACCAGAAACGTAAAGGCTCATCAGATGTTTAGGTATTACATTTCGGAAATAATCTTGTAAAATATACAAATGACGTGCTCACCTTATGTTATTTATTTTTATACCTTTTTTAAGAAAAAAATAGCATCGTAATGCATGGCACGAAATATTTCTGGGAAGCCCAGATATCTAATATTAGTTATTATGAAATATTTCTGTTTACATAATCCGCGATTGGGTTGCATCAAATATTTTAATTAATTTACTTCCTCATAGGAATACTTCTGTTGAAGGCATTTGAAAAGTATTTTGGGGTATGTTCAAAGTCCTAGCACATTTACAACATGACATTTTCATGGTAATAACAATAAATCAAATTGGGCATGCCAGACACACACTGTTCAGATATTTTTTGTTCAGCATTGTCAATAACCTTCCTATTTCACTCGTGCCGATGCAAAATTTGTCAAACTATGAATGCCGATGCAAACAGTTTTTTAATACAACCAGCTTAAAATGTAAGTATTATCTCAAAGTGGATATTGTCTTCAAGATGGTAGTTCAGTTGTTATGAACAACAGTAAAATCGCCAACATATTAAAGTATATCATGTATTAAAATATTATCAGATAAAAAATTATCTTTCAATGCAGGGCAAAATGTTCATTTTATTAACAAGGCGCTTTATTGTTTTCCAAGGTTGCTCTTCTTTTTAAAGTTTTTCAGATAGTTTTAGTAACATATTTCGGGCAACAGATTTCGATATTCTTTTTGCCGTGCCTGTTAATTGGAAAATAGAAAAATGTTTTTCGTTTCGTCAGTCTCAAATGCATGACAAAGTTTTTTGCTTTGAGTGTATGATAACCTAGAACATACCATTTATTGGTGTACTTCTCTATACCGCAAAGAACGCAAAACACCTGGTGTGTCATTGTACCAAATTACAGTTATTTCTGTTAGTGCAATCCCTGTCTTTGAATAGATATATTTTCAACGTCCATGGTTGATCAAGTGTAGCAATTTTAGAATTAGTATCGTACTTCTACAAAAGTTAACAGTAATAATGCTGCTTTTTCTATTAGAAGAAGATTGAAAATTGCAATAACAGCAGACTTGTCAAGCACAGGAGTTTAAGTATTAAAAAAAATAAGAGTAAAACAGAAGGTTCTCGAGAAATTTTAATTACTGTTCATAATGTGATATTCCTAGCAGGCGTCCAAAGCTACCGCTTTATGTAGGAGAAAAAAATATTAAAGTACAATTTTCAAATTCTTCCTCTAGATCTGTTGCGATAATGATTGATAGTAATCTATCAGTCTTTCTAGGTATGCTGAATTACAGCTTATAAAGAGCGAGAAATACCAGAATTACGAATTTGTTTGGAAAGTACCCAGGAGGATGTAAATTACACTATTATCAGCAGAAGAATGAGATACAAAATATAGAAATAAACGTTATCATACATGTAATTCCCAATATGTATTCCAATATAGAAGGAAAAGAACAAAGACGTGTGTACAGAAACTAAAGTGTTGACACTTATTTCCTGTTATTTAATTTTATTTTGTTATATCTCAACATGGGAGGGCATTTCTCTTTTTTAGCCTGTGAACGCGCTTAGTGTATAAAACGTTTTTCCACCCAAGAAGATTATCGAGTTGTGAAATCGCGGCATGCTCTAGGTGTATACTTCGGTTAAAGTTTAAAATTTCTAGATTCAAAATAAGTACATTATTTTGTACTAGCTTCTGCGCTCGAAATGTGTTGTTTTCCCGAAAAGAGTAATTGATTTTGGAAAACAAAACACTTTCGACATGTTCAAATATACCTACTTTTATTACCGTGAAACTCTTTATCTAACATATTTGATTTTCATTCTTACCCCCTTTTTCTCCATTCTGTCAATTTGCTATTATTAACTAGCAATTTTTGCGATTTCATGCAAATACATTTGGTCTTCACCAGCAATACGGTGAATATAGTTTCTTTATTTTCTGTAGCAAAAATATTCCACCTTACACTACAAAGATTTTCCGCAATTGAAACTCATGAACCTTATCTGAAGAGCATATGGACTTTCCTAATAATTTGGCTGACATTTAATGAACTACATAGTACTGAACGATGAGTACATTTGAAATGTATTTTCTTTTTCAATCTCTTGTCTTAGGCGAATGTTTCAATTTCTGCTTTAAACGAAGCTCTAAAAGAAGATCTAGCTGTTCAAATCCAAATATCAGCAAAAATACTCAGCATATAAGATTTATTTCTACATAGCTGTTTTAATCACTTTCTTGTAGTTCCAGTCAGCTACTATTTGGAGTTTGTGTTACTTTTCGTTACAAATCTGTTCCGTGTTATAATTTCTGCAACTTTAAGAATCTTATTTATTGATCTACCAGGAAAGGAAATAACTTAAATTTTACAGAACGCCATATACTGCAAATGCCGGGTTTAAAAAATGCGGTATCTGCTCGTCTGTGAGGAGAGAAAAGTTTTAGTTGACCAGAAAAAAAATCAGTTGAACAATTTAAATTCAATTGGTAATTCTTTATACGCTAATATGCTAATTGTTGGATACGTAATACTATAAGTCTCTCAATATAGCTTATTTTAATTCACGAAAGTGGTGCCTGATTGCGCGACAGGGTGGGAAGCCGGTTTGCCCGCAGATCTGGGAATGCCGTGAGTCAAAACATCTTGGCACGGTGCGCATAACAAAGAGCACGATGCAAAAAGCCAAAAGCCCCCCCCAATAAAAAGATTTCCCCAAACGCTGTGTGAAAAAATAGGCAGTGTAGTAATCACATGCACCTTGCGAGTTCCCGCTTATCGAATTGCTACAGTATGTGAAAGGGTAAACATGGGAATCCGATCTCCGCGGAGCTGTTTGGAAAGTTCTTAGACATTGCAGAATAATTGCATCATTTACCTTAGAGAGAGAAAACTGAATTTGGCTCTTGCACAATTTTAAATCGTTTAAATTAGGTTAGACCACCCGGTGGCGCAGTGGTCGAAGCTATGGCTTCTGACAATTCGTCCGAGATGGGTTCTAGTTCGAATCTTGGAGAGACATGGATGTTGTGTTTGTCTTACGGGACGGGGTCTCTCCCTTTCCTGGAACCAGTGGCCATAACTTGCGGATGTCCGACTGTTTTTAGCTCATTGAGTTGTTCCCCGTGGTAGTTAAACACAAAACCCAAGAAAATAGGTTAGCAAAAAAAATATTATTCCAGAAATGTGTACAAATGTTTAACAAATCAAACTTTAAAACACGAAGAAAATTCAACAGATCTGCGGAGCTTTCGATTTTCACCTTGCCAGTGAGATATTTGCCTGACTGTTGAACAAGCATGACATTTTTCAAGCCCTTCGCATATGAATAAAAATATTCAGTGACCCATTTTTGAGATTCCCATTTCTCTCAGAGTCCTCACAACAGATTTGGTCTTTTGCCTCACAGTCGTGGCACATACAGCTATTAAAATTTGTTCTCATTTCTTTAAGAAATTTTTTCTCATTTCTTTACATTTCTTTACGGCGGGGATATGTTTTATACTATATAATAGAATTCGTATTCAGTTGTTTTTTCGGTTGCTCCGTGTTGAGCGATCACTTTGAGTAACTCTAATTGCTACTACAATCTCTTGCCCGTCGTAAATTAATGGCCCCTGGTTCCAGAGATGTGAGAGAGCCTGTGCTTAAATATAATCAGAATATGCAGGCCTCCACGGGATTCGAACTGGGCCTCACTCGGGAAAACGGTCAAGCCTTGGAGATATTCTTTCCGATATCGAAACGAGGAAAACTAATATTATAACTATAAGAATAGGGTCGAATGTAATGTGCTGAAACTGTTTAACAAATGAGATGCATTAATCATATATTACTCGGATACAAACTCTATGAACATTTTATACACATGTGAGGCGAACTTTTCCATTCTGATGACTGTAACCAAAGCACGAAAATCAAATAATGTTAAATTAATTTAAGAAATGGGGTGAAAGTTATGAAATTGAAGCATTTCGCAAGTCGAATAGTATACGTGCTAGAATAGTAACACAAGTCATGAAGGTAACACAATTCTGTATCAATTTAGCCCAATTCGAAACAGCTCCGTAGGCCAGCACAATTTAACACTGTTCTGTATCACTCCAAGGTCAAGGACCCTCAAATGCAAGTTCAACTATGCAGACAGTTGAATAATTAAATTGTTTAAAAGATCACACCTAAAAATATTTGGTGCAGCAGTATAAAATAGATGAAAAATAAAAAGGACAATTCTTTACTGGGTTTAAAACGTCGGAACTCTGCTTCTCCACAAAGTACAACAAACTGTGTGCGATATTGAGGCACACGCTGTGCATTTCGGTATATGTTCATACCATTATCAAGCTATTATGTGGTAGTTTCACTGGTGGAGTTGTGACGTACCTGCCAGCAGGACGCACACGACATAAAGGCAAATAGGAATCAGAATAATCGTCCGCGTAGCTCAGTTGGTAGAGCGACTTGTTCCGGAATAAGCAGCCTCGGGTTCGAATCCCGGCGTAGACCGAAAATGACGGAGAAATTTACTTCGTTATAGAGTAGATATACCTGGAAATTGTCAATCTGTAGCCGTCATGCTACTGCCTACGTCATCATAGGGTTCACATGTTGAACTCGCACAATCGAGCATTTCGGTAGAGAATTGCTGTAAGCCGACATGTAGATTCGGATCCGTGTTATCTAACGGGGTTGAGATCTGCCACATCGAATAGCATGTTGGCCAGGTTTATATCTTTCTCTACATTTACAATGTGTACTTCATCTTTCATGATTTGCTGCCCTGGGTATTTGGATTTTTTTGCAATTATTTCCCCATGTCTATTCAATCATCAAGACCTCAGAGAATCTTATAATTTATTACGTATTCGGGTTTTGCCATTTTCAAAATCTGGAATGCATTTATTATCGATACAATATTCACCTAAAGCTGTTTTTTTTTACCGCTTTGTCGAATTGTCCATATGTTGTTTAATACGGAACGTGAGGAAAACTAAAAAAACATCAAAAGCTGATGAAAGATATGAATACACTGTTAGGAAATGCGGATTTTAATGAAACCGATGTGGAAGAACGAGACTCGGTTCGAATCACAGTGATGCATGGATTTTGGCTTTGTCTTACAGCAATGGCTCTCTCCCTCCCTAGAACCAGGGACCCTAAATTAAGTACGTGCTACTGCTTGACAGGGGGCCGTTGAATCCTCACTAAACAGAAACGAAGGAAACAAGATTCCTTGCCAGTAGGTGAAGTCATCCGTGACGTAGGAATCGTTAAATACGTATAGAACCAAGACGCGGACAATTCTTTACAAGGAAAGAACGACATGCGATGTCCAAAATGATGCATTCCATTAAAAACAATGCTCCAGAATCTGCTGTGAAGTTCCTTGTTCTACTGACGCAAATTATATGTTTGTTCCAATATGCAGGATATGTGATGCTAAGATTTCATTTTCGTTGACGAAGCAAAAGAACATCACATATTTTATGAATACTTATTAAATAAGTTTAGTATATCTTGCACTACATATTTGCATATGTACCACGGTAATATTTTAATGGAATTGAACTGCGTACCTAAGTATAGTTTAAAGGATTTCTTTTCCAATATACACCTTTTTCTCAGTCTTTATTAGAAATAAATATGCATGAACTGGTGTTCTTTTAAACACCAGTTTAATAAAAATTAAAGTCTAAAGAACCGCCTGATAATCGACCAATATCGCTATGTCGGATGCTTCGGTTTACAGAAACGCCAGGTGCCCATATACCATAACAGATGTGTTGTACAAATTGTAAGAAAAAGTAAAACCAGCTTCACGATGAAGAAAGCAAGAACAAAATCGAAAGGACAATGTGATTAGAATATTTTCTCTCGTCTCAACATGGGAATCACGTTAAATTCCTTTGAATATGGGATGCCACTGAGCTAACAAAAGATTTGAGCCCATGCTTTTCACTGTATAATATCCGTTTTACAGGAGTTCATCAAAAAAAAATGCTATCTTCTTCCTATATATCCTTCTACACCGTAATTTCAGGTATATATTAAGCAGTATCCATGTGTCATTTCATTCTGTAGGGGAATTGGGATTATCAGCTTTTCGCTTTAAGCTATCCATTGCTGAAAACTGTAATTTCTTTCATGAAACCGTACAGCCCGTGACGGTTTGCATTTTTGTAAGAGCCGAATGTATTTACCAATTGCAAAAGAACACTTTTCTTGCAGATAATAGTAGCTGATATTTTTGCTTGTATATAATATTGGAATACGCTTCTGAGGGAATATTTGGCCTTTATTTTTCCTATGGAATACTACTGTTCACTTCTTTATTTTTAAAATAAATTATCTACAGAAATAAAATCAAGTTTTATTTGATTGCATTACAAAAAAGTTGCTTCTTTTGGAAGCGCCTTTAATTAGGCTACAAAGATTAAAGTAGTTTTCGATAATCAACTGTAGCGATTTCGAGTTTTGGAAAATAACTCATTGTGGTAGGATCTCTGTGCAAGGGGTTTTGCATGTTCGTTAACTATAAGCAGTAAAGTGGTACAAAATGTGTTATAAAGCATACGATAATTACATTTACAAGCTTGTTCTCTCATGCGATCTGACTGTTTCCTTACCTATAAATTTAGTATATTTTATATCTACCTATTACTTGATAACACTTGTTTAGTTATAAAAATTATTATTACACAGGAGTACCTGAGGTAAAATTAAAGTTCATTTTGCATGTTATCTGAGGAAATGTTTTACCCTTTCTGTGTGTAATCGGATGTTCATTGCAGGAATTGGTACCGGAAAAAAGTTAAAATTATGGAATTCGTGATGCGTTTTTATTAAAGTGCTGAATAACTGAGTTCAGTAAACCACAGAACCATGCCTTGTACAGACCTCAAAAAAAAAAAAAAAAAAAACGAGCCACATCACTTAACTTTGGAACCATTTGCCGCAAATAGACAAGTAATTTACCGTTGGAAAGCACTCGAAGGGAGCTATTACGTGATGCAAAGAAAAATGCTAATTAACATGTTAATTAGCTCTCTATCTCTGACTTTTTCCATATAAGGTGTATGTTATTTTATGCGCATTTTATTTAGCACATGGAAAAACCCCTAAATTTTAAATATCGTCCAAATCGGTTGATCAATAGCGAAGATATTTGCTAATAAAGTTAGAGGGGGCATCCTCCAGCTTTGTCCGTCTGCCTGTATGTCCGCACGATAACTCGCGTTAAAATGGTTCAATTTCGATGAAATTTTAGGATGTGGTACGGGACAACCTGGGACGAACACTATTGAAAACGGACAAAATGGGGTCAATGGTCAGACATAGGAGCGGAATCCATTCCATTCTCCTTATGCGTCATAACTTATTCAAGAGTGCTTCTATTGCGACAAAACTTTAACATGTTGCTCCGGAGGTATACTGAACCGGTTCTGTTGAATATCATCGAACTGTGGTCAAAGGTGAGGACACAGGAGCCGGATTTATTCCACAGCCATTATCCTCATAACTTTAGTAATGATTTCTGGAGCCGCCTCAGTGGCGCAGTGGTCTAAACGACGGCTTCTGATCATTCGTCCAAGATGAGCCTGGTGATGCATGGATGTTGCGTTTGTCGTACGGCACTGGTACTCTCTGTTCCCTGGAACCAGTGGCCCTAAATTACGGACGGGCGACTGCTTATAGCTTACTGAGTTTCTCATGGTGGTCGTTAAATTCAATCAAAAAAAATATTGTATGTTGGAAATCGTATCATAACACCAGTCTGCAAATTTAAATTTTTTGTCAGATGATTTCTGAAAAATAGCTGTTCTTGAATCAATTTGTGACGCCGATTCTAGAAATGACTTCCATTTTTCTCTATCACGTCAGGTTTTTAAATAAAATAAGAAGTTATGTTTTCAAGATTTTAATTAATGTAAGAACAAAAATGCAAACACAATACTGACTTTTAAGACTTTTTTCTTTACAAAAACGCTTTAAAATTACTGTAAAAAACTGACCTGTGACTAGCCTTTAACAAAACGCCAAGCAAACTGTGTTCCATTTACATTTATTTTCAAACTGTCTTTTTTTTTTTACTTTCTTGCAGATTCTTTTTTATCTTTACTGTCCATCTTCAACATTCAACAATGGCCGGCCATCACAGTTTCATTCTGTTAGCGGCAACAGCACCTCGCCGGTTATTACAGTCCCAACTGCGGACTCGTCGGTCACTTTTTTAGGCTAACCTTGACACCGCAGCAACGAACTGCAAGACTGCATTGGTGCATCGAACGATGGGAGTAAAACGACTTCTCGGAAAAAAATGCGCATTTCTGTAGGAGAAAATGATGACGGCATCTGTTCACTTCTCCGCCAGGGCGTCAGGAATGGTGTATTCGCACCAGGCATACCATACAAGACATGGCTTTTCGGCCTGGGGTGTTATGGGGTGTTATGGGGTTTAATGTGAATGCAGTTTGCCACTCGTGAGGGTCCGTACAATCAGAATGAGTGCCCGTTACTCGAATGATATTTTAGGGCTGGTTCCGCTTCCGTACATGCACTAGGTTCCCGGGAGCATATTTCATCTGAACAATGTGACACAGCCCGTTGAGCAACACGTTCCTTCTTCGTGGTTAAAACGACATTCCCCTTTTGCCGTGGTCAGTTAGATCGCTGGATTTATCACTCATAGAAAATCTCTATGACATGCTCAAAATACATGTGCAGCTTTACAACCGTCCGTCAGCAACCCGTGATGAACTTTGGACGAGATTTCACACATGCTGGGTGGCTATTCTAGAGGATACGATTCAAGTGTACGTTAAATTAAGTAGAGAAGGGTAAACAGATTCCTGTGAAACAGTATATCCTTTCGATTGGACTCGCTGAAAACATTTGTTTATTATGGTCGGCTGATTCTTCCGGTTTGGAGAAAGATTTGTGTCTCAGAATTTATATTGAGTCGAAATGTATCATGTTTGGTCAGTGCTTTTTCCTTTTTAGGAAACGATTTGTATCTAGCGAAACGATTCTGAGTCAGATCCTTTCGTTCGTTGACAGGTTCCGTTTTAGTGGACGACCTTTAAGATTAAATTTGTTTTTAATCCTCATATTTCAATGTTTTCTGCTTGTTTCTTATAAGTTCGTTGTTTGCGCCACAGACGGAAACAACTAGGACTGCAAAAGGGTTATGTAGGAGCTGTACCCTGGATTGGCAGCAACTCCATTTAATACAGTTCTTAAAGTTTAACTTGGGTGCCATTAGCGATATGAGGTTTTGCATTATCTTGTGGCAGCAGTGCTCGCTTTCCGTTGACAAAGTCAGGATACTTCCAATGAATTCTTGATCTCAAAGACTAGTCTTTTGACACTTATATACACTATCTACCAACAAGGAATTGGTCACCTGTGATAGCAAAGGAAAACGAAGTTTATCCATCTTCAATAGTTGCTGGAGCCCCCACGAGCGGCGATTGCAGGTGCGACCCTCCGGGGCATACTCTCAACCAGGCGTTGTACGACGGCTAGCGGTATTTTTTTCCACTCGGCTTGGAGAAGACAGGTCAGTTCCTTCACCGATTTCAGACGGTGGGGGCACCCCTTAAGTCGACGCTCCAACTCGTCCCAGAGGTGCTCAATAGGGTTAAGTTCCGGGCTCTGCGCAGGCCAGTCCATTCGATTAACCCCATTGTCACCATACCAAGCCATGGTGGACCTCGCAACACGACAATTGGCATTGTCATTCTGAAAGTAACATGGGTCCACCCCGTAAAACTGCCACAACGTAGGAAGCGCATGGTCATCCAAAATGCTGCAGCAGGTCTCGGCGTTGAGTCTACCAGGAATTGCGACCAAGGGTCACGTGCCGTACCAGCAGAAACACCCCCATAGCATAATTCCACCGGCACCGAACTTCACAGATGGTGCAATACATTCCGGCAGGAGGCGTTCTCGAGGCAGACGCGAAAACCAGACCCTGCCATACGAACGGTAGAGGGTGAACCTTGATTTGTCGCTCCAGAGAACCTGTTTCCACTGTTCAACGGTCCACTGTCGACGTTCTTTGCACCACGTTAACCGAGCAGCTCTGTTGGACTTGGTGATCAAAGGCTTGTAGGCGGCAGCACGTCCATGATAACCGAGAAGATGGGCTTCCTTACGAATGTCATGTATCAAAAACACTCCCGGATGCCTGTTGAAACTCCTCGCGGATGTGGCCCATCGATTTGGTGCGGTTCTTCCGAATTTCTCCGGCCAGCACCCGTCGGCCTCTAACTCCCAGTTTTGCGGGTCTGCTGGGTCGGAGCACATTCCGACAGTCACCTCTCATCTTCCACTTGCCAATCACGTAGGCCACTGTCGATTTTGGGTACTTCAACTCGCTGGATATGTCACGTATGGATCCGCCATTTCTTTGATACCCGACGATTACACCTTTCTTGGAAATCAGAGAGCTCCGAACTGCGTGGCATCTTGCATGCGACTGGTTGCGTTGTTGTTTCCCACACGATATTTAACCGCGGCGGCCGTGACGTGTATCAGGACCGCAGATATCGTCGATTGCAGGGGTGTCCAATTACTTGTTGGTAGATAGTGTATATATATATATATATATATATATATATATATATATATATATATATGTAAGATGCACCTCAACACCAAACTTGAACGTGGCAAGCTCATAAGACAAACAAAATCTATTGACATAACCAACCTTAAAAAACACCATAATACCTTCAAGTTGGAACTGAAGAACAGGTTCTCTGCTTTAGAAGGCCTAACATCGGAAGAAGTGGACATCTCTGAAGTTAACAGAAAAGTAACCAAAGCTCTTATGGAAACAGCAACAAAATTAGCTGGGTCTAAGAACAAGTTGCATGTAAACAAATTATCAGGAAAAACGAAAATATTGATGCAAAAAAGAAGAGAGATGAGGACAACTAAAGAAGATGTGACTTCCAAAGTGGAATATATAGAGCTATGCAAGACAGTAAGAAAAAGTATCACTGAAGACGTAAGAAAATTCAACTGTGAACTAGTGAGGAAAGCAATTGAAAACAACCAAAGCCTAAAGATAGCAAAGGGACATCTCAGTAAGGGAAGAAAACAGATTATGGCACTGAGAAAAGAAGATGGTTCTGTAACAAGAAATAGAGGCGAAATTTTGACAAGAGTGAAAGATTTCTACTCCAAATTATATGAAAGGGATGATACATGCACTCCAGACATCATGAAAGATACCAGTACCAGAGTTCCTCCAGTCCTTCCAGCAGAAGTTGCACATGCAATCAAGAACATGAAGCGGGGAAAAGCTCCAGGAGAAGATGGAATTACTGTAGACATCATACAAGAAGCAAGTGGAGAAATTGAAACAGTACTCGCCCAAATTTTCACTCGATGCCTTACTGAAGGAAAGATTCCTGAGGATTGGAACACCGCTACAATGATCCTGCTACATAAGAAAGGTGACATTGAGGATCTCGGAAACTACAGACCTATCAGCCTCCTATCAGTAGTTTATAAAATCTTCACTAAAGTTCTTTCACACCGCTTGAAGGTGACACTGGACATGGCTCAACCGAGAGAACAAGCTGGATTCAGGAGTGGCTACAGCACAATAGATCATATCCACGTACTGAGAGAACTAATTGAAAGAGCGAGGGAATATGAACTTCCATTGTGCATGGCTTTTATCGATTATGAAAAAGCCTTTGATTCGGTGAAACCATCAGCAGTTACAATGGCTCTGAAAACCTGCGGTATTGAAGATGCATACATTAATATTATTAATAACATCTATGAAAATGCAAGTGCAAAGATTCGGCTGTTTGAAAATACAACACACATAAAAATTGGAAAGGGAGTGAGACAAGGTGACACCATATCTCCGAAGCTCTTTAATGCCACATTGGAGGGTGTTTTTCAGTCGCTGAGCTGGGAAAACAAAGGGATAAAGATTAATGGAGATTATCTAACCCACCTTCGTTTTGCTGATGACGTAGTCATTTTTGCAACTACCCCATCAGAGCTGCAGAGTATGATCCAAGAACTTGCTGACAAGAGTAAAGAAGTGGGATTAAAAATGAACTTTCAGAAGACAAAAGTGATGTTCAATGCTTTTACAAGAAATGAAGATTTATTGATTGATGGAGAAAAGCTGGAGATAACAGACACGTACGTTTATCTTGGACAGCAGATATCAAGTGAGGGTCACATTGGTGAAGAAATTAATCGGCGTACAAAACTTGCCTGGAGAGCTTTTGGAAGAAACAGCATAATTTTCAAGAGCAATATGCCATTATGTCTTAAAAGAAAAGTGTTTGATCAATGCATCCTTCCAGTGCTTACGTATGGTGCAGAGACGTGGACCTTAACTAAAAGAGATATACAAAGACTGCAGACAACTCAAAGAGCATGGAGAGGTGCATGCTTCGTGTAACCAGGAGAGATAAGAAGAGGAACTCGTGGATCCGAAAAATGACAAGAGTGGAAGACATCATGATCAGAGTTAAATCCCTGAAATGGCAATGGGCTGGACATACTGCCAGAAGGACAGATCATCGATGGACAGCCGAAATTTTAGATTGGATTCCAAGGGACAGGAAAAGACCCAGAAGAAGACCACATGGGAGATGGGTGGATGAAATTCGAAAGTATGCAGGGGTGACATGGAGGAGACTGGCACAAGACAGACCGTTGTGGAGGAAACTTGGGGAGACCTTCGTCCAGCAGTGGGTTGATAATGGTTGACAATGATGATGATGATGATATAATAATATTTTCTTTAAGGTTTGTATCGTATAAAACTCTGGAAATTCTTGTAACTCGTAGCCTTTGACTAGGCTTTTAATGGAAACTTTTCTCCTTCCGAGCAGCTGTGTGCCTAAGTTACCAGTTAGGTATGCCAAGTTTGCTTTCTGAATTTTTAGTATCCCGCTGTGCGCTTCATCCAAAAGATACGTTTTATCGTGAAACGTTGCCAACAATTTTCAGTCACCCCACTGCTATGTGATGAGCTAATAACAGTGAAAAAAGAATATAGTGATATTCTGGCTCACAAAAAAATTTTCATCAATGTATTTCGAACGCAGAATGAATTCACAGGAATTAAGAAAGCTGAGCATTCGGCTCTTGAAACCAAAGAATTTGTCGAATGTGATCATCTCCATATTATCAAATGCTTCGTTACGATTTGACTCACGACAAGTAAGGAAATCTTTCCACATGCTTTGATGAATCGAATTATCAGTGAGGCCTGAACATGATGTTTTAACTATTGAAAGACTTTCCTCGATGCGGCCGTTTCGTGACAATATCTCATGCATTCTAATCACTTTCTCTCACCGCCAACTGATTTTATTTTTGCCTAAAACGCTACAGATACCGTTTTATGTATGATGTAACTCTTGTCAATCTCTTTTCCAGGTACGGCATCAGAAATATGAGATCATGTGTTCTCCCGGTCAGAGAGCAAACTGTGATGATAAGAATTTTGCTTTCGCTGCGCCCGTTACCAATACGAAATTTTCACTCATCAAGCCCTATAGAGAGCCCGTTTGTCGTATTCAGATATCGTACGATCTATAATATGAGTGCCTCATTATTTCAATGGTTGTATTTATGCAGTAAATGTGTGTTTTGTCAAAGAAGTACGGCAATCCTTCGTGCGTCCAGGACAAAACTTAAAAGATTTAGATATCGTTAACGAGTAATTCCACGTGATATATTAAGCGCAATGATATAGTCACATAAGCTGAAAATTCCCTACCAAGCTGGCTGGCCTGCAAAACTTCAAGAGAAGTGGAAATGTAAGATAACGCCATAAATCTCAGTGCCACAAAAAACACCGTTTCTGGGTATAGAAGCACATATGTAATAATGGAACGTGAATTGCGATTTTCGTGACATGGGAACAAAATGCACTCACGCAGTCCAATAGGATCCGTTAAACGTTAGTCACCAGACGGTGTGCATAGGTTTTACAGGGTTCCGGTTGTGCTTGTTGTGTGATGGATACAACGAAAGGACTCGTCCAGAAGATCTTCATGATTTTACTGTAGGTCAAAACATTAGGAGGCTCGAGGAGGAGCGAATTGTGATGAGCGTTGACAAACAGTACGACATCGCCAATAGCTTCGTATCGCGTGTGTATTCGACCTTCAGGATTACAGGTACATATGTACGAAAGACCAGTAGGTTGTCTATAAGAAATTACCCTACTGAGAACGTGTAATTGCTCCTACAGGACAAGAGGAATCGACACCAACTTGCAAGTAACTTTGCAAAACAACTTGACATGAGCACAGAACGCAAAACATCGCGTTTTATAGTGGCCAGATGAAACACAAGAGTGGACTGTTTGCCCGACGAACAGTACTCTGTAATCCATTAAAGTTGCTCACTGGAGACAACGTTTACATTTTTCAAGATAAAAGGACTGGACAGCAGAACAGTGGGGAACAGTATTCTTTAATCATCAGAGTAGATTTAGTATCTCTAGCGATTCTGGACTAATCTGGAGTGATGTAGGCAGTATGCATCTCCCGAGAAAATAAATTGAAGGTATATATATATGGAGGCTTCGCTGTTATCGTATTGAAAAGCATTCTAATGGATGGATGTACAGAACTTCAAATACTGGAAGGGTGTACTATAACCGTTGCCCGCGGCTCAAAAATGTTAATTCTTCCCCATGTTTTTCTCTTCGTAGGTGCCACTGGTCTACAGCTCGTGTTAATGGAAGATAATACCACAATCAGCTGTATGGTGTGTGATGATTTAAAGTTGGAAATGTAGATATCCAGCGGATGGATTGGCCAGAACGTTACCACAACCTAAATCCCATATATCAGGTGCGGAACGTTTTAAGGTTACGTGTTGTTGTACGCCAACACACGCCAGAAACGTTATAACAGATGAAGACGGGGCTGACAAAAAAATAGAAGAGTTACCTCAAGAACTCATCCACACCCAAGTGTACATCATTCACCAACGTTACGGGTGAACATATCCCTTACTGAGTCATATTTCCCTTATACCGCCTTTGGGAGTGATGCATCTGTATCACAGCACCCAATACTAATTCTCCATTCCTGAACAAAGTTCCACTATGTGCTTTCGTATCTGCAGTTGTTTCGATGTGTTTTCGATCATCATTTGGGCAATTAAAGTGTTATTATGGATTGAATTTAACATATACAGGCCGTTCCTGTGCGACGCAAATGGACTAATCATGGCTCGTCCTTAAGTCTTGCAAACCAGTTTATACTGATATATGAAATCTTTGCTTATTCTGAAAATACCCCTGCAGTCCTGAAAGAATCCTAAATACTATTATGAAATAGTCACACAACCAAAAACACTGATCATGATTTGAACGATTCGTTAAAATTCTAGAAATCGTAGTTACGATTCATTCCGAAACTAATAGTTGAAGTGACGTCTTTTACAAATTACACTCACGGGCAATGAAATTTGTGCAGCAAGAAGGAAGCACGTAATGATACAGTTGAATGATACACATGATGGCAAAAACAGAGCAGCAGGACAGTTGAGCAGGGATATGTGGCACGCAGTCATGTCATTTTCAACAGCGGCTCGCACTGGCGCATGCTGCAATACATGCTACAATACGGTCCGGCAAGGAAGCGAACAGATTCCTGATGTTGTCCTTCGGCAGAATGGCCCACACGTGTTGGACGGTGCGCTCCAAATACCAGATGAGGGGCACGGCTGCAGCCGGCTTTTTCAAATTGCCCCACAAATGCTCGACAGGGGACACCTCCGACGAGCGGGCAAGCCATTGCTGGACATGACGTAAGCAGTTCTGAGCACACCATGCAATACATGTTTCTTCATCCTTCCCAACTTCGTCAAAGAAACGCCTCCAATTCCACATGGCTACTGACAGAGCTACAACGCACGATGAAAAGAACAGCTTAGAACAGGGCGAACAGAAGACGGAAGACGCACTCAGCAAACAGCGATTACGTAACACACACAGCGCGGGAGAAAACGCCGAAGAAGCTGCAGGGTCATCGCGAAACGTTTCTCCCGGCATTCCATTCGCACGATAGCGAAGCAGACGATAGGGGCCGAACTCTAAAGTGTTTTTTTTTTTATTGGAGGTTTAACGACCACCGAGAGCAACTCAATGGGCTATAAGCAGTCGCCCGTCCCTAATTTAGGGTCACTGGTTCCAGGGAAGGGAGAGAGCCAGTGCCGTAAGACAAACACAACATCCATGCCTGACCGGGATTCGAACCCGGACCCCTTACGGACGAATGATCAGAGGCCAGCGCCTTAGACCACTGCGCCACCGGGGCGGCGAACTCTAAAGTGTAGCCCAGTTCCTTAGGTTTCGCGCTTTTTTCTTCTTTTTTTCTTTTTTTTTTTTTTTGCGCTAATGAGTACAAATATTGTAAAAAAAAACAACTGAGTTTTGTTTTCTAAAAATGAAATGTTGAAAAATAAATATGATGTATTGATAATATCTTTGACCCGTTAACGGAACTGGCCGATGCGCTAACAATTCCCGCACATTTCTTGCGAAATTTTGTTAGCATTAGAACACTAATAAATTGCAATTTTGTAAAGAAAATGAAATGTCATTTATTGAAATGAAATGGTGAATAATAAATAATATGATTATTTATTGTTAGTTTCATTGTCCTGTTAACGGAACTGCTTGATGTTCAGACGCAGTTTGCGTTTTAACAAGGAATTTAAATCGTAAGCAAAATATAGATTCCTACTTTAGTTGGAAGTATTGCCGAATGGCTACGTGTACACTTCCACAACTGTTCCCGTGGGTTTGTTTAGATTTTAGATCGCGACGCACTGTGGTACGATACGATACGATAATTTGGTCTTTAAAATTAAATTATTAAAACGCGTAAAACACATAAACATAACGCGCCCTTTCCTCCCCATTACATATAATAACCGATCGACAGCAAATCACCCGCTAACCACAGCCGATCCCAGACGTGGCGTATTCGACTGAACTCGTTGTTGATTAATTTTTTCTGGAATTCTGCAGTTGCTTTTCATAAATAGTTTTATCAGTCGTCGGCTTTAAGTAATCCGGCTGCTTTATTTGATACCAGTCAATATCCCAGTCCATATGAACGTCCATTGACTCCGCGGGATATTTATTCTCCATTGGCTCTGTACCGAATTTATTCTGCATTGTTACAAGAGTCAAAGAAATATGTAAAATGTCACGGTAGTTCACTATAATTGTGGGTGCACGCATGATATCAAAACATAAGATACTTCTTTACATAACTTTCGAATTTACATGTGTACAGGTGGATGTATGACGCTGGGGCAGCCCTGTTGGCTGAAATAAAAAGGGAGACGCAAGGTATGCTTGTATCGTCCAGGATGAACGAGGTGCGAGTGAAATTTAAACTCAGCCTTAATGAGGGAAAGACAGAAGTTTTATATTTGTGCAAGAAACTGTTAGTACTAAAAAAAAACAAGACATCAAAATACAGCAGTTGAACCTCTGAAGTTATTTCAAGGAATGGCGAAGTGTCTGAGACACAACACACTCATTATATGGTAAAAGTGGCAGAAAAGCGAATTCAGCTTTTAAAGTCCTACCTGTTTTACAACGTTTGCACTTTCGAAATTGAAACTTCATTATAGAAATGAAAGGTATGAGATTTTTGTAACACTTTCTTTGCACAACTTGTTAAAAAATTTAACAGTGTGTTTTAATTTCCTTACATTCGGGCCTTATTAAAAGGCACGCTGCTTTCAAAAACCGTAAGCAAACCGTACAAAAACAAAAAAGTTACATATATACAAAACGTTATATCAAAAATATATATAGTATATATCTAAAAATGTTCTTGAGTGTAAAACAGAAAGCCATGAACTTGATTCTTCAATACATTGGTTTGTAGGAATTTTGAATATTGATAATCAATAAATTGTACTTTTAGTTTTACATGGAGCATGAGGTATAAAATAATAAGTTTCACGAGTAAGGCTGAAGCTTCTGTTATGATTTTTAATAGCAACTCCTGGACGCTGAATTACAGAACAATCTCACCAGCTTTTCATCCTGAGGGTAGGCGGTCAAATGACTTCTTTCTCGTCCGCTTTCCTTCTTCCGATGCAAAGTCGGGAATAGACCATCAGTCACATCTTGTCTGTGTGCCTCTGTCGTAATCGGAGTAATTTCTTTCTTTTCATCCAAGGACTTCTTGCTACTTTTTGTGTTAAAATGCAATCATGGATTAGCTGGGTTTTAGTAAAAATGTTGCATGAATCTCTTTCCGTTTCGAAGATGAAAGAAAAGGTGAATATTCACTACACAACTTGCTTTGAACTGTGTGGTGATAATATATTTTTCTGCTATACTGGTTAAATATTTTAAACTTGGCACTTCATCTTTCCATTAATAATCTAATTTCACACGGTTGAGCTACAACTTCAAGATTCCACTTTGAATAATTCCCTAACTATATGCATTATTCCCTAACGTTTTCTGCTGTAAACTGCACATACTATGAAAGAAAACCTTTCTGCATGTGACACTGTTTTAAGTATGACTTTTCATTTTTTTAATAATATTTTGAAAAACGCAACTGTCATTTTTAATAATATTCAAGTTTTCCTGCTAAAATGTATTCGGATATAAAGCACAATATTCGCTTTCGGAAAAGTAAGTTTTATATCCGAATTTGAAATAAACTGAACTGAAAATACGTATGTGAAGTAAATGGAAGTGCAAGTTTAGAAACAAAGTATACCGTAAATGATAAATAAGTGTAAAATTGTAAAATTGTAAAATATCACTCACTGCACCGCCTATCCAGCAGAAATTGTCACGCCTGTAATCAAATTTAGTAACATGTCGCATTGCTTTCTTTTCCCACATTAGGTCAAAATATTATGGAATAGCACACACTTAGATCAAATTTTCATTTATTTAAAATTCTTGTATACTGAAGTATAGACAAAAGTTTCGAACAGCATAATTTTGCCTGAATTAGGTCTCACTACAATGAGTATTTCAAAGAAGTCTTTGTGATATTTTATGATTTAATTCACCTAAGTATCAACATTTCTATGACTTCATTACAGGTTTTTGGCAATGTTGTTGATGAACGTCCCGTGAAGAATTCACTGGGCCAGAAGCATCATTTGAAATTCACATGCTGCAGAAATGTAATATCAAGAACGTCAGTGTTACTGTAGTTTACAAGGAACAAGTTGAAATTCCCCATGATTTTCCTTACGAAGTGCTACAATAACCCCCCAAATTATTAAAAAAATATATATATTTCACTTGCTCCCCAAACAACATGAGTTTTAGTACGTCTTTTGTAAAACTAAATCGTGCTTCCTTTCGCTGTTTCCTCCGATGTTCATTCTAGATAATTCTAACTAAAAAGCATCGTCATTTTGGCCACTGAGGCAGGATATCCGTCGAACCAAATGCGATGCGTTATCGAATACGCCGAACCTGCCGTGTTAATCTTTATGTGCCGCAACTTCGGTACCTGGGTGTATTCCCTACATACCAAATATTTTCTATCAACTCAAAAACGCGCTCAGGAGATTGAACTTCGGTTTCAGCATAAGATCTCAGGCATCTTTATATACGATGCTTAAAGAAATATTGGTAAGCCTCCTCTTCTCATTAAGGCAGATGTTTATGCCATTTCATTACAATATCCGGACGGCTCCAGGCAATACTACATCGGAATGGCCAAACATTCGTTTGGAATTAGAATCAACTAACATAAAAGATACAAAAGACGAAAAATTAACAACTGCCCTATCAAGAGAAGTCAAGTTCAAGATCTCTGATCCTCTGTGGAATGATAGAGAGTAATTAGCTTCATACTCCACACCTATATCTACTGTGATTCGCGAAACCTTGGAAATCTTGACCAGCAGCGATGCTTTCAATAATAGCTTCTCTCTAGATTTGCCACGAATTTGGAATCAGTTCTTCAAATAATGCTGCGTTTTCCGACACCTTGCAGCATGCACAATCAACGTGACCGCGTTTCTTCGAATGAATGACCACATGTGCGTCTATTTATTTATTGTCTAAAGATGTCACCGCGTTAAAATTGTTGAAGTGTTCTACACGGACGGAAAAAAAATCCCAACACCAAGAAGGGGTTGTGTTAGAAAAACGACAGTTGGTAGGCGGTGAGAGTACATCTGTAAGATGACGTCTATGCAAATTCCGCGCTCGGCGCATACGTGTGGCGCTAGTAGCGGCCCTCGGAACATGCAAAGCAGGTTTGCTGTAAATACGCGCTGTAACGTTCGTGAGCGTTAGTTATCGTTAAGATTCGACTTAGTGTGTTGATGTTAGTCAATAATGCCTTTAAGAAGACGAAGAAGCCATTATCAACAACTCACGGAGTTTGAACGAGGTCGTGTAATAGGGCTACGAGAAGGTGGATTTTCTTTCCGCAATATTGCAGAACGACTTAGCAGGAAAGTGGCCACTGTGCATGATTGTTGGCAGCGGTGGTCAAGGGAAGGTACTGCCTCGAGAAGACCGGGTTCCGGCCGGCCACGTAGCACTACTGAGAGGGAAGACCGCCGTATACGGCGTATGGCCGTGGCGCATCGTACTGCGTCTGCGGCAGCAATTTGAGCTGCAGTTGCAACCACAGTGACACAACGAACTGTTACAAATCGGTTACTTGAAGGACAGCTCCGAGCCAGACGCCCTGTAGCGTGCATTCCTCTTACTCCAAACCACTGCCATTTGCGACGTCAGTGGTGTCAAGCTAGAGCTCATTGGAGGACGGAGTGGAGATCTGTTGTGTTTTCTGATGAAAGCCGGTTCTGCCTGGGTGCCAGTGATGGCCGTGTGTTGGTTAGAAGGAGGCCAGGTGAGCGCCTGCAACCAACCTGTCTGCGGCCGAGACACACTGGACCTACACCTGGAGTTATGGTCTGGGGAGCAATTTTCTATGACAGCAGGAGCACTCTCGTGGTTATCCTACGCACCCTGACGGCACAGTTGTACGTCGGTCTAGTGATTCAACCTGTTGTGCTGCCATTCATAAACAGCATTATAGGGGGTGTTTTCCAACAGGATAACGCTCGACCGCATACCGCTGTTGTAACCCAACATGCTCTAAAGAGTGTTGACATGTTGCCGTGGCCTGCTAGATCACCAGATCTTTCACCAATCGAGCACGTATGGGACATCATTGGACGACAACTCCAGCGTCACCCCCAACGAGCATTAACCGTCCCTGTATTGACCGACCAAGTGCAACAGGCATGGAACTTCATCCCACAAACTGACATCCAGCACCTGTACGACACAATGCATGAACGTTTGCGTGCTTGCATTCAACAATCTGGTGGTTACACCGGTTATTAATGTACCAGCATTTCACATTTAAAATGGCTCTTCTAGCGCTTACATTAAGCTGTGATCTTGAAACCTTAATCGATTAAATATGTTACCTATACAAATGTATTGCCGCCATTCCATTCCGCTACAACTATTTTTTCGTGGGGTTGGGATTTTTTTCCGTCAGTCTATTATCCAGTTTGCAGTTAGCAGATGCCTACCTCCCTTGAAAAAGCCATTTGGTTCATGTACCAACGCTAGGAAGCTTTGATTTTTACTCTTCGCAAAAAAATACGGATTCCCAATATACACATGTGTAAGTACGTAGTTATACTATTTTTAGATCGTCCGTGCTTTGATTTGCGCATGGGAGAGTGTTTCATCTGCGTCACAAAACACATTCTCGTTTGCTTGCAGGTTCCTTGTTCTGGGTGGTGTAACGGTAGCATACTCCAACGTAAGTCAGGAGATGCGGCTTCGATTTCCTTACCAGGACAATACAATTTTTAAATTTTCTGAAATATGTATACTCGTGCATGCCTTACATTGAATAGGCATGTGAAGCCACTGGGCCGCCCCGGTGGCGCAGTGGTCTAAGGCGCTGGCCTCTGATCATTCGTCCGTAAGGGGTCCGGGTTCGAATCCCGTCAGGCATGGATGTTGTGTTTGTCTTACGGCACTGGCTCTCTCCCTTCCCTGGAACCAGTGACCCTAAATTAGGGACGGGCGACTGCTTATAGCCCATTGAGTTGCTCACGGTGGTCGTTAAACCTCCAATCAAAAAAAAAAAAAAAAAAAAAGCCACTGGACACTCCGTTACAAATAAGGTAATCTGTTCTTTGCTCCCCTCGCTTTTTATCCTTCCCTAGACGTGAATATTGTGACGTCATGATCTCAAATCTTATTTCTCTGACGTGCCTACGCTCTGATCCACTAAGTTAGAGGTATGTGTACTTAGAGTGCCTTCTTTGCCAAAATCAAAAATAAAGGCTGCAAGGTTTTTGTACACCCAAAGGAAAATTTGGTGCAATACCGGAAGAGGAACTTTTCGCTCTCCATAGTGGCTTCAAGAATGCGCTTGGAGAAATACCACCTGAGGTGGTGTACAAAATTCTCTTTTCGGTGTACAAAACTTTTATAATTATTATATTTTATGTTCAAAAAACCTTGATGTTTTTGAACATAGATGTTTTGCCTCTGGCAATTGATGTATAAATCTCGATGTTACATGAACTGTTGCATCGGAAATATATCGAGGTTTTATGAACGACGTTTGAAACTGCAAAAAAATATTTTCTACGTGTAGTAAATTAATTTAGTTTTGTTTCCCAGAAACACCAACACACTTGCTCCCCCATAAAACACGGGTTTGTTTCCACTGGTGTTTCATTCACGCCCCGATGCAGACGACGGTTCCGCAGTCACAAGAACTCGAACCCCTGAAACACGCTGGTCACGCAGAACTCTAACGGACCCCTCTAGAACCGACGGCGGAGTCATCATTTACGGCTAGAATGCCAGACTGACGTTCTCGGTACGTTCAAGAAGGAGGAGAACTATCCTTCAGAAGAAACTCAGTGGCGTTGTCACCAGTGAACTGACACCACCAGCGCAGGCGTCAGGTCGGAGATCATTTCGTTACTCATACGAGGCATGACTTTACCCTGCAGCATATCCGCAACGAACCGGCGTGCACTAAACACAACTGAGCTCCCCTCCCCAAGAAAAATTCAACCTCTCAAAGAGAACATACAATAATACATGCACCAAACCACCACAGAATCACACACCTCGTCCGCCACGACCCTGCACTCAAAGGGATCTTTAAGACTGCGTATTCCACGATCACATTCTTAACGCGATCCTAATATTAATAGTATGTTTACTCACCGAACCGCGTCCCCTTCGTAAAACGTTGCATGCAGAATTTGATTGCAACTACTCTGCACTCACACGGGCACAAAGTCTTTTTATACGTACTGGAATGTTTTCTCAAAAGTTACAACTCAAACTTCTATTTATTATTATATACGATTTTCCTCATTAAATTGTGAAGGAAAACTTCCAAAAACTTCAATAGAGCTAATTTTTTTAAAAAGTTCGTTACGTAATTTTAATTAACCCGTTATATCCTATCACAGTGCATCGATGGTTATGGCAAGCATTTCTTCGAATATTTTTACGTGAAACCCAAGTTTCCTATTTTATCGTTGCATGATTATGATTGTTCCTATGAAACTATTTCCTCCTCCTAAGAGCATTACCTACGTTATTTAGGTAACACTGGTAGCACAGCTACTTAACTTCAAGGTTGAAATTGGATAAAAATGATGAAACGAAAAAACGTTGTAATGTTTAATGGAAATTCAACGTCGAATTTACATGGACAGAAAATGTGGCATTAAAGCTGAGAATTGATACGTATATTCAATGCAGATTTTATGCTTCAAAATTTCAACTAAACGTGTGCATATTGGGAAGCACTGAATCCACATCGAATTTACGTTCCAATTTCAACTATCGCTGATCGCACTGCAAACCGTGCGGCGCCGATATCAGTGGTGCATGAACGTCTGTGGCACCTGACCTTGAAGAGTCAGCTGCTCGAATTTTTCTGTTACACAAATTGTTTTACCGCGGCTCAGCTCAGGTATTTCACGTGCTTGCAGGGGTAACTTGGTTTTTTGGGGGGCATGAATAGGAGAGTACCGGAAGGGCCAAGTCAGTCTAGCGGAGAACAGTCGGAGCTTCGGTCGTCAAGGAGAGAGGGTCCAAGTTCGGACACTGGTTTAATGAAAAGGCTGCGGGTATCGCAAAAGAGCAACGTGGTGGACTGAAAGGAGGATTACCTTGTCCACCGGGTTTCGTGGAAAGCATTGTGGAAAGGCAGCACGTGGTCAGCACGATAACCATGAACGGGTGGCTATCAGAAATCCGCGAAGCAAATGGTTAATGGAATAATATAGTTTTGCTGTTTCAATTTTTATTTCCGTGTACTGGACTGAGTTTGGTGGATGTATTTATTACTCTAAGCAAAGACGCCTTCAGGCGCATCGATAGCCAGATCTCACAGTAAAGACGAGGTGATACCTCGCTATACGGCGGGAATCAAAAGGTATAATCCAAGGTATTATCTAAGATATAATCAAAGATTTACGAATTGATAATATGCTTGGCCCTACAGCTGTATTTCTCATAAACGAGAGCGAACTATAAGAAAACAATTACAATTAAATTGTGTAGCATATAATATAACACATCCACGCTTTAGTGCATAATCGAAAAACATCTGAAATGGGGTGGAATCAACGTAGAACTAAAACACGCTGAAACGAGGTAGACTAGTGGTTGACATTTGGTAGTTGAAATCAGGTGGAAATGCAGTTGAAACAATAGGGTTGAATTTTTGTGGGTGGTTTGGACGTTTTCAACGTACGTTTTACCACAACTTTCACCGTGAATTCAACCTTATGCGGAATGTAACTTCAATGTAATTTCAACGTGGTTGTGCTACCGAGGTAATGCTCTTATGCTCTAAGTTATGTAGGTAAGGCTCATTTGAACAAACTGAGGACTGAACTACTCTCGTAGGAATGATGGCTGTTAGTCAGTTGCACTGAAGAAATTCGGTAAAGAATCAGCTGCACTCAAAGTCTCTCCCGGTTCATGGGCTAAGTGAACTCAACAGACACCCAACTCCACAGCTTCTCCCTGGTGAAAGATTGCTACACTCGAAAAGTTCCTCAGGGTGATTTCGCTGTTAAAAAATTGTGCTTGTGCCACCGTACGTTTATGTATATATACATGAGACATTAATTATCTATATTCGTTTCCTTATTCTGTCATTTTATTTTTTTCATTTCTTTCTAATCAGTTTTACCGGCAGTTCCGAATTATAGGTTTTTTTCGCTTAAAACGATACAATTGATACGATTTGACCGGACAGAAGTTTTGGTGGATCAGCGTTGTAGCTTAAATCAGGTTGTAAAATAACCGAGGCAGCAGTGTCCACGTACAGATTTGATAATGATTTGTTTACTGTACAACGCCACTTCCATCATCTCCCTGTTTCTCGATCTCTATAGAATTTGTGTACTAAGTATTTTTGTTGTTGTTATGAATTTTTTGCTCTACATATGTGGAAGAATTACACAATGATAGGACTGTTTTTCAGGGAATCGGTGGTCCTGAACAGTTATCTTCCCGCCACTGTTTATCGTTGCTGATTGGTACACAAAAGGACAGTCAACATAGCATGTACCGTTTTATTCATTTTTCAATACAATTGAAACAGTTTAAAGAAAAATGTGAAAGAAAAAATATAGAGTATAAAAAAACAAGGGACAAATAAGGCAGCAATGTCATTCTGGGGGCCAATACGCAAAGATTTCTTCCCGAATGTTTTTACAAATGAACCTTTATCACTATTCAATCGTTTTCGCCGCATAAATTCACATAGGTACGAACCCAGCATCCTCCTATGAGTGGCACATCGGGTTTTGCTGTTAACCTTCTCCTTTCCTCACATGGATTCCACTGTCTGAGTGTGGGCACTTGTGTTGGGATTTACTAAATCCAATGAATGGTTTACCTGAAAATGTAAAAAAATCATCAGATCGAGGGTTGTACGCTAGCCATTTGTCAGATATTATCATAGACTCAGGATATATATGCTGCTTAATATTTTAAAAATGGGTATTAAAGCACAGCTACTACGCTCTGGAACAGCGATAAGGAAGCACTCACAAGTTCCCTGCAAATTCCTCCGAAATTCCATCGCACTGGCAATACACGGCCAATATTGCTTTCCCTTTTAGAACACAAACGTTCATCTATTTCTACTGTCAGTACTGGTCCTGCTATCAACGAAGGATTCCTTAGCAAACTTTCTGCACAAACCTTTCTTATGTAATTATTCCAGTCAACAAAAGTGTTCTTATTTATACGCAGTTCATGTTCACTAACCGAAATTGTTGTATACTATTAACTCCAAGAATCCACGAAAAATATAGCTTTTTTGAAGTCTAATTTAGAAGCTGTGAACCACGTATAAGAACGTAAAGGTAGTTTTTCCCGGATTTCACGTTTATAACATTTCCATCTCTCTCTCTCTCTCTTCCACTTAATACCAATGTCATCTGATGACCTAACGAGCAATTTCTTTGAGCATGTAAAACTCCTTTGTCTTGAAGGACAGGTATCGACGATTGTCGGTCTTTTAACATGTGCCGATAAATCAATTAAATTCACTACGAAGATGGATTATAGAAACATGCCTGAATGGACAACATTCACGACCTCAGCACACAAAGCAAGTTTCTTCCGAATGACCACACAAAACCCCCAAGCGCAGACAAGGGGTCTCCACAGAATGAAACACCCGAAAGCGATTGGCTCTCCCGTGAGGGTGGTATGCTTGAAGTGGTATGCACGTGATCACTTCCCATCTGCTGCTGATGGCTGGGTGATTTGCTGCTCGCAGCACTCTTTGACAAAATGGAACTTCTTATCAGAAAATTTAGAGTACTGCAGCTTCAGGACAAAAATATGAAACCCTAATTTCTTTTAGAACATTTACCAGTTAAAGAGAAGTATTCGCTCCAGTCCAGGTAATGGCAACAATGAAGATCGGAGAGTCACATATGAACCATCTTTCTCTAAAGATTGTTTCCTCAGAAGAAAAAACCGTAGAGCATTAGTTATTGTTTAAAAGTGTACACGTTTAAATTCTTCAGCAGCAGTTCAGTTGTGTATTCTGCTTTTACCAATTGTCCAATTCCAAAAGTGTATATGACTTAGACTTATATCTCTAAATCTATCGTGATTTGATACCCTGGTGTACAAAAACTACTCGAAACAAAAATGTAAGACAACTAAATGCAAAGAAAACCAAATTTTTATTTCAAGGAGAAATTGCGTAAACGTGTTAAACCTCTTAGCCACACGCAATAGTTAATAAATGAATGAACCCACATTAAGTATTTCTACCTTTTGGGGGTCTTCATTATTTAACACATGAACAAATTTTAAAAGAGTTAGTAATCCTAAATTCACTTTTGTAAGCCTAGCTAAAGGCGATTCAAATCATGAAGCCATATAGAAACTAACTACATCATTTGTCTGTGTTTTAGAATAATCTATTTTACCAGAAAAAAGTGAAAACTGTTAGTTACCTTATGATTGGTAAGAATCTTACCTTTGGATAAAAAAGGACGTATACCGAATTTTTTGTTGTTTTGCGTTTCAAGACACAGATACTTTGGTAACAGTGGCTTTGTCATTCAAAATTGTTTGAAAAAAGTCTCCTTCAGACTGGAGGGAATATATGGAACTGCTGATTTAAATTTATGTCAACAATATCGTATCTAATACTCTTTTACATATATTATTAAAATTGAAAACAGAGCGACAACCAAAAAAAACAAAAACAAATCAACATTATATAACACATTTCAATCAATTCGTTTTTTGCTTTCTTTCATTGTTATACACTTAAAGCTAACGGTAGTGAGCTATTTATATGTGTTTCTTATTTTACTCCAGATTTTTTCAAAAATATGAAGTATAAACCTTGGAGAAGAGAACCAGATGTCTTTTTTTTCCTGGAAAGTAGTGTATTTACAAGATATAAATAAAATTATATATGTTTAATATGGCAGAAAAAGATTTGTTCCTTGATAAGTAATTAGCAGTATGTATCTCTTGCCTATTTATGACACTGTACAGTATGTTTTGTGGTACAACCCCACGGTTCTGGAACACTGGTGAGTATATTGTTTACATCCCAAGTATCATATATACGAACTTCTTATTACTTTTTAGTAGAAGTTCAGTCTATACATACATAAATTTGAACAATAAAATACGTGGGAGATAGGCAATGTATATTAACACAAATCTTCTATAGTACTGTTACACACGTTGTAGTATATGAGCTCAGAAAAGACAAGTTGACTTCAATGATAATGGATAAGTTATATCTGAACTTAAGAATATTTCTACATGTATAATATATTTACATTTAAATGTTGAAAGCTCATATAGGTTATATCCAGTGAGACATAAAAATCAGCAATGGAGTATATGGAGCAACACATATTGCGCTCAAATTACTCCGGCATAAGTCTCTCTGGTTTGCAATCAGTAATGCTTCTTGTCCGGTGTCCACTGCTGTACCACATCATTAAAGGTATTCCACGTTCAAAGGTCAACATAAACACGAACATCAGCACAATTCTTACTCCGGCTTCAGTCCCCTTGGATTGCAATGAATTATGCCTCTTCTCCGGTGTCCACTGTTGTACCATACTGTTGTACCTGCGTGAGTACGATTTAAATTATCACAAAACCATCCGCTGTTATTGGAGAAGTATTACGTAGCGCCAAGATTTCGAACATGAACGGCTGCCTACATATACCAATTGAAACAACTCCTTACTCTCTCAAGTGGCATATGATAATGGATTGCACGTATGCTTTCCCCACAGGTGAGAACAAGAAATTGAAATAAAAACGGAGCTCTGAACTTACCCCTTTAGAAAAAAATGATTAGATGGGAGTTTCTTCACTGTCAAAGACGAGATACAATATATAAATCCGAGTATAACACGCATTGGAACATACGTGAATAACAGCGCACTGATTTTTATAAGAAGAATGCATGTAACAACGGAGTTTTTCCTGTAGAACAGTATTTCTGGGTAGGTTTCGGGAAATGTCCGAGTTAAAGGGTTTAAGCTTTCCGCCTGTCATAGATTTCTGCTCATGTCGCAAATACTCAATTATCTGGGCAAAATTTTGTCGATTTTCCGTACAGTTCTGCGTAGGAATACAATTTACGTAGCATTTGAAGTGCACAATTATTCGTTTCTAAATACGAAGTTTTATGTCCAGTAGCTATCTGTCCATACGATACATCAATCCAGAGAAACCTTGTTTTTTGTGACAATGATTGGGAAACTATGCAGGTGAGCAAATCCTACCTCTTGAGAAAGAATAATGGTAAAAAGTATATTACATGTGCCCTCCCTCACATGTGCAGACGAATGGTAGAGGTATGGTAAACTAAATACAGTAAATGAAAACTTAACTAACAACTCCTGTGAGCAACCGGCAACTAAAGAGAAAACGGGGCGGTCCTTCCGTAGACTCAATAGGGGGACCTGATGGAGAATCCAGGATCTGAGAAACAAAGTCTATTGTTTTCAGCAAACCTTTCGGCAAGAAGTTTTGCATTTGTGAAAATAATTGGTAGACACAGTTGGGTTAACACAAACACGCCTGGTGTGGATAACGGGAAGGCCGCCCCGGTGGCGCAGTGGTCTAAGGCGTTGGCCTCTGATCATTCGTCCGTAAGGGGTCCGGGTTCAAATCCCAGTCAGGCATGGGTGTTGTGTTTGTCTTACGGCACTGGCTCTCTCCCTTCCCTGGAACCAGTGACCCTAAATTAGGGACGGGCGACTGCTTATAGCCCATTGAGTTGCTCACGGTGGTCGTTAAACCTCCAAAAAAAATAAATAAATAAATAACGGGAAGCATTGACAACAGTTCTCCAAATTTTGGCGAATCTTTCAAAATCGAAATTTTAGACAAAAGTATGAACAGCACGGATCAAAATGGAAGTACACTAGCGCCACTGCTTGGTTATCACTGATTTATAGGATACAAATCTTCAGTTTGTTGCACCTGTTCCGGGATAAAAAGGTAACAAATATCGGGAATTAGTGCCACAGTCAACCTAGTAACGCCCTTATCACGCGTTCCACAGAACTGCAGAACTGTGTATTAAAAATAAAAATTTCACAAATACTTACACTAAAGAAATTTGTACCTGGTGAGAAACAGATATATTTATTGTGGGAAAGAAATCGGCGGAGCTTGTGTAGAAAAGCAGACATTTGAAGTAAATGCGTTCAATTTTCGGCACCTCTTCTTTCAGAAAAAATGTGTATACCACGAGCAGAGAAATGAATAGCATCCCTGGTGGAGAAATGAATAATGGCCCTCGCTGAGTATTGCATATTTTTTTATATATAAATCTGCAATTTCCGGAATACATCCGGCAAGGCAATTTGTTATTCTGGTAATAATGGCCATCTCCTTCTGAGAACATCCCTCTCGCTCCAGGTTGAGAATTTTGGAGCTGTTACAACCAATAAATTTCCAGTTTTGGGTAAGATTAATTCTGGAAAACCTAACCTGTAAATGATTCCAAAACGCTGGTGGAGGATCGCGAATCTCAGAAGAAATAGAATGCATGGCATGGAATTACACCATTGTCATAAGTGGAAATTCAGGTTTCTTTGACACGAACAATCTCTAATTTTCGACAATTCTTCCTACCTAAAAATGTCTAACTCTGCAAATAATTGTAAAAATTAAACTGGAGAAATCCAAGGAAGCTTAATAGACAATAACGGAAAAAAATCAAAATTTCGGTGCATAGTTCCTCAGAAAGAGGAACTGAAAGGCTAACGTAATACCAGAAGGGAAAATAACTTTGGCCAGTGAAGTGGGGAATTGCGGGAGTGAGAAGAATTTTAGTTTTATGTTAGAACTGTACAACCTAGCAGAATGTCTTAGTTAAAACAGTCAAGTCAACGGCGTTTGAAACATTTGAAAGTATCCAGCACCTATATGATAAAGCGTATACATTTTTACCGGAACACAGTAAAAAGTGCTGCTCTGTTGATTACCGTCTGAGATTACTGTTTTTCAATTACCAAAATTTAAGCCATGAAACTTTGTTGTCAAAATGTGGGTTGAGTGCATTATAAATATACATATTTGCTCGCTTATACTCATTCGTTTTCACCATATTCCACTTCTCAGCACTGATTTTTACGTATTGAGTTATGACACCATTTCGTGTATATATCGTATTTTATTTTATTGCTTCACGGAACAAAATCTCTTGCTTAACCAAATTTACTTTGAAATTAAAAACAGTTTATTTCACTCACATATTAAATGCGGAAAAAACTCCGGAATTATTTATTATGACTCAACTTGTCATTTATACTACCGTCTGAGATTAAAGTTTACATGTAGGTCTATATGGACGAAAATGATTTTATAGGAATTTCACAATACTACTGAGTTTGATATTTACTACATCCTTTGGCAAAATTTTTCATGAATTTTTCAAATATGAATTTCCATATCATCACTGAAACCATTCTTATGTAATTTTTTTCACGCCGTGCTGTTTATTTCTTTTAAAGTGCATTTACTATTAGAAAACAGACATCCTGTGAACTCACCACACAATTATTACCATCTATACGCAGTACGTTACCAGTAGTTCTTGAAAAACTTTCAAGTACGTCTTCCCCATTTCGTTTTGAAGTGTTTTTTTATTTCGTAGGTGTTTGCTGTGATTCTTCTTCATAGATTGACATTGATAATTCTTGACTGTCGTTCGCCTCTCTTCCTTTCTTTGATGACCTGCTGAGGCATGCTACGTGAAAGTTTTCAGATTAAAGCATTTTATTTTATTGTCTCATCGTTTCGTGGTGTTTACTAAAAGGTCACTAGAACTGCGAATCTAGAGAAGGTTCTTCCCTTGTATACGCCTTTTAAAGACCGTTACATTATCGTCAACGGAATAAATATTCAATATAAAATGCTAATGCGGTTTATTTGTTCCTCAAATAAAAGTAATTTCGAAATTTAGCGTTGTCACAAATACGAGGTCTGATCAATAAGTCCCGAGACAAAGCCTATATACAGCAAAGTACTTACGGTACCTAAGTCTGGCTATTTCCTTCCTCAAAGTAGTCTCCTTGGGCAGCGATACACCACTATCAGCGTTTTTGCCACTGTTGGAAAGCTCCCTGGAAGTCCTGTTCATGGATCGTGTCAAGCACCGTTTGCAATTTGGCCGGATCTTCTCCACGGTTTCAAAACGGCAACACTTGAGTTTCATCTTCGGGAACAGAAAGAAGTCGCAGCTGGCCAAATTCGGCGAGTAACGCGGGTGAAGAAGGGCTGCCATGCTGTTGCGGCTGTAAAACTGTCGTGTTGCTAACGCTCTGTGAGCTGCTGCATTGTCGTGATGGAGCACGAAATCGCCCCTGCGCCACATGGCTGACCGTTTGCGGCAAATGTCCTCCCTAAGATGCCGAAGAACATCGCAGCAGTAAAAAACGCCGGTGACGGTCTGACCGTGAGGGACGAATTCACTGCGCACAACCCCACGAATATCGACATCTGTCCATATTTTCCGGTGTTTTGCTCGTGGACGGCCACCCTGACCTCTCGTCTGCTTACAGTGCCGTTTTGCCGCTCTCGAAGCGCGAATGCCACTCAAACCACCTCGCACGACTCATTGCTTCATTGCCATAAGCCTGCCGGAACATTTCATGCGTCTTCGTTCCCGATTTGCTGAGTTTGACGCAGAATTTGATGTTCGCTGGCTGCCTTAGTTTGAAGTCCATTCCGAAGTAGCAGCTGTGTTCTGCACGTGGTCAACAAATATTGTGTTGGTTCTTTCAATTCCATTCCAATATATAAAAAAATTATTTATTCCACAATTCTAGACTTTAGCAATCTTTAAAATAGCTCCCGATGTTCACAGAACGACGCCACTCTCCACAATGACACATGAAGGTCACTGCCCTCGACCGCTGCTAGCGCATCCGCGTACTGCCATCTGTTGGCGTGCTACGTACCTAGTCTCGGAACTTTTTGATCGCACTACGTATTAAACCACAATAAAATATTTTTTTTACTTCATGTATCACATGGAAAATTTCATTTGTGTCATGTAGTGTAGTACATTTTCATTCTTACGAAACTACTTTCTCTAAAAGTTGCAGACATTTGTGCCATTGAATTTGACAGCTTAAAATCAGTGAATGCGAATTTCGCATGTGATCAAATTTCTGAAGGTGATTAAAGTGAAGTCACATATCATAATATTATCTGGAAGGGGTATAAGTAGCTGCAGGAGAAAAAAAATTGAAATACGAAGTTATTATTCAAAAGATTCAGATCATGTAAGTTTTTAGATCTGGTTATTTTTAAAAGTATGATTGGTTCTTTCAATTTCATATGAAAAAAATATTTATTCCACAATTCTAGACTTTAGCAATGTTTAAAATAGTTGAACGTCCGTGGTTTCCAAATAATTTCAGTCTATACTATAAGTGATGTGTTATAGATGAAATATTCTAAACAGGAATTTTTAAAAAAAGTTGTGTTCTGATATTTGTTCTTTGCTTATCAATGTCAATAACTCAGTGTTCAGTAAAATATATTTAATTAAAAATTGCATGAGCATATTGATTTCCTGAATTGAAAGGTTTTTTCAGTCTAAACGCCTTTAAGTAGGTATTGGTTCCTCATTAGACATGGCCAGACTTTTTGTTAGCGGTTCTCATACTTGTGACACTGCGAAGCCCCAATATTTTTTTTTTTAGTCTAAACGCCTTTAAGTAGGTATTGGTTCTCAGTAGAAATGGCAAGCATTTCTGTTAGCGGTTCTCATACTTGTGACACTGCGAAGCCCCAATATTTTTTTCAGTGGCAGGATAAACGCAATTGAGTGTGAAATTGTGTTCATACATGCAATGAAGATACAGGAATTGTATTTATGAGAAATCTGAGAAGTATTAGATTCATTTTTGGGAAGCTTTGGTTTTATTGAGCTAACAACATACCTAATACTTTTAGTGTTTCTGATATTGCAGTTTGCCTTCATAATAAATCCAACAGAGATTAAAGAAGAAAGAAACTTATATTGAAAATCGCTCCTTAGTGAACTGGTCGCGTCTGCATGTCACGTAGTGATTGCGTATCATATCCCTAACGGTTTACCTAAGATTCACAAAGTCGTTGAAATGTCACGCACTGTTTGACTGCTTATTTGGCACCATGTTGTTAATCCACATTCTATATCAGTTAATTCCGTCGATCTATAAATCTTACACTCACAGTAGAGCTTTTTTGCTATCATTACACTGCGGACAAACACACTATATTGACAAATGTCACCGGACACGTATAGTGCCTTGCATATATACAGAAACAGAACAAATTCTCGAATAAAACAGAAACAACAACGAGCTAAAATGTACACCTCATATTTATAGCAAAAATAGCATAGGACACGCAGCTGCACAATAGTTTGACGGAAACATAACAATTCCAACGCCAAGTACAAGAAAAAAACAGAAAAACGCTGTGACAAAAATATAAAGACTTACTAGTTACGATCACCTCCGGTACGAATAGTGGAGCCATTGTTCCTAATAATACTGAAAACCCGATTGGGCATGCTGTCCACCAAATGATTTTAGTATTCTGGAGGGAGTGCGTACCACCTTCGTACAATCTGCTCTTTCAATGCCACCACACTTGAGAACTGCCGTCCATTCGCAAACACATCACGAGCTAGGATACCCCAGAGGTTCTCAATAGGGTTCAGATCTGGACTGAGTGCTGGCCAATCCATTACGGTCACATGATGAGTGTTAAACCAGCTTTTCGTTAGATAGAGGCATTGTCCGATAGATAGAGGCATTGTCCTGCTGGAACAGAAAATGAACACCCGCTAGAGTTTTGGCAAACGATAGAAGGTGGCTGCTGAGTATGTCCTGATACGTTTCGGAGTTTTGTCTGCCTTGCAGAAAAGCGATATCCGTTGTCTCATTGAACACAAATGCTCCCCAGACCATCACAGATCCCCATCCTTTCTGTCTGCTGAAGAAGGTGCGTGGCTCGCGTCGTATATCATGCCAATAGCAGTTCCAACCGTCAGGGCCGTCCAGTGCATGTGGCTGCTTGTCAATAACAATCTAGTTTCCTTGTGGCGCCGCGTGAGGTGTGGCAGACGGCGCATTTTACGCAGCACAATGTTGCGACATTTCTTGATTCGTCGATGAACTGTGTCCTTTAAGACGGTGACACCAACAGTCCGAGAAACTTGACGTAGTGATAATATTTGGGATGAAACTAAACTCATGATGGCCCGATCATTTCGTTTAGTTGTTACTCGAGGCCTTTCAGGCCGTTTTTTGGCAATTAAAGTGCCGCGTTACGATAAAGTCTTATAAATGACAGTCCTTCTCCTACCCATGGCTTAAAAAATTTCGCTACAGGCAATCCATTTGCTCTGTCTCCAAATCGTCTGCACCTAATCACCAGAAAGTTGACTGTTGCGTGGCAGTTCGGCAAATGAATGTCTGACGGCAGGTCCGCTGCCTTTTGTAGACTGGACTGAATTACGGCTCATGCGCGTGCGTACAACACGCTAATTTGTACATCTCATTTGCCTGTGGCTACTTTACACAGTTGTCTTTATATTTGTGAGACACCTAAAATTGCATTATTTCACTTTGTGGTGTTCTTTCCACACAATCCGGTCATCTCGACGGATCGAAACGTTTGTTGTAGGGTTATGTCTAATTAGTTACCACGTTCACAGCGAAAAGTCGACTGTCTCTGTATTTATGCGACGCACCTTAGAAGAGAAAAACAACATAGCATTTATTGCAATACTTTAGTACGGTGTCGTTCCACCTTTGGCCTTAATAATTCTCCAGAATATCAAGGTAGACGGGTGGTTAATAAGTTTATACAAGATAACCAATGTGCCGGGACCATACCATGAAATTCACCCCCACATGAGTACGCTGCCAGCTCCAAACGTGACCGCAGGAACGATACACTGTAGTAAATAGCGTTCCTGCGGCTGCCGCAATACACACACACACACGGTCATCAGACTGATGGATCGTAAATCTGGATTCATCAGTCCATAGGACCCGTTTCCGTTCATCTACGGTCCACGATAAATGCTCTTCACACCATGCTAAACGAGGAGTAGCATTCCGAGTGGAGTTTAAAGGCTTATGAGCAGCCGTACGACCACGGTAACATATGGAATGAAGTTCTCTGTGAAAGGTAAGTGTACGTTCCGAGGTTCCAGCATTTTTACTCATCTGAACACTAAGGTCTTGTGCAGTACTCCGTCGATTAGCTGTTACGACTCTCCTGAGGTTTCGACATTTTCTATCACTGATTATCTTTGGTCTGCTGTTACGTTTTTCTGATTCAGGCACACCATGTATCTTACACTTATTCAGTATATCCAAAACAGTTGACTTGGGTATTGTGACGTACCTGCCAGCAGGACGCACACGACATGAAGGCAGATAGTAGTCAGAACAAACGTCTGCGTAGCTCAGTTGGTAGAGCGACTTGTTCCGGAATAAGCGGACTCGGGTTCGATTCCCGGTGTAGACCAGAAATGACGGAGAAGTTTACTTCGTTATAATGGCGCCCCGAACTTTTCGGATGACTCGGCCGTTCAAAATCTCGCATTGGTGTGATGTTCTTTCCACACTGCGAGACAGGAAAAATCAGAGAATCCCTTCTACAGCGCTTCGAAAAATAAAAGTGTGTGACGTTGCACTCCACACACCAGATTGACTGGGAGTTCTCAAGTGCACGTTCTACAGCGAATGGCTGCCTGCAACGATTCATGGTCACGGCTGACCCGTGGTCCATGCCCCCGGCCCTCATTCGGGGTGGGGGAGATGTGACGTACCTGCCAGCAGGACGCACACGACATAAAAGTAGATAGTAGTCAAAACAAACGTCCGTGTAGCTCAATTGGTAGAGTGACTTATTCCGGAATGAGGGGATCCGGGTTCGAATCCTGGCGTTGACAGAAATGACGGAGAAATTTACTTCGTTATAGTATGTTTAAATGCCTCTCGGTTTCTCATATAAACAACCCACTAATATAACACCCAACAATATTTCCTTTCTCGAAGTGGGTTCTCTCCCACCGCGATATTTTCAGTCAACCTCACAGTGCGATATGATCGCGGTCATTATTATCTCTTTAGAATGTCGGCGAGAATATTCGTTAAAAATCTAAATCTGCAGTTGTGATCATACATTTGAAACATTCTGTAAAGCTTATATTGCTCTGTCAAATACTTATATGTTCAGAAAGGAACGCTAAGAAATTTTCCTAACTCAGATTGCAGAACGTGTCAAGATTTTGAAGATTTTGCTAGATAACAATTTTATGGCGCTTTTTGTAATCCCATCCAATTTGTTTTAATCTGAGAATTCAATTTAATATCAATCACTAAACAGATAAATTTAGAGTACAATTAGGAGTTATTTACATAGCTTTCTTCCGCATCTCATCATCATCATCATTGTCAACCATTATCAATCCACTGCTAGACGAAAGTCTCCCCAAGTTTCCTCCACAACGGTCTGTCTTGTGCCAGTGTCCTCCATGTCACTCCCGCATACTTTCGAATTTCATCCACCCATCTTCCATGTGGTCTTCTTCTGGGTCTTTTCCTGTCCCTTGGAATCCAATCTAAAATTTCGGCTGTCCATCGATGGTCTGTTCTTCTGGCAGTATGTCCAGCCCATTGCCATTTCAGGGATTTAACTCTGATCATGATGTCTACCACTCTTGTCATTTTTCGGATCCACGTGTTCCTCTTCTTATCTCTCCTGGTTACACCAAGCATGCACCTCTCCATGCTGCTTTGAGTTGTCTGCAGCCTTTGTATGTCTCTTTTAGCAAAGGTCCACGTCTCTGCACCATACGTAAGCACTGGAAGGATGCATTGATCAAACACTTTTCTTTTAAGACATAATGGCATATTGCTCTTGAAAATTATGCTGTTTCTTCCAAACGCTCTCCAGGCAAGTTTTGTACGCCGATTAATTTCTTCACCAATGTGACCCTCACTTGATATCTGCTGTCCAAGATAAACGTACGTGTCTGTTATCTCCAGCTTTTCTCCATCAATCGATAAATCTTCATTTCTTGTAAAAGCATTGTACATCACTTTTGTCTTCTGAAAGTTCATTTTTAATCCCACTTCTTTACTCTTGTCAGCAAGTTCCTGGATCATACTCTGTAGCTCTGATGGGGTAGTTGCAAAAATGACTATGTCATCAGCAAAACGAAGGTGGGTTAGATAATCTCCATTAATCTTTATCCCTTTGTTTTCCCAGTTCAGTGATTGAAAGACATTTTCCAATGTGGCATTAAAGAGCTTCGGAGATATGGTGTCACCTTGTCTCACTCCTTTTCCAATTTTTATGTGTGTTGTATTTTCAAACATCCGAATCTTTGCACTTGCATTTTCATAGATGTTATTAATAATATTAATGTATGCATCTTCAATACCGCAGGATTTCAGAGCCATTGCAACTGCTGATTGTTTCACCGAATCAAAGGCTTTTTCATAATCGATAAAAGCCATGCACAATGGAAGTTCATATTCCCTCGCTCTTTCAATTAGTTCTCTCAGTACGTGGATATGATCTATTGTGCTGTAGCCACTCCTGAATCCAGCTTGTTCTCTTGGTTGAGCCATGTCCAGTGTCACCTTCAAGCGGTGTGAAAGAACTTTAGTGAAGATTTTATAAACCACTGATAGGAGGCTGATAGGTCTGTAGTTCCTGAGATCCTCAATGTCACCTTTTTATGTAGCAAGATCATTGTAGCGTTGTTCCAATCCTCAGGAATTTTCCCTTCATTAAGGCATCGAGTGAAAATTTGGGCGAGTACCGTTTCGATTTCTCCACTTGCTTCTTGTATGATGTCTACAGTAATTCCATCTTCTCCTGGAGCTTTTCCCCGCTTCATGTTCTTGATTGCATGTGCAACTTCTGCTGGAAGGACTGGAAGAACTCTGGTACTGGTACCTTCCATGATGTCTGGAGTACATGTATCATCCCTTTTATATAATTTGGAGTAGAAATCTTTCACTCTTGTCAAAATTTCGCCTCTATTCTATATTTACGAAACTAGTTTTTTCGCAATATAAATCTAGCTGAATATCTGGTATTACATATATATTTTCTTATGAGTTTTGACATTATCCTTCTTTTTAATTTCGATTGCATGATCCAATAAGATATTTATGGTACAAATTGTTTTAGTAAAACTGTACTGTTAAACTGTACGAATGAAATATTATTCATATGTGTCGTTTAATTCTGCAGCTAATGTGGAAATGCAAACTGCGTAGCAGATATGATAGAAAGGATTTTGAGCCTACATTATTAGAAATACCCTTCGTATGATCAATGCTAAGCTGGTGATTGCAGTTCTTACCTAATGTTCGAAATACGAAATATGGATCTTGGACGTGTAGGTATAATATTATCTAAAGATTAAAGCAAAGAGGAAAAATCGGTAAAATGCGAGTGTTTCTGTACGCCTATTGTTCCACAACTTCCAAATGACCTAGTGATCAGAAATTTGGTATTCCGATAGGTCTAACGCCCGTGTACCTACAAAGGTCCAAAAACCCCAAAATATCTAAATGGCGGTTTTGCCACACTGCCTGTTAGGATATTTTTGCGAATTGTTCTACACATTTTTCGTGACCTACAGGTCTGAAAATTACTACGCTGATAGGTTTTAAGGTCCGAATACCTAGAAACGTCTGTAAACAGAAAAAAACAAAATGCCGAATTTGGACCATTTTCCCGCCTTACCTTACTTAGCCGGGCGTTGTCCTTCGTGATCCTAGGGAGTACAACCGCCAATTCAAGGATTCTTGAATCAGAAGACAGAGATAATCTGCTAAACGTAGCCAAGGTCAGTAGCCAAATTTCACATTTTATTATTATTATTAACATATATCAATTTATGTTTTCGTACTACGTTTCCTTTACCCAGCATTCGTATCTATTTTCTGTTACTCCACACCATAGAGGTGAGAAAAATTCAGATTTTTTTTATTAGTTCCCCAACATCAGCTATAGCTGCCTTGCAGGTGTTCAGTTGACTTATATCCCGCGTTCGATTCTTAGGAGCCAGAGGTTGACTCAATCCTCACCAGTTTGTAATGCATCATTTTCTTTTCTTGTAAAATCTTATTTTGTTGGTGGCGGAGGGAGAAAGGTGTTCAGAACGGCATAAAATTCACCATGCTGACCAAGCGCTTTGGTGAGCGTGAGATAACCTTTCCTCTAAACCGGGTGGGATTGTTACACTGTCATTTGGCAGTTATCAGAGATCCTTTAATGGGAACAGGACGCACTGCGAGAGGGCAAGGTCGACATTAATCAAGGAGAGACTATGATATATTTTTCGCCCCACCTGATTCTGCATCCCATATATACATAAATGAAATTGGAAAGCATGATAGAATTACGTGACGGTGGAGACTGGCAGAACACCGGCCGCCCCTGTGGCGCAGTGTTCTAAGCGATGGCTTCTGATTATTCGTCCAAAAAGGGTCCGGATTAGAATCCTGGAGGGGCATGGATGTTTTGCTTTTCTTATTGGCTCCCTCACTTCCCTGGAACCAGTGACCCTAAATTAGGGTCGGGCGACTGCTTATAGCCCATTGAGTTGCTCATGGTGGTCGTTAAACCTCCAATCAGAAAAAAAGACAGTCAGTAGTGGAAGAAATTTGGGAAAACCTTCATTCAGCAGTGGATTATTAGTGTTTCACAATGATGATGGTGTTGACGTATATGCACTATATTGACAAAAGTCACCGGACAGCTAGAAGAGAAACAGTACATAACATTTATTTACACGCATAAGTTCGATGTCGGTCCACCTTTGGCCTTAATGCATACACTGACCCTTCGAGAAATGCTTTCGACAAGGTTTTGGAACACAGCGATAGGTATGCGTTTCCATTCAGTACATAATGCTGCAGCTAACTGTTGCTTAGTAGTAGGATTTGGTTCCAACTTCTTATGCACTGCTGAATTCATCCCATAGGTTCTTAATGGGATTACGAACTCGGTTCTCGGCTGGCAAGTCCACACACGATACAGAATTATTGTCAAACCATGCCGTAACAGTCTTTGCTTTATGACTCAGTGCATTATCTTGCTGGGACACATAAGGGTGGGTTCCATAGTATTGCCACAGAATTGGTAGGTAGACGGGTGGTTAACAGGTTTATACACGATAACCAATGTGCCGGGACCATACCATGGAAACCACCCCAAACGAGTACGCTGCCAGCTCCAAACTTGACCGCAGGAACGGTACACTGTGGAAAATAGCGTTCCCGCGGATGCCGCAATACACACACACACGGTCATCAGACTGATGGATCGTAAATCTGGATTCATCAGTCCAAAGGACCCGTTTCCGTTGATCTACGGTCCACGATAAATGCTCTTCACACCATGCTAAACGAGGAGTAGCATTCCGAGTGGAGTTTAAAGGCTTATGAGCAGCCGTACGACCACGGTAACCCATGGAATGAAGTTATCTGTGAAAAGTAAGTTTACATACCGAGGTTCCAGCATTTTTACTCACCTGTACACTGAGGTCTTGTGAGTACTCCGTCGATTAGCTGTTACGACTCTCCTGAAGTTTCGAAGTCCTCTATCACTGAATTTCTTTGGTCTACCGGTACGTTTTTCTGCTCCAGGCACACCATGTGTCTAACAATCATTCAGTACATCCAAAACAGTTGACTTGGGTATGTTTAAACGCCTCTCGGTTTTTCATATAGACAACCCACTAATATAACACCCAATAATCTTTCCTTTTTCAAAGTCAGTCCTTCCTCGCCTCGACATTTGCACTCTACCTCAAAGTGCGAAATGACCGTGGTCAGCGGCTGGCTTGTTTTTATACCGTTTGCAGATGTACCGCGCATCTTAACAACGCAGCGGATCCGTTCATTTGGTTCGGAAGGGGTATCAGGTAACTTTTTTCAGTATAATGTATATACACCATCAACCATTATCAATCAATTGCTGGATGAAGGCTTCCCTAACTTCCTTCCACAAAAGTCTACCTTCCACCAGTCTCCTTTATGTCACTCCGCATGTTTTCGAATTTTACCTACCTATCTCCTATGTGGTTTTCCTCTGGGTCTTTCCTGACACTTTAATGCAGTCTAGAATTTTCATTGTAAAGGAAATTATGTCTCGTCAGGATCTCGATAAATTGTATAGATGTTCCGAATTATGACTAACACGTTTCTGCTGATTTTTCAGCACTCAGTGTTCCCTTAGAATTGCTTTCTCCAAAGGGTCAGCGCTATTCGCACTAGATCTCCTTGTGTTGAAAATATGTGTTTCAATACTTTAAAGCAATTAACTTACGTTGTTTTCCAAAGAAAAAGCAGTCACGTATCATATTTTCAAAAACCAGAAATAACAGGCACTCCGGAATATGTAGAAACATTCATTTCTGCCCCTGTTCCAACCGAGTGTCGCACCCCCAGATTTTTTACAACAGCTAGAACAGTGACCATTTCCAAAGCTAAACTAAACGAATCGGAGATTGTATTTTGAAATGGTAATTGAAATCATGGTGTATTTCAGATCTTAAAATGCGAGAAGTTTAGTAATGTCAACAATTCTAAATTGGTGTAACAAAACGACTGTACACTTTCCCCTTTTTCGTCACATGAGTAAATATTTAGAAATAAGAATTAGGACTCAGATAAACAAGTGCGTGTTAAATTAATAACAAGGAACAATACACCAATATCGTGGAAAATAATAAAACTACCTAGTGATCTGATTTATTGGCGTAGGAATATATAAATAAGCGCTTCCAAGCTTTCGCACATCAACCAGGTAGCTTTTTCAAGGAAGTTAGACAGAAACTGAAATCTGAAAAATAAAATGCTTTAATAATTTGAGCGCGGTGACTTCACTTGGCAATAAATAGATACGACGTTACATTTATTTAAAGATACGAGGTATCACGTTGGTTTTGCAAGCGGTGCCCTCGTAGGGTGAAGGCGTTACTAGAAGAACTGGTTCCAAATTCGTTGCAAATTGAGTGAAATTCTATAATTCCAAGTATCATTGTATAAAATCCAGTGTGACCCTATCATTGCATCTATCATGGTCTCTAAGGTTTCCCGAGTGGCTGTATATTTAGAGTTAGAGCAGGTAGCTAATTTCTTTATATCATCCCACATAGGAGTAGCTGATTTAAATTTGACTTCTCTGGATACAGCCGTGATACTTTAATTTTTTCGGGTTTCACGCTCGAAAAATTTCAATTCCGAAAAACAAAAAGTACACAAGAAGAAGAAAAAATTGACGGCATTGGCTGAAATTTGCAGTTTTTGGAGATAAGGTGGCATCATTCCCCTGAGTAACTGTCATTACACCAGCGGTAACCAGCTATGAGGAAAGTCCCAAAACTGTTTCTAGAAGTATTTTCCTACAAATTTTTTTATGTTAATAAAATTTCCTCCGTACTTTAAACTTGAAACTGTGTACATTAGTGTTGCGCTGATAACAAATCGGTTACATTGTGAACGACTTGAAAGCGTACAAAATTACAATAACTTTTGTGGATATTCGGACTCAGCGATTATACAAGAAAGCCTTTCGTTTTTATTCATTTTCATTTTCATTTTTGTTGTGAAAGTAAATACGGGTTATATTTTGCATATGATTTTGCCTTATACAAATAAATATTGATTATAATAAAATACCAAATTTCAAAGCGGGAAAATGCAAATTGCGTTTCAGAAAAAATGTAGTGTTTCATTATCCTACACTGCTCATTTCAAGCCGATGTTCTGATCCCTCTATATTCACTTGCTCTAGACCTGAAGAAAGATAGACCGTACATGTTACACACCCCAAAACTTTAGTAGATTATGAAGTGTATGACTCGGTGATCCAAGAAAGCAAAGAAAACAGCTACTTTTCACCTTACTATTGTTAAATAAATACAGAAAAAAACACTGAACCAGAATCATTTCCTCGGAATCACTTCCGGAACTCAAAAGGAATAAGCTAACTCCCGCTATTAACACATCTATTAGGATAAATCAAACGTTAATACTGAAATTCTATAAAATGTTTCAGACTCGATAACTTATGGTTAGTACCCTGAGTTTATATCTCAGTGCATACTTTATATCTCGTTGAATCCTGACCAGCAAAAACAGAAATTTTCGTGAAATTGTTGTCCTTCTAACCAGAGTTAACGTGAAGGAAATGCCAACGTCTCAGTAAAATTATACTCCGAGAACCACATTTCTTTGCTTCACTTTTGCTAGGAAGAATCAAATTTTGGAGAAGCACCACCACTTCATATGCAATTAGATATGGAGATATATCGATTACTGATTTTTATAGGTATGGAAAACGGAATGTAAACGCGTTTTTTAACGAAATCGAAAGCAAAACTTCTAACATAAAACTGAGTTCCTATTTTACGAAAAGTGAAGTGCAAGTGTCGTACACTACGTATTCATACTTTAATTCGAACTAAGGTTATGTCATATCCTAGCAGGTAGGTATACAATTGATATCCTATTATACAAAGTTGTATTGAGAAAAGATAATTAGTTCCAAGTGAACATATATTTTTGGATAAAACAATTCAGAAATTTCGCAACATGATTCCGATTTCGTTTTCTGCTGATTTATATTTCTTCTCCCTTTTTTGTATAGAAAAAGTGTCAGATTCTGTGCTATCACGTAATTTAGTATTTAAATTCCTCCAAGAGTGTCTCTCCTAACTGTTAAACAGTTGGTATATAAATCACAATTATAGTTATGGTACGTTAAGAAAATTCGGCTCCCGACGTTTCGTCTTGCAGATCCGGGCAGTTGCATACATTATGTCTACCCGACAGTTACATAAAGAGGTATACCCACTTTGCTCTTTAGTTTCTGGCTACGTGAGCCCTACCAGGCCACTTGAAATAGCCTTGGCAAAATATATTGCTAAATTTAGAGTGGATTCCCCTTACCCAGTTTCGAGTACCAAAAGGGCTTTAGAAAGGATTACAGTGTTTCAGCCGCACAACGTTCCTTTCATTTTGGCTTCCCTTGATGTAATAGCTTTGTACCCTAATGTGCCGGTTGATGCTACCCATCAAATTATTGAGGCTTTACTTGCTGACACCAATACCCCATGTCTGAAGCACAGCAATTCTTAATGCGTTACGTTTTGTTAAAAAACGGTCGTATTTTAAATTTCGGAATTGCATTTACCAACAGTTAGAGGGCTCACCAATGGGTTCCCCATTATCCGCAGTGTTAGCAAAAATTCTGCTTCAATATGTTGAGAACAAAGTTCTCAATGAATTTCGACTCACCCATAGTTTATACATTAGATACGTTGACGACATCTTGGTGATATGGCCTCACAGCCAAGATGAATTAATAAGTTCGCCAACGTATTATCTTCGGTCTTTCCAACTATCAGGCTCATGGTAGAACAGGAGACAGATTTCAAATTGCCTTTTTTAGATTTCTGTGTACACAGAAACCTTTATTCCAACTCCTTAAGTTTTTCTGTTTACCGAAAACATACAGCCATAAGTTCGATTATACCATTTCATTTCTTGCACCTCTTTCAGTACAAAACATCAGCTATTAATTTCCTTTTTCGCCGTGCATTTACACATACCACCACAAAGTCCTTCTTTGACCAGGAGATCTGATATATCTTCAATTTGGCCAGTTGTTTTGGTTATTACACCCATTTAGTCAAACATACTTTTGCACGTGTCCGGGCGAGCTCTACCACCACCCTTACTAGAAATGACACAAGGGATAGCTGGAAATATGTAGGGTAAATTGAATACATACCATACATCTGCAATGTGCTATCTCGCTTGTGTTTTAAACAAAATTTAAAAAATGGTTTTAGTACTAAATGTAAGTCAACGTACGTTAGAAAAGACCGATGCAAAAGCGACATGCTGCAAAAATGGGGAGTGCATAATATTCCTATGCTAGATCCACGATCAGGTGAAATCATCAGTAATTACGTGGGATCTACAAAAATACAAGTGGGTTTGCGATTAAGGAGCATAAATACAGTTTAAAGGCAAACCTACACAGCACAGCCCTGGCTAGGAATGTTGTTTCAGGTAATATGTACACAGACTGGGAAAATACAAAACTACTGGCGACCCCCGCCTCTACTCACTCACTACTATGCTTGGAGAGTGTATACATCACAGCCTTTGGAGACCAGTACTGCAATGATTACACCCCGGCTGAGTTTTTTTGTTTTTGTTTGGAGGTTTAACGACCACCGTGAGCAATTCAATGGGCTATAAGCAGTCGCCCGTCCCTAATTTAGGGCGACTGGTTCCAGGAAAGGGAGAGAGCCAGTGCCGTAAGACAAACACAACATCCACGCCTCACCGGGATTCGAACCCGGACCCCTTTCGGACGAATGATCAGAGGCCATCGCTTAGACCACTGCGCCACCGGGGCGGCCCGGCTGAGTTATCTGGAGATTGGGAACAACTTATTCATGTATTACGAGATGGATTGTTGTATCGAGTAGTATTACATGTTTTAGTTGTAACATAATCTCGTACTCATAAATCATCCTCATTATGATTTGCATAAAAATTTCACAACAGCCACGTCATGTCACGTGACCAAGTAGTAGGGTAACCATGGTGCACAAGTGTATATATATGATATTGAGATGGCGTTTATATCAGTACATCTTAAGATGAAATGCGTGTCACTTAGAAAGTACTAATGTATGTTTTAACCTGTATATAGTATTTCATTTTTTTTAAATAAATCGTGCTCAGACGGTATTCCATTGCAGCCTAATTAGTAAAGCTATTCCTTTTAACGACGTAAGACTTTCTTAATATAATCCGAAGATTTAGGAAATGTGTTATGTCTTCACTGTACAAACAGTCTACTTGAATTTCAACACTAAATCGATTTTCCTTAAGATTTCGTTTTCTGTTTGTTTAAGGAAGGTCACCACTTTCTGTTGAATAATACAAACTCCTTTCGTGAACTTTTATTTTTCTCTGAAAGATGGCGCTGAAAGTTGATCATGCTCTAGTTACTTTAAGAGAACACTGTTTGGGAGGAATTCAGGTATGTATCTCTTTTCACAAGTGAAACAATCAGACTGATACAAGTTTTTAAGATGACAATCCGTTTTTTGGTGTAAATGTAACAAGGATAGTGAGTCACCAAAAACCTGATTGTCATCTTCAAAATTTGTGTTGTACGGTGCGATCCCGTATTCCATTCAGAATCAGACTGATTAGCCAGTCCCCGAAGATACGCCTATGGTTTAGATTTTCACCCAGTGATAGCTTGAATTGTTATGTGTTTTATGACATCCCTAACATCAACATGACCGGCTACATTTGGGTTGCTTGATGTGTCTACACTAATCAAAAAATGTCAGATACTAAATTTTTTGGCATTGTAAATGTCTCTGCTATATACAACTTAATGCGTATAGCGATGGTGCTTACCCATTTAGCTATTCTGTATTCTTTTTCAGAAGTACACAACGTCTCTGCGATATTGAAGTTAATAATAACGGCACAGATCTTTCACGCATCTTCCTCAAGAAAAACATGTGACTACTTTTTCTGAGGCAGAATAACAAGCTCTCACTGGAAATTTTTTGTGTTGTGACAATTACCAGTGGAAACGTTATGGATCTTCACAATTATTGCCTAATGAAAGGCGAGACTTAAGAGATTAATCGAAGAATATAAAGCACCTTCATTCCAAAATTTAATTTATATAAATTATTTTATGAATATAAAACTGAAACTGTTGTACAATTTATAATAAATGGTTATATTATTTGAAGTATGTAAACCTGAAATACTATATCGGAGGGAAGTCAAATAATAAAAGTTTTTTGCAAAACATGTAAGGAAAGAAGTCCTCAATATGTAATTATAGTAGCCGTATTACAGAAATTCAGAATTTTTATTTCCTAGGAAATTTATTTGACATGAGGGAACTTTGGAAGAACAAAATGTAATATTGCTGAATATTTTAAGGTAAAATCGAATACCTGTTCTAAACATCATCAACTTCATAATCATAAAAAAAAATTTCATCATCATAAACTTTTCTGAATCTCTTACCGGATGGAGATCACCCCTAGTGTGTTTAATAAATCTCTATCTTCTGAATATCCCACTTATATCACTCCGCATGCTTTCGGATTTCAGTCACACATCCACCACTGAGGTTTTCTTCTTCGTCTTTTCCTACTTGTTGGTATCCTATCTAGTACAGGGGTGGCCAACCTTTTTTGAAATTGGGCTAGTAAATTCTTAGAAATCATGTGAAGTGCCAACGTAACCAACTTAAATAATAACAACTGTTGTCAGCCAAAAATTGGGTTATTTTATATGTTCTTGTAAAGTAGTGAAACCCTAATACACTTTAAATAGTCATTTTATTAAATCATTCAGATAATATTAAAAACATTATAATGCAAAAAAATAAACTCAATTGTTATAATAAAACTTTCCTATTTACTAGAAACTAAAGGGACAAAATTAATTAAAAAACTAAAGATCCAATGAACACACCTGCAACGTAATGTGATTTTTGAAACTGCTTTTCACGTAACAATTTGTCAATGTTGGCTGCAATTCTCGATGTACTTAAAAGAAGAATATCAGGAAGATGTGCATCTGTGATAGTTGAACGAAATTCACTTTTTACAACATTTGTGAATGAAAATGTTTGTTCACAAATGTATGTTGATCCGAATGTGTAAATGAACCTCAGAGCAAGATCATGAAGCTCGGGAAACTGTCCTTTATGGACGTATTTCCAGAACTCAATCAAATTCGGAGCAGTAGGTGATTCACGTTGCTCTTTAAACTTAACACTAAGTCCTGAGTGGCTTTGAATTTCTAATATTTCGATTTGCATTGATGGGGAATATTTATGTACAACGGACTCTGAAATACAAAATGGATTTATGAATAAGTCTGTGTTACTCCTTTCAGATTCAAATACAGGAAATCGAGTTAAGAATGCCTCGTACAAAGATGTAAACCTGAGTTGTATTTTAAACGATCCCCGACAAAATTACTGTACTTACTTAAGATTTGATGAATGGTTGGGAAATGACAAAGTTTTCCCTGCTCTAAATTATTACAAAACAATTTCAACTTTAATTTAAAACTGTTAACTTCATTGAACATGAGTGGAAATAAAGAATATTTACCTTGTAGTCTTCTGCTAAGAATATTCAAGTTATGCGTAACTAAGTAACAAACCCACTCTCGATCTTTTAGTCCGCATCACAGGCATAATATATTTTAGTTCCAAAAATGAAGTACTTGGTCTTTTAATTTGAAGAACCGTGAAACCACTACTCCCGTAGAAGGCCATCTAACTGAATTGTGAAGTAGAAATTCACCATATTCATTTATTTCTTCATCAAAAAGTTCCTTAAACTCCCTTCGGTTAAGCGCGCGTGATCAAATCATTTTAACGCAACGCCCAACAGGATTAATAACATGATGAAAGTTAAATTCTTTAGCACACAAAGCTCCTGTGTGAATGATACAGCGGTATGAAAACAACTTCCGCTCTAAATACTACTGGAGCAAAGAAACGCAACTATTTCTCTTCCCTAACATGGACAGGGCACCATCAGTGCAAATATTCTCAAGTTTAGCGCGCTGAAGTTTACCACCATCAACATCACATATTTTTACACTGTTTTTCAATGTCTCAAAAATATCCCTTCTGGAAGTTCTGGTCGATAATTGACAGACTTCTAAATGTTCTTGAATCACATCAAAATTCTCATTTATGCACCTTACAAACACAAGCAACGCAGCGTTATCTATCATGTAACAGGTCTCATCTATTTCAAGAGAGAAGTATGTGGAATTAGTTGTTAAATACTTTAATGGTTTTGACACATCATACGCCTTTTCTTCAATGCGACTCATAAGTGTATTTCGAGAAAGAGAAATATTGTCGGCCATTTTTTATTGTTTCTACCACTTGTGTGTTCGGCAAATATGGAGAGGCTTTCTTTAATAACCTCGCCATCTGAGAAAGGATTGTTCATTTTGAGCTAATATTATGCTACTTCATATGACGCTCGAAGCATGTTATTAATCTCTTCACATTTTAGTACAAATAAGCTTACCCGTCAATGAAGTCCCTTTTTTTCTTCGAAATGCATTTTCTTAAAGCAGAGCCAGGAGGATACGACGTGTTAAATGTATCATGAACTTGTTTGGAATGCCTCTCAATGTTGTATTTTAGGTACTGCAATTGCTGCTGAAGAGATAAGACAAATCGGTTTCGACCACTTCCCGATAAGAGACAAAAGTTTTCTTCCCATTCTTCATTGAATGTGCGGAACACCACGTCACTGTCAAATTTCCATTTTGACTGGTAATGTTTACTAAAAGCCATTTTACTTTACGCTTCAAAACAATGTATTACGAATAAAACTGAATATCAATACGTTACTTAGGATCTGAAGCTGCACAATGTGACTGTCAAACTAGTCAGACTGAAAATAGCCAGCTACCGCGGAAAGGCAAGCGTTGTATATAGTCACGTGACACCTCTCCTCCATTGTCACCCTCCTCTTACGCACTGACTCATGCTGACTCACGCTCACCTCGTTACAGGTGAGCGTGAGTCAGTGTTTACACAAAAATGGGTTTTTGAAATCGCGAACAATGTCACATCTGCATAATTCATAAAATCGGAATAAATACTGACAAGAATAAAATCAAATAGAAATAATAAAATAAAATTAATCCAGAATAACATAAAAATGATTAATAATAAAATAAAAATCGTTATTATTGACAGTAAGAGTTAAATTAGAAAAACAAAGTTAACGCTTGGGCCATTATGTTGCCATTCAAAATGTCATGGCGGGCCAACGTTTGGCATGCGGGCCTTGGTTTTTTTTTCTTTATTGGAGGTTTAACGACCACCGTCAGCAACTCGATGGGCTATAGGCAGTCGCCCGTCCCTAATTTAGGGCCACTAGTTCCAAGAAAGCGAGAAAGCCAAAGCCGTAAGACAAACACAACATCCATGCCTCGCCGGGATTTGAACCCGGACCCCTCTCCGACGAATGATCAGAGGTCATCCCCTAGACCCCTGCGCCATCGGGGCGGCGGGCCTAGAATTGGCCGCCCCTGATCAAGTATTCAAGCAGACCTTTAATGACCAATTCTTCTTGCAACATTTGTAGAACATTGAAAATTTAAGATCATTATTAGTATCATGATGCCATTCATTCTGCCTATTTTCACGGTCCTTAAGTTCCTTTCTGTACTTTCGTTTGGTTATACCAATTGTATTGAGAATAAAAAAATATTTTGAAGCCATAAGATATTTTAGTAATTTGCTAATACTGATTTTTCATTAATTGAGCGTATTGCTTCTTCTAGTGAAACTTTATAATCGAATAGATATATACCCAAGTAGCACGTGACGTTTAAAAGACGTCGCATTTCGGTTGCAAAAGTTGATATTTGGTCTTAAGTACAAAGACTACGTTTGATAAACGTTTGTTAAATGTTACATCCGTTACCGTTGCGATTTTGTCACATTCATTACGTTTGCTAAACGTTGCATTTTCGTCATGTTAGCAAGGTCACAGCTAATCTTTGGCGTGACATTACATTCAGGCAAAAAAGAACAAAATTATACTGTTGATAAAACAGTAAGCTTGTGGATAATTGATAAAGATTATTGAATTCCTCCTTTTTTTTTTTGCTTATACGACTAGAAGATTTTATTCCATTGGATTTTAAGCAGCTTCTGGTCTGCGGCTGCGTCGTTCTCTAACCTGCTGTTACGTCACTTGTACTACGGACGGTGAGTTATGGCAAGGCTGAGCTCGGTTGTCCAGAGCTGCATGCCTAATCGATGGATTTTATCGTTCTTAAAAGGTAAGTTCTTTTCCTGTTTCAATTCATAGGCTTCGATTTCGAACACAATTCATGTATTCGCTTCGTAACTCGTGGAGATTCCCGTAACACGTGAAGACATTCATGTATTCGTTTCGTAACACGTGGAGGTAGGCTTAACACGTGAACACATTCATGTATTTTCTTAACAGGTATATATATCATCGACTGCATTTTAAACTAGGAGTAGTAAAGAATTTGTTAGATTTTCGGATCTAAACACAGCTGATTCGTTTTTAATTTTGTATTTTCGTGAAAGAGTAACAAAAATATATTTCAAGGAAACGAAATTTTAGACCTTTTCATTTTTATGAGCTACTGAATATTTGGTTAGATTTTTAAATAACAAATGCAGCTAGTTGTAAAATAAATTCTAATTCTTCAAATGTTTAGAGAGTATTGAATTTATACTTAATTACTCAAATGTGCTTCCGTGTAGCAAACATTGTTACAAACGCAGCTTATTGGTATGTTAGTTATAAAGGATACTCTATATTACTGTTATCATATATTAGATCAGCATTTCTTAGGGCTCATTCAGCCAGTTTTTTTGCAAGAAATATATTGTGTGTAGAGTAACAAACGGAATAAGCTGTTGGAGAGATACTTATTAAATCCAGAAAGCTTCAAGGTTGAAAAAATTCAAAACCCACCCTGTACAGAGTCCTGTGGCCAAGAAGTATATTGTCAGTCACAATTCAAAGTCTACGTAAGGCACGCAAAAATTTAACTTTTTTTTTTTTTTTTTTTGAAAATGCACGTTTTATACCAGATGTAAATTAAGCTTACTGAAATCATAATGTATCTGTATCCAAATGGAATATATACAAATATCCAATGCAACATTTTGTTAGACTGTGGGAGCACACACTTACATTCAAATGTGCCCATCTCCCCTTCCACATATCAGAGTTGTGCCTATCAAATAATGAAGCAGAGGAATGCTATTGAACCTGTCACAGGCAAGGTGGCCAGTTGCTTTGCTTTTCCAGTTACAGTTTACTAAATTTTTGTTCAAATTTCAGGAATGCAGGGGTGGGAGAAGTTGGAAGCAGAGTTGTATAAAAATAAAATGTATCTGTGAACACAACCATTGAAACAAAACTTGCTGCAAACCCGCATATCACGATGACAATATAAGATAATTTAAAGAAACAAAAAAATAATTATTAGGACATTACAAATTCCGATGACGGCAAAATACAATTGAATATGTGTGTGAAATTGACCTTTATGGCAAAATATTGGATTATGAACCTCATAAAAACAAGAGAATTAAAAGAAACATTTTATACCCAAAAAACAGTTCCATTAATGAACCTTTAAAAATTATAAATAGTATTTTCAACAGCTTAGTTCAAAAATTACTGTGCTGCCCCCAGTGACCAGAAGAATCTCGTTTTGCGCTTAAGATTTCGCTTTGAATTATGGCTGACTACGAAGTGAGTGTGCCGCCCCGGTGGCGCAGTGGTCTAAGCGCTGGCCTCTGATCATTCGTCCGAACGGGGTCCGGGTTCGAATCTCGGTGAGGCATGGATGTTGTGTTTGTCTTACAGCACTGGCTCCCTCCCTTCCCTGGAACCAGTGACCCTAAATTAGGGACGGGCGACTGCTTATAGCCCATTGAGTTGCTCACGGTGGTCGTTAAACCTCCAATAAAAAAAAATACTGTCGACTTACAAATTACTTAAGGAAAAGATTTTAATTTAATAACTAGTTGCTGCAAGAGGAACCTGGCAAAAAAATTAAATTCCTTCTGTGTAAAGGAAACTTTTGATACAGTTCCTATGTACTGAGAAACAGGCCTTGATAAAATCTAGAGGCCACAAACGTCCAAATGTGCCCATATTGGCAAAATCTGCTAATAATTTGAAAACTATCGGCGTGCGCACATACTTTTACGTTCTACTACTTTGTTTGGAAGTATAGTTTTATGAGGATTTTTTTTCTAATTTGAATTAATTTTCTCTCAACAATATTATTTTTGAACACATATCATTGCTCCTTTGTTTCTGTAATGCTTCAAAACCATCTTGATAGCTGTTTACTTTTGGTGCTACTGGTTTTGAATTTAATGTTCACTTTGAATTTTGTAGCTGTTTGTTCCCAAATGGCAAGAGTAATAGACCAATTTTTGTATTTGCTAGTTGAGTCTGTATCTTCAGATTTCTCTGAATGAATAATCTTTTCTAAGCAATTAAATTAGAGAGCCACAAACCAATATTTCTATTCACTGTCGGATTAATACTTTTCCGACTAGGCCAGTGCTTCCTAATTAGCCTTTCTCTGAATTATGGATCTCTTCTATTATCAGATCGTTAAGGGCAACAGATTAAAGGCTGGATCACGTAGCTACGCTGTGTAGAAAAGCCGTACAAACTGTCACAGTTTGATTGTACACATTTTTTCAGCAATGTATGTATGTATATATATATACTGGTCACAAAAAGTTAGGGATATTGCATGAAGTGAAGCCACGTAACATAAACGCCAGAGTGTGTTTGCAAAAACAATTCAATGGGCAATTTCTGCTCACAACAAGTAGTACCACAATATAGACAAAAGTGTATATTCAGAGAATGTCCAAACCTCTGGATTTCAGTATCCAGTAACACTACCTATGTGTTGAAGAACGTCTTGACACCTACGAAGCATACTTGCAGTGACATTATTGATTAGTGTTTGGTGCAGTTAGTCCCATATTAGTCAACACATTACAGAGGTCTGCCAGTATACTGGGGTATGGAATGCGGTTATCTAAACGTTGCTGTATAGATTCCCAAATTTTCTTAGTAGTATTAAGGTCAGACCTGAGGTAGCTGTAAGGATTCGATCTTGTGGTTTTCCAGCCAGGTCCGGTCCAAGGGGTAGGTAGGCCAGGTGGTAAATGTGTAGATTAGCGTCCTAAATTATTTCGTTGAAAAAATTTTAGTACCTGGAAAAAGTGCGATGTACAGATTTTAGTGTATGGAAATTAATGTCAAATGGTGCAAAAATTGCATATTTTGAATGTGTTTTAAAGATATATTTTTTTCGTAATATTGACCTGTGAGTCTGACGCTGTGAAGAGAAGCTGCGGTAGGCCTAATGTATTGCTCCGGCAAAGAATGTGAAGCTTTGGTCCTTTAAAAGGAAGGTTTCTTGCTGTACCAAAATGATGGGCGGAAGAGTACAAGAGAAAGAGGTTATGTGGTTGGCAGGAGAGCAATAAATGTAGTGATACGCTACAGAAAATAGGTCCACAGCATCCACCCTTTATTTTGTTGTATCCTGTATGTTGTTGGCAGGAAAAACTGGGAAAAAAACTCTTCGATTTGCAAAAGGTATGTATGAGTAAGATAGAAACTGACCTGCGAACAAGCTATTAACACAGGAGAACCAAAAGTGCAGTGACACAGCAAATCAGCTATGAATGGAAGCTGTTCAAACCAGAACCGAAAGTTATAGTTCCCCAGTTTCCTATACAACATAGAAAAGCATGTTAGTACTTTCTAACATGCTTTTCTACGTTCTTTCGCATACCACGAGTATGCGAAAGAATGAAAAATTTCTCAACATCGCTTTAAAAACAATGACAAAACATGAACGAACTATATTGTGTAGCATATGAGTATAACACGGCTCGCTCTCGTGGTAACAAAATACGCGCTTGGACTTGTAGTCGTCCGCGCGTGAATTAAACGCTGCAGCGAATCTTCCTTTTAATGAAGCTAAGCTTCACATCGTCGCCGTAGCGATGCACAGAGTCACACAATATAGACGTACACGCGTACGCCATACGTGGATAGTTTGCAAATTATTAGCAGATTTTGCAGATAGTTTTTGCTTGTAGATTAAAAAAATAAAAATGTTATTACAGCAATTAAAACACTTAAGGTTTTACTAAGATTAATATATTTAATTCTATCTTAACATGAGAATGTTCAACTATTTTTCACATCTTCCGATAGAGTTATTTTGTTTTTGCAGAAGTTTCTGGCCTCTTGATTTTATCAAGGCCTGTTCTCAATATATAGGAACTGTAACAAAAGTTTCATTTACACAAAGATTTTTTTTATTTTATTGCCAGGTTACTCTTGCAGTTGCCAGTTATTAAAATAAAATATTTTCCTTATATATTTTATAAGTACTATTTTTTGAATTAAGTTGTTAAAGATGCTATATATAATTTTTGAAGGTTCATTAACAGAACTGCTTTTCTTGATATAAAAATTAGTCTCTTGTTTTTATGAGGTTCATAGTCCAAAAATTTTTAAGTTTTGGCCTTAAGGTCCATTTTACACACATTTTTGCGGATTCAGTCGTAATGTCCTTTTGCCCTCTCTGGAATCTGTAATGTTCTAATAATTATTTACTGTTATATTAATTTTTCTTTAAATTATCTCGTTCCATTGTTATCGTGATTTGCGGGTTTGCAGCAAGTTTTCTGTTTCAATGGTTGTGTATGCAGTCACATTTTATTTGAATGCACCTCTGGCGATGCATTAGGCCTACTGCAGCGTCTTTTCACAGCATCACTCACAGTTCAATATTATGATAGAAAATCTTTAAAACACATCTAAAATATGAAATTTCTGCACCATTTGCCATTAATTTCCGTACTCTAAAATCTTTAAGTCACACTTTTTCGAGGTAGTGACATTTTTCCGACGAAATAATTTAGGACGCTAATATACATATTTACCGGCCCGGTAGGCAGCCAAAAAATGGAAGGGATGCCCATAAATTTTCTTACATAGTAAAATTATCCGCTAACTTTTTTCTTTTTCTTTTATGAGCTAGTCTGTATTTGCCACAAAAATGAAAGCTGAATACTCCTTTGTTGTTTCTCTGACACATGCAGAGTTCCTATATATATATATACCACCAACAACAAGAAGCATTTTCAATTCTTGTGCGGTTTTTTTTCTGAGAATTCTTCTCTGCTGCTTTTTTACGCATTTGGGTTTTCAGGGGGAAAAAATGAACCTTTTTTTTTTTTGTTCGTTCCTGATGTTTGTTGACATTTTTATATACATTGAGTGGCCACTTTATTATGACTACCTGACAGTTTTAAGCAAATGAGCTATGGCTGCACGCTGCTGCCGCCAGAGGGTGAGGCTAGTATAAAAAGGGAAAGCTTAGTGCTTGCGACAGTAGAAGTGATTTTTGGGTGACGAGATGGGTAAAAAATGCAATTTGATGGACTTTCAACGTGGGACGATTGTAAGAGCTCGGAGCCGTGGAGCGAGTATCACTGAAACCGCCGCATTCATGAAATGTTCCAGAGCCACTGTTGTTAAAGTGTTTAAAGACTGGACTGTCAGCCAAAAAACTGAGTCTCTACGTGCAACGTGTGGTCGTCATCGACTAGTGACTGCTCGGGCAGACCGGAGTGTCCAGACTGGTAATAGGCAACAGTGCAGCAATTACAGACCATCTTAATCAAGGATCCCTCAAATGATCTGTGCACGCACTGTTCGCCATACACGGCACGGATGGGATATGGCAGAAGGAAGCCTGTTCGAACACTTTTGCTGTCTGCAGTTAACAAGAGAAAATGTCTCCACTTCGCACAGGAGCATAAGGATTGGACAGTCGATAATTGGAAAAAAATTATTTGGTCCGATGAATCACGTTTTCAGTTGCACCATGCCTATGGCCGAGTGAAAATTTGGCGGAAACAGCACGAAAGCATGGACCCCAAATGCATTGCTACAACCCTTCAAGCTGGTGGAGGCAGCGTTATGGTTTGGGGAATGTTTTTCTGGCATGATTTGGGCCCTTTAATTCATGTTGATCAACGTCTGACTGGCACATCATATCTAAACATCGTTGCAGACCAAGTACATCCTGTCATGTGGATGGTTTATCCCAATGGCGATGGCTACTTTCAACGAGATAATGTGTCTTGCCATAGTGCTCGTATTGTACAGGATTGGTTTCAGGAAAATGCCGGTTAGTTTACTTTGCTTAGCTGGCCCCCCACAATCTCCAGATCTCAACCCCATTGAGAATTTGTGGGATGAAGTTGAACAAGCCATCAAACAGCTGGATACACAACCCTGCAATTTCACATTCCTGGAAAGTGCTATTCATCAAGCATGGTCTTAGATTCCAAAAACCACCTATCAACATCTCGTGGAGTCCATGCCACGAAGAATCTACATCGACGTAGTATTAAAGGCAAAAGATGGCCCAACGAAGTACTGAGGGGGTGGTAATAATAAAGTGGCAACTCAGTGTATAACAATAAGGCTTGAGTGACAAGCCTTATTGTTATGTACATCTTGGAAATAAATCCCAAATTCCCACAGCCTAGGGTAAAGCGGGAAAAAAACACTTTTTACTATGAAAACTGCAACACAAAGCTCCTACAGATTGCGAACCATATATATATCAATGGTTTTCTATCCACTCATTGATAGCGCATTGTTTGCCATTCAGGAAAGATTTACTCAGTTGCAAAAACTTTTCAACGCTTCGGGTTTCCTTTATAATTTGAAGAAATTGCCTGACAGGCGATTCTTTAAAAGAAAAGTGTATTCAGTTAGAAAAATTCCTTAAGGATGCTGACAGTGAAGAAAAAGATATCGATGGGGAGCAACTGTTTGAAGAGCTGAGGCATTTGCAAGCACTTATGAGCAAATACAGCTCAGCTACTACAATAGAAGCTCTAAACTTCATATTCCAGTATGATATGGTTCATTGTTATCCCAACAGTAGGATTTGCTTTCGAATATTGCAATTCCTGTCTGTAGAAAGCGGGAAAAGAAGTTTTAATAAATTAAAGCTGATAAAGACTTATTTGAGATCTACAACGATGCAGGAACAGCTATCAGCTTTATCCATCATTGCTACTGAAAACGATATTGCACCAAAAAAATTCTGAAGCAAAGAGGTTTTTGCAAAGTAAAGCCAGACATGAAAGTTTCATGTAAATAACACAAACAACTATGTATGATTAGTCATTTTGTGAGTAAAATTATCATTATTATATTGGACTATTTATTTGTAGCATAGCATATAATAGTGAGTTAGTGGCATATCTACTGAGCATGCGAAGTTGAGATTAGAGCTATTTGCTGTGTTTGGGTCCATACTGCAAAAAAAAAAAAAAAAAAAAAGGGGGGGGGGGGAATCAAAGGAGTCTTTCTGGCTGTCGGAAAAAAAAACAGAAAAAGTTGAATGCCATGATGACAGCACTTTCAATAGGTTTCTTCAGTGGTTTAGCTTTTTTTCTCTTCCTTTTTTTTTTAATAATTTTCATTCCAGTTAATTGTAACTGCAGCTTGTGCTCATTTTGGCTTTTCACTTTACTAGTAAATTGTTTTTCAGTGTTTACTTCCCTTTTTGTTTCTTCTTGCTTGATTCTTAATATATATAAAGATAAATTAAAATTTGGGGGTATATCATATCAGTGGTTTAGCTTTTTTCTCTTCCTTTTTTTTTTTTTAATAATTTTCATTCCAGTTAATTGTAACTGCAGCTTGTGCTCATTTTGGCTTTTCACTTTACTAGTAAATTGTTTTTCAGTGTTTACTTCCCTTTTTGTTTCTTCTTGCTTGATTCTTAATATATATAAAGATAAATTAAAATTTGGGGGTATATCATAATAAAATTTTATAAACATAATTTACCAGCACTAATGAGGGTAAACTTTTGAATGTGATTTACATTAAGAAATAATAGGGCATTCAAAACAGTTGAATTATATAAAGAAATTGCATAAATGATTTTTTTTCTTTTTAAATTTTACTCAGGTTTGGTTATTCATGGCTCTAGTTAGGAAAGTTAGGGATGTTATGCAAAACACAGATGAGTGTAAATTAAGTACAACCTCCTGTAGCTTTAAAACTTGAGCTTATATCCCTCAGATCAGTATTTCCCCTCCTAATAGTAGATCTCTCTGTAGAGTACAACTGGATCACCCTGTGAAAGTAAACCAAGTTGGTGACTTCACCAAGTTGGTAAATATAATATTAGTGGAATTAAAGGATTAAACCATGTGTGAAATTATAGAATAAATAAGCAACATTTATTTACAATTAAATAATTTATTTTAAGATCTATAGTTTTGTTGAGCCTTTAGCTCGGCTTCATCAGGACAAAGGGAGCATAAACATGCATATGTGACATCATCAGGTAGTTGATGATCATGGATTTTGGTGAATTGTCTCCATGCAATTGAAAGAAATCGAGTAGGTGTCATGTTGTTGACAAGTCATAAAGAAAAGTCATGGAAACAAATTGGTGTTTTCTACCCGTGTATATCGTGCAGTACATCTATGCGTTACAGAGGATTCCTTGCAGAAAAAGCTAGATTTTTGCCGCCGCAGTGGTCTAAGCACTCACTGGCTTATATGACTGTTCGGTTCTTCCAAGTGGGTTGGGTTCGAATCCCGGTGAGGCATGGATGTTGTGTTTGTCTTACGGCACTGGGTCTCTTCCTTCTCTGGAACCAGTGACCCTAAATTAGGGACAGGCGACTGCTTATAGCCCATTGAGTTGCTCACCATGGTCAGTAAACACAAAAACAAAAAAATAAAAAAAAGTTATGATTTTTTTTTAAAGAAATTGTGGCACACACAGGATATAGATTGATATAGATTGTCCTTTTGTTGTAGACAAAGCTGTCCAGAAATTTAGGAACTTTCAAATGTTTAAATTTCAAAGTTATTTTGAAATCTATAAACAAGGCAAATTTTGTGGATCGAAAGACTACGTTGAAGACATAACTGGGGAATTTATCACATCGCTTGTGAATGTGGACTTTCATGTATAGGACAGATCCGTAGAGCTTTTAAGTTTTCATGTGAAGGAACACATGACTTACGTATGGAACTGAAGAAGTCGTCTATAGCCCAACATTGTCATGAAAATAACCAGATTTTTTTTTTAAATGCTACCCTTATTGATAAACCTGATTTGACTATCAAGCTTAATATATTAGAAGCTTTCCACATCTAGTGCAACTGCTCATGGCTTGTCAACGACATGACATCTACTAGATTTCTTTCAAACACGTGTAAACAACTTGCCAAAAGCAGTGACTGTCAGAATGCTGATGATGTCACGATGATTTGAACGTTTGCACTCCATTTGTCCTAATGAAGCCAAGCCAAATGCTCAGTGAAACTACAGTAGATTTAAAATCTTAAAATAAAATATTTAATTGTGAATAAACATTGCTGATTTAAAATATTCTATCTCTACAGCCCAAGTATTGAAGTCATAAAATATATTTGGGAATTACTTGGAGCAAAAACATAACGTACAAGAGCATTAACCAGAAAAGAAATGTGTTTTTTTGGAAAAAAAAATAAAATAACCGTTTGCAGTGGGTGTTTTTTTGGGGTTTTTTAAGTAACCCCCCCCCCACACACACACCTGTTTATTGGGGGTAAAAATCCTGCTTGATCTGCAGCATTTCCATTCGGTAGAAATTTTGTGTGTAGCTAGCTTGCAAAACTCCTAAAGCAGCAACTGCATCAATCTGCCGTACACCTGCATGTAACATGTCAACAGCCCTATTTCTGATGTCAATACTTAAACGTCGTCTGGACATCTTTTCAAGTTAATCCTACTCTGAAGGAAATGCATTCAGCAAACTTGTAGTCCAAGCAGTGAGGCGACCTGTTTTCTACTTCTCGGAAGCTACTTTTATCGGAGCTTGCACACACACACACACACACACACACACACACACACACACCACCCACATGATGTGTCATCATAATGCTAATTTATGCTGATAACCTATCTCCTGTAGTCACTAAATATGCATATCACCATGTTTCCCTTTTGAAACCATAATATCCCAAACTTTTTGTGAGTACTGTATATATATATATATATTTTCTTATGATTCAGAATACATGAATTGTGTTTGAAGCCTATGAAAATAATGAAATGAATGCATGAATTGTTCATTTGTTTCATTATAACTTTTTGTGACCACCTATGAATTGAAACAGAAAAAGAACTTATACATTTTAGGAACTTGAAGTTAATGTTATGTACAGAAATAGAGAGAAGAGCACAGCACAATGTCAGAGTACAACAACAAATGGCATTAATGAACAACCAATAGAAGAAAATATTTTTTTCTGGTTGGCCAAACAATGCAAAGAGTTACTCGTGAAATGAGTATATATGAGTAGCAACAGAATTTAACCCAAGACAGAACAAACTAGATTGGGTGGCTGTTTTCATATCTTATTTGCATACAAATTTTTGAAAAAGGTGTTTCAACATGCATAATCAATTGATTCTTACAATTATTTATATGCTACATACTGTTTGTTACACAATAGGACCCTCAAGCGGAAACTAAAAATTGCAATTTCTAAGCACAAGATATAAACTAGGGACATTACACTAAACAAACTTCCTGAAATACTAAGACAATTATAACCAAAAATTAAGTCTAAATTCGCAAACTAGTTAAAAAAAAGATTAAGAACCAAATACACATGGGTTGAAAAAATACAAAGCAACTAACATACCAAAATAAAAGGCTCCTCTGTAAAAATACAGAAAAAATGATAAAGAAACGTAAACTGAGATATAAATACACAGATCTGCAGCAGAAACACAGATAGCCTTTAGCTACACTTAAAAGAAAAATTAAAAACAAAGCTGTGAAAGTACTACTTGATTTATCTCCCAGCATTATTTCACCTCACATTTCTAATAATCTATCAGCTAAATTTCAGATGTGTCCGAAAAACTCTTAAATGAACAACACAACTGACTCAGTTTTATGTTGCAATAACTTAGATGTTAGTGGTATTAAAATGTCTACTTTATGTTCAGTTAAATATGAGCAACTGAATTTTCAAGAAAATTGCAACAGCCACAACGAAGCCAGTGAAATGGACTTGAGTCAAAACATAGTTTGTGAAGTCGTATACCTTGTGAACAATAAATATACAGGGTGTCCGAGAATTATTGGACACAGTACAAAATTATGTAAAACAAAACATTAAACAGATAGAAAGAAACTGACTGTACTAACTTACAATGTAACTGCACATGTTAATAAATTTCGATGTAAGATCCCTTGGTTGCTCGTAGTACGTCCAAGCGATACTCGATTTCATGCCATGTATTGCCAAGCATCTGAAAAGATATGGAATTAATAGCAGCTGTGATATGCTGCTTCAGTTCCTGCAAATCAGTACAAGGCGTCTGATAGGCACGATCCTTCACATAACCCCACATGAAATAATCCAATGGAGTTAGATCTGGGGAGCGAGAAGCTACGGAATGGGACCACCACGCCCAATCCATCTGTTGGGGAAATGCTCATTTAGGCACTTACGTACACACATTGACCAATGCGAAGGCATGCAGTCTTGTTGGAAAACGACGTCATATTTTTTGATCTGGGGTATAGGGAAATTTTCTAACATATCCAAGTAAATGTCACCATTTATGGTTTTTTCACAGAAGAAAGGGCCAATCACTTCTCTTTTTTATAGGGCGCACCACACATTAACTTTTGGAGAATCACGTTCCAGTTCAATAGCAGCATGAGGCGGTTCACTTCCCCATATCCAAACAAAACATAGTTTACGAAGTGAAACAATACCTCATACATGAAATGTGGATTAATCACTAAAAATTACAGTACTTAGAAAGTTTTTATCGTTTCCCACTTGATTCAGCATATCCACAGCAAAATCGTATTGCAGAGTGTGATTATTTGCATGCATCTTTTGCACTATTTGAATTTTATAAGCATGAAACTAATTTCTTGTGCAAGATATCATGAACTGTCTATTTTGGAATGCACAGTTCTCTGCTTGCTTTATGAACGGATTTCCTGGGGCTTCGTCGGAAACTTTCATAGCTTGGTCAACCATCTCACCTCTGACGCTAGGCCTACCGGTTCCTCCACGATGTTCCACATTGCCAGTTTCTTTAAACTGTTTCATTCACCGCTTAGTTGAATTTGTTGACGGAGGATTACAACCATACTCTAAACGGTACCGTCTTTTAACTTTAATGACAGACTTTAATTCCGCAAACCATAACACACACATCGCCTTCTGCTGTATGGATGACATGACTACTGATTGCGCATTTCTCATAAATTCCTCATCAGGCCACACCTAGCGCTATCTATCGGATTCTGGGAGTAACAATTCTGCAATACAAAAATATAGGAACCGTGTTAGTAATATGTGACATAGAAAAACAGACAATGCTCATAGTTTTTTTTTGTACATAATTTTGTAATGTGTTTAATAATTCTTGGACACTCTGTATAATGGTGAGAGATTGTGTTGCACTAGTAACTGTGATAGAAATGCTTTCTTTTTTATAACATTACTTTCCTGACAAAGTCATCCCTTATAAAGCTTCAAAAACAATAAGTGATAGTAAAATAACTATTAGGAACAAGAAAAGTTTTGTGAAGGGGCCTTCATATGATGAAAATGATATTTTATGATATGATGAAAATGATTTTTTATGATATGATGAAAATGATTTTTTAGGTTAGCTAAGAACTTCATTTATTTACCCCCAAATTTTTGTAGACTAGGTAACAAGACTTACAACAGATTATCATGGCAGCTTTAAGATAAGCATTACCGTACGTCCCTCTTACGGAGCACAAACGTCGTTTAAACGGTTTTGCTACGTTATGGAAACGTTTGTTTTCAATGTAATATGCAAAGTAAAAGATTTGAAGAGTGATTCCGTATCAACTCAACACAATTTGAAGGCATTTTTTATCTCGCCATCTCAGATTTTAATGGAATTTGGTACATAGGTGGCCTCTGTATAGATTAAGAAAAATATCAAATTTCATCGTCATATAGCCACCGGTTTTGAAAATACAGCTATATAAAATGTCCAAAAACACCCCAAAATCAGAAGATTGATATGTTTTTAAATTATGATTGCAGCTCTCCTAATTAAGATAGAGATGGGAAAGGTATCTTTTTGTAGTATTTTTTATGCTCTTTTATTTGATGTACAACAAACACCATAGGGGTTAAGATTTAAAAAAAATTAAAATTAAAAATTAAAATTTTGAATTTTTCAAAATGCGACACCAGAAAATTTGAAATTTTTTAAAAACAATCTGTGTTTGGTATTTGATTACGTGAGTTGTAACTTGGGATGATAATGGGTTTACTTAAAAAGCTATATTCAAATTTAGCCTAACACAAGAGTTTAATGAAAAAAAAATGAAAAAACATGTAAATTGAAAATAAATTTGGGTTAAATCTCAAAAAAGTTTCATTAATAACAATAGATATAGTATTTTTGTTATTTAAAACTATTTATTTAAACAATGTTATATTTTTAATTGATTTGTTTAAAATCTGAGACTACATGGGTTTAAAAAATTTTATTAATTTAATTATTCAGAATTTGTAATAATTCACAATTCAATACAAAAAAAAAAACAGACTTTAAAAAGTAATTTCAATTACTGCTCAAGAAACACATCAAAATAATAATAACATATGGCATTGAATTGTTTACATTTATGCAAATTATATTCCTAATCTTAAACTTAGATCGTCATTTAAAGCAGAATCTTCTAAAATTAAAAAAAAAGTTGCATCATTGTTTTGAAGTGAAATCACACGTGTAGATCCTTGATATAGTCTTTAAAAGCTTCAATAGTTTGGTGTATTTCTGTTTCAGAGAGATTGTAGAGTCTTCCTGTCGGAGTCAAAGGATTTACTTTACACAAGAGGTAACTTACAGGAAGCTAGAATACATCTTGTGGGCTAGGGTAGGAAAAGGATGTAGATGGACCAGCTGGATGTAAAAATGAGACCTTAACTTCATTCTCACTCTCTTCTTTTGGTAGAACATACGCTACCCACCAGTTGTTTTCATAGATTATGGTTATGTAACCACTCATTTCTGTTATTTGCAGTCTGTCTTGTAATGCTGATACTTTTTCAGTAGCTGACTCGTTTGATTCTGAGAACATCTTCACTTTTATTTTTGAATTACTCAATGGGATAGGAATAAAAGCATGAAGTTTCTGGGTACCTTGTATTGTTAGAGACTTGCTTAGGCGATTTTCCAAAAATTGGTCTGTTTCTATGTATTCTTCTTGACTTACATATGTAAAGTTTGCCACAAAAATGTTCTGAATTGGCCATTCGTACAACTGAAATGGTGTTTGTATTTGATTCTCGTAAGGGCGTTGTAAGCTGGCTTGGGCAGCTAACCTTTTCACCGTTCCACTAACGCCATCACATGGCCCCTTCCCGTGTGCTGTTGCTGAAAAATGCCATTCAGCATCAATGTTGAAGTCATCTTGATGGAAACATAAAAGTTTGTGAAAAAATTTCCGATTTTTGCACTGGGCTGCAGACCCGTCAGAGAAATAGTACATTTTTTTGAGGCTGTTGTCACCAAACTTTCTTTTCAAGAAGTTAATAAGGTTTTTTTTTTGGAAGCAGTACAGTGTAATTGTGTTGTGCTCTAAACATTCAGAAATTACTACAAAACTTGCATGTTCAGTCTTTTCTGTTTTGTAATAGATGACAAATGGGTGGACTGTGGCTTGCCCACTGGTCCAGTGATAGCTCAGGGCTTCATCTTGAAGAAGAAAACTATAATTTTTAGCAAAATCACAAATGATGAGAAATTCTGAGTCCTTGAGGTTTTCCTTAGTACTACTATTCATAAAAGAGCTTTGCTGCTTAGCAATGAAGTCATGTCTGACCAAAGCAGACAGTTTTTCGCAAAACAAATCAATAAAATGTGAAGTTGATTTTTCTAATGTCTCCAAGTTGCATCTATCAACTGTAATCCATTGGCGAAAAGTTAGTTTTTCAACCAAGTTCTCAAAACCGTGTTCCCAGAACAGGTGGGACACTTCCCCAAATGACAATCTATGGAAGTAGGGTTGCATAATACTCTTGCAAGACAATGTTTGTAGGAAGATAATTGTCCATTCGTTAGTGAACCAATTCTTGCATTTTCCATCATCAGTTTTACATTTTGGTGTGTGGTGCAAACACATACCGTATGAGTACCACTAGACCCTACCAGGACACGGTTTTTTGGTCTGAGCTCTGCAAATTTGGAAAAACTGACTTTCGTGCTTGCAAATTGTCAAATTACATAAAATCAACCTGTTTGACAAACTTTATCTCCGTTTTCAGTCCTAACAGAAACACAATCTTTCATTCCAGGTAAAACCCGACTAATTTCATCACTTTGGTAAAACGATCATACTACAACTACTTCAGAAGAGAGAGACTTACCTGGTTTTCTATTAAGGCTTTCCAAAATTCCTTTCTCCTTCAGAATTTTTTTTTATTGTCTTACCATATAATTAGGAGCATTGAATTCTTACATGATTTTCCTAACACTCTACGACTCTGGTAAGCAAGTCAAAATCATCAACTGTTTATCTCTAGTGCAGTTAGAAAAATTACTTTTAAGATTGTCCATAAGAGAGTCGTGAAGTATTTCATCCTCATCATCAGATGATTCTTGAATATTTGTAAAAAGCTTCCGTTTCATAGCAGAACTGATTTTTTGAATTTTGGTTGAAGCATAACATTTAGATTTTAGCTTTTTCTTATTGACAGCTGATTCACCCAATTCATGGAGCGAAGTATTCAGTGCTTCAATTACTTCTGACATAGATGCAGAATTTTTGTCCATTTTCTCATCAGCACAGGTTTCATTTGCTTCTTGACTAATTATTAAAGTTTTCAGCTGCTTTCTGCAAGAATCACAAATTTTAGTCTCCTTTGATAAGTCATCAAAATTTTCCAACATCCAGTCTGTCACATTTCTATATGGATTGAAACATTGTATTAATGCATATCTTGTACTTTCCATTTTGATTATTTGTGCATGAAATGTAAAATTAAAATAGTAAAATAATTGCCTCCCATTACCTGTTCTTTTTATTTTTCCTAAAAAAATCCTGCACAGCTTCAATTTATAAAAGTCTAGTTTCAAAACTGAAAAGGATGTACTTTATTCAATTTAAAGTTTTCAACCACATATCACTTTCACTGCAAGAAACACATGATCACCATCAAAACCTAAAGCAGACTGAGAAACACATCTGATCACCATCAAAACCTAAAGCAGACAGGTCTGCAAGGTAGGAATGCAAGTTGCTGCTTGTTGGGTCTTGTTACCAATGATCTAAACAACAGAATCAGTTTTTTAAGTCGGAACATGCAGAGCTTTGTCCAAAACAAAATGTAGCCTACAGTATAACTGCACAGTCTTTATTTTTTTATATTGTATTGGGAATTATTACAAATTCTGAATAATGAAATTAATAAAATTTTTAAGCCCATGTGACTCAGATTTTAAACAAATTAATTAAAAATAAAACATTGTTTAAATAAATGGTTTTAAATAACAAAAATACTATATCTATTGTTATTAATGAAACTTTTTAAAGATTTAGCCCAAATTTATTTTCAGATTACATGTTTTTTTTTTGTTTTTTTTTTCATTAAACTCTTGTGTTAGGCTAAATTTGAATATAGCTTTTTAAGTAAACCCATTATCATCCCAAGTTACAACTCATGTAATCAAATGTTAAACATATAAAGATTGTTTTAAAAAAATTCGAATTTTTTGGAGCGTCACATTTTGAAAAATTCAAAATTTTAATTTTAATTTTAAAATTTGAATTTTTTTTAATATTAACCCCTATGGTGTTGTACATCAAATAAAATAGCATAAACAATACTACAAAAAGATACCTTTGCCATCTCTCTATCTTAATTAGGGGAGCTGCAATCACAATTTAAAAACCCATCAATCTTCCGATTTGGGGGTGTTTTTAATACTTTTTATAGCTGTATTTTCAAAACCGGTGGATATATGACGATGAAATTTGGTATTTTTCTTAATCTATATAGAGGCCACCTATGTACCAAATTTCATTAAAATCTGAGATGGTCAAGTCGTTGTGTTGAGTCGATACGGAATGACCCAAGAACGTAATAGAAACGTTGTTCTAACGTTTTGCAACGGCACACGTAAAGCCAAAAAAAAAAAAAAGTCTTGAAACTGGAATATAACCTTCGATAAAAGGTTGTGGTAACATTTTTTGCGACGTTTGACGTAATACACAAAGGACAGCAACGTTTAATAGAGGAAATTTAGACGTTGATTAACCGTTGCTGTTACATTTACTAAACGTAATACAGAAAGGAAAAATACGTTGTAAAATCGAAAATAAAACGTCGCTAAACGGCTGTTAAAACCGTTTCTCAACGTAATAAAGAGGGAATATGACGTTTAAATAACGTCATTTAAACGTTGCTAAACATTCTTAAAAATGTTTCTCAACGTCATCATGGAAGGAATATGACGTTTAAATAACGTCATTCAAACGTTGCTAAACGGTTGTTAAAACCGTTTCTAAACGTAATAAGGGAAGGAATATGACGGTTAAATAACGTCATTCAAACGTTGCTAAACGGTTGTTAAAACCGTTTCTAAACGTAATAAGGGAAGGAATATGACGGTTAAATAACGTCATTCAAACGTTGCTAAACGGTTGTTAAAACCGTTTCTAAACGTCATAATGAAAGGAATATGACGTTTAAATAACGTCATCTAAACGTCTTAAAAAGAGTGCTACAACGTTATAACAACGGTTGAAAAACCATTGAATCAACGAGACGTATTAGCGTTTTATAAACGTAATATTGTGACGTTTTTTCAACGTCTCGCCGAACTGGTTTTAAAACGTTTTACAAACGTTTTTGTGCTACTTGGGTATTTATGAATTACTGCATAAATATATATTTACTATATATAGATATATATTTAGACACAGCATATTGCCATCTCAAAATCTCTTGATAAGCGATTGTGATTAGTAACACAGGCCTGCAAAATTTGAGTCATGAAAAAGTGTTTGCAATGTAATGACTGATTTTTACATTGTTTGGTGGGCTGATTTCAAATATGGCATCCATTTTTCTCAATCATGTAAGGATTTTTCACAAAATGGGCTTGAATATATGGGGAAGAAAGCCTATTTTACATATTCTGACGAAACGTAGGTCTTTTCAAAATATGTTTAAGTGTTTTATTTACAAATTTATTATTTATCAAACTATTGTAAATGATTTGCTAAATTATATTAATAAGAGCAGTTACCATTGTTAATACATCCTGGTATTCATAGGTCCTTATGCTGTCTTTTCCTTTTCCCCTGAAAGCTCCTTTTGGCACTTTGTCTCTTGTAGGCAGTATGCGGGTCTTCTCTGTGCAGCATCCAACAGTAGTCCGCCATCATATTGACGTTCCACCAACCTTGGTATCTACGCTCCATCTCCTTGATATCTTGGTGAAATCTTTCTCCCTGTTCTTCACTAACAACACCAAGATTTTCGGGAAAGTAGTCCAAATGCGATTTTAAAAAATGCACTTTCAAACTCATCGAACAACCCAAGTCTTTGAATTTCGTTTACATGTTTTCCACGATACATTTAAAGTTGGGGACCTTAAAGTTCCCGAGGAATTTTTTGACGACTTCCTTAAAAGCTCCCCAGGCGTCATTTTCACTGAAAACCATTTTACTTTCAAACACTTCATCTGTAAAAAGTTTCCGAGTATCTGGACCTACGAAAACACCTTTTAGTTTTGCTTCCGACAGTCCTGGAAACTTGTTGCCAAGGTATTTAAAGCACTCTCCTTCGTTTGATAGAGCCTTAACAAATTGTTTCATCAAGCCAAGCTTGATGTGAAGTGGAGGTAAGAGGACTTTCCTGGGATCAACCAAACTTTCCTTTACTACATTTTTGTTTCCAGGTTTTAATGCTTTCCTATGCGGTCACTCATTTTTGATCCAGTGATTGCCCTTATCCCGACTGTCCCATTCACGCAAAAAGCAAGGGTACTTGGTGTATCCTGCTTGTTGTCCAAGAAGCATGGAAAGCACTTTTAGATCACGCATATCGCCCATCCAATATCTTTATATTTCAGTTTGGTGAGAATCAAAACAAAATTCTCGTAACATTCTTTCAGGTACACAGAATGCCTAATGGCACTGAAGCATACTTGCTGCAATTATGCAGAAGCACTGCTTGGAGGCTTCTTTTTGACGACTCAATAAAGAGCCTCCACTCGTTCACGTCATACTGTTTATTAAACATCTCCATCAATCCAGGGTAATTGCTACAGTAAACCAAGCCACTATCTTGAGAAAAGTGCGGAACGAAATCTGTTTCTCTCTTTCTGAACCATGAGAAAGAGGTACCAGGAGCCAATAAAATCTTTTCTTTTATCCTAGAGCCTAAGAGTTGTGCAGATTCTTTAGAAAGGCTCAAATTTCTGACTAAATCATTCAATTCCTGCTGGGAAAAAGGATGGGGCTCGCTGCTATCTGAAACACCATGAAAGTCTTCGTCAAAAGCCTGACCTTCGTCTTCAGAGTCTTCAGGAATGTCTTCTAGTTTCACAGTAGGTATGGGTACAGGTATTTCTGAGCTATGAGGAACAGGGCGTATTGCCGACGGGAGGTTTGGATAAAATATTTCTCTCTTATTAATTAAATTGTACCCATGCACGTTACATGAACAGAAGTAGCAGTCATCACTATGATTTTTAGGTTCCCTCCAGATCATAGGGATTCCAAAACGGAAAGACTTTTTCGTGCCTTTTGACCACTTTCGCAATTCTTCTACACAAGGGCAACACACTTTATGTGGGGCCCTTTGAGATTCATGACGACAAGAAAACTATTTCTTCTTTCTTCCTCCTCCGGTCGGCTTTCAGTTGCAAATTTTTATTTGTTATTTCATTTGGGGACAAAACAAACTTTCTTGGAATCGCTTTTCTGTTTCTGAAATTGACGCTTCATCGATTGTGGTAAACTGCATCCGCGGCTGGAAGGTTCTCAGAAAATGCCGGTCTTGCAAAAACCTGTTGACTCCATTCATCGTCTCTTTTGGTGCATGCATTCATTATGGTATCACGGAATACATGTGCTCGAACTGGGATAACATTAAACCCTCTCATTTTACCATTCAATTTTGAATTAAATGGTTATTTATCATAATAATATCAGCTCATAATTATCTGAAAGAAAATTACAATATAAAATTAAGAAATAAAATAAATAAAAACAGAAATACTGAATAACAAAAAACTTTCAATAATAATGACAACGACAATAAATACAAATGAAATTTAAGTGTTTGTGGCTCAGATAAACAACTCAACTAACATATCAAAGACCTTTCTTAAGCTTCTTACTGGGGAACAGTTGTTTAAGCGGCTTATACTTCTGCTTATTAACATTCCTGGTTCAAACAGATTTTATTTTATACATATTTGAAGAAAACCGGAGTCATACAGCATTAATTATGAGCATTTAACTGATATCAACAATAAATCCAAGATGGCGGCTCTCCACTGCTAAGATTTTTTAGACTTTTGACATGTTGTTTAGGATGGTTTTCCGAGTCTAAGAAACCTCACCTCATTTTTATTACAATTAGTGTGATGTTTGGCATGTTTTTATAATAAAATGACTGGACGGTAAACCAATTTTGGGCTAAGTATCTTTAAATCTTGCAAAATTTCAGCTCTGTTTAAATATCTTCCTATAGAACTTCAACAGTGTAATCACCCAAATTACCAAAATCTGAAGAGCTGTGAAGCTAGAAGGTGAGTAAGTCTGCTACCAGAGGGCGTAAGTTCACCATTCTGTTTATAGTAGTATATGCGGGATTGAAAAACCTGTTGAAAAACTCCTTTCTTCGGTCAGATACTACTTTTTGCCAGACTGGTTCCATTGACTTTGTATAGCTTTGATAAATTTAATTAGCGTCAGAACGGATTCAAAAGACGTGCTCATTACACCCGAAAATTCGGTGTCATCTTTCTTGTCTTTTATATTGCAGATTTGCTTTTGTGTCCATTCCGTCTCGAATTATGGTATAATACGCATGTAATTGCATATTGTTTCGATTCATTGATATATTCCGTTGTAGTTATATTGTTTAAACTGTCTGTAATGTACAAAACAAAACTGCCCTTCGCTGCAATACAGAAGCCGAATTTGCGTGTGTAGCTTTGATATGCACGCAAATTGCCTCTTCGGTGTTAGTCGTTTTCAACTACCGGTTAAGAAAATAACCGTAACCAGTAGCGATTGGAGCATTAAGCTTACTTAGTGTAGTTTTATACGGATCTAATTGCATTTTTTGTTTCTTTTTCTTTTCTGTTTCATATCTTCTACAAATATAAATAAAATGACAACTGGTTATACTCTGCGAAACAAAACAAAAATGGTTATATTCTGAGAATTTCGTAGTTTAAGGAAAAAGGTAAAAGAAAGTACTCAAATCATGTTTGTTCAGCATGCGCATGAAATAACAAAAACACACGGTTACCTACTGTATTGGAACTCTCAATTTTTACACTTAAATGAGAAAAGAAACTGATGTGACAATCTAAAATAAATATCGTAGGTTCGCAAGAGAAATCTTAAAATTAAATTTCATACGACAGTATTCTTTTCGGTGGATCGAATCTCGGACCTGCCGGCCAAAGTATGCGGCTTTTCCGAGAGTTTCCACTGCCTCCCTGGGGTTGCGGACGCCAATGCGTAGATGGTTTCCTGTCAAGTCGTTCCCGGATGCACTTTGTCTGTTTCTCCTCATGCTGTCAGTAGCAGAAAAATGCATTTTTCAAGCCGTCTACTTAACGTGGTAAATTAGACAATTGCCCTTCCGAATAAAGAATTGGGAGATCCCTATAGCCAGAAGTGGCTATAAAAAGGGTTAACAGACAGAGAGACAGACCACAGGATTCTAAGTAAAAAATAGTGTATGTCGTTTATAAATGATAAAGTAGAATTAAAATTCCTGACGTAACGCTTTTCTGTTTCAAAAGATTTGATCGTGTGATGTAATGCATCTCTGACGTCATGTTAGAATGATTTAGATGAGATAGCGTCACACCAGCAGCTATTGTAAATTAGTCCTTTTTACTATAAAAAGAAAGCAAAGTGTTATACGCGTCCGCTGTGGGCGACAAAATGGGACAAGCGTTCATACTTTCGAACAAAGAAAGTTTTATTCTTTTAAATTGATATGTGGAATGAATACATGAGAGGTGCGAATTTAAATTACAAGACAGCTGATCCCATTAATTCGCATGTTTAGCACGATATCTATGAAAGAAAAGTGAGTTTTTTAGGTGGAAAATAACAAATCATTTGGAATAGGTCGCACAATTTCGCAGCATTTTGCGAAAGTCATTTCCAAAAATTGGGTGATCATTGCGTTCCTCATATGTTGCCAAATTGTTCCGAATGGGTGTCAACCTGTTCCGTGTGTGTTTTCAGAGCTCTTTCCGCCATAAAATGTTTTATGATGTAAAATGCTAGTGGTTTTACATAACACATTCTGGACACTTCGTGGCAAAAGCATGGAACACTCTCGTAGCACATTGCGAATACATTTTCCTGAGATACTTTCTCGATGTGTTCCCAATGAGTTGTCAACATTTTCTCAATGTGTTCAAATAAGAACACATTGATGTGCTATATATTCCGAAATACCACGAGGCCCAGAAAAGAAATTTTCGAAATAGGGCATGGATCAAGTATCTGCATCATTTTAACTGTACTAATGCCCTAATTTACTTAAATAGTGGATTTTGGGTAAGTGAAACTTGATTTTAAACATGTCATGTGTCTTTTGTAGCACATAGACATTAATCTGTAACCATTCAGTAGGTTAACAGCAACGCCAGTCCTTATATATTCCATGGAATATTGGGTTGGTGGGAATGAAATGTCCGGCGCGAACGAGCAGTGGAGACAGGCCCACACCACAGAGGAATGGAACCACCCACAGGTGTTACGGGTATTACGTCACAGAGTTCCTATAAATAGCAAGCATGTGTGTGAAGAACAAGGTTCATAGTGGTTTGCTTGAACGTAACGTGACTTGCAAAGGAAACATTCGGGCCGCCCCGGTGGCGCAGTGGTCTAAGGCTCTGGTCTCTGATCATTCGTCCGTAAAGGGTCTGGGTTCGAATCCCGGTGAGGCATGGATGTTGTGTTTGTCTTACGGCACTGGCTCTCTCCCTTCCCTGGAACCAGTGACCCTAAATTAGGGACGGGCGACTGCTTATAGCCCATTGAGTTGCTCACGGTGGTCGTTAAACCTCCAATCCAAAAAAAAAAAAAAAAAAAAAAAAAAAACATTCGGACGCCGGATTTGAGAGTCATCTTCCTGTATGAATTTAATCTGGGCGATTCTGCTGCAATTGCCGTTCGAAACGTTAACAAAGCGTTTCGGCGGTCCAATGACAAGCGGCATAGAGTTTTATACGTATTCCCAGTTATATTTGATATTTACATCCTCGTTCTCTATATTTGTGCGTTCAAAATATTCTAAATAAAAAGAATGATGACAACGAATTTTTTGTTGTAATCAGCACATCGTTTGAACCGTTTCTGACACGAATTATATTTTTCAAAGTTATTCAAAGTCAATATAAGCATTTAGAAAACATCAGCCGGATTTTTGCAATCAATAAAACATACAGAAATTAAAACAGCTACATTTCTTCTAACACCATCTAAAACGTACGTTACAAAAATTAATTAACAAATAGCGCACAAAAATTTCCTCATAGCTGCAGGATATCGGAAACAGATTTTCAAATCGAACAGCTAAAATGAAAAATATAGAAAGAAACATGATATAACTCTACGCCTTCTAGCTCAAGAATTTTGCATAATAGAAGAGTTGAAAGTAGGCTTGGAATGTTCTTCGTGGAAAAAGCTATGCTAAGGAAAAATAACGTTTCAAATTTTCAAATACGTCTCCCGCAAAGGTAACAAAAAAAGCATTGGCTCTTACACCACCTGGCGGCAAATTTTTGCATTACTTAAAGAGGATAATGTTCCACATCTCTATTGTCGCGAATAGCATACAGGAAAAAAAAACAATTTCTCATTGGGGTTTTTAGAAGTAATGATACAGCTGCAAACAGAAGTACACAAGTACCACCTAGCGACAAAACTGTGAACTATAAAACTCTTCAAATACTAACCTAAAGTGTTCCACAAGGTAAGTGGAATCCAATGATGAACGAATTTTTTAAATCGCATATTTAAAGGCAAAGATATTAATAAAAACGTTGGCGTCCCCTAGCGGCGAAATTTTGCATTGTTTTGTTAAGGAAATACGCTCACAGAGTTTGCAGTTTGCACATTTAGTAGTATCTGACCGAAGAAAGATGTTTTTCAATCGGGATTTTAGTCCCTGAGATATTGCTGTAAACGGATACGTGGACGACTTCTTTGTTAAGAAAAATTTGAAATTACATCATTTCACAGCGGATATGCTCTCGAACAAAGGAATAATTTTTAAGATCGAACTCTCAGAAGGAGAGCTATTGACAAAAATATGATATGTATCTACGCTTCCTTGCAGAAAAACTATACATTATTGTAAGAAAAGAGTATTCTGAAAATGTTTCCCAAAGAGAGCGAAATGGGTCTACAAAATAATTTTTCCATTCGAGTTTTCAGGATCTCAGATTTAAATGCAAATGCATCAGAAGCAGATATAAACACTTACGCCCTCTGGTGGTCAAACTATTATTTACCAAATATAAGAAATTATATACAAAACATTTCCCATCAGTAGCTGTATGTGACACAGGAAGAATGTTTCAAATCGGAGTTTCAGAAGTAGAGATATCTGCGAAAACACATTTTTCCTTTACGCCCCCTAGCTGAAAGTCTATGAATTACTTGAACATTTTGGAGTTATATGAAAAACATTTTGCATTACAAACTATATGCAACAAAAAATAAATTTTTCAACTCGAACTCTTAGAAGCAGAGATATTAACAAACATATGATATACATCTACGCTCCCTGGCAGAGAAACCATACATTATTTTAAGAAGAAAAAATCCCCCCTCCCCCCAAAAAAATTATCGACGTGAGTGGTTTCGGTCAAAGAAACTTTTTCAATCCGGATTTTAAAAGCTCAGATTTTGCTGCAAATACATCGGAAGCAGAAATTAACACTTAAGCCCCGTGGTCGTCAAACCGTTCTTTAACAGAAATTAGAAATTACATGCACGATATTTCCCATCAGGGGCTGTATCTACCGATGAAAGAATTTCTCAAATCGGAGTTTTAGAAGTACAGATATCGGGCAAAACGCAATTTACTTTAACGCCCCCTAGCGCAAAATCTATGTATAACTTGAAAAAGTGGCTATACATGAAATGCTTTTTGACATTAATGGAATTGAAAATAAAATAATTTTTGCAATCGGATATTCAGAAACAAATGTATGTAATAAAATGTCTTTTGAATTCGATATCATCTGCGTTTATGCCCTCTAGCGGCAAAATTGCACATCGTAAAAAAATAAAAAATAAAAAACGCAATGAATGATCATCATTGGCACATTTCAAGCTTTCCAATGCAAAAATACTTTTTTAAATCGGACTAATAGTTACAGAGATATAGTGTCCACAGACGGACGGACGGACAAACCGATAACACAAGTACGATCTTTTTTTACAAAAGACGTTCTAAAAAATCGGATTTCGTGGTTCTGCTTCAATTTTCTATTGTGAAACAACCTGTTAATGATACGCGAATACTCACTGCTCTGAGAAAGGGTAATTATCGGAAAATTTGTAATGATATTAAAAATAAATTTCAGCTTGCACAGATTCGGGTTTTCCATTATTAGAAAAATACACACTGTTTATTCTAACACTAATTCAAGTTTTTAGCACGAACAAATAGAGTTGTTATAAGGAAAAGCCATCCAGGAACGGAGTAAATGAACTCCGTTCCTGGATGGCTGAAGTTATCGTAGATGCTCGTGGTCCTCTGCTTTCAATTGTCGGAGGTTCCCTTCAAGATGCAGACTTTCTGGCATTATCACTCTTCTTGCAGGGAAGGAAACATACAAGGTGTGTTTCCCAGATGTAGATATATGGATGCCCCCTCTAGCTTTATTTGCAAATATCTTCGCTATTAATCATCCGATTTGGATGATATTTAAGATTTAGGGGTTTTTCCTTGTGCTAAATAGAATGCGCATAACATACCCCTTATAAAAAAAAATTCGGAGACAGTGAGCTAATTAACATGTTAATTAGCTTAATTAGCATTTGTCTTCACATCATATGATATTTCCCTTTGAGTGCTTTCTAACGGTACCTTACTTGTTTATCTGCGGCCAATGGTTCGAAAGTTAAGGGGGTGGCACGTTTTTTTTTTTTTTGATGTTTGTAAATACTAATACCAAGGCAGCAAGGCCGCCCCGGTGGCGCAGTGGTCTAAGCGATGGCCTCTGATCATTCGTCCGTAAGGGGTCCGGGTTCGAATACCGGTGAGGCATGGATGTTGTGTTTGTCTTACGGCACTGGCTCTCTCCCTTCCCTGGAACCAGTGACCCTACACTAGGGACGGGCGACTGCTTATAGCCCATTGAGTTGCTCACGGTTGTCGTTAAACCTCCAACCTAAAAAAAAAAAAAGCCAGCAGGTCATATACAACGGACGTTCCATAAAAACTGAGTGTAAAATCACACAAAATGAAGAAATATAAATACTGCACTATATATGTTATTCTTTCTCAAAGTATCTTCCCTCGAATCATATACAACAGTCCCACCGTTCAGTCCACTTTCAAAGTATGTGGCGAAGGCATTTTGCAGAAGCTGCTTTAGCGACTCCTGTATAACTTGAATAACGTCAGCATCTGTGTTGAATGTAGCTCCATGGAACTTCTCTTTCATTGTTGGAAACAACCAACAATCGCCCGGGGCAAGGTCAGGATTTTAGGCAGACTGTGGAATGTTTTTAATACATAATTTCGTAAGAAACTGTTCACCAGAAGCAGCCACATGTTTGCGGAGTTATCATGGTGTAGGGCGTACTTGCCCAGAAGTTCCGGTCGTTTAATCGATATGTGTCATTGCAGACGTTTCAAGACTGAAATGTAATACTCAGCATTGACAATAATTTGTGGAGGAATTGCACGCTAGTGGACTATAACTTTATCATCAAAGAAAATGATCGTCATCATTTTTACAGCTGATTTGGTTTGGCGGAGTCTTTTCGGAGGAGGTGATCATGTGTGTTTCTAGGCACTTGTTCCGCGCTTCGTGAGGGGATTAATACTGTGTTTAGAAAGTTTGAATTATTTGCTAGTATTTGCTTCCACTCAGGCCACACCTGAATTCTGGCCAATAATTGTTCTCTCGTCAGGTGATGAGGTACCCATCTGGAACATACACTGCAAAGTAATTTGTCGCGTAAAATGCGGAATGCCGACGTTTTACATAATATGAATTTACGCCTCCATGTCCCCAAACTTCAGTCCTCGATCTTCTTGCAAGATTGCCCAAACAGTTTTAACAATACGCCCCAGGTCGACCAGGCTCAGGAGCGAGTTCTACCCCCAAACGCCCTTTTTTAAATAATGGTGTCATCTAAAAATCGTTGACTCGCTCAAGCATTTCTCTTTGTAAGCTTTTGTTTTCATTAAATCAATTGTTTCTGGAGTCGTTTCACCTAAACGATAGCAAAATGCATCGCACAAAGCATTTCACTTCTTAACTGTGCATCACTCACCTCCACAGCTGTATGGAAAAATGCAGATGTACCTTAAACAACTGCACAAAAACAAAACCAGTATCGTCTTTCACTGCTAATATTTATTGTCATGTCATCATCATCGTCATTCTCAACCATTATCAATCCACTGCTGAACGAAGGTCTCCCCAAGTTTCCTCCACAACGGTCTGTCTTGTGCTAGTCTCCTCCATGTCACTCCCGCATACTTTCGAATTTCATCCACCCATCTCCCACGTGGTCTTCTTCTGGGTCTTTTCCTGTCCCTTGGAATCCAATCTAAAATTTCGGCTGTCCATCGATGGTCCGTCCTTCTGGCAGTATGTCCAGCCCATTCCCATTTCAGGGATTTAACTCTGATCAAGATGTCTTCCACTCTTGTCATTTTTCGGATCCACGAGTTCCTCTTCTTATCTCGTGGTTACACCAAGCATGCGCCTCTTAATGCTTCTTTGAGTAGTCTGCAGCCTTTGAATGTATCTTGTAGTTAAGGTCCACGTCTCTGCACCATACGTAAGCACTGGAAGGATGCATTGATCAAACACTTTTCTTTTAAGACATAATGGCATATTGCTCTTGAAAATTATGCTGTTTCTTCCAAAAGCTCTCCAGGCAAGTTTTGTACGCCGAATAATTTCTTCATCAATGTGACCCTCACTTGATATTTGTTGTCCAAGATAAACGTACGTGTCTGTTATCTCCTGCTTTTCTCCATCAATCGATACATCTTCATTTCTTGTAAAAGCATTAAACATCGCTTTTGTCTTCTGAAAGTTCATTTTTAATTCCACTTCTTTACTCTTGTCAGCAAGTTCCTGGATCATACACTGCAGCTCTGATGGGGTAGTTGCAAAAATGACTACGTCATTAGCAAAACGAAGGTGGGTTTGTTAATCTCCATTAAAATTTATCCCTTTGTTTCCCCAGTTCGGTGATTGAAAGACATTTTCCAATTGGCATTAAAGAGCTTCGGAGATATGCTGTCACCTTGTCTCACTCCCTTTCCAATTTTTATGTATGTTGTATTTTCAAACAATTGAATCTTTGCACTTGCATTTTCATAGATGTTATTAATAATATTAATGTATGCATCTTCAATATCGTAGGATTTCAGAGCCATTGTAACTGCTGATGTTTTCACCGATTCAAAGGCTTTTTCATAATCGATAAAAGCCATGCACAATGGAAGTTCATATTCCCTCGCTCTTTCAATTAGTTCTCCCAGTACGTGAATATGATCTATTGTGCTGTAGCCACTCCTGAATCCAGCTTGTTCTCTCGGTTGAGCCATGTCCAGTGTTACCTTCAAACGGTGTGAAAGAACTTTAGTGAAGATTTTATAAACCACTGATAGGAGGCTGATACGTCTGTAGTTCCCGAGATCCCCAATGTCACCTTTTTTATGTAGCAGGATCATTGTAGCATTGTTCCAATCCTCAGGAATCTCCCCTTTATGAAGGCATCGAGTAAAAATTTGGGCGAGTATTGTTTCGATTTCTCCACTTGCTTCTTGTATGATGTCTACAGTAATTCCATCTTCTCTTGGAGCTTTTCCACGCTTCATGCTCTTGATTGCATGTGCAACTTCTGCTGGGAAGACTGGAAGAACTCTGGTACTGGTACCTTTCATGATGTCTGGAGTACATGTATCATCTCTTTCATATAATTTGAAGTAGAAATCTTTCACTCTTGTTAAAATTTCGTCTCTATTTCTTGTTACAGAACCATCTTCTTTTTTCAGTGCCAAAATCTGTTTTCTTCCCTTACTGAGATGTCCCTTTGTTATCTTTAGGCCTTGGTTGTTTTCAATTGCTTTCCTCACTAGTTCACAGTTGAATTTTCTTACGTTTTCAGTGATACTTTTTCGTATTGTCTTACACAGCTCTATATATTCCACTTTGGAAGTCACATCTTCTTTAGTTGTCCTCATCTCTCTTCTTTTTTGCATCAGCATTTTGGTTTTTCCTGATAATTTGTTCACATGCAACTTGTTCTTAGACACAGCTAATTTTGTTCTGTTTCCACAAGAGCTTTGGTTGCTTTTCTGTTAACTTCAGAAATATCCACTTCTTCCAATGTTAGGCCTTCTAAAGTAGAGAATCTGTTCTTCAGTTCCAACTTGAAGGTATTATGGTGTTTTTTAAGGTTGGTTATATCAATACATTGTGTTTGTCTTAGGAGTTTGCCAAGTTCGAATTTAGTGTTGGGGTGCATCTTACATCTCACGAATCTATGGTCACTACCTGTGTTGAACTTGTTTAGCACACTGCAGTCTTCTATGGCGAATGTTTTGTTACACATAATAAAATCAATTTCACTGGTCGTCCATTTGGATGTCTCTATGTCCATTTCCTGTGTGGCTTTTTCTTGAAAAAGGAGTTCCAAATGAAAAACCCTTCTGCCTCTGCAAACTCAACGAGAGTATTTCCACGCTGGTTTCTGTTGCCGTGATCAAATTTACCTACTGAAGTTTCATTCTGTTGTCGTTGCTCTATTTTTGCATTGAAATCTCCCATAAGTATCTTCAAGTGCTGCTTACCTTTATTATTTAGATGACGAATTTCCTCATAAAATTCTTCAATTTCTTCTTCAGGATGACTTGTGGTGGGTGCATAAGTTTGAATAATTTAAGCATTGTATCTTCTCGAGAGTTGGATAACGAGTCGTGCAGCTCTCTCAGAGGAACTTTCAACTTCTACAACTTTATCCTTTAGTTTCTTGCTTATTATAAATCCAACACCACTAGTTCTGCCAGTATCTGTCCCACGATAGTAGAAGAGATGTCCACTTTTCAGTTCAATGAGATCTTCTCCTTTTCTCCTTACCTCACTTAGCCCGACGATGTCCCACTTGATCCTTTGTAGTTCCTCTTCCAATTCAAGAAGCCTTCAATCAGAAGATAGGGAGCGACCATTATACGTAGCCAAGGTCAGCATCAGATGGCAGCCTAGTCCGCTCCTCCGGGGATTCTTAGCACTCTCTGCCTTCATGTCGCACTGGCCGCTGCCTTGGCCAGATACATTCCAGCTGCCGGAGACTGAGGGCCAAGATATAACTTGTGGAGTCATTTTGGAGGGGTTTGGCCATAACTCACCACGCTCGCCAAGCGGGTTTATGAGTGTGGGATAGCATTTCCTCTAATCACGATGGTATAGTTATACCGATATTAGCGGTCGTCAAAGCCTGTTTAGTGGGAACAGGATGCACCGCGAGAAGGCGGGGTTGACATTTGTCAAGGGGAGGCTGTGATGTTACGCATCAGCTGACCTTACATCCCAGTTGTCATATATACTTCCTTAATTCATTTAGTCGTCTGCGTGGTTATATTTCACCTTCGCACAGTTGCCAACTCAAAAGAAGTAAGTAAAATCATGCAATGCATTGATTATAATACGCTTTCCAACATACCAGAAATCATTACTCAAGTTATGAGGATAATGGATGTGGAATAAATCTCACTCCTGTGCCCTGACCTTTGATCCTATTTCGATGATATTTAACAGAACTGGTTCCGTATATCTCCGAAATAACATGATAAACTTTTGTCGGAATGGAAGCATTTTTACGTAAGTAATGATGCATAATTGCTATGGAATAGATTCCGCTCCTGTGTCCTAACTTTTGACTCCATTTCGCCCATTTTCAATATGATTCGTTGACCCCATTTCGCCCATTTAAATGGCAGGCCCCTACAACATACTAACATTTCATCCAGATCGAATACTGTTTACGTAAGGTATGACGCATAATGGTGAAGGAAGTGATTTCGCTCCTATGTCCTTACCTTTGAACCCATTTCATCCATTTTCAATAAGGTTTGTCCATAGGTGGCCCCTACCACATACTAAAATTTAATCGAAATCAAACCTTTTTTACGTTAGTTATGACGCATAAAAGCAGTGGAATGGATCCCGCTCCTATGTGCTAACCTTTGACTCCATTTCGTTCACGTTCAATAGGGTTCCTTCCCAGGTGATCCCCTTCCACATACTAAAAGTTCATCGAAATCGAACGATTTTTACGCTAGTTATCGTGCGGACGAACATACGCACACAAAGCGTGACGTAATGTCGCAGATGCCTCCCCGGTGGCGCAGTGGTCTAAGGCGCTGGCCTCTGATCATTCGTCCGTAAGGGGTCCGGGTTCGAATCCCGGTCAGGCATGGATGTTGTGTTTGTCTTACGGCACTGGCTCTCTCCCTTCCCTGGAACCAGTGACCCTAAATCAGGGACGGGCGACTGCTTATAGCCCATTGAGTTGCTCACGGTGGTCGTAAAACCTCCAATCAAAAAAAAAAAAAAAAAAAAAAAAAAAAAATGTCGCAGATGGGAATCGCGACCATCTGCTCGCAAGAGTGTGACGTCATAAAACTTTAATAGGATCCACACACAACGCGTGACGTAGTGAGACAGATGGCGTGACAGCGCGCCTCATATCAAGCGCAAGATTGTGACGTCATAAGATTCTCCCCTGTGGTCCCCTACCACATAATAACATTTCATCGAAATCGAACCATTTTTACGCACGCTATGACGCATAAAGGCAATGAAATGCATCCCACTCCTATGTCCTGACCTTTGACCCCACTTCACCTATTTTCAATAGGGTTCATTCCCAGGTGGTCCCCTTCAATATACTAAAATTCCATCGACATCGAACAATATTTACGGAAGTTATGACGCATAAAGGCAATGGAATAGATCCCACTCCTATGCCGTGACCTTTGACCCCATTTCGTCCATTTTAAATAGGATTGTTCCCCAGGTGGTCCCCTACCACATACTAAAATTTCATCAAAATCGAACCATTTTTCCGCGAGTTACAGTGCCGACAGACAGACGGACGGACGGACAAAGTTGGAGCATATACGCTTCTTCAACCTACGGTTGAAAAGCGTAAAAAAGGACTCTCCATTTTTATGGAATGGCCTTTGTAAAATGCCTGCTGTGGACTGTAACTACTTGTTTCATAAAGTGCCGCAGAAAAACGAGTGGGACACAGAACTAGAAATGCAAGGGATGATTGCATGCGAATAAGCTGATACCAAGAGCTATGTCTCGAACTAATTATAAATTAGTTCGAGACATAGCTTTTGGTATCGGCTTATTTGCATACAATGAGCCCTTGCATTTCTAATTTTGTGTTTTAAAACTAATTAAGATTGGTTTCAAAGCTTAGAACAAGAGTTCTCTGTTATACTTAATAATTTCTTACTCTGGGATAACACCAAAAATATATTAAATATTATTTTCCTAACTTATTTTCCTAATTTTCCTTTCGCTTTTTTTAGGTAAACAAGTGAAGTAACTTGTGAAAATAAACCTTTTTCTGAATCTGATTCTTTACATTGTGATAACACCACTTAAAAAGAAGCTCAGAACAGCTAAACGGGTACACGTAGCAAACAGGAAAGACTAGTTAAAAGCGCCGGAAACCTCCTTACTGATTTGAATGATATCCATTATTCTCATTTTCATAAAGAAACGGATGGTACGCTTAGCCTAAGTATTGTTTGGAGCATGTCACTGAATGATCGTTTCTCACAATTGATTCCAGTGGAAAGGAGACAGACAAAGTAATGTTGGTGTATGTAGAAGTCATTAGTTCCTGTAAACAGTTTAGAGCACAGTTAGCGGGCGCCTGCACGAAACAATACCAAGGAGGAAAAGCAAGGAAAACTGTTAAAGTAACCCACGTAATTCTAAGAACGCTAGGTATTGTAGTTTCTTTTCCAGTTTGGTGAAAAACTTCGTAATACGTGGAGACAATGTAACTACACAATATCATCGCTCTTTCCACGTTTTTCTTTGATAAACACACATCTACAGAAAAATTGTAGTTCGACACCGCACGGGTCGAAACCTTGATCGCTCAAAAGCTAGCCGAGTGCTTTCGCTTTACGATTAAATCCCCGGCGTTATGTGTGTTTATCTGGCAGCATATGACTTTTGTTGAGTGTGTGGTAATTAAAGAAAAACGTGGAAAGATCGATGGCTTTGTCTATTTTGCTGTTTGTTTTGCTTTTCCTCCCACCAAACAACACGAACGAAGAAAAGCAAAGCAGACGGTAAAAGTAACCCCCAAAATTCTTATTGAGAGAAAAGATATGTTATAAGTATAGCATGTCATCTCACTACAATAGGGTACAGTTGCTTTTTGTCAGAGTAGTAAGTCAGAACTTTTTTATTGGAGGTTTAACGAGCACCGTGAGCAATTCAATTGGCTATAAGCGGTCTCCCGTCCCTAAATTAGGGCCACTGGTTTCAGAGAAAGGAGAGAGCCAGGACCGTAAGACAAACACAACATCCATGCTTCACAAAAATTAATGATCGGAAGCCATCGCTTAGACCATTGCGCAACGGAGGCGGCTAGTAAAGTTTCAATTTGTATAACTCCCATTGACAATCCTGACAGTGTTTTCTAGATTAATTTTAAAACGAAATTTGCATATTGGCCCTTTCGAATTTCAAGGGTGGACGGACGATAGTTTGAAGGTATATCGTCTTTGCCCACGTTCTGCGACGAGAGACTTTGCTGCATTTCTCGGGGGATTTCAGTGTTGCTTGTACCCAGATTACTCAGATTTGTACTGTTTTTGGCACCCAGTTTGTTTCTTTTCTGTTTTCTTTCCAGTGAGAGCTTCGCAGATATTTTGTGCCGCCATTATTTCCGTCACAGACTGATGATGGAATTTCTCCTCTGGGGAAAACACTATTGATGTCCTAAATGTTTTTCTTTCAAATTCGAAAAAATCGCTTTCACCAAAAATGTAAATCAGACACAAACGCTGATAAGGATTTGAGGCCTGCAGCACTTAATTTGTAACATAAAAATGTATGGTTCTTTTTACCCTGCATCTTAAGATAAATGAAATATTTCATTTTTTCCCAAAAGAAATATACGCTTTGTGGTAAAATTTACTTAGTTTCAGATATTCGTATCTAGTGCTCTGTGAAAATAAGTGCTCTTCTAGGAATCCTATAGAATGAAGTATCCTATTTTGAAACGAACATATTATGATCGATAATAGTTGTTGAATCGCATCGTTTGATTTTCCAGTGGAGGACATAAACGTTAGTGTAAAGCTTACTTCCATTTTCCTTCGCAGTTATTATGTGTCCTGTCATTGAAATATCCTCTTTTGAAACGAAAATGTTATGATCGATAACGGTTGTTGAATCGAATCGTTTCATTTTCCAGCGGATGACATAAACGTTAGTAGAAAACTTACTTCTGTTTTCCTTCGCACGTATTATATGTATAGCCATTTTCTTATTGAAAGCAACTAATTTCCAGCAAAATGGCATATATATAAAGTACTTTAATATCTGCAAGAACATTTAAATAAATACTTTCAGGGAATTATTTTTGTGCTATACCAGTCCACCTACCTGTCTTTAAAGCCTTTCAGTAGGCCATATACAAGAACTTCACGTTGTTAAATGCTTGAAATAATTAAAATTAAGGATGGTTGATAAATTCCTTCAGTGCTGTTGATTTTTCTCTAAAAAAGGATCCTTGATTCTCATATTTATTTCCAAGATATATAACAACTTCAAAAAGTGTTTGAACTACTGGAACAAAATCATAGTCAAAATTTATGAAACATGATCTAATGGAAACGACTATTAGACAACAACAATTAAATTAAATGAAGTAATTTTTAGGCTACAATTGAGGATATGAATTTTGTGTTATACTTTTATATTTCCGTCGCAGTTTATTTTAATCCAGAAATTGTAGGGTTTTTTAAACCTAAGTAGTTGCAATAGGCGAGCACAACAAAAATCGGACACTTAAAATCCCACGTTTAACAATGTCTTGTGAAAACAAAAAACAGTTAGGTAGGGATATGAACAAGATTCACATTCTTTCTAGCTGATTGTGTTTCTTTACATCCGAAGACTTCCACGAGGACTTTGGGTGAGGACAAAACGTGATAATTTTTCTTAGGGAAACACGACAGAATATAAGTCACCGCTTTAATATATGAACAGTTTGTGACTGCGCTTCTCAGTGAATTACATTTTGCAGTTGGCCTCATCGTTGTCGATAGTCCAGAATGCATTTCAAATGCGCAAAATGGAAAATTCACAGACGATGCGATTTAATTAAAACTCAGTGATTTAATGCAACCAGATCGCAGGCCCGTGGAAAAGAGAAACACTTTCACAATAACTTGAAATATATACGAGAGCTGTACCGAAAGTAAAACGAAAGTGGGCATAATTTTTTTATTAACTGACAGAGGTCAATCGAATTGCACATGTCGGTAGAATAACTCTTTTTCTGTACAAAAGTACTACTCAACATAGTGGTCGCGATGCATTTGCGCCATCGTTGAGCCCAAACGTCGAATCCTCTTTGAAAAAATTCGGGTGTGGACTGTTGTACCCACCCACCTTTTCACAGCCAATTCCACCTCGTCTATGTCACTAAATCGTTTTTTCCAGGAAACTGCGCTTTATTCGAACGAACAGGTGAAAGTCGCAGGGCGTCATATCTGCGCTTTATTCGAACGAACAGGTGAAAGTCGCAGGGCGTCATATCTGCGCTGTACGTTGGAAGGGGACCAGCAACCTGCCTAATTTGTTGATCGCCTGACTTATTACCAAAGATGTGTGTGGTCTCGCATTATCATGGTGAATATGGATCCCTTTGAGATTCTTGTTCGGTCTCTTACTCCCTATGGCTTCTCTAAACTTTTTGAGTGTCTCACGGTACAGCTCGCTGGTCACGGTACTGCAACGTTCTAGAAAATCAGAGATAATGACACCCCTGCCATCACATTTCGTGCCCACTTTTGTATTACTTTCGGTACGACCTTCGTATTTTGGTTTATGTTGAAATAAATTATTGAATAAATTCCGATTGCTCCAAATTTGTGCAGAACTAATATTTTTGTTACGAAGAAATAATAAATGAATAAATAAAAATTAATAAAAACTAAAGATACAGGGCTCTAGGGAAAATTCCCGGAAAATTCTTCGGCGGTGAAATTCCCAAACCACGGGACTCCATTCTATATTGCTAATGACACGGCATTCTTAATGAAAGCTGGAAAAAATAAAAGACAAGTTAGTAAAATCATGCAATGCATTGATTATGATACGCTGTACAACATGCCAGAAATTATTACTGAAGTTATGAGGATAATTGCCGCAGAATATATAACTCTCCTGTGCCCTGACCTTTGACCCTATATCAATGATATTGAACAGAAGTGGTTCAGTACACCTTCGGAACAATATACTAAAGTTTTGTCGCAATCGAAGCATTTTTACACACGTTATCATGCATAAGAGTAATGGAATGGATCCCGTTCCTATGTCCTTACCTTTGAACCCATTTCACCCATTTTCAACAGGGATCGTCCCAAGGTAGTCCCTTAAAACATATTAAAATTTCATCGAAATCGAACCATTTTTACGCAAGTTATGACGCATAAGTGCAAAGGAATGGATCCCGCTCCTATGTCTCACGGTAGGGTTCGATCGAAATTGAACTATTTTTACCCCATTTTGCCCATTTCCATTAGGGTTCGATCGAAATTGAACTATTTTTACGGGAGTCATCGTGCGGACGGACAGACAGACGGACAACGCTTGATCATATACGCTTCTTCCACCTACGGTCGGAAAGCTTAAAAAAATGAAATTTGTTGTCTATGATTTTCCTACTTTTATATAGAAAGAAACTACATTTCTAGTACTTTCCACTCAAAGTAAACCTGTCATGGAGTTTACTTTAGGTGGCATGAGAAACAGGATACTGTCCATTTACGTGCGATTGTATACATATGCATAATAAACTCTCCCATAATTCAAATAGGCAGAAATCAGTATCGTTAACTTAAATGTTCTGATAGTCCGACTCTAGTGTGGAAAGTCAAATCTTTTAATCATTCAAGATTTTAAACACTCCACATATCAATAGCTAATCTTGTGTGTGATATTTGTAACTTTATGGGACGTCCAATAATAAAGTAACTGCTCATTTGTAGCTTTTCTTCTAAAGGCTGTTTTGGAACATATGTTTAGTGAATCAGATAGTTTTGATAAGAGATAAACGGTAGTTATATTGGAACAGGAATTTCAATGAAATATTACTTCCACTTCCTGAAAGGGTATCCGTACCATATAGTTGACGCTTGTAGAAATGTGAGATTTCATTCATTGGAAATAGGGCTGATAGGCAGTTCATATATTCATTACCCGCGCAGAGTGGAACAGACACAAACCAAACGAAGGCTGAAAGCATAGCTTCCCAACAGAGTATCGGAGTCAACAAACATGTTCAAACGTGGTGATCTGAGTTATTTTGATCGTGGACGCATTGTCGTCGCAAGAAACATGAGTCGTTCTATAGCCCAAGTGGAAAAAAACATACTTTTGCCGAGGACATCAATATCAAGGGCGAACCGCGAGTATACCGGCGACGGACGTTCCTGAGCTCAGAGTGAAAGCGTGGCCTACCACACGCCATTGATGACCAGGGTAGACATAGACGGTCTATGCTCATGCAGACCGATTGCTTGCCAACAGCGTCTCAAAACATATCCAGGTCAAATATCGGACGTCAAAGCAGTGTCATGGGGTAAACCGTATGGCACACGTTCTTAGCCTGTGCTACGGGAGCCGAAGTTCTGCTCGTGCGCAACTGTTGACCGCTCGTCATCGGGAATTACCCCTCGCTTGGAGCAGTGAGAGTAAACACTGGAGATCTGCAGAGTAAACCCGCGTCGTGTTGTCAGACGAATCCCATTGCCATCCGTACCAAGCTGATGGGACGGGGTGTTTAGCGTCCACAGCACGAGGTCTTGCCCCGTCCTACCTGGTCGGTTCTGTTCAAGGTTGTGGTTTATATTAGATAATTTCGGACCCCTTCTTCTCATGCGGCACATCAATCCTTTAGTGTGTCGGAGAGGTCCTTAACCGCTACTCTCTAGCAGTATGTGCTGGCTGATAAGCTACGTGCTTTCCCAACCTTCGTCCATCAAGCGGCCGATGGTCTGTTTCAGCAAGAAAATGCCACTTTGTCAAACTCACTGAAGTCCCATGTCTTTTCCATCATAAGAATAGCGCTGATTAACAAAGTTCAGTGCAAGGTGCTAGTGACACTTTTTCATGACCTTCACACCCGCTGTCTTTTAACTGCAGTTGGTTCAATGTATGTGGAGATGCGCTGGTAATGATGTTTGGCTCTTCGATCTATCCATGCTGAAAATGCAGATAATGTGCAGATTCGAGGACATTGAAAGACGTCAGTAACCAAGATCAGTCTCTTGAAAGGCAAAAAGAAGCGAGAAAAAGTAGCTGAGTACCTGCTTCATAAAATATTCGTGATGTGTACTCGTTCCACAGTTTATAAGCCAAACACTTTCTGCTTGTATGAAACCTAAGAGAACAGAACAAATAAGTTGTCGGCGCATCTAACTTATGCATTTCCAGCTCCACCTAAGAAACGTAGGTCGCCTTATCCTTTGAACAAATGTGAAGTTGAATACGTATACAAAGGAAATGTAAGGGTGTTTATAAAGTTGGAGAATGACTTAATTCTTCTTTGCATTGCCGTTTTGGTATATTTTAAGAAAAGCAATTTATACATATATACCGATTTTCAATTTCATCAGGGTAAACCAAAGTCGGGAAGCTCCTTTAGGAAAGAGAAACACATCTTCCCAGAAAGCACGAATGCAGAAAGTTGATTATGCTTACAAGGTGACAAAGGAAGGTATTTTTATACAGATAAAGGTTTGCTCATAAAAGTGGAGAATAACTTAATATATTTGTCATTACGTTTTGTATATTTTGAGAAAAATATTTTATAAGTATTAGTTTTTAAAGTTACCAGTGGTAAACCAAAATCTGGAAAACCAGTCACGAAAGGAAAGCATATTTTCGCTGAAAATAATGCTTAAACCGAAGAAAGGAAAGGGATCTATTCGCACAACCACGAAGAATTAGCAAAGCATGCCTCCAAATCGCCAGAGAACACAATTGATACTTTCCATAGAAAAACGATGTCTTTGTTTTCTACAGTAATGGTTTCTCGAAGTCTCCCAAATGATCATGCACTCCCTCCCGACGCCACATGAATGGAGTAATTGTTGTGCCCGATACAAAAATAAGATAACTTGTCACGCCCTTTTCTTTGAAACCTAGAAGTAGAACTACCGTAAGCTCAACTGCATTGCAATTTATTTAGAGATTTAAGTGTTTGTCTATTACATTCCGAACAAAAGAGAAAGAAAACAATGGAAGGCGTATATATGATATGTAATAAAAAAACAAACTTTTTTAAATTTTAAGTCAATGTTACGACTAGATAACAGGAATGCAAGTGATTGCCGCGTGGTATAGTTTCAGAAGTTTGTACCCTAGAACATTTTTTTCGATATACAAGCAGTGAAGATATTTAAAGAAAATATGCATATTTTCTTTGTCGGTATATTTTTTACTAACAGACATGTGTTTCTTATTCTTAAATCAGGTAGTGGTATTGATGTTTCTCACATATACATAAAATAATAAGGTATCTGAAAAGCTATATACTTATCCATCAGTTGTAATATTGTGAGATAAATTCGATATCAACTATGCTAGTCTGCGTCTCGATAGCGTAATATACTGTATAAAAGAGAAGTTCCTTCTCGAATTCAATTTTAAAACGCGCTCCTCAACTTGATATCACTAGATCCCCTAAGCTCCAAAGCTTGAAAATGAAATTTCCCTTCGGTCTTGTGTTTAATTTCGAACTTCTGTCGAGAGCTAATATAGAAGATATAGTACTGTGACATCCGTTGCTAAAATTGTACGCTTTGTAGCAAAATATGTTACACAGACATGTAGCTCGTAATTATTTTTCAATCAGTGGAAGTCTGATATTGTCTTCTCTTTCACATTCAACTTTTCTTATATAAAATTAATTTCCCTACTTACTTTGGTTTTAGAATACGCACAGTTGCAAGAATACATTCGCTCAGAATTATATGAGGTATAAATAAAGGAGGCGTGTGAAAATATGCGCTTGTCAAAAGTAATAGAACCCGTGCTGTAGCAATAGAAGCCAAACTGATCAGAGATCACGCATCATAATATAAGCATCGTTGTCAGTGTTCCGATAATGTGCTGAGCTTGAGCGCATTGTATGCGCTTTTGACAGTGAATCGAGGTTATCAAGGACATTCGTACAGAACTGCCGTTATGTAGCCAAATTAGCATCAGGGTTCGATACAAAGTGTTTTGATAGGTTAATCCCGTACCCAGCATTTATGTTACCGGCACGATGTATCACAATATTCTTTTTGTTGATTCGTACCACATGTGATACTTTTCGTTTGCTTTGGGGGTAGATGAGACGTGATCAGCGAACAATTTGCCGAAGGCTCGTGGGTCTTCTTTTAACTATAAATTTTGAAGGTCTTCACGGCACCTGACCGTGAGAAACCCACAAGCTTTGCTATCTTAAAAATGCTCCTGTTTAGTCGTCGGAAATTTAAAATTCGTGTATTGAACTCACTTAAGTCCACTGCATTTTCCATCTGAGGAATATGCGTCACACTGATTAAGAGAGCTCAGTATAAGGTGCTAATTATATTATTTTATGATATTCACACGTGCTGCCGCTTTCATGCAGTTGCTTAGATTTGCTAAAAGACTAGCTGGTCTTAATAGTTCAGCTCTTAGGTGTATAAATCCTGAAAATGCATAGGATGGGCACATTAAGACCTTTGAAAGGACAGTCAGTATCACAGGTTAGATTCTTGAAAGGCAAAAAAGTAACCAGAAACCAACAAAATACTGGCTAAAAAAATGTGAAGCTAAAGAGAGGAAAAGTAATACAGTGTCGGAATATGTAAGTCAAACGATAGAATTTGCATTGGACAGCCAGCTAGCTCTATAACATGAGTAATGACGACACATATCATCCTAAAGAAATAAAGTTTAGCATTATATTTATCAAATGTAGAGTAATTCCAATTTATGTATTTTGATGCATAATACAAAATATGAATCTTCTTATCCAGCAAACAAACGCGTTGTTGGATATGTAGAAAAAAGGAATTAAAGGTGTGCTCATGAAATTGGAGAATAACACTAAATTCCCTTTTTCAAATAGCGTTCGGTTTTTTTTTCTGAAAAATAATTTTCATATATTGACAATAAAATTTCAGTGGTTTTGAAGTCACAAAATAAAAAAAGGGAAGGGAAGGGAAACCTGCTTGAAAATATGGTAAACCACTAAGTGGAAGTATAAAAGGAATAATTTCCTCAACCTCGAGAACCATTATCACACTGTGTGAAATCGCCAGAGAACACACCCCTGATGTATCTCATAAAAGACTTCTGTCTAAGTATTCTCCAGCAATACCTCCTCGAAACATATCGGATGAGTATACGGGTCCGTCCCACAATGCCAAGTATGGACTGACAGTTTTGCCCGATACTAATATAAGATAACCTGTCACACTGTTTTCAAGTGTGCTTTGCTTAGAAACCTAGATGTAGAACTACCGTATGTTCATCTGCATTGCAGTTATTTTTGGTTTTAAGTGTTCGGCTGTTAGATTTTAGAACAAAAGAAATTTGATTATTAGCAAAAAAAATGACATGTTACTAAATGAATAAAGAAACCTTTTAAAAATCAATGTTGCGGCTAGATTTTAGGAATACAAATTTTGACACGTGGTGTAGATATATTGAGAAGTTTTTACATTAGATAATTATTTATTTCGATGTACGGGTATAGGCTCTATTTCGATGTACGGGATATAACGTAATTTTGCACATATTTTTGTGTGTTCACTTATCTTACCGACAAATATTTTTTCTGTTTCTTAACGTTAGATAGATATATTTATGTTCCTCACTTATAAATACATGTGTAATATAACTGAAAAGGTAGATACTTTTTTATCAGTTGCAATAAAATGGGAAAAAGTTCATACCAACTACCACAGTGTGTGTGTCGATAAAAGATAATAAACGAAAAAGGTATTCATCCAATTCAGTTGTAAAATATGCTCGCCAAGTTAAAATCACTTAATCCCTTAAGCTCCAAAACCTGAAATTGGCAATTTCTTTCGATTTTTCATAACAGTATAACCATATTAATGATACGAATTTCTTGGCGTAGAATAGGAATAAAACTGTCTAAGCTTTTTCATGTCAACGAGATGGATTTTCCAAGCAGTTTACGGTCTACATTTCTTGAAAGACCCTCTGGTTGACGTGAAAAAGATTGAAAAGTTTTGTTTCCGTTCTACACCAAAAATTTCGGATCATTAGTATAGTTATATTATTTTAAGTATAGTTGATGTACAGTTCCTACTTACTAATTACTCCGATTTCGTTTTAGATTTAGAACTTCAGTCTGGAGATTGCAGATAATATATAGTACCTTTATTTCTTTTGCTGCAGTTGTACATTGTTTCACCGGAATTCTCAAATTTTCTTGTCCCTCACGCACAACTTTATTTTACTATGAACATTTCCTTATGTGGGAGGTGGAAGACTACGAACAGTCGAAAAACACAATACTTCAGATCAGAACAGTTTGAAAGAAATTATGAACAAAGAGCGTTTCAAACGCCAAGTGTTGAACTAGGTAAGTGCGACCCATGCTACGGCAGTAGGGGGAATTGAGAGAGCAAAATCCGCCGATCCGGCGGACTAGGCGGCGTAGGGGAGGGGGGTTGTGCGAAACGACGAGGTGGGGGGATCCGCTGAGAGGGGGTCAGCGGAGCAGAGACGGGTCAATGAGTAGATGGGGGTCGGTAGCCAGGGAGTTGCTTGGTGAATGAAACCAAAAAAAAAAAAAAATAAACAAAAAAAAATCTGCCGGTCAGCGGATTAGGCGGCGTAATGGGGTTTGTACGGAATGGCGAGGAGGGAGGGATCCGCAGAGAGGGGTGTGTCAGCGGAGCAGAGAGGGGTCAATGAGTGGATGGGGGTCGGTAGCCAGGGAGTTGCTTGGTGAAAAAAACAATCCGCCGGCCAGCGGACTAGACGATGTAGGAGGGTTTGTGTGGAACGGCGAGGAGGGGGATCCGCAGAGAGGGGTCAATGCTGAGGAGTGGATGGGGGTCGGTAGCCAGAGAGTTGCTTGGTGAATGAAACCAAAAGAGTGACATCTTGATTAATTGGTTGTATCTGCTACTGCGAGGGTGTGGCAGCTTTAAACTTGAATCTACAACTTCGCAATAATAGTTTTTGTTATTTAACTACGAGAACGATTTTTTCAAATTTCGGTTTCACGAAAACCACGAAACTTCCATAGAATAACATGGAAAATGTAAATCTACTAAGACGAATTTCTGAAATGGAAGTTTTTACCACATATCCTTATTTTGAAACTTCATCTTCTGTAAAATGTGAAATCTGACTCCTGCGAATTTTCGTATGCAAATTTTTTGATTTGACCATTTTACATGAGATTAGTTTTGCTCATAGTAAATTTTGATAAGGACGAAAATTGATTTTGACGTTTTTAGAGAGAGAGCGATTTTTGGAAACTACAATTTCACAAATTTATGAAACTTCCATAGAATAACAAGAGAAATAAAAATCTCATTAAGTCGATTTTCTTAAAGTAGAGTTCTAACTAAAGGTCATTGAAACTGCATTTTTCATAAAAGGCGAAATCCGACTTCATCAAGTTTTCTTAGGGTTAGTATCTTAGTAATAATTTTAGACGAGGTTATTTTTTTTTTAATTTTTGTCTTTGCAAAATATATGTAGATGTTCTAAGCTTACATTTACTGTGAGCATCATCACACGATCGTAAAAATCTGTCTGGACGTATTCCTCCAATGTGGGAGGGGAAAAAAGTTCTTTTTGGATCTGAATGGATTCGATTTGATTTTGACGTCAATGGTATCAAATACAAGCCCCGTATCCACTGATCACTCTTTCAAATATTTGTTAATTTCATGAATTTAACAATTATCAGTTCCAGTTGTGTTTCCCCAAGAATTTAAATATATCAAGTTCCAAATTACGCCATTTCACAGTTTGTTTGTTTTTCTACACCTTGAGTGGTTAAAGATTTTTTCCAATCCATACCATTGTATGATTCTTTCTAACAATTTAAGTGTCTCAAATCCGTACATTCGAACTCCACACGTGACTGAACGAACATGAATTTTTCTGTCACGGTTGATTGTCTCACATTTACGCGTTGTAATGCAGAACGTGATGAAACAGGCGTAAGTACGATATAAGTGGGGATACGAGAACAGAAAGAGCCGGTACCACCGAAGCTGCTATAGGCTGCGGGGTGATGGACGGGAGGGGAGATAACACGAGAGTGAGAGAGAGCGCTGTCGAAGTTGCTTGCGTGACGTCACGAGCCTCGTACGGTGGTGGACAGTGACTGTGGACTTTTTCGTTTGTGTGTTATTATTTTACATTAATGAGAATTCGGGAACAAATAGAGAGCCGAGAGGAAGGGATTTAGATTTGCGCCCTTGTTGATAATGATAAAATTTCATTGAGCGTAAGGACGCAACGTTGATGGATGTAAAGTGATTTTTGGAAACAAGGGTCCGCCGAAATTTCTAGATGCCGGAAGAGCGAATTGGGCATCGTGCAGTATTTTGGTTCTTTTTTCTGTATATGTCATGTGTGAGAGACGGATTCTTTCTTTTTTCAGCGACGTGTATCATTTGCCATTAAATTCCCATATGGCTTTTTTCGTTTATGTTAATCTGATATTTCGATTTGTATAAATAACTGAAATTGTAATTTCTTGATAATACAATTTCCCGAAAACATGAACGTTTCATAAAACAGGGTGGAAAATGGGGCAGTACTGAACTGAAGTCCACCTCTTCCGGAAGTTGAAACGATTTTAGGTTGAATTTTGAATTCTGTTACAATAACAATTCAAAGAGAATCGTGCTTATGTTTAAAGATGGATACGCAGGAATTTAACACATGTTAAAATTACTACAATCTTTCGTTATTAACGCGATGCTTACAGAATTGGGCCTACTTTCCTCAGAGGTTCGATAACTTGGTCAATTTAACGATTTCCATTGATCAAAACTTTGCGTATATTTCATTCACTCACTGACCAGTTCTAACATCTCAGATATCACACGTACATGTGAAAACACCAGTGTCTGCTCTATTTCCTCTAGGCGTTAACTTTCGTTTCCTTTTACATTCGTTTTAAGTAGACTATCTCTATCACATGTGTTTTCTGAGATACGATTACACCATTTATTTAATTACTTCAGGAACATATTAGTCTTGAACATAGAGAACAGTCAATCGTATTCTAAATATGCTTTCTCTTGATTCTTATAAACAAACAAACATCAAGAAGTCTCCACACTAAAACGAACATCATCAATTCCTTGTTCTCATGTCAATTCTATAGTTCCACATCAAATTCTATAGTTCCACAGCAATGATGTTCTAAACGCTGCACCATGTATACAAACATTTTCCCTCTAATCTAAGAAGTTATTTTTCCAAAACAATAACTAAACATCTCAGAACAATACAGTGAACAATGCACTCGTGAAGAATACAGTGAACAATTCATAAAGTCTTAACAAAATGAGTTTATATTTACAAATGTTATTTTCGATCATATCCACTTCAAAGGTGAGAGCAAGCTAAGTCTTTCAGAAAACATTTACGAATTCATTATTATTTTTATAAAAGCTAGCATTGAAACGTTCATTTTTCTAAAAGGCGAAATTTGAGTTCGTAAATTTTCAGCAGATCAGTTTTTCTTTCCTGAAATTTCTTAGCGTTAGTTTTCTCTTACATAAAATTTCTTCGGGTCAGTTTCCTTCATGAAATTGTCAGGTAAATATTTGAAAAGTTCATTTTTCACAAAGTTCGTTTTTGACTCGAATAAATCTCAGCAAGTCAAAAATCGTTTTGTTGTTTTTACAAAGAGGGCGATTTTTTAAATTTTCCTTTTTTTATGATCGCAAAAATCTCATAGAATAACACGGGAATGCCATCCAACTAAAAGTCAATATTTGAATCGTTCATTTTTCCTTAAAGTAAAAAATTTTAAACCATCATTTCTCCAAAAGTCAATATCTGATTTCACAAATTTTTACCAGATCAGTTTTTCTTTCATAAATTTTCTTCAGTTTAGTTTTTACGATTAAATCTGATCTCGACAAGGAAATGAAAAAAAATTTGTTTAGTAAAGAACCTGATGATCTGAAAATAAAATTGTATAATCAGGTTTTAAACAAGAAAATTCACACAACTTCTTTCAACTCCATAGTGCAGGAAATTTCAATTCAAGCGGAGGAAATAGCGTCGAAAACAGAGGGGTATCCAAAGAAAGAAGATATTTCCGAAGCGCGGTGAGAAGATTATGTGAAAGACTTCATCATTCAATCTGTTCCTCAAAATTTAAAATGCTAAGCTCGAAATGTTTTAGACCTGTTCAAATAGAATTCTGGCATCATATCTTGGACACCCAGAGCTGAACTCAAGTACAGAGGACACGTTGTGAAAAACTCCAATATTGTTCATCTTGTTGACTTCATGTTTCGAAGTAAAAGTTCTAAACTACATGTACCTTTTGAATTTACTAAAGCTATAAAAGACATTAATTTACCATCTAAATATATAAAAAATAGAAGTTTAATAATAGGTTCTGTTCAAGAAGGAAAATCTATGTTGTGTGATGCTTTTCCTGAACGAACTAAACTGAAGAAATATGTAAAGTCTAAGAAAATCGAGAAACCTAAAACTTCAACTTCGCAATGGATATCATATTAAAGATATATTAAATCCACTTCTATCGTTTTCGTTATTGTTCAAATAAGTTCATTGCTTTTTCTTTCTTTTTTCTTAACAAGATGTTTCTGATTACAGATGAATATAGTGCTTTGAAACCGTAAGGTAAATCATGCTTTGAGGAAAGTAAAAAATGTGTAAAATAGGTAAAAATTAGCATGTGAATATTATTGTTTAACATCAGTATTATTTGCACGCACGTTATAGTGTAAAAAAATATTATTGTAATGCACATCTTGTCTATCATTATCACCAGGCGTTCACACTTAAACGAACGTTGCTCGTGTTTGTACTTAAATTATTTGGTGTCTTTTTTTGACTCCGTTTCCACATCACCCAAGACGTAGAAGTCCCGATGCGTTTTTTTATAGAGGTATCGCCATTAGCCCTATAATCCTCTTTTTTCTATATCACAAACATGTAAACTTTAGCACATGGTTTCCATCATTCTTTTAACTTCAGCAAGAATCTTTTCCCCCTTTATAACAGACAGGAGCTCTTGAGAAATCTTCGTTTCTTCACATGCGCTAATAAAGGATTTGGCAATACTCAAGGGGCTTAGACGAGCCACCGCTTCCTTGAAGTATATGCTGACTTTCATTTCAAATTCTGTGCTTATGCAAGTATGTTGTAACTGATTGTGAGATACGTATTCAAGTTCTCCCGACAAACATTCTGGACATTCAAATACCTCGCCAACGCTGCCACTAATTAAAGTCTTCAGAGAGTCCATCAGAACAATTCTTTGTTCCCACTCATCAAGCGTTGTATACCCTCTGTTTCTAGTTTCAGAAAGCACAATCTGCTGAAATTTTAAGTCGAACATCAAATTCTGCACAATGGCCCACACATCATCTAAAATTGTTCTCAGTTCTTCAAATTGCATTTTGTTCAGTGCAATTCCAGGAGTAAGGTGAAAATCTACACTAGCATCCGATCACTGCTTCTGGAAGCGATGAATTTTTCCATCACATGAAGTTGACACAAAAAGTTCACTGCCTACACTATACGTTTTCCCTTTGTTTCCAAGTCGAAAAACACAGTCTCTCGGTTTGAGGAAACAGCTTGCCGACAGTGTTACTCCGCATGTTGTTGGAATGAACACTTCCCTTGTCCATTTGTATACTCTGATGTGTACTTTTATGACAGAAGAAAAAACAGACACCACCATAAAACCGTTGCCTCCAAGGTGAAAATGGTGAGGAGGGAGTTTGTCAAGGGTAAATCCTTCGGGTGATGCCGACATTAATGGAATTTCGGTGAGAGATGGAGGTAAAACAGTAATATCAGATGAGGTGGTAGCTACCGATGACGAATTACTCACAACACATGAATTATTAGCTAAACTTGAAGATCCAATATCAGTAGCAGTAACACATTGCTTCTTGGCGCTAGTAGTTAATTCACTAAATCGCTTCATGCTAGAATAATCTCAACTGAAAGGGGTAAAGATAAAGAAACTATATCCTCTCTTACAGATGATTATGACTAAGAGACGTTGGGTTCTGAAGCAACTTCGATCTTAAACGAATAATGATTTAAAACAGAGACGTCCGACTCGTTCGAGAACTTGAAACTGAATGTTGCCGGATTTCCACTAGGAAATGTTTGTGGATCCAACCGGAAGGGGAGTTGAGGGGGACTATCAGATGCTAACCTTCCTAAAGGTAAACATGGGAAGTTGTTTCCTTTAAAACCAAGCGCCTTGTTCTCTCACACTATAGGCGGTCATTCATTGATGTCAATCTTATTTACAACCCTGCGTTTAAAGACAACGCTTCCTCTGTCCTCTAACACTCAAGGCGCTCATTCAAAGCAAGCAAACTAATGTCAATCTTATTTACAACCCCACGTTTAAAGACAACGCTTCCTTTGTCCCCTAACACTCAAGGCGGTCATACAAAGACGAGCTTCTTAAGGCGTTGTTCCACGTCACGTAACTATATGGGGTGAGCCGGTCTTTGTATGACCGCCTTGAGTGTTAGAGGACAGAGGGAGCGTTGTCTTTAAACGTCGGGTTGTAAATAAGATTGACATTAGTTTGCTTGCTTTGAATGAGCGCCTTGAGTGTTAGAGGACAGAGGAAGCGTTGTCTTTAAACACCGCCTATAGTGTGAGAGAACAAGGATCTTGGTTTACAGGAAAAAACTTCCCATGTTCACCTTTAGGAAGGTTAGCATCTGATAGTCCCCCTCAACTCCCCTTCCGGTTGGATCCACAAACATTTCCTAGTGGAAATCCGGCAACATTCAGTTCCGAGTTCTCGAACGAGTCGGACGTCTCTGTTTTAAATCATTATTCGTTTAAGATCGAAGTTGCTTCAGAACCCAACGTCTCTTAGTCATAATCATCTGTAAGAGAGGATATAGTTTCTTTATCTTTACCCCTTTCAGTTGAGATTATTCTAGCATGAAGCGATTTAGTGAATTAACTACTAGCGCCAAGAAGCAATGTGTTACTGCTACTGATATTGGATCTTCAAGTTTAGCTAATAATTCATGTGTTGTGAGCAATTCGTCATCGGTATCTACCACCTCATCTGATATTACTGTTTTACCTCCATCTCTCACCGAGATTCCATTAATGTCGGCATCACCCAAAGGATTTACCCTTGACAAACTCCCTCCTCACCATTTTCACCTTGGAGGCAACCGTTTTATGGTGGTGTTTTTTCTTCTGTCATAAAAGTACACATCAGAGTATACAAATGGACAAGGGAAGTGTTCATTCCAACAACATGCGGAGTAACACTGTCGGCAAGCTGTTTCCTCAAACCGAGAGACTGTGTTTTTCGACTTGGAAACAAAGGGAAAACGTATAGTGTAGGCAGTGAACTTTTTGTGTCAACTTCATGTGATGGAAAAATTCATCGCTTCCAGAAGCAGTGATCGGATGCTAGTGTAGATTTTCACCTTACTCCTGGAATTGCACTGAACAAAATGCAATTTGAAGAACTGAGAACAATTTTGGATGATGTGTGGGCCATTGTGCAGAATTTACTGTTCGACTTAGAATTTCAGCAGATTGTGCTTTCTGAAACTAGAAACAGAGGGTATACAACGCTTGATGAGTGGGAACAAAGAATTGTTCTCATGGACTCTCTGAAGACTTTAATTAGTGACAGCGTTGGCGAGGTATTTGAATGTCCAGAATGTTTGTCGGGAGAACTTGAATACGTATCTCACAATCAGTTACAACATACTTGCATAAGCACAGAATTTGAAATGAAAGTCAGCATATACTTCGAGGAAGCGGTGGCTCGTCTAAGCCCCTTGAGTATTGAGAAATCCTTTATTAGCGCATGTAAAGAAACGAAGATTTCTCAAGAGCTCCTGTCTGGTATAAAGGGGGAAAAGATTCTTGCTGAAGTTAAAAGAATGATGGAAACCATGTGCTAAAGTTTACATGTTTGTGATATAGAAAAAAGAGGATTATAGGGCTAATGGCGATACCTCTATAAAAAAACGCATCGGGACTTCTACGTCTTGGGTGATGTGGAAACGGAGTCAAAAAAAAGACACCAAATAATTTAAGTACAAATACGAGCAACATTCGTTTAAGTGATAATGATGGTGATAATGATAGACAAGATGTGCATTACAATAATATGTTTTTACATTGTAACGTGTGTGCAAATAATACTGATGTTAAACAATAATATTCACCTGCTAATTTTTACCTATTTTACACATTTTTTACTTTCCTCAAAGCATGATTTACCTTACGGTTTCAAAGCACTGTATTCATCTGTAATTAGAAACATCTTGTTAAGAAAAAAGAAAGAAAAAGCAATGAACTTATTTGAACAATAACGAAAACAGTAGGAGTGGATTTAATATATCTTTAATATGATATCCTTTGCGAAGTTGAATTGTTGGGTTTCTCGATTTTCTTAGACCTTACATATTTCTTCAGTTTAGTTCGTTCAGGAAAAGCATCACACAACATAGATTTTCCTTCTTGAACAGAACCTATTATTAAACTTCTATTTTTTTATATATTTAGATGGTAAATTAATGTCTTTTATAGCTTTAGTAAATTTAGAAGGTACATGTAGTTTAGAACTTTTACTTCGAAACATGAAGTCAACAAGATCAACAATATTGGAGTTTTTCACAACGTGTCCTCTGTACTTGAGTTCAGCTCTGGGTGTCCAAGATAAGATGTCAGAATTCTATTTGAACAGGTCTAAAACATTTCGAGCGTAGCGTTTTAAATTTTGAGGAACAGATTGAATGATGAAGTCTTCCACATAATCTTCTCTCCGCGCTTCGGAAACATCTTCTTTCTTTGGATACCCCTCTGTTTTCGACGCTATTTCCTCCGCTTGAATTGGAATTTCCTGCACGATGGAGTTGAAAGAAGTTGTGTGAATTTTCTTGTTTAAAACCTGATTATACAATTTTATTTTCAGATCATCAGGTTCTTTACTAAACAAATTTTTTTTCATTTCCTTGTCGAGATCAGATTTAATCGTAAAAACTAAACTGAAGAAAATTTATGAAAGAAAAGCTGATCTGGTAAAAATTTGTGAAATCCGATATTGACTTTTGGAGAAATGATCGTTTAAAGTTTTTTACTTTAAGGAAAAATGAACGATTCAAATATTGACTTTTAGTTGGATGGCATTCCCGTGTTATTCTATGAGATTTTTGCGATTATAAAAAAGGAAAATTTAAAAAATCGCCCTTTTTGTAAAAACAACAAAACCATTTTTGCCTTGCTGAGATTTATTCGAGTCAAAAACGAACTTTGTGAAAAATGAACTTTTCAAATATTTACCTGACAGTTTCATGAAAGAAACTGACCCGAAGAAATTTTATGTAAGAGAAAACTAACGCTAAGGAATTTCAGGAAAGAAAAAACTGATCTGCTGAAAATTTATGAACTCAAATTTCGCCTTTTAGAAAATTGAACGTTTCAATGCTAGCTTTTATAAAAATAATAATGATTTCGTAAATGTTTTCTGAAAGACTTAGCTTGCTCTCACCTTCGAAGTGGATATGATCGAAAATAACATTTGTAAGTATAAACTCATTTTGTTAAGACTTTATGAATTGTTCACTGTATTGTTCTAAGATGTTTTGTTATTGTTTTGGAAAAATAACTTCTTAGATTAGAGGGAAAATGTTTGTATACAACGTGAAGCGTTAAGAACATCATTGCTGTGGAACTATAGAATTTGATATCGCAAAGACATGAAGGAAGGAATTGATGATGTTCGTTTCAGTGTGGAGACTTCTTGATGTTTGTTCGTTTATAAGAATCAAGAGAAAGCATATTTAGAATACGATTGACTGTTCTCTATGTTCAAGACTAATATGTTCCTGAAGTGATTAAATAAATGGTGTAATCGTATCTCAGAAAACACATGTGATAGAGATAGTCTACTTAAAACGAATGTAAAAGGAAACGAAAGTTAACGCCTAGAGGAAATAGAGCAGACACTGGTGTTTTCACATGTACGTGTGATATCTGAGATGTTAGAACTGGTTAGTGAGTGAATGAAATATACGCAAAGTTTTGATCAATGGAAATCGTTAAATTGACCAAGTTATCGAACCTCTGAGGAAAGTAGGCCCAATTCTGTAAGCATCGCGTTAATAACGAAAGATTGTAGTAATTTTAACATGTGTTAAATTCCTGCGTATCCATCTTTAAACATAAGCACGATTCTCTTTGAATTGTTATTGTAACAGAATTCAAAATTCAACCTAAAATAGTTTCAACTTCCGGAAGAGGTGGACTTCAGTTCAGTACTGCCCCATTTTCCACCCTGTTTTATGAAACGTTCATGTTTTCGGGAAATTGTATTATCAAGAAATTACAACTTCAGTTATTTATACAAATCGAAATATCAGATTAACATAAACGGAAAAAGTCATATGGGAATTTAATGGCAAATGATACATGTCGCTGAAAAAAAAGAAAAATCCGTCTCTCACACATGACATATACAGAAAAAGAACAAAAATACAGCACGATGCCCAATTCGTTCTCCGGCATCTAGAAGTTTCGGCGGACCCTTGTATCCAAAAATCACTTTACATCCATCAAAGTTGCGTCCTTACGCTCAATGAAATTTTATCATTATCAACAAGGGCGCAAATCTAAATCCCTTCCTCTCGGCTCTCTATTTGTTCCCGAATTCTCATTAATGTAAAATAATAACACACAAACGAAAAAGTCCACAGTCACTGTCCACCACTGTACGAGGCTCGTGACGTCACGCAAGCAACTTCGACAGCGCGCTCTCTCTCACTCTCGTGTTATCTTCCCCTTCCGTCCATCACCCCGCAGCTTATAGCAGCTTCGCTGCTACCGGCTCTTTCTGTTCTCGTATCCCCACTTATATCGTACTTACGCCTGTTTCATCACGTTCTCCATTACAACGCGTAAATGTGAGACAATCAACCGTGACAGAAAAATTCATGTTCGTTCAGCCACGTGTGGAGTTCGAATGTACGGATTTGAGACACTTAAATTGTTAGAAAGAATCATACAATGGTATGGATTGGAAAAAAATCTTTAACCACTCAAGGTGTAGAAAAACAAACAAACTGTGAAATGGCGTAATTTGGAACTTGATATATTTAAATTCTTGGGGAAACACAACTGGAACTGATAATTGTTAAATTCATGAAATTAACAAATATTTGAAAGAGTGAAGAAAGTTATGTTGGTTCAGTGGATACGGCGCTTGAGTTTGATACCTTTGACGTCAAAATCAAATCGAATCCATTCAGATCCAAAAAGAACTTTTTTTCCCTCCCACATTGGAAGAATACGTCCAGACAGATTTTTACGATCGTGTGATGATGCTCACAGTAAATGTAAGCTTAGAACATCTACATATATTTTGCAAAGACAAAAATTAAAAAAAATAACCTCGTCTAAAATTATTACTAAGATACTAACACTATGAAAACTTTATGAAGTCGGATTTCGCCTTTTATGAAAAATGCAGTTTCAATATAATGACCTTTAGACAGAACTCTACTTTAAGAAAATCGACTTAGTGATATTTTTATTTCTCTTGTTATTCTATGGAAGTTTCATAAATTCGTGAAATTGTAGTTTCCAAAAATCGCTCTCTTTCTAAAAACGTCAAAATCAATTTTCGTCCTTATCAAAATTTACTATGAGCAAAACTAATCTCATGTAAAATGGTCAAATCAAAAAATTTGCATACAAAAATTCACAGGAGTCAGATTTCACATTTTACAGAAGATGAAGTTTCAAAATAAGGATATGTGGTAAAAACTTCCATTTCAGAAATTCGTCTTAGTAGATTTACATTTCCCATGTTATTCTATGGAAGTTTCGTGGTTTTTCGAAATTTGAAAAAATCGTTCTCGTAGTTAAATAACTAAAACTATTATTGCGAAGTTGTAGATTCAAGTTTAAAGCTGCCACACCCCTAGTAGTAGCAGATACAACCAATTAATCAAGATGTCACTCTTTTGGTTTCATTCACCAAGCAACTCTCTGGCTACCGACCCCATCCACTCCTCAGCATTGACCCCTCTCTGCGGATCCCCCCTCCTCGCCGTTCCACACAAACCCCCCTACATCGTCTAGTCCGCTGGCCGGCGGAGTGTTTTTTTCACCAAGCAACTCCCTGGCTACCGACCCCCATCCACTCATTGACCCCTCTCTGCGGACCCCCCCCTCCTCACCATTCCGCACAAACCCCTCTACGCCGCCTAGTGCGCTGACTGGCGGATTTTTTTTTGTTTAAATATTTATTTATTTATTTTTTGGTTTCATTCACCAAGCAACTCCCTGGCTACCGACCCCCATCTACTCATTGACCCGTCTCAGCTCCGCTGTCCCCCTCTCAGCGGATCTCCCCCACCTCGTCATTCCGCACCCCCCCTCCTCTACGCCGCCTAGTCCGCAGGATCGGCGGATTTTGCTCTCTCAATTCCCCCTACTTACGGCAACAAAACACAAGCTAAACAGTGATCGCGCGTTATAAAGATATAAGCATACCAGTCAGTGTTCGGATGGAAAAAGAAAATCACATCGCAATTTGACTGAAATCATTTATCTCTATTTTCGGGATCTTGAAACCTTCACAGTGATTTAGTACATTAATCTCCACAGATTTATGTGATGTTACGTGAATTTCCGTAAAAGGAAAATACGTTCTCTGTAAATGTCCGGCTGTGTATTATCATCCATATAGTTATTTTATCAAACGCCCTGGTGAGAATCTATTTTAGTAGAAACTGGAAGTTAAATAAACGACATAGTGTGGTTGTCAATGTTTGACTGTTTTCGTCAGAAATGTCAGAGCTTGTTCGGACTACTTCATTGGTACATATTTGTTTCTTCTGATGTTTACAATAAAGTGGTAAATAAATTTAATCACCTGATGCACGAATATTGTGAGCTCACATTTAATCAACTGAAGCAGGCATATTGTGAACACACGGGTATGTTAATATTAATGTACATGAATTCGCAAAAATTTTAGGAATGAAACTATCCAAATAATTTTGGAAATTTCTTAGTGAATAAAATGTCTAACTGACCTTCAGGCAGAATAAATGTAATGATTCAGCATTGCATTAGGGTTCAGTGTTAGTCGCAGAAAAACCATTTTTTACATTTTGAATGACGTATATGTATTGTTTAAATAGAATTACACCTATCAACCGGAGTCCTCACATCATTGACATTTCAGATGATGAGAAGAATGCTACAATCACATTGAAACATAAAAAAATGACGTTGAAAATCCCAAGAAATGAAGACGCATCGGCATCCTGTCAGTGATTTATAAAATCTTTATTGAAGTTCTTACTCATGCTTTATGATCGCACTGGATATGGCTAAACAAGAGAACAAGTTCGATTCAGTATGACTACAACACTATTGTTCACATCCGGGTACTGAGGTATTTTTCTGAAAGAACAAAGTATTAAGAAATCGCACTGTAGATAGTTTTATTGACTGTTGAAAGGCATTTTATTCCGTGAAAACATCAGCAGTTACAATGTTTTGAAATATTTCGGTATTGAAGTAACATACAACATTAACACTGTTAATAACAATTATGAAAGTGCAAATGCTCAGCTATTTGAGGATGCAGCACCGATAAATTAAAAGGGTAGAGAGAAAAGTTGACATCATATCTCCGCAAATCATCATTACCACGTTATAGGATATCTTTCAAACCCACAACTCGGACAATAAAGGGATAAAAGGAAATAGAAATAAGAGAGCTATTTTTTCAAGTCCCTCTTCAGAGCTGTAGAGTCTCATCGAAGAACTTGCTAACGAGAATAAAGACGTTGGATTCAAAATGGACTTTCAGAAAATAAAATAACTATACAACGCTTGTAAAAGAAATGAAAATTTCGTGATTGGAAAGAAAAATGGATTGGAAACCGACACCTACACGAAGCCGGGGCAATAGGCAATAAGAAAAGTTCACATTGATGTAGAAATTAATCTGCGTGTAGAACTTGGTTGAAGGGCATTTGGAAGAAACAATTCAGTCTCCAAGAGCATGTAACCATTCTGTCTTTAAAAAACAAGAGTTTAATCAATGCATAATGCATCCCTACAGTTCTCAGGTTTGTAGTAGACTCTAAATTAAAAAAAAAAATTATATATTTTGCAAATAACTGAAAAAAGCACGGAGGTGTCCATGATTTGCTCAAATGAGAAGGATAGGAAGTCGAACTGGTGGATCAAGAAAATAAAGGTGGAAGACACCACGATAAAAGCAGAATAGCTTATTGATAAACCGGATTCGACTATCAAGCTAAATATATTAAGAGCTTTCCGCATACACAGGAATTCTTCACGGCTTGACACCGACATGACATCTACTCTATTTCTGAAAGAAATTGTAAATAACTCCCCAAAATCCGTGACCGTCAGAACCCTGATGATATCACCATGATTGTAATGTTTACGCTCCATTTTTTTTATGATACCGAGCGAAACGCTCTGAGGAGCTACAGTCGATGTTAGATAAACGTTTAATTGTGAACAAACTTTGATATTTTATTAAATCTCAACATCACAAGTTTAACAGTCATAAACTATATGGAATCCCTGAAATCTTAATGGACTGGATGTATTGATTTACCGTCTGACCACCGATAGACAAAATTATTCATATTCTGAATTCTTAAAGGGTTTTTAGAGAATAGGGAAGTATTGTTTTAATCCTAGTGCTCTGTCAAACTCTATGTAGCGGAATTACAGCGAGGAAAAAATTCACGTGACCAAACGATTTAAAACATATGTTAAGGTGCAATACGAACCATAAGAAATGTTTTCTTTGAATTATGGTAAATATATTTTTTTAAGAATGAAAGAAGGCTAACTAGCCGCGTTGAAACATGATTTTTAAACCACATGAAAAAAGGACCCAATCCGTCACAATAAAAGTGTTGGTTTTGCGATGGAAAATTTAAATATGTATGACAAAATTTGCAACTTACAGGAGACAAACAGTATTTTCACTTAGAATTTAAATGCACTTTCGTAAAAACTCGAACAAACAAATGATTTAGAATTTTGTATTTGAATTCATCGAAATGAGTGAATTTGAATACATTCTTCAATTTTAATCCAGAATTTATTGCAAAAGTATCAAAATATTCTCCATTCTAATGTTTTTGTTTTCTGGGGTTGAACTGTTTTGTTATTATATAATTTGTTGTTATTTTCCTTTTTCGGCTTAAAAATCGCGGTAAAGGAAGAGCTGTTCTTTGTGAGCTTTCGTATGTTTTTTTTTTATTCCAACATTAAAAATATTTTATTTTATAGAACATAATTCTATCATATGAGTCAGAAAATATATATTACCTCGTAAACGAATCTTTTGTTGGCGACGAAACAAATCGATTTCTCCGTTCCTGCGCTTATGTCAGACAAAGGTACGATGAAATTAGTATTCTGAATACAGTAAGATAGCATGTGCTCACCTAATGAAAAAGAAGAAGAACGTTTACAAATCCCATATGAATATGCATAATATCACAATACATATTTGAGAAGTAATTCTTTAATAAATACGAAAGAAATCATCTAAAATTGTCGTTAGGATTAGGGATTATTAATTTTCATTCATTCTTAGCTCAATTCAAACATTTCATCAGAAAAGCAACCACAGCTGTCCTCTCGTTTTTCTTGCTCCAACTTCGCTTGTATTTCACAGGGTCATATTTTTCTTTCTCGAGACGCTAAAGTGGTAGAAGCATCATCCTCGTAGTTAAAGGAAAAATTGCAAAACTGGAGATATAGGGTAGTGAAGTACGATTATATACTTCCAAACGAAGGAAAAGATTTTGAAAAAGCATATTCTTTAAGGCTAAACTAATTAGAAAATTAAAAATGTTTACTACTGCACTTACGTAATATGTACGACAAAACTGTAACCGACAAAACATTTTTAACATAGAGATCCCAGCAAAAACAGTCTTGCTGGGGCAGCACTATGTTGCCGCCGCCCAACCAACCGTCAAGAAAATGTCCCGGCACCCACCACATGGGCTAGCATTTCGGGCCAGCAGCCAACAGTGGCACCCCCATCAGTTGTCATATGCCAGAACAGGGCCATTAGTTATCCATCGCAGGTAGTAGCTGCCACGAGTGGCTCTTTTTTTTTTTTTTTTTTTGATTGGAGGTTTAACGACCACCGTGAGCAACTCAATGGGCTATAAGCAGTCGCCCGTCCCTAATTTAGGGTCACTGGTTCCAGGGAAGGGAGAGAGCCAGTGCCGTAAGACAAACACAACATCCATGCCTCACCGGGATTCGAACCCGGACCCCTTTCGGACCGAGTGGCTCTTCAGCGGCCCTGCAAGAACGTGCCATATATGATGGCTAGCCTAAGGTGGTCCTCTAGTTTCCCGCTAGTGTCAGCCAGCAATCGCGGGACGTAACTGATTGCTTGCCCAATCTTGTCCAATAATTTCTTAATAGTAGCCATAAAAAAATGAAAATTGTAGTTTCCCAAGGACACAACTTCTTTTTTTTCTCCTTACGAAACTTCTGCATTACACCACTGCGCTGGGGAAACTTTCTCAACAGGTCCTGAAAAATGCCCGATTGGATCTGGATGTAAAAGAACCAAGGACTGTCTGCGTGGGAAGCGGGTGCTCTACCAACGGGCCTGATTTGCCACGCACGAGTGATTTCTTGAAGTTGAACCTCTTTCTTGCGGGATGTGTAACGAATGGTTCTCTTTTTAATTTTACAATATTGAGAGGTATTTTTCATAAATGTCAGTTTCATATAATTTATAAATGTATATTTTCTACGTAACGATTGTTTTTTTTTTCTTTATTTTTACACTAAGGGAACTTCACTCATTTTAAAGGTGTACCAACTTAAAGGCGCTTTCCAAAGTTTCGTGCTGTCCTTGTCGTCCTAAAATGCGATTGTTGAATTAATATATTTACACGTTCATGTCACATTCTGTTACATTTTTAACGTTGTATCTTTCCTTTCCGCTGTCCGAAGCTACATTTGTTTTAAAGAGTAAAGATATTTTATTTTACTTCTCGTTATTTTTAAAAGTGCCGCCCCGGTGGCGCAGTGGTCTAAGGCGTTGGCCTCTAATCATTCGTCCGTAAGGGGTCCGGGTTCGAATCCCGGTCAGGCATGGATGTTGTGTTTGTCTTAAGGCACTGGCTCTTTCCCTTCCCTGGAACCAGTGACCCTAAATTAGGGACGGGCGACTGCTGATAGCCCATTGAGTTGCTCAAGGTGGTCGTTAAACCTCCAATCAAAAAAAAAAAAATTTTAAAAGTGAATTCCTCCAAGCGTGTGTATTCAACCCATGGATGAGTACATTATATCCACATAGCGTTGCTATTTTCCCAAATAAATGATACATTTTGCACGCGTATAGGGCTTCTTCCCCACTCCCACACCCACCTCCCAACATAACGCTGTTTAAATGTTTTTCCAGAACTTTTGTTTCAAGCGGTTTAGTGTTTGTTAAAATGAAAGATTACACAGAAATTATTTCTTGTTATTCATGGGAATGGAGTGGGTGTATTTAATGGCTTAATCTGATATCTTTGTCGACGTGGCATTTCATTGTTGGAAATTAATTCGTCTCTCTACATATGTTTGTTTTTCTTAACTTCTACTAAAATAGCACGGTGTTGATAGCGTCATCTTCAACTGATTTGTACCACGAGAGACACAGAACGTGTTGCTTCTGCGCATGCGCATTCCCGTTGCTTCCACCTGGTGTTAGTTACATCGGTTGTCAGCTCCGGGCCACTAGTGCCACTTGCTTAGAAGCCCACAATTCACGGCAATACTGCAGGGCCATCAAAGGCTGCCAGCTGATGGCGCTGCCACCAAAGGACCGCTACCGGGCTGTAAGCGGCAGATTTCAGCCAGCAGTGACCCATCACTGCCAGCTGGTGGCCAGCAGTTTTCCAACACTTGTGTTTTTGCTGGGATATAATGCGAGAATTGTACAGAAACCCAGTCTCATAGAGCATTTTCAGGACAGATTCAGTCTCACCAACCCGAAATCCATAAAGAAAGAGAAATGTCATTCAAAACGCAAAGAAATGTCAAAATTTGTTCTACCGTGATATCTTGAATTTCATCTTTCGCTTTTATTTCTGTAGGTCATATTTTTCTTCCTCGAGACGCTGAATTTGCTTTTCGGTTTACTGGACATAGAATTGGACAAAGTATCGAAAATTTTCTTGTATTTTAAATATGTTTCTAAAATTATTTCCTTTCAGTTGCAGATACATCACGCGGCAACTGTATGTGTCGTTTTTAATTATTAATAGATTCCAATCAGGATTTGAAATGAAACTGATAACATATGGAGTAATTTTTATATGCTCACTATCAGCTGGAACATAAGTGCTTACTAAAACATATATATATATTGTAAATGGCTCTTCACTTGTCCCACAACTGATTTTATTCGTACGGTGATCCTTGTCTTTTAAGATCAAAGGTACCTCATGAAATTCACTAGAGAGTGAATTCAGGTGAGATTCTCAGAAGTCCCCGTATCCTTCTCTCCCGGAGGAGAGGAACACACAACTATTAATACTCAGAACTCATATAAAACTCACTCAGCCGCCCCGGTGGCGCAGTGGTCTAAGGCGTTGGCCTCTGATCATTCGTCCGAACGGGGTCCGGGTTCGAATCCCGGTGAGGCATGGATGTTGTGTTTGTCTTACGGCACTGGCTCTCTCCCTTCCCTGGAACCAGTGACCCTAAATTAGGGACGGGCGACTGCTTATAGCCCATTGAGTTGCTCACGGTGGTCGTTAAACTTCCGATCAAAAAAAAAAAAAAAAAAAAAAAAAAAAAAAAACTCACTCAGCCATTCAACAGAAAGAACTGCCACGAACGTCTTCTCCAAAGAAATGCACACTACCTTACACAGATAAAACCAGTACATTTTGTAGTAGTGATAGATTGTATAAACTTACAAGTATTGTTTGTAATTACATATTCCACTTTTTATAAATATAAAATTGAAAAGGCGAAGTGGTCTAAGCGATAGCTTCTGATCATTCGTCCGAAATTGGTTGGATTTCGAATCCCACTGAGGAATGGATGTTGTTTTTGTCTCTCTCTCTTCCCTGGAACCAATGGCTCTAAATTAGGGACGGGCGACTGCTTATAGCCCATTGAATTGGGCACGGTGGTCGATAATACTCGAATAACAAAAATGAAAACTTTCAATCTGCATTTTTGCAATACGATAATCTTTATTATTTTAGAAGAACGTAACTTCGCACGTCGTCTGTATGAGATCCTACTCAAAATAGAGATTTTATCTTCCGGATAAACAATGAAATATTATATACATACATTTTTAAAAGATCTGCAAAAATTTAGAATGAAACGAGCGAACAACGTATGAATTATTGGACATTTTTTTCTGTTACAACTCATAAGATTCAACCATCGCACAAATAAAAAAAATATTGCAACGCATCGATTTTTTATCCATATATGTTATCGGATAAATGATTTTTTAAATTGCATTTTACTCTACTACAGATCGAGTGAAAGGCTATTGCACTGATTATACCAACCAGAGGTTTGGTAATAATTTATGAACAGAGTAATCATAATTGAAGTACCATAATGTCTGGAGACATCTAAGGGCTGAAGTTCAACTAAGCATAGCAGAAATATTATTCAGAACGTGTAGAAGCGATTTTTTGCTAAACATTAAGAAGTTGTAAAAACACCTCCATTGAACAATGGCGTTCTGAGAGGCTGAAAAAGAACCGATTGTATGATAAATAGGGGTAAAATTTCAAGACAAATGAATCTGTTAGAAGCCTGGTGAATAAACCTTAGTGTGCTGCTGATTTTCAACGTACTCTCATACAGAATCTGTAGAACATTGAATGATATTGCTTATTGTGCCCGCAAAACTGATGTTCTAGTTTATAATTTATTTCATGTAAAATTAGTTTTTAGTCCGCCAGAGTCTTGAACTGAAATAAGAACCAGCACTTAAAAGCCCTAGTAGCATAGCTGGGTCTTTCATTAGTCACATTTGCAAAGTCTGTTTTTTAAGCTCTCTGAGCCTCTTTCGTTTTTGCTTTACACAGTTCGTACTTTGTCGTCAACTCGCTGTTGTACGTTGTACGTCTCTATTCGTCACCGCTTTTATCACATATTTCCCTGTATTTAGTCCATATCTTTTAATAATATGTGATTCTACTTTTGCTCCAGCATTGAAGTTATATACAGCATCATAAAAAGAAAGTTTGAAAGTGTCCATTCCCTAAATATTTTTTTCGGACAACGTCTCCGAATTAGGAAATTGAAGCTCTCATTGCTGTTCTCAGTTTTACCATGGAGAAACTAGCTGAGGAGTTCTGTGTTTGTTAGTTTCTTATATATAGGTTTGACTAAATGCATTATGTACCAAAGTACCAAACGACGCACGTGAAATAACAATAAAATATATTTAAATCCCTTTTCACCGTAGATAAATGTTCAGAAAAATGAATATATTGAAAAGTATTTCGAATCAGTGAAAAACAATTACAGATCCTGAAAGTCGAAAAAACGGGAAATAAAATAAGTCATGAACACCTTAAATAGGTTAATGAAATATCAAGGAAAAAGGAAAATCAATGATTTTCGTCCATGGAAGGAGACGGGAACTTATGCCAATAATTCGGTTCAGTGAACCGGCTGCTGAATAAGAGAGATACCAAGCATCTTATCAACTGCAGACCCATCAGCCGCCTATCAGGTTTTTATAATATTTTGCTTGTGCACCAAACTTGAAGGAAAAACTGGACAAATGGTTCATCCAAGACAACATGCTGGATTCATAAGTGCCTATAGCACTATAGATCATATCAATGCACTACAAAATTTATTGTAAAAGCGAGGGGAATATACTTACACCAAAAAATAAATAAATCTGATATTGCGCAAGTTTGTTTGTGTCGCTAATGACAGGGCTCTTCGAACTGTAGGCCAAATCAATGGGTTCATTGCACTTTGTACGGAAAATGACGATTTTCCAGACTACCTTTTTCACTGTATTATCCATCAAATTGCACGATACATCAAATGTACCACCTAACTATCACAATAGGGAACAGTGGTCGCTCTACGTCTGTAATACAGAGACATTGAAGAAATGTCAATAGTACAAACGGCAAAGGAGATATTCTCGGAGTTTTGATTCTTAATACAACTCTTTGTAGAAGAAGTTCACTGAAATATGTAGAAAAGTATCAGTTAAATTACAATGACCTAATAATTCCTAACTGAAAGCAATAATAATATTTCTAAAGTTTATGAGAGGGAGTTCTGCAATCCACTTGTTGGAAAAAAATTTTCAAAAAATTGAAATATTTCCATTAATACTACCAACAAAAACCGGCTTCCTTCCCTTTCCCGTGTGATTCTTGTGCGTGACTTAATGACATAAACGAAATAATATTGCATGAAATGCCAATTTTATTCATGTAGGAATCCTTATGTATTGTTGTTGTGAAGTGGTCAATAGGAATCCAAACGTAGAATGACATTGGATGCTGCGCATATGCTCAACCCTCTTGATTAGATGTAACGTCATTCAATGGCAGTAAATTCAAACAAAAGACCAGCAAAATTCGTAGATTTATTCCAATCAAGTGCTGATACTACAGATTGAAAGACTTATATTTCAGCCAAAATAATATATTTTTCTTAATAGGAAGAATATAACGAGAAGAAAAATTTCGAGAATATAAAAATGTTGACTGAGAGATTGTTGACCTTCTCCCAGCTGCAAGAACTATTTTTCATTTCGATAATAATGAATTTTTGGTCACCGATTGTAGGCACTAGACTGAGCAGAGTTAAATATTAACCCTTCTAAACACAGTGCACATCTTTCTTCGTGTTTGCTCTTAAATTAGGAGGGCTCATTGTCGCTGTTATTTGGGGCAATTATTGCTTTCTTTATTTGTAGGTATTTCTGACAATTTTAACATAAATGTGCTTTCAAATACAAATAAGTTTGATACTGAAAAAGAGACAACAAACTGCGTTTCCAGAGAAACAGCAGATCGTTATTTCTGAATTTAAAAGACTGATGAAACGTCGAGTAGTTATTTAAAAAATCTGGTTGACACGTTTGTTTTGTTGAATAGTTAAAAAATCTTGGTCGGAAGATCTACGAAATTTAAAACAACTTGCAGTTTTATTCCTCATCATACACTATTATGAGAACGGAAGCAAAGTTTTATATAGCTAATAGACGTAAGAAATCGGATGCCCACCTCTCACACATATTTTGTCTTCAAAAACCTATGAAATTTTGAAGAAACATGCAGTTTCGTTTTTCAGCTCGCACTATTATGAGAACGGAAGCAAATTATTATATGGGTGATAAACGTAAGAAAGTTTATTCCCATCCTCTCACATAAAGAAAGCCGATCTGTCATGCTATAAATAAACCGCAAAACTGCAATGCAGAAATGTTCTTACAGTGCCCATGCAGTTAGAATGAGCAATATTTCAACATAACATATAAACCCATAACAGATAAATGCGTAAAATATAGATCCATTTCAGCTTTTATCATAAGAGAATTGGTCAAAATATATGTTAAACTAACTCCACAATGGTACCTTTTGCCATATGTAGCAAGAGTCGGGGAGAGGGGCTTTTACAAAATTATTCTGCAGAAATATTTGATGATCGACAGCGGAAGAAGAGACAAAAGTGATTTTCAATATCTTTTAACATTGAGAAACTTAAAACGTTCGTACCTATATTTCAACTACAGTGAATCAGCCAACCGAAAACGGAATAATTTTGATGGCGTCTTTCAGTTTCGGAAGATTTGCGAGATGTGTTTTAATTTAGAAGAACACATTTTGCTTCTGTAGAATAAAATAAGTGTTTAGGACATTGTTTCGTCATCACATGCTCTGTACATAAATACTACTATCAATATGGAAGAGTGAAAACCCAACAGATCCGGCTGCATGTCGTGAACGTAGAAGAAATGAGGAACAGCGTCTCTCTATAGTCCTACCTCAATACCCTTTTCAGTGTTAGGATGAAAAGAACAATTACGATGCTGTCTAAATATTACACTTTTGTACAAAAATGACTTGTAACACAATGTGGAAGTACATCTGAAGAAATAGATGTATCTTTCCGCAGCAATCACCGATATGTTTGATTATCTTTGACTTCGCATCTTTCCGGGCGCCATCACGTGATATAAACACCACCACAAGAATTTTCATGTGCCGCCACGGTGGCGCAGTGGTCTAAGGCGCTGGCCTCTGATCATTCGTCCGTAAGGGGTCCGGGTTCGAATCCCGGTCAGGCATGGATGTTGTGTTTGTCTTAGGCACTGGCTCTCTCCCTTCCCTGGAACCAGTGACCCTAAATTAGGGACGGGCGACTGCTTATAGCCCATTGAGTTGCTCACGGTGGTCGTTAAACCTCCAATCAAAAAAAAAAAATTCGTGTGGCACTAGCCGGCAGATTTGTTTACGATTTAAAGTTAGCGTTATTTATTTTGAGATGAGTTGTCTCCTTACCGGTGTTCCCTGCCGGCGAAACTTCCAACTTTGATGCGCTCTAGGCGTTTATGGTGATTACATATCTGCCCATAGATGGCAGCACGTCAGCTCTTTTGTTGTTGTCCTTTCTTGCTTACCAGCTCTTAGATCCTGCGTGTGTCTTGAGATTGAGTTTTGCACCGGAAACCTATAAGTTGTCTTTTGTTTTATAAGCATTTTTCTACTGTGCATATTTACCAGAGATCAGTGTGCCGCCTACCATAAACTACATCTTCTTAGGATTTTAACATCGAACAGTTAATCACTCTCACAAGTATGTTGGTTGATTTATAGCATCTGACACTCAAGGTGTGGAGAACTATCGGCGTTTCCTCAAACACAAATTTATGGAGTGAAAAAAATTCATTTGGCAGACCTCGCTCCATAATATTTATTTCGACAAGTTCGTAAATAAATGGAGAGAATCTAACAGGCAATGACTCTCTCAATTCTTTCAATTAGTCCACTTGCAAGGGCTGATAATCAAGGTGTGGAGAAATAATGGGGTTTCCTCAAAAGTAAACTAATGCAGGGAAATCAAAAATCTCCACTTAGCAGAACATATTCTATAATATTTATTCCAACGGAATTGTTGACTTTACTCAGATCACTGCTTTGAGGTGTGGATTCGCATCATCAGGCAGTTATTACCTGGCACGTAATAAATCGATTTCAAATTCATGAAGTCAACTGATTTATTCTGCCAGATAGACACCTTCCCATTCACAAGGAAGCATAACTTTTCCGTCATAATAAATATTTTGGAATAGCGACACAATTAACATTCTTTTTCAGGGTTATATAACATTTATGAACAGCATAATTACACAACTGACGAGCTGCTTCTTTCACAGTGGCCGGTAGAGGGTAACAAATTAGCGGTGTCTTCTGAATCGCAGAGAGCAGGCCAGGCTTGGAAAAATAACCTTACGTGCCTCACTTCCGCCCATCGTGCAGTGGAAGCGCAACACACTGGAGGATATAACAAGAGAGCATTGGTCTTAAACCTAAGTAAAAATCTTATTTTAAAAACGAAAAAAATATATTTTTATCACAGATAAACCTAAACGAAAATAAAGGATCGCTGCAAATATCTAAAGAATAATTATTCATTAAACACTCCAATAAAGACCAAGCAAAGAAAGGAAGAACGGTATTGCTACTGCTGTACGAAAGTGTGTAAACAGGTGCTCCTAAACGCAAGAATATTTCGAAAGTCAGTTAACTGCTTATTAAAATTCATCCAAGCAAACGAACGTTCTTTGACTGCACCACAGTCTGTTATTAATTTACCAGCACGCACGCGTTTCTTTTCTTTTCTTTTTTTTATTCCATTGTGGAACTATTTATACCGCGTACTGACACACGTCGTCTCACCAAGGAAGATGGATATAAAACCCCAACACGTAGAACGTCGGAAATACAACCCACAATGTGCAGTGTGCAACGTTTTTCTCATTTTTCATTAAAACAAAACCTTAGGTGGGTTTAGAAATTCCACCATCTTTATAAGTTTGTATTGCTGTGTGCACAGTTATTTTTTCTTTGCTCTTAATTCATTCCCTGACAGAGATTACAGAAGTATACTGTTGAAATGGACCCAGAAATACATTCACCACTGCTGTTAAATTTGAGAAAAACCACATAATAAAATAAATGTATCTTTTTCCTGCATTTACTTTGTTTCACTTGTTTTTGGATATAATGTTATCGCCGAAAGCGAGTAGTGTGTTTTGAAATGAATATTGCAACAACATACTCTTTAACAAACTTCTAAGTAATCCTCAAGGCTACGTCACATTTCTGTTGCCTACGAAGGGATAAATTTAGGAAGATATATATACCCGTCTCCGTCAGCAATTTGACTTACGTAATACAGGGATCACTTTTTTAATACCTTTTTGTGTAATGGTAAGGTATATATTAACAAACGAACGGCAAATTGGGCTTTACAACATTAAAAAAATAAGGTAAGTAAAATAACCTAAAATATTTTTAATAAAAGGTGGCCTCCCATCCATATAAATGAACAAAATGTAAGCTAGCGGACAAAACTACGCTAACGTAAAGCTGTTTGCACAATGCACAAAAAACAGAAAATTTAGTGGTGAACTCATGATGTCTCAAAAAAGGGGGAAAGCCTAATTAATTAGAAAATGTCCGCGTAACCAATATTAAACTGGGGAAAATTGTAGCTAAAAAAGAGAACAGGAACGTGGAATATACTAGCGGGACCTTCACACCCTGTAAAAGGCACAGTGATTAGCGTGCAGGGAAAATTTCTCTTATTTAAGAGGACTCGTTATGAGTGCCTTAAACAATCCTGATGCCGTCTGGGAGGTTGAGCAGGCTTGCTAAGTTGTTCTTCTGTAAAAGAAACGCGAATGGAAATATTGTATTCCTACAGTCCAGGGCACAAACACGCAAAGAATATGTAGTGGTATCCCAGGAAACATAAAGATGGTGACCGTGAAAATAAATCAATACGTAGCCAGCAATACACAAATTTATTAAGATGTAGATTTCCAGTAAAAGCATTTGTTTGGAAATTCACAGTTTGAAGGAAATTTTCATTTGATTTCTGCTTAGGAAGATGGTTAATGGGCTTTCAAAACAATCTTTCGTTTATTTTTGGATAGCGTTTAAAATATTTAAAAGGATGCAAAGTTTATTTTATACTTACCCTAATAGAAAGCAAACATTTTCATTTCTTTTGTCAAGTGAAGATTGGCAAATATATAATAAACTGTGATTCAACAGAATAATGCTGAGGCGAAAACAAAAAGTGCAGTTCCTTCTGAAGATTTAAGTTACAAAGCTAACAAAGTAAGAGTTAATGTTATTATGTTATACATTCATATTGAAAAATTATGGCAATAATATCCCAGTTATTACTATATTACAAATATGTGAGCTCAAAGTCATTATAATATTGTATGATGATGGTATCTCCCTCGCAGTAAGATCATACGAACTATTTGTAAAGTATATCTCTTCCTTATCAGGTAACGGCATTTGTGCTGTGTTAAGTGGAATGCAACCATCACACTTAAAAGTGGATTCAGAGCTCCTCGCTTAGTGAGAACAGACGGAGTTACATCTCCTGGCGATTGAAATGAAAAGCTCAGGACCAATTCATAAGCATAGCAGAGAAATACTCTCCAAAATTTCTTTGCCCAAGAATAATGGCTTTCTACCAAATTGTATTTTGCAAAACCAATGGTTCATTAACACCGCTAGGGAAATTATAGATCGTCGTTCAAGCAGTATTTCTTATCACTAGAAGTAATGCTCCATAGAATGTAAGATCCCTGCATTCTTTTTGACAAACGATGAGGTATATTGGCGTCTGGAAATTCATCTTGCGTATTTATATTACATAGGATTAGCTAATCTCAAAGTAGTAACGAAATATAAGAAAATCGCCTTTTATCATTTATTCGGTACGAATCAGTAAGAACGGGAACTTGCTTCAATAGAAGCAGTAAATTGAAAAATATGCAAACTAAGAATGATGAACGTTATTTTATTATATATCATTTTTCAAGTTTATTACCAGTTTCGTTTAATATTTGAAATGCAATTTTACATAATGTGTGTAACATAATGGACGTTTTCTAATATAAGGTACCATATCCTTAAATTCTAACATGAGATTTTGCCGATTGATACTTAATTTCCATAGACGATTTTGTGGTGTCAATATGCTAATTTTTTTGTGAACTACTGTTCATTTTCCAATCGTCTGTGAAGGTTTTATACTGAAGAGCAGGGTTTTTCACCATTGAATTTAAAAATATGATTCATATTCAGAACTTAAAAAAAAGTTTGCGCGATAAACTACAAAATAAAAAATAACATCATAAGGGAAGGAATTGCAGTATTTATTGCAATTTGATACTTTCGGTATACAACGAAGGACGCAATTTTTAAAAATGATTTACGTACAAGTCATAAAAATTAGATACTCTTCTGCTCTTTCCTATATCTTTAGAGCGTTGAATACATTGGAGGGCTTACCACACTGTGAACCACTCCGGGCGGAACGAAAACTAGCGTCGCAAATGGCGCCAAGTAGAAAGAGATGTCGAGATGAACTACTGTTTCCCTCAATTGCGCCATTCCACCACTTCTTGTGTCTTAAATGGTACAGGATATGAGGGAAAAAGAAAAATGTGGGAGTACTGACATCCAAGACGACGACTAAGGGTTTAGCATTTATTAGAATAGTCGAAATCACCACAATAAAGTACTACTAGAATTTATCAAAATGGAGCATTGTTCTTGGCCTTGTCCGTTGAATCGGAGCTTAGGACTACGAATTCAAAGGGAAATCTCTTAAATTAGTTGCTTGGGTTTTGGACAACAGCACCTTAGAGCAGTCAGCACGCAACCCTTGGCTGACATCATCCAGCAACCATGATAATTTTATAAGTAACTATCTTTTTTATCAAAATACTGCAAACGTATGTCTTTCCTACATGGGTAAGATAGACAAATTTAACAATAACCGTCAGTTATGCCTGCTAGGACATTTTTTGAAAACTATTTAAAACTTTTAGTCGTATTTATTTTTCAACAATTAATATTATTTTATAATTTGTGAAAATATTCGCTTCCCACGCCAAAAATCCAAAAAAAAAAAATAAGCATTTAAATTGTTTAAGTGAATCGGATTGTAATTAACATACAACGTAATAAAAAGGCACAATTACTAAATTTTCAAAAATTTACTGTCAGAGTAAAAAGTATAGATAGATTATTTTAATTTTTTTGAGCGGTCGTCGCACATCATCCCACAGTGGCATAAAATAAATGAGTGGCATTTGATAAATATGTTCTACATTTGTTTTGAGCCCAGCTGAAAAATGTTAAATTTAGATGTGCATTTTACATACATTCAATGACCTTATCTAGTTTTTTTTTTAAGATGATTCCTTTTTTTAAGGTTAGATGCTAAATATGTTTTAAAAAGAAGTACGTTAGCTTAATACAGAAGACAAAATTACTTTGCTGATAAATGACATGGTTTTTGGACAAATTCTAGGTTGAAAGAGCGATAATAAACAAGACTGCGACTAATGATTATCAAAACTGGCCGATAGGGTTGCCAAGTTGTAGGAGATGGTGCGTATATACTTCCGAGAAAGGGCGGGGTCCGTAATATCTATACTGGCATGGATGTTGTGTTTACCTAAAGGGGATGACTCTCGTGCTGACTTGGATTCAGTAGCTGCAAATTATAGACGAACGACTTAATATATCCAGTTTTGTTGCTTATTACGGTAGCTAAACCACCGTTAATCGAGAAAACAAGAATGCACATGGAGGGAAAAAAATCTTTAAATTTGCTAAAAAGTACATATACCCATACAATATTTTCGATAATTGTAATACATCATTATGAATTGAAATGCAGATTTTTCGTTTTTGAGTTCATTTTATTGCCTGATATTTCTTTCTTTATATTACTGGAAAAATAATATTTTTCAGATTAAAATGTGAATTTGAGTAGTGAGCAAATATGTAATGAATCGTAAATCACCAAAACTTAACAAAGCTTGTAAAAGTAAAGGACGTCGAGTTATAAAATTTAGCGAAATAATATGGGGACTTAGAATTTTTTATTAACATTATTTATTTCTCAAAATCCATTTTCCATTGTCATGGCTTACGAATACGAAAGCTGACGTTAAAATTTCTGGTAAATTATTTAAAGTGGCTGAACGTTAAACATATCTGGTAAATTATTATGACTCTTTACCATTAAGGTTTTATTGTAATCTTTGTATATATTATATATGAAGATTTTTTCTTCAAAAAAAAAGGCTGCAGATATTAAATTAAAATTTGTACTTCAGCATTCCACTCCATTTATTTTGAATTGCCCTGCACACTTTTCTTAGTGTGTCATTCTACTTGTAATATTGTGATATTGTTTCAATTAATTCAATTAGAAGCATTCCTTCGCGATCCTAGTAAACAAATGCCAACAGCTTTTTCTTCGAAAAAAGTTCCTTGGCACTTTTTGGGCTTGTTTGAGGAAAGTGCGTGTATCCACTGCTTTGATAGCTCGTGACATGTGGATTCAATTCTTTCGACATTCTGGAATTGGAACCACATTTCATCACCCGTCACCATATGTTAAGGAATGCAACCCCAATTTTGCTGTAACGTTGCAAGTTCGATAGCATTTTTTTTTGCATTTTGATCATATCGGTATGCATTTTTGGCATACGTCTGGAACACAACATCTGGTAACCTACTCTACCTGTCATTATCTGGTACATACAGATCATTTCGAGAAACCTGGGGAAAATATCACGATAGCTCTGATATTGTACACGGATGTCTCTTACGCACATTATGGTCAACACTACGAAGTTTGAAAATCACCACGATTCACCGAACTTGACACTCTCCATAACGCACGTCCGTTCGTAAGTCTCTAAAATTTCTACACCACCCTCCACACATCTTTCACACGGTCCGTACACTGTATTCATTTTCTGATGAATTTCTGCGGCAGTTTTCCTTTCAGCAAAGGAAAAACAGGACGTCAGCGAGGATTTCACAGCTGGCGGGAGCACCGATTGCAGTACACACGTTTACTCGTCAATACGACACCAAGAAATAACGCCAGAAGCTGATCGCGAGTCTTACGGAGAGGGAAAGCACGCATTGCGTGATGCTATAGCGCAAGCGCGAGCTAGTTACCGTGCTTACATAGGTCGGTGCATTGCAACGGACGTCGAAATCCGAATAGCTCTGGAATATACTTTATATGGTTATAAATGGATAAATTCAACTTTGGACAAGTGCCTTTGAATTTTTCTTCAACATATGTTTTTCAGCCATCAAGGACACGTGATCTAGTGATTTACCTATTGCACTGAACAAGACAGTTTACGGATACCTAAACCAAATAGAACCTGACAACACGTAACGTAAAATTACATAAAAACAGTGCTGTATTTTACAGTTGATAGATTTCAATCAGTAGATTTTATACATTGACTCGGTCAAGAAAGAAAATATTTGCCGCCCCGGTGGCGCAGTGGTCTAAGCGATGGTCTCTGATCATTCGTCCGAACGGGGTCCGGGTTCGAATCCCGGTGAGGCATGGATGTTGTTTTTGTCTTACGGCACTGGCTCTCTCCCTTCCCTGGAGCCAGTGACCCTAAATTAGGGACGGGCGACTGCTTATGGCCCACAGAGTTGCTCACGGTGTTCGTTAAACCTCCAATAAAAAAAAAGAAAATATTTACGTACCCAAACCTGTATACTACTCGGATGTACAATATCAGAACATGAAGCCCTTTTTTTTACGTTATGACCGTTTCAGATCAGTTAATTAAAATCGGATTTCCCCATAAAATTATTAAATTTGAAATGACACTTTGCAGAGCAATACGCTAATAATATTTCAAATAATCTGAACAATAGTATTACCCTTCATCTTTGAGAAAAGTGCTAGGAATCGAATGTTACTAAGTTTTTTTCTGACTAAACTACCCGTTTCCGGAACTTTGGTCAAAGAAAAACATAGCAAATAGATCTCATAGATAAACACGCAAATAATTATCTATACATGCGACATAAATCTTCCTGTTCACTACAGTAGAAGGAAATTCATAACGCATAGAAACATATAAGGATTTTTGACATTTTTAATACTTTAAAGACTAATATCAATTTGAATGTTGTAACATAATGTCGTTTTTTAAATGTTCCAGTCAGTAAGAAAATACACAAATATATCTGTTACACACTTTTTACGGGAAAGTCGAAACTAGAGTGGACGAAACTCAATTTTGTATTACATTGAACATGCAAAAAATCATTAGAAATTTAAGATCTATATTTAGAAATTTGAAAATACTTAAAAAAATTTTGGTTTATGTAAAACACTTATTAAATGTAAACGTGCTTGCCGAATTCCAAAGCAAATGTCTGGAGAAAGGGAGCTTTCGTGAAAGGTATTGCCGGAAAGCACAAATTAAAGAAGATATGTGAATCATAGGACTAAACATTTACTAAACTAAGGTGGCGGTATAAGAGATAGAAGAGCATTAAAGAGGATTGTTACCCGTAATAAGTAAACAAGGGCCCCGAAAATTTGTGCGGATCTCAATCTGTATCTCGAGACGCTAGTATCAACGAAAGCAATGAGAATTTTCTTATTATACGTAGGAATGAAAGCCACTAGTTCAGTTTCTTTCACTGAATGAATACAACGTGTTGCATTATCTGAATGTTCAAGAAACCCGCTTAATTTTAAATACATGTGGAACTCCGGAAAAATGTTTCATTTAGAAAAATATAAGAGTTATAACCAGATTTTTTTTTACAATACGTATTTTTTTGGTTAAGTGAGTATAAATGCTTCAATGGGACAAAGCTCTAATGTCACTTTTCGTAGAATCAGGCGATGAAATTGCCTGAATTTTTGTGAATTGGACGCATTTCACACATTGCTCTTGCTTTGTGGAGATATTCACTGAAGTGAAAATATAGCTCTGTGATGAAAACTTTCCATGAGTTAAAAAAATACGCGTATAAATATCTCTTAAAATAAGGTTATGAATTGTTAAAGCGGTTGAAGTGGACACATTATGTACATCCAAAACAAGATCACGTTATTTCTCTAGGAAAATAAACGAATTCTGGAACTGAAGCCAAAATAAAATATTTTACTGCAAAACCCGTCTTCTGCATTCAAGGATTTCATATTCACTTCAATGGCATCACACACTGGGCAATAGACTCCCGCTTCTAACCTTATCATGAATATTCAGATGTCCAGTAAAAACTGATTATACACAACAAAGGACTTCAGAAAAGTTTTTCGACCTGGGCATATTTTAGGAAGGTGCCTAAATAAAGGAGAATAACATGAATGTCGGTGTAAGGTGATCAGTAATGGTAGGTACTCATTTATCGAAATTCCTTTGTTGAAATAAAAATTCCTTGGAATTCCCTTTTGGAAAAGTGGTAATTTCCTATTTTCTCTCTTTCTCTTTATATATACACCGAAGAGCAAATGAATTAGAGACAGCTGGCGTTATGCAAATGTGGCGCTGTGGGCGGCCCTGTAAACGGAAATGACATGACGTATGCAGCGATCCGACAATATAAGGACTGATGCGAATGGAATCAGTAAGATTCGGACACAGTATGGGTAAGACGAAGGATCTAAGCGCATGTAATCGTGGGAAAACTCTCGGGGCCCGACGAATGGGTCACTCAATCTCGGAAGTCGTGCAGGCACTGGGAGTTTCACGAGTCACTGTGTCACGGGTGCACTGTGAGTACATCGGATCCGATAAAACCATCCCTGCAAGGTCCAACTGCCGTGGACAACAGCGTGTGGATGAGCGAGGTCATTGTCGGCTAGTTCGCATTGTAACAGCGGATAGACGGGCCACAGTGCAAGAAATCACTCGGCAATTTAACGCTGGTACACAAAAATGTGTAAGCAACCACACCATCGAGAACCATCTCCTTGCTATAGGGTACAGAAGCCATCGCCCCACGAGGGTACCGCTTCTGACCGCACATCACAGGGTACAAAGATTAGTATGGGCGCCGGAACATTTCCACTAGACCCTAGGCATGTGGTAAAATGTTGCCTGGACTGATAAGTCGAGATTCACGTTGGTACATGCGGATGGCAGGGTATGAGTACGGCGCAAGCCACATGAAGCGATGGATCCTTCTTGCCAGCGGGGTACTCTTCAAGTTGGTGGGGGTGGCATTCTCGTCTGAGGACTATTTACGTGGACTGAAATGGGTCCCCTGGTACATGTGACATCGTCCCTTACGGGTCAACGGTACCAGGATATCCTGGACGACCATTTGATCCCGTTTGTGCGTCTTCAACATCCCACTGGGACCTCATCCTGCAACAAGACAATGCACCGTGTCATCGCTCCCGAATTGTATCCGAATGGTTGGATGAACACTCCACCGACGTGACCTCTCTTCCTGGGCCAGCTAGGTCACCTGACCTCAATCCCATCAAACACATCTGGGATGCCATCGAGAGAGATGTTCGTGGCTCTGACCCTCCTCCATCAAATCTTCGTGAAATGTGGGAGCTTGTTCAGGGATCGTGGATCCGTATGGCTTCCCAACGCTTCCGGTGTCTTGTCGAGCGAAAGGTGGTGCTACACGTTACCAGACAGGTAACTCTAATTCAATTGCTCTTCAATGTATACGTGTGTGTTATTTTTATAGGCTATATAGTACATAGTAATTTGTAAAAAAAATTCCTTATTTAAATCATTGTTTTTCAAAGTACAATCTTTTTTTATTTATTCTTTTGATAACCTTGTAAAAAATATTAGATACCTGATTTCTCTCAACAGTTTTATTCCGTAACTCCATAGATTTTATGGTCATGAAATACTGTGTAAATTTTATCAGCAGAAGCATCTGAAGCATCATTCTCCACAAGTTCAATCAGTTCGGTTTGTACACGACCTGTTGCTGGAGATACGTATGTAACTAAAATGAACAGGAAATTTTAACATTTTAGATCTGTTCTTTCATCAACTATTACAAAAACGAGAATTTAGTTTTTCTTAAATTTTTAATTGTAGCCTCATTCTCTATTTTAACCACAACGATTGACAATGAGTTTGGTGCACTTAGGCTTTTTCATTTTCACATCTTTTAGAATTTTGAAGTCAGGAAATGCACTTTGGAGAACAGGAACTAACTTTGTAGTGTGCAACAAATTCCTTAAGATGGGCGAGAGATAATGGTCAAACACGAAGCACCATGCTGTACGTTGTACACATTTACAAAGCCCAAATATTTTGAGCAAACCTAATTTGTATCAGGAAGTTCGTCACTGACATTTTATCAAAAGATTATATTTATTGAAATCCTTACATACCAATGGTGTAAAGTCAGCGAAAACGCGCTGACATGCGAAAGTTTGCAGACTACCAAAAAACACCTTTTTTAAAAACTGTATAAACCGAACTGCTTCGTAGATCACATGGGCTTAGATCCTTCGTCTTACCCATACTGCGTCAGATCATCACAGCATTTTGAATGTCTCTAGAATATGTCACCTAACGGAAAAATCATGAAATAAGTCTGCATTGCAGTTTATATCATATTGTACATCAATTTAAACATTTTTTTTCTTTTGGGTACAAGTTATACCTTTGGCTTCAAGTAACCCATGTTGACAATAATTTAAATATAATTATAAATTACAGCATTTGGCATATACGTAATTGCTAACTTTGCAATCAAGAGAAACAAACTTAGAAGAAGATGTGCTTCTCATTAAATATCAAATTAATGGAATATTTTATTTTGAGATGAAATAAATATATAGCTTAAATGTAAAGCGCCTAAATGGATATATATCTTCTTCTTCATGCTATAAGCATTGCAAAAGATTTCGAAACCAGTCGAGATATTAACAACCTGGGCTTAAGAATATTATTATATCGTCAGATAAACATCCTAAAATGCTTTTTTATTCATTCTTTTTCATACAAAGCTTAAAAACCAACTGCAGTCAATTTACGTAATCATCATCATCATCATTGTCAACCATTATCAATCCACTGCTGGACGAAGGTCTCCCCAAGTTTCCTCCACAACTGTCTGTCTTGTGCCAGTCTCCTCCATGTCACTCCCGCATATTTACGAATTTCATCCACCCATCTCCCATGTGGTCTTTTTCTGGGTCTTTTCCTGTCCCTTGGAATCCAATCTAAAATTTCGGCCGTCCATCTATGGTCTGTCCTTCTGGCAGTATGTCCAGCCCATTGCCATTTCAGGGATTTAACTCTGATCATGATGTCTTCCACTCTCGTCATTTTTCGGATCCACGAGTTCCTCTTCTTATCTCTCCTGGTTATACCAAGCATGCACCTCTCTATGCTTCTTTGAGTTGTCTGCAGCCTTTGTATGTCTCTTTTAGTTAAGGTCCACGTCTCTGCACCATACGTAAGCACTGGAAGGATGCATTGATCAAACACTTTTCTTTTAAGACATAATGGCATATTGCTCTTGAAAATTATGCTGTTTCTTCCAAAAGCTCTCCAGGCAAGTTTTGTACGCCGATTAATTTCTTCATCAATGTGACCCTCACTTGATATCTGCTGTCCAAGATAAACATAGTTATCTGTTATCTCCAGTTTTTCTCCATCAATCGATAAATCTTCATTTCTTGTAAAAGCATTGAACATCACTTTTGTCTTCTGAAAGTTCATTTTTAATCCCACTTCTTTACTCTTGTCAGCAAGTTCCTGGATCATACTCTGCAGCTCTGGTGGGGTAGTTGCAAAAATGACTACGTCATCAGCAAAACGAAGGTGGGTTAGATAATCTAAATTAATCTTTATCCCTTTGTTTTCCCAGTTCAGTGATTGAAAGACGTTTTCCAATGTGGCATTAAAGAGCTTCGGAGATATGGTGTCACCTTGTCTCACTCCCTTTCCAATTTTTATGTGTGTTGTATTTTCAAACAGCCGAATCTTTGCACTTGCATTTTCATAGATGTTATTAATAATATTAATGTATGCATCTTCAATACCGCAGGATTTCAGAGCCGTGGTAACTGCTGATGGTTTTACCGAATCAAAGGCTTTTTCATAATCGATAAAAGCCATGCACAATGGAAGTTCATATTCCCTCGCTCTTTCAATTAGTTCTCTCAGTACGTGGATATGATCTATTGTGCTGTAGCCACTCCTGAATCCAGCTTGTTCTCTCGGTTGAGCCATGTCCAGTGTTACCTTCAAGCGGTGTGAAAGAACTTTAGTGAAGATTTTATAAACCACTGATAGGAGGCTGATAGGTCTGTAGTTCCTGAGATCCTCAATGTCACCTTTTTTATGTAGCAGGATCATTGTAGCATTGTTCCAATCCTCAGGAATCTTCCCTTCATTAAGGCATCGAGTGAAAATTTGGGCGAGTACTGTTTCAATTTCTCCACTTGCTTCTTGTATGATGTCTATAGTAATTCCATCTTCTCCTGGGGCTTTCCCCCGCTTCATGTTCTTGATTGCATGAGCAACTTCTGCTGGGAGGACTGGAAGAATTCTGGTACCTTTCATGATGTCTGGAGTACATGTATCATCCCTTTCATATAATTTGGAGTAGAAATCTTTCACTCTTGTCAAAATTTCGCCTCTATTTCTTGTTATAGAACCATCTTCTTTTCTCAGAGCCATAATCTGTTTTCTTCCCTTACTGAGATGTCCCTTTGCTATCTTAAGGCTTTGGTTGTTTTCAATTGCTTTCCTCACTAGCTCACAGTTGAATTTCCTTACGTCTTCAGTGATACTTTTTCGTGTTATCTTGCATAGCTCTATATATTCCACTTTGGAAGTCACATCTTCTTTAGTTGTCCTCATCTCTCTTCTTTTTTGCATCAACATTTTGGTTTTTCCTGATAATTTGTTCACATGCAACTTGTTCTTAGACCCAGCTAATTTTGTTGCTGTTTCCATTAGAGCTTTGGTTACTTTTCTGTTAACTTCCGAAATATCCACTTCTTCCGATGTTAGGCCTTCTAAAGCAGAGAATCTGTTCTTCAGTTCCAACTTGAAAGTATTATGGTGTTTTTTAAGGTTGGTTATGTCAATACATTTTGTTTGTCTTATGAGCTTGCCACGTTCCAGTTTAGTGTTGAGGTGCATCTTACATCTCACCAATCTATGGTCACTACCTGTGTTGAACTTGTTCAGCACACTGCAGTCTTCGATGACGAATTTTTTGTTACACATAATAAAATCAATTTCACTTGTCGTCCCAATTGGATGTCTCCATGTCCATTTCCTGTGTGGCTTTTTCTTGAAAAAGGAGTTCAAGATGAAAAATCCTTCTGCCTCTGCAAACTCAACGAGAGTATTTCCACGCTGGTTTCTGTTGCCGTGACCGAATTTACCTACTGAAGTTTCATTCTGTTGCCGTTGCCCTATTTTTGCATTGAAATCTCCCATAATTATCTTCAAGTGCTTCTTACCTTTATTATTTAGATGACGAATTTCCTCATAAAATTCTTCAATTTCTTCTTCAGGATGACTTGTGGTGGGTGCATAAGTTTGAATAATCTGAGCTTGGTATCTTCTCGAGAGTTGGATAACAAGTCGTGCAGCTCTGTCAGAGGAACTTTCAACTTCTACCACTTTATCCTTCAGTTTCTTGTTTATTATAAATCCAACACCACTAGTTCTGCCAATTTACGTAATACACTCACTTAAATCTGAAGGTCTGAAGAAACATGGTATTCTCTTTATGTCAAATCAAGAGTTTTACGAAGAAAATCCAATCAAATTCTGAGAGAACAGAATGCAAAGAAGAATTCCTTTCGAACCAGAAGGCGGATGCTTTCATTCTGCAAGGCGGACCTGTACATGCATTTAACAATCGAAATGCATGAGGTTGGTTAAAACATAAAAATGATACATACAATACCTATTGTAGGTTTTTACAATTACTGCTTACCCCCATATATCAATATGCCTTTATATTCAATGTAGGACTTGTTTAAATTTCTAAAATCTCATAAAGGATATGTAGTATACCGTATAAACTCGTGTATAGGTCGACATTTTTTTAATGAAATATTTAGGTCGAAATTAGGGAGACGAACTATACACGGAAAATATTTCTGATAGGTTGAAAACCAAAATTTTGATATCTTATGGAAATGCGTATATTTAGCCCTTTGCTCCATCAGTTCATTTGCAGTTGTATATTTAGTAATTTTTCGGGTATTACTGATACAGAAGAAAATTATTGCTTAGAATTTTCTTGATTTTATACGTACGATTTTTTTTAATTCACTAATAGAAAAACTCATTTCGCAAGGATGTCTCAAAGTCGGTTTTAGATCTGTCGATATGGCCTTGACTGCCCCGCTGGTGAATCACCCAGAGGAAAGAGGTCAACGCGTGAGCAAGTAGTTGCAGCGTGCCGTGACCTACGACCGGGCCTTATTCTCGACGGGCGGGGGGATGAAGAGGGAAAAGAACGGACTATTGCAAAAGGAGACTGCTGCCCCTGTTAGCAGCGGCTGAGAAAAGAGCCGGGAAAATCTACTGAACAGCGGTAACTTGATCAATGCGTTCCGAAAATGAAAGTCTTTAAACTTGGCCGATCGCTCAGAATAACATTGCCACTGATAGTAAAAAAGTGAATGAGTTTCACAACCTACTTACGTTTGCTATTAAATTGAGTGTGCCGCGGCTCTAAAAGTCAAACAAACAGTAACATTTTTTGAAGGCTAAAAGCGAGCAAAAAGGATTGCATTTTACTGAATGGGGCGATGTTTGGTTTTGTCACTAAGACCGATTGTTTGTCACAAACACAGTGGAGAGGGGGAATGAAACTCTGGAGTAGATAAACGACCTCTCTGTCAATCACACACTCCGAATATATTTCAGGAAGCTGTTTTTTTTTCTTTTAAAATAACGATGTAACTTACGACGTTTCTTAAACTTATTTTTAAATAACGATGTGACTTACGACGTTTCTTAAAACCCTTTTTAAATAACGATGTGACTTACGACATCACGATTCGTTTGCTGCGGGAGCAAATACTTTACTCTCCATGAATGAAGAACTGCAGAAAACACGCATGCAAAAAGTGCGAGAAGGGGGGGGACTATGTGCAAAATTGGGTTCATATAATGTTAAATTGTGTAACCTTCCCCTGAAAACTCTAACCAGGATGGTCAGCCCTATCATCTTTCCAGAATTGTACCTCAGTTCCACACACATTTTCGAGAAACTGCCGCAAGCAACATTGCGAGAGCCAGCTACAACAATAAATAGTAGGTTCACATTTCTGCATGCGGGCGCATCCTTGGAAAATATTTTTTTATTTATTTACACACAAGATAGGTATGTATACAAAAACTGCAGATATTCAGATAAAAATCGGGGTGTCGACCTATACACGAGATCGACCTAAACACGAGTATGTACGGTATATCAATATTAAAGGTGATATAATTTTGTCACGTACCTAAATTGCTAAAACAACGGGATGATCAATGAGAGTATTATTTTACAGAATGGTTGTTTTCTAATCTCCTAGGGTTGTGAGTACTTCCTCATTTCCAAATAACACGTTCAAATAAATGGTAAGAAAAAAAAAACTTTTTATTAAGATATATACACTGGCGGAAAGTTAAAAAAAGAACACCAAGAAGGAATTGGCGGACGATCATGAAATTTATATATGTTAATGGGGTCGAGTTTAAGTAGGTGTAATGTTAATTTCGGACCAACCTGTAAGCGTTTACGCCACAGCACGGCATAATATGCAAATTATCGTCGGTGGTTTATAAGGAGTACGGCGAAGTGAATGTAATCAGTCGTCGGCGTACGGACACGTGCGAAGACCCTGAAGAAGCTGCAATGCCTGGACATGAAAGACGTGTACGATTTCAGCAGTTATCGGACTTTGAGCCAAGTCGTCTAGTCGGACTCCGCGAGGCCGATCGACGCATAAGAAAAGCGGCGTTGTCAAGCAGAACATCCAATGCGACGAAAATACGAGCTGCCGTTGCACCTGAGGTGACGGTGCGAACAATCCGCAACCGTCTACTGGATGCAGGACTACGTGCACGTTTGCCTTTGGCATGTGTACCTCTGACTCCAGCCCACCGTCAGGAACGGCAGCAGTGGTGTCGCCAACGTCTGCACTGGAGAACGCAATGGCGATCTCTCGTGTTCAGCGATGAAAGCAGATTCTGTTTGGGAGCCTCCGATGGCCGTATGCGTGTTCGAAGACGCACGGGGGAGCGTCTTCACCCGTCTTGCATCCGCCAGAGACACACAGGGCCTACACCTGGTCTCCTGGTGTGGGGAGCGATCAGCTATCACTCTCGTACACAACTAGTGTTTGTATCGGGTACGTTAAACAGCACCTCCTACATCAACAACATCATTCAGCCCGTTGTTGTGCCATTTGTAAGGTCAGTCCATCGTGGTGTTTTCCAGCAAGATAACGCACGCCACACACGGCACGTGCAACGCAACATGCAGTTCAGGGTGTGAGACAACTTCCATGGCCTGCACGTTCACCGGATTTGTCCCCCATTGAGCACGTGTGGGATTTTATCTGACAACGACTTATCCGGTCTCCACGGCCAACCACGACCATCCCCGATTTACGCGTCCAGGTTGAGGATGCTTGGAACTCAATACCCTAAACTTACATCCAACATCTGTACGACAGACTCCATTCCAGAATTGCACATTGTGACGCAGTTCATGGCGGTTCAACCTCGTACTAACCATGTTACATGGAAATGTTATTTTTCAGTTTACCAGCAAATACAGCTGTATTTTGCCATAATGTTTTGATCACCTTATCCTCTGTATTCCGTTATTATGGTGTATAAATTCCGTTGGTATCAGAGGTCTCCTTCTTTGTGTTCTTTTTTCACTTTCCGCCGGTGTATATATAATTTCAAAAATAAAAAACTGTAAATCAAAGAAATAGACCGATATCTTTTACAACATTAGGAGAATAGATTATTAAGAAATGAAATATCTCAGGAATACCTTGCACAAAATACTAAAAAAAATATTTATTTCTGTCGTTTGTTACTATCCTAAAGTTGTCTGGTCTATTTGGGCTCATAACAGATTGTTGTTCAATCACTTTTCGGTTTGTCCACTGTAATGTAATAATACATTATAAAATTCTGCATATCTTAGGTGAATGTGTTAAAAGTAGTGTAAAGAAATTATAATTCAGGGAAATTTTATCATGGGAATACATTTGTATAGTATTCTGTACTATTTCATATTCTTTGGCGCATTAAAAATTAATGTTTTTTTTTATTTCTCTATTTATATCGACAGGTGTTAGGCTTTAGTAGCTTTAAAATATGATAAAACAACAACAAGAAAAAAAATCTCACAAAATAATGCAAACATAATGACTTGGAATTTGTGTCCTGCACTGAAGTATTCTGTAATCACATATGTTGTCAATCATAATTCTTTCCGAACAATCATTGATTAAAAGAAATGCGGTCTACTCCTTGAAGTATACCATAATTTATTTTGGGCTCAATTCTGAACAGCTAAAAGGAAAAGCAAAAAAAAAAAAAAAAAATTGCGCCTGGCACTTTGTGGGTTATATGTAAGTGCATTAATATGACCATATTTGCGTTCCCTTTTCTAATATTGAAGCGCGAAAAATTTATCGAAGTGTGTTCTCATCACAGAACTGCTAATGAAATTTCTAAATTTCTTTCTGTAGTATGTACATACCGTGCATGTATTCAGATATGAGAAAATTGAATAAATTGTTCACTAAAAATTATAGAAACAGCTAATGGTGACAAACATTTTCAAATAATAACCTAACTTTTCCTTTTTAACACAAAAGTAATCCACAAAGATGTATCCTAACACATTTACAAACAAAAAGTTTCATCCGTTTCACCAAAATCTATTTCAATGCCATCCTATGCAAGAAATTTAAGCAAAAATTTGGGTACCCAAAATTTTATAATTTTAAGAAAGTGAATTAAGATTAATTTCAGCGAGTATCGAATTTCGATGATGCATAAGAGAACGTGACCATTTAGTTATCACAATGCGGAAACAAATATTGCTCACCTCTCCACTTGGTGTCGATTCTACAGTGTATTTCTAAATGAAAATATAGCAGTTCTTTACGATCTTTCTAGTAACATCTGCTAAGCGATTTGTTTTACCATATCTGCAGAAAATTCGAACAAACAGTATCAAGAAATTTCCGTTGGTACAGTGTGTAACAAACGTTTTGTATAAAATACAAGGATCTTAATAGACCATGCAGCCAAAATTGAAAAGAAAATTATGTGAAACAGAGTGAGCAAAAAATATATGTAGTCTCCGATATTCAACTGGAGTTATTTTGAAAAAGAAGAAATCTCGTACTGATAAAAGCGGCTAAAAATTATGGAATTAGCCGTTATTCTCTACATTCATTTGTTTAGCAATTTATTTTTAATTAAATTATCATTGTAAAACAAATGGAAGGAAATTACCGAAAAAGTTTTAAACTTTTTATCTAGTAATATTGTTCTACTCACTAAAAACTTAAGTTAGTCATATTCTGTTGCGTTACTATTAGGAAATATAAATGTACTAATGGAACAGGCATAATATTGGAAACGTGTGATCTCAATGACAGCTTTAGCTTTAACGCACATTTTCTCCGAAGTTCTCAATAGTTCACTCGTTACTGAACTTTTTTAATGTATATTCCCCCAGACACTCTTACCATTTATATTTAGATATCCCTCTACTGATAGTGAAGTTGGCCTTAAACAAGCACTATGACCCATAGCGATCTATATGATATTCCAGCAAGGCTAAAATGAGATAATAGCACAACTCTGACTGCAATATGCCCTGATTGAAAAAGAGCACTACTTGCAATCTGACGATGCTCAAGCAACTGTGGTGCAAGCGCTCCCCAGATGACACTTCATGTCATGTTTTTATTTCCCTGTGGTTCAAACATTACAGCTGATCCTTAAGGTGTGCTGCCAAAAAGAGTACTACTTGCAATCTGACGATGCTCAAGAAACTGTGGTACAAGCGCTCCCCAGATGACACTTCAGGTCATGTTTTTATTTCCCTGTGGTTCAAACATTGCAACTGATCTCTCAAGGTGTGCTGCCAAAAAGAGCACTACTTGCAATCTGACGATGCTCCAGCAACTGTGGTACAAACGCTCCCTAGGTGGCGCTGCAGGTCACGTTTTTATTTCCCCGTGGTTCAAACATTGCAGCTGATCTCTCAAGGTGTGCTGCCAAAAAGAGCACTACTTGCAATATGACGATGCCCAAGAAACTGTGGCACAAACGCTCCCTAGATGGCGCTGCAGGTCACGTTTTTATTTCCCCAAGCATTACAGCTGATTTCTCAGGGTGTAATTTCCAAACAAAAGCACTGCTTGGAATCCCGTGGCGTAACGCAAATCAGCGTTGATGCGAGTTGCTGTTACATAATTTTTTCTGTATAAAAAAACTTGCCAAATTATTGTCCTAAAGCTTCGCGTGATAGCTACAATTAATTCCTTTATATAACGCTTTCGTAAAGAGGAGAAGGTGCGTTTCTTTGTTGAGTAAACAAAATATAGTAAGTAATATTCACACCTGCAGGTGTGCTGTGTAATCAGCAGACACCTCTCTACGAAAAGCATCTGTGATAGAGGGCTCTCCAGATGGCGTTCCAGGACTCTTTTTTCGTGGTTTCAACGCACGGCTAAAAACTTCTCTGTGTGTGCGCCCCAAAAAGCACCACTCGTCACTTTTGTTTCCGTTCGGAATCGCGTAGTCATTATACAGTCCAATGTTCTACTGCGAGCATGTTTTCTGTCTTTTGGTAGCAGTGTTCATCGATGTGTTGATGAGCACAGATTAAAAACAGAATTTGAATATTTGTTATCCATATATGATGGAGAACAGTGTTGACGATGTACTAAGTGTCCCATTTTCGGCCAGAACTCTTCCAGATTATGTAAATATAGTTACAATTTCGTAGAAAAAGTTTCAGGTATTTTTTTGAATTAGTCAGCCGCTTTTCACTTACTTGAATCGCCGAAAGATGTCGCTCCGTCTGTTCTAAGATAAGAGCTCTTAATCTACTTTTAAAGTGGATGGATATAATTCACTTCGCACAGTGAAATGCTGTTAATAATTGCTTAATTGTATTTTACACTCAACAAAATTTTTGCGGATGTAATGGTTTAACGGAAATATTATGCTAAAGTCATAATGCCGAAAACATCAGATTATAATCTCAGAAAATTCATTGGAAAGTGAGTGGAATGGAGATACATAGAATTAAGTTTTTCCTTTGGTTCGACATTCTATTCCCCTAGCATTTACCGAAAGTACACTGACAATTAAAAATCATGGACGTTATCATAATTATGTTCATTTTTGCAACCGAAGTAAATTTTTTGTTAACTTGAATAATGAGTATACATTTCCATGAGAATTGCGCAGACATTTTAAATGATTTTGTTTCATTTCATTCTAAATATTCAGAGCATTTTATCATCTCTTTACAGGGATAATTAAGAATTTTTTTGTGAACGATATGCACATGTATCATATATGCTTCAGAGCCTATAAATGCAGCAAAAGGAAAAAATAATACAATATCTTCTGGCCCAGCTACCAAAGATATTCAATACCAAACACAAAATCGAAACGCCTCATGGGCATTGCACCAAGAAATACCAGTTCTGTGATTTTGCGTTTAGTATGCCTAGTGATTTTAATTTGGCCCGCCGTATTTTGATATTGAATTTAAGGTTGAGCTAGTTACTATTTTATTTAGTATATATCCTAGATAAAAGTGGGTAGTGGTACGCCAAACAACTGAGTTAATAATAACAATATCCGTTTTATTGGATATTGTTATTATTAGAGGATCTTTGAAGATTTTGTCCAGCAGTGACGTTTGCAACGATGACATTTCATTGGAGCTGTCTTTGGTATGGCGCATGTTCCTGTGTGCCCCTCGACAAAGTATTTGATTATTCAAAGTTTCAACTGCTTCAGCACATGCCGTGCTGTCTGGTTTATATACATTTCACATGCATATTTCCATTTTTTTCTGTTCATTCATTTAGGTTTTTAACGTTGTGCTTAAACCACGTCTAAGCCTGAAGAACGCACCCGTGGGTACTGAAAGCTTGCAACCAGTTATTATTTACTTAGTATATATCCTTTAGTCGAGGAACACATTGTAATACTTGTTCCAAAATATTTTGTTTACTCCACATGTGTACTTCCTCGACTTCTCTGCTGGCTGCAAGATTACGTGTGTTGTGGAAAAACAAAAAAACAAGCAATCTGCTTTAGTCGCGTTGTAGTTCCAACACCGATTCTTTGGAACGACAAAGATATCCATAGACAGAACATCGATTCCTTGTGGAAAACCAATATTCCACTGCCGGGACATCGATTCATGGAATGAATTTCCTGTCTTCCAGGATCCTGTGGTGCTATTTCTCATCCTAGTGAAACCTCATAGTGCAATGATATGCTGTTAAGCAGGGTACTCGATGTAAACTGGGTACAATAATGCATTACGGTACTCACACAAAGCGTAGTAGGACACCGGGATTTGAATACAGCTGTTATGCTCGCCCATGTGACTCTTTTTCCCGTCGTCACTATAAAATGGAGCCCTGGCTCACCTTCCACAGAAATTATGGCCATATTTTGCTCGGCAGGTACCAATTTTGACGCTGGCAAGGTACACACGCACAACGGTAGCACGAAAAAATAACGGAGACTTTTCGAAAAAGTAAACGGGGCACCCATTTTCGTCCCCTCATTATCTGCACCCGATCTGACTTCTTCAGTCCTCCACGTTGAGCCATGTTGAGATTATCTCGTACAATATAAAACAGTTAGCAATCTGTCCTATTTTTTATCCAGAGAGAATTTCAGCTGTGGGCATTACCATTGCCGGGTAGGACACATCTTTGTGTGAGCACTAAATTCGGATTTCAGTTCAGTAGGAAACATGCACTAAGTTTCACAACCGTGCATTATTAAATATTAAGAAATCTGCGAAAATATTCCACGAGGTTCATTATGTGTGTTATGTAAAGAAAGTTTTGAAATCAAAGTTTTAGAAACAGAAATATCGTAAAAAAATTGAATACACTCTTTCTTCCTGTAAGAAGAATGGTTTTCGTACTTTAAGGAGGTGGGACTAAAATAATTTGTTTCGTAGTTTGCAATATCTGCACAACGCTTTTGAATCATAATTTTATACTCGTAGATGTGTCTCTAAATATGTTGAGATGGTAACTATGAACTTATTCCCTGCGATGGAAATTTTGCCTTATAAAACTCTGGAATTGACATGAAGGCTATTCTGGTTATGGAAAGCTATTCGTTCAGATAAGACTTTTTTGAAGTCGAATTCATACAGGTGCTAATAGGGTGGAAATCTGTAATAGATAGTTTCCAAACCAGAAACTGTGCTTTATTTTGAAAACAAAATTTGGCAAAGTACTCCTTGTTTTGATAAGTTTGAGTCAAGCTTCCATTTAATCTCATTAGAAATGACCGTCCTTCCTACATGCTATGCTCTCGCGGTTTTGTATAAAAGACAAAATAGTGAAGTCAAACCTTACTGTATATACGAGTCTTAATTTACGTTCTCACCGCAGTAACTTCCACATATCACGACTTCTACAGGTCATGTTTTTAATTCAGCAGATGAACTATGTTTTTTAACATTCTATCCCCAGGATGTGTCCTATTTAGGTACAGAATGACTGATACGCTTTCGTATTCTTTTGTTGAAATTACACTGACGGAGGGATGCATATACCTCGTAGAAATGCATTACAAATATGAAAATGAGTGGGCATTTTTTTCTTTCCGAAACACCCTAGAATAGAATAAGGTCTAATTTATGACTGCAACTGAAATCCAACCCCTTCACAGACCATTAATGTCACTATCAAATGGTTGCAGGAATTTTATGGTATTATATTATATTTTCCTAAGTCCAATACAGCATTAATGATTTGACCTACACACTGGATGTCGAGAAAAAGAAGCAAGAGTTCATATTTTCAAAAACAAGATAAAGGGACATAATATGTTGTAGAAATATTAATATTCTGCCCCTATTCGACAGATGTGTCGCGTTCTTCAAATTTTTACATAAGTTAGAACAGTTACCACTCCGAAAGCTAAAAGGAAAAGGCTCGAGGAATTCCATTTTTATTGTTGATTAAATTCACACTGTACTTCAGATCTGAAAAGAAAGAACTTTCGTATTGTCAACCATTCTGATTTAGGGTAAATAACTTGGTATTCATTCGAAAGGAAGGGAAGCATTTTGTACTTTTCCGTCCACAATTTCTTTTGACAGATAGCGATAATGTGAGAAAACATTTTTACAGAGAAGGCCGCAATCTTCTTCTTCGTAATTCTTTTAATTTTAAGAAGCAAATTGTTAAATTCCAAGCTAGGCGGTACTACAAAAAATTGAATAAATTGTGACACATTTGCAATATTCTTGAGGCAATTTAAATATGTTATTCGCTTTTCTCACTGCTATCTGCCTTTATCTCATGTGCGTCCTGCGGTGCAGGCACGTCGCAGAATTGCCGTGATACCGTCACTTCTACAACCTTCAATATGAGTTATGTTCATTCCAGATGAGAACATGAAGAAATTCCTGCTGGTCCTAAAAATGGTGTGCTAGTCCCAAGCAGCACAAATTTCTTATATATATCATCAGCATCAACAACCATTATCAATCCACTGCCGGATGAAGGTTTCCCCAAGTTTATTCCATAATTGCCTGTCCTGAGCTTGTCTCCTCCATGTCACTCCAGCATAATTCCGAATTTCATCCATACGTCTCCCATGGGGTTTTATTCTGGTTCTTTTCCTGTCCCTTGAAATCCAGTCTAAAATATCGGTTGTTCATCGGTGGTGCGTTCTTCTGGCAACATGTCCAGCCATTGCTATTTTATTTCAGTGATTTCAATCTGGTCATGATGTCGTCCACTCTTGTCATTTTCCTTATCCACAAGTTCCCACACTTATCTTTCCTGGTTACATCAACTATATATATATATATATATATATATACAGCGATCTTGACTTACACTCGGGTTTCACTGCCAAAGTGTAACACCAAATCATATTCCTTTTTTGGTATTAAGATGGTGTGACGCAAACCGAAATTTCTGAGTAATGATTTTAAAATTTTGCGTGAAGATAATGCAAGTACTACTAACCAAATATAAGAAACATTTCATAATAAAATATTAAAGAGTCAGCTCTTGATACAGACGACTCCGTAATTACTGTAAAACAGCTAGCCTGTTAGATGGCTTTTGCCGATGTTCCTTTCGATACTTAGTTCTGCAGAAAAAGCGTTTTGGACGAGACATTCAGAACAAAAGTATTCTGAATTTCTTTATTTGGAACATAGGAAGAAGTTCTATACTAGAATTGTGTACACATGCAACAAGAATCCCGATTTTAGATTTTAATCCAAGAAAATGTTCCTGCAACGAACATTCTCTGCTTGACATGGATATTTACAATCACAAGATATTTGTAGAACTCAGAAATATGCTTCGGTTTTTCTAGTGACGATTATTGACGAGAAGCGGAAAAATACAGATGCCTAGATCACGTGAACACATATTTTGCATGTAAAAGTGATGTTTGCACACATATGCATAAAGTTTTCTAATTCAGTGGCCGATGTCGTCAGATTTGTTATTTCCAATTTAATATTTTGTGAAGTAAGCTAAGTAAATGTTTCAATTCATTCATAAATAGCTTTGTCAGGAGTGATGCAGTTTTTCATGCTTTACTGGGGTGTTTTTTTCAGGACATGGTAAAGACCAGCAAATCACAACTGTTACAATGAGTGAATTGGTAGAACATCAATCGATCATTAATTAAACACACGAGTACAAGATCGTAATTGGGATTTATGTATTTTGTGTTACACTTTGGCAGTGAAGCCCGAGTGTATATCAAGATCACGGTAAATGAAGCAGTTTGATACGTCAACAGTCAGTAATTATCAGTTAAAAATTATCTGGTTGTTTGTTTTTCCTTTGTGGAGCTAACCTCTGAATCCCAGAGAACAGCTTAGTGATATATACATTTCACAAAGAATAACCATAATTATTTTAGGAATATTTTCGGATGTATAGGTGTACAATTTTTGGTCACCGAGTTTTCAATGTGTTAGTTCCGTTGTTCTTTTAATAAGAATTTGCATTTATATGGAGGAGTGCACTATATTTTAATTATATAGAACGAGTGAAATAGTGTTTCAGAAACCAAAACTTTGCTCTTCTGTTTCGTTTGGAAACCGCCGGCAAACAAATTTGATATAGTGCTTTACTTAACACACATGAGGAATATCATTTAGCAAGATATTGAGTTAATTCTGCGAGCACAAAGAAAATCAAATTAGAAACTAAAGAGAAACAGTAGGAAACCAGAGATTCATAATGTAGATTTTGATTTTCCACTGAACTGCAGTGATTATATCAATATCCAAAAATATATGTTTCTCAAAATTTGACAATTTTAATTTTATTGAAATGCGTCGATTCCGATATTACCAAAATATCAGTAAAATTGAATTCACATCTTTGAAAATGGTGCAATTCTTTCACATTCGCTGCATCCTGTGTAATTCTTGAATTTCAACTAATAAATGTTGTATTTATAGTTTACCGCTGTTTCACAAATTCGATGCAAGAGTAAAACTCAATTACAAAACATCTATGGGTCGAAGATCTGTGTAGTTTGATAGCAATTATTCACAAAGTTACATGATTACCACCGATAGGAAAATATAATTGAAATTCTGTGAAGTAGAGAGCGCTGCTAAACTGAAGAAAATGATAGAGAACATAATCTTGCAGTATCTACTAATTTATGGAAAGGTTCTTTATTTATTTACGAACTACCTGCAATATCTGTTGAATAACAAATACCATCAACATTCCAGTTACAGCATCAGCATCATCATTGTGCCGCCCCGGTGGCGCAGTGGTCTAAGGCGTTGGCCCCTGATCATTCGTCCGAAGGGGTCTGGGTTCGAATCCCGGTGAGGCATGGATGTTGTGTCTGTCTTACGGCACTGGCTCTCTCCCTTCCCTGGAACCAGTGACCCTAAATTAGGGACGGGTGACTGCTTATAGCCCATTGAGTTGCTCACGGTGGTCGTTAAACCTCCAAAAAAAGAAAAATCATCATTGTCAACCATTATCAATCCACTGCTGGAGGAAGGTCTCTCCAAGCCTCTTCCACAACGGTCTGTCTTGTGCCAGTCTCCTCCATGTTACTCCCGCATACTTTCGAATTTCATCCACCCATCATCCATGTGGTATTCTCCTGGGTCTTTTTCTGTCCCTTGGAGTCCAATATAAAATTTAGACTGTCCATCGATGGTCTATCCTTCTGGCAGTTATACACAGTAGTATATATCACTAAGCTGTTATCTGAGATTCAGAGGTTAGCACCACAAAGTAGTGATGGGTGTAATCGAGTAGAAATAATCGATTCATTTGATTATGGAAATATCTCGAAACATTCGTTTATACTCCAAATTCATTCGAATAAAAAGAAACTCTCGATTGCTCTTACGCTGTCTCGTTCGAAAGAGTGCATTCCATAAACGAAATCGCTCGTCTCTACGAACACATCTCGAGAGGTACCGAGATCCGAGAGGTTTGGAAGTACGCTCTTTTCTCGTGCGTGATCGAATTATCTCTCGCATGAAGGATCACTCGGGTTCCTTCCAAATTCTTGAGCTCAGTCATGCTATTCGAAAAAAATGTGTGTCATTCCGTCAAGCGAAAGAAAGATCTGAGTGTACAGCACGAATTACAAATCATTCGAATGGTTATTTCCAATGAATATCTCAGTTTGTCACAAGCAAGCGGCGGTTGTGAGCACATCACGCCAGCTGCCGGTAAATTATAAAAATAGAAATCGTTGGAATGATTATTTAAAGTGAATATCTCGATTTGTCAGATTTCTCGAATGTAACCTTTCGATTCTTAAATTCAATCGATTATGCCAACACTACCACAAAGTAATACGAACTACCTGATACATTTTTAACTGATTATTCACTGATTGTTGCCGTATCAAACTTTCCCATTTACATCGATCTTGTCAAACAAGATGGGCTTCACTAACATTCATCACCCAACGTACACAAGACCTTCTACACTTCAGTGTTAAAAACTTTTTCTCATGCAAACATAACAGAATCTCATTTTCCCAATTTTTACTTCGCTTTCCTCTGCCTTTCTCCGCCGCCACTTGGGCCAAAAAATATTTATTAGTAAGCATCGCAGCACTCGTTCTTTCAACATGGCCAAACCACCGAAGCATATTACTCTCCACCTTGTTAACAACATTTTTTTCACATTATACATGTGCAACACATCTTCATTCCTCACACAATTAGAACGTGTCTTGCCCCCCCCCCCGTAAGTAACGCATTTCTACATTTCAAAATTGCCTTTATTCTTCTGTAAAATAACATTTCTATATACATGACAATGGAATTCTGCCAATAAATACAGCGGTATATACATCAGCTGGAAAGTTCCAGTGAAACGTAAAACAAAATATTGTTAAAATCATAAAAACTTATTTCGCCACGTAGGGCGAAGGAGAGGCAGACAATAAAGCACGAGCGATACAAACGAAAATGTTTACCTACAGTATTGTAGACAGGGCAAGACATGATTCTATACTATGCACAAATTCCAATTAAGCATTACTACCATACTAAAGATTAAACATTAGGTACTAATTCACAGAAATGCAACAGTGATGCTACATTCAAAATTTACAACATATGTACAGAAGTATTCAGTGACAAGGGGAAATAACGCTAAATGTACTCAGAAGGGCATCTTGTTACATTAAATTATACACACAGTGACTAAAATTTTAAAAAAAATATTCAACAAAATGAAGGGGACATTGCGTGGGCAGTAAACTGTGCAGAAGGATGAATTATATACAACAACATAAAACCCAACATTATCGAAGAGAACATGGGAAACATGGTGAGCTATCTTCAATGGCACATTAAAACAGAAAAATCACAAATAGCGAAGCACCAAAATTAATACGTAAAAACATGATTTGTTACAGTGAACGTGGGCGACAACAAAAATCCCACTTATAGGTTGAGATGTAACTGCAAATTGTGGATATGGAACCACCCAGCCGATTGGGCCCAAGTGGATTGAAAAACGCTATCGGTGTTTGTTGAGGCAGCACGAGAGTGCTCCATTTGGAGGCGAGTGGTTAACCGTGCTAGGAAGCGTCTCCGAATGATAGCACTTGCCTTCTGAGGAGGTGGAATAAGAGCAGGGAAGCGTTGTTGAAGATGGAAAGCATAGACAGTGAACTTCACAAGAAGAAAAATGTAACGGCACACAGGAGGCAAGTGAGTAGGTGGATGCTTAGTTTGGAGTAGCCAAGCATATGCAAGAAACGGTAACGATCGAGCACAAATTCGATCAGCAAGACGAAATGCTGTGTTTAGGACTGGCAGGAGAACGGGGCAGAATAGGTATTGATGTTGGACGTCGCTGACTTCAGGGCAAAAGGAGCACTGCGGAGAGGTGAGAAGGGTCATGCGAAACAGTACTGATGGGGCGGGGAGACGAAGGTGAAGAAATTGCCAATGGACATTGAGTTCAAGAGGGGAGGAAAGGGCAGAGGTAGATGCTGTCCAGATGGCTGGGAGAAGAGAAGGAGGAGCGGAATGAACAGAAAGTGGAAGTGCGGGAGGGGAAAGAAGAAGCCAATAAAGAGAAGAGGAGGAGAGAGAAGTAACTAGAACCGGGGAGCTACGAATGAGGAGAAAGAACGGTAGGGAAAGAGGAGCAGAGGGGACCGAGAAGAGACCATCAGGTGAAGCGAGGAGTGGAAAGAGGCTCCAAAGCGCTGTGCGAAGAAGAAGATATTCGTTAGCAAGAGTAATGGTTGGAGATAGAAACAATGAAGAAAGAGGTCTCCAGGTTAGATCAGAAGTTACGAGAGAACGGACAGTTATCACACCAGAGCGGATCCAATGAGGAAAGTAAAAGTAAGGGAGGTTAGGAGGGTGAATAAGAGAAGAGAAGAAGAGAGGTTCATCTAGGAGATCAAGAGTTGAAGAAGGAAATGAACGGAGAAGAGGAAGCGAACGAAAGAGAGAAAGGCCCTCTCGCAGGACAGGAGGGAGGTGGGACGGGAGAAGAGAGTATGCATCCATCTTCAGAAACAGTAGGAAGGTGAAGGATGGGTCACGGAAAGAAGCTAGAACATTCAAGGTAGTGGTAAGGGACGGAACAGTTGAAGTGGCAAGGCGAATGAAATGAATAATACGATGTGTTTTATAAAGGAAAGCTGGATCAGGAAGCTGGATGCCACCCAAAGAGGCTGGCAGATGAAGCGTGGCAGGTTTAACCCAGTGATGTGAAGACCAGATGACGGAAGTTGAGAGGCGAGTGATGGTCATCATTTGTGACACGGGCACAACCGTCGACATCCAAGAGTATTCGCATAGAGAGATAAGTTGTCGACGAACAACGGCTGCTCGTTGACGGAACGATGTGAAAGGGCGGGCCTTACTCCAGTAGGCAGCAGTCCGTTGTATCCGGGGAAGTAGAGCAGTCCAGGTGGCAGATGCAGAAGCCAAGGGCAATCCGACATACGCACCGAGGATCTTCTGTGTAGTGGCTGTCCACTGCGCACCCCAAGGAGCATCGGTGCGGGCAGCCCATGCCCCGCACCATAAGCCAGTACTTTTAGTGGCATTCAGCGCTGCTCCAGATAATGCAACATACTGTTGATATACAGAATACAGGCGATCAAATTGAGATTCATCCCGGACGCAAAAGGTCACATCATCAGCATAGGCGGTGAAAATTATTCGATGATGACGAGTACTAGCCACTGTCGGCGGTAGGACATCCAGGAGTGATCTTCGGGCTGCTAACAGGAAAGGCTCAAAAGCGAGAGCGAATAGCTGGCCGGAGAGCGGACATCCTTGCCGGATGCCTCGCTTAAACGGAATTGGAGCGGTTAGAAATGTGGCCGCTCGAACATGGAAACTGGCGCCCTGATAAAGGGCCAAGAGTGCGGAAGAAAAGGTAGGAGGAAAGCCAAATTGTGAAAGGACAGCAGAGAGATAAAAATGAGAAACGTTATCAAAAGCGGACTTTTGATCCAGATTGAGAAAGGCAAGAGGTTCAGAAAAAGAGCGAGCGAGGAAGTGAAGATGAAGGAGAAGAGAAACGTTAGTGGAAATAGTCCGACCAGGCACAGTGTATGTCTGGTCAGGAGAAATAACGAAAGAGAGAACAGAATTAAGGCGACGGGATAAGAGTTTTGTATAGAACTTATAGTCAGTGTTTAGGATGGAGATAGGGCGCCAGTTTCCAAGATCCAAGAGGTCACCCTTCTTAGGAAGGAGGATGGTGTGTGCCAAAGTAAAGTCGGGCGGTAACGCAGGAGAGGAAAAAGCAGACGAGAAACACGCAGACAGAAAAGGCAGAAGGCACGGTAGAAAAGCACGATAAAAGGACAGAGGAAGGCCGTCAGGTCCAGGAGCGGCATGAGGATTGAGAGTAGCGAACGCCTCGCGGAGTTCGCGAAGAGAGAAAGGAGAGAGTAAAGAAGTAGATAAAGTAGAGGGGACCTGAGGAAGAGAGGAGAGAAGAGGAGAAGCTAATGAGGATGAAGACTGCGTTACCGCACTGTACTTGGCGATGAAATACTGTCTGGTGAAAGTGCATAGCTTCGATGGGTTCGAAGTGATGGAACCATCCTGGAGGCGAAGATGACGCAAAGATGTAGAAGAACGATGTTGAGATTCCAAGGCGGTTAAGTAATCGTGAGAATCAGCTGTAGGGGAGAGATGCAAGAAATGCATCCTGCAGGCTGCATCGGATGCGCGAGGAAGAAGCAAAGCGTGGAGATCTGCCAGATAGCCGGGGTATTGCGGATCATCAAGAGAGAGCATCGACAATAGAGCACGTAGATTCGCAATTTTCATATCGCTCTCATTCCGAGAGGCATGGGAGTAGCGCCGTACAAAAAGGACCAAGTCATGTTTGACACTGAGCCACAGTTGCATCGCGTCGGACGTAGTATCAAGAAGGGGCTGACGTCTTCGGAGGAACTCACGCACAGCAACACAAAATTGTTGATCATCCAGGAGCGAGTCCGGAAAAGTCCATACTCGTTGAGTCCTTGAAGGTGAAGGCGAAACACACACCGACAGACTGACAATACTGTGGTCTGAAGCGGCGGAAGGATGATGGGCAGCAGCTGCGATCGACGGGAGAAGAGCAGTCGAAACATAAAATTTATCCAACCGTGCTGCCGTAGTGCTGCCATGGATGGAAGAGCGCCAGGTAAAAGAGATTTCCGACGGGTGTAGATGCCGGAACGCATCAACCAATTGAAAATCATCAACTAGCTGGGAAATCTGTAATACACGTTGTCTGCGGTATTCTCCAACGGTTGAATTGCGGTCAAGGGCCGGCAACAACGTACAATTGAAATCTCCGCCGATGAGAATATATTCAGACGGTGGGATGCATGACAGCTCTGTACGGAGTGTGGAGAGAAGATCAGGTAACAGACGGATCACAAGCGACATCTACGTTTCTTCTGTAGTAGCAAGCATTAACTGCCATACATCAGAGTAGGAACAATAACACTTTCATATTGAGCCATGCGGGACTCTCTTTAGAACCCATAATTCCTATGAAAACCTCCTAAAGCAGACATGACTTGCAATGAAGAGTTCACCCTGCTACTAATTTCAACATATAATTTATTAACTCGGGCAAACATGCTTCCTAAATACACAAGCTCATTCACCTGGTCTTTCTTGGTGCCATTTAAACTTATATTACATTCAGACCTAACAGTTCCTCGCTCAAAAAGCATGAGTTTGGTTTTTCTTTTATTTATACTGAGTTTGAATTTCATGCAAATTTCGTACATCATGTACAACATTCTCTGCAACTCATTTTTGCTCTCTGCCAACAAGACTGTGTCATCAGCATACAAAACGTTGCACTCACGGATATTACCAAGGCATAAACTGGTATTGTCTATCTTCGCATCACGCACGCATGCATCCTGTATTCAAATATGTTATCAATTGAAACTGTAATATTTACTGGTTTTTATTCTGGTATATCTTAATGTCTCTTTAAAGGCGTTCTAGAAAATACACTGTCTCTGAAAATTTCAATTGAAATGTATTCTTAAGACTATTTATAATTAATTTCTTTAATAAAAAAACGATATTTTAATATCCCTCTATGTCGCATAAGGGATTTAAAGGACAACATATACCTCGAGAGAATATTACCATATTTTTTTAACTCTCGTAGATATAAATTTTATTTTATGCAAAATAACAACGTGCTCCTATCTAGAAAAAATTTGGTGCCATTAGAAAATCAGAAAATTGTAAATATGTATATCAAGAACAGCTGAGCACATATACTCGTATGTTTGTCATATATTTTTCATGGATTTCTCGAAGTGTCAGACAAAATCAAAACATTTCAGATAAGAAGTTAAATTATGAGAGTTGATTAAAACATGAGCCACTTTTCAAACCGTAAATGTATTTCATTCAAAACCGAAAAAAGTCTTGAAAGCAACCAAAACAATTGTTTCCGACATTACATCAGGAATAAATTGCATGTTCAAATTCTTCAGAATAATTAATGGCTGGTGAAAATAAATACCTAAAAAAACATATAAACTATCTCACAGAAGGTGTTGTGAATCATAAAGAAATGAGTGTTAGCATTCTGCATATCAAAATTATGTGACAGTGTCATAGATCTGTTATTTCAATTGCTGCCCATCCTGAAGTTTAATCATTGTTGAACGTGAATCGACTGGCCCAGATGCATGTTCAGATAGTTTCATTTCACATACCATGTTTTTTATAACGTTTTGTGCAATGGAACTGCCAAAAAGTAATTTTTTGAGAGAAAGTTTTTATTGAATTCAAACAAAAGTGATGACACATATCAGATTATAAAGAAACTGCTAATAACAAAGTATTATGCAAAGTGTTAGATAAGCTCATTGTGTGTTGTAAAAATATTTTTGGTACCCTATATCGTTTACGCAGCGGTATAAATGTCATTTCCTGTAGAAGGTGAAGAAACAAGGGACAACACTTCGATTTATGTATATCATCATCATCATCATTGTCAACCATTATCAATCCACTGCTGGACGAAGGTCTCCCCAAGTTTCCTCCACAACGGTCTGTCTTGTGCCAGTCTCCTCCATGTCACCCCTGCATACTTTCGAATTTTATCCACCCATCTCCCATGTGATCTTCTTCTGGGTCTTTTCCTGTCCCTTGGAATCCAATCTAAAATTTCGGCTGTCCATCGATGATCTGTCCTTCTGGCAGTATGTCCAGCCCATTGCCATTTCAGGGATTTAACTCTGATCATGATGTCTTCCACTCTTGTCATTTTTCGGATCCACGAGTTCCTCTTCTTATCTCTCCTGGTTACCCCAAGTATGCACCTCTCCATGCTTCTTTGAGTTGTCTGCAGCCTTTGTATGTCTCTTTTAGTTAAGGTCCACGTCTCTGCACCATACGTAAGCACTGGAAGGATGCATTGATCAAACACTTTTCTTTTAAGACATAATGGCATATTGCTCTTGAAAATTATGCTGTTTCTTCCAAAAGCTCTCCAGGCAAGTTTTGTACGCCGATTAATTTCTTCACCAATGTGACCCTCAATTGATATCTGCTGTACAAGATAAACGTACGTGTCTGTTATCTCCAGCTTTTCTCCATCAATCGATAAATCTTCATTTCTTGTAAAACCATTGAACATCACTTTTGTCTTCTAAAAGTTCATTTTTAATCCCACTTCTTTACTCTTGTCAGCAAGTTGCTGGATCATACTCTGCAGCTCTGATGGGGTAGTTGCAAAAATGACTATGTCATCAGCAAAACGAAGGTGGGTTAGATAATCTCCATTAATCTTTATCCCCTTGTTTTCCCAGCTCAGCGACTGAAAAACACCCTCCAATGTGGCATTAAAGAGCTTCGGAGATATGTTGTCACCTTGTCTCACTCCCTTTCCAATTTTTACGTGTGTTGTATTTTCAAACAGCCGAATCTTTGCACTTGCATTTTCATAGATGTTATTAATAATATTAATGTATGCATCTTCAATACCGCAAGTTTTCAGAGCCATTGTAACTGCTGATGGTTTCACCGAATCAAAGGCTTTTTCATAATCGATAAAAGCCATGCACAATGGAAGTTTATATTCCCTCGCTCTTTCAATTAGTTCTCTCAGTACGTGGATATGATCTATTGTGCTGTAGCCACTCCTGAATCCAGCTTGTTCTCTCGGTTGAGCCATGTCCACTGTTACCTTCAAGCGGTGTGAAAGAACTTTAGTGAAGATTTTATAAACTACTGATAGGAGGCTGATAGGTCTGTAGTTTCCGAGATCCTCAATGTCACCTTTCTTATGTAGCAGGATCATTGTAGCGGTGTTCCAATCCTCAGGAATCTTTCCTTCATTAAGGCATCGAGTGAAAATTTGGGCGAGTACTGTTTCGATTTCTCCACTTGCTTCTTGTATGATGTCTACAGTAATTCCATCTTCTCCTGGAGCTTTTCCCCGCTTCATGTTCTTGATTGCATGTGCAACGTCTGCTGGAAGGACTGGAGGAACTCTGGTACTGGTATCTTTCATGATGTCTGGAGTGCATGTATCATCCCTTTCATATAATTTGGAGTAGAAATCTTTCACTCTTGTCAAAATTTCGCCTCTATTTCTTGTTACAGAACCATCTTCTTTTCTCAGTGCCATAATCTGTTTTCTTCCCTTACTGAGATGTCCCTTTGCTATCTTTAGGCTTTGGTTGTTTTTAATTGCTTTCCTCACTAGTTCACAGTTGAATTTTCTTACGTCTTCAGTGATACCTTTTCTTACTGTCTTGCATAGCTCTATATATTCCACTTTGGAAGTTACATCTTCTTTAGTTGTCCTCATCTCTCTTCTTTTTTGCATCAACATTTTCGTTTTTCCTGATAATTTGTTTACATGCAACTTGTTCTTAGATCCAGCTAATTTTGTTGCTGTTTCCATAAGAGCTTTGGTTACTTTTCTGTTAACTTCAGAGATGTCCACTTCTTCCGATGTTAGGCCTTCTAAAGCAGAGAACCTGTTCTTCAGTTCCAACTTGAAGGTATTATGGTGTTTTTTAAGGTTGGTTATGTCAATAGATTTTGCTTGTCTTATGAGCTTGCCACGTTCAAGTTTAGTGTTGAGGTGCATCTTACATCTCACCAATCTATGGTCACTACCTGTGTTGAACTTGTTTAGCACACTGCAGTCTTCTATGACGAATTTTTTGTTACACATAATAAAATCAATTTCACTTGTCGTCTGATTTGGATGTCTCCATGTCCATTTCCTGTGTGGCTTTTTCTTGAAGAAGGAGTTCAAGATGAAAAACCCTTCTGCCTCTGCAAACTCAACGAGAGTATTTCCACGCTGGTTTCTGTTGCCGTGACCGAATTTACCTACTGAAGTTTCATTCTGTTGCCGTTGCCCTATTTTTGCATGGAAATCTCTCATAATTATTTTCAAGTGCTGCTTACCTTTATTATTTAGATGACAAATTTCCTCATAAAATTCTTCAATTTCTTCTTCAGGATGACTTGTGGTGGGTGCATAAGTTTGAATAATCTGAGCCTGGTATCTTTTCGAGAGTTGGATAACAAGTCGTGCAGCTCTGTCAGAGGAACTTTCAACTTCTACAACTTTATCCTTCAGTTTCTTGTTTATTATAAATCCAACACCACTAGTTCTGCCAGTATCTGTCCCACGATAGTAGAAGAGATGTCCACTTTTCAGTTCGATGAGATCTTCTCCTTTTCTCCTTACCTCACTTAGCCCCATGATGTCCCACTTGATCCTTTGTAGTTCCTCTTCCAATTCAAGAAGCCTTGAATCAGAAGATAGGGAGCGTCCATTATACGTAGCCAAGGTCAGCATCAGATGGCAGCCTAGTCCGGTCCTCCGGGGATTCTTAGCACCCTCTGCCTTCATGTCGCACTGGCCGCTGCCTTGGCCAGGTACATTCCAGCTGCCGGAGTCTGAGGGCCAAGATTTAAGTTGTGGAGTCGTTTTGGAGGGGTTAGGCCATAACTCACCACGCTGGCCAAGCGGGTTGGTGAGTGTGGGATAGAATTTCCTCTAATCCCGATGGTATAGTTATACCGCTATTGGCGGTCGTCAGAGCCCCTTTAGTGGGAACAGGATGCACCACGAGAAGGCGGGGTTGACATTTGTCAAGGAGAGGCTGTGATGTTACGCATCACCTGACCTTACATCCCTATATATATATATATATATATATATTCTATAAAGAAGATACCTAAGCAAAAAAATACATATAAAATTTTGACTCACACCTAGTACAACATAGAAAAGGTTATGTATCTACCTGTGTGAGTAAAAGGAGAAAAGATAAAAAAATAAAATAAAACTACTGAATGTAGAAGGTGTCGAGAATACTGAGCCTTGGCTTTATCAAGGACCAGCAAAAACTCTGCATTTTCTCACTTCCACAAAGACCTAGTTGGAAATGGGTTTCTGCAAGGCCATAGATGCAAGTAACATTCCCACCTAAAATAGTTTAAAATATATATATATGTCATGTCCTCCGTAGAGTTGCATGACCTAGCACTAGTTAACAATTTCGCTTGCATCCATTAACCTTCCTGGCCCGACCCATGCTCTTCATCTGTTACTATTAAACAGAGAGAAGAAGATTAAAGAGAACTCAAGCTGTGAGAGTGACATAATAATTAGAAATGATTTTCAGCCATAACGAAATGCCAAGTTCGTTTGAGAGAGAATTTAAACCTGAAAATCAATGCAAAAGAAATCCAAATTTTTTACATTGCAATTAAAAGAGGAAATATTAATTTTTAACGAACAGATTTTTGAAAGAAAACTTGAGTCTAAAACCCCTACTCTACAACTTATGACAGCACGAAAACGAGAATAAGTTAAAGATAATAATTAACTAAAGAAAACTTTGTGAAAGTTATATACCTTAAACAGTTAGTTGCAATATGTACAAAGTATTTCGGCAGTGCTTTAAGTGCATAATTAATTAGTTATTAAGAACTTAACTACTTTGAAAAAACAGCGCATAGAAAAGGAACAAGCTTAGCCATCTTCTGTTCCTAGGTACCCCAAAAGACGCTCAAAGTTACAAAGAAAAGAAAGAGTTAAAACCCGCAAAAATGTTAACAGACAAACCAATGCCTAAAAGCTGAAAAGCTAAAAAACGACAGAGAAAAAGTACATGAAGTACAAACATTGAACTTATAAAACCTAGAACCCAAAAACAAGGAAGAGAGCTTACCTTTTATGTGACAAAAACTTTTCTCCTCACAAGAGAAGAACATGGCTGACCTCTTCCGCCACTCCCTAGTTGCTGGGGGGCAGTGAGGGTGGGGCTGATGGCCTCCTCATACAGCAAGAAACCAACGCGCGGATATTTTAACCAGAGAAAAAAATATATATAAACTTAAGACTGTGGATCTGTATGATCAGAAAGAGCAGAATTAACTCTCCAGAATACATGAGAAATATTATAAAATACACGAGCAGTGTATTTAATAATCTTTGCATGTATTAAATCACCTTAGTGAGCTTCTATAGATTAATCAGAATCTTATTAATTTTAATGTTGGTTTTACTATTTTTAGTATAGCTATCCTAGTGATGAATAACTAGTTTTCTTTTTTATTTGTTTTTATTTTCTTTTATAAACAGATTTTTAAGCTTTTTTTGTGATTTTGTTTATATTATTTAATTTTTTGTTTTAATAGGACCGTCATATCCATAGCACTAAGGTTCCTTTAGGTAGTTAATAGGCATCCTCTAGCCAACTTCCTTACGGCTTTGATTGGTCAGAATCATATTATTAACTGTGTAGAAAATTAAAGCAGATCTGCCAACCTTACTCTATTATTCAGAATAATTTTTCTTAAAGTTCTTTTGATGAAAGAAGAAGGAATTTCGTTCTCTAGAAAACTTTCTAATAGTATATTAATGTGGTAATTGAAGTCCAAATTGTTGCTGCAAATTCTTGAAATTCTTAGGACCTGAGAAATTAGTACATTCTCAATTACTTTGGTTGAAATGTTATTATTCCAGTGTAGATATTTAATTACTTTGAAAGGAAAATTAACTCTTTTATCAAAGAGGCTAATAGATGGGTTACCTCTGTTGAGCTTAATGCTTAAGTCTAGGAACTCAAGTTCCTGATTACTGTGGTTGGTTTTACATAAGTTAAGAGAGCTAGGATAGATATTATCAAAATCACTCTCTATAACTTCTGAATTATTGATACACAGCAGATCATCAATATATCTAAAAGTGTAAAGGTAGTTATCTGAGCAGGTGGGGTGATTTTTAATGAATTTATATTCCTTAAAGAACAGGAATAGATTAGCGATATTCGTGGACGTTGATGTTCCCATGGGAATACCGTTCACTTGCTTATAGAGAGTATTATTATATAAGATATGGTTATTTTCTATGCAGCAATTGAGATAAGAGTTCCAAGTTCCTACATTAACAAATTGGTTAAGTTTAAATTCTGCATACAGCTCTTTAAAGGTAGTGATTATATCTGATAGAGGCAGATTAGTATATAGGTTTTCAAAATCATAACTATTAATATCTAGGGGACAAACTTTGAGTATAGTAGAAATTACTTCTGCATTATTATTAATTATCCAAAAATCTCTGTACATCAAGTTAGAACAGTTTCTAATGTGTTTCAAAACCTTCTTTAAGACATCTTCAAAAGCAAGATCTATTTTCTTTTTATGACTCCTTACTCCACTAGCTATGAACCTGAACTTCACAGGATCCTTATGAAACTTAACCGTTGCAAAAAGAAATGGAAATTCAGGCTCATATCTTCTAGTTTGTGGAATTTTAAGTTTCTTGAAGAATGCCTTAAACCGATTTTCTAACTGCTTGGTAGAATAACTTACGGGCTCGTATGTTACTCTATTATTGAGTTCCATAGTTAACAATTCAAAATAGAACTTCTTACAGATAATTGCAAAATTATTGCTAGCTTTATCCGTAGTGGTAAAAATAAATTGGTCTTGTAGTTTGGAGAGTGACCTTTTAGCTTCTCCAGAGAAAAAGAGATTTCTGTCGAAACAAAAGTCCAGACCTGCCAACTCACCGGTGAAGCTATTGATTATATTATATTTCCATTCTGCGAAGGCCTCAATAGGCTGATTGTACGTTAAACTGGTTTTTACTATGTACCTATTAACATCTTGAGTGAAGCTCTCAAGAATCCTTTCTTTGGAAATTGTGAAGGAAGGTCTGAATTTAGAGCCATACTCTAATAAATTCCTAAGCTTTTCATTTTCAACAAAACTCAAGTTTCCGGTGATAATATGGTTGTAATTCTTATCATAGTGAACTGTTTCTTTATGTTCATCACAAGAACATGTAGTAATTACAGGAATGTAGCTCGAAGAGTTAAGTTTGTAGTTTTTAACTATTGACCCTAAGGTCTTAACATATTTAAAACTTACAATAGACTGGTGCCTGTGGATGGGAAAAAAATTGCATTATTGTAGAACAGCTTCCTTACATTGAGATTATCGTAGGCTTTATTTAGAAACCTGATGGTAACAAAATTACTGGAAAATTCTTTAAGAGAAATTTTATCTTTAAGAATATGTTTAAGAATGTCCAGAACCAAAGCAAAAACATGCTTATCAACATGGTCAGCAGTTTCATTCCAGAATTTGAAAAAACTTTTAAGGACAGAGTGCTTGAAGGACTTGAGAATTTTGTAAGTATTTTTAACAAAATTAGTGCCAGTTTTAAAGCTTTCCAGAGTTTTTAGCAAGTTAGCAAAATCAACTTTGCTTGATGTGCGAAATAACCTCTGTCCTCTATTACCTCTAGAGCAGCTCTTATTATTAACAAGAAAGAAGAGTTCACGAATTGAAAATTTATGCTGATTATGCTTATTGTCAGATAGAGTGGAATTAAGGCCATAGGGATAAAGAGACTGATGCTGCAAAATTTCAAGGGATTCAGTTTCTAGCCGAGCATAGAGGTCAGGGATAATATGTAGTACCTCTATTTTCACTTTGTCAAAACCATGAGTATGGAAATGCTCTAATTCAAAGGTAGAGTACTGGTTGGCGTTTGTGGAGGGGTTCACTCCTGAATTAGAGAACTTGTTAACTAGAGACCTGTGACCATTAATCCTAAGATGAAGAGGATTTTTACTTTGGCCAATATAGCTAAGGTTGCAGACAGTACAGGTGAGCTTATAGATGGTATTGTAGGCTTTGCAAAACTTGTTGGAGCAATTATCCTCAACAGAAGAATACAGGTTAGGATCTGCAGATTTACATGTCAAACAACGTTTGTCATTTCATAACTTTAGATTACCTTTGCCAGCGAGTTCATACACTATGGGAAAGGGTGCTAGCCTAACCGAGCGGGAGGACTTAAAATATCTGAGCTGACCTCCAATCCTTTCATCGTCCTTAGAACTCCACTTGGGCCAAAACATACAAATTCTGAGCAAACCAACTAGGAAAAACTTTTTAGAAATAAGCAGTCCAAGAAAAGACCAAACTCAAGTATAAACTACACTCCAAAAAGCCGCATCCAAAACATACAAAAATAAAAATTAGAAAATGAAAAAAACCTCAAATAAAAAAATAGTAATAAAAAAATAAAACATTTCAACTAGAATTTGCGCATGAGCTGCTAAATAATAAATTGAAATTAGTTACTTAAGAGCAAAACTGAAGACTAAGGAAAAACTTTAGAATTTAGAACGAAGGTTGCAAAATAACCTGAAGATCAAAACGCGCAACGCAGCAGTTTTGAAAATTCAGAATTCACATTCTATAAAGAAGATACCTAAGCAAAAAAATACATATAAAATTTTGACTCACACCTAGTACAACATAGAAAAGGTTATGTATCTACCTGTGTGAGTAAAAGGAGAAAAGATAAAAAAATAAAATAAAACTACTGAATGTAGAAGGTGTCGAGAATACTGAGCCTTGGCTTTATCAAGGACCAGCAAAAACTCTGCATTTTCTCACTTCCACAAAGACCTAGTTGGAAATGGGTTTCTGCAAGGCCATAGATGCAAGTAACATTCCCACCTAAAATAGTTTAAAATATATATATATGTCATGTCCTCCGTAGAGTTGCATGACCTAGCACTAGTTAACAATTTCGCTTGCATCCATTAACCTTCCTGGCCCGACCCATGCTCTTCATCTGTTACTATTAAACAGAGAGAAGAAGATTAAAGAGAACTCAAGCTGTGAGAGTGACATAATAATTAGAAATGATTTTCAGCCATAACGAAATGCCAAGTTCGTTTGAGAGAGAATTTAAACCTGAAAATCAATGCAAAAGAAATCCAAATTTTTTACATTGCAATTAAAAAAGGAAATATTAATTTTTAACGAACAGATTTTTGAAAGAAAACTTGAGTCTAAAACCCCCTACTCTACATCTTATGACAGCACGAAAACGAGAATAAGTTAAAGATAATAATTAACTAAAGAAAACTTTGTGAAAGTTATATACCTTAAACAGTTAGTTGCAATATGTACAAAGTATTTCGGCAGTGCTTTAAGTGCATAATTAATTAGTTATTAAGAACTTAACTACTTTGAAAAAACAGCGCATAGAAAAGGAACAAGCTTAGCCATCTTCTGTTCCTAGGTACCCCAAAAGACGCTCAAAGTTACAAAGAAAAGAAAGAGTTAAAACCCGCAAAAATGTTAACAGACAAACCAATGCCTAAAAGCTGAAAAGCTAAAAAACGACAGAGAAAAAGTACATGAAGTACAAACATTGAACTTATAAAACCTAGAACCCAAAAACAAGGAAGAGAGCTTACCTCTTGTGTGACAAAAACTTTTCTCCTCACAAGAGAAGAACATGGCTGACCTCTTCCGCCACTCCCTAGTTGCTGGGGGGCAGTGAGGGTGGGGCTGATGGCCTCCTCATACAGCAAGAAACCAACGCGCGGATATTTTAACCAGAGAAAAAAATATATATATAAACTTAAGACTGTGGATCTGTATGATCAGAAAGAGCAGAATTAACTCTCCAGAATACATGAGAAATATTATAAAATACACGAGCAGTGTATTTAATAATCTTTGCATGTATTAAATCACCTTAGTGAGCTTCTATAGATTAATCAGAATCTTATTAATTTTAATGTTGGTTTTACTATTTTTAGTATAGCTATCCTAGTGATGAATAACTAGTTTTCTTTTTTATTTGTTTTTATTTTCTTTTATAAACAGATTTTTAAGCTTTTTTTGTGATTTTGTTTATATTATTTAATTTTTTGTTTTAATAGGACCGTCATATCCATAGCACTAAGGTTCCTTTAGGTAGTTAATAGGCATCCTCTAGCCAACTTCCTTACGGCTTTGATTGGTCAGAATCATATTATTAACTGTGTAGAAAATTAAAGCAGATCTGCCAACCTTACTCTATTATTCAGAATAATTTTTCTTAAAGTTCTTTTGATGAAAGAAGAAGGAATTTCGTTCTCTAGAAAACTTTCTAATAGTATATTAATGTGGTAATTGAAGTCCAAATTGTTGCTGCAAATTCTTGAAATTCTTAGGACCTGAGAAATTAGTACATTCTCAATTACTTTGGTTGAAATGTTATTATTCCAGTGTAGATATTTAATTACTTTGAAAGGAAAATTAACTCTTTTATCAAAGAGGCTAATATCTATCCTAGCTCTCTTAACTTATGTAAAACCAACCACAGTAATCAGGAACTTGAGTTCCTAGACTTAAGCATTAAGCTCAACAGAGGTAACCCATCTATTAGCCTCTTTGATAAAAGAGTTAATTTTCCTTTCAAAGTAATTAAATATCTACACTGGAATAATAACATTTCAACCAAAGTAATTAAGAATGTACTAATTTCTCAGGTCCTAAGAATTTCAAGAATTTGCAGCAACAATTTGGACTTCAATTACCACATTAATATACTATTAGAAAGTTTTCTAGAGAACGAAATTCCTTCTTCTTTCATCAAAAGAACTTTAAGAAAAATTATTCTGAATAATAGAGTAAGGTTGGCAGATCTGCTTTAATTTTCTACACAGTTAATAATATGATTCTGACCAATCAAAGCCGTAAGGAAGTTGGCTAGAGGATGCCTATTAACTACCTAAAGGAACCTTAGTGCTATGGATATGACGGTCCTATTAAAACAAAAAATTAAATAATATAAACAAAATCACAAAAAAAGCTTAAAAATCTGTTTATAAAAGAAAATAAAAACAAATAAAAAAGAAAACTAGTTATTCATCACTAGGATAGCTATACTAAAAATAGTAAAACCAACATTAAAATTAATAAGATTCTGATTAATCTATAGAAGCTCACTAAGGTGATTTAATACATGCAAAGATTATTAAATACACTGCTCGTGTATTTTATAATATTTCTCATGTATTCTGGAGAGTTAATTCTGCTCTTTCTGATCATACAGATCCACAGTCTTTTAAGTTTATATATATATTTTTTTCTCTGGTTAAAATATCCGCGCGTTGGTTTCTTGCTGTATGAGGAGGCCATCAGCCCCACCCTCACTGCCCCCCAGCAACTAGGGAGTGGCGGAAGAGGTCAGCCATGTTCTTCTCTTGTGAGGAGAAAAGTTTTTGTCACACAAGAGGTAAGCTCTCTTCCTTGTTTTTGGGTTCTAGGTTTTATAAGTTCAATGTTTGTACTTCATGTACTTTTTCTCTGTCGTTTTTTAGCTTTTCAGCTTTTAGGCATTGGTTTGTCTGTTAACATTTTTGCGGGTTTTAACTCTTTCTTTTCTTTGTAACTTTGAGCGTCTTTTGGGGTACCTAGGAACAGAAGATGGCTAAGCTTGTTCCTTTTCTATGCGCTGTTTTTTCAAAGTAGTTAAGTTCTTAATAACTAATTAATTATGCACTTAAAGCACTGCCGAAATACTTTGTACATATTGCAACTAACTGTTTAAGGTATATAACTTTCACAAAGTTTTCTTTAGTTAATTATTATCTTTAACTTATTCTCGTTTTCGTGCTGTCATAAGTTGTAGAGTAGGGGGTTTTAGACTCAAGTTTTCTTTCAAAAATCTGTTCGTTAAAAATTAATATTTCCTTTTTTAATTGCAATGTAAAAAATTTGGATTTCTTTTGCATTGATTTTCAGGTTTAAATTCTCTCTCAAACGAACTTGACATTTCGTTATGGCTGAAAATCATTTCTAATTATTATGTCACTCTCACAGCTTGAGTTCTCTTTAATCTTCTTCTCTCTGTTTAATAGTAACAGATGAAGAGCATGGGTCGGGCCAGGAAGGTTAATGGATGCAAGCGAAATTGTTAACTAGTGCTAGGTCATGCAACTCTACGGAGGACATGACATATATATATATTTTAAACTATTTTAGGTGGGAATGTTACTTGCATCTATGGCCTTGCAGAAACCCATTTCCAACTAGGTCTTTGTGGAAGTGAGAAAATGCAGAGTTTTTGCTGGTCCTTGATAAAGCCAAGGCTCAGTATTCTCGACACCTTCTACATTCAGTAGTTTTATTTTATTTTTTTATCTTTTCTCCTTTTACTCACACAGGTAGATACATAACCTTTTCTATGTTGTACTAGGTGTGAGTCAAAATTTTATATGTATTTTTTTGCTTAGGTATCTTCTTTATAGAATGTGAATTCTGAATTTTCAAAACTGCTGCGTTGCGCGTTTTGATCTTCAGGTTATTTTGCAACCTTCGTTCTAAATTCTAAAGTTTTTCCTTAGTCTTCAGTTTTGCTCTTAAGTATATATATATATATATATATATATATGTATATATAAGTGTATATATATATATATATGTATATATTATGTATATCATCATTTTCAACCATTATCAATCCAGTGCTGGACGAAGGTCTCCCCAAGTTTCCTCCACAACGGTCTGTCTTGTGCCAGTCTCCTCCATGTCACCCCTGCATACTTTCGAATTTCATCCACCCATCTCCCATGTGGTCTTCTTCTGGGTCTTCTCCTGTCCCTTGGAATCCAATCTAAAATTTCGGCTGTCCATCGATGATCTGTCCTTCTGGCAGTATGTCCAGCCCATTGCCATTTCAGGGATTTAACTCTGATCATGATGTCTTCCACTCTTGTCATTTTTCGAATCCACGAGTTCCTCTTCTTATCTCTCCTGGTTACACCAAGTATGCACCTCTCCATGCTTCTTTGAGTTGTCTGCAGCCTTTGTATGTCTCTTTTAGTTAAAGTCCACGTCTCTGCACCATACGTAAGCACTGGAAGGATGCATTGATCAAACACTTCTCTTTTAAGACATAATGGCATATTGCTCTTGAAAATTATGCTGTTTCTTCCAAAAGCTCTCCAGGCAAGTTTTGTACGCCGATTAATTTCTTCATCAATGTGACCCTCACTTAATATCTGCTGTCCAAGATAAACGTACTTGTCTGTTATCTCCAGCTTTTCTCCATCAATCGATAAATCTTCATTTCTTGTAAAAGCATTGAACATCACTTTTGTCTACATATATATATATATATATATACACTTAAGTGCCAGAAAAACTAGTACAGACGAGCATAAATGCAAAATACAGTACATATAAACGTCACCTATGCGCGTACTCGGTTGCGTCCCCCAGTGCGTATATAAAGCGATAGACACCCTTGTCAGCTGTCAGAGCTGTTTTCGGCATGAGAATGGCAAGTAAAAACAAGTTAAGTGATTTTCAACACGGTGTCATAGTTGGCGCTCGTGAGATGGGCCATAGTATTTCGGAGGTAGAAACAAAGTTCGGATTTTCACAGACTACATATGCAAGAGTGTACCGTGCTTACAAAAATTCCGACAAAACCTCCAACCTACCATATCAATGTGGCCGTAAAATGACATTCGGTGAACGTGACCATCGTCGGCTGTCAAAAATCGTTTCACGCGATAGACGTGAAACACTCTCGCAGGTATCATCGGAATTCAATGCTGGAGCCTCAACAAGCATCAGCGTCCGGACTATGCAACGTACCCTGCACGATATGGGCTTTGGGAGTCGACGCCCAACTCAAGTCCCCATGATGGGTGCACGACACAGAGCTACGTGCCTCATTGGGCACGGCAACACCGCCACTGGACACTTGATGACTGTCCTGAAGGTGATTCTCTTTCTGAAATTCTATGAATCTAGTAAATGAACTTGGTTCTGAAGATGTGGAAGAGGGTGATGTGCTCGATTTGTTAGATGATGGTGTACAAAGTCTTTCCAACGAGGATCTGATTCAAATAGAATCAGACCCAAAAATTAATAAGGAGCTCGAGCCAGCTGTCTCACGACAGTTAACATCGAAGGATTTGTCGAAGGCGCTTTCTCATTTCGAACAAGAAATAAACATCCTATTTCAAACCGATCACGACGAACAGCACAGTGTTAAAGTTTCTCGAGGCATTAATACAATCACTAACTGCTACAAAGAACTGCAAAAAGAAGCAAAACTCAAAGCAAAACAACAAACATTATACCACTTTTTTAAACCAGGTCCTTCCACACCAGCGGATGGTGATGATATCGGCATGGTATCATGCGATTCATTATGTTCATCTTCAGATTCTGATTATAATTACATAATACGTACGTATATTTTTAATTTTGTTTATATGCATTTTTATGTGCTATTTTTAAAGGCAAATATATGCAAATGCTATTTTTAAATGAAAAAAAGTAAAAAAGGAATTTACAACAGAAAACGTAGCTATTTTTTAAATTTTTCAGTGAAATTAGAACCGATCATACGGAATTCGTTTTGCATTTATTTATTTTTGATAGGTGTCTCTATCAAACTAAATGATTCATTATACGGCATTTCAGTTTTCGGCAGACTTTTCCGAAACGGATCTGGGCCGTAAAACGAGATATAGGTATATTATTTTTCTGAACCGTTAGACTTTGCTCTCCTCAGCATACTGAGGCCTTGCGGCACTAAGCAAAAATCACCTAACCAATCAAAGATATTCTTTTGACCTCCTCCCTTAAATCACAAACCAAACTATTTCATAAGGATTTGTTGTTATCCAGCTGCAAATAATGGTTAACCAAGGTTACACATACAAGTCTGTGATCCATTTTGTATGCTTCTTTCTTTTCCAATCAGAATTTTCAACGTCTAATCACGTTTCTGGTCTGAAAAAAATTCTAAACGAGCTCAACCAAATGCAGATATTTGTATGTTTACTTGTTGTTTTGGTAAACTTTGTTGAAATTTCCACAAATAAGATATGACGCGGTCTTACCTGCCTGAAGATATACATAGTCCTGCTATCTTAAGTCCCGAATGATTTCAATATAGCTTTGTTATTATCTAGCAGCAAATAAGAGTTATTTGAAGTTACACATTCAGTCCTGTGATCAACATCATAAATTAAAATTTTCTTACGATGAAAAAATTAAGCTACACCCCCGGACAATGAAATTTTCGTACCTTTAAGAAATAATGCTACAACCGCGAAACTTTGCAAATAGCTAGGTTGCGGGTTGGTATGCAAATGATTTGTGTTTGGTACGATTGCGCAAGACCTCACCCCCTCTGGTGGCGCTGCAAGCACGAACCGATAGTATTAAAAACCGGAACGTAGTCGATGCCCCATGAAAGCAAAAAGAAACGTCCGACGCAGGCAAGAGTAGAGAGTGAAATGAATGCCGGGTAGACGGGAGAGATGTCGATCCACGTAACTTACGGATGTTGAAAGAGACCGGATCATTTGGCTGAAAACCAAAGGGTAGACGGCGCGTCGTATAGCCTGCCACGTGGATCGTTCTGATCATACAGTTCGACTGTATTGAGAGCAGTGGACACGTGACGGCACTGCCACACGGAAGAGCGGCTTCGGTCTGACCAGGAGGACCACCGGGACAGAGGATCGACGCATCGTGCTCCTGGCACGAACGGATTCCACAGGGACCCGGTCCACTTACAGGCAGACGTAGCGGCTCTTGTGTGCCAACTAACCATTTACGGAAACCTCGCGGAAGCGAATCTACTATCCCAGCCCTCATTACGTGTGCTGCCATTAACAGCGGAATATCTCCGGCTATGTTTGCAGTGGTACCAGGCGAGAGTGACGTGTAACGTCACAGACTGGTGACGTGTGGTTTATAGCGATGAGTGCCGCTTCGTATTGGTACGGATGATTAATGTGTCTGGGTGTGGATATCCCCGGGTCAACCGCACTGGCCCAACCTCCCTATCGAGCGCCACACCGCTCCACTGCAGGCATTATGCTCTAGGGAGCCAATGACTGCAACAACCGATCAGCGCTGATAGCGGTACGTTAATGATTGACGGGAAAGCGGTATGTGGATGAGATCCTACGGCCTCATGTGCTCACATCTGCAGGATAAGGTTCTACTTCCTGTCCAAAGACTTCCACTGCCTGCCCTCTTGTCGGACATGTTCCCTGTCAAGATGTGTGGGACCAGGTGAAACGCCAGCTGCGGCAGTGCCGCACTATCCGGGATTTGGAGCACACGACCCCAAACGTGTGGGCCAGGCTGCCGCAAGAAAACATCCAGCGTCTGCTCGCCTCTATGCCGGACTGTATTGCAGCAAGTATCGCCGCACGAGACGGTGCGACCCGCTATTAAAGATGATCAGATTGCGTGCTACTGATCCCTCTGTAACTGTGCTGCAGCTCTGTTTCTGCCATCATGTTTATAATTATCTATATCATTGCGTCCATGAAATTGGAGTTTAATCCGATGCTTCCTTCCTGATGCATAACGTTTATTCTGCGTGAGAGTATATTTTGGTTATACCTACATTAATAATGCTACTGAAGAAATAAAACTTACATACATCTAAAACATCTATATATGACGAATTTAAAATGTGAGAATATGACGGAAATTCTTCTATGAAAAGAGCCACAAGGAAAAAGGATTTATTTACGACGGATGAGCAAATTAGAACTATAGTAGGTCCCATACAAATAGCAATGAAACAGATGCATGCATTGCTGTTTTCACAAATGAGCCTTATAAAGGCGTTTCTTAGTTAATGACTGTGATGGAAATCACACTTTGTTCTGATTAATTGTTATAATAATTAAAATTTAGAATAATATATTGGATACTGCGATTTTATCCAGTATGAACGCAACTGACGTGTAAATGTTAAAGAGGGCAAGTTTTAAAAAACACTCTCATACACATTTCATGTAAAAAATGTTTAAAATAAACAAAAAGTGCGGAAATATATCCCTTTCTGAATTAAATTATAAACCATTCGCCTGCATGTGTGGAACGTATTGGTAAGTATTTGGTGAAGATCACACCGTGATAGCCGAGAGAGCATTTACCATGAGTCTTCGGTTGTTGGTGCTACTAAACAAATTTGTTTCAACTGTTAAAAACGAATCAGTCGGATTGGCTGCGATTTTTGTATAACACGATGGAATTTATGAATGCACGACGGGAACATATATTTTGTTCATCTCGGAAATCTAAATCGTATAGGGTAAAAAACATTTGTAGTGGTAGTTCGATTTTAAGCATTTGTACTTAACATAAAACCTCTTGCGATTGCAGTAAGCTGCTTTGCTGTTAGTAAGCGGTGTAGGATAACCGTTTCGCAACTGGCGGTTTTCCCACCAAGGCAAGAGCATCTGTGGCATTGGTTTCCTGATTGGCAGTGACTTCAAATTCCTCACATCGGCGTATACTAATTATACCCTCAGACGGATCTCAAATAAGCTATGATAAGTTCTACTTGGCCTTACAAACAGGGAAGATGATTTTCGGAAAAGAGTTAGTGAACTGATAATCGGTGTGTGTGTCTGCCTTTGGGTATTTTAGTGTTATGCACACATTCTTTTATCTGCCTCTAAGCATGGAGTCTTGTGTGAATATAAAAATCCCGAAGTATTTGATGTGGTAATTGAATTTTCAATCATGCATGTCTTTTCTTTGAACAGTATTACCCACGATGAATTTGGTCCCTTGGTTGTCCAGATATCATGCGGTTCAAGGTCATTATCACAATAGTATACATTTTCTACAGAATATTCCTGTTTCTCAGACTATTGTGAAGTAAACCCTCTTTTTGTGATGATATCAGAATATACCTATGGATCTAAGCACTGACAGAAGTTTTTCTCAGTGTAACTGCACTCTGAGCTGAAGAGTGTTATCATTTACGTTGTTCGATGATATCATTGGTCCGCATTATTGCAAATAAGTATATATACTTTTCCAACTGAAATAATTTGCCTTCATAACAACGTAGGTGTTCTCATATGCACGTACATTACTGTTCTGATCACGTGTTTGGCTGCTTTACATGCCGAAACATATATCATTTGATTTTTTTTTAATTCTGTAACATTATACAAAGCGTTGTGCATTTTTATAAAATAATATAGCCTCCGCTTACACAAAATTATTCGCCAATTTAATTCATCTAAATAATGTCTAAAATCCTTATTCATGCCCTAGTTTGTCCTAACTGAATGTGGTTTTAATAAACACTGGAAACTTTAATAATAATTGCAAGTGGCCGCACTGGGAGCTGCCAACGTACTAAAATAAAATAGAAATAACATTTTCATTCTTTAACGGAATATTTATATGACAAACAGATAAACAACTACTGGCATCAGCTTAGTATTCATATTTGCGTTCTGAAATATGTGTTAATTATTAAATGTCATTAACGTGACTACTAAAAAGTGAATATAGAGGATATCGCTAATTACAAACCCATCAGTAACCTACAGATTGTTCACAAAATTTATTCCAAAGTATAGCCGCATCTCACGATGGTCAAGCAAGATTTTGCACATCCTAAAGAAATTGGATTTAGAAACATCTAGAGCACTACAGATAACTGTCCGTGTACTCAGAAAACTAACTGAAAGAGAGAATTAATAATAACTTCCGTCATGTATGACTTTTGATTCAGTGACACCATCAACAGTTTTACCGTTTTCAATTGCTTAAGTTTTAACGATAAAATATATATAGCATTATTAAAAATACTCATGAAAATGTTAGCGCACAAGCTCAGATGCACCAGGGCACTGCACGTACAGAAATTGCAAGGCCGAAAGAGGTCAGGATGATATAATATCTCAGAACCTTTTCCATGCCGTATTGCAGAATATCTATCTATCATTTAACTTGGAAGACAAAAGAAAATATTGATGGATATTGTTTAACCTACCTCGCTTGGGCTGACAACATCGTGTATCAACTAAATGCTACAATGTACAATCCAAGACCTTACTGGAAGGAGAAACGAAATTAGTTTAAATATGAATTTGCGCAATACAAAATTGAAATAAAATGTCTTTTCGACAACCAACACTTTGACGATGGATGGAACAATTCTGAAGTATTCAACGCCTAAATTTGCCATGGACGATAGATATCGAGCACGTACCATGTAAAAGAAAAAATAAGTAACTACAAATTCTAAGTAACCGTACAAACCTTGCTTGGGCTGACACCATCGTGTATTAACTAAATGCTACAGTGTACAATCCAAGACCTTACTGGAAGGAGAAACGAAATTACTTTAAATATGAATTTGCAAAATACAAAATTGAAATAAAATGTCTTTTCGACAACCAACACTTTGACGATGGATGGAGCAATTCTGAAGTATTCAACGCCTAAATTTGCCTTGGACGATAGATATCAAGCACGTACCATGTAAAAGAAAAAATAAGTAACTACAAATTTTAAGTAACCGTACAAACCTTGCTTGGGCTGACACCATCGTGTATTAACTAAATGCTACAGTGTACAATCCAAGACCTTACTGGAAGAAGAAAGGTAATTAGTTTAAATATGAATTTGCACAATACAAAATTGAAATAAAATGTCTTTTCTACAACCAAAACTTTGACGATGGATGGAGCAATTCTAGAAGTATCCAACGCCTAAATTTGCTTTGGACGACAGATATCAAGCACGTATCATGTAAAAGAAAAAATAAGTAACCGTACCAAATTCGTATTACAGCTTTTGGAAAAAAGAGTGCAATATTTAAGAGCGATTTCCATTATGGTTTAAAAAAACCTTTTATTCAGTGTATCCTTGGAATTCCTTTTTATTCGTGTAAGACATGAATTTTAACTTAGAAAGACATATAGAGGATACACAGAAATCACAAAAGCATTAAGAAATACATACCTGGTACGACCAGGAATGATGAGAAGAGGTATATATAGATTCAAGAAATGAAAGCAGTTGATCCCATCGTGATGAAGGTAAAATCACTGAATATCAAAGCGCTGGATATATGGGTTGTCGGAAAAGTCATGACATGTTTTGGCACCCGACGGCGGTTGGGCGGTTTTGGAAGTACTAGAGGCATGCGCAGCTCTGTTATCGTTATTGCATTAAACAGGTGCTAGTTCTAGCTGCCGTCTAAAAGGAATCGTGAGCTATTTGGTTTATTTGCGGAGCTTTGGCATCACGTTGAAGATGGAAGACCAAACTGTGCATTTTCGCCATATTTTACTCTTTTACTTCCGTAAAAGGAAGAACGCGCGTCAAGCTTGTGAAAAGTTGCATAAAGTGTACGGTGATAATGCCCTTCAATAACGTCAGTGCCAGCGGTAGTTCGCAAAATTCAGTGCTGGTGATTCGGACCTTAACGATGCTCCTAGGTCCGGGAGGCCCACCGAGGATGATGACGAGGATGATGATCGAGTCAAACCCACTTTACACGACACAAGCGATTGCAGACATATTGCACATCCATCATTCAAGCGTTCATGACCACCTGAGGAAGCTGGGATACGTAAGCAAGCTCGATGTGTGGGTTCCTCATGAACTCAAAGAAGCTCAATTGACGGCACGTATAAACATCTGCGATATGCTCATAATAAAACGTGAGGAAAATTATCTTTTTTTTAAGCGACTGATAACTGGTAACGAAAAGTGGATTGTGTACAACAATGGTCTGCGGAAACGGTCTTAATCCCGACTTGCTGCTTCGCCTCAAACGACATACAAAGCAGACATTCATCAGCGGAAGGTATCTGGTCTCAATTGGTGGGATTTTAAAGGTGTCGTGTTTTTCGAGCTCCTACCACGGAATCAAACAATCAATACGAATGTGTTCTGTCGGCAATTGGACAGTTTGAACGAATTCATCATTCAGAAACGTCCAGAGATCGTTCATCGTAAAGGTGGTGTGTTCAATCCAAAAACGCGAGACCATACACAAGTTTGATCTCCCGGCAAAAATTATTGGAGCTTGGGTGGAATGCGTTGCCACACTCAGCATACTCGCCTGACCTTGCACCATCAGACTTCCACTTCTTTCGCTCTCTCCAACAGTCCTTGCGTGGTATAACGTTCAATTCAGATGAGGCTGTAAATTAGCACCTTGCACCGTATTTCGCCACGAAAGACAGGTCTTCCTATGAACGAGACATTCTGCAGCTCACTGAAAGATGGCCTAAGGTTATCGAACAAAACGGACGTTATATCTTTGATTGATCTTTGTTCTTTCTATCAATAAATGACCTTTGCAAACATGGCTAAAATACGTCATGACTTTTCCGACAACCTATATTTCTAGAAGAACTGACAACAGTTTGACAAATGAAACACTGGAATGGAATCCAAGGGACAGAAAGAGACCACGATAGAGGACATTCGAAAACATGTTGTAGTGACTCAGAAATACTAGGTTCAAAACAAGAAGTTATAGAAATGTCATTGACAGGCCTCCATTCAGTAGCAGATGAATAATGTCTGATGATAAAAATCTGTATTTTAGATTTACAACTGATGGAAAATATTAGGAAAATTATTGCCCACATTGGCCTTGCTGAGAAATCCAAGACCAAGCAAGTTACGGCGATTTGAGCATGTGAAAATATTTCGGACTGCGCCGTTTTTGTACTGGTGGGTGAGCTGTTTAAAAGCTGTACGTCTTTGCTGAGATACCAGTAATTACATTCGACACTGACCTCTGGTATCAACCTCACGTGGCTGATCAATGTGAGCTCTGCTGAATGGCTGTGCATTTTGAAAGTAGTTCTGGTACACAATTAATACGGCAGTAAGGGAGCAGCCCAAAGTCCGTCTGTTTCCAAAATACTGGCACCTGCCCTAATGGCAGCAACTATCTCGCCGCGGTCAATTAGTTTAAGTGGCCAAGTTTCCCCGTTACTGGCAAACGTTACCCGATTATTCACAGAGCTTAGATGTGCACAATTTATTGTAGCGACACGTGACGTTAAATCACGGGATACTTCATTATCGCTCCGAATATGCAAGATGGAGCTGTTCCTAACGCAAAGCTGTTTCAGTGTATAACGCAATGCATCGCTCCGCACAAAATCCTTTGAGATATTCCCTTAGAATATTCAGACTGATTTTCACCATAGTTAAAACAGATGACTATCTCCTTTCCTTACTTGCTCTGCTGCCTCTTAATTTTTTTTTCATGACGTCTTTGCTCCCAGCAGACAAGATAAAGTGAGAATGCTTCAGCAATCGCACGGTGAGATAATCGGATGACCTTACGTAGACCATTATCATTTTTCTTTATCTTGTAACTTTTTTTGTAATTTAGCAAATCGCGCATTCCTAAACATGGAAATTTAGGGGAAACTATATCATGTTCATGAAAGACCTTTCCGTCTAAGCGATAGATAAAAGAAAAGCATTTGACAATTGGTTTGCATAAAATTATTAAGCATCTTTTCAATGGTAATTTCTAATGTTTCAAGGCATGAGAATGTACTGTTCGGTCGCGGTGTGAAGTGAAGCTCATTGGTTTTTCTTCAATGTGTCAGTGATACATTCCTGTGTGTTCATGATGTACATAACATAATCACGTGCAGGAATTACGGTTGCCGAACGTCTTCTGAGTTTGACTTCCATAGCATTTTATTATTCAAACCTTGACACGAACAACCTTACTTGGGGTCTGGTAGACTTATACATCAAAATGAACAATTCAACCACATTTGAAAGTTTTGCACTTCCATAGCAAAATATATGATGGAAAGAAGGTCTCAGGGGCATTCCAAAAGTTAAAATGTAGTGAAAGCTTTTTCTGTGATTTTAGGGTAATAAGTAGAAGAAAAATATCAAGTTACAATACCGATTATCTTTCAGTGCACACATGGTCAAGTATGATATATGGATATTTGCACAAATGAAAAAAAAATTAATTTATTCTTACGAACAGAATATAACGATAGGTACCCTTACTGTATTTCACTTTTAAAGAGATTAGGGTTCATTTTATCTTTGGTGCTGCGGTTTTATGACAACAGCTTTTAGTCACGTAAATGTTTTCGTTAGCCAGTTTTTTTAATAGACTCTGAGATATTCAAATGACTGTATATAGATAAGTGTGTATGTCTTCGGCGCGTTTGAAATTATCAAATATTCAGCAGGAAGATAATAAATGGTAACCCGTTTTGTACAACTCAATTTCTAAGCCCATTGAATTTTGAACAATTTTAAAGCGTAAGTATCTTCCAAGGCTTTGATAGAAAATTTTATTATATTCGTTCTAGGTAATATACAATTTGAAAATTAATTATATATATATACTTTTTTCCGAATGATTTATCAAAAATTAACGATTTACGTTATTGTAAGTAGATATGTTCACAGAAAGTCATCATTGTCGAAGTAACTGTCATATCGCCTATATTTTAGTACATTATTCTTATCCTGCTGGATATTTCTAACCGTTTTCCACTGCAATTTCATCACTCATTTAAGGTCACCAGCACAATCTTTCTTTCTACTTGTTTTTACCTTTTCTGAGCCTCGAGCTGTTGCATTATGTCCATGATTTCAAACTATTACGTAGCACACATACAGGGTGATTCACTCCGGACTGAACACTTATTATGTGGAATACATGAGATGGGAAATATACGATGAGCGTGATACCCAAACGGAGAGGTTCTTCATTTCCTGACGAAGCCGTCGACATGCATTACCTGTGAACAAAATATCTCCCCGGGATCTGGGGCTCCGCATCGACGCGCCATCTTTCTTGTTGTGGTGAGGGCATAGCGTGTCTCAGCAGACAGTTTAAGCTAGCAGGGTGAATGAAGATTGTTTACTTAATTGGAGAGCGTGTGTTCATTGTGCGTCAGTACTGGGAAACCAGTTCCGTCAAACAATGTCAAGAGTTTCTGAAGAAATTTGGTGCGCGCAAACCACCCACGATAGCCACCATTTCGAAATTGGCCAAAATGCTGAAGAGAACGAGAAGTTTGATGGATCCGCATACGGTCGGATGACACCAGATGGCGAAGGTCATAGTATCGGATGTGAAGCCGCGGTTATTGGCTTCCCCACAAAAATCTGTTCGGCCGCTATCTCAAGAGACTGTAAGATGGTATTCGGCATGTCAAAGAGCAGCCAAATGGGAGAAGATTAAGCCGCCCTTGTGACAGCTGTGAACAAGGTACATACATTGGATTTGGCAAAGCGACTAGCATATTGTCAATGGTTTGCCAAATGTTTCGTCTAAAACACAGTCCTTTTGGACGTAACATGATTTACTGACGAAGACTGGTTCCATTTATCCGGCTATGTAAACTCCCAAAATACCCGGGTGTAGCCCAGTTAAAATCCCCACGCCATCCATTAAGAGTCATTGCATGAAGTGAAAATCGGTGTCTGTCGTGCAGTGTCCTGCAGGTGTATCTCTGAGCCAAACTGTTTAAAAGAAATGGTGAATACAGACCGATACTTGGAAATCTTTAATGAGCTCGTCAACTAGCTGCACGATTAGTAACTTGCAGCTGGTTACTTTCAACAGGACGGTGCAACGTGCCACACTTGCCATAGGAGCAAGACAGAGATTCGCAACTTTTCCAGTAGAGGATTTTCTCCGTATACCAGTAGTTGCCTTGGTCTCTCGATCTGACACCATACCCCCAGATGTCTTTGTCTGGGGACTTTTAAAAGGCAAAGTATATGCCAACAAGCCAAGGTTGATTGAGGAACTGAAAGACAACATCACACGTAAAATTGCTGCTGTGGAAGTAAATAAGCTTCATCGCAAATTCGCCACAGGAAACCTAAATACGAATTACAACAAAAAATCATGCTGCTGTTGTTTACTTTGCATCGTTGTTTATCGGGTAAGTGATTAAACCTAGAAACAATGAAAGTTAAACCCACATATCGAGGAAATAAGGTAAAAGCTGTTACCTTACATTGAACACAAAACGAAGAAGCCTAGTAACATGCAACTTAAGTAAAAGGTAACATGCTTAGTAACATTTAAATTAAGTAAAAGGTAACATACTTAGTAACATTTAACCTAAGTAAAAAGTAACATGCTTAGTAACATGCAATTTCAGTAAAACGTAACATGCTTAGCAACATGCAACTTAAGTAAAACGTAACATGCTTAGTAACATGCAACTTAAGTAAAACGTAACATGCTTAGTAACATGCACCTTAAGTAAAACGTAACATGCTTAGTAACATGCAACTTAAGTACAAAGCTTTCAGAGATGAAGAGCATTCTTCAACATAAGAATGTGTTTGCAAACCTGAGCCATTTCTTACAAATGGTTCATAATTACAAATGGTTCATAATTACAAATGGTTCATAATTACAAATGGTTCCATAATTCTAATTTCTTACAAATGGTTCCATAATTTTAATTTCTTACAAATTGTTCTTGAGCCATTTCTTACAAATGGTTCCATAATTTATTACCTGCGAAAATCTGTATATCGTTAAAATTCCAGGAGAACCAGCATGCTTTTATTCTGAAACTGTAAAAAAGTTTCCTTAATAAAAATTAGCAAATTGTTAACACACCAACAGCGTGTCCATTGCGTGTGAAACAGCCTTTTTTGAATCTTAACTACTTATAGCAGAAAAGTAGGGAAACCTGCTACTAGATTTAAAGCAGCTGAAGATAAGACGTTCGTCTTGGTCTATGCCAACGGAGCAGGTTTTTCACATTGGTCTAGCACACTAAAAATCCCAGTGCACTGAAAATCTGAAGCAGTGACATTCTACCCTTTTACTGTAGAATGAGCAAAATGTATTTAGTGTGTAGCCAAGTCTCTGAAGATTATACCACACATCATTTCGTAGTTGTAAATGAAAAATATCGACGGGAAAATTACCTTACTTTTAAAGCATTACTCATTCTTTACAAGGATCTTGACCACAGTCAACACATATACTCGTAAGAAAAATTCTAATATTTTGGAATGTTCTTGCTCCGAAACGACTTGTCTAATCGCACCACTAGGCTACGGATGCATATCAAATATTTAAACATACTGATTACCTGTACAGGACGATGTCCCAATCTTTTAAGACACTGATGATTATGAAAATCTAGGGAGCAAATCTATATTTGAAATGGTGGAAATGCTGCAGCGCCGAGAGTGCTAACTAACATATTCAGGTATCTTGGGAAGAGCTCATGATATCCACACTGAATGCATTCAAGAAAACAGTAGAAAGTCATTTTTGTTATCTTCAAATGTTTCTCTAATTTCCAAGCGACACCCATTGTGAATATTAAAATTTAGTTGGAGGCAACAGCTTCTCTAATATGAAAGAAGGTGGCGTGATGGAGATGATTGGTTATCATGAAGGTATATTTGATGATCTGATGAAAATAACTCAGGAAGAAAAGATATAAATGCAAAGCCTCCCAAATGAAAGATTTGTGTTTAGAGAAATTGGAAGAATTGTTTTCGTAGCTGAACAATATGATAGAGCTTTTTCGAGATGACTATTTTCTCTTGGTTTGCGGGAGTTTAACGAGCACAATGTGCAACTCGATGGATTAAAAGCATTGCTCCATCTCTAATTTGCCGCCACTCGTTCCGCGGAAGCGGAAGAAACGGCACCTTTAGACGAACACAACTTCCATACGTCAACGGGATTAGAATCCGGAACCATCGTGGACGAATAGCCAAAAACGAGGGCTTATACCACAGCGTCACTGGTGCGACTTAGAATGAAGACGTTTCGAGAGAAGCCTGCAGCTCAAAAGCAGTCTTAACGACATTTATTCATTTTACAATGAAATATGCATAAAATCAAAAATTGACGAAGCAGATGTTGTCTGATATAACACTTCAGACCACGGTCTGCCTCTTCTATTCAATCTTCTTCTACAACACGTCCATTAAAGTCAACAAACGTCCTTCCTAGACATGAACCTGAATATTTTTCAACAGCTTCAATTTGTCATGGTGCTCCTTCCTGATAAATGTCCTATAGATATTTCTCGCATTGACGAAATCTCTTCTGGATGGATTAATTCTGGCCGCTAAGGATATCAGTTTTTGTTGTCATTATTATTTATTCAGTAAGCTAAGATCCTCCAGTTTGATTACAGCATGGAAAAATAGGCAAGTATAAACGAATCTGGAATTTTAAAAGGAACAATTTTACTGAATGCATTTAAGTCCAAATGAATTCCGCGTCGTCAACAGACGGGAAAACCGACATTCCTCGAATGAACTTTAAGGAGGAAATTGCACTTTTAGAAAATAAATAAATCAGACATTTTCTGAAGTTGACAGCAAAAAAAAACTGAAAACTTTACATCAACATTTATGTTTCGTCATTGATGTAAGATTGGGGAACATGAATAATGATTTCATACACAAATCGTAGTTTTCTGATGATTGAGACTAATTTCAGAATAACATTTAAATTTTACGCAACATTCAATAGAACAATGTTTTAAGTTTTGAAAGTTGCTTTACCAGAATGTCGCCAGTTATCACTAGCACATAGTAAATTTTAATAAAATACCATTTCTAACCTGCGGAAGCATCATTTGTAGGAAATTGGTGAAATCATGACAGCGAAGATTTTCAATTACCGCAAAAATTACGCTTAAAGAATATTGTCTTGTACTAAAATTTTCACATTTATTTTGCACCGTAATACTTCAAAGGCAATCAATATACTCGATTAATCATGTTTTAGATTTAAAGTTTGATAACTGTATTACTATTATTTTCTTGGAGGAAATTTATATTAGGGTTCTCCCCAGGACCTATTGAATAGGCGCCACTGCTTTACTGAATTTTCTGACTACCCGGCTGAATTTTAAGTGATTTGCACCGTAATATTCCAAAGGAAATCAATAAAATCGATGAATCATGTTTTAGATTTAAAGTTTGTTAACTGTATTACTATTATTTCCCTGGAGGAAATTTATATTAGGATTCTCTCCAGGACCTATTGAATAGGCGTCTCTGCTTTACTGAATTTTCTGACTACCCGGCTAAATTTTAAGTGATTCGCACAGAACCAGGTTTTACGTGTTTGTTCTAAGTAGATGTTGAACCGATGATACAATTGTATGCTCTCAAGGACAGTGCTGCAGGAATGGCCACTAAAATCGGTTGGAATTGTAATCGAACGCCGAAATAACGCTTTAATCCACCTTGCCAGTACGTAGGTAACAAAGCACTTATAGTTTATTTGATCATCAAACTCTAGGATCGCATACACTGCACCATTAAAGTACTATGCACTATGGTATTTGGAAAAATATATTATTTTAAAAAGATTTCAAGAAAATTTTCACACCTTTACCCGAAGCAACAATCTGTTCAACGTCGCCAAGCCTGAAGGGTTTGGCGAACGAGTTAGTCGTAAGCCCACTGGTTATAAAATGTTACCTTAAGTTAGGCCATTTCGGACACGAGCTGATATTGACTGGTGAGATAACGTCACACGGGAAACTAAAAAGCGAGCTGTGAGACCCATCGATTGTAGGGATTATACGTTAGCAACGAATGTAAACAACTGATGCGATGGAAAATATTTTCAAGTACTTGTATTTCAAAACTACAAAGATTAGGACATTTTTCACCTATCTCTTGGTTGCTGTGCCATGAATTAATTCAATTGATAAACAAAGTAGTAACTTTCGAATAAAAAACATAAGAGCGCTGCTGTAAACAAATGTATTACTGAACTTCGAATTTCCCAGGAAGTCAGATTTACAAAATGCCATGTCTGTGCGAATGTAAAAGCTTAGGAATGCAAACTATTTAAAGGCTATCCTTTAGATTATCAGCGTAACAAGTAGTTTCATTAAGGGTTGAAGGAAACATTAGTAGATAGTATGGTATTTAAAATTCAACATTTCATTTCTAGAAACAAACCTTATTATTTTTTAAAGGATTCCTTTTATTAGGGTTACATTTCAAACAAAACTTACGGAAATACTTCATGCACTGACAGTCCGAATGGTAGCTTATTTTAACATTCAACATCAGTTAACAAGTGATGTGAAAATGAGAGTTTTGAATTCGATTATTAGCATTTTATTTTTGAAAAGTGATCCTAGAAACATCTTCATCATTGTCAACCATTATCAATCCACTGCTGGACGAAGGTCTCCCTCCTCCACAACGACCTGTCTTGTGCCAGTCTCCTCCATGTCACGCCTGCATACTTTCGAATTTCATCCACCCATCTCCCATGTTTCCTCCACAACGATCTGTCTTGTGCCAGTCTCCTCCATGTCATCCACCCATCTCCCAAAGTTTCCTCCACAACGATCTGTCTTGTGCCAGTCTCCTCCATGTCATTCCTGCATACTTTCGAATTTCATCCACCCATCTCCCATGTGGTCTTCTTCTGGGTCTTTTCCTGTCCCTTGGAATCAAATCTCAAATTTCGGCTGTCCTTCGATGGTCTGTCCTTCTGGCAGTATGCCCAGCCCATTGCCATTTCAGGGAATTAACTCTGATCATGATGTCTTCCACTCTTGTCATTTTTCGGATCCACGAGTTCCTCTTCTTATCTTTCCTGGTTACACCAAGCATGCACCTCTCCATGCTGCTTTGAGTTGGCTGCAGCCTTTGTACGTCTCTTTTAGTTATGGTCCACGTCTCTGCACCATACGTAAGCACTGGAAGGATGCATTGATCAAACATTTTTCTTTTAAGACATAATGGCATATTGATCTTGAAAATTATGCTGTTTCTTCCAAAAGCTCTCCAGGCAAGTTTTGTACGCCGATTAATTTCTTCATCAATGTGACCCTCACTTGATATCCGCTGTCCAAGATAAACGTACGTGTCTGTTATCTCCAGCTTTTCTCCATCAATCGATAAATCAATCTTCATTTCGTGTAAAAGCATTGAACATCACTTTTGTCTTCTGAAAGTTCATTTTTAATCCCACATCTTTACTCTTGTCAGCAAGTTCTTGGATCATACTCTGCAGCTCTGATGAGGTAGTTGCAAAAATGACTATGTCATCAGCAATACGAAGGTGGGTTAGATAATCTCCATTGATCTGTATCCCTTTGTTTTCCCAGTTCAGTGATTGAAAAACATTTTCCAATGTGGCGTTAAAGAGCTTAGGAGATATGGTGTCACCTTGTCTCACTCCCTTTCCAATTTTTATGTGCGTTGTAATTTCAAACAGCCGAATCTTTGCACTCGCATTTTCATAGATGTTATTAATAATATTAATGTATGCATCTTCAATACCGCAGGATTTCAGAGGCATTGTAAATGCTGATGGTTTCACCGAATCAAAGGCTTTTTCATAATCGATAAAAGCCATGCACAATGGAAGTACATATTCCCTCGCTCTTTCAAGTAGTTCTCTCAGTACGTGGATATGATCTATTGTGCTGTAGCCACTCCTGAATCCAGCTTGTTCTCTCGGTTGAGCCATGTCCAGTGTTACCTTGAAATGGTGTGAAAGAACTTCAGTGAAGATTTTATAAACCACTGATAGGAGGCTGATAGGTCTGTAGTTCCCGGAATCCTCAATGTCCCCTTTTGTATGTAGCAGGATCATTGTAGCGTTGTTCCAAACCTCAGGAATCTTCCCTTCATTAAGGCATTGAGTGAAAATTTGGGCGAGTACTGTTTCGATTTCTCCACTTGCTTCTTGTATGATGTCTACAATAAATCCATCTTCCCCTGGAGCTTTTCCCTGCTTCATGTTCTTGATTGCATGTGCAACTTCTGCTGGGAGGACTGGAAGAACTCTCGTAATGGTACCTTCCATGATGTCTGGAGTACATGCATCATTCCTTTCATATAACTTGGAGTAGAAATCTTTCACTATTGTCAAAATGTCGCCTCTATTTCTTGTTACAGAACCATCTTCTTTTCTCAGTGCCATAATCTGTTTTCTTCCCTTACTGAGATGTCCTTTTGCTGTATTTAGGCTTTGGCTGCTTACAATTGCTTTCCTCACTAGTTCACAGTTGAATTTCCATACGTCTTCAGTGATACTTTTTCGTACTGTCTTGCATAGCTCTATGTATTCCACTTTGGAAGTCACATCTATGGTTGTCCTCATCTCTCTTCTTTTTTGCATCAAAATTTGGTTTTTCCTGGTAATTTGTTCACATGCAACTTGTTCTTAGACCCAGCTAATTTTGTTGCTGTTTCCATAAGAGCTTTGGTTACTTTTCTGTTAACTTCAGAAATATCGACTTCTTCCGATGTTAGGCCTTCTAAAGCAGAGAATCTGTTTTTCAGTTCCAACTTGAAGGTATTATGGTGTTTTTTAAGGTTGGTTATGTCAATACATTTTGTTTGTCTTATGACCTTGCTACGTTCGATTTTAGTTTTGAGGTGCATCTTACATCTAAGCAATCTATGGTCACTACCTGTGTTGAACTTGTCTAGTACACTGCAGTCTTCTATGACAAATGTTTTGTTACACATAATAAAATCAATTTCACCTGTCATCCCATTTGGATGTCTCCATGTCCATTTCCTGTGCGGCTTTTTCTTGAAAAAGGAGTTCAAGATGAAAAACCCTTCTGCCTCTGCAAACTTAACGAGAGTATTTCCACGCTGGTTTCTGTTGCCATGACCAAATTTACCTACTGAAGTTGCATTCTTTTGCCGTTGCCTTATTTTTGCATTGAAATCTCCCATAATTATCTTTAAGTGCTGCTTACCTTTATTATTTAGATGACGAATTTCCTCATAAAATTCTTCAATTTCTTCTTCAGGATGACTTGTGGTGGGTGCATATGTTTGAATAATCTGAGCCTGGTATCTTTTCGAGAGTTGGATAACGAGTCGTGCAGCTCTGTCAGAGGAACTTTCAACTTCGACAACTTTCTCCTTCAGTTTCGTGTTTATAATAAATCCAACACCACTAATTCTGCCAGTATATGTCCCACGATAGTAGAAGAGATGTCCACTTTTCAGTTCAATGAGATCTTCTCCTTTTCTTCTTACCTCACTTAGCCCGACGATGTCCCACTTGATCCTTTGTAGTTCCTCTTCCAATTCAAGAAGCCTTGAATCAGAAGATAGGGAGCGTCCATTATACGTAGCCAAGGTCAGCATCAGATGGCAGCCTAGTCCGGTCCTCCGGGGATTCTTAGCACCCTCTGCCTTCATGTCGCACAGGCCGCTGCCTTGGCCAGGTACATTCCAGCTGCCGGAGACTGAGGGCCAAGTTTTAAGTTGTGGAGTCATTTTGGAGGGGTTTGGCCATAACTCACCACGCTGGCCAAGCGGGTTGGTGAGTGTGGGATAGCATTTTCTCTAATCCCGATGGTATAGTTATACCGCTATTGGCGGTCGTCAGAGCACCTTTAGTGGGAACAGGATGCACCATGAGGAGGCGGGGTTGACATTTCTCAAGGAGAGGCTGTGATGTAACGCATCACCTGACCTTTCATCCCGTTAGTAACATATCTGGCATAAATGTTCGTTTCTCAATTTATTTGAATTGGTGGCATTAAAGCAATTCACATTAACAACTATCAAAATTACATAATACCATTCTAATGACAGATAGAATTTAGATTAGAAGAAAAAACTAATCTAGTGCTACCAATCTTTGTGCGAAACATTAGGTTACTTTCATCAACCCCGCCACTGGTCTTTCCTAAAAATCCCACAAAATGTTTTATCAGTTTGTGCCATTAACATGTACTTGATAAACTCGGAAACAGGATGTAGTTACTGGATATAGAAATCGCAAAAGTTATAGAAACGAAGAGATCAGAAAATAAGGCTGGGCAAGTCGTATGAAAAGGAATTAACGTTTGCTAGTCAATATGTTAATAAAAAAGGTTCATGTACCAACATCATGTGTTTTCTTTAGGCACCTAACCGTGATTTATCGGAAGTGTTTCTTAAATATTAGTAACTGACGAATGTAAATATGTGTGAAGTTCTGTTTAGCAATGCAAGTGATATCAACCGAATTCCCTCAATTTGTAAATAGTCCGTTATATTATTAATAGATAGACAAGCGTAAAGCATTTATCTTTTGAAGCAATTTATTAATACGTTTAACAAATACCAAAGAACAATTACAGTGACTTACAAACTTACTGAATCGCATTATTTCACATCAATGTCGCTTCTTAATTTCAAAGTGGATGTGCTTAATTTTTTTAATCATTGCATTGATTCTTCATGTGACTTTGCAACATAGAAGACTTTCTAAATTACGAACATAGAAACAGGATTAATGCGAGATGTATTATCGTGGAGTGTGGAAAGGTGATGGCCAAAACATTCTCACCTACTATAATACGCTGATTATTGCACACATTTAATGCGATTTTGCAATGTACCTCATGTCTTCAAAAATTGCAAAGGAATACAAAATTTATAATGATATATCCTTTGAAAATTTTGAAATAAGTTTAGCAATATTTGGTGTTCCAGTAGCTATACTGTGGTGTTCCAGTGGCTAGTCTGTGGTGTTCCAATAGCTATTTAGTACTATAATACGTTTTATACAGGTAGACACATTCCAGAGATCGCTCATGTTGCGTTCAATTTGCGGTCATCTGCGCTTACCAACACTAGCTCTGGATACATGCATTGAAAAAACACGTAAACCGAATAATCACCGTTCTCATGTTTCAAATGTCGCAGTGAGGAGAACATTTTTCAAATGTGATTAACATATTCAAAAATATTATATCAACAGTTCGACGGACTGCATACTGAGAATATATGTATTTAAAAAGAACCGTTGATACATTCGTTGAAAGCAAAAGCATCTGTGAAGCCGACAAAATTATTTCAAAATTATTTCACAAATTTGAAAAGCACATTTCATTAATGTAAGTTAAGCATGAACATATGTCACATAAAAACGAAGACATTTCCTTCCAATGCGTGAGCTCTTTTCACATTCATCCATTTTTGTAGATTTATTTCAAAATTTTACGAAAATGGATGATTTCACAATAATCCATTTTTGCATAATTCTACAAGGGCAAATTTACAAGACGCCGTAATTTGATATATTTTCGCTATACAGACCAAACTCCTTTGGTATATTTGCGTAGAATGTGAAATGAGCTCAGGCATTGGAAGGAAATTTCTTCGTTTTTATGTGACATATGTTCATGCTTAACTTATAATAATCAAATGTGCTTTTCTTGTAATATAACAGAAAGCATACAATTACCTTTACAAAATTATGTTATAATAATAATAAAATAATTACCTTAAGTGTTGGCATCAATAATAGCTTTGTCAGTTATTATTTCATATGAAATTTGGTTTTAACCAAATTTGATATCTCAGTTTTAGTATCTCTTTTTAAAAGCTTTTACTGCTGCGGTAAATTTGTGTTCCTAAATATTAGAACCGAAAATCATATTTGTTCAAATGTAAAATATTTTCGATGGTAATACACGAAATGCGCTGATCTCTGTATGACTTAAACTCAATGAAGAGTAAATTTCGTAGAATATATCACTTTTGTTGAGATTCATAATACTATTTGTCTAGAACTGATTGAAGCAAGAAAGGAAGACTTCGGTATACACCTACTAAGGATACGTTTAACAAAAGTCAGCTGTTTAAGGACTTGGACACTTCTATGTTATCAAACACACAACAGTTGGTCTCAAATTCTGCGCCTAGGAATTTATTTTTGTTTTACAAACCGTTTCTTCTTTCCTTCTTTGAATTTCAAAATGCCAGAATTGCTACTCGGTCTGCTCCTTGTACACATTCCAATGGCTGTTCAATTTTTCTCTTGAACGCAAGAGTTTGAAACCCTTTGCTTTCAACCAGTGCCTGATGTTCCTCCGACTTCGTCAAAATTGGATTGCATTGCAATTCATTAATTCGATTTCAGTTTGTGAAAATTCGGGTGATTGTCCATATTGTCATTGTTAAAATTGTCACTATGCAGTGGTCTAAGCCCTGGCTTCTGATCATTCGTCCAAGATGGATCCGGGTTCGAGTCTTGTTGAGGCCTGGATGTTGTGTCTGTCTTACGGCGCTGGTTCTTTCCATTGTCTGGAACCAGTGGCCCTAAATTAGGAACGGTCGACTGCTTATCGCACACTGAGTTGCACACGGTGGTGGATAAACCTCCAAGAAACAAAATTATCATTTTGAAATTACAACACATATACTAAGAAATTCACTCTGCTGACCTCAGCGAATGAAAATCTATTAAAATAGTAGCTGCACCCAAAATAAAGGGAAATGATTTTGAACAGCATGGCAAAATGAAATAAAATAAATATACTAATAAAAATAGTAAACATATTTTTTTTTAATTTTGTAAACACCAGTTCTCATCCTTCGTTAATTATTGCGATGAAAATAACATTTTTGTTTAGAAACTGTAGCTGGTAAATTGCTTACTTATAGCATTGGATAACAAAAATATTGAAGCAAAAATAATTGGAAGTGTTTGAAAGTTCTGCTCGCGTTTTTTCAAGAAGAAATAGTGAATTACTCCTTATTAGTTGAATATATGGAACGTAGCTTTACAAACATTGCTTCTGAGGTAACAAATTTCGAAGTAGTCAATGATATTGCCTAGGAAAATGAATATCACTGCAAATGTCTTTATGATTCCATGATACGTGACGATATGTTGTCTTATTGTAGACGACGAGAGTCGCCGTCTTTGAGAAAAAATGAGGCCATAAAAATAAAGTAGACAGGTTTCTGACGGAATAATATTTATCTTTAAATAAAATGGTTACCATCATGTATTTCATACTGAATTTTCTACATAAGGGAAGCTAATAAATGGGATTTTATGTAGACTTGATATTGACTGATGGTACGCCACATATTTGTGTACTGGCCTGGTTTAGTGCTAGTTCCCCACAAAATGAACATTCAGGATTATTACATTCTAATTTTTCTGACGGGAAGAAAATGATCCTGAATATACATCTTTTACCTCTAAATACCAGAACACTTACTTTTAGCCAAAATCAAAGTTCTTTAATACATGCTCGAGATTCTAAAATGTGAAGTCATATGTTTTGGGAACTTCAGAGATTTGTATTCATTTCTTAAATTTTTTAAATGTATTCTTACTTGAGATGAGGGACTACCGAAAAAAAGTTAATTAATAATCCAAGATCTTATTGAACGCCGAATATTTTCTAAATATCAAACATTTCTGGATTTCTATTTTCTTTTGCAACAGCTAAAGCAAGTACATTTTCGCCTCGTAATGATTTTTGAATAAGCTGTGTTTATGGTGATTTGCACGTTAAAAAAACGTTCAGTTTCTCGTTCTCTAAAACCGGCAGATGGAATGAGTCCTACAGGTAATACTTTCTAAATCCATGAGGAAAACACGTCGAAATGCTACCCTAAGAATGAAGAAAGCCATGTATTTCTTTCACAGCTGATGGACGAAGTTCATATCAGACTTATTACAATCACAAAACAATTTACATGTTCCATATCAATAATTTGCATATTAAATAAAACGATTCCCAAACAGAATGGAATGTTACTTATGATGAACCTAATTAAAGGCGAAGTACGTGTTCACTAAACTTATACAGAACGCAAAACATTTGCTTATTAATATATATTTGATTAAAATTTACGAACAATGAACCAAAAACTACTTCAAAGAAAGTGTGAAACAAATCTTTGGTTCGTATACTTTAGTTGATGTATTTCGTTTACACATTATGAAATTTTGGTATTGAAACTTTAAGATCAAATGCATACTTATTAAAAGATTATTATTGCAATGCAAAAATTACTAAATAACTTTTGCTTTGTTAACGCTTTCCACTTATTTACGATATAAACTGGGTTTATTTGCAAACCATTACTGTAATCTGGTTGCGAATACACATTCCAAAACTCATCAGTGCTCGGATAAGACAATTCATTAGAAACTGTAGTATGTCATAGCAAGACAAAATGCGTATTGTAGTATGTCATGGCAAGACAAAATACGTATTGAAGTATATCATGGCAAGGTAAAAACACAAGACTTTTAAAAGGATGTCGAGTCCTAATTGCAGCAGAACATCCGCAAAACACTATTAGAAAAGGCGTTAATCAAAACAAAAAAGTAGTTTGTTTGCCAGCTGTTTTTCATTGTTGATATTTTTGCTGAAATTCTTTCAGTATGCCTCAAAGATGAAAGGGACAATGAATTGTCTTAAATGTTGGAAATGACACAAAACTTACGTAAATGGAAGTGCACACATATCGCTTAATCAACATTATTGGTCCGGCCTGTTATTCAAAGTGTATGTCTGCGGTTTTGCTCCTGGTCTTACTTACATTGATAGCCGGCATTCCGCCAAGAATAAAGCGTTCGTTTCCCTCGCAAGGCTTTTAATAATTGGAATGGAAAAGGAAATACTCTCTTCTGCAGAGATATTACCTCGTATTTCTCAAACATCTTCATGTAATTATACGGCGAAGGAGATCGATACATGTCCACTTTATCACTCGGTGTGTCTCTCTGATGCGTTTGCGCATTTTTTCTTAACGCATTTTCTGGCATTATCCGAAAGTTATCTTCTTCATCTTATATATACCGTATACATATCGTCATCATCATTGTCAACCATGATCTGTCCATTACTGGATGAAGGTCTCCCCAAAGTTTTCTCCACAGTGGTCTATCTGGCAGAACCCTATTCCAAAGAATCCACGCATGCTTTCGAAATTGATCCATACATCTCCCACGCAATCTTCTCCTTGGTCTTTTTCCTGTCCGTTGTAATCCAGTCAAGAATTTCGGTTATCCACCGGCGGTCCGTTCTTCTGGCAACGCTTCCAGCAAATACCCATTTCAGGGATTTTACTCTGATCATGATGACTTCCACTCTTGTAATTTACCCTAACCTCGAGTTCTTCTTCTCATGTCACCTGGTTACACTGGAATGTATATAGATTTGACAATGAGGATGATGATATATACAATGAAGTGCCAGAAAATCTGGTACACCAGTCTAATACTTGGTAGGTCCTCCACGGGAGCGCATGACTGCAGAAATACGACGGCGCATGGACTCCACTAGCTTCTAGAAATATGCTGTAGGCAATGAAAACCATACTTCCTTCAGAGCGTTCCACAATTCGGGTGTATCCCGAGATCTCGGATTCTTGTGTTATAGCGCGTTGCAGGGCATCCCAAATGTGTTTTATCACGTTCAGATCTGGGGAATTGGGTGGAAATGGCAACACCCCAAACTCAGATGAATGCTCTTCTAACCATAATGTGGTGTCCCGACGTTTGTGTGGAGGTTCATTGTCCTGTTCGAACAGGCCCAACCCAAAGCATGAATGCAGGACATGAACGGGTGTACATCGTCAAAAAGGATGCGTACATAGCGTTGGTCGGTCACCGACGTTTGTAGAAATACCAGGGGTCCCAGTGAAGTCCAGCAAAACACACCCCATGCCTTTACGAACCCCTCCCCCCCCCACACACCACCAGCCGGTACAGTTCCCTGTTGAGAGGCGAGATCCATGGCTTCATGGGGTTTGCGCCACATACGAATCCTTCCATCTGCTCGATAAAGTTAGAAACGCGACTCGTCAGACAAGGCTACTTGTTTCCAGTAATCATGTGTCCAGTGGCGGTGTTGACGTGCCCAAGCGAGGCGCATAGTTTTGTGTCGTGCACCCATCAAGGTGACTCGAGTTGGGCGTCGTATCCAAAAGCCCATATCGTGCAGGGTACGTTGCACAGTCCGGACGCTGATGCTTGTTTAGGCTCCAGCATGGAATTCCAATAATACCTGCGAGAGTGTTGCACGCCTATCGTGTGAAATTATTCTTGACAGCCGACGATGGTCACGTTCATCCAATGTCTTTTTACGGCCAGACTGGTTTCGTAGTTCGGAGGTATTGCCGCCATTCTTGCATTCACGGTACTCCCTTGCAATGGTCGTCCGTGAAAATCCGAACTTCGTTTCTACCTCCGAAATACTATGGCCCATCTCACGAGTGCCAACTATGACTCCGCCTTAAAAATCCCTGTAATCGTTATTACTAGTCATTCTCATGCCGAAAACAGCTCTGACAGCTGGCAAGGATGCCTATCGCTTTATATACGCACTGGCGGACGCAACCGAGTACACGCATAGGTGACGTTGCTATGTATTTTGCATAAGCTTGTCTGTATTAGTTTTTCTGGCACTTCAGTGTATATCATCATCATCATCATTGTCAACCATTATCAATCCACTGCTGGACGAAGGTCTCCCCAAGTTTCCTCCACAACGGTCTGTCTTGTGCCAGTCTCCTCCATGTCACTCCCGCATATTTACGAATTTCATCCACCCATCTCCCATGTGGTCTTTTTCTGGGTCTTTTCCTGTCCCTTGGAATCCAATCTAAAATTTCGGCTGTCCATCTATGGTCTGTCCTTCTGGCAGTATGTCCAGCCCATTGCCATTTCAGGGATTTAACTCTGATCATGATGTCTTCCACTCTCGTCATTTTTCGGATCCACGAGTTCTTCTTCTTATCTCTCCTGGTTATACCAAGCATGCACCTCTCCATGCTTCTTTGAGTTGTCTGCAGCCTTTGTATGTCTCTTTTAGTTAAGGTCCACGTCTCTGCACCATACGTAAGCACTGGAAGGATGCATTGATCAAACACTTTTCTTTTAAGACATAATGGCATATTGCTCTTGAAAATTATGCTGTTTCTTCCAAAAGCTCTCCAGGCAAGTTTTGCACGCCGATTAATTTCTTCATCAATGTGACCCTCACTTGATATCTGCTGTCCAAGATAAACATACGTATCTGTTATCTCCAGTTTTTCTCCATCAATCGATAAATCTTCATTTCTTGTAAAAGCATTGAACATCACTTTTGTCTTCTGAAAGTTCATTTTTAATCCCACTTCTTTACTCTTGTCAGCAAGTTCCTGGATCATACTCTGCAGCTCTGATGGGGTAGTTGCAAAAATGACTACGTCATCAGCAAAACGAAGGTGGGTTAGATAATCTCCATTAATCTTTATCCCTTTGTTTTCCCAGTTCAGTGATTGAAAGACATTTTCCAATGTGGCATTAAAGAGCTTCGGAGATATGGTGTCACCTTGTCTCACTCCCTTTCCAATTTTTATGTGTGTTGTATTTTCAAACAGCCGAATCTTTGCACTTGCTTTTTCATAGATGTTATTAATAATATTAATGTATGCATCTTCAATACCGCAGGATTTCAGAGCCGTGGTAACTGCTGATGGTTTCACCGAATCAAAGGCTTTTTCATAATCGATAAAAGCCATGCACAATGGAAGCTCATATTCCCTCGCTCTTTCAATTAGTTCTCTCAGTACGTGGATATGATCTATTGTGCTGTAGCCACTCCTGAATCCAGCTTGTTCTCTCGGTTGAGCCATGTCCAGTGTTACCTTCAAGCGGTGTGAAAGAACTTTAGTGAAGATTTTATAAACCACTGATAGGAGGCTGATAGGTCTGTAGTTCCTGAGATCCTCAATGTCACCTTTTTTATGTAGCAGGATCATTGTAGCATTGTTCCAATCCTCAGGAATCTTCCCTTCATTAAGGCATCGAGTGAAAATTTGGGCGAGTACTGTTTCAATTTCTCCACTTGCTTCTTGTATGATGTCTATAGTAATTCCATCTTCTCCTGGAGCTTTCCCCGCTTCATGTTCTTGATTGCATGAGCAACTTCTGCTGGGAGGACTGGAAGAACTCTGGTACCTTTCATGATGTCTGGAGTACATGTATCATCCCTTTCATATAATTTGGAGTAGAAATCTTTCACTCTTGTCAAAATTTCGCCTCTATTTCTTGTTATAGAACCATCTTCTTTTCTCAGAGCCATAATCTGTTTTCTTCCCTTACTGAGATGTCCCTTTGCTATCTTTAGGCTTTGGTTGTTTTCAATTGCTTTCCTCACTAGCTCACAGTTGAATTTCCTTACGTCTTCAGTGATACTTTTTCGTGCTGTCTTGCATAGCTCTATATATTCCACTTTGGAAGTCACATCTTCTTTAGTTGTCCTCATCTCTCTTCTTTTTGCATCAACATTTTGGTTTTTCCTGATAATTTGTTTACATGCAACTTGTTCTTAGACCCAGCTAATTTTGTTGCTGTTTCCATAAGAGCTTTGGTTACTTTTCTGTTAACTTCCGAAATATCCACTTCTTCCAATGTTAGGCCTTCTAAAGCAGAGAATCTGTTCTTCAGTTCCAACTTGAAAGTATTATGGTGTTTTTTAAGGTTGGTTATGTCAATACATTTTGTTTGTCTTATGAGCTTGCCACGTTCCAGTTTAGTGTTGAGGTGCATCTTACATCTCACCAATCTATGGTCACTACCTGTGTTGAACTTGTTCAGCACACTGCAGTCTTCGATGACGAATTTTTTGTTACACATAATAAAATCAATTTCACTTGTCGTCCCAATTGGATGTCTCCATGTCCATTTCCTGTGTGGCTTTTTCTTGAAAAAGGAATTCAAGATGAAAAATCCTTCTGCCTCTGCAAACTCAACGAGAGTATTTCCACGCTGGTTTCTGTTGCCGTGACCGAATTTACCTACTGAAGTTTCATTCTGTTGCCGGTGCCCTATTTTTGCATTGAAATCTCCCATAATTATCTTCAAGTGCTGCTTACCTTTATTATTTAGATGACGAATTTCCTCATAAAATTCTTCAATTTCTTCTTCAGGATGACTTGTGGTGGGTGCATAAGTTTGAATAATCTGAGCCTGGTATCTTCTCGATAGTTGGATAACGAGTCGTGCAGCTCTGTCAGAGGAACTTTCAACTTCTACCACTTTATCCTTCAGTTTCTTGTTTATTATAAATCCAACACCACTAGTTCTGCCAGTATCTGTCCCACGATAATAGAAGAGATGTCCACTTTTCAGTTCAATGAGATCTTCTCCTTTTCTCCTTACCTCACTTAGCCCGACGATGTCCCACTTGATCCTTTGTAGTTCCTCTTCCAATTCAAGAAGCCTTGAATCAGAAGATAGGGAGCGTCCGTTGTAGGTAGCCAAGGTCAGCATCAAATGGCAGCCTAGTCCGGTCCTCCGGGGATTCTTAGCACCCTCTGCCTTCATGTCGCACTGGCCGCTGCCTTGGCCAGGTACATTCCAGCTGCCGGAGACTGAGGGCCAAGATTTAAGTTGTAGAGTCATTTTGGAGGTGTTTGGCCATAACTCACCACGCTGGCCAAGCGGGTTGGTGAGTGTGGGATAGCATTTCCTCTGATCCCGATGGTATAGTTATACCGCTATTTGCGGTCGTCAGAGCCCCTTTAGTGGGAACAGGATGCACCACGAGAAGGCGGGGTTGACATTTGTCAAGGAGAGGCTGTGATGTTACGCATCACCTGATATATATATATATATACTGAAGAGCAATTGAATTAGAGACAGCTGGCGTTATGCAACTACGGCGCTGTTGGCGGCCCTGTAAACGGAAACGACATGACGTATGCAGCGATCCGACAATATAAGGAGTGATGCGACGGTAATCAGTAAGAGCTGGGCGCAGTATGGGTAAGACGAAGGATCTAAGCGCATTTGATCGTGGACAATTTGTCGGAGCCCGACGAATGGGTCACTTTATTTCGGACGTCGTGCAGGCACCGGGATTTTCACGAGCCACTGTGTCACGGGAGCACCGTGAGTACATCGAATCCGGTTATACCATCCCCGCATGGTCCAACTGCCGGGGACAACGGGGTGTAGATGAGCAGGGTCATCGTCGGCTAGCTCGATTTGTAACACCAGATAGACGGGCCATAGTGCAAGAAATCACTCGGCAATTTAACGCTGGTGCACAAAAACGTGTAAACAGCCACACCATCCAAAACCATCTCCTCGCTGTGGGGTACAGAAGCAATTGTCCCACAAGGGTACCGCTGCTGATCGCACATCACAGGATGCGAAGATTATCATAGGCACAGGAACATCGCCACTGGACCCTAGACATGTGGAAAAATCTTGCCTGGACTTTTGAGTCCAGATTACCGTTGGTACATGCGGATGGCAGGATTCGTGTTAAGCGTTTTTTCCAGAAAAAGAGTTACTTCTCAACTACAGATATTGTCTGAGATCCCAAAGCAAGCTTTCGGCAAATATCACCTGTAACCATATATGCATCCTGGATAGCATTTTGTTATATTTTAGATAGCGAAAGCTACACATTCTGAATATCGAACATTTGCAATTGTATTTGGCAGTCAGAGTGGTACCCTGACTGCCAAATTAATTCCCGTATTTTCCCGTGCTGTGTATTAATCTGGTTTATTTGTCATCAATTTTTACTAAATAAATAATTCGGCGATCGAAATTGAATCACAGAGATAAAAGAAAAAAACAATTAGAGAAGTTCTGCTTCACGTCACATTTCAGAGCTGTAAAGACTAAGGAGGGAACCAAGTTTATACCGGAGAACAAATTCTCCTCTACATATTTTTTCTTACAGCAGGAAAAACGAGGTTCCTGTGCTCGGCTTGCAAGCTGAAACATTTTAAACACCAAATACATAAACAGTACAATTTCCCAATATTATTGTTCTTATGTTCCACCATAAGAATAAAGTCACAAATATATATTTTTTTAAATATTAAGGTGTTTATTTCGTATTCAATAAACAAAACAGTTTACATTGTAAATTCTTGGAAAAGAACGTCTTTAATTTTTGTTGAGGTACAATTGACGGTGAAACAGAATGCTACATTAGCAACAGGAGGGTCATCTGCACAGACTCTGGAAATATGAATAAATCGGACAGTATATATGTGATGTATTCCTGCTTTTACCATAAATATTATGTAATTTTCAATTATTTATGTTGGAATAGAATTTTCAAACAAAAATGGTATAAATTCTATTAAACACTTATTGAAATGAAAACATTAATTATGCAAGAATGTGTGGTTACCTTAAAGAAATTAAAGATATGTAAATATTGTGGTGTGTTTGTGTGTGCAGCAAGTATGAATATTTTAATTTTAAAGAAAGGAAAGGAATAGAATCAAAACGAATCTTACAAATGACAAGAAACTGTAATAAATTATACTATGAAAAAAAATTCTTATGAAAAATCCCTAAAAATAAGTTAAATAAATAAATTTAGTGAAGCGGGCTTCTTAGGTTGATGCACTCTGCGCCGAATGAGAAAACTAGATTCTGAACTCAAAAGTCTCAAAATAATTAAGTGGGATAGCCTAAAAAACGCAAACAAAATTACCAGAAACCTACACTTCCATTAATATTTACATATCTAATTTGGCGTTGAATAAGAAACAAAATGCCAAACCGACATGACTCCGCCTTGACCCTTATGCACCAAGCAAGATAGACACCGGCTCAGGAAATTTTTACGGCGCAGGGTAAATTTGCGTCCTGTGACACCGAAATAAATAACGCCTGCGCTTACTTCGTTGAAGAAGCTTTTCAGCTGTTCAAATGCCGACGGTGACGGAGATCTTGTTTTTCTCCTTTTGCGGGGATCTCTTCTAGGACTCTAGGGATCTTTGGCTGAACTTTGGATGATGGTGAAAACAGCTCTGACAGCTGGCAAGGATGTCTATCACTTTATATACGCCCTGGCGGACGCAACCGAGTACACGCATAGGTGACGTTGCTATGTATTTTGCATAAGCTTGTCTGTACCAGTTTTTCTGGCACTTCAGTATATATATATATATATATACACTGAAGAGCAATTGAATTAGAGACAGCTGGTGTTACGCAACTGCGGCGCAGTTGGCGGCCCTGTAAACGGAAACGACATGGCGTATGCAGCGATCCGACAATATAAAGAGTGATGCGACGGCAATCAGTAAGAGTTGGGCGCTGTATGGGTAAGACGAAGGATCTAAGCGCATTTGATCGTGGGCAAATTGTCGGAGCCCGACGAATGGGTAACTGCATTTCGGACGTCGTACAGGCACCGGGATTTTCACGAGCCACTGTGTCACGGGTGCACCGTGAGTACATCGAATCCGGTTAAACCATCCCTGCAAGGTCCAACTGCCGTGGACAACAGCGTGTGGATAAGAGGGGTCATAGTCGGCTAGCTCGATTTATAACACCGGATAGACGGGCCATAGTGCATGAAATCGCTCCGCAATTTAACCCTGGTGCACAAAAACGTGTAAACAGCCACATCATCCAAAACCATCTCCTCGCTGTGGGGTACAGAAGCAATTGTCCCACAAGGGTACCGCTGCGGATCGCACATCACAGCATGCAAAGATTATCAAGGGCACAGGAACATCGCCACTGGACCCTAGACATGTAGAAAAATGTTGCCTGGACTTTTGAGTCGATATTCCCGTTGGTACATGCGGATGGCAGGATACGAGTGCGGCGCAAACCACATGAAGCGATGGATCCTTCTTGCCAGTAGGGTATTCTTCAAGCTGGTAGGGGTGGCATTCTCTTCTGGGGACTGTTTAGGTTTGATTGAAATGGGACCCCTGGTACGTGTGACATCGTCCCTCACAGGTCTACGTTACCAGGATATCCTGGACGACCATTTATTCCCGTTTGTGCGTCTTCAACATTCCACTGAGGACCTCATCGTGCAACAAGACAATGTACCGTGCAATCGCTCATGAATTGTATCCGAATGTTTGGACGAACACTCCACCGACGTGAACTTGCTTCCTTGGCAAGCTAGGTCACCTGACCTCAATCCCATCGAGCACATCTGGGAAATCATCGAGAGAGATGTTCGAGGCTCTGACCCCCGCCATCAATTCTTCGCGAAATGTATGAGCTTGTTCAGGGTCTTGGATCCGTATGACACCCCAACGCTTCCGGTGTCTTGTCGAGTCCATGCCGAGACGAATCGCGTTCGCCATTATGGCGAAAGGTGGTGCTACACGTTACTAGACAGGTATCTCTATTTCAATTGTTGTTCAGTGTATATCCTCTAAAGCTGAGAAAAATTACAGAATTCCTGAACAGCAGATCCAACAAGATTTAGTAAGTGCGCATGTTCAGCCAATGAATCGTGCTTTTTAATTATATTTTGGAGTCCTGAGTAGGGACCCCATATGTTACCTTCCTGGTCATAGCTTTGTTCCCGACAAAAATAAAAGTCTAAGTCCAATTCTGAAAGAAAGTTCATCAGAGTATCTTCTAAGGTGCTTGATGAGTGTGAATTCCCAGATAGAGGCTCCAAAACACGTTCTTTTGCAACGGCTGAACAGTCATGAGTCGAGTCAACAATGAGGGAAGAGTACTGAGCATTTTTGGCTTCAATATTTTTTTGTAGTAGACAATTCTCATACGTACCATGAATAAACACATCACAAGTTTCAGACAATAAGTACGAAACTAATCCTTTGCTTTGGTTTCCATATATATATCATGTTCAGGTATGAGCTCCAAGCATCCAAGGTATGCCATCACAAAAACACAATAATGCGGCAGTATTCAGAAAATTCAGTATATAATTAAAAAAATATTGTTAAAATATAAATAAAAATTCTTAATTTTAGATTCTACACTTTATAAAGCAGTTTCAAAGGATGGGCTATTGTTATCAGTGGATTTCGTCTTGTGTTGTAAACAGGAGTGCCTCTGCAAGGTGTTATCGGATTACAAACGCGTAAAAAAACTCCTCCTAAGTTTGAAATCCATTCGGGAGCAGGGACGCATGTGTGGGCGTCCAGCCAGGTGCGGCTCTCCAGATTCTAGTGAACTCCAATTTAGATTTGCATCGTTTTTTCCGCAAGTCTTTCTACTTTTTATTTTTTATTTTTTGGAGGACTTATCCCGCCGCGCTGATCCAAAGATTCCGACTGCGGTATTCTGGGACTTAGCCTATACCGCAATTGTTAACGGTTAACGTGGTTGTCAGGTTTTGTGTTGTAAAGTGTTTGTGTGTGCCATATTATTGGAATATTCCTGAAGATTAGTAAGTACTATTTCTAGTATTATTTTGATTGTGCTGAACATTTATTGTGATTTTTGGTAAAACTTTGTTCCTTCAGACTATGTATCTTAGCAAACCTCATTATATAAATGAAAACTTTCTCCTTGCTTTCCATCCCGGGCTAACTGCTACCCAGGTTGGGCAAGCCATTTGGGAATGTGAGGGTTCACCCAATGAACCCCATTTAAATTTTGTGCGGTTGGCTAAACCGAAAAAATATTAGTTTGTGTTTAAACGGCATGACCCGTATTTCGAGCTTTTTGGTACGAATCCGGGTCCTTTTTGCGATTAAATCTGTCTAAGCTCCTCCACCCCATCGACAACAACTGAGGATGCTGTACGACACATTGCACTCTCACCTTACGCTGATTTAATCATTTGAAAAGTATCAGCGAAAGATTTTCCGAGCAGAACACAAAATTTTATACTTGAACGCTGTTCAAATTTGACATCGTTGTCCTTGCTTTAGCCTCGAATGCCTGTAATCATGAACTACACACATACGCAGTATGTGTTGGATCTGGATCAAATCGCTTCTGGCTAGTCAGTCACATAATGCTCTTTACTTGCTCAGTGGGGAATGACATATGGCGCTATACCACCTCCGTGTTTCGACATCTCATTGAGTCTTTGCCAAGAGGTACGACTGCTTTTGTGAGGATAAAGGTGAGAGAACGAGTAATAGAAAGTTGATAATAATAATTTGTCCATTTCGTTTATTATACACATTATTGACAATATATTGAATTTTACAGGTTGTCAAATAAAGTACCATTCGAACTAAAAGTGAATTTCCAAATTACCGTAGAGTATGGAATCCAACGTAATACGGAAAAAAGAACAGCACAGCAGAAAAAATTAAAAATTATGAATTTCATAAAAATCAGTGATCTCATTTAGACAGTATGGTTGTTAGGTGCAAATCCACTGGAAGAAACAAAATGAATTCTCGGGAATTCTGTCAGGATAAAGATTTGCTTGTGTTTTGAAAAAGGAAACGTATATATAACAATGTCTTTTCTCCGAATAAAATTTTCAAAAGAAAAAATACCATGGAAAATCTAAATAGGTATTTACGTCTCTAGTTTTGAATGTGTTGGTTAGGAAAAGGATGATAGTTAAAGAGTTAATGTTCGTCTCAGGGTAATTCTGCGTAACGTAATTTTCCAAATGCGTTTTAGAAATGCCGAGAAAGAGTGAAAGATCGGAATACACTTTATGGATATTTTTTGTTTGCTTGCGAATATAAGAACCATTGTGAGTGACTAGATTGTTTATAACCAGTTCCTTATCCTTAATTAAGCAACTACTGGCTCCACGAATTGGATTCACTGTGTTTCAAGACAAGTTCAAAATCCAAATTACACGGGGATTTCAAACTGGACCCGCCCCGGGAAAATGATCAGAACCCAGCTTATAGCTATCGCGCCAGCGGGGCGTCTATGAATCTTCCTGAGAGACGTATGAGTCAATATGAAAGACAAATTGTGCACAGATATTCTTTGCCTAAATGGTGTCTCAAGTAATATTTTCACTTGATTTTTAGAACAATTTTAACGCATCAAATGCATATCTCGGCCATTAGTATATAAATGTAGGCACCATAAGTACCAGGTGAAGAATCAAAAGCAGAACCATCAAAGGAAGAACAGTGGTAGTGACTAGCTTTTCAGATTTATTTTTTGATTGGAGGTTTAACGACCACCGTGAGCAACTCAGTGGGTGGTAAGCATTCGCCTGTCCCTAATTTAAGGCCACTGGCTCTAGAGAAGGGAGAAAGCTAGCGCCGCAAGACATGCACAGCATCTATGACTCACCGGGATTCGAACCTAGACCCATTGCAGACGAATGATCAGAAGTCCTCACTTAGAGCATTGCCGCACCGGAGCGGCGTTTCACATTTAATGCTGAGCGTTGCATAAAGATTTCCAAGAGTTTCACTTTCTTCTGGTAAATGATATTAAAATAAAAATGTGAAAGTGAAATGTAACTGATTTGTTGTTTAGTAAAAGATATGGGGGCCAATATCACACACACACACACACACACACACACAGAAATAAATTTCAGAAATTACTGTCCCGCTAAATATCAAGTTACTAACGAAAATTTTATTTTTATATTTACTAAGAGCGATTGAGTGCTAACTGAGCATATATAAGGCATTTATTTTTTCTTCATAACATCAATGTTCTCAAGCAACTGCTTTTTCGTAGTTATATAATGACTTTACGAATAAAAGCATTTGTGTCTATTTTCATTTGAGATGTATTACATCTCAAATGAAGATATAAAACAACAAACAAAGAAGTTGTAACCCAGTTTTCGGAAATAATTTACAGTTATTACGCTGAAATGTGAGATACGTAAAAGTGAAATGAAAAACGACTCAATTTATGTTATCCTTCTTTTCTGCAATTCGCCAAGATTGGAAAACCGGAAGAATAAGATGTTATTAAATTCACTGGTTAACCTGTTGAGTCACTCCCGAAGATATAATTCTCATAGTCGATTTCTAGAAAAAATAAACGTCAGAGCACGTTAATGAACCTCGTATAGAACCTTTACATTTAAAAAAAATATTTACCCTCAGACATGTTCTTCATAGTGAAGGGATTTGAAAACAAAACATTGAGTGGAAAATCTACAAAAAAATCAACCACAAAGACCATGAGCTACGTATGCCCACTGGGAGTACAAACGTATGTCCAAATTAAATAAAAAACTAGGAACTGTACTTACTTAGTATGACTGTACTTACTTAGTATAACTGTACTTACTTAGTATAACTGTACTTAAATGTATAACTATACTATATGTACTTAATAGTATAACTATACTGGATACCAACTGTACTTAAATAGTATAACTATACTAGATATCCGAAATTTCTTGGTGCAGAATAGAAATAAAAGATTCCAAGCTTTCGCTCATCAACCAGATGGCTTTTTCAAGGAAGGTAGACAGCAAATTTCAAATTGAATAATAGAACGCTTGAACAATTTGAACGCGGTGACTTGACTTGACAGTAACGAAGAGGTGCGAACGTAATCAGGTATTCAAAGACACGAGGCGTTATGCTCGTTTAGCCGGCGGAATCATCGAAGGAAAATCAAGGGATAATCACTATTTGAAGAACTGGCTCCAAATTCCTGGCATATCCAGTGAGACACTATCATTGCACAACTCGCTGTTTGTTATGATCTCCAAAGTTTCGCGAATGGCAGTATATTTTGGGGTGGAGTAAGAAGTTAATTTCTTTATGTCATCCCACATAGGAGCAGTGGACTATGTGTGGGATCCACCCTAAAATCTACTGCCATTCGCAAAACTTTGGAGATCATAACAAACAGCCAGTAGTGCAATGATAGCGTTTCACTGGAGTTGCCACGAATTTGGAACCATTTCTTCAAATAGTGCTTACCTCTTTATTTTCCTTCCATGATTCCGCGTGCTAAACGAGCATAACGCCTCGTGTCTTTGAATACCGGATTATTTTCGCGTCTTTTCGTTATCGTCAAGTTAAGTCACCGTGTTCAAATTGTTGGGGCGTTTTATTATTCAGTTTGCAGTTTGCTGTCTACCTTCCTTGAAAATGCCATATGGTTGATGTGCGAAAACTTGGAAACTTTGATTTCTGATCTACACCAAGATATTTCGGATATCTAGTATAGTTATACTATTTAAAAATGCATGTCCAAATTACGCAAACTGTTCATCATGCTGAAATCAATAAAAAACCTGCTTGGAAGAAAGAGGAAATTGTTTCACTTGGACCTTTGCAAATAAAGATAGGGAATAAAATGCATTTTAGTTCAATAGAATCTCATTTAACTCTCCGTAAGGGCTAATTTTCTCGTCGAAAACATACCAGTCGTCAAGGGTAGTCGTTCTCACTGTTCAGCTCTACAATGCAAAAATAATATTTCAAATGGGCAAAGAGGTGAAATTAAACAGGAGAGCAAAAAAAACTGAGCAGCGCGTCTTTATGCAAATAAAAGCAAGTACAAGTAAACAACGTCATGTGTGAAGTTCACGGAACGATATAAAAACCACCAGACACTCATCTGCGTTAACCAGTATGATCCTCGTTTTTCATATGGATAAGGCAACGGACTTAAGAGAGTTTGATATATGCCAAATTGTAATGGCCAAACTATAACGTTCTTTTACACAAATTCAATATTCTTTATTTCGCGTTCCTTCCGTTCGTATTTCAGTCTCTCGAGTTATAGAAGCCTTACTCAGTCCGGCTGTGGGATTCTCGACGTCTTCGGGTAAGTCTTAGTTCCCTAACTTTATTACAGTTTTATAATTTTGGGAATGTTTCTTATTCCACTAATTTGGATTTCGGTGGCTTCGGCAGTATGGTCAGTCGACTATTTGTATTTTCCTTATCGTTTGTTGATACCGGAAAAGCCACTCCCCCAAGGTGATGCTCTCTTGATGAAGGCAGCCTGGTTTTCTAAGTTATGTTTCCTACGTTCTTCAATTCACCATTCATATAAATGTTTGTACTTTGAATAATTATATTCAATATTTCTTGATCTGTTGTTTGTTTTCCAGATATTCCGTATAAACACTGCCTCAATTTACAGTTCACATGCATACTTGACAACATATTATTAGCAACAGCTTATACGTTTCCCACTTGCTCTTGGAAATAAATATATTCCTCAGGCAGTACTGATTTTTATATTTGTTGGTAGTAATTAAAATTTCAGTAAAAAGCAGATTAAATATAAGGTGTAAGAATTTGTTTTAGTATGAAAAGGACGGCCACGCGTTATACAACATTACGCGCTTAGATCCACAAGAATATGTGTCCTGTTTCACCGTATCAACATATTGTTGAAATCACACGTGGTTTCAGCATCAAATGCGGGTACTATAAATTGTGCACATATATACTCTGAATGTAATCAGTAAACGTTTGCCAGTGATTGGGGAAACGTGGCGATTCAGGTCAATTTGGCCGATGCCATGTATTTAGGGCCGGCAAAGCTGGTGCCAGTATTTTCAGAAACAGCAGCATTTGTTGGCTGCTGCCCTGCTATTACATCAAGGGTTTACCAAGACTGGATTATCCATGTACAAACAACCAGAGGAAGGATTAACATTGGATAGCCACGAGCGGTTGATTCTTGAGGTGAGCGCCGGATGCCAAGACTGGTGTTTCAGCGAACGACATGCAACAATCACCCAGATCACCCACCAATACAACAGCGATGCAGTTAGGCCTATTTCCATATGCACCATGAGCTGTACTTTACTTCTCGTGAGGTTTTACAGCCGGAAATGAAGAAGGATGCCTATGATGACGCCTAGTCTTCGCAAACCAAGCCTCACATGGACCATAACACGACAGCTGTGAAACCGCGACAGAGGGAAGAAAGTTATCTAGAGTAATGAGTCCCGTTTCCTGCTGCCCCATGCTGATGGCCGGGTTTACGTATGGCGTAAACTTCATGAAGCCCTACTCCTGGTACCTGGTTACACAGTTTAGGTTCTAAAGTACAGTAGAGGTCGTGTTCTGCACTGGAGAACTTCTTCTTTGCAAACCCTAGGTCCGCTGGTTTTTATCCCACAAACACTGAATTGCGAACCCTAGGTCCGCTGGTTTTTATCCCACAAACACTGAATTGCGAACCCTATAGGGACCTGTTAGGCAGCAATTTCCATTCATGTATGTTGGAGGTTTACCAGTAGCAGTGTACCATCTTTCAACTGGAAAACATACTGTGTCATTGGGCTCGTATAACTGCTTAGTGGTTGGAGGAAAACGACAAAGACTTCGCCACACTGCCTTTGCCCCAAACTTCCCTGAGACGTATATGACAAAATGGAGTGTGAAAACTGCTGATCTCCCTTCATGGAACGATCGTTAACTGAAGAAGCCGCTGTGACGTACCTGCCAGCAGGACGCACACGTTCATTTTGATTGTAGATAACAATCAGAATGAACGTCTGCATAGCTCAGTTGGTAGAGCGACTTATTCCGGAATAAGCGGACTCGGGTTCGAATCCCGGCGTAGACCAAAAATGACGGGGAAATTTACTTCGTTATACCGCTTCAACGGTCATTGGTTAAGTTACGCATTGAAAATGTTCGACAACTTGTAGAATTTTTTCCTACGTGCCTAAAAGTTATGACTGCGCAGAATGTTATATTATTATTACGTTATTATGTAGCTGTTCCTAATGAAAGGTAGCTTACTGTATAAATATAAATTTTGCCTGTTAGAGAAATACACAATTTCATTGATATTATTGAAATTACAGGATTTTTGTTTAGGAATAACGAATTTTGTTTGTAAATCCAATATTATAATTTGACGTATTTACTAGATATTTTGGAATTTGAAATGTAAATAATTTCAAAATAACCAAGTTTTATGAAAAACCCGCTTGGCCAGCGTGGTGAGTTATGGCCAAACACCTCCAAAATGACTCTACAACTTAAATCTTGGCCCTCAGTCTCCGGCAGCTGGAATGTACCTGGCCAAGGCAGCGGCCAGTGCGACATGAAGGCAGAGGGTGCTAAGAATCCCCGGAGGACCGGACTAGGCTGCCATTTGATGCTGACCTTGGCTACCTACAACGGACGCTCCCTATCTTCTGATTCAAGGCTTCTTGAATTGGAAGAGGAACTACAAAGGATCAAGTGGGACATCGTTGGGCTAAGTGAGGTAAGGAGAAAAGGAGAAGATCTCATTGAACTGAAAAGTGGACATCTCTTCTATTATCGTGGGACAGATACTGGCAGAACTAGTGGTGTTGGATTTATAATAAACAAGAAACTGAAGGATAAAGTGGTAGAAGTTGAAAGTTCCTCTGACAGAGCTGCACGACTCGTTATCCAACTATCGAGAAGATACCAAGCTCAGATTATTCAAACTTATGCACCCACCACAAGTCATCCTGAAGAAGAAATTGAAGAATTTTATGAGGAAATTCGTCATCTAAATAATAAAGGTAAGCAGCACTTGAAGATAATTATGGGAGATTTCAATGCAAAAATAGAGCACCGGCAACAGAATGAAAATTCAGTAGGTAAATTCGGTCACGGCAACAGAAACCAGCGTGGAAATACTCTCGTTGAGTTTGCAGAGGCAGAAGGATTTTTCATCTTGAATTCCTTTTTCAAGAAAAAGCCACACAGGAAATGGACATGGAGACATCCAATTGGGATGACAAGTGAAATTGATTTTATTATGTGTAACAAAAAATTCGTCATCGAAGACTGCAGTGTGCTAAACAAGTTCAACACAGGTAGTGACCATAGATTGGTGAGATGTAAGATGCACCTCAACACTAAACTGGAACGTGGCAAGCTCATAAGACAAACAAAATGTATTGACATAACCAACCTTAAAAAACACCATAATACTTTCAAGTTGGAACTGAAGAACAGATTCTCTGCTTTAGAAGGCCTAACATCGGAAGAAGTGGATATTTCGGAAGTTAACAGAAAAGTAACCAAAGCTCTTATGGAAACAGCAACAAAATTAGCTGGGTCTAAGAACAAGTTGCATGTAAACAAATTATCAGGAAAAACCAAAATGTTGATGCAAAAAAGAAGAGAGATGAGGACAACTAAAGAAGATGTGACTTCCAAAGTGGAATATATAGAGCTATGCAAGACAGCACGAAAAAGTATCACTGAAGACGTCAGGAAATTCAACTGTGAGCTAGTGAGGAAAGCAATTGAAAACAACCAAAGCCTAAAGATAGCAAAGGGACATCTCAGTAAAGGAAGAAAACAGATTATGGCTCTGAGAAAAGAAGATGGTTCTATAACAAGAAATAGAGGCGAAATTTTGACAAGAGTGAAAGATTTCTACTCCAAATTATATGAAAGGGATGATACATGTACTCCAGACATCATGAAAGGTACCAGAGTTCTTCCAGTCCTCCCAGCAGAAGTTGCTCATGCAATCAAGAACATGAAGCGGGGGAAAGCTCCAGGAGAAGATGGAATTACTATAGACATCATACAAGAAGCAAGTGGAGAAATTGAAACAGTACTCGCCCAAATTTTCACTCGATGCCTTAATGAAGGGAAGATCCCTGAGGATTGGAACAATGCTATAATGATCCTGCTACATAAAAAAGGTGACATTGAGGATCTCAGGAACTACAGACCTATCAGCCTCCTATCAGTGGTTTATAAAATCTTCACTAAAGTTCTTTCACACCGCTTGAAGGTAACACTGGACATGGCTCAACCGAGAGAACAAGCTGGATTCAGGAGTGGCTACAGCACAATAGATCATATCCATGTACTGAGAGAACTAATTGAAAGAGCGAGGGAATATGAACTTCCATTGTGCATGGCTTTTATCGATTATGAAAAAGCCTTTGATTCGGTGAAACCATCAGCAGTTACCACGGCTCTGAAATCCTGCGGTATTGAAGATGCATACATTAATATTATTAATAACATCTATGAAAATGCAAGTGCAAAGATTCGGCTGTTTGAAAATACAACACACATAAAAATTGGAAAGGGAGTGAGACAAGGTGACACCATATCTCCGAAGCTCTTTAATGCCACATTGGAAAATGTCTTTCAATCACTGAACTGGGAAAACAAAGGGATAAAGATTAATGGAGATTATCTAACCCACCTTCGTTTTGCTGATGACGTAGTCATTTTTGCAACTACCCCATCAGAGCTGCAGAGTATGATCCAGGAACTTGCTGACAAGAGTAAAGAAGTGGGATTAAAAATGAACTTTCAGAAGACAAAAGTGATGTTCAATGCTTTTACAAGAAATGAAGATTTATCGATTGATGGAGAAAAACTGGAGATAACAGATACGTATGTTTATCTTGGACAGCAGATATCAAGTGAGGGTCACATTGATGAAGAAATTAATCGGCGTACAAAACTTGCCTGGAGAGCTTTTGGAAGAAACAGCATAATTTTCAAGAGCAATATGCCATTATGTCTTAAAAGAAAAGTGTTTGATCAATGCATCCTTCCAGTGCTTACGTATGGTGCAGAGACGTGGACCTTAACTAAAAGAGACATACAAAGGCTGCAGACAACTCAAAGAAGCATGGAGAGGTGCATGCTTGGTATAACCAGGAGAGATAAGAAGAGGAACTCGTGGATCCGAAAAATGACGAGAGTGGAAGACATCATGATCAGAGTTAAATCCCTGAAATGGCAATGGGCTGGACATACTGCCAGAAGGACAGACCATAGATGGACAGCCGAAATTTTAGATTGGATTCCAAGGGACAGGAAAAGACCCAGAAAAAGACCACATGGGAGATGGGTGGATGAAATTCGTAAATATGCGGGAGTGACATGGAGGAGACTGGCACAAGACAGACCGTTGTGGAGGAAACTTGGGGAGACCTTCGTCCAGCAGTGGATTGATAATGGTTGACAATGATGATGATGATGATGAAAAATTTTCTACGTTTTACGAGCGCAAGAAAAATATTGGTTGAATGAGGAACTAACACGGAGATGTACGTTGAATCTTTCCTTATTTCAAACAGATTTTCAGTAATTAACTTGGAAACAAAATTATTTATAAATTTCTTACTTGTTTTGCTTGATACATTAGATTAAAAGCCTTTAATGTAAAGGACAAAAGTCTACTTTTAGATGACAACAAAACAGCTGGTTTTCCTGAAACTGTGTAATGGGCGTTATACCAAAAAATATATTCTTTGGTTATACGACGCAGAGAGAATTCATCATCTCTCACTTTAAACAATGCCACAGATAAGATCGAAGTTCAAAAGGAAGAATATTGTCTCAAAGACAAGCAAATGAGGATTTTAAATTGGAAAGGTAGTACCATTGTTCTATGGCACGAAGAAATTGCTTTAGTGCCAAGGATGGCACATTCCATTTTCTGGTAGTATGCTTTGAAGAGAATACAAATCATGTTTAATGATTTTCATTATTCTAGCAGAACCAACATTGGCAAAATGTAGAGTATTTCCACGACTTAAATTTTGTTGGGTAGTATGTATGCTTGGATATTACATTTCAATAAAACATATAGCAACATATCAACTTTATCCACTTCCATAAAATTCAGGAGAGATGCACATTCTTCCATAACAGGTTGCATATTCAGATATAATAATCATAAGAGTAAATGTCGAGGAATATTGTTTGTGCATCAAAATAGTCTTTCAACAATACTACCAAAATATGTTGCTTAGCTGATTAAAATATAGTGTGAGGTACCTGAACGCGAAGCATATTTAATACAACGTCAGTAAGTTCAAAATAAGTGTCAGTGTCCTTTTTAGCTAACGAAAGCTGTCATGGTTTTAGTGAGGTGTCCGAATAGTAACACCATATCTCTGGTTCACGAGTAGGTGCAGTTTTTCCAGAAATGTTATCCCAAAAATAATCTACAGTTCAATTTCGATTATATGACTATCAGACACTACATCGGTTATGGGTTTGTAACACTAGGAGACATATGTATGTAATTAAATCAGCCCAATTTTTGCGCACTTTTTACAGCTGTACTTGATTTAATTTTTGTTCCGTGAAAGACACAAAAAGACGTGCACCGGCATTCAATTTACGTGTGTCTTTACATGTATAAATGTGTCGGTATTGTCATAAAAAAACCCAAGATGGAATGGCTCTGTAGGTAAGTATCGACAAGACAAACACGCTAAAGGCAATCACTATATTTTCTCAAAATTAAAATTGGTCTTACACCGCAACAATGATTTTTCAGCGTACTCGTAAGGCATGCTGAAAAAAGCTTTCCCTCATGACAAAGGAGACTTTTTTCTTTTGGTCCTGTTGATTTCGTCTATTGTTCATTTTACGGGAAATTGTGAATAATCCTACAAATCCGCAGCACATTCCACAGCACATCCCGCTCCTCTTCGATGCTGTCTGTCGGGTTTAAACAATATCCGTTGATTGCAGCATATAAGTTCTTCTACAACCTAAATTGTAATGGAATTCCCCTCCACCAGACTCACCAAGAAGATCTTCAAGAAAGCGGAAACCCACCCTAATGGACTTGTTAAGGGTACGGTTGAATACGATCCCAGCGAATGCCCATGGTGCCCCAGAACTAAAGCCGCGATCGCTGTCCCCCGTTGACAGGACTTGGGGAAGGGCAGCACTATTGAGCACTGTTTCCTGTGCTACAAAGACAATACTCAAACAGGACTGGAGGATTTGGATCGGATGGAGGACTGGATCTGATGCAGACTAAGTGTGTGAACATCGGTGGGTGCTAGACAGACCCCACCCCTTTCTTTATCAGGATGGCGAGTACTGTTTGCTGCTCCGGCACCCGGATGCGGTTTCTTTGAGTTTCAGTCTCTATGGGAGCGTCGGAGGCAGGGTGGTGTTGTGGTTCAATGAGTTGGATGCTGTGGAGATTGGTTCTCCCCCGTCCCCTTCGTCCCTTTCTTCCTTGGACTGATGTAACGATTCAGTCGAAAAATAAGTGCTCTTCTCCTTTCACTACTTTTTTCTGTTTATCTTTCCTATTGAGTTCACTTACTCAGATCTCCTAGCTTCCTATTCCCAAGGGTAGTTTTGGACTTGGGTCTGACACTCACTTCCTAAGACTTCTTGAAACGTAACATAATGAGATTCAGTCAATGACTGACACACATGCTACGGTGTCCCTTTTCAGCAGAAGATGTGGTGATACCTATCGGCGTGAAAAGTGAGTTAAAACTACAAAGTATTCAGCTCTTGCAAGATAAGTCCAAAGATAAAAGTTTTTTCATTGAAAGCCGCTGCCTGATGAACGAAATGGATACAGATAAATAAGTGCATTAGAAAAATGTGTGATTTTATAAATACGGAAGCAATGACTAGTATAATGCGATCATGCCATCATACATTATAACAGAGAGCTCTGCATAGTACATATGATGATCGTGTATTAGATTGCATGCAGGAGGTGTGAACAATAAGGGGCCGTCCATAAAGTACGTCCGTGATGTTTTACTATTTTTAAACTCCCCCTCCCTCCCCAGGTCACATTTTGTCGGATTGTCGACCACTCCCACCTAAAAAGTACGTCCTAATTCCCCTAACCCCCTTTCTTTGACGATTACTTTTAGAAGCCCGTTGAGAAACGAAAGAAAACGTATAATTTTTTAAAGGAATCTTCCATATGTTTACACCTTTTGTTCAGAAAATATTTAGTATTCAGGCATTAATTTATTCTAAAATCATAACCGAACTTTATCATTCTGAAATAAAGATCTACAAATGAACGCATGCATTCAAGGTTACAATACTACCGATCATACCATCTACTAAACACGATAGATTTTGTAGTACAAATACGATACCTTAATATTGTGATTTAGCTAAATATCATCAGAAATCTGAAATATTTCATACATTACTTTACCTATCACAAGAAGAAACAAGAACGATGACACCAAATTCCCGGGTGTAATGAGCACGTCTTTTGACTCCGTTCTGATGCGAATTAAATTTACCAAAGCTATTCAAAATCAAGAGAACCGGTATGGAAAACAGTAGCATCTGCCCGAAGAAATATGTTTTTCAGTCGGGATTTTAATACCGCAAATGTTGCAGTAGACCAAAACGTCAACTGGCTCCTTCTGGTGGAAGACTTGTGCGTTAAGAAAAGAAATTGAATTATATGCGAAATCTCTCCAACAAAGAAATAACTTTTCAAATCGGGCTCTTAGAAGCAGATATACCGACAAATACACTATCTACCAAAATATAATTGGACACCCCTGCAATCGACGATATCTGTGGTCCTGATACACGTCACGGCCGCCTCCGTTAAATATTGTGTGGGAAACAACAACGCAACCAGTCGCAAGCAAGATGCCACGCAGTTAAGAGCTCTCTGATTTCGAGAAAGGTGTAATTGTCGGGTATCACAGAAATGGCTGATCCATACGTTACATATCCAGCGAGTTGAAGTATCCAAAATCGACAGTGGCCTACGTGATTGGCAAGTGGAAGATGAGAGGTGACTGTCTGAATGTGCACCGACCCGGCAGACCCACAAAAATGGGAGTTAGAGACCGACGGGTGCTGGCCAGAGAAATTAGGAAGAACCACACCAAATCGATGGGCCACATCCGCGAGGAGTTTCAACAGGCACCCGGGAGTGTTCTTTCGAAGAATACCATGCGTAAGGAAGCCGATCTGCTCCATTATCACGGACGTGCTGCCGGCCACATGCCATTGATCACCAAGTCCAATAGCGTTGTTCGGCTAACGTGGTGCAAAGAACGTCGACAGCGGACCGTCGAACAGTGAAAACAGGCTCTCTGGAGCGACGAATCAAGGTTCACCCTCTACCGTTGGACGGCAGGGTCTGGTTTTGGCATCTGCTTAGAGAACGCCTCCTGCCAGAATGTATTGTGCCAACTGTGAAGTTCGGCGGCGGTGGAATTATGCTATGGGTGTGTTTCTCCTGGTATGGCACGGGACCCTTGGTCGCAATTCCTGTTAGACTCAACGCCGAGGCTTACTGCACCATTTTGGATGACCATGAGCTTCCTACGTTGCGGCAGTTTTACAGGGTGAACCCATGTTGCTTTCAGGATTACAATGCTACCTGTGCATGGTACACCATGGCTTCGTATGGCGACAATGGGGTTAATCGAATGGACTGGCCTGCGCACAGCCCGGGCCTCTACCCTATCGAGCAGCTCTGGGACGAGTTGGAGCGTCGACTTAAGGAGTGCCCCACAGTTTGAAATCGGTGAAGAAACTGACCTGTCTTCTCCAAGCCGAGTGGAAGAAAATACCGCTAGCCGTCGTACAATACTTGGTTGAGAGTATGCCCCGGCGAGTCGCAGCTGTAATCGCCGCTCTTGGAGGCTCCAACTATTGAAGGTGAATAAACTTCGTTTTCCTTTGCTATCACAGGTGTTCAATTACTTGTTGGTAGATAGTGTATAATATATGCATCTACGCCCCGTTTCGGGAAAAACCATGCATTATTTTAAGAAGAAAGTATTTTCAAAAGGTTTTACCATGTGACCGGTATCGGTCCACAGAAGAATTTTCCCATTGGGTTTTCAGGAGCTCAGATTTTACTGCAAATACATCAGATGCAGAAATAACCTCTTACAGCCCTCGTTGGCAAAACGCTGTTTACCAAATATTACAAATTATATGCAAAACATGTCCTATCAAGAGCTGTATCCGGTGCAGAAATTATTTTTCAAACCGGAGTTTTAAAAGCAGAGATATTGAGGAAAACGCAATTCATCTTTACGTCCCCTAGCGAAAGTCTATGCATTGCTTGAAAATTTTGAAATTATATGAGAAACATTTTACACCAGAAACGCTGTCTAACAAATAAGGAATTTTTCAAATTCGACTATTAGAGGCAGTGATATTGACAGAAATAAGATATACATCTACGCCCTCTGATGAGGAAAGCATGCATTATTTTAAGAAGGAAATATTTTCAAACGTTCATAGCCATGAACGGTATCGGTCCACGAAATAATTTTTTTAATCGGGGTTTTAGGATCTGAGATTTTGCTGCAAATACCTACGAAGCAGAAACTTACCCTTACGCTTCATGGTGGCCAAATCATATTTTATAAAAAATTAGAAATACAACAAAATAATTTCCGTCAGTAGCTTTATCAGGTGCTGGAAGAAATTTTCAAATCGGTATTTTAGAAGCAGAGATATCGGCGAGCGCCATTTATCCTTACTCCCCTAGCAGAAACAATTTATAAATATGATTTGGCTTGAAAATTTTGAAATTATATTTGAAACACGTCGCACTGGAAACTCTGTCCAACAAAGAAGAAATTTTCAAATCGGACCATTATAAGCAGTGATATTGACAAGAACAGGATATAATTCTACTCCTACTGGCGGAAAAAATATACATTATTTTGAGGGAAAACATTGCGAAAAGGTGTGTCTACGTGCGAAGAATCAGTCCAGAAGCTCAAATTTTGCTGCAAGTACATCAGAAGCGGAAATCCAACCTTACGCCCTCTCGTGGTCACACCATTTTATACTAAAAAATAGAAATTATTTGCAAAATATTTCCCATTATGAGCTGTGTCCGCTGAAGGAAAAAAATCAAATCGCAGTTTTAGAAGCAGAGATATCTGGGAAAAGTAATCTACTTTTAGGCCCCTAGCGGAGAATCTATGCGTAACTTGGAAAAGTGATAATGCTTTAAATAATCTTCGACACGAATGGAATCGAAAATGAAAATAATTTTTTGAATTGGATGTTTAAAAGCAAATATATGTAATAGAATGTGTTTTGAATTTGATATCATCTGCTTTTACGCCCTCTAGCGGCAATATTTTGCACCGTAAAAAAACAAAAATATGACCATCATTCGCACATTTCATGCTTAATAATGCAAAAGAAAATTTTTAAATCAGACTATTAGTTTCAGAGATATAGTGTCTACAGTCGGACGGACAAACCGATAACGTAAGCACGATCTTTTTTCACAAAAGACGTACTAAAAAGGCAATACAAAACGAAGAAATACCATCCACTTTATTTTTGCCGCTGAACGTCGGAATTGCTGAACTTCCCCCTCCCCATATGTCACATTTGGTCCGGTTTTCAGGAACACCCCTCCCCCTGTAATCTCGGACGTAGTTTACGGACAGCCCTTAAGGTGGACGTCAAGTAATTTTGCTTCCTATATTTCCAATGGAAAACCTTTTGTACACATTTCCTTCACAATTAGTGAGTTCTCAAGGATGTAAATTTGAATATCGATTAAAATAACTTCATACTATAACTTGGAATACTTAACTTTTTGTAAAACATAAGCATAATTATATTAAAAAACAATAACGTTTCCTTTGGTGGTGTTGAAACCAGAAAAAAGATGGCGCGATCTGTGCTTTGATGACGTCAGTGGACAAATAAATGTTGGATTGCATAATTACGGTTATGGTTTAGAAAATATTAAGTATTCCAAGTTATGAAATGAAGCTATCTTAATGGATGTTCAAAATTTCATCCTTGAGAACACATTGTTTTTGAAGAAAATGTGTACAGAAGTTTTTCCATTGGAAGTATAGGAAGCAAAATTACTTGACGTCCACCTTAATGAGAAAGATATTTTCACATACCATCCCACAATACGGGAGAAGTACAATTCGGTCAAGCCACGAATTTGCAATTATAGTGTAATGCCGTTATGGCAAGAACTCAGCGAAGGCTATATCTTAAAAAAGCGAAATATCAGGCGAAAAGCTCTGATTCTGACTTTAAAGTGATTCAATTCATAAATTTGTTGATCTTTTTTCAAAACGCAGGAGCTTACACAGAAAGAAAACTTCAAATTCTGCACTTGATTCTTTGCATTTTACCCCCAACAAATTCCTGAGTCTCTCAGTGAAATCAGTGCTTTAAATCATAGTATTTATATGCAATATGAATGTTATTTAATTTGGATATATATAAATGAAATTTATGAAATCTATTACTGTCCGTATCCCAAAGATATGAATTCATTTTTACTGAAGGTCGTGTAATTTTGGACGCAATACATTCTCATCCCACACGAATTTTTTTTTCAAAAAACAAAACTGAGTTTCAAAACTGTGGGAAAAATGGAATAATAGGAATTGCAGGCGAAACCGCAGGTTACGATTTTTATTCGTGTACGTAAATTGACTCCAATACTTACTGATATAGCAATATACAGATACGAATTCCGGTTACTTTTATAAAAAAATAATAACAGAATATGATCAATAACATTTTAAAGTAATAATACAAAACAATTATACACAGTCGAGTCACATTATTGTGACCACCTCTAACTTTTCACGTCAACAGCACGTAGCCAATAAAAGAAGGCACATGTCGTAAGCTGGCTTGCTGGGCAATAAGGTGTGCTGTAAGCAATTTCAAAACATATCACTAGTTACCGTCATGGCTAAAAAGAGCGATTTATCAGATTTGCAAAAAATATGATTATCGGCTTTCGGGCGAAGGGTGGCAGTATTTCTGAAACAGAGCAGTTTGTGAACTGTACGCGTCTGCTGTGGTTAAAATGTATCGTGATTGGAGAAACAACACCATTGCAAATAAGTGAATTGCAAACTGCGGAGCACATAGTGTTATTGATGTGAGATGTGAACGTCGGTTTCAAAGGTGCGCAAGGACCGATTGACACGATACAGTGGAGAAACTCCTTGGCCTAATGAACCAGAGGACTAAATGTGGAAGTGTGCCTAAAACAACAGTTCAGCAAACCCTGATGCGTATAGGTCTCAGATACAGACGACTACACCTATGCTAAAGAACGTGCATCGGCAGAAAAGGCTTAGGTTTCCTCGGCAGTATCGGAACTGGACCTCCGCTGATTGGTAAAGCATTGCCTCCTCCGATGAGTCACGTTTTCTGCTTAATCGAACGGATGGACGTTGGCGTATAAGCGAGAAACATCGGAGAAACACTCTTCAACCATTGCTGGCAGAACAGAAGCTGGTGGGGGGCAGCGTTATGGTCTGGGGAATGTTTTCATGGCATTTTCTGGGTCCAACATTACCTGTGAAAGGCACTAAGGACCGAATTCGTTATGAATGCACCCTTGCAGGCCGCGTACCCCCATACATTCTGATCTGATTGTCTTCCCTAGGTCGGATGGGATCTTCCAGTACGACACTGCGGCGTGTCACACAGCTAGAAATGCGCGAGAGTGATTGGAAGCGCACGATGAATACTTCAAAATACTTCTGTGGGCACCCAATTCCCCAGCTTTAAACCCAATTGAGCATCTGTGCGTCCCCGTCGAACGTGTTGTTCGCTCTACGGATCCTCCAGCACGTACCCTTCAGCTGCAGTCAGATGCACTGCACTCAGAATGGATCCACATACCTGCCAACACCCTCCAGCACCTTACTGAGCCACTCCCAACCCGTCTAGCAGCATTCCACGGTGCACACTGCGGTTACTTTGGATAATAGCGGGTGATCACAATAATATGACTCGACGGTCAATATTCTCTTCATAAAAGGATAATGTTTCGGGAAAAATTATAGTTCAAATTGTAATTGACCGTTTAAAGAGCACCGTAAGCAACTCTATATATTATGATCAGTCTCCTGCCCCTAATTTAAGGTACTTGGTTCCAGGGAAGGGACAGTGCCGTAAGACATGGAGAATAACTATGGTTAGGTGGATTCGAATCCTGGCCCACTTGGACGAAAAATTAAAAGCCTGCGCTTAGACCACTGTGCGCCACTGGACGTTTGTAGAATTTCTGTTTGTTTATATGTGGAATTACCGACCTCCGTGAACAATTTAATGGACTATAAGCACGTCACTGTCATGGGACCAGGGAGAACACCACTGCCATAAGTCAAACACAATATTGATGCCTCACCGGGATTCGAAGACCAGCACATCTCGGACGATCGGTCTCAAACCAGCGCTTAAGCCAATGTGTAACCGGTGCAGCAAGGAACAAAGTCCAACTACTTTTATAAAAGAGCAATGTAAAATATAATACCGTGGTACATGCATTTAAAAGTGATGAGATACAATCGGTAATGCTTTTGCTTCAAATCAATTCATAGTTTTTCCGTCCCTCTGTCGCAGTATCCTAAGCGATGGCTTCTGATCATTCGTCCGAGTTGGATCAGGTTTTGAATCCGGTGAGACATGAATATGGTGTTTGTCTTACGGCTCTGATTCTCTCCCTAAACCAGTGGCCCTAAATTAGGGAAGGGCGACTGTTTGTAGCCCACTGGGTTTTTCACTATTTTTGTTAAATACCCAACAACAACATATATATTTTTTTGTATGATGTTCCCTTTATTAGTATTTCCATTTTTTTGATTCCATAATGGTGTTAACCTTTAAATTTGGGAAAAGAAGGACTGTACTGATTAATACAAATTTCAAGGCTATCTTTTAATAGTTCCGAGTGAGAAAATGGTGTAGCAGTTAATGCCAAGTTATATCGATTTCTGTCGATAAGAATGTGTGCCGTATAATTCGAAGAGGGAAAATTACCATCAACCAGATAAATATGGGAAAAATGCATACTAAGTGCGTATGAAATACTCTCTGTTACATAAATGCTGAATTGGAGAGCCCACCATTACTGTAACTGAATTCTCGAATTTCGTATTCTCTTCGAAATCGGCTTGCTTTTTCAAGAAAAACTTCATCGGTAATAAGTTCATGCTGGACAAGATTTGAGCGACCCACCTGGATGTTTGGTTGTTATGTGCCACTCCATTTTGTTCGCAACCATTGCTTCATTAATTATGCGTTCTCCGCAAACGATACAGATGTGAACTGGCCTGTCAGAATCTTTATTCCGTATGAAATTGAAAGCTAAATAACTACCGTTATGTTTTCGTAACACATTAGGAATCTTCACACTGGAACTAGCAGGAGAAATATCACAAAATGATTTATTTAATTTTCCATCACTTATACTTGGTTTTAAATCGTTCACATCAACACTTACATTCATTTTACCAGAAGAATTCACACTAGCTGAAGGTTCAACACCACTGACGTTTTCTTCAGTTTTTCGCTCCTTTGCTAAAAACTTTCCATGGTTGATAATAAATCACAGACGCCGACAAACATAGCTACTGAAACTGGGAGACATGTAGATTCAACTACGATGCGATCCAACAGGCACTGCACGTATAACTACAAGCAGGTGGTCACTGCCAGACACGGTTACCGAAGACAAACTGGGGTCTGCTTTGTGCTTCCATTTTGTGACTGAAAGCTCAAACAATCCAGAGGGGAGCGGGAGAAGTACAATTTGTCCATCGCGAAAAGGAATTATGGTAGCGTTGAATGAAAACATTACGTTACTCATTCTTATAATAATTTGTTATTCTATTCAGATCAGGAAATTTCACGACGCATTTCCAAAGTTTCCCGGCACACCGGTTGGGAATCTCTGCTGTAATAAAATGTAACTTATAGCAAAATGTGAAAATCCCCTGTACAGAAATTTATTTTTTAAATTGTAAAATTGTATCATAATTAGAAAAAGTAAAAGAATTCGAATGCGGATTCTGAGTTCTGCTAATTTCTTAGGCCGAAATCAATGAACTAACTGCCCTACATATTTGTAATTCCCTTTAGTTAACATACACTTTGAAAAAAAATATATATATACACTATCTACCAACAAGTAATTGGACACCCTTGCAATCGACGATATCTGCGGTCCTGATACACATCACGGCTGCCGCCGTTAAATATCGTGTGGGAAACAACAACGCCACCAGTCGCATGCAAGATGCCACGCAGTTCGAAGCTCTCTGATTTCGAGAAAGGTGTAATCGTCGGGTATCACAGGAATGGCCGATCCATACGTGGTATATCCAGCGAGTTGAAGTACCCAAAATCGTCAGTGGCCTACGTGATTGGCAAGTGGAAGATGAGAAGTGACTGTCGGAATGAGTCCCGACCCAGCAGACCCACAAAACAGGGAGTTACAGACCGACGGGTGCTGGCCAGAGAAATTCGGAGGAACCGCACCACATCGATGGACCACATCCGCAAGGAGTTTCAGCAGGCATCCGGGAGTGCTCTTTTGATGAATACCCTCCGTAACGAAGCCGATCTGCTCGCTTATCATGAACGTTCTGCCACCCACATGCCTTTGATCACCAAGTCCAATAGCCTTGCTCGGCTAACGTGGTGCAAAGAACGTCGACAGTGGACCGTTAAACAGTGGACCGTTAAACAGTGGAAACAGGTTCTCTGGAGCGACGAATCAAGGTTCACCCTCTACCGTTCGGATGGCAGGGTCTGGTTTTGGCGTCTGCCTGGAGAACGCCTCCTGCTGGAATGTACTGTGCCAACTGTGAAGTTCGGTGGCGGTGGAATTATGCTATGGGGGTGTTTCTCCTGGTATAGCACGGGACCCTTGGTCGCAATTCTTGGTACACTCAACGCCGAGACCTACTGCACCATTTTGGATGACCATGCGCTTCCTACGTTGTGGCAGTTTTACGGGGTGGACCCATGTTACTCTCAGGATGACAATGCCACCTGTCATGTTGCGAGGTCCACCATGGCTTGGTATGGTGACAATGGGGTCAATCGAATGGACTGGTCTGGGCAGAGCCCGGACGTTAACCCTATCGAGCACCTCTAGGACGAGTTGGAGCGTCGACTTAAGTGGTGCCCCACCGTCCGACGTCCGAATTCGGTGAAAGAACTGACCTGTCTTCTCCAAGCCGAGTGGGAGAAAATACCGCTAGCCGTCGTACAACGCCTGGTTGAGAGTATGCCCCAAAGAGTCGCAGCTGCAATCGCCGCTCGTGGAGGCTCCACCAACTATTGAAGGTGAATAAACTTCGTTTTCCTTTGCTATCACAGGTGTCCAATTACTTGTTGGTAGATAGTGTATGTTTATCTTCAACAGTTCACAAACTGTTTTCTACAACAAATTATTCTTTTCGAAGGTGAAGCTCCCTCACAAATGCAGGGTATTTGTTTTAAATCGACGGCTGAAAGTCACATGCTGGCTCCCTGTGCTCGCTTGTAACCCTGACAGCGTCTGCCGCGATAGAGATGCGAACTCGTTTTTCCAAACTTCACTTTAGGGTAGAGATCTATGTGAGTAAGAATTTGCGTTTCGTGTAATCGAAGAAATTATCCGGGAGATTATTTCCTCGATTATAGCCATCATGACCTTTACTGATATGAAAAAACGGTAAATGTGTACTTTAGCGTCCTACATTATTTCTTCGGAAAAATATAACTGTGTGGGAAAAGGGCGAAGTACAATTTTTTAAACATACAAAATAATGGGGAACGGTGAAAAAATATAGTATTTTTAGATAAAAGGAAATGATTTTTCCGAAGTATTAACCTGGGAGTACGATGGTTTGCAGCAATTGGTGCGGGAGGCTGAAGCGATGATAATTGCCACCACTTCCGTCCGTCGGAACGGAGTACAATTTGGTAGTGAATACGCAGAAGAATACAACAGGAGTGGGGTGTATTTTTCGGAAGAGTGTGATGCGTCTTTTAATCGTGCACAAGTAGAAGTAGTTCAAACCTGTTTTATTTATTTTTTCGATAAATGTATGTGCCGAATGTCGTTATTATTAGTTTCATAATGTCTCCGAATGGAAACAAAATAAGGAACATAAATTAATTTGTGAACGACAGAAGTTTTGAGGAAAACGTTTGGTTCCTGTTGAACCCAATGTTTTGGTTACGGTTTGGAATATGTGCAAGGATAGGTTATTTCTTCGAGCACTTCATTTGCACTTCTGCTGTTATTCCGTACAGCGTAGCTCATATTTTCCCATCGTGAATCGGATATTTTTCAAAATAAACGATTTTCTTCAATTCAGATATCGTATTATGGCATAGAGGCCTACAGCTTCTTGTATTGTGGCGGATAATGAAATTTTAAGCTCTTACGAAATCCGAAATGAAGTGTGGCGACTGACGGTTTTGTACTTACGCTTTCTGAAAATTACCCTTTAAAAAAATAACTTACAATGCTGCCTGCGTAAGACCGACCTTTTTCTTTCCGCGTATTCCTACAAGACGCTTCGATGACTACGTACTGCTGAAGAGCTTCTTTCTGTATTCTTCCACCCGTTACTTGCCCTTCTTAGCGTGGCTTCCATTCACCGGACTGCACCTTGACGCCGTCATCGCTCCGTCGTCCTAGGCCTACCGCACGTACTCTTTAAAACCATCGTACTCGCAGGTTAATACTTCGGAAAAATTATTTTCGTTTTCAACAAATACTATATTTTTTCACCTTTCCCCATTATTTTGCATGCTTAAAAAATTGTACGTCGCACTTTTCTCACACAGTTGAATTTTTCCGACGAAATAATTTAAGACGCCAAAGTACACATTTACCGAAAAAACAATCGTAGGATATCTTATACAGGGTGTACAGCTATTTTGATGAGCTACTTACATTCACACCAGATGCAACAATAAAAGAATTGCTCTTCAAAACTCAAAGAGCAACTGCTGGTGCGTGTGGTTTAAACGAGGTAGGGTGGTTCTCTCATATATCTCCTCCAGCGACTTAAACGTACTCCGTGCGTTCCTTGCAAAATGTGTTTTATAAAGTTCATAATTAAGAAGGTCCCCTTTATTCAGCAGTTCATTGTGTTCAGAAATCTAAGCTTCAGCTACACCTTCTTCTGCACTTATATCACTAATATAACTTCCTTTACATTAATAGCCTTGAGTTCTAACGAAAAAACCGCCCACATTCTAAACTTCTTATTTGCGCCTGATATTCTGCTAAGTGATATCTTAGCATTCCTTTACATGAGCACTTTTCAAATCACAGTGAACAAACCATTCTTGCCCAATAATTGTATTCTATAAATGTCTCAATGTTTCTTGCTTTTAAAAATCAAGGACAATTTTTTAACTCTGTGTATGGTTATATATCGGTATGCGGAAAAAATACCAAACGAAGAAAACAGTACTAACAAGGAGAAACTATCCCTTAAATGTCTCTATTAAAAATGTTTTCTTGAAAATGCTTTCTTTGCTGACGTTCACATTTCAAAAACAGGCCTGAGTTTCTCATAAAGCATGAAAAAATATTGTTAAACATTTATCAAGGACAAGGACAGATGTACCCCCTTTAACGCTTGTTACTACAGAAAATAAAGTGCTGCACCGACCTTACTGAAGATAATCCAGATGGGGACCGTATACGGGGGAGGAGGTGTAGAGGTTGTGATTTTTTTCACCTTTTTTACGCTTTCCAACAGTAGGTTGAAGAAGCGTACAAGCTCCAGGTTTGTCCGTCCGTCCGCACGATAACTGGCGTAAAAATGGTTCGATTTCGATGAAATGTTAGTATGTGGTAGGGGACCACCTGGGGACGAACCCTATTGAAAATGAAACAAATGGGGTCAAAGGTCACGACCTAGGAGCGGAATCATTCCATTGTCCTTAGGCATCATAACTTGCGTAAATATCGTTCGATTTCAATGAAAGTTTACTATGTAATAGGGGACCACCTGGGGACGAACTGTATTGAAAATTGGATAAATGGGGTCAAAGGTCACGACGTAGGAGCGTGATCATTCCATTGCACTTATGCGTCACAACTTGCGTAAAAATGGTTCGATTTCGATGACATTTCAGTATGTAGTAGGAGACCACCTGTGGAAGAACCCTTTTGAAAATGGACGAAATGTGGTCAAAGGTCAGGACATAGGATTGCGATCTATTACATCTCCCTTATCCCATATTATTAAGGTGGACGTCAATTAATTTTTCTTCCTATACTTCCAATGGAAAAACTTTTGTACACATTTCCTTCACAATTAATGTGTTCCCAAGGATGAAAATTTGAACATCGATTAAAATAACTTCATATTATAACTTATAAAACTTAATATTTTCTAAAACATAACCATAATTACATTAAAAATCAACAACTTTTCCTTTGGTGGTGCTGAAACCAGAGAAAAGGTGGCGTGACCTGTACTTTGACGACGTCAGTGGACATATAAATGTTATATTGCATAATTACGGTTATGGTTTAGAAAATATTAAGTATTCTAAGTTATGAAATGAAGCTATTTTAATCGATGTTCAAATTTTCATCCTTGGAAACGCATTAATTGTGAAGAAATTGTGTACAGAAATTTTTCCATTGGAAGTATAGGAAGCAAAATTACTTGACGTCCACCTTAAAGTAGCAATTCTTGTATGTATGTATGTACATTTTATTTTGAAAACAGCTCTAAGAATTTTGATGAAAGTCGTTAACCTACCGTTTTCTGGTACTAGAAATCGATTTAGCTTGAACTCGACTTTAGGAGAATTCGTTTAGTGAGTTAAATAACCACCCAGAATTATAACGTTTTCAGTGTCATGGCGTTGTTCCATTAATGTTGTCAATGCTTAGAAATCTTATGACATCACAATCTCGCGTTTGAGAATGTTGGCGCGCGATCACGCCATCTGTCTCATTACATCACGCGTTGTGTGTGGATCTTATTAAAGTTTTATGACGTCACACTCTTGCAAGCAGATGGTCGCGAATCCCATCTGCTGCATTACGTTGCGCGTTGTGTGCGTATGTCCATCCGCACGATAACTCGCGTAACAATCGTTCGATTTCGATGAAATTTTAGTATCTGGTAGGGGATCACCTGGGAAGAAACCCTATTTAAAGTGAACGAAATATGGTCAAAGGTCAGGACCTAGGAGCGGGATCCATTCCACTTCTGTTATGCGTCATAACTAACGTAAAAAAGTTCGATTTCGATGAAATTTTAGTATGTGGTAGGGGACCACCTGGCGACAAACCCTATTAAAAATGGGCGAAATGTGGCCAAAGGTCAGGACATAGAAGAGGAATCACTTCCATCGCCATTATGCGTCATAAGCTACGTAAAAATGCTCTGATTTGGATGAAATGTTAGTATGTTGCAGGGGCTTACTTGGGAACCAATTGTGTTGAACATGGGCAAAATGGGGTCAAAGGTTAGGACACGGGAGCGGGATGTATTCCATAGCCCTAATGTATCATAACTTACGTAAAAAATGCTTCGATTGCGACAAAACTTTATCATGTTATTTCGGAGGTATACCGAACCGGCTCTGTTAAATATCATCGAAATGGGATCAAAGGTCAGGGCACAGGACCGAGATTTATTTCACAGCAATTATTCTCATAACTTGAGTAATGATTTCTGGTATGTTGAAAAGCATATTATAATCAATGCATTGCATGATTTTACGAACTTGTTTAACAATAAGCCGTACAATCACTCCTAGAATGTGTATACAACATTTGGGAGCCTACACCTGGTCGCTTCCTTTAAATTTTAATTAGAAATTCGATGTGCTTAGATATTCCTTGTATACTTAAAGTCGAAATTTGTTTATTGTTAATACCATTCAGCTACGTATAATTTTAGTGGAGAAAAAAGAAATACGTATATTTAAACTACAGAGTAGTGGACCCAGAGGTAAAGCTTCCATAGAGAGTCATGGTAACAATTTGACCCCAAAATCCCTAGCGCATGGGGCACCAGTGGACGGACATGTAACTAAAGCGGGCAAACCGTAGCCATGACAGACGCCAACGTAGTTTCATGTCCGACCATAGGGACACCAATAGGTAAGCGAGAGTTGAACCTATGTATCTTCTCCTCTGTGATTTAAACTCTTTATTAAATTTTTAATCAAACAAATTAAATTAGTATCCTAGGAATAGTCCTTAAATTCATTTAATTTATTATAATTTTCCATTAGGATAATAAACTTATCACTGGGATATAAAAAGCATACTTCAGAAAGATTTGACAATTTTCACTTTCCTTGAAGTTATAAAATTATCTTTAATATTTAGGTAAAAACCGCGTTTTGCAGGTTTTCAAAATGTAGTAAATTTATAAAACCGAAGTTCTAAATAAAAAAAGGAAGACATAAATTCTAATAAAGGTAAAATTTTGTTTTCATAATTTTCCGTAATAAAATCGCTTCGAAGTATCAGGAACACAGAAATATTAACAATAACAAGCACTGTATGTTGATGTTTAAACCGTGGGTAAAAATGAGAACGATAGAAGAAACCTTTAACCGCACATCACTCCAATTAATTGTATTATCTCAAATATCAAAAATTTGTAATTTTTGAACATCTTCGTGCTTATCTGCGTCCCTTGCATTTATTACTATTATTGGTGTTATTATTATTATTTAAGTATTTTACGTGTGCTATAAGTTTCACTTCAACAAAAACAAAACCTGCTGGGAATCGCCTTCCATTGCTGGAAAGTTGCCAGTAAAAACTGCTGACAGCTTCTGGAACGAAAACTTGTTTTACTTGTGACCAAACGGGGATGTTACTGACGCTTAACCTAAAGTAGAAAAACTGAGTTTAGCCTCTTGAGTATCCTTCGCTGCAGACGTTATCATAGCTATAGGCGAGGGTAGGGTGAGGAGCATGTGACATTGCGCAGGCGACTTAAAATCAATGGACTATATCAGGGTTTAAATAATGAGTTCCACTGGAGAAACGGGATTTTGGAACGGATCATATGAAGAAAGTTTCCATCGATTTTCTAAAAACTCATTGATTTTTTCAGCTGCTCATTTTGAAATGCCAAAGTTTGTATTTGTACTCAAGATTTTGAAATATTTTCTTTTTTTTTCTCTCTTTCCTGGTATCAACAAGGTAAACTGTGTAGGAGGAAATAAAAAGACATCAGTCTCTTGAAGAAAATAGTAACAGAATTGCGAAATAATTCAGCGCGGTATTTCTGAAAAAATTATGATTTCTTTCGAGGTGTGTAATGATTTTAATGTATTTTTTCCTTTATTTGAATCTTACAGTTCCCTGAGTAATCTGAGTATTACATTGTGGGAAGATTCTTAAGTTATTTTCAAAAATGCAAAACAAAATGTGAGATGTAATATATTGCGCTATGCGCCGATACACAAAAAACACTTATTGAGTTTCTTGTACAACTGTTCAAAAATTTAGTTTAGTGAAAGAAAAAATGTATTACCGTAAATCTGAAAGGATGGCCAATTTTACGTAAATGATTGACGATTTGAATCAAAATATCTTTTGCCACATGCAAAAATCTGATAAATTCTCATTAATGAATTAGTCATTCCGAAACTTTAGTTTACACTTTAAAAATTGCTATCCTGGAAGTAAGTCTAAAATGCTGTTAAACTTTGTAAATCAATCATTCTACGAACGTTTGGTCCAGTGCTTGTCCAACAAGGTAATTTTGTTTGTGCGGTGTTAACTTCCAGTATTATGTGTATGCTACAGAAACCACGAATTGCCGCCAAGGTGTGCTCTGAGAAAGACTCATCAATGCTTCAGATGAGCGAAATATATCCCGAATGGTACGAAACAACAGGTGCTTTCAAATTAACAGCGAATTATGCCGCAGTATCCCTTAGGCTCTCTCGTTCCATACTAGACAGCATTTTTTCACCTGTGGTATCGTTGAGCCGTAGTCGGCCCACACATTACCAGCAGTTCGTGGTTGTTCACTTTTCGGAATTCTTTCTGAAAGTACTAATGAAATCTGACCATGAACACAGCAAAATCTCTCCTGCCTCAAAAATTATATGACCTAGTCGTCTAGCAATTACAAATTGTCCTTTGTCAAATTCGCTTAGTCGTTCCGGCTGCGCTGTGGTCTAAGCGATAGCTTCTGAGCATTCGTCCTAGATGGTTCAGGGTTCAAATTCCGGTGAGGCACGGATATTTTGTTTGTCTTATGGAACTGGTTTCCTCCCTTCCCTGGAATGGGTATAAGTTAGTTACGGTCCAACAGCTTAAAATCCACGGACTTACTCACGGTGGTCGTTAAACCGCCAGTAAAAAACAACAACAAAAAAACTCACTTAAGTCGACTCCCTTACTCTTCTGAAGAACAAAAATAATCCTGATTAAAAAAGATCGGTATCTGGACTGATTTATACCGTATCATTACCTTTACATGCTTCGCGGTTACCTGTAGGTACTTCTTTTTTCATAAAGGCGTGCTGGTCATAACTTTTTAACGCTTCAGTGTATCTGTAAGACGTCATGAACACACTCACTTCGCATGACATAGATAAGTATAGTTTTAGAAAAATGCGTAATTAATAAATCAAGTGTGAAATATTGTTCAAATCTGTTTTTTATTCTCCAGTGGATTGAATACAGAATTTCTGAAGCTGATTTGAATTCAATTTGGAGGATCCTTTTTTTGTAAAGGAAACATGTACATGGTGCTCAATTTTCGTTTAATTTCCCGGTGTTTTACTCTAATAGTTCATTTGGCGTATTTATATCAGCTACATGAGACAAAAAAGATAATATACTGACATTCATATTTTCTCTCAAATTCCTTCCTATGTTGCATAAAGTATTTCTAAATATAATTCATATATATGCACAGCAAATCAAGCCTAAACGTTTTCTCATTCTCGTACCATTAAATTTATTGGCTGAAACGAACAGGCACTTTAGAGTACTTGTCTTCTTCGCCAAACTAGTTGACCAAATGAGCTATAAGTGCTTGGGAGTTATTATTCATAAGATTAAAATCCACACCGAAGAATCTCTTGAATGACGTAACTACAAATACACCCCTAAAAATACTCAAGGGACACATATAGCGTATTCAATCCGTTTATTTTAGTAGTGTAGTAAGTACAAAGATTTTTGAAGGCAATGGAAGACATAAAAATGTCTACTTTTTGAAGGCAATGGAAGACATAAAAATGTCTACATTTTTATGGCAACCATTTCCTTGAAAAAGCCTCCCAGTGGAGTGCAAAAGCTTGGTGAATCTTTGTGCTTACTACACCACCAACATAAACGTATTTAACAGCTATATGCACCTCATTTGTACTCCTGAATGACATTATATGCATATCGGCTCGGAATCTCATCTCTTTTTCTGTGGCAACAACAGATCTACTCTACCAGATGTGCAACTGATTGAAATAGACTATCGAAATACATTCACCTTACAAAGCCAAACTGTTGCACTTTACATTACGTTCTTTTATGGATGGAACCAAATTATTAACGAGGAATTACCCTCAAATGGAACGACTAAATCAGACACAATATTTGCAAAAAAATATCAAATACTTTATGTATGTATCTAATTTTTCAATATCAATACTGCAAGCTATTAGTACACAAATAAAAAAACACACATTTACACTTTATAAGAGTAACGGCAACATACAAATTCTATATTTCTCTAATTTACTACGTCTGAGAGAAAGAACATTGTATTTTTAATTGAAATATTTTCGGGAAATTATTTTTCTAATATACAAAAACCTTTTTTCGTTCTCTACGTAAATCATACATTATTCATATCTGTAAGTGATATGGCAAACCAATAATGTCACTCCTGTGGCGCAGTGGCCTTAGCTCTGGTTTCCGATAATAATATCTGCAATGTATTCAACAAAGTGCAGTTAAGACTACGAAAGCTATGTTATTTACAAGGCGCTTTGTTCATTCCTTGGGTGTGTATAAGTGTAACCATTATTCTTTATTTATGCTTCTCTTGTTTGTTTTAGAAACATTTTCCGTCATTACACACATTTGATATAGGAAATGTTTACAGCACAGGAGTTCTCGTCTTTCACTATTTGAAATCTGCCACTACTGCCGTGAGTCTGTATTATTCTTTCAAAACTTAGTTACGAATTAGGAATCCCTTGTAAAACCTTATTCTTAGAACGATACCTTACACCATAACATTACTTTTGGGGACATTACACCATAAAAATTTCTTTACACAATGAAAATCACCATGAAAATTTCGACACAACTTCTTTGTGTAGCCCGCTGAAGGTTTGTCACCTATTATTAACCTTTGAATTAATTTCTAGCTAGCTGTCAAAATAGCTGATAATTGAAGCCTAATCTTAAAACTGGTATGTTACTTCTCATTCATTGTATCCTTAGTATTTGCGCGCGAGAGGTTAAGGGTATAATTTGGTGACAAAATTGCATTTGGTCCAGATGCACTTTTGAGATGTCGTCTTGAAAGCGAATACTGTAAAACAAAAAAAAATCTATTAAATCTGGTAAAATTTTTGTTCCGAGTAAAGACACATTAAATACAGAAAATTAAACTTTTATTTTGACTTCACATACCATTTATTTTCAAACAAAAAAATATTTGCACCGGATGTAATTATTTTACCTTAACTGATAGCTACGCCGCATAGCTCAATATTTCCCCCCATCATCTATCTCCATCGAAGAGTGCACTACAATACATAAAAGCTGTTAGAAAAAGAGACTGAAAGCGCAAGGTGCGTAATTTTAAAAATATTTCAGTAATATTTCTCAACACTAGTTCAAAATCTGTTCGCTCGCCCGCGTCATACATTTGTTTGTGAAGGTAATATCGTAAAGTGGAATAAAAATATGTGTCCAAATCCCCTTTGACTTGCATATCCCTAGTAAAAAGGGACATTCATTTTATAAATTGCCTTTCATCTGCTCTCTGGAAAAACGGAAATGAGCATTGTTAGCTTCTCAGAAAATTACCGAAATTTATTTTTTTAGAATGCGTCTAAATTTGTATTATTTCCTTTGAGTTGCGTTCTTTCTTTTTTAGGATTATCTTTTGTGCATTTTTGAAACTTAGGATTCACCCTTTGATAATATTCCCCACCTTGGTGATATGACTGCACGCACACAGCGAGAATTCCAGTATTTCACAAATTATGTTTGTGTAACTTTAAGTTATTTGTTTCGCTTCGAGTAGCGCTTCAGAATGTTTTACTCTCACCAGACGTTTCTCTTACTACTGAAGTTTATTAGATTTATTTTTAAATTATATTTGTATTAAAAAATTGCAAGAAAATTCCAAATCTGTTAAAGGGTACAAGATTCGCTATAAAACTGAAAAGCACACGTCAAGTGGAAAGGATTCTAATATTCTAACGATAAGTAAAAGTTAAATACATATTCTCTTTAATTTTTGTTTCAGAAAATATAGGCGTCACTGCAAGTAAGGATATAATTTTATTATCAGAAATTATTTACTCGAGAACTTAAACTTCGATTGCATTTACATAGTTGCTACATATACTACCCAAAAGAAATACTTAGAAAGCAGGTGACTTTCGGGGAATTATGCTAGACAGCAGTGTGATATCTTTCAGAAACGTTGGAAATGGAAATTGGGTGCGTTGTTGAGAGAAAATCATGCATATTCTTATGGAAATTAGCGTATATACCGTCAGATTGCATAAATCGCTGATTGACATGAAACGAAGGTTTTCTAAGAACTTCCTTATTATCCCGCAATTATCGTGGTATTTCGTTTATCGAACTGTTCGGTTCGAATGGTGTCTGAAATGCGTGAAATACTGGAATCAATTGTGTGGGGGTCTAATGGTTGGTTGGTTGGTTGTTGGATTTTATTGGCGCAAGGGCCAGGTTTGGCCAAAGAGCGCCAGACCAAGAACTATCAGCCACAGATTTTTAAAAAAACGTGGAAAATGATTAAGAGCAGACAGGCTTGGTAAAAGTTGAAAAAGAGTATGATGAAAGCTGTGAAGACAAGGTAGTTAATTAGGTTTATATAAAAATTTATTAATTGACTATTATAATTATAATTTTTTTTTTTTTTTTTTTTTAAACAGAACTACACAAAGGATGAGTCACTCTCCTCCCCCCCACACTCCCCTGCAATGCTGGCAGAGGGCGGGGACGAACTGTCACTCTCTTCTCCCCCATGTTCCTCTGCAATGTTGTTTGAGGCTGGGGACGAACTGTCACTCTCCTCCCCCCTATGTTCCTCTATAATGTTGGTTGAGGGTGGGGACCTCGCTGAGGCCGAGACAGTTGGATGGACACTGCACACCTTTGCGGATTGAGGGCCGGGTCGTCCGCACGTGCAGGCTTTCTGCTTTAAACTGGAAGAGAGGGTCGGCTGCAAAAGAGAAGGCCCAGAATCAGGTAGTCGAAAAATCGCGAGCTCGGGGAAAAACACCTGTGTCGCTTGGTCAGCTGTAGATCGCTTGGCAAGCGCTGCGAGAGCTACAGGGCGCGGAACAAAGGGCTGCACGGGTTGTGGCAGAGACTTAACAACTGCGGCAAAACTACGCTGTCGGGTGTTGGGAATACCCAACTTGGCTTTGGCAGCAGGGTACGAGAGGCCTTCCAGGGTCTTGAGGCGCTGGATCGCCATCTCGTCCTTCCATTTCATACAGTTGCGGGAGTAAGCTGCATGGGCCTCACCGCAGTTAACACAGCAGGCCGCAGAAGTGCAACCTTCCCCGTCATGTTCACCGGAGCCACAATTAGCGCAACGAGCGGAACTCTTACAGAATCGTTGTGAATGCCCGTACCTCTGGCACCTGAAACAGCGCAGAGGACTGGGAATGTACGGGCGAACTGCACAGACCAAGTAGCCTGCTTTGATTTCTGTCGGAACTTTCGGGGAGTCAAAAGTCAAGATGACATTTTTTGACTTAATCATGGAACCATCACGCCGGAACATCATACGACGTGCAGCAATAACACCTTGATCAGCAAGTTCAGTCACGAATTCGTCTTCACTGCATGGCAAGAGATCAAACTCCGAAATAACACCCCGAGAGGTGTTAAGAAACGGGTGAGGTGTCACTTTCACAGGAATGCCTTGAAGACTAGTGAGGTTCAGAAAAGTGTTACTCTGAGAAACACTGCAAGTTTGGACAAGCAGGTCCCCAGAGCGAAGCTTCCTCACAGACTTCAAGGGGCCAACCGCAGCGTCCAAAGCTTTAGAAATGAAAAAGGGAGATCTGGTGGACAGTCTCTCATTCGGATCGATGGATTCTACAAGCAAGTGAGTAGCATGCGTAGTCACAGCAATTGAGGGGAGACGACGCTTCGGAGCGACTGGTACAGCTGCCGAAGAAGAGGTTCCACATTCTTGGTCCAGGTCAAGGTCTAAAGACCGTTTAAGGGTATGAGACTTGGTAGGTTGAGAAGACGAAGGAGTGTCGTTGGCAACTATCATTTTGTCAGGTGACTTAAATTTGGAGTTTTTGTTCTTTTTACCCATGGAAAAAAAGGAGGAAGATTCGTCTGCAGACTACTCCACCCACCACCGAGCCCTACAAGGGAGAACTGGAGGTCTGCAAGCCAAGAAAATGACGCTGGACACAGTTCTGGAGCTTATACGTTGCAGATATAGTCCGTTGGCTGTGATCACACGCACTCGGCGGACACTTCGGCCTCCGGGTACCGTCATGCCAACGCCTTTGGCATGATCCCACAGCCCCCGGGCTCACCCTGCCGTGCTATACGACAAAAAAGCCGCTAAAGCCGTGTACACAACTTGGTACAAGACTTCTGACTAGAGGTGGGTTAGTCTCTAGCCTCCCGTTTACAGCGAAGCCGGGGTCGAAGAGGAGTGTTGGTACACAGGAGGCACTTATCCGGTCTCCTGCGACCTCAGCCGCCAGACATCCCATTTCCGCCTCACGGGTCTCCGCACGCGGCAAACATGCAGGTAGGTCTAGCACCCAAACCAGCGAAAAGGAAAAAAGAAATCCAAAGAAGACAAATCCTGTCAGGGAACCTAAACGGAATCTCAGCAACCTACGAACTGAGCGGTTAATATAAATCAGTTAGTGGTGGAGGGTAACAAAACCACAAGACCGGGGTGTTAGTGCATAACGTGGTAGCGATTAGGTAAAGTATACAACACGGGCAACTAGCCAGTGGAGAAAATAAATAAAAACGAAAAAGCGAGACACAAGACCAGCTCGGGAACGTGGGGCCGCGACTCCCCAACAGCTGGATGAACAGCTGTCCCTGCAAACACCAAAATAAAAAACAAGCGGTGGCGTGACATCAGATGGTGACCAGTCACAAGGTCAGCTCGGGCCGTGGGGGCGCCGCTCCCCAAATAACTGGAAAACCAGTTATCCCCGTGCGGGGGGGTCTAATGGCTGGATGGCAGGTGGTCAGATACCAAGGTGGTTGTAGAAGACATTGGGGAGTCACGAAGTTTCATTTGCGGACTGCGGACACAATTTCAGAATAGGAGAAGTATTCGAAGAACGCACGGTCGTGGCAGTCTAAAAGCAACTACAATATTTAACGATGGTTATCTATTTTTAACATCCTGTTCCAGTAGGGCTGGAAATGCTCTCCACTATTAGGGAGGTTTTCTCGTGTCAACAGGAAGCAGGTTGCCAACTCACACTATCCGCAACTGCCTTCCCCAAGGATATCTTTATGCAAAAAAACGAATGGGGTGTATCTTTTAACCGCATAACATGTTACGCACCGTAGAAACTGGGCTGAGGAACATCGTCGTTGGAGACATAACGATTGCAGTCAAATTCGTTTCTCTGACGTGTCAAGATACATTCTGACAACGTACGAGATCTTGCATGCAGGAAACCTAGAAAAGGAAGTAACCCAGCATTTGTGTAGGAAACAACACATCGCGGCAGACATGAATTGATGATCAGGGCAGACATAGATATCGGTGGACGTAAGCAAATGTACGTCATCCGAAACGGCAGTTTCACAGGCCAGACCTACAGAAACGAGATTCTCCGAGCTATTGTCATGCCGTATGATGGATAACTTCGGTAACTGTTCCCCTTCATGTACGATAACGCTCGCCTCATAGAGATCGGCAGGTGGATAGCATACTTCAAGAGTTGGGATTCCAGCGTTTGCAGTGCCCAATAGGTTGCCTTGCATTAAATTCCATTTAGCAAGCCTGGGATGCACTTGGCAGGCTCATTGTCGCGCGGCCGGCATCTGCGTTGACTCTTCCTGCATCGGAGACTGCCCCTAAAGGAGAGGTGGAAAACATACACGCTAAAAACTTCTGGCCAAACACACTCTAGGAAATATGCGCGCTGCGCCCTCCGTGTCTATCCCATAGAGTTTCCATGCATAAGTTCTTCTACAAATCATAAGCATAATGCATTAAAGTCCGGATATTGATATGCAAAACAAAGGACCTTACCTTTATCTAACGGAAAATCATTTCAATGGGGAAGGAAAGTGAGCATCTGGAGAGTCATAAGAGGATATGGCCGTCCCGGTGGCGCAGTGGTCTAAGCGATGGCCTCTGATAATTCGTCCGAAAAGGGTCCGGGTACGAATTCTGGTGAAGCATGGATGTTGTGTTTGTCTTACGGCACTGGCTCTCTCCCTTCCCTGGAACGAGTAACCCTAAATTAGGGTCGGGCTACTGCATATAGCCCGTTAATCCTTAAATAAAAAAAAGAGCGAGCATATGATGGAATGCGGAAAATTCAAGAAACGCAATACTGAATTCAGTTTTTTTTCTGGGTGCACTATATTTTTTCTTTATTACTAGCAATGGACAGTAGTTTAAATATTGTCACTAGTTAGAAAGGAAAAGAAAACTTTTTAGATGGCATGTGGTGGATGAATGCTGTAAAGGTAATTAATAATTGTTGCTTAGAACTATGGTTTCCTTCTTAATCTACAGTAATGCAATAAAATAGTGTTCATGCATATGCCGACATGCATCATATGTTGAAATGCAGATAATTAAGGAAAATGATAATGTAAAATCAGAGTTATTTAGCAAATGTATATTGGTCAACTTTTCTAAAATCTTCAAACAAGTCCCTGCTATTTTTGCAGCAAAGCACAAAAGTCATAATATAAAAGTACGAACATTTAAGTGAATAATTGGAATCTATATCTGGAAAAAATGCACATCTCTTGTACTTCTTCACTTTTTATCTTTCCAATAAAAGTAGCAGGCATTTAAAGCAGAATCGTATGCTGCATTTAAAGTCCAAATTTACTTTATAAGGCAAAAAGTGGTAGAAAACAAGTAAAGAATATCATGAATGCATGTTACAGTAAATCCCATAGAGCGTGCGGAAAATTTCAAATATGATATATAAAATTCTGTGAAAATAGAACGTTCTTTTATGAAGCAGTACTTGTACTAGTACAAGTTAATATGTCGCTGAGAGATTCTTGTCTGCAAGTGAGAAGTAGCAGACAATTCTCGAATGCACCCATCCTGCCTCCAGTAGAAAAGCCGCTGCCGGTTATTGCTTTGCTTGGGGGTGTGAACCTGCAATTCACACATTGTAGTCAAATAATTATAAATTGATTTAGTCAAATTTGCATATAAATAACATTGTTTTAGAAATTAAAACTTAATGCTACTTAGGTTTGTTGGTTTATTTTTATGGCGCAAGGGCCATGTTTGGCCAAAGAGCGCCAGACACAAGCCAAACAAACAGTATTAAAAACATGGTGCAATGATTAAAATCTAACTGATTCAGTAAAACTGAAAAATGAGTGACAATAGGGCTAAAATCTAGATACGTTTAAAAAAGTCCGTTTGTTTTAAAAATGAGAAAACAGCGACAGTATCGCAGTGGCCACCAAGCAAGAGCTGCAGCGCAGCGGCGTCCGTGGTCAACAAATGAGAATGAAAGAAATGAAAACGTTCATCACGAAAACGAACACAGGTACACAGAAGGTGAGTGACGGTGAGTCGGCAATTGCACGTCTTACACATCGGCGCAGTGTCGCCAAACAGCAAAAAGCGGTGAGTGAAGCGACAATGCCCAATACGGAGACGCGCAAGCACCACTTCCTCCCTACGGTTCCGACGATATGAGGATTTCCAGATTCCAAGAATAGGTTTAATACGATGCAGCTTATTTTCCACCTCCTGGTCCCACAGACCCTGCCACGTACGCTTGATATGCTCGTGAACAAGAGCGGAAATCCCGGTGAAACAGTGGCAAGGGTGTGACGACCAAAGAGGAAGCAGATCTAGCAGCTGCATCAGCACACTCGTTACCCGAGATTCCAACATGCCCAGGAATCCAGCAAAATTGAACATGAAGACCAGCCCTGAGCAAACGACGAAGTAACTGTCTCACATCAAAGAGAACAGGATGGTCACGGCAATCTGCTGATGATAAAGACTGCAGGACACTTAAGGAATCCGTATAGACCATAGCACGATGAAGAGAACTCTACTGAACATGGAGAAGGGCGAGATACACAGCATGCATCTCCGCCGAAAACACCGTGGCCTCAGCTGGGATCCGCGCTACTGAAACGTCATCTACACAGACAGCCGCGGATACAACCACTCTATGCATCTTGGAGCCATCAGTGAAAATGGGAGTGTAGTCAGAATTGAGGGCACGGTGCTCAGCGAAGAGCTGCTGGTACACTGACGCAGGGGTTGAGTATTTATTGAAATATGTAAAGGTGGTATCAACCATGACACCAAGTAGGTGCCATGGAGGATCCCCAAAGCCCCTGGTCTCTCCAACAAATCACAAGTCGAGCCCTACATCACGGGCTACGGCCGCCATACGAAGACCGAAGTTTGAAATGCACGAGGGCCGGTTCTCGAATAAACGAGCGTGCTGGGGATGAAAAACTGCATCGTATAAAGGATGGTCTGGAAGAGATTTAAGTTTCAAGTACAATTGAACAGACAGCTGCAGACGGCGTAATTCAAGCAATGGTTCGTTCGCGTCAGCGTTAAGGCTGGGAATCGGAGATGTTCGAAATGCTCCCGAACAAAGACGCAGCTCTTGATGGTGAATAGTATCCAAAGGCCGGAGAACGGAATGACGAGCAGCGCCATACACGATACAGCCATAATCCAGTTTCGACCGTATTAAGGAACGGTAAATCCGAATTAAAGACACCCTGTCTGCACTCCACGAGACACTTGAATGGATCCTAAGAATAGATAGAGCCCGCAGACTGGAAGGCTTTAGCCGCTGAACGTGCGCACGGAATGTAAGCGCACGGTCAACAGTCAAACCAAGGAACTTGGTCTCGGGCAAAACTGGTGTGGCTGCACGGTCTAAATACAGCTCTGGGTAAGGATGGAGGCCCCACCTCCGGCAGAAATGGACATAGGCTGTCTTGTCGGGATAAAGAACGAAACCACTGCTATTCGCCGCTTTAAAGATCTGGTTAATTGCAGACTGCAACTGCCTTTCAATAAAATTCATGTTTGATGACGAGCAGAAAATGTGTAAGTGATCAACATAAACAGTAGCTGAAACCACAGGAGGAAGATTTGTGAAGAGACAATTAATGCGAAGGATGAACAATGTGACAGATGAAATGCAACCTTGAGGAACACCTTGTTCTTGATGGAACGGTGCCGAGAGCGTCGTACCCAGGCGTACCTGGAACTTCCGATTGCGAAGAAAATTAACGATGAAAGTCGGATGATATCCTCGCAATCCACATGCGTGGAATTCACGGATAATACCATGCCCCCAAGCTCGATCATAGGCGTTTCAATATCAAAGAAAACAGACACCAGGTGCTGCCTACGCACGAACGCCTTGCGCACAGATGTCTCAAGGTGCAGGAGATGATCGTGAGGTGAACGATGACGGCGAAAGCCGCTTTTTGATGGTGAAAGTACTTGATGATGTTCTAAAAAATGAACTAACCGGTAATTAACCATGCGTTCAAGAACTTTACACAGTTAGTGAGCGCAATTGTACGATAACTAGAGGGAGACTTGGGATCCTTGCCAGGTTTAGGAAAAGGCAGAACAAAAGCTTTTCTCCAAGATTCCGGGAAACTGTGCTCCGACCAAATACGATTGTACAAGATTAAGAGATTCTCGAGAGACAACTGCGAGAGATTACGGAGCATGTCATAGTGGATGCCATCAGGACCGACAGATGTAGCGCCGTACCGATTGTGAGCTACCCTGAGTTAAACCAAGCTGAAAGGGGAGTTATATCCAGTGTCATGAAAAGGCGCAAAGAAGATTCTCTGGCGTTCCACAGTGGATTTTATTCTTTGAAAAGAAGAAGGATACGCCAGATCCCTCGACACGGAGGCAAACGGCATCCCCAAACAGTCAGCAATCTCCCCGACTTCAGCATATGTGCAGCCGTTACTCTCGAGAATGGAGATCTAGTGAGAGATGTAGTTAACCCGTATCTTACGAATCTTGTCTCACACACTTTTCGAACTGGCACGTGAAGTGAGAGATGAAACATACTGGATCCAAGACTCCCTCTTGCTACGTCGACGCACCAACGGAGCATAGGATTTTGCTCGTTTGAATGTAACGAGATTAGCATCGGTTGGATAACACCGAAACGTAGACTAGGCCTTATGTTGAGCTCTCCTAGCCGCTGCGCATTCAGGTGTCCACCAAGGCTTCGGACTTCAGGAGAGTGTCGTAGATGATTTTGGTATAGAAAGATCAGCTGCCTGAAGAATGCAACTTGTGACTTCAAGAACAGCTGCGACGATTGACTCTTGGGTCACCATTGCTGAAGATACCACTGCTGACGACGTGAAGACCTCCCATCTCGCACGCTCCATCCTCCACGGAGGAGGGCGGGAGGCAGAAGATGGCCTGTTCGCATGATGCGAGAGCACAATTGGAAAATGGACGCTCCCGTGGAGGTCGTTACACACCGTCCACGACCAATCAGCAATAATCGATGGTGATTACAAGGTCAAATCAATCGCACTGAAGGATCTTGTCGGCTCATGGAAGTACGTGTCAGCACCGGTGTTAAAAAGACACAAAGAGGCCAAGGACAGAAAAGACTCTATGCGACGACCTCTCGTGCTGATGCTGACACTCCCCACAAATGATGATGGGCATTGAAGTCACCCAATAGAAGAAAGGGTGAAGGCAGCTGACCAACCAAGTTCTCCAGAACAGAGACACTCACGTTCTCGTCCGACGGCAGATAGACACTGCAGACAGTAAGAGGCACAGGCACAGATATACGAACCGCTACGGCCTGCATCGTTGTGGATATCGGAACGGAAGACACCGGAACACTGTGAGGGATAAAAATAGCGATTCCTCCACAGGCGATGTCAGCCGATGCATTATCTGTCCGATGGGCACTGTAGCCTTGAACTGAGAGCAGGTCTGATGGTTTAAGTTTTGTCTCCTGTAAACAAAGGCACACCGGAGAGTACAACGAAAGCAGATGTTTCACGTCATCAGTACTCGTCCGAAAACCTCGACAGTCCCACTGAATGATTGAAGCCATGGATAATAGTGAGATGAAAATGGAAATGCTCAAACGAGGTCAGGCTCCATCACCTCTGATGAGGGTTCCCCCTGATCTGGAGGCGTGTGACCAGGGGCCAAGATGGGAGCATGCTTTGTCCCAAGTGTCTTAACAGGAGGCGCTCTCCGTTGAGTCGTTTGCTGAGATCTTTGAGGAGAAGAAATGTTCTTGTTATCCTTGGCTTTGGTTTGGCCAGAAGAAGTGGCCTGAGTTCCCTTGCTGGTGGTGGGGTGAGCATGCTTCGGCGAAGTGGTGGGTGCCGCTTTCAGACCCCTAGCTCTAGACTGGAGTGCCTACAGCCCAGCTGCGATGATATCGTCGAGATTGTAGGGACATTTAGGAGGGATCTGAATGTCGGTTTAAATGCCGATTGTAGATTTGGGAACCACCACTGATGCATATGATCGCCGATCAGAAGAAGTAGGAACTACTCTCCTTCTGGCCTCAGGATAGGAAATATTCTCCACCGTCTTTAGTCTTCGAATTTCTTTGTCCTCTTTCCACTTGGGACAATCTTTGGCTGATGCTGCGTGTGAACATTTGCAGTTCACACAAAACTCGGCCTCGGCCACACATTCCTGCAAAAGATGATCCGTGGCACCACAGCGTCCACACTTAGGATTGCTCCTGCACGACTGCTGAGAATGGCCGTACGACTGGCACCTAAAACATCTCAAAGGGTTAGGAATGTACGGACGTACCTCAAGGTGCAGATACCCTGCCTTGATGGACGTAGGTAGGGAAGGGCTGTCAAATGTTACAATGATGTTGAGGAATGGGACGGACTGCCCATTTCGCCTGAAGAGAATACGCCGCACACCCGTAACGTGTTGACTCCTCAGTTCTTCAAGTAGTTCTTCCTCAGTACACTCAACGAGGTCTTGAGAGGAGACAACACCTCGAAATGGATTTAGGTACCCATGAGGTGTTATTTTGACAGCAGTCTCAAGCAGCGTGGTAGAGTTAATAAGTGTGGAACTGTAGGCCACAGTAGACATTTCCACCAGAAGATCTCCAGACTGGAGCTTCTTTACGCTCTTAAGAGAGCTTGAAATAGATTGAAGTGCTTTATTAATCCAAAATGGACTTTTGGCAAGGCTTTGAAGGGTCTAATGAGTGAACAAAAAAGAAACGAGCGTTACACGAATCAGGCACATGCTTTTTGGCGGAAGTGGCTAAGCCTTCCTCTATACCTCTTTTGGTTGTTGGTTCGTGGGAAACAGAATTAAGAGCCATGAAAAAATGTTTAAGTTCGTCCGCCGACTTCTCCACCCACAATCGAGCCCAACAATGGATAACCGAAAGTTTGCAAGCCCAAGTGGACGCAGGACACGGCTCTAGGGAAAGGAAGTGGATATAACAAGTTGATAGGACAGACATGCGCTCGGCGTGCACGCAGACTTTCCCATGCCTAGGGAACACCACTTTGGCATGCCCACCCTATCCCCAGACTCACCCTGTTGTGCGAAACGGCAAGCCGTTAGAGGTCTGGGCTCCATTCGGCCACAGACCTCATTGACTAAGAGTGGGTCAGTTCCTAGCCGCCCGTTTAGGGTGAAGCAGGGGGAAAAGAGGAGTGTTGGCAACTGGCGACAACAATACCCTGGCCTCCAGAAACCTCAACCTCAGCATCTCCTTTTCCACCTTACGGGTCACCGCACACGGCAAACGCGCAGGTAGGTCTAGCTAACCAGCTCGGAAAACCAAATAAGGTTACATAAAATGGAGAGGACAGGAAGGAAAAAGAGAAACTAAAATCCTGAGCTGGCGCATAATCACAACCTCAGCAACCTACAACTGAGGCGGGTGCGTGTCAAGTGAAAAAACAAAAAAACATAAGAAATGTGAAAATTATCACATATATTACATGTCGGCTCGGGCCGTGGGGACGCCATCCCCCAGCAGCTGGATGAACAGCTGTCCCTTCGGTGATGTAATCGTACAAGACGATAAAGCAAGATATTCTGTCACAATGTCAGCTCGAGCCGTGGGGGCGCCGCTCCCCAAATAACTGGAAAACCAGTTATCCCCGTGCTGGGTAATGCTACTTAGAAGGTTGCATTAGGTCTCTCAAAAATGCATGAGTATGAATTAATGCTATGCGAATGAGAGTAAATATGCTGTTCGGCGATTCACGTGGCTTTCAATTTTAATGAAAGAAAATAATTAATTCTTTACTTGTAACAATTCTTCGTATAAATTCATGTTTTTTATTTGCATGTACGATAGAAAATTAGCTTTCAGTATTTATTTCTTAAATTAATATATATATAAATCGTGTTTGCTTAAAAAGTCTAATTCTAGATCTGCACTCCTCTAAATCCCATGGACTACCGTTCTTTCATTGAGACAAACGTAGTTCATCTTGCACGGTTTGATATGTTTTAACATTCCGTAGCATTTTCATCAAATGTAAAGCAATCAGATGTCGGACGTTCGAAAATTATTCAGCATCAGCCATGTGAGCACTTTTTAATACAAAATGTCAGTGTCCCTAAAGATTTCAATTTCTACTGACATCCATCATATTTTAAATAAGGTGTTTTTTTCTTCTAAAAAGAATAAAAATAATATGTAGAATACATCCCGTTTTTATGATAATCCTTGTTTTTGCAAATTAATTTTTTGAACAACGAATTCAGTTTTTATTGCTGACATAATTAATAAATATCTGTTCAATCATTTTTAACTAACAGTAATGCAAAAAGGCGATATTCTATTTCAGATATATTTTCAAGGGATGATTTATATACTCAGCAACGACATAACTGTGGATCTTTTCCTGTGCGTTTCCTCATTCCAATAGGCTATGAGTTTCATCTTATTTACTAAATTGACGTTGATTAAAAAAAAGCGAGGAAGAAGTGCAATAGAAGTTAATATTTAAACCTCTATAGAAATGAGCTACGTGTATTTTTTTTTTTATAATTCAGTATTACATTCCTATGAAACATTTTTTCGTTATAAAATTCATAGCTACTAGCGTAAAATTTATCCTGTTTTTTTTTGTTTTTTTTTTTTGATGAGGTTTAACGACCACCGTGAGCAACTCAATGGGCTATAAGCAGTCGCCCGTCCCTAATTTAGGGTCACTGGTTCCAGGGAAGGGAGAGAGCCAGTGCCGTAAGAGAAACACAACATCCATGCCTCACCGGGATTCAAACCCGGACCCCGTTCGGACGAATGATCAGAGGCCATCGCTTAGACCACTGCGCCACCGGGGCGGCCGCTCACCAGCTTCCTACAAAGGTGTGGAAAATTAAACCATTGTATGTGTTTGCTAACAAACTGCCGCCTGTTATGTTTGTATTATGTAAATCTGATCGCCATTATGTATTGTTTGTGTCCAAAAGTTCTACCCGTTTCTGTAATAGATGCAAATTGCGATCAGAGTAATTACGTCACATGTCATGCTGCGATACGAAGTGTTCGGCAAATATAGAGGCACTAGGTTTGTCCGAGTAAGTCTTTCGTAAGGAAATCACGGACGGTGTAACATGGCATGCCATAAGGAACACATTAGACATTGTTTACTCTACGAGTTCGATAAAGGCAGTACTGCAGCCGCGACTTGCCACAACATCTGTCAAGTTTATGGGGAGGATGCAATTGATGATAGCAAATGTCGCCGCTTGTTTCGGAAATTTGGTAACGGATACAGAAGCTGTAAAGATCAAGCACGACCTGGAAGTCCATCTGTGGTTTCTGACGAGGATGTGGATCAAGCCATAAAACATGACCCACATTCAATCATTCAGGAATTAGCTGAACGTTGTCACTACACAGAGCAACAGTCGTAAGACGGATGCATGCGCTTGGGTTCATCACCAAGTTCGATAATTGGTTTCAGCACCAGCTATCTGCATCTGTGTTCCTTTGCTGTCTCGTCCCATAAATGAACCGTTTTTGGGACAAATTATAACGGATGATGAGAAATGGTTACTGTGACATAATGTAAAACGTCGACAGACTGTGTGCCAAGATGCGGAGCCTGCTCCTTTGACCTCAAAGTAAGGACCGCATCCCAAAAAGCTCCAGGGAATAATAAAATGGGAGGTGTTGGCACCCAACCGAACGATAAATGCTGACATCTGCTGCCCACAGTTGGGCATATTGTGAGAACAACTAACATCGAAGCGGTCAGCACTCATCAATCGCAAAGGTGTGATCCCTCATTATGACAACACCAGACCTCATGCACCTTTAATCACTCGACAAAAATTACTGGACTTCGATTGGGAAGTGTTACCTCAACCGGCGTGTTTCCCTGACCTGGCACCTACGGAGTACCATATTATTCCATCGTTACAGAGCGTCTTCGCTCTAGAAACCTTCAATGATATTGACGATGTGAAAAAGGTACTATATGACTCTAAATAACAGCAGTTTTTCCGGTGTGGGATTCACCTGTTCACAGACAGGGCAAGAGTTCATACAGAACAATGGCAATTATGTGAAATTCTAGGTACGTTATTTGTTGTGCCTCCTTTCCTTGTAGTCTACAAAAACTTGTAAAACTTATGCACACACCTGTTATTTACTTTTAATCAATTATGGCCAGATATGTAATGAGTACTTCTTTCTAAGAAGAAAATGGTTCTTAACTTGGCCCTGCACAAGAAGTGGGATTGACGTCCACTAACGTGATTCGTGTATCAAATCAATATACCTTTGTTGGTGCAATGGTGCAACATATGACTAGTATAAATGTGTTCTTTTTTGGAACTTAGTTTTTTTCTTTTTAATATAATCTCAAAATATATTATATATGTACTTAGAGAAAGTTTAATGTTAAAAAATAATCATTCACGCACACAATAAATGTTTTCCTAGCAAGTGGAGAAGTTGAAACAGTTCTCGCCCAAGTTTTCACTCGATGCCTTAATGAAGGGAAGATTCCTGAGGATTGGAAAAACGCTACAATGATCCTGCTATTAAAAAGGTGACATTGAGAATCTCAGGAACTACAGACCTATCAGCCTCCTATCAGTGGTTTATAAAACTTCACTAAAGTTCTTTCACACCGCTTGAAGGTAACACTGGACATCGCTCAACCGAGAAAACAAGCTGGATTCAGGCGTAGCTACAGCACTACAGATCATATCCACGTACTGAGAGAACTAATTGAAAGAGCAAGGGAATATGAACTTCCATTGTGCATGGCTTTTATCGATTATGAGAAGGCCTTTGATTCGGTGAAACCATCAGCATTACAATGGCTTTGAAATCCTGCGATGTTGAAGATGCATACATTAATATTATTAATAACATCTACGAAAATGCAAGTGCAAAGATTTGTGTGTTTGAAAATATAACACACGTAAAAATTTGAAAAAGAGTGAGACAAGGTGACACCATATCTCCCAAGCTCATTAATGCCACATTGGAAAATATATTTCAGTCACTGCACTGGGAAAACAAAGCGATATATATTATTGGGGATTATCTAACTCACCTTCGTCTTGGTGATGACGTAGTCATTGTTGCAACTGCCTCATTAGAGCTGCAAAGGGTGATCCAGGAACTTGCTGAAAAGAGTAAAGAAGTGGGATTAAAAATGAACTTTCAGAAGATAAAAGTGATGTACAATGCTTTAACAAGAAATGAAGATTTATCGATTGATGGAGAAAAGCTGGAGATAACAGGTACGTACGTTTATCTTGGACAGCAGATATCAAGTGAGGGTCACATTGATGAAGAAATTAATCGGCGTATTAAACTTGCCTGGAGAGCGTTTGGAAGAAACAGCATAATTTTCAAGAGCAATGTGCCATTATGTCTTCAGAAAAGTTTTTTGATCAATGCATCTTTCCAGTGCTTACGTATGGTGCAGAGACGTGGACCTTAACTAAAAGAGACATACAGATGCTGCAGACCACTCAAAGTAGCATGGAGAGGTGCATTCTTGGTGTTTCCAGGAGAGATAAGAAGAGGAACTCGTGGATCCGAAAAATGACAAGAGTGGAAGACATCATGATCAGATAAAAATCTCTGGAACGACAATGGGCTGGACACACTGCCAGAAGAACAGACCATCGATGGACACCCGAAATTTTAGATTGGATTCCAAGGAACAGAAAAAGACCCAGAAGAATACCACATGGGAGATGGGTGGATGAAATTCGAAAGTATACGTGAGTAACACGGATGAGACTGGCACAAGACAGACCGTTGTGGAAGAGGCTTGGAGAGGCCTTCTTTTAGCAGTGGATTGATAATGCTTGACAATGATGATGATGATATGAACAAAAGTCATGAATGCCTGACATATGTCATCTTACCATTTGAAATTCATTTGTTGAACGTTTGCAAATTTCATTAACCAAATAACTATTGCTTGTCTGTTTATAGAATTGTTCATTACATAGGCTTGTTTTAATCTTGTTTCTCCCTCCGTTGCAACACACTCAATCATATAGAATGCTAATTCAGATGGTAGAAGTTATAAATAACTGTACGGATCTAACGATGATGGTGAGACAAAATTGGCTCATTAGGTGGTCCTGCGCTCTTTTAAGATTCAATGAGCTGCAGCAAATCTATCACTATACTTCAAATGAAATACCTGAAAATTTGATAATGATAAGTACGTATAGCTTTGAAATTCTGTCCTGCACTTTTTGAAATGTAAAACCTTATTAAGTGCGAAAAAGTCCTCAAGGCATTTTTTTCAGATAGAATAATTTTCATATAAGGTCGTGACGACGTTCTTCCGAAGAATTTAGCTATTTCAGATTTAAAAGTATCACTCAGCCTGCTGAGAATAAATAATGCAATTCCAATGAATACAACATCAAACTCATATCGTTGTGCTCTTTTTACAATTCTTTATTTATTTCATATAACTGAATACTCAGAATTTCAGCACTTTAATGTATAGATTGCCTTTTCCACTAAAAACACAATTTGTAATATTCTGTTTTTATTTGCCTTTACATCTATTTATTTCTCCTTCTATGTAGTTTTTAAGATACAAAAGATATTTTTAATTGTTTTTAAGGATCTTATTTTATTTATGTCTTAGTACTGGGTACTCAGAATTCCAGCACTTCTAAATACAAATTTTCTTTTCTCGCAGAAACGCGATTTGTTTAATTCATTGTTTTATTACTCGTTATAAAATAAATTGAAAAAAAAACAGCCATTAATAGAAAAAGATTCAGTAAGTAAAGATGTGTCACACAGGACAACTGGATGAAGTAGTGCGAACATAAATTCCATTAAGAAAATTTAAGTCCGCTCGCAAATCACGATAAGAGAGAGGAGAGTTTTCCTTGGCTCCCTCTTGGCGGAAGGAAGGGGAGGGGGAGTAAGACGGAGATAGAGGGAAAGAAGGGCTACCTTTGACGAAAATAATCTGTACCTGCCATATTTCTCCTAGCTGAGCGCCGAAAGAGGAAATGTCCGTTCTAAACCAGAACACCATAGCCTCTGCGCAAATGGATGCCAATGGAATGTTCCCAAGAGGAGGTTGAAACAGACGCGAAAAGTAGCAGGGGTGGAGGTAGACACAGAAGCGACTGCAGTGATTGCCTGTAGTATAATCTCGCTTTCATGCTATTGGCAGCGGAATTTGCTATCTCACATTGACTCGTTTGCGTTGCATGTACACGACGCTGTGACTCGACACGCATGAATACTGTTCTGTGTCTGCAACAATTTGAAGTTACTTCGCACGACGGACAAGTACATTTTAATTCTGAATAATATCGCTATAAATATTGTGATAAAGTGGGGTTTTATGTCCAAAAGAAAAAAAAGGTAAGTGGATGCAGAGTGTCCTTAGCTTCAAGACAAATATACTGGCGGAAAGTGAAAAAGAACACCAAGAAGGAATTGGCTGACGATCATGAAATTTGCATATGTTAATGGGGTCGAGTTTACGTAGGTGTGATGTTAATTTCGGGAACAACCGTTGAGCGCTTACGCCACAGCATGGCATAATATGCAAATTATCGTCGGTGGTATTTAAGGAGTACGGCGAAGTGAATGTAATCAGTCGTCGGCGTACGGACAAGTGCGAAGACCCTGAAGAAGCTGCAATGCCTGGACATGGAAGACTTGTACAATTTCAGCAGTTATCGGACTTTGAGCTAGGTCGTCTAGTCGGACTCCGCGAGGCTGGGTGGTCGTATCGTTGTATTGCGGAGCGAATTGGACGGGAAGTATCAGTGGTGGTACGATGGTGGCGTAGATGGTCAGAGGAACATTCCCACACGAGAAGACGTGGAACCGGGAGTTACAGACGGACTGATGAGCGGGCAGATCGACGCATAAGAAGAGCGGCGTTCTCAAGCAGAACATCCACTGCGACGCAAATCCGAGCTGCCGTTGCACCTGAGGTGACTGTGCGAGCAATCCGCAACCGTCTACTGGATGCAGGACTACGTGCACGTGTGCCTCTGGCATGTGTACCTCTGACTCCAGCCCAACGTCAGGAATGGCTGCAGTGGTGTCGCCAACGTCTGCACTGGAGAACGCAATGGCGATCTGTGGTGTTCAACGATGAAAGCAGATACTGCTTGGGAACCTCCGATGGCCGTATGCGTGTTCGCAGACGCACAGGGGAGCATCTCCACCCTTCTTGCATCCGCCAGCGACACACAGGGCCTACACATGGTCTTCTAGTGAGAGGAGCGATCAGCTATCACTCCCGTACACAACTAGTGTTTGTACCAGGTATGTTAAACAGCACCTTCTACATCAACAACATCATTCAGCCCGTTGTTGTGCCCTTTGTAAGGTCGGACAATCGTGGTGTTTTCCAGCAAGATAACGCAAAGCCACACACGGCACGTGCAACGCAACATGCCCTTCAGTGTGTGAGACAACTTCCATGACTTACACGTTCACCGGATTTGTCCCCCATTGAGCACGTGTGGGATTTTATGGGACAACGACTTATCCGGTCTCTACGACCAGCCACGGCCATCCCCGATTCACGTGTCCAGGATGAGGATGCTTGGAACTCAATACCCCAAACTTACATCCAACATCTGTACGACAGACTCCATGCCAGAATTGCACAGTGTGACGCAGTTCATGGCGGTTCAACCTCGTACTAATCATGTTACATGGAAATGTTATTTTTCAGTTTACCAGCAAATACAGCTGTATTTTGCCATAATGTTTTGATCACGTTATCCTCTGTATTCCGTTATTTTGCTGGATAAATTTCGTTGATATCAGACGTCTTCTTCTTGGTGTTCTTTTTTCACTTTCCGGCAGTGTAGTTGAAAGATCATTTCTTTATCATGAAAAAGGTTTACCTGTATGTTTGTTGTACAATGAATCTCTATCCGTACTTAAAGCATTTAATTTGAAGACATGCTGATCACAAAAAAAAAATAATGAAGGACAAATGCGTAAAGACAAAATACAGAAGTTAAAGAACTTGGATAACCAGCAGCAAATGTTCAAGAAACAAATAACGCAGCCCGATAGCTTTGTAAAAGCCAGTTTTTTGATAAACGAAAAATTGCAAAGCATTCTGAATCATTTGGTGAAAGAGAATTTTTCATAGAGTGTCTGATCAATGTCGCAAACATAATATGTCATGAAAAGAGAAAATACTTCAATAAAATTAGTTATTTGATACGTGCTGTTGTTTGACATATACAAATGATGACATCAATTCCTTTGTTTTCATGGCTTATGACGTCAAAACTCGTTTGAAAGAGCGGATTACCCGATTTGAAGCATTTTCAATTTCTTTGGATGAAAGCACAGACGCTTCCGAGACAGCACAAATAACCGTCTTTATTCGAGGAGTTGATGTGGACTTCAACATCACAGAAGAGTTATTGACTCTTCAGCCCTTAAAAGGAGCAATTACCAGAGAAGACATTTTTGAAGTAGTCAACAGTTTTCAGAAGTTTTGGGCTGAAATAGAGTTTACTAGCTTTGATAGGCACTGATGTAGCCCTGCAAAGGTTGGTGTACGGAAGGGAATTATTGGAATAGTTAATGAAAGAACGATAGAATTAAATATGCAGGCGGAAAATGTGACAAATTTTCATTGCATTATTCGCCAACAAAGCTTGGCTGCAAAATAGATTAAATTCAAGAACGTTATGGAACCAGTATTAGCCAGTATTAACTTTATTAAGTCACGTGCACTTAATCACTGCCACTTTAAGGAGTATTTGGATGACAGGAACTGAGGTGGTTGAGTAAAGGTAAAACGTTAAAACGATTCTATGATTTGAGAAAAGACATTGCAGATTTTATGAACATAAGAGGAAATACAATTTACCAAATAAAAGATGATCAGTGGGTGTGTGATTTGACATGTCCCCAGATACCTTAACGACCTGAATCTTATATTGCCAAAAAAAAACTGTTAGTGCATGAACTGCTTGGATATTTGAAAGCGTTTCGTATTTGCTCGTCCAATGAAAGCTGATGTAAATAAAGTACCAGAAAAATTACAGATATAAATTATTCAGCTTCAGAAGGATTTAATTCTGAAATCACAATTTAACGACATTGCTTTGACGGATTTTTATAAATTATATTTATTGGAAGACAAATATACAAATTTACGAGCCTTTGAAAGAAAAATAATTTCTGTTTTTAGCATCACATGTGCGTGTAAACAGTTTTCTTTAAGGATGAAACACAACAATTCAAAAACTAGGACGAGAATGACAGACGAAAATAGCATACGTTCTCTGCGATTATGCGTAAGCAATATTAACCCGAATATTGAGAGAGTCTTATAATTCAAGTACCAGGCCAATCCTCACACCAAAATTTTTCATAAAAGCATGTTTACTTATTTATTTATTATTATGTTATTCGTAATTATATGATTATAAAATACACATAGAATATAAGTAAAAACGTTGTACAACTTCAGGCTAATAAACAAAGAAATAAGTAGCAACTCATTTTAATTTATTTATTTATTTAATATCGTCGTTTAATTATTACTCGTTTTAATTTATCTAATATACCCGACAAATTTGTGATGGTTGATCGACAATTTACCAAAAGAGGTAAATTATAAGGGATTTTAAGGAGTCTACGCATTAAAACATGCAAAGGTAGGCACTCGTTGATCTTCAACCGCGGAACTTGCGCTAATGTAGCGTCTGCCAAAATCGATTTACTTTGTCCCTTGACACGGAGAGAGAACCATAATTTGGCCCCCAAAACAGGAAAGGTTGCCCATGCCTAATCTAAAGGAAGTGCAAAATGTCAAGAATGAACTCACTAATCCAATTCCATAAAAGTGGCCAGTTAAAAATGAATGACTAAATCTATAAATAATAATAAATGCCTTGGTGAAAGAAATTAGCACTTGTTCCTTTTGCCCAGTAATTTACAATGAAAAAACACGTAACGGGAGCAAATATGTTGCTACATAACAAATAACTTTATGTGCCATATAACAACACAATCACTGAATGGTTACATAATTAAGCAGAAGTTTCTGAGTTCCATGAATGTTTAAGGAGTGAATGGTGGAAATTTAAATAGTTACAATATGTAATACAGAGTATATAGCATTGAATTTTAACGAAAGGAAGATCAAGTAAGCAATGGGACAATTAATATGGAGTTCAAAAGGGAAGAACCGACAGATTTATACAATTGCTCAGCTTTAGATTCGACTCTGCAGATTTTTTGTAATGAAGTTAAATCACCGCAAAATATTTTTGCTACAATGAGTTAATTGCATCATATGTCCTATGTATCTGCAGGATGATTTGTAATTAAAACGAAATATCGGAAAATGAGTATTTGATTTTCTGAAAACCTGGTAGCATATCGAAATCTCGGTGGACTGATCGCCATCGTGCATAATAAACAGAGAAACAATAATTTCCCGAGATGGTCCATACATTTGAATATGTGTCAAATGATTCAACATGGATGATGCTGGCATGTTGATCAGTCTTTTGACATAACTGATCTCCGATTTTCAGTTTATATTCATTGCGAATTTCGTTTATGGTGATTAACGTTCCTACAGATATACTATCTAAAGATGACCACTGTGGAAACATGGACATTTGTGGTTGTTATCAAAGCAGAAAATACATTGCTTGACCCATGAATCAAATGAGGAATTTTTTTAAATCATTCGAGACAAAAATATGAAGCTCCTGAATAAATTTAACTTCAGTATTTATGTAATTGGAAATCGTTCCTGCAACGTAGAAAAGAAACGAAACTTTTCATCATAGCAGCTGGGTCAAATATTTTTTCGCTGCCGTACCTGAAGAATTAAAAATATCATATTTCTTAAAAGAACTGGATTTCATTCCGTTAAATTCAATCCTGCTGTTTTCAGGAAATATGTATAGCAAAATCGAATATATCGCAGAGTAACTGCTTAATTACAAAGAAATGGTGAATGAAACAGCGGTAAGAAATATTCAGAAATTTCATAAAGTAGACACAAGATCCACCGCAAAATTTATATTTTATCTGATCTACGTTAATAACAAGATGTATAATTACCAATCCTTGCCGTTTCTGTAACGTGTTATATTAAATTTCTATATTTTGCATTTGTTTACGGTAGTGAATTCGAATAAAAATATTAATGTTAAGTTGTTTCTAAGTCACTTTCACTATCTTATTACTTCCAACATTGTTTTTAGGATGCTGTTCCCCAAGGAAACACAAAATTTCTTGCTGACATTCCGAATATGCAGATGCTACTTACCATTGGGTATTCGGTAACAAGTCATAAAATCTGAGAGTTTTCGTTTTAAAAATTATGGACTCTTAGTGGTTCAGGTAGCCCAGTTTCTGCATTAACTTTTCCTATCTCTGTTGATCAATGATAAATTCCTCATACTTGAATTTTATTTATTAGGATAAAAGAGTTAGGAATTTATTTCTGCCTGGCAACAGTATTTTACCGTATCCAACTTCACATATGTTGAAATGTAACTTTATTCCAACACTATTGGCAACAAAAAAATTAAAAAACATTCTTGATGTGAATACATTTATGTTTACCGATGTTTAATAGCATAAAAAGAAAAGGAAAGCGAATATTTACGTGATAAATTTACAATTCATACAATGAATGATTACAACTTTCTAAGATGGAACACGCTTTTACTCAAAAGTTGTGATACGTTTTATATTTCAAGTATTAAGATCAATTGTAAAGTACCTTTTAGCACAACAGCATATTTCTCTGTTTATAACAAGCAATACGAACTCACTATTCCTTAAAGCCATGTACTGTTAAATTGGTCAAATCTGTTTTTATTGATATACCAGTATCAATATTCGCTATATGAATAAACTGTTTTAGTCGTACATGAAGGAAGTACATGGTTTTATTTTGTAAAACAGGGTATATAAATCATTGCCCAGCTCTAAATTCCGATTACAGTCAGATCCCCCGGCGAAGTGCATTAGTTGGGTAGATAGTGATTTCCTAGATTAATAAGATAATAAAAATCTTGAAACGTCGCTAAATCAAATTGAAATGGTAAAGTTGGACCCAGCTCCATTGAAATGTTTTCAATGACACAGAATGTCAAGAGAGTGCTATCCGAGGCAAAAGATAAAGAGGATTCGCAAGTGGACATATAAATGTTATATTGCATAATTACGGTTATGGTTTAGAAAATATTAAGTATTCTAAGTTATGAAATGAAGCTATTTTAATCGATGTTCAAATTTTCATCCTTGGAAACGCATTAATTGTGAAGAAATTGTGTACAGAAATTTTTCCATTGGAAGTATAGGAAGCAAAATTACTTGACGTCCACCTTAAAGTAGCAATTCTTGTATGTATGTATGTACATTTTATTTTGAAAACAGCTCTAAGAATTTTGATGAAAGTCGTTAACCTACCGTTTTCTGGTACTAGAAATCGATTTAGCTTGAACTCGACTTTAGGAGAATTCGTTTAGTGAGTTAAATAACCACCCAGAATTATAACGTTTTCAGTGTCATGGCGTTGTTCCATTAATGTTGCCAATGCTTAGAAATCTTATGACATCACAATCTCGCGTTTGAGAATGTTGGCGCGCGATCACGCCATCTGTCTCATTACATCACGCGTTGTGTGTGGATCTTATTAAAGTTTTATGACGTCACACTCTTGCAAGCAGATGGTCGCGAATCCCATCTGCTGCATTACGTTGCGCGTTGTGTGCGTATGTCCATCCGCACGATAACTCGCGTAACAATCGTTCGATTTCGATGAAATTTTAGTATCTGGTAGGGGATCACCTGGGAAGAAACCCTATTTAAAGTGAACGAAATATGGTCAAAGGTCAGGACCTAGGAGCGGGATCCATTCCACTTCTGTTATGCGTCATAACTAACGTAAAAAAAGTTCGATTTCGATGAAATTTTAGTATGTGGTAGGGGACCACCTGGCGACAAACCCTATTAAAATGGGCGAAATGTGGCCAAAGGTCAGGACATAGAAGAGGAATCACTTCCATCGCCATTATGCGTCATAAGTTACGTAAAAATGCTCTGATTTGGATGAAATGTTAGTATGTTGCAGGGGCTTACTTGGGAACCAATTGTGTTGAACATGGGCAAAATGGGGTCAAAGGTTAGGACACGGGAGCGGGATCTATTCCATAGCCCTAATGTATCATAACTTACGTAAAAAATGCTTCGATTGCGACAAAACTTTATCATGTTATTTCGGAGGTATACCGAACCGGCTCTGTTAAATATCATCGAAATGGGATCAAAGGTCAGGGCACAGGACCGAGATTTATTTCACAGCAATTATTCTCATAACTTGAGTAATGATTTCTGGTATGTTGAAAAGCATATTATAATCAATGCATTGCATGATTTTACGAACTTGTTTAACAATAAGCCGTACAATCACTCCTAGAATGTGTATACAACATTTGGGAGCCTACACCTGGTCGCTTCCTTTAAATTTTAATTAGAAATTCGATGTGCTTAGATATTCCTTGTATACTTAAAGTCGAAATTTGTTTATTGTTAATACCATTCAGCTACGTATAATTTTAGTGGAGAAAAAAGAAATACGTATATTTAAACTACAGAGTAGTGGACCCAGAGGTAAAGCTTCCATAGAGAGTCATGGTAACAATTTGACCCCAAAATCCCTAGCGCATGGGGCACCAGTGGACGGACATGTAACTAAAGCGGGCAAACCGTAGCCATGACAGACGCCAACGTAGTTTCATGTCCGACCATAGGGACACCAATAGGTAAGCGAGAGTTGAACCTATGTATCTTCTCCTCTGTGATTTAAACTCTTTATTAAATTTTTAATCAAACAAATTAAATTAATATCCTAGGAATAGTCCTTAAATTAATTTAATTTATTATAATTTTCCATTAGGATAATAAACTTATCACTGGGATAAAAAAAGCATACTTCAGAAAGATTTGACAATTTTCACTTTCCTTGAAGTTATAAAATTATCTTTAATATTTAGGTAAAAACCGCGTTTTGCAGGTTTTCTAAATGTAGTAAATTTATAAAACCGAAGTTCTAAATAAAAAAAAGAAGACATAAATTCTAATAAAGGTAAAATTTTGTTTTCATAATTTTCCGTAATAAAATCGCTTCGAAGTATCAGGAACACAGAAATATTAACAATAACAAGCACTGTATGTTGATGTTTAAACCGTGGGTAAAAATGAGAACGTTAGAAGAAACCTTTAACCGCACATCACTCCAATTAATTGTATTATCTCAAATATCAAAAATTTGTAATTTTTGAACATCTTCGTGCTTATCTGCGTCCCTTGCATTTATTACTATTATTGGTGTTATTATTATTATTTAAGTATTTTACGTGTGCTCTAAGTTTCACTTCAACAAAAACAAAACCTGCTGGGAATCGCCTTCCATTGCTGGAAAGTTGCCAGTAAAAACTGCTGACAGCTTCTGGAACGAAAACTTGTTTTACTTGTGACCAAACGGGGATGTTACTGACGCTTAACCTAAAGTAGAAAAACTGAGTTTAGCCTCTTGAGTATCCTTCGCTGCAGACGTTATCATAGCTATAGGCGAGGGTAGGGTGAGGAGCATGTGACATTGCGCAGGCGACTTAAAATCAATGGACTATATCAGGGTTTAAATAATGAGTTCCACTGGAGGAACGGGATTTTGGAACGGATCATATGAAGAAAGTTTCCATCGATTTTCTAAAAACTCATTGATTTTTTCAGCTGTTCATTTTGAAATGCCAAAGTTTGTATTTGTACTCAAGATTTTGAAATATTTTCTTTTTTTCTCTCTTTCCTGGTGTCAACAAGGAAAACTGTGTAGGAGGAAATAAAAAGACATCAGTCTCTTGAAGAAAATAGTAACAGAATTGCGAAATAATTCAGCGCGGTATTTCTGAAAAAATTATGATTTCTTTCGTGGTGTGTAATGATTTTAATGTATTTTTCCTTTATTTGAATCTTACAGTTCCCTGAGTAATCTGAGTATTACATTGTGGGAAAATTCTTAAGTTATTTTCAAAAATGCAAAACAAAATGTGAGATGTAATATATTGCGCTATGCGCCGATACACAAAAAACACTTATTGAGTTTCTTGTACAACTGTTCAAAAATTTAGTTTAGTGTAAGAAAAAATGTATTACCGTAAATCTGAAAGGATGGCCAATTTTACGTAAATGATTGACGATTTGAATCAAAATATCTTTTGCCACATGCAAAAATCTGATAAATTCTCATTAATGAATTAGTCATTCCGAAACTTTAGTTTACACTTTAAAAATTGCTATCCTGGAAGTAAGTCTAAAATGCTGTTAAACTTTGTAAATCAATCATTCTACGAACGTTTGGTCCAGTGCTTGTCCAACAAGGTAATTTTGTTTGTGCGGTGTTAACTTCCAGTATTATGTGTATGCTACAGAAACCACGAATTGCCGCCAAGGTGTGCTCTGAGAAAGACTCATCAATGCTTCAGATGAGCGAAATATATCCCGAATGGTACGAAACAACAGGTGCTTTCAAATTAACAGCGAATTATGCCGCAGTATCCCTTAGGCTCTCTCGTTCCATACTAGACAGCATTTTTTCACCTGTGGTATCGTTGAGCCGTAGTCGGCCCACACATTACCAGCAGTTCGTGGTTGTTCACTTTTCGGAATTCTTTCTGAAAGTACTAATGAAATCTGACCATGAACACAGCAAAATCTCTCCTGCCTCAAAAATTATATGACCTAGTCGTCTAGCAATTACAAATTGTCCTTTGTCAAATTCGCTTAGTCGTTCCGGCTGCGCTGTGGTCTAAGCGATAGCTTCTGAGCATTCGTCCTAGATGGTTCAGGGTTCAAATTCCGGTGAGGCACGGATATTTTGTTTGTCTTATGGAACTGGTTTCCTCCCTTCCCTGGAATGGGTATAAGTTAGTTACGGTCCAACAGCTTAAAATCCACGGACTTACTCACGGTGGTCGTTAAACCGCCAGTAAAAAACAACAACAAAAAAACTCACTTAAGTCGACTCCCTTACTCTTCTGAAGAACAAAAATAATCCTGATTAAAAAAGATCGGTATCTGGACTGATTTATACCGTATCATTACCTTTACATGCTTCGCGGTTACCTGTAGGTACTTCTTTTTCATAAAGGCGTGCTGGTCATAACTTTTTAACGCTTCAGTGTATCTGTAAGACGTCATGAACACACTCACTTCGCATGACATAGATAAGTATAGTTTTAGAAAAATGCGTAATTAATAAATCAAGTGTGAAATATTGTTCAAATCTGTTTTTTATTCTCCAGTGGATTGAATACAGAATTTCTGAAGCTGATTTGAATTCAATTTGGAGGATCCTTTTTGTAAAGGAAACATGTACATGGTGCTCAATTTTCGTTTAATTTCCCGGTGTTTTACTCTAATAGTTCATTTGGCGTATTTATATCAGCTACATGAGACAAAAAAGATAATATACTGACATTCATATTTTCTCTCAAATTCCTTCCTATGTTGCATAAAGTATTTCTAAATATAATTCATATATATGCACAGCAAATCAAGCCTAAACGTTTTCTCATTCTCGTACCATTAAATTTATTGGCTGAAACGAACAGGCACTTTAGAGTACTTGTCTTCTTCGCCAAACTAGTTGACCAAATGAGCTATAAGTGCTTGGGAGTTATTATTCATAAGATTAAAATCCACACCGAAGAATCTCTTGAATGACGTAACTACAAATACACCCCTAAAAATACTCAAGGGACACATATAGCGTATTCAATCCGTTTATTTTAGTAGTGTAGTAAGTACAAAGATTTTTGAAGGCAATGGAAGACATAAAAATGTCTACTTTTTGAAGGCAATGGAAGACATAAAAATGTCTACATTTTTATGGCAACCATTTCCTTGAAAAAGCCTCCCAGTGGAGTGCAAAAGCTTGGTGAATCTTTGTGCTTACTACACCACCAACATAAACGTATTTAACAGCTATATGCACCTCATTTGTACTCCTGAATGACATTATATGCATATCGGCTCGGGATCTCATCTCTTTTTCTGTGGCAACAACAGATCTACTCTACCAGATGTGCAACTGATTGAAATAGACTATCGAAATACATTCACCTTACAAAGCCAAACTGTTGCACTTTACATTACGTTCTTTTATGGATGGAACCATATTATTAACGAGGAATTACCCTCAAATGGAACGACTAAATCAGACACAATATTTGCAAAAAAATATCAAATACTTTATGTATGTATCTAATTTTTCAATATCAATACTGCAAGCTATTAGTACACAAATAAAAAAACACACATTTACACTTTATAAGAGTAACGGCAACATACAAATTCTATATTTCTTTAATTTACTACGTCTGAGAGAAAGAACATTGTATTTTTAATTGAAATATTTTCGGGAAATTATTTTTCTAATATACAAAAACCTTTTTCGTTCTCTACGTAAATCATACATTATTCATATCTGTAAGTGATATGGCAAACCAATAATGTCACTCCTGTGGCGCAGTGGCCTTAGCTCTGGTTTCCGATAATAATATCTGCAATGTATTCAACAAAGTGCAGTTAAGACTACGAAAGCTATGTTATTTACAAGGCGCTTTGTTCATTCCTTGGGTGTGTATAAGTGTAACCATTATTCTTTATTTATGCTTCTCTTGTTTGTTTTAGAAACATTTTCCGTCATTACACACATTTGATATAGGAAATGTTTACAGCACAGGAGTTCTCGTCTTTCACTATTTGAAATCTGCCACTACTGCCGTGAGTCTGTATTATTCTTTCAAAACTTAGTTACGAATTAGGAATCCCTTGTAAAACCTTATTCTTAGAACGATACCTTACACCATAACATTACTTTTGGGGACATTACACCATAAAAATTTCTTTACACAATGAAAATCACCATGAAAATTTCGACACAACTTCTTTGTGTAGCCCGCTGAAGGTTTGTCACCTATTATTAACCTTTGAATTAATTTCTAGCTAGCTGTCAAAATAGCTGATAATTGAAGCCTAATCTTAAAACTGGTATGTTACTTCTCATTCATTGTATCCTTAGTATTTGCGCGCGAGAGGTTAAGGGTATAATTTGGTGACAAAATTGCATTTGGTCCAGATGCACTTTTGAGATGTCGTCTTGAAAGCAAATACTGTAAAACAAAAAAATCTATTAAATCTGGTAAAATTTTTGTTCCGAGTAAAGACACATTAAATACAGAAAATTAAACTTTTATTTTGACTTCACATACCATTTATTTTCAAACAAAAAAATATTTGCACCGGATGTAATTATTTTACCTTAACTGATAGCTACGCCGCATAGCTCAATATTTCCCCATCATCTATCTCCATCGAAGAGTGCACTACAATACATAAAAGCTGTTAGAAAAAGAGACTGAAAGCGCAAGGTGCGTAATTTTAAAAATATTTCAGTAATATTTCTCAACACTAGTTCAAAATCTGTTCGCTCGCCCGCGTCATACATTTGTTTGTGAAGGTAATATCGTAAAGTGGAATAAAAATATGTGTCCAAATCCCCTTTGACTTGCATATCCCTAGTAAAAAGGGACATTCATTTTATAAATTGCCTTTCATCTGCTCTCTGGAAAAACGGAAATGAGCATTGTTAGCTTCTCAGAAAATTACCGAAATTTATTTTTTTAGAATGCGTCTAAATTTGTATTATTTCCTTTGAGTTGCGTTCTTTCTTTTTTAGGATTATCTTTTGTGCATTTTTGAAACTTAGGATTCACCCTTTGATAATATTCCCCACCTTGGTGATATGACTGCACGCACACAGCGAGAACTCCAGTATTTCACAAATTATGTTTGTGTAACTTTAAGTTATTTGTTTCGCTTCGAGTAGCGCTTCAGAATGTTTTACTCTCACCAGACGTTTCTCTTACTACTGAAGTTTATTAGATTTATTTTTAAATTATATTTGTATTAAAAAATTGCAAGAAAATTCCAAATCTGTTAAAGGGTACAAGATTCGCTATAAAACTGAAAAGCACACGTCAAGTGGAAAGGATTCTAATATTCTAACGATAAGTAAAAGTTAAATACATATTCTCTTTAATTTTTGTTTCAGAAAATATAGGCGTCACTGCAAGTAAGGATATAATTTTATTATCAGAAATTATTTACTCGAGAACTTAAACTTCGATTGCATTTACATAGTTGCTACATATACTACCCAAAAGAAATACTTAGAAAGCAGGTGACTTTCGGGGAATTATGCTAGACAGCAGTGTGATATCTTTCAGAAACGTTGGAAATGGAAATTGGGTGCGTTGTTGAGAGAAAATCATGCATATTCTTATGGAAATTAGCGTATATACCGTCAGATTGCATAAATCGCTGATTGACATGAAACGAAGGTTTTCTAAGAACTTCCTTATTATCCCGCAATTATCGTGGTATTTCGTTTATCGAACTGTTCGGTTCGAATGGTGTCTGAAATGCGTGAAATACTGGAATCAATTGTGTGGGGGTCTAATGGCTGGATGGCAGGTGGTCAGATACCAAGGTGGTTGTAGAAGACATTGGGGAGTCACGAAGTTTCATTTGCGGACTGCGGACACAATTTCAGAATAGGAGAAGTATTCGAAGAACGCACGGTCGTGGCAGTCTAAAAGCAACTACAATATTTAACGATGGTTATCTATTTTTAACATCCTGTTCCAGTAGGGCTGGAAATGCTCTCCACTATTAGGGAGGTTTTCTCGTGTCAACAGGAAGCAGGTTGCCAACTCACACTATCCGCAACTGCCTTCCCCAAGGATATCTTTATGCAAAACAACGAATGGGGTGTATCTTTTAACCGCATAACATGTTACGCACCGTAGAAACTGGGCTGAGGAACATCGTCGTTGGAGACATAACGATTGCAGTCAAATTCGTTTCTCTGACGTGTCAAGATACATTCTGACAACGTACGAGATCTTGCATGCAGGAAACCTAGAAAAGGAAGTAACCCAGCATTTGTGTAGGAAACAACACATCGCGGCAGACATGAATTGATGATCAGGGCAGACATAGATATCGGTGGACGTAAGCAAATGTACGTCATCCGAAACGGCAGTTTCACAGGCCAGACCTACAGAAACGAGATTCTCCGAGCTATTGTCATGCCGTATGATGGATAACTTCGGTAACTGTTCCCTTTCATGTAGGATAACGCTCGCCTCATAGAGATCGGCAGGTGGATAGCATACTTCAAGAGTTGGGATTCCAGCGTTTGCAGTGCCCAATAGGTTGCCTTGCATTAAATTCCATTTAGCAAGCCTGGGATGCACTTGGCAGGCTCATTGTCGCGCGGCCGGCATCTGCGTTGACTCTTCCTGCATCGGAGACTGCCCCTAAAGGAGAGGTGGAAAACATACACGCTAAAAACTTCTGGCCAAACACACTCTAGGAAATATGCGCGCTGCGCCCTCCGTGTCTATCCCATAGAGTTTCCATGCATAAGTTCTTCTACAAATCATAAGCACAATGCATTAAAGTCCGGATATTGATATGCAAAACAAAGGACCTTACCTTTATCTAACGGAAAATCATTTCAATGGGGAAGGAAAGTGAGCATCTGGAGAGTCATAAGAGGATATGGCCGTCCCGGTGGCGCAGTGGTCTAAGCGATGGCCTCTGATAATTCGTCCGAAAAGGGTCCGGGTACGAATTCTGGTGAAGCATGGATGTTGTGTTTGTCTTACGGCACTGGCTCTCTCCCTTCCCTGGAACGAGTAACCCTAAATTAGGGTCGGGCTACTGCATATAGCCCGTTAATCCTTAAATAAAAAAAAGAGCGAGCATATGATGGAATGCGGAAAATTCAAGAAACGCAATACTGAATTCAGTTTTTTTTCTGGGTGCACTATATTTTTTCTTTATTACTAGCAATGGACAGTAGTTTAAATATTGTCACTAGTTAGAAAGGAAAAGAAAACTTTAGATGGCATGTGGTGGATGAATGCTGTAAAGGTAATTAATAATTGTTGCTTAGAACTATGGTTTCCTTCTTAATCTACAGTAATGCAATAAAATAGTGTTCATGCATATGCCGACATGCATCATATGTTGAAATGCAGATAATTAAGGAAAATGATAATGTAAAATCAGAGTTATTTAGCAAATGTATATTGGTCAACTTTTCTAAAATCTTCAAACAAGTCCCTGCTATTTTTGCAGCAAAGCACAAAAGTCATAATATAAAAGTACGAACATTTAAGTGAATAATTGGAATCTATATCTGGAAAAAATGCACATCTCTTGTACTTCTTCACTTTTTATCTTTCCAATAAAAGTAGCAGGCATTTAAAGCAGAATCGTATGCTGCATTTAAAGTCCAAATTTACTTTATAAGGCAAAAAGTGGTAGAAAACAAGTAAAGAATATCATGAATGCATGTTACAGTAAATTCCATAGAGCGTGCGGAAAATTTCAAATATGATATATAAAATTCTGTGAAAATAGAACGTTCTTTTATGAAGCAGTACTTGTACTAGTACAAGTTAATATGTCGCTGAGAGATTCTTGTCTGCAAGTGAGAAGTAGCAGACAATCTCGAATGCACCCATCCTGCCTCCAGTAGAAAAGCCGCTGCCGGTTATTGCTTTGCTTGGGGGTGTGAACCTGCAATTCACACATTGTAGTCAAATAATTATAAATTGATTTAGTCAAATTTGCATATAAATAACATTGTTTTAGAAATTAAAACTTAATGCTACTTAGGTTTGTTGGTTTATTTTTATGGCGCAAGGGCCATGTTTGGCCAAAGAGCGCCAGACACAAGCCAAACAAACAGTATTAAAAACATGGTGCAATGATTAAAATCTAACTGATTCAGTAAAACTGAAAAATGAGTGACAATAGGGCTAAAATCTAGATACGTTTAAAAAAGTCCGTTTGTTTTAAAAATGAGAAAACAGCGACAGTATCGCAGTGGCCACCAAGCAAGAGCTGCAGCGCAGCGGCGTCCGTGGTCAACAAATGAGAATGAAAGAAATGAAAACGTTCATCACGAAAACGAACACAGGTACACAGAAGGTGAGTGACGGTGAGTCGGCAATTGCACGTCTTACACATCGGCGCAGTGTCGCCAAACAGCAAAAAGCGGTGAGTGAAGCGACAATGCCCAATACGGAGACGCGCAAGCACCACTTCCTCCCTACGGTTCCGACGATATGAGGATTTCCAGATTCCAAGAATAGGTTTAATACGATGCAGCTTATTTTCCACCTCCTGGTCCCACAGACCCTGCCACGTACGCTTGATATGCTCGTGAACAAGAGCGGAAATCCCGGTGAAACAGTGGCAAGGGTGTGACGACCAAAGAGGAAGCAGATCTAGCAGCTGCATCAGCACACTCGTTACCCGAGATTCCAACATGCCCAGGAATCCAGCAAAATTGAACATGAAGACCAGCCCTGAGCAAACGACGAAGTAACTGTCTCACATCAAAGAGAACAGGATGGTCACGGCAATCTGCTGATGATAAAGACTGCAGGACACTTAAGGAATCCGTATAGACCATAGCACGATGAAGAGAACTCTACTGAACATGGAGAAGGGCGAGATACACAGCATGCATCTCCGCCGAAAACACCGTGGCCTCAGCTGGGATCCGCGCTACTGAAACGTCATCTACACAGACAGCCGCGGATACAACCACTCTATGCATCTTGGAGCCATCAGTGAAAATGGGAGTGTAGTCAGAATTGAGGGCACGGTGCTCAGCGAAGAGCTGCTGGTACACTGACGCAGGGGTTGAGTATTTATCGAAATATGTAAAGGTGGTATCAACCATGACACCAAGTAGGTGCCATGGAGGATCCCCAAAGCCCCTGGTCTCTCCAACAAATCACAAGTCGAGCCCTACATCACGGGCTACGGCCGCCATACGAAGACCGAAGTTTGAAATGCACGAGGGCCGGTTCTCGAATAAACGAGCGTGCTGGGGATGAAAAACTGCATCGTATAAAGGATGGTCTGGAAGAGATTTAAGTTTCAAGTACAATTGAACAGACAGCTGCAGACGGCGTAATTCAAGCAATGGTTCGTTCGCGTCAGCGTTAAGGCTGGGAATCGGAGATGTTCGAAATGCTCCCGAACAAAGACGCAGCTCTTGATGGTGAATAGTATCCAAAGGCCGGAGAACGGAATGACGAGCAGCGCCATACACGATACAGCCATAATCCAGTTTCGACCGTATTAAGGAACGGTAAATCCAAATTAAAGACACCCTGTCTGCACTCCACGAGACACTTGAATGGATCCTAAGAATAGATAGAGCCCGCAGACTGGAAGGCTTTAGCCGCTGAACGTGCGCACGGAATGTAAGCGCACGGTCAACAGTCAAACCAAGGAACTTGGTCTCGGGCAAAACTGGTGTGGCTGCACGGTCTAAATACAGCTCTGGGTAAGGATGGAGGCCCCACCTCCGGCAGAAATGGACATAGGCTGTCTTGTCGGGATAAAGAACGAAACCACTGCTATTCGCCGCTTTAAAGATCTGGTTAATTGCAGACTGCAACTGCCTTTCAATAAAATTCATGTTTGATGACGAGCAGAAAATGTGTAAGTGATCAACATAAACAGTAGCTGAAACCACAGGAGGAAGATTTGTGAAGAGACAATTAATGCGAAGGATGAACAATGTGACAGATGAAATGCAACCTTGAGGAACACCTTGTTCTTGATGGAACGGTGCCGAGAGCGTCGTACCCAGGCGTACCTGGAACTTCCGATTGCGAAGAAAATTAACGATGAAAGTCGGATGATATCCTCGCAATCCACATGCGTGGAATTCACGGATAATACCATGCCCCCAAGCTCGATCATAGGCGTTTCAATATCAAAGAAAACAGACACCAGGTGCTGCCTACGCACGAACGCCTTGCGCACAGATGTCTCAAGGTGCAGGAGATGATCGTGAGGTGAACGATGACGGCGAAAGCCGCTTTTTGATGGTGAAAGTACTTGATGATGTTCTAAAAATGAACTAACCGGTAATTAACCATGCGTTCAAGAACTTTACACAGTTAGTGAGCGCAATTGTACGATAACTAGAGGGAGACTTGGGATCCTTGCCAGGTTTAGGAAAAGGCAGAACAAAAGCTTTTCTCCAAGATTCCGGGAAACTGTGCTCCGACCAAATACGATTGTACAAGATTAAGAGATTCTCGAGAGACAACTGCGAGAGATTACGGAGCATGTCATAGTGGATGCCATCAGGACCGACAGATGTAGCGCCGTACCGATTGTGAGCTACCCTGAGTTAAACCAAGCTGAAAGGGGAGTTATATCCAGTGTCATGAAAAGGCGCAAAGAAGATTCTCTGGCGTTCCACAGTGGATTTTATTCTTTGAAAAGAAGAAGGATACGCCAGATCCCTCGACACGGAGGCAAACGGCTTCCCCAAACAGTCAGCAATCTCCCCGACTTCAGCATATGTGCAGCCGTTACTCTCGAGAATGGAGATCTAGTGAGAGCTGTAGTTAACCCGTATCTTACGAATCTTGTCTCACACACTTTCGAACTGGCACGTGAAGTGAGAGATGAAACATACTGGATCCAAGACTCCCTCTTGCTACGTCGACGCATCAACGGAGCATAGGATTTTGCTCGTTTGAATGTAACGAGATTAGCATCGGTTGGATAACACCCAAACGTAGACTAGGCCTTATGTTGAGCTCTCCTAGCCGCTGGGCATTCAGGTGTCCACCAAGGCTTCGGACTTCAGGAGAGTGTCGTAGATGATTTTGGTATAGAAAGATCAGCTGCCTGAAGAATGCAACTTGTGACTTCAAGAACAGCTGCGACGATTGACTCTTGGGTCACCATTGCTGAAGATACCACTGCTGACGACGTGAAGACCTCCCATCTCGCACGCTCCATCCTCCACGGAGGAGGGCGGGAGGCAGAAGATGGCCTGTTCGCATGATGCGAGAGCACAATTGGAAAATGGACGCTCCCGTGGAGGTCGTTACACACCGTCCACGACCAATCAGCAATAATCGATGGTGATTACAAGGTCAAATCAATCGCACTGAAGGATCTTGTCGGCTCATGGAAGTACGTGTCAGCACCGGTGTTAAAAAGACACAAAGAGGCCAAGGACAGAAAAGACTCTATGCGACGACCTCTCGTGCTGATGCTGACACTCCCCACAAATGATGATGGGCATTGAAGTCACCCAATAGAAGAAAGGGTGAAGGCAGCTGACCAACCAAGTTCTCCAGAACAGAGACACTCACGTTCTCGTCCGACGGCAGATAGACACTGCAGACAGTAAGAGGCACAGGCACAGATATACGAACCGCTACGGCCTGCATCGTTGTGGATATCGGAACGGAAGACACCGGAACACTGTGAGGGATAAAAATAGCGATTCCTCCACAGGCGATGTCAGCCGATGCATTATCTGTCTGATGGGCACTGTAGCCTTGAACTGAGAGCAGGTCTGATGGTTTAAGTTTTGTCTCCTGTAAACAAAGGCACACCGGAGAGTACAACGAAAGCAGATGTTTCACGTCATCAATACTCGTCCGAAAACCTCGACAGTCCCACTGAATGATTGAAGCCATGGATAATAGTGAGATGAAATGGAAATGCTCAAACGAGGTCAGGCTCCATCACCTCTGATGAGGGTTCCCCCTGATCTGGAGGCGTGTGACCAGGGGCCAAGATGGGAGCATGCTTTGTCCCAAGTGTCTTAACAGGAGGCGCTCTCCGTTGAGTCGTTTGCTGAGATCTTTGAGGAGAAGAAATGTTCTTGTTATCCTTGGCTTTGGTTTGGCCAGAAGAAGTGGCCTGAGTTCCCTTGCTGGTGGTGGGGTGAGCATGCTTCGGCGAAGTGGTGGGTGCCGCTTTCAGACCATTAGCTCTAGACTGGAGTGCCTACAGCCCAGCTGCGATGATATCGTCGAGATTGTAGGGACATTTAGGAGGGATCTGAATGTCGGTTTAAATGCCGATTGTAGATTTGGGAACCACCACTGATGCATATGATCGCCGATCAGAAGAAGTAGGAACTACTCTCCTTCTGGCCTCAGGATAGGAAATATTCTCCACCGTCTTTAGTCTTCGAATTTCTTTGTCCTCTTTCCACTTGGGACAATCTTTGGCTGATGCTGCGTGTGAACATTTGCAGTTCACACAAAACTCGGCCTCGGCCACACATTCCTGCAAAAGATGATCCGTGGCACCACAGCGTCCACACTTAGGATTGCTCCTGCACGACTGCTGAGAATGGCCGTACGACTGGCACCTAAAACATCTCAAAGGGTTAGGAATGTACGGACGTACCTCAAGGTGCAGATACCCTGCCTTGATGGACGTAGGTAGGGAAGGGCTGTCAAATGTTACAATGATGTTGAGGAATGGGACGGACTGCCCATTTCGCCTGAAGAGAATACGCCGCACACCCGTAACGTGTTGACTCCTCAGTTCTTCAAGTAGTTCTTCCTCAGTACACTCAACGAGGTCTTGAGAGGAGACAACACCTCGAAATGGATTTAGGTACCCATGAGGTGTTATTTTGACAGCAGTCTCAAGCAGCGTGGTAGAGTTAATAAGTGTGGAACTGTAGGCCACAGTAGACATTTCCACCAGAAGATCTCCAGACTGGAGCTTCTTTACGCTCTTAAGAGAGCTTGCAATAGATTGAAGTGCTTTATTAATCCAAAATGGACTTTTGGCAAGGCTTTGAAGGGTCTAATGAGTGAACAAAAAAGAAACGAGCGTTACACGAATCAGGCACATGCTTTTTGGCGGAAGTGGCTAAGCCTTCCTCTATACCTCTTTTGGTTGTTGGTTCGTGGGAAACAGAATTAAGAGCCATGAAAAAATGTTTAAGTTCGTCCGCCGACTTCTCCACCCACAATCGAGCCCAACAATGGATAACCGAAAGTTTGCAAGCCCAAGTGGACGCAGGACACGGCTCTAGGGAAAGGAAGTGGATATAACAAGTTGATAGGACAGACATGCGCTCGGCGTGCACGCAGACTTTCCCATGCCTAGGGAACACCACTTTGGCATGCCCACCCTATCCCCAGACTCACCCTGTTGTGCGAAACGGCAAGCCGTTAGAGGTCTGGGCTCCATTCGGCCACAGACCTCATTGACTAAGAGTGGGTCAGTTCCTAGCCGCCCGTTTAGGGTGAAGCAGGGGGAAAAGAGGAGTGTTGGCAACTGGCGACAACAATACCCTGGCCTCCAGAAACCTCAACCTCAGCATCTCCTTTTCCACCTTACGGGTCACCGCACACGGCAAACGCGCAGGTAGGTCTAGCTAACCAGCTCGGAAAACCAAATAAGGTTACATAAAATGGAGAGGACAGGAAGGAAAAAGAGAAACTAAAATCCTGAGCTGGCGCATAATCACAACCTCAGCAACCTACAACTGAGGCGGGTGCGTGTCAAGTGAAAAAACAAAAAAACATAAGAAATGTGAAAATTATCACATATATTACATGTCGGCTCGGGCCGTGGGGACGCCATCCCCCAGCAGCTGGATGAACAGCTGTCCCTTCGGTGATGTAATCGTACAAGACGATAAAGCAAGATATTCTGTCACAATGTCAGCTCGAGCCGTGGGGGCGCCGCTCCCCAAATAACTGGAAAACCAGTTATCCCCGTGCTGGGTAATGCTACTTAGAAGGTTGCATTAGGTCTCTCAAAAATGCATGAGTATGAATTAATGCTATGCGAATGAGAGTAAATATGCTGTTCGGCGATTCACGTGGCTTTCAATTTTAATGAAAGAAAATAATTAATTCTTTACTTGTAACAATTCTTCGTATAAATTCATGTTTTTTATTTGCATGTACGATAGAAAATTAGCTTTCAGTATTTATTTCTTAAATTAATATATATATAAATCGTGTTTGCTTAAAAAGTCTAATTCTAGATCTGCACTCCTCTAAATCCCATGGACTACCGTTCTTTCATTGAGACAAACGTAGTTCATCTTGCACGGTTTGATATGTTTTAACATTCCGTAGCATTTTCATCAAATGTAAAGCAATCAGATGTCGGACGTTCGAAAATTATTCAGCATCAGCCATGTGAGCACTTTTTAATACAAAATGTCAGTGTCCCTAAAGATTTCAATTTCTACTGACATCCATCATATTTTAAATAAGGTGTTTTTTTCTTCTAAAAAGAATAAAAATAATATGTAGAATACATCCCGTTTTTATGATAATCCTTGTTTTTGCAAATTAATTTTTTGAACAACGAATTCAGTTTTTATTGCTGACATAATTAATAAATATCTGTTCAATCATTTTTAACTAACAGTAATGCAAAAAGGCGATATTCTATTTCAGATATATTTTCAAGGGATGATTTATATACTCAGCAACGACATAACTGTGGATCTTTTCCTGTGCGTTTCCTCATTCCAATAGGCTATGAGTTTCATCTTATTTACTAAATTGACGTTGATTAAAAAAGCGAGGAAGAAGTGCAATAGAAGTTAATATTTAAACCTCTATAGAAATGAGCTACGTGTATTTTTTTTTTATAATTCAGTATTACATTCCTATGAAACATTTTTTTCGTTATAAAATTCATAGCTACTAGCGTAAAATTTATCCTGTTTTTTTTTTTTTTTTTTTTTTTTATGAGGTTTAACGACCACCGTGAGCAACTCAATGGGCTATAAGCAGTCGCCCGTTCCTAATTTAGGGTCACTGGTTCCAGGGAAGGGAGAGAGCCAGTGCCGTAAGAGAAACACAACATCCATGCCTCACCGGGATTCGAACCCGGACCCCGTTCGGACGAATGATCAGAGGCCATCGCTTAGACCACTGCGCCACCGGGGCGGCCGCTCACCAGCTTCCTACAAAGGTGTGGAAAATTAAACCATTGTATGTGTTTGCTAACAAACTGCCGCCTGTTATGTTTGTAGTGTTTTGTAAATCTGATCGCCATTATGTATTGTTTGTGTGCAAAAGTTCTACCCGTTTCTGTAATAGATGCAAATTGCGATCAGAGTAATTACGTCACATGTCATGCTGCGATACGAAGTGTTCGGCAAATATAGAGGCACTAGGTTTGTCCGAGTAAGTCTTTCGTAAGGAAATCACGGACGGTGTAACATGGCATGCCATAAGGAACACATTAGACATTGTTTACTCTACGAGTTCGATAAAGACAGTATTGCAGCCGCGACTTGCCACAACATCTGTCAAGTTTATGGGGAGGATGCAATTGATGATAGCAAATGTCGCCGCTTGTTTCGGAAATTTGGTAACGGATACAGAAGCTGTAAAGATCAAGCACGACCTGGAAGTCCATCTGTGGTTTCTGACGAGGATGTGGATCAAGCCATAAAACATGACCCACATTCAATCATTCAGGAATTAGCTGAACGTTGTCACTACACAGAGCAACAGTCGTAAGACGGATGCATGCGCTTGGGTTCATCACCAAGTTCGATAATTGGTTTCAGCACCAGCTATCTGCATCTGTGTTCCTTTGCTGTCTCGTCCCATAAATGAACCGTTTTTGGGACAAATTATAACGGATGATGAGAAATGGTTACTGTGACATAATGTAAAACGTCGACAGACTGTGTGCCAAGATGCGGAGCCTGCTCCTTTGACCTCAAAGTAAGGACCGCATCCCAAAAAGCTCCAGGGAATAATAAAATGGGAGGTGTTGGCACCCAACCGAACGATAAATGCTGACATCTGCTGCCCACAGTTGGGCATATTGTGAGAACAACTAACATCGAAGCGGTCAGCACTCATCAATCGCAAAGGTGCGATCCCTCATTATGACAACACCAGACCTCATGCACCTTTAATCACTCGACAAAAATTACTGGACTTCGATTGGGAAGTGTTACCTCAACCGGCGTGTTTCCCTGACCTGGCACCTACGGAGTACCATATTATTCCATCGTTACAGAGCGTCTTCGCTCTAGAAACCTTCAATGATATTGACGATGTGAAAAAGGCACTATATGACTCTAAATAACAGCAGTTTTTCCGGTGTGGGATTCACCTGTTCACAGACAGGGCAAGAGTTCATACAGAACAATGGCAATTATGTGAAATTCTAGGTACGTTATTTGTTGTGCCTCCTTTCCTTGTAGTCTACAAAAACTTGTAAAACTTATGCACACACCTGTTATTTACTTTTAATCAATTATGGCCAGATATGTAATGAGTACTTCTTTCTAAGAAGAAAATGGTTCTTAACTTGGTCCTGCACAAGAAGTGGGATTGACGTCCACTAACGTGATTCGTGTATCAAATCAATATACCTTTGTTGGTGCAATGGTGCAACATATGACTAGTATAAATGTGTTCTTTTTTGGAACTTAGTTTTTTTTCTTTTTAATATAATCTCAAAATATGTTATATATGTACTTAGAGAAAGTTTAATGTTAAAAAATAATCATTCACGCACACAATAAATGTTTTCCTAGCAAGTGGAGAAGTTGAAACAGTTCTCGCCCAAGTTTTCACTCGATGCCTTAATGAAGGGAAGATTCCTGAGGATTGGAAAAACGCTACAATGATCCTGCTATTAAAAAGGTGACATTGAGAATCTCAGGAACTACAGACCTATCAGCCTCCTATCAGTGGTTTATAAAACTTCACTAAAGTTCTTTCACACCGCTTGAAGGTAACACTGGACATGGCTCAACCGAGAAAACAAGCTGGATTCAGGCGTAGCTACAGCACTACAGATCATATCCACGTACTGAGAGAACTAATTGAAAGAGCAAGGGAATATGAACTTCCATTGTGCATGGCTTTTATCGATTATGAGAAGGCCTTTGATTCGGTGAAACCATCAGCATTACAATGGCTTTGAAATCCTGCGATGTTGAAGATGCATACATTAATATTATTAATAACATCTACGAAAATGCAAGTGCAAAGATTTGTGTGTTTGAAAATATAACACACGTAAAAATTTGAAAAAGAGTGAGACAAGGTGACACCATATCTCCCAAGCTCATTAATGCCACATTGGAAAATATATTTCAGTCACTGCACTGGGAAAACAAAGCGATATATATTATTGGGGATTATCTAACTCACCTTCGTCTTGGTGATGACGTAGTCATTGTTGCAACTGCCTCATTAGAGCTGCAAAGGGTGATCCAGGAACTTGCTGAAAAGAGTAAAGAAGTGGGATTAAAAATGAACTTTCAGAAGATAAAAGTGATGTACAATGCTTTAACAAGAAATGAAGATTTATCGATTGATGGAGAAAAGCTGGAGATAACAGGTACGTACGTTTATCTTGGACAGCAGATATCAAGTGAGGGTCACATTGATGAAGAAATTAATCGGCGTATTAAACTTGCCTGGAGAGCGTTTGGAAGAAACAGCATAATTTTCAAGAGCAATGTGCCATTATGTCTTCAGAAAAGTTTTTTGATCAATGCATCTTTCCAGTGCTTACGTATGGTGCAGAGACGTGGACCTTAACTAAAAGAGACATACAGATGCTGCAGACCACTCAAAGTAGCATGGAGAGGTGCATTCTTGGTGTTTCCAGGAGAGATAAGAAGAGGAACTCGTGGATCCGAAAAATGACAAGAGTGGAAGACATCATGATCAGATAAAAATCTCTGGAACGACAATGGGCTGGACACACTGCCAGAAGAACAGACCATCGATGGACACCCGAAATTTTAGATTGGATTCCAAGGAACAGAAAAAGACCCAGAAGAATACCACATGGGAGATGGGTGGATGAAATTCGAAAGTATACGTGAGTAACACGGATGAGACTGGCACAAGACAGACCGTTGTGGAAGAGGCTTGGAGAGGCCTTCTTTTAGCAGTGGATTGATAATGCTTGACAATGATGATGATGATATGAACAAAAGTCATGAATGCCTGACATATGTCATCTTACCATTTGAAATTCATTTGTTGAACGTTTGCAAATTTCATTAACCAAATAACTATTGCTTGTCTGTTTATAGAATTGTTCATTACATAGGCTTGTTTTAATCTTGTTTCTCCCTCCGTTGCAACACACTCAATCATATAGAATGCTAATTCAGATGGTAGAAGTTATAAATAACTGTACGGATCTAACGATGATGGTGAGACAAAATTGGCTCATTAGGTGGTCCTGCGCTCTTTTAAGATTCAATGAGCTGCAGCAAATCTATCACTATACTTCAAATGAAATACCTGAAAATTTGATAATGATAAGTACGTATAGCTTTGAAATTCTGTCCTGCACTTTTTGAAATGTAAAACCTTATTAAGTGCGAAAAAGTCCTCAAGGCATTTTTTTCAGATAGAATAATTTTCATATAAGGTCGTGACGACGTTCTTCCGAAGAATTTAGCTATTTCAGATTTAAAAGTATCACTCAACCTGCTGAGAATAAATAATGCAATTCCAATGAATACAACATCAAACTCATATCGTTGTGCTCTTTTTACAATTCTTTATTTATTTCATATAACTGAATACTCAGAATTTCAGCACTTTAATGTATAGATTGCCTTTTCCACTAAAAACACAATTTGTAATATTCTGTTTTTATTTGCCTTTACATCTATTTATTTCTCCTTCTATGTAGTTTTTAAGATACAAAAGATATTTTTAATTGTTTTTAAGGATCTTATTTTATTTATGTCTTAGTACTGGGTACTCAGAATTCCAGCACTTCTAAATACAAATTTTCTTTTCTCGCAGAAACGCGATTTGTTTAATTCATTGTTTTATTACTCGTTATAAAATAAATTGAAAAAAAAAAAACAGCCATTAATAGAAAAAGATTCAGTAAGTAAAGATGTGTCACACAGGACAACTGGATGAAGTAGTGCGAACATAAATTCCATTAAGAAAATTTAAGTCCGCTCGCAAATCAAGATAAGAGAGAGGAGAGTTTTCCTTGGCTCCCTCTTGGCGGAAGGAAGGGGAGGGGGAGTAAGACGGAGATAGAGGGAAAGAAGGGCTACCTTTGACGAAAATAATCTGTACCTGCCATATTTCTCCTAGCTGAGCGCCGAAAGAGGAAATGTCCGTTCTAAACCAGAACACCATAGCCTCTGCGCAAATGGATGCCAATGGAATGTTCCCAAGAGGAGGTTGAAACAGACGCGAAAAGTAGCAGGGGTGGAGGTAGACACAGAAGCGACTGCAGTGATTGCCTGTAGTATAATCTCGCTTTCATGCTATTGGCAGCGGAATTTGCTATCTCACATTGACTCGTTTGCGTTGCATGTACACGACGCTGTGACTCGACACGCATGAATACTGTTCTGTGTCTGCAACAATTTGAAGTTACTTCGCACGACGGACAAGTACATTTTAATTCTGAATAATATCGCTATAAATATTGTGATAAAGTGGGGTTTTATGTCCAAAAGAAAAAAAGGTAAGTGGATGCAGAGTGTCCTTAGCTTCAAGACAAATATACTGGCGGAAAGTGAAAAAAGAACACCAAGAAGGAATTGGCTGACGATCATGAAATTTGCATATGTTAATGGGGTCGAGTTTACGTAGGTGTGATGTTAATTTCGGGAACAACCGTTGAGCGCTTACGCCACAGCATGGCATAATATGCAAATTATCGTCGGTGGTATTTAAGGAGTACGGCGAAGTGAATGTAATCAGTCGTCGGCGTACGGACAAGTGCGAAGACCCTGAAGAAGCTGCAATGCCTGGACATGGAAGACTTGTACAATTTCAGCAGTTATCGGACTTTGAGCTAGGTCGTCTAGTCGGACTCCGCGAGGCTGGGTGGTCGTATCGTTGTATTGCGGAGCGAATTGGACGGGAAGTATCAGTGGTGGTACGATGGTGGCGTAGATGGTCAGAGGAACATTCCCACACGAGAAGACGTGGAACCGGGAGTTACAGACGGACTGATGAGCGGACAGATCGACGCATAAGAAGAGCGGCGTTCTCAAGCAGAACATCCACTGCGACGCAAATCCGAGCTGCCGTTGCACCTGAGGTGACTGTGCGAGCAATCCGCAACCGTCTACTGGATGCAGGACTACGTGCACGTGTGCCTCTGGCATGTGTACCTCTGACTCCAGCCCAACGTCAGGAATGGCTGCAGTGGTGTCGCCAACGTCTGCACTGGAGAACGCAATGGCGATCTGTGGTGTTCAACGATGAAAGCAGATACTGCTTGGGAGCTTCCGATGGCCGTATGCGTGTTCGCAGACGCACAGGGGAGCATCTCCACCCTTCTTGCATCCGCCAGCGACACACAGGGCCTACACATGGTCTTCTAGTGAGAGGAGCGATCAGCTATCACTCCCGTACACAACTAGTGTTTGTACCAGGTATGTTAAACAGCACCTTCTACATCAACAACATCATTCAGCCCGTTGTTGTGCCCTTTGTAAGGTCGGACAATCGTGGTGTTTTCCAGCAAGATAACGCAAAGCCACACACGGCACGTGCAACGCAACATGCCCTTCAGTGTGTGAGACAACTTCCATGACTTGCACGTTCACCGGATTTGTCCCCCATTGAGCACGTGTGGGATTTTATGGGACAACGACTTATCCGGTCTCTACGACCAGCCACGGCCATCCCCGATTCACGTGTCCAGGATGAGGATGCTTGGAACTCAATACCCCAAACTTACATCCAACATCTGTACGACAGACTCCATGCCAGAATTGCACAGTGTGACGCAGTTCATGGCGGTTCAACCTCGTACTAATCATGTTACATGGAAATGTTATTTTTCAGTTTACCAGCAAATACAGCTGTATTTTGCCATAATGTTTTGATCACGTTATCCTCTGTATTCCGTTATTTTGCTGGATAAATTTCGTTGATATCAGACGTCTTCTTCTTGGTGTTCTTTTTTCACTTTCCGGCAGTGTAGTTGAAAGATCATTTCTTTATCATGAAAAAGGTTTACCTGTATGTTTGTTGTACAATGAATCTCTATCCGTACTTAAAGCATTTAATTTGAAGACATGCTGATCACAAAAAAAATAATGAAGGACAAATGCGTAAAGACAAAATACAGAAGTTAAAGAACTTGGATAACCAGCAGCAAATGTTCAAGAAACAAATAACGCAGCCCGATAGCTTTGTAAAAGCCAGTTTTTTGATAAACGAAAAATTGCAAAGCATTCTGAATCATTTGGTGAAAGAGAATTTTTCATAGAGTGTCTGATCAATGTCGCAAACATAATATGTCATGAAAAAAGAAAATACTTCAATAAAATTAGTTATTTGATACGTGCTGTTGTTTGACATATACAAATGATGACATCAATTCCTTTGTTTTCATGGCTTATGACGTCAAAACTCGTTTGAAAGAGCGGATTACCCGATTTGAAGCATTTTCAATTTCTTTGGATGAAAGCACAGACGCTTCCGAGACAGCACAAATAACCGTCTTTATTCGAGGAGTTGATGTGGACTTCAACATCACAGAAGAGTTATTGACTCTTCAGCCCTTAAAAGGAGCAATTACCAGAGAAGACATTTTTGAAGTAGTCAACAGTTTTCAGAAGTTTTGGGCTGAAATAGAGTTTACTAGCTTTGATAGGCACTGATGTAGCCCTGCAAAGGTTGGTGTACGGAAGGGAATTATTGGAATAGTTAATGAAAGAACGATAGAATTAAATATGCAGGCGGAAAATGTGACAAATTTTCATTGCATTATTCGCCAACAAAGCTTGGCTGCAAAATAGATTAAATTCAAGAACGTTATGGAACCAGTATTAGCCAGTATTAACTTTATTAAGTCACGTGCACTTAATCACTGCCACTTTAAGGAGTGTTTGGATGACAGGAACTGAGGTGGTTGAGTAAAGGTAAAACGTTAAAACGATTCTATGATTTGAGAAAAGACATTGCAGATTTTATGAACATAAGAGGAAATACAATTTACCAAATAAAAGATGATCAGTGGGTGTGTGATTTGACATGTCCCCAGATACCTTAACGACCTGAATCTTATATTGCCAAAAAAACGGTTAGTGCATGAACTGCTTGGATATTTGAAAGCGTTTCGTATTTGCTCGTCCAATGAAAGCTGATGTAAATAAAGTACCAGAAAAATTACAGATATAAATTATTCAGCTTCAGAAGGATTTAATTCTGAAATCACAATTTAACGACATTGCTTTGACGGATTTTTATAAATTATATTTATTGGAAGACAAATATACAAATTTACGAGCCTTTGAAAGAAAAATAATTTCTGTTTTTAGCATCACATGTGCGTGTAAACAGTTTTCTTTAAGGATGAAACACAACAATTCAAAAACTAGGACGAGAATGACAGACGAAAATAGCATACGTTCTCTGCGATTATGCGTAAGCAATATTAACCCGAATATTGAGAGAGTCTTATAATTCAAGTACCAGGCCAATCCTCACACCAAAATTTTTCATAAAAGCATGTTTACTTATTTATTTATTATTATGTTATTCGTAATTATATGATTATAAAATACACATAGAATATAAGTAAAAACGTTGTACAACTTCAGGCTAATAAACAAAGAAATAAGTAGCAACTCGTTTTAATTTATTTATTTATTTAATATCGTCGTTTAATTATTACTCGTTTTAATTTATCTAATATACCCGACAAATTTGTGATGGTTGATCGACAATTTACCAAAAGAGGTAAATTATAAGGGATTTTAAGGAGTCTACGCATTAAAACATGCAAAGGTAGGCACTCGTTGATCTTCAACCGCGGAACTTGCGCTAATGTAGCGTCTGCCAAAATCGATTTACTTTGTCTCTTGACACGGAGAGAGAACCATAATTTGGCCCCCAAAACAGGAAAGGTTGCCCATGCCTAATCTAAAGGAAGTGCAAAATGTCAAGAATGAACTCACTAATCCAATTCCATAAAAGTGGCCAGTTAAAAATGAATGACTAAATCTATAAATAATAATAAATGCCTTGGTGAAAGAAATTAGCACTTGTTCCTTTTGCCCAGTAATTTACAATGAAAAAACACGTAACGGGAGCAAATATGTTGCTACATAACAAATAACTTTATGTGCCATATAACAACACAATCACTGAATGGTTACATAATTAAGCAGAAGTTTCTGAGTTCCATGAATGTTTAAGGAGTGAATGGTGGAAATTTAAATAGTTACAATATGTAATACAGAGTATATAGCATTGAATTTTAACGAAAGGAAGATCAAGTAAGCAATGGGACAATTAATATGGAGTTCAAAAGGGAAGAACCGACAGATTTATACAATTGCTCAGCTTTAGATTCGACTCTGCAGATTTTTTGTAATGAAGTTAAATCACCGCAAAATATTTTTGCTACAATGAGTTAATTGCATCATATGTCCTATGTATCTGCAGGATGATTTGTAATTAAAACGAAATATCGGAAAATGAGTATTTGATTTTCTGAAAACCTGGTAGCATATCGAAATCTCGGTGGACTGATCGCCATCGTGCATAATAAACAGAGAAACAATAATTTCTCGAGATGGTCCATACATTTGAATATGTGTCAAATGATTCAACATGGATGATGCTGGCATGTTGATCAGTCTTTTGACATAACTGATCTCCGATTTTCAGTTTATATTCATTGCGAATTTCGTTTATGGTGATTAACGTTCCTACAGATATACTATCTAAAGATGACCACTGTGGAAACATGGACATTTGTGGTTGTTATCAAAGCAGAAAATACATTGCTTGACCCATGAATCAAATGAGGAATTTTTTTAAATCATTCGAGACAAAAATATGAAGCTCCTGAATAAATTTAACTTCAGTATTTATGTAATTGGAAATCGTTCCTGCAACGTAGAAAAGAAACGAAACTTTTCATCATAGCAGCTGGGTCAAATATTTTTTCGCTGCCGTACCTGAAGAATTAAAAATATCATATTTCTTAAAAGAACTGGATTTCATTCCGTTAAATTCAATCCTGCTGTTTTCAGGAAATATGTATAGCAAAATCGAATATATCGCAGAGTAACTGCTTAATTACAAAGAAATGGTGAATGAAACAGCGGTAAGAAATATTCAGAAATTTCATAAAGTAGACACAAGATCCACCGCAAAATTTATATTTTATCTGATCTACGTTAATAACAAGATGTATAATTACCAATCCTTGCCGTTTCTGTAACGTGTTATATTAAATTTCTATATTTTGCATTTGTTTACGGTAGTGAATTCGAATAAAAATATTAATGTTAAGTTGTTTCTAAGTCACTTTCACTATCTTATTACTTCCAACATTGTTTTTAGGATGCTGTTCCCCAAGGAAACACAAAATTTCTTGCTGACATTCCGAATATGCAGATGCTACTTACCATTGGGTATTCGGTAACAAGTCATAAAATCTGAGAGTTTTCGTTTTAAAAATTATGGACTCTTAGTGGTTCAGGTAGCCCAGTTTCTGCATTAACTTTTCCTATCTCTGTTGATCAATGATAAATTCCTCATACTTGAATTTTATTTATTAAGATAAAAGAGTTAGGAATTTATTTCTGCCTGGCAACAGTATTTTACCGTATCCAACTTCACATATGTTGAAATGTAATTTTATTCCAACACTATTGGCAACAAAAAAATTAAAAAACATTCTTGATGTGAATACATTTATGTTTACCGATGTTTAATAGTATAAAAAGAAAAGGAAAGCGAATATTTAAGTGATAAATTTACAATTCATACAATGAATGATTACAACTTTCTAAGATGGAACACGCTTTTACTCAAAAGTTGTGATACGTTTTATATTTCAAGTATTAAGATCAATTGTAAAGTACCTTTTAGCACAACAGCATATTTCTCTGTTTATAACAAGCAATACGAACTCACTATTCCTTAAAGCCATGTACTGTTAAATTGGTCAAATCTGTTTTTATTGATATACCAGTATCAATATTCGCTATATGAATAAACTGTTTTAGTCGTACATGAAGGAATAACATGGTTTTATTTTGTAAAACAGGGTATATAAATCATTGCCCAGCTCTAAATTCCGATTACAGTCAGATCCCCCGGCGAAGTGCATTAGTTGGGTAGATAGTGATTTCCTAGATTAATAAGATAATAAAAATCTTGAAACGTCGCTAAATCAAATTGAAATGGTAAAGTTGGACCCAGCTCCATTGAAATGTTTTCAATGACACAGAATGTCAAGAGAGTGCTATCCGAGGCAAAAGATAAAGAGGATTCGCAATACATTACGATTTTTTTCTGATGCTCATGTATTCATTTTTCTGATAGAAGAATTGACCTTTCTCTATGATGTCTTGTTCTGAGAACAACTGTAATGCATAACGCTAATTACCACAGCGCAAAACAACTACTTCTTTAATCAAAATGATCAGAGTATTTAAATGTACCAGTTATTAACTATGGAAGTAACCCTCCCTAAAGGGAAACGCGGATTAGGATATAACTGAAAGAATCTTGAATAGCTGTATCCGTTCTTAGGACATTATACCAAGGATATCGTAAGAGCAGTCTGGAGGGATTCTTGAAAGACACCGAAGGATGGCGACTTTTCTGGAGGGTGCATTCTAAGTTTGCCTGAATTAATCTGTGTTTCACACTAAATCGAAAAACAAAAAATAAAAATCGAACGTACTTTGGGTACATGATACTACATGGAATGTTCACTATACCGTGAGCTTCTGTAGTCCTTCTTATGTGAAGTAGGATGTCATCACGTTCACTATCATTGAAATGAAAAAAAAATTATAATTGTAAGATTTTAAATGAAAACATCATTTTTCTACAAATACAATAGCAAAACAAAACATGAAACGAAAACAAAAAATACTGCGCTCTCGTAAGGCGGAATACCAGAATTAGATGCCATTTGCTAACACAACAGTAAAACATGTGTTTCGTGAATGAAACTTAAACAAATAATAGGTACAAAGTATTTTACTTTCATTGAAGCTTTTCCCTTGAGTAAACGTTTGATATATACTGAAGAGCAATTAAATTAGAGATACCTGTCTAGTAACGTGTAGCACCACCTTTTGCCCTGATGACGGCGGCGATTCGTGTCGGCATGGACTCGAGAAGACACCGGAAGCGTTGTGAAGCCATACGGATCTAAAACCCTTGAACAAGTTCCCACAGTTCACGAAGATTTGATGGAGGGGGTCAGAGCCTCGAACATCTCTCTCGATTGCATCCCAGGTGTGCTCGATCGAATTGAGGTCCAGTGACTTAGCTGGCCAAGGAAGCGAGGTCACGTCGGTGGAGTGTTCATCCAAACATTCGGATACAATTCGGGAGCGATGGCACGGTGCATTGTCTTGGTGCAGGATGAGGTCCCCAATGCGATGTTGAAGACTCACAAATGGGAGCAAATGGTTGTCCAGGATATCCCGGTAACGTTGACCTGTGAGGGACGATGTCACACGTACCAGGGGTCCCATTTCAGACCACGTAAAAAGTCCCCAGACGAGAATGCCACCCCCACCAGCTTGAAGAGTACCCTGTTGGCAATAAGGATCCATCGCTTCACGTGGTTTGCGCCGTACTCGTATCTTGCCATCCGCATGTACCAACGTGAATCTCGACTCAACAGTCCAGGAAACATTTTCCCACATATCTAGGGTCCAGTGGCGATATTCCCGCGTCCATGCTAATCTTTACACCCTTTGATGTGCGGTCAGCAGCGGTACCCTCGTGGGACGATGGCTTCTGTACCCCATAGTGAGGAGATGGTTCTGGATGGTGTGTTTGCTTACACGTTTTTGTTCACCAGCGTTAAATTGCCGAGTGATTTCTTGCACTGTGGCCCTCTATCCGCTGTTAAAATGCGATCTAGCCGACGATTACCCCGCTCATCCATACGCTGTTGTCCACTGCAGTTCGCCCTTGCAATGATGGTTTTACCGGAATCGATGTACTCACGGTGCACCCGTGACCCAGTGGCTCGTGAAAATCCCGTTGCCTGCACGACTTATGAGATGGTGTGACCCATTCGTCGGGCCCCGACAATTTGCCCACGATAAAATGCGCTTAGATTCTTCGTCTTACCCATACTGCGTCCAAATCTTACTGATTCTCGTCGCATCCCTCCTTATATTGTTGGATCGCTGCATACGTCATGCCGTTTCCTTTTACAGGGCCGCCCACAGCACCACATATGCATAACCCCAGCTGTCTCTAATTCAATTGCTCTTTAGCGTAAATGGGAATAATAGCAAGCTGATCTAAGAAATCAAGAACTTCTGTTTATATTGACAACATATTTTTCTTTGATCCTGAAAAGTATTTTTATTATACTGTATATCCGGTAAACGTACATCTTCCGCAAGATCCTTCGCGTACTGATGATTCATGTGACTTTTTTAAATGTCTTCAATTTAGTAACTTCATGTCTATTATTGATTTGATGAATGAGATCAAATATGTACTCAAATGTATTGTGATTAGAAGTATTAATCACACTTATCAAACGTTAAAGTTTCCTTGGACCACCAAGATATAAATTCCTTAGAGAAAATGTATTTGAATGCATTTGAAATTCGAGAACTTTAGTTAATACACAGCTTTACCTGAGACTTTGAATTCGTGATTCAGCCATGCGAGGAAATTTTGATCATTTGCTCTCACGAAGTAAGACGCAGGGGAAAACATTCCCAGCAAGACTGTGATAATAATACTCGTACTTTTACTGCTAGCACGCAGATTATTAGTATAGTTATGAAAGTTTTACCCGAGTGTTTGAAGCTGATTCATTATAAAAGGACGGCTATCAAGAAATACCTATTGGCTTAAACAACGAGATTTAATGGTTCGCATTCATCGAATCTTTTTCTAATAAATAAATCTCTTTCAATTGATTTTCACAATAATCGAATTCTCCTTCAATTGTTTTCACAATAATCGAATCTCCTTCAATTGTTTTCACAATAATCGAATCTCCTTCAATTGTTTTCACAATAATCGAATCTCCTTCAATTGTTTTCACAATAATCGAATCTCCTTCAATTGTTTTCACAATAATCGAATCTCCTTCAATTGTTTTTTACTTTTATTCAGAACGAAATTATCACTCTTCATGTATCGTCTGCAAATTCAGTTAAAGGAACAGATATTTTTCAGGATATCAGTATTGTATCAAATTCTCTTTTTTACCTCATTTTGATGAAATATGTCATTTCTGTTCTGCTTCACTTGCAACGAAGAATCTAGAAATGAGATATGAAATGAATGAAATGTTTAATTATCTGTGTACTTGTTATGCACGTGTATTTGACAATCAGTATATGCAATACGCTTGTTATAATACGCTTATTATAATAAGTACAACAAGAAAAATTAATCCGTCACAGCATGTGAATTTTTTTCAGTAGTTCATTACAAAGTTTTATTATATAAACTTTGGAAAAAAATGTTTGTGAGTTGCGAAATTTATTTAATTTCGTTGGGAAAACGGAGTTCTCCGTATAATGACCAAAGTGTGTGGTCCTCACAAATTAAGATGTTGCGTAGCAACAAAAGTTCGTGTATAGGGGGGGGCGTCATGCGAGAACACACAATGTCACTCCCCTCACCCAGTACTCCTAATTTAGGTGTCCCATACGAAGACAGTATTCACTACTGGTAGTAAATTCGGTACTACACGAAGAACACATCACAGTTGCCACTATAACTATGCTGCAAAGGCTGTGACAAGAAAAAAAACCGACTGTGAATACACGATGCCTCGACCGACAATTGCCAACTACTTATGCGTATTGATAGTACGGTGCTACAAAGGAAGTCTCATCACAAGTGATATTTGGGCCAAATTAAATATCCCTTGGTCAACCATTGATGATGTAGTAAACAAATGGCTGCTATCTAGAGCTGAGTCATGAACACATGCCCTGTAAAATGTCTGAAGCTAGCAGAAAGTGAAAGGAGAATTTTGCAAATGGTATTACAGTCAGAACTCGACTTAGCAATACTTCAAATGTTGAGAAGCCTACCTAATACTACGTTTTTGCACTGATGTCAGCACAAGAACAGCCCGGTGAATGCTGCACAATACAGATTACCACTGTCGAGTAGCCATCCATTAATCGCTTCAAACAACGAAACACGCCGATTAATGTGAGGTAGATACATCGAACTTGAGCTGTGGTCCATTGGTAAGCGCTTCTCAGGTTGACGAACAGATGGAAACACTCGGCCAATATCACGGTTGTCTGGGTGAGGCCGGATGTCGAAAGATATGCACATGAAGATTGTTTCGTCTCGACAATTAAGCTTGTCGAACACAAGGGGATGGCATGAAGACATTTATCATGTTTCGGCAAAGGCTCATCAGCTGTTTTGGACAAACAGATGAATGTCGAGCTCCACCACGACACCTTCGACTATTAGGAATTGCCAACGTTCTGGCAGTACCTTGGGTTAAACCTATACATATAATAACAGTAGAACTTACCATGTCATATTGCTAGCGTTGTTACATATCGCTTTATGGATATGGGTTTTGCAATGTTGGACAAGACTGAAAGAGCAAAGATTCCTGACCAAAACGCTACACAGAATCTCTCGGACAAATTGCATCGTCGAGCGTGAGGAAGAATTGATAACTTTAGTTGAATTGTTCAGTTATTTGATGGTCGAACGGCGGAATGTATTGGTTCACATTTGTCATGTAACGGAGGCACGAGTGAAATAGTTATAATCAGAGAAGAGCATCCATGAGGCATTGAATTAAATCCGAAGGCCTTAAATCACTCCTTTTTCTTTGGCACCTCTTCTTCTGTTCGTGGTCTTGGTGTTAATTTGCATAATCGTGAATGCACCATCCTTGGCAATTGTTTGAAGTGAGACAAAATAGCATGTAACAAGGATCTTATTGCCCGCAACTTTGTGTGGCCGCTGCTGCGTTTTTTACTTTGTCTTTCTTCTTCAAGAGGTAACAGACGTAGAAACCTTTGAAACCGGGAGGCAGCTATTCTTGCTGGCGTTATGCTGTTTGGGGAATGCAGAAAAAGTTAAACGTGACTATGTGTAGAGCGTGATGCTGAAATCTCGTTGTTTTCTTTTTGCCGAAAATTGTGTCTTCCTTGAAGAGACAGGTAGGCCGAGCATGATTCCTGCCTGTTGAACTTTCTTTCTTATCTTTCCCACCAACAATTGTGTCTGCCCTGAAGAAGCGCATGGGGCGATTTGAACTGCTTCTTGCCGAACTCCCGTTCTCATCTTTCCTGCCGACAATTGTCTCTGCCGAGGAGAGGCACCTAGGCTGAGCGTGATCACTGCATATTGAACTGTCATTTTTCCTTGCACGTGGTATCTGCCGAGGCGTGCTTCCTGTGATTGCTTTTTGACTGAGTACAATGAGATGACAGCTTCTCTTCTACAGTATTATAGCGGCTTAAAATTGATGGGGAATTATGTCTCTGAATTTTCCGGTTATGCAAGGCTTCATGCTGTTAAATAACCTTTGAAGCAAAATGTTGTTATTTGATTTATTGTTGGAAATTAAACAGTTGAGTTCAAAAATTGTGTTTTTTAAAACTTTGTGCAATAATATGTACATGTCAACTTAACTTTAAACAGTCCTTCTTAAGGGATTGAGATATTTGGGCTGGGTGGAAGAGCTAGGCTGATTGGACCGTCGCACATTTGCAAGAAACTGTTGGAGGGTATTCCGAGAGTTAAAGGTTCACCATAAAAGCGTTTTCAGCACCCATCAGTGTAAATAACTGTAAATAAAGATTATTCGTTGAACGTCAGCTCTCCGGATGTTAATAGTAGGGCAGTGTATGCAATAACTACTGACGTAAGGCGTATGCAGTGTTATTTACGATGTATGTTTTAAATGACTCAGTTACTTAAAAAAAGCGTAATTGTATTTTCAATTACAACATCTGCCTAAATTCAATGCAAGTAAACATCTTCAATGGCAATCTTAATTTATATTGGGATAACCTTTGTTAACACTTGTTTTTTCCCTTCCAGTTCCTGGTTATAAGACTGAAAGCATGATGTTACTCTTCACCCTATGAACGCTATCCCGAAATATTCTGTAGTGGGTGTCCTGTTCCTTAGTCGCAGCATTTGGTTTGTTAAAGCCGAGAATGATATATTTTTCTGACTATTTCAGACGAATAATATTGCAAGTCTTCCGAGCAGAAAATATTGTGTGCGTGATGGATGCACTGAAGTACGGGTTTCACTGAAAATAAGATTTTGGGTTGTCGGAAAAGTCATGACGTATTTTGGCACCAGATGGCGGTTGGGCGTTCTTGGAAGTACTACAGGCATGCGCAGTTCTGTTATCGCTATGGAATTCGACAGGTGCCAGTTTTAGCTGCAGTCTAAAAGGAATAGTGGGCGATGTGGTTGATTTGCAGAGATTTGACATCAAGTTGAAGATGGAAGACCAAACTGTGCATTTTCACCATATTTTACTGTTTTACTTCCGTAAAGGGAAGAACGCGCGTCAAACTTGTGAAAAGTTGCGAAAAGTGTACTGCGATAATGCTCTACAAGAACGTAAGTGCCAGCGGTGGTTCGCTAAATTCCGTGCCGATTATTTTGACCTCAACGATGCTCCTCGGTCCGGGAGGCCAATCGAGGTTAATGAGACCAAATCAAAGCATTGATTTAGTCAAACCCACGTTACACAACACGAGAGATTGCAGTCACATTGCACATCCATCATTCAAACCTTCACGACCACCTGAAGAATCTGGGATACGTAAGCAAGCTCGATGTTTGGGTTCGTCATGAACTCAAAAAAGCTCAATTGATGGCGCGTATAATCATCTGCGATATGCTCATCAAACACGAGGAAAACGATCCTTTTTTGAAGCGACTGACAACACTGGTGACGAAAAGTGGATTGTGTACAATAATGTGCTGCAAAAACGGTCTTGGTCCTGACGTCCTGTTTCGCATCAAACGACATCCAAAGCAGACATTCATCAGCGGAAGGTTCTGGTCTCAGTTTGGTGGAATTTTAAAGGTGTCGTGCTTTTCGTGCTCCTACCACGGAACCAAACAATCAATTCGAATGTGTACTGTCGGCAATTGGACAGTTTGAACGAATCCATCATCCAGAAACATCCAGAGCTGGTTCATCGTAAAGTTGTTGTGTTCCATCACGACATCGCGAGACCATACACAAGTTTGATCACCCGCCAAAAATTATTGGAGCTTGGGTGGGATGTGCTGCCACACCCAGCATACTCGCCTGACCTTTCGCTGTCAGACTTCCACTTGTTTTGCTCTCTTCAACATTCCTTGCGTGGTATAACATACAGTTCGAATGAGGCTGTAAATCAACATCTTGTACAGTGTTTTGCCACGAAAGACAGGTCTTTTTCTATGAACGGGGCATTCTGCAGCTCACTGAAAGTTGGCAAAAGGTAAACGAACAAAACGGGCATTATATCATTGATTGATCTTTGTTCTTTCTATCAATAAATGACATTTGCAAAACATGGCTAAAATAAGTCATGACTTTTCCGACAACCCATTATATAAAATAAAAGATATGTGCTACGCCCCAGGAAAGACACTTTGATATCTTTAATATTAATATTTATGTCCTCCCTATCTTATCAAAGGCAAATTTTGTAGTCTTTTCCCAAAAGGGTAGCTTTCCTCAATGGTGAATTAAAGCAAAGAAGTAAAAGAATGCACATGTTAAAACTTGAGTGCTAGTAGGATCTCTTTTTCTGCATTAATACTTAAACGTACCTTAAATTTCAAAAAGCACATTAGAATTCTACTGGTTTAAACTTGTTTTGTAAATTGCATACAGACGGACAGAAGTTAGACTGCAAGCATTAAAGGCGGATTAACATAACATATTTTTAAGAATTCAGGTGAGAGACATATCATTGATGAATAATATATGTAAATATAAGCTTTGCAGGAATAAGCCAGAAGAGGCAATGTTGACGATATGTAAATTAAAAACTTTTAAGGACTTCGTTACCTAAATATAATTCCAGATTTATATTAGGATATTTATATTTCTTTAGACTTCTGGGATGGAGTTTTCTCCTTCTTGTTGTTTTATTCGAATCCTTAGGGTTTTAACCATACTTCAACCAGTTTAGTAAACTCATATTTAAATCCACGGCATAAATTAGAATAAGAGTAATACTTATTTTTTTAGTGTTGCAAAATAAGGTAGGTAGTGACACAGAGGCCAGCATTATCATTTGCACTCATTGTAAAACAGATAATTTGACATATGTTACAATAATAAATTTTGAAAAAGTAGTATATTATCGTCTTAAGGCCTATTTGAATTAAGTCAGCTGTGTAACTGGGGTTTTTGTGAATGAGAGTTTAAATTCTCCCTGACCACTACAGTATGAACTAATGCAAACTGTGGCTTTGAATTTGTTCATCGTTAAATTAATCTTTACAAACCCAAATGGCCAGTTTGTCAGTAAATATTAAATTAGATGTAAAATAAAGATACAAATACGAGTAAATATCTAACAATTTCGTGATGTTACACAGTGCTGGGAAAAGAATATTTTAATTTTCGAAAAGGTTTTCTGTTGCCGACTATAGTCGGGCCAAGCACAAAATCATGTTATCCAAAATTGGATTTTCTTCAGAACGGAAATTTGCATATTTTGGAAATAATTTATTCCCACTTTCGCATAAGTAGTGCCAAAAATTAATCTGTCAGTTGTGATAAGCACTCACTTCTACTTCTTCATTTTATACTCTATGGCTAAAGCGTGATGGGTTAAGCCTAGTTCTCCTGACATGGATATCATGCCGTTGGATAAAATCAAGTTCCTGAAACACCTTCTCTGTCTTTTGTTAAATTTGCTGTAATTGTTTCAGTTCGTTAACCAGGTAATCACTCAGAAAAGATCATAGGCCCACTTTGAATAAAAATCATAGGCCCACTTTGAAGGAAAATCGTAGTCTCACCTTGAATAAAAACCGTAGCCACACTTTGAATAACAAAACTAAGGGTAAGGAAACACTTTCTGATGCTCAGGTTCGCTCTCACACCAGCATTCGGCATAGTTTTTAGGCAGCAAATTTATTCTTTCCAGTGGATTTCAGCCTATTTTGCAAATCCCGAGTTAATTCGCTCCAGCCGGTTAAAGGTTTAAGTACCGAATTCGGGGGATTTCTATATGAATACGTCGGGATGTTTAGCAAATTTCTATCGTTCTATAATTTTCTGAAGGGTTGAAATTTTTCCATGTGAATAAATGACGTTCTACATAATAGACATATAAACACAAACATCACACATTTGGTAGTGCTCAGAGAATTTTCAAAAAATATAAAAACGGCCTCGAATATGATAAATTGCCATTACATTAAAAATTAAAATTCGCTTGGTTTTCTTAAATTTCGATATCCAAATTTAAGCATCTCACTAGGCTTTAAACATATTATATTGTTAAAGAAATATTCAATTTTTCTTTATTCAGCGCTATTTTGCAAATTCATTTAAACAATATATATAGGTCTTTCATAAAGTAATAGGAAATTCACATAATTTCATGAAACGAACATCCCAGGCATTTTATACTCCCGCGCAGGGAAGTTACTTCCTGAGAGAAGGTGTTGGCACTGTCCAATAGATGGTGTGGAGTGTTTAAGCGGCAGGGCAGCATAAAAGATGCGGCGGCGCCTTTTGCCTTTTGTACCGTAGAGGAACAGATGACAATAATCAGGATTTTGTGATCCGAGTGTTGGAAATCTCGTGAAATTGATAGAAAAAAGGAACAACAGTATAGAGATGCATGTGTACATTGTCGAAAGAAGAGTGCATTAGTGGCTACATGTGTTTAAAAATCGGTGAACATCTATCCGTGACGAGCAACGCTCCGGTCGTCCCAGCACGGCCGTCACTGATGAGAAGGTAAATTATGCTAATGCCATTACTCTTGAAAACAGGCGCACTTTTTTGGATTTCTGGCCAGGAAATTTGATACAGTATCGGATCACCTCATACCATTGTCAGGTACGTTCTCAAGTATCACATGTTGTGTGCACTATGGGTGCCTAGGATGCTGACTGATGAGCACAAGATGATTCGTGTGCAGACTTCCAGAGCCTTTAAGGCTCGGTAGAACGACATAGGAGACGACTTCCTGGCACGTATTGTCAGAAGGGAAGAAACCTAGGTGTATCAGTATGAGCCCGAAAGCAAGAGGCAGTCTTCAGATGGCGGCACACATCTTTTCTAGTGAAGAAGAAGTCCAAGTCTCAACCCTCCGAAAAGGTCCTGTTCACTCCTTTCTGGGATATGAATGGATCAGTGTTGCAGCCCTATCAGAAAAAGAGGAAAACAGTTAATAGTTCCCGATACACCGTAGTGTTGGGCGAAGACCTGAAGCCAGCAATACGGAGCTCGCAGAGGAGTTTTGTCTGAAGGCGTTCTTCCTTTCATGATAATGTCTGTCGTGACAAGCCCGCTGCAACTCTCGATACCAGTAAACATCTTGTACAAACCCAAAATTTGTTTTTCTGGGTCATGTAGTGATGATTCACACCGAAAATTCTATAGTTAGAAATAGAAATAAATATATTTACTTATGGACCTATATACTATTACGTACCATGATACCATTAGAAGATTGAGTGTTCATATCTTACAGAATCCCCCACGCAGCCGTTATCTTCCTCCTTCCGATTATCATGTGTCTGGATTCCTGAAAGAGGCTTAGAAAGGACGAATATTTGAGAGTCATGAGGAGGTCAAAGAAGCGGTTCATTCCTGGCTAAAGACACAATCCAAAACTTTTTTTCTTTCGGATGGACTAAAGAAGTTGGTGCAACGGTGTGAGAAATATATTGAAAAGGTAGGTGATTATGAGGAAAAATAAAATATTATTTGTAACTCTAATTGAAATGTATCTCAAAATATTCAATTTGCTGTTAGTTTTTAAACGGGCACTCGTAAAAAAATACTGCAAAGTATTAAAGCAATTATTCACTAGATAACTGTAACTGCAATTATGAAAAATTTCAGTTCGAATGTTTAAATTGCAAATACTCATATTCCGCGTCATTTCCATCATTTTTGTTATTTTAGGGTTTTTTTATGAAACATACATGGTGTTTTCCGATATTTTATCCTCTAAAAGATTGCACATAGAGCAATATACAATAGAGGGTTTTAAGTACATAAAATCTGTAATATCCGGTCTAAAACAATGACTTTTATATCCCAAATACTGATTGGTAAATTAACTGTTGTTTTCCTTTTTCAATTTCCATAGCTGAATTATAGAAGAGGTTATCCACTTTTTTTAACTATAGAAACTGGGCAAGCAAAATATACAACGATCCTTTAACATAAACAATGAACTGTAGTTTGAAATGTTGTTTAAGAATATTTCTCATATTAAATTAAGTCGTTCATTACCAACGCATTCCAAGTATATTAAATGTTCGTCAGTCATTAATTGGAAAATTTTAGTATATCTAATGAAACAACTTCTGTATCATTGTTTTCTCTTCATACTTAAATTATTCATGGAAACGCTTCAGAAAGGGTCAACTTTTAACTTGATTGATCATCAGTTTCAGAATTTCAAGAGGAATATACCTTTCTCTCACATCACAAGCAAAAACCTAATGCTCAAGAAATTTGCTAAGGACTTTCTTGAAATGTACAAAACAGGAAAGCATTGAGTGGAATTTTTGAATTAAGAGAAGATATATCGTGTACAATATTGCAATAAAACAGTCGAACGCAATTATTTGTAACCGTCCTGGAGGAGCAGTGGTCTGAGCGCCGGCTTCTGACCATTTGTCCTTAACGGATTCAGCCTCGAATCCCGTGTGTCATGGATGTTATGTTTGTTTTACACCAGTAGCTCTGTCCCTTTCCTTTAACCAATGCCCCTAAATTTCGGACGGGTCGTTAAATATCTAACCAATATATACACTGAAGTGCAAGAAAAACTGGTACACCAGTCAAATACTTGATACGTCACCCACGGGAGCGCAGAACTGCAGAAATACGACGGGGCATGGACTCCACTATCTTCTGTAAATATGCTGTAGGCAATGCACCCCATAATTCCTGCAGAGCGTTCCACAATTCGGGTGTATTCCGAAGTCTCGGATTCCTGTGTTCGATAGCGCGTTGCATGGCATCCCAAATGTGTCCTATCACGTTCAGATCTGAGGACATGGGTGGGAATTGCAACACCCCAAACTCAGATGAATGCTCCTCTAACCATAATGTGGGTTCCGACTCTTGTGTGGAGGTGTATTGTCCTGTTGGAACTGGCCTAACCCATTAGCATGAATGCAGGACATGAAAGGGTGTACCTCGTCAGAAAGGATGCGCACATAGCGTTTGCCGGTCAAAGACGTTTGTAGACGTACCAGAGGTCCCAGAGAAGTGCAGCTAAACATACCCCATAACATTACGGACCCCCCACCAGCCGCTACATTTCCCTGTTAACAGGCGGGATCAATGGCTTCATGGGCTTTCCGCCACTCACGAATCCTTCCATCAGCCCGATACAGTAAGAAACTCGACTCGTCTGACCAGGCTAATTGTTTCCAGTCATCAAGTGTCCATAAGCGGTGTTGCCGTTCCCAGGCGAGGCGCATAGCTCTGTGTCATGCACTTATCGATGGGACTCGATTTGGGCGTTGGCTCCCAAAGTCCATATCGTGCACGGTACGTTGCACAGTCCGGACGCTAGAGCTTGTTGAGGCTCCAGCATTGAATTACGATTACACCTGCGAGAGTATTGCACGCCTGTCGCGTGAAACGATTCTTGACAGCCGACGATGATCACGTTCACCCAATGTCTTTTTATGGCCACACTGGTACCGTAGCTTGGAGGTTTTGCCGGAATTCTCGTAGCCAAGGAACACCATTGCAATGGTTGTCCGTGAAAATCCGAATTATGTTTCTACCTCCGAAATACTATGACCCTTCTCACGAGCACCAAATAGGACACCGCGTTGAAAATCGATTAAATCGTTATTATAATAAGATTATAATATATAATCGTTATTATAATACTCATGCAGAAAACAGCTGTGACAGCTGGCATGGATGTCTATCGCTTTATATACGCACTAACGGACGCAACCGAGTACACGCATAGGGGACGTTGCTGTGTATTTTGCATAAGTTCGTCTGAACCAGTTTTTCTGGCACTTCAGTGTAGATATATACACTGGTGTGGAAAAATTAAGGACGAAGAGAAGAAATTAGCATAACGGCGGAACGAGCACGCAGAACGGACCGAAAGACCACTCAGGATATAAACTAGGGTGCGGTACGGTAGGGCATGCGCATATATGCAGCATGACGTAGGGGGTTGTCGGAAGGGTATAAAACACATGGGCTTTGTACGCACAGCACTTCGGTGAACGCTATTGCACGGTGTACATTGGTTTGAACGACGTCGAGTTGCTGCCACCGTGTGATATGGCGAACAGGAAATCCAGTAGACGACATCTGGATGACTCAACCCGAGGTCGCGTCATTGGGAAGTTGGAAGAAGGTCGAAGTGTGACTAGTATGGCCGAATAGTTCGGGATAGCTCACAGCATCGTTCCACGAGCTTGGAGAAAACTTTAAACGACAGGAACAGCTGTCCGAGTGTTCAGCAGCGGTTGTCCTCGAGCAACCACGGCGGCGCATGTCCGGTATATTGTCCTACAGGCGAGAAGAGGCAGACGGCAGACAGCGGGAGAAATCGCTAGGCACTTGCAACAGACAACTGGACGTCCGTTATCGCGTTTTACCGTGGCCAGGAGGCTGCACAAAGGTTGTCTATTTGCACGACGACCAGTACGGTGTGTGAAATTAACGCCTGCTCATTGGAGATGGCGGTTTCGGTGGTGCCAGGAACACAAGAACTTGACACATCAGCAATGGGGTCCCGTTCTCTTTTCGGATGAGATCCGATTTAGTCTGACGAGCGATTCTGGACGTATACACATCTGGAGAGAGCAGGGAACACGCAACCACACCTCCAACATCATCAAAAGGGACCGGTTTGTAGGTGGCGAAGTTCTCGTTTGGGGCAGTATCATGCTTTGTAGCCGTACTGACCTCCACATCTTCCAAAGAGGTTCATTCACTGGTGTTCGCTATTGTACCGAGTTTCTTCTGCCTCACGTGCGTCTGTTTAGCGATGCTGTGGGTCCTGATTTCCTCTTCATGGACGACAACGCTACACCTCATCGTACAGTTGCTGTCGCACAGCTGTTAGGGAGTGAAAATATTCAACGCATGGATTCGCTCGCAAGGTCCCCGGACCTAAATCCAATCGAACACGTGCGGGACCTTCTTGGGAGACGCTTGGTAGCACGTCGCCAGCCGCCAGCAACGATTCCGCAGCTGCGATTGGCGCTACAATAGGAATGGGCCGCGATGCCTCAAGAGCTCCTTGACAACCTCGTCCTCAGCATGGACAGACGTTGTAAATCCTGCAACGCAGTCAGGGGTGATCATATCCCCTACTAAAGACTGGATTTTTCTTGGAAGCCGCCTGTCACATGGACGTTTCGTTCTTCTGTCCAGTTCTTCTCGAAGCTACCTATTCAATAAAGTGCCTTTGTATCGTTTGGATTCCTTGTTTGGACGGATTTGCTCACTTGTCCCATATGCTTTCATCTTGGGAATCTTATGGTATGATTTCAGTCGATGTGGAGCATTTCTGCACGACGTTATATTCGAAAAACCGTCTCGTCCTTAAATTTTGCACGCCAATATATATGGCAATTCTTTCCACATGGGAACTGAAAGAAATCAGGTAAAACTATTTTTTTTTCGGAAATTCCAAAGGATGTGCACAAATCGCTGAATCTACAACACATTTCTCGAACTTTCCATCAAGACAACCAGGACGATACATAAGTGTTCAGGTGTATCTGAATTTCAAATATTTTACATGTTAGTCGCACAGTTATAACCGCTGCCCGGAACAGACTCAAATTAGGTCCAAACGAGAATTCATATCATAAGAAGGAAACAAATGTGATGCTCTAAAAGTTTCTGGAAGAGAATGATAACAGTTGATATTATTTCCGGTGGAAAATGAAAGAACATATGAATTACCACGTTAAAAATGACAAATAATGTTAACTGATGATTCAATTTAGTATAAAATGGAACATCTGTGGTACGTTTGAAAACAGTTCACGGACAGGTGTTGGCTGACATTATTTGATACTTTGCCAAATAAGCATCGTAGTAGCAAGAGACCTCGATTCAGCTTTTGGAGATAAACGAAATGGCATAGGATTAAGAACTAGGTGTGGGCATCATTTGAATTATATAGAACGAAATGGGACAAATTAATCCGTCAATGTTACGTATTCAGAGACAATTTCATTTGAGGGATAGTTTTGCGGGATTCGTAAGACCGTCAAATCCTCGGTATTACTCCACTAAGGCGTTTTTCGTTACTCATCCGTCCATATTCACATTTCCGAAGTATTTCACTACGCAGCTACATTTGATTTCTTCCTAACCTACCATGGTTTCATCGATCCTAAAACTCAAACTAACCACACGAACCATTCTATTCTTTGAGAACCACGCAGTTTGAAATATGTTCTCTGAAGAACTGCAACTCTGTGAATATTCTTTTAGACGAAATGGCTAACTTTCTCATGTGGCGTGAACGAATTTGTGTCTACAGAGAAACACAATGCACAAGTTATCACTGTATTCAGTGAGATACAAAAGATTTAAATATCATTAATGAGAAAAGAGCAGATTCTTCATGTTTTCCTTCCAAATGAAGTGGTCTTATGAACCAAAAAACTGTTCAATGCGTTAAAGAAATGCACAAATCCAGTGCTGGAAATTTTATGCTGGGATGTTTCTACCCCACGACATGTGGGCAACCAAGTATATGCAAAATCTAAAACATAAATAAAACCTATATGAAAATCGAGCTATTCAAAGTAATTTATGTTGCTAATTTTTATAGTGGTGTGAAAATTTTATCACGGTAACCCTTCACACAAAACATTTTGATTCTATATTTATCACATACTTTTATTTCATTCCCTTTGTAGTTACGTTTTGTCCATACCAAAACAATTGTTAACTGCAAAAACTGAAAGAAAAATACTTAGGTACGAGCATGACATCTTCAAACAAATATATATGCAGCATTGCAGGACGCCGGAAAGAAGAATTACAATACAGGTTACATAATATTTGACACTAATTATTTAAAAAAATTTATATAAAATTCCTGCGAAAGATAGTAAATGTTTTTTGAAGTTAATGAAAAACGTTTTTCTAAATAGGTCGAGCCTCCTGAAAACCAGGGGCGCTGATCGTAATGTCATACACATTTCGGCAGGATATTTTAATACAACCCCCTCTAATACTTACCTCACTCAGAGATCAGTTTAGCAGGAGACTCCTAGAATTCTAAAAAAATTAATAACGGTAAAACAACTTTCAGACACCTGGGAATCCGCGAACCCCACGGAGGCAACTTGACTAGGATCGGTGCTTATGGTGTTCTTTTTAGATTACACTATATTTTTGCACCCGAAAATTTAAGGCAAAGAACAAAAATTAAAAACGAATTTCTGAACTCCTCTTTACACATCTCAGACGGTGCATTGATTCAGCTGCAAATGGATCTTAATTTAAAAAAAAACTCTCATTGCCAATTGCACAAATCTATCCTCACGATCAGAATTCATCACAAAATTTAGAATGTCTACAAAAGCAAGGAACTGGATATTGACATTTGGCAAAATTTTGAAACCAAAGTCAGAATCAAAGATCGGTCAGAGACAATCGATTAGACGCGATAAGAGACATATCTGAAACCCAGCAAAAACACAAGTGTTGGAAAACTGCTGGACACCATCTGGCAGTGATGGAGTACTTCTGGCTGAAATATGCCACACACGGCCCGGTAGCGGTCCTTTGGTGGTAGCGCCATCAGTTGGCAACCATTGATGGTCCTGCAGTATCGCCGTGAATTGCGGGCCATTAAGCAAGTGCCACTAGTGGCCAGCGCAGGCGCAGAAGCAACACGTGCCGTGTCTCTCGTGGTACGAATTAGTTGAAGACAACGCTACCGCTATCGTGTTATTTTAGTGGATGTTAAGAAAAAAAAAGCATATGTAGAGAGGCGAATTAATTTCCTAATGAAATGCCACGTCGACGAAGATATCAGATTGAGCCATGAAATACTAGATTACAGCCATAAAATATACTCACACCATTCCCATGAACAACGATAAATACTTTCTGTGTAATCTTTCGTTTTAACATTCATTAAACTGCTTTAAACAAGTCTTGGAAAAACATTACAAAAGAATTTTGTTGAAAAAAAAAGAAAAAAAGGAGGAATTATACGCGTACAAATTGTAAAATTTTTTTGAAAAAAAAAAGCAACGGTATGTGGATATATTGTACTCATCCTTTGGTGGAATACACAAGTCTGGAGGAATTCACTTCTAAAAATAACGAGAAATAAAATAAAATATCTTTCCTCTTTAAAACAAATGTAGCTTCGGACAGCGGAATGGAAAGATACAACGTTAAAAATGTAAAAGAATGTGACATGAACGGGTAAATATACAAACTCAACAATCGCCTTTCAAGACGACAAGGACAGCACGAAACTTTGGAAAGCGCCTTTAAGTTGGTACACTCGTTGACAAAGTGAAGTTCATTAAGATAAAAAAAAAAACAATCGTACGTTGAAAAAATAAATTTATGAATTATATGAAACTGGAATTTATGAAAAATACCTCGTAATATTGTAAAATTAAATAGAGCGCCATTCGTTACACATTCCGCTGAAAAGAGGGTTAGCTTCAAGCCACGCTAGAGCGTGCCAGAATCATTCCGGTTGTTAGAGCGCGCGCTGCTCACGTAGACAGTCCTTGGTTCGTTTCCCGCTAGATCCAAACAAGCGTTTTTCCGGACCTGTTGAGAAAATTTCACCAGCACAGTGCTATGAGTCAGAAGTTTCGTATGGAGAGAAAAAAAGTAGGTGTAGCTTTAGGAAGCTGTGGTTGTCCTTTATTATTTTTTTTATATCTGCTACTGGGGAATTGGCAGATAAGATTCGCTAAGCCATCAGTTACGTCATGGCATTGCCGGCTGCTACTACCGGGAAAATTAGAGGACCACATTAGGCTATCCATCATTTATGACACGTGCTTGCAGGCCCGCTGAAGGGCCAATTGTGGCAGCTACTGCCTGTAATGGATAACTGATGGCCCTGTTATGGCATATGACAACTGATCGTGGTGCCAACTGTTGGCCAGCTGCTGGCTTGAACTGCTGTCTCTTCTGTTGGCCAGCTGCTGGCTTGAACTGCTGGCTCTTCTGTTGGCCGCCCGGACATTTTATTGACGGTTTGGCTGCGGTATCATAGTGCTAGGACAGCAAGACTGTTTCTGCTGGGAAATACCAAACATGATTATACTTCTAATAGGAACAAGATGATACGGACTCAGTGTTTGAAATTACGATTCAATTATTAAAAGGTGGTTTAGAGGATCGTAATCAAGGTCTCATGAAAATAAATGCTGAATTTTCCGTGAACGTTGGCACCTACTTTTTTTAACATGAAGGTAATTTTTTTCTGGACATCGATAAATGACAGATCGTTCTATACTTCTCTTCACGATAAAGAAAACATCACACATATAGTCGCGTATTATAATCCCTACCCGTTTAGTATGTCACACATACAGTGAGTGGAGTGGGGTCTGGATGTTGAAGTTTCAAAGGCAGCAGTTGTTGCTGACAGGGCCCAGACGAATGCATTTCGAGTTTAAACATGTGGTATTCAGGAAGGTTTTCTCTCGCTAAGCAATTAATTAACAAATTTTAAAAGGGCTCTATTTCAATCTGTAGAGCCAGCGTTTAGTGGTGCAAGATAAGTCATCAGTTGCTTTATTTTACCTTGAACATGGTTGAGACTCGAAAAATCGGATTTGCGGTCTCGTCGCAAACCAAAGATGCCTGAATGAATTTGGGAAATTTGATGTGCAGCGCAATGCTTGGAATTTGTCTTCATGATCCGCGATCCACTCTTCAACTATCCACACATCGAACAGCCCATTATGCAGCTAAACGTAGGAACTGCTCAATAGGAATAACGTTGTTATAAAACCGCGTACCACTCTGTAATAATGTTTAGGCAGGTGTTAGACGTCATAGGTTCGTATATATGAATGGCTGGACCCAGGCGTCGCAGTTGATCATTGGTCAAAATTGCCCAATTACCACAACTAATGCCATTTGTGGGGAACATTTTGTATATGCAGAATAGAACTCCGATTCTCGGGACGCCGTTAATTCGAATCATCGGGTTATCCGGATCCAATGATCTAGATTAAAGTGAAAAATCGGAAGGTAAAAAATTACTTCCATAAGCAAAATATCTGAAAAGTCGACTGGAATTGTATTCTTGCCTATATTTCACTACCAAAAATGGCAAATTCATCGAACCTGAAAAATTATTTCTTGCCTTTCTTATATGCAAAGCTGTCATAAAATGTATAACACCTTTTTATAGATCAGAGTTGGCATATAACTGATAAGCGTAATACTGTACATGATTTAGATAAATTATAAGCCTTATGCCTGAGGACAATGTAAAATAAAGCACACTTTAAAAATAAATGCACCTAAACTTCCAAGTAAAGGAGTTAACGACATCGTTCGTGAGGCAAATAAAGTAGGTTAAAAAACCAAACAGGGAGATTAATATATCTCACTTTCTTTCAGAGATACAGAGCCTTTGATTAATTTAAGCACGTCGGTGTTAACATTTGAGGTGTCCGCTATGTATTGCTGACGCGAAACGTTGCACAATTTAAATCCCCAGGTCGATTCTCTTGATGACAGTCTTAACGTTTGTCTTCTCTTTCTTTCGAAAATGTTGTTTGACGACCACATATTTTAGGTCTGCGGACATTTATTTTCATCCTGATGATAATGAATTTCTTAGTTACGCACTTCAGAATTAACAAATGCAAGATATTTCCATTTCAAGTAACTCCAACGTGCAATTATGGCTGAAAGCTTGTTAATTTAATTACGTAACTCAACGTGTAACTCTAACGTGCAGTTACGGTAGAAACCTTGTTAATTCAATAATGCTTAAACATGCATCTTCATAAAGTCATCTAAACTTGGTAAAACAAAACGTACTGCTGTAATTTGTACTAAAAAACAATTTTTGGGAATAAAAACTAATCACAAAAGTTGTGCCTCTGTTGTTTATAAGAATTTATATTTTTAACGGAATTTCTTTTTCGATTAGTTTTAAATATTAATATGATTGTCTTTTTGTTCCTAAATTTCACTTCTGATGACTTAGTTTCTTCAGTTGATAAATTCGACAGATGATTTTCCTCCGATATAATTTATTTTGATATAGCATATATACATCTTTATGATCTTTAAGAGAAAGAAACTTTTCAGCCTCGTATATATTGAAAACGAATTATACCAGTGATACATTCATATTGTGAGTGAGTATTACGCTGATGTCGTTTGAATCACGTGGAATTTCAGGAAATGAAAATTATGAAACCTCCGTAATAGTAAATGTAATTTCCTACCCACTTCTAATTCAGAATCGTAAAATGTTGCATACACACCGCGGTCATGCGTACACCGACCTTTTATTTTGGTACCTTGTTTTAATAAAACGAAGCCAAACTGGATGAATGACTTTGAAGTCCAACACATAATGCAGTAAGAAATTTGCTGAAGAACAGAGAAATTCAATCTTTTCCTTTTCTTTGAAATCCTTAAATCGAGCGCATTCTAAAAGGCATCGTATTTCGTAATATACTGCACGAAATGTTTCATTTAAAAAGAAAGGAACTGATTTTCAAATTAAGTTTGAAAACACATTTTTTTTCTTTTCAACTGTAGTTAATGAAATATGTACCTCATGAAATGTCAAAATACTTTACTGTTATTTTTCGCGACATTGATTGATATCATCATCATTGTCAACCATTATCAATCCACTGCTGGACGAAGGTCTCCCCAAGTTTCCTCCACAACGGTCTGTCTTGTGCCAGTCTCCTCCATGTCACTCCCGCATATTTACGAATTTCATCCACCCATCTCCCATGTGGTCTTTTTCTGGGTCTTTTCCTGTCCCTTGGAATCCAATCTAAAATTTCGGCTGTCCATCTATGGTCTGTCCTTCTGGCAGTATGTCCAGCCCATTGCCATTTCAGGGATTTAACTCTGATCATGATGTCTTCCACTCTTGTCATTTTTCGGATCCACGAGTTCCTCTTCTTATCTCTCCTGGTTACACCAAGTATGCACCTCTCCATGCTTCTTTGAGTTGTCTGCAGCTTTTGTATGTCTCTTTTAGTTAAGGTCCACGTCTCTGCACCATACGTAAGCACTGGAAGGATGCATTGATCAAACACTTTTCTTTTAAGACATAATGGCATATTGCTCTTGAAAATTATGCTGTTTCTTCCAAAAGCTCTCCAGGCAAGTTTTGTACGCCGATTAATTTCTTCATCAATGTGACCCTCACTTGATATCTGCTGTCCAAGATAAACATACGTATCTGTTATCTCCAGTTTTTCTCCATCAATCGATAAATCTTCATTTCTTGTAAAAGCATTGAACATCACTTTTGTCTTCTGAAAGTTCATTTTTAATCCCACTTCTTTACTCTTGTCAGCAAGTTCCTGGATCATACTCTGCAGCTCTGATGGGGTAGTTGCAAAAATGACTACGTCATCAGCAAAACGAAGGTGGGTTAGATAATCTCCATTAATCTTTATCCCTTTGTTTTCCCAGTTCAGTGATTGAAAGACATTTTCCAATGTGGCATTAAAGAGCTTCGGAGATATGGTGTCACCTTGTCTCACTCCCTTTCCAATTTTTATGTGTGTTGTATTTTCAAACAGCCGAACCTTTGCACTTGCATTTTCATAGATGTTATTAATAATATTAATGTATGCATCTTCAATACCGCAGGATTTCAGAGCCGTGGTAACTGCTGATGGTTTCACCGAATCAAAGGCTTTTTCATAATCGATAAAAGCCATGCACAATGGAAGTTCATATTCCCTCGCTCTTTCAATCAGTTCTCTCAGTACGTGGATATGATCTATTGTGCTGTAGCCACTCCTGAATCCAGCTTGTTCTCTCGGTTGAGCCATGTCCAGTGTTACCTTCAAGCGGTGTGAAAGAACTTTAGTGAAGATTTTATAAACCACTGATAGGAGGCTGATAGGTCTGTAGTTCCTGAGATCCTCAATGTCACCTTTTTTATGTAGCAGGATCATTGTAGCATTGTTCCAATCCTCAGGAATCTTCCCTTCATTAAGGCATCGAGTGAAAATTTGGGCGAGTACTGTTTCGATTTCTCCACTTGCTTCTTGTATGATGTCTATAGTAATTCCATCTTCTCCTGGAGCTTTCCCTCGCTTCATGTTCTTGATTGCATGAGCAACTTCTGCTGGGAGGACTGGAAGAACTCTGGTACCTTTCATGATGTCTGGAGTACATGTATCATCCCTTTCATATAATTTGGAGTAGAAATCTTTCACTCTTGTCAAAATTTCGCCTCTATTTCTTGTTATAGAACCATCTTCTTTTCTCAGAGCCATAATCTGTTTTCTTCCCTTACTGAGATGTCCCTTTGCTATCTTAAGGCTTTGGTTGTTTTCAATTGCTTTCCTCACTAGCTCACAGTTGAATTTCCTTACGTCTTCAGTGATACTTTTTCGTGTTGTCTTGCATAGCTCTATATATTCCACTTTGGAAGTCACATCTTCTTTAGTTGTCCTCATCTCTCTTCTTTTTGCATCAACATTTTGGTTTTTCCTGATAATTTGTTCACATGCAACTTGTTCTTAGACCCAGCTAATTTTGTTGCTGTTTCCATTAGAGCTTTGGTTACTTTTCTGTTAACTTCCGAAATATCCACTTCTTCCGATGTTAGGCCTTCTAAAGCAGAGAATCTGTTCTTCAGTTCCAACTTGAAAGTATTATGGTGTTTTTTAAGGTTGGTTATGTCAATACATTTTGTTTGTCTTATGAGCTTGCCACGTTCCAGTTTAGTGTTGAGGTGCATCTTACATCTCACCAATCTATGGTCACTACCTGTGTTGAACTTGTTCAGCACACTGCAGTCTTCGATGACGAATTTTTTGTTACACATAATAAAATCAATTTCACTTGTCATCCCAATTGGATGTCTCCTTGTCCATTTCCTGTGTGGCTTTTTCTTGAAAAAGGAGTTCAAGATGAAAAATCCTTCTGCCTCTGCAAACTCAACGAGAGTATTTCCACGCTGGTTTCTGTTGCCGTGACCGAATTTACCTACTGAAGTTTCATTCTGTTGCCGATATATGAGTTCCATTTCTCAGTGGATCATTCGAAATTTACAGAGCATTTGTTCTCTCCCTCTCTCTTCCGAGTAAAGGAATTATACCAAGATATCGGAATATGAGTTAATGATGATATAAAGAAACATGAAATGTTAGAAATGAAAAGCAAACTACGTTTCTAAAGAACACGCAACTATTCACGTAGAGGATAGTGTCACTTTCTCCAATTTATCTCTAGTGTCGGGCATAGAAAATAAAAGGCAATCATTCATGAGATTGTTGTTTATCCATCTGATCATGTCAAAACGTTGATGAAAATCTTTGGAGCTACATTTTAATTGTAAAAAATGCTGTTATTTCTATAAGCCAGTCGAATATTCTTTGAATCAGCGATTCAGTTTCCTCCCTGAGCGCTTGTCTAATATCTATTTAACTGATATATGGAGGAAACTATTGAGCAGTGTTGCCTGACTTTTACATGAAATCAGTAGTCTAGACCTATGAAATCAGCAGAAAGTACTTCATTTTCTTTCGTTTGAGATATACACTATCAGACAATTGTAATGTAACATTTGATGTTATTTCAATGCAAACGTAAAGATAAATATACTATCATTTCGAATCAAATCAGTGCTCTCTCAAATTTTACTAAATATAGCAACACAATGCAAACTAATAGTCCTAATAATCTTTTATAGAAGATTTTCCTGACCATCAACTTAACAAATAATGATCACCATTAAAATTAATATTGAAAATAATTATGGCATATTAGCCTTTTACTTTAGACAGAGATGTATCGCTTCCACTGGTTATCTTCTTAAAAACAATTAGTTATGTTATTACACTTTTTATATAATGAATGATAAACAGTTTTTCCCAAACTTCGTGAAATCGGTGTTGAAAGTATAACTCATATAATCATTTTATTATAGACATTTTCCCAATAATCTGGGTTTTAAGAAAATTCTAGGGAGAATCATTGCACTTTGTTACTAAGAAATACTGGTTATCCAATGAAATATTAAAGCGTATTTTGCTTTTTGGTAAGTTATTTCAAGTGTCCTGCAAGTTTCAATAATGTAATTTAGAGTAATGTTAATTTTAATGCATTGCACACTAATTTCACAAATTCCACTATGTTTGCTTTTTATGACGAGACGCGGTAATTGAACTTGTAACTTGACTTCTATTACTGGTAATAACATTTTGTAAAAATGTTTAAATTCAGCATACGATTTCCGTTAAAATGATATATCATGTGTAATCCTGAACTTTTCATTACGCTGTATCAGTTGATTTCACGCATCAAAAATTGATGTTCGATCTACTGGTGCAAGACTATTGGCAACAATTGTAAGCCTTTGAATCACGAAGAACGATGCATAAAGAACTTTGCAGATTAGTGGAGAAGTAGTTTAATATATGTTACAATTATTCTAATCAAAACTGCAGACTGCGAATTGTTAAGCTTTCGAGAAATACCTGAAAGCAAGTTCATTAGTATTACACTAATACTTTCTAAAGCAATGTGTACGCTCATGCTATTTCTGTATGTCTTTGTTTTCTTTGGAAATGCATTCACCTCTATCCTTATTTTCTTTCAAACTGTTGAAATGACGTTTTCAAGATGATCTTCATCATTGTCCAGAACTTTTAGAAGCTGTCTTGCTGTGTTCCGAAAAATAACAGTGCTTACAATACCTGGTGAACTAAAGACAACAGCATCAACTCCCAGTGTTCTGGATACTGTTTTTATTAGTCTCGAGAAAGCTCACTACCTCCATTTTGCTGTTATATTTGATGCAATTTCACAGACGTCTACATTGTAGATAAAATTATTACTTTTCATTAAATAACAAAGTCTAATGCTACATCACATTTGACTTCACTGAACATCGGCTTTGTTGCAGTATAAGCGGATTTAGGCGACATAAAATTTGACCTGCCGTTAACATGGCAACTTGCACCTGTGGCATAAAAGTCCCTGACTGATCTCGTACCACGTGCCCTTACTGAAATGTCCATTCATCTTTTCGTATATCACACACTTCAAGTATGGATTCTTTGAATGCCTTTTTTGACCATGAAATTTAGTCTCTTTACAGAGATAGGCAGTTCGCCAACGCGAAGTATTCTTCTAATCTTCCTAGACACTGCATTCTTCTGAACAAAATATGCAATGTCCTTAAATGAGAATGATATATATCCCATTCTTTTGGGATATTTCAGCTTATCTGCTTCTTGAAGACTCCTTTTGCGGTGTCGTTCCAGCTGCGTTGTCGACATCTATGTTGGAACACAACTTTTGCGGCATTTCATTGTGAGTGCACTATTTTCCACTACGTTTTCTTCTAACTGATTGCATAGCTCATCATTGTACACTTTGCTGCATTTGATAATAGTTTCTAGTCTATTAGAACTACTTTTAATCAGTCTCTCGACCTTTTTTGCGCAACTGTACTTCCAACGGAACAAGCATTTGGCCTTCAAGCCTTCTGACAGTTAATATATGATGAAATACGAAAGCTTTCAATACGAGTTAAAACAACATCCGTTTAGGACCATTTTGGCAGACATATTGGATATCTAATTATCAAAAACGTTGACACATTTTTATACACATATTTAGATTCAGCACACCTGAAAATCTACAATTTGATTCCAAACAACACCATGTAAAAATAATTTGAGAATTTCAAAACTTCTGACGCCAACTTCGATATCTAAAAACGCTCAGTGTGTGTCCGATGTCACCCGGCACTTTCTGTTAGCATACATCGGTACCATTCATATGACACGAAGAATATGACTTTAGACCACTTTTTCAACCCTTAGAGCAATTTCGCGCGGCTAGAAGGGTAACAGCGTTATTCACATTCAAACAATATACACGTAAACGAAAAGTAAAAAGGCATAAAACTTTTTTAAATAATTTCCCAAGCTTTTTATTGGTGGTAATAAAAATTTTGAAAATAATTTGAATTGTATGATTTCTGTGTAACTTAGTAATGGATCACATGAGGTGAAATGAATCCGTTTTAATTTAGGAAGGAATGAAGCGTCAGGTTAATAAATCGTAATGGTAAGCTACAATCTTATGATCCTCCTAACATTTTATTTCAGCGCTGACAGTGACACCTTCTTTGAAGTCTTAAGCAAAATTAAGACTTCCCTGCGAAACAAAATGGTTAACGTTATGTGGAAACTAGTTATTTCAGATGTGATGAGACATGATTGTATATAAATAGCTTTGACAACAGCCCACGATTATAACCGAATTTCAGTGATTCATAGTCCGATCAGCTAAATCTTAATATTTCAGATTGGATATTTTGAATTCAAAATTTGATTTTCATGAGCTATTTTTATTTCCTTTAGACAGTTTTGCAAAACAAGGCTTTCGATAATCCCAGAATACAGCTGACATGTAAATTGTTTTGTCAGGTAACATCGGAGAAAAAAGTATAACAAATGAACTTTTCCATGAAAATTAAGAGTTTATAGTTATTAAGTAAGCAAAAATTAATTTCGTTAGGAAATATCCTAACTGATAATAATTGCTTTCTTGATTATTTCGTTTTCGCTCGGCATCAAAACAACTCACTAACATTCTGTTTTGTAATGAGAGATTTAAATTAATGTAAAATCAAATTTCATTCTACATTTTCAGTAACGTATTTATTATTTTAATATTTATAATTTTTTTAAAAGTGTATGAAAAGTAGCTTTCTAACGGAGAAGCAATTTTTGTATTTTCCCTTCGATTTGAAAAGGGCGAAAACTTTTAAAATAATTTAAATAACTGGCATAAAGAGCGCCAAAGAGGGTTTTACTTTTGTTCTGATGTATTTGTGTCAGATAAGTAGAATACCAAAGTTACAGAAGTGAGAAAATCCGTAGGCGAAATTTATAACGAGAGCGACACAATCTATAGCGAAAAACATGAATAGGCTTGGATACTCGTACAAAACACAGTTGCTTATGATGGAGCTCTGTTGAATAAATCTAGGTGCCGGAAAGCATACACAAATCAGATCGAATCCTTAGTTGTTAAAGAGAAAAAATAGAAATTGCACCAGATTTTTTTCGGCAATAAAATGGATTTAATAAGTTTATCAGAGAGAGTGAAATTGCAAATATACCAGGAATTGTATTCTTTTCCTTTAAAAGAATTAAAATCAGGAAATGTCTGTGTTCTGTCGCATGAACATATACTCTGAATAACTAAAAAGTAAACAGAGTGTGTTTCATATTTCAAAATAAAAATTTCCCTATTCTGAGCATAGGAGGATATCCTGCAGAACAAATGGGCGTATAATGCAGCCAGACATTCTCTAATGGCATGCACGATTCTCATTGGAATCGTTCATTTATCGCCCCACAAGATATGCTACACTCAGCGTTTGCGAGGAGAACGATTATCATTTAGCAACTGTCATTTGTAAACTCTAAATGATGAAATGTAAACAAAATTGTTAATTTATATATCGTTATTTAATTAAAACCTAAATTTTATTTTAAGTATTGCAAAAATATGATGCAGTTGATCTGTTTTATTTTGAGTATTGCAAAAATATGATGTTGATCTCTTTTCTTTTGAGTATTACAAAAATATAAGTTCATCGTTTTATTTTGAGTATTTCAAAAATATAAGTTGGTCTATTTTATTTTGAGTATTGCAAAATATAAAAATTCTTAGTTCCTAAGAAATAGCTTCAATTTTTAATACCATTTAATGTTTTTATTTTCGTCAACGTTCTCCAAAAACACAAATTAAAATATATACTTGTTGGCAAGTGGTTTATAATGGCCATCGAAAAAAAATCCCACGTCTCTCAGATGGTTTCGTACTGGAACTACTCCGAGCAAGTCTAAATCAAAATCAGTACGTAGGCATCCTAGAAAATAAGCAGCTGTTTCAGAAATCAAAAACTTTTCCACATAATGTAATGAAAAATCAAGAAAGCTGAATTGCGAGAATCTGAAAAATTTACTTAATTTACAGAAAAAAATCTCTAAAACAGTTTTCAAATTTAGAAAACAGTCTTCTATGGTTTGAAATATCAGAAACAATATTTGGTTACCTTTGAAAATAAGTAGCCATGCACATAATGAGACTGGATAAACCGTGTTGCCAAGATACTCCGCTACATTTTCTTCAATTTAACTGAAGGATTTCCGATCTCGAGAGGATATCAAATCAACAGATATCACATGAAAAAGCAATGTGCGTCTGATTCATTTAAAATTCAAACGTATGTTTTAATTAATATCAGTTACAGTTTGCTCTGTTTGTGTGTGTTTATTTTTAGTAGTACTGCAACAGATATCCTAAGAAGAGCTTGCAACATTTTATTTGTATCCTTGTGACTATTACTTAATCCGAGATACCAATCCAGTGTGAAGAACAACCTGCTTTATCTAGCGCAATTTTACTGTTCTTTAAATTCTGATTGTGCATCATTGTTTATTAAATTGGTAGCTATTGCAATACATAGTAGCCAAAAAAATTATCAGTAAATCCCCTTCAAACAATACATTCAGTTTTCTGCACATGCGAATTTTAGGAAGCCTCTATTTAATGAATATTTTTCAAATATCATTTCCTCAGAATAAAATAAACTCCAGAGTTCTTTTTTTCTTTTGTTAACAAACTTTCATGAAGATAAAAAAAACCTAAGAAGTTTCCTAACTGAATTTGTTTGTTTCGGAGTTTAACGACAACCATGAGCAACTCGATGGGCTGTAAGCAGTCAGCCGTCCAAAATTCAAGGTCACTTGTTCCAGGGAATGGAGAGAGACAATGCCGTAAGGAAAATGCAGTATCAATGACTCACCGGGATTAAAATCCAGGCCCGTCTGGGACGAATGACCCGAAGCCAGCGCTTGGACCACTGCGCCACTAGATCGTCTTCTTGGATTTGACACAGCATCTTGTGCTTTTTGATTCTAACATTTTGTCATTATGCAACAGAAGGCAAAATAATGTGTTTACATTTGTTTTGACAGAGAAGTTTACGCAAAACAAGAGTTATGTTTTATTGAATGAAAAACATAGAGTAATAGCGATAAAAAGTCATCTAGTGTGATTAATACTACAGCAAAATGTAATATATCTTTATGTAAATGCACACATAGTAAAACTTAAATATCATCACGAAAAAAACTTTGAACAAAAGCAGCTGTAACTTTAAAGTTTGCTTAGGGGCATTATTTAATCAGATTATCCAAAAGAAGGTGCAGATTTCATACCATATATATATTTTTTCTTCAATATCTCTTAGACTAATCGATATTGACGAACACGTATTGCCGACTTTATGAAATGCTCTGTTTTATAATTTCCAAAACTTGCTATGCTTACGATGAAAATGGTCCTGAATTCATATTTAGAAATGTGAGATTTAGTGAATGTGCACACGAGAGCTTTCATATAATCTTCGGTAGTCAGTAAATTTTCCAAGTCATGCGATTTTAATTATAAATTATTAGACCAAAATCACTGACACTAGGCAGTACGGATTCAATATGTTTCTGCATATGAGCAATATAAGTAACAGTTTGTCGTTCTATGATTATCATTACACTTTCGTAGTCCATAGGAGTAAATGATGCCAACTTGAAAAGTAACAAGTTTAATACAAACAGAAATTGTACCTCGTGTAGCAACATAAGGATTGTTATTAATATATTAGCAGTATATTAATCAAGAGCCAAATTAAAATATCAAAAATGCTTGAATTTCCAGCACATCCGCAACTAAGGGTAACGCAGAGTTTGTTACGCTGTCAATTCTTTTATTTTAATTCCAATCATTTCGTATTTTTAATATATATAGATTTTTTCAATTTACTTACTGTCAGCAAAATATAATTAAAATATTTCTACTGAAAATATATACTTTGGAGTTCTGTTCTACTATTGATGCATTATTTTATCTGTAACTTCGTTAAAATACGTTAATTTAAAATCAAATATATCAAACTTATACTATGCCTATAGTGCTTATGACAGCATAAATTTACAGGCTCTTTACATTATTCATGTCCTGATCAATTTATGCTCTGGTAACTCTATTTTAAATACACTAGACTGTGAATGCTTATGAAACGCATATGGCATTTTAAATCCGTTTATTTTTGTGGTGTAGAAAGCACAAAGATTTGCAAAGCATTCGCAATCCACTGGGAGGTTATTCAAGGCAACGGTAGACACAAAAATGCTCTCTACCACTGCCTTGAAAAAATCTCCAACTGGAGTGCGAAAGGTTGGCGGATCTTTGTGCATACTACATCATAAAAGTAAACGAATTTATACGCTATATACGTTTCATGAGTATTATTATATGTTTAAAATACTTACGAACACCTTCTTTGAATGAGTGCTTTGATAACTCACTAATTCTTTCTTTGTGGAATTTAAAGTACAAACAAATTGGTAATACCTTAGAAAATAAATTTATGTCCAAGCATAAAGATAACTTCTGCTTCGGAACATTCAATTCTTGAATTCGGTGGCTCTTAAACAGTACAAATACTAAGGTATATTGACATGAGGTAGGTGAATAAAATAATAAAGTTCGTTGCTTGTTAGTTTCGTGTTTTAAATGTGCAACTCGTTTTACATAGTACTTTAACTATTTAGCAGACTGCAAAGATTAATTAATTCAGGGTAAACAAAATGCAAAATGGAAAACACTTTGCTGAAGCTAACATAATCTCTATCACAGAAATGGGCTGAATACGGCTTTAGGAGTGAAATGGAAAATTAGAATGTGTTGTTATTTTTCTTGCCTTTCTTTTTCAAGAGATCACTTGGAAAAATTATATTGAATATTTCTAATTGATTATCTGATAAAACGTATACAACTTATATAAAAAATATGCGAGTTTTAGTTGGGAAACAGAAAGTGTTTGAATGTCTTGTTTCTCTCCAGTTATACAATGCTTGCCACCCAAACTGCAACACCAAGAAGGACACGAGATAGCAAAGCCAGATTTACTGGACACATAACAAAAGATACAAAGATCAATCGATTGAGCTTACACGCCCGTGCGACTTGCAGAATACGCAGACATCAATAGTTCGTGTGGCCCCCATGGCTGGCAATAACGGCCACTACACGAGAGGCATCGAACGAAAGAGGCATTGGATGTGGGCTTGGGGTATGTCGGTCCAGGATGTTTCCACACGTTGCCAGAGTTCATCAGGCGTAGCCGCGGTTGTTGCATGCCGGGTTACTCGGTTGCCGATTAGCGACCAGACGTGTTCGATGGGCGACATATCGGGAGAACAGGTGGGACACGGCAGCAGTGACACCTGGTGGGCCGTGAAGAATTGTCGCACGATGCGTGCCACGTGCGGGCGCACATTGTCCTGTTGAAACGTGGTCGCTGGCAGGTCCTGCAGGTAAGGGAGGACTACAGGCTGCAAAACGTAGGAGATGTAGCGGTGGCTGTTGAGTGTACCGGCGATGAATACCAGAGGGGTGCTAGTGTCATATCCAATTGCGCCCCAAGCCATAACGCCGGGCGACGGACCGGTATGTCGATGCATAATGCAGGTGTCATAGTCTCTCACCGCGGTGCCGCAACACGCGGATCCGACCATCGTGGTGTTGCAGGTAGAAGCGGGATTCGTCAAAGAAGAGAATGTTGTGCCTTTCCGTAGTCCGGATGTGGTGTTCAACGGCCCATTGCCGCACCACTCGCCGGTGGTGTAACGTCAGTGGTAATCGCAGCAATGGGCACCGTGCAACAAGTTTCCGCTCCTACTGACGACGTCGAACGGTACGTGCTGACACATGTTGCTACGCAACACACCCTAATTCCTGCACTAACGTTCGTGATGTGGCGGTGCGAGGCGTCAATGCCCGCCGCACAACATGCCGGTCCTCTGGTTCGGCGGTGTGCCGCTGCAGCGGCAATCGCTCACGTCGGTCCGTCCGTCCCTCCTGCACCCACCGAATCAATACTCGCCTCACTGTGGCTCGATGTTGTCCCACACGGGTGCCGATGTCTCGGTATGATAAACCGCTGTTGCGATAAGCCACTATTTTTCCTCTGTCGAACTCTGAAACGTGCTGGAATGACTGCCGTATTCTACGACGAAGCATCAGGAAGCTTTCCACACATAGGTCGGGAAGCAGAAGACATTTCCACTACTTACACCCCTGTGCACCCTGCTTAGAGTGCTTCTCGGATTTCAGGCCAATCTGATGCTTCCTTCTTGGTGTTGCATTTGGGTGGGCAGCAGTGTAGGATAATCGTGTTAGAGGTATTAAAACTTCCTCATCATACCTAATGGCACGGTGAAAATTATAAAGGACTACAAGCCATGTCTTTTTTAGGTCTTTAGACCTAAAAAAGACAAGAGAGAGGGAAAAGAAAGGTCTTACCATAGCTTACATAAACCCAGGCTTCAATGAGAAACTTTTCTCTTAAGGGAGCCAAAAATATTTTCGGCATAAATTTTGGTATATGCTTCATTTCATCATCATCATCATCATTGTCAACCATTATCAATCCACTGCTGGACGAAGGTCTCCCCAAGTTTCCTCCACAACGGTCTGTCTTGTGCCAGTCTCCTCCATGTCACTCCCGCATATTTACGAATTTCATCCACCCATCTCCCATGTGGTCTTTTTCTGGGTCTTTTCCTGTCCCTTGGAATCCAATCTAAAATTTCGGCTGTCCATCTATGGTCTGTCCTTCTGGCAGTATGTCCAGCCCATTGCCATTTCAGGGATTTAACTCTGATCATGATGTCTTCCACTCTCGTCATTTTTCGGATCCACGAGTTCCTCTTCTTATCTCTCCTGGTTATACCAAGCATGCACCTCTCCATGCTTCTTTGAGTTGTCTGCAGCTTTTGTATGTCTCTTTTAGTTAAGGTCCACGTCTCTGCACCATACGTAAGCACTGGAAGGATGCATTGATCAAACACTTTTCTTTTAAGACATAATGGCATATTGCTCTTGAAAATTATGCTGTTTCTTCCAAAAGCTCTCCAGGCAAGTTTTGTACGCCGATTAATTTCTTCATCAATGTGACCCTCACTTGATATCTGCTGTCCAAGATAAACATACGTATCTGTTATCTCCAGTTTTTCTCCATCAATCGATAAATCTTCATTTCTTGTAAAAGCATTGAACATCACTTTTGTCTTCTGAAAGTTCATTTTTAATCCCACTTCTTTACTCTTGTCAGCAAGTTCCTGGATCATACTCTGCAGCTCTGATGGGGTAGTTGCAAAAATGACTACGTCATCAGCAAAACGAAGGTGGGTTAGATAATCTCCATTAATCTTTATCCCTTTGTTTTCCCAGTTCAGTGATTGAAAGACATTTTCCAATGTGGCATTAAAGAGCTTCGGAGATATGGTGTCACCTTGTCTCACTCCCTTTCCAATTTTTATGTGTGTTGTATTTTCAAACAGCCGAATCTTTGCACTTGCATTTTCATAGATGTTATTAATAATATTAATGTACGCATCTTCAATACCGCAGGATTTCAGAGCCGTGGTAACTGCTGATGGTTTCACCGAATCAAAGGCTTTTTCATAATCGATAAAAGCCATGCACAATGGAAGTTCATATTCCCTCGCTCTTTCAATCAGTTCTCTCAGTACGTGGATATGATCTATTGTGCTGTAGCCACTCCTGAATCCAGCTTGTTCTCTCGGTTGAGCCATGTCCAGTGTTACCTCCAATGCTTCATTTACAGAGAGTTAACTGGATTGCGTGCTCTTGTAGAGATGGAACATTTTGGAAAGAATGCAATTTGGTCTTCCCTTTTTCCTTCTAAAATAAATGATGAGTGAATTGGTCCTAAATTGGTTACATATTCATGTTATCGTTGTCAAAACAGATTTAATGCATTAGAAACTTCAAAATGCAGTATTATATCTAAGAAAATTATCTATAAAAGAAGTATTTTTTTTGTCTCACTCTCAACGTCAGTTGAAGAAGCATAAATGCGCCAGGTTTGACCGTCCGCACGATAACTGGCGTAAAAATGGTTCGTTTTCGATGAAATTTTAGTATGTGGTATGGGGCCACCTGGGGACGAACCCTATTGAAAATGGGACAAATGGGGTCATAGGTCATGACGTAGGAGCGGGATCCATTCCATTCACTTATGCGTCATAACTTGCGTAAATATGGTTCGATTTCAATGAAATTTTTTAAGTGGTAGGGGACCGCCTTGGGACGAAAGCTATTCAAAATGGGTGTATTGGGGTCAAAGGTCAGGGCATAAGAGCCGGATGCATTCTATTGCCCTTATGCGTCATAACGTGCGTAAAAATGGTTCGATTTCGATGAAATTTCCGTATGTGGAAGGGAACCACCTGGAGACGAACCCTATTGAAAACAGATGAAATGGAGTCAGAAGTCAGGACATAGGATTGCGATCCATTCCATCGCCCTTATCCCATATTATTAAGGTGGACGTCAAGTAATTTTGCTTCCTATAATTCCAATGGAAAAACTTTTGTACATATTTCCTTCACAATTAATGTGTTCCCAAAGATGCAAATTTGAACATCGATTAAAATAACTTCATATTATAACTTGGATTACTTTATATTTTCTAAAACATAACTATCATTATATTAAAAATCAATAACTTTTCCTTTGGTGGTGTTGAAACCAGAAAAAAGGATCGCGCGCGACTTGTACTTTGATGAGGCCTGTAGACAAACAAATGTTGGATTGCAAAATTATGGTTATGTTTTAGAAAATATTAGGTATTCCACGTTATAAAATGAAACTATTTTAATCGATGTTCACATTTTCATCCTTGTGAACGCATTAATTGTCTAGAAAAAGATGGCGCGTCCTGTATTTTTATGACATCAGTAGACAAAGAAATATTGGATTGCATAATTATGGTTATGTTTTAGAGAATAATAAGTATTGCAAGTTATAAAATGAAGATATTGTAATCGATGTTCAATTTTTCAACCTTGGGAACGCATTAATTGGGAAGAAAATGTGTACAAAAATGTTTCCAATCGAAGTACAGGAAGCAAAATTACTTCGCGTTCACCAAAAGGAGGAATTATTGTATGTATGTATGTACATTTTACTTTGAAAACGGATCCAAGGATTTTGATGAAAGTCGTTAACCTACCGTTTTCTGGTACTAGAAATCCATTTAGTTTGATCTCGACTTTAGGAAAATTCGTTTAGTGGTTTAAGTAACCACCCCGAATTACCGCGTTTTTAGTGTAGTGTAATGGCGTCGTGCCATTAGATGTTGGCGCGCGGTCACGCCATATGTTTCATTACGTCACGCGTTGTGTGTGGATCCTATTAAAGTTTTATGACGTCACACTCTTGCGAGCAGATGGCTGAGATTTCCATCTGCCTCATTACGTCACGCTTTGTGTGCGTATTATCGTCCGCACGATAACTCGCGTAAACATCGTTCGATTTCGATGAAATTTTAGTATGTGGTAGGGGAACACCTGGGAAAGAACCTAATTGAAAGTGAACGAAATGGGGTCAAAGGTGAGGACATAGGAGCGGGATCCATTCCACTGCTCTTATGCGTCATAACTAACGTAAAAAAGGTTCGATTTCGATTAAATTTTAGTATGCGGTAGGGGACCACATGTGGACAAACCCTATTGAAAATTGGCGAAATGGGGGTCAAAGGTCAGGACATAGGAGCAGAATCACTTCCATCGCCATTATGCATCATAACTTACGTAAAAATGTTTCGATTTGGATGAAATGTTAGTATGTTGTAAGGTCCTTCTTGGGGACGAATCCTATTGAAAATGGGCGAAATGGGGTCAAAGGTTAGGACGCAGAAGCGGGATCTATTCCATAGACCTTATGTATCATAACTTACGTAAAATTACTTCGATTGCGACAAAACTTTATCATGTTATTTCGGAGGTATACTGAACCGTTTCTGTTGAATATCATCGAAATGGGATCAAAAGCGAAATTTATTATACAGCCATTTTACTCATAATTTGAGTAATGATTTCTGTTATGTTGGAAAGCGTATCATAATCAATGCATTGCATGATTTTACTAACTTGTTTAATTTGGAGTTGCTCTTCATTAATACCATTAAATAGTTTGAGGACACGTTTCCTCTGCTGCTAGGATTGTATAATTTTTCTAAGGTATTAAACAAGGAGAAATAAAATCCTTATTTATATTTCTGCAAACTATTTTGGGAATATAGGAAATAATATCTACAGTATTTGCAAATCTGGAACTGCGAATCAAAATGAGAGATCGGTGTCACTTCTCCCTTGTGTTGAAAAAATGTCTTCGAAAACAGATCTTCACTCTTATTAGTATCTTCACTCTTCACTTTTATTCGTAAAAAATCGACAGATTCAATATAACGAAATTTTAGATCTCCTTCATCCATAATATGAGAATTTAGGGAAAGTAGGTAAAATCAATAACTTTCTGCTCATATATTCGTTTTTAATACAGAGTTTACCTGTTTACTTCTTAGCGGAAGTAGTGTCGGTCTTTCCAAATTATCGGGGTGGCCATCTCAAAATTCCTGCACTCAAAAATATGTTCCTTTTTCAGGTGAAAATAGCATGCTTTTATCTGTTCTCATACTGTTTAAAGGAAAACTGCGTGTGGATTAAGCTGACACGCAAAGCGTTGAAAAATCAAATTTAATTGAATTTTCAAGGCTTTTATTGAAACTCGGGTAATTTTTCGTATGTTTCATAAACACCAAATTAATTCTAAATTTGATTAAAGTCGTTGGGTATACTTCCGTATCTGGCCTGCTTCGTCTGCTACAATATAGCAAGTGCCGATAGGTGGAGCTTCCGCTGCTCGCGGCCGCCGAGGCTGGTAACTTCGTTACGTCACCGCCGTTTGCTTTGCTTCGTGCGTGAAGTTTCTGTAAGGGTTTCTTCGTGTTTCTTCTGTTCTTGTTTCTGCGCGTGTTTTTACTATGTGGAATTGGCAGCGCTTTTTCCAAGAAATTGCCCAAGATGAAGAGACTTGTGTTTCGTGTTGTGAGCTGCAGGGAATGATTCCAACCCGTAGAACATTCTCGGAAGGTCATACAGTGATACTCAGAGTCGATAGGTATCATCTTTATGGAAAATCTAGGTTTCAGAAAAATCACGTTTCAGGGAAATCTGAGCAGTCTTCCCTTGCACTTGGGGCATGTTTTCGCGACGTTCATATTCCCATTTATAAGGTGATGTCTCTTGTGTGCTATTTCTCAAAAGGATTGTCCTATAATGATGCAATTGAAGGATCTTCCCAGGATGATGTTACCCCTTCCACTGAGACATTTAGCAATTTTTATCAGTATTGCGGAGAACTAGTCTCAGAGTTAATGGTAGCTTCCCAGGAAGACGAAAGAAATCTAGGTGGCAAAGGTGTGATCGTTGAAGTCGATTAGTCGAAGGTTGGGAAGCGCCAATACAACTGCGGTTGCCTAGTTGAGGGCACCTGGATCCTTCGTATCTTTGAACGTGATACCAAGAGATTCAAGGTCGAAATCTGCCCTGAGAATGACAGTTCTGCGAGCACATTGCTGCAGCTCATACACAAACAGGTACAACCAGGTTCTACTGTCATTACAGATCAGTGGGCTGCATCTCATGACCCCGAAACTGTGGATACGAACATCTCATAGTTAACCACTCACTGTGCTTTCTCGATCCTAGTATTGTGGTTCATGCCCAAGGTGTTGAGAGCAACTGGCGATCTCTCAAACGCAAACTTTTTGATGGAACTCAAAAACATCATTTGGCAGACCATATTCTTAAATATTTATTTCGACGGAACTATAGTCTTTAGTCAGAACATTGCTTTGAAGTCATGATTCGTATCGTGACACAGTTCTTTTCTGGACGTCATTTCTTTATTTAATTATATGCCACAAAGACAGGTTTTAATTCTGCATGAAACATGTCTGTTCCGTCCTTGTAAATGTTTCACGAACAACGTTTTCGTCAGGAAAGGTCCTTTTAAGGGCCAGCCAAAATACATGTGTACAATTTAATTGCCATAATTTCATTTCCATAACCTTGTGCATCACTGTACGTTTCCGTCTCATTTAATATATTATCAATCTTTGGGAGACGAATTTACCAAATAAGCGAAAAAAATATAGGATAACTATGAAAACACTAATAAAATAAATTACTTATATTAATTGCAGTAAGTGGTCGGTATGTTATAGGAAATATTTATATTGTCGAAGAAGTTATTCCAAAAAACACGTTCTGAGCTTTCTGATTTGGCGCATTGTGTTGTTCTGATTACAAAAATGCTCATTTTCGCAACTGATTGTTTTCGGTTCTTAGGCCACAAAGCAGCCCGCTTAACAAAACGATAGAATCGAAAATAATTGAACGACATCGTCATAATTACCGCTTTGATGCTGCAAAGATATTCTGTTTCCTCCAACATTGTTTTGGAATTTTAGCCGTCTACGGAGAGAATTTAACGTCTCGTGAATTTGAAATGCACCGATAGTAAATTGGAAAGATCCGAGTCATCGGAGAAGATTTGTACGTAGAACCACGAATTGCTCCAAGAAGCAATGACATAAATATTCAATGAGGATTGTTCTCCAGGCACATTTCAGCAAGCGTGGAATAGAAGAAAACCGGTACTGGCATTCGTATGCTTACATGGAAACAACTGATTTATGCGAATAACCTGAGGGGCAGTAACAACGTGATAGGACACAGGAAGACAAGAAAAATAATTTTGCTGATTAAGCGCGGTACACATTGTTACGTTCCGCAGGTAGACAGAGAATTTGAAGAAAGCCTCATTAAACAGTGGACCCAGCTTTTCTTCTTCACACAACTCAAAATTCTAGAGGTGGTGCGATAGTGAGAAGTAACATTGTTGTTACCGCATGTGTCGCCTAATGCATCTGGAATGGCTGGTGTTGTCCAAAATAACCTGAAAATAGCGACCGATCAAGTCCAACCTTAGATGCTGAATTTTATCCACCAAGTGAAGGACGTTTCGTGTCCGACTAAGCTACTGTCTATCATGTAACATGTGTTCGGAAGCAGTTCAGCGTGCATGACAGATAATTCCACCATTTTCCTGGCAACAAAGAAGCCCGAAGCTGAATCATATTGATAATGTATGGGTATCGTATAAAAACAGATCGGAGAGCAAAATACCCGTCCGTGTAATCTGAGCCAATTAGAGGACCGCCTGGTTCGCGCACAATACTGTATTCAGCTAATATTAATGTAGAAAGCGGAATCCGGGGAGGTATGTTAAATAGGAAATAGGTAAATAGTAGTGAAAGAACATAAATTATATATATTAAATGAAATAGGTACATGACGTTGTAAACGTAATCTAAATTTCATTCTCCAGGTTGTATTTACACTATTTCTTGAATTAGAAAACGTCGAATATATGGTTTCAGGAAGTACACAATATTTTTCTTTGAACAATAGGTACTGTCCAGTGTCAAATATATTTTTGGAGAATGCTCCATGATATATATTTAAACATGTCTTGCATGTTCTAGTTAAGAAATGACAAGCGCTTTTAATTCAATTGATCTCTTTCTGAATCGTAGGACTGAAACTTTGTTGCTTGAAAATTCAAGAATCTGCTTTCAGTTTTTTACCTATAAGACACAATATATTAATAAAATTGGTTGCATAAGTTTGGGTATCATGTATATGAAACTATGTGAAACGCTGGTAATGGCATCTGGTAATAAGCTAATTCAAATTAGGAAAGCCTTAATCTCATGTAAGTGTGTCATATAGTTTTTAATGTATCCAGTGTCTGCCAATCTACTGGTTTCAGAAAATATTATGCGGTGTGCCCTATTATCAAGGACAGTAGAATGTTCCGTTCGATTCCAGTCAAAAAACAGAATTATTACGAACGCTTATTTGATTTTGGTTTAGAAACCACAACAGAACGGTTTTTACATGTTTCGACAGATGTCGAAGATGAAGATCACAATTGCTTGTGATTGAATCAGAAATATAAAAGTTATATCAAAGTAACACGTGCATCTTGTTACTGCAGCACATAAATTAAAACTGCTATGGAGTTATATTTTTATTCCACTTTTCCCTATTGTAGTGTGGCAATGAAACTCACCACGCAGAAAAGTTCTCCATTGAAATTATGCCGAAAGTCTCTTAAGTGAGTTGAAAAACACTGGTGTTATTGTGATTTCCTGTCATTTCTTCTCCCACAGTTCTAGGAAATTGGAATATTGATTTAGATAGCAACATGCCTTTACTGGGTTTTATAAGTTACATAAAATATCGAAGGTTTCACATTTTGGCTTCCTTCTTTAGCTCCTTCAAGACAATCTTAGTTCAGTCAACAAGGTTATGTTCACCTTCAACAACTAAAATATTTTTATCACAAAGTAAAGTGTTATATCAGCAAAAACGCACAACTTTCCATTTCTCTAAGAATTATATATATTTTTTCAAAACAGCATAATTTAATTGTTTTTAGAAAGACATTTTAACACCATAATAAATATAAACATTAAGGAAATTTGTTATTTAAATGGTGATTGCAGGATTTAAAATATAAGTCTACGTAAGAGCTCTGTAGCAGCTCAACCTCAGACCACCAGAAGGTAATGATGGTAGACTTTGAAACTTCTTCTTCTAATGAACACATTAAAAAAATGTGAATATTTATGCGAAGCAAATATATATACAGAACAGATAAAAGCTAAACGATCTCCGTGTAACATGATCACTTTTGCATTAAGGGTCAAGTTAACACAGTATAATGAATCAATTCCTTTGTGCGCGTGTGTTTATTCAAGGGTTGATCCATTTGTCATTCTTTGCTTAAATTGTATAGAAAATGTTCATTAGCTTAGAATGTTTGCTCAGTTTAAGTTTGATGAATGCAGTTATTTATTTAATTAATTGCTCACAGATGGCGTTCAGAATGAAATAAATTGAATTCTAATATTTTTAGTTGGCTACTCGCTGAACGTCTCAAATGGGGACATACAAATCGAAGTTTTGGCAAAATTATTTCTCAAAATCGTAAATTGCATTCATTGTTGTGCGCACCAGCACACCGAACTCAATCATGTCGTATAACTGATATTTACAGTCTTTCCAGCTCAAAAATCTGCGCACTCGTACAGATGAGAACTGTTTAAAAAGGGTGCACAATTTTTAGAGAGCTATTTGACTCGGATGATTTCATCGTTTTTACACAGAAGTTATTTTTATTTGCTCCAGTAAACTTCTCTTCATATTTTGTACATTCGCCATTCACGCTGTTAAAATTTTCTTCATTAAAATATTCTGACACGCACATTGCCACTTCCATTCTGAAATTCTGTAAAGCAAAATGGTGGCACTTTTGAAAGAAATAATAAATAAAATGTGTATTTTGGAAAAAACTCCAGAAAATTGTTCATTAAATAAGCAATTCATTTTAGCTTGAGCACCACAAACGTGTCAGCAAATTCTTATTATTTCAATTTCCTACACTTTTAATTCAAGATGTGTATTATATTTTTAATATAATCGAATGACAGAAACTCGGCGATTATTGATATAACGAGCGCCGAAAACGGCATAAAATTTGATGTCGAATTGCTAGAAAAACCAGCTTAAATGCTCTATATTTTAGTTGTGAAACAGAGAAATGGCCGCCCCGTTCGCGCAGTTTTCTAAGCAATGGCCTCTGATCATTTGTCCGTAAGGGGTCCGGGTTCGAATCCCGGTGAGGCATGGATGTTGTGTTTGTCTTACAGCACTGGTTCTCTCCCTTCCCTGGAACCTGTGACTCTAAATTAGGGACGGACGACTGCTTGTAGCCCATTGAGTTGCTCATGGTGGTCGTTAAACCTCCAATCAAAAAAAAAATAAAAAATAAAAATAAGCGGTCTCTGTATATTAACCAAAGAGACGATATGTTCATTTTCAACAACGAACTCCATCGTTACTAAATTTAAAAAAATTTCCTCTGAAAAACCCACAAGTGATCTTTAGTTGTGCCATTGTTCCAGAGTTTCGCTTTTCCAAGCGTTTCATGATGAAAATTAAACAAAGGGTAATAATCCGAATTCCCTATTTATCTTATCTTATAATAATATTTTTCTCAAAAAAAGTACTGCAAACAAAATTTACCTGAAATAAAACGAAATTTGCCCTGTTGTAATTATAAAACAGCAATATAAACGGTATTTAAACACTGCGTCATAAAGTTGTTGCTTATTGAGAGAAATTTTGATGATAATACCACGGAAAATGATGTCTAAAACTTTTTTTATCATTTTTAATAATGATGATGCGGTTGGAATTATTTGTTCCGGGCGGAAACGTTTGGTAACATCTTTAGAAGACAGTGTTTGAGCAAATTGATCTTATTTTTAATTACACTTTTTTTCATTTTTCATTGATGAATTTTAGGTCGTTTTTAAAATCCTTCTAAAAGTCTTTTATGAAGATTCTAATTTTATACCTCGAAATTCCATTTACGTGAATTTTTATTTAGGTTCTTTGATTTACGTGTTTTATGACTCAGTGTCATTTAATGAGTAAAGAGTCCGTGCTATAACATTTCCGTGTTGCTGTTCTTCTTTCTTTTAAGGTACTTTTTCTTACAACTGTCATACTGTATGACATATCTGAGAGTTTGTCTTTCCGGTATTGACATAAAACCGAAATATTAGTCTCAGTAAAAATAAAGTTCGGCTTTATATATTATGAAATTGTAGAAAAAATATAGGGATATCTGCTTCTTACCTTAGAGTTACGTGCAACTGAAAAAAAATATAAAAATAAACATATATTTTATTCTATATCTTCTTTAGAATATTGATGGGTTTTTTTCGATTAAATTTTTACATCAAATAAACTGGATGTTTTCTCCAATTTTATTTTAATTTATTCATTCCATGAGTTAAGAAATTTATTTGTTTACTTTGCATTGTCATTGCTTCTACGCACCAGATTTAAAAAAGAACGACAACCATGTTGCAGCACAAACAAAATATTCTGTGTGGAAATTTCTCCCCAAAGGCAACGTACGTTGATAATAATCTATGCTTTTTGATAAAATTCCAATTGAAAACGCATCGATTTCCCATGGGTATCCGTAACGCTTTCAGATTGTGCCTAAATCACTCTAGAAACGAAGAGGTTTCTACGATCACGTGCGTGTATTCTGTTTTTATTCTACCTATAGGGAAACATTGCAGTCTGCCATGGTGATAATGCGACATCTTTCGAAATCGCTCATCTGATTGTAAGTTTGTCTTATACAACGACGAGACATTCCCACCCACAGCTTGGTTCAGGTTCATTTGTCCGACGTTTACTTCACCAAAGAGTAATTTGACCGAAATTCTCTTCACCGAAAAGTTTGTTACTCCAAAATATCACTTGATCGAAACGTTCTTTTCACCGAAAGGTCACTTGATCGAAAAGTTCATTTCACTGAAAGGTGTCTTTTACCTAAATCTTCATTTCATCGAAAGGTCATTTCACCGTAGGGTCCAGTTTATCGAAAACTTTGGTTTTCATTACAGGATCTGTTGAAGCATGGTTCAATTCGGCAGACAGACCACCGAAACGTAAATTGATCATACTCAAATTGCACTTTTGATTTCTCCGTGTCACAAAGAGCGCAAAGATTTAGTTTTAAGACAAAATTAATTAATTTTAAATCCCTAGGCCTCGGCTTAGACTTTTTCAGCAAATTTTAATTATGTTCGTAAGGTTTACTTAAAAGTCATGTTCATAGGGTTCACATAAAAAGTAAAATTAATAATGTTGCACATTTTTTCAGACAAAAAGAATTAATTTTAGGGCCCTGGGTCTCGGCTTAGGCCTTTTTAGCAAATTTTAACCGTGCGTGCTCATTGTTCTTAAAGTTTACATAAAAAGTTACTTTACATTTTTTGTAATGTGTATGAATATGAGTAGGGTTAAAATCTGTTAAAATGGCCTGTATCTAGGCCCATGGTCAAAAATTATTTTTTTGCGGTTGAGTAAAAGCGGAACATTATGTACTTGATTTACGATGTAACCCTCATGAATATGAGCTCGGATTATTAAAATTTGACAAAAAAGCACAGATCCTTATAAGTAATGATATATGTCGAAAAACCTATTCATGGGGAGGTGTTTCATAGAAATTAAAAGTGTATATTTCATAAATCCGATAATGTTTAAGTGGCCAGTTTTTCAAAAACCCGCACCACACTCCAACAGATCTCTAACAACAAAATTCTAAGTTTTTGATAAACTGACAATTCGGTGAAATGATCGTTCGATATAATGAACTTTTAGGTAAAGTAATCCTTCGGTGAAATGAACTTTTCGATCAAATGTCCTTTCGATGAAATTAACTTTTAAGTGAATGAAATAAACCTTTTCATTTCATTCTCTTTTCATTTTTTTTTTTTGATGAAATGAACTTTCAGGCAATGATATGAACTATTCGGTGAAACGAACCTTTCGGCGATGATATGAACTATTCGGTGTAATGAACTTTAATGGGGAAATGTACCTTTCGATCAAGTGATTTTCGGCGAATTGATTTGCGATCAAGTGATTTTCGGCGAATTGATTTGCGATCAAGTGAACGATACCCCACAGCTATCCAATCAGGGAAACGCCGACCGAACCACGTGGCGCTTAAACCAGAAAAACGTCGGTTCCCGTCTGCGACGTTGCGCAATGTGATTTGCCTAAAAGCGGTATGCACGAACTTATCATACCAAAATGCTAATCATTTCTGCGATATTGCCGGATTAGCATGTCATGTAAATTTCATTGTCCTAGCTTGGCTGCTTTCACGTATTCTGTTTTTTATGTACATGCGTGTACTAAAAGATTTGTATCCCTTCACGGTGTTGTATAATTTACAATTACCACAACCGATGGCATCTGAATCGATTGCAAAACTCTCCAACGATTTCTAACATGTATAGCAGTCTTATAAAGTCTCCTCAACTAAATTAGAAATGTTGTAGGTTTCCTGCACAGAATCTGAAAATTGGATAGCCAAATATAATTTTGAAATAAATATGCTTTTGAATTGTTCCGTAACTTCTGCAAAGTGACACCCAGTAACGTGTATAGTGAACCACATTTTTTGGAATGTATACTGCATACAGCTGGGGCTGCTTACGGTTGAACGAGGTACATCAAAATGAGATGATTTGAAGAGCGAAAACAAAAACGTGTTGGGATACTGGTAATTGGATTTGGCTCATTCTCTAAAGCCTCCTCCATGGGTAATTACGGTGTCTCCTGTTTTAAAATGAAATCATGTATCTTTCTTTTGTTTCATCTAAAATATTTCTCCGATACCTGCAAACCCAAAGCGACTCCGCTATCACCTTATCTAACTTTATCACAGATGGTATCAAACTTTATCACATATTCCAATAAACGTTTTCACATATATAATCAAACTTTATTACAGATCTACTCAAACTTTATGACAGACCTATCAGACAATTTTCCTTCATTGAAATGACATGAGTGGCGTAACTCATTTAAAATTTCATTGTTCGGCACCAGATACAAAAGCTCACTGAGTTTTCTTTATTTATCCTTTACTCATTTCCATATTTTATGTTTACAAAACATTGCTTTTAAAAGTTAAAAAATTGTTTTCACAACGCATGTAACTGAAAAATTTAACAGCACGGACAAAAGTACTAACATTTCCTTTCCACTGAAGGTACAGATATATTTTTGAAAGTCACGTGTTACGTGTTTCTGTATTTTTAAATAAATGGGAGAGTTACGGGCTTTCTTTGGTGAGAGGAAAAACATTCGGGCCAAAGAAGCAAATGACTTGTTTGATTTACTTTTGACAACAGCATAGTTATTTTGATTAATATTTGCGCATTAAAATTGCACGAACATTTTTCAACTTTTAGAGAACCAATAAAAAAAAGGTTTGTAGCATTAGGATATTATTTCACGTTCCCATACAAATGTCTTTTGTGAGGTTATGTGCATTTGTTTAGCAAAAACATTTTTTAATTGATAATCACAAAAATAGAGGACTCCGATGTTCTTGGAATATGTACTTCTTCCCGGTAGAAGAATATCTTTTCGAATGAGGCAGAAGCAAATGGCACTATATATCACGGATCTATTTATACGAATACTTCCGAAAACATGAAGTTGCTAGCGCATATGCCATTGCTTTGTTTTAGTTTCTTTTTTTTAATCTGTTAGTTAAGCTGGAGTGCATATTTTCTCGTCCGTTTGATTCCTAGAAGTCTTATTAAATACCGCTCAAAGTAAATTATCGTGTGCTTTTGTGTTTTGATTAAAAGTGATAGATTTTGCAGTGTCATACTTATGGAGATATATTTTTAAATGTTGTACATAAAAACAAAAATTTGAAATTCTTTTGTTACTGATGTACGTTTGTGTGTTATTTTTGGATGAAAATTACAATTGTCTTAACAGTTCTTTTCTTAGCAGATCAGTTACTGAAATATCACATCCTATTCGTATCAAATCACGTGGAAGCTCTTATCATTTACACTCTGTCCTTAGAGAATATTTCTGGTACTTCACACGCGCTGCTCAGGATTTCTCCATAACGGAAGGAAAAAGTAAATCAAGGTCGAATAAAAACCACGGTATCTGGGGTTTATCGATGTTCGTGTTGATATCCCCATTGCGAAATACAGCCAGATACCTTTCTGCTTGAAATGAGATACCTATGGTTGATGATCGCAGCATTGGTGATTTCGTAATTATAGCTGTTTCTACTAAAACTTCAGTTTTGTGGCTTCAGAGGATTTTATATTAATTCTACGACGATTTTCAGTGAGAAAAACTATGAAATGAATTTGAGCGCAAAAAAAAAAAAAAAAAAAAAAAAAAAAGGAAAATTACCTAAGCTACAAAGACCGGGAAATCGGTTTTGATGAGAAGAAATTTCGATTAGATTCAAGTATTGCATCTTAAGGAAAACTGAATACGCTGGATAATGTCAATACACGTTTCACACCATGCAACGTGAGCAAAATTTGCAACCCTCATTAAGAGAATATACTACTAAATCCTGAAATATATTCATCAATCCCGCTACCGCTCCATAATCCTGTTGCAGAATATTTGCGTTCATGGGAAGTAAGAACTTTAGAAAAAAATCCCATGTAATAAAAAAGCAAGGTGACACTGAATTTCGGTTGCGCACGTACTTGGAAAACTGGAAAAGTTGAAAATATTTCACAATCGAAAAGTTGAAAATAGTGGAAGAGACTTCTTCACGGCAAAGCCCTTTTTAAAATTATTTCTTTGTTCGAGAGCGTTTTGTGTGCGAAACATCATCGTTCTCACATAACAATCATAAGTGCAAAATAATTTTACATATCAGACTAATAGTATAGTTGCAGGGATATGGTGTCCACAGACGGACGGAGAATGTGATAACATAAGCATGATCTTTTTTACCCAAGATGATCTAACAAAAAATTGTGATTCAATTCGTATTTATGGAGACATTTCTCCTCAAAAACAACGCCAGACATACAATGTATTTTTGCTATACGTCATCAAAACTGAAATTTTAAGTGTTATGAAATTAATGTTTTTCATTTAATACTGAAAAAAGATTTTGAAAATGGACAATTCGCATCGAATCAGAATATACGACACTGATTGATTTCATGCTTTTGTGATTAACTACTGATTCTTATTAATTACCAATAGAACACTTAACGTTTTTAGCACGTCTTTTGTGAAACAAAATCGTGATTTGTACGTCCGTCGTCTCTGGAAATCATATCTCCGCAAATATTAATCCGATTTGAGAAACTCTTTATGTATTGGGAAGCTTGAAATGTGAGAATAATGACCTTTGTTTTCTGGTATTTTACGATGTACAACTTCACCGTTGCAGAGAGTATAGGAAGATAACATCGAATTTAAGAAACTTTATTCCATACCTTTTCTCCTAAATATCAGAATGAAAACAAAAAACTTTCCCACCGATGCCATTTATATCGAACACAATTTCAGATACAGTCTCTCTTTCAAGTAATTTAAAGATTTTCAGCTAGCTGGCGCAACGTTAGGTTTCCTCATCCCCGATATCTCTACTCGCAAGAGTCTGATTTGAAAAATTCTCCCTGCGTACCATAACCACGTGGTGGGAAGCAATTTTTCGTATAATTTCTAAATGTTGGCAAAGAATGGTTTGGCAAACAAGGTAGGTATATGTTTGTTTCCGCTTCTGATGTTTATGTAGCAAAATCTGAGGTTCTGGAAAATCTACTGAAAAGTTATTTCGTGGAACAATACCGCTCCTCTGGGTAAAACATTTGAGAATGCCTCCAGCTTAAAATACTGCATAGTTATTCGGCCATAGCTGCATATTTTTGCAGATGTATTTCTAATATTTTGTCGATATCTCTGTTTCTAAGAATACGATTTGAAAAATTATTTTGTTGTTAGAGAATTTTTCAAGTGCAAAATGTTTTCCATCTTAACACATAAATATGCCACTAGAGGGCTCAATGTCATGTTTTTATTGACAGCAATACCTGCGGACTAAAAGCCCGATTGAAAAATTCTATTTCCAACAGATACTACTAACAATGTAAAAAATTTGTATTTTTTGCCCCAAAACATGAACAGTTTCGTAACTAGGGCCCCAAAACTTTAGTCGATTTTTGTCGATATCTCTGCTTCTAAAGATCCGTTAAAAAATTATTTAACAGTAGATACGATGCATCTAATGGCGCACTTTAGGTTTGCATTTGAGAAATTTTATAGTTCACAGTTCAGTCACTAGCTAGTGTTCGTATACTTCTATTTGCAGCTGTATCTCAGCTCTTAAAAACACATTGGGAAATTCTTCTTCTCATTGTATGCAATGCGCTATAACAAAAATCGGGAGCATTGTTCTTTTTAAATTAAGCACTGGATTCCCGTTAGTGTGCATACGGATAAAAACAATTTTTGCAATGTTTGCTTCCAGGCGAAGTATGATATTTGAAACGTTCTTTTCCTTTAACATGACTTTTGTCACGAAGAATTATTTTCAGCTGTTCTGAAATTTTCCATTGTGCAAAATTCTTCCGCTAGAAAACCTAGAATTATTTCATGTTTTCTTATATATATCTTCTTTTACCTGTTCAATTTGAAAATGTGTTTGTCTCTGATACACTTTGTGTGACATTTGTTAATGCTCGTTATATAACTTTTAGCGCCTGATAGGAGCAAGTGTCTGGTTCTTTTTCGATATATTTTACCAATTATGAATGTCTGGTTGAAATCTTTTTTCTAATGGTTCCATTGATTTTGAATAATTTTGATAAGGTTTATTCAAGTTCGAAAGGATTCAAAATACGTTCTCGTTACCAACAAGAACACTCTCTTGTTTTATAATTTTCTGGGTTGGTATACTTCGTTAAATTTCAATGAAATTGCAATAATAAAAGTATATGTTATAAGGAAAAAATGTGTTATAAAGTGCAACTTACGAGAAAAATTAGAAACATTGTGTTACGTGAAATGCACTCTTTAAGTTGGTTTAGGTAGATTTCCTGACAATGCTCCTTTGCACTTTCCGATGTCATCTCCAAACTTTCTACTCATTTCTATTATTGTTTACAGAAAAACAAAATTATATTTTTACACGAAGTGATTGAGACACCGAATGGAAAATTCAAAAATTATAGAAATATAATTCTCTGTGAGAAACATATGAAATTACTCATATAAAATCAGATAAAATAAAAAGAAAATAAAAACTAAATAATCTTAATTCATATTTTTAAAATTTAGTATAATAAAACATTATTAAAGAGATTAGATTGAAAATATAATTTACTGTTGATTAAATAAAGGTGGAATTTGTCTGATTCAGTCTGCTCTTTATGAACAGTGTGTTCCCGTATTCCGTTGAGCTTTGAGGTTTTTGTTCAAACAATAAACACATGTTTATCTTACCTTAATTGCTACACTAATGGCCATTTTTACGATATGTGGTGTAGCTTACGTGACATGTACTTGTGTAGGTTTATTAGTGTAAATGCTGAGAGCTGATTTTGCTGGATTTGCAACGGGTCGCCGCTTGTTTGTGGTGATTAAATTGGATTCTGCCCATTTTTGTTTGTGTGTTTTTATGCGGAAGACGTAGCAGAGAGATATCCTGAGTTTAAACTTTAAACTCGAGAAATTATTTTATTGTATGATCCTCGTAAATGTAAAAAAAGCAGGATTTAGAATTGTCTAAAAGCTGTTGTGATCGAGTGTTTTTTTTTTCTTACACATAACTCCTTTCTGGTAGGAGATATCAATGCTAGATTTCTAGAATGTGTTTTGTGGCGACGTTTTGGGTAAGTATCACGATCACAGTTGATTGATCACGGGAAAAATTACCTGAACTTCTATTTAAGGCTGGGTTGTGGTCATGTAACCCATTTATAAACCCAGGGCATATCCACTTATATACATGGGAGAACTGTATTCTTTTCCAGAAAAGTGGGATAATTCGTCCGAGATGGGACCCGTTTCAAATCCCTGTGAGGCATGGATGATGCGTTTGTCTTACGGCGCTGGCTCTCTCTCTCTCTTCCATGGAGCCAGTGACCCTAAATTAGGGACGGGCGACTGCTTATAGCCCACTGAATTGATCACGGTAGTCATTAAACCTTCAAGCAAAAAGAAAATGGAGTATGCTGGGGTGTGTATATCCAGCTTCTAAGACATTAAGTTCCTCACTATCCCGTTGTGTATGGTTCATCTGATCCCTGTGTCATGAGTAAACCTCGATAGCAGTTGAAGAAGAAGGATTGACAATATACCTTAAAAGCAAAGGGTGAATGTTAAATGTCTTCACATGTCCATGTGTGTGTGCGAAGAGCACAAACGTAACTTTTAAATATACAGTAAACATCTTTATCAGTTGAAGATCAGTGAGAGTGATCTGGAAAGGGACTGGATATATTTTAAGAATTGATCCCTCAGTTGTGTACTCCTCATGTCCAACTTAAGAATACATTTATTTAGCCACTTATAGTTAGCATATGTATGCGTTAATTTCACAATATATATATTCAATCAGGTCTTTATCCCAATTTATTAGAAACATCCTACTTGATTGTACATTAACATCGATATTTTAGATACATTTGTAAAACAAACAAAATTTTCGTGTGTCGGAAAAGTTCACGAAACTTTTGTTGGAAAATGTTTTGCATGGCGGGTTTTTTCTCAGATTGAAAAAACAGAAAATTAAAGGATAATATCATCATATGGAATCGGTCACTCTAGAAAGCTCATATTATATTACTGAAATGATCAGTAGACTCAGTCATATGACCGTAAGTTTCAGATATTAGAGAAAAAAAGTTTTTCTTAATGATGCTAGAAATGAAAATTGACTTTGAGTAAATAATGTGGAAAGTAAAGTAAATATATAGATTGTACAGACTGAATGCTCTATAGCGTATTTGTTCATAAATATTTCCTGTAAACCCTTGTGGGTTCATGTATTACAAAAGTTTGGTCCAAAAAAGCAGTATGTGTTTACCAAGAGTAATAAATAATATATTAATTTCCTCCTTTTTCTCGGACGAAAAATTAGGGAGGCACCTGAACGAATTTTGTTTCCGTACTATGTAGGTTTGATGCAAAAATTTTGTCTGCTGTCCGGCATATAGCGTTCTCTCTCACGCTCTGTATCCTCCTGTCATCTAGAAAAAACATTTGTTATTTTTGCCATTAAAGTGTATTAATTTCTTTTCGTATTATTCTGCATATTAACGAACTAACTAAAAAGTATGAACTTATTTTTGGGAGAAATTGTTTCACTCATCAATATGCCAATGATATAAGATATCGTTTAACGAACAAACAACCTACGTCCAAAAAGTTCCACTACAATTAAAAAGTGAAAAATATCCCACTCCCAATTAATGCTGATCAACTTCAAAATACAGCTCTTCTTAATCAACACGCATTTCTCAGCGTTTCTGTTGATCCTGATCACAGTTCTGGAAGGTACTTCCCTTGAAGCCCGATTGTTATTTTGACATGGCTGATTGGATAGATGTAAGCACTGCATCCTATTCCGAGTGGGTACCCCTTCATTTAGCGCTTGGTCGCTTGGTTTGTTGACCACCCTACAGACACCATGTTCCATCTCCTGCAATAATTCTGGAGCCAAAATCAGGATCTTCAGTTGCAGTGCACACCAGATCGGAAGAGATAGATGAGCAAGCGTCTTTTTAGTCATCATTCAAAATGCGGGGTACCAGTCTGGCGTTAAGTTTCCGTTTTCCCAAATACTCGCGTAGAAACTCATTAGAGGTAGACTTATTAATGACCACCGACTGAGCCAAAAGTCTCACTGTAATTCGGCGATCTTTCTTCTAGTGATTCTGCAACCTTTCGGTTTTTTCAACTGTTAGCACACTGGATTGCCGCTGAGATCTCGAATCATGATTAAAGGATTCCCACTCGTCCCAAAACTTTGCATACCGTTCGAAAACACTGCTGCAGGATAACGCCGTGTCTCCATATGTATTTTATTTTTTTTGACATTATGTAAATTTCAAAATCTGATTTCTTTAGTTTCACCCAGAAACGAATTTTTACTCTCTGGTCTTCCATGTATCAAATGAAATAAAACCACACCGCCTGCTATCACACTCTTAATTCGCGCCTGTCGGTACCGGTATGAAACAATTTCTCGCTGTTCGCTTATTGGTTAATGACTGGTTTCTTCTGGGAAAGAGGTGATACCTTTTTCCGCTACTGTTACGTCAGATAGGCGGTCAGTTCTGGTATAAATTGGACGTAGGTTGTCTATTGATTTAAAATGCTCACAGTTGCATATGAAACGTTTTTCATCCTTTTTACAAAACTGAGGTACCTTCTGGAGTTTAGAACCGCGGGACCTAAAACGATGTGGAGGATATGTAGGAAATGACAGGCTGATCACATTTATATGGCTGAGAAAATGAATGATATAACTCAACTAAATTATTCCAGGTAAGCCTTCATGAGTATCTTAAAACAAAAGGAAATGCCGATATTAATGTCATCCTCAATATCAGGAGATAACGATATTTTTATAGACAAATAGATCCAATATCGGTGTTTCGTATTATCTGTAAATACAAAAATGTCTGCCAGGACCGCACCGTTTAGGGGAAATAGCAAATGGAATGATGTCTGTAATTCATAGAATGTGTGAAAGCTTCTCTTTATTATTGCAAAAGATTTTTGAAAAGAAGCTACCCAGAAATCACAGCGTTGCAATTTAATGTAGGCCCAACACTGAGCTTTTTAAAATTCCTAAAAGACGTTGGCTCAGTGTCGGGACTAATAAATTGCAAGTATGTGATACCTGAGTACAATGAATTACTGCCGAGTTTTTACACAACTTTTTTATTTTTAATGACTCCATTAAAAATAAAATAGTTGTGTTTGCTCACTAGATTTAAAGCGAAGATAATATTTTTAGTTAAGGTCGCTGTGAATACAATTGTTTTTATCACTGGCAAAGGAAAAGAGAGTTTTTTCATATTTAGTTTGCAGTAATTTATAAAAAAACAAAATTCTAAATAAAAGGAATTCTACTTAACTTATTCTTAAAGTGTAGTAATGAATTCCTGACACGTTTGCAAAAGCGAAATAATATTAATGTATCATGGACGAATGTTAACGAATCCGTCGCAATTCGTTTATCCTATACAATTGACAATACAATTTAGAAATCATTTCTAACAAAACTAGCCAGAATTTGTCCTAAGGCTTCGCGTGGTGGCTAAAATTATTTCCAAACTAATTTTAGCCACCACCATGTTCTCATTAAGAAATGGTTCGTTCATTAAGCATAATATTATATTTCTGCTAATTAAATCCTGAGGACATGTAACGGTTTTCAAGCAACTGCGGTACAAGCGCTCCCGAGATGGCACTGCATGTCACGTTGTTTTTTCCTTGTGCTTTCAAACATACAGCTAATCTCTCAGGGTGTGCTGGTTAAATACAACACCGCTTGCAATCCCATGGAGCAAGGGAATTCAACGTTAAACAATGTTGCTGTTATATTATGTTTTTAGATAACAAAACTCATGAAAGGTTGTCTAAAGGTTTCGAGTGGTGGCTAAAATTTATTTCCTTATGCAATGTTTCCGTAAAGTGGAAAACGTTCACTGCTTCGTGAGTAAACGAAACATAGTTTTGTAGTTTTCTCATCCGTAAGTGTGCTGTTTGGTCATTGAATACCCGAGGCGCGTAATCCAACTGTGATACAAAGCGTTCCAGATGGCGCTGCATGTCACGTTTTTATTTCCGCAGAAGCTAAATTTCCAGGGTGTGCGCACCTAAAATAAAAGCACTGCAGGTTATACGTTTGCGATTGGAATCACGTAAAATAATAAATTCAATTCAACGTTCTACCACGAATTGCAGTTTTTCCGTCTTTTCGTCGCAGTGAGAATCGATATGGTTACAGCACAGATTTAATGACAGAGTTTGAAGCTTTATTATCCATATAGGATGGGATGAAAAAAATTCATTCTTTTTTTTTATTCAACGACCGCTAAAGAAAAAAAATGCTTTCTTATGTTCAAAATCAATGCGTGAAGTTTTTAGCTCGGGGTGCATAGTAAAATGTTTACGTATTTTTTCACCCCGTAACAGTGCACACCCAACCTAAATGGGCATGCAGTGACACTGATATCTATTTATCTATCATCATCAACTATTACACTGGTCAACACACTTTTTCTGGCATAAGGTACTCCAACGGTTTTAAGGTAATTTTTGGGTGCTGATTCTAAGTCTGGCATCAGTTTTTGTCTATCACATCAGGATTTTGAGATATCAAATATTGCATTTTCAATAAAAATAGCAAATTTATGCTCATATACGAATAGCTAAACAGACATACATACAAGAATAAGATAAGATACAATATACAATAATAATGAAACAAACATTTAATGAGCCGTAGCACAAAGTTGTGAGAGTGACTGCATATCAATGGGAGTGAAAGCATATTACCATGTAAAAATTGAATTGTGAAGATAAGAAAAATATGTACAAAAAGGTTATTAACAATAGTAATGTTACATCTGCATAAACGACCTCTTCTTTGCCGATCTCCGATGTACAGCTTGTGGAATGTCTCTCATCAAGGACCAACAGTAATCTGTCATCACGTTTGAGTCCCATCGGCCTTGGTAACGTTCTTCCATAACTTTAATGTCTTGATGAAAGCGTTCACCTTGCTCTTCGCTCATGTGTGTTTTCTGGAAACTGGGCCAAGTGACTATGTAAGTAGTGAACCTTGATGCTCATTCTACATCCAAGTGCTTTGAAACTCAAGAGCAGCTCCTCCACAATATCTCGATAGTTGTCCACTTTCCTGTTACCAAGGAAATTCCACACCCCATCAGAGAATGCATTCCAAGCTCTAGCCTCTGCCGCAATCATTGTTGTAACAAAGTGTGGATCCCTGATGAGTGCTTATTTGAGGGCCATCAAATATTCCTGCCTTTTTCTTCTCGGCACTGAGACTTGAAAAGTTAGAACATATATAGCTGAAGCAGTCTCCAGTGTGATCAAAAGCTTTGACGAATTGTTTCATTAACCCAAGTTTTATGTGCAGTGGGGGAAATACAATTTTATTCCTATCAACCAGAGTATCATTCTTGATGTTCTTGTCACCAGGCGTCAAACTGATTCTTGGTGGCCAGTTCTTTTTAACCCAGTGTTCTAATGTAGCCCTACTGTCCCAGTAGCACAGGAAACAAGGGTATTTGTTGTAACCCCCTTGCTTACCCAGCAGAAAGTTAACCATTTTCAAATCAACACAAATTACCCATTTATGAACATGGTATTCCAATCTATCCAGAACAATATTGATGTTGACATACTCTTCTTTCATTTTTACAGAGTGTCCTATTGGGATTGAACCATATATATTTCTGTTGTGAAGTAACACACATTTCAAACTCCTTTTACTACTGTCAATAAAACTTCCCCATTCACTTGAATCATATGCGGGCAGTCCCATAATGAGAAGAAGCCCTTCAACATCATTACAATAAACAAGTTGACCATCTGAGTGGAAGTACTTTCGCAGTGCTGCTTCTCTGTTACGATAAAAGGAAACACCAGTGCCAGGTCTGAGTAGCCCTTTCTCTTGCAGCCTGGAAGCCAAATATTCAGCACACTGCTTCAGAAAATACAAATTTCTTACAAGATTATTCAATTCAGGCTGACTAAACACAGAAATTTTATCACAATCTGCATCAGATGGCGTTTATTCGATCTGAGCATCATCATCATCATCATCATCATCATCTGTAGAAGCAGGTAAACTGAAGGATTCAACATCAATCTCTGGTAGCTCAGTAAATACAATCACAGGTATTTCCTCACAGTGCTCAACTGGTAGTCTGGCAGATGGGATATCTGGGTATTGTAAGTTGTTTGTTTTTCTTATTGAAACTTTTACATTGACAAGGCAGAAGTAGCAGTTATCCAAATGGCTTGTAGGTTCTCTCCAAACCATTGGCACACCAAACTTCAGCTTAGTATTCTTTCCTTTAGACCATAATCGCAAAGTTTCAACACAGGTTTTACACACTTTGTGAGGAGCCCAATTTTTGTCTTGGTCTCCAAGTCGTACTTTAAAGTAGGCAAGATAAACCTTCTCGACAAAGGTATTGATGTTGCGCCTTTGATCCTGTAAAGTGAAGCTGCCACAGAAGTAGCAGAAGATATCTGGGTCATTACTGCATTTCCTTCTTTCGGATGTTGTAGCCATTGTTACATCATGACCTGCAGAAGCAACATATTAAATAAATGTGGATATCTACATAAAATGATATTATAAACATACTATCCTAAAAATACAACACCATATTTTAACACTAAAGCAGTCACTGGCTTGCAACAACGAGCAATCATAAGGGACAAAGAGTTAATTTCGGGTAAAATCAATGAAAATGTGGTATGCCGATAGCATAAAAATGAGATGTGATAGAGCAAATCTGAGATCAGATTTGGAATCAGCAGCATGAAATTAGTCTAAAACAGCTGCAAACGTCCAGGCCACAATTTTTTTTGTTGACCAGTGTTATCGATTTACTGCTACGTCTCCCTAAGCTTTCTCCACAACGGTCTTTCTTGGGCCAGTTTTCTCCATGTCACTCCCGCATGCTTTGGAAATGCATCCTTTTATCCATGAATCTCCCACGTGGTGTTTTTTTGGGTCTTTTCCGCTCTCTTGGAATCCAGTCTAGTATTTGGGTTATCCATCGGTGATCCGATGGATAACCCAAATTCTGGAATTCTATCATTTTAAATTATATATGTATATAGCTTGCATTTTTCGTAATCAAATTATGTAATTTCATAATCAACTGATGCTAAATGTGAATGCATATGGTTGAAATGTTTTCATCGAAATGTTATATCACAAGTCATTGGAAATTGAATGATATTTCTCCTAAATATAACACTGAGAAAAATGTTTTCGCAGCTTTGTCCTAAAATATCGGCACTTTATATTTCTGTATAATTTACATACGAATTTTCGTTTTATGATAAGTAGGATTTCTTTTGGGCTCACCTTCGTTCCCATTCGGCACGATATTCTGGCAAAGTTTATTATTTACCTTTTCACAGTCTGTATCGTCGTGACCTAGAAATTTAGGCACAAACCTGATTAATATCAACTCACGTGCCAATTACAAGACAAATTCGATATCTCCGAAAATATAATCTTTTTCCCATATGTGTAGTTGTATACATTGGAAGAGGAACGAAAATATATTTGGAGAAACAGAATACTTCAGTCATCATTTCTTGAGGCATGCCAGATACCCTGACACTACCCATCCAAAAATATAAGCTCTAGTGCGGAAGCTCTCTGAAGTGATATGAACAGATTTCTGATTCTAAATCTATGCTTCATAGACTCACATCTCTTAGAAAATCATTGAAGACATAAAACTCAATTTAGGCAAAACACTAAATTAGGAAGGGCAGCCCATAGTCAATTCACACAGGTGAATACGACAATTAATTTTCCCAAATACAGATATAAAAAAAAATCCATATTTAAAATTTAACTTCCTTAGATTCCTTTGTACATTACTTATGATATTGTATGATGGCTTATAGGATTTGCATTGGGTTGTTTGATTTAACAATTCCGTGAAGAGGAATTTTATCTCCATCCTCACAGACATTTCATGGAACATAGTCTTGAACATATTTAGTTAATACAGAAAGATTCTCCTTTCAGTTATTGGAGAAAAGAGAAAAATATATTAATAAATAATTAATCGTATAAAAATTTATTTTCTAATTTATATATCGTAAACTAACTGTGAACCATGTATTTCAAAAATTAGATCAGAAATAAGTGATTATATAATGAAGTCTTTCAAATTATTAATTTCGTTTATTAATATACGATCCCTAGTTTTTGTGTTAGCATTTTGCCGCATATACACGGTGATTCGAAAGTCTCCTTGCACACTTAAATTGGAGAAAGGGAACACTAAAACAAACTTTTTTTATTTTTTTACTAAAGAATGTATGTCCACAGACGCCACTCTTCGGTATAAGAGGACGCTTTGGGTATGGTACATAAATTAAAGGCACAAAGTATGAACAACCTTTTTATTAACAGTAATTTTAAAGCAATTTAACACGTGTGTTACAAATTAACAATAGTATCACAAAGGAGCGACCGCCAATAATAATGCATGCCACACAGCCTCCATGCATTGCCTGCCGTACAGTTTGGAATATTCTCGGCATTTTTCAAACACTTGCTGCTCGAAAGCTATTCTTGTGATGGGGTCCTCATGGGAGTAAATAGGAGTATCCTGAACGAGCCTCTTCAGGCATTCCTAGATGAATAAATCGGTAGATTTTAAATCGTGCGATTGTAGTGGCTAAGCATTGGGTCCACCTCGGCGTCCCGATGTCCCCTAGAAGTGGTGTTCAAATAACATCGTATAACAGTCTGAGGTTAGCTGTCCCCCGTCGTGTTGAAACCACTTATGACAGCTACATACACGGGAGCATGCTTCAGCAGTTCCAGCAAAAAATTTTCCAAAAATATCCGATAATTCCGCCTGTCGAATCGAGGTGGCAACCGGTTTTAATTAATAAAAAAAGAAGAATTAAAGCTAAAAGTTCCACATTTTTGTAGGTTATACAATGCTTCTGCATACTACTGTAAAATCCAAATAAACAATTCTTCTGTGTTTGGACTACCGATGTCCGTTTCTCTTATCACATGTTTTCTGTGTAATAAACTTACGCTTAGGACATAACTGGAATATCACCAGTTCCAAATTTTTGAAATTCAGTAGGAATATTTGCATCACGTTCAAATTTTTGAAATTCATAGAAAATACCGCAAATAGTTAATTCAAAAGCTCAGAATCAAGCGAGTAAAGAATCGCAGATGCCCACAATCTTATTATTATGTTCTATATGTTATATGAAGATATTACATATAAAATATAATATTAGCAGCCAAAGGAATTCAGGAATTTAAGAAATAAAATGATTTTTATAAATGTGAACGTCGAACGATAGGAAATTTCTTAGGAACATTTTGCGAGTAGTAGTTGGATTCCTACTAGGAATACTAGTGCTTAGCATGGTGTTTCTAATCGGTGAAATCTCTAGGAGCACAAAGGTGTTTTGGAGCGAAGCACAAAATTTAATGAACGGCAATCTTGAGTGGGAAAGGGAATGGTCCTACATAGAGTCCATTCGCGACGTCCTCAACGACAAAACACTTGCTTATTCCTTTCCTAATATGAGAGTATGATAGCAATCATATTAAGGAAAATACTTCTGCCCATTTCAGAGAAATATTCTGATATCATCGCATGATACCACTGTGCCATAAGGGAGGATATAAAGGAACTTGAAGTCAAAATTATTATAACTCTTTATAATTGCTTTGTAAGTGCAATACTTTGCAAATGGCATCCAATTAAGCATTTTTACACAACTTGCAATATTTTCAGTGGCACTACGTAATTCCCAGCAGATGCACGTGAACTCAAAAAAATTAATCTGAAAGGTAGAATCGTATAGATTAATTACGTTTTCAACTTTATTTCTAAAACTGAATAACCTGTTATGGAAAACAATCCAAACGGAATTTTATAAACAATTCAAACAAGGTAATACACCAATGGGGAAAGAATTATATTCGGCCAATATCCGAAAAACATTTTTTCTCACTCTAAAACAGAATGACTACTGACAGAGCAGTTGGCTTAGTCGTTATCCGTTGTGTGACAAGTGGACGTTTCAGACGGGTATTCGAATCCCGATTCTGTCGGTTATCTAGCCTACTGTTTTTCGACAGTTTTAACCTGCTTTTATGTGTTTGGGGACGCGAATGCGTACATGGCTCCCTGTGAAGTCTTCTCCGGGTGTACTTCGTCCGTTTCCCGCATGAAGCAAAGTGGCAAGCCGGCTGAATTCATTCGCCAATATCCTCGAGGGCGCATAATTATCTTTGCAAAACTCAAACCACCAGGAGCGGACGAGGTAGAGAGAGCGAAAAAAAGAGTGTTTTAAAAAGAAAGCTGTGTTTGCACAAATAATTTATTTTTTCCCCTCGAGTTCTGGGAAAATAATTTATGACGTTTTTGACCCTCTCACTCAAGTAACTATTACTAGTAGATCCATTTTTAAGTTATTTCTTCCGCCTTTTAAGATCGTTTTTACAATTTGCGACGAGGTATAATATTCAATTTTGCTGGAATCAATCTAAAAGTTTTAATTTATCATGATGTGTGTATTGATCTGCATGTATATACACCACAAAATCTAGAAATAATAAATTTAACGGGAAAAACAATATGATTGCAGGGACGTACAGTACGATAACATCAGAGCTAGGCAATGTAGACTATGTACATAGCGGACGTCACACATATGCTAAATTGGTTTTATTACCGTCATTTAGTTTGCAGCATTTAAATTGAACATTGATTTACGTAAAGTGAAGATTATTATTTTTATTTTTTTCATTAAAGTACCTGTATCATCCGAGGTTTCCTGCGGCAGTAATTTCATTTAGTGTTTCAAGGTAAAATTAGCTTGTCATCTTTGACATATGTATAACTTCATTGATTTTGTATTCAATAAGTTTCGTGAAGTCACACTAATTATCTAACATGCTGGTTTTTAATTTCTATTGATGTGAAATGCCAACCGTCTTGGAACAAGTGATTTCGTTGTGAGTCAAACATAATATATATATCAAATACCAACAACATTTCCGTGTTTGTTCGTCACAAATTCGCCATGCTAATATCCAGATTATGTAGCTCTGCTGATTTGTGAGGTATTTTTAAAAACTTTCTGTCATATCGTTATTTATGTGACCTGTGAAATGCATGTAAGTCGAATGGCCAGAAATGTTCATTAACATTCCTCAAAGAACGAAAACACCACAAAACTATGACATTCAAGTGTCAAAATTTTAAGATGTCGTAATTCAAGTTGTGTGGATCAAGAATTCGGTATTGCACAAGAATCTTTGATTTTAATTTCGTTAGATGAAATGTTTTCTCAGAATGTATACTCATTCCAAGTTGTCAATTGGATAATCAGATTTGTCCGTAAGTTATTTTCAACTGGATTTTTCAGTGAACTAGAAAACGCTTTTGGCTTACGTCATGTCTTTTATTACCCAAGATGTATAGCATTACAATAACTCCAGTGCTCAGAAAACCTAGAACGTAAAAAAGGGACATTGACTAAGAACAAATTTTCGAGATTTGGAAAATAACTTTTTTGTAAATATGCTACTCCATAATTATTTCAAGAAGAAGTAAATTTTACGAAATCGTTTCAGCTAATAAACTAACTCAACTATGCAAATCCATCTACAGTAGAGTCTGCTTAAAAACAGAAGATCGAGGACGACGGAAATCTCTGCAAAATCGATGTTCTCGTTATAATGGTTTTGAAATGAAAAATCCCTCTATCTAAATATATACTTATATCATAATACGCACATAAAAGTTTATATTAAATTTTCATAAAAAAATTTATGTCCCAAAACGACTTACCTAACTTTAAATTAAAGAATAGTAATTTATAACTAATTAATAACTAATGCACCTTGAATGCATCATGTTTTAACAGGAGCCTTGCTGCAGCATAATCAGGTTAACGTACTTATTCTTAAATTCCGGCTTCTGCTGTGTACAGAGGTATATATCTAAGAACGTTAAGGGCTCTCTGATGGAATTCTTGAGAAAGTCACCGTTCGCTCAATTAAGCAGCAGATTTTCTCAGGGAAAGTAGAAAGCAAAGTGCAACCACTTTTTAGCAGTTTGCTCAGCATCTTCCTTATAAAAGCCATCTGGTTGATGTGCAGATCTTGGAAACACGTATTTCCATTATATAACAATTATTTTGTTTAATGGTATAGTTTTGTTTTATTACTTACAATTGGAATGCATTTCTTCGTTACTAAGCATTTATTACTACAGATACATGTTTCAAACGTTTTCATAATTTAAACAAAATTTCGAACTGTGAGTATCGCCTAAATTGACCAAATGTGCTGATTAATATTTAATTCTGAAAGATTTTTACGACTTTTCCCGGTTTATTTTACGAAACTCATGTCCATGTAAAAGAGTGATGTTTTCTAAATCCACTGTTACCTTTATATGTAACTTTCTTTTAGCATGTCTTTTGTAAAAACAAACGTGCTCATGCTACAGGTTTGTAGGTCTGTGGATACAACATCTTTGCAATTATTAGTCCGATTTCAAAATTTATTTTTTATTGGAAAGCTTGAAATATGCGAACGATGATCCGACAATTCATTTTTTATGCTAATCACAATTCACCGCTAGTGAGAGTTAAAGCCGATGATGTCGAATTAAAAACACACTTTATTCCATAAATTTGCTTCAAAACATCCAAGTGAAAAATTTATTTACCTTTCAATTCCATTTATGTCGAAGACTGTTTTAGGTGTAGTCACTTTTTCAAGTTGCCAATTGTTTCTTCTCTGGGAGGTAAAGGTAAATTCGGTTTTTCCGGATATTTCTTCTTCTAAAGTCCAGATTTGAAAATTATTTCTGCGCCGGATTCAGCTCCTGATAGAAATGTTTTGCATATAATTTCTGATGGTTGGCAGAAAATACCCAGACTTAAACCCAATTGAGCATCTGCGGGACTACTTCCATCGGTTTGTTCGCTATATGGATCGCCCGCCACGCACCCTGAAGCTGCTGCCAAATGAACTGCAGTCAGCATGGCTCCACATACATGTGAATATCTTCCAGCACCTTATTCAGTCCCTCCCAGCCTGTCGTATATATATGTATATACACTGACGGGAAAAAAATCCCAACACCAAGAAGGGGTTGTGTTAGATAAACGACAGTTGGTAGGCGGTGAGAGTACATCTGTAAGATGAAGTCAATGTAAATTTCACGCTCGGCGCATACGTGTGGCGCTAGTAGCTGCCCTCGGGACATGCAAAGCAGGTTTGCTGTAAATATGCGCTGTAACGTTCGTGAGCGTTAGTTATCGTTGAAATTAGACGTAGTGTGTTGATGTTAGTCAAGAATGCCTTTAAGAAGACGAAGAAGTCATTATCAACAGCTCACGGAGCTTGAACGAGGTCGTGTAATAGGGCCACGAGAAGGTGGATTTTCTTTCCGCATTATTGGAGAACGACTTGGCAGGAATGTAGCCACTGTGCATGAGTGTTGGCAGCGGTGGTCAAGAGAAGGTACTGCCTCAAGAATACCGGGTTCCGGCCGGCCACGTGACACTACTGAGAGGGAAGACCGCCGTGTACGACGTATGGCCGTGGCGCATCGTACTGCGTCTGCGGCAGCAATTCGAGCTGCAGTTGCCACCACAGTGACACAACGAACTGTTACAAATCGGTTACTTGAAGAACAGCTTCGAGCCAGACGCCCTGTAGCGTGCATTCCACTTACTCCAAACCACTGCCGTTTGCAACGTCAGTGGTGTCAAGCTAGAGCTCATTGGAGGACGGAGTGGAGATCTGTTGTGCTTTCTGATGAAAGCCGGTTCTGCCTGGTTGCAAGTGATGGCCGTGTGTTGGTTAGAAGGAGGTCAGGTGAGCGCCTGCAACCAACCTGTCTGCGGCCGAGACACACTGGACCTACACCTGGAGTTATGGTCTGGGGAGCAATTTCCTCTGACAGCAGGAGCATTCTCGTGGTTATCCCACGCACCCTGACGGCACAGTTGTACGTCGGTCTGGTGATTCAACCTGTTGTGCTGCCATTCATGATCAGCAATCCAGGGGGTCTTTTCCAACAGGATAATGCTCGCCCGCATACCGTTGTTCAAACCCAACATGCTCTACAGAGTGTCGACATGTTGCCGTGGCCTGCTAGATCACCAGATCTTTCACCAATCGAGCACGTATGGGACATCATTGGACGATGACTCTAGCGTCACCCCCAACCAGCATTAACCGTTCCTGTATTGACCGACCAAGTGCAACAGGCATGGAACTCCATCCCACAAACTGACATCCAGCACCTGTACGACACAATGCATGAACGTTTGCGTGCTTGCATTCAACATTCTGGCGGTTACACCGGTTATTAATGTACCAGCATTTCACATTTAAAATGGCTCTTCTCGAGCTTACAAAAAGCTGTGATCTTGAATCTTTAAGCGAATAAATATGTTACCTATACAAATGTATTGCCGCCATTTCATTCCTCTACAACTATTTTTTCGTGGTGTTGGGATTTATTTTTCTATCAGTGTATATATATACACTAAAGAGCAACTGAATTACAGATACCTGTCTAGTAACGTGCAGCACCACCTTTCGCCCTGATTACGGCGGCGATTCGTCTCGGCATGAACTCGGCAAGACACCGGAAGCGTTGGGAGGCCATACGGCTCCACGACCCCTGAACAAGCTCCCACAGTTAACGAAAATTTGATGGAAGGGGGTCAGAGCCTTGAGCATCTCTCTCGAGGGCATCCCAGATGTGCTCGATGTGATTGAGGTCAGGTGACCTAACTGGCTAAGGAAGCTAGGCCACGTCGGTGGAGTGTTCATCCAACCATTTGGATGCAATTCGGGAGCGATGGCACGGTGCATTGTCTTCTTGCAGGATGAGGTCCCCAGTGGGATGTTGAAGACGCACAAACGGGAGCAAATGGTCGTCCAGGATATCCCGGTAAAGTTGACCTTTGAGGTACGATGTCACACGTACCGGGGGTCCCATTTCAGTCCACGTAAACAGTCCCCTGACGAGAACGTCACCCCCACCAGCTTGAATAGTGCCCTGCTGGGAAGAAGGATTCATCGCTTCATGTGGTTTGTGCCGTACTCGTATCCTGCCATCCGCATGTACCAACGTGAAGCTCGACTCATCAGTCCAGGCAACATTTTTCTACATGTCTAGGGTCCAGTGGCGATGTTCCCGCGCTCATGCTAATCTTTGCACTCTATGATGTGCGGTCAGCAGCGGTACCCTCGTGGGACGATGGCTTCTGTACCCCATAGCGAGGAGATGGTTCTGGATGGTGTAGTCGATTACACGTTTTTCTGCACCAGCGTTAAATTGCCGAGTGATATCTTGCACTGTGGCCCATCTATCCGCTGTTACAATGCAAAACAGCCGACGATGACCCCTCTCATCCCCACGCTGTTGTCCACGGCAGTTGATCCTTGCAGGGATGGTTTTACCGGATTCGATGTACTCAATGGTTCACCTGTGACACAGTGGCTCGTGAAAATCTTAATGCCTCCACGACTTCCGAGATAGAGTGACCCATTTGTCGTGCCCCGACAATTTGTCCACAATCAAATGCGCCTAGATCTTTCGTTTTACCCCTACTGCGTTCGACCCTTACTGATTCCCGTCGCTTCACTCCTTATATTGTCGGATCGCTGCATACGTCATGTCGTTTCCGTTTACAGGACCGCCCACATCGCCATATTTTCATAACTCCAGCTGTCTCTAATTCAATTGCTCTTCAGTATATATCATCATCATCATTGTCAAAGATTATCTGTCCACTGCTGGACGAAGGTCTCTCCAAGCCTCATCCACAACAGTCTGTATTGTGCCAGTCTCATCTATGCTACTCCAGCATACTTTCGAATTTCATCCACCCATCTCCCATGTGGTCTTCTTCTGGGTCTTTTCCTGTCCTATGGAATCCAACGTAAAATTTCTACTGTCCATTGATGGTCTGTTCTTCTGGCAGTATGTCCAGCCCATTGCCATTTCAGGGATTTTACTCTGATCATTATGACTTCCACTCTTATAATTTTTCTGATCCTCGAGTTCCTCTTCTTATCTCTCCTGGTTACAACAAGTATGCAGGTCTTCATGCTCTTTGAGTTGTCTGCAGCCTTTGTATGTCTCTTTTAGTTAAGGTCCACGTCTCTGCACCATACGTAAGCACTGGAAGCATGCATTTATCAAACACTTTTCTTTTAAGATATAAGGGCATATTGTTCTTGAAAATTATGCTGTTTCTTCCAAAAGCTCTTCAGGCAATTTTTATACGCCGATTAATTCCGGTGATTCGCAACATCACAGCCTCTCCGTCACATGTGTCAACCCCGCCCATCGGGATTAGAGAAAATGCTATCCCACACTCGTGGTGACTTATGGACAAACCCCTCCAAAGTGACTTCAACATATATATATATATATATATATATATATATTCTATAAAGAAGATACCTAGGCAAAAAAATACATATATAATTTTGACTCACACCTAATACAACATAGAAAAGGTTATGTATCTACCTGTGTGAGTAAAAGGAGAAAAGATAAAAAAATAAAATAAAACAACTGAATGTAGAAGGTGTCGAGAATACTGAGCCTTGGCTTTATCAAGGACCAGCAAAAACTCTGCATTTTCTCACTTCCACAAAGACCTAGTTGGAAATGGGTTTCTGCAAGGCCATAGATGCAAGTAACATTCCCACCTAAAATAGTTAAAAAATATATATATATATAAGTCATGTCCTCCGTAGAGTAGCATGACCTAGCACTAGTTAACAATTTCGCTTGCATCCATTAACCTTCATGGCCCGACCCATGCTCTTCATCTGTTACTATTAAACAGAGAGAAGAAGATTAAAGAGAACTCAAGCTGTGAGAGTGACATAATAAATGGAAATGATTTTCAGCTATAACGAAATTCCAAGTTCGTTTGAGAGAGAATTTAAACCTGAAAAACAATGCAAAAGAAATCCAAATTTTACATTGCAATTAAAAAAAAGGAAATGTTAATTTATAACGAACAGATTTTTGAAAGAAAACTTGAGTCTAAAACCCCCTACTCTACAACTTATGACAGCACGAAAACGAGAATAAGTTAAAGATAAATATTAACTAAAGAAAACTTTGTGAAAGTTATATACCTTAAACAGTTAGTTGCAATATGTACAAAGTATTTCAGCAGTGCTTTAAGTGCATAATTAATTAGTTATTAAGAACTTAACTACTTTGAAAAAGCAGCGCATAGACAGCGCATAGAAAAGGAACAGGCTTAGCCTTCTTCTGTTCCTAGGTACCTCAAAAGACGCTCATAGTTACAAAGAAAAGTAAGAGTTGTAACCCGCAAAAATGTTAACAGACAAACCAATGCTTAAAAGCTGAAAAGCTAAAAAACGACAGAGAAAAGGTACATAAAGTACAAACATTGAACTTATAAAACCTAGAACCCAAAAACAAGGAAGAGAGCTTACCTCTTGTGTGACAAAAACTTTTCTCCACACAAGAGGAGAACATGGCTGACCCCTTCCGCCACTCCCTAGACGCTGGGGGGCAGTGAGGGTGGGGCTGATGGCCTCCTCATACAGCAAGAAACCAACGCGCGGAGATTTTAACCAGAGAAAAAAATATATAAACTTAAGACTGTGGATCTGTATGATCAGAATGAGCAGAATTAACTCTCCAGAATACATGAGAAATATTATAAAATACACGAGCAGTTTATTTAATAATCTTTGCATGTATTAAATCACCTTAGTGAGCTTCTATAGATTAATCAGAATCTTATTAATTTTAATGTTGGTTTTACTATTTTTAGTATAGCTATCCTAGTGATGAATAACTAGTTTTCTTTTTTTTTTTTTTTTTTTTTTTTTTTTCTTTTATAAACAGATTTTTAAGCTTTTTTTGTGATTTTGTTTATATTATTTAATTTTTTGTTTTAATAGGACCGTCATATCCATAGCACTAAGGTTCCTTTAGGTAGTTAATAGGCATCCTCTAGCCAACTTCCTTACGGCTTTGATTGGTCAGAATCATATTATTAACTGTGTAGAAAATTAAAGCAGATCTGCCAACCTTACTCTATTATTCAGAATAATTTTTCTTAAAGTTCTTTTGATGAAAGAAGAAGGAATTTCGTTCTCTAGAAAACTTTCTAATAGTATATTAATGTGGTAATTGAAATCCAAATTGTTGCTGCAAATTCTTGAAATTCTTAGGACCTGAGAAATTAGTACATTCTCAATTACTTTGGTTGAAATGTTATTATTCCAGTGTAGATATTTAATTACTTTGAAAGGAAAATTAACTCTTTTATCAAAGAGGCTAATAGATGGGTTACCTCTGTTGAGCTTAATGCTTAAGTCTAGGAACTCAAGTTCCTGATTACTGTGGTTGGTTTTACATAAGTTAAGAGAGCTAGGATAGATATTATCAAAATCACTCTCTATAACTTCTGAATTATTGATACACAGCAGATCATCAATATATCTAAAAGTGTAAAGGTAGTTATCTGAGCAGGTGGGGTGATTTTTAATGAATTTATATTCCTTAAAGAACAGGAATAGATTAGCGATATTTGTGGACATTGATGTTCCCATTGGAATACCGTTCACTTGCTTATAGAGAGTATTATTATATAAGATATGGTTATTTTTTATGCAGCAATTGAGATAAGAGTTCCAAGTTCCTACATCAACAAATTGGTTAAGTTTAAATTCTGCATACAGCTCCTTAAATGTAGTGATTATATCTGATAGAGGCAGATTAGTATATAGGTTTTCAAAATCATAACTATTAATATCTAGGGGACAGACATTGAGTATAGTAGAAATTACTTCTGCATTATTATTAATTATCCAAAAATCTCTGTACATCAAGTTAGAACAGTTTCTAATGTGTTTCAAAACCTTCTTTAAGACATCTTCAAAAGCAAGATCTATTTTCTTTTTATGACTCCTTACTCCACTAGCTATGAACCTGAACTTCACAGGATCCTTATGAAACTTAACCGTTGCAAAAAGAAATGGAAATTCAGGCCCATATCTTCTAGTTTGTGGAATTTTAAGTTTTTTGAAGAATGCCTTAAACCGATTTTCTAACTGCTTGGTAGAATAACTTACGGGCTCGTATGTTACTCTATTATTGAGTTCCATAGTTAACAATTCAAAATAGAACTTCTTACAGATAATTGCAAAATTATTGCTAGCTTTATCCGTAGTGGTAAAAATAAATTGGTCTTGTAGTTTGGAGAGTGACCTTTTAGCTTCTCCAGAGAAGAAGAGATTTCTGTCGAAACAAAAATCCAGACCTGCCAACTCACCGGTGAAGCTATTGATTATATTATATTTCCATTCTGCGAAGGCCTCAATAGGCTGATTGTACGTCAAACTGGTTTTTACGATGTACTTATTTACATCTTGAGTGAAGCTCTCAAGAATCCTTTCTTTGGAAATTGTGAAGGAAGGTCTGAATTTAGAGCCATACTCTAATAAATTCCTAAGCTTTTCATTTTCAACATAACTCAAGTTTCCGGTGATAATATGGTTGTAATTCTTATCATAGTGAACTGTTTCTTTATGTTCATCACAAGAACAAGAAGTAATTACAGGAATGTAGCTCGAAGAGTTAAGTTTGTAGTTTTTAACTATTGACCCTAAGGTCTTAACATATTTAAAACTTACAATAGACTGGTGCCTGTGGATGGGAAAAAAAATTGCATTATTGTAGAACAGCTTCCTTACATTGAGATTATCGTAGGCTTTATTGAGGAACCTGATGGTAACAAAATTACTGGAAAATTCTTTAAGAGAAATTTTATCTTTAAGAATATGTTTAAGAATGTCCAGAACCAAAGCAAAAACATGCTTATCAACATGGTCAGCAGTTTCATTCCAGAATTTGAAAAAACATTTAAGGACAGAGTGCTTGAAGGACTTGAGAATTTTGTAAGTATTTTTAACAAAATTAGTGCCAGTTTTAAAGCTTTCCAGAGTTTTTAGCAAGTTAGCAAAATCAACTTTGCTTGATGTGCGAAATAACCTCTGTCCTCTATTACCTCTAGAGCAGCTCTTATTATTAACAAGAAAGAAGAGTTCACGAATTGAAAATTTATGCTGATTATGCTTATTGTCAGATAGAGTGGAATTAAGGCCATAGGGATAAAGAGACTGATGCTGCAAAATTTCAAGGGATTCAGTTTCTAGCCGAGCATAGAGGTCAGGAATAATATGTAGTACCTCTATTTTCACTTTGTCAAAACCATGAGTATGGAAATGCTCTAATTCAAAGGTAGAGTACTGGTTGGCGTTTGTGGAGGGGTTCACTCCTGAATTAGAGAACTTGTTTACTAGAGACCTGTGACCATTAATCCTAAGATGAAGAGGATTTTTACTTTGGCCAATATAGCTAAGGTTGCAGACAGTACAGGTGAGCTTATAGATGGTATTGTAGGCTTTGCAAAACTTGTTGGAGCAATTATCCTCAACAGAAGAATACAGGTTAGGATCTGCAGATTTACATGTCAAACAACGTTTGTCATTTCATAACTTTAGATTACCTTTGCCAGCGAGTTCATACACTATGGGAAAGGGTGCTAGCCTAACCGAGCGGGAGGATTTAAAATATCTGAGCTGACCTCCAATCCTTTCATCGTCCTTAGAACTCCACTTGGGCCAAAACATACAAATTCTGAGCAAACCAACTAGGAAAAACTTTTTAGAAATAAGCAGTCCAAGAAAAGACCAAACTCGAGTATAAACTACACTCCAATAAGCTGCATCCAAAACATACTAAGAAGAAAATTTAGAAAAAGAAAAAAACCTCAAGTGAAAAAAATAGTAATAAAAAAAATAATAATAATATATATATGGGATGTAAGGTCAGGTGATGCGTAACATCACAGCCTCTCCTTGACAAATGTCAACCCCGCCTTCTCGTGGTGCATCCTGTTCCCACTAAAGGGGCTCTGACGACCGCCCATAGCGGTATAACTATACCATCGGGATCAGAGGAAATGCTATCCCACACTCACCAACCCGCTTGGCCAGCGTGGTGAGTTATGGCCAAACCCCTCCAAAATGATTCCACAACTTAAATCTTGGCTCTCAGTCTCCGGCAGCTGGAATGTACCTGGCCAAGGCAGCGGCCAGTGCGACATGAAGGCAGAGGGTGCTAAGAATCCCCGGAGGACCGGACTAGGCTGCCATCTGATGCTGACCTTGGCTACTTACAATGGACGCTCCCTATCTTCTGATTCAAGGCTTCTTGAATTGGAAGAGGAACTACAAAGGATCAAGTGGGACATCGTGGGGCTAAGTGAGGTAAGGAGAAAAGGAGAAGATCTCATTGAACTGAAAAGTGGACATCTCTTCTATTATCGTGGGACAGATACTGGCAGAACTAGTGGTGTTGGATTTATAATAAACAAGAAACTGAAGGACAAAGTTGTAGAAGTTGAAAGTTCCTCTGACAGAGCTGCACGACTTGTTATCCAACTCTCGAAAAGATACCAGGCTCAGATTATTCAAACTTATGCACCCACCACAAGTCATCCTGAAGAAGAAATTGAAGAATTTTATGAGGAAATTTGTCATCTAAATAATAAAGGTAAGCAGCATTTGAAGATAATTATGGGAGATTTCAATGCAAAAATAGGGCAACGGCAACAGAATGAAACTTCAGTAGGTAAATTCGGTCATGGCAACAGAAACCAGCGTGGAAATACTCTCGTTGAGTTTGCAGAGGCAGAAGGGTTTTTCATCTTGAACTCCTTCTTCAAGAAAAAGCCACACAGGAAATGGACATGGAGACATCCAAATGGGACGACAAGTGAAATTGATTTTATTATGTGTAACAAAAAATTCGTCATAGAAGACTGCAGTGTGCTAAACAAGTTCAACACAGGTAGTGACCATAGATTGGTGAGATGTAAAATGCACCTCAACACTAAACTTGAACGTGGCAAGCTCATAGGACAAACAAAATCTATTGACATAACCAACCTTAAAAAGCACCATAATACCTTCAAGTTAGAACTGAAGAACAGGTTCTCTGCTTTAGAAGGCCTAACATCGGAAGAAGTGGACATCTCTGAAGTTAACAGAAAAGTAACCAAAGCTCTTATGGAAACAGCAACAAAATTAGCTGGGTCTAACAACAAGTTGCATGTGAACAAATTATCAGGAAAAACCAAAATGTTGATGCAAAAAAGAAGAGAGATGAGGACAACTAAAGAAGATGTGACTTCCAAAGTGGAATATATAGAGCTATGCAAGACAGTAAGAAAAAGTATCACTGAAGACGTAAGGAAATTCAACTGTGAACTAGTGAGGAAAGCAATTGAAAACAACCAAAGCCTAAAGATAGCAAAGGGACATCTCAGTAAGGGAAGAAAACAGATTATGGCACTGAGAAAAGAAGATGGTTCTGTAACAAGAAATAGAGGCGAAATTTTGACAAGAGTGAAAGATTTCTACTCCAAATTATATGAAAGGGATGATATATGCACTCCAGACATCATGAAAGATACCAGTACCAGAGTTCCTCCAGTACTTCCAGCAGAAGTTGCACATGCAATCAAGAACATGAAGCGAGGAAAAGCTCCAGGAGAAGATGGAATTACTGTAGACATCATACAAGAAGCAAGTGGAGAAATCGAAACAGTACTCGCCCAAATTTTCACTCGATGCCTTAATGAAGGAAAGATTCCTGAGGATTGGAACACCGCTACAATGATCCTGCTACATAAGAAAGGTGACATTGAGGATCTCGGAAACTACAGACCTATCAGCCTCCTATCAGTAGTTTATAAAATCTTCACTAAAGTTCTTTCACACCGCTTGAAGGTAACACTGGACATGGCTCAACCGAGAGAACAAGCTGGATTCAGGAGTGGCTACAGCACAATAGATCATATCCACGTGCTGAGAGAACTAATTGAAAGAGCGAGGGAATATGAACTTCCATTGTGCATGGCTTTTATCGATTATGAAAAAGCCTTTGATTCGGTGAAACCATCAGCAGTTACAATGGCTCTGAAAACCTGCGGTATGGAAGATGCATACATTAATATTATTAATAACATCTATGAAAATGCAAGTGCAAAGATTAGGCTGTTTGAAAATACAACACACGTAAAAATTGGAAAGGGAGTGAGACAAGGTGACACCATATCTCCGAAGCTCTTTAATGCCACATTGGAGGGTGTTTTTCAGTCGCTGAGCTGGGAAAACAAGGGGATAAAGATTAATGGAGATTATCTAACCCACCTTCGTTTTGCTGATGACGTAGTCATTTTTGCAACTACCCCATCAGAGCTGCAGAATATGATCCAGGAACTTGCTGACAAGAGTAAAGAAGTGGGATTAAAAATGAACTTTCAGAAGACAAAAGTGATGTTCAATGCTTTTACAAGAAATGAAGATTTATCGATTGATGGAGAAAAGCTGGAGATAACAGACACGTACGTTTATCTTGGACAGCAGATATCAAGTGAGGGTCACATTGATGAAGAAATTAATCGGCGTACAAAACTTGCCTGGAGAGCTTTTGGAAGAAACAGCATAATTTTCAAGAGCAATATGCCATTATGTCTTAAAAGAAAAGTGTTTGATCAATGTATCCTTCCAGTGCTTACGTATGGTGCAGAGACGTGGACCTTAACTAAAAGAGACATACAAAGGCTGCAGACAACTCAAAGAAGCATGGAGAGGTGCATGCTTGGTGTAACCAGGAGAGATAAGAAGAGGAACTCGTGGATCCGAAAAATGACAAGAGTGGAAGACATCATGATCAGAGTTAAATCCCTGAAATGGCAATGGGCTGGACATACTGCCAGAAGGACAGATCATCGATGGACAGCCGAAATTTTAGATTGGATTCCAAGGGACAGGAAAAGACCCAGAAGAAGACCACATGGGAGATGGGTGGATGAAATTCGAAAGTATGCAGGGGTGACATGGAGGAGACTGGCACAAGACAGACCGTTGTGGAGGAAACTTGGGGAGACCTTCGTCCAGCAGTGGATTGATAATGGTTGACAATGATGATGATGATGATATATATATATTGACGAAAGTCACCGGACACCCAACAAAAGCACTGCGACAACCGATCTACTGCGTTGTTAGAATGCGCGGTACAACTACAAAAGGTACAAAAACAAGTCTGCACTGGACCGTGAACGTAGCGCACTGTGGGTTTGAGTGAAAATATCGCAACGGGAGAGTACTGACTTTGAGAAAGGAAAGATTGTTGGGTGTTATATGAGTAGGTTGTCCATAAGAGAAACCGATAGGAGTTTAAACACACACAAATCAACTGTTTTGGATGAGCTGGATAAGTGGAAGACACATGCCGTGATTGAGACAGCAAAACGCACCGGCAAACAAAAGAAAATCAATGATAGAGGACGTGGATACCTCAGGACAGTCGTTACACGTAATCGACGTAGTACTGCACAAGACGTCAGCATAGAGGTGAGTAAAAATGCCGGAACATTGGTATGTACACGTACCATTCACAGATAACTTCATTCCATGGGTTACCGTGGTCGTGCGGTTGCTCATAAGACTTTTATCTCCATTCGGAATGCTACTCGTCGTTTAGCATGGTGTAATAAACATTTAACCTGGACCGTAAATCTGTGTAAACGGGTCCTATGAACTGATGAATCCAGATACACAATCCACCAATCTGATGACCGTGTATGGGTATGTCGGTAGCCGGTGACACGCTATTTACAACAGTGTTCCTACGGCCAAGTTCGGAGCTGGCAGTGTTCTCGTGTGGGGATGCTTTACGTGGTGTAGTCCCGGCTCATTGGTTATCGTGGACAAAATTGTTAACCAGCATATCTACTTCAATATTTTGGACAATTATGCCCTTCCAACTCTCAGGCAATACTATGGAACCAGAGCCTTGTTGGTACCAGCAGTATAATGCACCGAGCCATAATGCAAGGACTGGTACGGTATGGTTTGATGATAAGTCCGTATCGTGTGTGGACTGGCCAGTATAGAGTTCTGATCTTAAAACCACAGAGCACCTATGGGCTGAATTAGAGCGCGCATAAGAAGTTTGGAACCAAGGCCTGCTACTAAGCCACAGTTAGTGGCAGCATTATGTACTGAATTGAAGCTCATTCCCAACGCTGTGTTTCAAACCTTGTGGAAAGCATGTCTCGAAGGGTCAGTGCATGCATTAAGGCCAATGGTGGACCTGCACCGTACTAATGTATGTAAATAAATACTATGTTGTGTTTCTCTTCTATGTGTCCGGTGACTTTTATCAGTGTAGTGTATATCACAATAGATAAAACCTTTTATTTTTTCGGACTTTCTGTGTTCCATGTCTATCCATATATCCAAAACAATCAGTCACACCGATTAATGTGGTCGAATATGCAGACAGCAGAGGTAATGTATCATATCCTCGATTGACATCCTACAGATAAAACACCATAACATGAAACATATTATTAAGAATAGACCTCAGCCAAGCCGAAAATGGGAATTATAAGGACTGTTGGAGGAACACGTATCAACGGCATTACATTTTGTACAATACATTTTGCTCATGTCATGGATATTAGAGTTTAATACATACTTTTCAAATTTTTCTATTATTTTGCAATCAAAGAAAGAAAGTACTGCCAAAATTTTCAGTTTAATATTAAGAAAATTAAATTAAAATAATATTCAAAAATAATTCTCTTTAATGAGATTGTGAATACAACAGTTCGCCTTTCACTAAGTGCTAAGAGTAAGGAAACACTCATTCTTTTCATGCCAGTTTGGAGAATCTTGTTTTGTATTTCCCATTGTAATTTCTTGTCATATACTTGCTTGAAGTTTAAAGAATTCAGCAAGTACTTTCGGAGCTGTTATGGGGCAAATTGTACAAACAATTTTTGCTATAAAAAAATATGTAAGCCTTGTTGTAAAGCCTCTTGTCGCGCTTTAATGAGCTAGAACATTGCTCTTGCATTAAACAAAGCAGATAGCTCTGTCCTGTTTCAGCAGGATTTCTTTCACAGTTAAATGGAACTACACTCACGGACAATGAAATTCGCGCAACAAGAAGAAAGCATTGCATTGAACTGAAATTTTGTGGACGTAATGATACAAATAAATATGACACATGACTACAAACACAGAGCTGCAGCACAATTAAAGAGGAATCTGTGGCACGCAGTCCGGTCATCTTCAATAGGGCGTCACAACATCTCGTGCTGCGATACATGCTGCAATACGGTTTGGCATGGGGGCAAACAGACTCCTGATGTGGTCCTTCGGCATACTGGCCTACTCGTGTTGGACGGTGTGCTCCAAATACCGGATAGTGTGGCACGGAAGCACCTTGCGTTTCAACTGGTCCCCACTCATGCCCGACAGGGGACATGTCCGGGGAGCAGGTAGGCCATGGAAGTGTTTGGACATGACGTAGAAAGGTCTGGGGAAGCCGAGCCGTGTGCGGGCGGGAATAAATCTACTGGTATAGCGCCCCTGGAGTCCCGGTCAGGAATGGCAGCACGTGTGGGCGTAGGATCTCATCTGCATACCGCTGGCCCGGAAATGATCGATGTACCACTTCTAGAACTGATCGGTTATCGTAAGCAATGACTCCCCAGATCACAATGCTGGCAGTGTGGGAGGCTTCGCGCTTGATAGCGAGGTTGGAATTGTGCCGTTGACGCGGAGACCTCCACACCCGGACACTATTGTCATCTCTCCACAAAACGAAGCGGCACTCACCGCTAAACATCACATGTCGCCAGTCTGTGGCGTTCCACGTTGCTCTAGCCTGGCACCACTGCGAACAGAGCCAGCGATGTTCCGGTGTTAATGGCAGCACACGTAAGGGGCGCTGGGTTCGTAGATTAGCTTCCGCGAGATTTCGGAAAAGGTTCGTTGTGCTCACAGGTGACGCTACATCTTCTTGTATAGTGGACCGGGTCCCCGTGGGATCCGTTCGTGTCTGGCAAACGATCCGTCGATCCACGCTACCCGTTTACCTTCTGGTCCGTCCTCAACCACTCCTCCGTGTGGCAGTGCAGTCGCTTTACCACTGCTGCCAACACAATTGTAGGGTAGGGTCAGAACGCTCCACGTGTCAGGCTATACGCCGTGCCCACCACCCTGCAGTGTTCAACGCGATGATCAGGCATTTCTCAAAGTCCGTAAGTTGCGAAAATCAACGTCTCTGTCGTCTACCGGCATTCTTGTCACTGCGAGCACGTGCTTGCGTCGGCCGATGCTTTTCACTTTCATGGAACTTCGACTGCACGCTGGTTTATAAGGCTGCCACTTCGTGCTTGCAACGCCACCACAGGGTGTGCGGTCATTCGTAATCGCAAAAACCGTGAATCATTTGCGTACCAGCAGGCACTTGAGCTATTTGCAAAGATTCGCGGTTGTGGCATGTTTCCATCTTGGTGCGCAAATTTCATTGTACGTGAGTGCAGTAGATTTCATGCGGATAATGCAATCGATTGTGAGTAAAGCAAGCTCCTCAGGACAAATACCAATGAATTTTCATCATCCGTTAGGTACCGCATAACCGCATCGGAACTCCTTGCGCGTTTAAAGCAGATTTCATATACTTCGTTTTCTAAATTAGATATACTACAGAACGGGAGTCGTAAATTACTCCAGTAATTATTCAACAAGAATTTGCTTACGGAATGTGTAAAGAGAATTGAGTTTGAAATACGTTACTGCGTTGTTCTTAACTGAGAGCTGAAGTCGATCCTTCCGAACTTTAATATCTGACATTATCTTTTCATTTCTTTTGATATAAATACTTTACTGGACTTTCATCCAGAACTAAAGAGCGTCGTCCATGAGAAAACTTGTTCCAACATACAATAAACCTAAATGTTATCATACGAAAAAATCCAAGTACGTAAGAGCTGCAGCAGTATCTTCAATATCATACTCACATTTAATTTAGGAAAGTTAACAGTTTCTTTATAAGTTAAACGAGCATTTGCTGAATAGAAAACTTTCCCCAAATCCACATATTTGTTCTTTCAAACATTAATATATATTGTTCTAACATTTGACTGAAGGGAACATCAAATTCTGTGTCACGAGTTAGCAACTTTTCTGCTTTTCGGCGATGAAAAATGAGTCCTTATCCTTAATATTTCACGAAGCCATACATACCACCCATGTGTAGAGCGTTTTAATAAATATTATTGGTTACTCATTGTTGAATTGGTGAGTAATCACAATGATACTTTACTTAACACAAAATGTACTCACCAATTTTTCCTTCCGTAGATGAGACGTAAGTATGAAATATTCCGAGAGAAGGAACACGTAGTATAAAAATAAAGAAAGAAAAAACTCAAAGTCACAGCTGTAACAGCCTCGCTCTTATGCTCCATTAAAAAACTATTTCGCCAAACCTTGTCTCGTCTTCATATAAAAGTCACGATTAAATCTGGAAGAGAGGGTCGTCCTAGTCTGCTTTAGCTCGACGATCTCCCCAGCATACGAAAGTGTTTGCGAAAGCACTACTTTTATCTTAACAGATATAAAAACATGCATTCGGTTCAAATTTTGCACCACTCATAACCCGAACTTCTTACTACAGTTCTACAACCAAGAACCCCAAACTTACAGGTCTCTCAAAACTCTGAAAGGACCTATTTCATTCTGACATCTTGGTCAGTGAGACCGTCTAAAAGACAAGTAAGAAAACACACCTTCAGATATGGTTCAGTGAAAATGTCACCAGGTCGGTCAGCCTGACTCGAAGATGCGATCGGTAAAACCAAGAAGGAAGCACGCTGAGGGCAATATGCTGCTAGTTCCGGATTCGAACTAACAAATACCAGGATCAACACATTTCACCGAACATTGTGGATCCGGTATATTTTAATTGTTTCATTTCGATACCATTTTGCCAACAAAATAGAAAAATTTACAAATATATAATTTTTTTCCACGTTATATAGTGAGCATTAATTTCTCAACATTACATATATGACTTTTCCTAACCAGTTCATAGTCCATCCACTCATGAAACGCTATTTTTGAATGCAATATTGTCAAGACAGGATCGTGATTTTTCTCTCACGATATACACTGCCAGAAAATGAAAAAAAAACGCTATTTAAAATTCCTGCTGCAAAAATGCCTTTATGTCGCAGAAATAACTTCTTAAGAAAGAGAAGTGATCACACGTGTGAAGTGATTCAGTGTTTATTTTACCTTTTAATGCATATTACAATGTACAGAAGGCACACTTTAATATGGGGCTGCACCTCCTCCTGCAGCAACACCAGCTTCCAAATGCAATAGTCTTACAAATGTTGGATACTATTCCATGTCATTGTCCGATCCAATCCCAGACATTCTCAATTGGGGACAAGTCTGAAGAGCATGCCGACCAAGTAAGTTGATGAACAGCGGAGTGAGGGCGCACGTAATCCTCCTGACATAAAGCAACGGGTATCGCATTCAAAAATGGCTGGGCGACCGGCTGCATGATGTCGTTGACGTACGTATTGCTATTCAAAGTACCCCTATCAACACCAGATCCGTACGAGAGTGATAACTAATCGCTTCCCACAACATGATGCCCGGCATTGGACCATGTCTGTAGTTGGCGGATGCACGACGGTAAATGTCGCTCACTTTGTCTCCTTCCGACGTTTACACGACCGTCAGACGCTCCCAAGCAGAATTTGCTTTCATCACTGAAGCCCACTGAACGCCGTCCTTTCCTCCAATAAACGCGTTTTTGACACCACTGCAAACGTGCTCGACGGTGACCAGGGTTCAGTGGTAACATTGTCAGCGTCACGCTTGCCCGTAGTCCTGCTTCAAACAAACGATTCTTTATCGTTCTACTAGACACCCGAGGTATGACGGTAGGCCGAATTTGTGACGCCGAAGCCATCCGCTTTGATAAAGGCGCAATCAAGATACGCTGATCATCTCGTGCGTCCGTAACTCTGTGTTATCCGGAACCACGTAGGCGAGTATTCGAATGCTCCTCTGATCAGCGACAACACCATCTTACCACGGCCGATTGTTGAAGCCCAATCGGTACGCAATTTGCTGGAGGTACGAACCTCTTTCCCGCAGACCCACTATACGACCTCTCTCGAACTCGAATAACTGAACAAATGTTGCGCGCCTACGTCGTCCAGGAATAATAGCTTCTTCAACGAAAAATGGGCAATACGATACCTGACGAATGACTTCGTTCTGTACTCCCTAGTCCTTGAACACACGACGAATACATTTGCATGTTTTTGGCCGCAGTGGCGCTATTATTTCGTTCAGTGACTTTCCAACTTGGATCACAGTTTCTGCTGCGCTCATCAATTAAAACAGTATAATATGACGATTCTACAGACAGTAGTTCTGTGTGTCTTTTTACGCTTTCCAACCGTAGGTTGAGGAAGCGTATATGCTCCAACTTTTTCCGTCCTTCCGTCTGTCCGTCTGTCTGTCGGCACGATAACTCACGTACAAATGGTTCAATTTCGATGAAATTTTAGTACGTGGTAAGGGACCTGGGGACGAACATTAAGGAAAATGGGACAAATGGGGTTAAAGGTCACGACATAGGAGCGGAATCCATTCCATTGTCCTTGTGCCTCATGACGTGCGTAAATATGGTTCGATTTCAATGATATTTTACAATGTGGTAGGGGACCGCCTGGGGACGAACCCCATTGAAAATGGGTGAAGTGGAGTCAAAGGTCAGGACACAGCAGCGGGTTGCATTCCATTGAGCTTATGCGTCATAACGTGGGTAAAAATGGTTCGATTTCGATGAAATTTTAGTATGTGGTAGGCGACCACCTGGGGTGAGGGAAACCCTATTGAAAATGGGACAAATGGGGTCGAAGGTCGGGGACATACCATCGGGATCCATTCTATCGCCCTTATCCCATACTGTAAAGGTGGACGTCAAGTAACTTTGTTTCCAATACTTCCCATGGAAAATATTTTCTACACATTTCATTCACAATTACTGTGTTCCCAAGGATGGAAATTTGAACATCCATTAAAATAACTTCATATTATAACTTGGAATACTTAACATTTTCTAAAACATAACCATTATTATATTAAAAAGCAATAACGTTTCCTTTGGTGGTGTTAAAACCAGAAAATAGTGGCGCGACCTATACTTTGATGACGTCAGTAGACAAATAAATATTGGATTGCATAATTATGGTTGTGTTTTAGAAAATATTAGGTCTTCCAAGTTATAAAATGAAGCTATTTTAATCAATATTCAAATTTTCATCCTTGGGAACGAATTACTTGTGAAGAAAATGTGTACAGAAGTTTTTCCACTGGAAGTATAGGAAGCAAAATTACTTGACGTCCACCTTAAAGTAGCAGTTCTTGTATCTATGTAAATTTTATTTTGGAAACGGCTGTAAGGATTTTGATGAAAGTCGTTAACCTACCGTTTTCTGGTACTAAAAATCGATTAGCTAAATCGATTTTTAGTACCAGAAAATTTGAATATTGATTAAAATAGCTTCATTTTATAACTTGGAAGACCTAATATTTTCTAAAACACAACCATAATTATGCAATCCAATATTTATTTGTCTACTGACGTCATCAAAGTATAGGTCGCGCCACTATTATCTCGACTTTAGGAAAATTTGTTTAGTGCGTAAATAACTACTCCGAATTACCACGTTTTTAGTGTCATGGGGTCGTCACATTAATATAACCCATGCTTACAAATTTCATGACGTCAGAATCTCGCGACTGTGATGTTGGCGCGCGGTCACGCCATCTGTCTCATTACGTCACGCGTTGTGTGTGAATCCTATTAAAGTTTTATGACGTCACACTCTTGTGAGCTGATGGTCGCGATTTCCATCTGCCTCATTACGTCACGCGTTGTGGGTGTATATTCATCCGCAAGATAACTCGCGTAAAAATCGTACGATTTCGATTAAATTTTAGTATGTGAAAGGGTTACACCTGGGAAGGAACCCTACTGAAAGCGAATGAAATGGGGTCAAAGGTCAGGATATAGGAGCAGGATCCATTCCACCGCTCTTATGCGTCATAACTAACGTAAAAAAGATTCGATTTCGATGAAATTTTAGTATGTGGTAGGGGACAAACTCTATTGAAAATGGGCGAAATGGGATCAAAGTTCAGGACATAGGAGCGGAATCAGTTTGATCGCCATTATGCGTCATAACTTACGTAAAAATACTTCGAATTGGAGGAAATGTTAGTATGTTGTAGAGGCCTGCCTGTAAACGAATCCTATTGAAAATGGGCGAAATGGGGTCAAAGGTTATGACACAGGAGCGGATTTAATCCACAGCCATTATCCTCATACCTTGAATGATAACTTGAATAATGATCTCTGGTATGTCGGAAAGCGTATTATAATCAATGCATTGCTTGATTGTACTAACTTGTTACACTTTCCGATAGTGTATTTTGCGATCTCACAGTATTCTCTTGTTCCATGACATATTGGTAATCCTATGATTTACTGTGCAAGTTCTGTCTGACATGTCGCGAAATCCGACTGATTGCCTTCATGAGCATGATAAGCCGATTTTCTGTTTCTCCTATTTACGCTCTAATAACGAAGATAATTTTTACAATGACACATGTATTCAAACGTGAATTTAGTCTCCCAAGTTATGGAAAATCGTAGTTCCAAGACCTGTCACCCTGTTTGACTTTCATTCCGAAAGTCACGTCAGTGGTGTGGTGTGTTATGCAAAACAGACAGAACTGAAGATGCTGTAAGATACCGTGGAACTATATTCTGAATTGGCCACTCTGTGTTATGACACAGACGTATCACTGCCAAAGACGGTTCAAAGGAAAAAGATCATCAGAAGGGAATATGATCATTCTTAACGTTTATCCATGATCTGCACTGTCTGTCCATACTTCGCAATAGATTGTTCATGCGTTCTTGCGATAACATCGCCCATTCTTCCGTCAACTGCGAGGTTCCAAGCTGTTGGACAGTTTCCAATATGCGTTGACGTACAACAACGTGACACTTTAGAGCGTGCCACATGGGTTCTATGGGATTTAGGTCGAGAGGAACGTGCTGGCCAATCCATCCGCTATATGTCTTCACTTTCCAAAAGCTCATGAACAGCCACCGTACAGTGGGTATACCATCCTTTAACGCAAAATGTGGGCCAATCGCAAATCGGAGCAAAAGAACATATTATGAGATAACCCATTACAGCATGACATACTGGTTAGGGTACATCCTTACAGTATCTATCCTTTAAAAAAACTTGTTATTTGCTGGATTTCATGAAAATAAAAGAAAACAATTTTTGTGAGTGCAACATCAACGCCTTATGAGTAAGCCTAAGAATAAAGTACGTGCCGTTGAATTCTTTCATAGAATTGTGAAGACAATAGAAGTGTAAGCTAGGTTCCAGAAATTGAAAATTAGGTAGTTGCATTATAAATTGTTGCAAAAAAGTCGATGTAGTACTTTTGTGCAACATTTGAATATTCACCTAATATCTTCAACATTGAAGTATTTGTAACTTTTCTCTGATATCTTCCACGCTTAAATTTGTCCGCCGGTCTTCGATATGGTGAAACTTAATTTCTTATCGCAGAGAAAGCGTTTCAACTATCCAGAACACGCTCAGGCACAGCTTTACACCACTTCAACCGCGCCTTAACGATCATCTTACAGATGTTACGATTTTGTGCGGTTTCACGGCCGTTGAAACCCATTTCCTTCAGCTTTCAACAAACCGTTCTTTTGCTGGCGCCGCCACTGGAATTTCAGAACTCCGTGGAGAGTGCTTTAACGGAGGTTACAGGATTTTTTCGCACCACTTTCTGCGGCACCCGACCTCTGTCATTTGACCTGGCCAACTACGTATATCGTAATGGAGTTCTCAGTGATAGGCGATGCCACTTCACCTTACCATTATTTTCAGTTGATAAGGTTACATGCAGCAGGGCCGAATTTTCCCAAACTGACTTGTTGCTGATATTGTGTCCTATGACCATGCTATATTCAAAGCCATTGAACTTTACCTTACAGCACACTCTACCGTTTGCGCTCATATGTTGATGTTGTCATTCCATATTCGTGATGTTATTCCCGTACGGATCATGTACGGATATGTCACATATATCAGTAAATCTACTGCTGAAATTTGGTCTCCGGATATTTTTGCCCATACGTATGGTGTAATTGTTTTCAGATAAATATTCTGTGTTTTTCACAACATTTATTTCGACATTTTAATGATAGTAATTTATTCGTATTAGAACAAAAAATATTGTTTTTTTATTAGTATTATATGTTTACAATACTCGAGATATATGCATTTGTTCATTTTCAACGTGAGCCTTATTTTAGGCCAATTTAGGTGTGATAAACAGTAACGGAAGAAGTTACCTTGTATATTTTTTTTTTTACTTTTTTAACAAATATTAAACTGTAAACATTATTTTAATATACTGTATATGGATATCTTCAGGAAAGAAAGCGCTCTTAATGTATGAGGTTCACGTTTTATAAAATATATTATATAATAGATAGTTCTAACCTTCAATTTTCTCTTAACACGTTATATTTCAATACTCTGGTTCGTTTTAAAAGAACAGATGGGCAGAACCTCTACTTACATATTTGTTCTTTATTTTAGAGACAGATCTTTATAATTTAAAAAACTTCAATATTAATACTTGTTCAACATATTACTTAAAATCATTTGTATTTATGATTTCTGTCGTTCTTGTCCTTCATTTTTGAAAAAAATGTTATGATTATCGGAAAGTCAATATTTCCTCCTTTTCCTGTTTAAACGTTTAATAAGTATGGTCGTAGACAGCTCTTAAAGGTGATAGACGTGCCTTTGTACATGTACTCCCGATGAAAAAGTCCTCTAAAGTCTAAGAACACACGGATCAAGAATTCACCGGGAGAAATTGAGTTTGATTTTTTTTATTGTATGAGAAAATGGGTGTCAGTGTTCCTCTGATTAATTTTTCATTTCTGGGTCATAACGGTGAAACTGTCATCGCCAATCACAACACACTGACGAAAATAACTTTCATATCTTTCATTGAGAGCAAGAAACGGTTGGCATGTTACAAGTTTTAAGTTCTTCGATTCAGTAGTGAGATAAGGCATACCCAATGAGCACACGGTTTGCTTTACCCTAAAACGTTAACAATGACTTTAACACTGTGTAAACTAATGTTCAGCTTACCTTCTATGTACATTAAATTTATTCTTCGATTTCTATGTGGCATTTACCGAATGTTTGACTGTTAAAATCGCAAGTTGCGATTAGGAGATTCTTACTCCGCTACTCACCATTTACATCCAGCATTGAACCATTCTGCTGTGATTTTCTTATGCAACGGCAAAGAGTGATTACGCCGAAAGTTCGAGAACCATAAACTGCTGATAATGTAGTGTGAATTTCTTTGGGAGATATATTATCATGAGTTATGAAACTTTAACTATAACTTTAGAACCCTTCGTCGCAGTTGAAGAAGAGTCATCCGTTTTAAGGCAATTAAATACAGACAAATACTCGCACGATGTTCTGTTGAGCAGTAAAATAAAGCCAAGGGCACAAAGACGAATCACTCGACCTCTCAGTGGCTGCTATGCAACAGGCCTTGCGCGATGCACTTGCGCGGAGGTGGTATTTACTGAAAACGGCTCACAAATAACGGAACCATTTAGAGAAGAAGTGAACTTCACTTCAAAACGATATAGAAAAAATTTATTCCTTTTTGGCAGTATCGTTTGAAGAGAAAGAATGAACGTCCGTCCATTCGAAAATTGTAAGATTCCGTTGAGAATTTTGTTTGCGAAGTATCTGACACAGTACTAATATTTAATTGAAATTGCTATTGATTAAAATATTTTTATTAAGGGAGCGTCTGACTGTGATTTTAGAAAAATGAAACCAGTAAGTTCGAGTTAATTTAAAAATCCTGAATTAATTTTTTAAGAAATGAAATATTAGGTTTGTGTAGAGGTAATCAATCTCAAAAGAAAACAAAATAAGCTAGAGGAGTCTACAATTCTGCAGCACGGATGCTCTCCAGATCTTTTTAGAAAACGACGACGGATAACAAAACATATAGAGATCATAGAAATATATATTTACTTGGGGAAAACAAAAGAACATGAAATCTTTGAAGCAAAATCAATGTAGATGTATTTCAAAACATTCAGGGAATTTACCATCTATTCAGAATATTTAATTATATATATGAAAAACCAACCACTCACCGCCAAGCAAAGGCATATAACATTTTTCTTAATTTTTTTAAAATTAAGTATTAATATAAATCAACGATCACTGTATTAGTTTTGACAGCTGTGAAATGTCTCTCAACTAACAGGCTGGACAGGTATGTGTTACTATCAGAACGTTCGTTATCACTGTTCATCATTGACACAAACTTTGAAGGAACATGATTTAAAAATTAACTACTTAGTTTACGTAGTGAACGTTTGTGAAATCAGGCATTCATGTGGCCAACCTTTAATATGGGGGATATTTTTCAATTAACCTTCTCTGGAATTTTCACCTTGTTTCAGCGCTGTAAGATGACGCAAAGTCTGTTCGTATTTCGGAGAAACCCTTGGGTCCTTGAGCCAGTCACGTTCCCCCCGTTAGAAGTAGGTGTAGCAATTTGAAGCAGGGTTTTTTGAGTTCAATAAAAAAGTGAATGGAAAAATCTAGGAAAAAGGAGAGGCAATATCTTTAGCAGAAAGGTTTCTCAGGACTAGAGAAAACGAGACAAAAATAAAGGTTTGAATTTGTATGCGAAGGAAACTTCCAGTACACACCCGACCTCCCACTACTGCCGATTTCAAGCACACATACTCTTAATCATCTGTTACAAGGTCTCAAGCATAAGGATCAGTGTTCAACAGTGTTGCCATCCTTCTTTTCCTGTCAAATGTGGTAGTGACTGCCGGACTTCTGGGACGTCTAAAATGCTACGCTGTTGTCACGATGAACGGCAGGATTAACAAATTCATTGGAATGATCAACAGCTCTCTTGAAAAACTCCCTGGATGGTATATTCGTAAACTCACCTACTTTAACGACACTGCGTCCGTCTCTCAAATTCAGAGTTACGGTGCACGGCGGAAACCTAGTGATAATTCAGAATGCTCTATTCTACACAAACTCGCGTCTGTTTTCCTGATCCTTATTCACTTCTTTCCAGATGGGAGAAACCTTAATTAAAACTGAGCTGAGTACAATCTTACGTAGCAGAAATTTGTGGCATGTTGTCATTAAGCTTCTCCTTTGGAGAGATATTGCTCGCTGCCGGCATCTTTGTCTAGCCTTTTGTTGAGGTAAAAGGAAGATATTTCACTTCGGATGATCACATGAGGAAGCTGTAGATAATTGGGTACAGCAAAAGCCGTCCTCCTTCAAGGCCGCAGGAATACAAGGATTTGTGCAAAGATGGGACCGCTGTCAAGATGCTGGCTGCGATTATTTGTAGGCATGTAACGTTTTGACTCTTCCAATCACAAAGTCACGCTGCTTAATGAACAGCACTTATACAGTATAAAACATTCATAGAATTTTTCCGAGGGACGGCTATTGTCGGTGGTGGACGTTAAAACTTTAGAATACACAAATTATTATTTCTGGGATTCCTCCTCCTCCAGGCCTTAATGGTACTAGAGAATAATTCCTGAACGAAACTTAATAACCAATCAAAGAAAACAAATTACACCTTCTTTCAGAATTTTTCAAACTACCGAAGGTGTTGGTACAAGAAAACAGGCATATTAAATTCAAGCTACAAAAAGTAATAATGAAAGGTAAAGAAATATGGTCTTCCCTTGCGAATATACACTGCTGGACAATTGCTAAGGACGGATGACAATAGCAAAGATAGCAACCATAAAATGGAAGGCAGGAAAATGTGGAAATTAGCATAAGTGCGGGATACAGTAAGACGTGTTGTGCGTATGCAAATTTTGGATTACCGAACTTGTTCGTGACGTCATAGCGCTGATAAGAGATATAAAGGATTTGACGCGTATTGACCGTTGTTGTTCAAACCCCAAGTTGAAAGGGAAAGAATCAATTGACGAATTTGCAATTTTCAGTATGTCTTCCCGACATCACCTAGATGATTTTACGCGTGGCCGTATTATTGGCAAGATTGAAGAAGGGCGAAAAATAACAGATGTTACCAGTGAGTTCGACGTCAGTCACAGTGTTGTTTCAAGGCTTTGGAAGTCATTTCAAACAAATGGAGAGTGTAGCAAACGTCACGGGGAGGTCGTGTGCACAGTACGACACCTGCAGAAGATCGGTACATAGTGCTATCAACAAAAAGACACCGGCGCAGCACAGCTAGTGAGGTAGCAAATCAGTTTATGGCTGCTACTGGCAAGCGGATCTCCCGAAAATCTGTCGCCAGACGTTTGCATGAAGGAGGACTATTCGCCCGCCGTCCTGTTGTGTGCATCCCATTGTCCAGACGTTACCGTACCGCCCGTTTGCAATGGTGCCATCAACATCGCAATTGGACTGATAACGACTGGTCTGCTGTCCTCTTCTCAGATGAGAGTAGATACAGTCTATCGTCTGGTTGTCGACGACAACTGATCTGGCGTGATAGTGGTACTGCATATTGTCCAGCAAACATACAGGAAAATAACCGATATCCGACATGTAGTGTCATGGTATGGCCTGGCATCATGATCAATGGCCGTACGTCCCTCTATGTGCTTCCAACTGGGACTATGACTGGCCAACGATACATTAATGATGTTCTGCTACCTCATGTTTGCATGTTCCGTGGTGCTGTCGGTGATAGATTCATTTTCATGGACGACAACGCAACAAGTCATCGAACAGTCGCTGTCCAGGAGTGTCTTGAGAGTGAGGATATTCAACGCCACGTATGGCCAGCACGTTCTCCAGATCTGAATCCCATTGAAAATGTGTGGGATGCTTTGGGGAGGAGTCTTGTTGGTCGCCAATGCCCTCCAATAAACAAGGACACCCTCATCCGTGCACTGACAGAGGAATAGGATAAATTACCCCAACAGCTGCTTGATAATGTTGTGCAAAGCATGACACGACGTGTGGAATCTTGCATCGCCCTCCATGGTGGCCATATCCCGTATTGACATCTTACGCCGGAACGCTTGCGGACGGTAAATGCATTTTTTTCACGTTTACGTATTCTGCACAAAATGGCCTGTTTGTCCCTTGAACACGTTCCAAAGCCTTCTGGATTTCAGAGCACAATAAATTGTCTTTCTTGTAATGTCCTGGCATTCTGACATTATTTTATTTCACTTGGCATCCAACCACACTTACTTTTTTTATGCGCTATATAGCCGTTTATGATCCGTCCTTAGCAATTGTCCAGCAGTGTATTACGTAAACATACATCGAGCAGCCTCGATTTCAGCCTCCTAACTGGGGGCTCAGTTAGTCGCCGTTTACCCTGCGAACTGCATAACTACTGACTGACAGTCTAATTTGGTCTCTTATTTATTCAGTTCAGTCAGTTCTCGTGGGCTTAAGTCCTACTTTCGAGTTATTTTTCTAACCGGTGACAATCAACGCAATAGAAGTTGCGGTACTTACGGTGACTGTCGAGGTCTGTAAATCCCAGTTTAATTTGTAACCGTACACTGAAATATGCCGGCAATAATTCAGAGTGCAAACATACAAACACACAAACAGACACACACGCCGGTGGATAACACTTTGTTTCCACAAAATGACAGTCCCAGGATAGGGACGAAGTTGTTTTATGAAGCTGGGCTAGTTTTGAATCTCCCGCTCTTATTTCGGGATATAGAGATGATTTTTCCGTCCTTTTCATGTTTCGCCGCTTACTCAGATGTGAAACGGGGGTCCTCCTCTACTCTCTTCTGAGACGACTCGCTCATACTGACCCAAGTTCGGATGTACCTTTCAGTTTTTGGTGTGCCAAAAGATTTCAAGCCTCGGATTTCTCTTCCAGTTCACCGCAATTTATGGTTTACGTTATTCCCTTTTTGCTAGCAGTCTAAAACACCTGGTTATGAGGGATGGAGAAGATTTACCATCGCTCTGCGACTTTCTGCAAAGAAATTGAGCGCTTACTTTAACGTCAGAGATCCATTGTCCTGTCCTTTTGACAATGTATTTTTAATTATCATCACAATGCAAGTCACATATTTTTCTTTCGTGGATCTATTCCCCCCGTCTCATCATCGCGAAATCAAATCAAACCTGTTGGCCCTCAGTAATGCAGCCGGCCTCTGATCCCAAAACCACATGGCTTCTATCTTTTCGGACATCTTCTTCTCGCTGAGATACCGAAACTCCCTTGCTTTACCTGCTCCGTGTTTTACGCTGGCCACGTATTTACACATGTGCAAAATCTTTGGCAAAAGAATTTTACCATCACGTTTGCCCCATTTGCCAACCTCAGCAGATTTTCGTAACTTTGGAGGCATGACACTTTCAGATAAATGTCAATTATCATCTTTTTGACCCTATCATCTCGCCATATTCAAGTAGTTTATTGCTTCCATTAATGCTCGTTCTAAATAGTCGTTTTTTACGCTTTCCAACCGCAGGTTGAACAAGCGTATATGCTCAAGCTTTGTCCGTCCGTCCGTCTGTCCGCACGATAACTGAGGTAAAAATGGTTCGATTCGATGACATTTTAGTATGTGGTAGGGGACCACCTGGGGACAAACCCTATTGAAAATTGGACAAACGGGGTCAAAGGTCACGACGTAGGAGCGGGATCCATTCCATTGACCTTATGCGTCATAACTTGCGTAAATATGGTTTGTTTTAAATTCAATTTTACTATGTGGTAGGGGACCACCTGGGGACGAACCCTATTTAAAATGGGTGAAGTGGGGTCAAAGGTCAGGACATAAGAACGGGATGCATTCCATTGCCCTTATGCGTCATAACGTGCGTAAAAATTGTTCAATTTCGATGAAATTTTAATATGTGGTCGGAAACCACCTGGGGACGAACCCTATTGAAAATAGACGATATGGGGTCAAAAGTCAGGACGTAGGATTGGGATCCATTTCATCGCCCTTATCCCATATTATTAAGGTGAACGTCTAGTAATTTTGCTTCCGATACTTGCAATGGAAAAACTTTTGTACAAATTTCCTTCACAATTAATGTGCTCCCAAGGATGAAATTTTGAACATCGATTAAAATAACTTCATATTATAACTTGGAATACTAATATTTTCTAAAACATAATCATAATTATATTAAAAATCAATAACTTTTCCTTTGGTGGTGTTGAAACCAGAAAAAGGATGGCACGACCTGCACTTTGATGACGTCAGTAGACAAACAAATGTTAAATTGCATAATTATGGTTATATTTTAGAAAATAATAAGTATTCCAAGTTATAAAATGAAGCTATTTTAATTGATGTTCATATTTTCATCCTTGTGAATGCATTAATTGTCCAGAAAAAAGATGACGCGACCTGTACTTTCATGACCTCAGTAGTCAAAAAAATGTTGGATTGCATAATTATGGTTATGTTTTAGAAAATATTAAGTATTCCAAGTTATAAAATGAAGATATTTTTAATCGATGTTTAAATTTTCATCCTTAGGAAAACGCATTAATTGGGAAGAAAATGTGTACAGAAATTTCTCCATTCGAAGTACAGGAAGCAAAACTAATTGACGTTCACCTTAAAGGAGCAGTTCCTGTATGCATGTAAATTTTTTTGAAAACGGCTCTAAGAATTTTGTTGAAAGTCGTTAACCTACCGTTTTCTGGTACTAGAAATCGATTTAGCTTGATCTCGACTTTAGGAAAATTCGTTTAGTGGGTTAAATAACCACCCCGAACTACCAAGTTTTTAGTGTCATGGCGTCGCCCCGTTAATGTTATCCATGCTTAGAAATCTTATGAAATGTAACACTCGCAATTCAGATGCTAGCGCGCGGGCACGCCATCTGTCTTATTACGTTACGCGTTGTGTGTGGATCCTATTAAAGTTTTATGACGTCACACTCTTGCGAGCAGATGGTCGCGATTCCCATCTACCTCATTAAGTCACACGTTGTGTGCGTATATTCTTCCGCACGATAACTCGCGTAAACATCGTTCGATTTCGATGAAATGTTAGTATGTGGTAGGGGAACACCTGGGAAGGAACCCTATTGAAAGTGAACGAAATGGGGTCAAATGTCAGCACATAGGATCGGGATCCATTCCACTGATTTTATGCGTCATAACTAACGTAAAAAAGGTTCGATTTCGATGAAATTGTAGTATGTGGTAGGGGATCACCTGGAGACAAACGCCATTGAAAATGGGCGAAATGGGGTCAAAGGTTGGGACATAGGAGCGGAATCACTTCCATCGCCATTATGCGTCATAAGTTACGTAAAAATGCTTTGATTTGGATGAAATGTTAGTATGTCGTAGGGACGTGCTTGGGGACGAGTCCTATTGAAAATAGGCAAAATGGGTTCAAAAGTTAGGACACAGGAGCGGAATGTATTCCATAGCTTTTATGCATCATAACTTACGTAAAATTGCTTCGATTACGACAAAACTTTAGCATGTTATTTAGGAGGTATACTGAACCAGTTCTGTTGAATATCATCGAAATGGAATCACAGGCCAGGGCAGAGGAACGAGATTTATTCCAGAGCCATTATCCTCATAACTTGAGTAATGATTTCTGGTATGTTGGAAAGCGTATCATAATCAATGCATTGCATGATTTTACTATCTTGTTACATTATCCGCTTGGCTTTTTTTGCACGTCTTTTGCAAAAAAGGATCGTGCTTTATGTTACCGGTGTGGCCGTCCGTCCGTCTGTACTGACCCTATCTTTGCAACTATTAGGTCGATTTGAAAAATTCTTTTTACATTGGGAAGCTTGAAATATTCGAATCATGATACCTTATTTCGTTTTTTTACGATGTACAATTTCGCCCCTAGGTGGCGTAAATGCAGATGATGTCGAATTCAAAAACACCTTTTATTCCACATATTTGCTTCTAAACATCCAATTGAAAATTTTATTTTATCTTTCGATTCCATCTATGTCGAAGAGTATTTTAGATACAGCTACTTTTTTTAAATTAAGCATAGATTTTCCGTTAGGGTGCGTAAAAGTAAATTACATTTTTCCCGATAACTCTTCTTCTAAAACTCCGATTTGAATTTTGTTTTCTTCAGCGTATACACCTCCTGATGGAAAATATTTTGAATATAATTTCAAATTTTGGTGAATAATACTTTGGCCACCAGAGGGCGTAAATGTCAATTTTTGCTTTTGAGGTATTTGCCATATAACCTGAGATTCTAAAATGTCGATTGAAAAAATTATTTCGCGGACTGATGCCACTCACGTCGACAAACGTTTCGGAATATTTTCTTCTTAAAATATTCCACAGTTTGTCCGCCAAGGGGCGTAGACCTACATCTTATTTTTGTCAATATCTCTACTTCTATATATATTTCAAAATTTTCAGGTAATTCATATATTTTCCGCTAGGGGGCGTAGGGGTAAATTGTGTCTCCCCCTATAACTCTGCTTCTAAATCTCCGATTTGAGAAATTCTTTCTGCTCCGGATACAGCTCCTGATGGGAAATCGTTTGCACATAATTTCTAATTTTTGTAAAAAATGGTTTGGCCACAAGGTGGCATAAGTCTTAATTTCAGCTTCTGATTTATTTGCAGCAAAATATGAGCTTCTAAAATCTTGATTGCAAAAAAAGTTCTTTGTTGACCGATACTACTCATGTCGAGAAACGTTTTAGGAACATTTTCTTCTTGAAATAATGCATGATTTCTGCGCCAGAGGGCGTAGATGTGTATCTTATTTTTGTCAATATATCTACTTCTACTAATCCGATTTGAAAAATTCCTTGTTTGTTGAATAAATTTTCCGATGCGAAATGGTTTTCCTATAAATAAAAAGTTTTCAAGTAAATCATAGACTTTCCGCTAGGGGGCACAATGGTAAGTTCCGTTTTCTGCGTTATTTCTGCTTCTAAAACTCCGATTTGAAAAAATCTTCCTGTATCGCATACAAGACCTGATGGAATATGTTTTTCACATAATTTATAATATTTGGTAAAGAATGGTTTGGCCACCAGGGGCACAAGGGTTAATTTCTGCTTCCGATGCACCGCTCATATGGAAAAACCTTTTGAGAATACTTTCTTCGTAAAATAATGCATGGTTTCCGCACCAGGGGACATAAAGTCACATCTTATTTTTGTCGATATCTCTGTTAATAAGAGTCCGATTTGAAAAATTATTTCGGTGTTGGAGACCGTTTCCGGTGCAAAATGTTTCTCATAAAATTTCATTTTTTCTTAACATACAAGTCTTCAACCACAGGGCTTAAACTTACGATTCCGTTTACAGCAATATTTGAGGGATTAAAAACCCGATTGAAAAACTTCTTTCTTCCGTCAGATACAAGTGTTTTCCATACCGTTTCCATTGACTTTGAATAGCTTTGATAAATTTAATTTGCGTCACAATGGATTCAAAAGGCGTGCTTATTGCACCCGAAAATTTGGTGTCATCATTCTTGTTTTCTTTCCCTTTCGGGATACACCAAGGAGAGAAATTTTCCTAGGGCAGAAAGTCGGTTCTAGATTTTAACCTTACTGGAGTTCAAATGTTCCCCTTTGTTCCCTTCAACTCTTCCTCCCAGGCCGATGTGTTTTGCATGCACTTGAGTTATCTCCCTTTAAAAAGCCTGACAAGCGGGTGTACTACTTATGTACAACCTTTTATCAGCCACTAATATTCTTCCTGATTCCCAATGCCCACAATATACTTCGTAATTAATCTTCCGTAGTATACAAGTATACTGTATAAGTTGCCCAATTAATTACGAAATTCACTTTATTTTATTTAAAAACTATCTGTGTATACAAACATTTTGCGCCCACCTTTCGACTAATTATTTAATCACTAACAAAATTGCGCATTAACACATTATGGAAGTTCAAGAATAACGACCGACTTATTAGGATTAATTTCAAAATCGTGATGTGAAAATTCGGGAACATATACGACTAATACTACAAATAGTAGCTACAGATCTGAGCATTTAAAGTCTTCCTCCAGATACTTGTTCGAATGAAATTAGTGTTCAGAAATGCAAATCTCATTCATTCGCTGTGTCTACGTAATCTCATCCCAAATCAAATCAAATATAAACAAAAATTTATGTTATCGTGTTTATAAATGTACGTATTCTGCCAAATATGAATTGATTGATGGAGGAGAAACATTTTTTAAGATAACTTCTTCAAAGTGAGGTTTCTGTAATATTTATATCTAGTACCCTCATGTGCAGAAACAAAACAGTTGCTCAATTTTCGTGCCTTTTTATCTACGTTTTTATTTTATCTTCCTTACGTTCTGACTAGCAGTCTCATATCCATACCATAATCTTTATACAGGAAAATCGGAGTTTTTAAGGCACCATGACAGAAATGCGTTTTCACAATACAAAACAGCCAGTTAATTGACAATGATATGAAACAAGTTATTTCGTTCATTCATTAGAAGACCACAAAAATAACAGGACATCCACATTATTCTTAATCTTAGATTTACCATTGAGGAAATATCCAGTGCATAAAAAGGAAACTAACTCTGCAGTTACCTACACATCTGAGATAACCAATCAATACATGGGAAGATTTCAACATTCCGGATTATCCAGGTCTTTAATTAGTCGATTTCGGTTGTAAACTAAAAAACACTTCTCGTGTTACAACAAGATATATTTTTTAAATCCCTTTGGAAATTGCTTTTTCTGAGAGGTGCCCCTCCTTTAATTATTTTTAGTATTTTTTCCTTAAAATAACGAAATAGAATTACAACAAAAGCAATTCGTCGTACTGTAACAGTGTGGCTACTTGTCACAATACTTAGAAATTAAAAATTCGGAACTTTCCTTACATTTCCCAGTCAGCGAGATTTCGCTTTTCCAAACGTTATCAGAACAATTTAACTATCCTTACAGAGAAAAAAACAGTTCGATTTTTATTTATAAATATTTTTAGGAGAAATACTGTATACTAAAAAAATATTATTTGATTAAAAAGATTTTAAAGTAACACTGACAAACGGCAAATAAACATTCTGCCATCTAGATATTTCTTATTAGAAGACATCCTGAACATTCTGCCAAATGCGAAAAAACACAACAAATTGTTGGTCCACCCTCTAAGATAAACTTCCGTCTCTGACCCATTGTACACTATTGAGGAGTTAGTGTTGACATACTGCCATCTCTGCCAATGTAAAAGTAAATACACGTAACTTCTGCAAATGTCAGGTTCACATTAATAATTCGGCTGGCCTTTCAAAGGAAATTTACGAACGTTAATTACGTCCCTACTCCAAAATATTTATAGTGAATGAAAAAATGTTTCCTCATGAATCATAACGTGTCTATCCACAAGAATAAATCAAGTATACCTCATTTCTCACTCTTGGATATGTTTTCCAACACGTTGTAGTTTTATGCGAACTCCTGTGCTGGACATACTGCCAGAAGATCTGACCAGAGGACACAATTGGAATTCTGTATTATTAACCGAGGGGCACGAAAACACCGAACATTAGACGCAGCGGAAATGGACGTATGAAAATGAGAAAAACGCCGGATCGATAGCGCAGATGGTAGTTAAAGAAAAAGTGTTCTGGAAAGATTTGGCAAGCGCTTCTTCTAGCATTTTTTTTTTTTTGGATTGGAGGTTTAACGACCACCGTGAGCAATTCAGTGGGCTATAAGCAGTGGCCCGTCCCTAATTTAGGGCCACTGGTTTCAGGGAGCGGTTTGTACCAGCGCTGTAAGACAAAAACAGCATCCGTGCTTCACCGGTATTAGAAGCCGGAGCTATCTCGGAAGAATGATCAGAAGCCAGCGCTTAGACCACTGCGCCACCGTGCCGGGGCGGCCCTTTAGCAGTGCATTGAGAACGGTTGGCTATACAGATATGAATTGAAGTGAATTAGTTTTGTAGATAATTTACATAATGGAATTGATATTTAATTTAACTTGAGTGTTCTTATAACAAATAACAATGAAATGGCATATTGTCCACCACGATAAGAAAAGCCTAAGCCCTGGCTTCTCGCCATTCGTCCATGTGCTCCTGGCTAGATTTCCAGATTATGTTTATGTTCGGTGAGCTTGTTTTATGACATCCCATCCAGGAGCCGGTGGCTCTACTGAGCTCCGCTTTTCCAGCAACATAACCAGTTGAATTGCTCACTGTGGTCATAAATTGCAACCCCCTCTAAATGTCATGTTATTCTTTAACTGATATGTCTTCTCTTTACTCGTCAAGTAATTCATACATTATGTTTTTCGGTTTTACATAGCTTCGGTTTTGCACGAGGGACAATCCCTTTCAACAATTCTGACAAATCGCATTTTATATTATTTAACCAAAGAATTGGTCATCATTATCACAGGACATCAAGTGATTCTGCCTTCTAGTTTTACATTTAAATGGTTCCCTTTGAAAGAGAGTAAATATACAAGTAAATCAAAACATACTAAAATTTATTTCTGAGGGCTTCAAAAACTTTTATTCCGTGGAGTACCTCTAATAAGTTTTCATAATGCTGACATTCCTCATAATTTATTACAATTCAATTATCCAAAGGCAAATGTATGTATATACTTAGTACTAAAATAATGATGTATATACTTAGTCACATAGTGAAAGATTCGGAATCGATGATAGCCATTTCGAATTGATCCACCAATCAGTTGCAGTCAAATTCTGTACATTGCATGCTCTTGAGGCCCCATCTGCAGGGTTCAGGTCGCCTGGAACGTGATGCCAGTAGTTTGGGGTGCTCAGTTTTCGTATTTTGTTTAATTTCAGCATTATGAAAACTTATTATAGGTACTCCACGGAATAAAAGGTTTTGAAGCCCTCAGAAATAAATTTCAGCATGTTTTGATTTACTTGTATATTTACTCTCTTTCAAAGGGAACTATTTAAATGTAAAACTAGAAGGCAGAAACACTTGATGTCCTGTGATAATAATGGAGAATTCTTTGGTTTAATGGATATAAAATGCGATTTGTCAGATTGTTGAAACGGAATGTCCCTCGTGCAAAACCGAAGCTATGTAAACCCGAAAACATAATGTATGAATTACTTGACGAGTAAAAAGAAGAAATAGCAGTTAAAGAATACATAGCAGTAGCTTTGAGTATTATTTTATAAAACAAAATTACATTTAGCTAATGACAGCAATGTTGGCATTTCCTTTATCTTTTTTTAAACAAAATTATTTCCCTTTTTAACAGCCGTTTAAATTGTTTAATAACACATTCTGCTGTGTAGAAGGAGCGAAGTTGTGATGTAAAAGAAACTTAAACGTAGTTTTAAGGAAATTATTTTAGTTGTAAACAAGGTCTTTTAATATATAAATTCCGAAGAAATTAATATAAAATTATATATTTTATGTGAATGGTTTATTTACATGTCTATCGGATGATTACTAAGAACACTCTTAAAATTTTTCAGTCGAACTTCTTAAATTGGAATGAGGAGTTGAAGGGGTTTGGCAAAATAGTTTCTTGGTCCCATTTGGGCCCAGCATAAAGTGTACAACATGAGAGAAAAGAAGAGGGGAAAAAAATACATTTATACTTGTTTCTTTTAAAACAAATTTACGGCTTTATGTAAATAAAGTAGTGCTATCTTATTTGTGTGTCCTTATAATTTGAAGGGTAAATGAGTAAAAATTAATATCACAGGAGTGTCACACGGTGTCGTGCGACCCCCTGACCATTGTATGTTTTGGATGAATGAGTCTCAGATTCATAAAAACTTTCTTCTTTTTTGAATTGTCGTAAGAACTCTAAGCAGAATATACTGCATGGAATCCCTAGAAGCCACTGCTTCCACAAAGTGGGTCGACAAGGGCTTCTGAAACAAACACAGGTGCACTTTTTATTGCTTTCAAGATGTGCCTTATTTTAGAAAATATGTTTTTTATAACGTGTTATCAATTTTCGTTAATGCTAGTGTACCATTTCAAATGCTATGTAAACACAAAAGCTCACTGATTGCTGCAAATCCTTTTAGATATCCCGTGCTGTAAAACAGAAACGACATCCATGCCTTAAGGCATTCGAACCGAACCCATCTCAGATGAGTGGTCAGAAACAAGCGGTCAGGACAAACCACTACAGGGACGGTAAGTGTTTTCCAATTCCTCAGATATTTATGTTGTACATTTAGAAAAAAGCAAAAATCTACAACAAACAGTATTTATTTTGTGACATGAACTATACTTTCAGAAAACCGCAATTCCTTAAATTGTATAGGCAGAAAATATTTCGAAGTCCAAAATAAGCTTCATTCCGGTGAAATGACTACATCGCCTATCATCAGGTCACTTTTTAAATTTAAGTCAAGGTGCATTTTCACAAATACCTGTGAAACTGAATTTCCTGAAGAAAGTGAAATTAGAAAACTAAGCTCTGTTATCAAGTCTCATGTAAGGCATTCATTTTGTGTACGTAAATTAAAAATATTGTATTTTAAAAAGTAAAATTATATAAGTGCATTTCACTTGAATCGGGACTGCATATAAAACATTTATTTGCAATACGGATACCTCTGCGCTTTTGACTTCGTTTTTTTTTTTTTTCGTTTCATTTGATTTATTGATATTGCTGTTTCATATTAAAATTAATAATTCTGAACAGTTAAGCATAAACATATAAATAACAGAAGGGAAGATCAAGGAAAAGGCCTGGTTTGGCTAACCTTGATCTCCCTAGGTTTAGGTCAAGAAAAGAACATTCATATAACAGTAACAAGGTCAAAAAAGAAAACAAATATCAAATTATATGCAAGCATGATATCGAATTGGCAGCATATCAAGGGAAAAATAATATTAAAGTAATGAAAAACATGAGTTGTCCACCCCTACCCAATCCTCATTGTATAGATCCCCCAACCCTTGGTCACCGAATCTTTACCTGGCAAGTCCCCCGCCTTTCCCCTCAGTCGAATAATCGCTTCATCAATCAACCTCCCATCTTGCATTAGTGAATGGATATCAGTTTTTAAGTAGATAGTGTTTTAATTTCTTTATAAGCAAGATGAATTTATTAATATATATAAATTCTGTAGGCAAAGAGTTCCATAACTCCAGACCATAATAATCTAGGCTTTGTTTAGTAGTTTGTGCTCTAGGTGTAGTAAGTCTCAACAAAGCTTTGTTTCGAATATAATAACGGTACGTAACAGTATTAATTTTTATAAGCTCCTGTAAAAGGTTCATTTTAATTCGTTTGCACATAATTTGGCCTACGTTGAAGTGAAACAGTTGTTGAATTGTTAGAATATTATACTTTTTGCCGGTTGGCTGTGGAATATCTGATCGTATTTTGCCCTGGTAAGTTTCCACCATTTAAGTTATGTTCAAAATCTATTAATCGTATGTATATATTTTAGACAATTTGTAATTGATTAATATTAGTAAGTGTTGTTTGCCCCAGGAAAGTAAACAGTAATCAAAATGTGAGTGAATTAATGTATAATATAATAATTTTAATGTTTTAACATATAGATTTGTTAGTATTGACTAATTATTCCTATATTTCTGGATATTCTTTGATAACATTTCTATATGCAGATTCCATTTTAAATCATTGTGAAAAACTTTACCCAGATAAGCAAGATTATTAACTAACTGCATCTGATTACTATAAGGAAGAAGTTAATATTAAGAGTTTGATTAGGTTTTTGTCTGGAAAAAAAATTACACAAGTTATGTAATTGCAAGACAAAAGGACTTATTTCAAATAGGGGCGAGTTCCCAAAATGAGTTCTCACATGGCATAAAGTTGCAAGCATTCCCGCACATTATTTTGTAAAGTGATTTTAAGTGAAGTGATTTGAGTGCAATAACAAAAACTCGAATTTAATAACCACTTTTATGTCTGTATTACATAATGACTGTACGAAATAAGCTAATAATATTTGAGTGGAATAAAATTAAATTGAATATGTTCCGTCAGAAGTAGGACATTTCATTTGACTAAATCGTTTTACCGAAATGAATCAAAAGTACGAATTCCATGTTTTGGATCCCTCAGCCCAAAAGTTTAGATCTCAATTAAACTCTCTACATAATCTAAGAATAAGAGTTTATCTTGCTATTAGGAATGACATATGCACTATATTATCAATGTATACAGAAGAAAATTGTTCCAGTATAACAATTCTTTCATTCCTGTCGAAAAGTGGCTCTCATGTACTGCATGTTGCACTTTGATTTAGTTAATCTTCGATATCTGAACACAGTTGAAAGAAGTAATGAGATTTTTAAGATATTGTACTTGAATAAGGGTCCATGTACGCGTGGAATTCTTGCAATTGCGAAGATATCATGGTGATGGCTCAACACACATGACGTTCACACTAAGCAAAATTTAAAATGCGTATTGCTTATGGATTATGTTTATTACATTTTACTGTTTATGATAACAAGTCCCATTTTCTTACAGATGGCGTTTGTTGTGCACCCTAAATTGTTGTTAAGATTGAACACTTCCCAAACGACACGCTTCTTGTAGCTTTGACAGGAAAGAGAAGGGAATACTTTAGTTTGCAAACTTTTATTCTTATTTACAAGTTTTAAGAAAATAACGTAAATCAAATACATCTAAGAAGAACGACAGAATAAAACCTGCTATTCAAATTCAGGAATGCGAACATGAACAATCGTACTAATTTCTAATACCTTATTAAAAAGATAAGTAGTAGCTATGCTTCTTTTTTTCTTTATTTTTTAATATTAAAGACAAGGACTACTAAATAGTATGGGTCTTGCTTTATATACATGGAAAGGCATATGCACCTTAAGTCCAGTTTATTAATTATTATTTTCTTAGTTTTATGTGTAGTAGATGTAAAAACTGAAGATAGATAAATATCTATTATAATTTCAGAATTCAATTTATCTTTTTTTGGAGATTAGATGAAAGACAAAAAAAAAATCAAAATATAAAACATTTAACTCAAATTTAAACATTCTATTTTTTAGGAAGCGAACCTTGCATTTTCGTACTTGTGGAAACACTCCTTTAAAAGGAAAAAACACCGGAAAATATTTCAAGCTGGATATCTTGATACCAATTTGGGATATGATTTTTTTTAGGAATACAAATGTACGCCTAACGTAGCTTAAATTTTCTAGTTTCTGCTATTAAAAAAATAGAAACCAGGAAATTTCAAAGAAAATACCATTTAAATTGATATCGTAAAACCAACAAATTTACTTTTTAAGTCGTTCACGTAGAAAAAATCCATTCTTTAAAAAACGGATACCTCTTGCATTAGCAATTTGAAAGCATGAGGTGAATTGTAGCGTTTGCTATACATAATAGTTTTTTTCATGGCAGTGTTGTTTTCAAGTAAAATAAATTACCGAACGTTATGCAACATAACATATTTCATTTAGGCTTATTTCATAAACGAATGTATTCTACCTACGACTTTTTTTTCCTTTTGACCCCTCTTAAACAATGAAATGCCTTTAGAGATCTGTACCGAAAATGTTGCAAGAGATGTCCCACTGAACGACCGTGACTTGGGTGTGGAGCCTATTCATTTGCTCTACAACAAAATTGCGTTTTCTTCCCATTCAACAAAACGTACGTTTCAGATCATTGCATTACACATCAGCGTTTAAATAGCAGCGATCGAAGTCCATATTTTGTTGTCTGGAAGTAGGATACTGTATATCACAATATATTTGTAAGAAGCTAAATAAGAAGCCAGAGGCATGCATTTTTACAGGACAGAGAAAGGAAGAAAAAAAGGCAAAGTGCAACATGCTAAAATAAATTACACGCACACAAAAATGACCTTTTCATGAACAGGCGCGTGAATTAATATCATCAGATCAAATTGTAAGCACAAATTTCTGAAGAACACTGCCAAACGTGTGCAAAACCAGTACTCTCATTTTAAGTACAGTGTACATCTTACAACGAAATGGGAAATAGGAACAAATCGAAAGAAATCGTATCTACTTCAATCTTAGTTTTTGTATTCTTTCCTGATAAAATTATGCCTCTCAAAACGATCATGACAAAATGCGCGGAAACGTGTTTTTTCAAATCGTTTATTCGCTTAATTCCAAATTGTATGAAATGTTACTTTGAAATATTATCAGAAATTATTTGTTCTTGTGCTTTGTATATTTCCTGTGGATGGTTCCTTCGGTTAGTTTCAAGTTTTTTTTTAAATGTACTTCGAAATATTTTCGGAAATTCTCTATTTTTGTGCTGTATATTTTACATGAAGGAACCATCCATTCCTACCGAATTTTCGTTAGGTTGTCCAGATTTGCGCCCCAAGAACATATCCTTAAGCATCAGATCCTGCCGCAAATAAGTGTACTTATATTTCATAGCAACTGTTATTGCAAATAATTTTTACAATTTTTCAAACTACACCACAAATAAATTTTTCAAACTACACCACAAAGAAATTTTCCAAACTACACAACTCTTCATCAACAAGTGCTAGCGAGAAACTACGCCAGTCTGTATAATATTCAACGGTTTATAGAGTAGAAATAACATTTGTTGTGCCTTTCATGTAATTAAAACTTTTCAAAGCTTTCAGGGAGAAAAATGAACACGAAGACCATTCTACGAACGAAGCAAAGGTTTTTCTTTGTTCTTTATTTCCTAAACATTTTCACGGCGATAGCCTTTTTCGTCTTATTCCTATATCTTTACATATATATCGATTGGATATTAGAACGGGATAGGAATGAAATTATTTCTTTTTTTATTTGTTTTTGTTTTTGTTTTGGCAAACAATACTCATACCTTGCATTTTTAAATGTGACCCAACATTAGGATTTAAATAGAAATATACTACTTCACTTTAGGAAGACAAAATATGTGACCTTTACTTTGATAAAATAAAATTATTTATAAAGTTTTTCTATACATTGTTGTGTTGGAAAGAAATATAGGTGAATGTAAGACAAGAGAAAAGTGGTAATTATCCTATACATAAGTACAATATCATTCCAAATGTTAGTCTACAGGGTTTATCAGGACCTGTTCCCGTCGTCCGAGCAGCTCTTGGGTACCGTCCCCGTAGAATTGGAGTAGCGTGGACGCAAAGAAATGAGTGGTTAACCCTTGCCCTTCGACGATATGCTGCAACGACCGAAAAAGGTCGTAATTCCTTTGGGCCATGTCGGGGGAATAGGCTTGATGCTGCAGCAGCTCTCGGCCCAGGTCCCTGATATTTTGATAGGTCGTACGTGCTTGTGTGAGGTTTTGCTCCATACTGCTATAATATGACGTCTTTGCGATTCAGCAGTTCAGGTCGTTCCGACGTAAGCGAGGCGTAAAATTGTCGAGCTGACGGCACTACACGTCGTCGGTGACAGTGATGTTGTCCGACAGCAGCTCAAAAACACGATGCCCTTATATTCCACCAAACAGAAAGCAGGAAAAGGAGTATGTGTAAGGCGGATTTCGTTATCGCTACTGTTTTGGGTCCAGCTCTTGTTCCCGGGCACTGACATTGTCACACAGGATCCATTTCGCGTCATCTGTCCTATTGCGCGCCGAGAACGGTTCGTTCTGTTCATGCACTCAAGCCTTTTTCTTTCTGCTCAACCGAGAGTTGATTGAGTACCAAAATTCTCATTTTGTGCAACTTGCCAAGTTGATGCGAGTGCGTGATAATGATTATGTAGGTATTACCCAGATGTTCGGCTGACTGGCCTTGTGGTCATACATGGGTTAGTCTTCTCTAAGATCTTCCGCATGTTCATATCCACTGTTGTGGTTCTCCCAGCTTTGGGATGGTTTCACATGTCAAAAGTTCCCTCTCGAAGCCGTTTGAATCAACGACAGCACTGATGATGTGATGTAACGCAGGGATATACATTGGTAATGTTTGTTCCTTTCAGCACTTGCGGGTATGTACCACGGCGAAATTCATACAGCATGCAACCTTCTTCTTGTTCATTTCCATGTTGACTGGCGCTTCTACTCTTCCGCTTCTGACGGCTGACTGCCACAGACTTAAAGCATCTAACTTCTGATGCCATGCCGGTTAGCTGCGCAATGTCAGTGGCAAAGGTGCACAGTAGCCGGTGTTGCGAATTTAGGAAACTCGTCATCGGACATTGCTTTCGTTCCAACCCAATGCAATAGCCGCTCTGGAGTAGAAACATTTTCTCCAAATCCCATCTGATGCAATAAATGATGTTGCATTGCAGAACGACATTTAAATTGGCGTAATTAAATTTCAGTAACCCACGACAAGAAGAAATAAAATTATTTTTTGACGCTACATATACACCGTTTGACAATAAATTTCCAGGACAGTGGTTATTACTCTCTTAATGGTAGTGGTATAAATATGTTCCATGGGTCAAACTGTAACTGTGTTTTACCTCTCTTGCAAAACACATGAAGATCTAAGAAAGCGCAGACCTGTCCGATTCTGAAGACTGTTAATGAAAGGTACCAGAAAGACAATTGTCAAGTATTTGAACAGAGAGAATAAAGTAAATATTGAGTTTTGCTGCAAGTCGGGGAAGCCAGTAACGGTGACTTTTGAAATAATCAAAACTGTTTACAAGGACAATGCGCTGTCCCGTGGTCGCCTTTTTTTGATGTCATGCTCGCTTTCGGGAGGAAGGGAAGACGTTGCGGATGACCCAATAATTGGAAGACTGTCAACCCGCCGCTCTGAGGAAGTGGTGGAGAATGTACGTGCTCTGTTGAAGTCAGACAGCCGAATGACGGTACGGATGATTGAGGACACACTCCATATCAACCGTGAAATAATCCGGCTGATTCTAAAGGAAGATATCAGGAAAATGAAAGCAAGCGCAAGGTTTGTGCCGCACAGTTTGACTGAAGAACAGAAAGTGCTAAGGGTCAAAAGCAGCAAAGCGTTCATTGTGGGCCGTGGAATCAGACCCTTCGATGCAGGACCGCATTGTGAACAGTGAAATTTTGGTAAAAGATAGTATTATTCCCTGTAGAGAACACACCGCACATTGTGTTTTGGTATTATTGTGTTGGTTTTTCTCCAGGGATCATAAACCAGTAGTAGCTTATAAGAGAATGTCAGGTAAAGCATATTGATACTACATATCCCACTTTCCTTCATTATCCAATCATTTTATTGAAAATGGGTTCATACATTTGTCTCTAAAAATTCTTAGATTCCATTCACAAATACATCGTTTTCTTTAGTAAATATATAGTGCTGTAGGAGTTTAAAGTCCGGATGGATGTAATATATTTGCCATTACTGTTTTTTATCGTCGCAGCAAAAAAACAGTAATGCCATATATATTAAAAGAACATTTTTTTATATTTTCCAATTGGTAACTAAAATGTAGTTAATTCATTTTGTTTGATTCCCCTTTTATAAATGAGGCTGCAAAATTTCTCATTTCTCACTTTCCTTCATTATCCAATCATTTTATTGAAAATGGGTTCATACATTTGTCTCTAAAAATTCTTAGATTCCATTCACAAATACATCGTTTTCTTTAGTAAATATATAGTGCTGTAGGAGTTTAAAGTCCGGATGGATGTAATATATTTGCCATTACTGTTTTTTATCGTCGCAGCAAAAAAACAGTAATGCCATATATATTAAAAGAACATTTTTTTATATTTTCCAATTGGTAACTAAAATGTAGTTAATTCATTTTGTTTGATTCCCCTTTTATAAATGAGGCTGCAAAATTTCTCATTTCTCAAATATTTTTATCTGTGACAGGAGTTTACCCACTTTACCTTGACTAATGGAAAATATGTTTGAGCTAAAGCGCGTGGAAATATTTAAAGAAGTAGGCTGATGAAGGCCGTTTTTGAAAAAAAGTCTGAGAAGACCTTCCGTGACCTTGGTGCATCGCATACCTAATTTGTAAAGGACAATGATAATTTTTTACATCCTTTACACCATTTGATAACTTCTCAAAAATTTTGTATATGCTATTTTTCAAAACAAGTGGTCAACAGGCAGAGTTATTAAAATGTAGTAATATGGCGAAGTGATAAAAAAGTCTCTCTAGGACTATGGTGAACTCTTGTCACATATTATTAATGATACGGCTATGATCCAGGTTGGAAAAAAATGGAAATATGGTGCACTTTTTATTGATTTGTGAAATTTCATTTTTACAAATATAATACAGTAGAGTATCCATTACACGTTATTGTAGGACCGAAATAGAAAACATATAACTGTGAAATACGTATAAAGCATGCTTCAATTTCTAACGATGTTACTATAGAAAAAAACAAACACCAACATTTAATTTTTTTTCCTTTTTTTTGTTTTTGCTTTGTGTTTTTTGTTGGAGGTTTAACGACCACCGTGAGCAACTAAATGGGCTATAAGCAGTCGCCCGTCCTTAGTTATGTGCTGTAGTTCCACATTCGCCAAATGCGGATTGTCATGCACTTGCTTCAAAATTTGCATCTTATCGCTTAGCGACCAAGAATTTATTTTACGAGAAGCCATATTGATTTGAAAAGAAAGGGAAAACGGGTACCTCGAAGACAAACAGTAGAACAGAATGTAGGCTGGAGGATCTAATTTTTCGGTTGGAAAAGTTTGGCAAAGTTCCCCGAACATTATTCGAAGTGGGAAGGTCACACTTATTACAGAGGTTTGATTTTTCTGAAAAAGAATGGTATCACAAACAAGTAAACAATGCCTTCATCCCCTTTCCTCACAAGGACGTCGTTGTTTATGGGAGCGTGCGTTTGACAAATCTCTGTCCTCCCCACTGGATTCCTTTGGCTGCGATTAACGGAACAGAAGACGGAAGTTTACAATAAATAGAGTGCGTGGTTTTCGTTACCTTTCTAAGGCTCAAAAGGAGGAATTTTTCCTTTTCGCTACAAAATGGAAAGTTATACACGAAGCTTACTTACTGACGAATAACGTATAACTGATATACATTAACTTCGACGAATATCGGAGCCTGCAGGGACTGCAGCAATTCAACGTATAAATTAAAATCGGTGCTTTTCTGAAATTCCCAATTCCCCTTTTATTGTTATGGCCTGTCCTGCGTAATGTATGATGCACCTAAATTCTGTTTTGACGATGCATTCTCACTGCGTTTGTTAAAAGAATCCCGATATTAATATGCCCTAAGAGACTGTTTTTTTTTTTTTTTTTTGATGGGAGGTTTAACGACCACCGTGAGCAACCCAATGGGCTATAAGCAGTCGCCCGTCCCTAATTTAGGGTCACTGGTTCCAGGGAAGGGAGACAGCCAGTGCCGTAAGACAAACACAACATCCATGCCTGACCGGGATTCGAACCCGGACCCCATACGGACGAATGATCAGAGGCCAACGCCTTAGACCACTGCGCCACCGGGGCGGCGAGACTGTTTTGTGATTTCTATTTCAATAATTTCATATCGAACGCTTCGCTAAGCGTTTCAAAGAATTTGAGGTAGGTATGACAAATAATTCAAAATGTATGTAAGTTATATAAAATGAAGTTTTCGCAGAAAAAACTGATAAACAATTGCTTTCCAAACAAACAATTTGAGGAATTTTGCAAGGGTAGATAAGAAGATTACAGTGAATTTTGTGATGAACAAAATATACTGCGTAAAAACATTAACTGAACTGTGTGCGTATGTCTTTGTTATATGTGAATTTCAGAAATATCCCTAGTCTCTATCTTAATCGGTACTTGAAAAAGATATTTCTTAACAAATTTAATAATAATTTTCTTCTGCCTGTCATAGTTTCAGAATGAATTTTTTTTGTTTGACAAAATTATATAATGCCATATTCACTTTTTCCCCCATTTATGTTTTTACGGTCAAAAAGCGGTTTATTTCTCTATTCATTTAACTATCAGAAAATTGGGAATAAGTTTTTTCTTTGTTTTTGTGGTGAAACATCTACGAATTTTAATATGCCCAAGTTCCTGATGCTGTGTGACTTACTTAAACGAGTATCCATTTTCTTCTATACGGAGGAGAAATATCAGTAACTACATTCGTCACCAAAACAAACAGTCAAATTTTCATTTTATCTCCTATATTGTTTGAAGAACTGACAAATAATAACACTTCGCTTTTTAATTTTCGACAAAATGTATTCCCGAGATGAATAGTAGCCAATTATTACAGGAGATTAAAGTTACAGAATTCTGTACTTTAGCAAACTTGAACTGTCGCCATTCTTAATTTTGTAGATAAAACGTTTTCACACGTAATACGAATAGTACACAAGATAAATACGTACATCATTGGCGAGAATAAAACCATAGGATCTGTAACAAAGAACTGGATTTGTAGGCATTCTGGGAACAGTTTTCATGAACTGGAAAATAGGATAATTTTAGATAATTGCATATACCCTTTAGCGAATAATGTACTCTTGCAAATGAATTAAGAATAAGTTCAACATCGTGCTTTTGAATACACAACAGGAATTAATGCCGCCGCTAGTAGGGCTTCACTAGCGTCTGGAGAGAGGCTTGGGATCCCTTAAGGCGTCATCTCATTGGTCCTCGCTCGAATGGCGTGGACGAATCGGCTAACTGAGTGGTGTCTATTTATAAATGAGAGTGGCGATGAAACAGAAGTAGCAGATATTAGTTCCCAGAAGTTAGAATACAACAGCCCTTTAACCTTAAAATTAGCACCATTTTTTATTGATAGCTGATGGGTTACATACTTCTGAAGGGTTTAAATTGATGTACAAGAAGTTTAATACCAGTTACTACACTTGTGTGCAAAAATTAAGGACGAAGAGGAGAAATCAGCATAACAGCGGAACGAGCAGGCAGAACGGACCGAAAGACCACTCAGGAGATAGACTAGGGTCCGGTACGATAGGGAATGTGCATATATGCAGCATGACGCGGGGGGGGGGGTGTCAGAAGGGTATAAAGCACACGAGTGGTGTACGCTCAGCAATTCGGTGAAAGCTATTGCACGGTGTACATCGGTTTGAACGACGTCGTGCTGCTGCCGCCGTGGGATATGGCCAACAGGTAATCCAGTAGTCGACATCTGGACAACTTTACCCGAGGTCTCGTCATTTGGAAGTTGGAAGAAGGTCGAAGTGTGACTAGTGTGGCGGAGGAGTTCGGGATCGCTCACAGCATCGTTTCACGAGCTTGGAGAGCATTTCAAACGACAGGAACAGCTGTCCGAGAGTTTAGCAGTGGTCGTCCACGAGCAACCACGGCGTCGGATGACCGGTAGATTGTCCTACAGGCGAGAAGAGACAGACGGCAGACAGCGGGAGAAATTGTAAGGCACATGCAACAGACACCTGAAAGTCCGTTATCGCGGTTTACCGTGGCCAGGAGGCTGCACAAATGTGGTCTATTTGCACGACAACCAGTACGGTGTGTGCCATTAACGCCTGTTCATCGGTGACGGTGGTATCTGTGGTGCCTGGAACATAAGAACTGGACACATCAGCAATGGGTTCGAGTTCTCTTTACGAATGAGAGCCGATTTAGTCTGACGAGCGATTCTGGACGTATACATATCTGGAGAGAGCAGGGAACACGTAATTACACCTGCAACATCATCGAAAGCGACCGGTTTGCAGGTGGCGGAGTTCTCGTTTGGGGCGGTATCATGCTTGGTAGCCGTACTGACCTCCACATCTTCCAAGGAGGTTCAGTCACTGGTGTCCCCTATTGTACCTAGGTTCTCCTGTCTCACGTGCGTCTGTTTAGAGGTGCTGCAGGTCCCGAGTTCCTCTTCATGGACGTCAACGCTACACCTCATCGTACAGTGGCTGTCACAGAGCTGTTGGAGAGTGAAGATATTCAAAGCATGGGGTGGCCCGCAAGGTCCCCGGATCTACATCCAATCGAATACGTGTGGGACCTTCTCGGGAGACGCTTGGCGGCACGTCACCAGCCGCCACCAACGATTACGCAGCTGCGGTTGGCGCTACAAGAGGAATGGGCCGCGATGCCGCAACAGCTCCTTGACAACCTTGTCCTCAGCATGGATAGACGTTGTAAATCCTACAATGTAAGCAGGGGTGATCATATCCCTACTAAAGACTGTATTTTTCTTGGCATCCGCCTGTCACATGGACGTTTCTGTCCAGTTGTGCTCAAAGCTACCTTTTCAATAAAGGGCCTTTGTATCCTTTGGATTCCTTGTTTGGACGGTTTTGCTCACTTGTCCCATATTCTTACATCTTGGAGATCTTATGGTATGATTTGGGTCGATGTTGAGCACTTCTGTACGACGTTACATTCGAAAAACCGTCTCGTCCTTAATTTTTGCATGCCAGTGTATAATCTAAATACATGTTCATTGATATGCTTTTAGTCCTAGCAACGTAAAAAGCCAAAGCCTTAGTTTACCATTTAAGATGCAACCTGTATATTCTAATATTTACTGCAGTGAATGATGGTGTTATTTTCACCCTACTTTCTTACCCTGCGAGCCCGTAAAACATGAAAAACGTTTCCCTTCATATTCACTCTATGCGGACAAATGTTACTAGCGGTGTACATGCCAGAAAACGACGAAATACTTAGATTTCTACATAACAGAAATTTCAACTACCCACAATATGATAATTTAAGAGGGACATTAGCACTGGTCAAATACGGATGTCTGAATATATCACTTAAATTATACTTTTATCATGGTTTATTAGGTTCAATGTAGCTTTAATTTTGGGGATGTAAATAATATACAGTTTTGGTCATTTCCTTCACACAATAACTGTGTTTGTTAATAAAATAAACACGAAAGAAAAAAGGTACTCTTGCAGGAATCGAAAACTTGTAGGAAAGAAACCTTCTAATGTGTGCAGTTACTGCACATAACAGAACAGGCCCAGACTGGGCCGCCGGGATGCCAGGAGAATTAATGATGGCAAATCATATTCTGGGCTGTGGAGATTATAGAAACTCAATTTAAAAATTACAGCAGAAAACCAAGTTATGTTAAAACGCCAAAGTTAACCAATTTGACAGCTTCTAAAAACGAACTTTCAGTTAAAAAATATAAACAACTTTCAGCTGATATCCTGAACTTCAACCTCAACCCACATTTGCTAATTGAACTTGAGTAATCAATACATCATAAACAAATATGCTTTCAAGTTCGACAACGAGAACCATTAATATCCGTACTATATAACTTAGTATTAGAAGGTATTTTTAGAAAGTTAAACTGAGAAAAAAATGTATTAAACATAAATGGAAAGTACCGAAATCACTTAATGTTTGCTGATCACGATATCCATTTTTGCAACTAGCAATATGGAAATACAGAATATGATAGTATATTTATGGATACCAAGTTTTAAAAAACGTCTGAAAATAAGTACAGCAAAAACTAAATATTGGAACAATACAGCAAAGGAAACACAAAATATTTTGATAGAAGGAAATGAAATTGAAAAAATAGACGAACACGTCTGTTTAATTCAAGTAATTGATGTTAATGAAACACAGGGAAGAGCTATCAATAGAAGAATTACCCAGGGCAATAGAGCCTTTTGGATGCTTAAAGACTATTTAACCGGTGATCTTCCATTGTGTTTAAAAAGAAAAATCTTGTTTTTCCCTTGTTTATTTACGAATATGAAACATGGAGTATCACAGAGCGACAATGTAGAAAAATAAGAGTATCGGTTAGAAAGTTATAGAGAAGAGTGTTCAGAATAACATAAAGTGATAGAGTTAGAAATGAAATTACAGGAGAAAAATAAGGAACAATAGATGTTATTAAAATAATTAAAGAATTAAAGTGGAGATGGGCTGAACATGTTAGATGACTGGAATAAGAACACGATTAATAAGATAATAGCAGCCGAGACATGGAAGGAGACAAAGAGGGCAGAGAGTAATATAGGTAACTTCAGAAAATTTGAAGAGCTAAATGGTGGAGTGAAGCTAAAAACCGACGAAGTTGGAAGAGACTGGAAAGTCCTATGCCCTGCACTGGGTGTCAACTTGCTAAGAAGAAGAAGATGAAAAACAAACGAACAAAAAATCACGTATTAGTTGTTCTTTTGAGCCAGACACTGTTTCTAATTAAATATATAACCCACCCCTTCGCCCCTTTTGAGTTTCAAACTTGTTCTCCGTTCTTTTCACTTGATTTCCTGCACCACAACCCGCATTTTCCAGTTGCAATTGAAGCTGAATAATCAATACAATACCATCAAATATTCCATTAATGATCTGGAATAGAAACTCGAAACTTGCTGGATGCGTCAGGGCACTTAAGTTCACGTACGATAAAATTTTGGGGTTGCTTTACGTATGAGCTTTTCTTTATAACAAAATCTGCATCTAACTTACTACATTTCCACCTTACAGTTACATAAATTCTTGCACTAGAATTTTGGAAGGAACGTTTCAGTTACAGAAGAAATGTTTCTTCCATTTTAAGCAAGCAATTAAGTATAGACTAATCTTCGCATTCTTTACTTTCTTTCAATTTTTAACTTATTTTTAATATGTAGGAGGTTTAACGACCACCGTGATAAACTCGATAAGCCAGTAGTAGTTGACAGTCTCTAATTTAGGGCCACTGGTTCCAGGTAAGTGAGATCATACAAACACATTATTGATGCCTCACTAGGATTCGAACCCTGTTCCATCTTGGACAAATGGTCAGAAGCCAGCGCTTAGATCTTCTATAATTGCGCCACCGAGGTTGGCAGCTTTATGAATTTGCACTGAAGTTCTTGTAACTCAGCAAATTAAAAAAAATATGCTTTTCAAGATAGCTTTTCGTGAATGTATTTTTTATGATCAGCGAGTCCTGCAAAAAAATCATCTTGGCACATTACGATTTTCCTTCTCACTGAAAGCGAAAAACCTACTGCAATTCTCTATTCGCCAATCGCAATAACATTCGTAAGAATGGAATAAATCTTCAACAGTCTCTTTCAGAGAACGTACCGTAACTGTTTCTTCAACAACGGAAGTAATTTTAATTTTTACAATAAATTTAACTAGGAATATCTTATGCTGCTGTCCAAAAAATCTGTAAAATGTTAATTAATTATTCTCTCAACAGAAACACTGCAGTAATTCTTAGACTTGTTCTGAAATGATAACGCTTAACGATAAAACTTCAGTTTTAGGGTTGGGGTACTTCGATAATTTTTTCAAAAACTGGACCATAAAAATTCAGTTTCCAGGGCCTTTTATGAATCACCAGTTCGTCACTTTTACAGAATAATCAGAACACATGAGTACCACATTGTGACTTAAAAATAACTAAAGTTACATGGGCCATTTGGCTGTTCTGTGTTGCTCAATATGAGTTGTACAGGGTTACTCAGGGTTACTCAAATCAGATTTCAAATGACCATATATTTGAAGTTTACAAACACGGATTAAGTAATAATACATCAACCAAAGAAAAACTGCCCGAGTTTTGTCTCTTACCTTATAAATGCCTTTTGTATGTGACTTCCTGTAGTTACGTGTGCAACGATGAGATGATAATATATTTCCGCCCGTACTAGCTCCTGCATGGCCGTTGTCACTAACTTCACTGCAGTAACAACACTGTTTTTCAGCTCATTCAGGGTTTTAGGTAACTGTATCACGTACACAGTATCTTTAACGTACCCCTAAAAGAAGTCACGCGACATACGTTCCGGTGACCTAGGTGGCCAGCTGTAGAGCTGAAATGATGTCTTTCACTGTGACCAGTGCAACTGAAATTGAGATGTGTTTTGATTCTTCCGATTTGTTTTTTCGTCAATGTAAAAATAACTATCTAAGTCTAATAACTATGTAAGTCTGAATTCAGTACACATCACAAGAAGAATTCTGAGAAGTACTTAGATCCCTGAGCACCTGCATAGTAAACATTGTTGTTCTGTTAAACAGAAATTTATGGCGGATGTAATACAACTAGTAAACTTCTGTATCCGTGGTTGACGGCTGCATTCTAGATTTTATCACCCACTGAATGAATCAAGGTGTAACCTCATAAGCAGTCAGTACTGATGGTATCCCAAAAAATTTCCGTAGCCTTCAGATTGCATTATATGACTAATGTCACCAATGCACATTTGCGTGTTTATGGAGTGATAGTGTAATCACATGTAGGTTGTTCAATTAAATTTATGACAGCCCTTTGAGGGGAAATTCAGTCTTATCTAGCTACATATTTTTGAATAGGATTGCATAAATTCATTCAAAAGGTAATGTATTATGCAACGAATCATTCTCCTGTGTATGTCCCTTCATCTTTACGGGAGGTTAAGTAACAGAGTTGTTGCATGTTAATCTGTTTGCATTTCCAATAGTTACCTTAGGTAAATGTGCAATGGAAACATCGCAATGAAAATTTGTAATACGTTTATTTAAATCCTTTTTCGTGTCAAATGTCTTTACACAATTCGGATAATCTGATCTGTTTGGGACACTCCTGCCAAGAAATGATAAATGAAAATACCTGCCAATAATCCGGAAAACATTATACAATCAGTCCAAAATCCGAGCTACAGAAGGGGAATGTACTCGATCGGGTCCAGCGACATCCTGACACACATGTTTATGTTTCTCTTTTACCTGACTGGTCTCCACCACACCAAAGCAGCCCAATGAGAGGACGACTGAAGGTACCCCAAACCTTTCTGGAGACGCTTTTTGATAAATTTTGGATTCCGAAGGTCTCCAAATGACACTCCAAGTTGACCTGTCTTACCGTTTTGGGAAATTAACATGACGGAACAAGCACGCTTTCCAGATGTTTTTCCATAACTTGGGACGTGGTTCAATAATCTTCATATACCTCTTGATATCACATGATGAGGATATCAATTGCCGTCACCTCAAACGTAAGCAAACAGAGGTGAAGAGAAAAATTCCTTTGGCAGACCTCATTCGGGAACATTTATTCCGATAGAAATGTACTCTTTCCTCGGAACAGTATTTTGAAATGTTAATTTTCATGATGAGATAGTTCTTCCTAGTACGTAATCCATGTTCTTGATTGATTCCGCTATATCAGCATTTTCCAATTTATGAATATACTAACTTTTGTTTCGGCATACAAATTAAATTTAATACAAATTTAGGAGCTCGAAGTGTAGCCACCTCCTCGTGGTGAGTTCTGGGTTGTTTCCATATGTGACATTAGCAAGCGAAGAGGTAAACGCTACAAATTGCAAAGCAGACTCTCCATGCACATGCGTTATGCTCTCATAACAGTGCAATTTTTTACGGATTTTTCCGATGCCCTACATGCCAGGATGCCTTTACCTAGCCTACACCTACGGGCCAAAGGTGGGAAGAAAATGGTGAATTTCGCGTGCAGTGCAGAGACATATCATATTGATCAACTCCAAAACTTTTTTTCACTGTTATTGGGAACACTGAAGGACACTTTTCCGCTCTAGGGGCTACTCGATTTCAGTTACAAAAAAATCCATCTGTTTTTGCTTACGGCCCAAGCGGTCGGAAAAAGCTAACTTAGTGTGTCGTGTGGAAACGTAAGATATTAGTCGATTTAAAAAAAATTAATTTGTTATTCTTGTTGATATAAATGACAACTTTTCCGCACTAAGCAATATGCAATTTTAAAAAAACGTTTTTTTCGGCTCACTCTAATCTGCATGTTGTGTTTGACAAATATTACAGCTGCAGTACAAAACACATCATATGATATCTTATATACGGGAATGCATTTCTATGCATTACTTTTTTCTAACTTTTGCTTCGGAATACAGTTAACCCACAGGAAGATTATTTTAAAAGCTAGCCGAAATAGTAACGTAAAAAGATTGATAAACAGCTGATATGTTATCATTTTGACATCGCCTGACAGATGGCAGAACGTCAGCGCTTATCCTCCATTATGAGGGTGGACTAGGGTTGAAAATATGACCCCTTTCCTAAGAATGTGAATCATACCTTCTCTGATATCTAATGCAGACTTGAACTTTCATCTCAAAATATGAAAGTTCGTTGTCGGAGATATTATCGGATAACACTATCCTATTTCCGTAACGTCGTCTTCTCCGGTTAGTTACAGTAGGAATCACAAACCTACAATATTAGTCAGCAAATGAATTCGTAAAAAAGTCATGAAGTGTTAATGAAAAAAATTAGGTCACAGGACCATTACACGTTACTCACTAAATTTCCAAAAAAAAAAAACTTTTTGTTATGTCAACACGTTCAGTATCTAACGGTACTCAGAAAAACATTACTGCGTTGGAAACAAAACATATGGCTTCATATTTATATATTGAGCGGTGCCACTTAGAATTTTCCTCCTTCGATGTTTCTGGAATTCCATTTTCCTTACAGCAGCCGCTGCAAGCTTCGAATTTTCTCTAGCAGCACTCTGCAACTGCTGTGTTGAGAGACCATTATCACTCTCATTCCCATTTCAAAAAGCATTGGACAAATAATTCCCGAAGCAAAACTAGTAAATACAAAATTGATACAAATACAATTATTTAAGAATTTAATAGTGCATCTTACTACGAATTAATCAGTTAAGTTTTAAATCTACATGTTGTGTTTGATAAATATTACAGCTGCAGCACAGAACACATCATATGATATCTTATATACGGGAATGCATTTCGATGCATTACTTTTTTCTCCCTAATGGTTTAAGTTCAGTTACCGAATTTTCCATTCCCAATGAAGAATTATTGTTACTTGTTTGAAATTGCAAATGAAACGCTGGATTTTATTTGCAGAAAGCTCCTGGTGCTGCTTCACCTCTGTCGAGCCCGCTCTTTAATATTTTCTTGGTTAACAAGAGTTCGCTTTGCGACAGGTAGCTCTCTTTATTACGAAATGAAAGCGGTTCAAAAATAATAAACTACCAAAGGAAAAAAATCATTTCCCTCACTTCTCCGAATGCAGCTATAATGGTCTGAAAACGCTGGGTAGTAGTGCGTACTGGTGTTCAAACATCGTCATTTTTTAAACTTCTAAGATTTTCTGCTCTATCCAATGTACACGCTGTCATGAAACGTTGTAACAACCACGAAAAGGCGGATATCTGTAGGACGTATTTCGCAGGTTCACTGAAGTGTGTGTGTGGGATATCAACAATTTAAGTATGTATACGATACCAAAGTGATAAGCCATAACAGCAATGGCCGCTTGCAAAAATTCGGTAGTGTTTAAACAGGGAGGTCCTTTTCAGTACTTTTCCAGCAATCAATAAACTATCCTATACTGAAAGTTCTCAATAAATAAATTTAATATTAATTATTTTCTTTTTTTCAAATAATATACGAAAAATAATTCCGGAGTTGTAACACTGGTTCATAAAATTTGATTGTTAAATAACACGCATGGTGCTTAAAATACTTGCGGACAAAGAAAAAAAAACATTTAAGATTTTGTTACAGAAAAATATTTCCTATACCACCAACTGGAAATGAAACAATTTTACAACTTAATTGAAAGGAATTCTGGTCCATAATTTGCTGGCCTCCGAGCAAAGATAAAAGTAACGTTCCCATAAGACAAATGAGCAATGTGAACTTACGGTGATTGGACATAAAAAAGACTGTGGCTCGGCAGAAATACATAATATACAGACAGTATTATATTAATGCACGACGGGATGGCTGACTAAAAATAATTACTATTTGAGCCCAACAACAAAATGCTCAATAATATACGCTTCTGTTGGCGACAGGCTTTACGATAATGATTGTACACCTTTCAATGCAATGCTCATATTAACAATTCGAAAGATAAATGAAAACCAGAAATATTTTGTAAGTGTTTAATATGTTCTGCAAAATATGGGTTGTTGGAAAAAAATTTTTATGAATGTAATTAATTATTCCGTAGTCACGTTTTTTGTGTTGAATCACATGAAAAAAGTATTTAAAACATCATGCTGGTATCATTAATAAATGAGGTGGTGTTAATAATAATAATAATAATAATAATAAAGACTTGATGTCTTTATTTAAAATATTATGATCTTAAACCACTTCTTTCCATTGTGCCTGGTGATTTTGCCGTAAATTTAGGGACTCTCCCCCTCATAATTTTGGAGCCAATTGTCCCGTACTTTTGGAAACAATTCGTGCAAACACAGCTATGAGGTTGTTCACGAAACGTTGTGATATGTATGCAAGTGTTAGTAACAAAATGTATTACTAAATATGTGTAGGAACACATGCAGAAGAGTGAAAATATCATTTTTCAGAAGCCAGAATACCCTTCTATCTGCTTTCTGAGTACTCTGCAGATTTTGTTGAATACACAAGGCATACTTGAAAGATCGTCCTATAAATGTATTTAATAAAATAAACGAAGATTGAAAGCTTTGAACCGAAGCTTCAATAACTTCTATAGTAAAGCCATCCGAAATTATAATTATTTAATCATAGTATATATTTTCTCTGAAATATTGATAACCGTTACCAAGTGAATTTGAAATGCCAGATTTGATTTTTTTAATGGTAGGAAAATATCTGATACATATGCAAGACATTCAAACCAGTCATTGTCGTGTTACTGGGAAGCAAGTTTCAAACGTTGGTCCCTCTCCTCCACCCCCGAAAAAAACCCCAAAAAACTTGACCTTATATCTAAGTTCGAACAGCCGGATGAGTTTTCGAGAGACCCACCTTTTTACTTTATTGAGCAACAGGGTAGAAGGAATACACATGATCTCATATGAAGACACATCATCTCATACGAAGACACACCATCTCTTTACACAATCCCTCAACTTTGCGGACTTTATAAAATTAGTCATTTTCACAGCTTTAACAAGAACGACTTTTATTTCATCAAGAAGGTACTTAGATGCAAGTCGTTGCCTGTGGATGCAACATTGACTCGACATTTTCTCCGGGGTAACTTTGATAACATGAGCGCAAAGACCGGAGTAATAACCTGACATAGACTTGCCTCCATCAGTGCACAGTCCAGAACAATTTAGCAATTTAATTACTTTGAAATGACGACTGATAGCATTAATTATGTCCTAACATCTTGTGAGCTTTGATAGAGGATTAGGAAACGAAGGAATTTCTCCTAGTTCGCTGTCTTTCAAATAACACGCAATAACACACAAAACACCTAAATTAGGAACATCTGTGCTTTTGACAACTTGAATAGCAAAATATTTACCATTTTCAGTTGTACCTATTACTATCGCCTCAGTATTGTCAGACATATCATGATTTCACATAGAAAAATGTTTGAAAGAGTTATTGCGTTTATTTTTATACATGTTCCTCTGCGAGCATAGACAGAATGGCATATTTAATACAAGCAGATATAAAATTCTCAGCTACTGCATTGGTGTCTAAAAATTAAGCAAAATTGGTAAAACATGCAAAATAAAATTAAAAACCAGATAGAACCGCGGGCATTGGTATATAAATTTGTCACACGCCGAAAACTATTACAATGCACGGCCAAACTTGTCTACTGATGTGCTATGTGCAAAGAAAAATAGCCGCCCCGGGTAGCACAGTGTCCAAGTGATGACTTCTGATCATTCGTCCAATATGGGCCCGAGTTCGAATCCAGTAAGATATGGATGTTGTATTTGTCTTGTGGCTCTAACTCTTTCCTTTCCCTGGAACCAGGGAACCTAAATTAGGGACAGGCGACTGCTTATAACCCAGTGAGTTGCTCACGGCGGTCGGTAAACTCCCAATAAGAAAAAAAAAACCTCACCCGTTTCGGAATGTCTTATTACATATTCTTGCGATTGAAGTGAGAAGAGTTGTTGTCGTTGGTGATCAGGATTGTGGTATGAAACAACAACGCCTGGTCGACCATTTTTTGCAGGATAAAATTATGGGAAGGCTCGAATTAGGACAGTAACAGACTGCGGTCACCAGTGCCCTGAATGTGCCGCAAAGTGTCATATCCAGGCTTTGCAGAAGGATCCGAGACACAGGAGAGATTAGACGCAAATCAGTACAAGGCCGCCCAAGAGTCATAATCCCTTGGCAGAGCAATTATATTTCATTAACTGCCCAACGTGATAGGAGGCAACTGTCCTTCCAGGCAACTGACTGAAGAGCTATATCCCTTTAAAGAGCTTCAACGTCTGAAGGTATTTTTCAACAACTAATGATGTATTCATGTCTGAAGAGCTTCTGAAGAGCCATATCCACAGGACTGTCTGAAGAGCTATATCCCTCTGAATAGCTTCAACTGTCTGAAGGTATATTTCATTACCTGGCTAACGCGATAGGATTACACCTTCCAGGCAACTGTCTGAAGAGTTTGCGGCCGTCTCGGGGCCAGAAGTTACGAGACAAACTTCTTAGAGGAGTCCCCGAGCAATTTTTCACGGATGAGTCCAGATTCAGTTTACACACTGATTCCCGTCGAACCACTCTCTCGCGAGAATAGGAATATAGTTATATTCCCAGTAATATCAACGAAATGGACCAATTTGGTTGAAATGGAGTCATGCCACAGGTACCATACTGAATTTATGCACAGAGGTGGCGATAATGCTTTGACATACAGAGACGAGTTACTAGAACATCATGGGATAATTTTTAGACGTGGTCCAAAGATACTGGTATTCATGGATGACAATGCACGCGCCAAGAGAGCTCAGCTTGTGGGTAACTTTCTCCGAATTGAAGATATCCAGCACATGTAGCGGCCCCCAAGTGTCTTCGGAAATGAATCGGTTAAAAAATGAATGCATGGCATGCATTAGCGTGGCGATTTGCATCCCGTCAGACTCTAACAAGACTATTCCGGATTCTTGAACTGCTCCTCTTCAGGAGTGGGACTTGTTGCCCACAGAGCTCTTGGACAATCATATAATGATGATGACCTTATGAAGATCGATGCGAGGCTTGCATGTCTACAAGGGCTCAGGGTATTCTTTATCAAACACCAGACTTTTCTCAATATTATGTACTCAACAGGAAAATTACTGTGTTGTTGGTTTTATAAATTTGGATAAGTAATGCATTGAGCTTTGTTTCATAACTTGTTCTGTCTGCCGTTGTACTTGCAATACGTTATTACACAAACATACTCAGTTTCGTGCCTTCTCAACGAGTGGTTCTTGAAATATTCACAGATATACTGACTATGATTTGCATTTGGATATGAGTGTAATATTATTTTGATCACATTTAGCAATGCGATACTACCACGGCTAGGGGTTTCAACTGGATTTTAGTTACATCTTTCAGCTGACGACAAGAATAATCTCACATCCTAATGTTTTGATACGCGCTGAAAAAATACGTTCTTTGCTTTTGTAATTGGAGTGATTTTGTTTATTAATACCGCAAGGTTAAAGAGGAATTCATGTTACCATTGGATAATACTTCCCCGAAAGCTACACAGTGGTGCTCAGGACAGTCCTCATCTTCTATAAATTAAAATCCATACCTCATGTATTTTTAACAGTATTTTCTCTTTTTATCTGTATGTGGAACTGTATATTTTGTCTTTTCACTGTTCTTCATAAAAGTGTTAGTCGTGTCCTGAGAAGCACTTGGCGATAGATCACTTTCCACTTATGTTTGAGCTTCTTAACTTTACCGATTTTAACCACTGATCCATATTTGATATAACACAAATTGAACAATTAATCAGATGACACAAACTATCTTATAATGAGAACATTCCGAAGAACTCACACGTTCATTGTTCACTGCTTACCAGACTTTCTGAGCAGCGCGGTCGTCAAACATTTTTGAAGAGGGTAGGGAATCACAACCACTCGCCAAAATAACAACGCTAAGCAGCCATGGGCTACGCCAAATAACGAAGAAAACCCACGCTATCTTCTCCATAGCGTTGAATTATTTTTGCAATTTTTGACTTATTTTTACATTGTTGACAAAGATACCTTTTCACTGCCATTTTTAAAATTGTTTCACGTTCAACTATTTGTCCTGTCTCGTACCCCAGGTTTGCAACCGTTGCTCTGAATTACCATTTTTGAATAAACAAAGTTAAGAAGGAAATCAACGCTTTCGGATACGCAGGTTCACTCCTTCCATCCGCTTTCTGCCTACTTCTTAGAACGCGAATACCTGTGTTCGACCTTATTTCAGCCCACTTTGCTAGTCCTGAGTTATGTCGTTACTGCCGGTTGAATCTTTAGTTAAATTTGCTAAACATATTCGTCGTGATAACAAAATATTTGCAGTGAAATCCTTAGAGAGAAATCAGAAACTCGTTGGCATTGAAAGTACTATCGCCAAAAATTGGTGACGTGATACTTGACCTGGAATTTACCGCAATGCTATGATAGAGTACGTAGTAAAATTTGAAACTTTTAAAATAAAATTCGTTTCATGGAAATGAATACAATTTTCTCCTTCCCGGCGCCTGGTGTTTTTCGGTGTGAGACTACAAGAATATGTGCAGCTCAAATTCGGTTCGTGTTGGGAAACCATATATTTCTGAAACTCTAATTTATTTTCTGCACTATTTTTTGTTAGGTATACATTTCATCAGCGCACGCTGTTCCTGCTTAAAACTTTATAATTTTTCAGCCTTTCCAAGAAATACAGCGGGTTGCAGGCAGAAGGATGCGAAATCTTTTGATGGTCTTCGTCCTTTTCCTTTTAGAAAATATATATGTATTTAACTCTTTCATTAACTTACATGATGGGAAATTCGAATTCTTTCTTAAGAGGCGTGCGTACTTTTATTCAAAATACCATGACTTGTTTTACAGTATGGATAAACCTTACACTTCCCTGCACGGAAAGTACAATACAGCTAAATTATCCAAACACGAAACCGTAACAGCCAATAGAGAAGTTTAGCTGATAGTTCTGTGTCTCTGGCGCTCTTTGGCCAGGCCTGGCCCTTGCGCCACTAAAATCAATTAACTAACTAACCAATAGAGAAGTTAATTTTTAACTGTCATATAAGTAGCTCTTTTAAGCGTTTTTAAAATTGGAAATAACACATATAATCCCTCTATGTAATTCCAGGAATAACGTTACTTTATGTAATTTATTTTCAAAAATTATTACTGTACACACATAAAAAAAATACAACATTTTTAATGCAATGCTTATAAACCAAACCAAATACCAATAATTAATCCTGAGGTATTTCTAATTATTAAAAATAGTACTCATTTTTATCACACAAAAGTAATTTCATTTTGTTTTTCCATAGAAATTCTACGGCGAGAACATGAAAACACCTTTCCCTGCCCATGCAAAACATCTTTTTTTCCTTCCTTTTAATCTCCACGTGATCTTAAACAGGGCATACTTAGTTTCCTATTATTTAAATTTCTCCGCATAATATATAAGATTATGTCCTATAAAAGGGTAAAATGATTTATATTTACTGTATCTATAACGCTTGATAATAAGTCTTCGGAGTAATGCGGGACAACAAAATTTCAGGAAATTCGTTGTTTTTCATCCAATACTTTCTTATTTCATACTTTTGAGGAATATTCCGATATGCATTATGTAGCGTTAAGGTTCTTTTAAAAAGCCCCTGCTTTTAGTTTGGTGTTCATAAACTGCAGGTGCATCTACATTATAAAATTTGCCAATGTTCCGGAGGTATGCATGGTGATTAAAATGTTTACGTGATGATTAAAATGTTTACGGCAAAGATTTCAAGGGTTGTTGAAATTGTAAAATGTTTGAGCAGCACTGGTTACCTAATTTTTGCACAAGTGATAGTCAACTATATTACAAAATCAAGATGTAACTGTTTAGGAAAAACGCAGTTCCTAGCTGCAGGTATGTTTTCAGTAACACTTGTCTTCAGTTATACGAAAAAGAACTAAAATGTACTTGTCTAAAAAACAGATTAATTTTACAAATCATAATCTGCCCAGTCAGGAATTTGAAAAAGAGCTCCTTATGGTGAAATCTATTACCAGGGATTTCTCTGTCTTCTGTAAATAAGGGAGAGCAAAAGGTCACACGTGTGCTGGAAATCCCAACTTTCATTGACAATCCCTTCTATACAACGAAAAATTGCCCTCTTTATTCAGATTACTGTGCAAAGATACCTACGGATGACATGGAAATATTAACAAGGTTGCATATATTAAATTCCAAAAGCACATTGTCACTGGGTTTAATTTTTTTTCGAATGGATATTTACGATAAAATGTGTCTGGACGTAGTGAAGCTTTTGCCAGTATGCTAAGAGTAAAAACCACACCGAAACTGACTCATAAAGATCAGTTTTAATGTTGCGAACCTTTTTTGAGAGGACACATATTGGTGTTTGTTCCCGTTAATATTTTTCTTAGAAAAAAAAAAAGAAAATGTGATAAATTATTATCAGTGTTTGTGTTGTGTTGAGTAGCTCTTAGCGCTCAAAAAGTAGCAAGGATGATTTTAACGCAATTACAAACAAAACTAAAGATATCATTAAATGCTATAATTCACTTTTGTATCCAATATAGCAGACGGGAGGGTACACACATTTAAAAAATGCTTTTTACCTGTATTCCGTGTTTACATAAACGTAACTGGAAGTCTTCATAAGATATTACTTTTCGTTTTCTAGTTCACGCTCATACTCTACTAAACGTTCGGTGACCTCAGCCAAAGGATAACCATATACAATAACGTAACCTGTTACTCAATAAAAACCGAAAACAAAAACATTTGCACTAGTCTGAAAACAACGGACACCATCAGGCTTATTTCAAGTGCTATTTTTAAGAGTTCTAAAGGAAAACATTTCAGTTGCAAAGAGAGAATTTGAGCATTTAATTTCCTTCATTCCATGTACTTCCTCAGTTAATTATGCAGTACATGCACGCGTAATTTCACTACTTGGAAAATAAGAAGAAATCTTTCTCCTCTGAATTGTAAACTTACAGAGAGCTTACGCAGACTACTCATGTATACATGTGTTCATAATTACAAAGTAACTACTCATGTATGTATCCCTAATTTAGGTTAATATTTTCTGGTGAAGGAAGGCATACGAATCGTAGGGCAAGAGCAGCAGCCATGCCTCCTCTGAGAACCGAATGCGCGCCCATCTCGAACGAAAGATTCGCAGCAAGTGCATTTCAGCTCTCGGCTACAGAGGCGGCAAAATATTTCCTATAGAACGCATCTTTGAAACCTGTGATTCCTAATCTCAATAAGCTTGGGATAACTCTCAAATTTTGCGATGAATCAGGGGACAAAATTATGGATAAAATTACATATTTCTGGTATATCTAAAAGGCCACGACCTCAGTGCGTCTTTGAATGTGGCTTTTTAGGAATTTCATAGGTTAGAAATGATATTGTTGGTAGCTAGTTGACAGGGAAAATTTGCAGTCAGCAAAACAAATTTTTAAATTTCGCAGATAATAATTATCTTTGCAAGTCATATGGCTCGTAAACACGCACAACCTTTCTTAATCATAGAAATTTCTCTACAACTAATGCCATGAGTAGAGGTGGAGGTACTATCGATGACATTATCGTTAGTATCGATAGTTATGTCCAACTCAGTACATCGATAGTGCATCAATAGGCTTTTGTAACTATCGATAGTTTTATGTTTTTGGATGCTGTAAGTAAATCACGGTGGTGTAAACTATTCAGATTCTACCAATGGCTTTGATAACTGAAACGCTCATATTCACCTCATTTATACTGGTGGTGAAAACATTGAGCCCAGCCATACTGATACAGGATGACAATGCGAAACTAAAGTTAACTGTAATCAAAAGAGTAAACGGTGAGGGTGTGTGGTTTTTGCACTCTGTTGTATGTTTCAGTTGGATAAAGACGAAATGCAAAGCATTTTCCTTGTTGTTTGTTCTAGAAGTTTAAAGGCGCGTCAGTTGCTGAAAGAGTTATTTAATGATAGTAAGAAATCAGTAATAATGGGTAAACGTAAAATATCTCTTGTGCAACTGTATTTTTCTTTTGGTAAGGATAAGGTCTATGCAAAATGTAGCCTTTGCAGGAATAATTTACAAAACGTCGGGCAATACATCAAATCTTAGGCATACTTTAAAACGACTGCATCCATCTGCTGTCGTTTTAAATAAACCCAGGAAAAAACAATTAAGAAACAGCTCCACTCAAAACTTTATTAATTGAATTTCTAACAAATTATTACCAGGATTTTGCTAAATACAATAGAAAAAATAATTTTTGGATACGAAACTGCAGAATTTTCTTCTTTAGCTTTTGTGAACAGAAACATAAAAGAACAATACAGTATACACATAAAATGAGGATTAAGGAGTCAAGAATTAGCTCATTCTTTAGGCAAAACATTTTTTTCGTAACTTTTGCTCACTCACCTCCGGAGGATATCGTCAAACCCTAGATTACCCGCACCGGTGGCGCAGTTGTCGAAGCTCTGGCTTCTGATCATTCTTCCGAAATGTTGTGGACGTGTTTGTCTTACAGCACTGGCTGCTCCCTTCCCTGAAACTAGTGGCCCTAAATCAGGGATGGGTGAATGCTCACACAGCCCATCGAGTTGATCACTGCGGTCGCTAAACCCCAAACAAAAAAAAATATTTTAGAAGTTTATCGGTGTTCAGCTTTTTGACAATGTGGTAAAGTAAGAAATATTCTTGTCAGAAAACATTTTTCATCCTGGAAAGTAATTAAACTAATTTTCTCCTGAGAAACTTTGCCAGCACACTATCGATATTTATCGATTGTTATTTTTAATATTGAAAACCATCGATAGCCATAGATATCCACCTCTAGCCATGAGACAGGCGAGCTCGAATAACTTTTAGTGAATGTTTAGTTCCTAAAATAAATTATGCATTGTTTTATAAAATACAAATCCTAAACATAAAACTGAAAACTTCAGCAATTTCAATCCGTGTTCCAAATTATACACACATACATATCACTAAGCTGTTCTATGAGATTAAGAGGTTAGCTCTACAACGAAATACAAACGATCCAGTTAATTTTAACTGACTGTTTACTTATTGTTGCTATATCAAAGGTATCCATTTATAGCGACCTTGAAACAAAACTCGAGCTTCTCTGGCATCCAACACTAGACGTACACAAGACCTTCTATACTTCGTACTCATAATCTTTTTCTCATGAAGACACCCCTGAATCGGATCCTCCAATGACTTCCTTGGCCTTCCTCTGTCTTTCATTCCTGCCACTTCGGCAAAAAAAAATCGTACTAAGCATTTTCCTTCACAACTGCAACACATCTTCATTCCTCACACAATCAGAACGTGTCGTTCCACAACCTTCTCCTCCGTAAGTAACGCATTTCTCCAGCACACAAATGACTTCTATGTTAGTTCTGTACTACCTAGGTTTCAATGTCATACATCTGAGTAGGAACAATCACACTTTCATACACAGCCATACGGGACTCTCTTGAGAACCCATCATTTCTGTGAAAACCTCCCAAACCAGCTATAGTTTTCAATGAAGAACTCAGTTGCCTACTAATTTCACAATCCGATTTGTTCTTTTTCTCAGACTTGCTTCCTAAATACACAAACTCATTTACCTCGTCAAGCAGTGTGCCAATTAAACTTATATAATATTCAGTACTAACCGCTCCTAGCCCAAAAAACATAATTTTGGGGTTCTCCTTTTTATACTCAGTTTGAATTTCATGTAAAGTTCGTACACCCAGGAAAACATACTCTGCAGCACCCTTTTGCACTCTGAGTACAGATAATGGAAAAACTAAAATTATGGTTTTTGAGCAAGGAGCTGTTAGTAATGCCAACAGGACTGTATCATCAGCATACAGCATTATGCATACATGGATATCACCAAGACATAAAGCAGTATTGTTCATCTTGGCATCACGCATGCAGACATCCATAAATATATTAAACAGCCATTGTGACATTACACAACCCTGTCTGACTCCTGCACCAATAGGAAACCATTTTGATAAAACACCATTCACTCGAACTCAAGCTCTACTGCTGGCATACATGACTTTAACACTATTAAGCAGATTCCCAGTAACACCATATTTCTTCAATACCTTCCACAAAAGTGTCCTATTTAATCGGCCGTATGCTTTCTCTAAATCTATGAATTCAGCAAAATCTTTCTTACCAACAGCCAGATACTTTTCAATCATTATGCGTAACGCAAAACTTGGTTTAGTGCAGCCTGTACAAGGAATAAAATCACTCTAAACATCCCACACTTTCTCTGATGTTTTACCTCGTACTTTCACAATAGTCACCTTACCAAACACATTCGGTGCTCTTTGACTAAATATGGCCCTTGTGCCGTAAATATTTATCAACCAACCTAACACCTTCCCTGTCACACTCAATAGGCAAGTACCACGGTAGTTCTTGCAGTCCGTCTGACCACCATTTCCCTTATACAAAGGAACGATGATAGCATCCTTCCAATCCAGAGGGACCATTCCTAACTACCAGCAAAACTGGCGAATGTAAATTAACCTGTGAATTGCAGTCATCCCCATATTTTAACATCTCAGCACTTATGCTATAAATTCTAGGAGCGTAACCATTCTGAAGAGATTTTATAGCTTTACACACCTGTTCTCTTGAGATCCCTCTTGTGCGTTCATCCTTCACAGCCACATCACCTGCTTCTGCCTCAGAATTGCCTTTGCTTTCTTGATCTGATAACTCACAGAATTATTCACCCCATCTTTCAACTAACTCATTGGGTTCCCATATCATTTCCCCGATCCTATTCTTCACACAGCTTTCAACTTTGTTTACCACCGTATTTACAACTTTCCAGTAACACCGTATTTATTCAATACCTTCCACAAAAGTGTGCTGTTTACTCGGTCGTAGGCTTTCTCTAAATCTATGAAGGCAGCAAAACCTTTCTTACCAAGAGTCAGATCCTTTTCAATCATCATGCTTAATAAGAGAATTTGGTTGAGTGCAGCCTTTACCAGGCATAAAACCACTCTGAACATCGCTGAATTTCTCTGATGTAAGACCCCGTACGTTTTCAAAAATTACCTTACATAACACTTTCCCCCGGCTCACTCAGTAGGCTAATACCACAATAGTTCTTGTAGACAGTCTAATCTCCTTTTCTCTTATACAAGGGAACAAGGATAGCATGCTTCCAATCGCAAGGGATGATTCCTAACTCCCAGCACACTAATGTAATTTTGATAAAATACTATATGTACCCGTTCGTTGGACGAGTTTATAAGATAAAGTTGTTGATATAAAAATATGAGATCCAGTTACATATGAGTATCACTTTCTCGAAGTAGAAATGTAGATGTGCAACATAATCTGTTGTTGATTGTTGTTAAAAGTAGGCAACTCCCATTGCGTTAAATTAGGCTACGTCTATCACTTTACATTAAAATAAGGCGTGTTAGATCAGGTAAGAAAAGAGGTACTTAACACTTTTTAGTACTCGGTAGACAACAGATCCTAAAATGCTATGAATTCTAATGACAAGCTATATTTATACAGATGTGATCTGTCTTTTTTTTTTTAATTTGTTGGATTGTTCAACGGAATATGAGAAGGAATTATGTATTTAGATTAGTGTATTGTCATTATATCTACGACAGCGTCATGCTAAGGCGCGCATTTCAACCCACATAATTTATTTGACTTACGCAGCAATGCGCTTGTAAGGGAGTATTTTATTCGTTCTCCACTTAAGGCAGACCCAGCGCGTTGCGATTGAAGCTGCATTGAAAAATTATGCGGTGGCTCAAATGTACTTAATCAATTATGATCACACGTGAGATAATTTAGAGCCGTCACGATTCTTCCTTTTCAGACAAGCGGTGGTAGGTAACTGTTTCATGTAAAGCTCTACTGTCTTGGTAACCCTCGGGACGTTGCTGTTATGTCCGTCGACGCCATACAGTGGATATGATGATCTTCACTTTCGTTCGTCCAATTCCGGGCGCCAAAGCTCTCACGTCCGTACGGCAGATCTTTTTCTTTTAACTGAAGCCTTACTCGCATTACTGTTCTGGGTTTTCATTCAACGCGAGTGGCAATGTTGCGAAATAAATATTCGCCTTCCAGCAGTAAAGCACATAGTCTCTTTCAAAGTCCTTCAGCTGTACGTAAGGGTTTCCTGTACTGTGGTGTGTCATACTCAGTTACTGCAGCTATCTTACTGACACAATTCCCAGAAATCGGGTGTGGAAACTTGCGCTGAGGGTTGTACTTTTATACCTCCTGCGGGGGAGGTAAGATGACTTGACTGTCCCAAATTAATTGTATGTGAACTGCGGTTATTATCATTTGCACCTATTCACGTGACCTAAACTTCGTGCGTGTTGCAGTCCGATCACAACACTATGTCGCGGGTCACGCTTATTCTTTCTGGAAGGCAATCTGTGTGATTTTCTGTGTCATTGAATTTTGTTCAGGATATTTGTGTATACCGTTGCCGAGTTGTGTTCATTTTGAAAAGTTATTGAATAACACAGACTATAAAGGTAGCACAGCGTAAAATTCTTGAAAAGTTCGGGGAAGAAAAGCACCAGACACGTCACATCGCAGGTCAGCGAAGAAATTCGAAAGCACTGATAGTGTTTTGAATCAGTACCGTGGATACTTTGGGTGATTACCTACTGAAAAATACTTTATAAACATTAACAAAACCTTTTATTAAAATGATAATTAAAGGATTGCAAATATATGTGCACGGAAGGTCTTTTTAGCAGTACCTGCAGCTCAACCACAATTCACCAGAAGATAATGACAGACTTTGAAACATAAAATCATTTGAGATATCTGAATACTTATTTATGTGAGGCAAAGATACAATATAAAATAAATGAAAGGTAAACGATCAAAGTATAACATAACAATTTTTCATCAATTCCTTTGTGTGCGTGTAATTACAAAACATTCAGGAAGGTAGCTCTCTAAATATTTTTCAAATGCGCTTCAAAGGTTGAATCTTTTGCATCTTCTGCTGCTTCAATAATATAGGAAAATTTCATGATCGTAAAATATCTACCAGGTTTTTTTAAAACAGTTATTTATTTAATTAATTGTGCACAGATGACTTTTAAAATGAAATAAATTTAATTTAAATATTATTAGTTGGTTACAGGCTAAACGTTTAACATGAGTGTCTCTACACACTCGAAATTTTAACAAAATAATTTCTCTAAAGTGCAAATGGCATTCATTTCTTCGTCGCAGCAGTACACCAAACTCAATGATGTAGTACGACAGATAATTACAGACTTTTGAACTTACAAATTTGCGCATTCATTCAAATGAGAACTGTTTAAAAATGGTACAAATTTGCTTACGAGCGCTACCTTACTCGGATGATTTCATTATTTTATTACGGATTTTTTCAAACCAGTAGAATGACTGTTCATATTTGTGCATTGGTCATTCGCTTTGCTAAAATTTTGTACTTTAGAATATCCTCTGATCTGCAAATTTACACTTCCATTCTACAAATGTGCATAGCAATATCGTGGCACCTTTGAAGGTATTAATGAAAAAACGTGTATTTTGCATAAACTCCTGAAAATTAGGAATTACACTGGACAACAATAAAAATTGCTTCTCACGGGAAAGTGTGCAATTCTGTATGACATCAACCCGCTGAACACGAATATTGCCACAAAAACTTTCATTGGCTCTTGTTTCGGAAATACAGCTAATGGAACGTTAAAAAATTGTAATTTTTAGTAAAAAAGTAGGTATTATGGGTAATAGTTTTTTTATGTTACATATTAATAAATTTATGATAAATATAATAAATGTTAGTAAATGTATATTAAAATGGTACTGAAATAAAAATGTAGTAAGAACATCAGGCTCGTACGGCGTTTTCCGTACTCTTAGGCACCGTCAGACCAGGAAGTATTGCATCATTGGGTGAGAAGTCCGGAGTTCCAACGACATCCGGTGTAGTATTACCCGATGTGATGCAATCCTTTCAGTTTAAACAACCCAACGGTAAAGAGCTCAGTCCATTTGTTTCTTTCCCTTCATTGGTGAGTGTACTCTCGTGATAGCAGCCTGTTAAAATGATCCTTGTATTGTGACATTATGTAGCTATGCCGCGTGCATGTGTGAATAAGGTGGATAACTTTTGCTGTATATGTGGTAAAGTGACATTTGCTGCACAGAAAAAGTCCATCACTCCGGTTGTTAAAAAGGCTTATCATTTGCATTTCGGCTGCAATATAGGCGCAGAGGATAAGGACTGGGCTCAATAGGTATGTTGCCGCACGTGTGCAACGAATCTGTCACAGTGGCTTAATGGCCAAAGAAAAACGATGGGTTTTGCTGTTCCCATGATTTAGAGGGAGCCCACAAATCACATAAATGACTGTTATTTCTGTATGGTGCCACCAGTGGCTGAAGGTTTCACAAAGAAGAAGAAATGGACTGTAGAATATCCAAATATATACTTTCTTCTGTACGACCTGTACTTCATTCTGAAGAACTCCCCATTCCCAAGCCTCCGACAAATATTGTTGTCGATTTCGATGAGGTCCAGGAAGACGAGTTGTGTAATCCAAAACCGTCAACGTCACGGATTAATGAAAGTGATGACGAATATGCATCTTCTGAGTCTATGCCACATAAAAGTACATCAGAGGAACTGAACGACCTTGTCAACGATTTGAATTTAACCAAAGTTAAAGCAGAGCTACTAGCGTCAAGGCTTCGTCAATGCAATCTTCTAGAACAAAATGTTCGAGTGAGTTTATTTCGTATTCGTCACCGACAATGCGAGCAATTCTTCCAAAAAGGTGAAAGCTTTGTGTTCTGTTGCAAAATTAACGGCCTAATGCAAGGACTAGGAATACAACATGTTACGCAAGAATGGCGTCTATTTATAGACTCCTCCAAATTTAGTCTTAAGATGGTTTTACTGCATAACGGGAAGCAGCTACCGTCCATTCCATTTGCACGTGCGGTGCACATGAAAGAGACCTACAACAACCTTAAACAGCTGTTGGACAGACTTAATTACAAAAATTATGGTTGGCTTATCTGTGCTGACCTGAAGGTAGTGGTCTGTTGATGGGCCTTCAGCAGGGATACACAAAACACTGCTGTTTTCTTTGTCACTGGGATAGCCGAGCTACATGTCTGCACTACATCGATAGAGACTGGCCTCCTAGGAGTCTTTGACACCTGGACAAATGAATGTTCAGAACCCACCACTGACAGATCCTCAGAAAATCATACTACACCCTCTGCACATAAAACTCGGTCTTGTAAACAATTGGTTAAAGCCATGGACAAAACTAAACCAGCGTTCAAGTACTTGCATGACAAATTTCCTCGACTGAGCGAAGCAAAAATAAAAGAGGGAATTTTTGTGGGTTCGCACATCAGACAGCTCTTTCAAGATTCGAAGTTTAAGGACATGCTTCAGTGTGATAAAAGAGAAGTGTAGGATGCCTTTTGTCAAGTATCAACAAACTTCGTGGGGAATTGAAGGGCTGAAAATTACGAATATCTCATTACCGACCTGCTTGCTCAGTATCAAAAATTTGTCTGTAATATGTCTTTAAAACTCCACTTCAAGGATTCTAACCTGGATTTTTTTCCCGGATAACTGTGGCAAATTTAGTGATGAGCATGGTGAACGGTTTCATCAAGATATGGCCGTAATGGAGCAACGATACCAGGGAAAGTGGTCCACTTTGATGCTCGCAGATTACGTTTGGACACCCTTCAGAGATGCTCCTCTGATGGAATACAACCGAAAGGCAAGGAAAAGTAAAACGTCATGAACTGGTAACTGATTTCTATCTATGTATGAAAAATTCATGTACATATCTCAAAGCTGCATTTAATACAAATGTAAAAAAAATTAACACTATCTAATTTTAATTGTACTATAAAAAGTTACACTTACAGTTTCGGATTGTATTTACTTCAAAAGAAGTGTAATGTAAAGCATGCAATATATATATATATATATATATATATATATATATATATGAGATGTAAGGTCAGGTTTTGCGTAACATCACAGCCTCTCCTTGACAAATGTCAACCCCGCCTTCTCGTGGTGCATCCTGTTCCCACTAAAGGGGCTCTGGCGACCACCAACAGCGGTATAACTATACTATCGGGATAAGAGAAAATGCTATCCCACACTCACCAACACGCTTGGCCTGCGTGGTGAGTTATGGCCACACCTCTCCAAAGTGACCCCACAACTTAAATCTTGGCCCTCAGTCTCCGGCAGCTGGAATGTACCGGGCCAAGGCAGCGGCCAGTGCGACATAAAGGCAGAGGGTGCTAAGTATCACCGGATGAACGGACTAGGCTGCCATCTGATGCTGACCTTGCCTACGTATAATGGACGATCCCTATCTTCTGATTCAAGGCTTCTTGAATCAAAAGAGGAACTACAAAGAATCAAGTGGGACACCGTCGAGCTAAGTGAGGTAAGGAGAAAGGGAGAAGATCTCATTGAACTGAAAAGTGGACATCTCTTCTACTATCGCGGGACAGATACTGGCAGAACTAGTACTGTTGGATTTATAATAAACAAGAAACTGAAGGATAAAGTTGTAGAAGTTGAAAGTTCCTCTGAAGCTGCACGACTCGTTATCCAACTCTCTAGAAGATACAAGGCTTAGATTATTCAAATTTATGCCACCACAAGTCATCCTGAAGAAGAAATCGAAGAATTTTATGAGGAAATTCGTCATTTAAATGATAAAGGTAAGCAGCACTTAAACAAAGTTATGGGAGATTTCAATGCAAAAATAGGGCAACGGCAACAGAATGAAACTTTAGTAGGTAAATTCGGACACAGCAACAGAAACCAGCGTGGAAATACTCTCGTAGAGTTTGCGGAGGCAGAAGGGTTTTTCATCTTGAACTCATTTTTCAAGAAAACGCCACACAGGAAATGGACATGGAGACATCCAAATAGGACGACAAGTGAAATTGATTTTATTATGTATAACAAAACATTCGTCCTAGAAGACTGTAGTGTGCTAAACAAGTTCAACACAGGTAGTGACCATAGATTGGTGAGATGTAAGATACACCTCAACACTAAACTTGAACGTGGCAAGCTCATGAGACAAACAAAATGTATTGACATAACCAACATTAAAAAACACCATAATACCTTCAAGTTGGAACTCAAGAACATATTCTTTGCTTTAGAAGGCCATACATTGGAAGAAGTGGATATTTCTGAAGTTAACAGAAAAGTAACCAAAGCTCTTATGGAAACAACAACAAAATTAGCTGGGTCTAAGAACAAGTTGCATGTGAACAAATTATCAGGGAAAACCAAAATGTTGACGCAAAAAAGAAGAGAGATGAGTGCAGCTAAAGAAGATGTGACTTCCGAAGTGGAATATATAGAACTATCCAAGACAGTACGAAAAAGCATCACTGAAGACGTAAGGAAATTCAACTGTGAACTGGTGAGGAAAGCAATGGAAGACAACCAAAGCCTAAAGACAGCAAATTCACATCTCAGTAAGGGAAGAAAACAGATTATGGCACTGAGAAAAGAAGATGGTTCTGTAACAAGAAATAGAGGCGAAATTTTGACAAGAGTGAAAGATTTCTACCCCAAATTATATGAAAGGGATGATACATGTACTCCATACATCATGAAAGGCACCAGTACCACAGTTCTTCCAGTCCTCCCAGCAGACGTTGCACATGCAATCAAGAACATGAAGCGGGAAATAGCTCCAGGAAAAGATGACATTACTGTAGACATCATACAAGAAGCAAGTGGAGAAATCGAAACAGTACTCGCTAAAATTTTGACTCGATGCCTTAATGAAGAGGAAGATTCTGAGGATTGGAACAACGCTACAATGATCCTGCTACATAAAAAGTTGACATTGAGAATCTCACGAACTACAGACGTATCAGCTTCCTATCATTGGTTTATATAATCTTCACTAAAGGTCTTTCACACCGTTTGAATGTAACACTGGACATGGCTCTACCGAGAGAACAAGCTGGATTCAGGAGTGACTACAGCACAATACATCTTATCCACGTACTGAGAGAACTAATTGAAAGAGCGAGGGAATATGAACTCCCATTGTGCATGGCTTTTATTGATTATGAAAAAGCCTTTATTTCGGTGAAACCATCAGCAGTAACAATGGCTCTGAAATCCTGCGGTATTGAAGATGCATACATTAATATTATTAATAACATCTATGGAAATGCAAGAGCAATCATTCGGCTCTTTGAGAATACAGCACACATAAAAGTAGGAAAGGGAGTGAGACAAGGTGACACCATATCTCCGAAGCTCTTTAATGCTACATTGGAGGGTGTCTTTCAGTCTCTGAGCTGGGAAAACAAGGAGATAAAGATTAATGGAGATTATCTAACCCACCTTCGTTTTGCTGATGACATAGTCATTTTTGGAACTACTCCATCCGAGCTGCAGGGTATGATCCAGGAACTTGCTGACAAGAGTAACGAAGTGGGATTAAAAATGAACTTTCAGAAGACGAAACTGATATTCAATGCTTTTACAAGAAATAAAGATTTATCGATTTATGGAGAAAAGCTGGAGATAACAGACACGTACGTTTATCTTGGATAGCACGTATCAAGTGGGGGTCACATTGATGAAGAAATTAATCGGGTTCAAAACTTGCCTGGAGAGCATTTGGAAGAAACAGCATAATTTTCAAGAGCAATATGCCATTATGTTTTAAAGAAAAGTATTTGATCAATGAATCCTTCCAGTAACTAAAAGAGACATACGAAGGTTGCAGACAACTCAAAGGGGCATGGGGAGGTGCATGCTTGGTGTAACCAGGAGAGATAAGAAGAGAAACTTGTGGATCTGAAAAATTACAAGAGTGGAAGACTTCATGATCAGAGTTAAATCCTGAAATGACAATGGGCTGGACATATTGCCAGAAGGACAGACCACCGATTGACAGCTAAAATTTTAGATTGGATTCCAAGGAATAGGAAAAGACTCAGATGAAGACCACATGGGAGAAGGGTGGATTAAATTCGAAAGTATGCAGGAGTGACATGCAGGTGACTGGCACAAGACACAAGACAGACGGTTGTGGAGGAAACTTGCTGAGACCTTCGTCCAGCAGTGGATTGATAATGGTTTACAATGATGATGATATATATATATATGAAGACGTACATAAACACTGGTTTGCAATTGATAAGGAACATTTTCATGCTATTTCAATATGAGAGATTTGGTATAAAAGTTGGCAGACTGAAATCAAAATGTCCTAAAAACTGATTTAAAATAATAAATTACCTCATATGCACATGGAAAATTTGTTGGAAACACATATTTTGATTATAATTTTTGATTTTGTTAAGTGTTTGAAGCTCTTTAATTAGCAGCATAAACAAATATTTATAAGGGAAGCGCATCGAGAGTTGCCCCGCACGGGGATAACTGGTTTTCCAGTTATTTGGGAAGCAACGCCCCCACGGCCCGAGCTGACCTTGTGACTGGTCATCATCTGATGTCATGCCACCGCTTGTTTTTTTTTTTTTTCCGGTGCTGTTGGTGTTTGCAGGGACGGCTGTTCATCCAGCTGTTGGGGAGTCGCGGCCCCACGATCCCGAGCTGGTCTTGTGTCTCGCTTTTTCGTTTTTATTTATTTTCTGCACTGGCCAGTTGCCCGTTTTGTATACTCTACCTAATCGCTACCACGCTATGTACTAACCCCCGGTCTTGTGGTTTTGTTACCCTCCACTACTAACTGTTTATATTAACCGCTCAGTTCGTAGGTTGTTGAGATTCCGTTTAGGTTCCACTCCAGGGTTTTGTCTTCCTTGGATTACTTTTTCCCTTTTAGCTGGTTTGGGTGCTAGACCTACCTGCATGTTTGCCGCATGCGGAGACCCGTGAGGCGGAAACGGGATGTCTGGTGGCTGAGGTCGCAGGAGACCGGAGAAGTGCCTCCCTGTGTACCAACACTCCTCTTCGACCCCGGCTTCGCTGTAAACGGGAGGCTAGAGACTAACCCACCTCTAGTCAGAAGTCCTGTACCAAGTTGTGCACAGGGTTTAGCGGCTTTATTGTCGTATTTCACGGCAGGGTAAGCCCAGGGGCTGTGGGATCATGCCAAAGGCGTTGGCATGACGGTACCCGGAGGCCGAAGTGTCCGCCAAGTGCGTGTGATTACAGCCAACGGACTATATCTGCAGCGTATAAGCTCCAGAACTGTGTCCAGCGTCATTTTCTTGGCTTGCAGACCTTCAGTTCTCCCTTGTAGGGCTCGGTGGTGGGTGGAGTAGTCTGCAGACGAATCCTCCTCCTTTTTTCCATGGGTAGAAACAAAAACAAAAACTCCAAACTCAAGTCACCTGAGAAAATGATAGTTGACAACGACTCTCCTTCGTCTTCTCAACCTACCAAGTCCCATAACCTTAAACGATCTTTAGATCATGACCTGGACCAAGAACGTGGAACTTCTTCTTCGGCAGCTGTACCAGTCGCCCCGAAGCTTCGTCTCCCCTCGATTGCTGTGAATACGCATGCTACACACTTAGCTGTAGAATTCATCGATCCGAATGAGAGACTGTCCACCAGATCTCCCTTTATCATTTCTAAAGCTTTGGACGCTGCGATTGGCTCCTTGGAGTCTGTGAGGAAGCTTCGCTCTGGGGACCTGCTTGTCCAAACTTGCAGTGTTTCTCAGAGTAACACTCTTCTGCACCTCACTAGCCTTCAAAGGCATTCCTGTCAAAGTGACAACTCACCCGTTTCTTAACACCTCTCGGTGTGTTATTTCGGATTTTGATCTCTTTCCATGCAGTGAGGAAGAATTGGTGAGTGAACTTGCAGATCAGGGTGTTATTGCTGCACTTCGTATGATGTTCCGGCGCGATGGTTCTTTGATTAAGTCTAAAAATGTAATCTTGACTTTTAACTCCCCGAAAAGTTCAGCCCAAAATCATGGCTGGCTACTTGCTCTGTGGAGTTCGCCCGTACATTCCCAGTCCTCTGCGCTGTTTCAGGTGCCAGAGGTACGGGCATTCACAACGTTCATGTAACAGTTCCGCTCGTTTGCACTGCAAATTGTGGCTCCCAGTGAACATGACGGGGAAGGTTGCACTTCTGCGGCCTGCTGTGTTAACTGTGGTAGAGGCCCATGCAGCTTACTCCCGCAACTGTATGAAATGGAAGGACGAGATGACGATCCAGCGCCTCAAGACCCTGGACGGCCTCTCGTACCCTACTGCCAAGGCCAAGTTGGGTATTCCCAACAACCGACAGCGTACTTTTGCCGCAGTAGTTCAGTCTCTGCCGCAACCCGTGCAGCCCTTTGTTTCGCACCTAGCAGCTCTCTCGCCGGACTCGCCAAAGAGATCTACAGCTGAACAAGCGACACAGGTGGATTTCTCCGAGCTCCAGCTTATTCGACCAGCTGACTCTGCGCCTTCTCTTTTGACGACGACCGACTCTTCCAGTTCCCAGCAGAAAGCCTGCACGTGTGGAAGACCCGGCCCTAAATCCGCAAAGGTGTGCAGTGTCCATCCAACTGTCGCGGTCCAACTGACCAACATTGCAGCACTGCCATCCCAGACTCAGCGAGGTCCCCACCCTCAACCAACATTATAGAGGAACATAAGGGGGAGGAGAGTGACAGTTCGTCCCTCTCCTGTGACTCATCTTATGTGTAGTTGTGTTCGTTTTCGTGATGTGTTTTATCATTCTCATTCCTCAGTTTTACTTAATCGGCTAGTTTCTAACCATTGTACCATGTTTTTAATACTGTTTGTTTCATTGTCTTTTTTGGCCCTTCCATCATTCTCCATGGTTCGGTTTTACTTGGTCAGCCAGATTTTGGGGTTTTATGGCACGTTTTTTTTTTAATACTGTATGCTTTTCTTGTGTCTGGCGCTC